>OY728161.1:1608468810-1613468810 GCA_963277665.1 Viscum album
CCACATTCTTATGTTTCCATCATGTTTTCATCATATATCATTCCTTGATTTTCATTTTTATGATTCTCACCCCTTTTGTGTCTCATTGATATGCCTATTGGTTCACAGTTGTTACTTTAATCATGGTATTATATGTCTATTCCCTTATTGGGATTTATATATCACCATATTCTTAGGTACATCCTCATGTTATCCCATGAATTTTTAGAATATTAATGAAATTCAAGGGAATGTTATGATTTTTTAGTTAATGTTTTTTTATTTTTTTATTTTTTTATGTTCCTAATCACCCAAAGAAAATATAACACATGATTTTATAGGGTTCTATTAAGTGTATCATTATATATTAAATGATAAAATAATGATTTTTAATGATATGTGTTCTCAAAGTTGGTATTAGAGTGAAGTATATGTATTTGGGGGATTATGATTATAAAACTCTCCAGAAATACATAGGGATAAGTCTAAACATTGGAAACCAACCATAAATTTCACTAAAATATATAATATGTTGTTTCTAAGAAAATGCAGCCATGTTGATATACTATAAGTAGTTCTCACTCTGAAACCATTGTACCTGGGATTAATAACCATGAAAATGGAACATTTGGTTGGACTTGATCACCATCTAGTACCCAAAATTATTCCATGATACATAGCTAGTTTAACAATCCCTTGGTATAAACATTGGTAAATTCATAGGACCCTTGGAAAACATTATTAAGGAAATAAATATGCCAAAAAATTTATTTTAAGAAATATATCATAGAAAAGATAGATGTAATCCTATGAAACAATATGTTAATAAATATATATCATTTATATGTTATCCCTTAAATATTCATAGTTTCCCTTTTATGTGTTCAATTGTTTCAAAATTATCATCCCTAAGTAAATTTTGTATGATGTAAATAAATATAACCAAAATAAAATATAGAAAATTAGTCTTATCATCCATGGTTATATGAATTATTTTATATCACACATTTTTAATAGTACTACTCAATATCCACCTCAAAATATGTAAGTTTACTTAAAATAGAAGTCAAAATGGGTAAATTGTTTCATCTAAAGGATATGAATTATCCATTATCCATATTCATGCGATAAAATTCCTCGAAAAAATTGTGATACTTCCTTTTGGTGGATTTGATGCTATTATGGGTATAGATGGTATATCCTTATATAGATCCCAAAGAAATTGTTTGGAGAATGAAATAACCCTCATTATCAAGAATCATCAAATGATTCTATTCAAGTACAAAGAGGAAGATTATTCTACATTGGTATTATAATATCATGAATGGATATTATTGACTTGTGACTAAGCATATATATCTCAAATGATTGAGACTATAAAAAATATCAACCTTGATGACATGCCCACTATGAGAGAATATGTTAAGGAATTTATTTATGAATTAATTGGTCTTTATTCAATCCAATAGGTTATTTTACTAATATATCTTATTCAAATATATTTTATAATATTCATGAAACTCGTTAGAATATACATTGTTGAAATTATGGAACCAAAAAAGCAATAACAGTATAATCTGGATAAAGGGTTTATATGCCAAAATGATTCAAAATGGGGTGCACTGGTCCTCTTCATCTAGAAGGTTGTTGAGTCAATGGGCCTCCTTATTGATTATCAAGAGCTAAAAAATATCATTATAAAGAAAAATTATCTTATTTCATGGATTAATGACTTGTTCGATCAACTACGAGGAGAATAATACTTCTCTAATGGGAATCATCAGTTTGGATATTATCAAGTATGGATAAAGAGGGTTGATATCCAAATTACTACTTTTTATAAAAGTTATGGGCATTATAAGTTCATACTGATTATATTTGGACTCACTAATACTCCAATAATCTTCAGGGACATAAAGAGTTGAGTTTCTTGGGATTACCTAGACAAATGTGTGGTCATATTTATAGATGATATTATTATCTAATCTAAATGAATGGATAAACATTAAGTAAATTTTAATTCTATACTTAATACCTTATGGAAAATGTTATATGTGATGTGAAATAAATTTGAGTTCAATATAGGGAATTTAAAATTCATGTGGAATGTTATCACAAAAAATAGATATTTTTTGGTACCTTAAAAAGTGGTATTGGAGTAGTTATATTCTTTTCTTACTATTTGGGGATTGTATATAGGACATTAGGATGTGTCGGGCCTTGGTAATGAGAACTTGCATGGGAGTAGTTAACCCATGTACAATGGAAATCCCAAGTCACCCTAGGAGGGAGTTGTTGTTCTTGACATGTTTTGTTAAAGTTGAATGAAATTTCACCGTTGGTTGATGCACATCTTGTGTAATTTGACTGATTTATGATATTTTTATCATTGTTCGAATGACATGAGGTTGTTCACTCATGCATCATTTTAGGAACCTAAGGTTATAGGTGGCATGCATCATTACAGGCACACACCTGGGATGGGTGTGTAGGGAATAGAAAGTACAATGCATTTTACATCCTTGATATATATGAAGAAATTGATGCTTAATAATGGTAATGAAACCGTGTGAATGAAAATAATGAAAATTAATATTTAAGGAATATCATGTATAAAGAATTTTTGAGATAGTGGTTAACCTTTTGGGTTGTGATAATTTTTAATGTGTGATTCGGTTTCTAAAAGAAAAAGTATTACATAAAGACGATAAATTTGTTAATGAACTTTTCATAATGAAGGGTGTAAATGAGTTAAAATGATGATTGTAACAAGTTGTGAAATGGGAAATTTTCCAAAGAGGAAGGGATTGTGTTTTAAAAGAGGAATATGTTTAGAGAGGTGTTGACCAAAGACTCATGATTATATAAATTGGTTACCCCATGTTGACCATGACCGACGGTAGGTTTGGTAGATGGTAGAGTTCTAAGTGTGATGTTGACTGTTTGGATGGAGTATGAAGAATATGTTATTTATGGTTGATAGCGTGAGACTTTTTAATCTATATGGTTAATTTTTTCGGTCATTATTCAAATCATCAAGTGAATGATAATTTTAAAATTTTGAATGATTGAGTTCAATAGTGGTTATCCCTTTTGTTGTCAGTGGGATGATTGTGTGTGGGTTCAGGCCATGAGAATACTCTAGTTTGAGACCTTGGATTTGTATATTGAGGCTAGGATTGTTATGATATGGCCTAGGTGGTGTGTTTAGGTAACCTTTGTTAGGGTTGTGTCCTTTGGTTTTTGAGATGTTGTTTTCTAATGTGGGTGAAGAAACACTCAGGGTTTCTGACTGTACGGAGTTCATGTTAGACCCTAAGGATGGTGCCTGGAACTTGGTGGCCTTGTGAGTAGAGACCTTGCGATTTGTGTTTTGAATCCTAGAGGTTATTTTTGGCTCATTGTGTTGATGAATGTGTACACCTTTAGTGTAAAACCTAGAGAAAATGGTCGTTGTGTGTGCTAGGAATAGTGTGCATTGGAATGGGACAGATATTTCCATTCATGAGCATTGCTTTGTTCATTTCAAGATATGTGGGTTTTGGAGATAGGAACAATGGCTTATCCTAGTTGGGACTTTCGTTTAGGGAAGTTGGTATCATTCAACATTCAAGGTGACCAATGAGAGATGTCAGGTATGGATTCTAGTGCTTTTGGGTGTGTGTCGCGCTTGTAGATGTTTTTGGTCTAGGAAGTTGGACTTTGAGTGCCCCACGGAGCAGGATTGGCCTTGAGGGATATGAGGAAAAATTGATGGTACAGTTATACTGGGTTCTTTTGTAAGGGCACCCGAGTGATCATGATAGTCTCTAAGGTTTGTTTTGAAGGGTTGTACTATATGGATTTCCGACTAACCTATTTAATGGTGATTAACATAGGACTAAAAGTTTTTTTAGAGTAAAAAAGAAAAAGGTGGAAAAGTGTGGTTACATGATTTCACATGATAGTGACACCCATGGGAGGGTTTTCACATGGCCAAACATTTTAGTAAGGATGGTTTGGTTGATGGGTGATATGCAGAGGCGACCTTAGGGCAGATGAGACTTTCTAACCAATAGAAAAGGTTAGGCAAGTATGTCGGCGGTGGGTTAAATACAAGTTAAGGTTGTTTTGTGAGATCGTTGGTTTGAATAGTGTAGTAGGCTATTGTGATTCGGTTTTTAGCCATTAGGGATGCATCAGAAGAACTCAAGAGGTGTGGTGGATATAATGCCCCAAGAAATTTTGGTTTACTATTTTTTTTTATTTGGTCATATAGTGATGGTTAAACATGGTGGCAATCACAACTGAGTGGTGGAGTTGAGTGTTGATGTGATGTGTTCAACAGGGAGGCCTGAAATACTCAGTAGGTAATAGTGTTCCATAGTTTGACATCAGAAATGGATTAGTTGGTGGTGATGTTCTTCGACAACTTCTTATCATAACTCATCTAGTGATGAGCATTCTCAATATCTTGATATCGTCCTAGGTACACTGAGAAGCCTTGGCTCATGTCGATAGACATGAAGGTGTTTGGTTGGATAAGGGACATCATGGAGGTTATGCACATGATAAACGTATATGGGGAGATTGATGGTGGAGTGATCACCCTTTATGGTTTTGGGTGAGGTCCTAGGGATAGACCAAATGAGGAATAAATTCATGGGTTTTGTCTATGGAATCTGAGAACGGACACTGGGTGAAATTGTTTTCTTGTTTAGAGAGAAGGTTGGATGACCATATCTATGTTTGGGGTTCAGTTTGTGATTGGGTATAATATTGGGTTATTGGAATCCCTCTTGAAATTAGTGGTAAAAACACTCCTAATGTGGGGACCGATAAGTCAGTCCTATATGTGCAGAGGAGAACATCAAGCAGATCTAGTGGCATCGGGATGCCAATGAGGAACATGTGAGGTTATTTTTATGTTACTTAGAGAAGAATTTTGGAACATGGATATGTTGATTCATGTGCCAAGTGTCGGCTTCGGGCTCAGGGTGGTTCTGTGTGAAGCTTGTAATGTCTGTTCTGAAGTCATTGAAAGTTATGGTTGGATATGAGAACAGGTTGTGTCAAGAGAGGTTTGGTCCTAAAACTCAAATTAGGATCAGGGTTAGACTCGAGTAGTTCCCCTTGGGTGGATTTAGAACATCACGAAGTTGGGTGAACCTTGCCCATGTGATGTGGTGTGATACCAAGGGTGATGTCGATGATGGTCTGGAGGGAGGAAATTCTAGGATGGTGGAATTCTACTGGAATTCATGTAATGACCTCTGTGGGTGAACAGGATGATAATGATAGGCCTCAAGTCAGTAATCACCTCTGAAAGGTGAGAAAATAGTAATGTACAACCCGTGAAAGGTGGGTGTTTTTGGATAAGATAGTCAGGGAGTTCAAACCTAATATGGTAAACTTGATTGGGTGTGGTGAGAATGACCCACCTCTAGGTAGCTGTTGTGGAAGAGAGTACCATCTTGGAAATGAATTTTATGTGAGTGAGGTCTAGTAGTTCGTATTCCATAAAGGGATAGTGTAGAAATGTCCTTTAGTTTGGTTTCAATGGTGCGGCTGGATGCCAATATATGGTAATGCCCCTATGGATTCATGGCCATGATTAGTTTAATCATGTTAGTTGATGGGAAATTTGAGTCATGTTCTAGTGGACCTTCATCGATGGGGGAGGATCCATGTAACTAGAAATGGTGGATAGAACCATGTTAGATAAATAGTTGGTGGATGAATTGTTCATATTTTCGGGTTGGAAGGACATGAATGGTCAACATTAGGGTGAGTTAGCCCCAGTGGAGAGCTTTGGAATGAGTTGAGTTGGAAGAGTACTCTAGATTTTCTGTTGGTGTTTGGTTTTATAGTGGTGGAATGAAATCTTTATGAGATGTCATTGGAAGGGTCGTGTGTTCTCCTTAAGTTGATACCGGGTTTTTCATCGTTAGAGTTTGGAAAACATTGGAAAATGACACAAAGTGATTTTGGTCATGAGTTTTATAGAGGATCAGGCTGATGAGGTGATAATTGGTCTCTCTGTGATGTTGTGATGATGTGTGATACGTCTCCATGTGTTGCAAGTTATGTGTTTCCACCCAAGTTTCCCCCATGAAGATCTCATGGTGATAATGGTTGAAGTGGATGCATCTTTAAAGATTTTTTCTCGTTCTTGTTGTGGGTTGTCGTGAGGAAGCCATGAGGGGAAAGTATGTTTCCTTGGTATATGATCAGTGGCCTTTTGATGTGAAACCTAAAACATGGAAAGCGGGAATGGATAAGTAGGCCTTGTGGCATTATCCCTTGTTATGGAAGTTAGTGATGCTTGGAAGAGCGGCTCGAGGATGATCCATTATATGGTGGGGAGGTTGTAAGATCTTGGATCTTCTTAAGGTATGTTCCTATTTATGTTTGGTTTTGGAATCTTATTTTTTTCTAGATAAGTGTTTCACCATGTTCATGTGAATACTCTAGGGTGTTCAGGTGGTTTGGTACATGAAAATATAAGAAAATGGAGTTCCTGAGCATATTGCATGGTTTGAGCATGGTTGGTGAAAATTGTGTAGGAACCGTGCAGCCATGGACAGAGGGGTGTTTTTCAAACAGTGGCATACGGTAAAGCAAACCATGAATAATCCCTAAGAAATTGTGAAAATGGGTGTTTTTCAGACAGTGGATCATGCATGGTTTGTGCATGGTTTTACAAACCATGCAGGTAAACCGTGTGTCCTGGAAACTATGAGAAAATTACAAAAAATTCAACATGGGATTTTAAAATCCCCCTCAATATTTTCCTCCATTCCTACCCACTCAACCTTAGTGAAGAACTTGGATGAACCAAGCATCCAAGAGGTGATCCTCCTTTGATTCTTGGTCATTTTGGACACCATTTTTTGTGGATCGATGCTCTTGAAAATCCTAATCATCCTCTTGATTCTCTTTTTAGTTTAGTGTTTGTATCTTCCTCTCTTAGCCATCTGATTCCCTAAAACCCCCATATTCAGATGATATCTATGATTAGTTTTCAATTGGTGATTGAATCTAAATCCAAGGCATTTATTAATAGTGTGTTCATCAATGGATTCAAGGTAGGTGGTCTAAAATAACTGTCCCATAGTTTTATTTTGGATGGTGCAAGGAAGTTGGTGTTCTTGTTTTTCCCTTTTTGTGTTCTTGGTTATGTTGAAGTTTTTTATAAAAATGGGTGTCTAAGTGACCAATTAAAACCCCCCTTATCCCCATGGGATGCGTTGAGTATGACTTGATGTTTTCAGGGCCACCCATGGGGTGTATTGGAAAACCCAAACCTAGAGTGTGGTAGGGTTAAGCGATGTGTTTCTGAGAAATAATGTGGAATCCATGTAGAATATGTCTTAATGGTTTATTAATTTATAAATGGAATAAGAATAAATATATCTAGTGATATAAAGGCGTAAGGTGTTGTAAATTTTTAATTGGGTTGGAATAGATTATGTCGATTGATTCATGAATTTGGTTTAGAATGCCTAAGGGGATTAGAACATGCTAAATGGTGACCTTGAGATTGGGTAATGGAATGGGAAATGGGGAATGAGTTAATGGGATGTAATTAGGGAATGGATGAAATTGTGTAATGGGTTAATACAATAAAATTAGGTGGTACACCTAAATTATTGAATGTAATAAATGGATTGTGTTATGCGATATGAGAAATGAAATTGAAATGCATAAATGAGTGGATGGTTGAGAAATGATAAGTGGGATAATAGGGTAAATGTGTGGTAATTGATGAAATTGTATAAGGCATAGTCATTGTTGAATACACCTAAAAGATTAAGGCTTGATAAAATGAATTTGGCTAAATGGATATTATTGTAAATGGTAAATGTATTAATGTTTTATGGCATACTATTAATTCCCATGTTGTTGTTATGTGTTGTGATATCTAATAGCATTGAATATGTTTGGTTTTGTTATGGTATGGTTGTGGTGAATGATAAAATAAGCATGTGCACATGGATTGGTAGAGTGGGGTATTAACTTGAGGTTCTATAGCCACAAGTCATGTTTGAATGAGGCTCTAAACTCCACCCCAAAATTCACAGGTTAGGGAAGGGGGAAGAAGGCTCCATTCCCTTAAAGGTTGAATTCCACCCAAACTGAGGCTTCGATGCTAGGAAAATGTGTTGATGTGATATGTGGATCCCTAGTGAGATAGGGGATAAATTTTTTTCCTATAAATTATGATTGGTTTCCTTAGACCCTTGTGTAAAATATATTTATGCCTAACCCATGGAACATGTGATCAATATGTAATATGTAATTAAGATGGTATAAGAAATGGAATTGGGATAAATGATAGTTTTGAAATAAATGAACCATGTTAACTAATGTCCCTCGAACTATCTTCTATTTACATACCATTTATTTTATACTTGAATGCACTATCTATTATACTGGATATTTTTTAGACACTGTTGGTGGTGGCCAATTGCGTATTCCACTCACACCCGGCTCAGGCCACTATTGGGTTCCTGAGAAGAATTCATTGTTGTAGGTCAGGACAAGGTTAAAGGCCCTACTCTAGGAGGTTGTGTTGGGCTCAGGATGTACAAGGAGAAGGACCCAGACTTTTAGTGAGGACCCATTTGTAGTTGGGGTCGTCTATTTTATTTTGGGTTTCTTTCACTTGCACTACTAGTATGACATGACATTGATGTATTTTATTTGTGGTTGTACCCTATTTGGGAAATGTTTGGTTATGCTTGTTTATTGGTTATTTGTATAGTTTCCATTGATTATATTGTATTATGTTGTGGCTTACACGGGTAAAGAGGGTATAGTCTCCCCACGTGACTCATTTGACCCTCACTGCTAGTTGGAAACCTCTAGCTTACAGGGAGGTGTGCTTGAGGTAATGTGACGACCCGGCACAGAGCACCAGTTTAGTAGCTTCTAGGCCGGGGATGTTATAATCTTGCCACATTTTCAAATATTTGTAACCTTAAAATCTTGAAACCTTTTTTGAAGTTGTTGTCCTTAAATTATTGTAACCATTTTTTAAATTTGTATGAAATTAAACTCTAGCAACCCACTCCCCCCTATAATATAGCCTATATAAACATAAAATGAAATACATCCCCAAGATCTATGTTCCATAGCCTTGAACTATGAGAAACCTCATAGCCATAGGTATATGCCTAAAAACTATATAGATTTTATAATCATATTTAGCCCATTAATATAAATACTCATACATTTATAGATGAAATTTCCTTTTTTAATGAGTAAATATCTTGTAATGAAATGAATTTATAGAAAAAACAGGCACTACATTGGTTTTTTAGGAAAAATATTAGTTATCTCTAATCGAGATTAAAATATCTCTAAGCATAATAATAATTGATTGCATATAAATTTAATAGTAACCATTGATGTTATTATATTCAAGGTAATGATAATTTTTAATTGAAACATATGGAAGAAGTGATGTCCACGATCACTACGATCATACCCAATAAATCCTATTTATCAGATCTTCTGAGTGAGATAGAATCACTGGGAATTTCTCCTAGATGATCCCAAGCTCAGATTTAATAACTAAAGAACAATTGTAGAGACTTATAGGGAAAGTTCAATCTCATCAATATCACTTCCCAAACCATGTTCATTGATCCACCCAAAGAAAATCACACTATTCCACACCTTACCCATAGGTAATTCACTTGTGTAAAAAAATGTTATGCATCTAGACCCTAATAGTACGAATTTCTATATTTTCATACAATGCATGAATTACAATATTTTTTCTATTTTATCATTTATAAAAATTTAGAATAATGAGTCTGAAAAAAATGATTTCAATATGATTAAACACAAATATATTTTTGGGGAATATATAGTTTCAATCCATGAATATATTTTGATGAATTCAAAAAATTTATTAAATAATTGGTATTCAAATATAATATTATTATTAAATAATATATTTTGAAAATATATGATAATAAAATTTTAAAAAGTCAAGTGAAATTATTAAAATTGCTGGAAAACTGTAATTATGAAAAAACCCAATATTTTACTATAATTATGGATTTTTGAATTAAACGTTTAAATTACCTTATTCTAATAAATATTTTGATAAGCTATATATTTTTTAAAATAAAAAACATTAAAATTATCCAATTTAAATTTTTCAAAAAATTTCGAGTCATTAAAATGTTTGCATAAAACCCTGGGATAAAACCATGGTATGGTTGGTGTTTTGGATTAATTTATCATATAGAGTCCAAAACCCATGTTTAAAAAATTATAAATAATTCTCATTTATTCATTGATATAAACCCACCCAACTTCCTATTATTATTCCCTAAAAACACTTAGAGTTTGAATTTAATCTTCTCATACCACTCTAGGGACCTCCCATGGTGACTACAGTATTTTGAATAAGATTTTTTCATGCTTTTAGAAGCAGACTATCCAAGTTAGGGATCCTCTCATTCTCCACTTTATTTAAGAACCTTCTTTATATGATGGCTTTGGATTCCCAATTTTTCATGTTGAGATATATTTTCAAACAAACCTCTTACTATCCTTATGATTTTATATTGATGATATATCCCTTTAAATCTCATTAGACACATCCATGAAGCTTCATGTACCCCTGTTATGTGGTTGAGATAATTCTATGATTTTCTATGCGAAAAATTTGGGTAGTAAATACCCACCCCCATTTCTAATCAAAGGTATTCTACATGATGTATCTATCAATCATTAATTTTTTAAATCCATGTATTTAACCAATAGTCCTTAATTTTTTTATTAAAAATTATGAAAATACCTTTTTTGTATGATCTATGGGGAAAAAGTATGCTTGGAAATGATAGGAATGTGATATGTGGGACAATAATTATATAGTCACCCAATGCATTTGATAATGTTTTAATCTCATGATATGTATTTTATGTTGTTCATGATGTTATCCTATGAATTCTATGTTATTATTTGTTGTTGTTTAGACTTGTTTTATGCTTATGATGTCACGTATTATGTTGTTTCAACATTATTATGTATCCATCAAGTAATCATGATATATCATGTTTTGATGTTCATTTTTATGATTCTCACTCATTTTTTCTCATTGATATGCCTATTGACTCACATATATTACTTTAAACATGGTATTATATGACTATTCCAGTATTGGGATTTATATATCCTCATATTCTTATGTACATCCCTAGGATACCCCATGAATTTTTAGAATATTAAGGAAATTTAAGGGCATGTTATGAAGTTTTAGTTAATATATTTTTATTTTTGTTTAATTTTTTATGTTATGTGCCTAATCACCCAATGAAACTAGGACTCCTGATTTTATTGGGTTTTATTAAGTGTATCTTTATGTGTTAAATGGTGAAATAATGAGTTTTTATGATATGGGTTCTCAAATTTGGTATTAGAGTAAATTATCTATATTTGGGAGATTGTAATTTGAAAACACTCTTTAAATACTTAGGGATAGGACTAAAAATATGAAACCAACCATAAATTTTGGTAAAATATAGATTATGCAGTTTCCATGAAAATAAATCTATTTAGATACACTATAAGTAGTTGTCACTCTAAAACCATTGTTTCCTGGGTTTATAACCATGAAAAGGGAACATTGGGTTGGAATTGATCACCACACATTTCCAAAAATTAATCATTGATGCATATCTAGTTTAACACTCCCTTAGTATATACATTGGTAAATTCATAGGACCCATATAAAACAAAATTAAGGGAAAAATATTCCTAAATTTTTTTTAAGAAATATATCATAGAAAACATAGATCGAAGCCTATTAATTCATATGTTAAGGAATATATATAATTTATATGTTATCCCTTAAATATTTATAGTTTACCTTTTATGTGTTCAATTGTTTCAAAATTATCTTCCCTAAGTCAATTTTGGATGAAGTAAAAAAATATAACCAAAATAAAATATAGAAAGGTATCCTTATCATCCATAGTTATATGAATTATTTTATATCACACATGTTTATTAGTACTACTCAATAAACACCTCAAAATATGTATGTTGAGTTTTAAGAGAAGTCAAAAAATGATTAAACTATTTAATCTAACGAATATTAATTATCCTCTATCCATATTAGTGGGATACAATTCCTAGAAACATTGTGTCACTCATTGTTCGGGGATTTGATGCTATTATGGGTATAGATCGCCTATCCTAATATAGAGCCAACCAAAATTGCTTAGAGAATAAAATCACCCTCAATGTCAAGAATCGTTTTATTATTCTATTCAAGTACAAGAAAAAATATGATTCCACATTGGTATCATAATATCATGAATGGATATTATTAACAAATGATTAATAATATATATCTCAAATAATTGATACTAAAAAAAGATCAACCATGAATACATGACCACTATGAGGGAATACATTGAGGAATTTATCTATAAATTAATTGGTATTTATTCTATCCAATAAGTTCTTTTATTAATACATATTACACCAAGACATTTTATATTAATCAAGGATCTCTATAGAATATACATTGTTTAAATTATGGAACCAAATAAGAAATAACAGTATAACCTAGATAAAGAGTTTATATTCCATACTACTTCACCATGGGGTGCAATGGTTCTATTCATCTTAAATGTGGATGAGTGAATGGGCCTCTTTATTGATTATCATGAGCTAAAAAAGATTTGGATAACGAACAATTATCTTATTTCATGTCCTAATGACTTGTTCGATCAACTACAAGTAGAATAATACTTCTATAATGGGGCTCTTCAATTTGGATATAATCAAGTAATGGTGAAGAGGGTTGATATCCAAATAAATACTTTTTATACAAGTTATAGGCACTAAAAGTTCAAATTGATTCTATTTGGACTCACTAATACTCAACTATTATTTATGTAAATAATGAGTTGAGTCTATTGGTATTACCAAGAAAAATGTGTGGTTATATTTATAGGTTATCTTATTATATAATATAAAATATTGGAGGAATAATAAGTAAATTTTAATTCTATACCTAATACCTTATGGAAAAAGGTATATGTGAAGTAAAATAAATTTGAGTTCAAGATAGAGAATTTAAAATTAATGGGGAATGTTATTACCAAAAAATGGATATTGTTGGTACCTTAAAAAATTAGGTAATTTAAGGATGTCCCATACAAAAATTGTTTATAGAAATCCATAGTTTCCATGGATTAGTTGGGTAATATTGTCTATTTTTGAGAAACTTCTCATGATTTTCCATCCTAATAAAAATGAACAGTCAGAAGGGATTCATGTTAGTGTGGAATTATGAATTTGAGGGAAGAATTAAAAATTTAGATAAGGTGATAATCACTACACATTATCTCATATTCCCTACTAGTGGTGATGGATTTCTAAACAATAGTGATGTTTTCAAAAAGGTATTTGGTTTTATACTCATGAATGATGAGAAATTGATAGCGTATCCCTCTAAAAAATTAAATATCTATGAGAAAAACTACCCAAGACATAATCTATTATTGACTGCTATGATATTTTCATTGATTATTTGGAAACACTATCTCTTTATAGGAATTAATTATTTATATACAAATTATAAATTCCTCAATTATTTATTCACAAAAGGATCTTAATACCTATCATCAAAGGTTATTCTAACTAATCAAGAATTATGATTTTTGAATCCATTACCATCCTAGGAAGATGAAAAATATTAAGTATGCTCTAATTAGAAAGGATTAAACAACCCAATCCAAGATTAGGATTGAAATGGAACCAATATTATTGAAAATTAAATGGAAGGATACACGTATTATAAAAGGATTTTCATCCTAAATTTTGAAAATAACATCTCAACCAACCCTAGTTTAGGATAATGGAGGATAATAATTATTATCAAGTGATACATAAAATTTTAGTGAATATTCCAAAGTTTAACTTCTATAAACGTGGATTTATATAGTTTTGAACCTAGATATGGGTGCCCTTAAAACCCAAATTGAAAAAGGAACTTCTGGATGATGTACATGGCTCACCCTTCTCTATTCAATAATAAATTTATAATATGTATTGATATTTGAATAAAAACATATTATGGGATAAGATGAAGAGTTGGTTGTGTATATTTTATCTCAATTCAGGGTTTTCCAACAAATTAAGGCTGAATGATATAATTCAAGGGGTATGATCCCACTGTTTCCAAAACTAGTATAGAAATTTTAAATCACGACCATGGTTTTCATTATAGGACTCCCCATGGCACATAAAGGAAAGAACACCATATTTGTGGTTATTTAACACCTTAAAAAGTCATCTCATTACATTTCTATCTTGATATATTTCCCTCTCTACTAACAAACCAACAAAATATAAGAGAAGTGGTAATACATAATGGTGTTGCACTCTCTATTTTATCTAATCGATATACTATGATAACATTTATTTTTTGGAGAATCCTATAGAAAGTATCGAATATTAATCAATGTTTTAGTACTTCTTATCACCCATAATCAAATACTTAGTATGATAGAACTATTAAAAATATAGAGGATATACTGAGATTATGATCAATGATTTCCCATTGTTTTGGTATCAGCACCATACACTAGTGGAGTTCTAATATAACAACATTTTCCATTCTAGAATTGAAATTACATATTTTGAGGCTATGTATGGGAAGAGGTTTTGGTCTCCAACATGATGAGATGATGTTGGATAGAAAAATTATATGGGACCAAAAAATATCCATGAGATGGTAGGTACAGTTCAAACCATTTAGTTTCTTTTAAAATATGTAATTGATATAAAATCTACGTAGATAGCCGTTAGTGTGATATGGAGGTAGAGGTTTTATATTTAGTGGTACATATTATACCTCCTTGTAATTAATTTACAATATTTGTTTATAATGGAATATTATTCCTACCAAAATTGTCCATTTTGATATCCTTCATCACATTAGAGTAGTGGATTATCGATTAGCACTCCAACCTTACTTTTCTTATGTATATGATGTGTTCCATGTATAACTCCAAAGGAAGTAAATACCTGACCCCTTATATGTACTAAATCAAAATGTAGTACCAATAGAGAATAATCATTAATATGATAATATTTCGGTGAATATATTACAGAAAAGGTTCTTTGAAATAAGAAATCCCACTTGATTAAAGAGTTGTGGTTGAACCACAAGTTAGAGGAAGAAATATGGGAAGTGGAAGAGGTGGTGAAACAAAAGTAACCTTCCCAATTTTAGTGTAAAAACGAAAAATTTCAAGGTTGAAACACTTTAATGGGGGGATAATGTAATGAACGAAACATTTATATTTGAAATTTCAATTTTAAATGAATTAATGGCTTGTTAAATAATGAATATATTGAAAATGCATGCACTGCATTGGTTATTTTGGAAAATAATAAATTATATCATGTCACATGTAAAAGAATATTGAGCATCATAATTATTGATAATATCACCATTTTACATTGTCCATTGAGATTAGAATATCAAGGGTTATAATAATGTATAATTGATAGAGACTAAAGAAGCAAAGGAATCAACCAGTAGGATCGTAACCTATTAATCCCACTTATCATTGATTTCAAGGGTGGTATAATAAGTAGGATTTTCACTTGATCAATATCAACCTGATATTACACAACTAAATCATGAGAGAAACCATTTATATGTGAATTTCAAGTCAACAAATCTTATGGCCTAAACCATATTCATTTATCCACCCGATGAAAATCTCACCATCACACTTTCATTAAATATAACAATAAATTTCTATGTATCTAGATATTAATACTATGAACATTGATATTATCTTTAAAAAAATGATGATTATATTTATCCCTTTTCGTATTAATTTTTAAATGATTAGATAATGAGTTTCACAAATATTATATTTTGACATGATAAAATAATAATTTTATTTTTGGGAAATATATTATCTCAATCAGGACACATATTTTAATAAATTAAACATTTTGTTAAATAAATGATATTTAAATAAAATATATTTATTAAATTATATTTACTAAAATAAATATTTTATAATTTTTTAAATTATAATGTTTTTTTATAATTTTTGGAAAACTACTCAACCCAAAAAATCTTTAATTTTAAATAAATGTGTATTTTTTATTAAAAAGTGTAAATTAACCTCCTTACATAATTATTTTGATAAAATAAATATTATTTTTCAAATTACAATTTTGAAATTATACATTGATTAATTTCTCATATTTTCCTAATACAATCAAAATTTTGGGTAAAAAATTAATATGATATAATTAAAGGGTATGTATTATAACATCAAAAAATCATAAAAGTGAAATGTTAAATACAATAAAGAGATTAAATTGAAAAATTATGTTTCCCCTTTAACATAATTTGTTTTTTAAGTTATTTTATTAATTTTATAAACTCTTAATGAATCCTCAAAAATATATATTATATTTTAAGGTTTTAAAATTAATTATTTATAAACATGACTCCATCCACATAACCAAGGGAATTATTTTAAGTATTTTTGTTTGTGGACTTATAAAATAATTAAAAACAATTCTTATTTGGAGAAACTATGGGGGAAATACCATGGTATAGTTTATGTTTTTGATTAATTTATCATATAGAGTCTGAAACCAATGTTTATAAATTGATAAATAATCTTCATCTCTTTTTTTATATAAAGCCTATGAACCCCCCATTACTCTCATATAAAAATAATTGAATCCTGATGTTTCTTTTCATATTCCTCCATATAGCCTTCAATGGTTCCCAAAATCTCTTAAAGAATCTTCTCCCAAGATATTAGAAGTACCCTATCATGGTACGAGATCTCATCCTTCTCTTATTTATTCAATCACTTTATTTGTAATATTCCAATTTATTCTTAATTTTTTCATGTTATTGTATGTTTTAAAAACCCCATCATGTTTTCCTTATGTTTTCCATGTTGTTAGATACCCCATTCACTCTGACTAAACTATTACATCAATATTTATATACCCCTTTTATGTTGCTAAAATTATCCTGTGATTTTTCATGAGAAGCATTTGTGTAGTGAATAACCATACCCAATTCTACTAAAAGGAATTAAACTATAGAATGGAATTTTATTAAAGAAAAAAAGAAAAACAATACAGAAAAAAATACAAACAAAAAACACCAAACAACCATAAAGTATGGCTAGGGTAAAAATGAAACCAAATAAAAAAACACCCAATGAAATAGGGTGGGCTCTCGAAGACAAGAAGAAGTTGTTGCATAAGGAATTCTGCAATAGAAGGCTTCAAGATACCCGCTATATAAGCATGATTTCTTCATCAACAAAGACGCCAAAACCAAACAACGAAGACACCTACAAGCCCCCATCAAAGGCAGGAGTTGACTTCTTCGGATCATCACTGCTCCCACAATATAATGGAGCCTCAAAAAACAGAAATCAAATAAAACCACTTCAGGTCAACACTCTACAAAAGAATCCTTGAAACAATCTGTATCAAAAAATAAAACAGAGCAGAAAAAAGAGAGAACAAAGGCCTACTACTACATACCAGTAGAAAAATAAAAGCAAACTAAAGGAATTAAACTATATGTACATATCCTTAATTTATAATGGACTTCCATCAATGTAATATACAATCCTTAATCCGGGGATTGAATTTTATTAAATATTCCTTTATGATATATGATCTATGTGGTGCACTTTAAAACACACATGATATTTATGTGATTTGTGATCCTTGAATTATATATCCCTCTAATTCGATGACTAAGGAATCTATCATATTATATTCCATTTATGGTTTATTAGAGGTTATCATGGGAACACTATGTAATGATATCTTGGTAGTTATCCTTGAATTATTATTATGATGTTAGGTTTTAAGTTGTTTCCACATTCATATGTTTTCTTCAACTTGTTATCATATATCATGCTTTGAGGTTTATATTTATGATTATCACCCCTTTTATGTCTCATTGATATGACTATTAAATCACACATATTATATTCATTATGTTTTTATTTTATTATTCACTTGTAGGAATTTTTATCTCACCTCCTTCTAATGTATTTCCATAGGTTATCCCATGAATTTTAAGAAAATAGTTGATATTTAAGGGAATGTTATGGAGTTTTAGTTGATGTATTAATAATTTTGTTTCTTGTTTTTATGTTACATACCTAATTACCTAAATAAATTTATCCTCATGGAATTTTTAGGTTTCATTATGTGTATCATTATGAAATAAATTATGAAATAAATTTTTTTTATAAGGATTTTCATTATTTGAGAACAACTGTTTTCTACTATTATGCCCCTTTCAGGGGATTTGTCATCATCTTCAGTTATGAATTAGTTCAAATTACATTTAAACTAAATTTGTACATGTTTTCAATATATATATACATTATTATGTACCCACTATATTTATTTAACTCCACCAAACCATTTACCTTCCATTCCCCAAAAATATTAGGGATTTCTGAGTTTAAATCCCCATTAATCCTCCATTTCTAAATTGACTCCTCTACAGTGATAGAACACCACCCTTGTTTTTAATATCCTCCGATATAGGGTTCAAATATTTAATAAAACTATATCAATGTAAATATTATATACCCCACTCATTGGATTTTTTATGAGGATGACCACAATTTTCTTTCCCTCATTCTATATATTATAGTGGTTTAACCCTCTCTCCGAACATGACTGAAATTCATAATAAGTCTATTTATCACTCTAACTTACAATCCAAACCCTAAAAGACACAATTTATATCACTTCCACCTCTCTTTGTTCAAGGAAATTATTATCACCCTCAGTGTTAACCACTTGAACATACTCTAATGTTGATGGGGTGAATCAAAATAACGGAAAAATATCCAACTGGTTTCACCATCCTCAATGGATTCCATGGGGGTTTATATAGTGTTATAACCACAAACCATCCATATTTCTACAATACTCTAATGTGGCCTGAGTAAGCATCTATTGAATTGGTTTCTTATATTGATCATGAATCAGATGAACTTTAGATTTTTGGTTAGTTTTTTCATTTCCATGATTTGTAGACACTATAATCAGAAGCAGGGAACACAAGTCATGGATACATGATGATAATATACACAATCCCTTTTAGTTTTCAATAAATGAATTTAAACTGAATACCCTGTCATCATTTCTATATGACATTAAATATCACGATTAAAATCTTTACCATATGGTGCCAAACTAAAAAACATCCATATTAAAATATATAAAACTATATGATAACTTGGTCCTTGTTATATAACCTTAAATTGAATTCCCTTTAGTCTAGGTTTCACTACATTAAATGGAATTACTTGTGGTCCATGCATCATTTCGTAAAACAATTGGAATAAATTTTTGAGGATATTAACACATTCATTGGGATTCCATTTCATATTGATTTTTTCATTTCCCATTATTGTATAAAATTTCTCACACCCATAATCATGGTTATAAAACTCTAAAAAGGTAGCAACCCATGTTCCAAGTGAAAAAAACATAAATGGAATACAATATGGTCCTACTTTCTTGACCTTAAATGGAATTTATAGTGATACAATTTGTGTGACCTTAAAAGTAATTACACATAATCTTGGTTGCATGAAATTAAAAGGCATTCCTCCTGGTCGTAGTTGCATGGCCTTAATAGGAATTCCATGGGTCATTATAGAATTATCTCAAAAGTAATTCCCCCTCATATTGGTTATATGACCCTAAAATGAACACTTTCTATTCCTAGTTTGACAACACTAAAAGGATGGAACTGAGGTCATGTATTTGTGACCATAAAAGACCCACCTTGGGGTCTATGATCTATGACAATAAATAATCAACATTATACATTTTCAAGTAGTAAGAACTTAAATTTTTCTGATTTATTGTCTTATATACCAAAACATAAACTCTAGAAACCCAATTTATTATGACCTATACTTTAAAATAGCATCCTAAATTTTTTGAAATACATGTGAACATAACAAGAAGATCCCTGAAAATCACATCATTCACCTTCAAATAGCATGATTAAATCCCATTATCATGTCTTGGACCCTATTTTAATTTTTTCATGTCCCACTAAATTGTATTCCATCAATTTTTTCTTCATCCCCATTAATATTCTTAATTCATGAAATCATAACACTAAGACTACTTGACCTCTTCCAAGTTATCTCTCTCTCCTGTAGGAACACTTTATGTTCCCTAATTTCTACAATATCCTTCTTAATTTCTAAATAGAATCTACTATAGTGATGAGACAGTGCCCCATGATTCACCTCCCATCCTGGGTAAATGTATTTTCAGAACCCGGTCATTAATTCCATTTTTATTTATTTATTTATGTGTTTTAACATTATAAAATTCTTGGTAATTGTTTTCCAAAGAGTGTTTGAGGCCTTATGAGTGGATGTAGTGTTGGAAACTATAGACTGCAGTAGTTCATACCATGACACTGGGTGTCACATCATGAAACTCTTTTATTTTGATCTCATCAGTCCCACCTCAATTCCATTTCATTTCTTAGCAAAATCATTTCACATTCTATAGAGTATATTTAGGTTTTGATTATTTGGGGGTAATGTCCATTCTGGATATAAATTGTGATTCATATCATGATTCCAGTGTGTTATGTTTTCATTGTTGTTTTATAAAAATTTTCCCCAACTCAATTTTAACCCTTTTATGGGTTCTTCTCTCCTTCATTCGATGCCTATGACTCTAAGAAATGAATATTTGGTTTCTCCCCTCTTAAATGGTGGATCCTTCTATTTTCTTTATGTCTTGAGGTTTTTTATTCTAGGTAAGATCTATTCTTGGTTTCAATTTTGTTCTTATATCCTTTATAACCCTGATGTCCATGAAGACTAAATCAAAAATATATAGTTGTTATATATTGATTTATTTTGATGTCTTAAGGTTATGTTTAGTCCCTATTGTGGTTTATGGTTGTTTTCACTATATCATGGTGAATTAACTCCATGGTCATTGAAAGATATGATATTTGAGGTTTGTGTCCCATGTAAATCTCCTTAAGATTAAATATATGATTTCTTATTCATTCTTCATGGATTTAAATTTCCAATTAAAAGTTACCACTTATATCTAGGTAGCTAAAACAAAGGATAATATATTTTTTGGGTTATCAAAAAATTTAAAAATTGGGTTTTTCATGTGAATTGATATTTAAACCAGATTTAATGTATCTTTACTTATTTTGGAAACTAAGATGTGTAATTGGCTCTTTTACGGTTACATAATTAAATTTCATATAATTATTATTTCCAAAAGGATGAAAAATTAATTTTTTCTAAAGCTCGGGTGTGTTTGTCACTTTTTTAGAAATTATTTAAAAACATGTATTTATTGAAGTAATAAAATTATAGATTATGTGTTTTGTTTTCCAATGTTACTTTATTTGAATTAAAATAATAATAATGATCCCAAGGCCTCTTTGGTCCCTTTAAAGTTTTATTGAAAATAAACACCTAAATGGAATACCCCTTTACATATGAAGGAATTTATGGTTGTTTGAATGCTTTGTGATATGTTTCAATAAAGTGTGAATTTGAATTGTTTTATTATGAATGTATGAAGGGTTTGTTCAAATGTGGGTGTTTTTAGGTGTTAGGGAGATAAATGATTGTTTTTATATTATTCTTACATTGTATTATTATTAGTTAAAATATGTATCTCTATTTATATATCATAGTAATGCCTGGTTGTCTATGTAGGAAGTCTAGGTACTCATGCAAAAAAATTAAGAATAATGTTCTTGATAATGGCCATAGGTAAGGATATATTTCAACCTGTGTGATGGTTTCCCTTAGTTAGTCTTTTAAGGGTAAGACTGGGTCTTTCGGTCAGTTGATTGTTGTATGTTGTATCTTCTATTACACAAACATTCCTACATTTATAAAAATGTTAGATCTATTCTATATTATTCCCCTTAATCTCATTGGATTCCCTGATAGTGATTTGTTTTCTAAGGTATATAGATTAGTGTTTGTGAAATTTTATTCTTTTTACTTCAAGATTTTCCTCAAATATAATTTAGCTACAATTTATTAATGATTTTAAATGGAATGTGAATTTTGGTTTTATTTAGAAAGGGAATATTATTCATGAAAGTGGGGAGGTTTTTCAAAGGAAACAATTTCATTCCTGTTTTAAATGAGAAAAACTACAAAACTATTTTTTATTATCATCTATAATATTAACATGTTATTGATTTTTTTCATATTTATATACTTGGTTGGTGAGTGGAGACCTGCTATTATATTTAACTCATGAATGTGTCATTATAGTTGTATAAGGATTCTTGGTTATAAGGGGTGATATTTGGTCTCTTGGTTCGTATTTTATTGAGGTGAAAGTGGTTCTTCCCCTAGTTACACATAAGGACTTATTTATGGTGTAATTTTTGTTTTTTTTTTGTTTCAATAGTATTGTTTGTAGACAATGTATTACATGCTCTTCTGTCATGTTAGTTTATTTATTATATTTGAGTTTCTAGTTTATTTATCCATTATTACTATTCTTATGCTACTTATTTATTGATGTATCCCCTAATATTGGTTGAAATTACTCATAATTTTTTCAGTTTGATGATCAAGTTCTTGTTTCCAGACTGTGGATATTGGGAACTCTCTTTTGGGATTATTATGAACTAACTATGAATTCCAACTTAGTATTTGATGGGGATAGTTCATAACAAAATGGTATCTAGAAAAGTTTCTCTAATTTATTAGGGAATGTCTAGTAGACCCATGCAAGGAATTTATGAACATGGGAGGTATATCATGATTAGATCTTTGATCCCCACATTTTGTGATGAGACCTAGGTTTCCATGGTTGTGAAGGATTATTTGATCATGTTATTGAACATAGTTCTAGGGTTTTTGAGATAATTGTTCTTCAAATTTGAGTTATTTATGAGTTTTAATGAAAATAAGGAGGGACATAGGGGAATATAGTTCTTTTATAGGGTTTAGAAAATTTTATACAATGCATGTGACCAATGTTTCTTTATTTTGGATATTTGTAGTTATCATAAGGTCAGCTAGACCATGTGGTTAATCATTATGTAGCTATGAATTTCTATGATCTTGGATTTTTTATTTCTATATTCTATGCTATCTTTATTTTATTTTCTTAATGATTTATGGTTAATTATTGTGTTCTATTATTCATTATTTTTATGGAGTTGAATTAAAATGAGATTATAAAATGGTTATGTTTTAAAACCACTTTTTTTGTAAGAGTGTTGAAGATTTCATAAATTTGGAAATTCATTCAAAATGTTTCTAATTAGATTCGATGTTTTAATTTGGCAATTCTTATAAAATATTTCATATTTAAGACAATGATTGGATTTTGGTTAATTTTCAAATACATTGGTTGAAAGGGATATTATTAATTTTTTTCAATGTTTTTATGTGATGTTAAGAACGTTTAATTGGAAATTTTAATGTTTTTATGTTGAAAACCTTTTAAAAATTGATGGTTTTTGAAATACTCATATATTAAAAATGTTATACCAAAAGATACATAAGTTTAAATTTTTTTTTCAATGAATAGATATTATTTTAGAAATTAGTCTTGATAAAACCCTCATAGGCTAAATAAGTGAATTTATTTTCAAATAAGATTGATGACTTATGCATGAATTTGTAATGTTTTTTATTTTAGATTTACTTCAATGGAATTTTAAGATTACTTATTATTGTTTGCTTGATTTTATAGGGTTTGAGTTATAGATATTGTTTTAATTTTTTCCTATATACTAATATATAGTATGATCTTTTGTGGATCTAATGGACTCTTTGGCTGATAAAGGCATTCAGGCAGTAACTGTACCATTAGCTCAAGTCTGAGATCTGTGAGTTATTCTAGTCTTTCCCTATCAAGAGAATCTTATTGGAGAGTTCCAAAACAATTATCCTTCCATTTTATTCATGAAAACAGACTCTTAGGAATTATTTTCATGGATATAAGGGGTTGATGATTTTATTTATCCTTATTAATATTCCTTAATCTCTTATGGTTTGATTTGAAACCTTCATGCTAGACGTCTGGGGTTAGATCTGCTAGATGACTAATATTCCATACAACACACATAATAACAATTATTGGGAATGTTTCAAGGAAAATTCATTCACTATTTATTTTCCAAATATGTGAAGTTACCAAATGATACTAAATTATAAATCCTTCATAAATGAGATAAAATTTTGATTGAGATTTCATGTAATTTTATTGAGTTTGTGTCATACCATCTTAATTTGTAATTAAATGATTCATTAATTTAATGGTGTTTCACATATGTTATTATACTAGATCTTTCATTGGGGGTATCTTCTTTCATCCATGAAATTCATAGAGCATTGTGGAATTAGTCTATCAAATTTTAGGTGGGTTTGGATAAATTGTCAATCATGTTGGAGGTTTCTCTTATTCATTGGTGTGGTAGAAGAAACACTAGTAAGTGAACAAGGAAGCATTCCAAGTCATACTTTTTTATTACAATTATTAAAATTAAATCTTTTTTATTATAATCCACTTCATTTAGATGTAATAACTTGGAATGATTTTGGTGCAGAAATCTGGAACATGAGAATCCTTCTTATTATAGAATTCCAAAGACATATGATTTTTACAGTCATTTGGGTAATCTATAAAGGTAATTTTGAGCAGTGTCCCACAAGAAAGGTAGAACTAAATTTATCACTTATAAAGATCAAATGGTATAACCTACAAAACCCAGTTATAATGTGACCACCATTTGAGTTATTCTTTCATGTAATTTTTTCCTTTATTTGACCATGTGTTATGGTTGGATTTATTTTTCTTGATTTTGGATTTTGATTTAAGAAATTTTGAATCCACTCAATGTCATTTTTGGATCCTATATTGATGATGTAAGTATAGAGTTTTTATGGATTCTCATGTAATTTTGTGGGAATGTGAAGAAATTAGATGACATAAGTATCCCCATTTTTTGTATCAACGAAATGAATTTTGAGCATGAATCTCAATTCCAGGTGGTACAATTTAAGTCCCCAATTTTTAATAAAATATTTTTGTTCAAATAAATTTTATTTTTTTCTTTATCGTAATGCTATGTTTTAATAAACCATGGAAATCTATTTAAATTTTTATTCAAACATGGTTGTTATTTTCAAACTATTAAACAAGGAATCATAGATAAGAATAAACACTTCCAAAAAATTAATTATAATTTTATTATAAAAATATAACTTTGAAGGAACCCAGAACACCCTCAGAGGGGGGGAGTAAAATTAGGGTTTCAACATTTTCTACTATGGAAATGTATATTGATCCCATATTATTAGGAAATTGTTAAACCTATGTGATGGGAACATGTAGAAAAGAACAATCATATTCAATGATACAACAAGACAATTTTACTTGGTTCACCACTAAACTATAGTTCAATGAGCATACACTAGTGGAAATAAGGGATTTAATGTCGACATAATGACGTCGGTTTTTTATAAACTGACGCCAATAGTATGTATGGGAAATTATTGGCGTCGTTGTTTTGTAAAACCGACGCTAAAACCCATTATTCGATGATATTTCACATCTGTTTTGTAAAAACCAACACAGAAAATCAAAAAAAATGTTTGGGCATCGGTTTCTCGGAAAACCAATGGTGAAAATTAAAAAAATTGGCATCAGTTTTCAAGAAAAATGATGCCTTAAATCTAATTTTCTGTATCTGTTTTGGAGAAAAATGATGCTGATATTAAGAACCCGAATATTTTCGGCGTCAGTTTAGGTTAAAACTGACGCCGAAATATTTTTTTTATTTTCAGCTTCGGTTTTTCTAAAAAAACGACACTAAAAGTATTTTAAAATATCTCAAGGTCACAAAACCCTCATTTTGTTGGATCTTCAAAATCGAAACCAGCGGCGGTGCCTTTGACTCGGGACAACATTTGAAGCCCTATTTGTGATCTTCAATGACCATATTTCATGGTTTTATTCCATTTTCACGATTTTCGGTTTGTGTTCTTCGTTATCCCTCTTGATTTATCTTATATTGTTTATTTCTTCTTCCATAACACTATTTTCTGCGAATTTTAATGGTGGTTTGAATTTAGTTGTGGTTTATCATTATTTTTCATTAGTATTATTATTGTTTGTATATATTTTGCAGTGTTTGTTTATCTAATTCATTATATGGAACACAGTTTGGATTGAGGATATCAATTCAGGTTAAACTTCAAATTTTGTAAGTTTTTTTTTAATTTTGTAGATAAATTATTTATCATTTATTTTTGTTATTGATTTTCTTCAATTATTAGTTTATATTTTGTTTTAAATGTGTTAGGACATGGTTAAATATTCTGTCAACAAACACTCTTAAATATCCTGTCAAAAAATTGCCTCCTTTTACATTGACTCCAATCAAATTTAACCCAATTCACTTAATACATCCTTTAAATTAATGTAATATTCAATACTTTTGACACATTCAAGATCGAAATAAAGAAAAAACTATGTAAAATGAACTATAAAATTTTAGAAGAATGATATTATAATTATATTATAATATCAATATAACACACATGTATATAATATGAAAATAAAATGTTTAATATTTGTAAATGTGCTTCATATCTGATGTTTGATATCTGATTATAAATAGTTTTTATAAAATGTGTTTTTGTTTACAAATTATCTGATAGATACTTAAATTTTTATATGTTTTAATATATTCACCAAATATATTATGATATCAGGTATTTAATGGATCGTAATTAGATTCATCTACAAAGAACCGCCAGTGAATATGAAAAAGAAGTTGATAATTTTTTGGAATTCTCTAAACCACATCTTCAAAATATTGATTAGATTTTCTTTTCATGTGTGATGTGGGTAAATATGAGAAAGTTAAACTCTATAGTAATCAAGGATTATCTCATTTGTTATGGTTTTAGACTTAATTATACACGTTGGATCTATCATGGTGAAAGAACTGAAAATTCAACACCCAATGTTGATGATGATATTCATAATGAGGAAAAGGATCATAGTGAATAATTAGTTCATGATTTAGGTGTTGAAACCATATAAAAAATACCAAATTTTGAACGATTATATAAGGATTCTAGGAAACCATTATTCCCAAGTTGCAGTAAATATATAGTGTTATCGGAAGTTTTGATATTAGTTAACTTAAAAGAAATAATGGGTGGAGTGATAAATGTTTCTACAGTTTACTTGAGATTTTAAAAGAGCTACTTCTAGAAGGCAATGAGCAAACAGATTCTAATTCTGAGGAGAAGAAAATATTATGCCTAATGTGATTGGGGTATAAAAAGATACATGCTTTCCCCAATGATTGTGTACTGTATAGGAAATAAAATGAATATTTATCAAGTTTTCCTACATTTGGTACATCACGCTATATGATAAATGGGAAATTCAACTCAGATTCATTCTCTAGTGATGTCATCTAACGTCATGAAAAAACAATTTTGTACTTTCTAATGATATCATCCAATATTTTTTTCATACAATTCTGAAAATTCAATTATGATTCATTTTTAGGTACAAAAATAAAAAACTCATGCTAAAGAAATTTGGTACCTTCTAATAATTCCTCATTTGAAGCATCTATTTATAAATTCAATTGATTCAAAAAGGTTAATATGGAATTCAGATGAGGACATCTCTGATGGTAACATACGTCACCCTACCGATTCACCACAGTGGAATAGTTTTGATAAAAAATTTCCTGATTTTTGAATTGAAGTTATAAATATTATAATGGGACTGTGTACTGATGGAATGAATCCATATCGGAGCCTCAATAGCCAACATAGTTCATGGCCTGTTTTGCTGGTAGTTTACAACTTTTCCACACATCTATGTATGAAGAAAAAATATTTTATAATGATATTTATGATTTCGAGACCAAAACAACCAAGAAATGATATTGATGTGTATATTTCACCATTGATTGGTGATTTGAAACTTCTTTGGGAGGAAGGTGTTAAAGTTTTTGATGCATACAAGAAAGAGTATAATATTTTGCGTGCTATGATAATGTTCACTATAAACAAATTTTCTTGCATATGGAAACTTATCTGGATATAGTGTTAAGGGGCATAAATCTTGTCTAATTTTTGAAGAACAAACATCATATTATCAATTGAATAATGGAAGAAAGATATTGTACATGGGACATCGAAGATTTTTGTGAATTGATCATCCTTATCATAGATTGAAAAAAATCATATAACGATTTACATTAATACAACCTTCTACATAGACCACTGTCAGTTGAAGAATACTATTATAGGTTGAAAGATATTTATTTGAAATTTGGAAAGAGAAGAAGTTCTGGTTTTCAAAAACATATCCGGAAGAAGCAGTCTATTTTTTCAAACTACCTTATTGGAGATTTTTAGAGAAAAAACATAACATTTATGTTATTCATGTTGATAAAAACATATGTGATAGTTTGATTGGAAATTTTTTAGACATAAAAGGAAAGACAATAGATAGATTTCATGCTATATTGGACTTGATATTAATGAGAATACATTTGGAGTTAGCTCCCACTATGAAAGGAAACAAAACATATTTACCTCTGGCTTGTCACACATTAAGCAAGATTTAAAAGATGAATTTTTTCAGTGTCTTCATGGTATTAAAGTACCCAGTGGTTCATTTCAAATGATAATAATTTTGTGTCATTGAAGGATTGTAAATTAATAAGTATGAAATCTCATGATTTCCATGTGTTGATGCAACAACTATTACCAGTAGCAGTGCGTGATATATTGCCGACAGCTGTCAGAAATACTATCATCAGGTTATGTAATTTATTCAAAACCATTTTTAGCAAAGGAGTTGATCAAAAAAATTTATATGTGTTGTAGAATGAAGAAAATATTATTCTTTGTCAACTATAAATGTATTTTTCACCCACATTTTTTGATATAATAGTTCATCTGCTGATTCATTTGGTGTGTGATATAAGAATATGTGGGCCTGTTTATTTAAGATGGATGTATACTTTTGAAAGATATATGAAAATTTTAAAAGGATATATTAAAAATACTTATCAACTAGAGGCCTCTAATGATCGAAAATATGTATCAGAAGAGGTGATTGAGTTATATACTGATTATTTGTATGAGGTGGAGCATATTGGTCTCCCTGTATCTCGATATATGATAGTTGATAGTGAAGGTAGAGGGGTTCAAGGTTTAAAGGTAAAGTTTATTCCACGTGATGAAGTGATGCAGGAACATTTATACATTTTGAACAACACAGATGAGGTTCCATCATATATATCATAACATATTACTGAATTAAAGTTACGATATTAGAAAAGAAACGAAAAGTGGGTGATGATTGAGCGTAAGAAGTAATATTTTTCATGGTTTAAAGAAAAAGTCACCCCCAATATATCTACATTAGAAACATTAAAGTGGTTAGCAGGGGGACCATCCCTTAATGTGATCATGTGGTCTGGTTTTGATATCAATGGCTACACATTTTACACAAAAAAACTTGGATGACAAGAGTACCATTCAGAATAGTGGTGTGATGATTTTCACTGAAGCAATGCATTTTTGGAGTGCCAAATATAAGAACCCAATTTCTGCATCAACATCATATTTTGGAGTTATTAAAGATATCTGGGAAATTGATTATATTAAATTTAGAATCACCGTTTTTTAAGTGTAATTGGGTTGATTGTAATAGTGGTGTGAGACATGATGAATATGGGTTTAAACTAGTTGATTTCAAAAGATTTAATTACAATGAGGAACCATTTATCATGGTGACCCATGAAAGAAAGTATTTTATATCATTGATCCATAAAATGATAAGTGGTCAGTTGTTTTTCAAGGAAAAAATATACCATTTGGGTGATGAGGATGATGTTGATGATGTAAGTGATTTACATGATCCTTAATCATCTATTACGCAATTTTTAGATGATTACAATGAGTATAAGATAGACATAGTGCATGCAATACATAATAATCATGATGAAGAAATGTAGGAAAACAATAAATTAGTCTCCTAATTTTTCTAGTAAATATTTATATTTTGTTTCCATTTTTGAAAATTACAAATGCATGACTCTTTTTTTACTTACTTATTTTTGTCTTCTTGTTTCTAATTATTCAACTTTCTAATGATATGCAAGTATACAAAATTTCATTACACTTTCTAGTAGCAATGTCAGATGCCGATAGAGAGGATTAGTTAGCGAGTTATATATATTTTGATATATTATTAAATATTCATTAATATACTTATTTAATGAAATAAACATTTAATTTTTAAAAAAATGCATGAATACTGATGCGTCCTCATAGGAGGAGACTTCTCCTGTTACTACTCAAAAATAAAGTTCTCAAGTTGGTAAATGTGGTATTACACATTTACCAAAACTATCGCTTGCTTGTGATGATGTCAAAGTACACATCCATTTTGATGATAATAATAATGCAGTTGGACCAAATGCAGATCAGTTTCCAGTTATATACTGATTCATAGCTATTGTAGGATAAGTATTTTATATCCTGATTGGAAGTCAGTGGACATGATGGAGAAGCAACAACTATGGGAGTCCATGACGGTAAAATATCTTAATTAATTTATTTTATATAATTTTTTGAATATTATATATTTTAAATGACATATTAAATTTATTCAATTAGAGATGACATTCAATTTTTAGAAAACTAAAGAAATCAAGAAAAGACATCTCTCTTTACCAGTGGTTTTATGGAGATATTTTAAAACCAAACTGAAAAAAAAAATTGTTTTTGGAAAGAGAAGGTTGGAAATTTCATGTCATATGTATCAGTTTATAGATGAAGATACATTGAAGAGATTTTTTGATAGTTTCTAGGAAGGTAAATTCCAGGTATGGTAATTATTTTATATTTTAAAATTTATGATATATATTTCTTATTACATAGTAGTTTATTTTTATATAATAGGCCTCCAGGAGATCTCATCAAGAGATCCAGTTGAGAAATGTATACACTCATACTTTATCAGGAGGAGGGTTTTCATATTTGGAGCATAAAATTATTGAAGGTAAATTTGAATCATTAAGAGCTTGATCAAGTAGTGGTTCAGAAGAGGTCCAGTTTGGTCCTCCATCTCCTCCCACTCACCATGAGAAATGGAAATGAGCAAGAAGAAGGAAAAATGAAAATTATCTTACAGGGGAAGCTCAGCAAGTGTCTAATATAATTGTAAGTAAATTTTATTTATTTGTTAACAATTTTTCTATTTTATAAATTATAAACACTAATATAACTTTTTTATTTTTCATTTCAGGATGAACTTCAGGAGAAAGAGACACAGGGCTCTTTTATCCCCAAGGGTAGGATAGACATCCTAGCCACTGCTTTGGGGAAGGAAGAACACCCCGACCATGTTAGAGGATATCAGGAGGGTGTTAGTATTCAGAAGGTTTTTGGTAATAGTAATCAATCAAGAGACCTAGAAATAGAATCTTTAAAAGAAGAGATGAAAGATATGAAACAGTATGTGGGTGATCAAATTCATACAGCAGTGCTGAAGGCTTTATTAGATTACTTGGAAAGATAGTCACAGTTTGCGTAGCCTTCCCATGTATATTATTTATTTTTCATCAATTTTTCTATTTTATAAATTATAATCACTAATATAACTTTTTCATTTTTCAGCCTTCTCAGCCTACTCACCTAGACTACCCAGCCTCATTTGCGTACCATGCCCCGTCTGCATAGCCTTCCCAGGTATATTATTTATTTTTCCTCAATTTTTTTATTTTATAAATTATAAACACTAATATAAATTTTTCATTTTTCTGCCTTCTCAGCCTACTCACCCGGACTACTCTGCCCCACCTACTTACCCTACCCCGTCTGTGCAGCCTTTCGAGGTACATTATTTTATTTTCATCAATTTTTCTATTTTATAAAATATATACACTAATATACCTTTTCCATTTTTCTTCCTTCTCAACCTTCTCACCCAGACTACTCTGCCCCACCTTCTTACCCTACCCCTTCTGCACAGCTATCACGACCCGTCCTCGGGGCCCGTGCCGTGACTACCCCAATCCCGCCTTCCATAGGCCAGGGGCTGGAGACTAGAACCAAAGCATAATTTCTAGTAAAAAGGGAAGGCATTTCCTTTGTAAAGTAAACAAACACCACAGAGCAAGCAAGCATAAGTAAACACTAAGTAAAACTGGGTACAACAGTAAGTGTGGAAAAGTTAGTGGGCCAGAATACAAACCCAAACTAAAAGTAAAGTACAACTGAAAAGTAAATCCGTAACGTCGAGCCGTCAACTGCAAGTCCCACCTAAAGGGTGAGTACAGATAGCCTCCACATCTCCTCGGGTCCAGTTGTCCAATCCAAGTACACCCCGCCTAGTGGTCCACCTCTGGGTACCGACCTCCTCCTCGTGCCTCGACCACGATTAGCGATATCCGTCGTCTGCAACGGGCATAACCCGTGCAGGGGTGAGTATAAGCTACTCAGTAGGGACCCCGAGACCCCCGAAGGTCTCCCAGAAACCACAAAGGATTATCCACAAAGGAAAGATACAATCACGAAGTAGCATACAACACTACAAAGGTATATGCCCATACATATACCTAATTCATCCATTCTTGTTCGTATCCAACATCCGAGCCCAAGTACAACCCAGTCCACACATAAAAACACAACCCAAACCAAACAGGAAAGCATAACGTAATCCACACTGGATAGCAAGTCAATCTTATCGAAGATAACGATTGAAAGTCAAGATTCAGCTCACACATGTATACTTCTTCGTAGGACGATAGAGATGATCAAATGTAGCCACTGATTCATCTAAGTCGTCGGACCCACACAGGATCGATAGGTACTAACTCCTGTAATGACCCACAAAGGATCGATAGGTAACTAACCCCCGCAATGACCCACAAAAGATCAGACCCACATAGGATCTGTAGGCGCTGGACCACCCAAGACCGCTGAGCGCTGACCCACACAGGATCTGACCCACACGGGATTGGTAGCACTAATCCACGTAGGATCGCTAAGTGATGTAGTCGTCATCGTCGAATCCACGGAGGATCTCTGTACAGTCGTCATCGTCGTCGTAGTAGCAGCCAGCTCTAGGGTTCCTGCACATAGCAAGCTCGTTTGGGAGGGTCCGCTCCACGAGCTGAGGGGCTGATACATAAACTGACACATAGTCCACAGTTGATGTATCCAAAAGTTCTGTATCGTCAACAAGAACTCAACGTCACAGACGGCGCGTCAATCGAACACCCGGTCTGAGAGTTATTGGCTTTTTCGTCCTAGGGGCCCGGTTGGTTTTTAAGTCAAAACCAAACCGACATGTACTCCAACTACGTCTAAACCTCGATCGGAGTAAGCCAAAAGGTCCATCTCACTAAGAGGAATCCAACAAAGTCGACGGCACGTCAATCGGACGTCCAGAGCTGAAGTTATAAGTGTTTCCGCTCCGAGGGCCCGATTGGTTTTGTGTACGAACCAACCTGGCCGAACCCAAAGTTCTCTGAATCCTTGAGTGTAATATACCGAAACGACCATCTCAATCCAAGGATCGCATCACAGCTGATGGTGCGTCGATCAGATCTCTTCAGCCCTAGTTATAGGAAAAAGACCGTGAGAAGTCCGGAAGTGGGGGATTCGGGCCCGGACCGACCTGGCCCGAGACCCCCTAGGTCGGCCCGAACCGGGTCGACCTGACCTTGGTCTGGGTCTGGCCCGCTTGGGCATGGCTGGGCCCAGCCGGCGCGGCCCCGCCCAGCTGGCGCGCCCCGGCCCGGCCTAGGCGCGGCCCGGCCCGGCCTGGCCGTGGCCTGGCTCGGCGTGCTGGCGCGGCCCGGTCGCCAGGTGGCTTGGCCGTTTCGGCCGAGTGGATGGGGGGGTGGGGGGCGCTGCCCCCCTGTATGTAACTACGGCCCCTATGATGGGGGGCCGCTCAAGCTGGCCAGCCGGGGGTCGTAACCCCCAGCTCTTCCTCTAACCGGCCGGCCCGCTCCGGCCGGCCGGCTGTTGCCACCACGGGACCGGCGCTGGTCGGTCCCCCTGCTCCGACGCCGGCGGCCCGGAACTGGCCACCAGTCCTTGCGTCGTCGCGGCTTAAGTCGCGGGTTTTGGTTCGTCCGGCGCAGCGCGACGGCGCCTTGCATCCTTTCCGCTCGTTCCCGCGCGGTGCAACGACACCGCGTCATTTTCCATTAAACCATAATCAACACAAAAGATAAAGGAGGAGGGTCGGCTGTGTTTTTGTGGTCCGGCCCCCTCCCGTTAATCGATAGCAAGCATTCTAATTGAACGAGTAACATCGACGGAAGAAACCCACGAATATCAACACCAATAAAATCCCCTACCTCAAGTGTAGTTTGAACGGAGGTTCGTCGCGTAAATAACCGTCACAGAAGAAGGCATCGCGGAAGTGGAATCATCGTGGAATTGGAATCGTCGCGTCGTCGAGAAACAATTCTTCGGCTTCGCGTCGTCTATTTCCAAGGATCTGGCGTTCTTGTCGACCTTCGTCGGAGGTCGGTGTTTTTCGCGTTCTTCGTGTTCTTCGCGTTCTTCATCGAAGAAGAAGAAGATCTTCATGCCCCTTATCTTTTCTCCAAATCCTCTCAATGCAACAACTTCCAACCAAAATAAAATAAGTACTTCACTTATTTTATTAACATGACTTAAGTATTTGAATTTCAAACATTCAAATTAAACTCACCTATTTAATTAACATAAGTTATCACATTAATGGTGAGTTGAAGGAGTTAGGGAATATGAAGGGGTGGGGTTCGTGTGGGCCCCACCACCCTCATAACCTTCCATGGGAAGTTGGGTGCTTTCCCCCTACTTTCACTCAAAGGTTTTAACCACTTAGAAAGAAAAAATAAAAATTGTAGCTAAATTTTTATTTTTAACTTCAACAATTTTTAACAACTTCTCCCGTGTAAATGCAACTCCGGAAAAAGTGTTCCTAATTAATTACCGGCACTGCAAATCCATCGGTTCCCTCGGAATTTGATTCTGAGCACCGGTTCAAAAGCTAGAAACATCCCACTCGTTTGTTCACTAAACGTACCTGAGCTAAACTTTGGATAGAAATTCCGGGCACACCGGGCCTCGGAATCAAGTGTCGTCAGAAACCGCATTCTTGTAAAATTTCAAAGAAAATTAAGAAAAAAATTCCCTTGAATTTTACGGGACTTTACATTACTCCCACCTCAGGGATTTACATCCTCGTAAAGATACATAAAAAACTAGGGAAACAAATGTGGGTACTGAGCACGGATCTGAGCCTCCCGCTCCCAAGTGCTCTCCTGGAGGTTCCCGTGATGCCATCTGATGCGCACTAGAGGAATCGACTATCCACATAGAACCCGCTCCTGTAAATCCTCAATCTCCACCGGGACCTCCGCAAAAGTCGCCCCATCATCAACGTCCAGCTCCACATGGTCAATGATATGCATCGGGTCGTGCACGTATCTCTTCAGCTGGGATACGTGGAAAACGCCGTGCACCCGGTGCAGTGACTACCCCAAGCTCGCCTTCCATAGGCCAGGGTCTGGCGACTAGTACCAAGGCATAATTCCTGGTAAAAAGGGAAGGTATTGCAATTGTAAAGTAAACAAACACCACAAAGCAAGCAAACAGAAATAAACACTAAGTAAAACATGGTACAACACTAAGTGCGGAAAAGTAAGTGGGCCAGAATACAAACCCAAACTAAAAGTAAAGTACAATTGAAAAAGGGTGTAAAACAAATGAAAAGTAAAGCCGCAACATCGAGCCGTCCACTGGATGTCCCACCTGAAGGGTGAGTACAGATAGCCTCCACAGCTCCTCGGGTCCAGTCGTCCGCTCCAAGTACGCCCCGCCCAGTGGTCTACCTCCGGGTACCGACCTACTCTTCATGCCTCAACCACGATCAGCGTTGTTCGTCGTCTGCAACCAACCCAACGTAGTGCGAGCATAGCCCGTCTAGGGGTGAGTATAAGCTACTCAGAATGGACCCCGAGACCCCTGAAGGTCTCCCAGAATCCACAAAGGATAATCCACAAAGGAAAGATACAATCACGAAGTAACATCCAACACTACTTAGGTATATTCCCATATATATACCTAAGTCATCAATTCTCATTCTTCTCCAACATCTGAGCCCAAGTAAAACCCAGTCCACTCAGGAAAACACAACCCAAACCACACAAGAAAGCATAACGTAATCCACACAGGATACCAAGTCAATATTATCGAAGATAAGGATTGAAAGTCAAGATTCAGCTCACACGGGTATACTTCTTCGTAGGACGATAGAGATGATCAGATGTAGCCACTGATTCATCTATGTCGTCAGACCCACACAGGATCGATAGGTACTAACCCCTGCAATGACCACAAAGGATCGATAAGTAACTAACCCCCGCAATGACCCACAAAGGATCGATAGGTAACTAACCCCCGCAATGACCCACAAAGGATCGGACCCACACAGGATCTGACCCACACATGATCGGTATCACAGATCCACGTAGGATCACTGAGTGTTGTAGTCGTCGTCGTCAAATCCACGAAGGATCTCTATACAGTCATCATCGTTGTCGCAGTCGCAGCCAGCTTTAGGGTTCCTGCACACAGTAAGCTCGTTCGGGAGGGTCCGCTCCACGAGTCGAGGGGTTGATACATCAACTAACACCTAGTCCGGAGATGACGTATCCAAAAGTTCTGTATCATCAACAGGATCTCAACGTCACAGATGGCACGTCAATCGGACGTCCGGTCTGAGAGTTATTGGCTTTTTCGTCTTAGGGGCCCAGTTGGTTTTTAAGTCAAAACTAACCCAACCGTACTCCAACTACGTCCAAACCTCGAGCGGAGTAACCCAAAAGGTCTGTCTCACTAAGGGGAATCCAACAAAGTCGACGGTACGTCAATCGGACGTCCGGAGCTCAAGTTATAAGTGTTTCTGCTCCAAGGTCCCGGTGGGTTTTGTGTATGAACCAACCCTGATGAACACAAAGTTCTCCAAAACCTTGAATGTAATATACCGAAACGACCGTCTCGATTCAAGGATCGTATCGCATCTGACGGTCCGTCGATCGGAGATCTGCAGCCCGAGTTATGGGCAAAAGACCGTGAGAGGTCCGGAAGTGGGGGTTTTGGGTCCGGACCGACCCGGCTCGAGACCCCCTGGGTCGGCCCAAACCGGGTCGACCCGAACCAAGTTCGGGTCCAGCCCGCTTGGGCGCAGCCCGGCCTGGCTGGCCCGGCCCTGCCAGGCCGAGGCGCGGCCCGGTCGCGAGGTGGATCGGCTGTTTCAGCCGAGCGGATGGGTGGGGGGGCGCTGCCCCCCTGTGTGTAACCGCGGCCCCCATGATGGGGGGCCACTCATGCTGACCAGCCGGGGGTCGTAACCCCCGGCTCTTCCTCTGACCGGTCGGCTTGCCTGCTATTGCTGCCATGGGACTGGTGCTGGCCGGTCCCCCTGCTCAAACGCCGGCGGCCCGGAACCGGCCGCCGGTACTTGCTTCACCGCATCTTAAGCCGCGGCCTTTGTTCGTCCGGCGCGGTGTGACGGCGTCACGCCCCTCTTCCGCGGTCCCACTCCGGCCGCGGTGTCTTCGGGTTTTTCGGGCGCAGCGTGACAGCATCGCGGCTTGGTTCGATTTTCAATTGCGCGGCGCGATGACGCTGTGCATCCTTGCCGCTCGTACCCGTGAGGTGCGACGGAACCGTGTCATTTTCCTTTGAACTCTAATCAACACAAAAGATAAGGGATGAGGGTCGACCGTGTTTGTGCTGTCCAGCCCCCTCCCGTTAATCGATAGCAAGCGGTCCAATTGAATGAGTAACGTCGACGGAAGAAAACCACGAATATCAACATCAATAAAATCCTCTACCTCGAGTGTAGTTTGAACGGAGGTTCGTCGCGGAAATAACCATCGGGGAAGAAGGCGTCTAGGAAGGAGAATTGTCGCGTCGTGGAGAAATGATTCATCGACGTCGCGTTGTCGATCTCCGAGGATCTGGCGTTCTTGTCAACCTTCGTCGGAGGTCGACGTTTTTCACGTTCTTCACGTTCTTGGTCGAAGAAGAAGAATATCTTCAAGCCCCTTAGCTTTTCTCCAAATCCTCTCAATGTAACAAGTTCCAACCAAAATAAAATAAGTACTTCACTTATTTTATAAACATGACTTAAGTATTTTAATTTCAAAAATTCAATTAAACTCACCTATTTAATTTACATAAGTTATCAAATTAATGTTGAGTTGAAAGAGTTAGGGAATATGAAGGGGTGGGGTTCGTGTGGGCACCACCACCCTCATAACCTCCCATGGGAAGGTGGGTGGTTTCCCCCAACTTCCACTCATAGGTTTTAACCACATAGAAAGATAAAATAAAAATTGTAGCTAAATTTTTATTTTTAACTTCCACAATTTTTAACAACTTCTCCCGTGTAAACGAAACTCTGGAAAAGGTGTTCCTAAGCAATTACTGGTGCTGCGAATCCTTCGGTGCCCTTGGAATTCGATTCTGAGCACCGGTTCAAAAGTTAGAAAAATCATGCTCGTTCGTTCACTAAACGTACCCGAACTAAACTTCGGATAGAAATTCCGGGCACACCGGGCCTCAGAATCAAGTGCCGTCAAGAAACAACATTCTTGAAAAATTCCAAAAAAAATTAAGAACCAATTTCCCTTGAATTTTACGGGACTTTATAGTAGCCTTTCAATGTATATTTATTTATTTTCATTAATTATTCTATCTTATAATTTATAAACACTAATATCCCTTTTTCATTTTCAGCCTTCTTACCCTCCTCACCTAAACTACCCTGCCCCATCTGCTTATCATTCCCCTTCTGCACAGCCTTTCAACGTATATTAATTTATTTTCATTAATTATTCTACATTATAATTTATAAACACTAATATAACTTTTTCATTTTCAGCCTTCTCAGCCTCCTCACCCAGAGTGCTCTGCCCCATCTGCTTATCTTGCCCCGTCTGAGGAGCCTTTCGAGGTATCTAATTTTATTTTCATTAATTTTTCCTTTTTATAAATTATAAACACTAATATACCTTTTATATTTTTATACCTTCTTAGCCTGCTCACCCATACATCCCTTCCCCATCTACTAACATTGAGCCTCGACCACCTCACTCGGATGAAACCTTATATTGTGAGTTGTTTTCTAGAGATCATCATGTACATTTTGTTGTGTTTGGACTGGTGCATTTTTTAGGGGACTCAGTACATCATCACTCTATGCAAATGGGTCAGGTTAGAGTATCAGTACTTGATATTATTGATCCTACTACTCTACTACCATTTCCTACTAAGAAGATCACCTGTGTTAAAGAATGTATGAGCCATTTTTTAGTTTGGAAAAATAGTCTTCTACGTTATGGTTTATATGAGGTATGCGTTTTTTTATATGAATTAAAAATTATTCAAAATTACTTGTAATTTTTTTCTGAAATTTAATTTATATAGGAATATCTGAAATAAAAATAAACTGCTTAAATGCAACAAAATGTTTAGGAAAAGTCGGCTTTAGAACCTTTTAATATTTCTTCTAGGTTAAAAAGATTATCTCTAGCTTTTGCTTCTTTGAATTATATCTATGAGTTTTAAATGACTCCCAATATATGTGAAAGAATTTATCAATTGAAAATAATGAAAGAAGATATCATGCATTTAGTTGAGTTTGAAGAGCTCAGGCTAAGTGTGGTGCATTTGTTTTCCATGTAAATAAATTGAAATTTGAATTGTTATTTATTTAATAAAAGATGGTTATAAATTGACTAACTATATTTTATATTTAATTTAGGTATCTAAAAAAGCTTATTTTACAGAATGAAAGAACAGGAATTTACATTTTTATAGATCCAGAGTACATTTCCTTGGAAGTCATAAATGTGAAGAACGAATATAGAGTTTAATATATAACTGAGAGATTATCACAGATAGAGATTAAAAGCTGGTTTTTTCCATTTCTTGATAAGTAAGAACATAAACATAATTATGAACTAATAATCATTATAATTGCATTAATTGTGAACTTTTTTTATTGTAGGGGACATTGGATGTTTGGTGTATTTTTCCTAAGTGAATGCACCATATATTGGTTTTTCTCTTTATTAGTAACAGTTCTTAAACTATTTTCCACCTTATTAAACAAGTATGTTTTTATTTTTATTTTTTATAATCTCATTATGTTTAATTTTCATTGTTTAGAAAAGTATTATTATTTCATATATATGAATATTTAGTTCATGGAAAAAAATTAACAAGGAATACGTGTTAGTAAAGAAACTAAAGAAAATCAAATATGAGGAAGTATAGGTAATTAGTTTTCATATTATATTTTTTCTTAATTTATTATTTTATATTATATTTATTATTAATTTACTGTTTTATAACTGCAGTTTCATTGTCAAAATGGAAAGTTTGAATGTGGTTATTATATTTTACGATTCATGTATGAGATAATCACAATCGGGGAAACTGCTGATTTTCATAAGGTTAATTGTATTAATTTTTTTTATATTTTCTACAATTTTATTTTTTTTAACCTCGTATCATTCAATATTATTGTAGGTATTCAATGATTCACAGTATTATTCCCAATCTGAAATGACCCATATTCGATCTACTTTGGAAAACTATTTGTTAAGTCGGATTAGGATTTGAGGTATGTATATTCTAATACTTATATATAATAATACATATGGGTTCAAGAAACTAACTCTTTTGATATATTAAGTGTTTGAACCTACCAATAATCAAATTAATGCTTCAACAATAACTAACAATGAACCTGTTATAAATTTCAAGTTCTTATATTCTAATTTTTTTTTAATTTTAAACGTCGCCTTTTTTATGCTTGGTATATGTACGTTATTGGTATTTATTGAATGATAAATATTGTTTGACTATTACTATATATTGTGTTTTTATAGGGGTTTCAATATTTTTATAAGTGTAATTTTTTTATTTTTCGCAAAAAAAAATTAATTTGCGACGTCGGTTATTTTAAAAACTGACACCGAAATTTTTAAAAAAAAATAAACGGGGGTTTCGGCATCGGTTATATAGAAAACTGATGTTGAAAACCATGTTTTGGTGTTGATTTTATAATAACTGATGTCAAAAATCATATTTTTTACATACCTTTATAAACATCAATTAAAAACCGACATCAAAAATAAAATAACCGACGTTAAATTGTGTTTTTGCACTAGTGATATGCCGACAGTGTGTCGGTCACACCTAAATTCAATAATAATCATAATTTTTGAATACATATGTTTGGAGACTATAATTTTGAATTATAAACACTAATTTTACATGATTTCATAGATAGTACCTTTCATCCCTCATAACAATTCTATCGACTCCCCCTAGCTCACTGCCCTGGGTGAATTCTTCCTTTGTTTATCAACATAAAGGTTAATTCAGTAGATTAGAATTAATGTTTTTGTATCTGATTATCATGAGAATCTTCTTGCACCATAGACCTAAGTTGATGCACAATGAATGAACTTTTCACTGAAAATTTATGTTGAAAATTTCCTTTCATGAATTTTAATCATTTGCAAAGAAAACAACCTTCATGAAACTCATTGAGGAATCGTGGAATACCCCAACATTGTGAATCACTCAATTCCTAGAAGCATAAGAATTAGTCAAGACTAATGTAGTATTTTTGTGATACTGAACCTCATATAGAAATCCAAATTCATAGATGACACCATCCTTTTTGATATTATATAAATTATAGATTTTCTTCAATTATTTTCATTTCAAATGAAGTGGGGGAGACTTATATTTATAGTCTTGTCCATTCGGGATGCCCCACCACCACCAGTTAATTATTCAGATATTTCAAAAACATCATCACAATGTTCCTACCTTTATGAATATCTCTTTAGATTTTTCATTTTCATGAATATCTATGTCAAAACATCACACAATCATGTTTCTCTATTTCTTGTAGTCATGGAGAACATCATCGACTCATCACAAACTCACGAAACTCATCTATATGCACCCTAGAATTCATGAAACCCACGAATTTACCTTATTCATGAATTTATGATTCCAAAAAACAACCCTTCATTATTCTAGCAACTTTTTTAGGATTTAAAAAAAAACAATTGGCCAACACAGGTAAATGAGGCCACCTTTAACACTATTGTCGACCTATACGATAAGATCACTTATCATGAAAAATCCTTGATCAGCCGAGTGTGGATTAAAAGAAAACACAAAAATAATCCATTTCAAGCAAATAAAATCATTTATTTCTGAAAACATATTAACCAAAAAAGTACTTTATTTTTTTAATGTATTTATATGTTTATAAAATACTATTTGTTCAAAAAGATATTTTTAATTTATTTATTTGAAAAAAAATTTGACTCTTTTGAAAATGATTTTGAAAAAAATAAACATAATTTTAAAAATAATCATTTACAAATTATCTTATGTAGAATTTTTTTATATCTTTGAATAGATAAATTTTTCAATTATTACTGAAAAATACTAGTTTATCATAAAAAATTGTCCTTTCATTTAAAGGATTTATAATGTTACATGTGTTTTAAAATAATTTTAGAATTAAAATTAGTTTAATTATATATCTATTAAACCATTCTAACAAATTTGAATCATTTTTATATGATTTTTTAATATTTTATCTTTTTATACTTTTGAACCTTTTCTATTTGGAATACTGCTCTCTTATAGCGATTAATAGATTAATTTTAAAATAAAATTTTCCACTTCTATGAATGTAGTTTTGAAAAATGGGTTCTATATTTGGAATAATATTAATTTTAATATCAAATAAGTTGAAATAAAATTTTGACCATAATTAATAGAAAAAACAGGAAAAAAAATTATTTATCTTAGTTAAGGTAAAATGGGGTTACTTTAGGGTTAAAATAAGAATATAGGAGTTAATATGACTATGAAGCTTGTAAAATTCCTAGTATTTGACCATATTTAAATATTATACTTTACAATATTGAATATATGGTATTTTTAATTTTTATTAGTAATTAATTAATTATTTTTGTTTCTTTTTGGAGATTACTTTATATGTTCCAAGTGAGTTCTTTTCCACCACTTATAAAAGGCCACTGCCATCCTTCACTTATTCACACATATCAATTCATTTAGTGCATATAATATTTTATTAAATCCTTCTTTAAAACCCATAACCATGATCTATAGTTACTATACCTCCCAAAATAGAAACACTATGTTCTTTAATATGATATCCAAATAAGATACTTTTAAGAAAAGCTAATTATCCTCACTAATAACCTTATTCTTGATTATTCTTTTTCCATTTTCAATTATATCTTAACACATCCAATATAATAATACCATTATTTCATATATATATATATATAACTATATTTTATTATTTTAATCTAAAAACTAGTATCCATCTCCCCTTCCATTATATGAAAAACAAAATTGTTGATCGTGTGTACGGAGGACTACCGCCTCATGAACTGATGTAGTTTATTTTCCATCAAATCCTTTAAATAAAAGATGAAATGATGGATTTATCATATTTATATGATATTTGTGATATTAATAAACTTTTTTAATTATTATATCATAGTTACCTTTTTACATTCCATTCTATGGGGGATTTGATGATGTCGCTCATGTGTACGATGGACTACCGCCTCGCAAGGCGATGTGATTTTTTATATTACGGATTAAATTGAATATAGCATGGAAAGATTAATTAATATATATGATATATATGATATCCTAATCATTATTTAATTTTAATATATCATTTTCATTTCATTCTCTCAATTCATGGAGAAAATGTAAATAATGTTCCTGTATACACATGTCCTACCATCTCGATGAACAGTGTAATTCATTTCCTATCTCTAAATCAAACTTATTAATATATATATATATATATGAAATATATATTATATATATATCATGGTTAAAATATTTATTGTGAGGGAACCATGATCATTGTAAGCAGACCAAAAAAAATAAATCAAAAAATAAATTAAAAACATACCAGTTATTACCTAAAACATGAATTTAACATTGAATTGTAAGTAAAAAGACTATAAAAGGTCATATGTAAATAATATATGGTATGATATATATATATATATGTGTGTGTGTGTGGTTATTTAATAGATTTAAAATAAAATTATATCTATTATACATGTGTTATAGAAGTGTGTGATGGAATTAGATACTTAAAGTAAGGGACTTATGTCTCACTATAATTATTTGTAAAACACAATCCATGTTCACCATGTTTTTAATTTATGTGGTGAATATAAAACCCATGAATGTACTTTATAATTATTATCTTCAAAATTATGGGTAATTACATGACCATTTATTGATATATCTTTCATGTGGATTATAGGTCAAAATGTGATATGTTATACACCTATCTTATTTTATAATGTTTATCTATGGCCTCTTTTACATGTAATATAGTGAATTTATTTATTTTGAAGATATTTTATGGTATATTTAAAGTTTTTCCTTCATGGTTATTACAATTCAAATTCTACAATATGGTAAACATTTAATGGTGTCATCTCATCATTTATCAAGATTGATTATGACTTTATTTCTGATGATAAAATCTTTTGATCCATCTCTTACGAAACTAATGAATTTTAATATAATCAGGTTATATCCTGAGAATTTATTATTTACATTAATTTTACACAATTTATGTACTCAAGAGTTAAAAAATGTTTTTTTATAAAAAATCAATATTTTCTCTCTTTATTTGAAAACCAATTTTCCTTCCAAAACCAAGTTTCCTAAAAAGGATTTCAAAAATGTTTTTAAATTGTAAAATTAATTTATTAAAGACTTTTTACTCATGTTTACATTAAAAAAATTCAAGTACAATTCATTAATTTTTCCAAACAATTCCATTTTTATTTAACAAAATATTTTAAAGGAGTCTTCATTATAACATGTATAGAATGACTGAGATTATATAATGACATGACCTATAATTGATTTATATATAAATTTATAATATTTTAATGTTATTTTAAATAAAAATATTTATAAAAGTTTTATGTTTTAAAAAAATTAAAAAATGAAATGAAATTTTCCTTATGAAATGTTTTAAATGATTTTTAAATCATCCTTTTTCATTTTCCAAGGTTAATTTCAATGAAAAGTATTTCTGAAATATTTTATGAATTTTTTGTTTTAGAAAAATATTTTCAATGAAAATTTATTTTCCTTCCATATTTTTCAACTTTATATTTCTAAATCACATTCCATTTAAATTTAATCCTTTGAAGCAACATAGGATTTATTGAGGATATAATCCAAAGATAAAATTCAAATTATTTTTCTAGATTGTTTTTTATTACAATGAAATGATTCTTATGAAATATTTTTCTCTTACAAGGCTTATACCAAGATAAAATGATTCTGAATCCCACTTCTTTTTCATGGGTTATTTTATGTTAAAATGATGAAATAATTAGGAAACCTATATCCTTTACACTTTTTATCTTATGATGTAGTGTTTATGAAACCTATTTTTGTTCATGGGTTATGATATGATGACTATTTCATGATCTTATGGAAAACATATATGTAATTTACATTATGTGAAGGGTGGGACCAATATTATCCTACAATACATTGGGTGAATATTTATATCTCATGAGATAAACAAGACTGGAATGGGGAGTGAATCTTGTTCAGTAAGAGGCTTTGTCTGCTGTAATAGTCGTGGGAGTAAACCTTTACTGTTTTGGGTGATTAAACCCATTACACTATGATAGGAATTGAATTTATCTTTTACTTGTATTTAAATGGTTTTCTATGATTATATTTCTTCTGTAACTTTATATATTTTTCCATTGTTATTCTCAAAAGGCTCATTTTCTTCTATTTCCTTATGAATCATGCCTTATGAACTTTAAATATTTATCCCATTGATCAATATTATGACATTTAATATACATGGTAATGTTTTTATATATTATGCTCATATTCCCATACCATTATTATTAGTACATGCTTACATGTATCCCTTAATTACCCTTACTGATCCTCTGAGCTCATCATTTCTTATGTATCCTTTCCCAAGGTTATGATGAACAGTTTTATATTGGGAATTCCTAAGTGGTGTATTATTCATGAAGATATTTATGGTATATTTTTATGATCATTCATGAAAACCCAATATTGTTTTTTTAGTATCCAAATGAGCCAAACATTTATGATCCTGAGGAATGTGTTTGTGCAATGTATTGAAGATTCATATAAAATATTTAATATCTATGTTTGAAAATCCTTGGTCATCATAGATGGTATAATAATATATCTTTAGCTAATATTTGGAAACTAAGATTAAAAATCATTAGTGAGATCCCTAAGTTCGGGTATATTAATTATTCTAAGGATGAGTCAGTGTATAGGAAAATGTCCTAAAATTTTGATAAAGGATAGATTGAGTGGTGTCTAAGAAATTAAATCCATGTTCGTATACTACAAGTGTATTAGATATAGAAGAGTGGTGCCAATGGAAAAAAATTTTGAAAAGTGTAAAATGATTTGTATCTTATCATCACCTAGTATACAACAATGGGACTTTCTAGACACCTGGTTTGACCCTCCTGAGGGATATTATTTATAAATTCACAAAATATTTATGAACAATAAACAACGGTTTAAATTTTATATTATTATGAATGACCTAGGATAAACCTAAGGATTCATAGACTAAAAATTTGTTTTCATTATTTATATATCCTATAATTTATTTTCCATGATTAAGTGGTTCCATACAATTATTATTTCTTCTATCAATATGATTTTTGATTTTAAAAGATATCTAAAACTTCAAATAACCATCTTAATGTTGAGTCCAATGGACAATGCAATTAATTTTCTCCTAAGATATTAAATGTTATAGGAACATTAATGAAAAATATTATTTATGTTCTCCCACAAAATTATCCATCCTTGAATCATGATGAACTTCTAAAAAATAAAATGAGGGAACAAAATTATATTTAGGGCTTCATGAACCAATGTCAACCATTGTAACAGACCATTCCATGATTAGGGTATTTTCCACATTGGTCCTTGCCCATGTAGTTTTTATTTACCTGGGCTCTGAACTTTAGGAATCCCCAAGGAAAAGACCTTGTGATGGGATATATATCAACACCATCTTATAAATGTGTGATTCATGCTCATCCTCCTTCAATGTAAGATTTACATAATCCTCTCCCCTAAAAGAGACCAGTTTTCTCACTAGAACACCCAATTGAACATTATCTATGATTCTATTTTTAATGGCCTAGTCCATCACATTATCATGATATTGTCTGGTGTGGACCTATCCCTCATGGTTTTTCTTTCCCAAGCCTCTGGCCCTCATCCTTCCTCGAGGAAAAGGCCTCGTAATGGGAGAGGTATTAACACCACATTATAAAGGGGTGATTCATTATTCTTCTACTTCAATGTGGGATTTACATAATATTCCTAGGGTCTAGAGGCTAGGGAAAGAAAAACTTGCAGGCTAGGTCCAAAGTAAACAATATCATGATTGTGGGATGGAATGGGCCATTATAATTTTTACAAGAGATAGTGTCTTCTTGATGTTTTAGTGAGGATGTTGGGCCCTTATACGGGGTGGATTATGGAAATTCGATATTTAAATAAGAGGATCATGAAGAACCCATTAATAAGGTGGTTTTGATAACTCTTCCATCATGAAGCATTTTCCTATGGGATTCATGAGGACCAGAGCCGAGGGAATGAAAAACCCATGTCGGAAAGACACATGGAGGACAATATCATGATTGTGGGTCGGACTGGGTTGTTACAGCTATCCCACATTGAAGAAAGAAGATCCAGAAGCAATAATTTATATGGTTGTGATGATACCTCTCCCATTATGATGTCATTTCCTTGTGGATTCCTTAGGGATAGAGCCAATAGATAGAAAAACCATGCTGGAAAGGCCCAATGTGGACAATATCGTGATAGTGGTTTGCACTGGTCCATTAAAAATTGTATCAGAGCTGGTGTCCATTTGATATGCTAGTGTGGATGTTGTGCCCTTCTAGGGGGTGGATTATGGAAATCCCACTTTGAATGTGGTGGATCATGAAGGAGCCATTTTTCATGTAGTGTGGATACCTCTACCATCATGAGGCCTTTTCCTAGGGGATGCCTAAGGGCTGGAGATAGGGGATGAAAAACTGTTTGGGCTAGGCCCAAAGAAGAAAATATCATGATCATGGGATGAATTGGGACATTATAGACTTTTTCCAATGGGTCCAATAACCTTCTAGTTTATTAGTATTGATCAATTCCATTGAAAATATATTTTTCATTCTCCAGTGTTTAGAACATGAAAAAGTCATTCTATCTGTCTATAATTTCGAAAGAAAAGTTGAATAATTGTGTAATATCATCATGAATAAAAAGGATATAATGAAATTGGCTCCAATGATGGGGAGAAGTTTAAGAGAATATTTTTAAATAAGTCTTAACACACCCAGATATTTTATGAAATATTTTTGTTTTGCATTAATGTATTCATTTTGATATTTTTAATTACAAAGAAAACATAATTTATCATTCATTATAAGCAACATTGAGTTCATATTTTAGTACACGAGACACTGAGTTTAGTTTTTTTACATGTGACACTGAGTTTAGAATACATTACATTAAAAATTAGGTTTCAATGAAACATAACATGTTATTAAAATATTATTATTTAATATGATAAATATCATCAATCTGTTGGATTTAAGGGCATGAATAATATTTAATTAAATTAACAAAATATGGTATACATGTGTATATATTATAAACTATTTTGTTTACAATTAATTTGAAATGAAAATAAGAATGATTTGAAAATAAATAAATTCTTTATCTGAAAAGATATTTTCAATTAATAAACATAGTTTACCTCAATATCTTAAATATATTATATTAAATAATATAATTAAATTTTTATATTATATATTCAATAAAAATTTTAATAAATATCTTATGTTCTTTCTACAAAATAAATATTTATAAATCCAATTTTATACTTAAAATCTGTATTTCTCTATAAAGTAGTTTTTCTTCATTTTTCAACCATCATTTAAATTAATTTCTTAATGATTTTATAAAATTAATTTCATAAACTAAAAATTAATTTTATAATCATCATATCCTGATATTCTTAGGGTAAATTTTTGATAATTTTCAGAAAATATTAATTTTTTTATGAATAGTGAAAAATTCTTAGTTTTCATTCAGAACTCCCTTTTCAATTATATTATTGATAATTTAATATTATGTTTTAATTGGTTTTAAAGAAAATTATTTGAATTTTAAATCATTTAATAAAATTTGTTTCATTGAAATAATTTTCATATTTAATTTTGATACAAAAACTTTGTGAATATTTGAAACTTTTCTCTTTACAAACTCTCATTCACATTGAGTCTCTAGCATTAATTTTAAATTACTTTTTTTAACTTTTCTGAAATTTTATTTCGAAAAGTGGATTTCTTATTTGGAATCAGAATAATTTATATTATCTAATAATTTGAACTTAATTTTGACCAAAAAAATAGTAAAAATAGTAAAAATTATTTATTACAGTCACTGTAAAAATGGGTTTAATTGGGGTTAAACTAAAAAGATTAGGGGAAAAACCAATAAAATTTTATAAAACTATTTTATGTACATATCTTAACCATTACATATCTATGGTTTTGTAATTACAAATTTTAAACCTTGTGACAATTGAAAATTTTAGGGGCCCTCATTTGTTTTCTAAAATACCAAGTGTATCCCACACTCATAAAAGGGAACCCTCTATTCTTTCTTATTCACACCTTAAATCCATTTTTATTAAGAATAAACCAAACTAAATAACATATAAACCTCCCCCCTCTCATCCAACAATCGTTATTTTGACATAAATCCAACATAGAAAGGATTTTGGGGCAATCCTAAGGAGGATAACCAAAGAAGAGGTAACATTAATCAATGAGCATTTTTATATTATTTTATACTAAACTTCAATAAATTATTATTATAAAATAATTATATAATTACATAAGTATATTACATATAATGATATTTTTTAACTTAATGACATAACCTTGAGTTATCTCCACTTCCCTCAAATGGGTTATGAAATCATTTTTCGTGTGCATGGCAGACTACCGTCTCACGAATCGATATCAATTGTTTTTCATTTCCACCTATCATAGTTTGAAATAATTAATTAATTATTATTTATTTATAATTTTTTTATATTAATATGATTTTTGAATTAATATATCATGAATATTATTTCGATTTTGTTAGAATACAATTATGTAGCTTGTGGGTACAGAGAACTATCATCTCACAAATCTATGTGATTCATTCATGACTTAAATTCATTTAATTGAGGATGGGTTTAAAATATGTGATCTATATTATGTAAACATTATTATGTAATGATAAAATATAACATTTAATTTTATATTCATTAAAATGACAAAAAAATGGATGCAATGATCATATGTACGTATGACCTATCATCTCAATGAATTGTGTATTTCATATTCAATCACTAAATTTAATGATTTAGTCTATTTAAATTTATTCTGAATATATATAATACTTATATCATGTTTGAAATTATATATACTCTGAAACCATGACCGAAGAAAAATAACAAAAAATGACATTTCAAAACATACATATAAAATAAAGTAGTTTTACCCAACACATGACATTAATATAGGATTGTTAACAAATGGGTATTGAAAGGAAATAAGTACATAAAATATGGTATGATATATATAAGTATGGATCTATAAAATATGTATACTAAACTTATATAAATTATATAGTATGTTGTTGTGATTGCGAAGGATGTCAATTATTATAGTGAGGGATTTTCATGTCACTTTTATTTTCTAGGAGACATATAAAAATTCACCACTTGTTTCTTTTGTGTGGTGTATATACAGTCCATGTGATATGTTATTTAATTTATATAATCCTTTTAATTATATTTAAGGTTTTATTCAATTGTATTCATTAATAGGGCTTATGATTTCAAACATTACAAAAGTAGTAAAAGATTTTTGTCTCAACATTCCATCATTGAGACAGACATTATGTTGTCCACTAATATTATTTCATAAAGAGTATATAAATTACCTTTAACATATAATATCGTGAATTTATTTATCTTCATGATAATTTCCATTATATCGTATTCTTTCATGGGAATCAAAAATAAAATATGCAAATGTTGTAATTGTTTCATGTTTGAATCTCATTGTTAATCGAGATTATAAATGATTAGGTTTCTAATGATAATATCATATGATCAATCTCTCAAAAAACCCATGAATCATATCTAATATTTTCACTAATGATATTTTCATATAATATTGCCATTTTTCATTATTTTTTACTTAAAATAACTCATTAATGTATTTTCATAAAATCATACATTATTTATCTCTTCAATCAAAATCATGTTTTCTTCGAAACCTATGTTTTCTAAAAAATAAAATATGTTTCATTATTATCCAAATGATTTATTAATTATATTTTTACCCATGTTGAACTTTTAAAAAAATATTTTAAAATTAATCTTCTTGTCGTTTTCCAAACGATTCGTATTTCTATTTTACTAAAAATCTGAAAGAAATATTCCTTTTAAAATGTACGACATGAAATATATTTTTTTAAATAATGACCAATAATTTTTTAAATCATACATCGTAATTTTTATGGTTTTTTAGAATAAAAATATTTTCAAACTTTTTTATGATAATAAAAATCAATGTATAAAGAATATTTTTCTCCAGAGATATTTTGAATAATTTTTGAAGCTTCCGTTTTATGTTATCTAATTTATTTTCAATGAAAAATATATTCAAAATTTATTATCTTTTAAAAATTATTTTTTTGAAATAAAAAGGGTAATTTTTTCATGAAATATTATGAATAATCAATCAAAATAATTTTCTATCTAATATAAAAATTATTAAAGTTTCTTATTCCTTACTAAGGATATGGTGTAAGGATACCATTATTATTCATTCTCTGAATGGTTTATGTTCATGATGACATGATGTTTATAAAACCCATTTTTATCCCACATGTTATTCCATGATAAAAATTTTATGAAACCCACTTCTTTTTTCCATTACTTATACTATGATGAAATGATGAAATGATTATAAGACCTATCTCTTTTCTACAGGTTATGATAAGATGAAATTTATACTAATCCCATTTCATTTCATAGGTTATGATATGATGAATTTTTTATGATACTTTATCGCGCATAAATATGGTTTCCATTATGTGATGGGTGGGACCTATATTTCCATCCAATTAATTGGGTAAATATTTATATCTCATGAGATGGACAAGAATGGAATATGTTGTGAACTTGGTTGGGTAAGGGACTTTTTCCACTATGATAGTATTGGGAGTGAACATTGACTACTATGCTAGATTTGGGAGTGAACCTATTCCACTATGATAGTCTTGGAAATGAGAATTTAATCATATAGAAATTATTTTTTATACTTATGTGTATTCCACATATCTATTTCTTATTCTAAGGTTATAATCTCATGGATCGTGATCATTTATTACCTTAAAATTCACTTCTTATGATGTTCTAATTTTTATTCCATGACTCACATTTATGATCACTTATATGTAGAGTATGGTTATGAAATTCTAGTCTCTTGTTAGCATGACCTTATGTTAATGTTATTATTATGTATCTCCATTATTTACCCTAACTATATATCTGAGATCACCCTTTATTATGATTCCTTTCCACATGATATGAATGATTTTTTTATTTAGGGTATGTTTTTGAAGATCACTAAATGGGGAAATATTAATGGGAAACATTAAAGATCTTTCACTGGATTAGAATATTGAATTCCACAATTCCAAAGCCACTACATTATTATGGTCCTCATGTCTGTGTTTATGTAATATAATTAATATTCATTAAAAATGATTTAATATTTATGTATAATAATTCTATGTTGTTATAGTTGGTATTGGATAATATGTGTACTTAACCTTTGAGAACTATTATGAGAATACATTAGTGAGATCCCTTGGGATATTTATAAAGTTATATCTAGGGATATATCAAATAATAATTCTAAAGATGATTCAAAGTATAGGAAACTATCTTGAAATATTGGTAATAGATAGAGAATGTATTTTCTAGACGGTTACATCGTTTTATGGATACTACACATGGATGTGTATCTAGAACATAGCTATCTAGTAGTAATAACTCTAAAAAGGGCATGTTGATCTGGGTCGATCATCACCTGGGGCCTAGTAATGGGCATAGAAGCAAAATCACTTTTACACTCTCAAGGTATATTCTCTATAAATTCATAGACACTTTATAAACCCTAATAATGGATTTAAATAGATAATTACAATGAATGTCTTAGTATAAACCAAAGGTGTTATATGTTAAAGAATGTTCCAGGATTTAGACATCTTATTAGTGATTATTCATTATTATTTGGTTCTTCATTTTGATTTTTGTTTCTCATTCTAGGCTGGTTGGTTTTAGTCAATGGCTATAACTGGAATGAATCTTATTGACATTGAATCTGATGGAAAATTTGGTGACTCTAATCAATCAAAATGGATGCTAACTAGAGATAAATTTATTAGGATTATTCCTAATCATCTATTATGTTATATGATTAGCAGAATGATCATCGGTGAGATCCAGAACACATCAAGTAAGAGGAATATGAACTTTTATGAAATTTCATGTGATAATTAACATAGAGGAATGAGTAGTTATATTTCAACATGTCAATAAGGTGTGAAGAAAAACCTAGATAAATATCTCAAATAGAGGGGAAGATGTTATCCATGTAGAAAACAAGGTCATAGAGTGTAAAATTATTGATAATTTCATTGTCTTATGTGTGGGGAATGTGGGAATTACCCAACTCAATTCTATGAGACATGAATTAAATTCTAGACCAACGAATGATATATTCCATGAAAATCATGTAAGTATTGAATTTTTTATGTATTTGGATTCATGAATTATGAATTTTAAAATATATAAATATTGTTATGTATAAAATTTTTTTAAGGATTTAAACTATTATTTTGAAGGACTCAAATGAACTATAAAATTAATTTAATGGTAATTTCATATTAATGAAAAACACATGATTAAGGAAAATATAACAATAAATATTTTCAAGATGTTGAGATACTGATGTTCAGATAAAGAGATGATTACATTTCATAAAGTAAATTGTATAGTATTAATGACTACGGAAATGATTAATGGTTTGTGGAGAATGTAGTTTATGTCAACATTGATGGATTTTACTAAATTGTTGGATATATGGAATATGTTTCTAAATATGTGGTCTTATTGAATTGATGAAGAATCATGTATGGTTCTATTGAGGTTTTATAATATTTTAGCTTATTACCATGTTTTAATATAATACATAGTAAAGGTATTCACATGTTTGGTATGTAAAAATAAAGATATATTTTATGATATTTGGGGGATTAATGTTAAGTTTATTTGGGAAATTTAGTAACCTTATTTATAAATTTTGAATTTCTGAAGGGTTATAATGTTAATCATTTATGGAATGCTATAAGTTGAACTTGGGATGATGTTTTAGAGATAAATTTAATAATTCACTATATGATGATTTATCCATATTGGATAACAAGTGTAATGAAATTTTAACTAGATATAGAACTAGTTCCTTATCTTTGTTTTTTGGATTTTATTTAGTGCTTCAAGCATGAAAAAAATCAACTATCAGAATAAGTGATGAAGTGGAAACTGATGAATTTGCAACCAATTGATGAATTTGTTCCTATGAATGAAAAAGTTATACATTAAATACATTTTCATATGTTTACAATCATGATTAAAAATTAATTCCCCATTATTAAAAAAATGTACCGTGTGAAAAAAATCTTTTTATCATCATTTTTTATGATATCAATGGACTTTTTCATGCCACATTGATTTATGGTTTTATTGTCATTAACCTTCTATGAAACACCAAATTTCTAGTGATAAATTTTCTTTATCACTATCCATTAGTATGTGATTGTTAGTTTTCTCTTTTATATACATGTATTAACTTCTTGTATATGTTCTCCTATGATAAAAACCTATTTATAAGTTACATTAGGTAACCATTAAGATTCCAATTTCCCCTTTTTATTGAGGTTTTTATTATTCATTTGTACAATGTGGGTATCTATGAATGAATTATAAAATGTTAAAACATTGATGATATATATAAATTTTGAGGGGTAAATTCATTTTAAATGGGTATAATTTAGCACCCATATATTTTATGAAATATTTTTTTTTCAAATAAATTTAATTTTTTTGATATTTTTCATTACAAAAAACATATAGTTTATCGTTCATTCTATGAAACCCTAAGTTTGTATTTTTCCCCATGAAACACTGATTATTTCTGGCATTGCATGAAACACTGATTTTCTCTTGTGTTACACGAAACACAAAGTTTAAACGAAATGAGGCATATCATTAAAATATTATTGTTTAATATGACCGTGTTCAAATAGATTTTACAAGGGTGGGTATGAATTAAATTAATTTAATTATGAAAATATTTTTTACACAAGTATTCAATATTAATTCTTTGTCAGCCAACTAAATTAGAAATTAAAATTGGAACCATATGAATTCTCAAAAACAATTTTCTTTTAAACAAAAACATTTTATATAAATAAATTAATCAAACCAATTTTGGTGGACGATTAAATTAAATTAATATATTATAGTTTCCATAAAATTTTTAACATTCATCTTATTTTTTTCTAGAAAAGAAGTAAACATAAATCCATATTTATTCTTAAAAACTCTATTTTTATAAAAAATATATTTGATTTATTTTTCACACATATTTTAAAATTATTTTTTGAATATTTTAAAAAATTAATTTTATAAAAAAAACATATTTTTTAAAAATATTAATATAAAATTTATCTTATGGTGAGTGTTTGATAATTTTTAGAAAAAAAAATTCTTGAAAAGTCAAAAATATTGAGTTTTAATTTAAAACTACTTTAATTTTTAAATTATTTATAATTTAAAATTATAATTGGAATTGTTTTTAAAGTATATTATTTCAACATAACATCAATAAATCCAATTTATTTCATTTGAATAATTTTTATAACACCCCTATATTTTTTGAATTTTATGATTTAATTTAATATTTTTGATATTTTTCATTTCACAAAACACTAAAAAGGATTTATTTAATATTAAATCATTATGTTTCACTGGTGTTATATGAAAAACCAAATTAATAATTCACTACGCACTACATTAATTTTATCTTTCTCTATATGGAACCCTGAGGTAAGGTTGTGTTACATGCAACAATTACTTTCCACGATGGCTTAGGTAACATGCATGACTGAGGGTTACAGAAAAAATATATATTATAAAAAAAATTGTAGTAAATATAATATTATATAACCTATATGTTTAATTAGTGGATATGAATTTTATTAACTAATTTATGGAAACATATGGTTTTTAAAAATATAAGATTAATTCATAGGATACTAATTAATTATAAATGAATATGAAAAATGATTGAATATAATGGGAAATATTAATATTATGGTTACAAAGCTATTTTTCCCGAATAAATTAAATTAATTATAATTAGAGAGTGATGTTAATATAATATATATGATATATATTCAATAAAACATTTTTACATTCATCCAATATATTTGATATACATAAGATAGAAACAAACCCAATTTTATACTTAAAACCCTATATTTTATAATTTTAGTTTTTCCTCCTTTTAAATTTGAACCCATTTTAAATACAAATTTTAGATCTTTTATAGATTTAATATGTCAAAATAAAATTCATATTTGAAATAGAAACATAAAAATTAGGTTATTATAAGTTTTTGTAATTTTTTTGTACGGTTTAATTTTTTAATGAATATTTAAAAATACTGAGTTTTAATTCAAAACAACTTTTTCATCTAATTTATTAATAAGGTCAAATTATATTTTAAATTCGTATAAAAGTTGTATAAGATAATAAATTTTTAAATTAATCCAATTTATGTATTTTGAAACAATTTCACATTGAAATTAGATATAAAAACTTCAGAAATAATTGATCATTTTTACTTTAAAACCCCGTAGTGTTGTCCTGCTAGTGGGATAAATTTTAAATTAATCCCTGAAACTCATGTGATTTAAATTTAGAAAAATAGATTACATATTTTTAATATTCATAATTTATATTTTCTAATAAGCTAAACGTATTTTTGGCCAAATATATTAAAGAATGAAGTTAAAATAAATTACGGTGATTAAGGTAAAATTTAGCATAACAAGGGAATAAACCATAAACTTAAGGGACCAAATGACCTATCTAATTGTAAAAACACCATTTTATAGAAATATTTTTCCCATTAACCCTAAATGCTTTATTTTCTTGGATTTTTATTAATTGTTTATGTAAAAATGGGGGTACGCCTAACTTGTTTTCAAAAATACCATGTGTGTCCATTCCCTTTTGAATAAATGGCCAACACCTCTCCCACATCCTCACACATCACAAAATATATAGTTTCTACCAATAAAAACCAAATACACTTTATAACAACCCTCAATTCCTCCTTTAATCCATACATTTTCAATACACAATTACAAGTAATCCCTTTGGTGCAATCCAAATGGAGTTACCCGATTATGAGGCAACACCCTCCCTCAAGCTCCTTTATTATATTTTCATTCTCTACTCCCTAAACTATTATTATTACATTAATATATTACCAAATATGTATCATAAATATTCTAGGAATTTTTTATGATTAGGTATTTACCTACACATACACACACTTCTATCTAATGGGTAACGAACAGACTCTTTACATGTACGTCAAACTACCACCCCAAGAAACGATGACTATTCATTGTTCCTTTACCACATCGCATCATAGACATTATGATAAAAATATATCAATATATTAGATATATTATATTCGTAATTTTTTTTTATTATTTAGTTTTTATTCATAAGATATCTTTATTCATTTTAACTTGTTTAAATATGATAATTTCATATGAAGAATTGTAGATTACCGCCCCCTCAAAGTGATGTGATTCATTTACACATTAAATGGAATTTATTAAGGATGTGATTAGTGAACCAATATTATATATATGACATAATAATTTAATTTAATGATTTTATATACATATATAAATATACATATATGTCATTTACTTTCATTAATTCCATACGCCAATAAAATGGATGCAGTGTTCATGCGTACGTACAAGTTGACGTCTCCATAAACGGTGTATTCCATTTAATACATATATATTATAAATATTATTATAAAAAAATAATATTAATATTAATTATATTTATATCATGGTTTTCATTATTTAAAAATGAAATAATTATAAGGACTCAAAATATTACAAAATAGGACACAAGTGAAAAACAAAAAAAAATATTACCTAAAGTGAAACCTTAACATTGGATTGTTAAAAAATGGGTAATATAAGTCCATAATAAAACCATATATGGTATAATATATAAAAATATTATTCTGTAAATTATTTATATTATGTATAAATTTTTTATACAGAATTATTGTATGAGTATGAAAATATTCAAGACACAATGCAGGGGGATTTCATCTCGCTTTTTATTTCCATGAGATACAGGACATGTTGACCACTCTTTCCTTTTGATTGGTGTATATAATCCCCTTAAATTTATTATATAATTATTATTCTTAAATTTATAGGTAACTAAATATCCTTTCTATAATATTCATTTTATGGGTTTTATGTTTCAAAAGATACCAAATCGGTAAGATAGTTTTGTCTCAATTTACATTATTTGATACATATGTCGTGTTATGCACCTATATTTTTATATGAGGTGTAGATAATTAAATTAACATGTTAAATCAAGAATACACTTACATTCGTGATATATTATTATTCATTTAATTTATCATTCTTACATGGGTAGTATAGTTCAATGTTACTAAGTGATAAGAGTTTCTTGAAATAATCTCATCGATTTTTGAGATTATTTATGATTATGCTACCTTTATTGAAATATTATAGTCCATATATCAAGAACATTAATGATTTTTATTCTCCTATAATTATTCATGATATATACTTTTACAATTTTACAACTATTTTTTATATAAAATAGTTAATAATGTGTTTTAAGAAAGCCTCACTCTACCCTCTCTTAGGTCAAAACATTGTGTTCCTTCAAAAAAATGTTTTCAAAGTAGGGTTTAAAATAATATTATACTATTATCCCATATTATCTATAAGAAATATTTTCCATTTTATTTTAAATTTTTTTCCAATATTAAACTATATTTTTTCAAGGAAAATTGATTTCAAAATATTTTCTAGCTTATTTTACAAGTTTTCATGGAAAATTGTTTTCAAAATGCTTTCAAGATTCATTTATAAATTTTCAAAGAAAATTTAGTATAAAATTTTTTAAGGATAATTAATAATTTATCAAGGAAAATTGTTTTCAAAATATTTCCAATCTTCTTTTATAAATTTTAAAGTAAAATTGTTTTCAAAATTGGTTTGAGCATCTTATATATGTTTTCAAGGAAATTGGTTTTCAAAACGTGTTCAAGATCTATTCATATGTTTTCAAAGAAAGAGGTTTAAAAAATATTTTCAAATACTTTTTTATAAATTTCATGTTTATTTTCAAGAAAATGGTTTTAAATTTTTCTTAAGAGCCTTTTTTTCAAATAAGAAAGGATATTTTACTCTAGATATGTTTTAAAACTCTATTTCCAAATTATTCCCATATTAGATGACATAATTTGATGTTAATAATTCCCTTCTAAGAACTAATCCCAAGGTTCTATTCATATTATTTTATGTGTGGTTTATGTTGGGATGGAATAATTCTTATGAAACCAATTTCTCTTCCATGGTTCATATAATTTTGAAACCCACTTCTTTTCATAGGTTATTCTTTTGATAAAATGAGTATGAAACCTGTATATTTTTCCATAGGATATGATATGATTACATGTTTTTATAACAATTCCATTTCATAGGTTTTGATATGATTATTTATGATTTTGTGTAACATGTATATTTTTATTTCATTATATGATGGGTGGGACATATATATACCTCAAATACATTGGGTAATGATTTATATCCCACGAGATAGAAATGGATAGAACAACAAATGAACTCGGTTCAGTATTATAGGGATAAAATGAGAAATTAACTTTGTTTATAATTATAGGGTTAGAATGGGGAGTGAACTGGTTTAGTAATACGGAGTTGGAATAGGGTGTGAACCCAATTCAGTAAAGGACTTTTTCTACTAAGACATCCTTAGATGTGGTGCCTTGACTACTAGGGAAATAATTATATATGAATATGACCCTACCAAGATTCCATGTTTTATATATATGTTATGCTTCCATGTGGTATGTTACTCATTTCCTTATCATTCATGTCTTATGAACTGCAAAACATTATGCTATGATTCATTTTTATGATATTTTATATGTAGGGTATGATATTCTATTTTCATGATCATGTTCTAATATCCCTATGATCATGTTTATTCTAGTATGTATCCCTTATTTACTCTTACTATACACTTGATCTCAACAAGTTTTTTGTTTCCTTCTCTACGATATGAAGATATATATCTTAAATGAAATTCCAAATTGGGGTTCTAGTCTTTGAGAACCTTGAGGGATATAATGTACCTCACTATTGTTTCAGTGTTTACATTTCTATATTTCCAAAGGCACTACAAAAATACATTCTTTGGGTGTCTATTTTTATAATTTTTTATGTATTCCAAAAAAGAGATGCAATGAAAATGTATAAAAAGTGAGGGTCATTATAGTTGGTATCAGAGTAATGGTTTAGTAAAGATTTGGAATCTAAGTTGAGAAAGCCTTAGTGAGAACCTAAAGTAGATGTATAGGGATATGTCTAAGGATAAGGAAAAGTATTGGAAAATTTCATGGAATTTTGGTAAAGGAATGAGTTAGTGGATTCCTCTAAATACATACCTATATGGATACTATATGTGGATGTAGCTATATAATAGATATTCTTAGTGGTAAAAACTTCGACAAGATGACATGCGCCTAACTCGGGATAATCTAGTACAGGATAATCAGTCTTGTTGTACACATGGTCTAATAATCACAGGCAGTATTCATTGGGAATTAACAAATTCTTTAAAAACTATAATGAAGGATTTAAATAGAGTATTACTATGAATAACCAGAGATAAACCTATGATTCATAGATAAAATAAACATGATCCATTAATTATGAACCCTATAATAATTTTTTAGTATTATATGGTATCCCAATATGATAAATGTTTCTCACACCATTTCTTATGGTTTTATTTAATAGAGATAACTATAAAAAATGTTGTAAACATTTAATCTTTCATATTTGGGATGTTCAATAATTTTGATAATCAATTTACTAAGTGGAAATATCATAAAGATAATTAGTAAGGTGGTATAAACATTGGTTATAATTATGTAGATAAAGGGACTGAAAGAAACATGTGAAAGCTATGTGATGTTCTTCCAGTATTTTTTACATTATACATAATAAGAATTGTTATATTGATGTCAATGATCCTAAATACAAGATTCTTATTTCATATTCGAGGTAAATGTATTAAGTAATAATTTGATGAAGCATGAGTAAAGGTTTAAGAATAAAGTTGGATGACTGAAGTATTTATGTTTTGGAATTCAAAGATAATGTTATATGAATCATTAAATATATAATTATTTTAATTATAAGTTTTCATTCGGGATTGAAAAGGAATTTTTTAATGGTGATGAAGACATATAAAAATGATTTTATAGAAAGGTGATATTTTGACAAAATAAAGATAAATATTAATATGTTCTTTATGTTAAGATAATGTTTTTTGGATAAAGATATGTGGGATATAAATAAGTAATTTGGATGGTACTCATTAACTTTGAAATAAGTAATGAATTATCGATATGTGGTTTATGCAATCATTTATAAATTTTACAACATTTTTGTATTTAAAGAATAGATCCAATATACTATTGAATAAGGAAACATGAATGTTTTCAATAAGGATTCACTGGAATTTAGGTCATTACCATGTTTCAAGGGAATAAATGATGAAGGTATTCACATATTTGGAATATAACAACAATGATATGCTTTGTGATATATGGGGGATATATGTTAATAGTATTTTGTGACCTTACTTCTATTGTTTTATATTATCATTTTTTAACGGGTTATAATGTTAACCATTTTCAGAACATTTAAGTTAACTTTAGATGATGTTTGTGAGATCAAGGTATTATCTCACCACATAAAGAATCATGTATATTGGATAACATGTTATAACCACTTTTTTGTTGATTTTAGATGAAGATAGATGGGATGACATATCATGAATCTCATGATCTATTAATTCTTCAGGAATAAAAAATTAAACAACAGTCTGTAGAATGAGAGATGATGTGGATTTTGAACAAGACAAAAAAAGGATACAGTTTTACATAAATAATGTGAGTATATAATTTAATGAAAATTAATCTAATTTATAAAAAAGGACATTGAAACCAAAAATTTTATCCTAGTACCTTCATTTACAATTATTAAAATGGCCCTTACATCATCATAGATTTATGACTTTGTGATTATTAACTTTCTTCAAACCATGTTCTCTCCCACTCTCCATAATAACATGATAGTTATATTTCTATTCAATATCTAGGTTTTCACATCCCAAATATGATCTCTTATGTGAAACGTATTTATATGTTACTTTGGGTAACCATTATGGTTCTAACATTACCTTTTCAAGGCATGTTTTATCATTCATTTTTATGATTTGGGTTTATATTAATGAATCTTTTAAGTATTAAAACATTGATAACAAAGATGAATTTTGAGGGAGAAATTCATTTTAGGGTTGTTATAATTTAACACCCTGAGATTTTGTGAAATATTATTTTTGAATCAATTTAAAATTTTTTATGTTTTTCATTTCATGCAACCCAGAAAATAGTAGATTTTATATTAATGCACTATTTTTCACTTACGTTATACACAACACCGAGTTAATCATGCACTACATGAAACTTAAATTTTAGATTTCTCTACCCAAAACAATGAGGTTAGCTTGTGTTATAGACAATAATGACTTTCCCCAATGGTTTTTGTAACATACATGAACAATGTTTAATGAACAATAATATATTTTTAAAATGTTATTATTTAATATAATAATATATAGCATATATGTTAATTAAAGGTTAGGAATAGTGTGAACTACTTTATGAAAATAAATGGTTTGCACAAATATAAGATGAATTTGTAGGTTTCCAATTAATTAGAAATGAGTATGAAAACCATTTTAATATAAAGGGAAATATTATTGGTGTGGTCAAAAAGATTTTTTACCCTAATAAATTAAATTAATTATAATTAGTGGTTGATATTAATTTAATATATATATATTATATATTCTATAAAAAATGAAATTCATCCAATTGAATTGATAGACACAATATAAGAACAAACTCAATTTTATGCTTAAAAACATATATTTTGATAATGATAGTTTTATTGAATTTTAATGAATAGCCCATTTTAAATCTAAATTTTGGAAATTTTATATACTTAATAATTAAAATATAATTCATCTTTTAAATAAAAACATAAAAAATATCTTCGGATAATTTTTTTTATTTTTCTATAAGGTTTCATTTCTTTAATAGACAGTTAAAATACAGATTTTTAATTCAAAACTCATTCTTCATTTCATTTTTTATAAGGTTAAATTATATAATAAATTGGTTTAAAAAGTTTAAATAGATAATATTTTTATCAATTAATCCAATTTAGTTCATTGTAACAAATTTTACATTAAAATTGGATATAAAATATTAGAAAATTTTTGATCATTTTAACTTTAAAACCCAATAGTGTCATCCCCTCAATGGGATTAAATTTAAATTACCTAATGTCAATTATGTTATTGTAATTTGTAAACATGTATTAAATATTTTGAATCATCATAATTTATATTTTTTATTAGGTTGAAATTATTTTTTTCCAAAATTATTATTAAATGAAGTTAAAATTAATTATAACAATTAAGGTAAAATAAAGCCTAATAAGAGAATAAACCATAAAATTAATGGGCTCAAATAACCTAGAAACTTGTACAAACCCTATTTTATGGTCAAAGTACGTACATAAACCTCAAATTATCAATTTTTGTTTATTTATTTTAACTTTTTTTATGTAAAAACATTGGTACACCTAACATGTTTTAAAAAATGTCCAGGGTTTCCTTTCCCTTCCCTAAAACAATCCACCACCCATCTCACTTCCTCACACATATCAAACCACATAGGAATGGCAAATATTTTACCAATAAACTTATAAAAAACACTCACTTCTATCTATATTCCTATACTTTTTCAGAAATACTTCCAAGGAATCCCTTTGGGGAAAACCAAATGGGGTTGCCGATTAAGTGGTAACACCCTCCCTCAAGACCCATTCTTTTATTTCCATTCACCACTCTAAACTATTCTTATTCATTTTTTTCTAAAAAATAGGTATAATTAGTATAATTTGATTTCTTATGAAAATATTTTAACCTAAAGTTACACAGACATCCATCAAATGGTTAACGAGCATATCGTTTATGTGTGCGATGAACTATCGGTTCACGAAACGATGATTGTTCATTTTTCCTTTACTTCCTATAATGATGAAAATTATGATAGACATGATATTTATGTATTATATATATGATATATATAATGTGTTTATTCTTATGTATGTTTTATTTATAACATACATGTATTCCTTCTATCTTGTGTAAATATTATAATTTTTTTTGAGGAAGTGTAGACTACCTCCCCCTTAAAGTGATGTGATTCGTTCACACACTACGTGGAATGTATTATGGATATGATAAATGAAACTATATCATATATAGGACATAATAATTATTATTTTAGGATATTACGTACATATATAAATATATATATATATATGTTTCATTTACATTTGCTCTCAATACGTCAATAAAACAGAAGCAGCATTCATGCGTACGTATAGCCTACTGCCTCCATGAACGATGTATTCCATTTCCTACAAATATATTATATATATAATAATAATAGAAATATAATTAATTTTACTTATATTTATATAATTTTTTAAATTCATTAAATCACGACATAATTATAAGTACCAAAGCTATAATAAATTTGGACATGAGAAAAAAAACAAAGCAAGTATTAAACAAAGTGAATCCTTGACAAAGGATTGTTAACATGCGGGTAATATGAGGTCATAATAAAACCATATATGGTATTTTATATAAGAATATTATTACATAAAATATTTATATTGAACATAAATTTATTATATAGGATGTTTTTATGTGTATGAAAAGAGTCAGGACACAAGGTAAGAGGGTTTCATCTCACATTTTATTTTCATGAGATACATGACATGTTCTCCCCTATTTTATTCTTAGTGGTGAATATACTATCTGCGAATGTATTATATGGTTATTATTATTAAATATATAGGTAATTAAATATCCATTCTATGATATTTCTTTCATAGGGTTTATGTTTCAAAAGTTACATAATCGATAAGATGGTTTTTTCTCGATTTACCTTCTTTGAGACACATGCCTTGTTATATACCTGTATTTTTTATGAGTTGTGTATACTGAAATTAAAATATTATATAATGAATATACTTCCTTTCGTGATATTTTAATCTTCATGTAATTTCACTTTTTTAAATGGGAATTATGGTTCAATGTTATTAAGTGATAAGATTTAATGGAAACAATCTCATCGCTCTTCAAGATTGTCTAAGATTATGCTTCTATTATTGAAAGAATATAATAAATTTCCTAATAAAATTCATTAAATTTCTTCTCATATTTTTATAAAAGATATATTATTCTTTTGGTACCATATTTCTACTCTTTATTGCATAGGATTGTTAAGAAATTGTTTTTAAGAAATCTCGATTTTACCCTCTCTTCGATCAGAAATATGTGTTTATTCACAACCATGTTTTCTAAAAATGGTTTCCAATAATATTATAATATTATCCTATAATCCTTAAAATAGCATTTTTTTTCACATTATTATATTTTTTTTTCAAATATCATTTATATTTATTTAAGAATATTTGTTTCCAAAATGATTTCAAGCTACTTTATTAAATTTTCAAATATTTTTTTTTTTAAAAAATTCAATATTATTTTATATTTTTTCAATGAAAATTGATTTCAAAATATTTTTAATCTTCAAATATATGTTTTCAAGGAAAATTTATTTCAAAACATTTTGAGTCTATAATTATATGTTTTCCAATAAAAAGGATTCTAAAAGGTTTTTAATTCATTATTTATATGATTTCAATTTTATCTTCAATAAAATGGTACTAAAATGTTATTACGTATTCAATATTCTTTATTGAAAGAAGAAATGATATTTTCCTCAATAAATTTTTTCAAATTATTTTTCCAAGTTAGTTCCATTCTAATATGATATTTGTTTGTGTTACCCGTTCCCTTATGAGAAACAATCCCATGTTTTCATTCATATTCATTCTTTAATGGTTTATTTTTATATGGAATGATTATTATGACACCCATTTCTATTCAATGGGATATATAATCTTGAAACCTGCTTCTTTTCATGGGATATTCTTTTGATAAAATTATTATGAAACTTTTATCATTTATTATATGTTATGATATGATTACATGTTTATGATTCCCATTTAACTTCATGCATTATGATATTATTTATTATGATTTTGTGGATATTGTATTTATTTAATTCATTATGAGATGAGTTTGATCTATATCTCCCTCCAATGCATTGGGTATAAATTCATATCTCATTAGATAGACATTGTTATATTGAGAAACCAAATTGCTTCAGTATTACAAGAATGGAATGAGAAATGAACTCAATTTAGTATTACTAGGCTGCAATGAGGAGTGAACTCAGTTTAGTAATAAAAGTCTAGAACAGGGTGTGAACCTAGTCTGGTAAAGTATTTTTTCCTCTATGATGGCATTGTCCATGATTCCTTGACAACTATTGAAATCATTATATGTGATTATCTTTCTTCTATAATTCCATGTTTTATTCCCATATTATGCTTTCATGTCTTATATTCTTTATTTCCATATTATTCATCTCTTATTAACTTCCATGATTTATTTCATGATTCATGTTTACAATCTTTGACATGTATCGTATGATCTTCTATTATTATGATCAAGTTCTCATACCACTATGCTCATTCTTATACTTATAATTGTTTCATGTTTACCCTTAATGATCATCAAAGATTACCCCTTCTTATGTTTCATTACCCAGGTTATGAAGATATATTTCTTTTATGATATGTATAGGATAGTTTCTAGTCTGGGAGAATATATTGGGAGATAATGTATCTTTCTTATGTAACAGTGTTTATGTTTCTTTATTTCAAATGGAACTAAACTAATAAGATCTTTAGGAATCTATTTGTATAATGTTTTTTGTATTATGAAATTTTTTTTGTAATGTTAATTTATGACAACAGAGGGTTTCTATAATTTTCATACTTAATTTTGATATAAAAACATTGTATACTTTTCAACATTTGTTCATTAAAAACTTGCTTTCACGTCGATTTTGTAGGATTAATTTTAAATTTAATTTCTCCACTTTAGTGAAAGTAATTTTTGAAATGGATTCCATATTTTTAATAAGAATAAATTATTTTATCTAATATGTTATACATAATTTTATACTGAAATAAATATTAAAACAGTAAAAAAATTATCATGGTTACAGTTAAAATGGGTTTACAAGTCATTAAATGAAAAAGATAAGGTTAAAAATGACCTTTAAACTTATATGAGTACTAAATTATGGAAATATTTATACAGTTCAACATATAAGGTTTGATAATGGAAATTGTTTTATTATTTTTAAAAATTAAAAAGATGGTGCACTTATCTATTTTCAAAAATACCATGTGTGTCATCTTCCCTTATTATTAGAGGTCACCACTTCTTCTCTATAATTCACACCGTAAAAACCTTTTGTTTCCACCAAGACCAACAAAAATCAGATACCAAATTCCTTATTCTCATCTTATAATCCTTCTGTTGGACATAAAACCAACCTATAATAGATTTTGGGTCAAACCTAATGTGGATACCTAAAGAAGAGGTATCATTAATCAACAAGAATTATTTTCATATTTGGTAAACCACCTCCATAAATTGTTATTATATCATTATAATATATTAACCATAGTATATCCCATATAATAATATTTTTTTATATTAATTTAATGACATTAAACCATCCACAAATAAATTTAATGGTTTAAGAAATCATTTTTACTGTAGATGGCAGACTACTGCCTCACGAACCGATGTCATTCATTTTTCCATTACCACCTTTAATAGGTGTACATAATGATGGATTTATTATTTATTTATGATATTTATAATATTATTATTATTTTTAATTATTATACAACACATAACATCATGCTTAATTTATTTTGGGAATATGATGGTGTTACTCGTGTGCACAACGGTCTACCACCTCACGAAAAAAATCATATTTATTCATGGTTTATAATAAATGTACTATGGATGAGATAAATAAATATATATAATATATAAGACATAAAAATTATTTTTAATGATAATTTTTATCATTAACATATTTTTCTTTTAATTCTACAAGAAAAATGGAAATAGCATTCATGTGTATGTATTGCTAACCATCTTTATGAATGTTATATTTCATTTTCTATCACTGAATTTTATGAAATGATATAAAACATATATACAAAATATATATTATATTAATATCATGGATAAAATTTTTAATGTTAGGAAAACATGATATACTAAAAAGGACCAAAAATAACAAGTTAAAACATACATGAAAACCAAACTGATTTTTACCTAAACCATCACTTTAATATAGAATGGTTTATAAATGCATAGAAAGGGGACATAAGTAAATAATATATGGTATTATATATATATATATATACACTGATGGTTTTATAATATTTTTATAATAAAGTTTTATTTATTATACATGAGATTCAAATGAGTGAGAAGAAATTTAAGACTTATGGTAAGAGATTTCCATCTCACTATTATTTTCTGGGAGGCATATAAAAATTCACCACTTGTTTCTTTTATATGGTTAATATAAATTCAATTTGAAATTATATATCCTAAATATCTTAATTTCCTTAATATTTAATATTTTTTTATATATTTTTTTCTTTATTTGGGATTATAATTCTTATGATTACTAGTGCAATAAAGGATTTTTGTCTAAATTTTCCTTCTTATAGACATATGTTATGTTGTAAACCTTTATTATTTCACGATGTGTATATAAAAACCTTTAGAAATAGAATATCATGAATTTATTAATCTATATTATATCATATGTTCCATTTTATTTTATTCCTTCTGGGGTTTTACTATTAAATGATACCAAAGTGGTAACTATTTTATGTTATAATATAATCGTTAATCCAGATAGTTTAGGATTACAATTCCAAGGATATAATATTATGATCCATCAGTCAAGAAACACATGAATTTTGTTATCCTATAATTATTAATTATATTTTAAAATAGAATTACAGTGTTTCCACTCATTGGTATATAAAATAATTATCAAATGACATTTTATTAAAATCCAAATTTATTTATCTCTTCATACCAAAATCTAGTTTCTTTTAAAAGAAATTATAAAAGTCTTTTAGTATTAAACAAATGATTTATTAAATTCATTTTCCCCATATTTTTCCTAAAAAATTGTATGGATTATTTGTTTCATTTTCTGATCAATTTTCATTTGGCTTCCACAGAATATGTGAAATGAATCTTTATTTAGCATGTATTACATGAATAGAATGTTATAATGTCATAAGTAATAACTTATTCAAATATTATATTAAATTTCTTAAAGGTTATTCTAAAAGAAAATTATATTAAAAATATTTTATATTTTAAATTTTTTTTCAAAGCATAAAGTATATTTTCCACAAGAAATGGTTTAAATGATTTCTAGAGCTTCCTTTATTGGTTTTCATGGTTATTTTAAGATAAAATGGTTCTCAAAATGTTTTATTTATAAATTCCTATATTTAAAATTTAAATAATATATTAAATTCCTTTAGAATTCAATTTTTATATTCCCAAAGATCTTTTCAGTTTAGTGTTTTAGAAATTTAGTACATGATTCATATATATAAACCCACAAAAATACAATGTGTGTAAAACTAAAATATTTTCCATTTTCTCATAATACAAATATTTGTAAAAAAAATATGAAATATTTTCAAATAAATTCTTCACAACATTTATCATGGATTCTTCCTCTCTCTTACCAATCTTTAAACCATTTTAAAAACAATTAAAACTTGGTATAAAAACAAAAATATAATTAAGGGATATAAAAAAGAGTGAAACCATCAGAATAAGAATTCTAATAAGCATATGAAATCATTCTCACAAATCCATACTTTTCACCCACTAAGTATCATATAGTTCATTTTGAAATCATTAAATTTTAATAAAATATGGAAAAAGATAAATAAACCATATAGGTAACATGGGTAATTACTTACATAATATTGTTACTCTCATAGCTACCTTGTTATTTTTAACCCTCATGGATACCATATAATGTAACCCCCATAACTATATTATGGTGTAACCATCATAACTACTCATGGAGTAACCATAAGTCCGACTTCCAACATAAACATACCCAATTAATTATAGGGAGATATAGGTCCCAAAATTCATCATAAACAATTCCCATGTACCATAACATAATCATAAAAAATTAACACTTGCATAAAAACATTCCTCTTTAATTTTTTAAAAATTGAAATTTAAAATAGGATTTTTTTAAAGAGGATTTCCTTACGTATAATATATAATTATTGTAAAAATTAATAAAATGAAAGGAATGGATATACGCACTGTAAAGACACATATTAAAAACATTATTATAAGTACCTATCCTTAAAACATTACTTAATCTTGAGTTAAATCATTAATTCACCTTGTGGATCTTTTTTGGTATAGTTTTCTAGAGAATTGGGCCATAACTATTACATTACATCTCAAATATTACAATGTAGTCACTTTTATCCTATATAATTTCTTTCCCAATAATAAAACTCTTTAAATAAAATAAGAATTCTTTTCTTGAAATAAATATTCTTGAATTATTCTATTATATTACCCTTATATCACATGAAAAACATTTCAAAAACATGTGATGAGCATAAAGAGATCGGTAAGGGTTATAAAATAAGAAAAGAAAACATAAGTCCATAAATAGATATAAATCAATGAAATCATACTTTTCACTCATAAAACATATGATATTTAATATTCCTCTTGGAATCATAAGATTTATTAATAACTCATAGAAATCATAAATTATAAAGGTATCTTCGGGAATCTATAACATACTTACATTATAGATTTCACAGCTACATAGGGAGTTATGTTTAGAATACCCATCATAGTATTTTCCTTAAATATATTAGGAAAAACATTAAATTTTTACCTGTTTCATGTTACCCAATACATTGGAGAGTAACATCTGTCTCACCTACCCTAGTTTTATCATGGAACCACCTATATATGTATGCAATTTCCAAGAGCCATAACTTATTCATAACACATAAAACAAGCATAAATAAAAGATTACATTCCCAAATTGTAATCACAATTAATTATTTCTAGATATTGAAATAATAAATGGTTTATCAAAACCATTTTCAATAAAAAAAATACTTAAAAGGGAATATGGTATTTATTTTCCTTTTAAAAAACATTATGGATTGTTATGGAAGCCAAATATCAAAAAATGATTGCAATATCGAAAAAGTTGTTTTCACCATGTACGTTAAAAAGAAATGTTACCTTTGTCATTTAGTAAAATTATACATAAAAAATATTTCATTTGAATTAAATTAAATGATAAAAGGAGTTATTCACCGTATGAAAGCAAGTTGTGGGTAAATCAAAATATTCCCCTACGAAAGGAGATTGAGATGAAGTCTATTTCCTTTTGTTTGACTTGTCTTGTTCACTATTTATCTCCCTTAATAATAAACTTATATTAATTTCTAATTATTTCATAAAATTTTTCCTGTTTATTATCCCTTTTTTACCTTGTTATAAACATTATATAATTATTGAAGTTAATCTCGATTGTTATGTCGATATTTGGTACTTGAGTAAAAACTGAACTTGTTATAATTACAAATTTTCCATGTGGTGAAAATTATATTATCCCAAGAATGATATTCATGATTTAAATACCATATAAATCTACTATATATATGTGTTGAGTCAATAAGGTTTTCCTTATGACTTTTCCATTCCTTCTTGTTTTGAAAATCACAAACACATTTCTTTAAGGAAAATCTCTTTTATAAGGAAAATCACTTTTATAAGGAAAATCGCTTCTTTAATGAAAAAATCCCCCTTAGATGAACTCTATTACAGTTTTTTTTCTTTCTCACCCTTTGTTAAGATTCTTTTTCCCCCTTTATTAGGGTTCTTTTCCTTCTCCCCCTATGTGATTTTCAAAAATAATTCAAGGGAATGGAAAATATAACAAGGTAGCTGAAAAATTAGTAGCAACAACAAAAGAAACGAGAAAGCACAAATTTCATTAAGTTTGAAAGCTCGGTAACAAAGAAATTTAGATATAAAAAAAAGATCGGATCTATCTATTTTGGATATTTTTCCTTCTCCATGAGACCCTTAAGAATAGTCTTTATCTTCTTCAAGTCTTTATGGTCTTCCTCGGCTTGCTTCTCTAACACAACAATTCTTGCATTTTGAGCTTTAATCTTTTCTTCCTGGGCTTGAAGATTTTCTTCCTGAGCCTGAACCTTTTCTTCCTGAGCCTTCTTGATTTGTTCTTGTTTTAACAACTTTTCTTCAAACTCAATCCGATGATCCCTTTCATACTTCCAGTTTTGAGAAACAGAATTCAGCTTATCATTCAGATCTCTGACTTCTTGAATCTGGAAATTCTTTTCATCTGTCAACTTTTCTTCAAAGGATGAAGTAAGTTCATTTATCTTCCAGTCCTCTGTCTCAAAGGCATCCTTTACATTATCTTGGAATTCATCAAAGAGCCTCATCTCTTCTACAGTTTTCCTTGACCAATTAGTCATCCTCTTGTAAGATCTTTTGTGGGCTTCTTAGCCGACAAAGAATGTTTTGAATTGAACCTCTATCTCAACACATTTGTCCATAACCATGGATACGGTGTCTGTTTTCAGATTCAAAGCATTTTGGAGAATCTGGCATCATGAATCAATACTTGAGAAAGTCGTAATAGCACCTACCAACTTCTTTAATGACTGAACAACAAAATCATTCCCCAACGAAGATGACTCTGAATCCGAGACTTTTCATGGAGAATTTTCTTCTTCAAAATTCTCAACCTTATTCTTAGAAGAATCTCCAACTTTCCTTCTCTTTACAACCACTGAGCTTGGGGTATCAACAACAAGTTGCTTTCGCTTGTCCTTTTTTGGAATAGTTTGTTGTTCCAGAGTCTTCTGTTCACTATCAAAAACCTGAACAACATTGTCTTCATCATCAGCAAATTTTTGAGTGCCAACCTCTATGTTCTCCATTTGAGCAACATCATGTAGAAGTTGTTCCTCCTCTGCATGATAGGATACTTCTTGTTCTCATTCCTCCTCATTCCTCCCTGGAGTGACTAACTTAGAAGACTCAGCTTCTGATGTTCAGAGTGACAAATGTTCCAAAGGTGTCCCCTTATAATCATCTACTTTCTTCAAAACAACTCTGGTCTCACCACTACCTTCACCAACTGCTTCTTCTTCTTAGAATTGCTCAACCTGCTCTACTTCCTCCACATTCTTAGAAACTGCCTCTTCCGGGGCGACAAAATTTCTTCCTGGAGTCTTAGGTAGAGATTCTAATGAAGAAGATCTCGGAATGGGAATGTTCGCTGAAACCATCTCATTAAACTTCAACAAAGTCTGAGCTACCTCAGCTTCAGACATCTTCTTCTTAAGCTTCTTTTCTTTCACTTGTTTTTCTAGCTCATCCGCAGTTATTTCCTTCAAGGCCTTAGCCTTCGCAGGATCCAAGCCAAACTGAGGCTCCCTGTAGAGACCTGAAGCTTTACGTACATGGACATTACATTACTTTAGAGGAATACTTAATACATAACAAAAATCAAAACTCAAGGACCGTAATAGTTTAGTGTCTTTGGAAACTCGGAACTTAATCTTCTAATCTTGGTGAAAGGTCTTCAACATCTCCCATAAAGATCTTACCCTTTTGTTTTCTTACGTAAAACCTTTATTTTAATCCTAGGGAAAAGAAAACATAAAAGGGTGAGCTCAAATGCTCAATAATGGTAAGCATGGATAAAATAAAACATACCATATACATTTGAACTAAAAAAACATGAACATTAAAAATATTGAGCAACGACATAAAACATGGAAGTACATAAGGCATACAACAAAATGGAACATAAATCATGATAAAATAGCCTGGGAATAAAACATGTAATTGTGGCATCCATTAAGCACGTGTAATTATTTCCATAGTAGCCAAGGCATTGCTGCCAAGACCATTTTAGTGGACAAAGTCTCATTCTGAATCAAGTTCACTCCTTGTTTCAGTCCTATAACATTGAACCAGATTAACTTACCGTTCCAGCCATGTCTATCTCATGAGATATAAAATCTTTACCCAATTCATTAGAGGGAGATATAGGTCCCACCCATCTAATATTGAAATCATTCTTACTTGTGCCACAAAATAAACATACATCATTCATAATAACCCAAAGAATAAAATGGGTTTCATAAAAATCATCCCATCATCACATAATCCATATAAAAGAAATGGATATCATCTCATAATAAGAAATGTGAAACCATTTAAATCATAAAGAAATCATACTTGAAACATACACATATGAAATAATGTCAACTTAGATGAAAAATGGTTTTGATAAAACACTTGAAGTGAATTCTTATGAAAAATATCCTTTCTTTTTAAAAATCATTTTATTTTACAAAAAATGTGATGCAATTTTAAAATAAAAGGATTTTGTTGAAAATATTCATGAAATATTTTGGAGGAATCTTCATGAAAATAGGTCTTTATAAAACCGTAAAAATCCGTTCATTTTGTATAAGTTAAAAAACATTCTTCTCGTACTTTTTCCAGAAAAGTCAAAAAGTACATCGTAATAGTAAGATTCCATACATACCATGTAGTAAAAGTCAAAAATGGGTAAAAATGACTTTAAACATACATGAAAATACTTTTATAAAACATGGACATGGTTGATAGAAATAACCCCAGTAAATACTTACAAATAATCAATCTCGGATAAAAATGAAATTTGCAAAATTATCCCTTACCTTAGGTCCGATATGCTTCGTATGGTTCCGAACCTCCTATATAATGATTTAAATAATGTCATTGGCTTATTACATAATCATATTCATTATTATGATATCATATATGTTTCACTTATGACTTTATATTACCTGTTCTTTTGTAAATTCCATGTTAAAGTAGCGTTTTGGGTAAAATCATTTCATTTATCGTATGTGTTTCGACTTGTCATTTCTTGATATTATTACTTATATCCTGATTTACATAATTCCAGAATTTAATACATGATTTATATATAATATATATTCATCATATACATATATATTATAGATCGATAAAAGTAATGAAATACACCGTTCATGGAGACGGTAGGTCGTACGTACACATGAACGTTGTTTTCGTTTCCTTATTGAGTTAAATGGAATTAAGTAGATGACATAAATATATATACACATAAATACAGTATCATTATTATGTCATATATTTCATGATTACTTATTATATATACTTTATAATCATTCACTAATGGTTAACTTGGAGAATGAATCTCATCGCATCATGGAGACGGTAGTCCGTACGTATGCACGAACGATGATATCATTCTCATGATCATGGAATTGTATTGGAGTGTATGTATACTATTTCAGAATCAATATCACTTTAAATTAATCATATATAGTTATTATTTACACCATTATACCCATCCAAGTAAGGTGGTGGTGCAAAATAGATTACACCACGGCGTGGAAACGCTATTCTGTACGTACGCACGCGCGGTGATTTTGTTTTCTGTAGGATGGATAGAAGGTGAAATGGGTTTGTTTCATATTTATAATAACATATCAGTATATTGGTGATACTGATGTTATTACTTTATAATGAAACAAATAAATAAGAATAAGTTTAAGAAGAAAGAAGTTTGAAAGAATCGGTAGAAGAAATTACCTCTTCTTCGATACGCCTCTTTGAAACCTCCTCTTAAGGAACTAAGATTGGTCTTTTAGGTAGACCAGGACCACTAGGATGTGTCTAGGGAAGTGGAGAAGCGAATTTGGCAGGGTTTGGCCGAGCATGAAGGCTCAATGTGGTGTGAGTAAGAGATGGAGGAGGTGCCCTTTTATAAGGGAGGAGAGGGGAACCTTTGGAATTCTTAAACATATTAATTTAAAATAAATCTAACCCCACTTAAAAACCTACAAAAATGACTCATATTCTAAGATTAGATTATATATGGTTGTAATCTCATCAACCAATCAAATTTAGACATGTTTGTATCTTATTTTAAACCTTATCATTTTGATTTATCCTTATTTAATCTATTTAAGTTTATTTGTGGTAATAAAATTCTAAACATTATATTATAACAACTAATTACTTGTTTGTTTTTAATTTTCCATAATTGGTTACATTATAACAATATAAACCATATAAATTTAAATTTATAATTTGGAAATATTTTTGTGATTTTTAAACAATTTTATAATATGTTATTTTTATAAAATAAAAATAGTGTCAATTTTGAAACTATTCAATTATTTGAATTTAAATAAAATATATACAGAAGATATATTCAAACTAAAAGCATTAATAGATTAATAAAAGTTCATATGTATCTATAATATTAGTCTAGAACATTAAATAGTTCATATAATATTTATTTTATTATTTTTAAAACCATTTATTTGGTTTATCTCTTAATAAAATAATTACTACAACATTTTTGTATAATTATTTAATATACTTATTTGTTGCATATGAATTAAAAATAAAATCCTATTATGAAGATAAATCTATTACCTTTCACAAAAATACTTTTACTTGAATTTATCATCTTCAAATCACAATATTTAAATTGTTATATTTATTAATTTAAGAAGGTGACAACTTTGGCATCATTTAATATAAAATAATATAAGTGTCATAATCAGTTTTATAAGACTCCAGACGGTTATATATTATGTCATTGGATTATTATGGTATAGATATATACTACCAATAAGTTTTCGTCAGGTTTTTGGGGCTTTCAATTGGTATTATTATTTCAATAAAAAACTATATTATTGATTTTTCACTAAATAAATAATTTCCACATCATTAATGTATCACCATTAATGACAATTATATAATCTCTAAATATTAAAAATAAATTATCATGATGTAGATAATTTTATTAGCTTTCTGGATACTATTCATGTTCGATGTTTTATGATGTCTATCACTAAATTAAAATAATTATACTTATAAGATTTAAGAGAGTGACATGTTGTCACTTTCTTTGGTTTTAATAATAATTAAATTATTTTCATGGTCAAATGTCAATAAAATGAATCTAATCCGACCCTTAGGTGATATGGTTATACTTTTATCCATCCAATATAATTTTGGAATGTTTTAGGGTAATTTTATAATATTATATTTACCCTTAATTACCTGATTTACCTTTAACTATGGTAAATAAAATTTACCGTTGTTACTATTCATAATTCCCAAAAATAAAAAGTAGATTATTAACATAATTTGGACCCACTGATTCCAAATATGGAATCTTTTTTCCAAATTCAATACACAAAAGTTGCAGAAATTAAATTAAAATTAATCCCGTTGTCCAAAGAAAACGGGTTTTTCTTTAAAACATTGCAAAAGATTGAATTGATTTAACCTACGAATTCAAGGTAAAATCAATGCTAATGACATAAATTATATTAAATGGTAAAAATATATTCTATTTATACTTTAAAACCATTCAATATTATAATTTAACCATATAAATTATTGTGATGAAAAAAGATGTTTTTAATTAAAATATAGCGTGTTTTTACTATTCATCAAAATATGAAAGTTACCAGAATAATATGAAAAATTTATCCAAAGTAAATTTTTATTTCTCGATTCCAAAGAAGAATTTTATTTTGTCAAATTGAACTTATAAACATGTCAAAAACTAGATTTAAAGTGGGTGCGCCATTAAAAGGCGGCAAAACTGCATTTTTTTAAAAATACTTATTTTACCTAAAAAATTTATTTTGTTCTTATACCATGTTCAAGAAAATGTGTGAGATGAATAATAATGTTATAAAATTCAAAATTTAGTTAATACTATTCATAACGGCTAGTTCATAATAATATTATAATAATATATCGTTGTTTAGTAAAACCCGGTATTTTGTACAACACACGCTATCGAGGAAGGTCGCGATTGCGTGTAATGCATGCCAAGTCAGGGTTGCATGTTGTGCAAGAATCCATCGTTGTTTCGTATAACAGAATCCAACCATATTTCATTTGTACATTGAATATATATATATATATATACTCAATGTTGTGTAGAATAACTATTATCAAAATTGTGTGTAACATGAACCAAGAATAGTGTTGCATATACTACAAGCTAATACGGTGTTGTGTATAGTGCAAGGTAATCTTGGTGTAGCATACAACACAAGATATTAATGAAATTAAAAGAATATTTTTCATAAAATCTCGGGGTGTTACATTATACCCCCCTTAAAATGAATTTCGCCCTCGAAATTCGTCAGGGTTATAAATGGTTTACTACTTGAAAAAGACTGTTTAATAGAAACCCACATTGTAAAAAGGAATACCAAAACATGGCTTTAAAAACTAAATTATGAAATGTAACGGTTACCCAAATTAATTCATCACTGGGTTTCCATGTAGGAGAACATAGGTGAAAATATCGATATGGAAGAAAAATCTAACCATCATGTTCTGATGGAGAGTGGTAGAAAACATGGCTATGAAAAAGCCAACAATCAAAAAGATATTGATTTGTGATGATCTAAGGTACCATCTGATTCATCTGATATAAGGGGACTAGGACAACATTTTTGGTTTTCAAGATCATTTCCCTAAAGTTGATGAATTAAAAGAAATACTTACATGATTTTGGTACAATCACACTGTTGTTCGTGAATTGAACAATTTCCACTTCATCCCTTAAAGAAATGAAGTTGAATTTTTTATTCGTGATGTGTTAGCAGATCATGTGATAGAATGATGAGTCATTCCATCTCATTCAAACAATAGGTTAGAAAAAGTTATAAGTCCATCTTATGGTTAGATTAATCGTATATGGTTCCAAAAATGAACTTATACTTCATATATCATACCGCTTAATAAAATAAAACTAGTTTCTACTAACCAGGGACATCCTGTAGGCCACTGGTAGGCGATAAAGGCCAGTCACACTTCGGTTGCGGGTTCGATTCCCACATCCTTGTCCGATGCGATGGGTTGTCGCCCGTCCTGCAGGTTGTCCTTTTTCTAAAACTACATTACTATAACATCCGATCAATAATATCGAAAAAAGTTCTATCCTTAAACAATACTAAATTATGTCAACCATAATACAATCCTATCTTTAGACTTATCTACAATACTTCGGTCCAAGATCATAGTATAAAGAAAACGATTACTTAAAATATCATTAACGAATAATGTGAATACCATCACTTATCCCCCATATATCTTGTTGGTCACATTCCAATCATGCGAATACCTTAATCATGTATTCTCTTGAAAAATGAATACCCATTAAACCTTAGTGAAAACATAAATGCTGTCAAAAGTTAACTCTTTCCACATACCAAAATCCAAAAATTCTATATACTCAAACCATGATATAAACTTCTCCTTATATCATTCATGAGCTCATGAATACTATCAAGCATTTAATTTTCTCCTTAACCCTTCATTATGCGCATATCATCTACTTTCCAAAAATATATGAGTAACCTTTCATGGTTACTAGTACCATTAATCATACACTTTCAAAACTTAAGGAAAGACAACAGTGTAATAATCCTTAGATGTCTCTTTATTCCATAGTACCATGAGATTACTTATACAACATTACACTTGATAAACATATAATCATTCCACTACCTTCTTAAACCATTGACTAAACTTCAACAATTATTTCATCTTACATATCATTTGTAGTCTCTTCATCATCATCAACATAAATACTACCCATACGACTGTACTAATTCTCTTCATGAGACTTTCCTTTAGGGAATTTGTTTGCATAATGCCCATACATTCAACATTTTAAACATTTAACCATTGTTGATGTCATAGCAATACCATTATCCTCATCCATGGTGTTAACTGGACCTTTTCCTTTGCACTTACTGGCTTTGTGTCCTTCTTTTCCATACCAAAAGCATCTTCCAGTTCCCTTGAAACATTCTCCTTGATGCCTCTTCCCATATGATTTACATAGGGGAAATTGAACTTTCTTTCCTCTATGATCATCATGAAACTCCATATTTCTCTTATTATCTGAGTCGGGAAACATACCAAAGTTAAGATTATTGATCATATTATGAGATTGCAGATTAGGCATAATAACGATGTTTGGACTTCCAAATCTTGTTTCATTTTGTTTCTCATGAATAATATCATTCCATTGTCCGTCATATCCTCCATTGTCATGAATCTTCCTGTTTCCAGCCATTTTCTAAAACCCAAAAAGAATAGTGTGAGAGGAAAAAAATCATGCTAGGGAAAACAATATAATAAAGGGGGAGTATCCTCAATATCTAACATCTTAGGTTAAATTCTATGATCGTTACCATAGTTCTAGGACTATATCCTATACGTATACTTATCCTTAGGGACATCCCTAGACACACCTTAGAAATATCTCTAGGGATCTCACTAACATTTTCGCATCCTAGTTTCCAAAGGTTGACTAAACCTTTCCTCTAATACCAACTATAGAGACCTGAAGCTTTACGTACATGGACATTACATTACTTTAGAGGAATACTTAAAACATAAAAAAAATCAAAACTCAAGGACCGTAATAGTTTAGTGTCTTTGGAAACTCGGAACGTAGTCTTCTAATCATGGTGAAAGATCTTCAACATCCCCCATAAAGATCATCCCCCATTGTTTTCATACCTAAAACATTTCTTTTAATCTTGGGGAAAAGAAAACATAAAAAGGGTGAGCTCAAATTCTCAGTAAGGGTAAGCATGGATAAAATAAAACATACCATATACATTTGAACTGAAAAAAAACATGAACATTAAAAATCTTGAGCAACGACATAAAACATGGAAGTACATAAGGCATAGAACATAATGGAACATAAATCCTGATAAAATAGCATGGGAATAAAACATGTAATTGTGGCATCCATTAAGCACATTTAATGATTTCCATAGTAGCCAAGGCATTGCTTCCAAGACCATCTTAGTGGACAAAGTCCCATTCTGAATTGAGTTCACTCCTTATTTCAGTCATGTAACACTGAACCAGATTAACTTACTATTCCAGCCATGTCTACCTCATGAGATATAAAATCTTTACCCAATGCATTGGAGAGAGATATAGGTCCCACCCATCTCATATTGATATCATTCTTACTTGTGCCACAAAATAAACATACATCATTCATAATAACCCAAAGAATAAAATGGGTTTCATAAACATCATCCCATCATCACATAATCCATATAAAAGAAATAGATATCATCTCATAATAAGAAATGTGAAACCATTTAAATCATAAATACATTATACTTGAAACATACACATATGAAATAATGTAAACTTGGATGAAAAATGGTTTTGATAAAACACTTGAAATGAATTCTTGTGAAAAATATCCTTTCTTATTCAAAATCATTTTCTTTTCACAAAATGTGATGCAATTTTAAAAGAAAAGGATTTTGTTGAAAATATTCATGAAATCCTTTGGAGGAATCTTCATGAAAATAGGGCTTTACAAAAACGTAAAAATCCGTCCGTGCCGTATAAGTTAAAAAACATTCTTCTCGTACCTTTTCCAGAAAAGTCAAAAAGTACCTCGTAATAGTAAGATTCCATACATACCATGTAGTAAAAGTCAAAAATGGGTAAAAATGACTTTAAAAATACATGAAAACACTTTTATAAATCATGGAAATGGTTGATAGAAATAACCCCAGTAAATACTTACGAATAATAAATCTTGGATAAAAATGAGATTTGCAAAATTATCCCTTACCTTAGGTCTGATATGCTTCGTATGGTTCCAAACCTCCTGTATAATGATTTAAATAATGTCATTGACTTATGAAATAATCATATTCATTGTTATTATATCATATATGTTTCAATTATGACTTTATATTACCCGTTCTTTTTGTAAATTCCATGTTAAAGTAGCCTTTTGGGTAAAATCATTTCATTTATTGTATGTGTTTCGACTTGTCGTTTCTTGATATTATAACTTATATCCAGATTTACATAATTCCAGAATGTAATAGATGATTTATATATAATATATATTCATCATATACATATATATTATAGATCGATAAAAGGAATGAAATACACCGTTCATGGAGACGGTTGGTCGTACGTACACATGAACGATGTTTTCGTTTCCTTATTGAGTTGAATGGAATTAAGTAGATGGCATACATATATATACACATAAATACAGTATCATTATTATGTCATATATTTCATGATTACTTATCATATATACTTTATAATCATTCACTAATTGTTAACGTGGAGAATAAATCTCATCGCATCGTGGAGACGGTAGTCCGTACGTACGCACGAGCTATGATATCGTTCTCATGATCGTGGAATTGTATTGGAGTGTATGTATACTATTTCAGAATCAATATCACTTTACAATAATCATATATAATTATTATGTACACCATTATACCCATCCAAGTAAGGTGGTGGTGGAAAATAGATTACACCACGGCATGGAGACGGTATTCCGTACGTACGCACGCGCGGTGATTTTGTTTTCCGTAGGATGGATAGAAGATGAAATGGGGTTATTTCATATTTATAATAACATATCAGTATATTGGTGATACTGATGTTATTACTTAATAATGAAACAACTAAATAAGAAGAAGTTGAAGAAGAAAGAAGTTTGAAAGAATCGGTAGAATAAATTACCTCTTCTTCGATACGCCTCTTTGAAACCTCCTCATAGGTAACTATGATTGGTCTTTGAAGTAGACCAGGACCACTAGGATGTGTCTAGGGAAGTGCAAAAGATAATTTGGCAGGGTTTGGATGAGCGTGATGGCTCAAAGTGGTGTGAGAAAGAGAGGGAGGAGGTTCCCTTTTATAAGGGAGGAGAGTGGCCCCTTTGGAATTCTTAAAAATATTAATTTATAATAAATCTAACCCCACTTAAAAACCTCAAAAAATGACTCATATTAGAATATTAGATGAGATATGGTTGTAATATCATCAAAAAATAAAATTTAGACATGTTTGGATCTTATGTTAAACCTTATCATTTTGATTTATCCTTATTTAATCTATTTAAGTTTATTTGTGGAAATACAATTCTAAATTTAAAATTATAAAAATAATTACTTATTTTTTGTGAATATTCCATAATTGGTTACTTTATAAAAATATAAACCATATAAGTTTAAATTTATAATTTTTAAATATTTTTGTGAGTTTTAAACAATTTTATAATATGTTATTTTTATAAAATAACAATAGTGTCAATTTTGACACTATTCCTTTATTTGAATTTAAATAGAGTATATACATAAGATATGTTCGAAATAATAGCTTTAATAGATTCATAAAATTTCATATGTATCTAGAAAATTAGTGGAGAACTTTAAATAGTTCATATAATATTTATTTTACTGTTTTTAACACCATTTATTTGGTTTATCTCTTAAGAAAATAATTAATACAAAATTTTTGTATAATTATTTAATATACTTATTTTTTGCATATAAATTAAAATTAAAATCCTATGATTAATATAAATATATTACCTTTTACAAAAATACTTTTACTCGAATTTATCATCTTAAAATCACAATATTTAAATTATTATATTTATTAAATTATGAAGGTGACAACTTTGGCATCATTTAATATAAAATAATATAAGTGTCATAATCACTTTTATAAGACTCCAAAAGGATATATATTAGGACATTGGATTATTATGGTATAGATATATACTACCAATAAGTTTTGGTTAGGTTTTTGGGTCTTTTAATTGGTATTATTATTTCAGTAAAAAACTATATTAGTGATTTTTCACTTAATAAATAATTTCTGCATCATTAATGTATCACCATTAATGACAATTATATAATCCCTAAAAATTCTAAATAAATTATCATGATGTAGATAATTTTATTAGCTTTCTAGAGACTATTCATGTTTGAATTTTTATTAGGTTTATCACTAAATTAAAATTATTATACTTATAATATTTAAGAGAGTGACATGTTGTCACTTTCTATGGTTTTAATAATAATTAAATTATTTTCATGGTAAAATGTAATTAAAATGAATCTAATCTGACCCTTAGGTGATATGGTTCTACTTTTATCCATCCACTAGAATTTTTGCATGTGTTAGGGTAATTTTATAATATTATATTTACCCTTAATTACTCAATTTAGCTTTATCTAGGGTAAATAAAATTTACCGTTGTTACTATTCATAATTCCGAAAAATAAAAAGTAGATTATTAACATAATTTGGACCCAATGATTCCAAATATGGAATCTTTTTTCCAAATTCAATACAAAAATGTTTCAGAAATTAAATTAAAATTAATCTCGTTGTCGAAAGAAAATGGGTTTTTCTTTAAAACATTGCAAAAGATTGAATTGATTTAACCTACGAATTCAAGGTAAAATCAATGCTGATGACATAAATTATATTAAATGGTAAAAATATATTCTATTTATACTTTAAAACCATTAAATATTATAATTTAACCATATAAATTATTTCGATGAAAAAAGTTGTTTTTAATTAAAATATAGCGTGTTTTTACTATTCATCAAAATATGAAATTTACCAGAATAATATGAAAAATTTATCCAAAGTAAATTTGTATTTCTTGATTCCAATGAAGAATTTTATTTTGTAAAATTGAACTTATAAACATGTCAAAAACTAGATTTAAAGTGGGTGAGCCATCAAAAGGCGGCAAAACTGCATTTTTTGAAAAATACTTATTTTACCCGAAACATTTATTTTGTTCTTATACCATGTTCTAGAAAATGTGTGAGATGAATAATAATGTTATAAAATTCAAAATTTAGTTAATACTATTCATAACGGCTAGTTCATGATAATATTATAATAATATATCGTTGTTTAGTAAAAAATGGTATTGCGTACAACACACGCTATCGAGGAAGGTCGAGATTGCGTGTAATGCAAGCCAAGTCAGGGTTGCGTGTTGTGCAAGAATCCTTCGTTGTTTCGTATAACTGAATCCAAACATATTTCATTTATACATTGAATATATATATATATATATACTCAATTTTGCGTAGAATAACTATTATCAAAATTGTGTGTAACACGATCCAAGAATAGTGTTGCGTATACTGCAAGCTAATACGGTGTTGCGTATAGCGCGAGGTAATCTTGGTGTAGCATACAACACAAGACATTAATGAAATTAAAAGAATATTTTTCATAAAATCTCGGGGTGTTACACTCCCCTTTCACTCTCTTCTCTTGGATTTCTCTCCATTTAGCAATTACTTCATCTGGGTAAGCTTTCTTCTTCTTCGGTTTTGGAGGTGCGGAATGAACTTCTTTAGATTTGGGATTCTCTGCATCACCTTCAACTTCTTTCAACTTCCTCTTCCTCACTAGCTTAGAGGATTCATGTTCAGCAACTTTCGGGACTGTTTCTTCTTGAGCAAGTAAATCAATAAACTGACTAGTCTTTTTTTGAAGGCTACATCCATCCTTTTGAGTGTATCATCACTCGCCAGCATAATTTTGCAAACTCTTATCTTAGATATTCAAGCCTCCTTGAAAGACTCAAGGCATAGAACTAATAACATTGAGAGGATTGCTGGATACCTTATGATCTAGGCTCTCAGATTCCCTTTATTAACATTCTCAAGGGTAATAAAAAAGGTATTTCATCAGGTTAAACTTCCTTAGATTTATCAGAAAATCTAGGATATAGATCTCTCTCTTCTTCAAACTGTCTTTGTCACCCTTTCTCAGTATGATAAGGCCTTATACCCATAATTATAGAATCCAGAAATTCGTAGACAGAGAAGCAATCTTCAGAGCCTTATCATCTGATAGTCCGAGAGTCTCCAAAGCCTTTTCCTTGTCGAAGCTTCCCTTTGAATCCGGCAAAACATGAGAAATGAACTCGGCTTCTCCTTCATTTTTCAACCCTACCAAGCTGGCTGCCTTTGCATAAGAAAGTTTATAAGTCTTTCCATAAGACTTAAATGACAACTTCTCCCTACCATCTTCCTTAAGGAAGGAAACTGTCTCATAGAACTCTACAAGCAAATCCGAAAAAACTTCATCTTGATTCCCATGCTAAGACACATCAACATCTTCCCATCCGTTAAGCTTTATGTTCTTGGATATAAGAGAATCATACTTTTTGACGAAATCAGGATGAACCAACATTTCTCTATATACTAACCACTTCGAAATCGTCTTAGAGGAAGACATGTCTTGAGAAGCTACTTCCACAGACATTTAGATCTGAAGACCTCTGAGAAGTTCGGAACGGAGAATGCTGAAGTTCGGAACGGCATTAAAAATGAGAGGCAGAGCTTCAGGATGCTGGAGCTTGAAAACCGATGTGGGACAACCATTTGGGGTCCCCTTTATATAGGCAACGTGAAGACGGTTCAACTTCCATGGTTGATCAAACGGTTGTGAAAAGTTGAGATCAGATCTGACGGTTGAAAACCAATACTTAAGAAAACTTGAATCTGATCTTTTGAGGTTTTTATTATAACAAAGATTTAAGAAAACTATAATCCGAAAACAAAATATAAGAAAATACTAGTAAGTAAAGTATGATTATGAAAACTTGAGTAAGGAAATCATACCTTTCTGATTGGCTTAGGAAGATTATTCGTAATGGGTAAACACCAGTAAGAAACGCTCATTATGAATGTCTCGGTACGAAAATCTCGTTACGGAAACACCAGTAATAAATTTTCCATTCCGGAAGTTTTCAATACGAAAATTTCCATTCCAGAATTTTTCTATACGAAAATATCCATTCTGAAAATTTTAGTTCCAAAAATTCCCATTCCGGAATTTTAGTTCCAAAAAGTTTGAAAACAAACTTTGAAAAACATAGTTACTCTAACAATCAAATGTACTCCCCCTGTGAAAAGGAGTTTATTACTGTAGGGATACATGTTCAACAAAAAGTTAATTAAGAAAGATTACCTTACGATTATCATTTCTAACTTCTGTTTAATGTATTCAAATCTATCAGAAGGAAAAGATTTTATGAAAATATCAGCAAGTTTATCTTGTGTTCCGATAAAATGAAGAATGATATCTCCTTTTTGTGTGTGATCCCTAATAAATTGATTCCTAATATCTATGTTCTTTGCACAAGAGTTATGTGCAGGGTTATTACTAAGGGAAATGGCACTTGTGTTATCACACAAAATTTGAGTTTTTGTAAAACTCAAGCCATGGTCTGTGAGTGTGTGTTTCATCCACAACACTTGAGCACAACAACTTCAAGCTGCTACTTTCTTATTCTTAATGAAATATCATTCCGGAAATATATAATATGATCCTTAGAGTTTCAAATCCTAAGGGGGAGTTAGTCATATTCATCAACATCCATAAGCAAAGGGAGATAAGCCTTAATGTTTTCTTTCTTCTTAGACTTTCTTTTTCATAGGGATGTTTGTGCTTTCCAAAAAGGGGGAGATTGTTGAGTCAATAAGGTTTTCCTTATGACTTTTTCATTCCTTATTATTTTGAAAATCACAAGCACCTTTCTTTAAGGAAAATCTCTTTTATAAGGAAATCACTTTTATAATGAAAATCGCTTCTTTAGGGAAAATCGATTTTATAAGGAAAATCGCTTTTATAAGAAAAAATTCTTTTATAAGGAAAATTGCTTTTATAAGGAAAATTGCTTTTATAAGGAAGATCGCTTTTGTAAGAAAAAAAAATTATCCTTATCATATTTTCATCAATATATTTCTTATGTATAAGATTTGGATTCATTTCTATATTCTCAGAATCATTTGAAACTTTGATATGAAGCATTCTGTTTTAGGTTCTGAATTCTAGATGAGAACTGTAATAAAGTTCTACTCTAAATTCCAGATACGAATTCTAATGACGAATTCTCATTATGAATTATGATGACGAATTCTCATTACGAATTCTGATGACAAATTCTCATTACGAATTCTGATGACGAATTCTCATTCTGAATTCTCATTCCGAATTCAGCTATTAAACAGAATCTGATCATCTTTGTTTTATACACTCCGAATTTATTTAGACTCTAAAAATTTATTTTTGTTTACACTCTAAACCTTCACTCTGAACTTTTGAGTTAGACTTTAAACGATGTTGAACATTCTGTTTCATTTGTTTTGTTATAAAATGATGTCGTCTATTCTGTTATAAACTAACCGTTGGTTAAGTTACACGTGTACAGGTCCCTCCAATTTTTAAGGAAAATATGACCGTTGGAAAGGAGGCTGACCTTGCCTATAAATAGGAGCTCATTTGAAAGAGCTCATAACTAATGAATGACTTGTTCGACATTGTGCATACATGTTGTTGAAGTGGTTTCTAGAGATAGAGGCTCTTATTAACTATCAAAGCTTCGTGCAACTCCGAATGTTGGTGATTACATTCGAGGACTTCCGGGGATAGGAAGACAGAGGTGCTGACTACCTTGAAGTTGAGGGCTTCCAAGCTGAGGAAGATAGAGGTGGCCAACTACCTTGAAGTTGAGGGCTTGCGGGGATAGCAAGACAGAGACTCCAATCTTCATATCGAGGGCTTACCCTGGTGTGGGTAAGATAGACTTGCTTAAAAGTATAAATCAAGGGACCTTTATCCAAGGTTGTTGGATACCCTTCTCTTTGGGTTAAAAGACTTATATCTTGTTACTTGTAGTTTTTCTACTTGTTTATTTCTGCTGCATTTTGTATTATAAGGAAATTATAACTTTCTTATACTTCCCTACTTATACTCTGTTTCATTTAGTTCTATACGCTTTAAGGTAGAATCTCATATTGTAATCTTTTGTTAAGTTTTAACTTCCAGAACCATATTTTCAGAACCTACTTTCAGAATCTCTTTCCAGTTATAAGCAAGTACATAGGACTTGAAGTTTATAACTTCATTCATCTTTCCATGTTTTCATTTTGTGTTAAAGGTGTTGTGAATTTTCTTAGTTTAACTTTGTTAAACTTATCTCTTTCGTTTATTTAAGGGAAACGTAGTTATTTGTAACTAACATTAAAGGTTCCAAAGGAATTTTTAAAGTGTACAATTCACCCCCCCCCCTCTTGTATATTGAGAATCTACATCATTATTTCGATCCTACAATATGTATTTATAATAGTACATAACAATTGTAGATAAGAAATGAAATTCACCATTCATGGAGACGGTAAGCCGTACGTGTTCATGAATGTTACTTTCATTTATTTTTCATATTTAATGGAATGAAAACTAAATGAGAAATAGTTATATTATAATTCAATTGTAATATCATATTTAATTTCATTAAATTGTTCCTTTATAGGTTCCATGTATGGAATGAATGAGTCATATCACATTGAGGGGCAGTAGTCTGCACTTCCTCAAATGAAATTATTGTATTTACATATTATGAAAAGTATAAAATTATTGTTTAAATAAAATACAGAAGAATTAAAAAATATATAATATATAACACATATAAATATAGTTCCATATTAATGGCCAATATGAGAGGTGGTAGGAAAAAATCTAACAATAATCGTTTTGCGAGGCAGTAGTTCACCGTACACAGAAATAGTATGTTCCTATCAATTAGATAAGGGTTTGTGGATGTTTAGTTTGGGTAATTATCATAAAATATCTTAGTATATTTATGATACTATTGGTTTTACAAATTAATGGAATAATTAGAGTTTATGGGGGTTGGATAATGAAAATAAATGAAATAACCTTGACAGAATACATTACCTCAAATCGGCTAACTCCTTTTGATTTAAGCTAAAAGGCCTTCTTGAATTGTCTTGTTCCCAAGGTAAGTCTTATATGAGGGATACAGAGATTTTGGGAGATTATTCAGGAATATTTTGTACTATCCAAGGGGTATTGAGAGGTTTGAGTAAATGGGTATAGGTGATTCCCTTTTATAAGTGCGGGGAGGGGCACTTTAGGAATGTTTTGAAATATTATTTTGTTATAAATTTATTTTTATTTAAAATGGTCCCAAAGACTTTTATTACAAATATAAAATGATTTTCGAAAACAAATCACAACCAATTGGGTTCAGACAAGTTTTTCTCTCAAATTTAACCTTATCTTTTAGCTTTGACCCTTAGTTACCCAATTTAACTCTTACCGTGTCTTCTTGTGTATTCGTACTATATGGTTAATATAGATACTATAAAATTCCAATAGAACCTAAATTAGTCTATTAATGACTTTTTCAACAGTATTGATATCAGTTTTACCAATATTATATTTATAGGACTATTATATCATTTAAAAAATAGTATTTTTTAAAAAAACTCATTTATGTTGATTTTTATACTATTCATATCATCACTTTTTAAAAATACATAAAAAAATAAACCTTTCAAAAAAACTTAATTAATTTAATTATAACAAGTCATATTCATCCCTAAAATTATTTTATGTTATTAAAAGTTTCAAAATAAATTTATTTTGTTATTTATAATCTCATTTATTTAAATCATTCAATGATAAGGTAATAACTACATCATCATTGCTTCATAAATATATTTATTTATTTTATGTTTAAATATTAAAAATAAAATACCATGATGTAGGAAATATTTCTATCTTTATAATTACTATTTGTAGTCTAATATGTCACTTACATAACCCCAAAAAATTATTTTACTAAAAGATACATGTTTATGTTCCATTTTGTTTACTTTAAATTAATTCTTATAAAATGTCATTTTCACATCCAAGGGGCTCCATGGGGCCCCAAATTGACCCAAGGATGCCCATGGTCTGAATTATATCATCCAATAGTATTTTTACATGTGTTAGGGTTGTTTAATATTGTTATAATATTATTTTTTACCCTTACTATATTTTCCTCTTATCCATGGTAAATATATTTATTACTGAAATTACTATTCATAATGTCTAAATATAAAAGTTACCAATTTAAACAATTTGGAACTCCTAATTCCAAATATGCAATATATTTTTTCAAAATCAAAACACAAAAGTTTTATTAATAAAAATAGAATTAATTCAAGTTGTTAAAACCAAAAAGCGTGTTTTTTAGAAATAAAAACTACGAAAATATTGATAAGTGTTTATTTACAATTTCAATGTTAAATTACTTCCAATGACCAAAATTGGATTAAATCATAAAAATTTAATCAAATTAAACTTTAAAACCAATTATTATTACAATCTAACTATATAAATTAAAAATATGAAAATGCGGTTTTGAATTAAAATGTAGTATTTTTCAATATTCATTAAAGATGAACTTTATCAAAAAAATACCAAAATTTCATCCAATGAAAATTTTGATATTATTAATCTAAATAAGAAGTTTATTTTTTAAAATAGAATATATTATAGTTAAATAAACTAAATTTAAAAAGGGCTCTCCAAAAAAAATTAGTAAAACAACTTTTTTAAACTATTAGTGTATTTCATGATTAAAATTGGATTTGTTCATATTTTAAGCCTCTAAAACTTATCAGATTAATGTAAAGAAATTTAACAAATATGTATAATCATATTATAATTATTTCCTTTCATTTTTTCCAATACAACTGCTAAGATCTAACTACCGTTGAAAATAATAATAATATATTATTATTTTTCAGTATAACTCAATGTCGTGCACAACGTAAGATTTCAAAGAAATCTGTTCTTGTGTTTTGAGTACTCTATCACATAAAGAATCCTATTTAATGTAAAAATAATATGTTATTCAGAAATATTAATAGAAATGAAAAAATATTATTCTATAAATACCTGGGTCATTACATCCTTCCCCCTTTTGAAAATTGCTTCCTCGTAATTTTAAAATTGGTCTTGGAAATATCATTGAAATTCCCACAATGAAAAAAGAGTCAATAAAACTATCTCTTTAAAATAAATAAATAAAAGTATAAAGTTCAACTGATAAAAACCATACTAGGATTTCATGTAGGAAAATATGGGTATGGGTGAGAAACTAAGTGTCATGTTCAGATGGAGAGTGATAGAAAATATGATCGGGAGAAAGATAACCACCAAAACATCACAAACATATGATAAGATAAAAGTTATCTGATTCCCTAGTAGGAAAATTAGATGGAAAATGTTTTTATCTTATGTTTCTTTACATGAAGTTGAATTTTTTTTTATGAGATTGACTAAGAATATAATGAAATATACTTACCTGTCAAGCAGAGTTTTATCTATTAAAAAATATCTACCAAACCTTTTGTTTTCTCCAAATGTTGAGTATTCCAAATGAGTTGTTCACACTTAAATTACTATAATCAACTTCTATAAAACCACATAATCCACAAAATATGATCAATATATTTCCCCTATGTTTATACATTAACAAAAACCAAAATGGTTTATACAAGATCAGATAATCCCCAAGTAGAATAATTCTTTTTAAAATGAAATATATCTCTTAATCTCTAAAAATAATAAAAAATCCCCAAAGTTCCAAAAAATACCATTCAATAAAAAAAAAGTCCTTAAAATTCTTCAAAATAATTGAAACTAATATTGAAACCCAACATTCATAAGGATTTGATCGCATGGTCTTCAAAAATAAATCATAACATTTATTTCCAAATAACATCTACTACTCTTAAAGCCCCATACATAAAATTAATTAACATAATCACATATTCTATATGATAGGTTAATCATTTCCATAAATAACCCAAATCTCTATAATTCAGCAACAAAAACATAGATTCTTTAAAAATAAAATTCCAAAATTACTCCTCAAATAAAATATCATAGTATTCTATTTTCCTTAGGAAAATAGTTTTCCCGAAAGAGAAAACATTTTTCAAAATAACATTTATCACTTAATCACCAAATCATTTTCCTATACTAAGGGTATCCATTTGATAAAACATAAGTTCCCAAAATCAACTTATTATGGATATATAAAATAATTTAACTAAAAAGAATAGGTCATACTAATAAGGGAATTCATGTAGACCTGTTGTAGGAGATGTTCCCTTGTCGGCCATCGGTTATGGGTTCGATTCATGTGGCCTAGCCGGATGTGATGGGTTATCACCCATCTTGTGTGTTATCTCTTTTTATAAAACTCAAAAATATCCCTAACATGATTTAACCTCAATGGTTTTCTTATACCTCTCATTTTTATCCCACCTCATAATGAACTCACCATCTTAATTCATGAATTCTTATATATATTGATATTTTTTTACCTCCATATGATAAAATAACACTATTCCTAGTGAAAGAAAAGCATACCTTAATCATAGTGTCCACCTGGTTTCATCATCATCTTGTTTAAGTAGATAGATGGTACATTCATTGAAAAAATGATTTAGATATCCTTCAAAATAATTTGATTCATTTATCCAAATACATCTCGTACAATATGGGTTATATGAGTTTTCATTGAAAATTAGTTTTCAAAAATAATCATTTATGATATAAAATTTCATAACATATCATAAAACATGATTTTTATAAAACAGTCGGGCCATGTTGGAATTGAAATTTTTAATCAATGGTCATTTTAAAATACCATAAATATGTGATGAAATCCTATAATTTTAAAATAAAATATAAATAGTTTGTACAAGGTTCTCATTCATCAACACCTTTTTCACAATCAAAATATGCTTCGAAATCTTGTAATAAGGTAAAATATTTGAAAATGCCTTGATAATATTTACCATTATTGATAATATGAGAATAATGATAATATATCATTCGATTAAATACAACACATGATTCATGATGGTATCGAGGTATAACGGAGTTGTTTGATATCTCAAACAATTGCTTGCAAATGAGTTGTATGTTAGAAAATGTTTCATAATTTTCTAGACATGACTTCTCAATAATTATTACAAGAAATTCATCGATAAGAGATAATAATTTTATTTAAGATCCTCCTCCATACAATTTTAATATACATTCCTTAATCTAAAAAAGTTATAAAATAAGGATTTAACATTAAAAGTAGACATAGAGACTAACCATGTGCCTAACAAAAACTCTAAATCCCTAAAGTTGTGTAAACAGACTTCTGATACCAACTATAATGAACCAGCCTTAAAAAATTAAATAATCACGACTTAAATCAAGAATTCACATTTAGAATATTTTCTGGTTTATATTTCTAGAGAATTGAGACATAACTATTAGATTTCGTCTCCAATATTACAAAGTTGACAAATCTACTCTATCCAATTTTTTCACAATAATAAAACTCTTTAAATAAAACAATAATTATTTTCTTGATTTAAGTATTCTTTAATTCTTACTTTCTCTTACCCTTCCTTATACCCTATACAAAACATTTCAAAATCATGGGATGAGCATAAACAACTCAGTAAGGGTTATTAAATAAGAAAAGAAAACATTAGTCATCATTACATACAAATCAATGAAATCATAATTTTTACTCATAAAACATATGATATTTAACTTACCTCATGAAATCATATGATTTATGAATAACACATAGAAATCATAAATCATAAAGGTAACTTGTGGAATCCATAACATACATACTTTGTATCTCTCACATCTACATAGGGAGTTACGTTTGGAATAACCCTTCACAGTATATTCCAAAAATCTATTAGTAGAAACATTAATTTTTACCTATGTCACATTACCCAATTCATTGGAGATCTATCTCGAGCTCACTCTCCCTAGGTTTATCACCGAACCACCAGTATAAGTAAACAATGCCCAAAAACCATAACATATTCATAACACATAAAACCAGCATATGGGAAAGATAAAATTTCCACATTGTAATCACAATATATCATTTCAAGATATTGTAATAAATAATAATTTTTCAAAACCATTTTCAATACAAAAATATGTAAAAAGTTTATATGGTATATATTTTCCTTTTAAAAACATAACGGCTTGTCATGGAATCCAAATATCAAAAAATGCACGCAGTGATGGAAAGGTCTTTTTCAACGCTTCCATTAAAAAGAATCATTACCATTTTCATTTAGTAAAACTCTATGTAAAAAAATATTCCCTTTGAATGAAATTAAAATTCAAAGGGATTTATACATCGTATGAAATAATGTCATGTTTAAATCAAAATATGCCTCAATGAAAGGATTTTGTGACGAAGTCCCTTACCTTGTGTCTCACTTGTCTTATTCATTATTTATCTCCCTGAATAAAAATATTATGTTTATTTCTACTTGCTTCATATCCTTTTTCAAGTTTATTATTTCTCTTTTACCATGTTAATAAAATTAAATAATTATTTAAGTTAATATTCGTTGTTTTGTCTATATATGGTACTTAACTAAATAATAAACTTGTTATAATTAAAAATTGTCCATGTGGCCAAAAATAAATTATCCCCAAAATGTTATTCATTATTTAAATATCATTTAAATACAGTATATATATGTATTAAATATGGTACATAACATTTTGGTGATAATAAATGAAATGCATCATTTATGGAGATGGTAAGCCGTATTTACGCATAAACGTTACTTTCATTTCTTTTCCATATTTAAAAGAATGAAAACTAAATTATACATAGGTATTTTATAATTCTAGTATAATATAATAAATAATATCATTAACCCCATCCTTTATATGTTCCATGTATGACATGAACGAGTCATTTCAATTTTAGGGGTTAGTAGTCCACACTTTCTAAAATGAAATTATCTTATTTACACGTTATGGAAAGCATAAAGGTTTGATTTAAATGAAAAATTAAAGCATAGAGAAAAAATTAATATAATATATATCATGTATAAATAGAGCTCCAAATTAATGGTTGACATGATAGGTGGTAGGGAAAATCGAACAATTATGGTTTCGTTAGGCAATAGTTCATCGTACACAGAAACAGTATTGTCGTATCCATTTGATGTAGGTGTGTGGAAGTGTAGTTAGGAATACTTATCATAAAAACATACTATTATATTTAAGATACTTATTTTGTTATAAAATAATGGAATAAAAATATTTTAGGGGGTTGGAGAAGGAAAATAAATTAAAGAATCTCAAGAGGAATCACTACATCAAATTGGGTAACTCCTTTTGATTTAAGCTAAAAGGCCTTCTTGATTTGTCTTCTTCCCAAGGTAAGGATTCTAGGTGGAATATAGGGATGTTTGGAGCTTGTTTGAGTAGTTTTTGTATGAGCCAATGGGGCTTGATAGGTGTGAGTAAAGGAGTGGAGGTGATGTCCTTTTATAAGAGGGAGGAGAGGCACTTTAGGAATGTTTTGAAATATTATTTTATTATAAATTGATTTTTGGTATAAAATGGTCCCAATGTAGTTTATTTCAAATAAAAAATTCTTTTGGGTCAAATAACTCTCAACAAATATGTTTTAGACAAGTCTAGGTCTCAAATTTAACATTATCATTTATCTTCAACCCTTAGTTAACTAATTTTACACATACCATGTCTTCATGAATCTTTATCCTGTATAGTTAATAAAATTAATATAAAATGAAAATATAATCTCAAGTTGTCCATTAATAAAATTATAAACATTATTTAATTCATTTTTCCTAATATTAGAATTTTAGAACTATCATATAATTAAAAAATAGTACTTGTTTTAAAATATCATTTATCTCAGTTTTTATACTATTCTAATGAGGACTTTTTAAAAATCCATAAAAACATAATTATTTAGAAAAAATATTATTAATTCAATGATAAAGATCCATAATAATATCTAAAATTATTTTATGGAATAAAAAGGTTTAAAATAAATTTATTGTAATATTTATAATTTCATTTATTTAAATGTTTCATTAATAATGTAATCACTATATCATCATTGTGTCATAAATATATTTATTTATTTGATGTATAAAAAATATAAAAATAATCCATGATATAGGAAATATTTTTATCTTTCTAATGAAAACTTATAGTCATATATATCACTTATATAACCCCATATAAAAATTGTTTTACAAAAAGATATATATTTATGTTACATTTATTTAATTTAAATTAATTCTTATAAAATATCATTTTCACATCCAAGTGGCTCCATGGGGTCCCAAAATCATCCCCAGGGATTCCCAAGGCTGAACATATCTCTTTCAATTGTATTAAAACTCTTGTTAAGGTAGTTTAATAATATTATAATATTATTTTTGTACCCTTATTTACCAGATTTACATTTTAACCAGGGTAAATAAAACAATTACAAAAGTTACTATTCAAATATCTAAAATTAAAGTTACATATTTTCAATATTTTATACTCCTGATTCCCAATATGGAATAACTTTTTATAAATACAAAATAAATAAATTACAGTAATTAATTTAAAATTAATTCCCATTGTCAAAACCAAAAAGCGTGTTTTTAAGAAGTAAAAACTACCAAAATATTGACATGTGTTTTTTTGAAATTTCAAAGTGAAATTACATCCAATGACCTGCATTAGATTAAATGATAAAAATAAAATCCAATTAAAACATAAAACCAATTAAAAGTATAATATAAGTATATAAATTATTTAGATAAAAACATAGTTTTGAATTAAAATGCAGTATTCTTTACAATTCAATAAAAAAATGAACTTTATTAGAAAAATGAAAAAATAATCCAAAGTAAATTTTAATTTTACTATTCTAAAGAGAACTTTATTTTGTCAAATAGAACATATAAAAGTGAAAATAACTAGTTTTATAAAGGGTTCTCCATCAAATGGTGATAACATGACCTTTTAAAAATATTAGATTATTTCCTGATTAAAATCAGATTCATTATTATGCCTCTAAAATTTATTGGATAAATGTAAAGACATTTAAAAAAATTGTATTATAATATTGTAGTTAGTTCTATTAATTCTGACCATGTCACAGCCCGTCCTCGGGGCCCGTGCTGTGACTACCCCATGCACGCCTTCCATAGGACAGGGGCTGGAGACTAGCACCAAAGGCATAAATCCCGATAAATTGGAAGGCATTGCCTTTATAATTGTAAACAAAACACAATAGAGTATGCAACTAAAGTAAGCACTAAGTAAAACTGAGTACTAAAGTAAGTGCTGAATGGAAAAGGGCTGGAGATACAAGCCCAACTGAAAGTACAGTACAACTGAAAAACTGGAACAACTGTAGAAAAGTAGAATAGAAACCGTTGAGTCGTCCTCTGGTAATCCCACCTGAAGGGTGGGTACAGATGGCCTCCATAGCACCCTGGGTCTATCCGTCTGCTCTGTATATGTTCCGCCGAGTGTTCCACCTCCGGGTACCGTCCAGCTCCACAAGTCTCTACCACGATCAGTGTTTTTTGTCGTCTGCATCCAACACAACAAAGTGTGGGCATAGCCCTTGCAAGGGTGAGTATAAAAATACTCAGTAGGGACCCAGAGACCCCCTAAGGTCTCCCAGAATCCACAAAGGATAAACCACAAAGGAAATATACAAACACGAAGTAACAAACAACCCTACTTAGGTATATTCCCATACATATACCTAAGTTATCAATCTCAGTTCGGCTCCAACTCTCTAGCCCAAGTACAACTCAGTCTATACAAGAAGAAAGTCAATCACATCAATGATAATGATTGAAAGTCAGGACTCATCTCACATAGGTACATATTCCATATAGAGATAGAGATGATCACATTTATCCACTGATTCATCATCGATGCCGAACCAACGGAGGATTCCAGTACAGTTGTCGTCATTGCCGAACCCATGGAGGATTCTAGTATAGTTGTCGTCACTACTGAACCCATAGAGGATTCCAGTATAGTTTTCATCTTCGTCGAACCCACATAGGATACCAGTATGATAATCATCGCAATCACAGCCAGCTCTAGGGTTCCCGCACAGAGCATGCCCGATTCCGGGAGGGTCCACTCCTCGAGCAAAGGGGTTGATACATCCACCATCATGAAGTCCTGAGATGATGTATCCTGAAGTTCAGTCTCATCAAAAGGAACCCAACGCGACAGAAGTGCATCAATCGAAAGCCTGGTCTGATAGATATTGGATTTTCCGTTCCTGGGGCCCGATTGGAAATATTCTTATTCCGAACCCATCCATTTTCCAAATTTTTCCAAGACTCACTTAGAGTATCGTAAAAGGACCGCCTCATCGTCAGGGTCCCTGTGCTGCGGACGACACGTCGATCGGACCTGCGGTCTTAAAGTTATTCACATTTAACTGAAAACGGGCCCGGTCCGTCTAGCCCAGGGGGCTGGCAGGTCTGGTCAACCCGGTTTTGGCATGTCCAACCTGGCAGAGGGTTGGACCGGCCCGGTGAATCACGCGACCCAGCTTGAGGGGGCGCGGCCCGGCCCGAGGGGGTGCGGCCCGGCCCGAGGGGGCGCGACCCGGCGGGGTGTGACCCGGCCTGGCCGTGGCTCGCCCGGACTGGCCGAGCGTTGCGCCGGGGGGTGTCTCTTGAACCAGTGGTGCCAAGCTGCACTGCCCTTCCAGCCGGTCGGCCGAAGCCGGTCGGCCGAAGTCGGTCGGTCTTCTCGGCGCAAGCATCCCGCATGGGCGGGCCACGGTTCCTCCAGCGCAGTGCCCTCCTGGCACCACGGGTCTTCGCAGCCCGGCCGGTTTTTCCGCCGAGTAGCCCATGGAACACGGGACGTGGTCCTCTGCAGCATGGTGCCCTCATGGCGTCATGGTCCTCCGCAGCGTTGTTCCCTCGTGGAGCTGCGGTCTCTTCGATCTGGTTGGCTTAGTCGGCCGAGAAAACCGGTGGTTGGGGGTCGTGGTTCTTCCACACGTGGTGGGAGCGTGGCCACCACCTTCACTCTTCGTCGCCTCTTCCAGTGCACCTCAATCGCAAATAATTTCAGGAAAACATCGAAGGCTCATTAGGCCATGTTTGTTCGACCCGCACCCTCCGCGTTACGTGGTAACAATTGGCCAAATACAAATCAGAAAATTTAACGAAGAAGGTTGTACAAATATTCACTTATAATTGTACAAACCCCTACCTCAGGAAGACAGAGCACATCGTCGAGTCACGGAAGACGAACGTCGCAGTAGTCAGGCATCGTGGAAGAACAATGTTGATTCCGTTGATGTCGGAGTGCAACCAAAGAAGAAGTGTCGTTGGTGACTTCGTGTTCTTCGAAACATGGAGCATTCTTCATCGAGGTAGAAATTCATTCTTCGGTGGTTCTTCGTAGGAAGGATTTTGTTATTCAATGAAAGAGGAACTCTCTCCTTCTATTTCTCAAGTGCTCTCCCCAAAATCCTCTCAACACAATGAATGCCAAACTAAAATAATAGCTAAGGCTATTATTTTTTTCTCCCATGTAATTAAAAATTCAAACTCTTTTAATTAATTACTTTGTAGAGTTTGAATTCATTAATTAAGAAGAGTTGGAAAAAATTAAAGGGGGGAGAGGAAGGTGAAGAGATTACTTCATTAAGGGGGAGTTTTCAAATTAATAAGGGGGTTGTTAAAGGGAGTTAAAGAGGAGTTATGGGGAGATGAATGTTTAGGGAGTGTGTGGGCCCCACCTCACAAATATCCTCTCATGGGAGGTTATGTGGGTGTGGGCCCCACCTCTAACTCCCCATGGGAGTAAATAACTAACACCCATAAATAAAATTGTGTACTACAAATTTTATTTATTTTTATTCTAAATCCCCACAAATTAACTCTCAACCCACAATAAACCCCACTATGGTAAAGGTACCCTTAAGAGAATATCGGCGTTGTGAGTTCATTGGTGTCCTCAGATTTCAATGTCGAGCATCGATTCAAAAGATAGAAATACCCACATGTACGTTTACTGAATGTACCCAAACAAAACATTAGAAATTGATTCTGGGCTCACCGGGACTCAGAATCAGGCGCCGTCAAAAACCGCGGACTCGTAAAATACAAAGTATTAAGGAAAACAGTTCCTTGAAATTTCTGAGTCATTAAATTACTCCCACCTCAGGGATTTACGTCCCCGTAAAACTACAACACACACTAGGAAAATAGATGGGGGTACTGAACATGCATCTGAGCCTCCTGCTCCCAACATCTCTCCTGGAGGTTCCCGTGCTGCCAGCGAATGCACACCAGAGGAATCGACCATCCACATAGGACCCACTCCTGTCGATCCTCGATCTCCACCAAAACCTCCATGAACGTTTCTCCATCATCGTTTTCTAGATCTTCTTAATCACTAATGTGGGTCGGGTCGTGCACGTATCTCTTTAGCTGAGAGACATGAATGATGTCCTGCACCCGGTGTAATTGAGGTGGAAGGGCCAGGCGGTAAGCCACCTCGCCTACTCTACTGAAAACCTAGAATGGTCCGATGAATCATGGAGATAACTTGATGCCCCGTCCAAATCTTCATAGACCCCATCGAGGTGAGACCCGTAAGAAGACGTGGTCACGATCCTCGAACTCCAATGGTCTCCATCTCCTATCAGCATAGGACTTCTGTCTGTTCTGTGCATTCTTTATCTGCTCCTGGATGATCTGCACCTTCTTCATCATAGCCTGAACCATCTCTGTTCCTACCAGTGCTAACTCCCCAAGGTCAGTTCATCACAGAGGTGATCTACAAGTTCGGTCGTACAACACCTCGTATGGTGGCATCCCGATGATGGAGTGGTAGCTGTTGTTGTACGCAAACTCCATCAAGGGTAAATGATCCTCCAAGATGTGACCAAAATCGATGACAAGTGCATGGAGCATGACCTCAAGAGTCTGAATAGTCCTCTGAGTCTGACCATCCATCTAAGGATGGAAGGTGGTTCTCAAGTGAAGTTGTGCACCAAAATCCTCATGTAACCCCTTCCATAGCTGGGAAGTGAAATGAGCATCATGATCGGAGAATATAGTCGATGGCACACCATGAATCAGTATGATCTCCTAAACGTAGAGGCGTCCCAAGCTCTCTACTAAGCCCGGCTCTCTGATCAGTAGGAAGTGGGCCGACATGGTGAGTCGATCTATGATCACCCAGATAGAGTCATGTCCTCTGGAGGTATGTGGAAGCCCCATCACAAAATATATGGATATCTCATCCCACATCCACTCCGGAACCTCTAAGGACTGAACCAAGCCCGCTGGTACTTGATGATCTGCCTTCACTTGCTGACAAGTGAGGCATCGTGAAATGAACTCTACTACAACCTTCTTCATACTCGTCCTCTAGTTATGTCATATGAGGTCCTGGTACATCATCGCCACTCCTGGATGTACCGCTAGAGGGGAAGTGTGAAACTCCCTCAGCACTTCCTCCTACAGTGCAACTGGTACCATTGTACGTCCCCTGAAGAGGATGACGTGCTCCACTCATTTATAAAATACATCAGGTGCCTGCCTTGTGGATATCTGAGCACGTCGCATCTCACAGTCAATATCCCCATGTTGTACCTCTCTGACTAACTGAAGGAGTAGAGGAGTGACTATGAGTGACTGAAGAAAGACTGCTCCATCTCTATCCACAAATGATATCTTCAACGTGGCTAGCTGCTCTTTCGACTCTCCTAGTAGCTAAATGCCTGATCTCCTGCTGAGAGCATCAGCTACAACATTCCCCTTCCCAGGAGTATAGACTATCTCAATGTCATAGTACTGGAGGAACTCAAGCCATCCTCGCTATCTCAGGATCAGGTCCTTCTGGGAGAAGACATACCTGAGTCTCTGGTGGTCATAATAGACTGTAAAGCACTTGCCCATCAGATAGTGATGCCATATCTTCAAGGCGAAGACCACTGCTGCTAACTCCAGGTCATGGGCAGCGTAGTTCTTCTCATGATGCGTCAACCTTCGTGAACCATAGGTGATCACTGCTCGCTCCTCCATCATGACACACCAGAGTCTGGTCCCTGATGCGTCGCAGTAAACTTCGTACTCAATGCCCTCCTCCGGTAACCTCATGATGGGCACACTGGTCAATCTCTGCCTCAGCTCTTGAAAGCTCTACTGACATCTCTCTGACAACACAAGGGGTTTCCCCTTCTTCGTCAAAGATGAAAGTGGTACTAAAACTCTAGAAAAGTCTGGCACAAATCTCCGATAGTATCCAGCTAGGACCAAGAAACTCTGAACCTCCATCACACTTCTGGGTGGCTCCCACGCATGTACCGCCTTGATCATCGCTGGATCCAATGCTACCCCAGCCTACGAGATGATGTGTCCCTTGAAGTGTACCTATCGAATCCAGAGTAGACACTTAGAGAGCTTACCATAAAGCTGGTTCTCTCGGAGTGTATCCAGTACAACCCGTAAGTGGTAGGTGTGTTCCTCCTTAGTAGTCGAGTAAATCAATATGTCGTCGATGAAGACTACGACAAATCGATTGAGGTAAGGTTGGAAGATGGTGTTCATGAGACTCATGAACACTTCTAGTGTTTTGGTTACGCCGAAGGGAATAACCAAGATCTCGTAGTGGCCATACAGACAGCTGAAGGCTATCTTCTGCACATCCTCGTCTCGAACTCTGAGCTGGTGATATCCTGACCTGAGGTCTGTCATCGAGAACCATCATGCTTCCTTGAACTAATCAAAGAGGTTTTCAATCCTCGAAAGAGGATACTTATTCTTCACGGTCACCTGATTCATGCAACGGTAGTCGACACATAGTCTCAAGCTCTCATCCGCCTTCTTGGCGAACAAAATCGGAGAAACCCAGGGTGAAACACTGGGTCCGATAAATCCCTTCCCCTAAAAGTCCTCCATCTGTACCAGCATCTCGCGAAGCTTAGTCAGAGACATCCGATATGATGTAGTAGATATCAATGCTATCCCGGGATACAGGTCATTGTAGAAGTATACCTCTCTATGAGGAGGTAGTCCTGGAATGTCGTCAGGAAAAACGTCTGCATACTGATCTACCACAACAGGAAATCTCTGACTCTGCACATCGACTGATCCAAGGATGATACTAGCCAACTGAGGTGTGATCGGCCGCCCTCTCCTCGGCGAAATTCCATCCAGCACTAAAAATGCTCCCTTCTCACCGGTGAAGTAGAACCTGCTCCCATCCGTGTGGATACACCGCACCTTGCGCCTAATACAGTTGATCTGAGAATGAACTATTGATAACCAGTCCATACTCAAGATGACGTCGTAAGGCCTCGACACTGCTACAAGATGATCCCAGCCGAAGCTCTCGCCTCCTATAGTAAGCTCACACTATCGGCACCAGTGTGTAATCATCAATTCTGCTCCCATAGGAGTCTCTAGACATAAGGATCGAGGCAACGATTCTGTCGGAATCTCCGAGCTCTGAACAAGGGCAGCGGTAATAAAATAATGACTTGCTCCTGTGTCTATAAGTACAGAAGCAAGGGTGGATTAGACACAGATAGTACCTCGAATCATCTCAGGCTCATCGTTCTTGTGGGCCTCGACTTCCTGGAGATTATCCCACCTCTGTCTGCTAGCACCCTGTGGTCGGGGTGGACCTCCTGGTGGTGGTGGTTGTAGAGCCTCAATACGTCATCCACCAACTGCTGCTCGGCCAGCTCCTCTGCCTCGTCCGCCTGCTCCCTAAGGACCACCACGGTCGAACCTCTACCTCTGCTTTGGAGGTCCCTCTACATTCTCCTGCTCGTTTGCATGATGGGCCGGGCAGTCTCGAGCTATGTGACTATGTCTGCTTCATGCATATCACTGTCAACTCCTCGTATAGCTGGCTCTGTTTCGGGTGCCCCACACAACCAAACCTAAATCGTGAGGTCACCCACCTTATGTCCTAGTCCTATTGGACCCCTGCATCAACTGTCTACTTCCGGTTGTAGATAAAACCGCTACGTGTCTCCCTATGGTGGGTATCGCTACTGGGGTCTACTCAGCGAAAATACTCTACACTAGAAGAGCTCGCTCCACTACCCCCGCCTATGTCAAGATGCTGAGGAGAATCGTCGAAGCTCTGATATCGTGCCTGGGTCCCTTGTCAAAGGTCTGGGACCTGAAGAACGGGTCTCGTACCATATCTATAGAGTAGCGTGAGAGGTTTGTAAACCTCGCTGAGTATTGAGCAACTGTCATACTGCCCTGCCGCAGATGAAGTAACTCCTGGATCTACACCGTAAGAAGGGTGGCAGGAACAAACTCTGAGCGGAAGAGACTCTCGAAGTCTATCCAGAGTAGAGATGCCTCGTCTTGCACCTAGAGTGACGAGCTCAACCACCTACCAACTAGTGCGTGCAGGAGACTCACAGCAACGTCACTATAAGATCAGCTAGTGTCCCTGCTAATTTGAAAACCCTAACGACAGCCTCCAGTCGATCATCGGATGCCTGTGGGTCCCTCTCTCTGCATAACCTGGACAACATCTATCACTGAAACTTTTGCAACACACTCAGGCAGCGTGCAATCTCTGCGGCTGGGGTTGGTCGTTTCAGTGGCTCAGCGGTTAGTGGTATCGTTGGTGCCTCCACTGTGATGGGGCCCTGCATTGAGGCCTCATCGCTCAGTGGGATATCATCTCACACGTGACTCAGAACCCTAGCTGGCAGACTTCGAGGGGCCATCCTGAAAAGAAACAGGTGTTCCATGGTCAAAAAGTATACCTGGTGAGCTGACACAAAGTAATCACAAAGAAATCTTTCAAAGGAAACACACGCACAATAAGTGTTTTCATGCACTGAGTCGGAAATCAAAGGTTAGGGTCCTGGTGTATGGATACATTAGCCTCCGCACCAACACTGGACTTTCTGGACTGAAAACCACACTCAATACTTTTAACACTATTTCTCCACAGAAATAATGATCAGAGTCCTGAGTTCTGCAGTAGAACCGACTCCTCTAATACCAATTTTTCACGACCCGTCCTTGGGGCTCGTGCTGTGACTACCCCAAGCCAGCATTCCACATGCCAGAGGCTGGTGACTATCACCAAAGGCATAAATCCCAATAAATGGGAAGACATTGCCTTTATAATAGTAAACAAACACAACAGATTATGCAACTGAAGTAAGCACTACGTAAAACTGAGTACTAAAGTAAGTGTTGAAAGGAAAATGGCCGGAGATACAAGTCCAACTGAAAGTACAGTACAACTGAAAAACTGGAACAACTGCAGAAAAGTAGAACATCAACCACTGAGTCATCCTCTGGGAATCTCACCTGAAGGGTGGGTACATATGGCCTCCTCAACACCCCGAGTCTGTCTGTCCGCTCCATATACGTTCCGCCGAGTGGTCCACCTCTGGATACCGTCCAGCTCCACAAGTCTCTACCCCGATCAGTGTTGTCCGTCGTCTGTATCCAACACAACGTAGTGCGGGCATATCTTGTGCAGGGGTGAGTATAAAAATACTAAGTAGGGACCCCAAGACCCCAGAATGTCTCCCAAAATCCAAGAAAGATAAATCACAAAGGAAAGATACAAACACGAAGTAACAACCAACCCTATTTAGGTATATTCCCATACAAATACCTATGTTATCAATCTCAGTTCGGCTCCAACTCTCGAGCCCAAGCACAACCCAGTCTACATTGGAAGAAATTCAATCACATCAATGACAATGATTGAAAGTCAAGACTGAACTCACATAGGTACATATTTCGTATAGAGATAGAGATGATCTGATGTAGTCAGTGATTCATCATCATTGTTGAACCCATAGAGGATTCTAGTACAGTTGTCTTCATTGCTGAACCCACGGAGGATTCCAGTACAGTTTTCGTCGCAGCCAAACCCACAAGGGATTCTATTACATTTGTCTTCCCTGCCAAAACCACATAGGATTCTTGTACAATTTTCGTCGTCATCGAACCCACGCCAGATTCTAGTAGAATAGTCGTCGTAGTCACAGCTAGCTCTAGGGTTCCGGCACACAGAACGCTCGATTCTGGGAGGGTGCACTCCTCGATCAAAGGATTTAATACATAAACCGTGACATAGTCTTGAGTTGATGTATACCGAAGTTCCGTCTCATCAAAAGGAACCCAATGCGACAGAGGACACGTCAATCGGATGCACGGTCTGAGAGATATTGGATTTTCCGTTCTAGGGGCCCGGTTGAAATATGTCCGTTCCAAACCTGGCCATTTTCCAAAGTCGTCCAAAACTCACTTAGAGTATCAAAAAAAGGCCGCCTTGTCATAAGGGTCCCATTACTGTATACGGGGTGTCGATCGGACCCGAATTCTTAAAGTTATTCACGTTTAACTGAAAACGGGCCCAGTCCGTCTAGCCCGGTGGGCTGGCGGGCTGGCCAACCCGGTTTTGGCGGGTCCCACCTAGAAAAGAGTCAGACCGGCCTGGTGAATCGTGCGGCCCAGCCCGAGGGGGCGCGGCCCGGCCAAGTGCGGCGCGGCGCGGCCTGGACCGGCTGGCCACGGCTCGGCCCGGTGGCCTATCACTGTGGGGGGGAGGGTATCCCAAACCAGCAGTGCCAAGCGGTGCAACCCTTCCATTCGGTCAGCCAACTCCATCCGGTCTTCTCGTCGCAAGAAGCCCGCATAGGTGGCCCGTTGTTCCTCCAGCGTGGTGCCCTCATGGCGCTGCGGGTCTTCCCAGCTCGGTCGGCTGGCTGCCGGCCAGTTTGTTCGCCAAGCGGTCTGAGGAATGCAGGCCACGGTCCCCCACAGCGCGGCACCCTCGGGGTGCAGTAGTCTCTTCGGTCCAGCCATCTTAGCCGGCTAGTTCTTCATCGGCCAAGCGGCCCATGGTTGCAGGTCATGGTTCTTCCGCATGTGGTCGGCATGCGGCCACTGCCTTTGCGCCTCACCACCTCTTCTAACGCCCCACAATCGCAAATAATTTCAGGAAAACATAGGAGGGTCGTTGGGTTGTGTTCGTTCTACCCGCGCCCTCCACGTTAGGCGGTAACAATTGGCCGAATACAAATCAAAAAATTTAACGAAGAACGGGGTAAAAATATTCAATTATAATTTTACAAACCCCTTCTTCGGGAAGACGTAGCATGTCATCAAGCCGTGGAAGACGAATGTTGCGGTATTTTGGCGTCGCGGAAGAACGGTGTCGATTCCGTTGACATCGGAGTGCACCCGAAGAAGAAGCGTCATTGGAAACTTCACGTTCTTTGAAACATGGAGCGTTCTTCGTCGAAGGAGAAATTCGTTATTCGGCAGTTCTTCATAAGAAGGATGGTGTTCTTAAACGAAAGAGGAACTCTCTCCTTCTATTTCTCAAGAGCTCTCCCCAAAATCCTCTCAACACAATGAATGCCAAACAAAAATAATAATTAAGGCTATTATTTTATTCTCCCATGTAATTCAAAATTCAAACTCTTTTAATTAATTAATTTATAGAGTTTGAATTCATTAATTAAAAAGAGTTTCAAAAAAATAAAGGGGGAGAGGAAGGTGAATAGATCACTTCATTAAGGTGGAGTTGTCAAATTAATAAGGGGGTGTTAAAGGGAGTTAATGAAGAGTTATGGGGAGATGAAAGGTTAGGGCACGTGTGGGCCCCACCGCACAAAATATCCTCTCATTGGAGGTTATGGGGGTGTGGGCACAACCTCTAAATCCCCTTGGGAGGAAATAACTAACACCCTTAAATAAAATTGTGTACTACAAATTTTATTTATTTTTATTCTAAATCCCTAATAATTAACACTCAACCCACAATAAACACAACTGTGATAAAGGTCCCCTTAAGTGAATATAGGTGTTGCGAGTTCATTAGTGTCCTCAGAATTCATTTCTGAGCATCAGTTCAATAGAAAGAAAAACCTACACGTACTTTTACTAAATGTACATAAACAAAACTTCAGAAATTGATTTTGGGCACATCGGGCCTCAAAATCAGGTGCTGTCAAAAACTGTGGACTCATAAAATTCCAATGAATTAAGAAAAAAAATTCATTGAAATTTTTGGGTCATTGTAGACGAATAAAATTTCTAGGAACTAAAAACCATTTAAAATAATAATAGTATTATATTATTTTCTGGTTTCACTCAAAGTTGTGTGTAACGTATGATTTCAAAGAAACCCATTTTTGCATGTTGAGTACGCTTTCAGACAACGATTCCCCTTTAATGTAAAAATAATATCTTATTTATAAATATTAATATAAATGAAAAGGTGAAATTATATAATTACCTAGGTCTTCACATTAATATATTAAACATTCATATCACAAATAATCTAAGCATGAAAAAATAAATCCAGTATAACTTTAACCAAAAGAATGGAAATTGGGTTAATAATTTTGTTACCTTGAGTTAGTTTTTCTTTTAATATTTTTAAACCACTTGTATAAAGGTTAAAAAATATTATAAATATTTTAATTAAACATATTAATTTTTGTAACACCTTATATGATCATTTTATAATATCATTCCACGCATTTATTAATAATATTTTGTTGTTTCCATTATTTTGGGGGAGTTCTTTACACAGTTTCCATGATCGGTTTGTAATGGAATTTCTCATCAAATGGAATTGAAACTCTAGATGTAGAATGAAATTGTATTAATATGTTTTTATAATATTAAATGATACCATAAATAGATTTTTTTAAGATATGATGATAAATAATTAGATAAAACATTAATGATATTAGTTTAGATCATTTGGTGGTCCTTTGATAATCACAAACCAGTTTCATTATATAATTTAATATTATGTATATATATTAATTACAAAACATAAAAGAGGTTATGTCATACACATTAAAATATGTTTCAACCACAAAAGTGGTTTTATGACATGTCATGAAGGCTGTAATGGAAATTGAAAGCACATCATCCATGATGTTGGTAATTCAACACATCACAGATGATGTTTTTGTTTTTTGTATAATAGAAAAAGGGAAAGAAGTATAATGATGAATTTTTACATAAAAATGATAAAATTAAATTATATATAAGATAATTTAGTTTTCAATAATCCTATATAAGGCGATGTAAATAGAGTATATGAAAAAATAATTGAAATGAAAATTAATGAAAATGAAAGAGCATTTTTACCTCTAGAAATATCCTCTTTGAGAACCTCTTTAAGGCCTTTGGTTTTCACCTTTTGGTGAGACCAAAAGGTCATTGACATGGGGAAGAGTCTTGGAAATGTTATTGGGTATAATTTAGACTATAATTAAAGCTTGATAGGTTCGAGGAGAAGAGTGGGTGAGGTTGGTATTTATAGTGGATGAGAGGGGGATTTTTTGATGATTTTATTCATTAGATTATTAATTTGTCACAAGAAAATGATTAGTTTGATCATTATCATAAAATATATTAAAATTGTTAAGTTAAGTTCGAGATTATTATTCTTACATCATTCATGATGTCAGGAATTGTGTATTTGACCTATAATGTATATAAACCAAAAATTGTCTTATTACACTATTTACCTAAAATTCAAGTATTTCAAAAAAATCACAAAAAAATACCAACCCATTTTTGAATGTGTAGAATTAAAAAATGAACTCCATTTTTTGAAAATTATTTTTTAAATATGAGAAAATTAACTTATATTTAAAAACATAATTTATTCAAAAAAATAAGAGTTTTAAAACTATAAATGATTTTATAGGACTTTGAAAAATTAATTGTAGTTACCTAAAATTATATTATAAACATAATTCCATAAAATAATAAATTGAAAATCCATTTTATGAAAATATATTTTCTTTTAAATCATAATATTAATTATAAAATTTAAATTAAATATTTATAACTCACTAATATACCAATAATTAATTTATAATTTTAAAAAAAAAATATTTACTAGTTCAATGATATAAATATATCATATTTTCACATATTGGGTTGATAAATTTTATTAGTACCTTATTAGGTGAGGTTACTATTCTATTTTCTATATTACTATTCCTAATGGTCATGTTACTATTCCTAAGGTCAAGTTACTATTCCATAAGTATAAATTCATTAATTTCTATAAACACCACCTATTTTATTATGAATTTATAAAGAATTTTAAAATTAAATTCCAGAATGGAAAAAAAATTATTTTATAATTACCTTGGTCATTAAATTCTCCCCACATTCTGGAAATATCATCCTTTCATTTTTTTAACTTTTTAAACATATGAGGGTACCATTCCTTTATAGCATTTTTAGATTCCCATGACTCTTCTTCAACTATGAAGTTTATCCACAAAACCATATCCTATTTAATTACCTTATTCAGCAATACTTTCTTTCTACGATCAAAAATATAGACAAGTTTATCTTAATAAAAAAAGGATCTCTTCCACCTGAAACACTTCTGGGGCTAAAAAATGAGATGGATCTATCATATACCTTCTCAATATTAAGACATACAAAAACTGTGTACCTAAGATAAAATATGTGAAAATCTAGTTGGTAGGATACTACTAAAAAAATTTATATGATTTCGTAAGGTCCAATTAAACTTGTACATAGATTTCCTTTCTTACCAAAATGCATTGAACATATCCTAAGATATATTTTAAGTAAAAATATTCACATACCTCAAAAGAAATGTATTTCCCCTAGTTATGTGCATAACGTTTCTACCAGCTATGAGATATCCTCTTGTGTTTTTGAATTATCTTCACTTTGTCAGCCACTTCCTCTACTAATTTTTCGTCCTATAAACATCATTTCACTGACTTCATAACAAAATGATGGAGTTCAAAACCACTTTACATATAATGCCTCAAAGTGTGTCATCTGTAAATTAGAATGAAAACTATTATTATAAAAAAAAACTCTACTAATGAAATTTTTTAATACCAATATCCCTGGTAGTCCATTGAACAAGATCAAAGTATATCATCCAAGTTATAAATTGTTTTCATAGTTTGTCCATCAGATTGATGATGAAAGGATGTGCTGAAATTTAAATATGGGTCCAACCACTTTTGAACACCTTTCTAGTAGTTAGAAGTGAACATGGGATAATAGTAAGTTACAATGGAAAGAGGAACTACATGTAACCTAATAATCTCTTTAAGGTATAATCAAGAAATATGATCTAGATATATATTATCACGAATAAGAAGTAAACATGAAGATTTAGTCAATTGTTCAACAATAACCCAAATCACATTACTACCTAGAGAATTATTTGTCAGTCCCACCACAAATTCCAGGAATATATTTTACCATTCCCACTAACACAATGGAAAATTCTAAAGTATTCCCTTTGGTAGTTGTCACTCTTCATTAACCTATTATCATGTCAAATATTTCATGGTAAAACATGAAATATCTATTTTAATTCCATCCCATCAGTAATATTCTTTAATGTCTCTATACATAATAATACTACCAGGATGAACAAAAAATAGAGAATAATGAGCTTCACAAAAAAAATTATTTCATCAGCTGGGAATCACAAGGTACACAAGATTTGTTTCCAAATATCTAAACCCAATTCTTATCAACATTAAATTCTATAAACTTACCCTTTTCACTAATACTACCTTTTTGTAACTCAATTTCCTTTTCTCCGCTTTCTTAATTCCTTCTGATGGATATGACTGCACAAAAATTTGGAAAAAAATAGAGGAATTCCCTATACCAATAACTTCTACGAAAAATTTCATAAAATAATTAATCAATGGGTCCTATTCCAAAAATAACATAATTAATGATGCGTGATGTTTTCGACTCAAGGCATTAACTAATTTTTTTTTGATTTTCTAGGATAAAAATTGATCATGTACTCATAATCCTTTAAAATTTTTAGTTATATTCTCTACTCCTTTTTTAATTCATTCTAAGAGAATATATAATTTAGGATTTTAGTGTCATCATATATTTCACATTTAGATCTGTATAAATTATGCCTCCAAATTTAAAAAAAAACCATATATGCTAATTCTAAATCATTTGTGGGGTAATTTAACTTCTAAGGTTTTAGTTTTCTTAATGCATAAGAAATTACCTAATCATTCTACATCATAAAAAACCAAGCCCCATCATTGAATAATCACTATAGATAACAATCTCACTATTTCTAGAAGGTAGTGTCAAAACTATATCATTCTTCAATCTCTTCTTCGGTTCCTAAAAAAACATTACATTCTTATATACAAATAAATTTAACCTCGTTTCATGTTAAATAGGATAAAGGGAAAGATAACCATTCCAATTTTTATATGAAATGTCAGTAATAACCTCCTAATAAAATAAAAACAATGAATCTATATAACATTTTTATGTCTTGGACATTTATCAACCACCACTGTTTTTGCAGGATCAACTGTTATTCCATATTTATTTATTATGTTCCCAAGAAATAAAAACATTTTCAACAAAAAAAATATTTTTCTTAATTCCTTGTATAATTTAGTTTCTTTTATACTTTTAAATACAATCCTTAATGGGTTTTATGATCCTCATATATTTTATAAAATACCAAAATATCATCAATAAAAACAAAAAAACTATACTAATATTCATAGAATATTCTATTCATAAGATCAATGAATAAATTAGGGGAATTTGTAAAAACAAAGGGAATAGAAAAAATATCATAATTCCTATATTCTGTATGAAATGTTGTTTTCAGGACTTAATTCTCCTTTACCATCAACTGATGGTACACAGATCTCAAGTCAATCTGGGAAAAATACTGATCTCCTTGTAGTTGATCAAACAATTCATCGATATGGGAAAATGGATACTTATTCATAACCATAATGTTATTTAAATCTATATAATGAATGAAAACTCTTAGGGAACCATCATTCTTTTTAATGAACAAAATAGGATCACCCCATGGTGAAGCTCTAGGATGAATGAAGCCTTTATTAAGAAACTATTCCAATAGATTTTTCAATTCAAAAAGTTCCACTTGATCCATTTGATAAGGGGGTTTAAAATTGGCTTAGGATTAGGAACCAATTCAATAGTAAATTCCTCTTCATAATAAGGTATAACATCAGGCAACTCATTTGGAAGAACATTCAGGTATTCATTTACCACTAGATCATCATTAATCTGAACCGTTCCCCTATTTTCAATAATATTAAAGAGATAGATTTTATTTCCATATTTTAATTACTTCCCATATTCCTGGTATGTTATCAATTACATGAGTTCATTTTTGTATACAAACATAAAATCATTTTGAAAAAAAATTCTTCATCTCTAAAATTAATCTTGGCATGATATACTAAAAGCCAATCCATACCTAGAATGAAATTAAAATCTACTAAGTGAAAAAAATAAGGTTTTTAGGTAATTTATATCCAAATAAAATAACAAGAATATTATTATATTTCATTTTTCTATATTATTTCCCCCTAGTGTTCTAACCATAAGTTCTGGTCTCATTTCAGGAGGTGAAGTTTCTAATTTACCAAAACATTTCTTAGAAATAAAGGAACGTGTAGACCTCATATCAAACAATACATTAGAAAAATATTTTTTAAAAAAATGTACCTGATACCACTTCATTGGATGGAATGAAATTTGATGATATAGTCATAAAGGATCCCACGACACCTTTCTTCTTATAATCTAACAACTTTCCATCATTTGGATATTTCTTTGGTCATATATTTTCATAACGACCCATCTAACCACATTTGAAACACTTTATATGTTTCTTATCATTATTGATTATAAGTTTATTTTCATTACAATCTAAATACATACTTCCAAACTTACGGCTTTGAAAACGCATCCCATATTTATTAAGGCATTCACCATGGTGCATTTTACTGTTATTTTTATAAACTAAAAACTATAATTTCTTTGCATCATATTTATTTAATTAATTATTACCCATCACCTTCCATCTAGACAACTTGTTATGATTATTTTTAAAATACACATGATTATCAGAAAACTCCATTTCTATGCTCTTAATAAATTGTAAAAGTTTCTCATAACTTTTTAATTCATATGAAGGAGATTCCCTTCGATATCTTGGCATCAATCTTGAGTAAAAATGATTGATTTTGATATCAAGATCTCAAATAACATTTGGTGTTTTACTTTCCAATCTTGTGATGTTTTCTACATACACAACCACTGAATCCTTCTATTTTTGTTTTAATTTTGGTAATTTATTTTCCAACCTAATTTAAAAAACCATAAAAAAATATTTTTCATGGAAAATATTTTTAAATTCATCACATTCCAAGGCATAAATCTCATCATTATTCTTAAAAATATTTACCATTGACCACCACTGGTCAGCTTCACCTTCAAAATGATAAATAAAAACACATAAATTTTTATTATCTAAAAACATCGTTACATCAAATATATTTTAATGGGATTCAATCCACCATTCAGCCACCACTAGGTAAGATGATCCACTAAAATACGGATGGTGTTGCCTCATAAATTGTTCCACTATAAGAATGTTCTTTTATGTTAGTTCTAGTTTTTCTCCTTCAACTAATTGCACAACCATTTATTTCCTATTTTAGTTGTTCCATTGCTATCACAAACTACCCTATTCCAATATCTACAATTTCAGGTTGCAGATTTGGTAAGATATCATCCTCTTGATGCCTTCCAACTTTAGATTCCCTATTTCATCCGTGGAATACCATTCTGAATAAACATATCATATATTTAGATACATGGTAATCATCAAATTATATTTCAATAAAACATAAAAAAAATGTAAAAATAATTTATTTTATTCTATTAATATCATCATATCCTCTAATGTTATCTAAATCATTCACTAATACCAACTATAAATGCACGACATTAAACATTACATAATATAGTAAATTCTTCTAAAATTTACTTTTTACATTCACACAGATCATTTTGGTTTACAGTTTTAAAATTTTTATACATAATTAATACATATCAACCCACAATCATAAAAAGTGGGTACAAATAAACAATATCATTTTTTTATAATTAAAACATTTTTAATTAAAACATGAAATATTTTTTAAAAAATGTATTCCAAACATTCATCATGGACTCTCTTTTTATCATACTCATCCTTGAACCCTGTGAAAATAAATTTAAAACATGGGATATGAAAAAAAAATCTGTAATGGATATTAAAAGTTGGAGATAAATCATTAAAACTTGAATACTTCAAGACATATGAAATCGTTGTCACAAAGACATATTTCCCACCAAAAAAAGTATCAAAATGTTCTTTTTGAAGTCCTAGTATTACTATAAAACATAGAAAATAATAAATAATCAATATAGGTAACTTAGGTAATTACTTAATTAATATTTTAAACCCCATGAATACCTTATTATTTGTAATTGTTGTGGATACCTTACAATGTAACCCTCAGGGATGCCTTATTGTTTAAACTTCACAGTTACACTTGGAGTAACCATACAGTTGACCTACAACTTAAAGATACCCAATGCATTAGAGGGTGACATATTTCCTACCCTTAATTATCAAAAATTCCCTAGAACCATAAAAAATCATAAAACATTAACACATTCTTAGAAACATTCCTTTTTAATTTTGTAAAAATAGAAATTTAAAAGTCGAATTTAAAAGTGGATCCCCTTACATATATTATATAATTCATGTGGGAATTAGTAAAATGAAAGGAGTATATATAATCCCAATAAATATACCTAATAAAAAATAATATATTAAACATTAATGTTAAAAATAATCTTAGCATGATGAAATCTATGAATTAAGTGGTTAACCTGAAGAATGGAAATTGGGTTAAGAATTCTCTTACCTCAAGTTCATCTTACATAAAATGTGATTAAACCTCCTGTATACTTTTTAGAAGAGATTTATTAATATTTTAAATGAAAATTTTCATTTTTATAACACCTTATATGATCATCTAATAACATCATTCCACCGATTTTTTAATAATATTTTGTTATTTTTATTATTTTGGTTGCTTTATTTACATGGATTCCATGGTCTGTTCGTAATAGATATTATTTTTTGAGGTAATAAAAACTATAGAATTATAATTAAAAACTATTAATATGTTCGCAAAATATTAAGTGACACCATAAATCGTTTTTTTTCAGATATGATGATGAATCATTAGAAAACAGATTAATGACATTCGTTTAGATCGTTTAGACATTCTTTGATAATCAAAAACTAGTTCTTGTATATAATTTAATATTATGTAGATATGTTAATTGTAAAGGATAAAATAACTTATATAATACACTTTATAATATTTTAAAACAATTAAAATGGTTTTTTGACAAGACATGAAGGCGATAATGGAAATTGAAACAACATCATCCACGATGTCGGTAATTCGACACATCAAGGACGAGTTTTTACTTTCAGAATAAAAGGGAGTTAAGAAGAAGTATTATGATGGATATTTCCATAAACAAGATAATATTAAATTATACATAAAATAAATGAGTTTTATTGCCTATTTTATAATGGTAGGTGAATATATTATAAGAAAAGAATATAAATTGAAAAAAAAATGAAAGAGGATTTTTACCTCTTGAATTATCCTCCTTGAGAACCTCCTTAAGGGCATTGATTTTGGCCTTTTGGTTAGACCATTAGGTATTTTACATGGGGTAGGGGATTGGGGATGGTTTTTTTATAGATTTCGGTCAATTAAAAAATATTTAGATGAGTAAGGAGAAGAGGGGGTGAGGGTGGTAATTATACTGGAGGAGAGAAGGGTTTTTGATTATTTTATTCTTTAGTTTATTACATTGGAAAAAAACTACAAATAGTTTAATCATTATCATTAATTATTTTAAAATAATAATTTCAGTTTCCTTATTATGGTTCTTACATTATTCATTATGTTAGTATAATTTTATTTAACATATAATGTATATATTCCATAAATTGTCTTATTTCACTATTTGCTAAAAATTAATGTATTTCAGAAAATTCCCAAAAATTCACCCCAAAATTTTTTCAACATTTAGGAATAATAAATAAACTATTTTTTTTGAAAATAATTTTATAAATACAATAAATTTATTTTTTAATTAAAATTATATTTTATTCAAAAAATACTACGCTTAAAACATAATTGATTTCATATTACTTTAAAATTTTAATTAGAATGTATAAAATTATCTTATAACTGTAAGAAAATAAAATAATAATTTATGAATATATTTTATGAAAATATAATTTCTATTAAATCATTAAATTAATTATAAAATTGTAGTTTAATATATTTGACTCACAAAAATACCATTACATAATTTATAATTTTCAAAAAAAAATATTGACTTCTTAAATGATATAAATATATAATATTTTCACTTATAATATGCCTAAATTTTATTTATACTTTATTAGGTGAGGTTACTATTATATTGTCCAGATAAGTATTCCAAATGGTCATTTTACCTTTATTAATGTAAAGTTACTATTCCACTAGTATAAATTCATTTATTTTTTATAAATACCACTTACTTCATTATACATTTATAAAGAATTTAACTTTGTAATTAACGATTAAAAATAATTTTTTTTTATAATTACCTAGGTTGTTACTTTATGTTTTAAAAAGTGTTTTCCAGAATAGATAGGATATTTTCCTCAATAATTTTTTAAAATGATCAATCCAAATTATTTTCCATATAATATGTCAACCTTTGATGTAACCTATGCCTTACTAAAGATATGATCCAAGGATACCATTATTTCTATTTATCAAAAAGGTTTATTATTAAGACAAAATTGTTTTTATGAAAACCATTCTCTCTCTTCAGATATAGGATGATATAATTCTTATGAAACCTGCTTCTTTCTACCATAGGTTATCCTATTATTAAATAATAAAATTATTATTGAATATGTCTCTTTTCCACATATTATGATATAATGAAATGTTTACAAAACCCATTTCAATTCATCAGTAATGATATGATGATTTTTTATGATCATGTGAAACACATAAATATGGTTTTCATTTATGTGGCAGGTTGGACCTATATCACCCTCCATTGCATTGGGTAATGATTTATATCTCCTGAGATAAACAGGAATGGAATGGGCCGGGAACCCAGTTAAGTAAGGGACTTTGTCCACTATGATGGTCTTTGGAGTGATCCTTAACCACTATGATGGTTTATTGAGTGAACCCATTCGACTATTATAGCCATTAAAATGAGCCTTGGCTAAAATAGAAATGATTTTATTTTATGTTGGGTTTACCAAAAATCTAGTTATTTGGAAAATATTATGCTCGCATGGCTCATATTATTTGATTCACTTTTGATTAATGTCTTATGAACTCCCAATAATTATTCCATGACTCAAAATTATAATATTTTATATGCATAGTATGGTTTTAAAATATAATTCTCCTATTCACATACCCTTTCATTCATGTTATTCTTATATAACATCCCTTTTGACCATTACTGAGCATCTAATATCACACTTTGTTAGGTTTCTATTCCCCATTAAATGAGGAAAGGATTTATGTTAGGTATATTTATGAAGAGCACTAAATAGGAAATTTTTTTTGTGGATATATTGAATATCTATTTACCGATTAGAATATTTTGTTCTATGTCTCCCAAGGTACTAAACTATTAGGGTATTTAGGTGAATTTTTGTGTAATACAATTAATATTCTTATAAAAGGGTGTAATATTTATGTATGATAAGATTAGGTCATTATAATTACATTACGTATATTATTTGTAAGATTATTGAAAAGGAATTCCTTAATCTAAAGCAATAGGTTGTTGAATCTATTAGTACCTATGGGGAAACATATATAAAACTTATAAGGTGTACTTCTAGTATTATCATCTAACCTGAATTAAAGGGTAATAGATTATTTAGTGGAATAAAACAATGTATCCAAAGGAAGTTTTCCATAAAATTCTTCATTGGCTATGAATATATTGTTCAATTTGATATCAAGGTGGAAATGAAGATTTTAGGTACATATCAATCTTTTTATTTTGATAAGATGGTAAAAATAGAATTCAATGGGAAATCTAAAAACCATGGAGATAAGAAGATGATATTTTCATTATTCTAAAAGTTTTGGAAGAAAAAAGAATTTATTTTCTTAAGGGTACTATAAAATGATTTAAGTGTGAAAGGTAAGGTCATCGGGAAATCAAATAATGAAGTGATGGGAAGAATTAAGTTAATGGTGAAAATATAGAAAAAGATCCACAAAATGAACCATACACACTCTAATGTATCAATTTAATGTAGTATATACAATATACTAACTAGTTCCCAATTCAGAAGGTTAATTATGATGTTCAACATCAGCAACCTCTTAACATGATAGGTAAAGTGAAATCTCTCGTGATCACTATTTCTGATGATGGGTGTGGTAATGACATGGTGAAAGGTAATCATACCATGCACTATAGAACTAGAAATGTATTATTTGACTCTAGATCAACCAATTCATTCATATATAAATAATATTATAAGGGTATAAATATTCCACCCAAATTATTATATATATATTTAGTATTGAAAACCCAAACTGTAATGATGATTGCGTCTCAAGTCTACGATTTTTCTTCTGTTAATGTTTGTGAGAATGTGGTTCATGAAAATCTTTTCATTATTCATCTGGTTGAATTTAATGTTATCCTTGGCATGTATTGGATTTCTCTACATAAATTTCATATCAATTTCCATATAAGGGAAATAATATTTGATGTTCCAAAATAACCTATCATCTTCTATTGATATGATTATAAATATTAAGATCTAATGTAAATCATGACCATTGTATGATTTTTCATTCCTATTGAAGTGGTTCATTTATATTAAATGGTTGGGAAGAAACTCAAATTTGATGATACACTTATATTGATGTAGTTTTTTGATATATTTGCAAAATATTTTCTTATCCTTACACTTAAATGTGAATTTGAGTTCTCTGTAGAACTCATACCTGGTGCGACACCAATTTTAAAGACTCATAATAAAATATCCCCGATTGAATTTCATGAATTTAAAATGAAACTCCGGGATAATATTAATAAGGAATTCATTTAAAAAATTGTGACACCATGGGGTGAACCTATTATTTTTGTTAAAAATTAATATTGATCAATGAAACTCTGCAATACATTTTAGGAGCAGAACAATATCAAAATCAAGAATAAATAACATTTATGTCATACTGATTACATATTATATCAACTATTAAGAGTTCAAATCTCTTACAAGATTCACCAAAATTCATGATATCATTAATTGAGGTATAATAATGAGGGAATACCCATGAAAACATTCCATTTAAGGTTTAGACACTATGAATATATAGTGATTCCATTCGGTCTTAATAATTCCCCAACTATCATTATAGATTTACTGAATTGTTTTTAGAGATTACCATGGTCAATTTTTGGTAGTCCTTAAAGATGACACTCTTATCTATTCAAATATCGAGGAAGAGAATGAACATTAGATCCTACAAAAGGGAAACAAATTTAAAAAAATTACAATGTGTGAATTTTTCCAATAAATGGTTTAAATATTTTGTGTGTATAGTCTCAAAAGTGGGTATGTCGATAGATTCCTCGAAGAAAAATTATGTTCAGTGTAGGGCTAGGAAAACTATAGGTATTGATATTTCACGTTTTCTTAGTTTACCTAGTTATTATTGATGGTTTTTTGATATCTTCTCTTGACTATCTAACCCACTAATTATGTTAACTCGTAAGGGAGGCGTATTCCCCTCGACAACTTAGTGTGTGGGAGATTTCAAGGAACCAAAGATATGATTAGTTAGCTCGCATATAATTACATTAAAATTCAATAGAGATGTGTTTTTAATTTGTATTGATGAACCCAAGAAGTGATTCAAATGTTTTCATATGAAAAATTACATGGTTATTTCTTATAACTCATGGTAATTGAAAGTTACTGAGAAAAATTACCCAACTCCAGATTTGTAGTTTTCTATGTTAATTTTATCATTAAATATATTGACCTGTTATCTTTATAGAGAAAAGATTAATATATATACTAATCAAAAAAATATGGAATATATTTCCATAGAAGGAGTTTAATATGTTCCAGAGAATATGGCAGATCTGATTAAATATTATGGTCGCTCAATACATTACCACCTCAGGAAAGAAAACTTAGTGGCTAATTACTTGGGTTGAAAAGATCAAGATAGCATATCCATGATGAGGATTTAATAAGATCTAATATCTTTGTATTTAAAAGGATGGATCTAAAAATCATAAAGAATGGGGGGAAATATATTATTTCTAAATTTAATGTTCAACAATCTATCGAAGTGAATAATAAAGAGGTGAAAAGGGAAGATGTATAGCTATAATTGAAGGTTATAAATTTCCATGAGTTATCCTTTATAATTATGGAATTATAAGGTTTTGTAATCATGTATGTGTTACTTATTTATCATATTTGAGTAATTATTTTCTAGAATAATATCATAGTTTATCATTCTCTATTCATCCTAGAATAATGAATATGTATAGAGATTTGAAAGAGTGTTTATGGTGAGATAGAAAAAAAAAGATATTAGAGAATTTGTATATCAGTTTTTGATATATTAGTATGTTGAGGATAAGAGACAAATTTATAAGGGGATACTACATCCATTTCCCTTTCCAAAATAGAAATTTAAAAATATTACAATGGATTTTGTTTCTCACACTCCCCAAAACTTCTAAATTGAATAAACTTATATGGTTTTTATTCACTTACCTTACAATGTTAGCATAATTCCTCACTATCAGAGAATACTTATCTATTTATCTTATTTTGATAATATATATTTTTAATGTGTTCAGGTTTCCTATAGTACCACATTAAATTTTATGATGTTGAGATCTATGGATTTCCTAGAAGTTCTTGTGATGTCTTCTAGCAAGATCTTAAAATAGAGTAGATTTTTAGCAATGTGTATCATCCTCAAACAGGTGGTTAGACTAAGAGAATAATTCAAGCCCAGGAATATATTGTGAGATCTTATTCTATTAGTTTTAAAGGTGGTGGTTTTAACACATTCCCCTTGTTGAGTTTTCATACAAAAATATCCTTAACTAAAGCACTCATATGGATTCCTATGAATCCCTATATGTAAATAACATTATAACTACATTTTACAAGTATAATATAGAAGAATGAAATAAATTGAAACTATATATATTTTATGAATTGGTGTATAATGTTAGATACATTCATAAAGAGATCAAGGAAGTTCATAGTCGGTAGAATCCATATATTGAAAATCAGCAGTGTGATCCTGAAATTCATGTTTGTGCAAAATAGTTTCTAGGAATTTATACATGGAAGAAGTAAATGGGATTTTTAAGTAATTAAAAACAAATCCTAAGGTATATAATTCCATTTAATATTCTTTACCATATCAGTATGGTAGATTATTGGTTGCAAACTCCACCAAACCCCCCTCAAGTTGATGATGTGTTCTATGTATCTCTTCTAAATATATATATACTTAAACCTTTACATATAATAAATTCATAGGTTATACTACAAGAAAAAAGATTATTATTATGATGAATACCCTGTGAATATTTCGGATCATATAGATACTGTTCTATGAAACAAGACCACTAACCTAGTAAATGTTTTCTAGAAAAAACACCAATTTAAAAAGTTTTATGGGAACCTGAAGAAATGATGAGGAAAATGTATGATCATTATTTTGGATAAGATTTTTTAATTTTTAGGGATAAATTAATTTTAAATGGATTTAATGTTACACCTTTAGAATTTATACTATATTTTTTTCAAATAGATTTAATTTTTTGATAGGTTTTGATACATTCAACACCGAGCTTTAATAAACCTCTAAACCCTATTAATATTATAATATAAAGATAAAAATTAATACTTATCCTTTAAAATTTGAAAACTAAATATAAATAACCAAATTTTATATATTATTTATACTGTATTTATATAAATAAAACATATTGATTAATATGTATTTAGTTTTTCATAGTCATTTTATGTTTCAAAAATACTATTTTCTCAAAAAACAAATTGTTTCTTTTTGTAAACAATATTAAAATAAAATTTTCACTCTATTATAAAAAAAATTTGAAAACAAAACATCATTTTGAAGTCATAATTTGAAAATTAACTTATGGTGAAATTTTTGTATTTTTGTGGAAAGATTAATCTTTCGATGAATAGTAAAAAATACTTGTTTTTTATTGAAAATTTATTTTGGTTATAAGGTTAATTATAAAAAAAATGGTTTTAAAATTAATATTTTTACAATTATATATTTATTAATTCAATTTAATTAATGGGAATTAATTTCATGTTGATTTTTTATATAATTTTTTTATACTTTTGACCATTTTCTCTTTGTATAAAGGCTTTCTCATCACAGCTCTGAGTTTAATTTCATATTGAAATATTCTAATTATGTGAATGGAATTTAGAAAATTGGATTTCATTTTTTGAATCATAATAATTCAAGTTTTCTAATAAGGTCAATATAATTTTTTACCACAATTAATAATAAAAACAATAAATAAGTATTTACCGCAGTTAAGGTACAAATGGGTTTATTGGGGGTTATACTAAGAAGATAAGGGTTAAAAAGACTATAACACTTGTAAAATTCAGATTTTATTCCCATATTTCAATAAATTAATTCACAAAATCTAATCTATATTAATTTGGAATCCTATTTCATTGGAATTACATTATTATTTTGGATTATTTTTGTAAATTTTAATATAGATTCCAAGTTGGTAACATTACCTCAATTATAAATGTTTGTGACCACCCTACACATAATAAAACTATAAATAAATATATTTTGGTTAAAACCTATGAAAATAACTCAATAAAATACTTATACATGTTATATATCTACATATACTCCCAAAATATTAACAATAGGGTCCCTAATAAGTGATCTAAAATAGGTGTATCTACAAAAATGTAATTTTATTTTAGAAGAACATCCTTTTTATTTATTATTTTTCATAATTAGTAATATATTAAAATATTAAATATAAAAACACTAATAAATCATTTATACTGATATGCTTTTATTTTAATTTAAGAACATATATTCAACCCCACTTTCAACGAATGAAAAATGAAATCGTTGAACATGTTTAAGGCAGACTACCTCCCCGTGAAGCGATGTAGTTTTTTCCATAATAATATTTTGTGTATGGATATAATTAGGGATTTAAAAAATTATTTTTGTAAAATTTCTATTATTTTGAAAATTTTATATCACAAATACCTTCTTAATTTATATTTTGTGCATGATATGATAACATCGCTCATGTTTATGGTGGATTATCCCTTCGAGAATTGATGAGATTAATTTTCTATTACACCCTAAATGGAATTTAGTAAAGAGGTATTTAATGAATAAAAATTATATATATGATATAATAATGATTCTATACTGGTAATATATATTTTTCTCAATATTCCATCCAATCAATCAAGAAAATGGAAATATTATTCTTGTGTATATACTCCCTACCGCCTCTATGAACAGTGTATTTAATTTTTATCATTATCTATTATGGATTAATCTAAAAATATATATAATTATATATATGGTATTTATATCAAGGATAAAATTAAATATATGACGTAAACATTATCAATATAATAGATCCAAAATAACAAATCAAAAAATACAAGAAAAAAAGGAATTAGTATACGAAATGTAACTTTTACAAAGAATTGTTGATAAAAGTGTAATAAAAGTTAATTAGTAAATAATATATATTATGATATATATATATAGTTCTATAATATATTTATAATAAACCTATTTTTATTATATAGATTTTTTTAACATGTATGATGGAATTTGATAGATAAGGTAATGGATTTTTATCGCAGTTTTATTTTGTACGAGTTAAATTCCATATTCACCAAGTGTTTATTTTTTGTTGTGTACATTCTACCAAATAATGTATTTTATATTGATAATTATTTAATTTTTGGGTATTTAAATATCCATTTTAGGATCTCACCTTTAGGAGGTTTACGGTTCAACAGTTACCAAAGAGGTAAGATATTTTTGTATCAATTCACTTTCTTTGAGACATTTTTTATTTTATGCACCTATATTATTTTATAAGCTATATATAAAGACCCTTTTACATGTACTATCATGAATTTATTAGCTCTCATGTTATTATAATTTTAATTTAATATTATTACTTCATTGTTTTTATAATTTTACGTTACTAAATTGGTAAATATTTTATGTTATAATCTCTTCGTTTATCAGAAATATTTATGATTATGTTTTTGATGATAGAATCTTATGGTCCACCCCTCAATTAATAAATAATTTTTCTCCTCCCATCATTATTTCATTATAATTAATGTCTTCCCTTTGTTTTTCTATCTTTATATACTCAAGTGTTAAAATAATTTTTAAAAGAAAAATCATCATTATTTATTTCTTCAGTCAAAAATGAATTTTTCTTCCAAAAAATTATTTTCTAAAAAAGATTTCAAAATGTTTTTTAACATTACCCAAATTATTTGTTAATGAAATTTTCATCCATGTTTTAATTTTAAAAAAAATTAAAGGAATCTTTATATCATTTTCCAAACAATGCATGTTTGTTTTTATCAAAAATGTGAATGGACTCAACATTTTTACATATATAGCATGAGTGGAATTCTAAAAAATCCAGGAAGAAATAATAATTTATAATAATCCAAGTTTATTTTCAAATAAAAGGATTTTTGGAAATTTTAGATTAATTTAAAAAAAAATTCAAATATGAAATAATATTTCCCCCAATAAATGCTTTCAATGATTTATAAAGGTTCAATTATATGTTTTCAAGGTTATTTTCAATGAAAATGATTTCCAGAATTTTTAATAAATTTTTAGTTTTAAAAATTAATTTTCAAAAAATAATTATTTTCCCTAAGAAATGATCCAAGTGATATTTAAAAATCATTTTACATCAAAAATGAAATCTTTTTTTCTACTTATGATTTATAGTGGATATTATTCAAAGGATACAATTCTTATTCTTTCTTTGGGTGGTTTATGTTTATGATGAAAATATTTTTACAAAACCCACCTCTCTTAAATGGTTTATAGCATGAAAAGATTATTATGATACCTGATTCATTTCAAGGTTTATGATATTATAATATAATGAAATGACTATGAAAACTGTATCATTTCCATAGGATTTGATATGATAATTTTTTTATAAAATCTATTTCATTTCATTTTAAATAATACGTTGAATGTTTTATTATATTTTTAAACACATGTGTATGAGTTTCATTATGTGATGGGTGGGACCTATATCTCCCACAAATGAATTGGGTAAATATTTATATTTCATGAGATAGATTGGAATATAATGGTATTGGGAGTGAACATTTACTACTATGATGGTTTGGATAGTAAATCCAATCAACTATTATATCTTTGGTAGTGAGCCTTGACTAATATGGAAAAGATTATCTATGATTTTTAGTATTCAACAAATATATGTTTTTATTCTAATGTTATAATCTCATGTCTAATGTTCTTTGATTTCCTTATGATTCGTTCCATATGAACAACCATAATTTACAAAATGAATCAATATTATGATCCTTAATATATAATTTTAATATGTCATTCTCATATTCACAAGCCCTTTTTTGTATTATTATTATATATCTCCCTTGTTTACCCTTATTGAGCATCTAAACTCACACTCTCTTATGTTTCTATTCCATAGGTTTTGAAGAATAGTTTTAAGTAGGGTATTTCTAAGAAGAGTAACATGTGGGATGATATTTGTGGTATATTTTTAATATCAATAAAAAATAAAAATATTTTAGATCTTGTCTCTAATATATGAATTCCATTATAGTCCTCGGGTGTGTGTTTGAGTAATGTAATGAATATTCTTCTACAATATGTAATATATATGTAGTAAAATCTTGGATTTCCATATTATGAGCCTTATATGCCTTATGAAATGACTATAAGTATTATCATGTGATGAGAAACATATGTGATGATCATAGGATATGCCTTCTTAATATATCGTAAAAATATACTTCCTAGAGTGATTATAATAGGTTGTATCACTTGAAGAGTAAGGGATACTATATATGATGAGCATGAGATTCCATTTTTAAAGATCATGGGGTTCTTTATGTGAAACAAATATGTTTTCTCATGTGAATGGAAAAATATTTCATGGGTGACAGGACTATGATTCATTATTTGGTGAGTATAATATTCTTTATATGATGATCATGAGATGCCTTATGTAATGAGCATAAGTTTCTTCATGTGATGAGCGGATAATGCATTATGAGAAAATATTCGGATGCCTTCTCTGAGGAACATAATATTATTTTTGTGACAATCCCATTATACCATAGGTAATTATCATAAGATTCCCTATGTGACTATTATTGGATGCCCTCATATCCTTTCCAACATAAGATTAAGTAGATGTTTGTGATGCATGAAATTCCTAGTATACTCATCATCTCCCAAATAATTTATCACAATTCTAAAGAAGAAAGTGATGTAATTAACCAATTTCAACATAAATATGGTGTTGGGAATGGGATTCATGAACCTTTCATAAATCTGTTTGGGAGTCCTATACTAGGAAATGATCTTTCCAATGTGGGAGAGTTATAAATATCCCATCCTACAATTATAATTAGAAATATTATACCATCACCCTAGTTTTGACAAGATTACTGTATTTTCACAGATAAAATGTGGGACCAAGATCAAGACAACAAATGACATAGTCTGACATGGATAACCTGGATGAAAGTATCAGAGACAACCGAACCTAATTATTCTCTAGAATATAGTATGTACCTACCATCAGTACACAGTCATCATGAATCATAGTAGTTACTCATACATCAACAAACACTTAGTTGATAAAATTTTCACATAATCAAACTCTACACTATCACACATCAAGTAAAACATTAACCAATTCCATCATAACAAACCTATAAACATTAATAAACATCTGGTTTCCTCAAATTACACTAGTTAAATCATGTGAAACATCTCCAAGCCCATAATTACATATACATAATGTTAATTTTATTTCACACTATGAATCGACCACTAACTCTACTGGTTATTAATTTATCCTCTTTGTTGACCAACATGAGTATAAGGACTCCATTTACTTCCCCCCATAACTTCTTCTACCCTAGCTCATATGCCTATATTTGACTAGATCTATGACCACTAGATGAATACAATGTCACCAATACAAACCTCTATAATTCCCCATGTGGCCATAAGAATGATACTTCTTAGGAAACAAATCACAGTAGGCTCAAACGTGGCCCATATTTCTACACTAGTAACACCTCAACGAAGACCCACTTCATAGAGGTAACATAGATCCTCTACCTTACCATCTGGATGTGTTACCACATATCCCTACTTTTGGATACCCTAAACCCTTCTAGATGTCATCCTAGAAACCACTACATGGTTGGGGGAACACCCATTTTTTAGGTTTTACCCCTACAATGTCATGTTATCTAACTTAAAAAATTTGGTCAATCTAAAATTATTTAACTATAACAGAATGGAATATTGAAGATCATCCTCAAATCCTCAATCCTTGGAAATATCATATATCACTTGTATCAATATAAATCATAATAGGCCAATCAACGAAGAATTATAGTCCATGAAAAATCCCTCTCTCAATACTAGGTTAATGAACACATAAAATATTTTATCCTACTATGAATCGAGGAATAAATGCTCAAAAAACTCACTTCAATGTATTTTCGTGTGAGACCCTCATGTCTACATGCCTATACAAGCCCATAACATAATAATTTATCTGGTACTGTTAATATATATGCCCCAAACATTACTATCCAACTTGGTGATATATAAATATGATTAAAAATATTTTTAATATACTCGATCCATTACTCTTCTACGTGGATCCCACCCTCTCTCTGAAACAAGGGAGGATATTTATACTATAACTCTCTGGTCAAATATTCCATGGTTGGAAAATCTCTATAAGATATTGTTCCAATACTCTAAAAAAACCTTCCAAAAATCACCCTAGTCTAATCAACAAACCACTAACCTAGCTCATATAGCCACCATGGTTGGCATGTATACCTCAGAACCATTAATTATGGATCTTGTCCATATCCTAACTTAGGGGCTCTATCCAGTGCATGCCTTAATGAAACCATATCTGCACCATCCTTATTCATTAATTGATTCCTTCAATGTTGAATACCAATTAGAACATAATACATTCTAAATATGCATATAATAGTTATGATATTACAAATAGGTAAAGATTTAACTTACAACCCATATCACTAGTCCATACCATTCCCTTCTTATACTCAGTTCATAAAAATATACCCTACACCCCACCTACCCATCACGGGGTCATGTAACACAAAAATCACACACACACATACATAGTATCTATATACATGATACCAACAATACTCTTTACCCCCACCTTGATGAGTATAATATCACCAAAAAACAATATGGGAAAACACCATATAAGATGTTATGAAATTTGAAATAGAAAAATCCTTTAATATAATTACTGTAGATATAACAAGAATTTATGTTAATTTTATCTAAGTCTTACACAAATAACATGATGCATGAGTACAACCTCTTTCCAATCTTATCCTCAATTAAAATCCCCAAAATCAAGAACATAAAATTCCATATTTTCCGTATCAAATTACTCAATAGTAATCATGAAAAAAAAATCTTGGTCCCATGGTGACTTGGACTTCAACTAACATATTTTCTAGATAGAAACATAATTTCATGTTGGTATTGCATCTTAACACATCTCTAAACCTCTATGTGCCATACCCAAAATAACAATTAAACGACCACTCAATAGAACTTTATATTGACCATCTATAATACCACATTTTGGTACTCCAAACCCAGATCACTCAAATAGAAGTTGATCCTGATTTTTAATAACCTTGGGCATTCCTCCCTGAATGTCATGGATTGTTCACCCCAAGTGGGGGATCAAAGAGGTGATATTATTCCCTCTGATATGAGGGAATACTAAAAATAAGTATAAGAAAAACAATGTAAAACCAAATAACATCATAGAAATAATAATAAATATTATACCATGAGATATATATATATATATAATTATATAATTATATTCTAGTCTTATTAATATAATGTTGATAAACTATAGGTTATTCATAAATATAAAATACTAACAAAATAAAAAAAACTCTTTCCTAACATTGAAGAACCATTAGATATATCTATAAAATTCACAAATAACATTCCATTACATCAAAAACAATCATCATCCTACTACATACTAGTCATATGGTCCTTTAACTTACATTTACAATAATCATAAAGTATACAGTGTACTCGAGGGACCATGTAGTGTGTGGGTATAACATAGTAGGCCCCCACCAACAAGGTCCCTAGATAATAAAAATATGTATAACACTATATTCAAAGTGAAATAAATGGAAACAAAAATATTAAAAAAACCCACTTTACTTCTTTATTTACTCTCCGTGAGTAATATCTATAACTAAATTATAAATTATTGGAGTATGATGAGGTTCCCATGGTCTTCTACCCTAAAGGCTGCCTTTTCCTTATAACTAGTTTCATACAACATTGTATTACATGAAAACACCTATATCGTACAACTATCCAGAACAATTCACAAGGCCCTAAAAGTATGTTTGCATCCTATGTTAGGAGATCAATAGTCAATTATTACCTGTTCGAACTCATATCTCGACAACATAAATAATCCAAGGCATGATGAGCTCCATCCCCAACCGATGATCTTATTCTCTACTCATATCTTCAGTTCATCGCTATATAATATCCCTCCTACAATTAAATAGTCAACATTTTCAACCTAAGGAACACATATATTAAGGTTACTATCAAACAACCTGTGTTTGACACCACCACTTGAATCTAATATTATGTTTACACTACCCAAAATGGCCTCAACCCCGTAGCGAGTGACATAACCATCAACCTATATACCTAACTACTACATGGAACCACAATCACCACCCATGGATGTTGTCATCACCACTCGTTCCACATTAGTTATCCTCACAACCATAATACCAAACAACCCACACCCATTGTTTCCTCATGTAACCACATTAAATGATACATCACATGATTCACAACTTTACCATTCTGAGTGACTTAACAAGAATTCCTAGATCCACTAACCAAATATAAGCTATACACATGGAACAACCCACAATTTTAAAAATTAGACTAACCATAGTATTCTCACACAATGAACTAAAACCATAATTATTTCCATAATTGATCTCCCACATTACCGTAACTATACCCATAAACCAAAAGTTGTATAAATAGACATATAACATCCAAAAGACCTAGGAACACATGTTTATAGATAGAATGACTCTACTTATTTAGTATCATTGAATTATCATATAATTATCTGAATAAATAATAAAAATAGAGTAAAATCACTAAAATATTGACTTTATTTTAGACTCGTTATAATAGTGGAAAATTTAGTAATATTGAACAAAGGGTGTTGACCCATAATCATGTTGACACGCTACAAAAGGTGGCTCATCAAACAAACCATAATCAATGATGTATCACATGGAAGGAGATGATGGATTGAGAGAGGTAGAGAAAAGGTATATATCCCCTATTCTAGGAGTAAAATGAGAATATTCCATCATTTTAATGATTAATTAAACTAATTAAATGAAACTATGTAAATATGGGAAAATTTACACTATGGTGTGGAAACTTTGGCTCAAGGAAAAAATCCCTATACTAGGGATAAAAATAAAAAACCCACTCCGTTATCCATGAAATATTGTTGTATTACCCTCCTCATCCTAGAAAAATTCTCCCCTTTACTAAGGTTTCATAGTGTAACCCTCACCTTTTTTGGAATGATCTGTAAACATACCTCAAACTTTATATTATACTAAAAAATTTTAATTATAAATACCCACTCATTAAACATTAATTACTTATATAGTGAAATATCCCCCTTGTATCCTATAAATTATAATAATATGTAACGACTTTTCGTGTCATAATTGTAACACCTGGATGTTTGTAAGGAAATATTTTCTATAAATAATTTTTATTCTTCAGTAGCTTATATTGAACGCAATCATGAGTTTAAACGAACTATGATATTCCCTTAGTATAAAATTACCATTATATCCTAGTCATTAGGTTAGTAGGAATAATAATAAATAACTTATGAAAGTGCATTTTGAATTCATTGGCTATCAATTATTTATGAAAAATATAAATCAATTATATATTTTTATTTTTGAGTGAATTAATTTTTTTAATGAAATTAATGTGATACATATGTGTTATATAATTAATAAAATATTTTTTATATCTATCTAATGGATATTTTTGTAATATCGTATAATTAAAAACCTAATTGATGTATAAAAACCCTTTTTAAGTTTAATTTTAAACATTTGAATGACGAACCCCTTTTAAATTAATATTTTGACACATTAATCAGTATTATATGACAAAATATACATTTTATTTGGAATAGGGATATAAAAATTTACAATGGATGATTTTTTGATTTTTTTTGACAACTTTCATGTTTTGATGAATAGTAAAAATATGATAAATTTTAATTGAAAATAAATTTTTTCATTGAAATAATTTATATGGTTAAATTATTTTATTTAATGGTTTAAAAGTATAAATAGAGTATATTATTACCATTTAGTATAATATTGCTCATTGGAATTAATTTTACATTAAATTCCGATGTAAAAATAATTCAATATTTTGAAATATTTTAATTTTTAAAACTTGTTTTCCCATTTCAAAAATGTGATTAATTTAAATAAATTATTGCAACTTCTATGTTTTTAATTTTGAAAAATGTATTCCATATTTTGAATCATTATGTATAAATTATTTCAATATGATTCATTTATTTTTGGGCATTATGAATAGTTACATTAGTAATTATTTTTATTATTGTTGTTAATGGTAAATTGGGTAATTAATGGTAAAAATTAAATTATAAAATTACCTTAACACCTGAAAAAATACTATTAGATAACTAAATTCGACCCTTATAATATATTATTATAAATGGAATAACTTAACGGCCTCTTACCATTCAATATGACTTGAATATAATAAAAACAAATGAATGTGACAAAATGTCACGATCTCATTTATATGAGTATATTAATTTTAAAATATGGATAACTAGGAGATAATATCAACTATAAATAGTTTGTAGAAAGACAACAGAATTAAATACATCATAGAAATTTATTTATAATTTTTTGAAATAAATGAATTATAATTAATGATGAAACAATAGTGTTGTAGAAATTATTTTATTAATAGGAATATCAATAAATTATTTTAAAATTATGAAAATAAATATCACATTAACTAATTAATGTACTCAATGAATTTTTTAGGTTAATATGATATGTTAGTAATATATTAAATATTTTTATTTTAATTTATCTTCTTTGTGGATTTTATTTAATTGAATATAAATGAATATTATCTAAATCGACACTATTTATATTTTATAAAAATAAAATATTATTAAATTATTTAAAATTTCATAAATATATTTAAAATTAAAAATTTGAAAATAAAAATATCTAAAATGTCATCAAATTTTTATTTATGGTCAATTAACACCATATAAGAAAATATTTATAACCATTAACTATTTAGAATAATATTACCACAATTAAAATTAAATACAATAACTGAGTATCAATTAAAAAGATGTAATTTAAATTGATAATATAACATGTCAAAATTTTATTATTTTATGATATTACAACCCTATATCATATTATTTTCAAAATTTGTACATTTTGGAGGTTTTTGGTAGGGTTTGATTTTATTATAAATTATTATAATGGAGTTTCCAAAAGTGCCCCTCACCACAATTATAAAAGGGAACCTCCTCCTTCGCATTCTCACTTCATTTTGAGACTTCAAGCTCGTCCATAACCTTCCCTTTTTCATTATAAACTTATTTATTTTATTTATAGATGGTTGGGTCATCATAAAAGACAAACTCTAGTGATCTAAGATGAGATTTAGTGGAAGCACGTCGAGGAAGAGGTAATCTCTTCTACTCATTCTTTCAGACTTCTTTCTTCTTCTACTTCATCTTAATTAGTTGGTTCGTTATAATGTAATGACATAAGTATAAATAATATATATATATATGTATTTTTATGTTATTATAAATATGAAAAATGTCATATTTCACCTTCTATCAATCCTATGGAAAATGAAATCATCGCGCATGTGTACGTACGACTTACTGTCTACACGCAGTGGTGTAATATGTTTTCCACCACCACCTTAATTGGAAAGGTTTAATGATGTATATAATAACTATATAAGATTATTGTAACATTTTAATGATTATCAAATATTATACACCATCCAATTCAATACCATTCAACAATTTCGGGAATGATATCATCGCTCGTGCGTACGTACGACCTACCGTATCCATAATGCGATGTGATTCATTCTACCTGATTTTCACTGAACCATGATTACATAAATGAATTTAATGAATAAATACGATATATATTATACTAATACAATTATTTAAATGAATTAATGATAACCTAAAATATTATTAACAACTTATCCGACAAAACATGCATAAGAACATAAAGTAGTTAATACCCGAATAATAAGTAATAATGAAATATTACTTACAAAAGGTTTAAAATATGACCATAAATGTTATCCTAAAAATTATTATGAATCAGGAATAAATAATTAACATTATTTTAATCATTATACAAGAGTTTTGGATACATAAGAATCATATCAAACCTAAAGTAAGAGATAATTTTACAATCTCATTTTTATCCGTGATTGTTTATACGTAGGTATTTACTGGGGTATATTTATCATCCACATAAATTTTTCCTTATTATGTAATATTATTTCTATTCTAATCAAAAAATTTAAATTCACTTTTTCCCATTGGTAAATATTAATTAAAGTGTATGAAAGGAATATTTTTTCGTTATTCGATTTTAAGTACTTTTTAGCTTTTCTAGAAAAAGTATGAGGAGAATTTTTTTAACTTATACAGCATGAATAGATTTGTATGGTTTCATGACACCCTATTTTCATGAAGCATCTTCTACACTATTTCAAAATTATTTTAAACTAAATTCTTATATTATATAATTTCTTGGTATTTTGATAAAATAAATTTTTTTTAAGAAGAAATGATATTTTCCTCAAGAATTAATTTCAAGTGTTTTATCTAAATTATTTTCCATCTAAGATGAAGATATTTAAATAGGGTTATTTTTATATCCATATTATTAACATGATATTAATGTGTTAATTATGGAATAATATTTTATAAGGATTATCTTATAAAATAATTATGTTTAAAAACCCCATTTTATTTCACAAGTTATGCACCGGTAAATGATTTCTGTTTTTGTGGCACATGTAAGAATGGTTCCATTATGAGATCAGTAGGACATATATCTCCCTCCAATGCATTGGGTAAATATTTATATCTCATGGGATTGATATGACTAGAATGGAATTTAAATATGGTTAAATAATACAGGATTGGAATAAGGAGTGAACTTAGTTCAGTAATGGACTTTGTCCACTAGGATGATCTTAGAAATGATACTTGACTTATCTGAAATAATTTTCTATGCATACAGGTGTATGGAAAGAAATTCCATGTCTTATTTTTTGACTGTTGGGATTACATTTCACTTTTTGGATTTACCCATGACATGATATTTTGATCTTTTATATGCAGGATAAGATTTTCAAATTTTATGTTTTTATTATAATGATATTATTGATATTTCCCTTGTTTACCCTTACTGAGAATTTGAGCTCACCCATTTATATGTTTCTTTTCCTTGGGTCACGAAGAAGGGCATTAACTAAGATATGTCAAAAAGGAGTCTAGTTTTGTAAAAATAAAAAGGAGACAATATAGATGTTTTATGAACCAATTGTCTATGTTCCCTAGTTTCTAAAGACACTAAAGCTATATGGTCCTAGAGTGATTTTTTTATGTTGTGTAATAAAAATACTTAAATGTTGAAGAAATATATACATGTAAATTAGAGGTTGTTATATTAGGTATCATATCAAATTAATAGTTAACCTTTAGAAATATGGATGATAGAACCTTAGTGAGAACCTTAAGGTTATGTCTAAGTATAGGTTATAACCCTATCTTAGTGTTTTGGAGATGTTCAACAATAACCTAAGATAAAACCTAAAGTGTCCTAAATTGAAATTTTATTCATGAATTATGTGGTTTTCAGATTCTGATTAGTTATTCTCATACTATACTTCTTAGTATTATTCAATGGTTAGAACCTAAAGGAACCACGTTAATGCTGAATGCGATGAGAAATTCAATGATTTTCCCCCTCAGAAACCAAATGTAATGGGATATGGAATGAAAAATATTGTATCCATGCTCACAAAAAATTCTAAAACTATGAATAATGAAATAATTCCAAACGAACATGTAGGGGGGCTAAATTCTATTGAATCCTTTATGAGGCAGCGCTAACCTTCATTCAGTGGGTCCTCTGATCCATTAATGGCTGAACAATGGATCAGTACCACTAAAAATATATTTTTAGTTATACAATGTTTTCAACATGATAAATTCATCTTAATAGTATATCATTTGGAAGGTGAAGCTAATCAATGGTGGAATCTTATCTAGAATATGAGGCAATGAGATTAAATTGATTCCATGGAATATAGGAGTTCAACAAGTTATTTTTCAACAAGTACATTTCTTGTATTCTTCTAACAAAGATGGAGAAGGAGTTCTTTAACTTTAAGAAAAAGGACGATGAATTTGTTGGTACCTACAAAGAAAATTTTACATGACTTACAAGGTATGATTCTAGAATTACTATCCAACCTGAGAGTAAAATTGATCAATTATTTAGTGGCTTCAAACCAAGTCTTCAAAGGGAATTCTTCATAAGGGACTTCAATATTAATGATGAATTTTTTTTTGTGATATCAAGGATAAGATTAATATTGGAGTAACCCATCACTCATATGGGTTTAATAAGAAGAGAAAATTGAATTCAAATGAAAATCTAAAGACCACACTGAAAAGAATATGGGTTTTCTCATATGTACAATGTGTGGAAAGAAACATGTAGGGAATTATCTTAAAGGGATCCATAAATGATTTAAATGTGGAAAATTAGTTCATAGAGAAGTTGAATGCTGATGTGATGGAAAAAGGATGTCTAATGATGTGAACAATGAAAAAGCTACACATAATAGACCTCCTACAAATCAATTTTACAAGTGTAAGGAAATGGGGAATTATTACAATCAATTCCCAAATCCAAGGGTTATTTATGATGATCAACATAAACAGACTCTTAAGTCCAAATAAAATGGAAAGTCACATGAAATCATTATTGGTGATGTGATGTATGATAATGAAGTGGTGAAAGGTACACTTACGGTCCACACTAAAGTAGAAAATGTTTTATTTGATTCTGGATCAACCCACTCATTTATTTTTATAGAAATTTCTAAGGGTGTCACTATATTATCTCAACAATTAGATGTTCAGCTAGCTATGACAACTCTTAATGTCACAATGGTCACATCAAAGGTTTACAATTCTTCTCTAGTTGAAGTTTGTGGGAATTTTCATCCTTCAAATCTTATGATCCTTCCTATAGTGGAATTTAATGTGATTCTTGGCATGGATCGGATTTTTCTATATGGATATCATATCAATTTCAAAGGAAGGGAAATCATATTTCATATTCCAGATCAATCTGTGATCGTCTATCGATGCAAGGATGAATATACACTTTTAGTATAATTTTATTCCATCTTATCAGTCTAGATTACTATAAATGAAAGTTATTTATCACAAATGGTTGGGGAGAAACTCATGATTAAGAATAAACCCATTGTAAGGGATTTTTATAATGTCTTTCTGGAGGAATTTATAGGTCTTCCAACATATCGATTATTGATTTTTTATAGAACTCATTCTGGGTGTTATGCCTATTTTAGAGACACCATATAGAATGGACCCAATTGAGTTTTATGAATTTAAGAATCAACTCCAACAGAATCTTGATAACGGATTCATATTCCCTAGTGTGTCACCTTGGGGATCACCTGTTCTATTTTTTAAGAATAAAGATGGATCAATGAGACTCTGTATTTATTATCGAGATCATAACAACATAATTATCAAGAACAAATATCCTCTTTCCCACATTGATGAAATATTTTACCAAATATTCAGAGCTCAATAATTTTCCATGATTCATCTTTGTTCAGGATATCATCAATTAAGGGTAAAAATGAGTATATATCAAAGACAACATTCTGTACAAGGTATTGGCACTATAAATTTATAGTGATGCATTTTGGTCTTACTAATGTCCCCGCAATCTTCATGGATATAATGAATAGATTCTTTAGAGACTATATTGATCTTTTTATGGAAGTATTTATAGATTATATTTTTTTCTATTCAAAGAGAAAGTAAGAACATGAAGATCACATGAGAATTTTACTGATATAGCATCCCAAATTTTTATCATATAAACTTTTATTACATTATACAAAACTGAGGATCTTTAAGGTTTAGTGTCTTGGAAACCAGGAACTTATTACATGAGAAAAAAACATTCTTCTTAAACACTTGTAAGGATTCTTCATTTGTTCATCCTAAGTTCATTACAGCATCTCATAACCTGGGAGCACACATCAAAGGAAAGGGTGAGCAAATGGCCCAGTAAGGGAAACAAGGGAAACATTTTACATGAGAACTTGAGATACATCAAAAGTCATGAAAAATAACTTTAAGGCATGAGAAGGAGATCATGAGACATATTATAATAAAAATCACATGTTTCATAACTTGAATATGTGGCTACAACATTTAACATAGACAATAATTTATTTTTCACCAAGGTCCATCCCCAAGGTGTCATTAAAAATTACCAAGGTTATTCACCAAGGTCTAAGTCAAAATGGTCATCTCTAGAGATTTTACCCAATGCATTGGAGCGCTATCAGGGAGCACCCATAAATTTGTCTTTATTATCATGTGATCCACATATATCATCATCAATCATGTCATAAAACCCCATATAGAATAAAAGAAATGGGTTTCATTTCATAATCATAATGTTTTAAAAACTGCTTTAAATACATGATCTTTATGTCACTTTAAACCCACGGAAAGGGAAAGCGGGTCTCATGTATGTAAATCGCAGAATTTAAAATAGAAAATCTTGGTATATATGTGAATACACTTTTATAAGGAAGAGCTTTTATTATTCTCTTAATAAAATGAATGAATTTGAGAATAAGAGAGAGACATTTTGAGACGGAAATTCTGCAGCATAACAGCTATGTTACGAGGTTTTAGAAAACATTGAAAAGAGAGGGGACATGGGTCACCCACTCATAAATGATCCATAAAACAGTAGGGTAACAGAATATAAATGATTTAAGAACATGTTAATGAAATTTTAAAAATATACCATATGAAATGAATAACATGAAAGAAAGACAAAAATAATATTTCTCTTATGAAAATTCGGCAGCCTAACGGCGTCACTTAAACTTTAAAAAAAAGAATTGACGAGGTCAAATAGGGTCTCTCATCATATGAACATAAAATATCAGTATGATAGATGTAGAGATAAGACCCCAAAATAATAAAAAGTAACTTGAAAGACGTGACATGAAAGTAGAACTTTGAAAAATGGTAAAGGTGAACGAATCCCTTAAAAATTCGGCAGCCTAACGGCGTCACCTAAACTTCAACAAAAATTAATTAATGAGATCAAATAGGGTCTCTCATAATATGAAAATAAAAATCAGTATGATAGATATAGATATCATATCCCAACATAATAAAAAGAAACTTGAACAACCTGACATAAAAGTAGAACTTTGAAAAAATGAGAAAGGTGAACGAATCCCTTAAAAATTTGGCAGCCTAACGGCGTCATTTAAACATCAAAAAAGATTTGGCGAGATAAAATAGGGTCTATAATCATATTAACATAAAATATCAGTATTATATAAATATATATCATACCCCATGATAATAAAAAGGAACTTGAAATACTTGACATGAAAGTATAACTTTGAAAAAATGAGAAAGGTGAACGAATCCCTTAAATATTTAACAGCCTGACAGCATAATTTAAACTTTCTGAAAATGAATTGATGATAGAAAGAGGGGGTATCTCATCATATGAACATGAAAAGGTCAGTAAGAGGAATATAAAATAACATCCTCCATCAAAATATCATGGAGCATAAAATAAATGACATAAAAGAGATTACTTGAAAAGAAAGAGAGAGGGAGGATCCCTTACCATAAAACGTAACTCTTAAAACACAATGGTTTGGACTTTCAGGGCTTGGGGAACCTTGAGAGGACTCATTGGGAGGTAATGAGACCAGAGATTAATTGGTGGAGAGTTGGGAGTGAAAACTAAAGGAGGAAAGGGTGGGTATTTATAGGGAATGTGAGGGGACAAGGCATTAATGGCCAAGGGACACCTCACAAGTGGTTTTCTCAAAACCATGGCCTCCCATGGTATTTCCCATGGAGTTAGGTCACATGGGGCCCCTCATAAAATAATTCATCACATTTGGTCAGACAACCCTTAAAATATCTCATGGAATCATCATGACACAGTTATGATGTCATTAAACATACTGAAACCCTAAAACTGTGTTTTTTTACTATTCACTGAAAATTCAACTTTCTCAGAAAAATCCCAAAATTTCACCTTAACCAAATATAAATTCTCTGATTTCAAAAATGAACTCCATTTTATAAAAATATTTTTATAAATATTTTTAATTTAATTTTTAAATAAATACACTATTCACCGAAAATTCATTTTTTTCAGAAAAATCCCCAAAAATTACATTAACATAATATCGATGCTCTGAGTTCAAAAATGAAATCCATTTATAAAAATAATTTTTTAAATATTTTTAATTTAATTTTTAATTAAAAAACAATATTCACCTAAAAAACTAATACTTGACTAATAATTTCTGAAAGAGTTATTTACCTATTTTATTGAATCTCATTACTAAATCAAGGTGCCTTGATTATATTAATACTTTATTTAAGTGAGATAACTAATCCATTTGGTCAAATTACTAATCCTAAGCATAAAATCGCTATTTATAATTTACGATTCATCAAAAATTAAGTTGATCTTATTAGATTCTAAATTTTGTACTGAACATAATTGTAGAAGACCATTTTTTGAAAATCATTACACATTTTTAATTATTTATGGTTTACATAAACATTTTTAAAATATCCTTTTTCTAAAATTCATCAAAAAATATGTATACTATATTTATCCGGACATTTGAAAATTCACAAACTTCACCATAAAAAGAGAACATAATTTTATTTATAACAAAGGATTACACAAGGAAGTTATGGTCTCGTTACATGGCCCCTTATAACACCAGCATAGGACCTAAGAGTTAGGTGTGCTAGGGTGATAGAATCTTGGGTGGCTCGGCCAATATTGCACGAGTAGTAATTTCTATTAGTTTAAACTTCTCACGAAGGCGAGTCCATTCTAGCTTCATACGATGATGTTCGGCTTGGGTTTGGCCTAGAGCAAAGCCCAATGGTGCTACCTCCTTCCCAAGTTCTGTTAGATGGGCTTCGATTAGCCTGAGACTACTGGATGATGCCATCGAATCTTCTTTCTATATTAATTAACCAAGATCACTTGTATTTAGAGACAATAATCACAACATTTAGTTTCCAAAGGTCATACTGACTAATGTTCATATAATAGTCAAAACACAACAGTCTCATTTTAATTATACTCATTTTAGGAAAAAAAATTGTTGAGTATAAAAATAAAATAACATAAAAAATTATGAAAAATGATTTATTCAAAATTTCGGGTCGTTACAATCTTCCCCCCTTAAGAAATTGCATCCTCACAATTTTAAAATTGGGCTTGGAAATTTCATTGAAAGTCCCACATCATAAAATGAGTCAGTAACACTATTACATTAAAACAAAGAAAAGGAAATACAAAGGTCTCCCGAGTTAACCCATACTAGGATTCCATGTAGGAAAACAAATAAATTGAGGAGAAAACAAAGGGTCACGTTCTGAGGGAGAGTGATATAAAACATGATTAGGATAAAATTAACAATAAGAAAATAACAAACTTATGATGGGTCAAATGGTATTTCATTTTCTAGTAGGAAACGTTAACATGCAACATTTTTTTATGTTCCTTTTCATTGTTTTGAGGAATTCATTTACTACATAGAATAAAAACATAAGGAAATATAACTACATTCAAGTAGAGTTTAATACTTTAATATGTTTCAACCAAAACTAATCTTTTCTCCAAATGATGAGCATTCAAAAACACTTGGTCTCATCAAAATCACAATAATAATCTTCTAGAGAGTCACATAATCCACCAAATATTAACTATCTATTTCTTTTATTATCCCAAAAATAGAAAGGGTATGATAAAATAACTCTTCAAAAAGAAAGAATCCCATAGGAAGAGAAACTTCTTTAGATCTTCAAAATTCCATGGTACTACCTAATGTTCATCATATACCATTCCATAAATAACTGTCCTTAAAATTTCTCAAAATAAACCAAACTAAGATTGAAACCCAAATACAAGATGGATTTGATAACATAGTCTTCAAATATAAACTTCATCGTTCATCTCCAAACAACATCAACCACTCCTAACATCTTATAACAAAGGTATTTAACCCAAACATATTTTCCCCAATATAGGTTAATCATTTCTATAAGTAACCTAAATTACTATAAGTCCACCTTAAATTCAACTATTCTTCAAAATATAGGTCAACCTTTACTCCTCAAAGAAAATACCATAGTAATCCATTTACCTCAATCAAATAGGGTTCCCAAAATAGTGAACGTCTTCCAACATAATAATCATCTTTTAATCCCCTAATCATATCTGTCATATTAATATAGAAATCATTACATTTCCTATCACTTTGGTTGTTGGGACATGTTCTTCCATTTCCCTCCATTAACTAAGAAAAGAAAGTACAATTAGGGGATTAAATACTTATCCAATAATCATGAAAATGGACTTAAATCATAGAAGGATAAATTGTATAACAAAAGTATACCCTAACTTGTGATCCCCTAGGTTCCAAACTAGGTTATCCATGATCATATATTCTTATGTGAATCTTTATTTTATTTTATCTTTGTTCCTTTAATAATGGTCAATACTAAGCTTATGAATTTACCGAAGCATATCCCTCGGGAGTGCCGTAACAAAGAGTGCAGCAAGGCCCATTGTCATGTACCAGTTCCTGTTCGAGTCTAGCTCAAAGCGGTGTTTTCGGGTTTTACCCCTATGTACATATGTGTCAGAGCCACCTCTACCTACTCGTATCCAGACAGGGATGTATTTTCTTGGCAACCCCTTACTCAATACTCACCAAAATACCAGGAATATTTCTTATATTTAAACTTGTCTATAGGCCTATTCCTAATGTTTTCATATCCTAATTTCCACAAATAACTAAACCATCCTTTGATACCAACTATGACATCCCGCCTTTTTATCACATAAAAATTTCATTACATTATACAAAACCGAGGATCTTTAAGGTTTAGTATCTTAGAAACCAGGAACTTATTACATGAGAAAAAAAACATTCTTCTTAAACACTTGAAAGGCTTCTTCATTTGTTCATCCTAAGTTCATTACAGCATCTCATAACCTAGGAGCATACATCAAAGGAAAGAGTGAGCAAAAGGTCCAGTAAGGGAAACAAGGTATACATTTTACATGAGAAATTGAGATACATCAAAAGTCATGAAAAATAACTTTAAGGCATGAGAAAGAGATCATGAGGCATATTATAATAAAAATAATGTGTTTCATAACATGAAGATGCGGCTAAAACATTTAACATAGAAAATCATTTCCGTTTCACCAAGGTCCATCCCCAAGGTGTCATTAAAAATTACCAAGGATATTCACCAAGGTATCAGTCAAAATGGTCATCTCTAAAGATTAAGTCTTTACCCAATGCATTGGAGCACTATCAGGGCGGACCCTTAAATTGGTCTTTATTATCATGTGAGCCACATATATCATCATCAATAATTTCATAAAAAACCCATATATCATAAAATAAATGGGTTTCATTTCATAATCATAACGTTTTAAAAACTACTTTAAATACATGATCTTTATGTCACTTTAAACCCACAAAAAGGGAAAGTGGGTCTAATGTATGTAAATCCCAGAATTTAAAATATAACATCATGATATATATGTGAATACCCATTTAGAATAAATAACTTTGAGTATTCACTTAATAAAATAAATGAATTTGAGAATTAGAGAGAGACATTTTGAGATGGAAATTTTGCAGCATAACAACTATGTTACGAGGTTTTAGAAAACCTTGAAAAGAGAGGGGACATGGGTCACCCACTCATAAATGATACATAAAACAGTAGGGGAAAAGAATAAAAAGGATTTAAGAACATGGTAATGAAATTTTAAAGATATACCATAGGAAATGAAGAACATGAAAGGAAGACAAAAATAAGATTTCTCTTATGAAAATTCTGCAGTCTAACGGCATCACTTAAACTTCAAAAAAAAGAATTGACGAGATCAAATAGGTTCTATCATCATATGAACATAGAAGATCAGTATTATAGATATAGATATAATACCCCAACATAATAAAAAGTAACTTGAAAGACTTGACATGAAAGTAGATCTTTGAAAAATAAGAAAGGTGAACGAATCCCTTAAAAATTCGGCAGCCTAACGGCGTCACCTAAACATCAACAAAAATGAATTGACGAGATAAAATAGGGTCTCTAATCATATGAAAATAAAAGATAAGTATGATAGATATAGAGATCATACCCCAACTTAATAAAAAGGAACTTTAAAGACTTGACATGAAAGTATAACTTTGAAAAAATGAGAAAAGTGAACGAATCCCTTAAAAGTTCGGCAGCCTAACGGTGTCATTTAAACTTCCAAAAAAAGAATTGTTGAGATCAAATCGGGTCTCTCATAATATGAAAATAAAAGATAAGTATGATAGATATAGAGATAATACCCCAACATAATAAAAAGGAACTTGAAATACTTGACATGAAAGTAGAACTTTGAAAAAATGAGAAAGGTGAACGAATCCCTTAAAAATTCGGCAGCCTAACGTGTCATTTAAACTTTGTTAAAATGAATTGATGAGAGAAAGAGTGCATCTCTCATCATATGAAAATGAAAAGGTAATTAAGAGGAATATAAAATAACATCCTCCAACATAAAATCATGGAGCATAAAAGAAATGACATAAAAGATATTACTTGAAAAGAAAGAGAGAGGTAGGATCCCTTACCTTAAAATGTAACTCTTAAAACTCAAAGGTTTGGACCTTGATGGCTTGGGGGAACCTTGAGAGGACTCATTGGGAGGTAATGAGACCAAAGCTTCATTGGGGGAGAGTTGGGAGAAAAAATTAATGGAGGAAAGGGTGGGTATTTATAGGGAATGTGAGGTGACAAGGCATTAATGTCCAAGGGACACCTCACAAGTGTTTTTCTCAAAACCATGCGCTCTCCCATGGTATTTTCCATGGAGTTAGGCTACATGGGGCCCCCCATACAATAATTCATCACCTTTGGCCGGCCAAACCTTAAAATATCTCATTAAATCATCATGACACAGTTATGATGTCAATAAACATACCGAAACCCTAAAACTGTATTTTTTACTATTCACTGAAAATTCAACTTTCTCAGAAAAATCCCAAAATTTCACCTCAACCAAATATCAATGCTCCAATTTCAAAAATGAACTCCATTTTATAAAAATAATTTTCTAACTATTTTTAATTTAATTTTTGAATAAATACACTATTCATCAAAAATACATTTTTTTCAGAAAAATCCCCAAAAATTACTTTAACATAATATCGATGCTATGAGTTCAAAAATGAAGTCCATTTTATAAAAATAATTTTCTATGTATTTTTAATTTAATTTTTAGTTAAAAAACACTATTCACCTAAAAAAACTAATACTTGACTAATAATTTCTGAAAGAGTTATTTACCTATTTTATTGAATCTCATTACTAAATCAAGGTGCCTTGATTATATTAATACTTTATTTAAGTGAGATAACTAATCCATTTGGTCAAATTACTAATCCTAAGCATAAAATCGCTATTTATAATTTACGATTCATCAAAAATTAAGTTGATCTTATTAGATTCTAAATTTTGTACTGAACATAATTGTAGAAGACCATTTTTTGAAAATCATTACACATTTTTAATTATTTAAGGTTTACATAAACATTTTTAAAATATCCTTTTTCTAAAATTCATCAAAAAATATGTATACTATATTTATCCGGACATTTGAAAATTCACAAACTTCACCATAAAAAGAGAACATAATTTTATTTATAACAAAGGATTACACAAGGAAGTTATGGTCTCGTTACATGGCCCCTTATAACACCAGCATATGACCTAAGAGTTAGGTGTGCTAGGGTGATAGAATCTTGGGTGGCTCGGCCAATATTGCACGAGTAGTAATTTCTATTAGTTTAAACTTCTCACGAAGGCGAGTCCATTCTAGCTTCATACGATGATGTTCGGCTTGGGTTTGGCCTAGAGCAAAGCCCAATGGTGCTACCTCCTTCCCAAGTTCTGTTAGATGGGCTTCGATTAGCCTGAGACTACTGGATGATGCCATCGAATCTTCTTTCTATATTAATTAACCAAGATCACTTGTATTTAGAGACAATAATCACAACATTTAGTTTCCAAAGGTCATACTGACTAATGTTCATATAATAGTCAAAACACAACAGTCTCATTTTAATTATACTCATTTTAGGAAAAAAAATTGTTGAGTATAAAAATAAAATAACATAAAAAATTAGGAAAAATGATTTATTCAAAATTTCGGGTCGTTACAATCTTCCCCCCTTAAGAAATTGCATCCTCACAATTTTAAAATTGGGCTTGGAAATTTCATTGAAAGTCCCACATCATAAAATGAGTCAGTAACACTATTAGATTAAAACAAAGAAAAGGAAATACAAAGGTCTCCCGAGTTAACCCATACTAGGATTCCATGTAGGAAAACAAAGAAATGGAGGAGAAAACAAAGGGTCACGTTCTGAGGGAGAGTGATATAAAACATGATTAGGATAAAATTAACAATAAGAAAATCACAAACTTATGATGGGTCAAATGGTATTTCATTTTCTAGTAGGAAACGTTAACATGCAACGTTTTTTTTTATGTTCCTTTTCATTGTTTTGAGGAATTCATTTACTACATAGAATAAAAACATAAGGAAATATAACTACATTCAAGTAGAGTTTAATACTTTAATATGTTTCAACCAAAACTAATCTTTTCTCCAAATGATGAGCATTCAAAAACACTTGGTCTCATCAAAATCACAAGAATAATCTTCTAGAGAGTCACATAATCCACCAAATATTAACTATCTATTTCTTTTATTATCCCAAAAATAGAAAGGGTATGATAAAATAACTCTTCAAAAAGAAAGAATCCCATAGGAAGAGAAACTTCTTTAGATCTTAAAAATTCCATGGTACTACCTAATGTTCATCATATACCATTCCATAAATAACTGTCCTTAAAATTTCTCAAAATAAACCAAACTAAGATTGAAACCCAAATACAAGAAGGATTTGATAACATAGTCTTCAAATATAAACTTCATCGTTCATCTCCAAACAACATCAACCACTCATAACATCTTATAACAAAGGTATTTAACCCAAACATATTTTCCCCAATATAGGTTAATCATTTCTATAAGTAACCTAAATTACTATAAGTCCACCTTAAATTCAACTATTCTTCAAAATATAGGTCAACCTTTACTCCTCAAAGAAAATACCATAGTAATCCATTTACCTCAATCAAATAGGGTTCCCAAAATAGTGAACGTCTTCCAAAATAATAATCATCTTTTAATCCCCTATTCATCTCTGTCATATTAATATAGAAATCATTACATTTCCTATCACTTTGGTTGTTGGGACATGTTCTTCCATTTCCCTCCATTAACTAAGAAAAGAAAGTACAATTAGGGGATTAAATACTTATCCAATAATCATGAAAATGGACTTAAATCATAGAAGGATAAATTGTATAACAAAAGTATACCCTAACTTGTGATCCCCTAGGTTCCAAACTAGGTTATCCATGATCATATATTCTTATGTGAATCTTTATTTTATTTTATCTTTGTTCCTTTAATAATGGTCAATACTAAGCTTATGAATTTACCAAAGCATATCCCCCGGGAGTTCCGTAACTAAGAGTGCAGCAAGGCCCATTGTCATGTACCAGTTCCTTTTCGAGTCTAGCTCAAAGCGGTGTTTTCGGGTTTTACCCCTATGTACATATGTGTCAGAGCCACCTCTACCTACTCGTATCCAGACAGGGATGTATTTTCTTGGCAACCCCTTACTCAATACTCACCAAAATACCAGGAATATTTCTTATATTTAAACTTGTCTATAGGCCTATTCCTAATGTTGTCATATCCTAATTTCCACAAATAACTAAACCATCCTTTGATACCAACTATGACATCCCGCCTTTTTATCACATAAACATTTCCTTACATTATACAAAACCGAGGATCTTTAAGGTTTAGTATCTTAGAAACCAGGAACTTATTACATGAGAAAAAAAACATTCTTCTTAAACACTTGAAAGGCTTCTTCATTTGTTCATCCTAAGTTCATTACAGCATCTCATAACCTAGGAGCATACATCAAAGGAATGAGTGAGAAAAAGGTCCAGTAAGGGAAACAAGGTATACATTTTACATGAGAAATTGAGATACATCAAAAGTCATGAAAAATAACTTTAAGGCATGAGAAAGAGATCATGAGGCATATTATAATAAAAATAATGTGTTTCATAACATGAAGATGCGGCTAAAAAATTTAACATAGACAATCATTTCCGTTTCACCAAGGTCCATCCCCAAGGTGCCATTAAAAATTACCAAGGATATTCACCAAGGTATCAGTCAAAATGGTCATCTCTAAAGATTAAGTCTTTACCCAATGCATTGGAGCACTATCAGGGCGGACCCTTAAATTGGTCTTTATTATCATGTGAGCCACATATATCATCATCAATAATTTCATAAAAAACCCATATATCATAAAATAAATGGGTTTCATTTCATAATCATAACGTTTTAAAAACTACTTTAAATACATGATCTTTATGTCACTTTAAACCCACAAAAAGGGAAAGTGGGTCTCATGTATGTAAATCCCAGAATTTAAAATATAACATCATGGTATATATGTGAATACCCATTTAGAATAAATAACTTTGAGTATTCACTTAATAAAATAAATGAATTTGAGAATTAGAGAGAGACATTTTGAGATGGAAATTTTGCAGCATAACAACTATGTTACGAGGTTTTAGAAAACATTGAAAAGAGAGGGGACATGGGTCACCCACTCATAAATGATACATAAAACAGTAGGGGAAAAGAATAAAAAGGATTTAAGAACATGGTAATGAAATTTTAAAGATATACCATAGGAAATGAAGAACATGAAAGGAAGACAAAAATAAGATTTCTCTTATGAAAATTCTGCAGTCTAACGGCGTCACTTAAACTTCAAAAAAAAGAATTGACGAGATCAAATAGGTTCTATCATCATATGAACATAAAAGATCAGTATTATAGATATAGAGATAATACCCCAACATAATAAAAAGTAACTTGAAAGACTTGACATGAAAGTAGATCTTTGAAAAATAAGAAAGGTGAACAAATCCCTTAAAAATTCGGCAGCCTAACGGCGTCACCTAAACATCAACAAAAATGAATTGACGAGATAAAATAGGGTCTCTAATCATATGAAAATAAAAGATAAGTATGATAGATATAGAGATCATACCCCAACATAATAAAAAGTAACTTTAAAGACTTGACATGAAAGTATAACTTTGAAAAAATGAGAAAAGTGAACGAATCCCTTAAAAGTTCGGCAGCCTAACGGTGTCATTTAAACTTCCAAAAAAAGAATTGTTGAGATCAAATCGGGTCTCTCATAATATGAAAATAAAAGATAAGTATTATAGATATAGAGATAATACCCCAACATAATAAAAAGGAACTTGAAATACTTGACATGAAAGTAGAACTTTGAAAAAATGAGAAAGGTGAACGAATCCCTTAAAAATTCGGCAGCCTAACGTGTCATTTAAACTTTCTTAAAATGAATTGATGAGAGAAAGAGTGCATCTCTCATCATATGAAAATGAAAAGGTAATTAAGAGGAATATAAAATAACATCCTCCAACATAAAAGCATGGAGCATAAAAGAAATGACATAAAATAGATTACTTGAAAAGAAAGAGAGAGGTAGGATCCCTTACCTTAAAATGTAACTCTTAAAACTCAAAGGTTTGGACCTTGATGGCTTGGGGGCACCTTGAGAGGACTCATTGGGAGGTAATGAGACCAAATCTTCATTGGGGGAGAGTTGGGAGAAAAAATTAATGGAGGAAAGGGTGGGTATTTATAGGGAATGTGAGGTGACAAGGCATTAATGTCCAAGGGACACCTCACAAGTGTTTTTCTCAAAACCATGCGCTCTCCCATGGTATTTTCCATGGAGTTAGGCCACATGGGGCCCCCCATACAATAATTCATCACCTTTGGCCGGCCAAACCTTAAAATATCTCATTAAATCATCATGTCACAGTTATGATGTCATTAAACATACCGAAACCCTAAAACTATATTTTTTACTATTCACTGAAAATTCAACTTTCTCAGAAAAATCCCAAAATTTCACCTCAACCAAATATCAATGCTCCAATTTCAAAAATGAACTCCATTTTATAAAAATAATTTTCTAAATATTTTTAATTTAATTTTTGAATAAATACACTATTCATCGATAATACATTTTTTTTCAGAAAAATCCCCAAAAATTACTTTAACATAATATCGATGCTATGAGTTCAAAAATGAAGTCCATTTTATAAAAATAATTTTATATGTATTTTTAATTTAATTTTTAGTTAAAAAACACTATTCACCTAAAAAAACTAATACTTGACTAATAATTTCTGAAACAGTTATTTACCTATTTTATTGAATCTCATTACTTAATCAAGGTGCCTAGATTATATTAATACTTTCTTTAAGTGAGATTACTAATCCATTTGGTCACATTAGTAATCATAAGCATAAAATCACTATTCATAATTTACTATTCATCAAAAATTAAGTTGATCTTATTAGATTCTAAATTTTGTACTGAACATAATTGTAGAAGACCATTTTTGGAAAATCAATACACATTTTTAATTATATAAGGTTTACATAAACATTTTTAAAATATCCTTTTTCTAAAATTCATCAAAAAATATGCATACTATATTTATCCGGACATTGGAAAATTGAAAACCTTCACCATAATAAGAGAACTCAATTTTATTTATAACAAAGGATTACACAAGGAAGTTATGATCTCATTACATATCCCCTTATAACACCAGTAAAGGACCTAAGAGTAAGGTGTGCTAGGGTGATATAATCTTGGGGTGGCTCAGCCAATATTGCACGAGTAGTAATTTATATCAGTTTGAACTTCTCGCGAAGGCGATTCTGTTCTAGCTTCATACGATGAAGCTCAGCTTGGGTTTGGTGCAGATCAATGCCCAATGGTGCTACCTCTTTCCCAAGTTATGTTAGATGGGCTTCGATTGGCCTAAGACTTCTGGATGAGGCCATTGAATCTTCTTTCTATATTAATTATCCAAGATCACTTGTATTTAGAGACAATAATCACAACATTTAGTTTCCAAAGGTCATACTGACTAATGTTCATATAATAGTCAAAACCCAATAGTCTCATTTTAATTATATTCATTTTATTAAAAAAATTGAGTATAAAAATAAAATAACACACAAAATTAGTAAAAAGGATTTATTCAAAATTTCGGGTCGTTACAACTGAAGTCCCTAAGAAAGAATAAGACTTTTTTCAAATTTACCAAGTGTGAATTTTGGCATCATAAAGTTTCATTTTTCAGTCCCGTTATCTCAAGAGAGGGGATATCTATAGATCCATAAAAAATAGTGGTTATTGAAAGATGGTCGAGGAAAATAACAGTAACTAAGATATGAGGTTTTCTTTGTATTTCTAGAAATTATCGATGTTTTGGGGATGATTTTTCAGGATTATCTAATCCACTCACCAACTTTTCTTAGAAAGGTGTTAAATACATTTGGATGGAGGAATTTGTAGAGAATTTTAAAGAACTAAAAATAACGTTTTCTAGTGCACTTGTGCTCACACTTCCCTATAGTGGAGAATGGTTTGTGATCTAATGTTATGCATCTAAGAAGGGGATGGGTTTTTTCTCATGTAAAATGATATGGTGATAGCCTATGCATCACGGTAGTTTAAAATCCTAGAGAAAAATTACCCAACTCGTGATATGAAGTTATCTATGGTAATCATTGCATTAATGATATGAATACATTATCTTTATGGTGAAAGGTGTGATATTTATAATGATCATAAATGTTTAAAGTATATTTTCAGACAAAACAAGATGAATATTCACCAAATAATATAGTTGGAGTTGATTAAAGATTATTACTGGTTAATACATGACCACCCTTGGAAAGTGAACAAGGTGGCAGATTTTTTGAGTCGAAAAGACCATGATAGATTATTCATGATAAGGATAAAAAAGATCCAAAATATATGGATTTTCAAAGGATGGATCTGGAAATTTTAATGGAAGTGGAAAAATATTATCTTTCTCAAATAAATGAAGATTAAAGAGACGTATAAGAAATATGTAGAGACACAAATTAAGGTGAGAAATGTTTTGGAATTCATCTCTAATTATGATGAAATAATAAGGTTCAGGAACCGGGTTTGTATTCAACCCATACCATAATTAAAAAATGAGCTATTGGATGAGGATCATAGTTATTAATTCTTTTTTCACCCTATAAGAACATTGATATACAAGGACATGAAAGAGTACTTTTTGTGGGATGGAATGAAATGATATTTCATAGAATATGTCTCTGGATTCATGGTTTTTCAGCAAGCTAAGGCTTAGAGATAGATGTCTAAGGTGATGTTACAACCATTACCCATACCAAAATAGAAATGTAAATACATCACTATAGGCTTTTTCATCAGACATCCTAAAACATCAAAAGTCAATAATTCTATCTGGGTTATAGTTGATTGCCTTACGAAGTTGGAACACTTCATTATTATTAGAGAGGATTTATCTCTGGATCATCTTATGAGGATATATGAAAAAGAATTGTTAATATTCAATGGTGTACAACTTTCCTTTATAACAGATTAGGATCCATGATTTACCTCAAAGTTCTAGAAAATTCTTTAGCATGCTATAGATACTGAGTTATGTTTCATCACTGCTTATCATCCTCAGACATATGGTCAGTCTGAGAGGACAATTCAATCTCTAGAATACATGTTGAGAGGATTCTCTATAGATTTAAAATGTGGTAGGGATCAACAACTATCATTGAGATAATTTTATAACAATAATATATTTTAGTCCAATATTCATATGGCTCTTTATGCATCCCTCTATGGAAAAATTTGAAGAACTACATCTTGTTGGGATGATGTTGGGGAAAGAAAGCTATAAGGACCTAATCTTGTTGATGAACTGGAAGAAAAGGTCATATCTATTAAAAAACAAATAATAACATCTTAGAGTTGAAAAAAAAGCTATGCTTACAATATAAGAAATGACCTATTGTTTGAATTGGGTGATAAGGAATTCTTATTCATATATCCATATAAGAGAGTAATGATATTTGTAATGAAAGGTAAGGTGAGCCCTAGGTATATTGGTCCTTTGAAAATTATGTATCTTATTGGGAAGGTATCTTAATGATTGGTTCTTCCACCAAATCTATTTCTGGTTTATGATGTTCTCTATGTGTCTCTCCTGAAAAATTATATACCTGATCCTTCATATCTACTAATCTCAAAAGTTGTACTGCATGAGCAAGATCACTCTTATGAAGAACAACTGATAGTGATTCAGGATTGTGGTGAAACATTTCCACGAAACAAGACCACTCGCATAGTTAATATTTTATGTAGGAACCACCAATTTGAAGAAGCTGCATGGGAACTTGAGGAAATGATGATGGAAAGTTATCCACATCTGTTTGTTTCCAAGTGATGAATTTTGAGGGCGAAAGTCAGGTTAAGCGCGGGTAGAATGTACCACTAGGATGTTTTTTATGAAGTATTTTCTTCGAAAACATTTATTCTTTAGTAGCTTGCGTTGCATTAAATCGTGAGTTAAAAATAACTATTATATTCCGTTTGTATAAAATTACCATTATATCCACGTTGTTATGTTCGTCAGAATGATGATAACTAACTTATGAAAATGCATTGTGATTTCATTGGCAATGAATTATTTTTGAAAAATATAAATCAATTAGATATTTTTATTTTTGAGTAAATTAATTTTGGTAATGAAATTAATTTGATGTATAGTTTTTATATACTTAATAAAATATTTTTTTATATTCATTCAATTGATATTTTAGTCTTAGTGAATCTATAAATCCCTACTTGATATATAAAAAAACTATATTTCTTACAAGTTTAATTTTACCCCATTGAATGGAGAACCCCGTTTAAATTAAGATTATAACACATTAATAAGTTTTATATTACATCATAAACAAGTTATTTTGAATCGGGATATAAAAATTTTCTTTGGATGATTTTAAAATTTTTTTTTATAACATTCATGTTTTGATGAATAGTAAAAATACGTTATATTTTAATTGAAAATAACTTTTTTACTTGAAATAATTTATAAGATTAAATTATATTTTTTAATTGTTTCAAAGAATAAATAGAATATATTTTTACCATTTAATATAATATAATTCATTAGAATTAATTATAAATTAAATTCATTTGTAAAAACATTTCAATCTTTTGTAATATTATAACTATTAAAATAGGGGTTCAAAACCCATTGGGCGCAGGTACTGTAGCAGTACTGTAGTGTACTGTAGCAGCGGCGTACTGTAGCAACGGCGAGTACTGTAGCGGCGGTAGGGCAATGTAGCGGCGGTAGAGTACTGTAGTGGTGGCGGGTACTGTGCGTACTGTAGCACTGCAGGTACTGTAGCAGTACTATTCACAGAATGGGCTTGGGGCCAAAAAAATGGGTCTACGGGCCATGTAATGGGCTAATTACCCACTGGGCCTTCGGGCTATGTAATGGGTCTCCCTCTACTCAGTTAAAAGAGGTCTTTTCTTTCCTTTAATAATAAATGAGGCTTCGGCCCCAACCTTTAAAAAACTATTAAAACCAGATTTCTCATTTCAATAATGGGATTAATTTTAAATTATTTACTGCAACTTATGATTTTTGAATTTTTAAAAATTTATTCCATATTTTTAACCATTAGGTTCAAATTATTTTAATAGGATAGTTTTATTTTTTGTCATTATGAATAATAACTTTGGTAATTATTTTTACTACCATGGTTAAAGGTAAATCAAGTAATTAAAGGTAAAAGTAATATTAGAAATATATATTAACACATGTAAAAATCCTGTTGGATGACTACATTTTATGCTTATCAACAATTATTATAATTTGAATAACTAAATGGCCACTTAGCTATGAATATGACATGAATATAAAAAAAACTAATGAATGTGACAAAATGTCACATTCTCAATTTATATGAGTATATTAGTTTTAATATATGTGTAAATATGATATAATATCAACTATAGATTGTCTCTAGAAATATATTAGAATTACTTATATAATAGATATTTATTTATGATTTTTAGATATTAAATAATTACCATTAATTATTACACAATAGTGGAGTAGAAATTATTTTATTAATAGAAATATCAGAAATGGTTTTAAAAATACTAATAAAATAATTTTATGAACTAATTAATGTGATCCACGAATTTTATTGTTGACCATGATATTTTAGGAGTATATTAAATATTTTGGATTGAAGTTATATTTTATTTCAATTTTATTTAATGGAAAATAAATGAAAAATGTCGGAATTGACACTATTGATATTTTATATAAATTACATTTTATTAAATTATTTAAAAATCATAAAAAAATTTAAAAATTACAAATTGATAATTATAAGATCTAAAATTTCATTAAATATCCATTTAAGGTCAATTAAAACCATATAAATAAATATTTTAACAATTAAATATTTAGAATGTTTTTACCATAATTAAAATTAAATAGAATAACTAAATATCAATTAAACAGATATGGTTTAAAAAATTAACTTGTCCAAAATTTATTGGATGATGAGATTACAATATTATCGCATCTTATCTTTAAAATTGGTTCATTTTGGATGTTTTTTTGTTGGGATTTATTTTATTATAAATTATTTTTTATGGAGTTTCCAAAAGTGCCCCTCACCACAATTTTAAAAGGGCACGTCCTCCCTCACATCTTCACTTAATTTTGATCCATCATTCTTAGACATATCCTTCAAATTTTCTTATTAAATTCCCTATTTTCATTATATAGTTTCTATTCATATTCAAAGACCATCTCTAGTGCTCTAAGAAGAAATTTAGAGGAAGCACGTCAAGGAAGACGTAATCTCTTATACCCATTCTTTCAAACATCCTTCTTCTAATACATCCTCTTCATTAGTTGTTTCGCTATAAAGTAATAACATCAGCATAACTCATATACTGATATGTTATTTTAAATATGAAACAACCATATTTTACCTTCTATATATCCTATTAAAAATGAAATCATCATGCAAGCGTACGTACAGCTTACCGTCTCCTCGTTATGGTGTAATATGTTTTTCACTGCCACCTTACTTAGATGGGTATGATGATTGAAATAATAACTATATATGATTATTATAACATGTTACTAATTATTAAATATTATACACCATTCAATTTAATACCATTCAATAATTTTTATAATGATATCTTCGCTCGTGCGTACGTACGGCATGCCATCTCTACGATGCGATGTGATTCATTCTACATGATCTTCATTAAAACATGATTATATAAATTAATTGAATGAATAAATATTATATATATTATACTAATACCATTCTATAAGATATAAAACTATAACCTAAAAAATGAATAATAACTAATCTGACAAAACATGCTTATGAACATAAATAAGTTAATACCCGAATAACGAATAACAGTGAAATGTTTCTAACAAATGAATGAAAACATGATCATAAATGTAATCATAAAAATGATTATGATTATGGAATAAATATTTAAAATTATTTAAATAATTATACAATAGTTTTAGATACATTCAAAGAATATCGGACCTATGGTAAGGGATTATTTTACAATCTCATTTTTATCTGAGATTATTTATACATAATTATTTACTAGGGTATATTTATCATCCACATACATGTTTCCTAATTATGTAATATTATTTATATTATTATAAAATTATTTAAAGTTAATTTTACTCTGTTAAATTTTTATGATATAGCATTAAAGGAATCTTTTGTCGTTTTTTGATTTTAGGTACTTTTTGACTTTTTGGGAAAAGTATGAGGATAATGTTTTTCTAACTTATACAGCATTAATGGATTTTCATGGTTTCATTAAAACTTATTTCCATGAATATTTCTTTACATTATTTCAAGATTATTTCAACTAAATTGTAATATTTTATAATTTCTTGTGATTTTGATAAATGGAAATGTTTTTGAAAAAGAAAGGATAATACACTCAGAAATTAATTTCAAATGTTTTATCAAAATTATTTTCCATCTAAGATGAGGTTATTTAAATAGGGTTATGTTTCTATCCATATTATTATTATTTTAATTTTGTTAATGATGGAATTATATTTTATATGGATTATGTTATAATGGAGAGATGTTTAAGAAACCCATTTTATTTCATGGGTTATGCTTTGATAACTGATTTATTTTTCTTGGAACATGTAATAATGGTTTCATTATGAGATGGTTGGGGCCTATATGTCTCCCCAATGCATTGGGTAAAGATTTAAATATCATGAGACAGACATGAATGGAATGACATGTGAATATTGTTCAGTAATATAGCGCTGGAACGAGGAGTGAAATTATTTCAGTAATGGACTTTGTCTACTATGAAATACATAGAAATGATCCTTGACTAATATGAAATGATTTTATATGATTATGTGTGTGTTCCAAGAAATTTTATGTATTATGTTATGACTATTGGGATTATATTTCACTTTTATGATTTATTTCATGGCATGATATTCTGATCTTTTATATACAGGATAAGATTTTCAAATGTTATGTTATTATTATTATTATATGATTTATGTTTCCATTATTTTCCCTTACTAAGAATTTGAGATCACCCTTTCATAGGATTCTTTTCCCCAGGTGATGAAGAATGGTATTAAGTAATATATTTCAAAAAGGAGTCTAGTTTTGAAGAAATAAGCATAAGACAATGTAGATGTTTTATGAACTAATTGTTTATGTTTTCCAATTTCTAAAGACACAAAACCTATATGTTCATGGCCAGGTTTTTGTTATGTTGTGTAGAAAAATATCCTAAAATTTTTAATGAATATCTACATGTAATGTATGGTTCATTATAATAATACCCTTGGTTACAATGTTGTCTTCATACCTTAAAATATTTTCATCCTCGAGCATATGCAGGATTCTATAAAATTGACACTCACCAAATTAAAGCATTTATTTAACACAAAAAATCTGAAAACATTAATGGTTATGCAAAAATTAGATCCAATTACACTCACCTAAATACTAATTTCTTCATAACCTTTCAACAACTTGATAGCTCATCCCAAAACTGTATCTTGGAACACACTGGCTAATCTCTAATTAAACATGTAAATCCTACTCACGAAACACATAAAAAATTTAGACATTGTAATTTTAATCTCTATGCACTCAATTACCCTCGATAAGAAAATCAGATTAACTAACTCCATCTTTGTGTACTTCCCACTATATGGGTTAACTTCGTTATCATGTGACAACCGAGCTACCCAACAAATTGATGGTACTATACCTAACCAGCCTACAAAATAATTTATATACATTCTATTGATACATGGTTATCTCACATAAAAATTGATACCAATTCCTCAACTAGAATCTAATCTGTTCTCTTTACACATACACACACAATGAACCATCACTCATAATTCCCAAATAAAACCATCTCAATCACATCATACCTATATTCATCAAAATAATATTGGAATACTCAGAATACATCCACATAACCATGTAAAATTTACCCATGCCCAGAACTATATATACCTAACCTCCCTGTGGTTTCATTCCCTATATTAACTACTTCCCCCACTACTGATCAGCCCATCCTCTGATACATATTGCACTCACAGATCAACTCCAACTACTACGCCTGACATAGCTCCTAGTCTTGCCTTAAATTATCATGCGTAACTGAATCCTTAACCTCTAGATGATGTTCAGGTCATCTAAAAACCCTCTTCGGGTTCCAAATCATTCCAAAATCCCAATAATCCTTAATTAGTTGATCACACTACTCTTGAATGTACCTCTTCCTTTAATATTAGAAACACATCATTGACGATCCACTCTAAGATGTAAATATCAATCTTATACCCTATTTATCCTTTTTATTCTCCCCATACACCTTCTTCTAGATACTCAAAGTTATACATCATATTTCACTAGACATTACTACCAGACTAGATGAACTATCATCACATAGGTTATTTTAACTATCCACACCTAGTCCAATACATCCTAAATTTTTATCAATATCAAAACATTTAACTATACTAGAATGTAATATCTAATACCATCCTTGAATCAATGAACCTTATTGATCTCATATCCAATAAGTGTTAGTAAAAAATAAAAATAAGTCTATGAACCAAGTGGTATAGTCTATGATAGACTATCCCTTTTCACCTGGTATATAAACTCTTGGGCTTGGTCTACCCTTAAGGAACCATATGATAAGTTCTAGAAAACCCTCACCTCAAATTCTTTCCAAGTTATCCCCTCATGTGTACCTTGTTTTACATAAAAATAAAACTATTGTTTTGTAGGTCCTTTAAACATATATGTTTTCATATTTACTCTCCACCCAGGTAGTGTCTCAATATGATCAAACTAGTGTAAAATAATTCAATCCAATACTTGGTTTCCTGGGTCCCACACTCTCCTTGAAATGAGTAATAATTTAAAAACTAAAAATCTATATTAAAGTATTCCATATAAATATTAATTCCTAGATCTCCTTGAAAAATACACTAAATAACTTAGACCATAGTCTCCCCCATATCCTCAATCCATTTTAGATGAGCATACTAGCTCTTTACCCACACATATGGCTCATAATCATCTATTTACTCAAGGAACCTATTGCTTTCATGCCTTAGTGGAACCATATCATAGCCCTTATAACACTCCAATAGTGGCATATAGGTGGAATAAAACTATGAACAAAATACCATATTAATACACATGTAATAGTCCAAATATCATAAATATTGGTTTTTTAAAATGAAGCACATATCACTAGCATATATATTTCACTACTCACATCTAGGCCTCATTGATCTAGCCTTGTAACCCCCTACCCATAATAGGGTAAGGTAACAAAAAAATCACACACATTAAGGATCTATATACTTGATAACAGAGGGATTCATGAAATTATTTTAGCTGTGTAGTATTCCACTAAAAAATACATAAGGAAACCCCATATAGTTTTTTATTACACTTAAAATAGCCAAAACCTTTTCTTAAACTAGAATAGTCATCCTAATAAAGAAAATATGGTCCATGTGAGTCCCATGTGTCTAACCTAATGTATGAGTACCACCTATTTCCTCTAAGAGATAATAGTAAAAAAATTAATTCAAAAACATTAAATTAGATATTTTCCTAGATCAAATAATTGAACTATAATAAAAACAAAAATATAAATATGGATCCCTTGGTGACTTGTCCTTCAGCCCACACTTGTAAAGTCTAGACACACAATATGAAATCCATCCCAAGTCTTGAAACATCTATTAACCTCTATCTACAATACACAAAGTAAGAAAAAAAACACCCACTTAGTACCTCATTATCTCAACATGATCAGAAACTCATTTGTATCATATCTTTTCTATATCTCTTGAATATCACCAAAGTTAAAGTTATAATAAACTCAGTTGTGCCTCCCTATATTCCAGAAGCTATCGACTAGCAGTGTGGGTCTAAAAGGTGATATTGGGGAACTATACACTCTAATAATAAAAAATAACAAACAACACATAAATAAAATAAATAAAAAACCAAATAAAATCACAACTATAGTAATATATCTCATTACACATGCTATATAATAAGTATCAAAACTGTCCTTGCTGTTATATAACCATAAAATAGATAAAATATAGGATTATAATAAACATAAATAACTAAAAAACAATGTAATGTATAGAAAACAATTGATGTACCACTCGATGCCATTCCAAAATACACTACAAACATATGAATTTATCCACAAAACCTCCATCCCAAAACCTATAGGTCTATAGATATTTTAAATTTTCATTATCATGAATCAAAAGGTCTAAAATCATATTAGAGGCCACATTCAAGATCTGAATATGACGTTATTAATATAACACGAATGGTGACCCTTGATAATATCCATATGTATATGAGTGTTTGGAATGTAAAATAAATGGAAACCAAAAAAATCCACAACCCGATCCACTCTATTATTGACCAACAATAGGTGAGATCCTTACCTTATTTGGTTAGTTCCTATGTTTTATGATGCACCCATGGCCTTTTAGCCAGTTCCATAACTAATGGTTTTGCTTTTCTAAAACTTAAACCATACAACTTTCACAAACCATTTATGATTCTCCTAAGGAATGTGTACTACATTTTCCACATGCTCCATGCTCAACCATTTCCAAACCAAACTCTAAAAAAACCTCTGAATGATGAGCACACTATCGTAACAAATTATCTCAATCACCACCCATATCTCACGGAAATCCTTATATTTTATCCATACTAAAATTTTATGTTCAATAATAACATCCAATGCCAATATACTACGGAAGAAACCACTTTAAAAATAATGTTAATCACAACCTTTTAGACTCTATTAAGTGTATACATGACCCATGAACTCAACCTTATGATGTTTAGAATCACCATCAAACTAGGACCTAAAATTATATGGAAAAACATGATCTCCACCCATGACAAGGATCATCACCACCCCAATCACACTGAAAAATATCATCCTCAAAAATACACACAAGACACACACATCATGCTCTTATGGAACCCATAAAATTATACATCATATACTTGAAAAAATTAAAATTCATGGTAAATTTATAAGAAAGAATAAATCTAAAAACTAAGAATAAGACAAAGCAATTAAATAAATGACCATTTTCTACAACAAAAGTCCCTGTAGGAATCACACTCAAATAATGGTTCCCAAGATTGGATTAATACTTATTCACACACGTATCCCTACCCATTATTGTAAATAACATGATGTATTAACAAATGTGTAGCATTGGAACGATCTAGAAACCACAAAAATTTAGTTAAAAGGAACCCACTCATCGATTTTTTTATTTTAATCCAATCCAAAGAAATCAATAAACCATAAAAAACTAGAATAAGTATCTTTATTTAAACTCACCACAATAGAAACAAACTAGTAAAATTTGACAAAGGATATTGAGCCACAACCTTGGAGACTCCCTATAATAGATTTCCCATCAAATAGGACACAATTGGGTGATTTCCCAATTTGATGGATAAGAGGGGTTAAAGGATAGAATATGGAGATCTCCCTTTTATTGGAAGTAAATTATGATAATCACTCATTTAAACAATTAATTAAACTAATTAAAAAATTTAAAAATGAATAAAAGGGCAATTGTGATGGGGCACATTTAGCTCAAGGATTAGTTATCTACTCTATTGAAAAACTAAGAAACATAAATCTTTTATAGAGGCCATGCTGTAGTGTGGTCCTTCAATCATGGATCATCTTTTCCCTCATTTAGGGATTCATGGAACAACCCTCACAAAGAGAGGGTGATTTTATAATAGCCTCCAAACATAAACTTATGATATAAATTTTTCATTTCATGTACCCAGTCACCATTGTGTAAAGTAGATGGTTGTTGTGTGACCCATTATCATCCTATAAAATCTAATCCCACACAACCAATTTCTATATCACAATTCCCTTGGATGTTGTTTTCACTTATTACTACTATAAAATTTTATCACGGATCATGGGATAAAGTCCTAAAAATTAACTCTCAGACTATGATGATAACCAAAACCACAAACAGAAAAAAAACAGACATTGTTTGGCCCAAATTAGACAAAAAAATACCCCACCCAAAAACACAATTATTCAAAAATTACATAGTGGAGTTACATTCTTGGTGCTTCGCATATCATTAGATAAAAGTTTGGAATTAATGAACTATAGGTATTATTTAGACATTAACCAAGACCAAGTGGATGTGGTATGATATTATCTTGTATTTTGTGATGGTATTTATTATTTTGTCTCAAGTAATTGGTGTGGTATTGTTAATCATCAACCGATTAATGAAGGTCAAAAAATTTCTACCAATCTAGGTGACATACTCCATTGACACATTATAAATGATATATGTTTAGGAGATAGTCTGACTTTTTTGTGAAAATTGGAGAATTTGTTTTTAGGATTCACATTTTACATCATGATTATAGTATGTACTAAAAAAATAACATGATACACATTTGAACTTGAGAACTATTTACCATCCTTGAATAGATGGAAGGTTTGGGTGTAATATATGGGTGTCTAAGGACATGATGTAACAATGTATCATTGATTTTATTAAAATATAGGAGAACCATATTTCTCTTATATTTTTTTCCAATAAAAATGGTTATTAGGATTTAATTTTTATGGAATTTTTTGAGGCTTTGTATGGTAGACTGTATCAATCACCTTTGTGTTGGATATAGGCTAGGGAGTCATCGATTATTGGATCAAGTCTCATGAAAGAGAAGTTGGACAATATAAATTTTATTAGGATGAATTTTGTAACCACTCATAAAAGGGTCATATAACAAATTAACCATAGACATTATCCTATAGAGTTTTATGAGAAAAATTGGTTGTTTTTATAAGTGTCAATGTGATTGGGACATGAGCCCTTTCAGATAAAGCTAATATTAGTGCCTTTATTGATGGGACTATTTTGAATTTTCAATAGAATCTATACCATATAATATCGATAATCAATTCTTTATAGATACAATTTTATACATGATGTAATCCATGTGTCTCAGATTTAGAGATACCATCCATAACATAAACATGTGATCAATATAAATGAGATTGATCTAGAGTCAAATGAACCATTCTAGGAGAAACCAATTAGGATATTTGATCAAAACAAGAAGAATATGTATGAAAAAATATTCCCTCTAGTATATTTATATTGATGTAATAGGCATAATGAAATGATAACATGAAAAGGGAGTATTATATATGAGTGTAGTGGCTGGAATTTTTAACAGATTAGGATCAGTGGTGTTTGTAAGAAAATATCATGGATGAGTTGATTTATGATGGGGGGATATAACAGAGTGCATCCATGAAATGATTAAATTCAATAAAGCTATTAAATAAACGCATTTATTTTTGTGATTTTGGGATATTAGGGGTCTCAGTGGTGGCTCTATGGTTAGTTTTGGGGAGTTAGAATGAAGTTCATTTAGGAATTAAGTTACAAGTTGAGGGTCACAATAATCATAGAGATTTGAGGTCTAATGAGTGATACATAATAATATTTTTTTGTTTGTCTGATATTAAAATTTTTAAAGGTTCTTGGATCGAACCATAGAAGAGTAAGGCAACATTATTGAGAGGGTTGTGTAAGAGAAACTCATGAGCTATATGGGATTAAATTTCACTATATTTTATTGGATTCACTACAACTCCTAAGTCTCATCTAAATGACCACATTGAGAGGGGTATATCATATAATATAGAAGTGTTTTTTCACTATTAAATCAGGCTCATAGAGTATATTTTCACTGAAATGGGGGATGATATGGTGTTATGGGTTAATAATTGGGGTTATTTATTCTTCCTACATGAAGAAAACTCTATTGTGACCCTTATTTTCTTGTTCCAATACACCCCATACTATTTTAGAGATTAATAGATTAATGAATTTAAATTTTTTAATATTAACATTAATTATGAATCCCTCATTTATTAGTAGAAGTGGTTATATATCTCTCTATCTAAGTTCCTCCAATTATTCTTCATTAAATGGTAGTATTTCTCTATTTATGGTAAAATGAGAGTTTTTTTCATCATTTTGGGTTTCTAAAGGTGGGTATAGAACTCATCTACCCTATATTTTGGTTTTATAACACAATTTATTCGTGAATATATTAAAAATCCCTAATTTGGAGATTTTTTAAGGTTCAATGATTTCTTCCATTTGAGGTAAAATTAACTAATTATTTTTAAGTAATTGGACTATAATAGTCCGAAGTAGGTTTTACATATCTTTATTGTTTGTATTTACATGAATGGAATGCATCATATGAAATTAAGGAAGTATTTATTTTTGTGAATTCCCTAGAATAAATTTTTGTTAATATGTTATTGCTTATGGTATATATTAATATTTTTAAGCTCATGTGTGGTCTCTTGAGTGGTATGCATTGACAATAATTGTCATTGATTTCCATTAATCAAGATAATTATTATATATAATTATGAATTTGGACTCGTATTTGGTGTTTATTTTTAAGACCCATTCTTAGGAACCAATTGGTTTATCCAAAAATACTCTAAGAGGAGGATTAAGAATTTAGTAGAATATTTGGGACATTTCCTAGGAACAGAAAAATAAAATGAGTTCATGGTTTAAGAATAAAATCAATTATTTTTTTGATAATAATAAATGATTTATATTTTTTTAATATAAAAATAATTCATTTTGGATGCCTACTTGGTCTACGGTGGTGGCTCATCCACCTAGTGATTGGTATAGGTGATATCACATCCATCCTTACTATGTTGTGGTTTCTTGTCTGTCTAGAATGATTCAGTAATCTATCTTTCACAATGAGGCCAATGAAATGGTGTAACATCATCAACATTTGAATATTTTTTAATTGGTATATCATCCACTTGAACTTTTGTACTGCCGGAGAGTCGTCAAACTATGAGATAAGTCCTAGTGGCACATTGTCCACTTGGGGACTCATTTTTGTGGTACACTAACCACCTAATATTTTATTCTAGTGGTGTATTGAACACTTTTCATATGATTTATATGGAACACAATCAACATATAAGGTGGTAATGGTGTGGAAATATATTCAAAAGGATGTTTCTTAATTGGTTCATCATATACCAGGAAACTTTTGATGGTGGTGTTTTCTCACCTACAGGGTGGTATCAATGTTATATCATCGACGTAGTGAAGAAGTCATAGTTTTTTGTTTAGATAATATATGTAATGGTGGTGAATATTTTACCTGATCATTGATAGTTTTTTTTGAAATATCTTTGTATATTAGTTGATGACCCATCCATAAAAATATCACTCATTCTCTATTTCTATTTTTTAGCTGATGTATCATGTAACACCAAGATAATTTATCAAATATTCTCCAATAAAATTATACTTTTTGATATTTTGTGTTACATGAAAAACTAATTTTAGATTTCATTAAACAAAACACTTATTTTATATTATATTACACACAACAATGAGTGTAGCATTCATTACACTCAACATAGAGTCTAAACAAAACATGACATATTATTTAGATATTATATTTTAATATGATCGCCATCACCTAGCTATTAGAATGGTGGTAATGAATATTATTAATTAAATTATGAAAATATATGGTTTAAACATTTGTATAAAATTAATTTTTTAGTGTCCAATTAATTAGAAATGAAAATAACGACCATTTGAAAAAAATATTTTTTTAACTATTTTTTTCACACAAGCGAATTTAACCTCAATAAATTTAACAAATCACATTCTTATAATTATTTTAGTTAAATTTATATACTATATGTTAAATAAAATATTTAAAATTATTATTATTTTATTTCTATTAAATATACATGAATATAAAAAATTTACACTTAAATACTGTATTTTCCTAAAAAAAGTGTTTTTTCAACTTTTGTGCACATATATTAAAATTAAATTTTGACATATTTAGAAAGATTATTATAAAATATTTAAATAAATTTATTAAATCATAGTTTTAAATTATCTTAGGGATTTTTATAAATAGTTTTGTTGAGAAGATTATTTTTTTATGAATGGTGAAAAATACTATCATTTTATCAAGATTTTATATTTCTTTTGAATCATTAAAAAACATAAAAGTTATATTTATAAGGTTTTAAATGTAAAATTAGTTAAATTATATATATATATATTATTCAAATTTGTAAAATATTAATCAATTTAATATTTATTTCTCATATAAAAACATTTTAAACTTTTGAACATTTTCTCTTTGGAAAACTACATTATCATTACGACTGTGGGAATAATTATAAATTATTTGTTCTAACTAGTGTGAATTTATTTAATAATAATGGAATAAATATTTGGAATTTAAATTTTTTATAATATATAATAATTTCAAATTAATGTTTTACCATAATTAATAGAAAAAATAGAAAAAAATTATTATGGTTGAGGTAAAAATGCGCATATCAGGGGTTAAACTAAAATGTATGAGGTTTAAAATGTCGAAAAACATTTAAAACTCCAATTGTATGGTCATATTTCTACCTTATATCTTATATGTTCTATAATTTACCATTTTTGTGTTTTGTAAAGTTATAAATGTGTGTACACCTTTTTCTTCTCTATGATTACAAGTATGCCACTAATTTCACTTATAAAAGGCCACCACTTCCTTTACACTTCAGACATCTAAACCCATTTGGTATAGGAAATAATTATCCAAATAAATTACTTAATTATATGATATTATCCTAGAATAACTATTATTTTTTCATAATTCCTACCTATGAATCATTTTGGTGAAAACCAATATAAGTTTTCTGAGGAAGATATAATATCCTGAACTGAGCATTTTATTTTATTTCATCATGAAACTCTTAGATTTATATTAAACATTGATGATATAAAATAAATATTATATTCCATATACTTAGATATTTTTATATCAACCGAGTTAGATATTTCAATCTCCTCTCTCATCAAATGGGATATGAAATCAACATTCATGTTTACGGTGGACTACCGCATCATGAACCGATGTTATTTATTTTCCATCACCTCCTCTCACAGATGGATATAAATATAGATTTAATTTTTTTAATGATACTTATGATATTTTTATACCTATTTAATTATAATTCAACATCTACATACTGACCTACAATCCCTTTGAGAAAATAATAACATTACGCTATTGTACGGTGTACTACCACCTCGCAAAATGATATGATGTTTTTTTTAATATCTGATTTACTTGGATTGTAATATGGATATATTAAATTAATAAATACTATATTTATAACATAATTATACTTTTTTAACTATTATATGACATATACCTTCTTAATTTACATTCAATGGGTTATATGATAACGTCGTTTAGGTGTATGGTGGACTACTATCTCATGAAGTGATGTGAATCGGTTTTCACATACGTTTTTCATGGAAGGTAATAAGGGTAGGTTTAAATTAAAATATGCAACATAAATTACCTAAATATTATTATTTGATTATAATATATTATTTATATTTCTTTTATTTCATTCATCGATAAAATTAAAGTACAGTTTATACATACATATGTCCTACTGTCTCCAGGAATAATGTATTTCATTTATTATCTCTTATAAGTACGGGTTAATATAAAAAAATATAAACAAAAATTTTTATTTTATTTATATCATATTTAAAATTATGGATATTATGTAACTATGTTAAAATTACGGGGACCCAAAAATAAAATATCAAAAAATACATGAAATACCAAGCGGTTATTATCTGAAATGTGATTTTAATAAGGAATTGTTAATAAATGGGTAATAAAAGGTCATAAGAAAATTATATATGGTATGATATATATAATTTTTTCTTTTTAACATATTTATAATTAGTTTAAATTTATTATACATGAGGTATGAATGTGTTCGAAAGACATCGAGACATTAGGTAATGGATTCTCATCTCACTTTTTTTCATCTATGATACACAAGCAATATTAACCAGATATTTCATTTATGTTGTGTATATAATGACCATGAATTTATTTTATAATGATTATAATAAAATTTACTTGTATTTTGATATCCATTTTATTATATCTCTTCCATTGGTTTTACCATTCAATAGTTACCAAAGTGGTAAGTGGTTTTTTGTATAAATTTATCTTCTATGAGAAATATGTTATGTTATGCACCATTTTTATTTTATGATTTTTATATAAAAACCCATTTATATATAATATCATAAATTTATTTATTCTAATTATATTTTAGGTTTCATTTAATTATAATATTTCATGGGATTATGATTAAAAGTTACTAATGTGTTAATGTTTTTATGATACAATATCATTATTTATCAAGATTTTATCATTAAGCTTCAAATAATGAGATTTTATGATATATTTCTAATTAAAAAAAGTAATTATATTTTTATATGGTTATTTAATGATGATTCTTGTTTTCCCTTTATTTTCCATGATTTATGTACTCAAGAGTTCAAAATAATGTTTTTAACAAAAATCATCTTTAGTACACTCTTCGGTCGAAAACCCATTTTTCTTATAAAAAATACTTTACAAAAACGTTCTCAAATTTATTTATAAAATTATAATTTATTTATTAAAAATATTTAATAAAAATGTTTTAATTTTACAACAAAATTAAAATTAATCAGCATTCCCTTTCCCGAATAATTCTATTTTAAATTTAACTAAAATTTTGAATGAAATACTTATTTTAAATTGTATGACATGAATGGTATTTTCTTCCATAATGAATATTATTTTTTAAAAATATTAAATTTTATGGTTTAAATTTTATTTTCAATAAAAATTATTTCCAAAGTGTTTGAGGCATTTTTTTGTTTTAAAAACTATATTTTAAAGTGGAAAGGATATTTTACTCATGAAATGTTTATATGATTTTTAAATAATCCTTCTCTATTTTTCAAGGTCATTTTCAAATAAAAGGATTCTCAAACTAATTTTTTTTTTTAATTTATTTTAAAAATATGAATGGATATTTTATTCAATAAATTTGTTATGTTTTTATAGAATTATCCTTTATAAATTCCAATTATTACTTTCAAATAAAATGACTTACAAAATGTTTTACGAATTATTTCTAAAGATTTATTGTCAAAGAAAATTTAATTTACTCATGAAATATTCCAACAATATTTTTAAAAAAATTCCAAATATAATGATATCAATTGATGTTACCTATTATTTACAGGATATATGATCTAAGGATACAATTATTATTCTTTCTCTGAGTGGATTATATTTATGATTTCACAATGTTTCTAAAACTTATTTCTCTTCCAATTGATATACCATGTTGAAATTATTATTAATTCTGGTTATCTTCAAAGGTTATGCAATGATTAAATGATGAAATCATTATGAATCAAGTCTCTTTTCAAAAGGTTGTGATATGAAGAAATGTTTACCAAACCAATTTTATTTTATGGGTTATGATATGATGAATGATTTTGGATATTTTGAAACACATACATATGAATTTCATTATATTATGTATGGGACCTATATATCCCTCCTTTGCATTGGGTAAAGATTTTTATCTCATGAGATATATAGAATTGGAATGGGGAGTGAACACAGTTCTATAGGGGACTTTTTTTTGTTATGGTGGTCTTGGGAGTAAACCTTGACTACTATGAGGGTTTTGGGAGTGAACCAAATCCACTAATATATCCTTGGTAGTGATCCTTAACTAATAAAAAAATATTTTCTATTCTTATGTGTATGGAAAAATTTCATGTATTATGTCAATAATATGCTCCCATGGATCATTTTCATTTATATCCTTATGATTCATATCTTATGTACTAGAATTATTTGTTACATGAATCAATATTTTGATCTTTTATATGCATTTTGTTGTTTTCATATGTTATCCTTATGTTCTCATACCCATATTATCACATTATGTTTATATATTATCCATTTTTTACCATTAAAGATCATATTATCTCAAAATTTCTTATGTTTCCTTTCAACATGTTATTAAGAATGGTTTGAGGTAGGGTATTTATATGAAGGGTAATGAATGAGATGATATTTTTGGGAATCAATGAAGATCATTCACTAAATAAGAATATTTTATACCTAGTATCAAAAGGCAGTAAACCATTATGATCCTCATGTCTTTTTTTATATAATGTAATCAATATTAATCAAAAAAAAGTGAAATATATATGTATGATAATCTTGGTTCACTATATATGGTATTAGAGGAATGGTTTAATTAACCTTTGGATGAAATGATGATAAAACATTAGTGATATCCCATGGTATATTTATAAGGATATATTTGGAAATATATATAGGGATAAGTCTATGGATGAGTCAATGTACTAGAAAATGTCAATGAATTTTGGTAATGGATATAGTGAATGGTTTCCAAGAAATTACATCCATTTATGGATACTATAAAGAGATGTGATTCTAGAAAATATGTTCCTATGGGTAAAACATGGAAAATGGGTCATTTATTGTGACCTGACCACCACCTGGTGCACAAACATTGACCTTAATGAACAACTAGTTTGACACTCCTAGGGGATAATCTTTGAAAAATCAAAAATTTGTCACAAAAAAATAATCAAGGATTAAAATTGATGATCGCTATGAATAATGTAGGATAATCATAAGGTGTCATAAACTAAAAATATGTGTGCATAACTTAGACATGATATAAGTGATTGTTCCTGCTTATGTGTATTCCCACTATAAATATTAGTACTCATGATTTTGGGTTTTATTCAATGGATAGAACCCTAAGGAACCATATTTATGTTGAATGTGATATTAAATGTGATAATGAGAAACTAAATGGGGTGATGACTAGAGTTAAGGATATTGTGATTATACCTAATCAGTTATTAGAAAAAATGATTAACAATAAGAACCTTAAATAACTATCTCACTCACCAAATATGTGAAGGGCAGTGTTCATTGAGGGATTGGGTTTTAGAGACAATAGGGGAATGAATATTCAATTTCCTATATTTCAATAATGTCGAAAAAATCAATAAAGGTAATTACTCAATTTAACAAGAATATATTTTATGTTTGTAGAATAAGTGTATAGATAAGGTAATTGTAGAATAAAAATGAAAATTTTGGTCAACACAAATGATGAGAATAATGGTCTCTCAAAGATATCATTGATGATTGAATTATTCAAATATGTAATGTATGGGTATTATCAAAAAAAATTTCTTAATTAAAAAACTCATGAAGTGAAACCTTATGGTTATACTAATAATGGTTATATTACTGATGATTAAGAGACTAAAAATTACATATTAATGAAAATATGTGTTATGGAATAAGATGATGAATCCAGGTTAATGGTTTAATAATGAAGTGGAATGATTGGAGTGTTTTTGTGTTGGAGTTAAAGAATTAGTTAATATGAATCATGAAATATATCAAGGTTATTTAATATTTTTTTTTAATTGAGTATTTTCAAGAATATTTGAAATGGTACTGATAAACTAGAAAAGTAATATAATGTAAAGGAGAAATTTTATGGAAAAACAGATGATTAAAGAAATATAACCCATAAAATTTTAGTGATATTGAGACAATGATGTTGAGATAAAGATATAATGTATATGAATAAATTATATTTGATATTATTAATGACCTAGGAGTTGATTAATGATTTATTGAAAACTTTCTTTATAATATCAAAGGTGAAGTTTATAGAATTATTGGATTTATGGTATATACTCAATAATTTGTTGTTTTATTCAAGGAATGGGGAAGTATGTATGTTTTCATTCAGGTTTTATGGTATTTCTATTTATTGCCATGTTTCAAGAAAATATATTACTATGGTATTCAAATATTTGGTATGTGAAAACCAAGAGATACTTTATAATATTTGGGGGATTAATTTTAGGTCACCATTATTTTTATATTTTGATTTTTTGAAGGGTTATAATTTAACCCATTTAGTTAATCATTAACGTTCAACTTTTGATAAGGAGTTAGAGATTCATACATTATTTAACCATATAAATATTAATGAATATTGGATAAACTATGATAAAACAATTATAATAACAATAGAAAGAAATAATTTCATATCATTATTTTATGGATCATATGATCTATTAGTTCTTTAGGGAAAAAACTCTCTCGGAGTATGAGATGATTTGGAAATCAATCAAGGTGCAACAAAAGGATTGGGATGGGCTTAAGAAATGGAATAAAATTAAGTATATCTTAGAATGAAAATTCTTCAACTTTAAGAAATTGATATTGAAATAAAATTTAAAGAAACTAATATTATTTTTTATGAATGAATTAAATTTTCACTAATAATAGATTTATGGATTTTTTGTCACTATCTTTCTCTTGATCATTTCCTCTATTACTCTCCATCGGTATTTGGGTGCCAATTTTCTCTTTAATTTCCAAGATTTAACTTCCCAAACATGTTATCTTATTTGGAAACCTAAAATTTTTATATAGATGACCAACACACAATAATTTCCCTCTTTTCTAAGAGAAATCTTCATACCCCATTTTATCATGTGATTTCCCCACAAAGGGAATGTCAAGAGTCAAACCCTTATTTACCAAATACATGTTCCAAATTGGAGGAGGCAATTTATTTCAGGGGTAGAATGTAACACCCATAAAATTTATGAATTTTATTCAATAAATTTGTTATTTATTTTATTATTCATTACATGAAAAACCCTTTTTATCTTTTATTACAAATAATTTTGAGTTTAGCTTGCGTTGTGTTCCACACAACACTAAGTTTAAAAGAAAATTGATTTATAATTAAGGTATTATTATTTAACAACATATTTACCACATATCTATTGGAATGGTGGTTATGAATTGGATTAAAAAAATTAATAAAATATATTGTAAAAAAATTATAAAATGAATTCTTTGGTGATAAATAAATTTGAAATGAAAATATAAACCATTTGAAAAAAATTAATAAAACTATTTCTATGCACACAAACATGTTTTCACTCATTAAATAAAAAAACACCCTTTCGTATTTTTATTTTAATGAAATATATATACTATATAATCAATAAAATGTTTAACATTCATCTTATTTTTTTCCAAGATAAGAGATAAGAATAAAACCAAATTTTTGCTTAAAAAATTATGTTACTAAGAAGGTTTTTTATAATCTTTTACATGCTTATTTTTAAATTAATTTTTTATAATTTTAAAAATAACTATTGAAAAAATTAAATTAAATTTTAGAATTGGCATGTTATTACTATCATAGGAATAATTTTTGAAAATTTTCTCGATCAATAGTGGAAAATAAAATTTTTGTTATTAATATTTTCATTTGTTTTAAATAATTTTAATAACAAAAAAAAATTAATATGGTTTTAAAGGTAGTATTTGTACAATTAGATACAAATTAATAAAATTTTGGTCATTTTAATCAATTTCATATTTAAATTTTATATAAAAACTTTTTAAACATTTGATCATTTTCTCTTTGGAAAACCAATTTCCCATAACAACTTTGAGATTTATTTTAAACTAAAATCTTCAAATTATGTGAATTTAATTTTTAAAAATGGATTAAATATTTAGAATCATAATAATATATATTATCTAATTATTTCAACTTAATCTTTCAGAATAATTAATAATTAAAATATTAAAAATTATTTTCCACAATTAAGGTAAATGAGTTTACTTGATGGTTAAACTAAAAATGATAAGGGTTAAAAATTACAAAAAAAATTATAAAACACCTATTTTATGGAAATATTTAGAATTTATATCATTTTTTTTATAATTTTCCATTTTTTTATCCTTGTGAAATTATAAAAATATGGGTAAACCTTTTTCTTTTCAAAAATTACAAATATGCCACTCACCTAACTTATAAAAGGCCACCCACTCTCATATCCACTTCACACTTCCAAAACCCTTTGGTAATTCCAATTATTACCAAAATAAATTCCTTGATTCCATATTCTCATCCTATAAGACTTGTGTTTTTATAAATCCAACCTATGTAGCCTTTTAGTGCAAACTAAAAGAAGTTGTCTAAAGGAAAAATATCATGAACAAAGCATTTGGTTTTATTTCTTCCTCCACCTCCTTCAATAAAGGTTAAACCATGATGATATGAAAACACAAGTATATCAAAAATAATTGGATTTTTTTATAATGGCATGACCTATATCTATCTTATCCTTTATAAAATGGGATTTGAAATCATCATTCTTGTGTATGGAGGACTACTACCCCACAAGCTGATGTTTTTCAATTTTCATCACGACCACTAACAGATGGATATAATGATGTATTTTTTTTATATATGATATTTAATATAGTATTAAACCTTTTTTATTTTAATACCACATATACTTAATTTAATCCAATCCCATTGGGAAACAATAATGTCGCTTAGGGGTACGGTGGGCTACAACATCACAAACTGGTCTGATATGTTTTTCATTTTTCATTTACATGGACGGTAAAAATAATATATTAAATGAATATATATAGTATATATTTAATGTATTTATATTTCTTGAATTATTATATCACATATAACTTCTTACTTTCCATTCATTGGGGGATATGATAATGTCATTCGTGTGTATGGTAGACATCTACCTCACGAAGCGATGTGATTCCTTATTCACGTACATTTTACTTGGAAGTTAATATGGATAGTATTAAATTAAAATATTTTTTATATATGAAATCAAAATTATTCTTAAAATTTAACATATTATTTTTATTTCTTTTGTTTCATCCATCGATAAAATGGAAATAGCGTTTACAGGTATATATAGCCTACTATCTCTATGAGTGATGTATTCCATTTTTTATATCTAAATTTTAAAGATTAATATAAATAACAATATATTGAATATATAGTATATTTATATCATTTTTAATGTTATATATATTATGGAACCACAACCAATTTTAGAGTACTTAAAAATAAAAAAACATACCTGAAAAACAAAGCAGTTATTATCTGAAAAGTGATTTTAACAAGGAATTGTTAATAATTAGGTAATAAAGTTTCATAAGTATATATTATATTGAATTATATATATAATTATTTTTCATTAATATATTTATTATAATTTTATTATTATTATACATGAGGGTTCTATGTGTATAAAATAATTCAATACTAGAGGTAAAGAATTACGATCTCACATTTTATTCTCTAAGATACATGCCATATTCACCACTTATTTATTTTATATGCTGTATATACTTCCCATTAAAGTATTTTAAAATGATTGAACTAAAAAAATTGATATTTACATATCCATTTTTTTACCACTGTTTCATGGGTTTTATGGTTTAAATGTTACTAAACATAAAAAATATTTTTATCTCAATTTTCCTTCTCTGAGACACATGTCATGTTATGCACATTTGTTCTTTTATATGGTGTATTTTCAACACCATTTAAATGTAATATCATGAATTTATTAATTATTAAAATATTTTATGTTTCATTTAATGTTATTATTTTTTTGGGTATTACAATTCAATGTCACCAAAGTTGTAAGGGTTTTATGATACAATCTCATAGTTTATTAGGATTATTTATGATTATGCTTCTAATGATGAAATAATATGATATATATATTAAGAAAACAAATTACCTTACTTATCCACTAGTTATGTCATGAGACTATATATAATATTCAATATAATATTTAGAATTCATGTTATGGGTTTTCTATTCATGGTATAAGAATAATGTAAATTTTACGTATTAAACAAATATTTTTCTAAAAAGGATGTTATCCTGCCTTTTGATGGATAACTTGTTTTAAATAATGTTTTTTTATAATTTTTTAAATTATATTTGAAAAAAAAATCTTTTTTTGAAATTTTAATAACAAAATTTATTTTTTTTATTTTTTTGATTTTTTTGATTAGTTTCATGTTTTGATAAATAATGAAAAATACTAAATTTTAATTGGAAATAGATTTTTCATTGAAATAATTTATAGTGTTAAAAAATATTTTTTATTTATTTTAAAGTATAATTATAATAAAAATTAATATTTAATCCAATTTAGTTCATTTGAATCAATTTTACATTGAATTTGGAAATAAATAGATTTTAATCTTTTGAACATTTTTACTTTAAACCCCTATTTTCTCACCCCATCAATAAGATTAATTTTAAATTAATTTCAGCCAATTATTTTTTTAATTATATAAAATATTCCATATTTAGAACCAAAAAGTCCAAACTTAGTAAATAGGTTCCTTTTATTTTTGGACAATATGAATAGTAACTTTGGTAATTTTATTGCCAAGGTTAAGGTTAAATCCAGTAATTAGGGGTAAAAATAATATTATAGATATTATAAAACTACCCTAACAAATTTACAACTTTTATTAGTTTAATTTAATTATAAAATTATCACTTATTATTTAAAATTTAATTATTTAATGGACACTTCTCCAAGAAAATGAGTTAGATATTATTAAAATCAAAGGGAGTGACAAAATGTCAAACTGTTACATTTAATATCTATAATATATTTAATATAGGGATAAATAGAAAATATTGTCAAATGTATATTTTATTATAAAATATAAATTGTTTATCTAAATCATCTAATTTTATTTTTAAATTTTATTGAGAAAATAATTTTTTTAAATAATTACACAATGATGATGTAGTAATTATTCTATTAATGAAATAAACAATTAAATGATATTATAAATATTAGAAGAAAAATAATTTAACTTAATTAAGGTTTTCCATAATTTTTTTTCATAATATAACATATTAGGGTTTTATTATATGAATTTATTAGAAGTTATCTTGTTGTATAGATTTTTTTAAATTCAATGTTATGAATAGCGTCAAAATTGACAATAATGATATTTTATGAAAATTATATTTAATTAAATTGTTTAAAAACATAAATATCCAAAATAAATAAAAATTGTATAAATTATGTTTTAAAATATCATAAATTTACCATTTATAGTTCAATTTACACCGTAAAAGTAAAACTCAAAACCTTTTAATATCAAAAAATTTGTTACTATAGTTAAAATTAAAATAGATTAACTATGTTTTAATCAAAAAGATATAGTCTAAAATTAAAAAAAAACCTATCTAAAATAAATTCTTTGGTGTAATTATCACCCTATATCAATTTATATTTTGAATCTTATTTCATTTAAAGGTATTTTAAATGAAATTTAATTTATTATAATTTAATATTTTGAGAAATTCCAAAAGTGACCCTTCCCTCTCTTATAAAAGGAAACCTCTTATTCTCTTTTCTTAACACCTCACATGGTCCATGTATTAAACAAAACCTATCCAAATATCCTCTCATCTTATCTCCCTTTATCTTATAAGTATTAATTTTTTTCCAAAAGTTAACCAAAGAACTATTTTTGTGCAAATCAAACGAAGATACCAAAAGGAGAGGTAATGTTCATCCACAAATGTTTTAGCTTTATTTCTTCCATAAACCAATTAAACTAATTTTATTTAATTTTTATATAATAAGATCAATATCCTGAATATACTAATATGTTTTTATATTATGTTTTCAACCTACACTCACACACATTTCCATCAAATGGTATACACAATCATTGTTCTTTGTAAGGTAGACTACTGCCTCACAAATGGATATTGTATGTTATTCCATTACCACATTTCAGGGTTGGTAATAATATGTAACATTATATTTTATATAATATTTATGATATTTATGATTTAAGTATTATTTTTTAATTATTATAAAATATAAACTTTTATGTTTTCCATTTTTGTAAATGTGATAACTTCATTTGTGGACGTCTGGAATACTTCCTCTTCTAAGTGATGTGATTCATTCATAATTTAAATGGAATTTATTAAGGATTATTTTAGTGAAAATATATGATATATATGACATAATAATTCTATTTCAGTTATATTATATATATTTCATTTACCTTATTTCTTTATATATGAAAAGAAGTTGGAAACATTATTCATGCATACGATCAGCCTACCATCTCCATGAACGGTGTATTTCATTTTCTAGTTATATAATTTATAGATTATTATAAATAAATATATACTTAATATATATGGTATTTAAATCATTATTATCATTCTATTGATAATTAAATCATGATATTAGTAAGAGGACCAAAAATATAACAAATCAAAACACATTTGAAAAACAATGCGAGTATTACCTGAAAGGTAACTTTAAATGGAATTGTTAATAAATTCTTAATAAATTTTAATGATTAACTAATTTATGGGATGATATAATTGAAAAATTTTATTAAATATATGTATAATAAACATATTTTTATTATAAATAGTTTTTAATGAGTATGAAGTGGTTCAATACATAAGGTGAATGTTTTCTCAGCTAACTTTTATTTCAATGCGAAATATGTTATATTAATCACTTATTAATGTTTTTTTGTGTATTTACTGAATTATGACATGGATTTAATTTATATAATGATATTAAATGTTTCAATTGATGTTACACTTTCACAGGGCTCATGATATAAAAGTTACTCAAGTAGTAATGGATTTTTATCTCACTTTTATTTTTATAGAACACATGCCTTATACACTAATAGATTATTTTTTGTTGTGTAATTACTATCCATTAGTGTATTTTATGAATATTATTATAAATATTATTGTAATTTTAAATCCATATAATGTTTTTTCTTTCATGGGTAATACTATTCTTTTGATTATAAAGTTTTAATGGTTAATTTCACAATCTCATTTTTATCTAGGATTGTTTATTCGTAAGTATCTATAGGGGTATATTTATCTTCCATATCTATATTTCTTTAAAAAATTACAAAATATTTTTAGTATACATTTAAAAATATTAAATTCATTTTTAACCCTGTGTGAAATTTTACTAAACGGTTTGAAATGAATCATTTTTTAATATTCCAAACAAGGTACTTTGTGACTTCTCTGGCAAAAGTACTTAAAAATGTTTTTTTAAATTATATGGAATGAACATATTTTTATTCTTTTAGGAATTCTTAATGAATTGAAGCTTCCATTACAATCTTACAAGTTTATTTTTAATTAAATGTTTTCTTTTAATATTTTATGACATTTTAAGAAAATATTTTCTCAAAAACCGAAAGGATATTTTCCTCAAGAATTATTTCAAGTGATCTATAAATATTATCATCAATTTAAGATAAATTTATTTTATGTTACTTATTTTTTACTAGTTATGTAATCCAATTATACCATTCTTATTCTTTCTCAAAATGGATTATTTTTATGATGAATTGATTTTTATGAATTATGTTTTTTTCAAGGGATTTGTTTTGATTGAATGATGTTTATGAAACTCTATTGACATCAACCAAATGAGAATAAAAATATTCAGAAATTAAGGAATACCTGAATTTGGGTTTTATTTTACCTATAAAATCAATGTAAGGATACGGTGGCTAAATCTCACAGTTCCCATAATCCCCCAAGAGACTTGTGATTGAGTGACCATCATGGGGTCACACGAATGAATCGGGTGCAGTGGGTAGTCTCTAGTAGGTCCTAAAACGCCTCTCTTAACAAGTACGTTTGCTTTCAAAAAAGGAACCTTAGACTTCCTAATGTCATGAATTGGTAGTCGTATAATCTCCCTCAGGCCATGTGGGTTGTCTGTGATGAGATCCTGACAACCCGATATGAAAATCCTTCAAAAATGGGAGGAAAGATGTCTAACAGGTGGAGGTACCTATCTGTTTTAAAGATCATGCAATAGATCAAAAATGAATAAAACGTTTGTCCTCAACAATATTTAAATAAACTTTTGAGACACTTGATCCTTTTTTTTAAAAACAAATGAAATAAAAGGAATTGGGGAAATGACCAATTGCAGCTGTTGAACATAATGTGACATGCCACTTGGGGCCCGCAAGGCATCACGAGACCCCAATGACATGATCATCTCACCTCATGAGTTCCCTTCATCTTATCAAACTCAGCACAATATGCACCTCGGGTATATCCAAGAAACATCAAGCTCCCCTTTAGCTCCCTAAGGACAAACATATTGATTTTTACACAAAGTGCTCATGTATCTCTATAGGACCTTTATATGTCCCATGATGCATCATCCAGAGGTAGATTAATTGTCTTTTACATGACTCATGTAATCCGACATGACTCCTCAACCTTTTTAAAATAATCAAAGTAAACAAAATAAGTGAATATGCAGAAGCCTCTCAAGATCGTAAAAATATTGCGACATGATGAGGATGTCAGCAACCTGACTTCGCGATACCCCTTGATGGGTCTGCCTAATATCATGAAGTCCCGCTATAAATTCATCCTTGTCTCAAAAAACATTCCATACAAGTTTATTAAATCCATGAAAATACATCTACAAATCCATCTCAATCTCACTAAATTCCATTGAACAAGTCCATATGATAATTTGAAAGTCCCTTGACTTGTCTGCCTGATTGATCAAGACCCCATAGATTGGAAAAAATATGATAAAGGGGGATTTGATGGGATAGATCTATGATCAATAGATGATATGAAAATTCCAAAGAGTGCTCCATGAAAAATATGAGTGACACCAAATCCCTTTGCTTACTCTATCCTGGACTTTCTTGATATGTGTCATGAAAAGTGGTTAACAATTGGCGTGGTGAGGCCTATAGATCCCCCACCCCTGCCTCAAAGAAGGGGCTATATTTTTTAACATCCTGGTTTATCAACACACCCATGTAACAATGAATATTTCTCAGAGAGGATAATCTTGTGACTGTAAATTCTTCTATTAGGTAATATGTCGGTGAATAGTTATAGCAATCATGTGCTATGAATAAAGCACTTAAAATGATCATTCATAGATAATGTGACAGATTTCTAGATAGATGTTTGAAGAACGTACCGCACATATTCCATATTATGTGAGACTCAAAATAAACTAACACTAAATAAATCTAATTAATTCACAATATAAGGGATATAACAAATATTTAAGGGGGGAGGACTTTATCAGAAAACATGTTCGTTGACCCTCATGTGATTCACATAAACCATCCAAGACACACGAAAAACCAGAACATGTTGCCCATATCTAAAGACTCTCCTTTAGTATTCTATTTGGGCCCTGTAAAATCCTTTCGACATGTTAGATTAAGTCACACAATCCCCCAGGACACACCACATTAGACTCGAAAATCCCTATAGGCTTCTCACCGAAGCCTTGTGATGTCTTTTAGATATTTCGCTTGTCTCATATGAAGGTTCACACTCATGTTATTTGAGTCTCACAATAGAATCTGTGTATATTAGTATTATCTTGTGATACCCAATGGGAAATTCAATCGAGACTCACGATGCCTACCAGACATGTCATCCATGTCTCGTGATTCCCCCCATGAGTGTCATGCAAGGCATGTAATACCCTGTTAGACATGTTTTATTGACTCTTTAAACACCATCTATATGTTTCAACAGGCTATTTTGATTGAAACTTGGTAAATTTATTTGTATCATGTGATAGCCTCTAGACAAACCAATTGGGTCATGTGATTGTTTCCAGGACAAATCATATGGGTCTTGTAATGTCGTCAGGGTAAGATAGCCTTGATCATGGGACAACATTTGGATGTTCCTCCAAGGTTATCCAAATTTCTTTAGAAATTCCAACATGATCATTTAGTTTTCTTCATATATGTTGGGAAGATACTCTCCTACATATTAGGATGAAAAGACAATATGTGCATGTTAGGTAGGCAAGAAGGCCAGTTTAATAGAGAAACCTCAGCCTGTAATCCCTGATCAACTAAACTATAATTACCCTAATTCCTACCATAAATAAGATGTGTAGGATGTCTCCATCAGTCCTGAGATCCAAAACAAACATCTCAAGGGTTGTCTCAACAGGTAATTCCCACCCAACTATGAAATGAAATTGATTGTATTTTATCCCTTGTTTATCACAATAATCATTGCTCACGTGGGATTAGGTAGTTGCAATATTCATATCATTCTCATCATGAGTCTCCACCAGTTAGGGAAACATATGTATGTAATCCCTCAAAAGTGTCATGACACATTAACCTCAACACAAGGGAAACCTTGGAGTCAAAACCCTGATCAATTGGGCTATGAGAACTCATATTCCTATAATAACTAGGTTATGTAGGATGCCTTCCTATGGAATGAGCTCAGATAAACATCCATTTATATGTAATCCTTGTATCTATTTCTTTTCAACCATAAAGACCCAATCATTCTCATGGGATGATCACTCTACCTCATTTATTAGCATACTAGGAAATAAATTGAACCACTATGACTCTGATTATTGTCATAACCAGGATATGTAAGACGTCTCCCTGAGGCCTAGGTTTTATAATAAATAATCTTAGAGAAGTACCATTATGTAAGTCACATGTCATGAGCAATGAAAAACGATCATTTTCCAACCCTTTTTTCTCCCATTGATCATATCTAACATGTTATTTGGGAACTACAATAATCATGTCATCTACACAATGATTCTACAATAATAAGGGAAACCTCAGTGCATAATCCCTAAAAAATGAACTATGACAACTCTGATTCTCTATATAATCAGAATATGTATGAAGTCCCTCTAGGACTCGATCTTGCACAAAGGGTGTCCCAATGCACCTATATAAGTTCTTTCCACATTACGTTAAATTGCACGAGTCCAGTGAACTATATGCGTTTTGATACCTACAACAACAGGATACTTAGGACACCTCATAATATCTCAATCTCATTCATTGAATATTTACCACCTCCTTGCCTAGAAGAACATTCAAAATCTATTAGTTATATGAATTCAACGCATAAGAAACCTCCCATTACATGAAAACGATGTAGAACCTCAGATATATAGATATTCATTCACTAAAGAGAACCTAATATTATTCACATGAAAGAGTATTAACTCGTTAGCATTTTTTAACAGTAATGAGTATTGTATTGGTATTAACAAGAGATTTGTGAACATATCTTACATCTAAAATGGAGTCCCATGGTTAGTAATAATTCCCCCAAAAAGGGTGTGATGAGACCAACCTTTCATCCTATTGACCAATGTGAATCCCCAAGATACATTGGGCTTGAAAGGAAAGATAACCACCTACCTTTGGAAATCAATTATGTACCCAACAATAGATGGGGGAACAATTTGGTGTTTTCAGTAAGAATGAAAATTTTAATGTAATGTTCATGATTATTCCCAACACAAACACCCTCCACAATCAACCATTAGGTCAAACAAAATACACTTCAATGAAGGTTCTTGATCGCACATCGAATAATCGAAAAACAAATGGTGAACAAAATGTGAACCTATCTAACAAAAAAATGATCAAATTATAATCCATCAAGCCATTTTTCACCCCATATGAAAAAAATAGGATGTCAGATTTGAATATCTCAAATGATATTATGATTGAATAATCATGAGTTAGGAAACTATGTTTTGCATACCCTAAAAAAAGAAGTAAGACTAACATGATATTATAGATGAACCTATGTAACCACGGTTCTTGTGAAATAAGTACATCCCCTATTTGATATGTCCAAGTGAGTAGAATGGCCAAATCAGGAAAAAGAGAACAATTATGTTAACCATGCATATTTGATAGTGCATATTATGCCTAAAATATTGAACTAATTATTAACCTTGTTCATTCTCATCTAAACAACTGAATATACCCCTCCCAGTATCCCTATTCGAGACAATTTATTCATCATCGAGTGTTCACTCTAGTAAATCATCAATAGTTGCAACCCCTAAAGGTCGTAATGTGATCTCACCTATTAATAATAATTATCATTTTTTATTTATTGAATAAATAAGGTTTAAATAAGAAAGGAGAACCATAATGAAGAAATATCTAATTGGGCTTGAAATAATGGATACCATGGGCATCCCCTCTAATAATAATTTTACCCTATGGTTTCAACTATTTGAGGTTGTAAAAATATGTAGTGACCTAACCATACACTGCAAGATTGGGTAAGTGGTCTGACACTTTGATTCCCTCACATCATGTGTGTCTCAGGTGAATGTAGTTAGAGAGGAGGTTGTGGCACTTCTTGATGGGGTATGAGATTGACCAGGGGGTTGACATTACAATGCAAAGAGTTGAAAATATTTAGGGAGTTCGTCTCTTCTTCTTCAATGATGATACCACCTTGCCCGCAAAGAGTGAGGCCAGAGAGAAATGCAAGATCTTTTTCCTGAAGATGTGAACTTCTTCCAAGGAAGATCATGATTTTCATCACTATGAAAACCTGGGAGTCTCAGACCACACCACCTCCCTTCATGTCACCCGTGATATAGGATCCATCGTTATTGATCTTTATACCTGAGTGATGAGGCTGCCACTTAAACCAATGACCACTAAGAAAACTGACTGGGTGATGGGCTTGATAGTATTGGAAGAGGATCTAAAGGGAAGGCACATCCTGCCAATTATCCAATAACCTCGTGAAATTGAGAAGAAGTCAACGGGCATGGGCGAAGATGACTTTTCCAGACGAGACAACACCCTCAAACCTGGATTTGTTCCTAGCCTTTTAGATGCACCACATGCCAGCATGGAGAATAAGGAATATGGTAGTGTGCTCTACTCCCTTATCACCGGATCCATGAAACCATTGGGAAACAAAATGGGGATCAATCAGGGGATGAATACTATTAAAAGTGAAGCTTCCAATAGAAGGCCAAACCTCCTACACCCAGTCACCTTCAAAGAAATGGTGTTCACTTCTCTCCTCATTGGGGTATTTACAGAACATGCACCTAGAAGAAAAGGGGACAGTCCATATATTTTCATGTGCTTAAGGCATAAGTGCATGATGATAATCCTTATAAGAGAAGTTACCCATGTGTGAGGGGGTGAAAATGTAGTTGTTAGGCTCTGTTGAGATATCAATGAGGTGAAAAGTTTTCAGTTCGTCCATCTTGAGAACTGCCTCAATGAATGTCAGAAATTTTCTGGCCTCCTCGTACGTAATGTTGTGCGTTGGAAAGCTGGGGAAGCCAAGAAAATCACCCATCCAATTTTCATGCCAAAAGGATACTTTTCCTTCTCCAATGAACCATTGAGAATTGGGCCCAATGGCAAAGAAAAGGGGAAGAATCAAGGACATAAAGGGGGAATTGCATGCACTGGCATTCAGTGTGTTGTCTTCCAAGGGGCCACCCATAGTCCTTCCCCATAAGGACTTACATTCATGAAGCTCTCAGTCCATTTTAGTGTGACGACAAAGAAGGGTATCTACAAGTCTCCAAACACTGATCCCCCCTTCATGGATGTGATTTTCCATTTTCCCCAATGGCACCCATGCATACTTCCCCTTAGCCCGAGCATCCCAGATAATGTTGGAAAGAACCTTGTCAATTTTTGAAATGACTCCTTTGGGCTCTTTGATGCAGGAAAGGGCATGAATAGAGGTGCTAAGAAGAATACTATTTTCTAGGGTTATCTGACCTCCAAAAAAAGGTACCTATTTTTCTAGTTGAGAACTCTCTCAGTGATCCATCACACGATGAATTAAAAATTATGGATTCAATGTTGGCGGGGACAGATAGGTTCACCCAAATAAATCATTGGCCAACACCCCTGTTGGATTCCCATAAGACCGAAAATAGAGGAAGTGCGAGAGGGGGAACATGAAAAAATAGTGTTCTATGCATCTTATATCTACAGTAGCTATGATACTCATCCTCACAAGGTTATATAGTTGGATCTTTCTCACTTTCACCTGGAAAGCTACCCCGGGTTCCTCGGAGGGTACTTTAATGCCATTTTGAATATAGAGGACAAGAAGGGGAGAGGACCCTTTATCAGAAATCCAAGAATTTCCATTGCTAAATTCATAGTTAACAATGGGCGTATGGATCTTTGATTCAATGGTGATAAATTCACATGGTGGAATAATCAATCAGGCGTTTACTGCTCGTGGAGCTGTATCGACCGGTGCATGGACAACATGTGTGTCGTCTCTCTCTACCCTAATCCCCAAGTCACCCACATGGTCTGTGGCATCTACAACCATTCCCCAATCCTTCTTAAAATTTTAGTAGGTTAGGTGAGATAGCACCACTTTCAGTACCTTCAACAGTGGTCCAGTTTGACAGGTTTTCATGAAGTGGTTAGAGATATATGGTGTGCGCCTACCCAGGTGAGGCTATGGGTGGCCTTCCACAACAAACTCCGAAAACTAAAATCCAAAATTCATGACTGGTCTATCCTACTCCCTCTTCCATACAAGGACATGGATGATTCCATGTAGAAGATCAACCTCCCCGAACAAAGTTTGATGGGTTCCTGGGATGATCGTACATTCGAACAGCTTTCCATGAAAAAGGATACTCTTTCTTAATCGATCCTTCACCATGAGCGGTTGGTTAGGGAGAAAGAAAGGATCAGATGGTTAGAGGAAGAGTACTGTAACACAAATTTTTTCCATGCATGTATCAAGGAAAGGAAACACCTAGTTCTCCCCAACATCTCGATGCTAGATGGGTCTTTCTCGAGTGACCAAGAAGTGGTGGGGAGGCTCACTCACCCTCACTTCAAAGATCTTTTGGCACGCCCAAACCCATACCTTCCTGATAACTACCCAGGTGGTGAAGCAATATTTTATTCTACCATTGATACCCAAGTCTATCCCTAGAGCAGTGAGGAAATGGAGTCCTTACCGGAAGAAGCGGAAGTTCACGATGAAATTATGCATATCCAAACTGATATCTCTCGGGGGTCTGATAGTTTTCCAGGTTCTATCTACAGAGATGCTAGAGAAGTCATAAAAGAGGAACATATTGTGGTTATTCATGATTTCTTATGTGGATGATGTCTCCCCATAGTGTCATGTGCCACATCCATAGTCTCGCTTCCCAAAATGAATCACCCCTCCTCCATCCATCACTATCGGCATGTTAGCCTATGCTACATCACTTACAAGGTCCTGGAATTTATTTTTAATACTAGACTCATGGTGCACTAACCCCTCTAGATCTCTTTAGAATAGCACAACTTTGTGAGGGGTCTCAAAATTCAGGGTGATTTTTCCTTGGTGTAAGAAATGATCTGAGAAATCAACACCAAGGCACATGTCTCTAACCTAGTTCTTAATCTTGATATGAAAATGGAATTTGATCATGTCAAATGGTGTTTCATCGACAAGGTCCTCTAAGGTATGGGATTCTCCCGAATGTTTAACGATATTTTATTCTTGTGTTTCAGTTATTCATGGCTATTTGTTCACATCATAGGAAAATATCATGGGTTCATTAAGGCTACAAGGGGATTAAGGCAGGGAGATCCTATCTCTCTAACCCCATTTATCCCCTCTCACCTACTCAAAAGCTTCCCATGAGGTTCTTCAATCATGGAAACAGGTAAGTGTGTATCTCCCATAAAAATAAGTTGTTAATCAAGTATCCCTTATCTCTACATTCAACCACTCGGTAGATTATCCCTAGAGCATGACAACTTCCACCATTAGTATCTAATGAAGGTGTACTAGGAAGCCAAATATGGATCCATTTAAATTTTGGTGATACTGAGGAGGGAACCTGTAGAGACCCGTATCTTGATGTACATGGACATTACATTACATTTTCGGAATACTTAGTACATAAAAAAAACACACACACAAGGATCGTAATAGTTTAGTGTCTTTGGAAACTCGGGACGTAATCTCCTAATCATGGTGAATGATCTTCAACATCTCCCATAAAGATCTTCCCTTTTTTTTACCTAAAACCTTTCTTTATATCCTGGGGAAAAGAAAACATAAAAGGGTGATCTCAAATGCTCAGTAAGGGTAAACAAAAGAAATATCAATCACATCATATTCATAAGAACATAACATTTTGGAAATCATAACCTGCAAAAGAGAGAAAATTTCATAACATGGGATAAATCATGGCAGTGAAATGTAATCACAATAATCATAACTTAAAACATGAAACTTTGTGGCAATCACACATAATCATAGATAATCATTTCTTGTTAGTCAAGACTCATTGCCAAGACTATCTTAGTGGACAAAGTCCCTTTCTGAATCGAGTAACCCTCGTTTCAGTCCTGTTTCACTGAACCGGTATAACCTACCATTCCAGCCATGTCTATCTCATGAGATATAAAATCTTTACCCAATGCATTGGAGGGAGATATAGGTCCCACCCATCTCTTAATGATATCATTCTTATGTGTGCCACAAAATCATAAACCATACATCTTTTCATAACCCATGTAATAAAAATGGGATTCTTAAACATCATGACATCATAAAACAATTCATATAAGATGAAGGAATTCATAAAAATAATTCCATAACAACATAATCAAATCCATGTAATAATAGGGATAGAAACAGAACCCTTTATTATCTTAGATGAAAAAATAATTTTGATAAAACACTTGAAATCCATTCTTGAGGAAAATATCCTTTCTACTTCAAAAACATTTTCCTTTCTTAAAATGTCTTACAATTTAAAACTAAAAGAATTTGATTAAAAATAAACTTGAAAACTTGTAAAGGAAGCTTCTTGGAAATAATGTTTTAAAATCCATTCATGCCGTATAAGTTAAAAAAAACATTCTTCGTACTTTTGTCGGAAAAGTCAAAAAGTACCTCGTACGAAAAAACGACAAACGATTCCTTTCATATTCTTTACTAAAAACTCACCGAAGGGTAAAATTGGATTTAAACTAGTGTAAGTGGATGGAAACAATATTACATATTGAGGTAACATGGATGTGGATGATAAAATACACCCCAATAAATACTTACGAATAAACAATCTCGGATAAAAATGAGATTGTGATATTTCCCTTACCTTAGGTCCGATTTGCTTTGTACGTGTCCGAAGCTCCTGTATAATAGTTTAAATAATGTCATTGACTTATTAAAGAATCATATTCATTGTTATGATATCATATATGGTTCACTTATGACATTATATTACCCGTTCTTTTGTAAATTCCATGTTAAAGAAGCGTTTTGGGTAAAATCGTTTCATTTATCGTAGGTGTTTTGACTTGTTGTTCTTGACATTATTATTACTTATATCATGATTTACTTACTTTCAGAATATAAAATATGATTTATATATCATATATATTCAGTATATATATATATATATATATATATATTTAATAGATTGATAAATGAAATGAAAAACACCGTTCATGGAGACGGTAGTCCGTACGTACGCATGAACGTTGTTTTCCTTTCCTTATTGTCTTGAATGGAAGTAAGTAGATGACATACATATATATATATATATATACATAAATCCAGTAGCTTTATAATTTCATATATTTAATTATTATTTCTTATATATACTTTATAATCATTCTTAAATGGTTAACATGGAGAATGAATCTCATCGCGTCGTGGAGACGGTAGTCCGTACGTACGCACGAGCGATGATATCATTTCCATAAATATTGAATTGAATTGGAGTGGATTATACAATATATCAGAATCAATATGATGTTGTAATAACTATGTATAGTTATTCTTTACACCATTATACCCATCCATGTAAGGTGGTGGTGGAAAATAGATTACACCACGGCGTGGAGACGGTATTCCGTACGTACGCACGCGCGGTGATTTCTTTTTCCGTAGAATGGATAGATGGTGAAATAGGGTTGTTTCATACTTATAATAACTTATCATTATATTATTGATACTGATGTTATTACTTCATAATGAAACAACCTAAGAAGAAGAAGTGGAAGAAGAAATAAAGATGAAAGAATTGGTAACGGTAATTACCTCTTCTTTGAAGCGCCTCTTTGAGACCTCCTCCTAGGGCACTAAAATTGGTCTTTTAGGAAGACCAGAACCTCTAATATTATTCTAGGGAAGTGGAGAGGATAAAATGGCAGGGGTTGGCCGATCTTGAGAGCTCAATTTGGTATGAGGAGGAGGGGGAGGAGGTTCCCTTTTATAAGGGAGGAGAGGGGCACCTTAGGAATATCTCAAAATATTATTTTATATTAAAGTCAAAATCGGTTTATAATGGTTTCAAAGGGTCTTATTTCGAAGCTAAAGTGGGTAAGGGTCTAAATCCTATCATCCAATAGGATTTAGACAAGTTTAAGGTATTATTTTATCCTTATCAATTAGATTTAACTCTAAGTTAAATATTTTAACTTTTACCGTGTCTTTTTGTTTTCTTTCACTATATGGTTAATACACTTACTATAACATGCCAAACGAACCCCAAATTGAATATTATTAATGCATATATCCTTATCTAAGTCATTTGGCCGAACATTAGATTTTTAGGAATAAAATAACAATTAATAATATAATATTTGATTTAAAAACTATTTTGTGTCAATTTTGACACTATTTGATATATGATTTTTGTGAAAGTCATAACAGAATTATATGTTCGAACAAAGTTGATTAAATAAACACTAATATATCATAGTAACCTATAAAATTAGTGGAATTCATAAAAAGTTTCAAATTACATTCATTTGAGCATTTATAACATCAATTATGTTTATATTTCCTTAAAAGGGTAATTACTGCATCATCGTTGTGTCATAAATAAATTAATTTATTTAAAGTCTAAAAATTATAAATAAAATATCATTATGTAGAAATATTTTTAGCTTTCTAATGAATACTTATAGTCGAATTTATCTTATGTATAACCCCATATTAAAAATGTTTTAGTTATTAAACTTTGATTTTAACTATTTTAACTATTCATTAAATAAAATAATATTAAATGTCATAATCTAATCCAAGTGGACCTAAATGGTCATATTATATTCATAAGGTTGTTTTTGGTCAAATTACACTTATACAATAGAATTAGGACATGTGTTAGGGTAATATTAATATCATATTTACCCTTAGTTACCCTATTTACTATTAACCGTGGTAAAAAAAAGTAAAAAGTTACTATTCACCAAAAATTATTTTCATCTCATTGAACCACATTTTACTTACTGTCATCAACCGTGTCTCTCGGATTTTTGAAATTCCATTCACAGAAGCGGTAAAATTAAGTTTTATGAAAAATTCAGTTTTTTTAACTACCACTTAGTAGTTTCACTATTCATCAAAAATTGATATTTTTCAGAACAATGCCAAAATTTCATCCTAAGCTATATTTCATATTCCGAATTCAAAAATGAAGTCTATTTTACCAAATTCATAACATAGAAGTTGCATTAATTAATTTTATAATTAAATCCCGTTGTTAAAACAAATAGCGTGTTTTTAAGAAACAATATCTATCAAAAGATTGACACTTGATTATGTCTGGTTTAAATGTGAAATTACATTCAATGACAAAAATTTTATTAAATTGTAAAAATATATTCTAAATATACTTTTAAACCACTCAAATTAATAATTTATCACTATTAATTATTTCGATTAAAAAAGTTGTTTTTTAATTATAATTTAGTAATTTTCACTATTCATCAGAATATGAAAGTTATCCGAAAAGTACCAAAATTTCACCTTAGGCTAAATTCGATACTCCGAATCCATAAATGAAGTCCATTTTGAGAGCTAAAATTTCTAAAATTTTAAAAGGTGGTTATTACTATTCATAACGGCTAGTTATAATAATATTTTAATAGCATATCGTTGTTTAGTGAAACTCGGTATTGCGTACTACACACGCTATCGAGGAAGGTCGCGATTGTGTGTAATGCAAGGCAAGTCAAGGATGCGTGTTGTGAAAGCTCCTTTTGCTGTAGCGTACAACACAAGACATTAATAAAATTAAAAAGAATATTTTTCATAAAATCTCGGGCTGTTACATTCTACCCCCCTTAAAATGAATTTCGCCCTCGAAATTCGTCGGGGTTACAAATGGTTTGCTATTCGAAAGTTTCTTTAATAGAAACCCACATCGTAAAAAGGAATATCAAAACCAATCTTTAAAAACAAAAGTATGAAACGTAACGGTTACCCAAATAAACTAATCACTGGGTTTCCACATAGGTGAAAATATGGATATGGAAGAGAAATCTAACCATCATGTTCTGATGGAGAGTGGTAGAGAACATGGCTATGGAAAAGCCAGCAATCACAAAGCCATAAATTTGTGACGATCTAAGGTACCATCTGATTCATCAGATATAAGATCACTAGGACAACATTTTTGGTTTTCAAGATCATTTCCCTAAAGTTAAAGAATTTGAATTAGAATAAATACTTACTTTATTTTGGTACAATATCACTGTTGTTCGTGCCTTTAACAATTTCCACTTCATCTATTAAATAAATGAAGTTGAATTTGTTATTCGTGAAGTGTTAGCAGATCATGTGATAGAATGACGGGTCATTCCATCTGTCTCAAACAAAAGGTTAGCAAAAAATTATATACATACGTCGATATATAGTGAGATTAATCATATATGGTTCCTAAAATGAACTTATACATCATATGTCATATAGCTTAATATAATAAAACTAGTTTCTACTAAACAGGGACTTCCTGTAGGCCAGTGGTAGGCGATAAAGTCCAGTCGCACTTCGGTTGTGGGTTCGATTTCCACAGCCTTGTCCGACGCGATGGGCTGTCGCCCGTCCTACAGGTTGTCCTTTTTCTAAAACTATATTACTATAACATCCCATCAATAATATTGAGAAAACTTCTATCCTTAAACAATACTAACTTATGTCCAACATAATCCATTCCAATCTTTAGGCTTATCCATAATACTACAGTCCACTCTCATAACATAGTGAAAACGATTACCAGAGATTTAACACCATCGTTGATCCCCATATATCATAAGATATGTTTTGTTGGTCACATTCCAAACATTCAAAGTCCTTAATCATGTATTCTCTTGAATACCTTAGTGAAAACATGAATGCAGTTTAAAGTTAACACTTTCCACATACCAAAATCCTCAAAATTCTATATACTCAAACCATGATATCACTTAGTCCTTATATCAATCATGAGCTCATGAATATTGTTAGACATTTCATTTTCTCATTTTCCCTTCATTATGCGCATATAATCTTATTTCCAAAAATATCTCAATCACTTTGAATACCACATTAGACCAATACATAAATATTCCAATACTCCATGATACAATATTATTTTGGAATCCCATTACATAAACACTTAATCATTCCACCACATCATTGTCATATTCAACATCGCCAATGGTCATCGCATGTGACTTCCCTTTGTCCTTTTCCTTAAGCGGTTGCTCATGTCGATCCTCACAAACCCTTGGATTTGGGCATTTATTAGCATAATGACCCATTTCCTTGCACTTGAAGCATTGAAGTGTTGGTGGTGCGTTCTCTGCAGTGGTTGCTTTATTCAAATCCTTAGAAACCCTTTTTTCATTACTTCGACACTCAGCTGCTTGATGACCTTCTTTTCCACACTTAAAACATTTTCTTGTCCCTTTAAGACAATCTCCACCATGCTTCTTACCACACTTTGTGCATAAGGAAACATTCATCTTCTTTTCACCATTATTATAAGATTTCTCCTTGAACTCCATCTTTCGTTTCTTGTCAAAACCATGAGATTGATATGTAACACCAACTTCCATTTCTACCTTGATAGCACAACGCACAATTTCTTCATAGCTACTGAAGTCTCTTATAGCTAATGCCCTTCGAAGACTTGGTTTTAAGCCACTGAAAAATCGATCAACTTTACTTTCCGGTTGGATGATAATGCCAGATGCATACCTTGCAAGTCTTGTAAAATTCGCTTCGTATATACCAACAGATTCATCATCCTTTTTCATTAGTTCAAGAAACTCCTTCTCCATATTTGTTCGAAGAATACGAGGGAAGTACTTATTGAAAAATAAGTTCTTGAACTCATCCCATTCCATGGACTCAATTTCGTCTCTTTGCCTTGTATTCTTGATAAGATTCCACCATTGATCAGCTTCACCTTCCAAACGATATACTGCTAAGATGACTTTATCATGTTCAGAACATTGAAGAACTGAAAATATCTTTTCAGTGGTACTGATCCATTGTTCAGCAACAAGTGGATCAGAAGACCCACTGAAATAAGGTGGATGTTGCCTCATGAAGGACTCAATATTGTTCCCTTCTCTGCTCATTTGGAAGTCCAGAATGATTCATAACTTGTGTAAGTATAGCAATAAGATTTTGTACTCCATCTCCCATAACATTTGTTTGTTCAGGAGGGCAATCATTGCATTTTCCATTGCATTGATCAACACGGTTCCTTCGTGTTCCATCCATCGTCTACAACCCAAAAAGAATAGTGTGAGAGGAAAAAATCATGCTAGGGAAAACAACATAATAAAGGGGGAGTACCTTCAATATCTAACATCTTAGGTTTAGTTCTAATATCGTTAGTGCAATTCTAGGACTATAACCTATATGTATACTTAACCTTAGGGACATCCCTAGACATACCTTAGAAATATCTCTAGGTATCTCACTAAAGTTCTCGCATCCTAGTTTCCAAAGGTTGACTAAACCTTTCCTCTAATACCAACTGTAGAGACCCGAAGCCTGACGTACATGGACATTACATTACATTTGCGGAATACTTAGTACATAACAAAAACACACACACAAGGATCGTAATAGTTTAGTGTCTTTGGAAACTCGGAACGTAATCTCCTAATCATGGTGAAAGATCTTCAACATCTCCCATAAAGATCTTCCCTTTTTTTTTACCTAAAACCTTTCTTTATATCCTGGGGAAAAGAAAACATAAAAGGGTGAGCTCAAATGCTCAGTAAGGGTAAACAAAAGAAATATCAATCACATCATATTCATAAGAACATAACATTTTGGAAATCATAACCTGCAAAAGAGAGAAAATTTCATAACATGGGATAAATCATGGCAGTGAAATGTAATCACAATAATCATAACTTAAAACATGAAACTTTGTGGCAATCACACATAATCATAGAGAATCATTTCTTGTTAGTCAAGACTCATTGCCAAGACTATCTTAGTGGACAAAGTCCCTTTCTGAATCGAGTAACCCTCGTTTTAGTCCTGTTTCACTGAACCGGTATAACCTACCATTCCATCCATGTCTATCTCATGAGATATAAAATCTTTACCCAATGCATTGGAGGGAGATATAGGTCCCACCCATCTCTTAATGATACCATTCTTATGTGTGCCACAAAATCATAAACCATACATCTTTTCATAAACCATGTAATAAAAATGGGATTCTTAAACATCATGACATCATAAAACAATTCATATAAGATGAAGGAATTCATAAAAATAATTCCATAACAACATAATCAAATCCATGTAATAATAGGTATAGAAACAGAACCCTTTATTATCTTAGATGAAAAAATAATTTTGATAAAACACTTGAAATCCATTCTTGAGGAAAATATCCTTTCTACTTCAAAAACATTTTCCTTTCTTAACATGTCTTACAATTTAAAACTAAAAGAAGTTGATTAAAAATAAACTTGAAAACTTGTAAAGGAAGCTTCTTGGAAATAATGTTTTAAAATCCATTCATGCCGTATAAGTTAAAAAAAACATTCTTCGTACTTTTGTCAGAAAAGTCAAAAAGTACCTCGTACGAAAAAACGACAAACGATTCCTTTCATATTCTTTACTAAAAACTCACCGAAGGGTAAAATTGGATTTAAACTAGTGTAAGTGGATGGAAACAATATTACATATTTAGGGAACATGGATTTGGATGATAAAATACACCCCAATAAATACTTACGAATAAACAATCTAGGATAAAAATGAGATTGTGATATTTCCCTTACCTTAGGTCTGATTTGCTTTGTACGTGTCCGAAGCTCCTGTATAATGGTTTAAATAATGTCATTGACTTATTACAGAATCATATTAATTGTTATGATATCATATATGGTTCACTTATGACATTATATTACCCGTTCTTTTGTAAATTCCATGTTAAAGAAGTGTTTTGGGTAAAATCGTTTCATTTATCGTAGGTGTTTTGACTTGTTGTTCTTGACATTATTATTACTTATATCATGATTTACTTACTTCCAGAATATAAAATATGATTTATATATCATATATATTCAGTATATATATATATATATATAATAGATAGATAAATGAAATGAAAAACACCGTTCATGGAGACGGTAGTCCGTACGTACGCATGAACGCTGTTTTCCTTTCCTTATTGTCTTGAATGGAAGTAAGTAGATGACATACATATATATATATACATAAATCCAGTAGCTTTATAATGTCATATATTTCATTATTATTTCTTATATATACTTTATAATCATTCTTAAATGGTTAACATGGAGAATGAATCTCATCGCGTCGTGGAGACGGTAGTCCGTACGTACGCACGAGCGATGATATCATTTCCATAAATATTGAATTGAATTGGACTGGATTATACAATATATCAGAATCAATATTATGTTGTAATAACTATGTATAGTTATTATTTACACCATTATACCCATCCATGTAAGGTGGTGGTGGAAAATAGATTACACCACGGCGTGGAGACGGTATTCCGTACGTACGCACGCGCGGTGATTTCTTTTTCCGTAGAATGGATAGATGGTGAAATAGGGTTGTTTCATACTTATAATAACATATCAGTATATGAGTGATACTAATGTTATTACTTCATAATGAAATAAACTAAGAAGAAGAAGTGGAAGAAGAAATAAAGATGAAAGAATTGGTAACGGTAATTACCTCTTCTTTGAAGCGCCTCTTTGAGACCTCCTCTTAGGGCACTAAAATTGGTCTTTGAGGAAGACCAAAACCTCTAAGATTATTCTAGGGAAGTGTAGAGGATAAAATGTCAGGGGTTGGCCGAGCTTGAGAGCTCAATTTGGTGTGAGGAGGAGGGGGAGGAGGTGCCCTTTTATAAGGGAGGAGAGGGGCACCTTAGCAATATCTCAAAATATTATTTTATATTAAAGTCAAAATCGGTTTATAATGGTTCCAAATGGTCTTATTTCGAAGCTAAAGTGGGGAAGGGTCTAAATCATATCATCCAATAGGATTTAGACATGTTTAGGGTATTATTTTAACCTTATCAATTAGATTTAACTCTAAGTTAAATAATTTAACTTTTACCGTGTCTTTTTGTTTTCTTTCACTATATGGTTAATACACTTACTATAACATTCCAAACGAACCCCAAATTGTATATTATTAATACATATATCCTTATATAAGTCATTGGGACGAACCTTATATTTTTAGGAATAAAATAACAATTAATAATATAATATTTGATTTAAAAACTATTTTGTGTCAATTTTGACACTATTTGATATATGATTTTTGTGAAAGTCATAACAGAATTATATGTTCGAACCAAGTTGATTAAATAAACTCTAATATATCATAGTAACCTATAAAATTAGTGGAATTCATAAAAAGTCTCAAATTACATTCATTTGATCATTTATAACATCAATTATGTTAATATTTCCTTAAAAGGGTAATTACTGCATCATCGTTGTGTCATAAATAAATTAATTTATTTAAAGTCTAAAAATTATAAATAAAATATCATTATGTATTAAATCTTTTTATATTTCTAATGAATATTTATAGTTGAATTTTTCTTATGTATAACCCCATATTAAAAATGTTTTAGTTATTAAACTTTGATTTTAACTATTTTAACTATTCATTAAATAAAATAATATTAAATGTCATAATCTAATCCAAGTGGACCTAAATGGTCATATTATATTCATAAGGTTGTTTTTGGTCGAATTACACTTATCCAATAGAATTAGGACATGTGTTAGGGTAATATTAATATCATATTTACCCTTAGTTACCCTATTTACTATTAACCGTGGTAAAAAAAGTAAAAAGTTACTATTCACAAAAAATTATTTTCATATCATTGAACCAAATTTTACTTACTGACATCAACCGTGTCTCTCGGATTTTTGAAATTCCATTCACAGAAGCGGTAAATTAAGTTTTATGAAAAATTCAGTTTTTTTAACTACCACTTAGTAGTTTCACTATTCATCAAAAATTGATGTTTTTCAGAACAATGCCAAAATTTCATCCTAAGCTATATTTCATATTCTGAATTCAAAAATGAAGTCTATTTTACCAAATTCATAACATAGAAGTTGCATTAATTAATTTTATAATTAAATCCCGCTGTTAAAACAAATAGCGTGTTTTTAAGAAACAATATCTATCAAAAGATTGACACTTGATTGTGTCTGGTTTAAATGTGAAATTACATTCAATGACAAAAATTGTATTAAATTATAAAAATATATTCTAAATATACTTTTAAACCACTCAAATTAATAATTTATCACTATTAATTATTTCGATTAAAAAAGTTGTTTTTTAATTATAATTTAGTAATTTTCACTATTCATCAGAATATGAAAGTTATCCGAAAAGTACCAAAATTTCATCTTAGGCTAAATTCGATACTCCGAATCTATAAATGAAGTCCATTTTGAGAGCTAAAATTTCTAAAATTTTAAAAGGTGGTTATTACTATTCATAACGGCTAGTTATAATAATATTTTAATAGCATATCGTTGTTTAGTGAAACTCGGTATTGCGTACTACACACGCTATCGAGGAAGGTCGCGATTGCGTGTAATGCAAGGCAAGTAAAGGATGTGTGTTGTGAAAGCTCATTTTGGTGTAGCGTACAACACAAGACATTAATAAAATTAAAAAGAATATTTTTCATAAAATCTCGGGCTGTTACAGAACCTGTCAACCATCATTACCAACACCATCCCACCAGTACCCACTAGCCGCTTGTTGAGGGTACCACTCGATATGATACCACCTATAATGCCCATGAAAAGGTAATAAGGAAGGATCGTCAGAGGATGATGGAATTGGATACTCAATAGAAGGCTCATATCCCCATTCTAGTTGAAAATGCCTACCATCATATTCCAACTGGAACTAGGGATTCATATTCCAACTGTCCTGAAACAACTATATGGGAATATTCCCACAGCAGGCATGGGGGAGGCACATATCCATACACCCATGTGTGAGGTCCATCGTTATATTCTGATGGCATAAGGAGGAAGAATGTGGGTCCATATACCCACTATAATCGAAGAAATATGTCAGTATATAATAGTGATAGAGAATTTCTAATATTATATTCCTACACACACTTTTCTAAAATACCAATATATTTGTGCAATAGTTGATGAACTCCACTGGAATATTCAGAAACTATTTCAGATAAAGGGAAAGGTTCATTCTACTATCCCTACAGCCATGGAAACTCAACAATATTAACATTGTGAACAAGTGGTTGTATTAGAGAATGAGCATATTCTTTCTCCCATCCAATAAGATTATCATCATTTTTTTATAAAGGAAAAGGTGTCAGACAAGGATCATACTCTCATTACAAATGGGTCTCACTAGGTGAGATCAGAACATGCCTCAAGATAGGGGAACAAACCTATAATAAATTTCTTGTGGAATATTACAAAGTCTAAAGATCGAGATCATATCCCTGTTATGGTCAAGGATCACCACGTGATAGGGGAAAAGCCTTGGGATAGACTTATATTCGTTTTAAAGAAGTACAGTGGTATAATCCAAAGGCCCATGATCAGAAATCTATCCCCATTATGGCCAAGTATGAACAAGTGAGAATGGAACAAGCCTCAGGACCGGATCATATTCTAATCAGCGATTTTTCATGGAATATTCTAGCAGATCATGGATGCTAGGTGTATATTCCTAATTCTGCCAATGAACGATTGTTCCAACATCATTCGAAGGAAATATAGGAGGTGGATCATATCATGTATCCCATTTTGGATTTCCATCATCATATTTAAGTAGGAAATTCATATTTGGACCAAGCTCATATTCATGTTCTAACCGGGGCTCACCTAGTAAGAGAGGATCATTCCTCAGGGTAGGCTCATACTCCTACCAAAAAATACCAACATAATATCCCAATTGATCATGATCATTCTCATACTCTTTCCCTGACTGATGATCACCAAGTAATAATGTAACATGCCTTAGGATGGGCTAATATTCCTATCAATAATGAGATATATCATCACCATATTCTATCATCTTCTCAGAAGTAGGCTCAAACTCCTGCTTTATTAGAGGTTTATATACAAGTTTCAGTAACTGTCATATAGCTAGCTCATATCCCTAAAAAATTCCAATAGAAAGGGTAGTATATTCTAACCACGATGCATAATATGGTCCATATTACTAATCTCATCAATGTTAGTTTCCATAAGGTCATTTGAGACAAATTCTCAACACCAATAGGGTCTATTGACTCTTCCATCGAAGCAGGAGTAGAAGATGTTCATTACCATGATAGTCCTCCTTGTGCTATTATGGAGATGGATCCCCAAGACTCTACTTCTGACATCCACCATTGTCAAAATCCCAATAGTGATATCTACCATGGAAAAGGAAATCCTCCCCTTTCCTAGACAACTTTATATAGAGAGGTGTTCAACACTTTGATGCCTTTGTATAGATGGGTTCTAGAAACATCGAGTCCAAATGCATATGGTTCCCAATAAACTTCCAGTAACACTTCACTCTCATCAGTAGGTGACCATCAGATCCATCTTCTATGGTTTGGATGGATATAGGCATTTATATCTGAAGAAGAGGATGCTCAATTTATCATATAGATATAGTTAGTTGGAAAAAACCTCCCCATCATGTTCTATCCCCCCACTACTCTTGACTATGATATCTTAGATGAGATAGAAATGTAGTGAATGCCTTATTTATGCCAGAATATATGGGCTACTCATAAGAGACTAAAGGCTTGACATATCCCTTGTCTAGGATATGAGTGTCGCCTTCATACAATCAATATACTCTGTTGTTAGCTAAACTCAACTATTATCTCAATATCCTGGGATCCAAAATTGGAAAAGTACAGCACAAATCTGTAACACATTTATGGTCATTGCATCATGAAACTTTGAAAAGTACTCTCTAAATATGTATCACATATCCATATTCAAGGATGGGGATAGTATGGAGCGTTACATTTTTTCACCCCCCCCCCCATGAACAGAATAATCACTTAGATTTGGAATCCTGTAATGTTATTGGCTCTATTGAAATTAGAGGATTGGGTAACCCTAGGGCCATTTTCTCACTACAATGGAATGCCCCTCTTAAATAATTCCCAGACATCATGAAATGAGGGAGAGGATTGACAAATTAACATCAAATAGGGACCCTCAAAGTAATGATAATGCATTTTTGACATGATTAACGAAGTTGCAATCACCCGAAAAACATCTTGTGAAGAATGGTTCTCATCATGGCCTTCCATAACACCCATCTCTTACATGAATACAGCTACACCATCCAATGATTTTTAGTAAAATCTATTATAGTATTTTTCTTGGAGCAGACCCAACATCCTAGGCCAGGGGAATATCTACCAACACCTCCACCCCTTTGATCATAAATTCTTGAGAGGATTTAGGACATGTCCTCAGATACTATGAGTGAACATCATCCCACTGGGATAAGGGAATTTATATCTCAATCACTACCTCCAGGTTCATCATCCCATGAGATTATTGGGGTAGAATCATTGGTGGTTCCAGATCACCCCCACTCTACAAGGATAGAGGAATTTATATCTTCATTTCCATCATGTAAATCATCAAGTCTCCGACTAGAATCATTGGATCCTAAATAATAAGAACAATAATTTCTAATTGCGGCCTTAGTTGACCCCCACCCCATAGGTCTTGGGGAATTTTCATCATCATCATCACCACAGAGAGAATCATTCTTCTCTAGGTTGAGATGAAGACAGTCGGTGTCCCACCTATCCCTCCGAATATGAGATAAACCCTTGATATTTGAGTCACGTATGAAAAAACAACTACAAAATACCATATATTCATTGTTCAAATATTAATATCGGAGGAGTGTATGAAAAAAGGGGCCAGAGCTTCCTGGTCTTACAAGACAAACCAGCCTGATATGGCCGAGGGTTTAAATAACTACCCTAATTAACATAGTGTAGAATCAATCTATTTCCTTAAAATTAATGGAAAACCATCATTTCCTAATATGATACTAGGAATTTCATCTCTGTCAACATGGCAGATATTGATCAAGATGCAAATGCAGAGAACCGCGATATGGAAAATATACCCCGGGAGGATGGTGATTTGGATGCACCAACTGAGGATGCATACACTCAGAACCAGAGAAGGGTCCAAAATCTAGTACCTATTAATTATGATCTTCCACCTCTCCGAAATAACACTACCAAAGAAAAATTTAAATGTGTGGCTACATCCCCATAACCATCCAGAAGAGTTAATATTCCTTACATGGAGTAAAAACTATCAAAATATGAGAGTAAAATATAAACTTTCTAGAAACTCAATGAGTAGATATTCAAGAGAAATATTCCACCTAGGTATCATCTTAATGAGAAGATGAATATTATCCCTCCCATAGTTTATTTCATATTAAGAACAGTATCTAAGAATCAGATTGACTCTAGATCTAGATATCCAGTCTACATAAATGAAGAAGTTGAAAATGATTGTGCCTCCCCTCCATTATGGAAAAAACTTCTATTTATATAGGGAAATCATTCATTCATATGATGAATCAAGAATCAATGGGATATGAAGGAAACACCACCTCATCATCCCCTTAACACTCCCTGTGGATAAGAGATGGCTTAGATAGTAGTTCCCTTGGAGTTACATAACATCATAGAGTCTCTAGATACTTGAATGGATTACATGGAAGGGTGAAGTACACCTATGTAGCCTGATAGGAATCCATATCCTAAATAGGGGGATAATACTCTACCTCCACCCACCATTGGAAATCCTACCTTCTCTACCTTTGATGGTGTCGCATATCTCAAACATCATCTCGCACAAATTGTATCCTGCTGTGGGCTGATGATGGTCCCTCTATATCAACAGGAGGAAAAAAATCTAATGTTTTTTATACAAAATATGATAGGGAGTACCATTGTTTGGTAAAGTATCATGCTAGTAGGATCCGTTGCAGGATGGGAAGAACTTCATCATGATTTCCTTTATTAGTTCATCTCCACATTAAGGAAAATGATGAGTGTCGACCTAAAAAATTATAAATAATGATAGAATGAGAGGTTTTGTGAATTTATAGAAAGGTGTAAAGGCTTAACATATTTGAGTAGTATCCTTCTCTCATAAGAGAAATTATAGAAAATAGGTGCTTAAAATATCAAGGATGATTTATAGACACCAATGATCACCATGAAGTAACTAGTTGGGTTTTGTGAGTTCACTGAAATGGAACAACATAATGAAGAGGATATTCAAAGAACCCAATCCTAAACTTGACTCATTCCCATATCACAATGTAAAATTCTAGGTAGAGAATAATTTAGAGATTACAATCTCAATCCAACAACAATTCCGATCCAGGCACCTTGTTAATCTTCGAACCACCCAGAACCTCTTATTTCCCCAGAATTACTCTCATCCAAATGCATAGAGAAATCAGGGTCACCCAGAATTTGAGGAAGGTGTGAAAAAATTATGATCCTTATAAAATATAAATGTCCTCAGTTATTTCTTAGAATCCACGGACAATAACCTCCTCATGCTTCCATATCTTTTGAATCTTGATGTGGTCAACCTCACTGACCATCCCGGCTACTTCCCTTACCATATAAGGTTGGGTCATAACAAACAATATTATTTCCTCCTCAAATATTTTCTTCAATTTAGGGTTGAATCCAAATAGGTGGTGTAAGAAAACTCCACAAAGTAGGTGGAATGCATAACTGTTGTTTGGACAAAAGAAGAAAATGGATGGAAGAAAGTTATGGCCAGGCATGTGCAAAATTTTGACAAATAGATGACTTGAAAAATAGTTGATCAAGCTCATTACACCCTACAATAATAGTTTCGTAGACCGAAAATAGCTCCACTGTCTAATAAGGATACATAATAAGTGTCTTCCAAAGGTGGTAATTACCAACTAAATCAAGAAAAAATAGAAGAGGGGGAATCATATTCTACCCCAACAGAATCCTTAACTCTTTCAGATTAATTCCATGAAACATCATGAAATGTGAACTACCGCACCAAACAGGATCTTCATTAGATGAAGATATCATATTTGGTTATTTAAATGTGATACACTTGTAAGTCCCCTTCTCTGATGTTTACTTTTCCATCTTATATGAATTTACCGCACATAATCAGGGAACAGGAGGAAGAATGTGCCAAAACTAAGGATATAGGGGACAACAATGTTGTGGTCAGACCCAATATTCTAGTCATATCCACATAGAGGGAATATATGTAGATGAGAGTCATGGTATAGTGCTCCAATAGGCCCAAAAGCAATTGAGAGGTGCCCTAGATCACTCCAGTGGTCACCTGCATCTCATTTTATTGTGTGACCACCTATCAATGGTTCAATCTAATAAAACCAATAAATTGGAATGGATAGTAATACCTGCACCACTGTCAATAGATATTCCCTTTACTTCTACGCAATCCTCATGATTGTCTATCTCAAATTCCTTATCTCCCAAACCACATGCCCAGGAGCTACCCTATATAAAAAAGTACAAACCATTTCCACAAAAGTATGACATTCTGAAAGAGCTGGTTGTTATCATATCTAATATATCAATCCTCAATGCACTCTATATTTCAAATTTTATTAGGTAGGTTCTTTCTAAATCCCTCTGGATCCCACAAGAGTTCGAGACAGAAGTCACTATAGCCGAGGTCTATCGAGTGGAGACAATTTCCTAATAATTTCATGTAGCCATATCATTCACTGATCAACATCAAGAGGAGGTCATCCAATGTAACATCAGACCCCAATATGTCTCAGTTATACTCAATAATGTCACCATACAAATGGTTTTGATTGATAATGGTTTTGGGATCAATCTCATTCTAGTTGGAACCCTCTGAAATTTCGGATACAGTGAAGGGGACCTACCTCACAAATAGATTTCCATTAAAGGGTATGATTTGCATGATAAAATACATCTTTGAAAGATAAAACCGGAATTCATGTTTAGGGAACTCACATCCAACATTGAGTTCATGGTTATCCATCAAGACACTACATATAATTTTCTACTTGGAAGGCCTTATATTCATAGCCACTTGGTGGAACCTTCAACCTTCCATCCATATCTAAAGTACCCCATTAATGAAAAATTCATCATAGTACATGGTGACAATTCCCATTTAATATTTGTGGATCCATATATGTTGAATAATATTTCTACAATAAGGGATTCAAGAAACAAATGGTGGATGATGATATATAGGTTGAAGCCCCTAATATATTGGGAACCACCATTGTGAATCCCTAGAATATATTTTATAGAGACGAAGTACTCCCCGAAAATCTAGTTGATGTAAACTATATAGTCCCAATGGTCCAATCCCCACATTTCCCCAATGATAGTGTAAAAAAATCAGTTTCATCATCTCTCTATAATGACTCAGGCCACAGGAGATAATAATGTCTCTTCTCAATGACTTCCTCACCCTGATAGTGATGGAGAAGCCCCTGGATTTCCATCTTCACCTGAAAATGACTCCACAGACTCAGAAATTGAGGAGGATTGGTATAACCATAGGAATTACCCTCCTACATTCGAGTAAGGTGTCTCCACCAACATCATTGAGCACAAGAAAATAAATATGGGAACATAAGAAGTCCTACGGCCTACTCTGATTAGTGCTTTCATGACCCTCAAAGAGGAAGAGATGTACATTACATTTCTAAATCATTATTGATATGTGTTCTATTGAAAATATATAGAAATTATCAAAATGAATCCAGATGTGGATACACACTACCTTAGACTACTTGATGAGTATCAAGGATTTAATCAGTCAGCCATGAGGATACACCCCTCTCATACCCCCAATGTATAGAAAGAATTTGGAAAGTTGATCAAATCCAACTTCATCTGAGAAGTGAAATTCCCATGATGCCCTGCCAGCATCATATCCATCAAGAAAAATAATGGGAATATTAGGTAATTTATTGACTTCAAATATTTTAATCATCATTTCATTAAGGATGATTTCCCATTGTCGATCATAGAACTCTTGGTCGATGCAACTACTAGCTCCCATGACCATTCCTTCGTGGATGCATACATAGGGTATAATCAGATCAGGATGGACCTTGAAGATAAAGAATCCACTAGATTCAGAGCACCTTGGTGAATCTTAAGCATTCAGTTCATGCCCTTTAGATTAAAAATGATGGTTCTACATATCAGCGTGGAATGCATCACATATTTAATCCATTCATAGGCAGGATAGCTGTGTTTTATATCGATAACCTTGTTATGAAATCCTGATAGCGATGTGATCACTTCACAGATCTCCATAAAATATTCAACACAATATGACAGTACATTTTAAAGGTGAATCATCTGAAATTTTCGTTCAAGGTAACATCATGAATATTCCTTGAATTGTTTGTATTCCATCATGGCATTTATTTTGATCAAGAGAATACTAGTTCAATTTTAGTGATTACTACCCTAGAAATATCAAAGAACTGAGAGGACTCCAAGGGAACATCTCCTACATTAGATGATTCATAGACAACCTATCTGGAAAATCTATCCCCTTTACCAGGATAATGATGAGGGGAATTTTCTATCAATGGGAGAATTATATTTAAAAATCCTTCAAAAGTCTAATGAATTTCATGCTTCACCATTGATTTTGATGCCTCTGGTGGAAGGGAGGTCACTCATATTATATGTGGATACCATGGAACACTCACCTGGTGCCCACTTTGCACAAAAAAATGATGTAGGATATGATAATATTATACAATACCTAATCTAGATTATTCTAGTTACTAAGACAAGATATTATGATGTCCAAAATAAATTACTTGCACTCATCATTATGGTGAAAATGATGATACATTACATGAAATATCATGAAGTCCAATTGGTCTCTTATATTGATCCTCTTAAGTATATCATTGGCCTCCCTATGTTAAATAAGCACTTAGCTTCATGGGAGGTTATTCTGTAGAAATATGACATTCAGTTCATATCGTAGAAGTCAGTGAAATTTAATTCCATAAATGATTTAATCACAGCGCACCCATCCCTGGAAAATACACCATAAGACACTTAGATTCTATATGAGGAGGTATTTTATGCCCATTACACTCCATGAATATGGGATATGTACATTGATAATGCCTCTCGTTGTCCCCTAAGCTCAATTATGGTAAAGTTGAAGCTAAATTGGGTTGATCTGGGGATTGTATTTTTCTCTTAAGACAAATCAATTTTCCCTTACTCTTTCTCAATATCTGATGGCTACCTAAATAATGAGGATGAGTATCAATCTCTCATCAATAATTTGTAACTAGCCCAACAACTTTACATAGCCTACTATAATATCAAAGAAAACTCAGAATTAGTGATAAAGAAGATCAATGGTGAATATTACAATAAAAAAAGAAGAATTATCCCCTCTAATCAGATACATCAAGTGACTAATGGGAGTGATCCCTTTTGATCCCATATTTCATCAGGTTCCCTAATCACAGACTACTCACATCGATACATTTTCTAATGCATTCACCATCATAGCTGGTCATGATCAGGAGGAGGAAATATTCTATATCACACATATAATAATCTTCTCTTTGATCATTTTATGTGATATGGATGAAATCAATTGGTTCAACACCACCCCAGAGTGCAATGAACCAATAACCACCCTAGATGGATAGATCCCATAATTGGTTCTATCGAAAATTCAATTCTCCCAACAAATCATGCCTAAAGAGAATAGTTTTTGTTCCATAAAACAAAATTCACTCTGTAGGATTATATAAATAAGAAGAAATACCTTTAAAAACATGGATTTGATGGAATCACCCTTAGATTCACAGAATAATGATAGATTCTCATCTTCATGGAAGAAGTCCATACAGGCTCTTATAGAGCCCATCAATCCAAGACCAGGCACTCCCACCAAATCAGGAGGTTGGGTTATTACTAAGAAACCATGATATAGGACTTTGTGGAATTAAATAATAAATTTAATGCATTCTAGATTCATGAAAATTTCATCCATCTTCCCCCATAATTTTTTCATAAAACTAAATATTCCTAGAAATTTTCCATTTGGGGAATGGATGTTGTGGGGCCAGATCCCCTAGTCATCACTAAAAAGTTCAATTAAATACTTTTTGTATATGAATTCTTCTCCAAATGTGCTATGGTGATACCCCTTAGAGGATTTGGGGTGAAGAATATCATAAAATTCATAAAATACCATATCATCAATAGGTTTGGGGTCCCTCACACAATATTAATGGAAAATAAAACCAATTTTTTTTCTACAGATTTGAAGAGATTGTACCCGGAGTACAATATCGGTCCCAATCACTCATCCCACTATCATGTAGCAGAAAATGGATTAATAGAGGAATCCAATAATACTCTATCGATTAAACTCCAATAGATGGTGAATAAGTATAATAAGTCTTGGTCGGAAAAGATCCTCCATAATATATGGGCCTATCATACTACCATGTGTTCTACCAAATAGACATTGCCATACACCTTGGTGTATAGAACTAAGGCACTATTACACATAGAGGTCGAACTTTCTTCACTTCGAATAGCCATTTATGGACAACTCTTATGTGATGAACAATCGAAAAAGTATATTGATGAATTGGAATTACTATATGAGAATAGGTTTTGCACACAATACAACCCGGAGGTCCATTCGAATTGGATCATAGGGGACTTTAATAAAAGGGGTAACCTCCATTTATTCCTCCAAGGAGAATTTGGGATAGATGTCCGAGCCCTGATGATTCCGAGAAAGAATCCCATGAAGCTAGAACCCAAACGGGAAGGGCCTTACATTATGAATAATGTCAATCATGGTGGATCCTACTCATTGGCCACTATGGATGGGGAGTGGGTCACACCACTAACCAATGTGAGATTTCTTAAGAAATACATTGTATAACCATCATTTGATTGGAATCCACAGTAGAGAAAGCCCAACCATTCATCCTGAGAACATGATGTTAAAATATACAGGTATTGTCTTGGAAACATGATGTTAAACAATAAAACCATATCCTAACATAATGTTGTTAAACTATTAGGAATACCAAGTCCTAACTGAATGATGTAAATGTGCAGGGATCTACAACCTCTCCCCTATTTCATTCAAGGTGAACCATGTGTTTACCACAGTACATTAAACCCCATTACCCATTTAGAAATACATACATCTAGATTCTCATTTTTAAAATGAGAATAATATGGATGCATCGATCTGATATATTGGTCCAAAAACTGCATACTAAAAATTTCATATGTTTTACCCTCAAATGCATCTTCATTATGAGAAAACAACCTTTCTATTCTATGTTTCTCACACCAATCATTTCTCACGCAAGTTTAGGAATTACAGTAAGGGATTCTGCTCATGGATAGGTAATGAATGTAAATGGAATATCCATCAAAATCATAAATGAAAGATCATAAAAGTAACACCATGATTCCTTTTCTCATGATGTTAAAATACAATGTCAATGTCCTTATCACATGGCATAAAATTCTATGGTTCCTTAAGAACTATGTATGGATTGATTCCTGTCATCACAAGATATGTAGTGATGCATGGATCTTTAATCCTGGGCCCAAATACAACAATCAATGGAAAAAATGCCCATCTCTCTATACAATCTGGATCGGTGAAGTGAGAATTTATCATTCAAGAACTATATGTGACTTGGTTCATGTCCTCACAAGACTCAAAGTGATGCCTAGATTTCCAACACTGGGCTGAGTCACAACAACAAAATATAAATATTCTCCACCTATTTTCTTTCGGTTCAGACCTATGTGAGTTACTTCATTAAGAACTATGTGTGTCTTGATTCCCATAACCATGGGATACGTAGTGATGCCCATAATTCCAATCATGGTCCCATTCGAAATACCATAATTTCACATTGGGGGAACCACATCCTCACTGTATGATGTTAAATTGCATGACCCTTTAGAACTATATATGGTTTTATTCTAATTCTCATGAGATACATCATGATGCGTTGACTTCCACCATTGGGTCCAACCCCAACATTTCCATCTATTAACATTAGTTCATATTTATCCTCACCACATGAAAATAAACTGTCTCGGATTTTAAGAACTATTTGTGTCTTCATTCCTATCATCATGGGATGCATAGTGATGTTCTGATCTCCAATCATGGGCCCATTTACAACAACCAATAATAAATTCACCCTATCTTCATAGTAACCAAGTAAAAAAAGACAATTTTTCCAAAATAAAATCCAGATCTATATCTGTATTTCTTATCTACATAATATATCATGTAAAAAAATCACATCAGTTCCCACATCCATACCACATGATGATAAAATGCATAGAAGTACATCCTTACCACATGATGTTAAACTGAAAGGTATATTTCTTGGTCATGGGACATTAAAACTACAAAACAAATACATCTCTACCACATGGTGATAAACTACATGGAAAATTTCCATACCACATGAAATTAAACTTTCTAAAAAACATCCCCACAATATGATGATAAATTGTGCAGACATTTTCCCATTTATCATTCCTTATCAAAGGACCACAAGAGCCTTACCTTCGGTAACTAGAGTACAGGGTGCATATACCATATTTTAAAATCACCTCAATCCATTTTCCACACTTCAGGTATTGAGTAACTTGGGTTTACATAGTAATTTCATATCCCTTGTAAAAGAAAATAGATCTCTCAGTTTGGCCATGCTATTGATGCAGAATAGCTTGAGACCCACCAACCAAAGACATATTGGCCTAATATAAAGGGTTTTATAATTCCTATGATTCTAGAATCATCAAGTTATAACTCAACACCTTAGCATGATCTAAACCTCTCACTATATGATTGTCTCATACCATTACTCAAGATATGAAAAATTAGATTCATGACTTTTAAAATTTACATCTATCACTCAAAAGGATGATGGAGTTCTCTTAACCCTAGGTATCCTAATTAGTATCTTTTGTAACATCACTCATATTAGTTATATATGTTTTTGTGACTTTAAACATCCTTCACTTTGGTCAAATTTGTATGACCTTAAACTCTAGCCTATAATGGTTCAAATCACATGACCTTAAACTACTAGAGAATAGATGAAAAACTTGTTAGGTTGAAAACACTAAAAGGGAATCCTGAGAAAAAATTGACTCTTCATTAACTAAACACATAATTATTAAGGTTTAAGAAAAAAATGGGGTAGAAATGAACAAGTAATAATGATCATAGGGTCCAATTTTGGCACTAATAAAAGACGAGTTATTCTTTTTGAACCCTTTAGTCCAAGAAAATTAGAGAAATGGTTTTTCACATATCATGTCTTTGATAATATGTTTGTTAGGTGGTGAAACAACTTTTAGGGTGCTCAAACCCTTCATGGATATTATATTCTCCATAAATCAGACTTCAGGATTTGATCACTTTGGGTCACTGCAAACATCTTGTAACCCTTGGAAAGGAATATAGAACTCTCATTTCATCCATACTATTATTGAAGAGGGGATTAATCCCACTAATCAGAGATATCATTGCTATGTAAGGAGGTATTTCCAAACCCTATGATCTTGACATCACTAAGGTATAACTCAATGCCTTGGTGTGGTATTTACCTCTCCCTATCTGATTGTACCATATCATACTCATGATTTGATCACTTTGGACCATGATTTACAATCCTCATACCAAACTATCCAAGTAGATTCAACATCCTAGACATTATGTCACCATATGTTGTACCCTTTCTCAAGGCTAGAATGTGACACTCGATTTCCTAACCTTTGATGGTCAACACATAATGACTTGAAACCATAGGTCGTAGGGCTAGAGTTTCATAATTTAGAGCAGAACTGCCTTAGGGGCTAGAACCCTTCCATGATAGCTTCCCTCTCATACCCAACCACATCATTGAGACAATTGAGTCATCATGAATCTTTCACATCCCTTGTAATGAATTAGAGATCATATTTTTATTTTCCAATATACTGACGCATAAGGTCCCTAACCCACCAACTAAAGGCATCTCCTCCTTTCAAGAAAGAATCTTCAATCCTTGTGAGACCCAACAATGCTGCACCAGAACCTGGGAGCTTATACTGTTGTGAGTCATCCGCAATATGATGGATCCATCCCATTTTTCACATACTCATGATTTTAGGTTATGATATACATCATCACACTCCAACTATCCAGGTGAACCTATAATCCCTACTATTTCTCCCATAACACATATTACTTCCATAAATCTTCCATGAACCATGGAAAAGAGTAGAGATCATCTTTTCTTGAACATGAAGTTGATACATAAGTGATTTAACCCAACTACTAAAGAAATATCCATCTTGTAAGAAAGGAATTCAAACCCTCATGGGCCCTAGAAACACCATAGAAGAACCCATCACCTCAAAGTGTTTTAGGTCGTTCCTGGAATGTATACATCATATTACATTATCTTAAATATCATGGTCTGAGATAGAAGACCCTAAAATATAGTGCATCAAGGTCCAATATAAAAGACCATTAACTACAGAATATCAAGGCCTAAGCAAAAAATACCCTAAACTATAGTATATCATGGTTCGGGATAAAATACCCTAAACTACAGTACATCGAGGTATGAGATAAAATACCCTAAAAAATTACATCAAGGTATGAACTCAAATACCCTACACTATAGTACATTATAGTCCAATATAAAATTCTATAAAACTTGAGAAATATTGGGTCCGAGCTAAAAAACCCTAAACTCTAGAAATGTTATAACTGAGCTAAAACACCCTAAACTAAAGTAAATCAAGGAACGAACTAAAATACCCTATACTATAGTACATTAAGGTCCAATATAAAAGACCATGACACTCGAGTAGTATCAGGTCTAAGCTAAAAAATCCTAAAATAAATAAATATTAGGTCTGATATAAAAGAACATAATCTACAACATGGTATTTATTTAGACTTAAAAATCATGTAAGGCCCTATACATGGACATAGAATGATCAAGAGAAATTATCCAATCCTATAATATTTAGAAAAATATAGATCAATATCCCTCTGAGACATGTATCCTACCTAGGAAATCCTTCTAAAAATTAGGAGATCTCAAGAAAACTAGAACAGATACATCAATAGAGAATCTCATGTTGGTGGGAATTCATGAGTACTTATCAAAAGGAGTCTGTTATGATTTAAATTTTTAGATACATACATTCAGGTTTACTTGATATTATAAAAAGTATGGTTATAATTGAATAGTCTCATAATATAATAGCAATAAAATTTCATGAACATTGTGAATAAAAGGGAACTTGACAATACATATAATGTTTAGAAAACATATTCATTGATACCATGAAAAAGGTGGAATCACTATATACTAGTGTATCTCATATGAATGTATAATTCAAATTTATATTGAAAGATTATGATTCCATCACATCATGTGATCAGATCAATCATTAATATCAAAAATTATCTTCTCCAGGGAAGTTGTAGATTTGCATATTTGATCAGAAGATTTTGTCTCTGCCACTATAGCATGTTATAGCTCCTCCACCCTAGCGATGATATCAAGTATGGCTTTATCAGCCATATCAAGAAGTTTCTTCTCCTCCAAAATGTTCTTCCCTAATATCTAATATAATTACCCAATCCATTTACATATAACATTTCATGATTTTAAGGATAATTAATCATCAGAGTACAAGCCAAGGATTTTTAATTCTAGTGTATTGGAAGACTAGGTACATAAAACATAAAACATGGGGCTAAAAACACATCTTTATTTAATCTACATAATGAGCTGATAACTTTCTTTGATCCCTTACATCTGAATAGGGTAACCTGGGGAACCCATGAACAAAGGGATGAGCTAAAAATCCCAGTAAGAGAATGAACATAAGGATACATATTAAGCACAAGAGATAGGAGGCATGACATATTGATATCCAAAAAATGGAACATATGAAATAATATCATATAATCATGTGATCATATAAACATGGAATCATATAAATGTAGAATAATCATATAACATTTCTTTATTATGGGTCAAGCCTAACCACCAATCTTGTTTCCCATTTTAGTACGGGTCAAGGCTAATCGACAATCTCGTTTCACATGGCATCTCATGAGACCTAATTTTACCCAATGCATTGGAGCGCTATCTTGGTGCACCCATATAAACATTTTTATGAGTATTCATTCTACATAAATAATCTTTCCACATAAATAATCATACATAATCAACCATTCATAAACAAAAGGATACCCATGGAAGGAATTGGGTACCATAATCGTGACATAAAGCATAACCAATGAGTGTATCATGAAAGTGTCCATAAAATAAAGGGATTAGAACATAAATGGACATTAAATAGGAATATATCATGGTACGTGGTATCAAAAATAACTGAAAAATTATAAGAAATATTTTTCGTAAATTTTAGCATTAAAACATTTTTTGCGGTTTTAAAGAAAATACTATAGAGCTTTTAAAATAGAAGAGAGAAAAATATTTTATATAAAAATAGATGTGAAAAAATAAGGATATTATAATAAAAATAATGATATTATAAATACAATGGTGTCTTAAAATAGAAGAAATATAGCACTTGAAATCAGTTAAGAATTTGAGAAGTTCCCTTAAAACGAGTGTGCTTATTGGGAAGTATCGAGGAGGGATTCACTTAAAATCATGTATATCCCTGAAAGAGAATGAAATATGGATCTTGAAACATGATTTTATAGCATAAAAATATAATGTATATTTTTACATAAAAATAATAGACTTCTAATATTTTGGTAAAAAGAAAGATAGAGCAACCTGAAGGAATAAAGGAAGTTCGGGTAGAATCTGTTATGGTTTATCGATATGGTATCAGGTGTGAATAAGAGGGCTAGATGAGAGAGATAAGTGGTTTATCATCACTTATAAAACATTAGGGTAGTATGGTAAATGTGTATAAACATTCCCCATTACTTGGTATGACACTAACAAAAGACATAGCATATAGAACAATCTTGATTAAGAGAGAAAAGGAGAGGATCCCATACATTAAATTCGTTTGTGTTCTCCACTTGTTATTAAAGACCTGAATAAAAAACTAGGCTTATTAATTAATAATTACAGAACCTATTCTATATGTAATTTATATATTATAACCCTTTTTAGATCATTAAAATCCTTTTTGATTAGTTATAAGGTTCAATTTCATTGTTCGGGATCATTTGTTTACTTGACTTTAAAAAGATTGGTTCACTTATATTCAACTTTCCATTATATGTAAGATGAAAGTGGTTGTAAATAATTGAATTTATATTATTTAGTGAAAATCCAGGAGATTACATGGTTTTAATTTTAATTAGGTTACTTAGAGTGAAGTTGAATTAATATATATATAACCTTAGTGATAACCGTTTTTGTTAATCGATGGGTTTGATTACAAAGAACAAGTTTTGTTTTTATAAATTAATACCATTTGTACAAAAATAATAAATAAATAAAATTGTTTATATTACATATATAATAATCTCATTCAACCATAACTCAAATTGATTCATGATAAGAATTAAATATGATAATAGAAATTGATAAATCGTTGTCCTTGAATTTGCAAAATTAGCACACCTCAAATGGTGCTTTCATTTCTCTCAAATAAAAGGGTGGAGAAAGGAGAGAAGATAATGAAATATAACATTAGCATGAAAAAATTATAGTACATGTATATTACTGGGTTTATTATACTATTATGGTGAAGGGAGATGAGGAAAGAAATAAAAACAAAAAAACTTAAAAGAAAAGAAGAAATTGGGAAGAGGAATTTTACCTCTTGAGATTTCTCCTTTGAGAATCACTTAAGGGAAGAGGTTTTGGTATTTTGAAAAGGATAGTAGATTTTGGACCTCGGAGAGGATCTTGGGTAGTGATTTGGCCAGAATAATGGCAAGGCACAAGGCTTGAGAGGAGTGAAGAGAAGAGGGAGTGAAGGGGGTTTTATAGTGGAGAAGAGGAGGGATTTCATAATATTATAATAATTAATTTATTATTTCTTCAAAAGACAAGGAATAGTAATTATTCCATGACCAAGAATAGTAATTTTATCATGTGATCCCAAAACAAGTAGGCTTACATCTGTAGAACATCATCAATGTCTAAATAAATCCCTTATTTAGCATTTATTGTAAATTATCGTATTTTACTACTCATCAAAAATTCATGTATTTCAGAAAAATCCCCAAAAATAACCCTAACCATTTTTTGCCACGTAGAATCCAAAAATTAAGTCCATTTTTCAAAAATAATTTTCTAAATGTGATTATTTTAATATTTAATTAAAATAATAATTTATTATCAAAACCAGTTTTAAAACATTCACTAACTTATTCTAAAATATAGGTATATCGTACTTCCAACATGAATATTATTTTTGTACTACCATAGGTGATGTTACTATTAATTAGGTTATATCAATATTCATAAGGGTATGTTACTATTCATTCGGGTAGGTTACTATTCACCAAAAATTAAGTTTTTTTTATCGGACTCCAAATAACTTACTGATTGCAACCATGTATGTCAGATTTTAAAAATTCCAAACACAAAAGTGACAAACTAAAGTTTAAAGGCCACTTAGCACATAGTAGTTCATTATGTTCTGTTTTCATGTTATTTTATGACATATTTATAAGAAGGGAAGTTTCCATTGAATCCTTTGGGTCGTTACATTCTTCCCCCATTATGAAATTTCGCCCTCAAAATCTCATTTTACATTCTAGGTCGTAAACAGGTGAGGGTACTTCTCCTTCATCACCTCCTCCAGTTCCCAAGTAACTTCTTGAAAATTTTGGTTCCTCCACAACACTTTGACAAGGTGGGTTGTCTTGTTACGTAGAACCTAATATCATCAGTCCAGAATCTTCACTGGTTTCTCCTTATAAGAGGTATCATCTTCTAGTTGCACCACCTCTGAGTTCAGTACATGTGAGGCATCAGGTATGTACTTCCTTAGGAGTGATACGTGAAACACATCATGAACTCAAGATATATTTAGAGGAAGTGAAAGCTGATAGGTCACAGCTCCTATGCAGTGAAGGATCTCAAAGGGTCCAATGTACCTTGGGCTTAGATTCCCTTTCTTTCCAAACCGCGTGACTCTATTACATGGTGATATTTGTAGGAAGACTTTATCCCCAACGTCAATATCCAAGTCCCTTAGATGTTTGTCAGAGTAGATCTTTTGCAGACATTAAGCAGCTTTGAAGTTTTTCTATATGACTTGAACCTTCTCTGTCATCTCTTGCACAAGATTGGGTCCAAGTAGCTTTCGTTCTCTAACTTCATCCCAACAGGTTGGAGTTCTACATCGCTTTCCGTACAGAGCTTCATACAGAGCCATCTAAATACTCGAGTGGAAGCTATTGTTGTATGAGAACTCAACCAATGGTAGATGCAGATCTCATCAACCTTTTAATTCTAGAGAGAAGGCTTTTAGCATATCTTCAAGAATATGAATAGTTATTTCATATTGGCCATATGTTTGGGGGTGATATTCCATGATGAAATTTAATTCAGTACACAAAGTGTGTTATAGACTCCTCTAGAATTTAGATGTGAACGTTGGATCATGACCAGAGACAATTGAGAGTGGAACACCATGCAGTCTCACCACATCCTTCACATATATTTTTGCAAGTTGTTCATGAGAGAGGTCTTCATGAATAGTGGTAAAATGGGCAGTCATGGTGAGTCTATCAACCACAACCCATATCTCATTATTTCCCTTCGATGAATTCGGGAGACTCGTGACAATGTCCATTGTGACATTTTCCCATTTCCACATGGGTATAGGCAATGGTTGCATCATCCCTTTGGACTTTTGTCTCTATAATTTAACATGCTGATATAACAAGCACCTTGATATATATTCTACAATCTCCTTCTTCATCTTATCCCACCAGAAGTCTTCTCAGAGATCACGATACATTTTGGTACTCCCTGAATTGATAGAGAAGGTCAATATTTGTGCATCACTCAATAGATCTTTATTTATCTCTGGATCAGATGGTGCACATAATCGTGTCCCAAATCTTACAACTCCTTCCTCATCGATTTTGAAATCGGAGGATTTCCCATTCTTAACAGCTTCCACCCTTTTCTAAATTTCCACATCCTTTCTTTGAGCATATTTTATTTTCTCCAAGAGGGATGTTTGATGTCATGACCCAACCCTACTAGTCTCGATCCAAAACTACCCCAAGCCCGCCTCCATAGGCCAGGGGCTGGCGACAAGCATCGAAGGTGTTACAGTCTCAGGGAGGCCTTTTCCTAAGTACCTGTACACACACACAACCCACTCAATGCCGAAGCACAGAGTAAAAATGAAACTGAAGTATGGACCACAATATCCCAATCAAAACGCATTCATCACCCTCTAAAAACAGAACAAGTAAAGTACTAAAAAGTGGACTAACAAGTTAACTGAACAATAAAGGGAAAAACACATGCCCAACTAGAAAGGTGCCATAACCCGACAATGGGTAAACGAAAGTAAACAAATGGTTATTCTCACACCCGAAAGTCCTACTATGACTACTAAATGTAGACCAACCTCTTGTGCCCTCTACGCTCCTCCGTAATCTCAATCGACCTGTCTATCGTCCGCAAGGGCAAACCAAGTGCGGGCAAATCCCCAGCAAGGGTGAGTATAAAGATACTCAGAAGGATGCCCTGAAATATCAAGGGAGCAACAAAGGAGGCACTAAAGAGGTGAGAAGTAGATAGAAAAAATAATAGTGAAAGATTGTAGTAAATATAGTGCAGTAAATAGAGTGCAGCTCAACCAAATAAGAGAAAGGAAGCAAGCTCATCCAACCAAGAGGAGCTAGACACAGAAAGCATGTGGCATACCTCGTGCGTCTTCGCCCCTCCAAGAAGTAAAGTAACTAAACCCAAGGAGTGGGAACAAAATTAGGGTATATATATATATTCTCAACAATAAACCTGAATGAGTGTGTACATGGATCTCTATCTCCAAAATCAGCCCAATAAAAGTGGCCAATAGGTCTAAGGATATCCTTCACTAATTCCAAAGTGTCCCGCATGTCAAAGTTATCTCATCGCTGGACCGTACAACCAAGGGTTCCGCTCCGGTAATCAAGGAAAAAAGTCACTAACTAGCCTCATAGAAAGGGGTTGAGTCTAAAAGAAGTCGTCGAGTAACCCACTGCCCAGCCTAGCAGGAGGATAAACCCTAATAGGTCGTTAGGTAATCCACTGTCCAACCCAGCCAGAGGGTAAACCCTAAGGTCAATGGGTAACCCACTGCCCATCCCCACTAGAGAGTAAACCCTTAGGTCAATGGGTAACCCACTACCCTACCCCACTGGAGGGTAAACCATTTGGTCAATGGGTAACCCACTGCCCAGCTCCAATGGAGGGTAAACCCTAAGGTCAATGGGTAACCCACTACCCATCCACGTTGGAGGGTAAACCCTAAGGTCAGTAGGTTACCCACTTCCCAGCTCCGCTGGAGGGTAAACCCAAGACTGGTCCGATAACTCTGCATTGTCTGTGTCATTACTGGATGTGACTAACATCGCTATCGTGCGTTGGTTCGGAGTGCATCAAAGGAACCTCCAACCAACACCCTTTCATGTTTCCACATTTAATGAGATCTTTAAAGATTCTATGCATGCCCAAATAGATTACACCATTGCAATCCTTTCAAAAAAAACACGAAAGATAGACTATTTACTCGCCTCGGACAAACATCTGATGAAAAAGTCAAAGTACGCTGCACACATCTCAAAAGACGGCATGTGGGGCCCACACCTCAACTCTGTCTTCAATGCCTGAAACCACCCCGATCAACTCCTTCTTGATGCTAGGGTCACAACACCACTGACGGCACCTAAAATGAACTCTGAATACAGAAGTTGCAACCCCCCGCATTATGAAAACGAGGCCCTATGAGGCCCACACCTTGACCCCGAAACACGTCACGCAGATCATACCATTGTGTTCCTTGCAGATAACCATGAGGCGTAGGCTATTCATTTGCCCTAAATGGACTTATAAAAAATAACTCATAAAAAAGCATCATATGTCTGATAGTCGCCTCGTGGGGCCCATGCCTCGGGCCCGAATTTAGGCGGGCGGATTGTGTCATCACAATTCCCTCAGAAGAACACTCAGACATAAGTGCTCAACCACTCTAAACGGATGTCGGGTGAAAAATTGGTGTTTCACCATAAAACTTGTGAACCATTCCCTGTGGGGTCCACACCATTTCTCCCACCCGAACGCTTCATAAATAATCTCAAAAAGTATGCACGAGGACTAGGGTCACGTTGCCGCTGACGGCATGTCAATCGGACATCCCAAACAAGAGTTAGGTCAGACGCAAGAATAATTAATTAATTAATTAATTATTCACATTAAGCCTCTCATTCCACTGAGCAATGAAACCAAACCACAAAGTTTCTGAACAAACTTTGGAAGGAGCATCTCAACTCCCGGTCCACAGCGTCTCTGACGGCGCATCAAACGGACGTCTGGCTCGCGAATACGTCTGTTGTAAACATTAATAATAATTTATTATTATTAACATAAAGCATTTCATGTCCCCCACATTTGGGATTAGAACTCAAAATTTTTGAAACCCACTTCAAAAAGTCTTTCCGAAGATATGAACCCACATCCGCTGACGGTGCATCAAACGGATGCGCCGTTTAAAAGTAATGGCCCCTTGAACACAAGAGGGCACAATTGGGCCGGTCCAGACCGGCGGCCCGCTGCCCTGTCGTGGGTTCGGCCCAGCTCACCGCGGCCCACTAGCTGTGGCCTCTCTCAAAACCACCGGACCCCTAGGGTCTGGTTCTTCCACCGACTGGACGATCGGCCGATCTCTTTCCACACGTCACGCCAACAGGACCCACCGAATGCGGGTCCTTGTCTGTGTTGCCCGCCCCAAGGTCAGCGCCTCGGGTCTTCCGCCCTGACCGTGACCAGCCGAGGTCACTGCCTCCTACTCCACTGGCTAAGCACACTGTCATGAAAAGCTGTCCGCGCCGCGTCTTCCTGGCCTCCCTGCTCCGCTACCAGGACAGCCGGCTCCTCCGCCCGGCCCTGCTCAACCGACGCCTGGAGCCCCACCTCGTCATGCTCGGCTCCTCCACCGAACGCCGCCACATAGTACTAGCCGCACCTGAGTCTAACGCTCCGACCACACCTGACACCGTCGTCTGAGCTCTGCCTCGGGCTACCTCACTGCCCTGAATGCCTCCAGCCAGCTCCACCGCTGCGCTACCCTGATCTCCAATCACCGCCCTTGCCAGAGCTAGGGCTTCCATCGGTTGCCACAACTACTCTTTCGGTCCGATTTCGAAACCGAAGGAAGTTTTGGAAACCTCAAAATGAGTCCTTCGTATCCCCTTCCCTCAATCAACGATCCGAAAGATGATTGGCGCTTCCGAAAAATCCGACGAAGAACGACGAAGAACGCGACGAACATGGGATTTAGAACGGGACACGGATGTTTGCCGTGTTCGTTCAGGCATCATCCCAATTCACAAATTTCAGAATGTAAAAGGAACATTTGATGAAAAGTCAAGAAATCGATGAACTTGCAAACATTTACCAAAAATCCTACCTCGAATCGGTCATGCGTCGTTGGCGGCATGTCCACGATGCTCTTTCTTCGATCCGCCAAGGTTCCAGTGGAGGTCTCTCCTCGATTAAGTGAAGAACGAAAAATAACGCCAAAGAATATTTGAGAGAGGGTGGGAGAGACAGAGAGAGAGATAGGGGAAAGAAGGGAGAACCCTAACTCAAAACACATATTTTTTCTATTTATAGAATAATTCGCTTAGTGGGGAATCTGAAACTATCGTCCCCTCTCGTTTTATATTGCGCCTAGGAAAAATTCCCCATTTCAAATTCAACAGAAGTCTTAGATATCAATTATGATACTTCTTTTTAAAGTTATTTGAAAAGAATTCCAGTGATAAAAATCACTAAGTCATTATTTCAAAATGACGATTTTTTCCATGGGTGACTTCTCTCATTGGAGGCTCACTCCCGCAACTTTTACACCCCAACTAGGATAAACGGCACACTCCAGATGCAACCGTGCCCTCATATTTTTGATCTAATCTACCGTTTAAGATAAAACACAACCCCTCCACGTGCATTGTATAAAAATACATACTATTTTTGTAAAATTAATTCTGGGCACACCGGGCCTCGAAATCGCACGCCATATTCATGCCTAGATCTAATATTATTCATAAGAAGATTCCAAAGTCTAACAGGGAAAAAACTAGATCTCTACATCATTCCCTCCTTCAAGATTTTCATCCCCAAAAAGAAAAACTAGGAAAAACTACTCGGGATACAGATCTCACACCTAACTCTCCCGCTCCCAAGAAAACTTGCACAAAACCATGTGGGAACAACACATGGACCAAAGGGATGGTTCATACTCATAAGGTCTGTTACTTTCGATGACTTGTGTTGAAACATGCACACACCTCATCAGCTGCAACACGTGAAAGATGTCGTGCACCCACTCCTACTATTGGGAGGGTGTGGAAAGATGGTCGGAAACCTCTCCAGCTCTTGCACAATTCCCTAACGGCCCAAAGAAACTCGGGGGACTTCCCTGGCCGAACTTCTACTTTCCACGTTGTGACCAAAATCACAGTTTGTTCTTGGAACATGGTCCCGTGATTCCCTCCTTCAGAATAACCATCCAGTGAAACACCCAAGGATATCTGGTCACACAAGTTTTCATAGTCAGTGCATCACAACTAAGACTCTCTTACACGCTGAAGAAGTTTATGAGTCAACACCATCAACTAAAGTAAATTTTCACCCTCCAAGTCCAATAAGGTCAACTTCAGGGAGGCTAACTATTATGAAACATCCCGCACCAGAAGTGTTTGGGACTCTCTACTAAGGGAACCTGCTACAACACTGCCATTTTTTCAGAACACAAACTACCTCAAAATAATATTCCTGTAGACATTTCAACTGGATCCATCATCTCAGGTTCAAGTCTCTCTAGGTGAGGATACACCTGAGACACTGGTGGTCTGAGAAAACTACCAAGTTCTCTCCCAGAAGATAGTGTCTCCACATTCTTAGGGTAAAGACTACAACTACCAGCACCACATAGTGAATCATGTAGTTCTGTTTATGGGGTGTCTATCACCTTGACCTGTACTTGGTAATGGTATCAAGATTGACGTTGAGCCCACAAGGTACCAACGAACAACGCCGGTGAGCAAACTTATTCAACCTCTAGAGGATAGACATGAAAATCATGTGGCATACCCCACGTGTCTTTTCCCCTCTTGGAAAGAGAGTAATCACCAAAATAAGCACTTTTCCAAACCCACTAGTAGAACCTCAAGTAAAGGGAGGTCAAGCAAAAATTCCCCACAGGAAAATCCAAAACTTTCTCTGACACACCACTGCACAACCCTTCCATCAATGCACATATCAGAGGGACTCATCCACCACATCTCAATACTATCCACTTTGGGTGGTACTGACTCTCCCTAACAGTTTATATCGCATCACAAAAATTGGTCTTAGTGAGTGAATAACCCCTATTTCCCATGCATTCAAAGCTACGTCGGACAATACCAAAACAGGGGTACACTGACGCCCTGCGTCACCCTCGGTAACCCCTCAGACAAGGAGTTAGATGAAAAGAGTACCTCATGCAGTGTATAACAAGTTCTACTAGTAAAAGTATAAAAATACATAGAGTGTACCTCTTATCATCTCATACGATGCGAGATTGTAGACATCCATAGCACACAGCCGCCTGCAGCCCCGTCTGTCAACTCCCTGAGCCTGACATGGTCCGCCTAGTGGTGGTGGAAGGACCTTGAAACGTTGTCTGCCAACCATAGTTATTTCTAATATTCTTCCAACACCACCTCACTGGGGACCACCCTGTCCTCACCTGGGAGCTCTCTGATCACGACATTGCCTCTGTTGTGGCAGTGCATCCACCAACTATCTAGAAAACATAGCACATTTGGTCAGGTAGTATCACACCATGTGACCTCGCACATCACAATCATAGAACTAGTCCTCCCTAGGATGTCTCAGTGCTCTATGTTATCCCCGACCATGTTCCTATGTCTCATTAAGGGTAGACCTCCAGTGTTGAGTCCCTGCCAATTGACGCCCCTCTGACAGAAATTTCTCTGTCACCAGTGCCTTCTCTAGCACCCTGAGATGGGTGAGGATTCCCAAGGGCACCACACTGGCATGAATCTCCTCTACAGAGACCTCTCTTAAGATTCTGTGCTTGGAAGTTGTCGTCATGGACCACATCTAAAGAGTACTGAGTAAGGTCTGCGAACCTAGTCGCATACTCAGCCACTGCCATCACTCCCCGCTAAATCCCTAGCAGCTCCTGAAACAGTAATAAGAATAAGTAAGAGAGGTAGTACTCCTCACGAAACAGCTGCTAGAAGACATCCCACAAGAGTACCGACTCATCGTGCATATAAGTAACCTTGGCTCTACCAACACCAATTTTTTGGAAGAAAAAAGAAAAGATTGTCTTTCAAAGCCACCATCTAACTCGTTAGTGTCCGAATAAGCCTGAAGAGGAAAACCATCGACTCTAGACAACCCTTGACTATCTGAGGGTATGGCTCAGTATGGAACATAAGCAGTCTCTGATGCTGGAACTCACATAGTGCGCCCAGCCTGCTCTCGTCATTGGCCTTCACTACAGGTACTATCTGCTTCTCCACGGGTGGAGGTGCTGTTGTCTGTCCTCCTGGAGAAAGGGTAATCGTATGATGGATCTTGAACTAATGCCTCACCGCTCACAGAATCATCGTCACTAACTGGAGCTAGTATCCTTTCTGGATATCATCGCGGAGATATCTCGAATCCCATCAAGGAGTACCGTGAACAAATGAGAATATACATATCAACAATGATAGGGAAATGACTCAAGAAGGACAGTCAAAGACTCAATATTATATGATGTACAAACCAAGGTTCCCTGCAATAAGTGTCTCAGCACATCGAGTCAAAAAACGGGTAATCAAGGTCCTCATGAATGGATATGTCGGTCGCCACACCATCACTGGACTCCTTGTCCTAAGAGCCGCTCTCAAGACACGTTGACACTATTTCCCTAAAACTCAACCAATTCCTTTTTAGGGATGTCCGAACAATGATCCAAGGAACGTACCACCTTTGATACCAATTTCTCACAACTTGAACCTACCAGTCTCGAGCCACAACTACCTCAAGCTTGCCTCCATAGGTCAGGGGCTGGCAACAAGTGTCGAAGGTGTAATAATCTCAAGGAGGCCTTTGTCTAAGTACCTGTACACACACACAGCCCACTCAATGCAAAAGCGCAGAGTAAAAAGGAAACCAAAGTACATACCACAATATCCAAACCAAAATGCATGCATCAGCCACTAAAAATATAACAAGTAAAGTGCTGAAAAGTTGAATGAAAAGTAAATTGTATAGTAAAGAGAAAAACATGCGCCCCTCTAGAATGGGGCCACAACACGACAACATGTAAATGAAAGTAAACAGTTGGTGAGTCTCACACCCAAAATACCTACTATGACTACGGAATGCAGCCCAAGATCCTGTGTTCTCTATGATCTTTGGTAGTCTCGAACGACCTTTCTGTCATCTGCAAGGGAACACCACTTGTGGGTAAATCCCAAGAAGGGGTGACTATAAAGATACTCAGTAGGATGCCCTAAAAGCTCGAGGGAGAAACAAAGGAGGCTCTAAAGAGGTGAGCAGTAGACAGAACAAATAATAGTGAAAGAGTTCAGTAAATATAGTGCATAAAATAGAGTGCATTAAATATAGTGCAGCTCAACCCAACAAGAGAAAGGAAGCAGGCTCTTCCAAACAAGAGGACCTAGACATGGAAATCATGTGGCATACCACGCGCGTCTTCACCCCTCCTAGAAGGAAAGTAACTGAACCCAAGGAGTGGGAATAAAAGTAGGGTGTATATATATATATGCTCAACAAGAAACCCAAACGAGCGTATAAGGGTATCTCTATCTCTAAACTCATCCCAAGAAAATTTGCCAACAGTTCTAAGGATATCGATCACTGATGCCCAAATGTCCCGCATGTCAAAGTTGTCTCATCGTTGGACCGTACAACCAAGTGTCCTTCTCCAGTAATCACGGAGAAATGTCACTGAATAGCCTCATAAAAAGGGATTGAGTCTGAAAGACGTTGTCGAGTAACCCACTGCCCAGCCCAGCTGGAGGGTAAACCCTTAGAGGTCATCAGGTAACCCACTGTCTAGCCCAGCTGGAGTAAACCCTAAGGTCAACGGGTAACCCACTGTCGAGCCCTACTGGAGGGTAAACCCTTATATCAATAGGTAACCTGCTACCGAGCCCCGCTGGAGGGTAAACCCTTAGGTTAACGGGTAACCCACTGCCCAGCCCCGCTGGAGGGGAAACCCTAAGGTCAACGGGTAACCCACTCCCCAGCCCCACTGAAGGGTAAACCCTAAGTTCAACGGGTAACCCACTGCCCATCCCCACTGAAGGGTAAACCCTGGACTGGTCCGATAACTCTGCACTGCCTATGCTATCACTGGGTGTGACTAACATCACTACAGTGTGTTGGTTCAAAGTGTGTCAAAGGAACCTCTGACCAACGCCCTTTCATGTTTCCATTTTTAATGAGATCTCGAAAGAGGCTTCACACGCCCAAACAGATTACACCATTGAAATCCTTGAAAAAAACACACATGATAGACTATTTACTTGCCCTAGATGGACATCTAATGAAAAAGTCATAGTACGTTGCACACAGCTCAAAACACGGCCAGTGGGGCCCACGCCTCAATTCTAGATTCAACGCCTGAAACCACCCTAGTCAACTTCATCTCGATGCCAGGGTCAGAATGCCACTCATGATGCCTAAAATGGACTCCGGATGTAGAAGCTGCAACTCCTCGCGTTACGCAAACAGGGCCCTGTGGGGCCCACACCTCGACCCCAAAACACATCACTCAGACTATACCATTGTGTTCCATGAATATAACCATGAGGCGTAGGCTATTCATTTGACCCAAACGAACATATGAAGCATAAGTCATAAAAACGCAGCATACATCCGAAAGACACCTCGTGGGGCCCATGCCTCGGGCCTGAATTTAGGCGGGCAGATTGCATCGTCGCAATCCCTTTAGAAGAACACTCATAAAGAATTTCTCAAACACACCAAATGGATATCGGGTGAAAAAGTGGTGTTTCAGTATAAAACATGTGAACTAGGCCCTGTGGGGCCCGCACATTATCTCTAAACCAAACGCTTTGGAAAGTGTCTCAAAAATTCCGCACGACGACTGTGGTCATGCTACCACTGATGGTGTGTCAATCGGACATCCCAAATAGAAGTTAGGTCTGACACAATAATAATTAATTAATTAATTAATTAATTAATTATTTTCATTAAGTGTTTCATTCCACTGAGAAATGAAACAAAACCGCAAAGGTTCCGAACCAACTTTGGAAGGAGTGTCTCAACTCTAGGGCCACAGCGCCTCTGAGAGTGCATCAAACAGGCATCCAGATCGTCAATACAGTCCGTTGTAAACTTTAATAATAATGTATTACTATTAACTTAAAACTTTTCGGGTCACCCAACTTCGGGATTAGAACTCAAAATATCCTAAACCCACTTCAAGAAGTCCGTATTGAAGAGACGAACCCATAGGCACTGGTGGTGCGTCAAACAGACGCACCACTTAAAAGTTATGGCCCCTTGAACACAAGGGGGCCCAATGGGGCCAGTCTAGACCGGCCGGCCCGTGGCCCAGCTGCGGGACCGGCCCAGCTGGCCACGGCCCACTGGACCCGGCCCTTCCCAAAATCACCAGACAACTAGGGTCCAGTTCTTCCACCGACCGGTCGAGCGGCCGGTCTCTTTCCATGCACCGTGCCAACAGGACCCGCCGAATGCGGGTCCTTGTCCCCCCCCCCTGAGGTTAGCACCTTGGTTCTTCTGCCCTGACTGCGACTGGACAAGGCTACTGCCTCCTACTCCGCCTGCCGAGTGCACCACCTATACAGGCTGCCCGCACCGCAGCCACCTGGCCTCCCCACTCCGCCGCCGGGACAGTCGGCTCCTCTTCCTGGCCCTGCTCAATCGACGCCCGGAGACTCGCCTCGTCCTGCTCGGCTCCTTCGCCGGACGCTACCACACCGCAGCGGCCGCACCTGAGTCCGATGCTCCGACCACACCCGACTCCGCCATTCGATCTACACCTCAGCCTACCTCGATGCACCGAACGCCTCCGGCCAGCTCCACTTCTGCGCCACCCCGATCTTCGGCCACCACCCTTGTCGGAGCCGGGGCTTCCGTCGGCCGCCACAACTACTCCGGCCGTCCGATTTTGAAACTTAAGGCGGTTTTAGAAACTTCTAGATGAGGCCTTCGTAGCTCCAACCCTTGATCAATGATCCAACGGTCGATTGGCGCATTTAAAACTTCGGACGAAGAAGGATGAAGAACGCGTCGAACATGTGATTTAGAATGGGACTCGGACGGTGGGCGTGTTCGTTCGACCATCATCCCAAATCTAAATTTTGAGAATGTAAATGAAAAAATTAATGAAAAGGAAAGAAATCAATGAATGTTTGAAAATTTACCAAAAATCCTACCTCGAACCAGTCGTGCGTTATTGGCGGCACGTCCACGACGCTCCTGCTTTGATCCGCCAAGGTTACGGTGGAGGTTGCTCCTCGATTCGGTGAAGAACGGCGAAGAACGTTGAATAACAGTTGAGAGATGGTGGAAGAGAGAGAGTGAGAGAGGGAGATAGGAGATAAGAGAGAACCCTAACTCCAAACTCCTATTTTTTCTATTTATAGAAGAATCCGCTTAGCACGGAATCCAAAACTACCATTCCCTCTTGTTATATATTGTGCATAGGAAAAAAGCCCCATTTTGAATTCAACAGAACTCTCGGATTTCCATTCTGATAATATGTTCTAAAGTTATTTGAAAATAACTCCAATGATAAAAATCACTTAGTCATTATTTCAAAATGACGATTTTCCCCTAGGTGACTTCTCTCATAGCAGGCCCGCACCCACAACTTTTACACCCCGTCTAGGGTAAACGACATTCTTCGTACACAACCGGGCTCTCAAATTTCTGATCTGAGCTACTGTTTAAGAGAAAACAAAACCCTGCCACGTACATAGTATAAAAATAATTAATATTTTTATAAAATTAATTTCGGGCACATCGGGCCTCGGAATCACACGCTGTCTTCACGCCTAGCTCTGTATTTATTCATAGGAATATTAAATAGTCTGACAGGGAAAAAAATGGGTCTCTACATTTGAGAAATCATTTGAAAAAGGATTGATGATGTTCCTCCCTTAATGATTCCCATGTCCATCCTTTGAAAATATAAGAAGATCCGGTCCTTTTCAATTCTCATCATTGATAATGATGAAGAATCCTTTCTACTTAGAGCACCTGACACCTTGTTTGCCTTACAGGGATGGTAGTGGATTGAGCAGTCATAATCCTTGATGATCTCTATCAATCTTGTAAGGCGCATATTATGCTCTTTTTGTGTGAATATATATATTTGAGACTCTTTTGGTCAGTATATATCTCATAGAGATAATGCCGCAAGATTTTCAACACAAATATCATAGTCGCCAACTCTAGATCATGCGTAGGATAGTTTTGCTCATGGAATTTCAGCTTTCTTGACGCATAGGCTATCACTTTATCAGTTTTCATTAGCACACAACCTAATCCTTTCTTATATGAATCACTATTTTCCATAAAGAATTTTCCACTTGAAAGGAGTGTGCGTATTGGCGTCGTGATTAGTCTCTTTTTTAACTCCTTGAAACAATATTCACATTCCTATGTCCAGACAAACTTTACTCCCTTTCGTGTCAGCTTGTTTATTGGGTTTGACAATCGTGAAAAGTACTTCATGAATAGTTGATAATACCCAGTTAGACCCAAAAAGCTACGGATCTATGTTACAAAAGTTTGCCTCGACAACTCTTCAATTGCCTTCATCTTGGAAGGGTCCACATATATCCCTTTCCTGGTGATAACATGCCCCAAGAATGATACTTCCTCTATCTAGAACTCACATTTACTATACTTTTCATTCAACTTCTCCCTTCTCAAAGTCTTTAGCACAGTTTTCAAATACTCCTCATGTTCCTCCTTGATCTTAGAGTATATCAGAATATCATCAATAAATACCACCACAAATTTGTTGAGGTAATCTCTAAAGACTCTATTAATTAAATCCATGAAAATTTCTAGAGCATTAGTGAGTTCGAAGGGCATCACTATGAACTCATAGTGTCCATACCTCATTAGAAAGGCAGTCTTGGGAATCTCTTCCTTCCTCAACATTAGTTGGTGATATCTTGACTGAAGGTCCACCTTAGAGAAATAGCTGGCCCCAAGAAGCTGGTCAAAAAAATCATCTATCCATGTAAGGGGATACTTGTTCTTTATCGTAATTTTATTGAGCTCATGTTAATCAATGCAGAGACACATTGATCCATCCTTGTTCTTGACGAAGAGGACTGGATCACCCCACAGTGAATCACTCAGGGGTGTAAAACCCCTCTCCATATTTTCTTGTAATTGCTTTTTCAACTCTTCCAGCTCTACGGTGGCCATTCTATAAGGTTTCTTTGAGATTTGTAGAGATCTAGGGATAAGTTAAATTGAGAACGCCAGCTCTCGGTCAGGAGGAAGACCATACAACTCTTTATGGAATACATCAGTGTAATCCCTCATGCTGGGCATGTATTCAAGCATGATTCTCTACTTTATCCCAATCATTTGAGCTAGATATTCTTTCTCATAAGGGAAAAATATCCACACTTGAGATGGAGATTCTAAAGGAGACTCATGTTCCTCCTTACACCTGTAAAGAATCGGAGGATGCTTCGGGGTGTGAAAAGTGATCTCCCTTTATCGACAGTTGATGTTGGCTTTGTACAAAGATATCCAATCCATTCCCAAGACTGCGCCAAACTCCACTAAAGGAACTATGACACGATTTTTTGGGAGGTTCAGTCCATAATCGTTAACCGGGGAGGGGTTATAAACCATGGACACAATAATTTCCCCATTCTCTATTCTCATAGAGAACTTTTCCTCTAAATTTTGAGGTGGTGTTTGAATAGTTCTAATAAACTTTTAGGATAATAAAGAATGCGTAGAACCTTAATCAAATAGTACGTTCACTATTATTTAATGAATAAAAAGCGTACCTGTCACCACATCATTTTCCGAATCCACCTTAGTAGTAGTGATAGCATAAGCCCTTCATTGTTGCCTTGGAAGTTATTGTTGATTGCCTCCGACAACCCTCATCTTAGGGAAATTGTTCACATAATTCCCAAGATCCTTGCAGTTGTAACACTACACTGCAGGTTGAGTGTTGATATGAACCTTCCTTTCTTCTTTAACATTAACGGGATTTTCATATCCCTTCGGAATTTCTTGGCTAGATGACCAAACTTTCTGCATTTGAAGCAGTTCTTGGTTCCCTTGACACAATCACCAAGATGCTTCTTCCCACAATTTTTTCAAAGGGGAAAGTAAGGATTCATTGCATCATGGGATTTGTTTTATGAACCACCCATGATGTTCTCCATTTTTCGCTTCTTATCACTAGGCTCACGAGACCACTGAGAGTCTCCAATATCCATTTCAACCTTGAGGGTACAATGAACAATCTCCTCATAAATGTCAAAATCTTTAATCACCAACACTTTTCATAGACTCGGTTTTCTCTAATAAAGAGGAGATTCACCTTTCTTTCGGTGTACATGAAAATCTAGAGGTGTACCATGAAATCCTTTTAATTTTTTCTTTATACGCCCTGATGGACTCATCTTCCTTCTGCTTGAGTCCAAGGAACTCTCTTTCCATCTTGAGATAGAGGGTTTGAGGAAAATATTTGTTGAAAAACATCTTCTTGAATTCCTCCCAACCTATGGAATCAATTTCCTCTTGGGACTTTGTATTCTTGATCAGTGTCCACCACTGATCAGCTTCCCCATCAAAACTATAGACTTCCAAAAAAACCTTCTCTTCTTCCGAGCACTAGAGAACAGAGAAAATATTTTCAGTTGAGTTAATTCGTTGTTCCGAGAGGAGGGGATCAGAAGATCCACTAAACATGGGAGGACTTTTCCACCTGAAGGATTATATGGCAACTTTCTCTTTCCATAGAGGAGGAGGGAGTTCCACCTGATTTAAGTTATTATTCATAAATCGAGCCAGCTGAGCAACTACTTCCATGAAGTTTTGAGCGACCGCTTCCGTCACATCAAGAATATCATTAGGGAAATCATCACATTGCCAATAACATTGGTTGTTGGGATGTTTTCTTCTATTTCCACCCATTATATAAGAAAAATAACGTATAATTAGAGGTCTTGAATACTTAACTATTGAGCATAAAAAGAAAATATTGACCATAAAGTATAAACTTATAAAGAATAAGTATATCCTGAATTATGATTCCTTAGGTTTATATCCAAGTTATCCTCGATCTATTTCTTAACTTATATTCTTATGGGATTCTTTTTGTCCCTTAATAACGGTTTTTACTAAGATCGTGAATCTACCAAAGCATATCCCCCAGGAGTGTCGTAATCAAGAGTGCATCAAGGCCTGTTGTCATATACCAGGATACCTTGGGTCGATCTCGAAACTCCTTGTCGGATTTTTCACTCTTAGGTATATCTGTTCTAGAGTCGCCTCTACCTGCTTGTATCCAGATAGGGATGTATTTGATGGATAAACCCCTTAATCTATACTTACCAAAATTTAGGGATGTTTTATTATACTTCATCTCATTCTTAATGTTCTCACTAAGGTGATCTGTTACTAATCTCCAAAAATAACTAGACCATCCTCTGAAACCAACTATAGCAACCCAAGACTTTTACATATAACATTCTATGATGTTAAGCATAATTAATCATCAGAGTAGAAGCCAAGGATCGTTAAGTCTAGTGTCTTGGAAGACTAGGTACATAAAACATAAAACATGGGACTAAAAAACTTATTTATTTAATCTTCATAATGAGCTCCTAACTTCCTTTGAGCTCTTACATCTGCATAGGGTACCCTGGGGAACACATGAAGAAAGGGATGAGCTAAAAATCCCAGTAAGGGAAAGAACATAAGGATACATCTTAAGTACATGAGTTAGGAGGCATGACATATTAATATCCAAAACATGGAACATATGAAATAATATCATATAATAATGGGATCATATAAACATGGAATCATATAAATGTGGCATAATCATAAAAATTTCATTAGTACGGGTCAAGGCTAACTGCCAATCCGGTTTCCCATTTTAGTACAGGTCAAGGCTAACCGCCAATCCCGTTTCACATCGCATCTCATGAGAACTAACCTTAACCAATGCATTGGAGCGCTATCTAGGTGCACCCATATCAACATTTTAAATATTATTCTTGCCACATAAATAATCTTTCCACATAAATAATCATACATAATCAAACATTCATAAACATAAGGATACCCATGGAAAGAATTGGGTACCACAATCGTGACATAAAACATAACCAATGAGTGTATCATGAAAGTGTACATGAAAGAAAGGGATGATAACATACATGGACATTAAATAGGCATATATAATGTTATATGGTTTCAAAAAGGGGTGACAACTTATAAGAAATGTATTCAAGAAATTTTATCATTAAAACATTTTGTGCTGTTTTAAGGAAAATACTATAGAGTTTTTAAAATAGAAGAGAGAACAATATTTTATATAAAACCAGAAGTGAACCAAGAAAGTTATTATAATAAAAATACTGATTTTATAAAGACAATTGTGCCTTAAAACAGAATATAGAGTACACTTGAAATCGGGTAAGAATTCGAGAAGTTCCCTTAAAACGAGTGTGCTTATTGGGTAGTATCGAGGAGGGATTCACTTAAAAGCATGTATATCCTCAAAAGAGAATGAAAGATGGATCTTAAAACATTATTTTGAAGCATAAAAGTAGAATTTAAAGTTTTAAATAAAAATAAAAGACTAAAACATTTGGTAAAAATAAATATAGAGCAACCCGATGGAATAAAGGAAGTTTGGGTAGAATCCGTTATGGTTTTTCGGCATGGTATCGGGTGTAGATAAGAGGGTTTGATGATAGAGATAAAGGGTTTCTCATAAATTATAAAACATTAGGGTAGTATTGGGGAGGTTTATAAACATTCCCCATCACTTGGTATTACACAAAAAAAGGCATAGCATAGAGAACAATTTTGATTAATAGTGAAAAGGAGAGGATGCCTTACATCAAATCCATTGGTGTTATCTATTTGTTATTAGAGACCTGAATAAACAAATTTAGGATTATTAATTAATAATTCCAGAACCTCTTCTATATTTAATTTACTTATTATAACCCTTTTTAGTTTATTAAAAGCCTTTTTGATTAGTTATAAGGTTTAATTTCATTGTTCGGGCTCGTTTGTTTACTTGACAATAAAAGATCAATTCACTTATATTCAAGTTTGGATTATTTGTAAGATGAAAGTGGTTCTACATAATTGAAGTTATATTCTTTAGTTCACATACATAATATTACATGGTTTTAATTTTAATTAGGTTACTTATAGTGAAGTCGAATTAATATATATATAACCTTAGTGATATCCGTTTTTGTTAATCGATGGGTTTGATTACAAAGAACATGTTTTGTTTTTAAAACTTAATACCATTTGTAAAAAAGTTAAAGAACTAAAAATAGGGTATAATACATTTATAATAATCTGGTTCAACCATTACTCAAATGTTTTCATGACCATAATTAAAGAAAATAGTAGAAATCGATAAACTGTTGTCCTTGAATGTGCAAAATTAGCACATCTCAAACGGTGCTTTCATTTCATTCAAATAAAAGGGTGGGGAAAAGAGAGAAAATAATGAAATATAACATTATAATGAAAACATTATAGTAAATTTATGTTACTAGATTTATCATACTATTATGGTGAAAGGAAGTGAGGAAATAAATAAAAAGAAAAAAACTTAAAAGAAAAGAAGAAATTGGGAAGACGAATTTTACCTCTTGAGACTTTCCCCTTTGAGAATCTCTTAAGGGGAGAGTTCTTGGTATTTTGAAGAGGCTAAGAGCTTTTGGAAATTGGGGGGATCTTGGGCAGATATTTGGGAAGAATAATGGCAAGGCATAAGGCTTGAGATGAGTGAAGAGAAGAGGGAGTGAAGGGGGTTTCATAGTGGAGGAGACAAGGGATTTTATTATATTATAATCATTAATTTATTATCTCTTCAAAAAACAAAGAATATTATGTATTCCATGACCAATAATAGTAATTTTATCATGTGATCCCGAACCAAGTGGGCTTACAATAGCATAATATCATCAATGACTCAATAAATCTCTTATTTTGCATTTATTGTAAATTATCGTATTTTACTATTCATAAAAAATTCATGTCTTCCAAAAAAATCCAAAAAAACACCCTAACCATTTTTTGACGTGTAGAATCCAAAAATGAAGTCCATTTTTCAGAATTAATTTTCTAAATATGATTATTTTAATATTTAATAAAAAATATAATTCATTATCAAAACCAGTTTTAAAACATTCATTAACTAATTCTAAAATATAGGTATATCATACTTCCAACTTTAATATTATTTTTATACTATCATAGGTGGGGTTATTATTCATTAAGGTATATCACTATTCATAAGGGTATGTTACTATTCATTAGTGTAGGTTACTATTCATCAAAAATTATGTTTTCCTTATCAGACTCCAAATAACTTTCTGATTGCAACCATGTATATCAGATTTTCAAAATTCCAAACACAGAAGTGACAAACTTAAGTTTAAAGGGAACATAGCACTTAGTAGTTAATTTTGTTCTGTTTTCATGTTATTTTATGACATATTTATAAGAAGGGAAATTTACATTGAAAACATTGGGTCGTTACATCAAAATTCCATATTGGAACTGGGATAGTTCTGCATAGAGATGACTAATTTCAGAATGAAGGTGATTAATTTTAGATTGGAGACAGTTAGTTTCAATCTCCCCAACATTGAATGCATCCCAATGAGAAGTCTCAACCTCCACAAGATAGGAATCCTCATTTATGTATTTTTTCTAATTCTGGATCACCAAAGAATAATCAACAGTAGCTTCTACCCTCAACTTGAGGGCCCTCTTCTATTTTCTCATGGAGATCACATACTTCACTAGATAGTGAATGGTAGAATAGTCAAAACCTTTATACCCAAGGGAATGTAACATACATTGAAAATGACCCAATTGATCCTTTTACTTTACCAATGGGGTTACTGAAAGAAAAATATAGATAGCCCTCCACACCTTTCACCACATTGAATAATAATTTAATACGGACTTGGGAACATAGTCTAAATTTATCTTGGAAAATAAAACATTTTTCAAGACTAGGTCACTCAATGACAGGCTCGTACTCATAATCGTTGAATATGAAGCAAGAGAACAGGCCTCCATATTGGTTGACCCAGTCGGAGGGACCCCTAGGGGAGGAGGTATAAAATACTTGGAACATTGGGGAAAATATGTGGCAACAAGGGGTAGAGGGGTACATCATTTATAGGATTAATAATGCAGTACCACTAGGTAGTAGGAAAAAATGACTAAGGTTATAAACATACATTTCTCAATGGAATCACTGGAAACACCTGCTTCGCTTACCCCATACTCCGGTGAAGATTCAACTCATTTTAATGAAGAAAAATTTTATGGAACCTCTGGTGCTTATCCTAAATATTTTCTTCATTCACCACTCTTGAGGACTACAAGAATTGAAGATAATATCAGGTGATGCGACACAATTAAATAGAGTGTCAATTATTTAAGAAGTATTCAACTTCTTCACAACTCACTTCCGTTAAGGATAATGTAGTATCAGAATTGCTACATATGTCAATATCCTCCAACAATGTGTCCACCCATACTAGATCAAATAGAATAATTTTTGAACTATATATGGAAAGAAACAGACATGATTGAACTAGCACTTCAGCCACCTCTTCTTCTTGATGGATTGGGTGCAAAAAAAGGTCTGCTAGAATAACCAAATGCTCACTCAATTCCTTAGAAGTAGACACATGATTTTCTATGAGAACTCAATAGGGATCTTTAAATTTTTGAAAAATCATAATGTTCTTCTAAAAAAATTCCATATAAAAGGATATTGAAATGACATAATTACTCTAGGTCCATAGAGGAGAAGGATCTAACAATGTAGATTTCTTCCTTTTCTTTATCTTTTTCTTTCCTTATGAAGAAGGCCCTCTAGAAGGTTCCAAATCTAAGACTATCACTTTAGAGTTGACAATCCCCACCTTCATCTGAGACTATCGACCCATGTAACCTTTATCATAGGTTCCCTAGTCACCACCAAATTCATCTCCCAAGGTCGTACCATGGGGAGTATATTCAGCGGATGGTAGCATCAGAGGATCTTCATCATCCACCAACTAACTCAAAATATATATAAAGGATGTAAATACAACTACAAAAGAACTACTAAATTTTAAAAACCACAGTAATCCTATAATTACTACTTCCCCAGTGACATGGTAACACTATTCATCTGCATAAATTTGAAGTGTTCCTGGGACAACTAGTTGGTGGAACAGCAAGGAAAAAAATATATGACCTTAACACTATCTAAGGTCACATCATGATCATGTATAATGTCTCTTTCCTCCCCAAGTCGTTCATCAAAAGTAATTCTTATGGGGGTAGTGATGTATGAAAAAGCTTCCAAAAGAACCTCTGAGTAACCAAATAGATCACAGAGATCATCCTCTAAGAACCACACCTTCCTAACCACCCAATGTTGAGACATTATAGAAAACAATAAATTTGGAACAACCTATCCCTGTGTCACTACATTCATTATATCTATAACAGTAGGTTTTTCTTCGACTAATGGTAACTATTTGACTTCTTTATGAGGTGCTTCTATGGATTTCGGCCTTTTATAAGCCATTTTCTTTCTTGGGATATGATTTTTCATAGTATCTGTTTTTTCAAAAGTCACATTTATTAAATTGGATAATTTTATGATGGGATATGAGTGGATCCAAACACTTGTATAACCACAAGATAAGACTTTTTCTACATTATGAGGAGAAAGGTGTATCTATGAACCAGTCTCTTCCATGCTAAACATAATCCAAAATTAGAGAGATACCATTAGGTGCTCCTCAAATATAACATAAACATAAGGAAGAATCCTTGATTGGACACATCAGAATTATTGGTTGATCTGCCATGGTACATAACACTCACAAATGATGTCTCCAAAAATATGAGTAGAAATAAATCCCTTATGGAGTGACATCATATAAGCTCGGGCCTCGAGAATAGCCCAACCATTGTTAACAAAATCTTCTTTCAACACTAGTACATATGTACTGAAAGAGAAATGTTCATAATATATTACATGATACCTAAAATCGTGGTTCTTCAATGTAATGGGCCTTACCCTATTAATGCATTGTAGGTATGGTATGAAAAGGGAATTCGGGATCTCCTAGATGTTTAGTTACTCAGAACCTCCCTAGTGAGCTCTTATCTATCCCCATAATACTTGAAAGGGGCCAAAAATCCAATAAGGGGAATTTACATCATAAATGAGATGTAGAAAGAGATAGATTATAGATAATATAAGTATGTCCAATCGAATATTCTCCCCCTACTAGAGAGGTCACCATCATAAAACTGGAGACCCTAATTCCACCATTTTCCATCATAGGGATAAAGGTACCCACTAAGGTACATTGAAAAGAAGTCACCTAGTTGGATAAGAAAATGATGGACTATGGGTATCCTCTATAAGACAGGCATTTGGCCTCTTAGCTTCTAGCTCAAAGATAGTATTCTTGATGAAGTATTCTTCCAATGTAATAAATGAAATATCTTATCTAGGAAACTACTCCTTTTGAAGGTCCATCTTGACCAAATTAATAATCATTCATGTTAGATTTGGATTCATTGTTACTTCATCCCAATAAGATTTGGGGGGAAATAATTCTTTATACATACCACTTAGTATGGGTGCACTACAGGTCTCCTCCTCATCCTGAAGATTAATGCTTACCTTTATATTTATAAGATGAAAAGTGTTCATATCTTGAATCCATGGAATGAATAGCTCTATAATCATGCCATTTTTAATAAGCAGAAAACTGCTATATCCAAATGGCCTCATACATTCATATTTGCATCAACTCCATAGAAAATTCAAAGGTAATGTATTGAACCCAGAAGGGCCATCCACAGTCTAGTCCATGGCTAACTCTTGATCAAAATTAACAATAGGAAATACACCCAAATATCTGATCATAGGTGGGATCTTTCAATATTGAGTGATACATATGAGCGTCCTCATCAGATGTTCAACTAGTCCTGTTAAATTATTTGAACATGAATGTCAGTAAGTCACCCTCTTCATGTTCCCCTTGGATGATAACGTATCCCTCTAGAGATATGTTCATTTGGAAAGTGTTATTGGTCTTGTAGATCCAGGAAGAGGGCATGAACAATGATTTCAGTAGAGAAATGGGAACATCATTTGTAAGACCAAACCCATAAGGAGGAAAGAATTCTGATAGAGGAAAGCTTGATAATTTTAACCCCATCAAATTTATTGGACTCCTTTGGTCCAACCTAACAAAACAAAGACAAGTAGGATCCATGCTCACTATTATAGCCTTGATGGTGGTCAATCGCTTATTTTACCTCCTTGTAAATATTGTAAGAAGATCAATGAGAAATAGAATCCATCTAAGAAAGAGTAAGAGACATATGTCAGAGAAAGAGAATATAAAATATTTATTGAAATAAAAAGACATAATGAACCTACATCATTAGGTACATCATATGAGTTGGAAAGGGATTCATAAACCACATAAGAAGATCACAAATCACCTAAACCCCAAAGTTCTCACAGGTCACATAGTTCCACTAGGAATTGCGCAATTGAATGACCCCTTTGAGGCTCACAATCACGTGACCTAAACATAGTAATGTGAATCACATGAAAAATCATTGAATGATCAAGACAACAGACCGTATGGATCCTATAAAACAAATATAACCCTTGTATTTGATGTTAAAAAAGTTACTGAAATATGGTTTGAGGAAAATTATAATAGGAAATTTAGAAAGAGAAATATTGTGGTGTAGTCCTCGCAGTAGGGTACCATGATCTATTCCCACAAATAGGTCTTGTGATCAAGGATCTTGGAATAGTCTTGCTATAGAGGGAACACGATATGGGAAAGGAGAGAGTAGTCTAAATAATGGGTGTCTTGGGAAATTAATGGCCCTCTATCCCCCTATATATAGGGCATTTCATTGAATACCAAACATTTACCACTAGACTAAACATCACCCAAGACACTGATTCATGACACCCCCAATGTCATAGGTAGGCATTTACATTTCTTAGAACTGATCCCTTATCCCCATGGAAGTCGCTCCTGAGGGGGGAGGGAATTCATTGATGCCTACCAAATGAGCATCGAAAAAATTAAAAAAGGAAGGAATACCTAAATATAGGTATTATTTTCCCCAAAAAAAGAAAATCAAAGAGAGGGTTTCAAAATATTGTGGATCACATATTCCTCTAAGAGACTGGAGATCACGTGACCATCATGGGGTCACACAAAGGAACTAGGTGTTGTGGGTAGTCTATAGAAGGTTCGAAAAATCCCATCTTGACATGTCATTCTACTTTCAAAAAGGATCCTCAAACATCCGGTGGTCATGTAATGGTAGTTATATAAGCTCCCCCAAGACATGTGGGTTGTCTGCAATGAGCGCCTGAAAGTCCAATCTAAAAAAACTTCGAAAATGGGAGGAAAGATGTCTGAAAGGTAGACGTCCCTATCAGTCACAAAGAGAATGTGACACATTAAAAACTAAGAGAACGGTTGTCCTTGAAAACATTAAAATAATCTCATGAGACCCCAATGCCTTTGTGAAATAAAACAAAAGAAATAAAATGGGGGTGGGTGGAGACCGCTCATGGTCACTGAAAGCCATAAGACATGCTTCTGGTGACTTGCAAGGCACTGCGAGACCGTGGTGACATGCTTGATTCATCTCATGAAAGCCCTTCGGCCTGTTAGCCTTAATACACATAGTACCTTGGGAATGTCCTAGAAGCATCCCACTACAACTTTATCTTCTTATAGAAAAAAAATGGATTTGTACAAAAAGTTATCTTGTATCTCCATAGAACCTTTATTGGTCACATGAAACATCATCAAGTGATAGAGTACTTGTATTTGACATTAGTCATGTAATCTAACATGACACCCTGACCTTTGTAAAATAAAAAAAGTAAATAAGGGAGGATGTTGAAGCCTCTTAAGGTTATAAAAATTATTTGATGTGTTAAGGATGTCCACAATATGAATTTGCGATACCCTTTGATAGATCGACCTAATCACGTGAAGGCCCACTATCAATTCATCCTTGTCTCGTAAAATATTATAGAAAATTCGATTGAAGCCATGTGATGTTCTCTCGGTATCATCTTGATCTCACAGAATTCCCTTGCACATGTCAATATGATAATATGAAAGTCCATTGGCATGTTCTCTTTATCATTCATGACCCCATATATCTGAAATAATATAATAAAATGGTTGTTGACGGGATAGATTTATAGTCATTAGAAGATACATGACATCCCCTGACTGATCTGTGACAAATACATGTGACATCGAAGCCCTTCATTGACTCCAGCCTGGACTCACATGATATGCATGACCCAAAGCGACAAACAACCCAGGTGGTGTGGCTAATAAATTCCCCACCCCAACCTCAAGGAAGGGGTCTGTTTTTTGCATCCAGGTGCATCATCACACCTAAGTACCAGAGTGGATTTCTTGGAGTAGTTGATCTCGCAAACATCATGCCTTCTATCATGTAATATGCCAGTGAATAGCTAGAGTGGTCATTCACCATACATAAATCACTTCACATTCACTACGGGAAAAACAAACTTTTGGGACGGGAAATTATCATGTCGCAAATAGTCTCGTCTAGAGATTATTTGCGACATAGTAGTGGTCCCGTCACAAATACCTTGTTATTTGTGATGGGTTTTGGTGGCCCGTCGAAAAAAGTAATGCGTGGTTTGGTGCGGTTTGCACGCCAAGGCGCGGGATGCTTATTTGCGATGGGAGGAATATTCTCATCGCAAATAGTTTGTCGCTCGGATGTATTTGCGACGGGACCTGTCGCAAATACCCAGCTGCGGTAAATGGGTTTTTTTGGGACAGGAAGGTTATTGAGATGGGGGAATTCCCCCGTAGCAAAATGGTTCGTCAATCGGAGGGTATTGGCGACGGGGCCCATCACCAATACCCGGTGGCGGTAAATCGGTTTTTGCGGCTAGATGTTGCCCTGTCGCAAATGGTGTGTCGACATGTACCTTTTACGATGGGCTCTGTTGCAAATACCCTTTTAACCGTCGACAATAATTAATGCGGGCAAAGGTATTTGCGATGGCGATCGTCACAAAAGGTACATGTTGCGACGGAATTCCCGTCGCAAAAGGTCCCGTCGCAACAAATCTAACCTATATATACCCTCATCCATTTTCTTCAAATCCTCCTCTCAATTCTCAGTGTCTCTCTCTCTTTCAACCCTATTTTCAGAGTGAGAATTTTTTTAGTTAGTTTTTTTGGAAAATTTTTTTTGAAGCCATCTAGATCAATAGAAGATCAAGTTTAAACGTATTTATATTTTATTTAATTTAATATTTAATTCATTTTTTTATTAATTTTACTTATGTTTGATTAGTTTTAATTTAATCAGATTTAAATTGTTTTGTTAATAGTTGTTATTTGTAATAATAAATTGAAATTATTATTACTAATTTTTAATAAATAGGAATAATTAGTAATAAATATGAATAATTAGTAATAAATAGAACTAATTAGTAATTATTAGGAATAATTAGAAATAATTTGGAACAAATATTTATAATTAGCAACAAATAGCAATAATTAGTAATTATTATGAATAATTATAAATAATTAGGAACAAATATTTATAATTAGCAATAAATATGAAAAAATAGAAATAAATAGGTATAATTAGTAATAAAAAGGAATAAATAGTTATAATTAGAAATAAATAGTAATAATTAAGAATAAATAGTAATAGTTAGGAATAATTTTGAATAAATAATAATAATTAAGAATAAATAGGAATAATTAAAAATAAATTAGAATAATTAGTAATAAATAGGAATATTTAAGAATAAATAAAAGTATTTAGTAATAAAAATGAATATTTAGTAATAAATAGAAATAAATAGTAATAAATAGAAATAATTAGTAAAAAATAGAAATAAATAGTAATCAATAGAAATAAATAGGAATAATTAGTAATAAATATGAATAATTAGTAATAAATAGTAATAAATTGTAATAAATAGTAATAAATAGAAATAAATGGGAATAAATAGGAATAAATAGTAATAAATAGTACTAAATAAGAATAATTAATAATAAATAGGAATAATTACTAATAAATAGGAATAATAAGTAATAAATAAGAATAATAAGTAGAAGATAGGAATAATTAGTAATAAATAGGAACAATTAGTAATAAATATAAATAATTTGTAATAAATAGGAATAATTTGTAATAAATAGAAATAATCCGTAATAAATAAAAATAATTAGGAATAATTAAGAATAATTAGTAATAAATATTAATAATTAGTAATAAATAAGAATAATTAGGAATAATTAGGAGTAATTAGTACTAATTAGTAGTAATTAGTAGTAATTAAGACTAAATAGTAGTAATTAGGACTAAATAGTAGTAATTAGGGCTAAATAGTAGTAATTAAGAATAAATTGTAGTAATTAGGACTAAATAGTAGTAATTAGGACTAAATAGTAGTAATTAGGACTAAATAGTAGTAATTAGGACTAAATAGTGGTTTTTAGGACTAAATATTAATAAATAGGACTAAATAGTAGTAAATAAGACTAATTAGTAATAAATAGTAATAAATACTAATAATTATGAATAACTAGTAATAAATAATAATAACTAGAAAAAAATTAATAATAAATAATAATAAATAATAATATTTAGCAATAAATAGGAATAATTAGTAATAAATAGGAATAATTAGCAATAAATAGTAATAATTGGCACTAATTAGTAATAAATAAGAATAATTAGTAATAAATAGGAATAATTAGGAATAAATAAAAATAAATACGAATAAATACGAATAAATATGAATAAATTGGAATAAATATGAATAAATTGGAATAAATAAGAATAAATAGGAATAATTAGTAATAATTAGGAATAATTAGGAATAATTAGGAATAATTAAGAATAATTAGGAATAATTAATAATAATTATTAATAATTATGAATAAATAGTAACAATTAGAAGTAAATATTAATAAATAAGAATTAATACTAATAAATAGGAATAAATACTAATAAATAGGAATAATAAGGAATAATTTGTAATAAATAGGAATGATTAAGAATAAATAGTAATAAATAGTAATAATTAAGAATAATTAGGAATAATTAAAAATAAATATTTATAATTAGCAATAAATATTTATAATTAGAAATAAATATGAATAATTATAAATAAATACTAATAAATAGTTATAAATATAAATAATTATTAATAAATTGGAATAAATACTAATAAATACTAATAAATTGGAATAATTAGTAATAAATAGGAATAATTAGGAATAATTAGTAATAAATAGGAATAATTAGGTATAATTAGGAATAATTAGGAATAAATATTTATAATTAGCAATTAATAGGAATAATTAGAAATAAATAGTAATAATTAGAAATAAATTGGAATAATTTGGAATAATTTGGAATAATTTGGAATAATTAGGAATAATTAGGAATAAATAGGAATAAAGAAGAATAAATAGAAATAATTATTAATAAATAAGAATAAATAGGAATTAATAGGAATAAATAATAATAAATAGGAATAAATAATAATAAATACTAATAAATAAGAATAATTAGGAATAATTAGGAATAAATAAGAATAAATAGGAATAATTAAAAATAATTAAGAAAAATTAGGAATAATTGAAAATAATTATTTATAATTAGCAATAAATTGGAATAATTAGAAATAAATAGTAATAATTAGAAATTAATAGAATTAATTAGTAATAATTAGTAATAAATAGGTATTATTAAAAATAAATAGGTATAATTAGAGACAAATAGGAATAATTAGTAATAAATAGAAATAATTAGTAATAAATAGGAATAATTAGTAATAAATATGAAAAAAATATTAATAAATACAAATAATTGATAATAAATAGGAATAAATAGGAATAAATAGCAATAATTAGGATTAAATAGAAATAATTAGGATTAAATAGAAGTAATTATGATTAAATAGAAATAATTTAGATTAATTAGTAATAATTACGATTAATTAGTAATAATTAAGATTAATTAGTAGTAAGTAGTGATAATTAAAAATAAATACTAATAATTAGAAATAAGTAGTTCTAAATATTAATGATTAGTGATAAATTGGTATAATTAGTAATAAATAAGAATAATTAGAAATAAATAGAAATAAATAAGAAAAAATAGAAATAAATAGAAATAAATAGGAAAAAATGGGGAAAATGTTTAATCAATTGTAATAACTTGGCACAATTTCTAGTAGATTGATGACACTCCTTTTTCTTGATGACTCTTCTGCTTTCAACTTTCACCGAATCAAAACATTATGAAAAATATGATTCTACGTATGTATATCCAATCTCATATGAATGAGTTTGAATATGTATTCGTAAGAGAACATTTTTCATAATGTGTTTAGGTGGTGACAGTTGCAAGAAGATGATTCATCGACGAAAAGGGGGATCTTTTGTCCAACGACTCATTTACTTGCATCTTTCTCACACTGAAATCACAATGAAGAAACTACTCGAATGTATGCTTATACATTCTTGTATGCACGAGAATGAATAAGAATACCTCCGAGAAAATTCTTCATTGTGATTTAATTGTGAGAAAGATGCAAGTCAATGAGTCTTCAGACAAAAGTGTAGTCGTCAATCCACTGGAAATTGTGTCGCCTAAATTTAATGTTAATTATTAATATGTAGTTGTAATTTTTTATCTTCTTTTTCAGATAGTTTTTTTATAAATTCAAATTATTCAAAAACAGTGATGATTTATATTTTTTAGAAAAATATGGAACAAGGAAATCGATATCAATCATTAATAGATGATTGCGCTTGGATAAATCAGCACAGAAATCCAAATGGTTATGGTTTAAATCCTATATATATTGAGGGTGTTGATGTTTTCTTATTATTTTCATCATCAAAACCAGAATATGTTTCAGAAGGAACAATTATGTGTCCTTGTAAAAAATGTACTATGAGAATGTTTGACACATTTGAAAAGGTTGGGGACATCTCTTGCGGTTTGGTTTTCAACCAGATTATGTTTTTTGGTATCAACATGGTGAATGAAGTTCTAGAGAAGGTACTAATAACTTGATTCCAGATCAATCACAGTTTCAAAATTTAGTACATGATGTAGTAAGTCCATCTATTCAACAAATTGAAACTCAAGATTATAGTGATTTAACTCCGAAGATGGCACCATATGAATTTTATGAGATGTTGAGGTCTGCTGAGGATGCATTATATCCTGGTTGCAAGATAATAAAATTAAAAGAGGTTGTAATGTTTATGGCTATTAAATCAGATAATGCAATGTCAAACAACTATTTTGATCAGATATTTTCTTTGGTTAAAACATGGTTACCTGAAGGAAATGTGTTTCCTAAAAATTACTATAAGAGAAAGAGGACAGTTTGAAATCTAGGCCTTAATTATCAGAAGATTCATGATTTTCCAAATGATTGCATCTTATATTCTGGTGAAAATGAATCCTTGGATAGTTTTCCCACATGTGGAAAATCAAGGTACAAATAATCTCAACCATGGATGTCTAGATCGATTCCAGTAAAATAGTTGAGATATTTTCCCCTTACACCCAGGTTGCAGCGTTTATTTATGTCTTAGAACACAACGTCAATGATGTCATGGCACAAAACCAAGATTTCAACTGATAAAATCTTAAATCATCCATCTTATGGTGATTCATGGAAAAATTTTGACCGTTTGCATCTGTCTTTTTCTTTAGAAGCCCGAAACGTGCGATTAGGTCTTTCTACTAATGGTTTCTGTCCGTTTGGTTATTATGGTAGTCAGTATTCATGTTGGCATGTCTTTATAACTCTGTACAATTTACCTCCATGGATGTTGACAAAGGAGCCCTATATCTTTATGACTCTATTAATCCTAAGACATCCGAAAAATAATATTGATGTTTATTTCAAGCCTTTGATTAATGAGTTAAATGAATTGTGGAGTGATGGTGTTAGTACCTATGATTTTGCTGCGAAGCAAAATTTCATATTAAAAGCTACATTGATGTGGATGATTAGTGACTTTCTGACATATGACATGTTATCTGGCTGGAGTACACATGGTCTGAAATCATGTCCTTACTGTATGAAATACAACAAAGCCTTTATGCACGTCAATGTAGAAAAATCATGCTGTTATGACTGTCACCGTAGATTTCTTCCAACCGATCATCCTTTTTAGAGGAATAAATATCATTTTATATAAGGTACAATTGAAAGGGATGAAACTCCAAATATAATCTCAGGTACAGAGTTAAAATCAGTTGTATTTTTATTACCTCCCATTACATTTGGGCAAAAAGTAAACCAACATAAAATTGATGGCTTTGGGAAAGAACATAATTGGATAAAACGAATCATTTTTTGGGATCTTCCATATTGGCTGATTTTTAGGTCTGCCACATGTTGGATGACATGCATATTGAGAAGAACTATTTTGATAATTTATTTTATACATTTTTGGATACACCAGGTAAGACCAAATATACTATAAAGGCATGATTATATCTTGCCCAAATTTGTAGGCGACCAGAACTTGAACTATTTGAAAATTTCAGATCACAGAGGTTTATAAAGCCAAAATCAGTTTATACACTGTCCAAAGAGAGTTGCTTATTATTTTTTCAGTGGATTACAGATTTGAGACTTCCAGATGGTTGGGATTCCAATATGGGAAGATGTGTTAAAAATGGTTATATTACTGGATTAAAAAGTCATGATTATCATGTTTTAATGGAAAGACTTATGCCAATTGGATTCAGAAGTTTGTTGAATTCTATGATTTGGGATTTGATAATAGACATATCATATTTTTTTCGAGACATTTTTGTAGCGACAACAAAATATGATTCCCTAAGAAAACTGGAAGAAGATGTGGCTTTAATTATAAGTAAACTGGAAAAAATCTTTCTGCTAGCTTTTTTGGACTCAATGGAATATCTGATATTACATTTTCCACATGAATCTAAATGTGGAGGTCCCATACAGTTTTGATGGATTTACTCATTCGATAGATGCATGTAGAAATTGAAGAAAAAAGTACATAACAAAGCATCAGTTGAAGGCTCAATTGCTAAAGCTTATTTGCAAGAATAAATTTCTTTTTTCTTCTCTCATCATTTTGAATCTCAATATCCCTCACAACATAAACGCATGGGAATAAATGAGTGGAATGTTAATGAAGAAATGGAAAATAAATTATTAGTTTTTAATCAGTCAAATCTTGGTTTCAATGGAGTGCATAAACGGCAGCTTTCAGATGAGGAACATCACAGAGCTTATACATATGTTCTGCTCAACTGTGAAGAAATGACATCAATTGTGTTGTAAGTGATTCTATCACTTATTATATAATTTATGTTGCAGTATGTAAACTTATTTTATTTTTAGGTTTTTTGATAATCATATCAAGAAACTTCTTCCATAAATTACAGCAGCTTCTCTTGAATAATGATGACAAAAAAACTTATCAATGGTTTTAAAAACTGGTAACATAAATTATTGGCGGTTTAACATCAATTCCATTTATTATTTATCATATTGATAATTGTTTTACAAATTTTCAGGTGTCTCAACATGTTGATAAAATTGATAAGCGGCTGTGTATATTGAGTAACCAGCCATCCAAAATGATTAAATCTTATAATGCATATGTGGTGAATGGTTTCGATTTCAAACACGTGCATATGGGGAATCAAAAAAGACAATGAACAATGGAGTTTTCTTGAGAGAATCACATCACAAAGAAACTGAAGTTGACTTTTATGGAATTATAGATAAAATTATTGAGCTGTGTAATCTAGGACTGAATTACATAATGATGTTTAAATGTCGGTGTTCGGATACTGAGAGAGACTTGCGTGTTCATCCGACTCATAGAATCATCCATATTAAATATAAAAGCCTTCTTGATGTAAATGAACCATTTTTAAAGGCTCAATAGGAACATCATATTTATTATGCAAAGTACTATGCCACTTTAAGAGACATGAGTGATTGGTGGAGCATAATAAAAATGAGATCTTGGGAAAATCAGTTTACTCAAACTGAATGTGGTTCCACTGAAATGGAAGGAATTGAAATTTTTCAAGAAACTGCTCAAAATCCATCTTTTTCACAAAATTAAGTGAATAACGATGATGACACCCCACAATTAAAGATCGATGATGAAGAAGATGTTAATGACATTACAAATTAATTTCAAATGACTAAAGATGAAGAAACTAAAACTCATATGGATATTGATGATGCTGAGGAGGAAGATGAAGACATTAACATGAACAGCTATGAAGATGAGGATGAAGATGGACATTGACACAGTTAAATGCTGGTTATAATCATAACTAATATATATCTATATATAATAGTTTTTTCCAACTATTTGATAACAAAAATCATTTTTTGTTTCAGATGGATCCTGTTATATTTCATGAGTTTTATGAGGCTGATCTACCTTTGGATGGGAGGATTTTGGGTAATCTGAACCTCATCCTACTAGCGGTTCAGGGGGTATGCGTAGGGGGTGCGGTCTTGCGCGACTGATGATTCCTGGCCCTATCCCCGAGTGAAGTCCACATCTTGGCTTTGATCCACGCCCATGGAGTTATGGTAACCTGTATATTTTAGTTATCTTTAATTTATTTATTTATATATATATACTAATTATTTGATTATTTATTCTTTTTTCATAGTTTTTCGCATTTAGCTATTGGACAGGGGAGAGATATCTTGCGCAATTATTTTTCTCATCCATGGATCTCATGGGAACAGATTCCCATTGATGTGCGGTGCAACATGTTCGATCATTGTCTAGTACATAATAAAGAATATTTATTTTGAAATTTTTTTATCAATAACTTTATATTATAAATTATTTGTAGGGTTTATAGTATCCCATCGATGATAGAATTTGTGAAGTTATCCACACGGCATGGCAGGTGTCTATGCATGACCATTTCCGTTATTTTTTGCACAATTTGAGAAGAACAACCACTAAGAAAGTAGGGGTGACAGAATTTTATGAGTGTGTAGAGACCACCGACCAGAGTACATTTCATTTCATGTTTGGGATGGATTATGTTTACACTAGTTGGGTGGTGAATTTTAGTGGAGATATTCAGTGGGATGACAGAATCAGGGGAGATAGGAGGTGACACATTGAGCTGGTAGTCGTACATTCAGTACGCATAGAGAGCATCTGATAAGTATATTTTTTAAATATTTTATAAAAATTTAAACATAAACAGTTTATTTCATATTTCTATAGGCATTCGAGCATCCTGATATTATGGAGTTCGATGATTATCGAATGATGTATAGTGATCCAGTCATTGGAGAGATTAGAGGTGATCTCCAGTGTCAGATTGTGGTTAGTATAATTTTTTCAGTTTGAAAATTGATTTTATATAATATTTTTACCATTTTATTTTGAAATTGAAATTGAAGGAGTCATATAGGGTTGCGACCTCTCAGACACAGGCTGAGAGTCAGGACGAGACGACTGAGAAGACTAGTGCCCATCATTTCGATGAGGCGACATGGATGCATACGACTCAGTATGGCATTGAGAAGGGCTGGGTAGTTGGTATTAGCTCTCATTTGACTCTTGGTACTTATTATGGTACTTCTGCGATGTCGGCGTCCAGCTCGAGAGCAGCTCGTGGAGAGGCATCATCTTCTGCCTCACAGTATCAGGAGTAGTTGCGGACTCCGGCTGAGCTTATAGAGAGTTTACAAAAGCATCATGAAGAGATGTGTCAGCGGTAGCAACAGCAACATCATCATCCTGAGAAGGAGATGCGTCGATGGGAGCAGCAACATCATCATTATCATCATGATAAGATGGGGTACATGTGTCGTCTGACTCGTAGTTTAGGGATGGAGTTTCCTACACCATCTCCTCCACCTCCTCCACCTCCTCCAGAAGACGACCCTCCAGTGATTTGTTTTTTATTTTAAAAACATTAAAATTCAATATTTGTAATAATATGAACTATTTACAGTTTCTAACTTTTATATTTGTGCAAATAATACATAATTTAATTTTTTTATTTTTAATACTTTATTATTTATTATTAGTATTATTTTTTATATTTTTTTATTTTACTAATAATAATAATATTTTATGATTTTTTATATTTTTTTATAAATATTGAGAATTTTAATAATTTTTTATTTTTTTATTATTTTAATAATATTAATATTAATTTTTTCATTAATCGTAATTTTATTAAATATATTTTTTTAGTATTATATTTTTTAAATTTTGTTAATTTTACTAATAATAATATTTATTTATTTTTTATTATCTTAATAATAATAATATACTTTTTTCATTAATCATAATTTTATTAACTTTTTTTAATTAATTTTAGTATTTGTGACGGAACCTTTTGTGACGGTCTCCCATCAAAAATAATATAAATAAATTTTTTTATTAAATGTATTTAAGACGGGGCCATCACAAAAGGTTATTCTATATATATAATGTATATAATCGAAGGATTAGTTTTGATGAGAAACTGCCCCATCGCAAATAGAATTTTGCTGGTTCGTCGCTTAAGGTTTATTTATATATAATGTATATAATCAGAGGATTATTTGTAACTGGGCCATTTCCCATCACAAATAACTGTTTTTGCGACGAGTCCATTGCAAAAAATAATATTTGCGATGCCATTTTCTACAATGGGCTATTTGCAACGAGGCCCCGTTTCAAATATCCCACTGAAAATATCAGGTTTTCCAATAGTGATTTTTTCATAGATCAGGTGAAGTAATTATGGAAAGATGTGTCAAGAACAAACATTACATCTACCAGATCAGATTAGACACAAAATAAACTAACACTAAATAAATCTAAGGCATTTACTATATAAGGTCTAGAACAAATATTCAAGGTGGGATACATAATCAGAAAACATGTTCACTGGCCCTCATGCACTTTGTGTGAACCATCCAAGACATAGGAAAACACTAAGACATGTCACCCAAATCTCACGACACTCCTTCAACATGATAATTGGGTTACAAAAAATCCTTCAGATGTGTCACGGAAAGTCACATGATCCCCCTAGACATGCCAAATTAGTCCCATGAATCCCTCTATGCTCGTTCCCCAAGCCTTGAAACATCCTTTAGATACATCTCCTAACTCATATAATGATGCCAACTCATGTTAGTCGAGAATCAAGGTAGTATTTGGGAAAGTCAATCAGTTCTCACAATACCCTTGATATATGTGAGTAGAGACTCATGACACCCTTCAGACATGTCAGTTATGTCTTTCAATTCCTTCCAAAAGTGTCATCCAAGACATGTGATGCCCTTTGAGACATGTCATATTGAATCTTGAAACACCCTTTATATGTGTGAATCAGCTCTTTCGAATAAAACCTAGGAAAGTTAGTTAGATCATGAAACATCCTATAGAAAATCCATTCCGGTCATACAATGGATTTCGGGAAAAATCATCTGGGTATTGTGATTTCATCTATACAAGCTATCCTTGATCTTGTGACAACCTTCGGATATTCCACCTAGGTTATGTTAAGTCCTTTTGAAATAACAACAAGGTCATTTAGTTGTCTTTGGATATTTTTAGAAGATACTTTCCTTTATATTAGGATGAGAAGACAATCAATTCAAGTTAAGTAGGAAATAAGACCAGATCAATAGGGAAACCTCAGAGTGTAAGCCTTGATCAACTTAATTATAATGAATATAATTCCTTCCATAACTATAATGAACCATATATTACATACATTGATATTACTTAAAAGTTGAAGAAAATCCATTAAAAATATAAAAAATATATGATAGTACTGTATGGGTATAATGTCTTTAGAAGCTGGGAAACATAAACAATGGGTTCATAAGACATCTTCATTTTCTCCCACTTATTGCATCATAACTAGACCTCTTTTTGACATATATTACTTAATACCCTTTTTCATGACCTGGGGAAAAGAAACATATGAAAGGGTGATCTCTGATGCTCTGTAAGGTTAAATAAGGTAGATATCAATCATATCATAATCATAATACATAAAAACATTTCATTTGAAAGTCTTATCCGGCATATGAAATATCTTGATATCATGCCATTAGATAAATCAAAAAAGTTACTATGAATCAATGAACATAATCCAAAAAAGTCATAACATAAGACATGATGTTTTTTAGAATACACATAAAAATAATTTCATATTATTCAAGGCTCATTTCCCAAACAATCATACCAGGAAAAGTCCATTAATTAACTAAAAAAAGATAAATCATTCAACAAATCATAACCTAAGGAATAAAATGGGTTTCTTAAACATCATTCCATCATAACATAATCCATGTAAAATAAATCTATTTCATAAATACCATTCCATAATAAATATAATGAAATCATAGGAACTATAAGGATATTATACTTGAAACATAACCTTATTAAATAATTTCATTTTATATGTAAAATAATTTTGATATAACACATGAAATTAATTCATGAAGAAAATATATATTCTTCTTCAAAAACGATTTCTTTTCTCAAAATGTCATGAAATTTTAAAATAAAATAATTTATTTTAAAATCAAACATGAAATTATATAGAGGAAGATTCATATAAATAAGGTGTTATTAAAATTTAAAAAAACATTAATGTTGTATAAGATAAAATAACATTTACCTCGTACTTTCACCGTAAAAATAAAAAAGTACCTCATATTGAATAACGAAAAAAGATTCCTTTCAAACCATTTATAAAAATTCACCAATGGGTAAAATTTAATTTAAAATATTTTAGAAGAATATAAATAATATTACATTTTTAGTAAACATAGACGTGAATGATAAATATACCCCATTAAATACTTACGTATAAACAATCTTGGATAATAATGAGATTGGGAAATTATACCTTACCTTGGATATGATTTATTTTGTTTGTATCCAAGTCTCTTTTATATTGATTTAAATAATTTAATTGTCATATTTCACAATCATAGTCATTGTTATGATATCATATATGGTCATATTATTATCTGTTTGTTAAAAACATTTCATTAGATTATGTATGTTTTGATGAATAAGTTTTTGGTTCTACTTCATAGGTAATAGTTATATCTTTCCAACATGATATTAACATTATATATATCATATTTATTCATTATATACATTTATATAATCATGATCTAATGAAATTCATGTTGAATGAATCACATCACATCGTAGAGAATGTAGGTCGTACATACACATTAGTGATGATATCAGTCCCATAATTTTTTAATGGTATATAAGTGAATGGTGTATTATATTTTAGAATCAATATATATTATAATAATCATATATATTTATTATTTGAATCATTATACCTATCCATGTAAGGTGGTGGTGAAAAACATATTACACCATGGCATGGAGATGGTGAGTCATACGTACGCACGTGTGGGGATTTCATTTTTCCTAGGATGGATAGAAAGTGGAATACTGTTGTTCTATAATAATAATAAAATCTCATTATATAAATGATACTTGATTTATTAATTTTTATGAAAACAACTCATGAATCGTAAGTACAAGAAGAAAGAAGTTTGAATGAATTTTTAGAGGAGATTACCTCTTATTCAACGTGCTCTATTTAAATCTACTCTTAAAGCACTAGTGTTGGTATTTGAAGATGAACAGATCCTATGGAATGCAACTAAAGAAGTTGAAAGGGAAAATAGTGAGGGATGGTCGAGGTTGAAGGCTCAAATTGAAGTTAAGAGGTGATGAAGTAGGGGACCTTTTATAATTGAGATGTGGGGCAATTTTGGGGTCTCCAAAATTATTAATTTAGAATAAAATAAAACCCCATCCAGGTATGGGTTGGGATTTGAAGACACCATACCATACAACTTTGAGTAGTGGTTAGGATTTAGCATGAAAACCTACCCTGCATATTCAGGTTTGGGTGAGGCATAATATAACACCCTACACAGGGTCTTCGGTTGTGGGTAGAGTTTTTTAGCCTGAGGTGACTCTCTTCCTTATGATATAGATGTGAAGTAGGTGGGGTCAGGTGTCCTGTTGGTCTGGTTGGAACATGATGACCTAAATTATATACCTATATATAAATTATCTATTATTTTTTTGGTGGTTTTGTTGTATGAGATCAACTACAAACATTATATGCATTGTATTCAAATCTACTAGATTACAACACCCCTGTTCATTTTTAAAGAAATTAGGATTCCTAATGGGTCGTTAGACTCAACCCATAGCCATTAACATGGAATTGGATTCAATGAATGTAGTTAAACCTTTATTATTTCTCATAGGTAATAGGTATTTCTTGGATTTGGACAGATAATATAGGTCTAATAGGTTATAGAGGCTGAGGATTCAGAAGTTTTGGATTATGTGAGTTAGGTCAGAGGCCAATTTATTTTCAGTACTATTTTGTTTGTGTAATGGAAAGTATATTGTTTATTATATATGATTACATTATTTTATACTATTAATCTATTATGTTTTAATGCATCATATAAATAAATTTACTACTTTCTATTATGGACTACATGGGATCATGGGGATCCTTGTATTATATCTATGATTTATTGGGATATCTATTATAATGATAGGTCATGATGAAATTTTATTAGATTCAGACATGAACCTCATGATTTATTTTATAGGTCATAGTATCCCCATGAATATGTTATTCCCTCACCATTAGTCATCACCTTCTATTTTATGGGGAGGCTTGCTGGAGGTCACGTAGCATCCTTTGGTGGGCACCATTCTATTACTCTGAGATGGGGTATTAGAAAATGGTATAAAAATATTTTTGGGATAATATTGTGTTACTTATAGGTGGATTTAGGTAATTAAGAATTGAGAGGTTAACCAAGTGCATACCTATCCAGCATGACATTGGTCAAAACCAAAGTTTGCAAGGAATGTCCAGTGTTTGGTCTAGGTACACTAGAATGATTGAGGTGTTGCATTTAACAAAGGATCCCAATGTGGAATTGATGAGACTTGGTATGAGTCATACTTCTTATGTGGGATCCAATGATTTTTTTAGGAATCCTAATAATGTCATGATTTTGAAAATGAAACATTTACCTATGGGAAGTTCTGTTTGACATGTGGCCTCATAAAAATCCATTGTTGATTGAAACAAATTATAATATAATCAATTATTTTTCAATTATATTATAAGTTGTAATTCAATTAAAATAGATTTTATTAGTTTTTTTATAGATTATGATTATGCTTATTGGGTTTCCATAGGGAAATGGTTTCATGGATTTGGGAATCTATGGGAAACCATAATTTGAAAATGAAACGCATATAGTGGTGTGAGGTGTGTGTGAAATGGTTTTATAAGATGGTTTCACATGAAATGGCTCATAAATCTAGTGATTATGAAATGTATTGTGATTTTTGGGTTTTTATTGATATATAAGGATAATTTTATTGAATTTATATTTCCAAATGGATTTTTAAAACAAGATCAATTTTTAGTAAAGTGACTACCAGGACACAGATTTTACTGATTTTAGTAATGGTTAAAATCATTGGATTCCAAGTGGTGTTTTGAAAACTCAGGTGAGTATTGGTGTGTGAAAAAATGATTTAAGTTGGTTTTAAAATTATCAGTTGGTGCCTATATAAATTGGGTTTCATGGATTTGATTGGATTTGGTTAGTAGTGACCCAGATGCTTGAAATGTGTTCTTTTCTTTTGTGTCATGTTTGTTTTAAAATTACCAAGTGTGGTTGGCTAGTATGGGATGAATTTGGACTGATAGTAAGGAAGATACACTAGATCTATTATAGATCTAGATGTTTAGTTTTCATTGGTTCACTGGAAGAGTCCTGGGTGTTTGAATTGTGCATTTAGTAGGTATATTTTGATTTTTTTTAATATATATTTGTGTGGAAATATTATGGGATGAATATTTATTGTTAAGATCAAGTAGTAAGATGTGATTTCATGGGTCTACAGTTTGGACTGGTTGATTTGTTTTAAGTGGGAGATTCTAATGGTGGTATGCACCATTATTTTTAATTAGATGTTGGAAGTAGGGTATTATAGTGGGAGAATAAAAAGCTTAGGATTAATTGATTATTTACCCCTCAATGTATTGAGATGAACAAGTTTGGTCAAGTGATATTTTGGTATTATAAATATTTGATTCATGATAGATTTTTAGTATGAGTTGGGAGGTTTTTTCTAGAAATTTATTTCTGTTATAGGAAGGGAGTGGGTCATGTATATTGGGTGTTTGGTTCATTGAGATGATAATAAGGAGACTACTTTGGTTGGGAGAATCAATTGATCATGATTGTAAAAATATTATGTTGAGTCATGAGTGCTATAAAAATGGTTGGTGGATAGTTGAGATGTTATTGAGATGTTAGTGAAACCATCATGTTTGGTGCAGTTTTGGATAGATTCCATTCATTTTAAGTGGGATTCAGATATTGAAAGTTTTATTCGAGTGTGATTTAGATCAGTGGTGCATTGATTTTCATGGGTAGAGTATAATGATTAAATATGTCAGTTTATAATATAATCATTGAATTACACTAGGATTTGGGTTCAGAATTTTGTAAGGGTTTTTGGATTGATTAAAAATACTATCAAGTGTTAATGAATCATGATTGGGAGATGTGGTGAAGTGGTGATGCATCGATGAGTGAGGTTGATCATTTTTTAGGTGATTTATATATTAAAGTACTGACTAGTGCCATGGCATATAATTTTATTTGGTGAGGTTGAAAAAAAATATAGAGAATTGTTTGGGTTGCAATTGAGATCATTTGAGGATCATACCATTATTTTTAGAGAAAATTCAATGTATACAAGATTTGTTTTTGGGTTTTCATAGTATAATATTTTTGGGTGTTCATTGATAAGATGCTCTGAGTTCATAGTGAATTGATGACCAAGTTTGGTAAAAAGTGATGGTTGGAGGACTACCAAATATTCTCAAGGATGACAATCTTTATAGTTTGTAGTTTTTAATGTTGTGCATCATTATGGGTTTTAAAGTTCACAAGTAATTTAAATTTAGGGTCTGGATTAGAAATCATTTCAATAATTGGGACTCTTGTTAGGTTTTCTAGTGTTTGTACATCTTGAAAAGATGTTTTTGGATGTGGAACAAAGAATTGTGAGTGTTTTAGGTTCTTGGGTGGGTGTCAGAGTGGAGTTGGGGTACCCCTAGAGATAGAACATATCATGGTGTGTGAAAAAACTATTATTTCATTTTATAAATTATAGTAATAGTGGTAACCCTAGGTTATCTCAAGAGAGGAGTTCTCTAAAATCTATTATCACTGTTTTTTTTCAGAAAAATGGGGTTTTTTTAAATCATTTTTTTAACCATAAAAATCAATAAAATAGTTATTTTAAATGATTAATAAGGAATTTGTGATTAGATTCTGGTTAGATTAATTCTATTGTAATGAAATCCCAGTTTCTAAGTTATCCACACATCTCTTGCAAACTTGTAAAAGAGAGAATAAACAATCTCATCCTCTCAATACCTTAATCAAATGGTGAGGTGATAATAATACTAACTGAGATATTAACTTGACATAACCTCCTTCTTATGCATGCATGTTTTATAGTGGACCCTCCTAGTTGACATAGGAAGTTCCCAATAAGGTCTTTTTATACCTAAATATCTAGTAGTTCCCAAAACAACATATACACATGCTGAAAATCACAAAACACTTTACCACTTAACTCTAGCCTATTCCACTATATAAAGACCAAAACTATGTGTAGGGAGATATAGATCATCGACCAAAGAAATAATCAATATATAGAATTAAAAATCAAATAAAATCATTCTTGATAATAAAAATAGGTATTGGAATATTGAAAAAAATTTAACATAAGGTAAATAATTTATTTCATTAAGCACAAAAGCTCAGTAATTAAACAAAAATAGCCTTCCCTTCCCTAATCATATATAATTTACCACTCCATGTAAATGGTAGTTAAAGTGAAAATAGAATAAGAATGTTTCCCAAAAAAACTATTAGAAAATAGAAAATAAAATTAATAATAAAATCCTCTAGCATTTGTTCACAAGCCAGCCTAGGTCCAGTCCTCCTCCCATATTTTCCTATTTTTCATAAAGAGTAATGAAAACATTTATATTTGATTGCAAAAATAAATAAAATCCTCACTATTTTAAAAATTATTTTTATTTTTATTTTCTCATTTTCAAATATCCATCATGATTTGATTTCCCATGAAATCTATAGCCTTATTTAGTTGCTTTTGACTGAAATATTTTTCATGTTTATATTCATGTGGCAGCCTCCTATTGATCACATGTATATGGATATGGAAGCCTAGTTCCTTATATTAAAATGTGGATAAGTCCTCGGAATCGTTATCATGAACTTCTATAAACTTATTTTTGTATAATTCTTGGATCAATAGTGAATCACAGCTCAATGGGTCGACCATGTGGTTTGAGTCAATGGATCGACTATATAAAAGATAAGAGACAACATGGAAGGTTCTACATGTGGATGTTTGGAATGAATGTGTGGTGTATATATGAAATTTTAGAATTTCATGTTATGTTTTACCTAGTAAATTCATGATCTATTGAACTTATTCATGTATTCAATCTTCACAATGTCACTTTACTCCCTCAAGGCCAATCATCTTCCATAATCAGCTGAGATGCATGGTCAATTATCTAAAACAATTATGAAATTCCTAGATTAACATTGAAGATAATTGATTTATTTATATTAATCTCATGCACCTAAAAAAGTCATCAAAATATTCATGATTAAGTTAAAATTTTATTCTAATAATTTCAAAGATCAAATAAATCAATTAAAAATCCATTTTTAATCCATTTTCTCACTAAAGACGAAAATAATCCTCTAATAAAATATGTGGTAATTTTCCATTAAATCATAAATTGGTGGATTTGGAATCATTGAATTTTTAAGTGAAATATATGAAATTATTAACACTACAAATTCCCCCATACTTAAACATTTGTCTCTGTACAAGTGAGTTTTAAAGGATTACCAAAACAAAATTCAATCACTAGCCAAAATAAACTCACTTTTTCAAAAATATTATTCTAAATCATGTCACAACTCTATAATTCTATTGATTCTATTTTATCGAATATGTGAATTAAATTTATTACCACTCCTTTTATACCCTAATGCACACTTACACATAAATTCCTATAAATATTTCACTCATCGCTCAAGTATGATTTTCAAGAAAGGTCTTTCGCATTCCAAGTTGATACAAGTTTCACCAATGGATTTATGAATTTATTAATATCTAAAAAATTATTAAATCATATTTTCATATCATAAGATATTAATTAGGGTTTTTTAGTAATTAAGGGTTAGCAGGATTTGAATGTTACCCTATTGAGGTCGAATGAGGATATTTAACTCTAAGTGGAAGATTAATTCATTATTTTAAATTTCCTCCAAGAATGGATTCCACATAAACTTATTTTTCCACTAACTATGATTTATATATTTAAATTCTCCATTTTAATACCATTCCTTTTACCAATTTATAAATTGAAAAAAAACCTCTCTCTATTTCCTTCAATGGGTTTTATATATTTTTTTCTTTTTTCCTTTAGTTCTACTCATGAAGGTAGATGAGCAATTCATAATTTATTTAGTATGTTTGAGATATGTATTTCCATTAGGTGGTAATTATTACCTTTATTATTTATTCTAGGTACCCTTATCATATTGTAATATTTGTACTTTCAAACATATTTTCCATATCATCCTTCATAAAATTCACCCCTTTTCAAGTAGATTCTAATTCCAAATCTTCTCTAAAATCCTTCTAAACATCATAGTCAGCCTATTCCAATTTGAAATCAATTAATATAATCAATTTATTCCCTATTTCATTTCCTTTAATCAATTATATATAGGGTTCTTTGAATTTGGAATTTAGTGAATATTTTTACATTGAAGAGAAAGAAGGGTACTTTTTCACTTTTAAAATAGTGGTAGGATTCCATGTCCATCCAGAGATAATATCAAGAACATTTTTTCACTATTAACATCATAATATTTGACCCAAAATATTTGTATAAGAGTAAAATAAATTTATTCTTTAAATTCAAAAAAATATTCTATAAATAAATTGTTTTAAATTTTTTTCTCCCTTACCCCACACTTGAATTAAACATAAATCATTTATTGGATTCTAGTGAAAGGTATATCGGGATATTTTTTATTAAAAATTGTTTTACTAAAAAATTAATTAATATAAACTATGGGATACAAGTATTAAATGTAAAGGTAGTCTTGAAAATAGGGTTTATTAAAAAGGGATACTAAATCAAAAGAATGCATCAATCATTTTAGCACAATTTCCTAGAATGATCTAGGTTTTTTACTAGATTATTAAAAATGTTTTGGTTCTTAAATAATGTCATGGTTCTCTCAAGAAAAAGGGAAATTTATATAATATGTCAAAGTTAGTTTATAATATTATTAAGTATGTGATAAAGATAAAAGACATTATGTTATGGAATGAAATTAAAAAATAATGGGAAATTATATGTATTTACTTCACTTGGAATTTGAAAAAAATTTCATTTAATCATTCATATAAGGTGAGTGAATGAGTCAAATTAGTTTTTAAATATTGGTCCAGATTCTATGTTTGGAATAGTATTATTTTTAATCTAATAGGTTTCAAAAACATACTAAAACTGAAAAATAAAAAACCACAAAAGTTAAAATGAAACCCAAAAAAAATTGAAAACCAAAACCAAAGCATTGAATATTCATAAATTAATGGTTTTAAAGCACAATTTTCCCACCCCCTAACATAAATTATAATGTATCCGCAATGAATTTTAATGGATATAACGTGTAATCATATTTTATATAGAATCAAAGTAACATCTAAGTGTTAATTAAAGGTACAACCTAATGGAATTTATTTACAAACTAGTTATATGAATTTTATCCACTCCACTATATCTTGTGGAAAGTTCCCATAAAATCTATTCAACCTATTCCCATAAATAATGAATAATTTCTACTCTCCTTCCTTTATAATCTATATAGTACCAAAATTATTTTGAAATCCTATTAATTTTGTCAGCTATTATTAGACCCCCTATTTTTATATAGATTTGGTAGGGTTTAATTTGGATTGATTTCATGTATAATTTTTAAGAATTTTTGAAAATCTGGAATAGTGCACGGTTGGAACATGGTTTTCCCAAATCATGTGCCCTATCATAGAAACCCGTGCCACCCAAGGCAGTGTGATTTTTTACAACTGAAGCACAATTATTCAAGCATTGAATCCTATTAGTAGAAACTATGTGGCCCATTTAAAATAGGCACATAGCCAAGCAACACATTTTGGTCTTACTGTGTGGGTCTTCCTAGGGAACTATGCATAAGGGATTTTAAGTGAAATGGTTTTTATAAAAAATATCACTGATCTTCTCTTTTTGGTCCCTGATAGACCATTATGGCCCCAAAATGATTTATCATATCCTTAGAGATCCTAATAAGGATTCTTGGCCCCTCATATCCCTCCTAGAAGATATTTAAATCTAGAGGAATTCCCTTTGATCTTCTTATAGTTAGTTTCCTCATCCTGGTGTCTTTCTCTAGTAGTCTCTCTTCTTCTCTCTAGGGTTCCATGGATCCATATATTTATTTATGGATATAATATCTTATATTTTTGGATCTTAAACATAGGTTTGATTCCTATTTTCCTGATCTTCATTATTTGTGGAAAAATACCAATTAGGGTTCAGCATTATGAGATCTCTTGATTCTGGTAGGTGGTTTCATTATGAATCCCAATTTACATTAACCCTAAATTTATTTTTTTAATTTCAATTTTTTGAATTAAATGAATTTGATTGGTTTTGATTAAATGGATTTCAATTATTTTTTGGGAGAAACCCAATTCCATTGAATTGGGGTTCATATGAAAAATGGGTTTTTGGCATGAAATTAAAAAAGCACCAATTCCATTTAATTGGGTTGTGTTTATGGAATTTTTTTGAAATTTAGATCATTTAATGTAAATTGTTAATTTTATAGAAATTAATTCAGTTAAATTGTTTAATATAATTGTTGAAATGCTTTTGATGGAATATTTTGAAAAACACAAATTCCATTGAATTGGGGGTTGTTTTGAAATTTGTGGAATCGATTTGAAAATTGTATTGTGGAACTTGATTTTTGAAAGTGGATTTTTAAATTTCATGAATTGGTTTCAATTACATTTTTGGTAAAATGGCTTAAAATTTGTTTTATAGAAATTTTTGGGTTTCACCCTTGTGAAAAGGAATGTTTTTTTATTAAAATACCATTATGGTTTTTAAAAGGGAAATTTGGTATATTTGGAATGGAGAGTGGGATTAATTGTATTTTAAGAAGTCTTAAAATAAATTTCCCATCATTGTTTTGTAAAAGTGCACATGAAATAATTTGGTAGTTTGTGAGTTATTTTCCATGGAACTTTACGACTTAAAATGTTCTAAAAAATCATATCAGTGTATCACATCCCTTGGGTGACGTTGATTAGTCATTTTTGGCCTTAAGCTTACAGGGGTGTATGTGCATATTTGTAATTTCATAGTGTCAAGTCCCTATAGCCTAGAAATATCATACCAATTTTGAATATGACCATGTTTCTTGCTTGTATTTATTTAAAATGTATATATTCCATTATTGTAAACTATTTTACATGCCTTGTGAATTTATATAAATTTTATTATATTAAAGTGTTTATTTAATCCATTTTGTGAAAAGTGTCATTTTTTAAATTCACCCTTTGATTAAAAAGTATATTCCGTCATTTGAAATGTATTTCTATCATTTGAAATGTGAATCATGAATTTCTAAAGTATTTCCATCTCTTGAAATATAAAGAAAGATTTGTTGAAATATTATTTTGAAATTCCAAACATTTTTGAAAATTGAAAGCATATTCTTCGTAACACCCGAGACTTTTATGTTATATAAATCATCAAAGGAATCTTTTTCTACACAACACTTGCTTGGCTTGCTTTACACGAAATCGCGACCTTCCTCGATAGCTTGCGTCGTACACAATACTGAGTTTCACTAAACAACGATATGCTATTCAAATATTATTAAAACTAGCCGTTATGAATAGTAATAACCACTTTTTGAAATTTTATAAATTTTATTTTTCAAAATGGACTTCATTTTTGGATTCAAAATATTGAAATTAGCCTAGGGTGAAATTTTGGTATTTTTCTGAAAACTTTCAATTTTTGATGAATAGTGAAACCACTAAGTGGTGGTTAAAAAACTGAATTTTTCATAAAACTTAATTTTACTGCTTCTGTGAGTGGAATTTCAAAAATCCGAGAGACACAGTTGATGTCAGTAAGTAAAATGTGGTTCAATGAGATGAAAATAATTTTTGATGAATAGTAACTTTTTACTTTTTTTTACCACGGTAAAAAGTAAATAGGGTAATTAAGGGTAAAGATGATATTATTATTACCCTAAAACATGTCTTAATTCTATTGGATAAGTGTAATTCGACCAAAAACAAACTTAGGAATAAAATATGACCATTTAGGCCCACATGGATTAGATTAGGACATTTATTATTAATTTATTTAAAGAAGGGTTAAAATAGTTAAAATCAAAGTTCAATAAGTAAATAATTTTTAATATGGGGTTATACATAAGATAAATTCAATTATAAATATTCATTAGAAAGCTAAAAAGATTTCCTACATAATGGTATTTTATTTGTAATTTTTAGAGATTAAATAATTTAATTTATTTATGACACAATGATGATGTTGTAATTATCTTATTAATGAAATATTGACATAATTGATGTTATAAACACCAAAATAAATGTAATTTGAGACTTTTTATGAATCCCACTAATTTTATAGGTTAACATGACATGTTAGTATTGATTTAATTAACTTGGTTAGAACTAATAATTCTGTTATGAGTTTCAAAAAAAACAATTACTAAATAGTGTCAAAATTGACATAAAATAGTTTTTAAAACAAATATTATATTGGTAATTGTTATTTTATTCCTAAAAATATAAGGTTAGGAAAAATGACTTACATAAGGTTATATATATTTATAATAAACAACTTGGGGTTCGTTTGGCTGCTTATAGTAAGTTTATTAACCTTATAGTATAAGAACACAAGAAGACATGGTAAAAGTAAAATTATTTAACTTAATGTTAAATCTAAATGATAAGGTTAAAATAGGAACCTAAACTTGTATAAATTATATTGAATGTGATTATTTCGACCCATACCCACCTTATCTTCGAAATATATCAATTTGGAGCTATTTAAAACCGAAATTGACTTTATAATAAAATAATATTTTTAGTTATTCCAAAGGTGCCCCTCTCCTCCCTTATAAAAGGGCACCTCCTCCACCTCTTCCTCACACCACTTTGAGCCTTCATGCTCGGCCAACCCCTACGAATTTCTCCTCTCCACTTCCCTAGGGACAACCTACAGGTCCTGGTCTTCTTAAAAGACCAATTTTAGTGCCCTAAAAGAAGGTCTCAAAGAAGCACTTCAAAGAAGAGGTAATGTCCGTTACTGATTCTTTCATCTTTATTTCTTCTTCCACTTCTTCTTCTTTAGTTGTTTCATTATGAAGTAATAACATCAGTATAACTCATATACTGATATGTTATTATAAGTATGAAACAACCCTATTTCACCATCTATCCATCCTACGGAAAAAGAAATCATCGCGCGTGCGTACGTACGGAATACCGTCTCCACGCCGTGGTGTAATCTATTTTCCACCACCACCTTACTTGGATGGGTATAATGGTGTAAATAATGACTATATATGACTATTATAAATTGATATTGATTCTGAAATAGTATACATATACTCCAATACAATTCCATGATCATAGGAACGATATCATCACTCGTGTGTACGTACGGAATACCGTCTCCACGATGTGATGCGACTCGTTCTACATGATCTTCATTCCATAATGATTATATAAATGATTTGATTGAATGAATATTATATATATTACACTAATACCATTCTATAAATGAGGTATCTATAACCTAAAGATAAGAATAAGAATTTATTCGACAAAACACGGATAAGAACAAAAAGTTATAAACACCCGAATAACAAGCAGCAATGAAATATTACTACTAAGAAGCTAAGAATATGACCATATATGATATCATAAAAATAAGTATGATTCTGGAATAATTCAATAACATTATTTAAATCATTATACAGGTGGTTCTTACACTTACAAAGCAAGTCGGACCTAAGGTAAAGGAAATATCACAATCTCATTTTTATCCGAGATTGTTTATACTTTAGTATTTACTGGGGTGTATTTTATCATCCACATCCATGTTTCCCCAACATGTAATATTTATATCCTTCTACAATAGTTTATATCAAATTTTACCATTCGTTGAGTTTTTAGTAAAAGATATGAAAGGAATGTTTTGTCATTTTTCGTACGAGGTACTTTTTGACTTTTCCGACAAGAGTACGAGAAGAATGTTTTCTTTTAACTTATACGGCATGAATGGATTTTTAAAACAATATTTCCAAGAATATTCCTTTACAAGTTTTCAAGTTTATTTTTAATCGACTTCTTTTAGTTTATAATTTTACAACATGTTAAGAAAGGGAAAGTGTTTTTGAAGCAGAAAGGATATTTTCCTCAAGAATGGAGTTCAAGTGTTTTATCAAAATTATTTTCCATCTAAGATAAAATAGGGTTCTGTTTATATCCCTATTATTACATTGATTTGATTATGTTGTGATGGAAATATTTTTATGAATTCTTTTATCTTATATGAATTGTTTTATGATGTCACGATGTTTAAGATTCCCATTTTTATTACACGGGTTATGCTATGATGTATGATTTATGATTTTTGTGGCACACATAAGAATGGTTTCATTATAATATGGGTGGGACCTATATCTCCCTCCAGTGCATTGGGTAAAGATTTTATATCTCATGAGATAGACATGGCTGGAACGGTAGGTTATACCAGTTCAGTGAAACAGGACTGAAACGAGGGTGACTCGGTTCAGAAAGGGACTTTTTCCACTAAGATAGTCTTGGCAATGAGTCTTGACTAACAAGAAATGATTCTCTATGATTATGTGTGTATGCCACAAAGTTTCATGTTTTAAGTTATGATTATTGTGATTACATTTCACTTCCATGATTTGTCCCATGTTATGAGATTATGATCTCTTTTACAGGTTAAGATTTCCAAAGTTATGTGCTTGTGTATACGATGTGATTGATATTTCTTTTGTTTAGCCTTACTGAGAATTTGAGCTCACCCTTTTGTATGTTTTCTTTCCCCAGGTCAGGAAGAAGGTTATTAAGTAGGATATGCCAAAAAGGGACTCTAGATATGATGAAATAAGTTGGAGGCATAGTTGATGCTTTATGAACCAGTTGTTTATGTTTCCCAGTTTCTAAAGACACTATACCTATACGGTCCTTTCGTGGTTTTGTTATATGTTGTAATAAGTATTCTTCAATTTTGAAGTATTAACAATGTATGTAAATTATGGGTCGTTATAGTTGGTATCAAAGGAAAGGTATAGTCAACCTTTGGAAACTAGGATGTGAAAGCCTTAGTAAGAACCCTAAGGATAAGTCTAAGCATAGAACATAATATTAGTGTTTTAGAAATGGCCATGAATAACCTAGGATAAGACCTTAAGTGTGAAATTTTATTCTTGATTATGTGGTTTTCCTATTGTAATTAGTGTTGCTCACACTATTCTTCTTGGTTGTAGTCAATGGCTTAAACCCGAAGGAACCGTGTTAATGCGGAATGCGACGGGCAATGCAATGATTGTCCCCCTGAGCAACCAAACGTTATGGGAGCTGGAATGAAAAATCTTGTAGCCATGCTCACACAACTTTCTCGAGCTATGAATCATGCAGGACTTCCAAACGAGAAAAGTAAGGAGCAACATTCTGTTGAATCCTTCATGAGGCAGCGTCCACCTTCTTTCAGCGGGTCTACTGATCCATTAGTTGCTGAACAATTGACTAGTACTACTGAAAAGATATTTTCAGTTCTTCAATGTTCTGAACATGATAAAGTCATCCTAGCAGTGTATCGTTTGGAAGGAGATGCTGATCAATGGTGGAATCTTATTAAGAATACAAGGCAAAGGGATGAAATTGAGTCCATGGAATGGGACGAGTTCAAGAACTTATTTTTCAATAAGTACTTCCCTCGTATTCTCCGAACAAAGATGGAGAAAGAGTTTCTTGAACTAAAGCAAAAGGATGATGAATCTGTTGGTACCTATGAAGCAAATTTTACAAGACTTGCAAGGTACGCTTCTGGTATTATTATCCAACCTGAGAGTAAGATCGATTGATTCTTTAGTGGCTTAAAACCAAGTCTTCTAAGGGCGTTAGCCATAAGGGACTTCAGTAGCTATGAGGAAATCGTTCGATGTGCTCTCAAAGTCGAGATGGAGATTGGAGTAACCCATTAGTCATATGGGTTTGATAAGAAGAGGAAAATGGAATTCAAAGGAAAATCTAAAGAGCACACTGAAAAGAAGATGAGCTTTCCCTTATGATCAAAGTGTGGAAAGAAACATGGAGGGATTTGTCTTAAAGGGACAAGTAAATGTTTAAAATGTGGAAAGGAAGGTCATCGGGCATTTGAATGCTGTGATGATGGGAAGAAGATGTCTAATGATGCAAACAAAGGAAGGGATACACAGAATGAACCTACTACAGTTCAATGTTTCAAGTGCAAGGAGATGGGGCATTATGAAAATAAATGCCCTAATCCAAGGGTTGATGATGATGGCCGACATCAAAAAACTATTAAGGCTATAGACAAAGGAAAGTCACATGCAATTTCTATCAGCGATGTGGAGTACGATAACGATGTGGTGAAATGTACACTTACCATCCACTCTAAAGTAGCAAATGTTTTATTTGATTATGGATCCACCCACTCTTTTATTTCTGAAGAATTTTCTAAGGGTATCACCGTATTACCTCAACAATTAGATGTTGAGTTAGCTGTGACAACACCTAATGGAACAACAGTCGCATCAAAAGTTTATAATTATTCTCCGATCGAAGTTTGTGGGAAAGTGCTTCCTACAAATCTGTTGATCCTTCCTATAGTGGAATTTGATGTGATTCTTGGTAGGGATTGGCTTTCTTTATATGGAGCTCATATCAATTGCCAAAGAAGGGAAGTCACATTTCATATTCCAGATCAATCTATGATCGTCTATCAATGCAAGGATGAACATAACCTTCCAGTGGAAATTTCATCCATTTTATGGGTATTGATTCCACTAAATGAAGGTTATTTATCTCAAATGGTTGGTGAGAAACTCATGATTAAGAATATGCCCATTGTACGGGAGTTTGATGATGTCTTTCCGGCGGAATTACTGGGTCTTCCACCAAATCGTGAAGTTGAGTTTTCAATAGAACTCGTACCGGGTGCTTTGCCTATTTCAAAGACACCTTCTAGAATGGCCCCAATTGAGTTGCAGGAATTGAAGAAGCAACTCCAAGAGAATCTTGATAAGGGATTCATACGCCCTAGTGCGTCACCTTGGGGAGCACATGTTCTATTTGTTAAGAAGAAAGATGGATCAATGAGACTCTGCATTGATTATCAAGAACTTAACAAGATCACTATCAAGAACAAATATCCTCTCCCGCGCATTGATGACCTATTTGACCAACTACGCGGAGCTCAATACTTTTCCAAGATTGATCTTTGTTCAGGGTATCATCAATTAAGGGTCAAAAGGGAGGATATACCAAAGATGGCTTTCTGTACAAGGTATGGACACTATGAATGTATAGTGATGCCATTTGCTCTTACTAATGCCCCTGCTATCTTCATGGATCTGATGAATAGAGTCTTTAGAGACTATCTTGATCAATTTGTGGAAGTCTTTATAGACGATATTCTTGTCTATTCAAAGAGCAAGGAAGAACATGAAGATCACTTGAGAATTATATTGAAGACCCTGAGAAAGGAAAAGCTTTATGATAAATTTACCAAGTGTAAATTTTGGCTTCAAAAAGTTGAATTTTTGGGTCACATAATCTCAAAAGAGGGGATATCTGTGGATCCACCAAAAACAGAGGTTATCAAAATATGGTCGAGACCAACAATAGTAACTGAGATCCGAAGTTTTCTTGGTTTGGCGAGATATTATCGACGTTTTGTGAAATATTTTTCACGATTATCTAATCCACTCACCAAGTTGACTCGGAAAGGAGTTAAGTTTGTCTGGACGGAAGAATGTGAAGAGAATTTCAAGGAGTTGAAAAGAAGGTTATCCAGTGCACCTGTGCTCACACTGCCTTGTAGTGGAGAAAGGTTTGTGATATACAGTGATGCATCCAAGAAGATATTGGGGTGTGTTCTTATGAAAAATGATATGGTGATAGCTTATGCCTCACGACAGTTGAAAATCCATGAGCAAAATTACCCAACAGATGATTTGGAGTTAGCTACGGTAATCTTTGAATTAAAGATTTGGAGGCATTACCTTTATGGTGAAAGGTGTGATATTTATACTGATCATAAAAGTTTAAAGTATATTTTCACACAAAAGGAGCTGAATATGCGTCAAAGAAGATGGTTGGAGCTGATTAAGGATTACGACTGCTCAATCCATTACCACCCTGGGAAAGCAAACAAGGTGGTAGATGCATTAAGTCGACAAGACCATGCTAGTTTATCCATGATGAGGATCACAAAAGATCCAATATTTATGGATTTACAAAGGATGGATCTTGGAATTATAATGGAAGGGGAAAAATCTGATCTTTCTCAAATGAATGTTCAACCAGCTATGCATGTGAAGATTAAAGAGGAACAGAAAGAAGATGTCAAGTTATAAAAGAAGGTGAGAAATGTTCCTGAGTTCAACCTTGATTGTGATGGGATAATAAAGTTCAGGAATCGGGTTTGTGTTCCTCCCATCCCTGAATTAAAGAAGGAGTTTCTGGATGGGGCTCATAGTTCTTCATTCTCTATTCATCCTGGAAGCACGAAGATGTATAGGGACCTGAAAGAGTACTTCTGGTGGGATGGAATGAAAAGAGATTTTGCTGAATATGTCTCTCGATGCTTGGTTTGTCAACAAGTTAAAGCTGAGAGACAGAAGTCTAAGGGGATGTTACAACCATTACCCATACCCGAATGGAAATGGGAAAACATTACTATGGACTTTGTCACAGGACTTCCAAAACATCCAAAGGAAATAATGCTATCTGGGTCATAGTTGATCGTCTTACAAAGTCTGCACACTTCACTGCTATTAGAGAGGATTTCTCTCTAGATCAGCATGCCAGGATATATTTAAAGGAAGTGGTAAGATTGCATGGAGTACCACTTTCTATTATATCTGATCGGGATCCGAGATTTACCTCAATGTTCTGGCGAAGTCTTCAGCATACTCTGGATACAGAGTTGAGTTTCAGCACTGCTTATCATCCTCAGATAGACGGTCAGTCTGAGAGAACAATTCAAACCCTAGAAGATATGTTGAGAGCTTGCTCTATGGATTTCAAAGGAGGTTGGGATCAACACCTACCTTTGGTGGAATTTTCTTATAATAATAGCTTTCACTCCAGTATTCAGACGGCTCCTTATGAAGCTCTCTATGGAAAGAAATGCAGGACTCCAACTTGCTGGGATGAAGTTGGGGAAAGAAAGCTATTAGGACCTGATCTCGTTGATGAAATGGCAGAAAAGGTCAGATATATTCAACAACACATAAGAGCAGCTCAGAGTCGACAGAAAAGTTATGCCGGCAACTGAAGAAAAGACCTAGAGTTTGAAGTGGGTGATAAAGTGTTCTTACGAATATCTCCCTGGAAGAGGGTTATGAGATTTGGAAAGAAGGGGAAGTTGAGCCCTAGATATATCGGTCCTTTCGAAATACTGGATCGTGTTGGGAAGGTAGCTTACCGATTGGTGCTTCCACCGAATCTCTCTCAAGTTCACGATGTGTTCCATGTATCTCTCCTGAGAAAGTACATACCTGATCCTTCAGATGTACTCAGCTCAGAAGTTGTACCGCGGGAGCAAGATCTTTCTTATGAAGAACAACCAATAGAGATTCTGGATCGTAGCGAAAAAGTCCTAAGAAACAAGACCACTCGATTGGTGAATGTTTTATGGAGGAACCACCAATTAGAATAAGCTACATGGGAACTTGAGGATATGATGAGGGAGAGGTATCCTCATCTGTTTGTTACAAAGTGACGAATTTCGAGGGTGAAATTAATTTTAAGGGGGGTAGAATGTAACACCCGAGACTTTTATGTTATATAAATCATCAAAGAAATTTTTTTCTACACAACACTTTCTTGGCTTGCTTTACACGAAATCGCGACCTTCCTCGATAGCTTGCGTCGTACGCAATACCGAGTCTCACTAAACAACGATATGCTATTAAAATATTATTAAAACTAGTCGTTATGAATAGTAATAACCACTTTTTGAAATTTTATAAATTTTATTTTTCAAAATGGACTTCCTTTTTGGATTCGGAATATCGAAATTATCCTAGGGTAAAATTTTGGTATTTTTCTGAAAACTTTCAATTTTTGATGAATAGTGAAACCACTAAGTGGTAGTTAAAAAACTGAATTTTTCATAAAACATAATTTTACCGCTACTGTGAGTGGAATTTCAGAAATTCTAGAGACACGGTTGATGTCAGTAAGTAAAATGTGCTTCAATGAGATGAAAATAATTTTTGGTGAATAGTAACTTTTTACTTTTTTTACCACGGTAAAAAGTAAATAGGGTAATTAAGGGTAAAGATGATATTATTATTACCCTAACACATGTCCTAATTCTATTGGATAAGTGTAATTCGACCAAAAACAAACTTAGGAATAAAATATGACCATTTAGGCCCACATGGATTAGATTAGGACATTTATTATTAATTTATTTAAAGAAGGGTTAAAATAGTTAAAATCAAAGTTTAATAAGTAAATAAGTTTTAATATGGGGTTATACAAAAGATAAATTCGATTATAAATATTAATTATAAATCTAAAAATATTTCCTACATAATGGTATTTTATTTTAATTTTTAGACATTAAATAATTTAATTTATTTATGACACAATAATGATGCAGTAATTATCTTATTAATGAAATATTGACATAATTGACGTTATAAACACCAAAATAAATGTAATTTGAGACTTTTTATGAATCCCACTAATTTTTTAGGTTAATATGACATGTTATTATTGATTTAATTAACTTGGTTTGAACTAATAATTCTGTTATGATTTTCACAAAAATCAATTACTAAATAGTGTCAAAATTGACATAAAATAGTTTTTAAAACAATAATTATATTGGTAATTGTTATTTTATTCCTAAAAATCTAAGGTTCGGCCAAATGACTTAGATAAGGTTATATATATTAATAATAAACAACTCGGGGTTCGTTTGGCTTCTTATATTATGTTTATTAACCTTATAGTATAAGAACACAAGAAGACATGGTAAAAGTAAAATTATGTAACTTAATGTTAAATCTAAATGATAAGGTTAAAATAGGAACCTAAACTTGTCTAAATTCAATTTAATGAGAGTATTTAGACCCATACCCACCTTAGCTTAGAAATATATCAATTTTTAGCTATTTAAAATCGAACTTGACTTTATAATAAAATAATATTTTTAGTTATTCCAAAGGTGCCCCTCCCCTCCCTTATAAAAGGGCACCTCCTCCCCCTCTTCCTCACACCACTTTGAGCCTTCAATATCGGACAACCCCTCCCAATTTCTCCTCTCCACTTCCCTAGAGACATTCTAGAGGTCTTGTTCTTCTTAAAAGACCAATTTTAGTGCCCTAAAAGAAGGTCTCAAAGAAGCACTTCAAAGAAGAGGTAATGTCCGTTACCGATTCTTTCATATTTATTTCTTCTTCCACTTCTTCTTCTTTATTTGTTTCATTATGAAGTAATAACATTAGTATCACTCATATACTGATATGTTATTATAAGTACGAAACAACCCTATTTCACCATCTATCCATCCTACGGAAAAATAAATCACCGCGCGTGCGTACGTACGGAATACCGTCTCCACGCCGTGGTGTAATCGATTTTACACCACCACCTTACTTGGATGGGTATAATGGTGTAAATAATGACTATATATGACTATTATAAAGTGATATTGATTCTGAAATAGTATACATATACTCCAATACAATTCCACGATCATAGGAACGATATCATCACTCGTGCGTACGTACGGAATACCGTCTCCACGATGTGTTGTGACTCGTTCTACATGATCTTCATTTCATAATGATTATATAAATGAATTGAATGAATGAATATGATATATATTACACTAATAACATTCTGTAAATGAGTTATCTATAACCTAAAGAGAAGAATAATAATTTATTCGACAAAACACGCATAAGAACAAAAAGTTATAAACACCCGAATAACAAGTAGCAATGAAATATTACTACTAAGAAGCTAAGAATATGACCATATATGACATCATAAAAATAAGTATGATTCTGTAATAGGTCAATAACATTATTTAAAGCATTATACAGGAGGTTCAGACACTTACAAAGCAAGTCGGACCTAAGGTAAGGGAAATATCACAATCTCATTTTTATCCGAGATTGTTTATACTTCAGTATTTATTGGGGTGTATTTTATCATCCACATCCATGTTTCCCCAACATGTAGTATTTATATCCTTCTACAATATTTTATATCCAATTTTACCCTTCGGTGAGTTTTTAGTAAAATATATGAAAGGAATCTTTTGTCGTTTTTCGTACGAGGTACTTTTTGACTTTTCCGACAAGAGTACGAGAAGAATGTTTTCTTTTAACTTATACGGCATGAATGGATTTTTAAAACAATATTTCCAAGAATATTCCTTTACAAGTTTTCAAGTTTATTTTTAATCAACTTCTTTTAGTTTAGAATTTTACAACATTTTAAGAAAGGAAAAGTGTTTTTGAAGCAGAAAGGATATTTTCCTCAAGAATGGAGTTTAAGTGTTTTATCAAAATTATTTTCCATCTAAGATAAAATAGGGTTCTGTTTCTATGCCTATTATTACATTGATTTGATTATGTTGTGATTGAAATATTTTTATGAATTCTTTTATCTTATATTAATTGTTTTATGATGCCACGATGTTTAAGATTCCCATTTTTATTACAGGAGTTATGTTATGATGTATGATTTATGATCTTTGTGGAACACATAAGAATGGTTTTATTATAAGATGGGTGGGACCTATATATCCCTCCAATGCATTGGGTAAAGATTTTATATCTCAGGAGATAGACATGGCTAGAACGATAGGTTATACCGGTTCAGTGAAACAGGACTGAAACGAGGGTGACTCGGTTCAGAAAGGGACTTTGTCCACTAAGATAGTCTTAGAAATGAGTCTTGACTAACAAGCAATGATTCTCTATGATTATGTGTGTATGCCACAATGTTTCATGTTCTAAGTTATGATTATTGTGATTACATTTTACTGCCATGATTTATCCCATGTTATGAGATTATGATCTCTTTTGCAGGTTATGATTTCTAAAAGTTATGTGCTTGTGTATACGATGTGATTGATATTTCTTTTGTTTACCCTTACTGAGCATTTGAGCTCACCCTTTTGTATGTTTTCTTTCCCCAGGTCAGGAAGAAGGTTATTAAGTAGGATATGCCAAAAAGGGACACTAGATATGATGAAATAAGTTGGAGGCAAAGTTGTTGCTTTATGAACCAGTTGTTTATGTTTCCCAGTTTCTAAAGACACTATACCTATACGGTCCTTTCGTGGTTTTGTTATATGTTGTAATAATTATGCTTCAATTTTGAAGTATTAAAAATGTATGTAAAGTATGGGTCGTTATATTCTTGGTTAATTAGATATTATAATCTTGTTATGGGATATTTGGGTGAAATCCTACGGGGATTTGCCTCACACTCTACTTATGCCTTCAAGTGTTTATATATTACCTCTTTATAGGGGTGATAAATGGAAAAGGATCACTTGGTGGTGGTTTTGGTTGTTAATCTATGGACTTGGCGAGTTGCATCCGATATGAGACTTGGTAATTTTATCTTGTGATCTAGTTCTTGGTTGTAGCACTTTGGGTTTTTATACCTATTTAAATTTTGTACATTACTCCTAGTGAAGATTATTTTGATATGAAAACTATCTTTTTTATTTTACTTCTGTAATGTTTGTGGAAAAAATTGTTCCCACTATCATTTTGTGTGATTTCAAGTGCTTGTCGCCAACCCATGGGGAATGATAATTCTCTTCAGGCTATGTTAAGTCTATCTCAATTATTAGGTTATCGGGGTACCTAGTCAGTTCATGTCAAAGTGGTATCAATGTAGGTTGATATTGTTTTTGAAGTCAGTGTGCATTTATGAAATCTTATTGAGACTTGTGAGGTAGTTATGATTGAGTTCCTAGCTATCTCTCACTGCAATGAACCGTATGTCACCAAGGGGGTTAAGGAAATATTTATTATGGATTAGTTATAATATTTTCTTTATTTGGATTTAGATATAGTGAAATACAAATCTTGTTTATTATTTCAATTGAGATTAATTTCCCTTATCTCTCTGTTTGAGTGTTAATATGATGTGTTCTTTGTTTCCTACTAATCTTGTGTAACATGATTCTGTTGATAAGACATGTGAATCAGATCTAGAAGGAAGATTATTTTGAAACATTGTGATAGATTATTATTATAGATCTTAATCTGTTTGAGGTGCTTTTGTGCACTATAAAATCATTGGGATGGGACCCACCTCTAGTTATAATTCAGTCTCTGACTATGGAACCTTAGAGGGACATTCCCAAGATTTTTTCTCAAGATTTCCTTCACCAGAATCTAGAACTGTTCACAGGATCAAATAATATTTAAGAGTTTGAGGAATGGTTGATCATGATTGAGGGTTTGTTTGGGTTCTTGGACGCACTTGACGAGATCAAAGTGAAGTGTTCCACCTTTATGATGGAAGGAATAAGAAGGAGATGGTGGGACATTGTGGTAATAGTAAATAAGCATGATGGATTATAGTGGAAGGAATTCAAGGTTATTTTAAACAACTGGTTCTATCAAGAATCAATGTTGTTGGCCAAGGCTATAGTGTTGTTTAAACATGAACAGGCTTATAGGACAGTGATGGAGTATGAAAACCGTTTTGCTAAGCTTGTGCATTTCATACCTAAGATTGTATCAAATCAGAATATGAATGATAGAAAGTATTATTTGGGAAATATTTTGGATATTCATTATAATTTTGTCTTACTAAAACTTCCTTCTTATTCTGATGTGATGGATAGATCTCTTATAGTTGAAATGGTCATGGCTAGTAAGTTAGGGTTATCAAGAGTTTATTTTTCTCCCAGTTGGAGTGTGAGTTCCTTCAAGTAAAAGAGGAGGCAGGATGATTCTCATGAAACGTATTGATATGATTTTTATTTTAGACCTCTTAATGTTCCAAGAATTTGTTTATTTATTTTCTACCAAGGTGTGAATCTAAGAAATTTAAAGACGGTTTGCACTGAGGCACCCAAGAACTATAGATCTTGCGGACCCTCAGCAAACTTGCAGTGATTATCTCCTATTTATTATACTGTATGTAGTGTAATGGGATCATAATATCATCCTAAAACTATGTAGAAATAAAAAAAAATTTGTGTAATAGGGTTCCATCCACAAGTATCTGGAACAAACCTACTTCATGGAGTAGAAGAGACTCCAAAGGAAGCGGATAGCGGTCCAGTGACCGTAAGAGGTATCATTACTATAGATTCACCATTAGTTAATCCTCTATTTTATTCTAATTAATCTTACTCATTTATTTCAACCTTTATTTTTTATATTATTAATCTTCTTATGGAAATTTTATCTTTTGAAATAGATATTACTACACTCCTTGGTGCGAAGAGAGAGAAGGGTCTCTATAGTCCCTCTTGTGTCTTATCTCAATTAGATATCAAGCATGGTTAGATTTTTCTATTTCTCAACATTAAAACTTTTGAAATCATATTTGGAATAGATTATCTCCTTATCAAAAATTCCTAGAGTGATTTTTATTTTTATGGTACTGCTTTACTGCACCCAGTGGTGTGTGATATTTATTTCTAGGTGAATGGGACCCGCGGTTGAGTAGAGACATACCTTCTTATCCAGATTTGGGGAAATTAATATTGATATTTTTGTTTTATCTAGATATTGAATCTTTTAATGGTGGCATACCTCTAATTTTCATTGATTATATGGACATGTTTCCTGCTAACTTCACAGTTTTTCCACTAGTAATAGAGGTTCAGTTTTCCATTGACTTTATCCCAAGTACTCAACTAGTTTCAATTCCCTATTACTACATGGTACCATAAAAATTGAAAGAGTTAAAGTCCCAGTTGGATGATCTTATAAAGAAATGTTTTTTATGCCTGAGTGTGTCACCTTGGGAATCACCGATTCTCTTTTCTAAGAAATTTGATGGTTCAATTCACATATGTGTTGATTACTGAAATGTCAATAACGTGATGGTAAATAACAAGTACATGCTTACATATATTGATGATATGTTTGATTATTTAAAAGGGGAAAAGTGGTTCTCAATTATTTATCTTTTCTTTGGTTACCATCAGTTGAGGATGAAGCAGTCTGACATTCATAAAAACACCTTTTGGAGTAGATAAGTTCGTTATGAGTACCTTGTTATTCCTTTTAAACTAAGAAATGCTCCAAAAGAATTTATGTATTTAATGACTAGGATTTTCCATGAGTATTTATATGAATTTTTGGTAGTATTTGTGGGTGACATCCTTGTTTTCTCTCTATCCAAGGAAGATGATGAACATCATAAGATAATAGTTCTGAGTTTGCTGAGAAATCACCAACTTTTCCCATGCTTTCAAAGTGAGATTTTTTATGCGAGAAGTTAAATTACTGGGACACATGGTTTTGGAATATGGGATATCATGTGATCCTAATAAGTTATAGGTTTTTATTACATGGGAACAACCATGGAATGTCTTCATGATTTAGAGATTCTTGGTTCTAGCTGGTTATTGTCACTAGTTCATTAAGGACTTCTCAAATTTGGCTTATCTGATTACTACCCAAGCTTGGAAGGGAGTAAATTTTTCATTGAATGATAATTGTTAGAGTTTTTTGTTGATCTTGATAATATTTTGACTAATTCTATTGTGTTGACTCTTCTAGAGTATGGGTGAGTCTATGTGTCCTTTTTTGATTCATCGGTTTTAGGATTGGGTTGTGTTCTTAGGTAAGGTGATCATGTCATTGCTTATAAATCTTTTCATCTTAGGCCCCATGAGAAGAATTATTTGACCATGACCTTTAATTCCTAGCTATGTTGTACGTGCTTGAGATTTAGAGTCATTGCCTTTATGAAAAAAGGTTTACCTTGTTTTCTGACCACTTGATCTTGAGTTATATCTTTTCTCAAAAATATTTGAATCTCTACCAGAGGCATTGGGTGGAATACATACAATTTTTCTATTTTGACATCACCTATACCCTGGGAAAACTGATTGTAGTTTCCATTTGTTTGAGTAGAAATATTTTGATTTAGGCTATGAAAGAATCTCAAAAATAGTGGATGTTGATGGCTTTCTTGGCACAGTTGCATATTGGAGTTCAAGAGAAATGGGATGAGGTTTCTTTGGCTAGTGTTTAGTTGACATCCACTCTTCTTGAACTGATTAATTAGGATCAGTGTCTCTATGATGATTTATATAAAATTAGAGACTCTCTAAGTGGTGGAGAGACCATGATTTATTGGTTGTTCTCCAAAGAGTTCATTCTATGATTTTAGATTCATTTAGTGGTAATGAATTTGGATAGGAAATATATTATGGGGTATTTCCATAGTTTTTAGTGGGATGTGCACCTAGGAACCATAGATATGTTCTATGATATGTTGCAAATTTTATGGTGGCAATGAATGAGATGGGTAATTTCTTAGTTTATCTCTCGTTGCTATACGTTTCAGTATGTAATAGTCGAGTACAAGAAGCCTTCGAGTTTTCTCCAACCACTTCCAGTCCCTTTTTGGAAGTGGGATGCGATTTATATGGACATATTTTTATTGGGTTTCTATATACCCAGAGAAAAAATAATGTGATATGGTTTGAGATCAATAGGCTAATGAAATCAGATCACATTTATCCCATTCATGATATATCAAAAGTTGAGGAGTTGGAAAATCTATATGTAACATAGATTGTTAATTTACATGGAGTTCCTTCTAATATAGTTTATGATCGGGATCCTTGGTTCACATCTTGTTTTTGGAGAGGCCTTCATGAGGCACTGAGATTTCATATCCATTTGTGTACAAAATACCATCCACAGTTGGATGGCTAAACAGAAAGAGATATATATAAATTCTAGAAGATATGATTCATGATTGTGTTCTCATCTTTGGTGGGGCTTGATATTATCACTTGGGACTAATTGAGTTTTATTATAATAGTAGTTACCATCTTGTGATCAAGATAGGTTATTTTGCATCCTTGTATGGCCAACCTTGTAAATCTTCATTGTGTTGGTCAGATATTAGTGAAATCTGCTTCATTGGATCAAGTTTGGTGAAAGAGATGTTATCAAATATTGAGTTAATTTTTCAGATAATGTTGATGGAATATAGATGATATAAGTCTATTGTTGATCATTTTCATAGACCTTTTTAATTTTCAATTAGAGACCATGTGTTCTTTAAAGTTTCACCCTAGTTGGGTCATTGAAGTCTTGGGAGGTAAGGGAATATTTCTCCTCATTTTTTGGGAAATTTTGAGGTTATTGAGATGTTTGAGAAAGTTTATTAGCATTTATCAATTCCACCACAATTGATGTGGATACATGATGTGTTCCATGTATCTCATCTATGAATGTATTTATCTAATCAATCTCATATTCTAAGACTGTGTTATCTTGAAGTTAAACCAAATTTATACATGACTAAACTGTTAGTTTGGAAAGTTTATTCTAAAAACAAGGGACTTCATTAGAGGATGATACATTTGGTTCTATTTCTATGGAATCATATTTCTGATAATAATGAGACTTGGGAGAGCGTGGCATAGATGATAGAGCAGTGAACTCATCCTTTTAGCATGAAAGATTATTCGTAGGATTTCTGTGGACAAAAAGTTTCTATGGTGGGGAGGTTGTAACATCCTATTACCATTTTCAGGTATTCAAAGATACCTCTTTTTATAAATATTTGGTTTGGTTTTGTTTGGGGTTATTTCAGGTTGAAATTTTATGAATTTTATGAAATCCAAGCTAGAGCATGGTTCTTGCATGGTTTCCTCAAACTTTTCACCCCATCACAAAAAAATACAACCCAAGACAATGGGTTTTTTTAGGATTGGAAAATGGTTATTCAAGACATGTTTTCTCTTAGTATAAACCAGTTTGGACATTTAAAATTGGTAAGAATTTTGTTCTAACCATACGGGTCTCCCTATGAAACTGTGTGTACTGGATTTTAAGTGATCTGACTTTTATAAAAAAAACCTTCCTAAACACCTCATCTAGGTCCCAAAATGACCAGTACAACCACAAACCCATTTATTCCATCCTTGGAGGTCCCATGAAGTATTCTTTTCCCCTAAGATCCCTCCAATTAGTGATTTAAAGCTAAAGGAATGCCCTTTGATCTTCTTGTGGTTAGTTTCCTCATCCCAATCTCTTTCTCCTGTAGTATCTCTTCTTCTCTCTAGGGTTAAATGAATCCCCATATTTATTTGTAGATCTAATACCATTTTTTGGGATCTCAAACCTAGGTTTGATTCCCATTTGTGTGATTTTAATTCATCATGGAAAAATCCTAATTAGGGTTTGGCATTGCAAGATCTTTTGATTCAGGTAGGTTGTTCTATTACAATTCCAAATTTACATTAACCCAAAATTTATTTTTTTAATTTCAATTTTTTTTAATGAAATAAAATTTCTTGATTTTGGTTAAATGTATTTCAATTTTTTTGGAAAAACACAATTCCATTAAATTTGGGTTTTTAAGGAAAATGTTTTTTGGCATGAAATTGAAAACCCCCCAATTCCATTAAATTATAGTAATTTTATGGAAATTTATGAAATTTAAATTGTTTAATTAAATTTTATATTTGATGAAAATATATTATATTAAAATTTTAAATTTAATTTGGGAATCTTTTTGATGGAAAATTATGAAAACCCACAATTCCATTGAATTGGTGGTTTGTTATTAATTTGATTGAATTTGTATGAAAATTGAATTATTGAATTTAATTTTTGAAAGTGGATTTTGAATTTAAATGAATTTGTTTCAAATACCTATTTTTAAAAAAGGCTTAAAATGGTTTGGTAGAAACCATAGGGTTTCATCATTTTGAAAAGATATTTTTTATTAAAATAATGTTATGGGTTTTAAAGGGAAAATTGGAATGTTTGAAATAGAGAATGGGATTAATTGTATTTTATGAAGTATTGAAATAAATTTACCATTGTTGTTTTATACTAGAGAATGAGCAAGATATAGGTAGTTAGTGCGTTATTTTTTGTGGCACATTATTACTTGAAATGTTATAAAACTCCATATCATAACATCACATCCCTTAGGTGATAGTGATGAGTCCTCTTTGGACTTAAGCCTAAAGGGGAATATATACATATTTTCCACTCCCAATGTTGGGTCCCAATAACCTAGAACTATCATACCTATTTGAAATATGACCATGTTACTCCTATTTTATATTTAGAATGTATATATCGAATTTTTGTAAACTATTTTACATGCCTTGTAAATTTATATAATATTTTTTTATAAAAATGTGTATATTTAATCCATTTTGTGAAAAGATGCATTTTTGTAAATAATCCTTTAATTAAAGGAAAATTCCGTCATTTGAAATGAAAATCATGAATTGCTAAAGTATTTTCAAATTTTTAAATGTAAAGAATTATTTATTTAATATGATTTTGAAATGTCAAACATGTTTATTTGAGAATTGAAAGAACATTCTCTGTAAATTTGATATTAGATTCCTTTTATGGAACATTTGGTTGAAATACTATTGGTATTTGGATCACACCCTACTTGTGCCTTCAGGTGTTTGTATACTACCTTCTTTTTGGGTCTATTAAGGGAAAAGGATCACTTAGAGGTGGTTCTAGCTATTAATCTATGCACTTGGAAAGTTGCATACGAGTTGGGACTTAGGCCATTTTTTATATTCTCTCATACTTAGTTGTAGTAATTATAATTTTTATAACTATTTTAATTTTTTTACACTACTCCAAATGGAGTTTCTTTTGATATTCATACTACCTTGTTTATTTTAATTCAAATATTATTGTGGTAAAACCATTCCCACTTCATTTTTTATGATGTCAGGTGTTAGTTTTCGACCCATGGGGATTAGGAACACACTATGAGATATGTTAGGGATGGGTCAAATATAAGGTTAGAAGGGTACATGGGATAATTTGGGATGATAATAAACATCACCAACCATAAATGTAATTTCTCATTTGGAATGAAGTTCACATAATATCAACTTAAGTCATGAGTTATATAATAACACTATTTCTATAGGATGGAAGTCTTTAAATTAGATAATATCAACATGATCCACCCTTGTTTATTCATTATAAAATTTATATTTTTTAAAATACACTCTTATAATTTATTCCATCTCTTGCAGCTAAAAACTCTTCTCTTTTATGGATTTTCTAGTTCTAGTTTCATCCTAGTATGCTTTGTGTTCTAATTCCATAAGTATGTGATAGATTTTCCCATAAACCTTCCTATAAGGACACATAACAATGGTTGTTTTGTCGGATATCCTCTAATACCATAAGTATCTTACAACCATTGTCTATAATCCTTCCTATTATGTTTAATAGTTTTCTCTAAAATTCCCTTAATCTCTATGTTGGACACTTCAGTGTGGTCATAGGTTTATGGGTTATAGGGTGTTGAGTTTTTATGATGTACTTATTTTTTAAAAAATCCACCACTATCCTATTTAAAAATATTTTCCCCTAGTTTTTATGATTTATCATGGAACTCTAAATCTAAAAAATATGTTATCCTTCGAAAAATCACACACAACAAGAGCATTATCAGTTTTGGTAGATTTATCTTCCACCCATTGGGACACATAATCAACTATAAGTAAAATCTAAGAACTGTTAAATGAAATTAGAAAAGTAACATAAAATATATTCCCAAAACCTTAAAAAAATACATAAAAGATAATGGTCATTTGAGTAATTTCTTTTTCTTTTTGAAATATTTCAATAAAACTAGCATTTTTTAAATATTTGGATAATTTCATATGTATATCTAAACAAAATTCCAAATTTATAATGTTTTCTTACTATATTTTAAGTTCTATAGTGTAATCCAAAAGTTATTGAGTGACAAAAATAAAAAATAAATTCAATTTCACTTTTAAGGTATCATCTTTATATCATTTGATAATTGAAAATTTTCTAAAGAAATGGATCTTCGAAGTTGAAGAATCTATATTCAAATTTTAGTCATTTAATTTTGTTTATATCTAAGTGGTTTGGAATTGATAATATTCAAAATGGTTGACTATATACACATACCATCTAAATTTACCTCTAAAAAAGTAGATTTTATCCCCTGGAATGAGGTTTGGTACTGGTCTGTTGGTCATAATCTCCACTTTGGATATGTTGGGAGGTATACTTAAATAATCATCCACATACTTCTCAGCTTCATTATTATATTTTATTTATATGTTTAATTCCTAAATAATAATCATCAATCTCAAAATACTAGTCTTTGAATCTACCATCTTCACCAAATATCTAATAGATACATGGTTAGAAAAAGAAAAAAAGCAACTCTAATAAAATTTGGTCATAATTTATCCAAAGATAAAAATACCATATATTATGTTTTTATGGTTGTGTAGTTTAATTATGACGAATATATGTATCTATAAATATATTAAATTACTTGTGTTTTTCCTCAATTATTTTAGAAAGGAATACTCTAACATCTTGGTTAGAATCTTCATAATGTAGCTTTAATGGTTATTCGCAATTTGGTGGTTTCATTACTAGTGGGTTTATTAATATATTATTCTAATCATCAAGGGAATTCATGTAACCATCATTAAAATAAAAATTAGTATCATTAAAATGGAATCTAGAGAAAGGGATAGAAATATTACTAAAATCATCGATAAACCTTCAGTATAATCTTACATATCCAAAAAATGTAACATGTTTCCCACAAGTTGTGTAAGATAAAGAATTTATCCCTTATATTTTTTATTAATCCACTTTAATTCCATTTTTTTAATTGATATTCTCATGAAATATTCCTCTATCCACCATGAAAATAAAATTTTCAAAATTTTAAACAAGGTTATTTACAATGAAATTTTTCAATATATTTACTATATTTTTCAAATAATGGTTAAAAGAATTTCTATAAAACTATGAAATCATATAATAATACTTTTAAAAATCCATAATTTTATTATAAAATATACTTTCCATGCACCATTGAAATGTACCTAGAGCATTAAATAATCCAACTTGAATCTTGCTATGACTAAATGTGCCTAAGGGATATGTAATGGTGGTCTTATCGGGGTCCTCTAGATCAATGGGTACCATAAAATATTTTGAGAATCCATCCAAGAAGAAATACTGAGTTATCATTACCAATATATTAAACATATAGTCAATAAAGTGGGTGGGAAAATGATCTTTTCAATAGACCTGATTTAACTTATTATATTTTATACAGACTCACCCTTTATTCTGTATTCTCACGAAGATTAATTCATTCTTTTCATTCCTCATAGTGGTTAGTTACTTTTTCTTTATAACTTCATGGATGTAAATTTACCATTATGAATATTTTATTAGATACATGATCTCTATATCTAAGGGAATCTCTAAATCGTTCTTCACTACCTCCATCATGGTGGAATTTAGCCTATTTTTGGGATGCCTATTAGGGTTGTAATCTCCCTCAAATAGTATTCTATGGGAGAATATTTTTAGATTTATTTATGAGATATCACTAAGATATATCCTATTTATTGGAAATTATTTCTTAAATTTTCAATTATATTTTTTCAAGATTTATATAAATATTATTAGAAATTATTAGTCGAAATGTTTCTCCTTCCACGAGGTATACATGTTTCCAATAAATAAGATGTGGTTTCAATTCCAAATTTTGGGGTTGTCTATGAGATGAATTTAAATTTATGTGCCCCATTACTAAATTTTGAATATTCTACACATAAGGAAACATATCAACTTATTATTCTTGAAATAAACCATTAGATTCATAAAAAAATTTGAAGTTACCCAATCCTTCAACATGAAAATAGAATTTTTAAAATTTTAGATAACCTCATATTCATTGGATGTCTCATTTAAAAAATGTTTTCATAAGGATAAAAATTCATGTAATGTACATAAATATTCAGAGGGTTCATCTACTATAATTTGGGATAGTGAAAAAAGTGATTGGTTTTATGAAGGGTTCCTCGTAATGTCAAGAATATTAATGTGGAAAATGTTGTATCCTTACTCCATGGTTAGTATTACTTCGTGAACATTGATTATTTTATTTGATATATTTAAGTATGATCTCATAAAAATGATGTGTTGGTGTCTTAGTGTGATATACCTTGACATGTTCAACATATAAATTTTATCTGGAAATATCAGGCCTTGAACTCCAACTAAAAAATCATCTAAAAGTCCTTCTGAAAAAAATAGTGGCTCTATTTGAGAGATGTACTGCCACTTTTATGGGATTCAAATATTTAATCTATAAATAAGTATACTATAATTGAGGAAATATTCTAAAAGAATATCCAAGACTAAAAATATCATAAAATATAATTAAATGTTCAATAGTGCATGTAGTAGAAAATTTCATTGCATCATAACATTTGATGGGTAATTGGGGTGTGATCAAGGCTAAGAAACTTTTCCTAAGATAAAAATCTCATTCCCTTTCATCATCCTATTCATGGTGAAAATATCATTGAGAATATTAGTAAACTTTTTAATCTATTTAAGAGCCTCTAAATGTGGAATATTTATCTGCACTTTCTTAAAAATTACCATAATTTCTATTTGAATTGTTTCCCCTTAAAGATTTTTGATTGGATCATACTTGATGGTAATGGTGGGGATGATCCATATTCTTTATTTTCTACCATTAGAGTGGTTTTTCTTCTTTATGTCTCCTTGAATCAGCCTTTTCATATTCCTCTTTATTTTCATCATATGTCGGATGGATATCAAGAACATTACTATAATTTCCATCTTGACTTTGTTAGGGTTCTCCCATAACATGAACTTCACGCATGGATTATTCTTTTTCAAGTATAATTTTTTATCATTATTCATCACTGCTCTATTGGTTTTGTTCCACATCAGGTCAGTTCATGCAGTAAATTTTCTTATCACGTTTAGTGGTTATCATGATCACATTATCCTTAAGGTTATGCTCCATTTTTGATGTAATATTTCTTTGGTTTCTTGAATTAAGATCAACAAGATTACTGATCTATATTCCCAACTCTCCCACATCATATCTAAGCTTCTCAACTTTAGGGACTTCTTACTGTTGTTTCATAAGGGGTAGTGCACTAATGGATGGTTTTTAATAGGTTCTATTTTGAAATAATAGGGGGATAGTAGGGTTGTTGTTAATTGGACTTCTTTTATGAATTTTTTAGTGTGGTGGGTGTTGGTATGGTTTGTTTTGCTGCTGAAATGGGACCAGATTTTGGTGCTTGTTTTTAGGGGGTTTATCCTGATTATCTTAATTTTTAAATCCATACTAGACTTTTATGGTCTCTCTCCTTATTTATTTTTTCATAATTTATTGGATTAAAGGATGATGTACAACATTCAATGCCCTTCACTTTAACACACTGTTCAGTGAACTGGTTAGTTGATGAGAAAAAACCACAAATCATAGTTGATGCTTATTTTTCATTAATTTTTTATATGGTAATATATCTTACCATAGTCTTTATCAATTAAATTTTAGACTAATAAGGGTTATGAATTAGATGTTCTTACCATAAGGATTTCTCTTATACTACTACTACTTGTACCATAATGTTGTGGGTTCTATGTGATCTTCTCAATCAAACCCTTAAATTCTATTGGTGTATTTTCATTCAAGGATCCTTTAGATGGGGAATCTAGTATGTTTATCTCAATATCTAGTAGGACTTTTTAATATAAAACAAGGAAGTTATGATCCTATATTTAGTGAAATGGGTAACTAGCACAAATCATTTTGAATCTCACCTATTACACATAAAGAGTTTCTCCTAGATCCTATCTGATGGAATCAAACTCATTTTTAATTACTAAACTCTTATTAGTTAAGAATAATATCTAAACTAAACATTTTTATAAGTCATACCAATCTTGGAACTCTGTTGGTAATAAGTTGTATAGTTAATCCTTAGATTCTCCTTCAAGTGAGAAGAGGAATATACTCTGTTTTAATTATCCTTATATATTCCTCTCAACTTCAATTTAGAGTAGACATGGGTGAACACCATAATATGTCTAATATGTTCTTCTACTTTAAATCCATCTAATTTACAGAGTAAATTAATTAGTCTATTTTTGATTAAAATCATTTAGAAATGTATTCATAGAGATTTGGATGTGATTATTAACAAATTGAGGTCAAAAAAATTCTCTTGGGGTTTGTGTTGGGTTATTATATAAAATAGTAGGCTCATAGTTAGAACCTTATATTTCACATGATTCTTCAAGATTTATTTCTTTAAAATTAGTTTGTAAATTAAGTTTTATATTTCTGTTCAATAGGGTTCTTTCAATTTCAAGATTTAGTAGGTTATGATTTGTGTTAGAAGTGATATTAATACAATTTTAAGGGTTAGATTTGGAACTGACTCCCCAGAAATGGTTTCATGTTTTGAAAACACTTATTAAGGGGTGTGAAAAGGCATTTATTTCCAAGGTTAAAATTAAATAATAGTGGTAATGCCATATTGTCTCTAAATAGGAGTGCTATATAATTTATTATCCATTATTAGTCAAAAAGGGGGTTTGTTTTTAAATTTTTATTGTTTTTTAAAACCAACTATTTAAATAAAATGATTATTTAAAAATAATTAATCAAGAAATAATGATCGAATCAAGGTTGGATTGAAATATTATCATATTATCATATTTTCTAAGTTATCCAATCTTCTTCTATTAACTTTTAAGAGATAAAATCCACCATTTAATCCTATCTCTCCATTGAACAAATAGTGATGGTGAGAAAAATCCTAACTAAAATCTTAACTTATTTTACACTACCTTATATGCAGTTAAGTGTTTCATTGGACAATCCCAGTTAACATAAGAAATTACCAAACGTCTCTTGTTATTCCAAAATATTAAATAGTTCTTGACTAACAATTATACACTGAAGGAAAAATGTTGAGGAATTTACCACTTAGATCTAGCATGATCCATCATATACCAACCGAAATAATGTGATGGGAGATAAATATCATTAACAAAAGAAATAATTGATAGAAATAATTTATAACCAAATAAAATTACACTTGATAATCAAAACTATTATCAAAATACTTAGATGAATTAAAAAAATAGAGAAATAAATTATTTCATGAAGCACAAAAATTCATGTATTACAAAAATATTTATCGAAACTTTTAAAAATCACTTATATATTAACACTATTGGTGAATGGTATCTATACTTAAAACATTATAATAAGGAATCCCAAAACCAAACTATAAGAAAATAGAAAATAAAATTATTAGTTAAATCTTTAAATAATAACGCATGAGATCATCTAGGTTTAGTCTTCCTATAACAGTCACCTCATTTTCTTAAATATTCATTGAATCCTTTCTATGCATATAACCAAGACCACATGATTATATATCAAAAATTCACTTTATTTCTTTCTTCTTATATTCAAATCACCATCACAAATTTATTTTTCACAATATTTGTAGCATTCATTCTTAGGAGTTGACCAAAATATTTGTCATGTTTACATCCGCATGGAAGACACATCTTGATCACTTTCATGATGACATGGTATACCAATGAATTGGATTGATGTTTTAATAATTCCATTTAATAGTACTTGTGATCTCCCAAAAAATTATCTAAGTCTTTAATTGATCGTAAAACACAAATAAATTGATCGATCAAAAGGTTAGATTCAATGGATAGGCTGTATAGAAGATATGAGTATGCATGTTAGGTTTAGTGTGTGGTCAATCTGAAGGAATGTGATATTGATCCAGGAAATTGTAAAATTTTTACCCATGGTCGATCAATGAAATGCATAATCGATTGAATATCATCATGTGGTTGATCGTCACACAATCACTTTATGATAGAGAAATATTTTGTCATGTTTATTTGAATAAAAAGAAAATTTATTATGAAATATTAAATGATAAAAAATTCCAATATTTATTTTTTTATGGAAGGATACCACAAAAAATTGGAAAATGAAAAAAATAATAATGAATTAAGCATGTTGAAGTCATTTAACACCACGATGTGAAGCGGTACGACATGAAACATGAATATTAAAGATGTCATGGATAATCCCAAATCTTGAAACTGAATATCCAGGTGAAAAAGAGAAAAATTACACATCCTGAAAATCATCCATGACGTGAAAAATAAATCATTAAAAGACATAAAGACAAGACATGAAGAAAAGGGGGGGCTCTGGGAAAAACCAAAATTTTTTATGGCGTGATAGATATTTTCACATCATCACACAACCTCAATTTACCCAAAAAATAATTTAGAGCATGAAACATTTTCAAGACCCTACATATTACTAGTCTTCAATACTTTTCAAGATATGAAATTCACATACAGAACTAGAATTGGCAGTTTTTTATTTAAATAATGGTGGATGACCTGTTTAATTATATGGACCCACCAAACCCCACTAAGGATGAACCATAATAATTTATTATCCAATTATTTTGTTCCATGTTTTTTATCTATATATATAAAAATAATTCCTAGGGTATTGAAATAGATCACTCAGTGAGGGTAGTCTTTTAATGATATCCAACTGCAGATTTATTTCACTGATTTCACTTTATTTTATTTCTTTCTTGTAATTTATACCCTCTTCTAAATCAACTCAACTTACCCATTATTAGAGGGGTATTTTTAGCTATTTATCAAGAAAGTGAGATTTTTTACCTTTTTATGCTTTAGTTTGTATGCTAAACTGAATAAAAATCAACTCTTTCTTTTTATCTACAGTTCAATTCTTATTTGTAGTTTTATATTTCCAATTCGATTATGTTCTTTTATGATTAAATTTATTTTAATTTTTTTTGGTGATCCATTTCTTCCTCCACCCAATTATTTTATGTCTACGGTGTAAAAAAAATGGGATTGGATAATGAGTGGTCGGTGATAATTAGAATGTGTGTAGGATTGTGATTGGAACCATTGTTAACAAGGGTATCGTAATACTTAATTGAGGATTTCTCTAATTAATGAAGTGGAACCACGCAAACATCAACACACATAGGAAGGAGGGAAGAAAATTTTAAATATTTTAAATAGGTATATTCCCACGATCACCATCTGGACAAGGGGGAAATAATTAGAAGATAAATCTGTATCATATAAGTCGGTAGAAGAAACATTCATGAAAAATGGGAACTGTGATATCATTTCATATGTCTATCCAGACCTTCTCTAGTCATTGTCTTAAAAATGTTTTAAATAAATTAACTTAAACTATTTTCTACTCACAATTTCTCAAAATCAATTAAATTCAATTTTCAAAAAATCAATAAAAAGTGAAAAATGATTTTATGTGAACTCCTATTTCAGAGAAAACCTAAGGTCTAACTAACTTTAATATACATAGCTAATTAGAAAAATTTCAACACCCCATGATAGGTGCTAATCACTTTACTAAATCACAGTCGATCATCTACCATAGTCAGTTGAGGTGAAAGATTGATTTTTAGTAGCAATTCTAGAATTCCCACGTTACAAAAAAAATCTTTGATTTATTTAAATTAAACACATCCCTCTAAAAATTATTTAAAATATTCATTATTTAGTGAAATATATATTTTAATAATTCTAAATACCAAATAAAATAATTAAAACCCATGTGTTAATCTATTTTTAAACTAAATCTCAAAATATGTTTAAGAACTAAATAGGTGAAAATTACCCATTAAATGATAAATTTTTATGTTTAATATCATTGAAATTACAAGTGAAATATATTAAATTATTAACTCAATCATCTATCCATTCAATGTTTAGGGATGAAAATACAAGTCACATCATGTCCCTTGGGTCATGTCATATCCTTTGGGCAATGTCGCAAAGGGCTACAGTGACGGGTCTCATGCTTTAAGAGGCATGAGGTGCCAGAGGTCACACTAGAAAAGAGGGAGTAAGTTCCTCTCTCATGTTTAGGTTTAATTAATGTTTCAAACCCTATTCATTTCATGAATTAAATAAGTGATAAGGTACATTGTATCATGAACCTTGTGGTCTCACTATAATCCTTGTAGTCATATCACAAACCATGTTGTTTCATTATGATATAGTTAAAGATAATTTTTTTATAATGGTCCAAGTTGTATTTTTTTAGATGATTCTAATTTTGGAACCCCTTGGTATTTCTTATTCCAATACACACTAACATAGGGGGGTAGAACCCACTATCCCCCCTTATTTTTCCTTGTTCCTCTTTAATATAGTTTATTTGGTATAATTTCTTCATGTGGGATTGATGTAAGATCACTCCTCTCTTATTACTTACTCTTTAAAATTCCAATAATTTTATTTTCTTTCTTCCATTTAGGTATTTGAAGAGATAATTTCACCAAAGTATGGTGGAATCATCCCTCTTGATAAAGATTTTTTGTACAGTTTGTAGATGATGTATTCAAGTATTCCTTCATTATTTTTCTTATGTTATGTTTCCTAATGGTTTTATTTAGTGTTTTTAAAGAATTTGGGATAAATTGATCATTGATTTAGGTGTTTATTTTTGGGATTTTTTGTGACATAGATTCGGGTATATATCGGGAGAGGAACACACCTTATTTATCATGGTTTTGGTGACATGATGTTTCCCAGTGAGTTTTGTGTCAAATATAAAAATTTGGGATTTTGGTTGTAAGAGTTTATTTTATTAATTTAATGGTGTTTATTGATTATATATGTGTGCATGGACTCTGAGGAGGATATTACATGATTGAGATGGATTTATTGTTCATCAATTAAGGTTGGTTTCTTTGACTTTATTCAATTCTCTTTCTCAATTGTTTATTTTATATTCATGTTTGAGAATTAGTATTATATACCTAAATATTTCATATCTTGTGTGATATCGGTATTTTATGTGATGGGACTACATTGTCCTAATATTAAACATGTGCTATGTAGCTTGATATATGGTTTTATAGTGGTTCCTCAGTCAAATTATTGTTAGTAAACCTATTTATGGTTTACTTGGTGTAATGAGTTTTTTTAAAAGATCAAGTGGTGTTCCTTTTTAAAATGAGTTTTATAAATAGGTTTTATTTCAATGTTAATTTCAAAGGAAAACGGATGATGTGATAAATGGGTTTTGAAATGGAATTTAAAAGTGAGAAAGAGGTTTTATAAATAATATTTGGGGTGATTTTTTCAAGGGAATAACATGAGTATACATATTGATAGAAAACCCAAAAAAATCCTTGATAAGAAACCCAAATCTATTCCACCCAACAGGTAGATCAGGTGAGTCAATATTCATCATACTAACTCAATTGTCTAATCACTTCCTCTTCTTCAGTGGAACAAATTCCTCATGTTTTATTGGATAGAGAGTTTGTTTCATATCACCACATCATGATATATATGAACTGGATCTAGGAATATTGAAACCAATATAATAACCAAACATAAAGTAAATGATTTCACTTAACAAAAAATTGTATTATTTAATATAGACAAATAAGATTTAATGTGGTTCAAACAAAGTACTACATCCATGGGGGACACTACAAACATTTTCATTTTAGGAGATACAAGTGATTATAGCCTCTCTCGCACAACTTATCCACTTTTCTGTCACATGTAATTAATGTTTGAAACATGCAATCTTCATGAAATCATTGTACCCATTTTAGAGAGTTAGGCCACCACATCTTTATAGAACACTTTTTATAGTCAGAAGGTTTCCACTAACCTATGATCATTACGATAAACCTTCCATTGTTATAAGAAACCAAAAAAAAGCAGTTTTATATTCCATTTAAACTATGAATCACTAGTAATTATGAAACAAAAAACACTTGTGTGATGGTAAAATAATTTTTCGCCTACCCATATCAGGGTAACCTTGATCTGTGTAATTATCTATGTCGGATCATGCCTTTGTTTTATGACACTACGCCCACTGAGCTCAATCTGATAGAATTTTCATCTAGTAATAAGCATTCATTCCCAAATTATCTAAAACACCATAGTAGGAAAACATCCATCTGTTCTATCCAATAATCTATTTTTGATTATCTTCATCCCAAAAATAATTCAAATGTATCATAGAGAAAGTTATAAAAACCCAATAAGTTTATACTTGGATATTGCATCCATATTTCTAGTCAACTTCTTCATTCATTCACATGAACCATTCCACTATCCATTTCAAGTAGTTTACCCTATTCTGTCTAATCATCCAAGTCCTGCTGAGGCACAATGTTTCATCATTCCTTCTTGAACTATTACCTTTGTAAACATATCCATGGGACTTTTCTTCATTGTAGTCTTATAAATATCTAACAATTTCTCATCCAACAGAATTTTTATAATGTGATATTCCAGGTTAATGTGTTTCATTCTCTTATAAAACAAAGGGTTGTGGGAAAGATAGATGGAAGTATGACTATCACAAAATAATATTTTTTATCTTATCCATTTATATACTCATTCATTCACTACACCGACCAAATAATTTCTAATCCCTAATATTTTTTAACTTTCCCAAGGTCCTTCATCTTAAACCTTCTTGATAACTTTCTTTTATGTTTCTCAATTAGTTGGAACTCTAGAGCAGCAATCAACATATTATCCACATTAAAGTGTGATATGATAAATGTTCCATATTCCATGGTTTTTTTAAAAAGTGATCAGACTCACATTTATTGAGACTCACTTCAAAAGTGTTCAACTTCTTATTCCACTATCTTGGATCTTACTTCAATCCATAAATACTTTATTTTAATTTACAAAAAAAAACTCATTCTAATAATACTAAAAATTCATTGGGTCAAATCATGTAAATTTACTCCTCCAAATATCCATAAATAAAATATATTTTTACATCCATCTTCACCAACTGTACATCATTATAAGTAAAAATATTAATAATTGTATGAATGGTTGTGTGTTTTACCACTAGTGAGAAGATTTTATAAAATTAAATTCCTTATTTTACTAAAAATGTTCAACCACCAACGTTTCTTAAAATATATTACTTCCATTAGTTCCCTTTTTAAAAAAACATTCTTTTCCAAACCCCTCATTCCATTTGATATCTTAACCAACTCCCAAGTGTTTTTAGTATTTAAGGAATTCATTTCTTATTCCATGGTTGACTCCCACTATTTATAATCTCTGAGAGTATCTTCATATTCTAGAATATATGGTTCCCCTATGTCTTTTAGAAGTAATAATTTCATATTATCCTAAAATATATAAACAAGCTTCTTGATACATGTGGATCTTCTCAACACAACCTTAGTTTCACACATATGAACCTCTCTGTCTAGTATTCTTGAATCAAGAAAAGTTCCATCCAATAGTTATTCATTTGTTACATATTTTAAGAAATTTGAACATATAATAATGGTAACTATAATCAATATATGTCCGGTACTCTAACTATTGGTGTTCCATCCTCTGATGTTTCTCCTACAAGTTTTGGACATAATTGTTTTCTGGTAACCTCGGTCTAATCACATTGAACTTTGGTAGTTGAACCTTCATCAACTTCCCTCTCATTTAGGTTCTAATCATTCTATAGAAGTTTTTCATTGAAAATAACATCTTTAATTTGGATTAATTTTTTATTTTCATTATCCTATAAGGAGATAACCAAAGTTATCATCACTAAATCCAACAAGAAAACACACTTTGGGTTTCACCTCTAACATATATCTATCTTTAGAATCGATATGAAAATATGTTACACTTCCATGTATTTTGAGATGGTTGACATATGGTATCTTTCAAGACTAAATTTAATTAGGAATTACATTCCAAAAACCAAAAGTTAGATTTCTTTTCACCAGATAATCTGTTTTATTCAAGGCTTCTAACCAAATTCCCTTATGAATTTTTGAGTATATCCTCATACTTTGAGCTTTCTCTATTAATTTCCAATTATTTATATTAGTTAATACATTTTTTTTATTACATGGAACAATATTTTTATACATAACGACTTTATTCTTGTATAATTTATGAAATGTTTTTCAGTTTTATTCTCTGTTATTTTATTTTTGAGAAATTTCAACTTTCTTTCACAATATTTTTAAGCCGAAAAATTCTACTAAATAATTTCATAAAACAAATAAGATTTATTCTTTATGAAGTAAATATAGACCTTATGAGTGGAATCATATATGAATGTCACAAAATACGGTGAAAATCCATACAAGTGAATGGGGTTGGATCCCAATCATCATAATGATTGAGTTTAAACTTTCAGTTCCTTGGTTTTCTTCCATTAAAGTTAAACTAAACTCTATTATATATTACTAAAATATGAATCTCAGATATTATAAGGTCTATGTGATTGGTTTTACGTATTCCATTCACAAATATATCTTTGATATTTTTCTCACAAAGGTGACCAAACTAGCATTTACCATTTTTTAGACAATCATATGATGCCATTTTGATAGTAATAACTTCTTCACTTTGTCTGATAAGGTAAAAGGTACCATTTTTACTCTATGTGAAATCACCATGGAACCTCTTCTGATCTTCTAAAAACAATTTCAAAATTTCATTCCAAAAACTACACCATCATGTTACCCCACTGATATGAGGTTCTTCCAGTTACGTAAAATGTATCTAACATATTTCAGCTTCAAGATAGTTTCACATTTCATCTGAATGTTCACAACTCCTTTTCCAAATATATCTAGAGTTTCATTATTCACTAGATGAATCCTTACCAATATTCCATGTACATAATCATCCACGCACCCTCAATCACCAGTTTAATGAAAATATTCACTTTATTAATATCCCATTATTCCTCTAGAATTGTCATACTCATTATCAGGTTGGGGCCTTCATTCATTGTACTGAATTTTTTTTTTCAATCTGGATGTTTATGTCTCTAATCAATTCATATGATCATTATGGATATATCCCTTCTTCCCACAGAGACAACATGTTGGACCTGAACTTTTCAACTTATTTAGACTTCTTCTCTATGAATTGTCCTTTGAATATTTTTTCTTCTAACGGTAAATCCTTTGAACTGACTACCCCCTTCTGGTATCATTTAGATAATTTCAAGATAATTTTTAAAATTAATTCATTCTCAACTCTTTACTCAAAACCAAATTTTTAATATCTTCAAATATAATATCTATCTTCCTATTGAATTTTATCATGGTTATCACCATGGAATCCCAGCTCTCTAAAAGTGGATAAATAAGAAGTAAATACCAAAAACTCTCTTTCAATGTTATCTTCATAGATTTGATCATCCCTCAGTCATATTGAATTCATTTATAAGATCGCATGTAGGCCTTCCACTCAATGAATTTAGGCTGAACAATTTATAAAATATGAAACATTTTTCAATAGTTTTTGGCTTCTCATACATTTCAACCATCACTTTCATAAAATCCGTATTATTTTTATACTTTTAAATGTAAAATACAACATTTAAAAAAGTGAAAGAATGATTAAATACAAATCCTTCATATCCATCCACCCCATTATGCTTCATCCTTTCTCTCGTTATTGTTTTTGGGAAAATGAACATCAAGATATTTCTTTATCATTATATCTTCCAACTAAATTCTCTAAAATGAAATCTTCATTCCAGATATCTTTTTTATAAAAACTTTTCCTTAAACTAAATTCATTATATTGATAATAGTAAACCAACTAAAATCTAATAACTATCTAATAAAAGGGGTAAATCACATGAATGTTGTGATTGAATCAGCAATGAACCATAGATCCCTTTAATACAACTTATTGTAGGGGAAACTTAGAAACCCTTTGAGAAGAAACTTATGTTCATTATAGCATATACAAGGACTTAGTGAGGCAACCTTCACAAGATAAATGTGTCCTTCTTATCGCCTCAGCCTACACAACAGAACAACTTTAAAACATTTTATCACATGGAGATCTTGTTTGATATCTCCACCTCCCGATATATTTTCATTGGAACTATTAATAGTGAAACCATCCTAATCACCACAAATAAACTAAAATATTTAACTTAAAACAAAATAGAAAAATTAAATATGGATGAATAAGATTTAATGTGGTCCTAGAAAAGTTATACATCTATAAAGAAACACTATAAACATTTTCATTTTAGGAGATAAATGTGATTAAGATCCCTCACTCACTTCCTCTCTATTGTTCTGTCTTATAAAATGAATGCTATAAATATGAACTATTTATAAATTCATTATACAACTATCAAAGAGCTAGAACACCACCTCTTTATATAAGTATTTTTTCAATCAACAATTATGCACATACCTACTATTTTTTTAGTTATTCTTCTATTGGCTTGAGAAATAGTTGATACCCAATTGTATCTTCCCTCACAACCACCAATCACCCGTAATTAAAAAATAAAAAATAGCTATGTGAGGGTAGTAGTGTAAATACTCAGAAATCCATGTAATGTTTTTAATTATATAGAATTATTTTGATTTTGCGGTTTCTAACGACACATAATTCTGACGCCCGGAGTGCCCGAAATATTTTTCCGAAGTTTCTGAGTACGTTCAGTGAACTTAAGAGAGGGTTTTGGTAACTTTAGAACTGGTGCTCAGAATTGAAATCCAAGGGCACCATTGAACTCGCAGTGCCGGTGATTGCTTAGGGGGACCTTCACCTCATCTATGTTTGGTCATGAACAAAAGTTGGTTTTCCAACCTTTCATGGAGGATAAAGAAAAAGTGGAATAAAATAAAAATTTGTTAAACATAAATTTTATTTTATTCAAACATTTTTAAATTAAAGTGGGGTCCACCCGAACTAAACCCCCAATTTAATTCTTTTCAACCTCCCTCCTTCATTAAATGAAGTTATTAGGGGGAGGCTCCTCAAATTCAAGTGTTTTTTCCTCCTTTGGAAGTTGCTGGAATTGGTGCTTTGGATAGAGAAAACTTCTTGTTGGAGGAAATATTTGGAGGAAGAACTCTTCTTCTACAAACGATGTACTTCTTCTTCTTTGATCTCCTTCTAGAACAAGGGAGGAAGCATCATCCTTGAAGAATGCCGACGACGTTGTCCTCGACTTCTTCTTCCCCAATATCAATGAATCCGAGGCTGGGGTTCGACCTTTGTCAATTTTTTATTGTTCCTCATTTTCTTTCATGGATTATGATTCGAAGATGCATGTTAACACTCAAACGCGGAGGGTGTGAGCCGAACGAACACGGACCGACCCCTCCTCCTAGATTTGTGGATTTTGATGGTAATCATGACACAAGTTCGCATTGAGTAAATTTCATCAACGATGGTCATGGATAAAATGTGGCATCCCGAGGAGTGTGAAAATACTTTAGGAACGAGAATTGGGCCACCGGAACTCGTGTGGTGTCCCACGGAAGGTTCGCTGGTGGTCGGAACCGGCGACTATCACTGATAGAATGAAGGGAAGGGTGGTCGACACTCCGACTGGCCGTGTGGACGACGACAGTGCGACCGTGCCGCCAGAGGAGTGGGCCATGGCCGATGGGCCATGGCAGTGCAGCGGCGACCGATGCAAGGTCGGTCGCGATGAGAACCGGCATCTCAGGCCATTGGGTTTCCAGGGAAGGTGCGCCGCTGTGCACGCCATGCGGAGGAGAAAGGGGCCATGACCTTGGCCGTAGCGATAGAGGATGGGTGGCCAGAAGGGCGGGCCGCTGGAGGAGGGTCGACGCAACCACACCGCGCGGGAGGTGACTGTCCACTCGGCCAGCTGGGAACAACGGGACCCGCCGTGGGGGTCCCGCGTGACACGGACCGGAACCACATGGTGCCGGATCCGTTCTGCCCAAATGGCTATGCCATTTGGGACTCCAGGGGGTGCGGGCATCCCCTAGACATAGCTAAGGCAGACCTCATGGGGGCCTCCAGATGCGGGCCTCGTGCGGGCTGAGCTCAGCGTGGGCCGGACCCAGCACGGGCTAGACTCAGTGCGGGCGGGGTGGCCCCCGTAGGCCGGTTCAAATCCGTAGACCGGGTTGGACATTGTTCTAGACCTGGGTTGGGTTGTGTTGATCACAAACTAGGTCAGGTCAGTCCAGGCCAGGTCGGGCGGGGTCGGTCCGACCGGGCCGGACCAGCCCCAGACTCGCTTTGACCTGTTTCCACTCTTTTTCCCTTAACATGAGATATGGGCGTCCAATTTACAAACCATTTATGGAGATGGAAACCTTGGAGTGAGACGGTTCTTTTCGTTTACCCCACTTGAGGTTTGGATGTAGTTGGTGTACATATGGGTCGGATCGAACTTAAATCCAACCAGGCCCTCGGAACGGAAATGTCAATAACTCTCAGACCATGCATTTGATTCATGCACTATCTATCATGTTGTGTTCATTATGACAAGATGGATATTATGGTACATAAAATTTGTAATTCATGGTAGTTGATGTATCGACACATGGCTTGAGGAGCGGACCCTCTCAGAATCAAGCGTGCTTTGTGTGGGAACCCTGTGGCTGGCTGCATTGTGATAAAGGGATCCTACGTAGACTGAGTACTATTCCCGGATCTTATGTGGGTACGACAGCTCTGACTATTGATCCGGGATCCTATGTGGGGTTGAAAGAGTAGATACTTCAGTGGCTACGTCTAATCATCTCTATCTCTCTACATAAGTTATATACCTTTGTGAGCTAAGTCTTGACTTCATGTAGTTGTCAAAAAGATATCTTTCTTCCTTGGTGGAACTCATTGTTATTAGGCTCAAGAGTTGGTTCCAGATTGTATTTGATTACTTAGGTATATGTATGGGAATATACCTAAATAGGGTTGGATGATACTTTTTTGATTCTATCCTTACTACTGTGGTTTATCCTTAGTGGATTCTAGGAGACCTTCAGGGGTCTCGAGGTCCCTACTGAGTATCATTATACTCACCCTTGCACGGGCTTCGCCCGCACCTTGTTGTGTCCTGTGCAGATGATGGAAAACAGTGATCAAGACTGAGAGAGAGATAGATGGGAGGCTGCTCAGAGCTGGACTTAGATGGGGCATACCTCTAGGAAGACTTGATCGAGATCTATACCTACCCTTTAGGTAGGATTCCCCAGTGGAAGATCTAAGAGATGTTTTACCTTTTCCTGTACTTTTACTTCTGCTGGGTTTGTATACTAGACCATTTAATTTTTTCACTCTTTTACTATATTAGTACTTTTTGGTTATCTTTGGTTGTGTACAGTTTTGTGAGTTGTAGGTTTAAAGGAAGTTCCTTCCATTTTCTCTGGGATATGCCTTTTGGTGCTAGTCGCTGGCCCCTGGCCTAAGGAAGGCGGGCTTGGGGTAGTCACGGCACGGGCCTCAAGGATCGGTCGTGACAAATTGGTATCATAGGATTCTGTTCTACCGTAAAACATTCGACACTGATCTTTTAACAGAAATAGTGTTAAGTGTTTTAGGTGTGTTATCAATTTAGGGAAACTGATGTTGGTGCGGCGATCAACGTATCCATACACTAGGACTCTGACTTCTGATTTCTAACTCAGTTCACGAAAACACTAATTGCATTTGTGTTTCATTTGGAATGTTTTCTTTGTGATATATTTGAGTCAACTCACCAGGTATAACTTATTGACAGTGGAGTAGCTGTTTCTTTTTAGGATAGCACCATGCAAACAGCCAGCCAGGGTTCCAAGTTTTTTACGAGATGGTAGCCCACCGAGCAGTGAGGCCTTGGTGTTAGTCCCTATCATAGCAGAGGCACCAGCGGTACCACTACCCATTAGGCCACTGATGCCACCGACCCTAGTAGTATAGAGTTTACGCTTCCTAATCACATTGCACGAGTTCCAATTCCATAGGCTGCCCAGGTTCAGGGGTGAGACGGACCCGTATGCAACTGAGGATTGGATGGAGGCTATGGTGAGAGTCTTCAGACTGGTAGGGACACCAGCCGACCTTATGGTGATCCTTTCCTCGAGTCTCCTTCATGTAGCATTAGGCAGATGGTGGAGCCTGATTCTCCTAGTGCATGATGAGGAGACACTTCTATGGGCAGACATTGAGAGCTTATTTTGGTCGGAGTTTGTCTCAGCCACCCTATGTGCAATGAAGATACAGGAGATACTTCATCTACAATAGGGTAGCATGACGGTGGCACGATACTCAACGAGGTTCACCGACCTCTCACGCTACTCCACAAATATGGTGCGGGACCCATTCTTCAGGGATCAGACCTTCGAGAAGGGGCTCAGGCAAGAGATCAAGGCTTTAATGATCTCCCTCATCATCCCGACGCAGGTAGAGGTATTGGAGCGATCCCTCTTAGTGGAGAGTTTCTCTGATGAGAAGTCACCAGTAGAGAGACCCACCATCGGGTGTCATGTAGCAGAGTCTTCTGTAGTTGGAAGAAGACAGATGTTGCAGATATTCAAGCAGACCAGGACATTTGGTGGATGACCTCATGATACGGGTTCGGTTGTGCAGGGCACATGAGACAAATCCAGTCATATGAGGAGCATCCAGTGCTACGCATGCAGCAGGCAGGGTCACATGGCTCATGACTGTCTGACCCATCGTGCAGATGATCAACATACAGTTGAGGGACCACCCAGGTAGAGGCATAAGTTCAACTGTGGTGGTCTGTAGGGAGCAGGCGAACATGGCAGAGGAGCTGGCTAAGAAGCAGGTAGTGGGAAATTTTTCGAGGTACTACCACCACCACTACCAAGAGTTCCACCCTAACCACGGGGATCAGGTGGACAAGGGTGAGCTCAACTCTAGGCAGCTGAGTCCAACGACCACGGCACTCCTGAGATGATTTGAGGTACGATCTATGTCTACTCCACCCTATCTATTGTACATCTAGACATAGGTGAAAGTCATTCTTTTATTTCCACTACCCTTGTGCGGAGATCGAAGATTCTTGTGGAGTCGTTGGATCAATCTTTATGGATAGAGACTTCTACGGGAGAGGATTCAATGATTACACACTGGTGCCGGTAGTGTGATCTCACTCTAGAAGGCGAGAGCTTTGACTGGGATCTTCTAGTAGTGGCATCGAGGCTTTAAGACATCATCTTGGGTATGGATTTCTTATCCACATTCCATGCTCAGATCGACTACATTAGGCGGAAAGTGCAGTGTGTCCATGAGGATGGGACTAGGTTTACCTTCATCGGAAAGAAGGGAGTCTTTGCAGTGCAGGATGGACTTAATCAGAGGAGGGGGCAGCCGATCACTCATCAGTTGGTTATCCTTATCCTCGGAGCAGTTGATGTGCAGAGTCTAAGCTATCCTTTTTTGGTGGATTAGTATGCGGATGTTTTTCCTAATGAGGTGCTAGGACTACCTCCTCGCAGAGATATAGACTTTTACATCGACTTGTATCCCGAGACGACACCGATATCTATGTCAGTGTATTGGATGACTCTCTCGGAGCTTCGTGAGCTATGAGTACAGTTGAAGGACTTGCAGGGAAAGGGTTTCATCGGACCCAGTGTTTCATCATGGGAAGATCCAATTTTGTTATCCAAGAAGGTGGACAGGAGTTTGAGGATCTGTGTGGATTACCGGTGCCTGAACCAGGTGACCGTGAATAAAAAGTATCCACTTCCTAGGATTAATGACCTCTTCGATCAGCTGAATGGAGAACGCTGGTTCTCAAAGATAAACCTCTGATCGGGCTACCTCCAGCTCAGAGTATGGGAAAAGGATGTGCAGAAGATGGCTTTTATATGTCGGTATGGCCACTACAAGTTTTGGTTATGCCATTCGACATAACCAACACATCAGCTGTGTTCACAGGACTCATGAACAAGATCTTCCAGCCATACCTTGATCACTTAGTGGTAGTCTTCATCGATGACATTCTGATATAATCGGCTACAGAGGAGGAGCATGCCAATAATTTGTGGATAGTGCTGGACACACTCCAAGAGCACCAGCTTTATGGTAAGCTCTCAAAGTGCCAGTTCTAGATCTGGGAGGTTCACTTTCTAGGACACGTCGTCTCATAGGATGAATTTTCTATGGATCCAGTGAAGATTGAGGTTGTGCTAGCTTGGGAGCCACCTAGGAGTGTGATGGAGATATAGAGTTTCCTGGGTCTAGCCGGTTATTATTGAAGATTTTTGACAGACTTTTCTAGAGTTGCAACACCCTTATCGACATTGATGAAGAAGGGGAAACCCTTCATATGGTCATAGAGGTGCCATCTGAGTTTTCAGGAGTTGAGGAAGAGGCTGACTAGTGCACCCATCTTGAGGCTACCAGAGGAGGGCGTTGGGTACGTGGTCTACTGTGATGCATCAGGGACTGAGCTCGGATGTGTTCTGATGTAGGAGCAAGTAGTGATAGCTTATGGTTCTCTTCAGCTAATACAACATGAGCAGAACTATGCTACCCATGACCTAGAGTTAGTAGCAGTGGTCTTCACCTTAAAGATGTGGCAACACTATCTGATGGGTGAGTGTTTCACAGTCTATTCTAACGACCAGAGTCTCAGGAATATCTTCTCCCAGAAGGACCTAAACCCGAGATAGCGGAATCGGCTTGAGTTCCTTCAGGACTATGATTTTGAGATAGTCTATACTCCTATGAAGGGGAACATTGTAGCAGATTCTCTCAGCAGAAGATCATGTATTCATCTATTAGTAGAGGCGACTGATCAGTTGGCCGCTTTGCAGATTTCTTATGTTGACCGAGATAGAGCAACTTTCCTACAGTCTCTTATAGTCACACCCCCACTCCTTCAGAGAGTCAGGGAGGCACATCATGGGGATATTGACTACGAGGCTCGATGTGCACAGATATCCACAGGGCTGGGACCTGATGGATTTTCTTTAGGTGGGGAGCACATCAACCTCTTTAGAGGACATACCATGGTACCAATGTCTCTTCAGGAGTACGTGTTGAGGGAGTTCCACACATCACCTTTAGTGGTACATCCAGGTATGGAAAAGATGTACTAGGACCTTCGACGATAGCACAGGTAGCCAGGTATGAATAAGGTAGTAGCATAGTTTGTCTCTCAATGCCTCACTTGTCAGCAAGTGAAGGCAGAGCACCAGGGACCAATAGACTTGGTTCACCCTTTAGAGGTCCCAGAGTGGAAGTGTTATGGGATATCCATGGATTTCGTGATAGGACTCCCACATACATCCATGGGTCATGATTTCATCTCGATGATTGTTGACCGACTCACCAAGTCGGCCCACTTCCTTCTGATCAGAGATAAGGGTTTAGTGGAGATCTTGGGACGCCTCTACGTGCAGGAGATTGTACGGTTTCATGGAGTGACTTTGATGATTGTCTCTGATCAAGATACACGTTTCACTTCCCGGCTCTGGAAGGGGTTTCAGGAGGCTTTCGGGACAAAACTATGTTTGAGCACTGCCTTCCATCATCAAATGGATGTCTTGACTTAGAGGACCATTCAGACTCTCAAGGACATGCTTTTTGCACGCATCCTCAACTTTGGTCGCAGTTGGGAGGACCACTTGCCTTTGGTGGAGTTTGCATACAACAACAACTATCACTCCACCATCGAGATGTCACCTTTTGATGCCATGTATGGACGACCTTGTAGATCGCCACTGTGCTGGATAGACCAAGGGGAGTCAGCACCCATGGGATCGGAGATGGTATGGGCTACCACATAGAAGGTGTAGATCATCCAGGAGCGGATGAAGACTTTACATAGAAGGTAGAAATATTATTCTGGCAGGAGAGAGACACCTCTGGTGTTCCGGGATGGTGACCACGTCTTTCTATAGGTCTCACCTCAATGAGGTTTATGGAGATTTGGCGGAGGTGACAAGTTATCTATGAGATTCATCGGACCTTTTTAGGTCCTCAGTAGAGTTGTCGAGTTGGCATACCGCTTAGCTCTTCCACCTCAGTTGCACTGGGTGCACGATGTTTTTCATGTATCCCATCTGGGGACATACGTGCATGATCCTACTCACATCATAGACTGGGGTGATCTTGACATTGATGATGGGGTGAATTTTTCAGAGGATCCAAAGGAGATTGAGGATTGAAAGGAGAGAGTCCTTTGTGGGCGATCGATACCTCTGGTGCGTGTGCGATGACTACACAGGAACCTCCAGGAGAGAACATGAGAGAGGGAGGCTAATATTCATACTTAGTACCCTGACTTGTTTTCCTAGTTTTTTAGTTTTTGGATTTTGGGGACGCAAAGACCTGAGGTTGGGAGAATGTAAAGACCCATAAACCCATGCAATCTTTTTAATTATATAGAATTATTCTGAGTCTGCGGTTTCTGATGGCATGTAATTCTGAGGACCGAAGTACCTGGAATATTTTTCCAAAGTTTCTGAGTATGTTCAGTGAAATTAAGAGCAGGTTTTGGTAACTTTAGAACCAGTTCTTGGAATTGAAATCTGAGGGCATCGTTGAACTCACAGCGCTGGTGATTTCTTAGTGTGACCTTCACCTCAGCTGCTTTTGGTCATGAATGGAAGTTGGTTTTCCAACCTTTCATGGAGGATAAAGAAAAATTTGAATAAAATAAAAATTGGTTAAACTTAAATTTTATTTTATTCAAAACTTTTGGAATTAAAGTGGGGTCCACCCGAACTAAACCCCCACTTTAATTCTTTCCAACCCCCATCCTTAATTAAATGAAGTGATTAGGGGAGGCTCCTCAAATTCAAGTGTTTTTCCACTACGTTGGAAGTTGCAGGAATTAGTGCTTTGGCTGGAGAAAACTTCTTGTTAGAGGAAATACTTGGAGGAAGAAATCTCCTTCCACCAATGACGAACTTCTTCTTCTTTGATCTCTTTATGGAACAAGGGAGGAAGCACCATCCTTGAAGAACGCTGATGACATAATCCTCGACTTCTTCTTCCCCAATGTCAATGAATCTGAGGCAGGGGTTCAAGCTTTGTCAATTGTTTCTTGTTCTTCATTTTCCTTCGTGGATTATTATTCGAAGCCGTATGCTATCACTCTAACACGGAGGGTGCGGGCCGAACGAACACAACCCGACACCTCCGCCTTAGTTTGTGGATTTGGATTCTAATCGTGGAACGTGTCCGGGTTGAGATAATTTCATCAACGATGGTTACAGATAAAAGGTGACCTCCCGAGGAGTGCGTGGATACTTTCAGAATGACAATCTGGCCACCGGAACTTTTCTGGTGACCCGCAAATGGTTCAATAGTGTTTGGAACCGGCGAGCATCACCGGTAGAATGAAGGGAAGGGAATTTGTCACTCCAGACATCTGTGTGGATGGTGGTGGTGCAACCCTGATATCTGAGGAGTGGGAAATGGCCGGTGGGCCCTAGCAGTGCAGCGGCGGCCGGCGCAAGGCCTTCCGCGAAGAGAACCAGCAGCTTGGGCCACCGGGTTGCCGGGGAAAGCGTGGCACAGCGCGCACCGTGCAGAGGAGCAAGGGGTCGCGACCTTGGCCACAGCGATGGAGGACGGGCGGCTGATAGGGTCAGCGGACGGAGGAGGCGCGGCGCAAACACGCCTCGTGGGAGGAAGTTGGCCGCTCGGCCAGCTGTGAAAAGTGGGACCCGTCGTGCGAGTCCCGCGTGACATGGACCGACGCTACGTGGTGTCGGATTCGTACCGCATGAATGGCTATGTCGTTTGGCACTCTAGGGGGTGCGACCTCCCCCCTAGATGATGCGAGGGTGGACCCCATGATTTCTGTCAGCCGCAGGCCTCGTGCGGCCCGATCCCAGTGCGGGCCGGACCCAGTGCGGGCTGGGCCGCCCCTGCGGGCCGGGTCGGGTCATATCGGTCCGACGGGGCTGGACCAGACCCAGACCCACTTTGACCAGTTTTCACTATTTTTCCCATAACTTGAGCTATGAGAATCCGATTGACGAATCTTTTACGGCGATAGAAACCATGGAGTGATACTGTTCTTTTAGTATACCCCACGTGAGGTTTGGATGCATTTGGGGTACATCCGGGTTGGATTGAACACAAATCCAACTGGGCACTTGGAACGGAAATGCCAATAACTCTCAGATCGAGCATCCGATTGACACACCGTCTGTCACGTTGGGTTCCTTATGACAAGAAGGATCTTCTAGATACATGAAATTGGGATTTCATGGCAGTTGATGGATCAATACTTGGCTTGAAGAGCAGGCCCTCCCGAAATCAAGCGTGCTTTGTGCGGGAACCCTATGGCTGACTACATTGTGATAAAGGGATCCTATGTGGACTGACTACTGTTCCAGGATCCTACATGGGTACGAAAGCTCTGACTACTATTCCGAGATCCTATGTGGGTTCGACAGCTTCAACTATAGTTCCAGAATCCTACGTGGGTTCGACAGCTCTGATTACTGTACCGGGATCCTATGTGGGTTCGACAGAGTAGATGATCCAGTGGATATATCTAATCCTCTATATCTCTCTACATAAGTTGTATACTTGTGTGAGCTGAGTCTTGACATCTTGTTGTTATCAATGAGCTATCTTTCTTACTTCATGGAACGGGTTGTGCTTAGGCTCAAGAGTTGGAGCCATATTGTATTTGATTACTTAGGTATATGTATGGGCATATACATAAGTAGGGTTGGATGATACTTTGTGGTTGTATCCTTAATACTATTTTTTATCCTTTGTGGATTATGGGATACCTTCGAGGGTCATGGGGTCCCTACTGAGTATTGTTATACTCACCCCTACACGGGCTTCGCCCGCACCTTGTTGTGTCCTGTGAAGACAACGGACAACAGTGATCGAGGCTGAGAGAGAGACAGATGGTAGGCTGCTCGGAGCTGGACTTAGACTGGACGTACCTAAGGGACGACTTGATCGAGATCTGTACCTACCCTTTAGGTAGGATTCCCTAGTGGACGATCCAAGAGTTGTTTTACATTTTCTTGTACTTTTACTTCAGTTGGGTTTTTATACTGACCCATTTACTTTTAAAACTCTTTTACTATATTAGTACTTTTTGGTTATCTCTGGTTGTGTACAGTCTATGTGAGTTGTAGGTCTAAAGGCAATGCCTTCCCTTTTCTCTGGGATATTCCTTTTAGTGCTAGTCGCTAGCACCTGTCCTAAGGAAGCCGGGCTTGGGGTAGTCATGACACGGGCTCCTGAGGACAGGTCGTGACAAGTAGTGAGTTTACTCTAAATGTGTATACAACACCATCAGTTTTTATGAATTTATTTATTTTTAATAAATTAAATCTATTTGATGGATTACATTACACACAACATCAAGTTTTAGCAGAACCATTATATAATATTAATTTAGTTATATAATTGTGATTGTTTTAAACTAGCCATTGAACATAGTGATATGAATATAAATAACTGATTTTTAAATATTAATTATCATTTTTTATATAAATAAAACATATTTATAACAAAATACATAATTTTTGGTAAATTCTTCACATGTTTCCAAAATACTATTTTCTCAAAAAAGTTGTATATATCTTTTTGTGAACAATAATAAATTTATTTTCTAACACATTTATAAAATGGATATGATAATATAAAATTAATTTTTTAATTAATAGTTTCAAAATTATATTATGGTGAAATTTCATTATTTTTTTGAAAAGTTTCATTTTTTTGGTGAAAATTGAAAAATAGAAAATTTTAGTTGAAAATTTTATTTTTATTTAATTAATTTATAAATATTGGTTATATTTTAATTTTTTTTTTAAATAAAAATTAGTTAAATAGTACATAAATTAATCTAATTTATGTAATTTCAATTAATTTTAAGTTGAAATTGGATATAAAAACATTGTAAACATTTTATCCTTTTCGTTATAAAAATATGATTTCACATCACGCCTTCAAGATTAATTTTAAATTATTTTTTTAAAATTATGTGTATAGAATTTTTAAAAATTGATTATATATTTTTATTTATAATAATATATATTTTATAATAATTCCAACTAAATTTTTGACTAAAATGAATAGTGAATGTGGTAAAAACTAATTACCATGGTTTAGGTAAAATTGGGTTTACCGAAGGTTGAAATAAAATTATATGGGTAAAAATAACCTATAGAATTGTATAAACACTATTTTATAGAAATATTTTAACCATTAAACCTATAATGTTTGGTAATGGTCCATTTTGAACCTTTTTGAAATATGAAAAATGTGGCACCACTCAATTCTTTTCTAAAATACCAAGTGTTTCCTCTCCTCTACTTATAAAAGGTCACCCCCTATTCTACATTCTTCACACATCCAAACCTATTTGTTTCAAAAAAATATCTACCCAAATCACCTCTAAACTTCCCTTACCTCATTATAGAATCCTTATTTTGGGTATAAATCCATCTTATTAAGGCCTTTTGTGGAATATAAGGAAGATACATGAAGAAGAGGTAATGTTCATCAATGAGTGTTTTTGTTTTATTTATTCCTCCACCCAATTAAATTACTATTATATCATGCTTATATAATAACATAAATATATTTAATATACTAATATGGTGTTATTTTATAGAATTGCCTACAACCATCTAGACTTCTATCAAATGGGTGACAAAATTAACATTCGTGTGTACGGCAAACTACCACCTCAGGAATTAATATAATTCATTTTTTCATTACCACATATAAAGTCTAGCCATAATGATGGATTTTTTAATGATATATGATATATATGAAATTTATGATGTTTTTATTATTCTGTAATTTTTATATCACTCATACCTTCAATCGTTCCATTTTCTGGGAATATAATAACGCTATTTCTGTGTACAACGAACTACCGCCTCACTAAGTGATATGATTCATTCATGCTATACATAGAATTTTTTGAGGATGGGTTTAATGAAAAATCATAATATATATTAAATAAACATGATTATGAAATGATAATATATATTATTTTCATTTCTTTCATTCAACCCAACAAGAAAATGAAAAACAATGTTCACGCATACATATGGCCTACCATCTCCGTGAACAGTGTGTTTCATTTCCTATCACTAAATTTTATGGATAATTATAAATAAATATATATTGAATATATATTATTTTTATATCATGGTTATAATTAGGAATATGATTAAACCATAATAAAAGTAATAAGATAAGAAATATAACAAATCAAAAATAATATAAAAAACAAAGTTGTTATTACCTAAAACATAACTTTAACATGGAATTGTTAATAAATGGGTTATAAAATGGTATAATAAAATCATATATGGTGTGATATGTTTTAATATGGTTCTTTAATATGTTTATAATAAACTTATACATATTATACAGTATGTTTGAATGAGTATGAGGGAATTAAAACTTAAAGTAAGGAATTTATTTCTCATATTTTTTTCTTTTGAGAGACACATGCCATGTTCACTACCTATTTATTTTATATGGTATGTATACTTCCCCTGAATGTATTTAATGATTATTATATTTAGAATTATTTTTATTTTCATATCAATTTGAGTATCTCTCTTTAATGGTATTTACAATTAAAATGTTACAAATACAGTATGGTATTTTTGTCTCAATTTTCCTTATTTGGAATGTGTGTTATGTTATACACCTATGTTATTTCATGAGGTGTATATAAATCCCATTTGACATGTAATATTATGAAAATATTCATCCTTGTGATATTTTTAGATTAAATTTATGTTACAACTTCATAGGTATTATGATTCAATTCTACCAAAGTTGTAAGGTATTTAATTATACAATCTAATCATTTATCAGGATTTTTTATGATTAAGTCTCCAATGTTGACATCGTGGGATTTAACTCTAAATAATTATCATGTATTTTATTATCCTTTTTTTATTTTATGAGAATACATGTTTTAATTTTCCTCTCATAATGTACTCAAGATTATAAAATTGATGTTTTAAAAAAATTATCTTTTCGATTGAAAATACTTTTTCTTCAAAAACCACGTTTTCTAAAAATATTTTTAGTTGTCCTAATTTATTTAAATTCTTTTATTAAATAAATTGATACCCATGTTTTACATTTTTCAAAATATTTTGAAAGTAAACTTCATGTAATTTTTATAAATAATTCCCATTTGTATTTTACTAAAAATTTGAAAAGAATGTTTATTTTAAACATGCACATCATGAATAATATTTCATGCTTTGAAGATTGGTCAATAATTTCTACATTCCATTGATATTTTTAAAATTTCTTTTAAAATAATTTTTTTTCTTAATATTTTAGAAGTTTTCAGATTTTAATTAAATTATTTAAAAATGAAATGATTTTTAAAATTTTTATGTTTTTAAAAATCTTCTTCAAAGAAGAAATGATATTTTCATTAATAAATGTTTTAAATAATTGATCAAAATTATTTTCCATATAATATTACATCCATTAATGTTACATATGCTTTATTAGGAAAGGATTAAATGATACCATTCATATTATTTCATAGAATGGTTTATGTTTTTATATAATGATTTCTATAAAACTTGTTTATATTCTACAGGTTATAGCATGGGGAGATTCTTATGAAACACACTTCTTATCATGGATAATTATATCATGAAATTAATAAATGATTATAAAACATGCCCCTTTTCCACAGGTTATGATATGACGATATGCTTAGAGAATCCTTTTCATTTATTGGGTTATGATATTTTGAATGGTTTATGATCTTGTGACTCACATATGTATGATTTTTATTATGTGATTATGGTTATGTTATAACCAAGAAGAGTGGTTATGTTATAACCAAGAAAAGTGGTTACATAATAACGAAAGATAAGTGGGACATATATCTTCCTCCAAGTCATTGGGTAATAATTTATATCTAATGATATTGACATAACTAGAAGGGGAAGTGAACCTGGTTCAGTAAGAAAGCACTGGATGAATAAGTGAATTGTGTTTAGTAAGATGTTACTGGAAAGGAAATTCAATCTACTTTAATAATATAGGGCTATAATGTAAGTGAAACCATTTTAGTAAGATAGTTTTGGAATGGAGAGTGATCCTGGTTTGGTATAAGAGGGAAAAAATAGGGAGTAAACCCAGTTCAGTATGGTAATTTATCTTGTCGGTTGGTTTAGGGAGTGAACTCATTATAATATGATATCCTTGGTAGTGAGCCTTGACTAATATGGAATGATTTTATATTCTTATTTTAATTCCAAAAATCCTTGTCTTATGACAATTTTATTCTCTCATGGCTCATGTTATTTTATTATCTTATTATTCATGTCTTATGAACAACCAATATTTATTGCATGACCCCAGATTTTTATCTTTGATATACAGTGTATTTTTTTCAAATGTTATCATCATGTTATCAAACCCTTATGAAATTGTTATACTTAGTGATATGCTTTGTTTACCCTTACTGAGAATATTATCTCACCCTTTCTTATGTTTCCTTTCCCCAGGTTATGAAGAAAGGTTTTATATAGGGTGAACCTATGATGATTACTAAAGGGGAATATTTTTTTGGGATACATTTAATATATTTCACCAAATTAATAGACTGTGATCAAAGTTTCTGAAGGAACTAAAGTATTATGTTCCTTAGGAATTTGTTTGTGTAGTTTAATAAATATTTATCTATAAATATGTAATATCCATGTAAGAAAATCCTGGGATGATATAGTTGGTATCATTGGATAGGTTTAGTTAACCTTTGAAAACTAGGATTAGAAAACCTTACTGGGATACATAAGAATATGTCTAAGGATAAGTTTAAGGATGATTAAATTATTGAAAAATTTCATGGAATTTTGGAAAAGGACATATCAAGTGGTTTCATAGAAATATATCCATATCCAGATGGTACAAGTGGATATATCTCTAGCATAGATTTACCTTGGGGTAATAATCTAGAAAACACTGTATTGATCTAGACTTGATCGATAACTGGTGCACAACAACAAGACTTACTACACACCTAGTTTGAAGCTCTCGAAATATATTCTTTGGGAATGAAAAAAAATATTTATGAATATTCATGAAGGATTTAAATATAACATTCAATGAATGACCAATGATAAAGCAAAGGTGTCATATATTAAAGTAGGTGTAATTATTTATACCACTTATAAGTTATTTTTTCCAAATTCTTTGGTTACCCACTATGATTAGCGTCTCTCACACTATGATTTTGGTTTTAACTGATTTTTTCATCCTAATGGAACCATTTTAATGCTGAGTGTGATGGAAAATGAAATTATTTTCTTCCTGATAATCCAAATGTTATTGGATCTGGAATGAAAAATATTATTGATATGGTCACACAACTTTTTCAAGCTATAAATCATACTGGAATTTCAAATAAACAAATAAGTTAACAGCATTCTATTAAGTCACTCATGAAGAAATGGATCCCTTCATTTAGTCGATCCACTGATCCTCTTGCTTCTAAGAAAAAGATCAATACCAATGAAAATATATTTTCAATTCTCCAGTTTTTGGAACATTAAAAAGTAATTTTCATTGTCTATTGTATGTAGAGTGAAGTGGATCAACTGTGAAATGTTATCAAGAATACAAGGGAACATGAGAAAATTGACTCCATGGATTTGGAAAAAGATTAATAACCTATTTGTTTTTAATAATTACATTCGTTATATTATTTGTATAAATATTGAGAAGGTGTTTCTTGAGCTAAATAAAAAGAATGATAAATATATTGGAACCTACAATGAAAATTTTACAATACTTGTGAGGTATGATTCTGGTATTATCATCCAACCATAGAGTAAGGTTTATCAATTCTTCAGTTGATTAAAACAAATTATCTAAATGGTGTTATCCATTAGATACATCAGTAGCAATAAAAATATTTTTGGATGTACTATAAAGGTGGAAATAGAGGTTGGAGTTATGTTTCAATTTCATGGTTTTTACAAGAAAAAGATGATGTAATTAAAAAGAAAATATAATAACCATAGAGAGAATAATATGATCTTTCCTTTATGGCCAATGTTTGGGGAGAAACGTGGATGAAATTTTCATAAGGGGACAAGTAAAAGGTTTAAGGGTGAAAGGGTAGGTCATCGGGAAATTTATTTCCAAAGTGATGCGAAGAATTTATATACCATTGAGAATTGAGAGAGAGAGATACACAAAATGAACCACACATACTCATGTTTTTTAATTTTTAGTGATTTGGGAAGTATGAGAATCAATTACTTAAGACAACATATATTGTTGATGATATTCTATAATAACCATACAAGAAAAATGATAAATGGAAAGACTGTGAAATCAAAATGGATAGAGTGAATCAGGATAATTAGGGAACACTTGTCCTCCCCTCCTTAGTTGGGAATTTAATATTTTTTTTGTATGAATGGCCCCAATGAAAATATTATTTAAATTTCAGGTGATTATCTACCTCTACATGAATTATAGAAAAATAAAATCACATTTTATATTCTATCAGTGCAAGGATAAACTCAAGGTCCCAATGATTTTTTTTTATAATATAAGAGCTTATATAATGAATAAATGGTCAATTATTATTTGAACAAATATTTACCTACATTATGATTAACTTATTAGTTATGGAAACTACTATGGGTTTATGATTTTATGGTCGAACATAAGTTCAAATTCATTAAAACCTATTTTTAGGTTTTATGTGATGGGAGTTTATCAAGATTAATGATATTTTAAGAGAAATTTATGTTAAGTAAACCCTTTGGTTTTTTATATAGTGACAATTTTATTTTAGGAGGAATTTCTTTACACTTTTTGGGTATATTATTAAAGGTACTTGTAACCTATATGGTTTATCTTATCTTTGATGGTGATATAATTATAAGTTGTAGTCGATCTCCTTAAAAATTAATCATAATTCATTTCCACCAGAGAAGATTTATATTTGGGTATTCTTTCTAGAATATATATTAAGGAAGTGGTAAGGTTTCATTGAGTACAACATTCAACTGTATTTTATAAAAATCTAGAGTTTACCTCAATGTTTTGGAAAATTCTTCAGAAATATCTTGATACAAAGTTTAGTTTCATCTCTATTCATTATCCTCAGATAGATGGTTAGTTTGAGATAATAATTAAAACCCAAGAGGATATGCTAAGGTATTTTTATATGGATTTAGAAGGTTTTTGGGATCAACACCTTCCTAAAGTTGAGTTTTCTTATAATAATAATTTTCACTAGAGCATTCAGATTCCCCCGATAAAACCCTTAATGTAATGAAGTGTTAAACTCTAATATACTATAATGATGTATTAGAAATAAATCTATAAATACATGAACAAGTTGATTGGATTATATATAAATTTAGTGACATTCAACAATATGTAATGATAGATAAAATTTAATATAAATTTAATATTAATAATCAACATCATGATCTATAATTTGAAGATGGTGAGAAGGAATTTATATGAATTTCTACATGGAAGAAATAAGGGAAAACTAATCCATTGGTATATTAGTCCCTTTTTAATACTTTATTGTGTTGGGACAATAGATTATTGATGCCACCAAACCTCTCTTAGGTTTACGGTGTGTTCCATGTATCACTCGTGAGGAAGTACATAACTGATCCATCACATGTACTAAACTTAGAGGTTGTACCACGAGAGAAGGATATTTTTTTTAGGAACAACCATTGGATATTATGGATCATACATAGAAAGTTCTATGAAACAATACCATTCTCTAGATCAATGTTTTGTGGTGAATCTAGTAGTTTGAGAAAGATATATGGGATTCTTGAGGATACAGTGAGGTAGAATTATCCTCATTTTTTGTATCAAAGTGAAACATTTTGAGGTATAAATTCATTTTAAGTGGGGTATAATTTAACACCCCATGTTTTTATGAATTTGTTTTTTTCAAATAAATTAAATCTCTTTAATGGATTGTGTTATAAGAAACACATAGTTTTAAAAATACCATGATATATTATTAAATCATTTATTTAAATACAACCAATATAACCTGGCCGTTAAACTTAGAGATATGAATAGTAATAAATAATTTTTACATATTAAGTATAATGGTTTTATATAAATAAAAAATATTTATAAATAAATATATTATATTTGGTAAAGTCATTATATTTTTCAAAAATACTATTTTTCAAAAGAAAAATTAATTTTTATATCCTTTTGGGAATAATTAAAAAATTAAATTTTTATAAATTTAGAAAATTAATGTGTTAAAATTATTTTCATTTTTTAATTCATAATTTTAAATTTATATTGTGATGAAACTTTTGGATATTTTAGAAATGTTTCATTTTTTGATGAATAGAAAAAAATAACGAATTTAAATTGAAAAGTACCTTTTTGTTTAATTTTTTATAAATTTAAATTATATTTTAAATTATTATTAATATTAAATTATTTTAATGATACATTAATTAATAAAATTTAATTTTATTGTAAAAATTTTAATATTTAAATTTGATATAAAATCTTTGTAAACTTGTGATCATTTTTTTTAAAACTCATTTTCTCGTCACATTTGCAGGATTAATTTTAAATTAATTATTGCCACTTCGGTTAACTGAATTTTTAAAAATTGATTCCATATTTTTTTAAGAATAATTTATATTGTATTAATAGTGAATGTAGTAAATATTAATTGTTGTGGTTAAGGTAAAAATGGGTTTATCAGGGTTAAACTAAAAATATAAGGGAAAGAATAACATATACGATTTTCTAAAAACTATATTATAGAAATATTTCTATCATTAAACATATAATGTTTTAGAGTGGTCTATGTTTTGACCCTTTTCATAAGAAAAACATGGGATCACTCATTTCCTTTCAAAAATACCAAGTGTGTCCTCTCCCTAACTTATAAAAGGCCACCCCCAACATCTCTTATTTATAACTCCACGCCTATTTTTCTCTACCAATACCTACCCAAATAACTTCAAAAATTCCCTCTTCACATTATATAAGCCTTTTATTGGTTATAAATCTATCCCATGAAGTATTTGTGAGAAAACCTAAAGAGGATACATTTAAAAGTGGTAATGTTAATCAACGAGCATTTTTGTTTTATTTCTTCCACCATGCCATTAACTTATTATTTTACCATTAATGTAAAATAACATTAGTATAGTACATATACTTATATGATTTTATGTTAATTTAATGACCTAAAATCATATTCACTTCCATCAAATGGGTAATGAAATCAGCATTCATGTGTACGGTGGAATACCGCTTTGCGAACCAATTTTATTTATTTTTTATTACCACCAATTAAAGATGGTAATAAGGATGTATTTATCATAAATATATGATATATATTATATATATTATGTTATTATGATTCTTTAATTGTTATATCATACATATCTTCATGATTTATCTTTTTTGGGAATACGATAACATCATTTCTGTGTACCGAGGACTATCACCTCATAAAGCAATGTGATTCATTCATGCTATAAATGGAATGTATTTAGGGTAGGTTTAATAAAAATTTGTGATATATAAGAAATAAAAATTATTCCATAATGATAATATATATCATTTACTTTTCTTTATTACAACATAATAAGAAAATTAAAACAATGTTCATCTGTACTTATGGCATACTATCTCCATGAATGGTGTATTTCATTTCTTATCAATAAATTTTATGTATTTATATAAATAAATATATACTAATTATATATTACTTCTATATCATGGTAATTATTCTTTGTATAATTTAACCATGCTAAAATTATAAATACCAAAAATATAACCAATCAAAATATATATGAAAAACAAGGTGGTCGTTACCCAAAACATAACTTTAACATTGTATTGTTAATAAATGTATAAAAAATGGAATAAGAAAATAATATATTAGATTATATATATCAATGTAGTTTTTTAATATATGTATAAAAAACTTATATTTAGTATACATGAGTTTTGAACATGTATGATGGAATTCAAGACTTAAGGTAAGGGATTTTTGTATCACTTTTTTACTTCTGAGAGACACATGCCATGTTCACCAACTATTTATTTTATGTGGTGTGTATACTTACCATGATTTTATTTTATTATTAGTATACTAATAATTATTTTTATTTATATATCAACTTTATTATCTCTCTTTTTTGGGTATTATGATTAAAATGTTACCAAAACGGTAAGGAATGTTTTTCTTTATTTTCCTTCTATGAGACATATGTTATGTTATGCACCTACATTATTTCACAAGGTGTATATGCATCCCCTTTGACATTTAATATCATTAAATTATTCATCCTCATGGTATTTTAAGTTTAATTTTTTGTTATTCCATCATGGATCTTCTGATTCAAGATTACCAAAGTGGCAAGGGTCCTCATGATACAATATCATTGTTTTTTAGGATTTTTTATCATTAATTATCCAATATTATTATATCATGACATAAATCTCATGAATTATCATTTATTTTATTCTTATCAAGTTATGTCAAGAAAATAATTTATTTCCCTTCATTTTACTCTCTTTATGTACTCAATATTTCAAAAAGGATGTTTTTAAGAAAAATCCTCTTTTCAGTTGAAAAACCTTTTTTCTTCCAAAACCATGTATTCTAAAACTTTTTCCAAAAATGTATTTTAAAATTTATTTAAAATGATTTATTAATGTCATTTTACCCATATATTGATTTTTGAAAATAATTTTCAAAGGAAACATCATGTCATATTCAAAAATAATACTTGTTTTGGTTTTACCAAAAATGGGAATAGAATCATTACTTTTAGAATGCATGTCATGAATAGTATTTCCTACTATCATGACTTTTCAATGATTTCAATATTTACTTACAAATTATCAAAGTTCTTTTTAAATAAATTTTTTTCCTTATATATGTGGAAAATAATTATATTTTAAATAATAAATTTTTAAAGGAAATGATTTTGAAGGTCTTTTATGTTTTTTAATTTTTTTTTCAAAGTAAAATAATGATATTTTCCTCAATAAATATATTAAATGATCAATAAAAACAATTTTCCATAAAAGATAAAATCTATTGATGTTATATATTCCTTACTGGATATATGATCCAAGGATACCATTCTTATTATTTCTATAAATGGTTTATCTTTTGATGGAATTATTTTTATGAGGCTCATTTCTCTTTCAGGGGTTATACCATGAGGAAATGCATATTAGGACAACTTATTTTCATGGTCTATGCTTTGATAAAATGATGTAATGATTATAAAACATACCTCTTTTCCATAGAATATGATATGATGAAATTTTCATTAAACCCTTTTCATTTCATGGGTTATGATATGATGAATATTTTATAAACTTGAGGCTCACATATGAATGATTTTGATTATGTGATGGTGTTTATATTATAACCAAGGATATAGTGGTTATGTTATAACCAAATATAGGTGGGGCCTATATCTCCCCCCAACGAATTGGATGAAGATTTATATATCATGAGATAGATAGGACTAGAATGGGAAGTGATCCTAGTTCATTAAGATAGGGATGGAATGGAAAGTGAACTTGGTTCAGTAAGATAATACTGGAATAGGAAGTGATCTTAGTTTAGTAAGATAGGGATGGAATGGGAAGTGATCAAGGTTTAGTAAAATAGTGAAAGAGTGGAAAGTAAAACCAATACACTATTATAGGGCTTGAATGTGGAGTGATCCTAGTTTAGTAAGGGAATTTTTCCACTATGATGGTTTGGGGAGTGAACCCATTCTGATAGAATTGCCTTGGCAGTGAGCCTTTGATAATATGTAAATAATTTTATATGCTGATGTGTATTCCATAAATTCATTTATTATGATAATTTTGTTCTCCCATGGATCATTTTATTTGATAATATTACATTTCATGTCTTATGAACTACCAATATTTATTTAGTGACTTAATATTATGATCTTTGATATGTAGGGTATGGTTTTCAAAAGTTATACTCATGTTCGCATACCCTCTTGTTCTTTTAATTCATTAAAATATCTCTTTCTTACCCTTACTGAAAATTTTATATCACTTTTTATTATTTTTCCTTTCCCTAGGTTATAGATAAAGGTTTTATATAGGGTATTTCTATTAATATTACTAAATGGTAAGATCCTTCACCAGATTAAGAGATCGTGTTCTATGTTTCCATAGACACTAAACTATTATGTTACTCAAATGTGTGTTTGTGTAATATAATGAGTATTCATATAAAAATATGTAATATCTATATATGAATATCTTGGGTTGTTATAGCGTAAGGGTAACCTTGTATGATCTTATGATATTTTTTTTGATTATGCCTAAGTCTAGTGACATTATGTTCACTAGCCTCCATCTGAGAAAGGTTTTATACTATAAAAAAATTCCAAATACAAACACTCTAAAATACCATAATGGGAATAGATTAATATGATCTATCTAATAATTTAGTTATGATTCTCCCCATCTAAAAACCAATGTATGAATAACTCTTCCTAGAAAGCTCCGTCTAATGGATCCTGAACAAATGTCCAAAAATCCAACAAAAACGGCACATAATTCCTTTTATAAATAGTATAAAAATATGATTTGAATTAGTTTTCAAAGACAATTTAAAATTCATAGTTGATTTATTTTTTTCTATTAGACATTGTGTGGGTGATTATTTGTTTTCCAAAGCTTGGGTAATTGTTTTCCGTCTAGTGTTTGATTGGTTATGGATTGGGTCATGCATGATGAGACATGTTTAATGTGTTGTATAGTGAATTTTTTCTTTTATTATCAAATTAGTTGGTTGGTTTTAATGGGTATAACATGACCCTTAGAGGGTTGAGTTGGATGATGGGACATATCTAGGGTGTGGGGTTTTGTCTCAAGAAACTAACACTCTATTATAAGTTTTTGCACTGTGATATGGGTTGAATGACCTACTTATTATTGACTAGGTATTTCTGATTGTGTGGTTGGGATTGGAAACAAACCTTGTGGGGAGAAGATACTGATGATTTTATATATCATGAGTGAGATGGCACTAGCTATACTATCCTGGGTGGGATGGAGTCCTTGTTTTCATAAAGTGGGGATTTCCCTTATGCAGGCTTCAATCATGAAAGTAGACCACCATAGGTATGAAAAATAGTTTTTGGTATGACATAAAACATGGATTATGTACCCTACCTTTAGTAATGATTTAATGGGATGAAATTCAGACATGGTACCTTAACCTATCACTTTGGATAGTGGGTCCAGGTCTTAGGAGACACCCAACCCTATATCCCAGGGTATGGATTGGGACTTAAGGACACTCTACCACAAACCATTAGGTAGTGCTCAGGATTCTTCATGACACATGTCCCTACATATTTGAGTATAGAATGAGGCAAAATATGTCTCCTTAACTTGATTATTTAGGTCCGGGTTGGGTTTTGTGACATGAGGCGACTCTCTTCCTTCTAGAATGGATCCAAATTATGTTAGTTAAGGTGTTATGGTATTTTGGTTAGCACAAGAAAACTAAATTTTATACTTGTATATGCATTTTGTGTTATGTTTCCAGGTGGGTGGCTCACACATGAATGATTATACAACTTATATGTATTACTTGTACATTTATATTACCACAACAGCACTTATTATGGTTGAGGCATTGGGAATTCCTACTAGTTTATTATACTCACCCCTACCCATGTGCATGGAATAGGTTTTAATTTATATGGGTAAGACATATTGTTTTCTCTTATATAATAGGTAATTATTATATATAGACACATGGAAAAGGTATAGTAGGTTGTGGAGGCCAATAATTCGATAGATTAAATTATATTAGTTGGTTAAAAAGAAAGTTTACTTTTATTTTTTTCATTATGTGTAATAGTCAGTGTGTCCTTTATTATATATTTTTCCATTAAGCGTGTTAATGGGATAGCTTTTGTTTGCATTGGAATTTTTTTTATCCAACCCAATCAAAAGTTATCAGGTCAGGTTGTGTTGGGTTATAGAAATTTTTTTGTGATGATGAAACCCAACAAAAGTTGGGTTGGGTTGGGTTTGGTCAGGTCTGTAAGATCAAGTAAAGAAAAATTATATGAAATAATAACAAAAAAATTATAAAACTATTTATTAAATTAAAACTAAACAAATTTATAATATTTAAAATCTTCCAAACACAAACAAATAAAAAACCATGTTGACTTTAGTTAAAAATTTGAAAACATTTTTCTTTAAAAAGCTAAGAAGTGCATCATCACACGGATCACCAAATACATTTCTATCAGCCAAAAAAACATTACCTGTAATGTATAAATAAATTAGTTATGGCATATAAAATGAACTGTAAGACAATAAAACCAACAAAAAACATAAATTAAAACAAAATTACATGAAAATAAATTTATTAATTATTTCTATCAATCAAAAAATCAATAAACATTTGTTAAATTTATTTAGATAATAAAAGTATTTTATTTATACATTTTATAGGATATAAAATATAAAATATTAAAGGTAACTATAAAATTCAATAAAAATCACCTGTAATGTCCAAAATATTTCTATCTACCAACAAAACATACATTGATCAATTGATCTATAAATTTTAGAAACATAATTACTATTATTTAAATAAACATTACACTAACCAAAAATATCAAATAAAATAATTTCTAAGGATATTGGAAGAAGAAATGGATGGAAAGACCCTAATGAAATTGTTAGTTGTTCGATAGTTAATAAGAGGGTTGTGGGGTTCCTATCCCATTGAAGAAATATATTAGGGATTGATTGTGTAGTTTGGCTTAGGTTGGTTCATTATTTTTTCAACCCATGAACTGACCCAAACTGATCCTGATCTAACCCAAATTAAGTATACACATTTATATCTCATATTTAACACAACCCATCCTAATCAAGTTAGGATTGTTCAATCAGGATGGGTTAGGTTTGGATGTCCATAGATTCCATCTTCTGCTGATACTCTATTATGTTTTGATGAATCATATAGATAAATTTACTAATTTTTATTCTATACTAAGGGTGTTCTTGGGGCACGCTATTTTTTTCTATAGGTTTTCAGGATGTTTATTATTTAAATTGGTCATGCTGACATTTTAGTAGATTTAGTCCTGATGCTCATTCTTTATTTTAAAGGGAATAGTATTTTCATGAATATGTTATTCCATCACCACTATTCAGAAACCTATATCATACGAGGAGGTATTCTTGAGTTCATGGAGTTTCCCTGAATGGAAACCTTTCGGGTGGTCTGGGTCAGGTGTTACAATTGGAATTTTTAATATTTTTCTAAATACTAGTATTAGATGTGGGATATTATTGAAGGGTATAGGTAATATTTATAATACGGACCTCAGTTTAATATCCACTACTCTCAATGATTATGGATTTTTAAGTTTTTTTGGTGATGGGAAATGGAATATTACCAAAGGTAATGTGGAAATTACTAAATTTAAGAACAATACATCTCTTTACCATATTGATTCTAGACCATGTGGTGGAGAAATCAAAGAATCCAAAAAATAAGTTATTATAGATGTTTGGAATAGATTTATTAGTCACATAAGTGAGATAGGAATACGAATTATTTCTAAGAAGAAACTATTACTAGAAATTAAAATCAAACATTTATATTCTTCTGTTTATTTCATAATGGGAAAAAATATATAGTATTTTTTTCGTGGTTATATTATATCTATAAAATTCAATATTTTATATCTGATAAATGCAAATGATTTTACGATGACAACCCAGTATCTTTTATTTTTTATTTATTTTTTGGATTTCCTTAATGATCATTCTAGAAATGTGTAGGATTTTTCATTTAATACAAATATCTAGTGCAGGATGATTTCAAGCAGTTTCATGTGTTGTATGAAATTAAAAAAAGGCATAAAATTAAAGTGTGTATGTATATATAGTGTAAGAGAGTATCATGATCTATTTGATCAATATTATAGGATTTTTAGATTCATGATAAAAAAATTAGTACCAAAAACACCTCAATATAATGGTGTTTTTTAGATGATAAAAAAACCAACTGCAAGAGTGGCAGGTGTATTCTCTCAAATTAAAATCTACCATGCTCAATTTTGGTGGGTGGAAATGAGAAAAATAATTGATATTATTATCCTTTTTTTATCAGTTATATTAGACTATGATATACTATAATAGTTTTTTAAAAATTAAATATATCTCATACAATCACTTGATAATATTTATTTAAAAGGAATTTATTAAAATTTTAAAATATAAGAGGGAAAATTGAATTTAAATGGAAATTAGTTTATCTTTTTTGGGATATGTTTATGAATATTTTTAATACCTACTATAGGATCCTATCAGTAGAAACATTGAAAGAAGAAGAGATGTGGTATTTCCTGAAGACTAGATGATTGATGATTTTGAGCAGTCATAAAAGCCATAAAATTTATAGTTGGGGAAAATTTTATTCAATATATACCTAGTCCCATATCCATAAATTTTAGATATATGAGGATATATTCCAAAAACTAACGATACATCACCACTAGGTAACATGTCCCCATCTTCCAATATATATCCATCTTCTTATTTTTCAAAATGAATCCCACCCAAATCACAGATTAAGAGATCCACCATAGAATTAGAATAGATTCATAGATATTCATCACATGAGTGTGAGACGTCCACTTATGTGGGTAAAAAATATTTATGATGATGTGATAAAAAATCTATAGAAGATGTAATATAAAAATAAAATTCAAGAAGTGATGAGATCCTTTCATAGTAACCACATATTTTGTAGAGTTTCCATATGTAAATAAGACTCTAAATAATTATTGGGTGTATAGAATCAAAGATAAATATGGAATCTTGCATCTATGTTTGAAATTCAAGATGATTGTTAAGGGATTCATATAGAATAAATCTATTTACATTAATTATTTTTTTCTCTTATGGTAAAAATTTCATCTATCAAATCTATTATTTGATTAGTGGAATGTCTTAACCTTGAGGTGAAAAAAAATTATATAAATAATTAATTGGGGCATTTTTATCTTTAAGAAGAGGTATTTTTAGAGCAACCTAAGGGTTTTAATGTGAACAGAAAATAAAACATGGTATATAAATTTTTGAAAAGTTTATATGGTCTAAAAAAGTCTCTGAGGTAATGGTATATGATGTTTGACTCATTTATAGAGAAAAAAATATTGAAGATCAACCATTGATTGTTTTTTTATCAAATAGTCTTTCAATAGTGATTTCATTATTCTATTTCTTTATTTAGAAGATATGGTAATTATTGGGAGAGATATCATAAAGATTAACAATTTAATGAAGGATTTGAATGATTTATTTAAAAGGAATTGGGAGAAGTTATTTAGAACCATGGACTAAATATTAGTCATGACATGATGAGTCAAAATATTTTTCTAACTTAGAAATGGTATATTAAGAAAAAAATTTAAAGATTATACATAAGAATGGATAAACTTCTTTGAATTCCTCTTGTAATCCATTTTAGGCTCCCAAAAAACCATATTCCATCAATAGATGAAGAGAAATAATAAATAGATAAAATTAAAATCTAATTAGAAATTATAGGTCTCATGTTTTCTATGGTGTTCATCAAACTAGATATTTCTTATGTTGTTTAAATTGTGAGAAGATTATTATAAAATATAAGAAATAATTAGTGGGTAGTGGTAAAATGGATAATATTGTATCTTGGATTTAGATCTATTAAATATTTATTTTTTGGAATGATAAATATACTTTATAAGGATATATGTGTGTGTGTGTGTGTGTGTGTAGATGTGGCTGAAAATATTAACATGAGGAAATATATATTATGATACCTGATATAATTTTTTTGGGGATTTGTTTCATGGAATTCATGACTTTAGAAGTATATTTCCTTTTCAACCATTGAAGTAGAGTAAATTTTAGTCACCATAGGTTGCAAGGAGGCACTATAGATGAATAAAATTTCACACGAGAAGAGACAGAACTTATAAAATTTCATTCTATATTTTTATATTAAGATTGATATCCATTTTACTATGAACATAAAATTCGATACCATGTCTAAATAAATTGATGTTCAATACCAAAATATTTTTAATGTATTGGAATAAAAAATTATTAAAATTGAGAAAAAATATTGTAATGATAATAGGAAAGATATAATGATAAATATTATACCAAAAGAGAAGTTAGAAGCCTATAATAAGCCTATAGGTCTAGCTTCTGCCCTTAATTGTTTATAAAATAAAGATTTTTAGGGGAAATCTCAATTATAAGTTGATTATGGGAGGTTGGTTTATTGGTTTCCTTTTTAACAAAAGTATTCTATTAGCAAGATTATTTAATTCAATAGATAAATTTCTTCCAAAATTTTACTTTGGTTGGAAACTAAATATGGAAACATAGTTAATAGATGTGGTAGATTTTATTCAGGTAGATGAGAAAACAAAGAAATATATACATATTTCATTTTATTTATAAATGGGATCAAATTTAACAAAATTTTAATTGGTTATCCTTTAAATATTTATTTGAAGAGATAAAAGTAATTCACCTTCCCCCCTTCTCTTATGAATTTAGGCACCTCACTTAACCACGTTAATGGCTATAATCATGTTGTGTTCTCTCCTCATGCATCATTTCTCTCATCATGTTAATTTATGTTCAAAATAATATATGTTCTACCACATTTTTTGGATTGTGTTTTTTATAAAATATTTTCTTGCGTCATTGGTCGTGTGAACACATACATTTGAATAATATCTCTGATGATCTATTAAAATGAAACCATATATTTAGTTGGTAACTATTGGTGAAACCCCTTATCATAGATCAATTTATAACAAGAGTGATGGATAATATATAATCATGGAAGGGATACTCCTACTATCAATAATTGGATTTATAATGGAACCACATTTGGGCTTATGTGTTGGGCCAAGAATATCTGGTCTAAGAGGAACAATCCAGAAAAGTGATATAAAATACATTGTTCATCCCAGTTGTGATATGGATGATATATCATTGGTTTTACATTACAACAATACTGGTGTAATGGTTAGAGAATGTGGATCTTTAATGGTTTCTTGTGTAAAAATTATTCCTCATATTAGTGGTTAGGTTGTGTGTCCAAGTAATGAGAAATTTTTTGGATTAAGATAATTATATTTGAAGGAGAGTCCCAAATGTGTGGTATTTAGTTTTATGGAAGGATTATTGTGTGATAACCCAAATCCCATATCAATTTGAGAGATTAGTGGTGGTTAATATGTAAGTTTATATGAGCTATTCCACCAACACCAATTGGTTTTAGAATGAAACACTATTTGGGATTATATGTTAGGTCTAGAACATCTAGTCTCAGAGGAATGATCTTGATATTTCCTCCTTACTACATGAAACATCCCATCACCATTCCACTGTTTATGAATCTATAACCTCCACTGATAAACTCTTTTTCAACCAATGGTCTTTTTCTATTGAAAATTTCACAATAAATTCATGCAGTTCTCATGTTTCTTTATAGTGAATATCACAACATCATCATAATAGAATATTGGTATTTATTGATGTTAAACTTAATGAATTATATTCCTGAAGCATTGAGCTCCTCATTTTTTATGTTAATTGTTGTCCAAAACTCTTTAAAATTACGTGCCAAACACATTTTTGTGTAAAAATTTGAAGGATATTATTTTATAAAAAATTAAATATCCCTATTTCTTGAAAAACAAACACACATTCTTGCTTTATTCACCTCCTATATTAATTTTTTAGGCGCACTTTCAAGTTAATCCACAGCCAAGTTTGATGTATTCCTCCCCCAAGTGACAAAATAGTGCCTCCTTTGTGCATTTCGTATATCCTAATAAATTTATTATGACCAATATCAAAATTGATCATTGTACCCTCTTAAATGTATGTTCAATTATTGAAGTTCATCTTTCATAGCCATCTAGAAATCCTTATTTGATCCTCTTTATCTTAATTGATCATTTGCAAAGGGTTGATCATATAAACAGTCATGGTAAACTCTCTCCCTTACTTGAACGCTTTGTTAACACTTTCATGATTCCAAACATTGTTAACAGCTTAGGGTTAACTTACTAAATGATGTGATCAACTCTACTTCAAATCATAATAAGGTTATTTATTCTTCATGGTAACCACGATGATACTACATGGTTGATTGATACATACTCATAGCTAATTCTAGCATGGTCTTGGTATACCCCCGAAACACCATGGCCGACAATAGTTTAGTATTATCCCATATTTATATGAAGTTTTTAATAAAGAAACAACATAAATAAAATAAAATAATAGTAAATCAAAATTTATATATATTATAATAAATATACTCTATAAAAATTAAAAAAAAATTACATAACATTTTATTTAATTAATATTAACTATGTATATATGTATTAATTATAATATAATTATGTGTTAATATAATACATGAAATCAATAAAAATGTGTATAAATTTTTAATAACAATTATATATATTTGAAAACAAGTTAAATGATAGTATCTATAAAAGAAAAAATATATTAAAATATAATTATATAATTATATATATCTCTAAATACTACTACTATTACTATTTGTATACCATTATATATTTATGTATGTATATATAAAAATAAAAACTATAAAATAAAAAATGTAAATAAAAATATATTCAAATAGAATATATATATTCACATATTATTATAATATATATCATATAAATATAATAATTAAAAAGTAAGGAATAATAGGAATATTATTATTTTCACTAAGATCCAAGAAGTATCAATAATTTTAGTTAGTCCAATTTTAACAAAAAATTCCAAGAAAAATCATTATTTTTTAAAAAAAATTGATTTTAATCCCTAAAATAATTATATTCAATTTTTACAGAATTCATGAATTTTTTCAATAAAATCATCACATGTAATTATCAAAATATTATGGAAAATGTCATAAATATTTGAATATTAAATTTCAATCATACCTGGTTTTTTTGTTATCCTAAAGTAAATTCCCTCAATAGTATTCCAAAAATAATTCACACTATTTACATATTTGTGGCTTAATCCAATGAAATCTAAAATAATATATATATTTTTTGAAATTTTCATTTGTCATGAAATGAACTTTATTTTCTCCTTAATACGCAAAAAACCCTCCCACTAAACCAATTAAATTATATTTAATTTTATGATTATACAAATAACATGATATTAAAATTCTATCTTATTCATTTCAACAAGTTGGTTTTTTCTCAATCCATTTTCCTTATAATTTGTAACACTGACACCACGCAATTTTTTATTTTTATATATATACTTTTTTATTAATTTTTTTAATGTAGTGGAATCAAATGAGTCATATCCCTTTATCCCACCATCATTTGGTCCCCTCATACTGTTTATAAAATTTAAATCATAAATAGAAGGTAGAGTGACTTAAGGTCCTTTTATAACATATTATTCTAATTCATTGAAAATAATGAATATAATAATAAGAACCCCCAAGAATAATTTTGACAATCAGGGCATAAATTTATCATGAATTTTCATATCCCAATGAATATATAGCATTATTTTTTCCCTATTTTATACTGTTTATTTTTTACATTCTCTTATTACATGAAAAGTGATAACTTTATATTTTAATGTATTGAGATTGAATTTTGATAAACTCACACTACTCTAGAAAAATATCCAAATAAATTTTTCTTATTTCGGATGGACTTTTGAAAAACAATTCTTAAAAATAAAACCCATTAACACGACTCAATTTTTATTAATTTGGTGTATTCATGCCGCAAGATCTATTCACTCGTATTTATTTCTATTATATCTAAAAAATATTTGTGCACAAAAAATGTAGTAAGGTGTTTCTTAATTCAACATGAATCCTAATACAAGATTAATAGTAATAAATCTTATTTTTTTTACTAACACTCACTCCCCTATACTTATCAAAAGTTATATCAATGAATTCCAATAAGGGAAGTGGAAAAAAATTTAAAATTTAGTAAGTTCATGAAGAGAATAAAAAATTGAGTAGTAAAATAATTCACCCTATATAAAAATCCACCCTATATGAAATTCTCTCATTCGGTATTAGTGGGTTTGTTTTTCAATTCCATTTTCATTATACTCTAGGTAAGATTCCATCAATTTTAAAAATCAGATCAATTGGTTTGGGAATCTACGTAATGATAAACTAAGACAACCCATACATAACATACATATATTTTACATCATTTTACATGATTATACATTAAAAATCACAAATAAAACACACTCTCAAAACCTAAAGGTTTAGTGACATTGGATATAAGTTATATAACTTTTATATTTTACCACAAAATGTACATTTATTCCATATAATTCAACACACTTGATTTCCTCCAAGACATATCTTACAAAATTTTATTCTTTATTACCTGGGGAAATGGGAATTATAATAAAAGTGGGAATTTTGATACTTAGTAAGAGGAAAAAAATATGATACATCAATCACAAAAATATAGGTTATCATAATGATTTTTTGTAAAGGAGTGAACATAAAAGGAACAAATATGTATGAAAACAGAATCAAGGTTCGTGAAAATAACATAAGAAAATCATACCCAATTGAATAAGAATCATTAAACATAATAATGAATCATAACATAAGTATCTTGTATGAATTAAGATTGTAACACATACATAATCATGGAACATCATAAGTATATGACAGGGATAACTTTCAAGACCATCATAACATAGTGGACTTGGATAATAGCCCTTGTCCAATGACAAAGTGGAATAAGTTCTCTATGAATGTCCCATTAAATTATTATCTCTAAAGATATATATCATTATCCAATGTATTATATATCATTGTGATTTTTATCCTACCTTTTATACAAAAAATATATCCTTATATATATGTCACATTAACCTCAAAACAATCACAAATCCATCAAAATTCATAGAATAATTAACCTATGAAGATAAAAAGGCTTACATAAAATAATTTATAAGATATAAATAATTCAAATAAATAAAATGGTTGATTCCATGAAAATATAATCCTGTAGAAACAGACAAAATATTAAAGGAGTATAATTAAAAAATTTACTGACATAAATGGAAAAACCATTAGAGTAAGATAAGAAATTATATAAAAAATAAGAAGAAATTATTTTTATTTTGATCTTTTTTCATAAATAAATAAATAGTGAATAAATGGTTTCAAAAGTAGAGTGAAACGTTCTAAAATTTTATTTTTAAAGACATAATATAGTAAAACATCGAAAGGAATCTATGTAAAGAAATAGGAGAAACATGTGGGAGAAAGTGACAAGAAAACATAAAGGAATAGAGAGAGATAGAGAGATTCTTTTCCCAATATTATAAGTAAGTTTTAATAAATAGAAATGTTGATTCATAAACCATATAATTAGAGGAACTAATATTGAATACATCCATGAAATAATATAAAGAACATGAACAAAGAAGATAAATATCTAACTACGAATAGATATAGAGAAAATGTCGCTTACCTATACTCCTAACATTCTTGAACATGATAAAACTCATTGTATAGTTAATATATATTTATTAATCATTTATTTTAAAAACTTATTTATATTTATCTTATGGTGAGGTGTTTATATAATCTTTTTATTAAATAAATCCTATGAATTATTTCCTGATAATAATTCTTTCATGATTTTGAGATGTTTTAATGCTATATTTATTGTAATAATTCACATGGAAAAGTTGGAATCACATTATAGTTCAAATTGGATGTATAGTAATTAAAGTAGTGATGTTCTGTAGGATATGTCAAATCAAGGTGTGAAGGAGTTGATCATGTTGTATTTTATTTATGTTAATCTCATATAGGGTAGACATTTCCTAATGTAAGAAGATATCATCTATATATTATTTATCCACAAAAATGGATTAATCTCATGTGGAATAGATCATGCTACAATCAGGTTTGTTATATCATGGAAGTGGTTTGAGTTAATCTCACATGTGGAAGACTTCACCTGATACAAGAAGGAAGTATCTCTTAGTTATTATTATAAGAGACAAAGACTTCATTAGAAGAAAGATGAATGACGCTTCAATGGAGAGAATTGAACTAAAAATGGTGTATCTAAGGAGATAAGGATAAGAGGGTTTCATTTTTAAGACCAACATAATATAATTATACTCTACACTATTTTATGGATTTACGTGATCTTGCACCATGATAAACTTGTCCATGCCACTATATGTAGTGAAGTGAATAAATACACACTATATTAAAATCTCTATGCCTCGATGAGTTCAACTGATGGATTGATGGTTCTAGAGAAATCAAGGTGTCACACAATAATAAATGGGGCCACATTACAATTATATTCAAATGTATATTAATATGAACTATGATATTTTGTATTCAGTTTTCCAAATCTTTTGGATATGAGTATCATACCAGAATAAGGGGATTCATGCCATAATAAATGTAATTGCTATAAAGAAAAAGGAGACACACCTTGAAAAGTTTTCTACTAAAATAAATATATATCATCATATTCAAAGATCATTACAAGATGAATTATATTGTTTTTTAAGGATAAGAAAAAGGGTTCACATTATGTTTTAATTTTAGAGCCACTTGCGGTATAAGAAGTAAATATCATTCCACTTTTTGAAACTCATAATTTATCTTGTGATTTGAGTTAAATAAAATCATATTACTCCATTACTTAAATTGGTACTATAGATATCTAGATCATAATCACTACGCAAAAAGGATTATACACCTTATAATAAGAGTGATTGAACATTATAAAAACTATTATTCCTATGTTTTTTCATTATATATCATTCTCTTATCATCACATCATCACTATTGAAGTAGTTTTTCAATAACCGGTGATTATAATCACATTGTTTGAAAGTGAGAGTTTGTGTTTTCATCAACCACTAATCCACCCCCCCCCCCATCAATGTTGGTTTACTCTTACAATGGCCTAATATATTCCTAAATGTCACTATAAAGGGACTAAAAACCCATATATTTTAGTATATTTAACGAGTCATGTAAAACATTTTAAGGACATCTGATACAGACCATAGTGGTTCCTTTTATGTTCATGTATCCATGAATACATTTAACTAGTTTAAAGTCATGAAAATAACACTTATAGATGAAATTGTCCTAGTAAAGGTTTGATGTGGGACCTACAGTGAGGTTTTCATTTCTAGTTTAACCTGAAAAATGAATCTGGTGGAAAAAAACCACCATGAGGAGAATCTCAAATCAAGTTATTTAGGGACCAATGGGAGAATGTTAACTCAAGTAATTTTTATAAACCAATAGGATTATCTTGGATCAATGTATTTTAGAAAACTAAGTGGATAATTTTGACTCAATTTGTTTGAGTAAATAAAGAGGAGGATCTTGAATTAAGGCATTTGAGGAAACCAAAAGGAGGATCTCAATAAAATTTTAAAAAGTTTATAGGAGAATACAAACTAAATGTGTTTTAATAAATTAGGAGGAGTATAAAAAATCAAAGTATTATTGGGATAAAGTTATAGGTTTTAATAATAATAATACAATTCTTATATAATCTGGATCAAAAGGTTCGTGGTGTGACTCTTTTTTCATGGGGGTAGTGATGTAAGTAGAGGGAATAGGCTAAAGGCTTAAGGCCACAACCCGTCACTGATACCAATTGATGGGTGCATGGGAAGTTCCCACATGATATAGGGAATCTTTTTTTGGTAGGTTTCCTAGGTAAGTGAATTGAGAAAATGGTGTCACATGTGTGACATTATAGGTTTGGCACAGGTTGATTTGAAGATATATTGATGTTATGATGATTATCCAAGGTGATACCTTGATGGGAGGTCATGAATTTTTTTTAAAGAAATATGGGTTATATCTTAATTCACCTAGGTAATACCTTGAATATGGGTCTTAACTCAAACATGAAGGAGGTTGGGCATTAGGATTCATAACCCAAGTTATCCCATTAGGGCTAGGACATGTTGCCTTTTGTCACTTCTCCTCGGGTTTTTTGATTCAAAAATCACATGTAGTAGAGCTCAATGAGGATTGGGCATATAATCCTATACTATGTTTGCATCATTGGTCTTTTTTTATTTTAACAAACTTATTATTCACTTAGTGTCAAAAATTGGTGGCATGTGGGTCATTTTATAATCATACACTAGTTAGGTTTCATGCGTGGGGCTTCATTTTTGCACACACAATAGGTTTCATCTAGGCGTGAAAGAGTTCATCTAGGAGTGTGTGAAGAAACATCTATCCACTTGGTAGTAGGGAATGTGGAATTAGGGTGTGAGGATAATAACACAATACATGATTAATAAAGGAAGGAATGTTCATAGACTTTGCCTCATCATGGGAATGGACTTGGAAGAAACCCCTCTATGGAAATTATTACTTAAAACAGCTATAAATTTTGAATCATAAGTCTTTTTTGGGTCCATGAGATGTTAAATTGATGTATACTAAGTGAACTATGTCATTGACTATATTTAATCCATGTATTATGTTTTTTTACAGCAAAAAGAGGTATGAATATGAATCAAAATGATTAAGAAACATTTTTCACCAAAAATAGATGAAATACATTTCTTACTCCTAGTGGGAGGTTCTCAACAACACATCACCATATTGGGAATAATTTCTGAGGAACTCCATATATCATTTTGAAATAAATTTTTAATCACCTAGAGGTCTCATGTGTATTTCTTTGATCAAGTATGAGGCTCTTTCATCCTAAAATCAACTCCTATAATCTAAGTGAGGTTCATATCATTGTCATCATAGTAAAGGGTGTGCTATGTTTTTGGGTTCCAATAATCATCCATGATGATTAAGTTGAAAATATTATTGCATCATTCATGTAGGTAGTTAAATTGGCCCAAAGAAGAATATGTTATAATGAATTAATGTGTAATAATATGTATTAATTAATGAATGTGTAATAATTTTTTATAATGAATGAATTTGTAATAATACGTAATTATTATTATAATATCATTTTTATATGATTATAATTATGTAATTTATATTTTATTAGAAATTTAAATCACATTTAATGACAATTAGGGTGAGAATATAAATGAAAAATATAGATAATAACTCATTACTTTGATTAAATCACTTCTTATCATATTGAATTCATTTATAATTAAGCATTTTGGAATACTTGTAACCAGAAGATCCTAAATATGAGACATGAAAACTACTAAAAAATTACCCTATGACCATAGTTCTACATCGATGGTTAGTGGAACCATGGTTGTAAGACGAAATATGGCCATGGAGAAAAAAATTCGATGGACTTTGGGCTACTTTAAAGGATATGTGGCCCACAGTTATGTTATCTATATAAATATGTCTATGTAGGAAAGGACTCACCATGATATAAAGTTGTGGTAATGGCATACAACCGTTGGTCCATGTCTCCTATGGTGATAAGCCTTTCTCATGTGGGCCTATCTCTACAAGTGAAATGGATTAAGGTCGTAGGGCCACATGAGATGAACCTATTATCCTAGGAGATATGGCCCATAGTTATATGGCCTTATGGGAGGGTCCTACCACTAGGTTCTATGTTTACTATATTCATAGTTCCATGTGGGGTGGCTAAAAACCATGGAAAATATGGACCATGGATGTAGGGCCCTCAAGAATGAAGTTACTACAATGGGACACATAGCCGGTGCTCGTAGGAAAAGAAGGAAGGCATGCCACCATGGGTGAGGTGGACCTTGGTCGTAGAGATTTCCCATGTTTTTTAAAATCTAATATTTAATGGTGTATATATATACATTTGAAACTTCATATAGTGAAATGGTAGAATTATTTTCAAAATAATAGTGGGGTCTATAGATCAAAACATACAGTTTAAAAATCTTAATATTTTAGAAGTTCTAAAGCCACAAGAATTTCCCATGGAAATGGGAAGGAAAGTTTCACACCAGTGAACTAAAACCCATTTCCACAACAATATCTTACTACGGATGAAATGATCATGGTCATAGGTTATGACCACAGTCATTTGGCACACAACCAAAATTTATATCCGTGGGTATAACCCTTTTTCTTATAATAGTAAATTAAATTTATACTTATATTACAGAGGAAACAAAATAAGAGGTTTGTTTTATAATTTTTTAAAATAGTTTTATTTGTATAGATGATTTTGAGTTTTATATTTAAAAATACTCATTTCTTTATGGTTAATAAATTTCATTTTAAGTTGGAAAGTGGCCTATAAATGGAAAAATTAATGGTAAGAAGTGATTTACTTTATTATTAATATTTTTCTATATTATTTTAAGTTTAAACACAATTTTAACCATATATGGTATTTAACCAAATTAACATTTACCAATGTATTTCATTATTCACCATGGTAAATAATTTTTTGACCAAAAAATGAAATTAAACATATTACCTAATTTTGATGTCCCAATTTCCAATATGAAATTAATTTTATTAAATTAACACACTAAATATAATTATTTTAAATTTTAAATAAAAAAATATAATACTTTAAAAAATAATTTTTTAGAATGATTTTTTATGTAATTAAGGATTATATTTTTATTTATTATTATTCATTAAATATTCTTTATATGTTAATTATTCATACACATGTTAGATATATGATTTATAATACATTAATCACTTATAAAAAAAATTATATATCAATTATATAATTACTCATTAACTATTTTTATATCAAACATCTATATATATATATATATATATCCAATGAACATATAACAGTCATATTAACCTTTTTCATTCCTATATATAACTGTACATACTTCTTTAAAAATAATTCATCCAATTATTTCATTTATTTATCAAAACTTCTATCATATTTATAAAATATTTATTATTTAATGTCCTTAAAAAATACCACAAGATTGAAATATTCTTTCTTATAATATTAATAGTTATTTCATTTTATGTTGTAATGGTTTACCTTAATGAAATAAACAATTATTCATCTCAGCTCAATATTTTTTGGGAAACAAGTCATTATACACATAGAACTTGTTGAATTAAAATTCATACAAAAATATATAGTGTTATCTCCCACCCAAAAAAATCCACCCTCTAAATTTTATAAGCCAATTTGATGAATATAGAGTTGATTTTGTCTGAATACATCTTCAGGTTACCATATTTCTTCCTCAAACAAATGATTTTCCCAGTAAACATTAAACAAGATAATGGTGTTTATTTATAGTACTTTATCTGAGTGATTCAACATCTCCACAAGTTGTTACTTATAATATTGATCATGCATCAGTTGTAAAACTACTTAGGTAAGTACATGTGTTTGATATAATATATACATCCTCAAAAGTGATACATGTATAATTTTGTGAACTTTGATGGAGATATTCCCTAAATCCTAAATGGATATGATGTGTTTTAACTATATCATATAGGATTATATATATATATATATATGTAACATGGTATGAAATATTATAATCCAAGTTATATCATATTCCTTAGTGATGTGTATATCATAAGTCATGATATAGGATATCATACTATTTTCTTATCCAGTTTTAGTGCATGACATGGGTAATTCATAGGGTATTGTTATGTGAAAATCATATTTTATAATTCATATAACACTATATAGTGAGATACAGTATTTTAATGATCAGTGTTAATGATCAAGAATATTGCATAGTGTCTATTATTGATTATAGTTTCATCTTTTGAATCATTTAGGAGAATAAAATAATTTATTTATATGTTAAGTGAATGCATGTGTTGGTTTTGAGTTACAAACAATTTTTAATTTAAGTATTTACTCAAAAAATTATAATGTTCAAGTAAATTCATATAAGGATCATAGAGAATACCCAAGTCCTGTATAAATATGTTCTAGTGTTTAAAATGGTGTATCAATAAGTTCTATGACTTCTATCAATTTTATATGAAACTCTCTTCTTTTTCTTACTTTTCTTTGAGAGGTACTACATACCATTGGAGTTTATGAGGATCCCCCCTTAGTGTTGGGTGATTCTGATCAACCCTTGGATACATCATGGGGGAAGGATTTATTTGGCTATTTCTCAATGATCTTCATCAAATTCATGTTTAAAATAATGGCAGAATCAGCCATATTTTATGTAAGGTACATTCAATGTTATTAATTTTTGTATTTTCATGTTTTTATTTCCTTACATGGTGATATTTGGTTAAGGATTTCTTAATTCCTTTCACTTCTTGAATAAGTCTTATTTGATCCTTAGAAACATAACATTGGTATCTAGTAATTTCGTGCTTTAAATGATTAAAAAATTCATGTTTATAATTAAGAATTTTTTATATTTTATTCTTAATTGTAAAATAATATATTTAAATTGGACTATGGAATGCCTTATGATATGCTATATAGTAAAAAAATATAGATTAACTAATGTGGTCCAACTTATGATATGTGATATCATAAGTAATGATATAACATATCATGTGATATATGATATCCTAGCTTACAAAATTGTGTAAATCCTTCAGATTTTGGTATATCATATTGTATGATATAGGGAGTCACATATGGGAATAGATCATATATGAACAATTAATGTTCCAAAAAACAGAGTATTATATCATTAATATGATATAGAGTATATCATAATATATGATTCCCAGGCATTGATGTTTATCGCGTGCCATTATATTTCTATCATAAGCCATAATATAAGTTTATAATAATATCATGGGTTGCGATATAGATTATGTCATTAAATACAATATATAATAAACTTTTTGATTTTTTTGATTCTCTATTATGAATTCAATCATAAAATTTTTAATTTTTTTATAAATTATATAAAATAGAATTTTGGTATATATATTTAATTTAAAAAATGTTTATAAATAATTATTAAATGATTTTGAGACCTTTAACAAATAAATATCCATATTATTGAATGTCTATGTTAATATAATTTTTAATTTATATGACATGGATTATAATCTAGAGAAAAAGTGTTTTTATATAAATTATAAGGTAATTTAAAAAGTATTATTATATTACAAAATAAGAAAAAATAAAATTCTATAATTAATTTGTAAATATTCATAATTTTTCATTTGAAATGATAAATTAAAATGCATTATTTGAGAAAATTATTTAAACCATATCAAAAGTAGATTTGAAAAATTGATATAATCAAGGTTTAAATAATATTAAATATGTGATATTTTAATTATGTAAAAAAAATTAAATAGTAGAAGTGAAATATATAATTTTTATATTTCAAATATAATATATTTAAATAAATGATATAAAAAAGTTTAATATGAATTATTAATATTATAAATATATATAAAGTGTTTATACTTATTTAATAATGGAATTTCTATATCACATAAATAAATTATAAAGTATTTTTATGTCACGACCCGCCCTCGGGGTCCGTGTCGTGACTACCCCAAGCCCACCTTCCATAGGCTAGGGGCTGGCGACTAGCACCAAGGCGTAAATCCTGGTAAAAAGGGAAGGCATTTCCTTTGTAAAGTAAACAAACACCACAGAGTAAGCAAGCGGAAAGTAAACACTAAGTAAAAACATAGTACAACTGAAAGTGCAGAAAAGTAAATGGGCCAGTATACAAACCCAAACTAAAAGTAAAGTACAAATCGAAAGGGAAAACAGCAACTGTAAGTAAAATCCGCTACACCGAGCTGTCCACTAGAGATCCCACCTAAAGGATGGGTACAGATAGCTCTACTGCTCCACGGGTCCCATCGTCTGCTCCGAACACGTCCCGCCTAGTGGTCCACCTCCAGGTACCGTCCTGCTCTGAAAGCCTCAGATAAGATCAACGTTGTTCGTCATCTGCAACCAACACAACGTAGTGCGGGCATAGCCCGTGTAGGGGTGAGTATAAGCTACTCAGTAGGGACCCCGAGACCCCTGAAGGTCTCTCAAAATCCACAAAGGATAAACCACGAAGAAAGGTACAATCACGAAGTAACAACCGACACTGCTTAGGTAAATGCCCATACATATACCTAAGTCACCAATTCCAACACGCTCCATCCTCCGAGCCCAAGTACAACTCAGTCCACATAGGAAAGTAAACGTATCCCACACAGGAAAGCAAAACGAAATCCACACAAGATAGCACAACACAATCCACACAGGAAAGCAACTGGATTCAGCTCACACAGGTAAACTTCTTCGAAAGACGATAAAGATGATCTCTGATCTATCTAAGTTGTCGGACCCATGAAGGATCGATAGGTAACTAACCCCCGAAAAATACCCACACAGGATCGGGCCCACATAGGACATGTAGGCGTTGGTTCACACAGGACCACTGAGCGCAAAGACCCACACAGGATCGGACCCACACAGGATCAGGCCCACAAAGGACCTGTAGCACTGATCCACGTAGGATCACTGAGTGTTGTAGTCGTCGTCATCGAATCCACACAGGATCTCTGTACTGTCGTCTTCGCAGTCACAGTAGCAGTAGCAGTAGCAGTAGTAGTCACAGTAACAGTCACAGCCAACACTAGGGTTCCCGCACACAGCAAGCTCGTACAGGAGGGTCCGCTCCACGAGCCGAGAGGCTAAAACATCAACTATCACAAAGTCCAGAGTTTATGTATCCAAAAGTTCTGTATCGCTAACAGGAACTCAACGCAACAGACGGCGCGTCGATCGGACGCCCGGTCTGAGAGTTATTGGCTTTTTCGTCCCAGGGGCTCGGTTGGTTTTTAAGGCAAAACCAGCCTGACCGTACTCCACCTGCATCCAAACCTCGGGAAAAGTATTCCAAAAGATCCGTCTCACTAAGAGGAACACAAAAAAGCTGGCGGCACGTCAATCGGACGTCCGTAGCTCAAGATATGAGCGTTTCCGCTCCGAAGGCCCAGTTGGTTTCGTGAACGAACCAACCCGGTCGAACTAAAAGTATTCCAAAACTTTGAGTGCGATATACCAAATCGACCATCTCGATCCAAGGATCGCGTATCCACTGACGGTTCGTCAATCGGAGGTCTGTGGCTCAAGTTATGGACAAAAACCGAAGATGATTCGAAAACGAGGGGTCCGGGTCCGGTCTGACCCGGCGCGGCGGCGCGGTCTGGCGCGGCGGCACGGCCCGACCGGCGGCGGCGCGGCCTGGCGCCGCTGGGTGCCACGCGCGGGGGGCATAGCCCCCGCTTCCCGCTAGTGGCGGCGCGGCTTTTAGCCGCGCCCTTGGAGAACCGGACCCCCCTCGTGGGGGCCTGCTTTGAGGGAAACCGGGGGGCCGCCTGTCCCCCTTAATGAACCCCCCCCCCCCAAATAAATGGGGGGATTTTGAATTGACCGGGGGAATTAATTTTCCCCCGGTCTTTGACCTTCCGGTCGGCCCACCTGGCCGGCCGGTTTTTCTTCGACGGGATCGGCAAAGCCGGTCCCCTTCCGGTTTCCGACGCCGGCGGCCCGGCGAGCCACCGGTCTTCTCATCCCGTCGCGGCCCAGAACCGGCCGCGGTGTTCGTCGTCCGGCGCGGTGCGACGGCACCGCGGCCCCGCTCCGGCCGCGGCGCCTTCGGTTCCCTTCGACGCGGCGCGACGACGTCACGTTCATGATAATCCATCCACGGTGCGATGCGACGGCGTCGTTTAAATAAGCCGGGCGATTCCCGCATGGTGCGACGGCACCACGCCTTCTCGTTCATCACAAGATTATATAAATAACCAAGAACAAAGGAGGGGGAATTCGGCCGTGTTTGTGCGGTCCGACCCCCCTCTCGTTAGATGATAACTCTTAAATATTTAATCACAAATTATCATTCTAGAACCAAGAACAAGAGTAAGGAAATAAACCACAACAAACCCCTACCTTGGGTTCAAGTTCGAAGATCGTCAACGACCCGCGGAAGACAACGTCGCGGAGGTCGGGCGTCGCGGTAATCGTTCGTCAAATCCGATGACGAAGAGGTACGTCCGAAGAGGTACGTCGTTGGAGAATCTTCGTAAGCCGAAGAAGGAAGTCCGAGGAGGAAGCGGCCTTCCCTTTCGTTGACACGGAAGGCGTCGTCGATCTTCAGATACAATCAGCTACGAGGAAGAGAGGAGTGGCATTCTTTGTCGGAGCTCGAAGGTTCTTCGCGTTCTTCGTCAAGCTTGAAAAAGAAGAAGAAGAAGATGATGAAGAAGGAGAAGGCTTCAAAACTCTCAAGAGACTAGAGAATTCTAACCAAATAAAATAAGATAAGATCTTATTTTAGTTACTCAACCAAACCTTTTGAATTTCAAAGGTTTGAAAAAGTTTAAACATCTCAACCCAATTAATAAGCTAAGTTGTCAATTACATTTAAAAGGGGAGTTAAGGGAGTTTTGAGAGGAGATGGAAAGTTGGGTTTCGTTTGGGCCCCACCACACTTAATCCTCCCAAGGGAGGTTAAGTGGATGTGGGTCCCACCTTTAACTTCCTTTGAGAGGAGTTAACCAACAAGTAAGAAAAATAAAAAGTGTTCCACATTTTTATTCAACTTTTTATAAATCTCCCAAAAACAAACATTCATCCCGCAATAAACGCAACTTCGGGAAAGGTCTCCTTAAGCGAATATCGGCGATGCGAGTTCATCGGTGTCCTTGGATTTCAATTCCGAGCACCAGATCAAAAGTTAGAAATTCCCGCTCGTTCGTTCACTGAACGTACCTGAGCCAAACTTCGGAAATTGATTCCGGGCACTCCGGGCCTCGGAATCAGGTTTCGTCAGAAACCGCGCTCTTGTAAAATTCCAAAGAAAATTAATAAAAAATTTCCCTTGAATTTTACGGGTCTTTAAATTACTCCCACCTCAGGGCTTTACGTCCCCATAAAGATACATCAAAAACTAGGGAAACAAATGAGGGTACTGAGCACGCATCTGAGCCTCCCTCTCCCATGTGCTCTCCTGGAGGTTCTCGTGCTGCCATCTGATGCGCACAAGAGGAATCGATCGCCCACATAGGACCCGCTCTTGTCGATCCTCTATCTCCACCGGAACCTCCGTAAAAGTCGCCCCATCGTCAACGTCAAGTTCCCCATGGTCAATGATGTGCGTCAGGTCGTGCACGTATCTCCTCAGCTGGGATACGTGGAAGACGTCGTGCACCCGGTGCAACTGAGGTGGCAGAGCCAGGTGATAAGCCACCTCGCCAACCCTACTGAGGACCTGGAAGGGTCCGATGAAGCGCAGATATAACTTGCCGCCTCAACCAAATCTCCGAATACCACGTCGAGGTGAGACCCGCAAGAAGACGTGGTCACCATCCTCGAACTCTAGTGGCCTCCGCCTCCTATCAGCGTATGACTTCTGCCGGCTCTGAGCTGTCCTCATCCGCTCCTGGATGACCTGGACCTTCTCTGTCGTGGCCTGAACCATCTCCGGTCCCACAAGTGCTGACTCCCCAGGGTCTGTCCAGCACAAAAAAGATCTACAAGGTCGGTCGTACAACGCCTCGTACGGTGCCATCCCGATGGTGGAGTGGTAGCTGTTGTTGTACGCAAACTCCACCAAGGGTAGGTGGTCCTCCCAGCTACGACCAAAGTCGAGGACACATGCGCGGAGCATGTCCTCGAGAGTCTGAATAGTCCTCTCCGTCTGACCATCCGTCTGAGGGTGAAAGGCTGTGCTCAGATGTAGCTGCGTCCTGAACGCCTCCTGTAACCCCTTCCAAAGCCGGGAATTAAAGCGAGCATCTCGATCGGAGACGATAGATGATGGAACGCCGTGGAGCCGCGCAATCTCCTGAACGTAGAGACGTCCCAAGCTCTCCACTGAGCCCTGCTCTCTGATGAGTATGAAGTGTGCCGACTTGGTGAGTCGGTCAACAATCACCCAGATGGAGTCGTGACCTCTGGAAGTGCGTGGAAGTCCAGTCACGAAGTCCATAGATATGTCATCCCACTTCCACTCCGGGACCTCCAAGGGCTGTACCAAGCCTGCTGGTACCTGATGCTCTGCCTTCACCTGCTGGCAGGTGAGGCATCGAGAAACGAACTCTGCTACTGCCTTCTTCATGCCCGGCCACCAGTGCTATCGTCTGAGATCCTGGTACATCTTCGCCACTCCCGGATGTACCGCTAAAGGAGAAGTGTGAAATTCTCTCAGCACTTCCTCTCGCAAAGCGACTGGTACCATGGTACGTCCTCTGAAAAGGATTTTGTGCTCTACTCCAAGGGAGAAACCATCAGGTGCCTGTCCTGAGGATATCAGTACACGCCGTGTCTCACAGTCAGCGTCCTCACGCTGTGCCTCTCTGACCCGCTGCAGTACTGGAGGGGTGACTGTGAGAGACTGGAGGAAGGATGATCCATCTTTATCCACGAAGGATATCTGCAAAGAGGCTAGCTGCTTCGTCGCCTCCTCAAGTAGCTGAATGCCCGTCCTCCTGCTGAGGGCATCGGCTACTACGTTCCCCTTCCCATGAGTATAGACTATCTCAAAGTCATAGTCCTGGAGGAACTCGAGCCATCGCCGCTGTCTCAGGTTCAGGTCCTTCTGCGAGAAGATATACCTGAGACTCTGATGATCAGAAAAGACTGTAAAGCGCTCGCCCATCAGATAGTGTCGCCATGTCTTCAGAGAGAAGACCACTGTTGCTAACTCGAGGTCATGGGTAGCGTAGTTCTGCTCATGCGGCCTCAACTGACGTGATCCATAGGCGATCACTGCCCTCTCCTGCATCAGAACACATCCGAGTCCGGTCCCTGATGCATCGCAGTAGACTACGTACCCTACTCCCTCTTCAGGCAACCTCAAGATAGGTGCGCTGGTCAATCTCTGTCTCAGCTCTTGGAAGCTCTGCTGACATCTGTCTGACCACACGAATAGTTTCCCCTTCTTCGTCAAAGATGTGAGTGGTGCCGCAACTCTAGAGAAGTCTGGCACGAATCTCCGATAGTATCCAGCTAGTCCCAAGAAACTTCAAACCTCAGTCACGCTCCTGGGTGGATCCCATGCTAACATAGCCTCGATCTTTGCAGGATCCACTGCAACTCCCGCCTCAGAGATAACGTGTCCCAAGAAGTGGACCTCACGTATCCAGAACTGGAACTTCGAGAGCTTACCATAAAGCTGGTGCTCTCGGAGTGTGTCTAGTACAACTCACAAGTGATAGGCGTGCTCCTCCTCAATCGTAGAGTAAATCAGAATGTCGTCGATGAAGACTACGACAAACCGATCAAGGTATGGCTGAATGATCCTGTTCATAAGGGCCATGGACACTGCTGGAGAATTGTTTACACCGAAAGGCATAACCAAGAACTCATAGTTGCCATACCGACATCTGAAGGCCGTCTTCTGCACATCCTCGTCTCTGACTCTGAGCTGATGATAGCCTGACCTGAGGTCTATCTTCGAGAACCACCGTGCTCCCTTGAGCTGATCAAATAGGTCATCAATCCTCGGTAGCAGATACTTATTCCTCACTGTCACCTGGTTCAGGCGACGATAGTCAACACAAAGCCGCAGGCTCCCGTCCGCCTTCTTGGCGAACAATATCGGGGTAGCACAGGGTGAAACACTGGGTCGGATGAACCCCTTGCCCTGCAAGTCCTCCAACTGTACCCGTAGCTCTCGAAGTTCAGCGGGGGCCATCCGATATGCTGGAGTGGACATCGAGGTTTTCCCGGGGTACAAGTCAATATAAAATTCTTCCTCTCTGCGAGGAGGTAGCCCTAGAACGTCTTCGGGAAAAACGTCCGCAAACTGATCAACCACTGCAGGAAAACCAAGACTCTGCACGTCAAATTCTCCAAGGATGAGGCTAGCCAACTGATGAGTGATGGGCTGTCCTCTCCTCCGCAGAAGTCCGTCCTGTGCTGCTAAGGCTCCCTTCTCGCCGGTGAAGGTGAACCTGCTCCCGTCGGTGCGTACACATTTCACCTTGAGCCTAAAACAGTCAATCTGTGCATGGACCGTAGATATCCAATCCATGCCCAAGATGACGTCGTAAGGCCTCGATGCTACTACAAGAAGATCTCAGCCGAAGCTCTCGCCTCCTAGAGTAAGCTCACACTGTCGGCACCAATGCGTAATCGTCGAGTCTACTCCCGTAGGAGTCTCTAGCCGTAAGGATCGAGCCAACAGCTCTGTCGGAATCTCCGAGCTCCGAACAAGGGCAGCGGCTATGAAAGAGTGACTCGCTCCTGTGTCTATAAGAACAGCAGCAAGGGTGGAATAGACACAGATAGTACCTCGAATCATCTCGGGTGCGCCGTGGTCGTAGGCCTCTGCTGCCTGGAGCTGTGCATGTCTCTGCCCGCCAGCTCCCTGTGGTCGGGGTGGACCTCCTGGTGGTGGTGGTGGCAGACCCTCAAAGCGTCGCCCACCACCGGCTGCTCGTCCAGCTCCTCTGCCTCGTCCGCATCCTCCCTGCGGACCGCCACGGTCGACCCTCTGCCTCTGCCTCGGTAGTCCCTCAACTGTCTGCTGCTCCTCGGCACGACGGGTCGGGAAGTCACGAGCCATGTGGCCCTACCCACCGCACGAGTAGCACTGTCTGCCTCTCGAAAGACTGGCTCCGCGCTGTGTGCCCCGCACTGCTGAGCCAGTGTCCTGAGGTCGTCTGCCCGAAGGTCTGGTCTGCCTGAACCCCTGAGTCATCCGTCGACTGCCTGCTGCAGATGACTCTGCCACGTGCCGCCCTGCGGTGGGTCTCGGTGCTGGTGTAGACTCAGCAAGGAAGCTCTCGATCAAAAGGGCTCGATCCAGTACTCTTGTCTGAGTCGGTATGCTGAGGGAGATCAGCGATGCCCTGATCTTGCGTCTCAAACCCTGCTCGAAGGTCCAGGCCCGGAAGAATGGGTCCCGTACCATGTCGGTCGAGTAGCGCGAGAGATCGGTAAATCTCACCGAGTACTGAGCGACCGTCATGCTGCCCTGCCGCAGCTGAAGAAGCTCCTGGATACGCACCGCACGAAGGGTGGCGGGGACAAACTCTGAGCGGAAGAGACTCTCAAAGTACGTCCATAGAAGAGATGCCTCATCGTGCACCTGGAGCATCAAGCTCCACCATCGTCCTGCTGCTGCGTGTAGTAGGCTCACAGCGAGGATCACCATGAGGTCTGTTGGTGTCCTCACTACCCTAAACACACGTACCACTACCTCTAGCCAGTCCTTGGCTGCCTGGGGATCCGTCTCCCCGCGAAACCTAGGTGGTCGCTGGCACTGAAACTCATGCAGTGCGCTGAGGCGACGTGCATCGTCAGCGGCTGGTGCTGGAAGCATCGGGGACTCAGCGGGTAGAGCTACCGCCGGTGCCACTGCTGACAATGGGCCCTGCACCGAGGCCTCGTCGCTCGGTGGGCTGTCATCACACTCGACTCTCGGAACCCTAGCTGGCTGCCGTCGTGGGGCCATCCTGAAAAGGAAACAGGTGCACCACGGTCAGAACAGTATACCTAGTGAGCTAATATAAGTAATCACAAAGAAAACTTTGAAACACACACGCAATCAATGTTTTTGTGCATTAAGTCGGAAATCAGAAGTCAGGGTCCTGGTGTACGGATACGTCAGCTGCCGCACCAACACTAGACTCCCTGGACTGAGAACCACACTCAATACGCTAAACATTATTGCTTCACATAGAAAAGATCAGAGTTCGCGGTAGAACCGAACTCCTCTGATACCAATTTGTCACGACCCGCCCTCGGGGTCCATGTCGTGACTACCCCAAGCCCGCCTTCCATAGGCCAGGGGCTGGCGACTAGAACCAAGGCGTAAATCCCGGTAAAAAGGGAAGGCATTGCCTTTGTAAAGTAAACAAACACCACAGAGTAAGCAAGCGGAAAGTAAACACTAAGTAAAAACAGAGTACAACTGAAAGTGCAGAAAAGTAAATGGGCCAGTATACAAACCCAAACTGAAAGTGAAGTACAACTCGAAAGGGAAAACATCAACTGTAAGTAAAAGCTGCTACACCGAGCTGTCCACTGGAGATCCCACCTGAAGGATGGGTACAGATAGCTCTACTGCTCCACGGGTCCCGTCGTCCGCTCCGAACACGTCCCACCTAGTGGTCCACTTCCAGGTACCGTCCTGCTCTACAAGCCTCAGCCAAGATCAACGATGTTCGTCATCTACAACCAACACAACGTAGTGTGGGCATAGCCCGTGCACGGGTGAGTATAAGCTACTCAGTAGGGACCCCGAGACCCCTGAAGGTCTCTCAAAATCCACAAAGGATAAATCACGAAGAAAGGTACAATCACAAAATAACAACCGACACTGCTTAGGTAAATGCCCATACATATACCTAAGTCATCAATTCTAACACGCTCCATCCTCCGAGCCCAAGTACAACTTAGTCCACACAGGAATGTAAATGTATCCCACATAGGAAAGCAAAACGAAATCCACACAGGATAGCACAACACAATCCACACAGGAAAGCAACTGGATTCAGCTCACAAAGGTAAACTTCTTCGAAAGACGATAAAGATGATCTCTGATCCATCTAAGTCATCGGACCCACGAATGATCGATAGGTAACTAACCCCCGCAAAAGACCCACACAGGATCGGGCCCACATAGGACCTGTAGGTGCTGGTTCACACAGGACCGCTGAGCGCAAAGACCCACACAGGATCGGACCCACACAGGATCGGGCCCACACAGGACCTGTAGCACTGATCCACGTAGGATCGCTGAGTGTTGTAGTCGTCGACGTCGAATCCACACAGGATCTCTTTACTGTCGTCGTCGCAGTCACAGTAGCAGTAGTAGTAGCAGTAGTAGTCACAGTAACAGTCGCAGCCAGCACTAGGGTTCCCGCACACAGCAAGCTCGTACAGGAGGGTTCGCTCCACGAGCCGAGAGGCTGATACATCAACTGTCACAAAGTCCAGAGTTGATGTATCCAAAAGTTCTGTATCGCTAACAGGAACTCAACGCAACAGACGGCGCGTCGATCGGACGCCCGGTCTGAGAGTTATTGGCTTTTTTGTCCCAGGGGCCCGGTTGGTTTTTAAGGCAAAACCAGCCCGACCTTACTCCACCTGCATCCAAACCGCGGGCGGAGTATGCCAAAAAGATCCGTCTCACTAAGAGGAACACAACAAAGCTGACGGCACGTCAATCGGACGTCCGTAGCTCAAGATATGAGCGTTTCCGCTCCGAAGGCCCGGTTGGTTTCTTGAACAAACCAACCCCGCTGAACTCAAAGTATTCCAAAACTTTGAGTGCGATATACCGAATCGACCGTCTCGATCCAAGGATCGTGTAGCCACTGACGGTTCGTCAATCGGAGGTCCGTGGCTCAAGTTATGGCCAAAAGACCGAAGACGATTCGAAAACGGGGGGTCCGGGTCCGGGCCGACCCGACCCGACCCCCCCCCCCTGGGTCGGCCCGAACTGGGTCGACCCAACCCGGGTCCGACCTGGCCCGACCGGCGGTGGACCGGCGCGGTCCGGCGCGGCGGAGCGGCCTGGCGCCGCTGGGTGCCACGCGCGGGGGGCATAGCCCCCGCTTCCAGCTGGTGGCGGCACGGCTTTTAGCTGCGCCTTTGGAGAACCGGCCCCCCCTCGTGGGGGCCTGCTTTGAGGGAAACCGGGGGGCCGCCTGCCCCCCTTAATGAACCCCCCCCCCCCCCCCAAAATAAATGGGGGGGCTTTTGAATTGACCGGAGTAATTAATTTTCCCCCGGTCATTGACCTTCCGGCCGACCCACCTGGCCGGCCGGTTTTTCTTCAACGGGACCGGCAAAGCCGGTCCCCTTCCGGTTTCCGACGCCGGCGGCCCGGCGAGCCGCCGGTCTTCTCGTCCCGCCGTGGCCCGGAACCGGCCGCGGTGTTCGTCGTCCGGCGCGGTGCGACGGCACCGCGCCCCTCCGCCGCGGCCCCGCTCCGGTCGTGGCGCCTTCGGTTCCCTTCGACGCGGCGCGACAGCGTCGTGTTCATGATAATCCATCCACGGCGCGACGCGACGGCGTCGCGTAAATAAGACGGGTGATTCTCGCGTGGTGCGACGGCACCACGCCTTCTCGTTCATCACAAGATTATATAAATAACCAAGAACAAAGGAGGGGGAATTCGGCCATGTTTGTGCGGTCCGACCCCCCTCTCGTTAGATGATAACTCTTAAAACTTTAATCACAAATTATCATTCTAGAACCAATAACGAGAGTAAGGAAATAAACCACAACAAACCCCTACCTTGGGTTCAAGTTCGAAGATCGTCAACGACCCGCGGAAGACAACGTCGCGGAGGTCGGGCATCGCGGTAATCGTTCGTCAAATCCGATGACGAAGAGGTACGTCCGAAGAGGTACGTCGTTGGCGAATCTTCGTAAGCTGACAAAGGAAGTCCGAGGAGGAAGCGGCGTTCCCTTTCGTTGACACGGAAGGCTTCGTCGATCTTCGGATACAATCGGCTACGAAGAAGAGAGGAGCGGCATTCTTCTTCGGAGCTCGAAGGTTCTTCGCGTTCTTCGTCAAGCTTGAAGAAGAAGAAGAAGAAGAAGATGAAGAAGGATAAGGCTTCAAAACTCTCAGGAGGCTAGAGAATTCTAACCAAATAAAATAAGCTAAGAGCTTATTTTATTTACTCAACCAAACCTTTTTGAATTTCAAAGGTTTGAAAAAGTTTAAACATCTCAACCCAATTAATAAGCTAAGTTGTCAATTACATTTAAAAGGGGAGTTAAGGGAGTTTTGAGAGGAGATGGAAAGTTGGGTTTCGTGTGGGCCCCACCACACTTAAACCTCCCAAGGGAGGTTAAGTGGATGTGGGTCCCACCTTTAACTTCCTTTGAGAGGAGTTAACCAACAAGTAAGAAAAATAAAAAGTGTTCCACATTTTTATTCAACTTTTTATAAATCTCCAAAAAACTAACTTTCATCACACAATAAATGCAACTTCGGGAAAGGTCTCCTTAAGCAAATATCGGTGCTGCGAGTTCATCGGTGTCCTCAGATTTCAATTCCGAGCACCAGATCAAAAGTTAGAAATTCCCTCTCATTCGTTCATTGAACGTACCCGAGCCAAACTTCGGAAATTGATTCCGGGCACTCCGGGCCTCGGAATCAGGTTCCGTCAGAAACCACGCTCTTGTAAAATTCCAAAGAAAATTAAGAAAAAAATTTCCCTTGAATTTTACATGTCTTTACATTTTAATTATTTTATTTATGAATTGTTCATAAATGTGTATCTCATGTCTAAATTTAGGCATTATTCATATATTTATTTTATTCACTGATTTATTCAATAATATAAATTTTTTATATAATGAATGCAATATACTTTAGTTCAGTGTGTTAAACTTCTATAAATTACCATACATGCATTTATGTAGTTAAATGTTAGGTATGATAATCGATTTAGTTTTATTCTAACTTTACTTTGGACTATACTAGGTTTTTATCTTGAATTAAGAAGTTAATTATTATTTATTCAAATTAGGTATTAAAATTAAGATGTAATTGAGTTATATATTGACTAAGGAACCAAGGGTATAAGGACTTTGGGTCGAACTACTCATTGGAATATGAGCTTAGGCTTTGTTTAGAAAAATAGAGGTTGGCTACCTATCACTTCATTCTTACTCTTGTGGAAATTTTTTGTTTTATATTATTATAAGCCTTTTAATAAGTGGTTTCAAATAAAATATAATTTGGATTCATTTTAGATATATGAAAACGTATTTGGATTTTAATTTGAGTTAGTAACACAATTTATGAGTTGTGTAAAGAGTTACACATCTGTACGGTTTGAACATATTGATTTTGTGGAAGGAATATGGATTCAATTACTAATTCATTAGAATCATGAATACATGTAAAGGGAATACATGAGATAAGATGATGAGATATTCAAAAACACCTTAATAATACTAGGTTTTCTATTCCTTTAATTTTGAACGCATGTAAAGACCTCAATCATCCAACCGAGTATGTTTCTGAAAATTTTGGGTGCCCATGGATTATCTTGTGTAAGGCATGGTGGAAATGGAGAACCCTAAGACTTAAGAAACAAAATTCCTTGGTAAGAATTAGGTTACACTTATTTGGGAAACCCTATGAGATAGGATAAAAAAGGGATATAATTTTTCTATCCAAATTATGGATTGAATAAAGTGTTATCTACTCAATTATTCAAGAGTTGTATCTTATATGGTTGTCATAGTAGTATACCTAAATTTCTAAGTTGTGAGAGGACCACTAAAGTAAATGAATTTCTTAGTAAAATATGGATATTATCCCAGTAATGAATATGATTTAATCTAAAATGGGGAATCATTTTAGGGGGATAATATTTAATAATAATATTTATTAAATAAATGAAATACATGATACATGTCTAATAAAAGTTTTGGTTTTATATAAATGGTATCATCATCATAAAACATGTCTTTGATATCAATCATTGTGGATAAAAATATTAATGAAATAAAGTTCTTATACTGGTATATAACATCAGAATTTGTCTTAAGAAAGAAATAAAATTCTATATGATAGAGAAAAACCTTCCTAAAAAACCTAACATTAATGTTATTAAATAATAGAATCAATTTCCTTATGTGAATCAAAAATGATTTTATATATGGATTTAAAGGAATTATTTTAATGAAAATTGATTGAAGGAACATTAGTCTCCACTCATGTACTCAATATGATTTATCATGTTAATGTCTTAAAGATACTGATGGTTTGTTTTTAGTATTGTTCTGGATATTAATTTAGTTAATTATCATCATTGGAAATGTTTCAACAGTGTGACTGGATTTAGTAAAAATTTATCATTATTTCTTAAATTTTTTAGGATATATGAACTAGGAATGACATGTCTAGTTTTCAGTTTATTAATGATAATAAAAATACATAAAAGTTCAAACTTAAAGAAGTGGAATAAATTTGAAGGTCCAACAATGTTTTTTGGAGTAGTCAGTCAAAATTTTTGGAACCTCAAAGAGGTTTCACGAAGGAGGTGTAGTAATTCCATTGGATTGAATTATTTAGGATACCTAAAGGGGTTTAAGAAAATCTATAGAGAGTCTATTTCAAGTATCAGTGTTATTGAATCTATGATTATTTTTTTAAGGGTATATGATACCAAATGTATACTTTAAAAATTTTATAAGTATAAAAGAGTTCATAATACATGTAAGAATATATATAGATTATATTTTTCAATCATGTTTATAATAAAATATTTCTATTATGAATATTTATAATTCTAATGAGTACTTCAAGATTAAATGGATTTGAATAAAATATGTGTATAGTTATGTCATTTCTCTTATTTTATAAAAGAAGTTATTTGTTAGCAAAGAGTTGTTAAAATGAGATGATACACATGGTTCATAAATCATACAATTCTATAAATTGTTTTGATTTCGAAGGAAAATTTTAAATGAAAAGGTTCCAGAAATAATTATGATACAATTAGAAAGAGTTATAAGTAGAAAATAGAAGTTATTAACTTATTAACATTGGATATTATAAATTAAAGTAGTTTAAATACTTTTTAAAAAAATTTAACACTGGGAATATGATTCTTAAATCACTAAAAATTATTTAAACAAGATTTTTTCATATATTTTACACATTAAAGGAGTTTAGTGGGATGATTATTTTAGATGGTCACATAGAGATGTGGTCATAATTAAATCAATATTTATTGATTTTCAAAAAACCTAATATATAGAAAACATAAAGCATTCTATAATTATTTCATAAAATATATAATACTAGCACTTATAGAGGATTTTATTTGTATATTCATAAATTTTTCTAGATTATAAGATTGTGTATCATGTTATAGAAATGGCATCTCTAATTTATCATTCATTCATATTGACTGCATCTGACACCTAAAGTGAAATGATATCATATTATGAATTTGAGTTATCAATAACCGATTTTCATTAGTGAGTATTATAGGTTGTGAAAAAATATAGAAGTTAGCAAGATTACAATTTTGTATCGAGGTATAGAATATTCTTATAAGACACAAAACAGTTTTGTGTGTAGAATGGCCCATGATGTATGACATGTAAGAACCCGGTTTTTTAGAACAGGTCAAAATCCAGACCCTGTTCGAAATTTTCGGCTTCTTCCAAAGAAAACCAGAGAAATTGGGTAGTTTCTGGAAATTTCTAGACTACACGCCATGTACATTAAGTACGCACCGTGTATATGATTAGGCGAGTGACTGGACATGTGCTTGCCGAGTGCATGTTGTGTGTTGACCGTGTAGAAATTCTTACTACAAAGCATGTAGTTTTAAACACGTTGTGTACCTGTGACCATGTGGAGGCCATATATGGCGTGTACGCCTGATGTCCTGTTAGATTTGTTGAAACCAAGTACACGTCGTTTCCTCCTTGGTCACACTGTGTAGTCTGGCCATGTATGAGGGATATACATGAAGTGTAGGCATATTGGCCGAGTAGATTTGTTAACCAAGTACATGTTGTGTTCCTCCTAGACACACCGTGTAGTCTGGCTGTGTATGAGAGAAATACATGGAGTGTGGGTAAGTTGGCGAGGAAGGGAAGAAAAACGAGGTACACTCCATGTACCCCTAGGTACATGTCGTGTACTCATGTCGGTAGGTTCTGTAATGTAAGTGGGTGGAATTCTAGCCACCAAATGAACAATTAAATGATATACACGGTGTGTAGTAATAAAGTACATGTTGTGTACTTTCTTTTTTTCGCTATAATGGGTAGTAGCATTGTTTTTGAGGCAGAACTCTTTTTTTTCAGTTGGGTTTCGCGAACCAATCCAGCCAGACCTTAATTCTCTCCCCGGGTCTTTATTCGTAGTCTGATTCAATCGAAGATAGATGCATTGGAACCCCCTCGATAAGGCCTTGATTCCTCTTGATATGTTTTTCTTGATTTCTGTTCTAGAACGAGTTATAGGGGTTTGAGCGGTTTGAGCGGTTTTGATTCTTTTGTAGATCTACCACATTTTAGAGCTAATTGGAGTCTATTACAAGAGGAGTAGCATCGTACGAGTCTCATGAAGGTTGTGCATACCTCTTTTTGTGTTTTCGTGGTCATTTGGGTGATGCGGCCTTTGGCGCGTTTTCGGGGATTTTGAGCGAGACCCATTTTTATCTGATATTGCATAGTATATTGTTCATTGACCTATGGGATAGCTTTGGATATGCCATGGTACCAGTTTTTCTTGAGCGGGGTTGGGTGAGGGGTCATTTATCATCAAGTAATTTTGGTTGGGGGGTGCCAAAATGGTTTAATTTGAATTATATTGTTATAAAGTTTTGAGTTTAATTTATTAATCCTGATATAAATTGTTAGAGGCATCCAAGACCTCTGTGCTATTGATTGATAACCATTGGGTTAGTTAGAGGCATTCAGGAACTCGGTGTTGTAGATTTTTAACCATTGGGTTAGGGTAATTCAATTATTTAGAATGTTTTTCCATTTTATGTTTTCTGTTTAAATATGTTATATATGCAATTTTTAAATTGCATATGTTTGACCCTTTGGGTGGTGTTGGTCATGGCCCGAATATTCTTGAGTGATGTTGATCATAGGTTGGGCTAGGTCGGGGTTACATTGGGTGGTTCTGACCATGGGATTGGGCGTCATGGGTGTCAGTTTGAGGTAGGATGACTGTCAGGTTTGGCATGGCTAGGGTTAATAGGATGGAAAGGCTATCAAACTTGAGCGGCATGGTCGTAGGGACACGAGGTGTCAGAGATGTTGTGTCTTGTATACTATTTTGGTGATTACTGCTCACTCAGAAACTTTTAGTAGTGTGAACATAGAGATACTCTGTGATGAGGTGGTTTTGACAAATTATGTGGGTAGAGTCCCTTGTTAGTTTCGGTTTAGGTACTATTGGTTTGGAGGTTAATTTTGTAGGAAGCCACATGGGAGGAGAGGATCCTTCAGGGGATAGAATTGAGGCTATAGGGTTAGGGGCTGAGGCGCGCCGTTATTTTAGGGAAGATATCGATGTCCCTCCGTGTACTTTATTTGAGGGAAGCCATCAATGTCCCTCTAGTTACTTATTTGAGGGCAGACATCGTTGTACCTCTAGTAATTATTTTGAGGGTAGACATCATTGTTCTTTTAGGTTATTACTGTTGGGCATGCATTTGGGATGTCGGTACTTGAGACACACGGTGTCATGGGAACATGGTGTTGGGTAACATGATAGTGATTCTGGCATTGGATGAAGCAGGTGACACTCCATAGTGGATGCTGAGCACCTGTGGAGTTTGTGGTTATTTATACATCGTACTATTTACTGCTTTCCTTATAAATGCATTTATGCTTAAACACATATATTATGTCACGAACCATCCTCGGGGCCCGTGTCGTGACTACCCCAAGCTCGCCTTCCATAGGCCAGGGGCTGACGACTAGCACCAAAGACGTAAATCCCAGAAAAAGAGAAGGCATTTCCTTTATAAGAGTAAACAAACACAATAGAGTACGAAAGTGAAGTAAGAACTAGTAAAACTGAGTACAAAAGTAAGTGATTAAAATAAAATGGGCTGATATACAAACCCAACTAGAAGTACAGTACAACTGAAAAGAAAGTACACCAGCAGTAAAGTAAAGCGGCAACCACTGAGTCATCCTCCAGATATCCCGCCTGAAGGGTGGGTACAGATGGTCTCCTTGGGTCCTTGGGTCTGGTCGTCCGTTTCGTGTACGTCCCACCAGGTGGTCCACCTCTGACTACTGTCTAGCTCCACAAACCTTCACCTCGATCAGTACTGTCTGTCATCTGCGTCCAACACAAAGTTGTGTGGGAATAGCCCGTGCAGGGGTGAGTATAAGATACTCAGTAGGGACCCCGAGACCCCCCGAAGGTCTCCCAGAATCCACAAAGTACAAACCACAAAGGAAAGAAATAACCATGAAGTAACATCCAACTCTACTTAGGTATATGTCCATACATATAACTAAGTTAACAATCCCAGTTCAGCTCCAACTCTCGATCCCAAGAACAACCTGGTCCACATAGGAAATATAGTCAATCAAATCAGTGATAATGATTGAAAGTCAAGACTCAGATCACATAGGTATACTACTCACGAAGAAGGGTGGAGATGATTAGATGTAGCCTCTGAATCATCTCCTTAGCCGAACCCACTTAGGATCCTAGTATATAAGTCATCTTTGTCGAACCCACGTAGGATCCAAGTACAGTCGTCATTGCTGCCGAACCCACGGAGGATCCAAATACAGCGGTTGTCACTGCCGAACCCACGGAGGATCCAAGTACAGTGGTCATCACTTCCTAACCCATGGAGGATCCAAGTACAGTGTTCCTTACTACCGAACCCATGGAGGATCCAAGTACAGTGGTCATCGTCGTCGAACCCATGGAGGATCCCAGCACGATAGTCGTCGTAGTCGCAACCATCTCTAGGGTTCCCGAACATAGTATGCTCGATTCCGAGAGGGTCTGCTCCTTGAGTCATAGGGGTTTCGATACATCAATTGTCTCTAAGTTCAGAGTTGATGAATCCCAAAGTTCCGTCTCGTCAAAATAAACCCAACGCGACAGACAACACATCAATCGGACGCCCGGTCTGAGAGATATTGGCTTTTCTGTTCTAGGGGCCCGGTTGGATTTCGGGTATAATCCAACCCAGCCATACTTCAATATCATCTGAATCCCACATGGAGTATACCAAAAGGACCTTCGCATCAAAATTAAACCAACGTAGTTGATGGCACATCATAAGGACATCTGGGCCTTATGTTATAAGTGTTTCCGCTCCGAGGGCCCGGTTGGTTTCGAGTGCGAACCAACCCCTCCGTACCCAATATTCACCAAAACCATAATTTTAATAAACTAAAATTACCCTCTCGATAAAAGGAATCCAATGCAACTGACGGTGCATCGATTGGTGGTCCACAGCTCAAGTTATGGCCAATTAACCGAAAACTGGTTTGAAGAGGGGGTTTGGGCCTGATCCGACCCGGCCCCACCCGTCCTGGGTCCGCCCGAACTGGGTCGACCCGACCCAGGTCCGGGTTCGTCCCAAAAGGGCATGGCCCGGCCCTGAATGCTGGCCTGGCCCAGGGTGCCAGCTCGGCCCGCGTGGCGCCACGGCCCGGCCCATGTGGCGCGCCGACCCAACCCGCATGGCGCGGTGCCCCTGTCTACGTGTCATGTTGGCCCGGCCACGTGGCTGGGGTGGTGAATCCCGCCTGGTCAATGTGCCCAGGCGGCGATGGTACCCTTCTATGCCCACTCTAAACAATTAAGGTGGGCGGTTTTTGCGCCCCCCTCTCTCCTGTAACGGAACCGGCAAGCACCGGTTCCACTCCGCGGAACCCACTGGGTTCCGCCCTGGTGCACCCTCACTAGCGGCCGGCTCAGCCAGTCGCCCTCCTGCTTATCCGTCGCGGCCCAGCCGCAGCATCCCCTTCCGGCGCGGTGCGACGCCATGACATTTACTACTATCGCGGCCCGCGTGGTCACAGCCCCTCTACCGTGCGGTGCAACGGTGCCGCGTTTTCTTCCGACCACCACGGCCCTTCTGGTCGCAGTTCTCTTCCTCTAGCATGGTGCGAAGACACTGTGCTCTTCTGGTATTGTCGCAGCCTGTGGTGTTCGTGGCCCCATTCTTCGCACAGCTCCGGCGACCAATGTCAATTGCACTGCCGGTTTATTCTGCGGTTCTCTCTACCGGCGGCGCCGTTGTTCCACCACCATCAACAATCCATCAAGTTCCCTCGGAGGGACGTCAGCCCGTGTTTTTCCGGCCCACGCCCTCCACGTTAGATAATAATAATTTGTCTAATAGAGAACCACAAATAAAAATGAGGTACGAGGTTTCAAATTTAACAATAATGACCCCAACCTCGATCGTTGTCTGTTGAAGACATCACAGAAAGAAGGTGAAGTTGACGAGGATCATTGCGTCCGCCTCACACTTCAGATCCGAGTTCGTTCATCAGAGATTCATCGGGATTCGATCTCCATTGAAGGATCGTTCTTCTCTGGGGAGAACGTCATTGTAGAACCGTTCCTCGTCCACCAAAACCTTTCCAACCCTTTTCCCCAACCAAACCTGTTTAACATAAATAATGATCATTAAATGGGTTGTTACACCTATTGGGTTACCACACATTTAATTCCCCTCATTAAATGAGAAGTTTCAAAATTTCATAATTCAATTAAAAATAAAATACCATGTTATTATATTTTTATCCCATGAAACCTTGAAAAACCAACATTCACCCCAACTCGATTGTGATCAATGTGAAGGTCCCCTTAAGCGGTTGTCGACGCTAGGAGTTCAACGGTGTCCTCAGATGTCAATTCCAAGCATCGGTTCAAAAGATAGATTTTCCCGCTCGCACGTTTACTGAACATACCCACACTGGGCCGTGAAATCAAGCACCGTCAGAAACTACAGACTCATAAAATTCCAAAGAATTTAAGAAAAAAATCTTGAAATTTACGGGTCCTTACATTACCCCCACCTCAGGGATTTACATCCCCGTAAATCTACAACACACACTAGGGAAACAAATGGGGGTACTGAACACGCATCTGACCTCCTGCTCCCAAGTGCTCTCTTGGAGGTTCTTGTGCTGCCAACTAATGCACACCAGAGGAATCGACCGTCCATGTAGGACCTTCTCTTATCAATCCTTGATCTCCACCGGGACCTCCATGAATTTTTCCCCATCATCGATGTCTAGTTCCTTGTGGTTGATGATGTGGGTCGGGTCGTGCACGTATCTCCTCAGCTGAGATATGTGGAAGACGTCATGCACCTAGTACAACTAATGTGGAAGGGCCAGGTGGTAAGCCACCTCGCCTACTCTATTGAGGACCTGGAAAGTTCCGATGAAGCACGGAGATAACTTTCCGTCCTGACCAAATCTCTGTAGACCTTGTCGAGGTGAGACTCATAAGAAGATGTGGTCTCCATCCTCGAACTCCAGTGGTCTCAATCTCCTATCAGCATAGGACTTATGTCTTCTCTGTGCAGTCTTCATCCGCTGCTAGATGATCTGCACCTTCTCTATCGTAGCTTGAACCATCTCTGGTCCTACAATTGCTGAATCCCCTAGGTTAGTCCAGCACAGAGGTGATCTGAAAGTTAGGTCATACAGTTCCTCGTTTGGTGCCATCCTGATGGTGGAGTGGTAGCTATTACTGTATGAAAACTCTACCAAGGGTAGGTGATCCTCCCATCTACGACCAAAGTCAAGGACCCATGCACAGAGCATGTCCACCAGAGTCTGAATGGTCCTCTCTGTCTGGCCATCTGTCTAAGGATGGAAGGCGGTGATCAGGCGTAGCTGCATCCCAAAATCCTCCTGTAACCCCTTCCATAGATGGGAAGAGAAGCTAATTTCACGATCGGAAAAGATAGACTATGGCACACCATGAAGTTTTACGATCTTTTGAATATAGAGACATACAAATCTCTCTACTGAGCCTTGGTCTCTAATCGATAGGAAGTGGGCCGACTTGGTGAGTCGGTCTACGATCACCCATATAGAGTCGTTTCCTCTGGATGTACATGGAAGCCCCATCATGAAATCCATGGATATCCCATCCCACATCCACTCTGGGACCTCTAAGGGTTGTACTAAGCCTACTCGTACCTAGTGCTCCACCTTTACTTGCTAGCAAGTGAGGCATCATGAAATGAACTCTGCTACAACCTTCTTTATACCCGGCCACTAGTACTATCGTCTGAGTTACTAGTATATCTTAGCCACTATTGGATGTACCGCTAGAGGGGAAGTGTGAAACTCCCTCAAAAACTCCTCCTGCAGTGCAACTGGTACCACCGTATGTCCCCTGAAGAGGATGACGTGGTCCCCTCCTTCAGAAAATCCATCATGTTCCTTCCCTGAGGATATCTGAGAACGTTGCGTCTCACAGTAAACATCCCCACGCTGTGCCTCTCTAGCTTGCTAAAGAATTGGAGGAGTGACTAAAGAAAGGCTGGTCCATCTCTATCCACAAAGGATAACTGCAACGCGGATAGCTGCTCTGCCACCTCTCCTAGCAGCTGAATGCCCGATCTCTTGCTGTGATCATCGGCTACAACGTTACCCTTACCAAGAGTATAGACTATCTCAAAGTCATAATCCTGAAGGAACTCAATCCATCGCCGCTGTCTCGGGTTCAGGTTCTTCTGTGAGAATACACACTTGAGACTCTGGTGGTCAGAATATACTGTAAAGCGCTCGCCCATCAGATAGTGCCACCCCATTTTCAAAGCGAAGACCACAGCTACTAACTCCATATCATGGGTAGCGTAGTTCTATTAGTGTTGCCTCCTCTCTCGTGAACCATAGGCAATCACTGCTCGCTCCTGCATCAGTACACACCCGAGTCCGGTCCCTGATACATCACAGTAAACTATGTACTCTATTCCCTCCTCCAGTAGTCTCAAGATGGGTGTACTGGTCAACCTCTACCTCGGCTTTTGAAAGGTCTGCTGGCATCTATCTGACCACACGAAGGGTTCCCCCATCTTCGTCAAAGTTGTAGGCGGTGCTGAAACTCTACAGAAGTATGGCACAAAAGTAAGTCTGACCGACTCCTGAGTGATCAACCGCACCCTCTTATGCATGATTCCATTCCATGCTGCCTGGGTTTTCCTTTTCGCTGACCAAGAAAAACCCCATCCCATCATTGTAGATAAACCACAACCTTCATTCCTAATACAGTCAATTTGTGTATGAATTGTGGTTGCCCAGTCCATACTCAAACTCACTTCGTAAGGACTCGATGCTACCACCAAGAGGTTCCAACCGAAACTCTCGCCTCAAGGGTCTGATCACACCGTCGACATAAGTGTGATAATCGAGTATCCTCCCAAAGGTATCTCCAGACGTGAGGATCAAGTCAATGGCTTATCCAGAAACTCTAGGTCTGGGAAAAGATTCATGGAAGAAGGGAATGATTAACACCTATGTCTATTTATACGGAATCTAATAGTAGACACAGACAGTACCTCAAATCATTCTTAGATCCCTTGGGTCACACTCCTTGACCGCATGAAGTTACTCCCTTACCCTGCCCTCCAGCTCCCTGGGCCTAGTGGGGACTACAAAGGTGGGTGGTTGAAACATGTCAAAATGTTCACCACCTCATGATGATCTCCTTTCTCTACTTACACATATGTTGTCCTACAGATTCATCTGTCTTTAACACTTACTCTTCGAGACGTCTTACACACCCAAGTCTCTGAGACTGGCACCAGTTTCATGCTCTCAACTGCTAAAATTCACTGGTTGTAACCGCTCAGCCAATGAACATTGAACCACAAAGGTTCTATCTATCACCCTAACATAAGTAGGAATGCATAGAGGAAAAAGTGATGGATCAGTTATCCTTAAACACACCTATCTTAGAGGTTCGTGCTCTGAATCACTGTTCACATCGAATTCATCGAGTAATAGGAAAGTTTGGTATGTCTCGATGAATACTCAGCTATCGATACGTCGTCCTGCCGAAGCTTTAGAAGTTCTAGGGAACTCTCATCCAATTCCTCAAGCCAGTCCTCAGCCTCCTTTGAGTTGGGCTCGCCTTGGAACATGAGGGGTATCTGATGCTGAAATATGTGTAAGGAACTATCCCTACTTGTATCATCTACCGGTACAGCCGGTTGTAACTGCTGACCAATAGGTAGTGACATAGCTGACACACTACCTGAAGGTACTATCTTAGGCATCGGTCCATGTATCGAAGCCTCATCACTATGCGGACCAACCTCATGGTCACTCTCTGGGAAACACTAGTAGCTAAGATCACTATCTACTCTACTAGTGTCTAAAGTAGATGTATAACTCTAGAAATCGCCTCCATCCAGTCCACTAATACCTGGGAATATGCATCACCTCGTAAACTCAGAGGCCTTGACTGCTCAAACTAGTGCAACGCGCTCTGTCACCGTGCACCGTCTGCTAGTACGGGTGGTGAAATCTGCTTCCCAACGGGCGGTGATGTTGCTGATACACCACCCAAAGGTTCCAACATAGAAAAGGGCTCTGCACCGGAGCCTCGTCGCTCAGTGGGCCATCATCGTGTACTCTCTTGGGAACCCCAGCTGGCTGTCTTCGTAGCAGCATCCTAATAAAGAACACATGTGACACAGTCAATAAGTTATACTTGGTGAGCTGACTCAAAGTGACCACAAAGGAAACTCTTGAAACACACACGCAACCAGTGTTTTCGTGCACTGAGTCAGAAATCAGAAGTCAGGGTCCTCGTGTATGGATACGTCAGCCGCCGCACCAACACTAGACTCCCTAGACTAAAAACCACACTCAATACTCTTAACACTATTGCTTCATAGAGAAGAGTATTCAGAGTCCTGAGTTCTGCGGTAGAACTGAGTCCTCTGATACCAATTTGTCACGACCCGTCCTCGGCGCCTGTGTCATGACTACCCCAAGCCCACCTTCCATAGGCCAGGGGATGGTGACTAGTACCAAAGGCGTAAATCTTGGAAAAAGGGATGGCATTGCCTTTATAAGAGTAAACAAACACAACAGAGTATGCAAGTGAAGTAAGCACTAATAAAACTGAGTACAAAAGTAAGTGCTGAAAAGTAAATGGGCCGGTATAAAAACCCAACTGGAAGTACAGTATAGCTGAAAAGAAAGTAAACCAGAAGTAAAGTAAAGCGGAAACCACTGAGTCATCCTCCAGATATCCCACCTGAAAGGTGGGTACAGAAGGTCTCCTCAGCTCCTCAGGTCCGACCGTCCACTTCGTGTACGTCCCACCAGGTTGTCCACCTCCGGGTACCGTCTAGCTCCACAAACCTCCACCTCGATTAGTGTTTTTCGTCATCTGCATCCAATAAAAAGTAGTACGGGCATAGCCCGTGCAGGGGTGAGTATACGATACTCAGTAGGGATCCCAAGACCCCCCGAAGGTCTCCCAAAATCCACAAAGGAAAAACCACAAAGGAAATAAATAACCACAAAGTAACATCCAACTCTACTTAGGTATATTCCCATACATATACCAAATTTAACAATCCCAATTCAGCTCCAACTCTCGATCCCAAGAACAACCCAGTCCACACAGGAAAGATAGTCAATCACATCAATGATAATGATTGAAAGTCAAGACTCAACTCACACAGGTATACTACTCATGAAGATGGGTGGAGATGATTAGATGTAGCCTCAGAATCATCTCCTCTACCGAACCCACGTATGATCCTAGTACAGAAGTCATCGCTGCTGAACCCACGTAGTATCCAAGTACAGTCGTCATCGCTGTTGAACCCATGGAGGATCCAAGTATAGTGGTCGTCATAGTCGAACCCACGGAGGATCCAAGTACACTGGTCATCGCTGCCGAAACCACGGAGGATCCAAGTATAGTGGTCATCCTTACCCAACCCATGGAGGATCCAAGTACAGTGGTCATCGTCGTCGAACTCACGGAGGATCCGAGCACGGTAGTCGTCATAGTCGCAGCCAGCTTAGGGTTCCCGCACACAGCATGCTCGATTCTGGGAGGGTCCGCTCCTTGAGTCATAGGGGGTTCAATACATCAATTGTATCTAAGTTCAGATTTGATGTATACCGAAGTTCCGTCTCATCAAAAGAAACCCAACGCGACAGACGGCGCGTTAATCGGACGCCCGGTTGGATTTCAGGTACAATCCGTCCCGGCCGTACTACAATCTCAACCGAATCCCACATGGAGTATACCAAAAGTACCGTCTTGTCAAAATTAAACCAACGTAGTTGATGGCACGTCATACGGACATCCGGTCCTTAAGTTATAAGCGTTTTCGCTCCAAGGCCCCGGTTGGTTTCGAGTTCAAAACAACATGGACATACACAATCCTCACCAAAAGCTTGATTGTAATATTTCAAAACTACCATCATGATCCGAGGAATCCAACGCAACTGACGGTGCGTCGATCGGAGGTCTGTAGCTCATGTTCTGGCCGATTAACTGAAAAATGGTCCGAAGAGGGGGGTCTGGGGCCGGTCTGACCCGGCCCGACCCACCCTGGGTCGGCCTAAATCGGTTCGACCTGACTCAAGTCCGGGTCCAGCCCTGAAGGGCGCAGCACATCCCAGAATGGCGGCCCAGCCTAGGTTTTCGGCCGGGCCCCCGTGGCGCGCCGGCCCGGCCCACATGGTGCGGTGCCCCGGTCTGCGTGTCGTGGTGGCCCGGCCGCATGGCTGGGGCGGTGAAGCCCGTCTAGTCAACGTGACCAGGTGGCGGCGGTGCCCTACGGGGCCTACCCTAAAAAATTAAGGGGGGCAGTTTTTGCGCCCATGTTTCTCCCATAACGGAACTGGAAAGCACCGGTTCCACTCCACGAAACCCACTGGGTTCCGCCCTAGCACACCATCACCGACGGCAAGCTTAGCCGGCCCCCCTTCTGCCTAACCGTTGCGGACCAACCGTAGCTTACCCTTCAGGCGCAGCGCGACGCTGCGCCATTTCCTACTAGCGCAGCCCGCGTGGCCGCGGTCCCTCTACTGCGCGGCGCGACGGTACCGAATTTTCTTCCGACCGCTGCGGCCCTTCTGGCCGCAGTCCTGTTCATCTAGCGCGGTGCGATGGCACCACGCCCCTCTGGCATTTCCATAGCCCGTGGTGGTCGCAACCCCATTCTTTGCACAGCTCCGGTGACCAGTGTCAATTGTGCTGCCGGTTTATTCTGTGGTTCTCTCTACCGGTGGCACCATTGCGCCACCACCATCATCAATCCATCATGTTCCATCCGAGGTACGCCAGGCCGTGTTTGTTTGTCCCACCCCCTCCATAGTAGATAATAATAATTTGACTAACAGAGAACCACAAATAGAGATGAGGTATGAGGTTTCAAATTTAACAATAATGACCCCTACCTAAATCGTTGTTTGTTGATGACGTCACGGAAAGAAGGTGAAGTTGACGACGATCATTGCATCCGCCTTGCACTTCGGATCCGAGTTCGTGTGTCAGAGATTCATCAGGATTCGATCTCCGTCGAAGGATCGTTCTTCGCTGGGGAGAACGTCGTTGGAGAACCGATCCTCGTCCACCAAAACCTTTCCAACCCTTTTTCCCCAACCAAACCTTTTTAACATAAATAATGTTCATTAAATAAGTGGTTACAACTCTTGGGTTACCACACATTTAATGTCCCTCATTAAATGAGAACTTTCAAAATTTCATAATTCAATTAAAAATAAAATACCATGTTTATTTTATTTTTCTCCCATGAAACCATGAAAACCCAAAATTCACCTCGAATCGATTACGATCAAAGAGAAGGTCCCCTTAATCGATTAATGACTCTAGGAGTTCAATGGTGTCCTCAGATTTCAATTCTGAGCACCAGTTCAAAAGATATATTTTCCCGCTCGCACATTTATAGAACGTACCAGAACAAAACATCATAAATTGATTCCGGCCACATCGGGCCTCAAAATTAAGCACCGTCAGAAACTACGGACTTTTAAAATTAAAAATAATTTAAGAAAAAAATTTCCTTGAAATTTACAGGTATTTACATATTAGGTACGCACCATTGGGTGGTATCCTACTGAGCTTTGTCTCACACCCTGCATGGGCCCTTCGGGACGCGTGCAGACTTTATGAATTTGCATGCAGAAAAGAGGCCAGCTTTAGGAGCTGGGATGCGTTAGTTATTTCATAGAGATGGTATGGACCTTGAGGTATCTCCTAGCTATAGTTACTTTTTTTCTTTATTTCCCGTATCATCATGCCTCTTTTTTTGTAGTTACAGTTGGTTAGCCATTGGTTCCCCTTTTATATTCAGATACGTATGACCTTCTTTGGATGCATGTTTTCTTGTTCAGTAGTAGTTACAAGTGATTGGCATGCTGTTGTGTTTATTTCTATAGTTGTTGTTATATTTATTACTCTCGTTGTTTATTGATACTGATTTTGATTCCGCTCTACGGGTCTGGTTCGAGTCTGCTGAGTCATTTATTCTGTTGCATCTTTATTAGTCTACTCGGACCAGTACCATTTTTTTATCCTCCAAGAGGGTATAGCCTCCCCACTATACATATAAGACCCTCACTGCTAGTCGGAAGCCTTTGGCATTTTGGGAGGTGCACCTAAAGTTGTAGCACCTGACCCGTTTAGCACTGTTCGGGTGGCTGTTCAGGTCTGGGTCATTACAAAGTGGTATCAGAGGAGTTCTTAATGGGGATTTAGTATAATCTTTTTACTGGCTACTAATGAGATTGAGACTTCCCTTTTATTTTTGCTGGTTTTACTATTTAGGATATGGTAGACTGGAGATAGGTTGTTACTGGAACTGGGTTTCTAGCTTGTGCTTGGGTACTTGCAGCCCCAGGTACGAGAGATGGACCAAATTTCCATGGGTGGGAATTACTATTTTCTTTTTCTTTATATTACAGTTTATATGATTTCCACCTCAGTGTCTCACATGGTGTGCGATGTTATTGATTGTGATATGTAACCCTTTACCTGGTGCAGTAAGGGAGAATTGAACCTTGGCCCGGTATGGTACGACTTGTTTTATTGTCTTTTGATAGGAACATTTTTAGGGTATTTCAATTTCTTAACTACATGTATGCTTTGTGAAGTGATAAAACCATGTGAAAAAAAAATCAAATTTTATTCTTTGTATGCTCTGAAATGTGAATAGGTGAAATTCCTGATAGAATTGCATGTTTTTGCAATATGTATGACATGTTTTATATTTTTGTAGAATTGAATATGATAGGGTATTTGGGTTTGGATCTTGTACAAGCAGACATGTACTATCTATTGAGGTGATTTTAATCACTAGGTTTGGGTGACTCGGTCATCGGTTTGAGGCAACATTGGTTGTTGGGATGGGAATGGCCCTGTAACACCCCGAGATTTTATGAAAAATATTCTTTTTAATTTCATTAATGTCTTGTGTTGTACGCTACACCAAAAGAAGCTTGCACAATGCGCATCCTTGAATTGCATTTCATTACACGCAATCACGACCTTCCTCGATAGCATGTGTAGTACGCAATACCGAGTTTCACTTAACAACGATATGCTATTAAAATATTATTAAAACTAGACATTATGAATAGTAATAACCACTTTTTGAAATTTTGTAAATTTTATTTTTCAAAATGGAAATCATTTTTGGACTTGGAATATCGAAATTAGCTTAGGATGAAATTTTGGTACTTTTCGGATAACTTCCATATTCTGATGAATAGTGAAAATTACTAAATTATAATTAAAAACAACTTTTTTAATAGAAATAATTAATAGTGATAATTTATTAATTTGAGTGGTTTTAAAGTATATTTAGAATATATTTTTACAATTTAATACAATGTTGGTCATTGGATGTAATTTCACATTTAAACCAGTTATAAACAAGTGTCAATCTTTTGATAGTTATTATCTCTTAAAAACACGCTATTTGTTTTGACGACGGGAATTAATTTTTAAATTAGTTAATGTAGCTGATATGTTTTGAATTTGATAAAATAGACATCATTTTTGAATTCATAATATCAAATATAGCTTAGGTCTAATTTTTAGTATTTTTCTGGAAACTTTCATTTTTTGATGAATAGTGAAACCACTAAGTTGTAGTTAAAAAAACTGAATTTTTCATAAAACTTAATTTTACCGCTTCTGTGAGTAGAATTTCAAAAATCCTAGAGACACGGTTGATGTCATTAAGTAAAATCTGGTTCAATGAGATGAAAATAATTTTTTGGTGAACAGTAACTTTTTACTTTTTTTACCACGGTTAAAAGTAAATAGGGTAATTAAGGATAAAAATGATATTATTATTACCCTAACACATGTCCTAATTCTATTGTAAAAGTTTAATTCGGCCAAAAACAACCTTAGGAATAAAATATGACCATTTAGGCCCACTTGGATTAGATTAGGACATTTATTATTAATTTATTTAAAGAAGGGTTAAAATAGTTAAATTCAATGTTTAATAAATAAATAATTTTTAATATGGGGTTATACATAAGATAAATTAGACTATAAATATTCATTAGAAAGCTAAAAAGATTTCCTACATAATGGCATTTTATTTGTAATTTTTAGACATTAAATAATTTAATTTATTTATGACACAATAATGATGCAGTAATTATCTTATTAATGAAATATTGATATAATTGATGTTATAAACACCAAAATAAATGTAATTTGAGACTTTTTATGAATTACACTAATTTTATAGGTTAATATGACATGTTAGTATTGATTGAATTAACTTTTTTTGAACTTATCATTCTGTTATGATTTTCACAAAAATCAATTACTAAATAGTGTCAAAGTTGACATAAAATAGTTTAAAAAACAAATATTATATTATTAATTGGTATTTTATTCCTAAAAATATAAGGTTCTTCCAAATGACTTAGATAAGGTTATATATTTTAATAATAAATAACTTGGGGTTCGTTTGGCTTGATATAGTAAGTTTATTAACCTTATAGTATAAGAACACAAGAAGACACGGTAAAAGTAAAATTATTTAACTTAATGTTAAATCTAAATGATAAGGTTAAAATAGGAACCTAAACTTGTATAAATTCTATTGGATGAGAGTATTTAGACCCATCCCTAACCTAGCCTCGAAATAAATCAATTTGGATCTATTTAAAACCGAACTTGACTTTATAATAAAATAATATTTTTAGTTATTCCAAAGGTGCCCCTCTCCTCCCTTATAAAAAGGAACCTCCTCCCTCTCTTCCTCACACCACTTTGAGCCTTCAAGCTCAGCCAACCCCTGCCATTTTCTCCTCTCCACTTCCCTAGAGACATCCTAGAGGTCCTGGTCTTCTTAAAAGACCAATTTTAGTGCCCTAAAAGGGGGTCTCAAAGAAGCACTTCAAAGAAGAGGAGGTTCAGACACTTACAAAGCAAGTCGAACCTAAGGTAAGGGATAAATTTTCAATCTCATTTTTATCCGAGATTGTTTGTACATAAGTATTTACTAGGGTTACGTTTATCATCCACGACCATGTTTTATAAAAAAAATTTCATAAAAGGGTTTACCATTCTTCCATTAATGTTTAAAGTCATTTTTACCCTTTATTGACTTTTTACCACATTGTATGAATGGAATCTTTCCTTTAGTTACCATATAAGGTACTTTTTGACTTTTCCGACAAAAGTACAAGGAGAATGTTATTTTTAACTTATACGGCGTGAACGGATTTTTACGGTTTCATAACGCCTCATTTTCAAGAAGCTTACTCTACAAGATTGCATGATTATTTTCAACAAAACCCATATCTTTTAAAATTTCATGTAATTTTGTGAAAAGAAAATGATTTTAAAGAAGAAAGGATATTTTCCTCAAGAATTCATTTCAAGTGTTTTGTCAAAACTATTTTCCATCTAAGATGACATTATTTCATATGTGTATGTTTCAAGTAAAATGTCTCTAAGATTTAAATGGTTTCAATTTTCTTATGATGAAATGATATCAATTTTTTATGGATTATGTTATGATGTCATGATGTTTAAGAATCCCATTTTATTACATGGGTTATGCTATGATGTATGATTTATGATTTTGTGGCACACAAAATTATTATTTCATTATTAGATGGGTGGGACCTATATCTCCCTCCAATGCATTGGGTAAAGATTTTATATCTCATGAGATAGACATGGCTGGAATAGTAGGTTATACCGGTTCAGTGAAACAGGACTGAAACGAGGGTGACTCGGTTCAGAAATGGACTTTGTCCACTAAGATAGTCTTGGCAATGAGTCTTGACTAATAAGAAATGATTCTCTATGATTATGTGTGTATTCCACAAAGTTTCAAGTTTTAAGTTATGATTATTTGGATTACATTTCACTTCTATGATTTATCCCATGTTATGATATTATGATCTCTTTTGCAGGATAAGATTTCCAAAAGTTATGTTCTTATGTATATGATGTGATTGATATTTCTTTTTTTTACCCTTACTGAGCATTTGAGCTCACCCTTTTATGTTTTCTTTTCCCCAGGATATAAACAAAGGTTTTAGGTAAAAAAAAGTAAGATCTCTATGGGAGATGTTGAAGATCTTTCACCATGATTAGAAGAGTATATTCCGAGTTTCCAAAGACACTAAACTATTACGATCCTTGTGTGTGTGTTTTTGTTATGTACTAAGTATTCCAAAAAAGTATTGCAATGTCCATGTACGTCAGGCTTCGGGTCTCTACAGTTGGTATCAGAGGAAAGGTTTAGTTAACCTTTGGAAACTAGGATGCGAGAACTTTAGTGAGATCCCTAGAGATATTTCTAAGGTATGTCTAGGGATGTCCCTAAGGTTAAGTATACGTATAGGTTATAGTACTAGAATTACGCTAAAGATCATAGAATTAAACCTAAGATGTTAGATATTGAAGGTACTCCTCCTTTATTATGTTGTTTTCCCTAGAATGATTTTTGCCTCTCACACTATTCTTTTTGGGTTTTAGACGATGGCTAGAACCCGAAGGAACCATGTTGATCAATGCAATGGACAATGCAATGATTTTCCTCCTGAACAAACAAATGTTATGGGAGATGGAGTGAAGAATCTTATTGCTATACTTACACAAGCTATGAATCATTCTGGACTTCCAAATGAGCAGAGAAGGGAACAATATTCTATTGAGTCCTTCATGAGGAAACGCCCACCTTCTTTCAGTGGGTCTTCTGATCCACTTGTTGTTGAAAAATGGATCAGTACCACTGAAAAGATATTTTCAGTTCTTCAATGTTCTGAACATGATAAATTCATCTTAGCAGTATATCGTTTGGAAGGTGAAGCTAATCAATGGTGGAATATTATCAAGAATACGAGGCAAAGAGATGAAATTGAGTCCATGGAATGGGACGAGTTCAAGAACTTATTTTTTCAATAAGTACTTCCCTCGTATTCTTCGAACAAAGATGGAGAAAGAGTTTCTTTAACTAAAGCAAAAGGATGATGAATATGTTGGTATATACAAAGAGAATTTTACAAGGCTGGCAAGGTATGCATCTGGATTTATCAGCCAACCTGAAAGTAAAGTTGATCGATTCTTCAGTGGCTTAAAACCAAATCTTCGAAGGGCATTAGCTATAAGAGACTTAAGTAGCTATGAAGAAATTGTGCGTTGTGCTATCAAGGTAGAAATGGAAGTTGGTGTTACTTATCCATCTCATAGTTTTGACAAGAAATGAAAGATGGAGTTCAAGGAGAAATCTCATAATAATGGTGAAAAGAAGATGAAAGTTTCCTTATGCTCAAAGTGTGGAAAGAAACATGGTGGAGATTGTCTTAAAGGGACAAGTAAATGTTTCAAATGAGGAAAGGAAGGTCATTGGGCATTTGAATTCCGCAATGATGGGAATAAGATGTCTAATGATGTAAAAAAAGGAAGGGATACACAGAATGAACATACTACACTTCAATGCTTCAAGTGCAAGGAAATAGGGCATTATGCTAATAAATGCCCTAATCTAAGGGTTAGTGATGATCGACATGAGAAACCACTTAAGGCAAAGGACAAAGGGAAGTCACATGTGATCATTATTGGCGATGTTGAATATGACAACGATGTGGTGGAATGATTAAGTGTTTATGTAATGGGATTCAAAAATAATGTTGTATATAGTATCGTGGAATATTGGAATATTTATGTTTTGGTCTATTGTGGTTTTCAATAATTTTATGGCATCGGTAACCATGAAAAGTGATTGAAATATTTTTGGAAAGCAGATGATATGCACATAATGAAGGGATAAAGAGAATCTAATATGTTTGATAGAATTCATGAGCTCATGATTGATATAAGGACTAAGTGATATCATAGTTTGAGTATATAGAATTTTGAGGATTTTGGTATGTGTAAAGTGTTAACTTTTAACTACATTCATGTTTTCACTAAGGTTCAATGGGTATTGAAGAGAATACATGATTAAGGCCTTTGAATGTTTGGAATGTGACCAACAAGACATATCTTATGATATATGGGGATCAACGATGTTATTAAATCTCTGGTAATCATTTTTACTATATTATGAGAATGGAATGTAGTATTATGGATAAGCCTAAAGATTAGAATGGATTATGTTGGACATAAGTAAGTATTGTTTAAGGATAGAAGTTTTTCTCGATATTATTGATGGGATGTTATAGTAATATAGTTTTAGAAAAAGGATAACCTGTAGGACGGGAGACAACCCATCGCGTCAGACAAGGTCGTAGGAATCAAACCCACAACCGAAGTGCGACTGGCCTTTATCGCCTACCACTGGCCTACAGGAAGTCCCTAGTTAGTAGAAACCAGTTTTATTTTGTTAAGCGATATGATATATGAAGTATAAGTCCATTTTAGGAACTATATATGATTAATCTCACTATAGATGGACTTATGTATTTTTTGATAACCTTTCTAACCCTTTGTTTGAGACAGATGGAATGACCCATCATTCTATCACATGATCTGCTAACACATCACGAATGAAAAATTCAACTTCATTTCTTTAAGAGATGAAGTGTAAATTGTCCAAATAACAACAAATTGTGAGACTATACCAAAATAACGAAAGTATTCATTCTAATTTCAATTTCATTAACTTTAGGGAAATGATCTTGAAAACCAAAAATGTTGTCCTAGTGCTCTTATATCTGATGAATCAGATGGTACCTTAGATCATCAAAAATTAATGGCTTTGTGATTTCTGGATTTTCCATAGCCATGTTCTCTACCACTCTCCATCAGAACATGATGGTTAGATTTCTCTTCCATATCCATATTTTCACCTATGTGGAAACCCAGTAATTAGTTTATTTGGGAAACCGTTACGTTTCATACTTTTGTTTTTAAAGATTGGTTTTGGTATTCCTTTTTACGATGTGGGTTTCTATTAAAGAAACTTTCAAGTAGTAAACCATTTATAACCCCCGACGAATTTCGAGGGCGAAATTCATTTTAAGGGGGGTAGAATGTAACACCCCGAGATTTTATGAAAAATATTCTTTTTAATTTCATTAATGTCTTTTTTTGTACGCTACACCAAAAGAAGCTTTCAAAACACGCATCCTTGACTTGCCTTGCATTACACGCAATCACGACCTTCCTCGATAGCATGTGTAGTACGCAATATCGTGTTTCACTAAACAACGATATGCTATTAAAATATTATTAAAACTAGCCGTTATGAATAGTAATAACCACTTTTGGAAATTTTGGAAATTTTATTTTTCAAAATGGAATTCATTTTTGGACTCGGAATATCGAAATTAGCTTAGGATGAAATTTTGGGACTTTTTGGATAACTTTCATATTCTGATGAATAGTGAAAATTACTAAATTATAATTAAAAACAACTTTTTTAATCGAAATAATTAATAGTGATAAATTATTAATTTGAGGGGTTTTAAAGTATGTTTAGAATATATTTTTACAATTTAATACAATTTTGGTCATTGGATGTAATTTCACATTTAAACCAGTTATAAACAAGTGTCAATCTTTTGATAGTTATTATCTCTTAAAAACACGCTATTTGTTTTGACGACGGGAATTAATTTTTAAATTAGTTAATGTAGCTGATATGTTTTGAATTTGATAAAATAGGCATCATTTTTGAATTCATAATATCAAATATAGCTTAGGTCTAATTTTTGGTATTTTTCTGGAAACTTTCATTTTTTTGATGAATAGTGAAACCACTAAGTGGTAGTTAAAAAAACTGAATTTTTCATAAACCTTAATTTTACCGCTTCTGTGAGTAGAATTTCAAAAATCCAAGAGACACGGTTGATGTCATTAAGTAAAATGTGGTTCAATGAGATGAAAATAATTTTTTGGTGAATAGTAACTTTTTACTTTTTTTACCACGGTTAAAAGTAAATAGGGCAATTAAGGATAAAAATGATATTATTATTACCCTAACACATGTCCTAATTCTATTGGACAAATGTAATTCGACCAAAAACAACCTTAGGAATAAAATATGACCATTTAGGCCCACTTGGATTATATTAGGACATTTATTATTAATTTATTTAAAGAAGGGTTAAAATAGTTAAAATCAAAGTTTAATAACTAAATCATTTTTAATATGGGGTTATACATAAGATAAATTCGACTATACATATTCATTAGAAATATAAAAAGATTTCCTACATAATGGTATTTTATTTGTAATTTTTAGACATTAAATAATTTAATTTATTTATGACACAAAGATGATGCAGTAATTATCTTATTAATGAAATATTGACATAATTGATGTTATAAACACCAAAATAAATGTAATTTGAGACTTTTTATGAATTCCACTAATTTTATATGTTAATATGACATGTAAGTATTGATTTAATTAACTTTTTTAGAACTTATCATTCTGTTATAATTTTCACAAAAATCAATTACTAAATAGTGTCAAAATTGACATAAAATAGTTTTTAAAACAAATATTATATTATTAATTGTTATTTTATTCCTAAAAATCTAAGGTTCATCCATATGACTTAGATAAGGTTATATATTTTAATAATAAAAAACCTGGGGTTCCTTTGGCTTGATATAGTAAGTTTATTAACCTTATAGTATAAGTACACAAGAAGACACGGTAAAAGTAAAATTATTTAACTTAATGTTAAATCTAAATGATAAGGTTAAAATAGGAACCTAAACTTGTCTAAATTCTATTGGATGAGAGTATTTCGACCCATCCCCACCTTATCCAAGAAATAAATCAATTTGGAGCTATTTAAAACCGAACTTGACTTTATAATAAAATAATATTTTTAGTTATTCCAAAGGTGCCCCTCACCTCCCTTATAAAAGGGCACCTCCTCCCTCTCTTCCTCACACCACATTGAGCCTTAAAGCTCGGCCAACCCCTGACATTTTCTCCTCTCCACTTACCTAGAGACATTCTAGAGGTCCTGGTCTTCTTAAAAGTCCAATTTTAGTGACCTAAAAGGAGGTCTCAGAGAAGCACTTCAAAGAAGAGGAGGTTCAGACACTTACAAAGCAAGTCAAACCTAAGGTAAGGGATAAATTTTCAATCTCATTTTTATCCGAGATTGTTTATACATAATTATTTAATGGGGTTACGTTTATCATCCATGACCATGTTTTATAAAAATGTTTTCATAAAAGGGTTTACCATTCTTCCATGAATGTTTAAAGTCATTTTTACCCTTTATTGACTTTTTACCACATTGTATGAATGGAATCTTTCCTTTAGTTACCATATAAGGTACTTTTTGACATTTCCGACCAAAGTACGAGGAGAATTTTATTTTTAACTTATACGGTGTGAAGGGATTTTTATGGTTTCATAACGCCTCATTTTCAAGAAGCTTCCTCTACAAGATTGCATGATTATTTTCAACAAAACCCATATCTTTTAAAATTGCATGTAATTTTGTGAAAAGAAAATGATTTTAAAGAAGAAAGGATATTTTCCTCAAGAATTCATTTCAAGTGTTATGTCAAAACTATTTTCCATCTAAGATGACATTATTTCATATGTGTATGTTTCAAGTAAAATGTCTCTATGATTTAAATGGTTTCAATTTTCTTATGATGAAATGATATCAATTGTTTATGGATTATGTTATGATGGCATGATGTTTAAGAATCCCATTTTATTACATGGGTTATTCTATTATTTATGATTTATGATTTTGTGGCACACGAAAGAATGATTTCATTATCAGATGGGTGGGACCTATATCTCCCTCCAATGCATTAGGAAAACATTTTATATCTCATGAGATAGACATGGCTAGAACGGTAGGTTATACCGGTTCAGTGAAATAGGACTGAAACGAGGGTGACTCGGTTCAGAAATGGACTTCGTCCACTAAGATAGTCTTGGAAATGAGTCTTGACTAATAAGAAATGATTCTCTCTGATTATGTGTGTATGCCACAAAGTTTCAAGTTTTAAGTTATGATTATTGAGATTACATTTCACTTCTATGATTTATCCCATGTTATGATATTATGATCTCTTTTGCAGGATAAGATTTCCAAAAGTTATGTTCTTATGTATATGATGTGATTGATACTTCTTTTTCTTACCCTTACTGAGCATTTTAGATCACCCTTTTATGTATTATTTTCCAAAGGATATAAAAAAATGTTTTAGGTAAAAAAAAGGAAGATCTTTATGGGAGATGTTGAAGATCTTTCACCATGATTAGAAGATTATATTCCGAGTTTCCAAAGAAACTAAACTATTATGATCTTTGTGTGTGTGTTTTGTTATGTACTAAGTATTCCGCAAAAGTAATGTAATGTCCATGTACGTCAGGCTTCGGGTCTCTACAGCCCGAGGTACTTTTGATACTTGGCCCCGATAGGGGCGAGTAAGGAGGCCATTAGGCCGGGATGCCATGGGGCATGGGTTGCGGTGTGGGAGAGTAAGGGTAGTAGTTATCCACTTCATTTTACTACTTTCCTTATCTATGTTGAATATATATTTTTGTATATATATATATATATATGGGTTGTCTGAGAATTTATGTTTTTCTGCGGGTTCCTTTTTGGGCGACTTGGATGGAGAGTCAGATGGGAGATGGTACAGTGCCATAGGTGCAGGATCAGGTTCAGGATCCAGTACAGGCAGGGCAAGAGCCATAGTTACAAGCTTAGGGATATGATTTGGTTCAGGATCTAGTGTAGGCAGGACAACTACTGGGTTTGGCTACATTCGAACCATTGCTCGATGAGTAGCTCCGAGCTAGCCTAGTGTGTGTCTTACAGGGGATCGACAGAGGCACATAGGGTACAGATCCTTCTATGAAATATCTGATGCGGGAGTTCCAGTCGCAGCACCCACCGATTTTTCAGGGTGAGGGTGGTCCGCAGGCATCTAAGAACTGGATAGAGAGCATGTAGATGATTTTTAGTATCTCAGGAGGACTCCAGGGTGGAGGGTCAAGCTGGCGACATACATGCTGCGAGGACCGACAAAGCGTTGGTGGGATATGCAGGTTCAGGATCACAGGCACGAGGGACTGGCATGGAACGACTTCGAGGATAGATTACTAGTGCACTTTTACCCAGAGACACTTAGAGCAGAGAGAGATCAAGAGTTCTTGAGTCTTCAGTAGGAAGACATGTCAATCATAGGCTATGAAGCTACTTTCATGGAGTTGTCTCACTTTGCACCTGGTATGGTAAGAGATGACGCGGCTAGGGTGAGGCACTTCGAGGATGGCTTACGACATGCCATTTGGATCCAGGTGTATATCTTGAGGATGGGTTCTTTCTCAAAGGCACTGAACCAGGCGCTCATAGCGGAGGGAAACCAGTGGGATAAGCCTTAGGTTGGTCGGGTGATAGCTTCAGGTGACGGTTCAGACAGCAGGAAGCGAGGACGGAATTAGTTCTAGTAGGGTAGTCAGGCCAAGGACTCAGGTATACCACATCGTAGCAGTTCTTCAGTGGATTTCTTTCATTGTGCACAGCCAGGGAATGTTTGGACTCAGCGTGATTGGCCTCCAAAGGAGTGTTGGGTATGTGGATAGGTCGAGCATCTGGAGAGGTTTTTCAGCCAGCCTTCTTAGATAGCCGGTAGGCATGGACCAGGATAGATGGTGGCATCTAGATTTGGATCAGGTTCGGTACTAGGAGACGGTATCTGAGGTTCAGCTACACATGGAGGACGTGACAGAGACTGCGGGATCTAGCTGAGGGGTCACTGGCCGGTGGCTGGAGCAGCACCATAGGGAGGTCAGGCATCAGGTAGTCGTACTTCAATCCAGGTGCACGTTGTGTAGCTGCCAGAGGCTAAGTGGGCTGGTGAACTAATGACGGTTAGAGGTACACCATGGTTGTGGCTGTGATTTTCCTGGTTTCCTTTTTGGCATGACCTATAGAGGCATGTATGTTTTGAGTGCACGGGGTGCACAGGATCTATGTGGACTGACTAGATGCTAGTTAGTGGGATTGACATCATATCTAGTGTGTAATATATATATATATATATATGAGATGTGTAGCATCAGGAGCATTGATGATGCGTGTTATTTGAGGTGTTGTGGGCATCGGGGAATCGAGGATGTAGGTTGCTTGAGGTTTCGTGGGCATCAGGGCATTGAGGATGATGGTTACTTGAGGTGCCTTGGGCATCGGGGCATTGAGGATGCAGGTTACTTGAGGTGCTAGGCACCAGGACCATGTGGAGGCGGACACCGATGCGGTGCGGGATATGTTGGCTGTCGGGAATGACACAAGAGCACCAATGAGGTGTAGGGGTGATGATGTGTCACGGAAGGAATAAGAGTCTGGAAAACAGTTTAGTAAACCTTGTTTGTATTGAGTTTTTTTGGGTTGAGACCGGGTTAGACATTTCCTAAGGTGGGGAGCCCCCCTTGACGAATTTATCCAGGACCCTTGAGACCGGGGACGTCTGGGTTACTTTGATCGAGTTGGTATGTTTGGTGTCATCTCCAGGGTTAGTTTGATAGCTTGGGGAAAATCTATGTTAAGGTAGGGAGATTTTAAGAACCCGAGTTTTTAGAACGGGTCAAAATCCTGACCCTGTACGAAATCTTTGACTTGTTCTTGAGAAAACTGGAGAAATTGGGCAGTTTCTGGAAATTTCCAGACTACATGTTGTGTACTTTAAGTACACACAGTGTATATGATTAGGCGAGTGACTGGTTGTGTGCTAGCTGAGTACATGTCGTGTGTTGACTGTGTTGAAATTGTTATTACACGGCGTGTAGTTTTCGACATGCCGTGTACCCGTGACCGTGTGGAGGCCATACAAGGCGTGTAGGCCTGATTGCTGGGTAATATTGTTGAAACCAATTACACACCATGTCCTCCTTGGACACGCTGTGTAGTCTGGCCATGTATGAGGGATATACATGGCATGTAGACCTGTTGTCCATGGAGATTTGTTAACCAAGTACACGTCGTGTTCCTCCTGGACATGCCATATAATCTGGCTACGTATGAGAGAAATACATGGTGTGTGGGTAAGTCATAGAGGAAGGGAAGAAAAATTAAGTACACGTCATGTACTCCTAGGTACACACCATCTACTCATCTCCGTAGGTTCTTGAAAGTAAATCGGCGGAATTCTAGCCTCCAAATGAACAATTAAATGATATACACAGCATGTAGTCATAAAGTACATGATGTGTACTTTCTTTTTTTCACTAAAATGGGAAGTAGCCTCGTTTTTTAGGCAGAACTATTTTTTTTTTGCCGCCTTTCGCGAACCAAGTTGGTCGTACCTTAATTCTCTCCCCGGATCTTCGTATGAAGTCCGATTCAATCACTGATAGATGCGTTGGAATCCCATCAGTAAGGCCCCGATTCCTCTTGAGCCATTTTTCTTGATTTTTGTTCTAGAATTGGTTATAGGGGTTTGATCGGTTATGATTATTTTATAGATCTACCACATTTTAGACTTAATCGGAGGTTGTTACCGGAGGATTAGCATCGTACGAGTCTCAGGTAGGTGGTGCATACCTCTTTTTGTGTTTTCGTTGTCATTTGGGTGACGTGGGCTTCAACGCATTTTTGGGTATTTTGAGCGGGACCAATTTTTATCTGATATTGCATAGTATATTGTTCATTGACCTATGGGATACATTTGGGTATTCCATGTTACTAGTTTTACTTGAGCAGGGTCAGGTGAGGGGTCGTTGCTCATCGGGGTATTTTCGTCAGGGGATGCTAAAATGGTTTAACTGGAATTATACTGTTATAAACTGTTGAGTTTAATTTATTAAGCCTGATATAAATTTTTAGAGGCATTCAAGACCTCAGTGTTATTGATTGATAACCGTTGGGTTAGTTAGAGGCATTCAAGACCCCAGTGCTTTTGATTGTTAACTGTTGGGTTTGGGAAATTCAACTGTTTAGAATGTTTTTCCAGTTTATGTTTTCTGTTTAAATATGTTATATATGCAATTTCTCAATTTCATAATTTGGACCCTTTTGGTGGTGTTGGTCATGGCCCGGATATTCTTGAGTGATGTTTATCATAGGTTGGGCATGGCCCGGGTTACATTGGGTGGTTCTGACCACAGGATTGGGCGTCATGGGTGTCAGTTTAAGGAAGGATGACTGTCAGGATGGGCATGGCTCAGGGTACTAGGATAGAAAGGCCATTAGGCTTGAGCGGCATGGTCACAGGGACACGAGGTGTTAGAGGTGTTGTGGCTTGGGTACTATTTTTGTGATTACCGCTCACTCGGAAAATTTGAGTAGTGTGCACATAGATATACTCTGTGATGAGTTGGGTTTGACCACCTGTGTGGGTAGAGCCCCCCATTAGTTACGATTTAGGTACTATTGGTTTGGGGGTGCTTTCCCTAAAATCCACCTAGGAGATGAGGAGACTTTAGTGGATATCATTGAGGCTATTGGGTTGGGGGATGAGGCTCTCCATTATTTGAGGGTATATATTGTTGTCCCTCTTGGTACATTATTTGAGGGAAGATATCGTTGTCCCTCTGGTTACTTATTTTAGGGCAGACATCGCTATCCCTCTGGTACTTATTTGAGGATAGACATCATTGTTCTTCCGGGTTACTACTGTTGGGCGTGCCTTCGGGATGTCGGTACTTGAGACACGCGGTGTCAGGGGCACATGGTGTCGGGTTACCTGATAGAGATTCCGACATTGGATGAAGAAGGTGACACTCCATTGTGGAAGGTGAGAAACTGTGGAGTTTGTGGTTATTTTTATATCGTACTGTTTACTAATTTCATTTTAAATGCATGCCTGCTTAAACACATATATTAGGTACGCACCGTTGGGTGGCATCGTACTTAGCTTCATCTCACACCCTGAACGGGTCCTTTTGGATGCGTGTAGACTTTATGGATTTGCGTGCAGGAAAGAGGTCAACTTCAGGAGATGGGCTGCATTAGTTGTTGCATGGAGATGGTATGGACCTTGAGGTATTTCCTAGATTGAGTTACTTTGTTTTCTTTATTTCATGTATCAGCATGCCTCTTGTTTTTGTAGCTACAGTTTGTTATCCATTGGCTCCCTTTTTATATTCAAATATGTATGACCTGCTTTGGATGCATTTTTTCTTGTTCAGTAGTAGTTACAAGTGATTAGCAAGATATTATGTTTATTTTCGATGTTGTTGTTATATTTATTTCTTCTGATGTTTATTGATACTGATTGTGCTTCCGCTCTGCAGCTCTGGTTTGAGTCTGCGAAGTCATTTATTCCACTACATCTTTATTATTCTACTCTGACTAGTTCCATTTTTATTATCCCCCGAGAGGGTATAGCCTCCCCACTATACATGTAAGACCCTCGCTGCTAGTCGGCAGCCTTTGGCGTTTGGGGAGGTGCGCCTAAGGTAGTAGCACCCGACCCGTTTCGCACTGTTCGGGTGGCTGTTTGGGTCCATGTCGTTACATGAAACATGGAGTTTCATACACTATATATTTGGTATACTATGGTTACATATTTTATATTTGTATTTATTCATTACAAAAGGTTATAAAATATTCCTAGTATGAGAAACATTATAATTTGATTTTTTTACATTAAAATTACAGATGATATAATTTGGAGTTGTTGGGTATGTTGTTGATCATGTTGTCAGTTTAGTTTAATAAATGTGGTATTTATCCTCTCATATGATGAGTGTTACGTATGATCCCTCTATTTAGATAGACTAAAAGGTTTTATGATCATATGAAGATGATATATATGTTGTTCTTATCTATTGTATGAAGGGGAAATGACATCCTCATCCATCAGGATGAATGACATGTGATGTATTCATCCATTTAGCCATTACATACATAGCGAATTGATAATATATGAGTGGATTTATGAGATTTATAGTCACCATGTCCCATGGTTAATTTATGTAATAAATGGATCATATGAAAATGCATTCTTGTATATGATACCACTAGTAGACACATATACAGTGATACATGTGTTTGATGGAGATCATGTTAGATCCCTTTGTAGCTTGAGTAGAACTAATGATTTTTTGGAGAATTATCTCTTATTATAATTAGGAATTTAAGAATTCATATTTATTTTCAATGTTATAAAGACTCATATGGTTAAACCATTTGGTTGAAAAAATAGTGATTGAGTTTTCCAAAACTCAAATAGTTTATCTAAAATTGTTTAGAGTTTATCCAAAAGTGTTTTGGATGGATACTCTTAAGGTATTTCATATGATTTAATACCCATCAAAGACAATGATATATTTAGAAAATTCCTTTGGATGATATCCATAAGAATTTTCATATATGATTTCATAACTTGTTGAATATGATACAATATAAGGTGAAATGGCCTGAAGACTACTAGGCTTTAGTGTAAGTGGAAGATTGATGAAAATATATCCCACATCCTATATGAATGTATTGAATTTTGGATTTATAATATGGTATAATATATATATATATATATAATGGTGCAATATATTGTAATCCAATTCAAACCATATTCCTTGGTGAAGGGTATATTGTAAGGAGAGATATATGATATTGTGATACTTCCTTGATCAGTCATAATATGACATGGGAAATTTATAAGGTGGTGTTATATGTTAGTCATGTGGTATGATTTTTATAACACCCTATGATTGATTATGGTATCCAAAAATTTAATGTTAATGATTATGAATCTTTCACATTAGCAATCATTTATTAACCTTTCATATAATAAAACATTTGGGATAATCCAACAATGAATTGAAATTTTAAACACATTTATGTATAAAAAATTAGTTATAAACTATTTATAACTAAATACTATATTCAAATGTTTCATAAAATCTGAATAAATAAATTAAATTATTAGGGATCATCCTTGAGGATACTCCAAAGTATGGTGATCTATGAGATTTTTGTTTTGTCCAATTACATACCTTCAGATGATTCACCCTAAATCACAATTATCCTTCTTCCTTTTCTTATAGAGGTAGTAAAATATTGTGGATATCGATTGGGATACCACCCAATCATTGGATGATTCTAGTTATCCCATGGATACACCATGGATAAAGGAGCCCTTTGGTTTCTTCCTAGAGATCTCCATCAAATTCATGTTTGAAAATGGGAGGATCAAACCTCCTTGGTGTGAGATACACACAATATTATTTATTTTGTTTTATACATAGTTTTAGTTTCAAGGAATGGTGATTTTGGGTTTAGGGTTTCTTATTGAATTTTACCACTTGAATAAGTGTTATTAAATCCTTATAAACCTAACATGATTATGAAATTTTAGGAGGAATCTCTAGTTAATAATATATATTCTCTAAATGATTAATAATATTGAAGTGGTCAAGGTATTCAAGGATTAATTTTCCCTTATTTTTGAATCCCATAACCATATTCTATGATGATATGCAAAGGTATAATTTTTATTTAGCATTAAACTTCAGATATCATCAATTATTTTCAACATTTCACTTTTTTTTACTTTTTATTACTTTAATATATCAATGAATGGTTTGAATATTATCTTTTATTTCTTGAGAAATATCCATTCCCAAAAACTTTCTCTCTATACCCTTTTCCAAAAATATCTAATTGATACACCTCTTATTATAATAATCATTTTATGGTTGCATCTGAATTCTTGAGTGTAAGTTGATTTTATATAATAACTCAACCAGTTGAAGATATTTATCTCATCCCCCTTTAAAAAACATAATGTAATTTCTCAACATACATTCCAATGTTTGAATGGTCTTTTCATATTAACAATCAGTTTAACAATGATACACAGTGTTTACTTTTAATTATATATTCAATATTTTTTGAAGACATTAAAACATTTAGTTGAACCTTATCGGCCATATATAATTAAAAGTTTTACTCCTTATAACCTTACCACTTTCTTTATGTGTATCTTGGAAAGATTATTAAATAAGAAATATTCTTGAATAGTAATAAAGTGTACTAAATTTTTAAAGAAATTGACAACAACCCAAATGGAATGGTTACCATTAGAGGTGTTGTGAAGACCTATGAAAAATATCTATGGTGATGTTCACCCATTTACATATGGTTATGGTTAATGGTTATACCATACCTTTAGAATTATGAAATTTTTCCATAAATTTTTGACAAACCAAGAAATCCCCACTTTATATTATCCCACCGAAAGTGCTCCCTCATGTCATTATACTTATTTTTTTCTTCTTGGGTGAATATACAATGATGATTTTTGTGTATCGTCCAATAATTCATTCTCATTTATATCAAAAATGAGACATGAATTTTTATTTCAAATATTATAAATCTATATTTGTAAAGGTTAATCTTTAAAATACTTTCAACTTTCTTATATAACACCGTATCATCCTTTTGTTCATTTTTAATCTTTACATGGATAGATGGTTGAGCATCCATATGGTAAAGGTGTGAATTTATCCCTTTCCATTTTATTTTCATATCCATCCTTTACATATCCATGAATAGTATATCTCTTTAAATCTTCATTATAGATAAGGTAGCATGGTCCTTTCTATCAATAGCATTAACCAACTTATTTTCTATCTCAAGATACAAAAGTATTAAAAATCATAATCCTTGATCAACTCCAACCATTTAATTTAACACATTTTCAACTACTTATTTTTTAATATATACCTCAATCTTTTTTTGATTTGTATATATATATCACACTTCTCACTATAAAGGTAATTCCTCCAAAAATTTAATAAAAATATTACAAATGATAACTCTAAATCATACAATGGGTAATTTTATTCGTAAACCTTTAATTATCACTAAGAATAAGAAACCACATTTTCTATTTGAATTAGAGCATAACCTAGACCCTTTTTAAAGTAACACAGATTATCACAAAACCTTACCATCATGAAATGAACCAACCTAAGATAACCCACCATGTAACTCGAGTTGGCTTTCCACAAGGCCCTAAGTGAATTATTGATTGCTATGGGCTCGTGAAAAGAACTGACGGTGTCATACATACTCCAGAATTTTTTCAGACTCTAATAACATATAAATAAACATTAGATCCTTTTTGATAATACAACATGAAGTATTCATATATTGAACACTCATTCTAGGTAAATAAATAATCTACAAACATAATATAACCAAAAATGGAATAACCATAGTAAATTAGATGGAACTTTTAACAAAGGCACTATCAAAAAATGAATAAATTAATATGAAACATTTCATAATACAAAGTGAAAGTAAAATAAAGAAGATTCTTATATTGATGATAATATAACCAAAAAATAACACATGAGATCCAAAGAACCAAACAAGGAAAGTCCATATGACTTGTGGTCTACTCCGCATCCCATTGTCAACAGGATACTAGAGCAATGATACATGATGCCCGATATATAATCCATAACTTATGAATATACACAATACATGAGTACTATAAATATAACAGGGTGTGTTTGTAGGTTGTGAGATGATTCCCAATAGGATACCACCACGAATCCATACCACTCCTTTTATATAAGAAACTTAAAATTATAGTTTTAAACTAATTAATATAAAATATGTTTCTTTACATTTTCATATAGGAAATAAATAACAATCTACTCAAGAATTCATTCCATTCATAACCACATTACTTTTATAAAAAAAACAAAATACACCTTTATACTTCATTTAGAATATAAAATTTGAAAACAAGGAGAATTTATAAAGGGAAATGAAATACTAAAAGTGTTTTTATAAAATAAGAACATTATTTTAGTAATATTTTGTATTGTAAAGAACCTATCTATCTCGTTTTACTTTCAAAAATAATTCACATTTATATAAAAGTATATCAAAGTGTGGAGTATGAAATAAGATAATTTCTAGAACATATATAAATAATAATAAATAATAATTATAGGTAAATAAATAAAGTTAAATATTAACTCAATAATGAACATAAATTATAAAATAAAAATACCATTTCAAAGTATCAAGTAAAAAATATTTAAATAACATCATTGTACAATAAATTTCATCTAAAATGAATCTTGGAAAATGCCTTAATAACTAATGAGAAAATACTATAAAGGCTCAGATGGAACTATTGGTTGGCCCATATTGTGTTTCATAAAAAATAACCATCCATATTACTCTACACCACCCTATCTATGTTCTACACCTCTATATATAGAATTATACTATCTAAGTGATACTTTCAAAAGATAAATCATAAATTTCCCAATACCCATCTCTCAATTTCCCACTTATCTACACAATGTATCACATGAATTTTTATAAAAGGAGGGGATAAAACATGAAAATACATTTTAATATAAATATAAATCAACAAGTAAACCTACATATCACCTTAAAACACCCTTCAAGAAATAACCACACTCATTAATGATACTCAGAAATATCACATTCATATAATATTAGTTTTTTGATCACATAATTTTCAACCATAGAAGAAATTAATCCATGGATTTAATTGGTACATTAAAAAATTATGCATTTTCTAAATGAGCCTTTGATTTTATAAAATAAATAAAAAATAAAAAACCAAATTTAAAAATATCAATCATTACTCAATATATTATATTAGATTTCAAATATAAGTAACATTTAAAACTTATAACCATGTCAATAATACAAATGTATAATCAAAACAAGAGAAAAAATTAAATAATACCATTTTATAAGATAAAATCACCTTTATATCAAAGAATAAAATCCAAAAATCACATTTTTGTAACTTTAGGAATCAAATATTGGTATAAATAATTTTTATAAATAATTTTTTGTAATTTAAATTAAATTTTACGTTTTATTGAATATATAGTATGCATAAAAATAAACTTTAAGTAAAAATAAATTTTAATCATAAAAATCTTAAATTATGTCTCATAAAAATAGAGGAACATATAAAAACCCAATTATGAATCAATCATAATTAGAATCTGTTATACTTAAATAGTCTGGAAAATAATTTTCAAATGCCAAATACCAAAGGTTATTTCAAATAAAAGGAATGGTGTGGAAACATATACCTCAATACAGTTCATATGACATAAATCTCTAGAATATGAGAAGAAGAGAATAATATGAGGGTTTTTTACTGACTAAACATCAGAAACCCATTGTTTTTAGAAAAAAAATAATCATTAGGCTCATCCACCATGTACATTTAAAAATAAAATAATAATATGATAAGAGAAAAGGAGTTGAATAGTAAAGGAAGAAAGAGGGATAGAAGTGTTTTCCTTGAAGAAACCCTTGTGTCCAAGAGGGGAGAGCTCTAGAGCATGGGAGGATGAGTAAGAGGGTTTCAACCATGAATATTTCAAGAGACATCCTGATATATGTGAGTATTAAAGGTTCCCCTAAATAAAATAATTTTTAAAGATGAATCAGTAATTTAAAATTTGGGTAATATGCATGGTTTACCAAACCATGCACCAACCGTGTGAGAGATACTAGACACAAACTACAGTGCATTCATAGTTATATTTTTTGGTTCTCTTAACTAGGTTATATACATTCTTTAACTACTAGCATATAAACTTCACCATTTTGTGGTTACATTTCATGGTTCCCTAACCATGCATAGACGATGCAACATTATGAATCACCAAAAAAATTAAAAATACAAATATAGACTCCTATAAATGGAACGAATTATATAATTAGAGTAAATAAATACATAAATGTGACATCGGGGTGTCAAACATCTCCCCACCATTCAATTTTATTCCCCTATAAAGACATTGGTGATTTTGAAGAATGGATAAAGACAAAACCACTTTTTGGGAATTGATATTTCAGTTTTCCTCATGTCTGTTTCATCCAGTAATTTAAAATATTGTTGGTCTATTTCATAATATTAAAACTATATCTAATAACTAAATTTACTAAGAAAATACACAAAAATAAATTTAAAGATTTATCATCTAGGTTCCCAAAAGATGCAGTAATTTGTTTCTTAATCGAATAAGTCTCCCCATCAAAGATAGATAATAATAACTCTTGGATATTTAGAAACACCCATTCCCCCATAATTATATAAATTTATTTCAATTAATTTTATGTTGGGTAGTGAAAAAATTCATAATTCAATGAATTCAAAAAGATAATAAAAATAAAATAAGTAGTGAAATACCTTCCTCCTCGTAATTTATTCCCTCCATATGTATTAGTAAGTATCTTTTTCATAACATTGTTATTATGATCTAGGTAAGGTTCATAAAATTTAAAAAACTTCATCAATTAGTTTATATATACAAGTAATAATGAAATAAAAATAAGTAAATAAAATAAAAAGAAAACTCCTAAAAAAATCCTTCCAAGAATGCTACATTTTGGTTATTTGACCAAACTTCTTTCTCAAATCATTCTCTCAATATTGATGTACCATGTTCCCCCAGAGAGTCCAATTTTAAATATTATTTCAACCTCTACCAATTGATAATAAATGGTATTACCTCAAATACCATAACTTCTATAGCTCTATTGTCCTATGATTCTAAAATCTACAATGGGCCTAACCATGAAGATTGTAGTTTCCTACAAAACATCTTCCATATTATGTTAAACAAGAATACATCTTAAAATTAATTGTATTATATGTGTTCTATGTGATAATAATATAATTATTTGGTTCTTTTCATTAATATTTGATAATTATTATAAAATTTCATTCCTATTACTTTCAACTCACTCAACTGCAATAACCATCTTTCTCAAACACTCTTCAAATCCCAGTTTGATGTCCTAATAGTTTAGTATTCTTTGGGTTCAACATTCATGAGTAGGTTAAAATACTTCCTAACACAAATATATATGTACAAATCTTTTTGGTTGTCTTATATAATGTTCTATAGTCTCATAAGGCATCATCCAACTCATGAGACCAATATTCCCTCGAAATGTGAAAAGTTTTCCCTAAAATTTATTTGATAACTTTGTTTGAAACCTTAGCTTAACCACTACTATAAGGGTGATAATTCGTTCCTTTTATGTGGTTAAAACCATATTTCTCTATTAAAACCTCAATTTTTGATTTTTGAAGCATGTTTAATTATAAAATTTTACTTCTATTGGCACTCCAAACCATTTAAAAATGTTCCTCCTCACAAATTTCACAACACTATCTCTTTTATTGTGAGGTAGGAAATATAATTCAACCCATTTGATGCATAGTGTACAAACAATAAGATTGACTCATTATCATATGATTTAGTAATTGGTCCCACAAAACCAATACCACATACTTTAAATAATTCACCCATTAATATTTCTATTTTTTTGAGTCTCATATATTTTAACTATGGTCCCATTCTTACGACATTTGTAGCATTTTTGCACAAATTTCATTGAATACATGAAAATAGTGGGGTATTAGAATCTATATTATAATTCCTTTATTTAAGTATTATCACTTACATAGTTACATTCATTAAGTAAAGTTTTGTAATGGGAAGTAATAGTGGCAGTTTCATTATCTGGTATACATATTCAGATAATTCCATCAAATGCTCCGTTAAAAAAGTGGAGCTCTTCCTAATAAAAATGGTTCACATATTCTAAAAAATAATATCATTATTAAATAATGTTTTTGGAATAATCCCTAGAGTAATATCATTGAACAATACAAAAAACCATGCAAAAAATGTTTTTCAGAATAAATAGTTATTCATATAGAAATATTGAATTGATTATATTGGAATCAGTAGATTTTGTTCCTTTAATCCTTAAAAAGTTAACTACTACCAGTTTATACATTTCTTCTTATCTATAATTTATAAATCAAATTCCTGGAGCAATAATACCCAATTTATGGTCCTTGGTTTTTCATCGTTCTTTTCCACTAAACACTTTAATATTAAGTGTTTTGTGTATAAAAAAACTTTGAACCAGTAAGTAATGATAAAAACATGTTCATAACCTAAAATATTATAGAAATATCATTTTAAATCATTGAATAATTTAATTTAAAAATAGTTAAAAACGTACTTGAGTAATAGATGACATGTTGTTCCATCTCTTTTCTTTTTCCAAGAACCACATCAATTGGGAAATTATTGAAGCTATGTTTGATTATTTTAAATATTTATTTGAAGAAGTTAAAGTTGAAATGAGTTTTTTTATTAAATAAAGTATCCAAATTCATCAATATGTGAAGGAAGTTTTTTGAGACTTGTTGAGTTTCTCTTAGAGAAACACATGATGGTAGAAAAATATTGGAGTTGAAGTGTGAAGGTGAAATATTTTTATAGTGTAGGTGTGGTAAACTTGTTATTTTTCTCATAAAAACATGTCAAGATATATGAATCAAGAAAATAAATTTTGATGGTTAGAGAAAAATGTATGTGGTGGTGGTTTTCTTACAAAAAATCTTACACACCATGTGTAAGTAAACCACGACGTCGTTTAATGGATTTTTTCATAATCAGTACTAAAAACATTAATGTCTAGAAATAGTAATTTCATGTTGTATCTATTCTTAGATAAATCCTTTCACATATACATGATATCTTGTTCCTAATTAGATTATTATTCTTATACTAGGTCAAACCATAGAGGTTTCTTTTCTATAGACGGTAACTCATGGCCCGTAGAAGGCAGGGGTAGTGGTCGCCACTCTGGGTCACATACTGACCAAGATGAGGTGTTACTAGAAATTGATCAAGCACCATATGAATTTGACCCCAAATGTTTAAGAAAATATCTATATGAATGTTCCCTGAAAATGATAGGATATCCATTCTATGTTAGATATCACCATGGGGGTTTTCCACCATGGATATTAGGGGTAGGATCCCCCTAATACACCTCTATGTTACCACAAGGAGGAATTCAATCCTAGACATAGACTTATGCTTCATATGAAGATATTGGTGATTATTTAGATGTTTTATATATGTGTTTTATATATTTTAAGATACTGGAATTGATTAGGGTAGTAATATGAGCCTTATTTTACATTATAGTCAAAATATTTCTACCTATCATTTGGGGTAGAGCAGGGATATGAACCTACTGTGTGGAGGATTTCAGAGTATGAAAACAACTTTCTTTGGATATTGAGGGGATATATGACCACTACAAAGAAGCTTCTAGGATATACCAAAAGTGTTCTAATTTTTTTATATTAATATGATCTTGCCTTTGGGTTTCTGTCATAGTTTTTTGACATGCCTTGGTTGATGTAGGAACATGGACTTGATACTGGTATTCATTCCCCACCTGAATAATATAAAGGATATCTAAAATGGGATATGGGATATATTCCTCCTCCAATATGTCCTTTGAAGGATGATTATGTTTTCCACCATCTACATGAGTTGGAATATGTGCCTAGATCTTATTTGCAGTCGAAATATGTTGAGAATCATTTGAATTACGAGTATGGATATGGGCCTACCATGAGGTGACTGACAGGATATACTGGAAAACTCTAATTAGAGGAGAGTATGATCATTATCCCAATTTACCTTTTTAATATGTAATCATATCTCATTTATCTAAATATTCACCAACCCTAACGTGACTATCAAATTAGGTTAATAAAATTCATTCAGAATAGGGATATGAGATCAATTATATGATTCATTTTTTACAGAAATATGTTTATAATACTTTTTAATGGGAGAAAGAATATGTTATTTATCCAAATTATCAACCTTTTCATGTTATACATACTTATATTCTTCCCTATCATTTAGATTATAAGAATGCACCAACTTCTATATGATCTTTGTTATATGCTAGAAAATTGCATGTGTTGTTGATGAAATATGTTGGAAATTCATAAAGTTTTAATCAAGAATATGATACTACTTTATTTTTATTTCCATGATATATGGGAAGAAAATTCTTATTGAAATGGGAATATTCTCCCACTCATTTTCTCCATTTTCTATTGAAAAATATGATTGTGCTTTATGCCCAGGGTTAGGAATACATGTCTCCCCTTACATGTTGTCAAAATATTCTGGAAGACATGGTGTGTGTGATAATGGATAATATATTGGTCACTAGTTTTCACCCAAATATATTAGTACCCTTATCCAAAACATACAAGAATATGGTACCACTCCCTATGGTCCATGGATTTTACTATTATTCAGAGTCTCCTAGATTCCTATGTCTAAGTGACCAGGGAGGTGACCTGCTAGGAAGTAAAAGGTTTTTTCATGACACATCAAATTTATTATGTTTTAAATATGATTTTATATTCTAGGTAATACCCAAGGTCATCTATCAAAGATTATTTTATTTTTAAAGAGTGCATTTTTAATAAATATTACTAAAAGAAGGAGTGTTTTCAAAAAAAAGTTTTAAAAATAAATTTAATTAATCAATGGGTTTAATAGTTAATAAATAAATGTGGTGTTTTAAGAATTATGAGAGAAGGTGTTCATTTCAATTTCACTCTACATATTTTTTAGTTAATTATTCTGAAAATTACACATCGTTTAATGGAATCCTTTGGTTGATGGTAATCAAGATCTCAATTCCCTTCATGCCTTTTAAAATGATGCATAAATAACCAAAACCTAACAAAACAATAATTTTGTAAAAGTGTGGATCTCAGAAAAAGAAAAAGGGAATAAAATAATATTAAAATATTATATATGTTTTAGAGAAATTGGATTCTTATGTTTCTTAATTAGAACAACCCAATATTCTCACTTGAAATTTCAACCCAATCAGTGTTAAAATAAAACGAGATTCACTTAATTAAACCAAAGAAATATATTTAGAAGAGAATCATGTTAAGATAAAATATTAGTGAAATAATTCACACAATAATTACACAAAACCAATAGAATAAAAAGTTTTGTTACTCCCTCCCAAGTTTGTGTAGCCCCCTCAAAATGATAGTCACTGTTAACTTTCCATCACGAGGAGGAGGAGGGTTAGGTGGATCTCCTTCTTCATACTTTATCCCCCTGTGATGATAGGGGCCTCCATAACTTGTAGGATGAGGATATTAATCTAATGGAACTCCAAAATTTCAGCACTTCACTCCTAGGTATAACTTGCACCCAAGGTACTCTTTTATAGGAAAAGTGGATGGTGGTTTTGGGCACCAAGATTTAGACAAATGACATTATTTTTGGTTGTGTAGAAAGAAATATATGGATTTAGAGAAAACTAAAACGTTGTTTAAAATCTTGTTTAATATATCTATAGATTGTTTTGAATCATTTAGATTCCTAAATATCCATATATAGCTGAAATATAGAACATAACTTTTGACTTTGTGCAGATATAGTGTCTTGAATAGATAAGTTCAATTGGGATACTGAATAAATGAATTGGTCTTGGATGTATTTAAAATAATTGTATCCTACAAAATTATGGGCCATAAAATAATTCATCCCAATTTGATTCACTTATTAATATAATTGTGTGGTTCAATCCACATATATTCTTGGATTTCTATGCAATTTGGCCCATTTTTCTTCAACTTTGTATGGTCCCTCCAAATAACCTCCTAATACAATGAAAACATACAAAAAAGTAAAATTACCATTATTAATAGTGATTAAAACAAAATAATGGAATAAAATATAAATTTAATTTGTTTTATTAGATTTTTAATTTATGATACAAAATCAGTTTAAAATAGTGGTGTAAAGGTGAAATAAAAAAATTAATCATGGTGCGATCACACCCCCACACCAAAACATTTTCACTCATAGGAAAAGATTCATTTATAAAAATATACATGGATATATTAAAAACATCTTGAATATTTAACATTTAATTTAAATTTAATTGATGATAGAAATGTGATCAAAGAAAAAGTCACACCAAGGAGTTATTCTCAATGATCATGGAAAAATATGTCTCATAAATTATATTAGAATGAAATTATAAGAGATGCATGATACCAATATGATCAAGTAATTCAAAAGTTATCCATATCACTAAATCTTAATTTGTGTGTGTTAAAACTGTTTCATGTTATTCTTCCCACTTTCTTTTGATTAAATATTTGTTATTTTAAAAAATTTCTGCTAAAATGATTATATCCACTGAACCTACCCTACATCCATTGGAATCAAATTTCAATGCCCACTCACTTAATAAATCATAGAAGTCAAACCATAAACTCTTGACCTAGATATCCCCTTATGTTATACATTTCATCTCTCCCCTCATTTATTATTATTTCTTTTTTCAAAAGTCGACCTTGCAAAAAATATCACACTCATCACTCAACCCTTTCTTGATATCCTCAAAAAACTAATTGTAATTGTTATAAAAAGATGAAAGGTCTATAAAGGGTGGTTTTTGACCTGGCCAAGACACAACCCATAGATTTTTGTTTTCTTAGGGATGTTTTTTTATATTATTTTTTATTTGTTTTATTTTTAGTTTTTTAGGGTGTATAATTATCGAATTACATGAACATATTCATAGTTCAATCCAAAAAATCAATGAAAAAGATCAAATAAGGAATGAACTGATGGAAAAATCATTTTGGTAAGATGATAAATATTAACTCTACTTATATATACCTCTTATTGAGTAAGAAAAATTCACACTTCATGTTTGGTTTAAAATATGTGTGGATATATTTAGTGACACAATTTTCCCATAAATTACTCATAAAAAGGGTACCATTATTCAAAAAGGTTTCAAAATGATACAACCATTTATATCATTGAAAATAAATCAAATTTCTAGAAAAATCCACACCTCAATGTTAGATTCATACTGAAACACAAATTTTTTCATTGAAACAATTATTTTTAAAATGATAAAACCACATGAAATAGGGAAATTTATCATTCATTTTCAATAGCATTCATGATTAGGTGGGACTAATTTTCCATGATAAAGTGGGTATCATTTTCCATAATAATATGGGAATAAAAAAATAATATTCTGTCAAAAAAGTGGTGGGGTAAACAAGGGGAGGAGAGGAAAGAAAAAAATACTATTCAGCTAGTGAAAAAAAGAAAAAGAAGAAAGATGATGAAAATTCCTAACTAAACTAGGAATTTACCCATACCCCCCCCCCCCATACACACACACACCTAGAGTATTCAATGTTCTCACTACAATAAATGATAGTGTGGGAATGGAGGATAAAACCTAGTTTGTTTCATTTGTAGGTTTCTTCTTGAACATAGAGTTACTCCATCAGGTACTCCATAAGGAATTTGTGAAGGTGCTTCATCCAATTTTTATTGATAGTGAAGGTTTGTTTTATTTCTTGATTTGTAACTAGAACAAAACCAAATGGATAAACAATATTAAAAATGTATGAACCAAACTAGTAGGAACGAATCATACTTGGATGCAACTATAGCCTTTTATTGTAAAGGAGGGCCTTATACCTAATGTGTGATTGATTATGAAGGATGAGATGGTCATGGGAATCCCTGGTTTTCTCCTTTTAGATCTAAGATTTCTCATAATAATTTATACACATTTCCTCCAACTCTTGAATCTATAACTTCATCTAAGAACATGAACTATAAAGATTATAATCACATTGTATAATGGCCCAGTAGTCTTGGTGCCCTATATTAATAAGGATGTGAAAACTCTTTCCAAAAACAAGTTCATTAGGTGACATTTCAATGTAATTCTTAAATGTGGTATGGTGATCCCATAATGAATCATCAAGTCTAAGACTCCAATATTTTATGTTGGGTTGAACCATTTTTTCAAGAATTTGTTTTACCTCTCTATTTGACACCATGTCTTAACCATTAGTTTGTCGGTGATATGAAGTAGTCACTCGATGCTCAAACCTATACTGATGTAAAAGTGATTTCACTGTTCAGTTGTAGAAACGAGAACCCTAGTCACTAATGATGAACCTAGGTAATCCAAACCTACATAAAATTTGGGTTGTGAAAAAATCCATAACTATCTTGGAATCATAATTCCTCGAGGATTGGGCCTCTACCCATTTTGACATGTAATCAACTACTATAATAATGTACATGTTTCCAAAGTAATTGGGATATGGATCGATAAATTCAATTCCCCAAACATCAAAAATGTCATGGAAGATCGAGGGTTTTTGTGGAATTAAATATCTTTTAGAGACATAAACCATTATTTTATAATGAGGACACAATTTACATAAGTCATGGTCATACTAAGGAATAACACCTTACACACATGGTAGGGGTAATACCAAATGTACCAATGGGGATCATGTTTTAGACGTTCACCTTGGTTTTTGTTAAAATTAGTAGCAATTCAAGTTGATACCAACAAATTTACAATTTAAACCTTCTAAGGAATAACACCTTACACACAGTATAATTACTCATATAGAAACATGTCACTTATGGGAAAACAGGGGAATGAGTCAATGTATGAGGATGGAGGACCTACTTATATGTTCAACCAACACATTCTCTACTCCTTTTTTATCTCTAAATTATAGGTTAAATTCCTAAAGTAGGAGTATCCAATGAATGATATGTGGTTTGGATTTCAGTTTCTTAAGGAGATACCAAAGCTTTTCATGGTATAAGAACATAATTACTTTTGACCCTAAAAGGTATAACCTAAATTTATGTAAGGAAAACAAAATTTCAATGAATTATTTTTCAATTGTTGTATAGTTTCTTTAGTCAGGTTCCAATGTGTGAGAGGCATAGGCTATGACATGTGGAGCTTGATCGACCCTTTGTAATAAGAATACTGCAACTTCATAAATAGAGGCGTTGAACATGAACTAAAATGGTAAATTCCGTCGATGTTGTTGTATTAATGGGGGTGGTTTGAGACTCCATTTAAATTTTTTAAAATCATTCTCATGTATTTTATAAAAAAATACCTTTCTTTTTAGAAAAATCTATAGAGGGAGAGTGAAATCTTATTGAAGTCACGAATGAAATGATGGTAAAATCAAGCATGAACTAAGAAAGAACACACATCTCACACATTCCTAGATAATGTTAGGCAATAAATGACATCCAATTTTGATTTATCTACTTGGATATTGTCTATATAAATTACATGTCCAAGTATTATACCCTTCTACACCATGAAATGGGAATTCTTGTAATTTAATATAATATTCTTTTCAATACAGTGATGTCATATTGAACAAAGACTAATCAAACAGTCATCAAAATAGGATCTATAAACAATTAAATAAAACATGAATACATCTATGAAATTATCTAAGTAATCATAAAAAATACTAACCATGCATTTTTGTAAAGTACCCAAAGAATTTCGCAGACCAAATGGAATCCTCTTATATGAAAATGTGACAAAGTGGAAAGTGAAGGTTGTATTTTCCTGATCTTTGGGGAAAATATGGATCTAAATGTATCTAGAATATGCATCATGGAAATAGTATTGTTACTTCCCCACTATTCTCTCTAGAATTTGGTCAATAAATAGTAATGGGAAATTGTCCTTCCCTGTGTTTTGGTTTATTTGACGACAATCTATAGAGACACTCCTACTATTATGCACATGGGTTGGAACCAATTTATTGTTTTCATTTAGAATTACTATAAGACTAGTTTTTTTAGGAATAAATTGCACTTCATAGACACATTGGCTATCATATATAGGATAAATGATTCCAAAAGCCAATAATTTTGGTACCACCTTTTTAACAACATCTAGGAGGTTTGGGTTCAGTTAACATTGTGCATGCCTCACTGGTTTATCCTAATCATTTAAAAATATATCATTCCTGAAATTTGACGGGCCAATACCAGAAGTTTCAAAGAGTTTACACACTTATTATATTTATAATTCCTCAAAAGGTAAAGCAGGCACAATTCATGATCTATAGGGAGTGAACTAGAAATGATGACATATAGATTGTTTTCATTCTCAAGATATGAATATTTCAAATTTTGAGGCAGACATTTAAGTTCCAATTCAATGATTTTTTGATTTATGGGAATGAATTTTAAAGTTAGAGTTAATTTATCTCATCTAAATACTCAATGGTAACATCCTTATATTAGTAATGAGATTTTACAAGCATAGCAGTATCATCGATGGTCATGGGATCCTCAGTGATCATGAAATCATCAATTAACAAACATTATTGACATTTTTCTAAGCCGGTACAACACTCAATGCATGATTAATTACCTATCATGACTATAAATGATAAAAACTCAAAAAGATTTCATGGTAAAGAAAATAAATTTTTTCATAGGAAGGGTAATATTAATAGAATTAACTAAATGCGATGAATGTTCTTCTGAGGGGTGTTTAATGGCATCAAGGATGTTGAAGTGGACATTGTCACCACCAAAATCCATAGATAATGTACCATTATAGAAAGTAATTATGGTTTAATTAGTTTTTATGAAAGGACTACATAATATAATTGGGTAATGTCTATTCATAATATCATCTCCTATTTTAATCTCTTAAAAATCAGTAGGAAAAATGAAATTTTTTACCCTCATAAGAACATACTCTAACACATAAGTGGGGTATTTGGTACTCCAGTTTTCCAGTTGAACAAAAATTCCCATGGCCTCCAATTCCAAAAAATAAAATGAAGAGAAAATAGAGTGTGGCATAACATTTATAAAAAAACCCAAATGAATCATGGCATTGAAAAAGAAATACTCATATATGGTTTATGGAATCGAGAATGTTCTAGGATCATTGAATTTGGTGATAAGTGATGGATCTATCAATGCTGCGATGTTCCTCCCCAATATCACTTTTTCATAACCTTGAAGTTTCCTTTCGTGTGTACACATTTCCTTTAGAAACATGGTGTATCATGGTATTTTCTTTATGGAATCAATCAAGGGGATGTTAACCTACACTTTTTTGAAATTTTCCATGATTTATTTATCAAGTACCGATTATTTTTGTTTCTTTGTTTGGGTTTCTGTAGGGGAAATGGAAGAGGAATGATTTTTCTCGGTGGTACATCAAATAAAACCCTCTTTACTTCAGTATTGATTCTCTTGGTTCAATGTTTTTCCTTATTTGGATCATTTTTAGTGGTTGGGATGGTGGTTTCATTATGATGGTATGGCTCTAATGGAGTGGCCATTTGGATTTTTAGTTTCCTTCAACTCCTAAGGGTTATGGTACTGACATTTACCTTATCCCTTGGGATAAATAGTGGTTGAGTGGGTATTTTACCAAACACATGACTTTGGATTTCCTCCACCAAGTAGGAAAGTTGACCTAATTAGGTTTTTAGGTCTTATAAGTCTTCTTGGGTGTTTTTTTGGAATTAGAGACTATATTTATCCATTTTTTCATTATGTATTCTAGTCTAAGATCAAGTTTTTTTAGGGGATTTATTGAAAAGACTTAGTGGTGGTTGATGATTTATGGGTGGTGGTGGTGGATGACTACTCTACCTCAAATGGTTCCATGGTTGATGAGGTTAGTTTTAATACCAACTGTTCTATAGGCTTGGTTTTATTTCCACACATTGTTGGATGGATAGTATGGTTCTTGTCGAATGGGTTTCTTATAGGGGTAGACTAGAATGATTGTCTCACAACTCATATAATTTTCTCTCAGATGAAATAATTGTTTATATTAGTGGGTGATAGAAGAATAGATACCACAATGGATGGTAGAAGGAGAATGGTATTTCCCTTTAGAAAGAGAATGTTATTGAAGAATGGTACTCACCCCTTCAAAATTTGTGTCCACCTTCATCTCAAATTTAGTACCTTGCACATTATGGAAACTTAGAATGGGTACATTGGACCTTGAACTGAATTGTTGTGTGTTCTTCTCCATGTTATTAATGAGTGTCCTTATAGTGATTTGGGTTTTATCAACTAGATCACCACCTGTAGCATCATAAAATATGTTTCGATCAATAGTAATTAAACAATCATAAAAATACTATATTAAAATATGATCACTAATTTGGTAGTGTGGGAAACATGATTAAAGCCTTATAAATCTTTCTCAATATTCATGAAGTGTTTCCCCTTGTGATTGTACTATCCTAAAAATTTCATTTCCTATAGTTATAGCTCAAGAGGCTGGGAATTATTTTTCATGAAAAAATCATTTCATATACATCCAGCCTCTAATAAAAGAATTAACATAATACAACCAATCTTCCATTGTGTATTCGAATGAAAAAGGTAATTCCCTAATCTTTAATTATTATTCGTCAACATTATCATGTTTTAATGTAGAACACGTAGTATAAAATTCTTTTAAGTGCTTATGTGGATCTTCCCTCGTGAGTCAATGGAATTGCAGTAATAATTGAATTAAACCATGTTTAAGTTCAAAATTTAGTGTGTCACCTTGTATTTGAATGTATGCAGGTAGGATATTAACATTAGGCGAGGTTAGTTATTTTAATGTTTAATTATATTTATCCATGTATGATGGTTGTATTTGAATGTATTCAGGTTGGACTCTGATGTAAGATCCTCTCTAGTTCGGGTTTGAAATGAGGTTAATCTCCCAAATTAGAACACGTCATGCACAAAACCTACATAAGAAATAAATAAAAACACAAATATATATGTGAAAATAGATGATAAATCAAATAAATATTCACAAAATTTATAAATATATTATCAAAAACTCACACTAAAAACTAAATCACTCCCTTGAAATAGTGCCAAAATTTTAATGTGTTTCCATGAAATGTATAATTTATTATGATTTAAAGATGATTTTATAGTCTAGGGAAGACCCTATGATATATCTAAAGGATCATTGGATGTTTAAAGTGTGTATTTTTAATAAATATTACTAAAAGATGGGTGGTTTGGAAGATAGTTTTAAAAATAATATGAAATAATTAAAGAGTTTAATATTTGATAAATAAAGGTCGAATTTTATGAATTATGAGAGAAGTAGGTCATTTAAGGTTCACTACACATATTTTTAAGTTAATTTTTCTGAAAATTACACATGGTTTAAGGGAATCATTTGGTTGAAGGTAATCAAGATCTAAATTCCCCACATTTCCTTTATAATGATGCATAAAGAACCAACCTTTAACACAAAAATCTTGTTGTCAAGGTTTTGATATCTAGAAAAGAACATGGGAAACCAAATAATACTGAAATCTTATGTATGTGTTAGAGAAATAGGATGATTATGTTGTCCAATCAGAACAAACCAATATTCCACCTTGAAATTTCAACCCAAGAGGTGTTGAAATAAAAATTGATTCACTTAATTAATCAAAATAATTCATTCAGAAGAGAAGTGTGTTAAGATAAAACATAAGTGAAATAATTAACACCCAAATTACACAAAACTAGTTGAATAAAAAGTGACGAAAATACCTCCAAAGTATGTGTAGATCCCTTGAAATGATTTTTCACCATTTAGATCCCCATCGAGAGGGGGAGGAGGCTCGAGTAGATCTCCTTATTTATCCTTGATCCCCCTTATGAGGATAGGGTCCTCTAGAACTTCTATAATGAGGAGAGGAATCCTCTGTAACTCCAAAATGGTAGCACTTCGCTCCTTGGTCTAACTTTAAAATGGGGTTCCTAAGGTACTATTTTATACGAGAATTGGATGGAGGTTTTGGGCACCCGTATTTCAAGGAACAACTTGGACCATGGTTTTGGTTGGGTATATAGCTTTATCTCTCTTTGGATAAAACTAAAAATTTGTTTCCCCACCACTAAATATTTTTTAAAATTTTTATAAAACAATTTTTGGTAGAGTAGGAACCTCGAAAAAAATGTGCAAAAATATAAGTTACATACAAAAATTATCCTCATACATACCTTCAAAAACATATTTCTCCCTCTTAGAATTGAGATATGATTCCTCACACATAAGACCATATTGGAAGCTGATAGAGAATTTTCACATCCTGCCTAGTCTGTCTGTCACCTCCTTCCCGCCAAAGACCTTAATGGAAACACAAAAGTTGGATAACTCTCTTGCATTCCATCAATTTTTGGTATTTCTATCTAGAAAATTGTTTCCCCCAATTTGGTTATGGGTAACCACAGGTGAAACTAAATCAGCATAAACCTCTATCCACCGGATTAGCCCAACCTCGAACGTGGAGAGGGGAGAAGTGTCAATGGATGATTTAACCCCAAATGAACCAATAGCAGTCGTGACGTTCCCCTTTGTCTCCATCAACCATGGGTAAACTCTGAAATGATGGGGAATCCCTTCTCCTGGGAGGGTCAGCCACCACACCATGCCCAAAATTAGCATAGGAAGGTCTAACACGCTTGAAGACACAACAATGTTTTTTACCCTTACAGTCACTACCCAGCGCCTTCTGAACAAAGAGAAGAGCATGAAAATCCAAAATTGGTAGACCATAAGTAGGAGATAATGGTTTTCCAGGGCTTAACATGGCTGGATCCTATTAGGTTCCCTAAGGGTAGTGAAGAACAGCTGGTTGTGGACTCATCCCAGTACTATATGGAGGCATACCAATAGTATCCTTTGGAACCGTAGGAGCAAGGGTGTTAATAGGGTGATTCGTGGAACCCTTATAACCTCACCCCCATCTCAAGAGATGATGAAAGTTCAATGGCCTTGTCGACAACAAAGTGAACAATAGCCAATGTTTTCCTCATAATGAATGTGTTTCCAAAAACCAGGTGTACCTTCCACCTCGATATGAAGATGTTGTAATAGAGGCCCTGAGTGATCCATCATGATGTATAGGTGAGAAAAGATGAGTTGATTTAGGAAGATATTATGATCGCCAATACAGATAGAAAAAACAAATTATTTCACCTATACCTTTGAGAATTGATGAGTTCTTAAAGGGAAGGGGAAGACGTGGAATTCAAATCCACACTGCCACATGCTTACAGTCCTGAGAACAATCAAAATCAACTATCAAAATAAAGATAATGGAGAATATATTATCACATAAGCATGAATTCAATGATTAGTAATAGGCTAAATAATCATCAAAAATAGATAAATTCTCATGAGTCGGTGATCTAAACCCCCAACCACCGCTCGGGAACAAAGAACCTATGTTGAGTTGATGAAATACTCCAAAAATTAAGGAGAAGGTCAATCCACACAAAATATGGCCATATGAATTAGGTAATGGAAGTTGGAAACATCCCAAAACATGGTTGCAATAAAACAAATAGATGGGGAGCCCATGAAGGAAGATTCGTACTTCTATGATATTGGGATTAGGGGGATTGAAAATTTTGGAAGAACTGAAGAAGAGATAACAGGGGGAATAGGTCATGGAAGATTCGAATAAAATTAAGGCAATGGGATTTTCATCCTGACCTTCTCCTCATAGGTAGAGGTGCTGAATATGTGGAACAATTTGTAGGCTGACATCTCCAGACATGGATCAATGAAAAACATAACATAACTTTTGACTTTGTGAAAATTTTGTGTCTTGGACATATCAATTCTATTGGGCCACTTAATGGATGAATTAGTCTTGGGTTTATTCTTAATAGTTGTAAACCAATGAATTTTGGACCACCCATAAAATTTCATCCAAATTGGATGCATGTATTAGTATCAGTGTGTGGTTCAGTCCACATATGTTCTTGGATTCCAATGTAATTTGCCCCATTTTTCTTCATCTTCGTTTAAGCCCTCCAAATCCCCTCCAAATACAATGTAAACATCAAAATAATTGAAATCAACCTTTTTATAAGTGATTAAAAAATAATTGAATCCAATATAAAGTGAAAATTTTTATTAAATTTTGAATTTATAATACAAAATTAGTTTAAAACAGTGGTGCAATGGTGAAATAAAACAGTGAATCATGATGCGTTTAGTATCATTCTATGTTAGTGACTGAAGGGTGATTGTTGCAGGAAGTTGGTTATTCCAATTGATAGGAACCCTTGTGGGAGACTCCTAATCCATTGTGAATTTTTATTCAACTCCATTATTCACCTTCCTAAGATAAGGGAGGTTTTTATTATTTTACTCTATGGATAGGCACTTGAAGTGTTTGGTAGTGACAACAGGCATTGCTAGCTACATCACTACATTCATCGAACAATATGTGCATACAAGATTCAATTTCTGGATACCCTTATGCATGGATTCTAATGTCAGGATGATTCCAAGTTATTGGTATTCCCTATAAATTTTTTTTCACCTAATGTTGAAGATTTTAGATGGGTGAAATTGACTTTCTTCTTACGGGAGTTTACACTCTAATGGAATATGCAGTACTTTAACAATATCATGATGATGATTATATTTCCATGGATTGAAGAAAGCTCATAATAAAGGTACATGTGTTCATAAATATAACAAAAACAAGAATATTGATCTGTATAGTATAGGAAGTATGAAACATATTTAACTAGCTATGTAAATTAAACATTGCTATTTTTTATTGTTAGTGAAGAAATCATGTTGGTTTTACAATTTTTATTTGTGTATAATAAGCAAAAAAATGACATGACGTATGGGAAACCTGATTATTTTTAGTTATCAAAATATTCGCATCGATTTCCCCATTTATTTTATCTAGGATAGGGTTAATTAGCACTTTGTTTTGTGAGGGGATAAGCACGGTTGTATAATCCTTATGTCAGGTTACTATTCATATCTCAAATGGTTTCCAATGAGATTTATTTATGGAATCAAAAACACCCAATGGTTCCCACATTCATAATTATTCATAATATTTCTTTCTAAAGGAAGGAATTCATTGGGGTTTCTTACCAATAACACTTAGGAACTCACATTGGTCAAGATTATGGGAGGTTGGTCTAATTACACACTATTGGGGAAAATTATTACCTACTTTAGGACACTCTTATATATTTATGTCATTTTCATGAATCTTTCACATAAATTTATATAGGATTGGTTACACTAACATTATTAACTAGTTATTGGCATACGTCGATATGGGTGCCTACACATATCATGGGAATCTGGTCAAGATAAAAAAAATTATATATCATAGTTTCTCCATAAATGACACCATCTATATGTATCATAGGTTCTCCATATTTGTCATTTTATTACATGATGATGTTAGTTTAGGGATCTCTTCATCTTAAATATATACAGTTGGGTGCTCTAGAGTTTATGGTCATTTAAAAATTCGGTTGGGGTTTATCGTGTTAGTATTGGACCCATGAAGGGGTTTCCTATGTATCCTTGTGAAATGAATTAGAACACACTTAATTTGATGCCACATAATGTGGAACTTTTTAATTTTTATGGTCGTAAGACAGGTACTGACCAATGTAGTTTAATATCATATAGTATGTATGACTAGGTAGAAGGTAACCAATAATGGTGGATGTGGGACATATGAATGAGCATAACTTTCTAGTTAACCTTGAAGGGAATATGGACAAATGATGATAAGGTGGTTTCATAAGCAGTATAGTCCTTTGAAGATGGACCCCACCAATAGTATGTCCTGATGAGGATGATATGATTGGAGCTAAAATGAATAGATCCATTTGAGTGGGGGAATGATATTATTTGTAATATAGCCTAATTATATAATGGTCTATAAGGAATATAGTTCCAATAAATGGGAATTCTAGGATCATGAGAGTATACCTAAGTGAGGAGAGGATTTGAATGATCCCATGAGGAATATAGACTAATGAGGATGGCCCATAGGGAGTATGGCCCCGATGGATGAGATGTCTAGACTCACATTTTTATAGGTAGGAAAGGGGTGGATGTAAATGATATCATGAGGAATATGGCCCCATAAAGTCGGTCTATAGGGAATATGGGCCTAATGGATGGTACATCCAGACTCGCAAAAGTATATCAAAGAAAGTGAAGGAAATAAATGATCACATGAGGAATATGAACCCATGATGATGGAAACAAAGTGTTAATGATGTTGGGTTGGAACCTCCGATATGTGTGTCCTACATATCTCGTCCCGGAAAAAATCAAAGCTTCTATTGTTTAAGTGGTGCAGTTTATGATCATGTTATAGGACCATCATGTGACTAGAATGTAGATGGGGAAATTGGAATATCAAATATAGAGGATTGATCCTTGTAGAGGGTATATTATGTATTCCATAAATATAAGAATTAGATTTCACATAGTTCATAGGTTAAGAACACTTATTTCGTAAAAGGATCAATAATAGAGGATTGAGTTGGGCTTACAAATATGGGGCTTCCCTAATGTTGTTTATTGGGAATATGTCCCTTTGAAGAAAAATAATCTATGGTTGGGGCTTGTACCTAAAAATGAGTTTTATAATAAAAACATTTCCAACATGATGATAGAGTAATCATTCTAGATCTATAATCATGTGTGAGTTGTGATCGGTGTGAGTAATAAGAGATTTCAAAAGAACGTAAACAATACTTATTATCATAATATTGGGTTTAAAGAGGGATTATACACTGAGGCTTCCCTAAAGAGAATATGTATTTGATTTTTAAAGAGATTATATCTCTATGATAGAAAGCATAATCTCTCACAAGGAATATTTTATTGTGAAATATATATGGTGGTATTTGATAATAACTTCACGGAGGTGTTATAAACTTCATAGGGAATATGAACACATGGAAATAAGGGATGCAAAAATATATTGGATAAGAAACTTAATCCTTAAATATTAATCCTATGTTTCCTATATATAATATTAATATAGGTCTATATAGTTCATAAATTACTAGCTCATTGGTGGGTATGGAAGGATAATTTAATTCAGATAAATATTTCCCTATGACTTAAAAAAGGAGAGGGACTTGTACTAAGGTGGATGCCAACGAGGGATATAGCCTCATAGAATAAGTAGACAATAGATACTTATGAGGTTCAAGCAAAACATCTTTGGAAGAGGGTTGCATCTTCTTTATATGGTAATTGGGAAATTTCATAAGGTCATGCAATCATGTAATGGAGGTTGGGTCATGAGAATGCATAATGGAGTTGAGTTCATGCAATCACATAGAGGATTTGTGGTCATTTTGTTGCATGAAGTCAATAGGGTCATGTGATCTCATAAATTTAAGGGGGTATTATGATTACATGTAGAAAATTGGAACATAAAATCCCACCATATAAATGGTGTCTCATGATACCGTAATGGAAAGGGGGAATGTGATAACAAAATGGTATTAGGTTAGGTGATCACATGACGTGATCGTGTGACCAAGTGGTTATCACATGATTGACACATTTGAAGGTGTTCACATTTTTTATTATTTTATAATATTTTATGAAATTGTAACACAGTCATCCATTTTTTTAAGTTTCCATTATTCAAAGCTTACTCACTGAATTTTCAAATAGGTGGATTTAAAGTCGCATAACACTCCTTATCTCTCTTCTTATTGTATGCGAAACTTTATATATCCATTGTTCTCTTCATGTATCTAAATTTTGACTCATCCTATTTTCAAGGTGGTTTTATAATAATTTTCCCCCAATATTTGTGCTAATTTGTAAGGAAGGTTATCTATTTCCAATGGTTTTAAATAGATAAAGAGGACTTCGTAAGTCAACAGGATCTCATGTGCTTTATGTAACCAGGATGGTGTGACATTGATGGAATCTTTATTTTTTTCATGATAAAGAATTTCTATAAAATCAGGCCTTCATGGATATCCTCTAGAAAGTAGAATACATAATGTTATTAAGGTTAGTCCATTATATTTATTAGGAAATCTCATAATTAAGAGTGATTGTGAGAAGGATATATCATGGATAGCATCCTAAGAATTTGATTGTGAGATGTTGTTTGGGTTATGTGATTATCTAGATCAAGGGAATCACATTATAAGGTTTGATCTCGTGATCATTCCCTCTTGGACAACCCTCTTTAAACTAATAGTAAAAATTAGTTTAGATTATGTTATTTTTTTTCCTCGTGGTAATCGTGTGAAGCTTTGAGGGTTACATGATCATGTAACTCAATCCCATAACCATCACGGTGTCATGTGATTAGGTCATATAGTTTTTTTTACCAAATCCCTTTGTACCAAAATATTTATTATATTTCAGGTATTTTCACCACTTCTCCTTTCTAATGTTCATCTAGCGGGTTTCAATAGTGGCATATCATGATTGATGGAGAATAAGTAGTGTCAATATATACAAGTAAAATATATAAAAATTGTGAACTAAAAATTCCATGGTTTTTTATGTCGGGGCTACGACATAGAAACAAAGGTCATGGTTTTATAAACCCCAGGATGATGAAGTTTTTAGTTCAAAGAAATTTTGAAAAATGGATAAGAATGCATTATGTCCCATAAAATGTGATTGTAGCTTTCAAAATTGAAGTATAATTTTCAAATCATTTTGAGTATTTGAATGAAAATAGGTCATGGCGAACGTCACCATGTTTTGGTTTGTTTTAAAATGTAGTTTCTAGAAATTTATGACGATGTGGCTTGGTGGGTTTCATGTAGTCTACTAAAATTTGACTCTTGGTGTCTCTTAGCCAATTAAAATATGGTTTAAAGTTTAAGAGTGATCTAATAAATCAAAATTAACTAGGAGATGATGGAAGAAATGTTAGGAATTGTATATTAAATTTGGAATTTTATAAATCATGGAAAGAGAAGTTTTGAGTGACTATTTTAGAGAGGATAACACTTAATAGAGGGGAATATGAGAAGAAGAGAGTAGAAATTAAGGATACTATTCCCAAGATAGATAATTTTTTATGGTGGATCTTCATCATTACATTTATTGAATTTTTAACACTTGGATTTTAAGATTGAAGATCATTTTTTAAGAGGATGGGGATACTGTGTTTATTGTCATGTTGATTTGAGATTCTTCTTATTATTTAATGATCAAATATGAATTCTTTAATTGAGATATTTAAGAGGAATATTTAAGAGGATATTGGGTTTACATTTTTAGAGTTTACTCAATATTTTCTTTAGAATTTAGTGTGTGGAGAAGTGGAGATTAATTAGTATTTATCTCTTAAAAGTTAAAGATTCTTCTTAAATACTGAATATTCATATTGTTGTATATTTTGAAAACTATATTTTTATTATATGGGATAATATAAAATTTATCCTAATACATTTGATTGTGACATGAGTATAATAATAAACCATACTCATTATATTTATCATAATTATTCTAGTGGATCATGTGATCTTAGATTTTCTAGATCAAAACAAAGATATATCCATTCACATTGAGTGGTGAACCTTATAAATCATCATGTCCATTATGGTTGCATTGATTGGTGTTTGGGGTTACTAGATTAAATTTATTTACTTTTGAAGAAATTATATTTTAAAACAAAAAAGTTTGTCAATCATCTTTAACAATTGTGAATAATGTTTTTTTGAAAAACTATAAAAAAGATGATTCACTGACCACACCCCACCCCCTCAGTGAATCCATGATGATCCTTATACACAATAGTATCATATTATTTACAATTGGAATCATAATAGTGTTAGTGTTATAATATGGACTTAAATGTACCTATTTTTTCACATTTTAATTATTATTTTGAATCATTTATTTAATTAATTTTGGTGTTTTTGGTAATTAATTTATCTTTCATAAGTTAATATTTTATATTGTTATTTAATCAATATTTATAATTAATTTTGTATTTTCAAGTATTAAATAATTATTTTTCTTTAACTTGATAATTATGGTTATTTATTTTTCTTCTTTATGTTTTCTTTCTGCATATCATAATAGTTATAGGTAATTTATTTTTTAATTAATTAATCAACTAATTTACATTTGATTAACTAAAACTTTGATTTAATTTTTAACCTTTAAACATTGTTTTAAATTTATTATTTATCCTTAATCAATTTCAGAACTTTTAATTTAAATATTTTAATTTTAATGTGATAATTCAATTTTTAATTCATTTTTCTAATTTCTATGCTGATCTATTTAATAATTTAAGTTAGTTTTTAATTTAATTTTAGTTTTCTTTTCTAATTTTTTTAATATTTATTAATTCAATTTTAGTTTTATCTTTATTTATTAAATTAATTTAATTAGGTTTTAATTTTAAATTTATTTAGTTAATTATTGTCTTAATTATATTTGTTAACTATTGTTTTTTATTTATTATTGTTGTGTCACTATTTAAATATTAAATCATCTCCAACAATTCAAATTTCATACACCATCGGATGATGTTTCTCAAAGGTGTCTCTTAAGACACCATTGGACTTATCCTAATACTGGAATTATTACACTTTCACACTACAATGGTGAGTCCCTGACTCGTTGTTGCCTCTCCCAACGTCATGGAAATAGTGTCTCAATGAGACACCATCATTATATTCCTTACACCGTTACACCCAACCCATTGTTCGCTGGTGGTGAAGGACCACTGAAGGGACTATCGCTATCGAGTTGAACGGAGTTGAGGATGTTGATGTTGCGATGGAGCCAGACCATGCAAAGAAGGATGAAGCTGCTGGAGAAGGAGGTGTCGTTGTTGTAGTGATGTGCCACTAATGGAGATTCTAAGCAATTCTACATATGTATGTTCCAAGAAGATGATCCTCATACAGGATCATTCACTGCCACTGCTGATATGAGGAGGGCTCAACCTCACCGAAGTTGCTCCCTCATGAAGCCACTGAAACCCCCTCCCCTTTTGCTGTGCAGATAAGGTATATGGGGAGTAAAAAATTAACTAAAAAATATATTTAAACTGTAATAATTATTATTATTATTATAAAGTAATAAAATTATAATAAAATATACAATTATATTAATAAATTAATTAATCAAATTAATAAACAATATAAAATTATTATATAAAATAATTTTATCTAATATCCTAAATAATTTAACTTAATTAAATAATTACAATTAATAATATTTAATAAAATTATTATAAACTAATCAAATTAATAAAATTTAATCCTTCAATAATAATAATAATAATTTATAAATTAATAAAAATAATATTAGTAATAATAATTAAATAAGAATAATTAATAAAATATTATGTTAAAAAGTTTAGTGTTAATTGTTCTCTGTCTTCCTTCATTTTTAGATACAATCGGAGCCGGGTTTACATCCAGATTCACATTAACCACCAAATTGCTGCTCGTTACAAGGGATAAACTGATGTGGGATGCATTGTAGAATAAAAAAGCACTTGTGTGGTGTAAAAGAGGTGGACAAAGTTAAGTCAGTGGAAATTAGTGGTGATAAAGTAGCAGATGATGGAGGATTTGAAAAATAGAGAAACATCAGAGGAGATAGATTCCAAACCTTCACAAATTCAACACTTCTCATTCTTTCGACACTCAAATAGAATAGACACATCCAGGGGATTCCTCAATGATGGAGGTCTGCAAACCTCACCGAGCAGGAAACGGAGCATCTACATTAGAGCAGCAGAAGAAGGAATGTTCTTCATTCCAATTTGTTTTCAATTTATGAAATTTGTAATAAAATGTTTTCAATTCTCAATATGAAAATAATTTTTTTCTAAAATTATAGTTTGGTAAAAAAATTCTACTGGTTATATTTAATTTCCATTTTCACTTTTTTAATTAAATGTTTTCAGAATTGATCAGTAAGATTAATTCTAAAATCATTCAATTAATTCTTACCACTTTTTTTCAAATTTCAATTCCTTGACCATTCTATGAGTTTGACCATAGATTCATTTTTTATAATTCTTCTTTTTCAAAAGAAAACATCAGAATAAATGGTGATTTTTTTCTATTATCCTTTTCAAATTTGATTTTTAGATGAATCTTTCTTGGAGTGATGAACTCCAAGATTATTTAAACTATGTGATTAATCTCTTTTAAAGAGAGATTAATAATTCACTTTTAGTGGTTACATTTGTAGTCACTTTTTGGGAAATTTAATTCTCATTAAATCAGTAGGAAAGATTTTTTCCTAGGAATATCTTCTTGATTTTTTATCTTACTCTTTGTTGCTCAGGGTTTTCTATATTTTATCCTTTCTTATCCTAGATTTTTAACAAAAATATAAATAAAATATTGTGTTCTATTACTGCTTATATAAAAATATAAATAAAAAAACAGTAATATTAAAAATAATGTTTACCCACTACTGATAACATAGGGGTCTATTCGAAAAATTTGGTGACATACTATCCCAGTGGGTTCGACCCTACAAACTTATATATAGTAGTAAATATGATAATAAAAATTTTAAACTGTGAAATGTACTCAACGAAATTTAGATCAAGTTAACCGTTAAATTCACAAAATTTTTTTTACAATTAAATAAAAAAATTACTTTTTTATGATAATGTTATGGTTTGTGTTTTATTTCTATCATTGATCATTGTAATTAGGTATATAATAATGGATTTTCTACATTTTATGGTAATAACTATGATGTTTAGAATTAAATAATTTTATCATACTTTATCTTTTAGGGAATAGATATTGTAAATACTGTAACTAATGGTTTTACACTAATTGAGGAAGGTCTGATGATGAATCTGGAAGATAGAAAGAATACTAGGATTGGGAAAAGTAGTGAAATATTCATGAAGGAAATGTTATAGTGATTGAATTTTATCATGGAAGATATTTCTTGATTTTTCTTCTCATAGTAATAGTTTTCTTATTTTTATGGATTTGCAGAATGGTTTTATACATCCAAAATTAGGGGGTATTTTTTTAAAGGTTGGGGCCAAAGCCTCAATTTATTATTAAATCAAATACATCTTTAGACTTGTTTGATGAACAGGTTTTATCTCTTGAAGAACATGATTGGGATATATTTCCACTAGAGGAATTACATTGGGTTTTGGTTTCTTATGTGAAGTGGAAATTTATATCTTTTAAGAATAAGAGGAAGTATGAAAATAAAATTTCATTTAAATAAATAAATCATGATAAATCTTATAGATTAGTCAATAATTAAGATGAAAAATCAAACGATGATGAAGATATTGAGGTGAAATTCGAAAAGTAGAGGTCAATTATCTCCATGAGTGTTCAAAAGGGAAAAGTAAAGTACATAGTTAAGATTCTATTTATGGGATTTAAATATGGATCTATTGTACATTTCACTTCTAATTGTCTAAAGTTAAGATAATATGAAAGTAAATATGAGTATGAGTAACATATTTTTTTCAAATAATAAATCATCAAAGTTTAGAAAACAAAAGTTTCCCTCGAGGGGGAAAGGAAATAGATTCTCAAAAATAAAAAAAATTATCTAAATTTTATGATAAATAAATTAGTTATTTGATAATTAATTTCATGCTTCAAGTAAAATGTATAAAAATTTATTTATTTCTAAATTCAATGATGATGGATTCACTAGTAATAAATATGATAAGAATAAAAATGTTAATGAAACTAAAATGGGGTTTTTATTGTACGTAGAGTTTAAAGATTTTATTATAATGATCTAAAATTTAATTAAATTTATCATTAATTTGAATAAATTACCTCAAACATAAAATATCTTTGAATTTTTTACATGCTAAAATTTAAATCAAAGTTATAGAAGAAAATTAAAGATTTTAAGGTTTTTCATTTCAAGAAATGAAATTAAAGGAGACCATGAAAAATATTTTTAAATATAATAATAATTAACTTGAAATTTATCATTAAATATTTTTAGAAGTAGAAAATTATATGAATAAATTTAAGTTAAGCTTTGAGAATTCCATGTAAGAAATTATAGAAATCTCAAAAGGATATTTCAAAATTACTGAAGATTCTAATTTTTTTTATGATTTTCTTAGAAAACAAAAATATTTCATAATGGGTCCATTAGGTCTTAGATTTTTGAATGAGTGGATAAAAATGATTAAATTCAAAGAAAGTAAATTTTATATTATCAAAAGTGGAATTTCAAAAATATGGAAATTTTGGAAATATCATCTTTAAAATATACTACAAATAGGGAGGATAAAAATTCTAGGAAAATGTATGATATGTATAGAAACAATAGAATAAAATCACATAATTTTGATTCAAAAATGTAAGTTAAAATAGTGAATGAAATATTAAAAATAGTATGTTTCATAATACGAGTGTTGGATATTAATTCAATGTGTAAGATATTTATAAATTAATGTACATTGAATTGTGAAATAAAATGTATGGTCTATATTTTAATTAATATGAATTAAAATTACTCATTATTTTTGTTGGATTTAAATTCAAATAATGCATATTAAATTTGGGAATTTTAATTCAATGTATAATCTACTTGTGAAATAATGTGTTCTAAATTTCATCATTAATTGAGCCCAGTCATGTGGTCAATTAATACATGTTATTATATTGAGATTCAATGAAATTAAGGAAATTACAAGACTTTTAAAGTGTATAAACCTAAATTATTTTATCTATTTATGATGGGTAAGTCTATGAAAATGAAATTTGCACATCAAGTTAGCTCATCAAGGTTCTTGGTCCCACAATCATATGTATCACTCCTTTTCTTCTAAGACCCCTCTTAATATAGAAGAATTGATTTTTTTGAAACTTGAGAGACTATTTATATATTTATAATATTTAACACTTGGACTAAAGATTTAGTTTGAAATGGCTAATTTATTTATGTTCTAACTTCATATTTTTTGTTTTCTTTATGATTAATCATGAATGTTCCAAGGGTTTAATGATTATCTCACTAGAAAAATTTATAGTCTTCTAGTTTGTAACTATTGGTATCAGATCATCACATGCCTAATAATTTTAGAAACTATATATATTTTCATTTAATGATAATATTATGTTCTTGAATTTAATTATTATAGGTATAATGATATTAGATTTAATAACTTATTAAAATTTTATATGATAATTGTTTTTTTAAATCACATATTGTAGTTAATTTTAAATGTTATAATAGTTTTACTAATAATAATTGGGATTTAAATATTATATTATTGTATAAATTTGATTATTAAATTCGTATTATAATGATTTTTCATTTTTTCAATACAAAATTGGAATCAAATATTTCCTTAATATATAATATTTAAAAATGAATAATCAAAATAAGATTACAAGGTAACCTCTCTTGTGAATATTAGTTTCATTTTAACAATTGAATGGTTTTTTATATGTAATTAAAACTAGTATTTGATCAGTTTAAAGGAATATTATTAAATTAATTGGTTACATACACACTTGTGGTGATAAATATGTGTTAGTTTTTAAGTTTACATGTGGATAATGAATCCTCGCAAAGGAAGTGCTATTATTAAACATGTTCTTATATCATCAATATTTTTTCTTTATTCCAAGTATATGACATAAAAATTAATATTTCTATCCAAAGAATAAATATTAATGTTTTGAATCATGCCTTATGATAGGATTTTCCTTTATTTTATATCATTATAAGGTTTTATGGTATTAATTATGTGAGTTTATTTGTTTTCTTTGTATTGTTTTATTTTTAATATCATGTTATACTTATAATATCATAGTTTGACATAAGAACATACCAATTTTTAATGAAATGAACTTTAACATGTGGTAAGAGAGTTTATTAATCACTCTTGGATTCATATACGTGGACCTTATTTTAAGGTTCTCAAACCCACTAATCCTGCTAATGAGAGTACTTCTAATGGTGGTAGGGAGAAAGTAAATGAGATAAGTCAAATCAAAATAGTTTAACAGTTATAGAGTGTACCATCTTAGAAGTATTCAGAGGGAACATTTTCTAAAAGGATTTATATATCCAAAGAGTTAGTATAGGACCCTGAGAAAATGTTTTATAAGAATGAAAAGGATGAAGCTAGTACAATATTAGAATATATTATCCCTTTGAGATATCAGGGTAATAAGAATATAAGATATTACATTATATAAATGTATTCTCACACTTAAAAGCCTAAAGTAATAAAGTTTAATTTATTTTAATAATTTTTTGTGAATCTAGTTTTGATTTATCTTTTAGCACAGTTCAGAGAGTTTAAGGTGAGCTACAACTATCAAAAGGATTCATGGCTCCTAAATGAACTCATCATATACTATGTATAAAAAGAAGAAATATTGATACAAGATAAAACTAATAGTTCTCATTTGGAGGGTATATTAAAGGATAAAATTAAATGTTATTAATGGATTAAGGATATGTAAATTGTAGATAAAAACCAAATAAATAAACAATGAATGTAATAAATGATTATATTTATTAATTTTCTAGTGGTCAGACCATCTAAAGAAGTAATATGGCTACTATAATACTTTTCATGCTAAGAAAGGTATTCTTCTTAACTTTTTTTAATATAAGGTTAATTTAAGTTCAGTATTTACACACATATGGTGGATAGATTCTGGTGTAAAAACTTACATCAATGTGTCTATATAGTGTTTCATAAGTTACTAAAAGCCTAATGATGATAAAAACATGTATATTTTGGTGATGGAAAGACAATTCAAGTTGATAAAATATGGGATTTCATATTATTACTTAGGAATATATTTTTTGTATTTTAAATAAAATTTTATTATATTATATTTCAAATTGAATTTAATTTTTGTTTTGACTTTAGAAAAATATAGACACTCTTCTTAATTTAGGAATGAAAATTTTATTCATTTTTCAAAATTAAAATTTTGTTGGATCTGGTTCTTTGTCATTTTATGAAAATATATACTTATTATATACTATTTTCTTATATGGTGAATCCTTTCATGTATGTACTAAAAGAGTTAAGCATAAATTTTCTTGAGAGAACTCAAACTTGTTATGGTATAAGAGAATAGGTCACATATCTAAAAACATAGTTGAAAGACTTATGTCTAATGATATTGTCAACCCTATTTATTTTTTGGATATTTATATATGTGTTAACTGTATCAAGGGGTGATAAAAAAATAAAATGATATTTTTTCCAATAGGAAAGTGGGATTCTTAGAACATATTTGTATAGATATTTATGGATCATTCCCTATGGATTCATGGAATAGTCAATAATATTTCATAATGTTTATAGAAAACTTGTCAAAATTTGGTTATATTTCTCTCATTCATGAAAAACTGCAATTGCTATATGCATTCAATAATTATAAAGATGAAGTTGAAAATAAACTAAGAAAAAATGATCAATGCTGTTAAATCTGACCATAATGGTGAGTACAATAGCATATATGATGGTCCAAATGAACAATACCACTGACAATTTGTGAAATTACTAAATCAATATGGTTCATCCCATAGTACACCAAGTCAAGGTATCTATCCATGAATAGTTTTAAATTTTATGAAAACATTTTTTATAAAATATTTATAATTATAAATTAATATAAATCATTTATAAATACAATTTTTAATTTATAAAACCCATGTTAATCATTTTATAAACATAAGTAATATTTTACAATAATAAAATCTATTTTGGATTTGTTTCTTTTAACTAAGTATTCATAAGGTGGACTTCAGTTTTATCTTGATTTAAAATAAAAATAAATATTATTTGGTTAATAATAAACCAATTAATTTCCTATAAATAAAAAATATTTATAATTTTATCTTAATCATAATTTTTAAACATAAAAATACATGTTTTCTAAAAATGGTTTTTACACGTTATGCGCGCTAAGATTAAAATTAATTTTAATTACACTTATAATTTTTTTTAAAAATTAATTTCATATTTTTAATAAGTAGTAAAAAATTATTTTACAAGGCCCATTTTATTTTTTTATTATTAAAATTAATTTACCTAGGTAAAAATTAGTTACACAGCAAAAAATGGTAAAAGGAAAAATTTATGAGTAAAATATTTAAAAAAATGTTAAAAAAATATTTCGAAATGTGTGTTTTAGTATTTATAATCCTTAAATCTTCCTCCACTCCATAATTATTTACAATTAGATCCATTTTACCTAAGAATAGTTACTTTTCCTTATATTTTATTATAAAAATTACACTTCATTCCCTTATAAAATGATCCATCACCACACTAATTTGTATTCAGACTCCAAGACTCTTGGATTCTTCCAAAATATATCTAAATAACTCTCCAACACTCTATAAACTTTTTTAGGATCTATTATTCTGAAAATACTACCTCTCGAAGCCTTAATTCAATTTGAAAAGGAGCTCCTCCATGGAGTAAAGTGAAACATTTAGTTATTCCTTTTTCAATTATTTTTTATTAATTATTATTATACCTACACAAAATATAATCTAACTATGTTAAAATATTTAAATTATTAATCTAATTATTATAAAATGTTATTATGTTTATGGGATAACCATTTTCTACATTTCTCCTATCCATTTGGAAACAAAAACGCCACTTGTGTTATTTGCGGACCATCGCCTCCATAAGTGGTGTGATCTATTGTTCATAATAGCTTTTTATGTATTGTAAAATTAATTTATTTAATGAATAAATTATATATTTATAACATTTTTAAGGTTTTTATTATATAGAAAATAATAATTTCTCCCATGCGTATGTGTGAAATACCGCCTTCACAAAACAACGTATTCAATTTTTCATCTAGAATTTTCCTCTTCATCCAAAAATCTTCAAATTTGATTCACCAACTAAAAAAATTGAAATAATATCATTATAATTATATAATAATGATATAATTTCAAATTAATTACTTTATTAACTATAATCACCCATAGATTATAGCTTGTTCTTATTTGAGTCTGTTTAACCACTTACATGAAAAATGATGTAAATTTATATCATAGATGGATATAGAAACTTAAATATAGGTTTTATTATACATTTATGATAAAATAATTTTTTTTGTAATTATAGAAATATTATATAAATATTTAATCAATTATTAATATACCACCCATTGCTTGTTTAAATTTATTAAAATTAACACACCATCGATTTTCTCTCAAAGAACCATAACCCAAATTATCATGGAATGATATTGGAAATTTATATTTCATAATAAAACATCTATTATAGTACCATAAATAATTTTGGATTGATCAAATTGGTATCATATAAATGGGGTCAACATAGAAATTACAAAGCACATGAAGAATAATTAAAATTACAAACATCCAATAATAGAAATAAAATATTATTAACTATAAATGTATAATAAATAATTATAATTAAGGAATATTAAATATTATATATATTAATAAGGTTATTAAATAATTTATTAATATAGTTTTATTTTCTGTATGGAATTTTAGAGTGTGTTTGACTAAGATGGAATAAAAGGTATGGGTGTTTCATCTCAATTTCTTTTCATTGAGTCATATATTGTTTATAAATCTGATTTCATTTAAAAAGTTTGAATACTACCTATTGGTTATAAAATATCATGAATTATCTTGTAATAATGGTATTTTAAATTCAATTTCACTCCATCTCTTTCATGTGGTTTTTATTGAAATGTTTCCTTGGTTGTAAGGGGTTTTCTTGACTCAACATTTTTCATGAGTCATAAGTATTTTCTTTTTAATTGTGGTTTTACATGATGATTTTCTTCTATTATATGATGATTTTATAATTCATTCCTTATTATTTTATAGGAAGTTACATTTATGAACTTATTTCTTCATAAAATTTTATGATGTTAAGAATAATTCTCATTCTCACTAAATGAGCTCTTTCTCTTACATGACCATGTTCAATATTTCCTCTAATGTTATCCTTTATTACTTTTAAATAAAAATAAGTTTTATTTATAGTTATCTTTAAATTTTTATTTACCACTTTTGTAACACCCTAAATGGAATCAACGGGTCTATATTGAATTTCCACATTACCTCATGCATGCCTCCCCATACACAAGAAGTTATCAACAAGTGGAAAAGGCCAAAAGGGACATAATGGGGAGCTTATTTCCTTAGTATTAGGTAATCATCAGAGTATAAAATGGAAGAAATAATAATAATTATAAATAATTAAAGAATAAATAAATAATCAATGTTGTGGTATACACATAAAGTACCAACCCACATAATTGAAATATGGAATGTCAGTCGCATAACCCAAAATAATGAAAAAGATCCCCATGGGTAGTGGATAAATGAATGAGATAATGGAAACTAAGAAAAAACAACATTTGAAATCCAACCCTAAGTCTATACTACAATTCCCACACCCTCCTACAAAACCTGGTCAACCTCCCACCATAGGGCTCTTTCCCTTCACTAAATCCCTAGTGATGAAATATACATGTTTATCAAGATGTATGAGTATGGTGTGAGTATGAAACATAGTTGGAAACCACCAATGACCCCCTAAAATATGATCATAAGATATAATAGTGCATTCCATGAAAGTAAAAAAATTGTATATAAGAAATAATTATATCACATAAGTATAACATATGTGTCAGTTCCTTAGATATTGGTTATACCTACTTTGGATCCATGCTAGGAGGAAATAAAACAACCACATGACACATCCCCCTTGATGGGATATCCCAAAAACATGTTTGACACATCCCCCTAGAATGGATAGACCATGTACATGTCAACTAATGTTTGAAACTTCACTCTTGAGTGGATATTCTATATATCTCAACCTAAACACTCAACTATAGAATAAATCTTGATCAAAACATATATATAGGATGATATATCAATATCACATAATGTCATGAAGAATTCATAAACACCACAAATCCACATGTGAAAAAACATCAATCATGGGTCTCACTAGGATACAAACACACATCATGTGATCAAACATAAAAAAATAGGTCTCATGGGGATACACACATGTAGAAATAATTATTCCAAGAAACCGTATAAACATGTACTAATAATAAGGACCATCTACCTTAGGTTCAACAACGTTTTGACAAAAAGGTTTGTTATTCGAGTTAGATTGCACCAATATGAATCCTAGAACCATTCCTATTCAACCATAATTATAATTATAGAATCATGATTAAATATAATACACACCCAAAAGGTGGTTAAAGTTTACATATATCCAAAAAGATCTACTGATGAAAATAGTCTAGGCCCAAACAGAGTACTGATTCCATTTCTCCTAATTCAAGTGTTGATTCTATAAATGACAGATAAAACACTATTTTGATGAATATTTTATTGATAATAAATGATATAATTTCTTCACATTGTGTTTAATATTTTTATATATAAAATATTTGGGATTTGATCATTCATTTGAAAATTTGGTGAAAATTCCAGTTTTACCCTTAATAGTGCACTATAGTATTTCGAAGATAAATATTTTTATATTTACTATTTGAATTTGAAATTTTTTAAAAATATTACTAACTTAATTTTATACATCTTTCATTCAGGACACTATAGCTAGAAAGTGCATTTGTATGGCGTAAATGGGAAATTAATCCAATGGTGGGCAGGACTCGGCAGAATGGACATGGGTTCTGTATTTGGGCCATATCTTCTACATCCAGGCTTGTATTGAGCCCACATTTTGAGGAACGCTCGGGGACATGATTTGGAACAAATAATCCTTCTGGAAGTCCGGTCAATGCACGCGTTTTGAGGTCAACTAGGTTGTGTAACTTGAAATAAAATATTTGGCCGAGTTTTTCATTTCACACTTAAAAAGTTATGTATCCCTAGCCCTCACAAACTCTATTTAAAGGGGGTTTTAACTCTTTGAGAGGGCTGGTCGAGGATTTGGAAAGGTGTGGTAGAAAGGGTGTCTCTTGGGATCCCCTTATAACTCTTGGAATAAGTAAGGATTTGTGAAAACCTCTCTTCCAAAAAGGCTCTCCCCTCCCACCTCTTCTTTGTATTTCTTTTCTTTCATGTTTGTTTCTTGAATTTTTCTTCAAATAATCTTCTATGTTCATCCCTCTTCTTCTTATCTTAATATTATTAATTGGGTTGGAATCAAGAGTAGAGACAATATTGGGTTCTACCCTTTCAATCCTTTACTTATGTAAAACGTCTCCACGATGACTACACCACCCATGGAAGAGTAGTTCTTTTTAGTAATCGATCGACCTCTATCTGTCTTCATTCATTTATTTTGAATAAATGAGCTAATGTAATTCAAATATTATTATCTATTAATTGAGTTTTTAATTTAAATGAAACTAATCAAGCAATTTAATAGTTAACACAAAACACGCAAGGTCGGGAATTGTGTGAACTGTGAGAGCGCAACCTTAACCGGTAATTCAAAACCACACGGGATCAATTTGTAGAGTTCAAATATAATCCCTAAACTCAATTAATCCTCATTTCCAGAGTGGTTATGTGCCTTAATTTACCACTGAACATAGGCTAATTTTATAACATCAATCAAAGTAGGGTGTTGCGATTGCATGTTCCGAAGTTAGCCTAAGGTTAAATTCACTTCAATCTTCGTGGTAAAGTTAATTCTCGTAGGGTTCGGGATTTAACAAATTAAGGGATCATAATTAAGTGAATATTAATTTAAATGATAATGATTAATAAATGATTGAAGTGGTTAAGTTAGATCTATTACGTCTTTTAAATATTGTCTAAACAAACATCTTTTTGTTGTGTCATTTTAATCAAACTTCATTTCAAAACTAAAAACAAAAAAAATACAATCTTCTTCCAGCAAACTTCTTCTAGATTAATAAACTATAAAAAACCACCCACATCCTTTCAAGTAGTGTTTTTATTCTCTTTTATTTTATTTCTATAATACCTCAAAAAATTGTTTTAATTCACTTCCTCCTTTGAGAGACGACCTTGGTCAGCCACTCTGCTGCACCTAAGTACCCCAAAATCACACCAATCATTTAAGGGTGCCCACGACAGTGCTCTTTCAATGACAAAAAATTACCTTTTAGGCCACTCCAAAACCCTTAAATACAATCAAGAAATCAGGAATATAATTTTTTTTAATTAAAATAAGGGATAATTGATCTATAATAAGATAAAACTCGCCGGATAAAAAATGTGGGATCAAACCATTGTTTTGTAAATAAAGGAAAGAGATGGAAGAGGATGAGAGTCTAAAATTTTTGAGAGAGAGAACCTATGGTTTCATAGATCAAAGGAGGTATGTAAGAATGATAAAAATGGAGAGGGTTTATGTTTTTAGAAAAAAAAATTATATAACCCATCTGGCTTACTAGGCCCCAAAATAGAACCACTGTAAATATAGTAACCTACACCTACTAACTGATGGCTTCTTGGTAGAACCACTTCTACATATAAACCCCACCAGCTAGCTAGGATCTTGTATCCACTGGCAAGTGGATTTTATAAAAAATCAATTCTTCCTAGGAACCTCACAAGTAATATGGTTGTATCTTTAGATCTTGTAAAATCCACTAGCTAGCTGGTGGGTCTCTTATAGATTTCCAAGCTACAACATCACCCACCATCCTAGACTTTACCGATTACATCCCCTTGGACACATCTAAACCACCTCTAAACACTTCAAACATATTCAAAAGATTTAAATAACTTTAAATTATATTCTCCTTAAAAGTTAATTGTTATAATTGTCTCTCTATTACAAATTATCATCCTTAAGAAGAATCTACATAGGTCTTTATGAACAACTTAGGCCACTGCACCTGAATGTCTAATTCATGATCCCATGTATCTTTCTAAAAATCTATGTACTACTATAGAAACTGAACAATATGATTGTACTTTACTCACATCACCTTCTCGATTCATTCAAAAAACGGAATGGCTCACTCCACAAAAGAAGCATCATTGTTCCAACTAAACATCTTTACATTCGATCACATGTGAAAGATTAATCTCGTGCCTCCAAAGATGAGACTCTTGGAACACATTATGCATACCTTGATATCATTGAGGAAGATCCAACTGAAAGTCACTATCCTGATGTGTTTTATGATCTTGAACTACCCAAAATACCATAGTTCTTACTTTTTTTCCTCCTTAAATGCTTATTCCCCATTCAAGGGGATACTCTCAAGAAAACCATGTCACCCATAGATAAATCCAAGTGTTATCTCTAATTGTCAACATATGACAATTTTCTACTTAGTGTCATAACCAGTCACTTCCAAATAAATTACACATTCTCTAAAGCCTCTTTTACCATACTATGCCCAACAAATAAAGATTCACCTTCCACTTTCCAGTATTATACTCAACGAAATTTCCATCTATAATGATCCTTAAATATAGCCAGATGAATCAAAGACTAGAAATTTTTATTGTAAGAAAACTCTATCAGAACCATTTGACCATCCCAAGATCCTTCTAAATCCATAACACACACTAAAAGCATATCCTCTAAGGTTTGGATAACTCTCTCTAACTTCCCATATGTGTGAGGATGATAAGCCATACTTATCTTAAACTGATTTCCTATCACCATTTAGATGCCTTTCCCAAAATGAAATGTGAACTAAGTATATCTGTCAGATACTATTCTATAAGTTACTTCATAGACCCACATAATCTTCTGAAAATATATATTTCCTAGATAATCTACTGATTTTATCACTCAGATCAACAAAAAGTGATCCACTTTGGTCAATTGATATACTATAACCCATGAGGCATCTTGAACACTCAGGGTCCTGGGAAAACCTATCATGAAGTTCATGGTCACCTCATCCAACTTCCGCACAGGAACTCAATGTGGATAGAGAAACCCTCTAGATCATTGATGCTCAGTCTTGATCCTCTTAAAAGTTAGAAAATGGGTGATAAATCTTGTAATGTCTCTTTTCATGTCAGGCCATCAGAATTATTATCTAAAATCATGATATATTTTAGTTGATCCTGAGTGCACTACCCATTGGTAATCATGAGAGGCTTTAATTATCTCTTCTCTCATAGAAGAAATAAACATAACTCATTCATGAACTAGAATCATACCTTGTTCATATAAGTCCAATCCTAGAATGGAATCTTTTAGTTCCAACCTCTCATGCATCATGGTAAAATCTAGGTTAGATTCCTAACTTTCCTTCAATCATTACACCAATGATAACATGAACACTAAAGGTGAAATATTCACTACCCGTTGATCCTTAATTATAATTACCTTCTAGTCCATCAGTAATGACATTAGATTCGAACCTATTACTGATCTTCACATTCTAACTTCCTGCATGTAACACCGCGAGATTTTATGAGAAATATTCCTTTTAATTTCTTTGATGTCTTATGATTATATGCAACACCAAATAGAGATTTCACTACAAGTATCCCTGACTTGTCTTGCATTACACACAATTGCGACCTTCCTCGATAGCGTGTGTAGTACACAATATCGGGTTTCACTAGACAATGATATATTATTATAATATTATGGACTAGCCGTTATTAATAGTATTAACTAAATTTTTAATTTTATAACATTATTATTCACCTTTCACATTTTCTAGAACATGGTATGAGAACAAAATAATTTTTTCAGGTAAAATAAGTATTTTTCAAAAATTGTAGTTTTGTCACCTTTTGATGGTGCACCCACTTTAAATCTAGTTTTTGACATGTTTATAAGTTAAATTTGACATAATAAAATTCTTCTTTGGAATTAGGATGTAAAAATTTACTTTGGATAAAATTTTCATATTATTCTGATAACTTTCATATTTTAATGAATAGTAAAAACACGCTATATTTTAATTAAAAACAACTTTTTTCATCGTAATAATTTATATGGTTAAATTATAATATTTATTAGTTTTAAAGTTTAAATAGAATATATTTTTACCACTTAATATAATGTATGTCATTAGCATTGATTTTACATTGAATTCATAGGTAAAATCATTTCAATCTTTTGCAACGTTTTAACTTTTAAAACCCATTTTCTCAACAGTGGGATTAATTTTAAATTAAATACGGAAACTTTTGTGTTTTAAATTTGGAAAAATTGATCTCATATTTGGAATCAGTAGGTTCAAATTATTTTAATAAGCTACTTGTTATTTTTAGTAATTATGAATAGTAACTACGGTAAAATTTATTTATCATGGTTAAAGGTAAATCAGGTAATTAGGGGTAAATATAATAATATAAAATTACCCCAACACTTTTCCTAATATAATTGGATGATTATATTTCCCCTTAAATCATACTTTGGTTGAAATGGAATCCATTGGAACCCACTTGGATGTGATTAAGACCTTTAATTTATTTTATTTTAAAGAAAGTGAAATATGTCTCACTCAAACTTTAATAAATAACGTATTTTTAATATAATATTATACAGAATATAAATTAGATTATAAATACACAATTGAATTATAAATTTTTTTTCTTTGTTATGGTGATTTATTTGTAATTTTTATGAGATATTTAATTACCTTGGTAGCTTATACATTAATGATGCGGAAATTATTTATTAAGTAAAAAATCAGTAATATAGTTTTTATTGAAATAATAATACCCATTAAAAGGCCCAAAAACCTGACCAAAACATATTTGTAGTGTATATATACACCATAATCATCCAATTACCGTATATATGACCATTTGGAGTCTTATAAAAGTGATTATGACACTTATATTATTTTATTTTAAATGATGTCCAAGTTTTCACCTTCATAATTTAATAAATATAACATTTTAAAAGTTAGATTTTTTAGAAGATAAATCTGACTAAAATTATTTTTATGAAATATATAAGATATATATTTATCTTAGTATTTTATTTTTAATTTTTATGGAACAAATAAGTATATTAAATAATAATACAAAAATGTTGTACTAATTATTTTATTAAGAGATATACCAAATAAATGGTTTTACAAATATTAAAATAAATATTATATAAACTATTTAATGTTCCCTAAGAATTTTCTAGACAAATTTGACATGTTATAAATCTATTAAATATTTTTTTAGAATATATCCTCTATGTGGATTTTATTTAAATTAAAATAAATGAATGATGTCAAAATTGACACTATTGTTATTTTATAAAACTAACATATTATAAAATTGTTTAAAAATCACAAAAATATTTAAAATTATAAATTTAAATTTATATGGTCGAAAATTTCATTAATTATCCAATTATGGACAATACACAAAACATAAGTAATTATTTATAACAATTTAAAAATTAGAATCTTATTACCACAAATAAAATTAAATAGATTAAATAAGGATAAATCAAGTTGATAATGTTTAAAATAAATTCCCAACATGTATAAATTTTATTTGTTGATGAGATTAAAACTCTATATCATCTAATATTCGGATATGAGTCATTTGTGGAGGTTTTTAAGTGGTTTTGAATTTATTATAAATTAGTATTTCTTATGTTTCCAAAGGTACCCCTCTACTCCCTTGTAAAAAGGGATCCCCTTACCTCTTCTCTTCACACCCTTTTGAGCCTTGAAGCTCGTCCAATACCTTCCAATTCCTCTTATTAACCTCTCTAGTTATATCATAGTGGTTCTGGTCTTCTCAAAATACCAACTCTAGTGCCCTAAGAAGAAGTTTAAAGGAGGTACGTTGAATAAGAGGTAATCTCTTCTACCCATTCTTTCAAGTTTCTTTCTTCTTCAACTTATTCTTATTTAGTTTTTTAATTATAAATTAATAACATAAGTATTACTTATATAATTATATGTTATTATAAATATGAAACAACCCTATTTCACCTTCTATCAATCCTACGGAAAACGAAATCACCGCGTGTGCGTACGTACGGAATACTGTCTCCACACCATCGTGTAATATGTTTTTACACCCCCACCTTACATGGATGGGTATAATGGTGTAAAGAATAATTATATATGGTTATTATAAAATCATAATTATTCTATGATATTATATCATTCACTACAATTCCATTCAATAAATATCAGAACGATATCATCGCTCGTGCGTACGTACGGATTACCGTCTCCACGACGCGATGAGATTCATTTTCCATGTTAACAATTCAAGAATGATTATAAAGTATAAATAATAAGTAATAATGAAATATATGAAATAATAATGCTACTGGATTTATGTATATATATTTATGTCATCTACTTAATTCCATTCAATTTAATAAGGAAACGAAAACAGCGTTCATGCGTACGTACGACCTACCGTCTCCATAAACGGTGTATTTCTTTCCATTTAACGATCTATTATATAATTGTATATTCTGAATATATATTATATATAAATCATGTTTTATATTCCTTAATTAAGTAATCATGATCTGTGTAATCATATTAATAATTACAAGTCAAAACACGGATGATAAATGAAACGATTTTACCCAAAACACTGCTTTAACAAGGAATTTGCAAAAGAACGGGTAATATAAAGTCATAAGTGAATCATATATGATATCATAAATATTATTATGGTTCTATTACAAGTTAATAATATGTTTAAACCCACTATATAGGATTCTCAAACACATACGGAAGAAATTGGACATAAGGTAAGGGATAACTTTTCCAATATCATTTTTATCCTAGATTGTTTATTCATAAGTATTTACTGGGGTTGTATTTATCATCCATGTATCTGTTTTCTAAAAATTATTTCATTTATGTCTAAAGTCCTTTTTACGCATTTTAACTACTACTACATGGTATGTAAAGAATTTTTCTTTTACGAGGTACTTTTTGACTTTTACGGCAAAAGTAAGAGAATAATTTTTTTAACTTATACGGCATGAAAGGATTTTTACGGTTTTATAAAGCCTTAATTTCATGAAGCTTCCTCCAAAATATTTCTTGAATATTTTCAACAAAATATTTTTCTTTTAAAATTGAATGATGTTTTTTGAAAAGAAATTTATTTTGAAGAAGAAAGGATATTTTCCTCAAGAATTCATTTCAAGTGTTTTATCAAAATAGTTTCCATCTAAGATGACATTATTTTATATGTGTATGTTTCAAGTATAATGACTCTATTATTTACATGCTTTCACTTATCTTATTATGAAATGATATCCATTTGTTTTATATGGATTATGTTATGATGGGATGATGTTTATGAAACCCATTTTATTCTTCGGGTTATGATGAATGATTTATGTTTATGTTGTGTCACACGTAAGAATGATTTCATTATGAGATGGGTGGGACCTATATCTCCCTCCAATGCATTGGGTAAAGATTTATATCTCATGATATAGACATGGCTGGAATGGTAAGTTAATCTGGTTTAGTGTTACAGGACTAGAACGAGGATTGAACTCGATTCAGAATGGGACTTTGTCCACAAAGATGGTCTTGGTAAAAATGCCTTGGCTACTATGGAAATCATAACATGTGCTTAATGGATGCCACAATTACATGTTTTATTCCTAGGATAGTTTATCATGATTAATGTTCCTTTATGATCTATTCCTTGTGTACTTCCAAGATTTATGTCGTTGCTCATGATTTTGATTTTTTGATTTTATGTTCAAGTTTTTGCATTCAAATGTTTATGGATTGTTTTATGTTATCTATGGTTACCCTTACTAAGAATTTGAGCTCACCCTTTACATGTTTTCTTTTCGCCAGGATTTAAATAATGGTTTTAGGTAAGAAAACAAAATAGGAAGATCTTTATGGGAGATGTTGAAGATCTTTCACCACGATTAGAAGATTATTTTCCGAGTTTCTAAAGACACTAAACTATTACGGTCCTTATGTGTCTGTTTTCATTATGTATTAAGCATTCCGCAAAAGTAATGTAATGTCCATGTATGTCAAGCTTTGGGTATCTATATTTGTTATCAGATGAAAGGTTTAGTTAAACTTTGGAAACTAGGATGTGAAATCTTTAGTGAGATCCCTAGAGATATTTCTAAGGTATGTCTAGGGATGTCGCTAAGGTTAAGTATAAGTATAGGTTATAGTCCTATAATTATATTAACGATCTTAGAATTTAACCTAAGATGTTAGATATGGAATGTACTCCCCCTTTATTGTGTTGTTTTACCTATCATGATTTTTGCCTCTCACACTGTTCATTTTGGGTTTTAGAAAATGGCTGGAAACATGAAGATTCATGATAATGAAGAATATGATGGACAATGGAATGATATTCTTCATGATCAAGAAACTGAAATGGGATTTGGAAGGCAAAAAATCATTATTATGCCTAATCAGTAATCTCATAATATGATCAATAATCTCAACTTTGGTAAGTTTCCTGACTCAGTTAATAAGAGAAATAAGGAGTTTCATGATGATCATAGAGGAAAGAAAGTTCAATTTTCCTCATGTGAATCATGTGGGAAGAGACATCAAGGAGAATGTTTAAAAGGAACTGCAAGATGATTTGGGTGTGGAAAAGGACACAAATCCAGTAATTCCAAAGGAAAATGTTCAGTTAACACCATGGACAAGGATAATGGTTTTTCTATGACATAAACAATGGTTAAATGTTTTAAATGTGGAATGTACGGGCATTATGAAAACCAATTCCTTAAGGGAAAATCTCATGAACAGAATCAGCATGGTTGTATGGGTAGTATTTATATTGATGATGATGAAGAGACTACAAATGATATGTGAGATGAAAGAATTGTTCAAGATCGGTCAATGGTGTAAGAAGGTAGTGGAATGATTACATGTTTATCAAGAGTAATGTTGTATAAGTAATCTCATGGTACTATGGAATAAAGAGACATCTAAGGATTGTTAAACTATTTGTTTACTTATGTTTTTGAAAGTATATGTTGAATTGTACCGGTAACCATGAAAGGTTATTTAGATATGTTTGGAAAGAAAATGATATGGGCATAATTAAGGGATAAATTGAAAATCAAATGAACTCATGACTGATATAAGGACAAAGTTATATCATGGTTTGAGTAGATAGAAATTTTGGTATTTTGGTATGTTGAAAGAGTTAACTTTTGATAGTATTCATGTTTTCACTAAGGTTCAATGGGTATTCATTCTTCAAGAGAATACATGATTAAGGTATTAAAAACTTTGGAATGTGATCAACAACAAGATATATCTTGTGATATATGGGGGAAAAATGAAGGAATTCACATGCTCGGTAGATGAAATTTCTAGTAATCAGACAAAAGTATTTTTGATAAGCCTAAAGGTTTGAATGGACATCATATAGTATTGTTTAAGGCCAAAAATTTTTAGAAAAGGGACAACCCGTATGACAAGTGACAACCCGTCGCATCAGAAAAGGCTGCGGGAATTGAACCCACAACCGAACTGCGACAGGCCTTTATTGCCTACCACCGGCCTATAAGAAGTCCCTGGTTAGTAGAAACTATTTTTATTTTATTAAGTGGTATGATAGATGAATTATAACTCCATTTTTGGAATCATATACGATTAAACTCACCATACATGGAATTATGTATTTGATAAATTTTGCTAACCTTTTCTTTGAGACAGATGGAATTACCCATCATTCTATCACATGATCTGCTAACACTTCAAGAATGAAAAATTCAACTTCATTTCTTTAAGAGATGAAGTGGAAATTATTCAGGGCACAAACAACAGTGAGATTGCACCAAAATCAAGTAAGTATTTCTTCTAATTCAAATATTTCAACTTTAGGGAAATGATATTGAAAAAAAAATGTTTTCCTAGTGCTCTTATATCTGATGAGTTAGATGGTACCTTAGATCATCACAAATTTATGGGTTTGTGATTGTTGGATTTTTCATAGCCATGTTCTCTACCACTCTCCATCATAACTTGATGGTTATATTTTTCTTCCATATCCATATTTTCACCTATGTTATCCTATGTGGAAACCCAGTGATTAGTTAATTTGGGTAACCATTACGTTTCATACTTTAGTTTTTGAAGATAGGTTTTGGTATTCCCTTTTTACGATGTGGGTTTCTATTAAAGAAAATTTCAAGTAGTAAACCATTTATAACCCCGACGAATTTTGAGGGAGAAATTCATTTTAAGGGGGGTAGAATGTAACACCCTGAGATTTTATAAGAAATGTTATTTTTAATTTATTTTATGTCTTATGATTATACACAACACAGAAGGGATCTTTCACTACATGCATCCCTGACTTGGCTTGCATTACACGCAATCGCGATCTTCCTCAATAGCGTGTGTAGTACGCAATATCGGGTTTCACTAAACAAGGATATATTATTATAATATTAAGGACTAGCCATTATGAATAATATTAACTAAATTTTGATTTTTATAACATTATTATTAATCTTACACATTTTCTAGAACATGGTATGAGAACAAAATAATTTTTTCAGGTAAAATAAGTATTTTTCAAAAATTGCAGTTTTGCCGACTTTTGATGGCACACCCACTTTAAATCTAGTTTTTGACATGTTTATAAGTTCAATTTGACAAAATAAAATTCTTCTTTGGAATCAGGATATACAAATTTACTTTGGATAAATTTTTCATATTATTCTGAAAACTTTCATATTTTAATGAATAGTAAAAACATGCTATATTTTAATTAAAAACAACTTTTTTCATCGTAATAATTTATATATTTAAATTATAATATTGATTTGTTTTAAAGTATAAATAGAATATATTTTTACAATTTAAAATAATTTATGTCATTAGAATTGATTTTACATTGAATTCATAGGTAAAATCATTTCAATCTTTTGCAACGTTTTATCTTTTAAAACCCGTTTTCTCAAAAGCGGGATTAATTTTAAATTAAATCCTGCAAATTTTGTGTTTTGAATTTGGTAAAATGGATTTTATATTTGGAATCAGTAGGTCTATATTATTTTAATAAGATACTTTTTATTTTTAGAAATTATGAATAATAACTACAGTGAATTTTATTTACTATAGTTAATGGTAAATCGGGTAATTAGGGGTAAATATAATATTATAAAATTACCCTAACACTTTTCATAATATAATTGGATGACTATATTTTACCCTAAATCATACTTGGGTCGAAATGGAATCCATTTGAACTTACTTGGATGTGATTAAGACCTTTAATTTATTTTATTTTAAAGAAAGTGAAATATGCCTCACTCAAACTTTAATAATTAAAGTATTTTTAATATAATATATATTATACAGAATATAAATTCTATTATAAATACAAATTTGAATGCTAAAATATTTTTCTTTGTTATGGTGATTTATTTTTAATTTTTATGAGATATTTAATTGTAACACCCCAAACTTCTATGGTAGGCTTCTCTTTAAATAATGAAATAGTGTGTGTTGTACGCAACATCGAGTTCTAATACACCACAACCAATCAAACTAGCCATTATGAATAGTAATACCCAATTTTTGAAATTTATAAATTTTATTTTTCAAAATGGAATTCATTTTTGGATTTGGAATATCGAAATTAGCATAGGGTGAATTTTTTATATTTTTCTGAAAAACTTCATTTTTTATGAATAGTGAAACCACTAAGAGGTAGTTAAAAAAACTGAATTGTTCATAAAACATAATTTTACCACTTCTGTGAGTGGAATTTTGAAAATACGAGAGACACGGTTAATATCAAGGACTAAAATGTGGTTCATGAGATGAAAATAATATTTGGTGAATAGTAACTTTTTACTTTTATTTACCACGGTTAAAACTAAATAGGGTAATTAAGGGTAAAAATGATATTAATATTACCCTAACACATGAAATATTTCTATTGGATAAGCTTAATTCGACCAAAAACAACCTTAGGAACAAAATATTATCATTTAGTTCCACTTGGATTAGATTAGGACATTTATTATTATTTAATTAAAAGAAGAGTTAAAAGAGTTAAAATCAAAGTTTATTTACTAAATCATTTTTAATATAGGGTTATACATAAGATAAATTAGATTTTAAATATTCATTAGAAATATAAAAATATTTCCTACATAATCGTATTTTAATTATAATTTTTAGACATTAAATAATTTAATTTATTTATGACCTAATGATGATGCAGTAATTACCATAATAGTAAAAAATTAAAATAATTGATATTATAAATACCCAAATAAATATAATTTGAGACTATTTATGAATTACACTAATTTTCTAGGTTAATATTACATGTTAGGAATGATTTAATTAACTTTTTTTGAAGTAATCATTCTGTTATTATTTTCACAAAAATCCATTTTCCAAAGAGTGTCAAAATTGAAATAAAAGAGATTTTAAAACAAATATTATATTATTAAATGCTATTCAATTCCTAAAAATCTAATGTTCGGCCAAAAGACATATATCATGATATTTGTATCATTAATTGACCATTTGTGGGTCTCTTGGAGGTATATAGTATGTTTATTAACTATATAATGTAAAAATACAAAGTGACATGGTAAGTGTCGAACTAATTAACTAAGAGTTAAAACTAAAAGATATGGTTAATATAATGACCCAAACCTGTCTAAATTATATTGGGCGAGTTTTTTAGACCTATAACCACCTTAAACTTTAAATAATACACTTTGGAACCATTAGAAACCGAATATCAATTTATAATAAAATAATATTCCTAGCTTTTCCAAAGGTGCCCCTCACCCCTCTTATAAAAGGGCACTCCCCCTTCTCATTAATTCACACCCTCAAAGCCTTTTGGATCGGCCAAACTCTGCCCAAATACTCTCTCAACTTCCTTCACTTCATCCTAGAGGCCTTACTTTAGTCAGAAAGCCAACTTATGAAGCCCTTTTGATCAAATCAAAAGGAAGAACCCGAAGAAGAGGTAATGATTTCACCACCCTTTTTCAAGTTCCTTTCTTCTTCCACTTCTTCTTTGTTTGTTATTACTATTCTAAAATAAAAACTCCAGTATCATATATATACATTGATGTTATTATAAATATGGTATAACCATATTCAGTATTCTATCTATCCTTTGAATAACATGTCACCATACGTGCGTACGTACGGCTTACCGTCTCCACATCGTGGTGTAATTGTTATTAAATAAATTATTATTTGGATGGGTATAATAATGATGAGTAATTCATGTAAATAATAAATATAACATGATAATGATTCTTTATATATGATATACCATCAAATTATATATTATTTTAATATCAAAATAATGATATTGTCGCTCGTGCGTACGTACGGACTACCATCTCCACGAACGCGATGAGATTCATTCTCCATCGTATCCATTCAAGTCTAATTCTTATTTGATGATTAATAATAGTATCTAAGGACTTGATATCATTCTGGATATGATTAATATACAACCTATCCATGACAAACATGGCTTACATAACAAAACATATAAAATAAAACGAGTAAGTTAACACCTAAAACAACGATAATACTAAGATATTATTAACAAACCAATGTTAAAAGATCATATATGATATCATATTAATGTATATGATTCTTGTATAATTTAATAACAATTATTTCACCATTATACAGAAGTTTAACCTACCCTCAACCAAGTAAAAGTACAAGGTAAGGTTTTATTTCTTAATCTCTTCATTATCCGAGGTTGTTTATACGTAATAATCTACTGGGATCTCTTTATCATCCACATCCATGTTTCTTAAAAATGTGTTTAAAAACTTTTTTACTATTTACAAGAATATGGGTTAAATTCATTTATACCCTTGTTTGACTTTTTATAAGAGTTTTATAAAGGAATCATTCCGTCGTTTTCCAAACAAGGTTCTTTTTAACCTTTTTGACAGAATTAAGGTAAGAATGTTTTTTTAACTTATACGGCAGGTGCGGCTATTTTCCGCTGTTATAAAATAGTTGAAGCTTACCTTACAATCTTATAAGAGTATTTTCAAAAAAATGTTTTATATTATAAATATATGACTCTTAAATGATATCAAAATAGAAAGAGATATTTCTTTAAAAAGAGTTTTGATTTCATCTATGTCAACATCCTTTGATGGATTTTAAGTTTATTTGGAGTTGATTTATTATGATAAAATACTTACATATTGTATTGATGGTTTTGTGATATGTTTGACTGTGGATGTGTTATTTTTATACCATTCATGGTTTATGAAGAAAGTATTGACATTTCTTATGCTAGTTTTAATACGAATGTTTATGTTATGTTTAAACCTGTTCATATGAGGAATGCATTGAACTTAATAAGTGATGGGTGGAGCCCAATATAGCTTCTCGATGCATCGGTAGGTCTCATGAGACAAACTAGTGTCTTGGCACAAGGCCTTGGAAAAATCTTATTTGTAGTCTTGTCACGAGGCCTTAGCTATGTGGTTATGATAGTCTGGCATTATGCATTGCATCATTATGAAAGTTGTTTTTGATATTGCATGTGATTATTCGATTAGTAGAATATCCATGTGAATAAGTAAATGGAATTATTTCATTTTATTTTTTCCATAATATGTTGAAGTTCAAGTTTAAAAGGCTTTTGTTTTAGTTATACATTACCTTAAATGTTTATTCTTATTTATGAAAGTTTCCGCTATATTGTTATCCTTACTGGGAATTTGAGCTCACCCCTTTTCTACGTTTTATTTTTCCCAGGATGTGAAGAAGTAAATTATTAATGACCTGCAGGGATGGTATGAGGGGATAAGAGTGTGGACTATGGAGACTATGTTGTTGTAGTTTTTATTTTTATGATGTAATGTAAAACTTTATGAATATATCTAGTGTTTCCAATGCTACTAAACTAATCGGTCTTTCAAGATTTGATATTTCTTGTGATCATGCCAATGTTATGTAATAATGCACCGACTCTGGGTAACTGGGGTTGGGGTGTTACAATTGGTATCATATGATGTTTAGTACAAACCTTGGAAGCTAGATTTAGATAAACTCTGATTAGAGCACATACATTTAAGATGGACTTTGAGGATTAGTATAGAAGAACTTCCTAGAATTTTGGAATTGTAGAGATTTTGTGAGTTTTCTGAGCAATACATCCCTACCTAGATATGAGAAGGTAGAGGCCGCTCTAGAACAGATGTACCTAGGGGTATAACCTGAAAACACCACTTTGATCTAGACTCAAACGGGAACTGCTGCACGACAACGGGCCTTGCTGCACTCTTGGTTACGACACTCCCGGACGATATGCTTAGGATAACTCTCATTTTCATTAAAAATCATTATGAAGGGTTTATGAGTGTATAATTTCTCAAAGAAAACATTTTTTATGATTATGGATTATATCCATAAATAGTTCAAATTATTTTAAGTGTTTTATAAGTATGGAATTATGTATTTTGATTCATAAATTGATCTAGTTTATGCCACTATTTAGAAATGGCGCCTAGTGGAGGAAATGGAAACTGTATCAATGCATGCACTACATGTAGGGATTTCCCTCCTGCTCAAGATAATTATAGTGGAGCTGGTGGTGAAACTGGTGCCTATCAGCTAATCACCATACTGGGACAACTCACTCAGGTTATGAATAATAACCTTACCCGTATGGAGCACCCTGATCCGCAGCATGGAGGATCAATGTTAGAACTCTTTATGAGGAAAAAAACACCAAAGACCAATGGGAGTACACATCCCTTAGTAGCTGAGCAATGGATAAATTCCCTAGAAAAAATATTTCAGGCTTTGGGGAGTAGTGAAAGGGAAAACGTTAATGGCAGTTTACCGCCTCACTGGAGATGCTGATCAATGGTGGTCATTGATTCAAAAAATTAAGGAAGATGATGAAGTATCAAATATGGAATGGAGGGAGTTTAAAGATCTATTTTTAGAAAAATAATTTCCTTGTGACTATTGAGCAGATATGGAAAGACAATTTCTGAGTTTAAGACAAAAGGAGGATGAGAATGTCACAAAGTATGAGGCTAACTTTACAAGGTTAGAAAGGTATGCTGGAGATTATATAAGTAACCCAAGAAGTAATATTGATCATTTATTTGATGGGTTAAAACCATTTCTCCATTGATATTTAGTCTCACGATCCTTCTCATCGTATGAAGACATTGTCTCATGTGCTATCAAGACAGAGAAATAATTCTCTAAGTCATATGACTTTAAAGTAAAGCAAGAGAAGAAGAGATCTGCTGATCAATCTGGGAATGGAAGTAAAGAGAAGAAGGGAAAATTTGAATATCCATCATGTAGTAAATGTGGGAAGAAACACCCCGGTACTTTCTTAAAAGGAACGAGAGTCTGTTATAAGTGTAGTGAAAAAGGCCACCAAGCTCGTGATTGCAAGGGGAAGAAAAAATCTATCGATGTCCAATGCTACAATTGCAAGGAGATGGTACATTATTCAAATGAATTTACTAATCTTCAGGGGAACTTACCTCAGAAAAGGTCAAGGGATCAAGTCCAAGCTTATGTTATCACTACTGCTGAGGTAGAAGCTCTGAAAGACGTGGTGGCAGGTAATTTAATGGTTTCCTCAAGTTTATCAAATGCATTATTTGATTCTGGATCATCGAATTTTTTCATATCTTCCCAGTTTTATAAGAAAAATAGATTTTTCCAATTTGATTTAACAATGGAGTTGTCAGTTTAAACTCCTAAGGGAAGTATCATTGCAACAAAGTTTTGTGAATCAGTCCCCATTAGAGCACATAAATGTTCTTTATCTGCTGATCTCATTGTCATACCTATGATTGAGTTTGATATAATCCTCGGTATGGATTGGATTTCAGACCATGATGTGAAGATTTATTGTAAGAAGAAGGAGGTTATGATTTTTGATGATGATGATAAAGAATACCTTATCTTTAGAGTAGAATCGTCACCACCTAATTCTTATCTAGATCCACCCCCAATAGCTCAACTAAATTCAATTATTGGGGAGGAAGAAAATGAAATTACAGTGGGTGAGGAAAGGAATGTTCAAATAGAGGATGTACCTGTTTTGAAAGAATATGTAGATGTGTTTCCAGAAGATTTATATGGACATCCTCCAGAACGAGAAGTTGAGTTTTCCATTGATTTAATTCCTGGATCATGGCCTATATCGAAGACCCCTTATAGAATGGCCACTATAGAATTAGTTGAACTAAATAAACAACTAGAGGAATTGAGTAATAAGGGATTTATTTGCCCTAGTGTTTCTCCATGGGGAGACCATGTTCTTTTTGTTAAAAAGAAAGATGGATCTATGAGGTTATGTATCGACTATAGGGAGATCAATGCTATAAAAATAAAGAACAAGTATCCCCTACCTCGCATTGATGATTTATTTGATCAACTACATGGAGCTCAATACTTTTCAAAGATTGACCTTCGATCTGGATACCATCAGTTGTGTGTGAAGAAGGAAGACATTCCAAAGACAGCATTTCGAACCAGGTACATGCATTACGAGTTTACAGTAATGCCTTTTGGATTGACTAATGCACCCTCTGTATTCATGGATCTGATGAATAGAGTTTTCATGGAAAATCTCGATTAATTTTTGGTGGAATTTATTGATGATATCTTGGTATACTCCAAAAGCTACGAAGATCATGAAAATCACTTGCGCATTATCATGAAGACTCTGAGAAGACATGAATTATATGGGAAGTTTAGCAAGTGTGAATTCTGGCTTCAGGAGATTTCTTTTCTTGGCCATATTGTCTCTAAAGATGGAATCTTTGTTGATCCTTCTAAGACCAAGGCAATCTAATAATGGCTAGAACCTACGAGTATAACTGAGGTACGTATTTTTATTGGTTTGGCAGGTTATTATAGACGTTTCGTCCAGAATTTTGCCCGATTGGATAACCCATTAACGAAGATCACACGTAAAGGGGTTAATTTTGTTTGGACAAAAGAGTGTGAAGAAGGTTTCAAATAACTGAAGAGAAGATTAGTCAATGCTCCTATATAGACTCTACCATCGGGGAATGATGGGTTCGTTATTTATAGTTATACATTGAAGAAAGTACTTGGTTGTGTTCTTATACAGAATGATAGAGTTATTACCTATGCATCACGACAGTTGAAAATTAATGAACAAAACTATCCTACTCATGATCTCGAGTTAGCAGTTGTGATCTTTTCATTGAAGATATAGAGGAACTACCTCTATGGTGAAAAATGTGATATTTATACTGATCAAAAGAGTTTGAATTATATTTTCTCACAAAAAGAACTCAACATGAGGAAAAGGAGATGGCTTTAATTACTCAAGTATTATGATTGCATGATACACTACCACTTGTGGAAAGCAAACAAGGTGGTAGATGCTTTGAGTAGAAAAGACCATGGAGTTTTGAACAATATGATAATTGAAAGGAATCCAATTTTCATGGATCTAGTGAAGATGGACATGGGAATAACCAGGGAAGGTGAAACATCAATGCTTTTTTCAAATGGTTTCCAAACCATCTTTACTATAATGGATTAAGAGTTCTCAGACTGATGATTAAGAATTTCAAAAGAAGATTAATGCTGTGAATGATGGGAGATTGAGAGACTTTGTGTATGAAGAAGGAATTTTGAAATTCGGGAAGAGGCTTTGTGTTCCCGATTTACCTGATCTAAAAATGGAATTACTGGATGATTCTCATAGTTCCAATTTCTCTATACACCCTTGGAGCACCAAAATGTATAGAGATTTGAAGGAACATTTTTGGTGGGACAACATGAAGAGGGAGATTTCTGATTTTGTTCCAAGATGTATGGTTTGTCAACAAGTGAAAGCTAGAAGGCAACAGCCTGGAGGAGTCATGCAACCTCTTCCCATACAGGAGAGGAAATGTGATAATATTACGATGGACTTTGTCATGGGGATACCAAAGACTCCTAGAAGGAACGATGCAATATGGGTCATTTTTGATCGTCTTACCAAGTTAGCACATTTTCTTTCTATAAGGAAAGATTTACTACTAGAACGACTAGAAATACTATATATTAATAAAGTTGTGAGACTTCATGGAGTACCCCTATCGATTGTTTCTGATCGTGATCCCCATTTTACTTCAAGATTATGGAAAATTCTTCAGGAAGCCTTGGATACTAAACCTCATTTGAGAACTGCCTACCACCCTCAAATAGATGGAAAATTAGAACAAACTATTAAAACCTTATAGGACATGTTGATATCCTGCTCACTTGACTTTCAGTGTATGTGGGATCAATATTTACCTCTGGTAGAATTTTCCTATAACAATAGCTTCCATTCTAGTATTCATATGGCACCATATGAAGCGTTATACGGAAAGAGATGTCTCACACCAACCTGTTGGGAAGACGTTGGTGAAAGAAAACTTGTAGGCCTAGAACTGGTGGAGGAAATGATGGAAAAGGTGAAGGTAATCCAAAACCATATCAAAGCAGCTCAAAGTAGGAAGAAGAGCTATGCTGATAATCGAAGGAAGGATTTGGAATTTCAAGTCAGTGATCATGTTTTCCTGAAGGTATCTCCATATAAGGGAGTCATACGTTTTGGTAAGAAAGGTAAATTGAGTCCCAGGTACATCGGACCTTTCAAAATTCTAGAACGAATTGGGGTTGTAGCTTACCGATTGGCAATGCCGCCAAGTCTGTCCAAAGATCACGATGTTTTCCACGTATCTCTATTGAGGAAATACATGCCTGACCCAACGCATGTACTCACCTATAAAGAATTAGAACTGGAACCCGATCTGTCTTATTGTGAAGAGCTCGTCAAGATTCCTGATACGAGATAACAAGTACTGAGAAACCGGACGACTCGTCTTGTAAATGTCTTGTGAAGAAACCATAAGATGGAAGAGGCAACGTGGGAACCTGAGGAAATTATGATAAAGAACCACCTGAGTCTTTTCATGCGGTAGTATTCTAGAAATTTTGTGGTCAAAATTATTTGAAGGAGGAGAGAATGTAACACCCCAAGCTTCTACGGTACGCTTCTCTTTGAATAATGCAATAGCGTTTGTTGTACGCAACATCGAGTTCTAACACACCACAACCAATCAAACTAGCCGTTATGAATAGTAATACCCACTTTTTGAAATTTATAACTTTTATTTTTCAAAATGGACTTCTTTTTTGGATTCGTAAAAACGAAATTATCCAAGGGTGAATTTTTGGTATTTTTCTGAAAAACTTCATTTTTGATGAATAGTGAAACCACTAAGTGGTAGTTAAAAAAACTGAATTGTTCATAAAACTTAATTTTACCACTTCTGTGAGTGGAATTTCAAAAATCCAAGAGACACGGTTAATATCATGGACTAAAATGTGGTTCATGAGATGAAAATAATTTTTGGTGAATAGTAACTTTTACTTTTATTTACCACGGTTAAAAGTAAATAGGGTAATTAAGGGTAAAAATGATATTAATATTACCCTAACACATGTCCTAATTCTATTGGATAAGATTAATTAGACCAAAAACAACCTTAGGAACAAAATATTATCATTTAGGTCCACTTGGATTAGATTAGGACATTTATTATTATTTACTTCAAAGAAGAGTTAAAAGAGTTAAAATCAAAGTTTATTTACTAAATAATTTTTAATATAGGGTTATACATGAGATAAATTAGATTGTAAATATTCATTAAAAATATAAGAATATTTCCTATATAATGGTATTTTATTTATAATTTTTATACATTAAATAATTTAATTTATTTATGACCCAATGATGATGCAGTAATTACCATAATAGTGAAAAATTACAATAATTGATATTATAAATACCCAAATAAATATACTTTGAGACTTTTTATGCATTAAACTAATTTTATAGGTTAATATTACATGTTAGTAATGATTTAATTAACTTTTTAGAAGTAATCATTCTTTTATGATTTTCACAAAAATCAATTTTCCAAATAGTGTCAAAATTGACATAAAATAGTTTTTAAAACAAATATTATATTATTAATTGATATTGAATTCCTAAAAATCTAATGTTCCACCAAGAGACTTATATCATGATATTTGTATCATTAATGGACCACTTGGGGGTCTCTTGGAGGTATATAGTATGTTTATTAACTATATAATATAAAAATACAAAGTGACATGGTAAGTGTCAAACTAATTAACTAAGCGTTAAAACTAAAAGATAAGGTTATTATAATGACCCAAACCTGTATAAATTATATTGAATGAGTGGTTTTCAACCTATACCCACCTTAACCTTTAAATAATCCACTTTTAAGCCATTAGAAACCGAATATTAATTTATTATAAAATAATATTTCTATCTTTTCCAAAGGTGCCCCTCACCCCTCTTATAAAAGGTCACTCCCCCTTCTCATTAATTCACACTTTCAAAGCCTTTTGGTTCAGCCAAACCCTGCCCAAATACTCTCTCAACTTCCCTCAATTAATCCTAGAGGCCTTCCTTTAGTCATAAAGCCAACTTAAGCATCCCTTTTGATCAAATCAAAAGGAAGAACCCGAAGAAGAGGTAATGATTTCACCACCCTTTTTCAAGTTCCTTTCTTCTTCCACTTCTTATTTCTTTGTTATTACCATTATAAAATAATAATTCCAGTATCTTATATATAATTTTATGTTATTATAAATATGGTACAACCATATTCAGTATTCTATCCATCCTTTGAATAACATGTCACCATACGTGCGTACGTACGGCAACCCCTCTTCATGTCGTGGTGTAATTGTTATTCAATAAATTTTTATTTGGATGGTTATAATAATGATGTGTAATTCATGAAAATAATAAATATAACATGATAATTATTCTGTATATATGATATACCATCCAATTATATATTATTTTAATATCAAAATAATGATATTGTCGCTCGTGCGTACGTACGGACTACCGTCTCCACGAACGCGATGAGATTCATTCTCCATCGTATCCATTCAAGTCTAATTCTCTTTTGATGATTAATAATAGTATATAAGGACTTGATATAATTCTGTATATGATTAAGATACAACTATCTATGACAAACAAGGCTTACGTAACAAAACATATAAAAGAAAACAAGTAAGTTAACACCTGAAACAATGATAATACTAAGATATTATTAACAAATCAATGTTAAAAGATCATATATGATATCTTATTAATGTATATGATTCTTGTATAATTTAATAACAATTATTTCACCATTATACAGGAGGTTAACCTACCCTCAACCAATGAAAAGTACAAGGTAAGGTTTTATTTCGAAATTTCTTCATTATCCGAGGTTGTTTATACGTAATAATATACTAGGATATCTTTATCATCCACATCCATGTTTCTTAAAAATGTGTTTCAAAACATTTTTACTATTTACAAGAATATGGGTTAAAGTCATTTATACCCTTGTTTTAATTTTTATAAGAGGTTTATAAAGGAATCATTCCATCATTTTCCAAACAAGGTGCGTTTTAACCTTTTCGACAGAATTAAGGTAAGAATGTTTTTTTAACTTATACGGCGGGTGCGACTATTTTCCGCGGTTATAAAAAATTTGAAGCTTCCCTTACAAGCTTATAAGAATATTTTCAAAAAAATGTTTTATTTTATAAATGTATGACTCTTAAATGATTTCAAAAAAGAAAGAGATATTTTTTTAAAAAGAGTTTTCATTTCATCTATGTCAACATCCTTTGATGAATTTTAAGTTTATTTAGAGTTGATTTATTATGAGACAAAACTTCCATATTGTATTGATGGTTTTTTGATATGTTTGACTGTGGATGTGTTATTTTTATACCATTCATGGTTTATGAAGAAAGTATTGACATTTCGTATGCTAGTTTTAATACGAATATTTAGGTTATGTTTAAACCTGTTCATATGAGGAATGCATTGGACTTAATAAGAGACAGGTGGAGCCCGCTATAGCTTCTCGATTCATCGGTAGGTCTCATAAGACAAACTAGTGTCTTGTCACAAGGCCTTGGAAAAATCTTATTTGTAGTCTTGGCACGAAGCATTGGCTATGTGGTTATGATAGCCTGACATTATGCATTCCATCATTATGAAAGTGATTATTGATATTCCATGTGATTATTTGATTAGTAGAATATCCGTGTGAATAAGTAAATTGCATTATTTCATTTTATTTTTTCCATAATATGTGGAATTTCAAGTTTAAAAGGCTTTTGTTTTAGTTATACATTGCCTTAAATGTTTATTCTTATTTATGAATGTTTCCGCTATATTGTTATCCTTACTGGGCATTTGAGCTCACCCATTTTCTATGTTTTATTTTTCCTAGGATGTGAAGAAGTAAATTATGAATGACCTACAGGGATAGTATGAGGGGATAATAGTGTGGACTATAGAGACTATGTTGTTGTAGTTTTCATTTTTATGATGTAATGTAAAACTTTATGAATATATCTAGTGTTTTCAAGGCTACTAAACTAATCGGTCTTTTGAGATTTTATTATTCTTGTGATCATGCCAATGTTATGTAATAATGTACCGACTCTAGGTAACTGTGGTCGGGGCGTTACATTAATTACCTTAATAGCTTATACATTAATGATGCAGAAATTATTTATTAAGTGAAAAATCCGTAATATAGTTTTTATTGAAATAATAATACCCATTAAAAGTCCGAAAAACCTGACCAAAACTTATATTTAGTCTCTATCTACACCATAAGCATCCAATGACCGAATATATGACCGTTTGGAGTCTTATAAAAGTGATTATGACACTTATATTATTTTATTTTAAATGATTTCAAAGTTGTCACCTTCATAAGTTAATAAATATAACATTTTAAGAGTTGGGTTTTTTAGATGCTAAATCCGACTAGAAGTATTATTATGAAATCTATAAGATATATCTTTATCCTACTATTTAATTTTTAATTTTTATACAACAAATAAGTATATTAAATAATTATACAAAAAATGTTGTACTAATTATTTTATTAAGAGATATACCAAATAAATGGTTTTAAAAATATTAAAATAAATATTATATGAACTATTTAATGTGATCCACAAATTTTCTAGACAAATTTAACATGTTAAGAATCTATTATATATTTTTTTAGAATATATCCTCTCTGTGGATTTTATTTAAATTAAAATAAATGAATGATGTCAAAATTGACAATATTGTTATTTTATAAAAATAACATATTATAAAATTGTTTAAAAATCAAAAAAATATTTAAAAATTATAAATTTAACTTTATATGGTCTAAAATGTCATAAATTATCCAATTATGGACAATTCACAACACATAAGTAATTATTTATAATTATTTAAAAATTAGAATCTTATTACCACAAATAAAACTAAATAGATTAAATAAGGATAAATCAAGTTGATAATGTTTAAAATAAATTCACAACATGTATAAATTTTATTGGTTGATGATATTACAACCCTATCTCATCTAATAATTGGATATGAGTCATTGTTGGAGGATTTTAAGTGGGGTTGAATTTATTATAAATTAATATTTCTTATGTTTCCAAATGTACCCCTCTCCTCCCTTATAAAAAGGGAACACCTTCCCTCTTCTCTCCACACACTTTTGAGCCTTGAAGATCGGCCAACCCCTGACAATTACTCTTCTCAACCTCTATAGTTATATCATAGAGGTTCTGGTCTTCCCAAAAGACCAACTCTAGTGCCCTAAGAAGAAGTTCAAAGGAGGTGCGTCGAAGAAGAGGTAATCTCTTCTACCGATTCTTTCAAGTTTCTTTCTTCTTCAAGTTATTCTTATTTAGTTGTTTAATTATAAAGTAATAACATCAGTATTACTTATATACTGATATGTTATTATAAACATGAAACAACCCTATTTCACCTTCTATCCATCCTATGGAAAACAAAATCACCGCGCGTGCGTACGTACGGAATACCATCTCCACGATGTGGTGTAATCTGTTTTTCCACCCCACCTTACTTGGATGGATATAATGGTGTAAAGAATAACTATATATGGTTATTATAACATCATACTGATTCTATGATATTATATCATTCACTCTAATTCCATTCAATAAATATGGGAACAATATCATTGCTCGTGCGTACGTACGGATTACCGTCTCCACGACGCGATGAGATTCATTTTCCATGTTAACAATTCAAGAATGATTATAAAGTTTATATAATAAGTAATAATGAAATATATGACATAATAATGCTACTGTATTTATTTATATATATTTATGTCATTTACTTAATTCCATTCAATTCAATAAGGAAATGAAAACAGCGTTCATGCGTACGTACGGCCTACCGTCTCCATGAGCGGTGTATTTCTTTCCATTTATTGATCTACAATATATATGTATATTATGAATATATATTATATATAAATCATGTTTTATATTTTTTAATTAATTAATCGTGATCTAAGTAATCATATTAATAACTACAAGTAAAAACACAGACGATAAATGAAACGATTTTACCCAAAATGTTGCTTTAACAAGGAATTTTCAAAAGAACGGGTAATATAATGTCGTAAGTGAATCATATATGATATCATAAATATTATTATGGTTATGTTACAAGTTAATAATATGTTTAAACCCACTATACATGAGTCTCGGACACATATAGAAGAAATTGGACATAAGGTAAGGGATAACATTTCCAATCTCATTTTTATCCGAGATTGTTTATTCGTAAGTATTTACTGGGGTTATATTCATCATCCATATCCCTGTTTTCTAAAAATTATTTCATGTATGTTTAATGTCATTTTTACCCATTTTTACTTTTACTACATGGTATGTAAAGAATCTTTTTTTTACGAGGTACTTTTTGACTTTTCCAGAAAAAGTTCGAGACGAATGTTTTTTTAACTTATACGTTATGAAAGGATTTTTACGGTTTTATAAAGCCTTATTTTCAGGAAGCTTCCTCCAAAATATTTCATGACAATTTTCAACAAAATCTACTTATTTTAAAATTGCATGATGTTTTGTGAAAAGAAATTGATTTTGAAGAAGAAATGATATTTTCCTCAAAAATTCATTTCTAGTGTTTTATCAAAACCATTTTCCATCTAAGATGACATTATTTCATATGTGTATGTTTCAAGTATAATGTCTCTATGATTTACATGGTTTAACTTCTCTTATGATGAAATGATATCCATTTGTTTTATATGGATTATGTTATGATGGTATGATGTTTGTAAAACCCATTTTATTCTTCGGGTTATGATTAATGATTTATGTTTATGTTGTGGAACACGTAAGAATGATTTCATTATGAGATGGGTGGGACCTATATATCCCTCCAACGCATTGGTTAAAGATTTTTATCTCATGAGATAGACATGTCTGGAACGGTAAGTTAATCCAGTTCAGTGTTACAGGACTGGAATGAAGAGTGAACTCGATTTAGAATGAGACTTTTTCCACTAAGATGGTCTTGGAAGCAATGCCTTGACTACTATGGAAATCATAACATGTGCTTAATGGATGCCACAATTACATGTTTTATTCCCATTCTATTTTATCATGATTAATGTTCCTTTACGATCTATGCCTTGTGTACTTCCACAATTTATGTCGTTTATCATGATTTTGATGTTTAGATTTTATGTTCAAGTTTTTACATTCAAATGTTTATGGATTGTTTTATATTCTCTATTCTTACCCTTACTGAGCATTTGAGATCACCCTTTACATGTTTTATTTTCCCCAAGATTTAAAGAAAGGTTTTAGGTAATAAAACAAAAGGGGAAGATCTTTATGGGAGATGTTGAAGATCTTTCACCATGATTAGAAGATTATTTTCTGAGTTTCCAAAGACACTAAAATATTACGGTCCGTGTGTGTCTGTTTTTGTTATGTATTAAGTATTCCGAAAAAGTAATTTAATGTCCATATACATCAAGATTTGGGTCTCTACACTGCATATTCTTATTAAGAGAATATATTTCCTTTTCTAGGTACACACTACATCTCAAAGTTAGAAATCTTTAATTATTCTACCCAACACCTCTAATAAAGATTCAGGTTATACAAGGAAAAAATATACTTCAGACTCGTTTGGTTTTTATATATGAAAAATCTATCACTGAAGATATATTTTCACCAATATTTCAATTCATATACCATGAATTACAAATAAAATTCATGATTAGGGTAGTTCTTCTCATGGGGTTACGGTTGATGATACCCACAAGAAACTACCTTAACAACCTGCATAAATAAAGCACATAATAAAACACCATATGTGTCACAATACACTATATATCCAACTACAGGCTTGGGTAGAATTAGAATATTAGACAACATCACTCTTTTATTTATGTCTAAGAAGGCCTATTCACATTGGTATTTCTATTCAATATTCACTCCATTTTTGGTATGTGTAGTCATGGTTGTTTCTAGGAAAGAAAAGTCATAAATGAACCTCCTATCATACATTTCCTAACCAAGGAAATTCCAAATCTCAAACACATTACTTATTCATGTCAAAGACATAACTTCATCTACCTTCTCTGTATCAAAAAAATATTTCTGGTCAAGAAACCATGCTCCCAAGAAAACTTTCCCCGTAAAACTATAAGTTACACTTTTATAACTTGGCATAAAGTTGATCTGCTTGAAGCATAATCAATACAATCTCAAGGTTTATAGAATTTTATTCCGACATCCTAAAATATATTTTGATATCATTGAGAAATATATCATTGAAGGAGTCCATGTTTGGGTGAAATATATTATTCATGAGATCCTAGAACACTGTTGGTGCATTTGTCAGTCCAAAAGGAATTTCGTGGTACTCATGATGTCCATATATACTTTTAAATAATTTCTCTGGTATGTATTCCTCTCTAACCTAAATCTAATGGTGTTAATAATGAATATCAATCTTTTCAAACTACCGGTATCCCATTAAGTGATCGAATAAGTCATCAATACTTGGAAACAGGTACCTATTATTCACACGGATCTAATTTATCATCATATAGTTCACAAAAATTTGAATACTACTATCTGAATTTATAGATAATAGCATTGGGTCACCCCAAGAGAAATTTATAAGTATAATAAAGCCTTTGGACTAAATATCTTCAAGTTGTACCTTGAGATATTCCAATTTAACTAGTGTCATATGATAATGTGGAATTGGTATAGGTTGTGCAACACGTGTGATCCCGATCTCAAACTCAACTCCCCTAACTAGATTTAAGCATAATAAATATTCTAAAAATACATATGAGTGTATTTCTACCATGGGAGGAAAATAGGGTGGATTCACCATCTGATTCACTACATAGATCTTGTCATCCATCTGTGCTGAAAATGCTTCTCTATGATGATGATCTAGTCCCACTCAACCTTACTCAACATCCCATTCACCATTGAAAATGAACATATCCCCTTTATTTTATGTAAAATTCACTTATATTTGATAACAATAGATGAGTTCATGGTTGTTGGTCAACCATTCCATGCCAAATATCATATCAAAACATGAAATCTATAAAATTATGAAGGTCAACGCATGCTCAAAAATCCTAAATCACTATTGTACATTATGGATAGGTATGAATATGATCTAATTTCATTCCTAAAAGTTCATTGATATATAATAACCCAAAATAGTACTTAATTGGTAACTCTAACCCAATAACCACCTAGTAAAATTTAAACGAATGGGATGTTTCTGTATAAAAAAAAGAAATAGAGAGTGTGAAATCTATTAAGAACATAGCTAGAACTGTTTAATGTACCTCTAAACTGTCATATATATTCAAATAAACTACATAAAACCTATCAAAAACAACTTCATGATGCTATAGAGGCTTATGAATCACCTGATTCACCTACTATTGTGGGGTTTTTTCTCGCTGTTAAGGTCCTCCAACGCCATCATGACCTAAAATTACTAGGAACATACATTAAACCTTAGTATATAACCACTTAATATAACCATTACTACCACAATTTTGATAAGTATTAAGATAAATTGGACATTCCTTGAGATATTATCCTTTCCACCCACAGTTATAGCACCTAGAATAGTCGTCTCCCACATAGGGAGTCGAAGAACCTCAGCTCTGCTCTGACCATTGACCACTTTACTAACATATATCCTATAACTTTATTTTCTTATTATCAAAATAAGAAAATGTAACTAAACTATATAATTATAATATTTATCTACTAGTAGTTTTAATAAGTCCTACAGCTCTATCTTTCAAGATTCCCTTCTCAATCATCAGAGAATAAGTCATCAAACCAAAGTTCCAAACCTTGCATTTAAACTTTGGTTAAAGGAGAATCTAAAACTACATGGAATTATATTCATTATTCCCTAGAACAATATGATAAAAGAGAATAAACTCAATGAATCACACTGAATAAGAAGACATTGACATTGTCTGCTACTAAAGCTTCATGAGATCCTAAGAAAAGTCTAGCTTCAATGCATCTAGGAGGAACTCCACAAAAAATATTCTTTTGAATGTCACCCACATCATCCATACCAAACTGAAGAATAATTCCCTACCACCATCTAGTATCACCCAAAAGTATAAAGGTCACAATATTTACCTTTCAATCCTCCATGGCCTCCACTAGGTCAAAGATCAACTCAATGACACATATCCAGTCCTCTATATCCTAAGGGCCTCTGGAACCCTAGAAGTCTAAGGGATTCTGGAGCTATAAATAAATATCATAGTTTATAATCATCATCCCATCCCCATGGGATACTCCCCCTATACAGGTATTATATAGAAGAGTCCCGGTTGGATCGGTTCTACAGCTTGTGCCACTGGTGCAACCATAGGAGCATGCCCAATTGTAACCTCCTAAACAACAAGTACTGAAATTGGGAATTACACCCTTACATAAACATTATGATTATCTATCATAATTGGTTTTGAAATACATCTACAAAGTGTAATTTATTATAATTCTATAGAAAACTTAGAGAAGGGCAACAGCTAAACCAAGAAGATAGATAACAGATCATGACACATGAAAGGGTTTACAACAAGGATTATCCTAAGAGGCTACTCGAAAAAATAAGTCATAAACCCCTAAGCACTACCCATGTCCCAATCCAAGACTCTTGTACCTAATTGTTAGTCACAACCATATATACACCCTCAAGTATATAATAGTTAGGCTCAAATAAAAGAATTCAAAAAATAATTAATCAAAAATATATATCACAAATTTTAACTGGAATTTTAATTATTTTGGCCATATATAATGAAAGAAATAGTCATATATCATGTGATCATGTGTTACTAAAAATGATTCCTGAATACATGCCAAATACCATAAAACAGTATACAAATATCATGTGAATCACCTAAGGTTATTGAAATCAATGGTAATATTGAATAATAAGAAAAAAATTCCCCTTCTTGCAAACATGGAGGTATATTGTACAGTGTTGGCTAGGCACTAACACAGTTTCCCTACCTAAGTCCCAACCATATTATCTCCTATTAATATTGTCCCAAATAAATGCAATTAAAGGAAACATGTTGGTGAACTTAGTGATTTGATACCATTTGATTACACAAAAACCTAAATCATTGGGTTTGGGTTGAAGTACCATAACCTTGTGAAAGTTTCCATGTACAAAAGAGTTTGTTGACTAGTAGTGGGGGCCAATATGAACATCATAAGGATATTATTCCCTTAGTATCAGGTAAATATCATAGTATACAAAGGAAGTAATAAAAATTAAGATAAAAAAATAAATAATAAATAAATCATCTGAGTAGCAGCATTCACATAGAGTATTAATCCAAGTATTAAAAATATGTAATGTGAGTTGTATAATCCAAATTGAAGAAATAATATCCCCACAGGTAGTGAAAAAATGTAAAATATTGATAATCCTAAATGTTATATATAGTTTTCTGTCATTTTCTATTGTTTTTCATTCATTTACTAGATAATGAACATGGTAGATGTCCAATATTCCAAGAAATAGGGCTTCAGAAGATTCCAAGGAAGAAAGGTAAAAAAGTAACAAAAATGTCACAGTACACATCGTGAGGGAAAAGTTCACATTGTTTACATGATAATCACAGCCTGCATCAAGCTGTGAATCCTAAGCCGTGACCAACCACGATGATTGGATAAATTTCCAGTTCACATCGTGAATCCCTCCTCCACGTCGTGACTCAAGTCAACTAGATGCTGAGAAAACCACCAGGATTCAATGTGAAAAGCCATTTATCCATGGGGTATAAGTATTGAACCACCTATACACGACGTGACCATAGTCAAACTTCATTATTCTATGGAAGATTTACAGGCCACGCTGGAGATCCTGGTCAAAATAACGTGAATTAAGGGTTCACGATGTGAAGATTAAGTACATGTTGTGACCATTTTTGCCTATATAAGGAGAAGCATGATAACACATTGAGACATGCTTGGATCATCTCTCTCTCTTATTTATACTCCCTTTAGAATTACATTCTATTTTCTGCCTTAAAACACTTTAATTATTTGTAATATCTTTAAATTTTCAATCAAAGATCCATGGATTCATTTTTCTTCAATGCCTTCAATTCTTGTATCATTTCAAATCCATTTCATTCCTTTCAAGCAAGGTTTTATTTAAAGTATTCTTTCATGTTCATTTCATATCATTACATTTTCTATTACATTATCATTGTTATCATGATTTCTGCTATCCCTTTTGTTACTTTAATTACCATCATGAGTAGATAAACAAATCAGGGGTAGGGATCAAGATTCAAAGTATCTACACAATTAATTAGACCTCTAGTTCAAAACATGAAAAAATAATTGGATTAGTAATTAGGATAAAAATTAATAGTCAAACACCAATTGTGTGACTATACTGTGACCATCAGAGAGTCAAGAAAATGACCCTATCCTAATTGAACTAAACTATGACTATGACCATTAGCTTAGGGAACTTTCTGCAATAGAATTTTAATTTAATGAATCTAGGACTGTACCTAGCCTCATGACCGTGGAATAGCTACATCATAGGTAGAACTATAATACTATATCAAGGTTGACTAGTGACCACCGCTTGCATCGTAGAGTAAGCACTTAAGACCTTTCCATGGTTAGAACTATAATTGCCTAAATATAGATACTCAAACTTGATCCTGACCCTTCTTTATTCACTTGAAGTCAACCCCAAAATTAGTTAAAAACTTTCCAAACTTTAGTTAATCTAGTGTGGACTCCTACAAAGGATTAAAGATCAGATTTCTTTTCCCCATAAGAATAGAATCCTACTTGTGGGATTAACCCCAGACATATACTATACTACGCCCTAGTAGTTAGTAATGTTTGGGACACATATAAATTTCTAATTTGACTCATGACCTGAGGAATTAATGATTAATTTTGGGAGGCCGATCAAATTTTAGCATCGTTACTGGGGATGAAAATCTATTTCTTCATGATTAAGACTCTGATCTAGATCTAGGATTACCTTTCTCTCACCCCTTTCCTTTGTTTCTAGAAACCCTTGAATATTTTCATTTTCTTTCATTCACACCGTGCATGTACCAAGGTCATTTAACTTGTTCAAGGATTCTAGAAGAATAATATCTTTTGTCCTTCGATCCCATGATTGAAATTCATATCTCTTCTCTTCACTGGTGCGAAATGGTCGAACAATTTCACCCTGCGGGACGAAACCCACCAAACCACAACCATCAAGTCATTCTGGGAGAGCACCCAATAATGAACGACTAGAAAATGATCATGGATGATGGCTTTCCATAAATCCATGGCATGCCTCCTTGTATTTTTCATCCCCCTTTCCAATCCCACACATTTGAGTTAAAACCTGGACTCATTCATATGATCCAGAACATGATGAAATTTAGCAGTGCTTAGAGAAAATATCCACATTAACATATAGCCATATTCCTCGAAGTATGTGATACCTTTCACAACCAGGGTGTTTCGTTTGATCTAATAAGATTATGCGTCTTCCCATTCACCTTATGAGATAGAGCTAAGGAATGGTTAAAGATTCAAGCTCCCAATTCAATTACAACGTGGGATGAACTGGCCAAGCATTTTCTAGACAAGTACTTCACACCCATCTGGACCTAGAAGCTCTGTATCGACATTCAAAATTCCAACCAAATTTATGGAGAGTCTGATTGGGAAGAATAAGATCACTTTAAATAATTAATGTTGAAGTGTCCACATCATGGACTCGATATGTGGATACAACTCAAAACATTATATCAAGGACACCAGCTAGCGGAATGGAATGTTGTCGATGGAGCCACTGATGGAGATCTTATGTTCAACAATACTGAATCTCAAAGAGGCACTCTTGATAAAGTATCTCATAATACTAGTCTATGGATGAGTGATTATGGACCAAATGACATGGAATTCACCAAATGGATAAGACCACAAGACTAGCAGTGAAAGTGGAAGTGGTCAATAAAAATTTAGAATTATTTTAGATACCAACTACTCAACCCCCTCCTGCACATGTCATGGAATTACAATCATGTGAGATGTGCGGTGGCCCGTGTCTATATCAAGACTGAAAATTTGGATATTAAGAACCACAACAAGATTTTAATTACATCAATTTAAATTAGAAAAACCCACTATTTCATCAGTAACAGTATTATCTGCAGAGGCCTTCTCGGCAAAAACATCAGAAAAATCATGGTTATTTTCAACCGAGAGGTGTAAAAAATCAATTCGGAGCTCAAGGACCTCCAGGATACCCTATGATGAACCCTGTACCAAGATCAAAAGATCAAAAACATTCATTCTATCAAAGAGAACAGTAATTTCAGCCACCTCATCCAAGACCTCAGCAAGAACCTATGAAAAGTAATATGAAAAACCTCCTATCATCATTTGTGCCAACGACTGATCAAATAATGACGACCCATAAGACTGATATGAAAAATCTGAGAGCTTATCTAAGGAACCTTTAGTGAAAATGGGTCAAATATCAAAGGCCTTATCTGAGATATTATCAATTACTCTACCTATGAACACTGAGACATACCCACAAGAAGAAGCTAAAGGAGTAGTGCTGAGGAGTGGAAAGATTATAGACTTCCAACAACCCAAAGAAGCAAGGCCACAATAATAATAGCTGAGAAAACAACCAGTACCTGATGAAAAGGCTGATGAATTCAATACCACCTTACATCACGAAGAAGTACCAGCTAAAAAGGAACATATAACTGAGTAGTAAAATAAACCTTTGTATGTTTCTCTACCTCCATACCCATACCTCTTCTCTATCCGAAGAGAGTGAGAAAAATTATGCATGAGGCACAATGAAATAAGTTTATGGATATGTTCAATCAATTACATTTCAATATCCATTTTTCGGAATCTATTTCACAGATTCCCATTTATTCCATGTTCCTAAAAGAACTATTATCAAAAAAATAAAAAAAAGAATACATAGGAGTTGTCTCCCTAAATGAATAATTCTATGCTATTGTATAGCAGAAAATTCCACTGAATATGAGAGATCCAAGAAGCTTCTCAATCCCTTGTGAGATATGCACATGCAAATTTGGCAGAGCACTCTGTGATCTTGGAGAAATGATTAGCCTCATTCCAATGAGTATCTTTCATAAGCTCGAACTCAAATAACTCAATGAAATATGGGTAGATTTGTAATTTTTTGATCGCTCATTCAATTACCCCTGAGGCATTTTGGAATATTTTCTAGTAAAAGTTAGCAAGTTCATTTTCCCATATAATTTCCTGGTATTGTACATGAAAGAAGAAGGCAACATTCTCATTGTACTTGGTAGACCATTCCTAGAAATAGTAATGGCACTGGTCGATGTGAACCAAGGACGTATCATATTCAAAGTATAAGAAGAACAATTTTCTTTCAACCTAATTGGAGTTATGAAACACTCATATGAAATTATGGACTGTCATGGCATTTATCTCACTCAGAATAGAGAATAATATTTGTCCATTGAAAAAGAAAGTGGCTACTCCCTTACATAAGTAGATTGAGACTATGACTTCGAGGAATTCAACTTTATTGATCCACTCACCATAGCTGTTGTGCCATAATTTACTCCATCCATCATCCATCCTCCTCAATTAGACCTAGAACCACATCCTAGTACATTAAAGTACTCATTTCTAGGGGAATATTTCTCCTTGCCAGTTATAGTAAACTCTGAACAATCCCAGGATCATGAAGAAAAATTTATTGATGTCCTCAAATGACGCAATAATTTTATCACATGGGGAGTGGAAGAAATTAATGAGATCAATCCCACTAAATTAACTCACACAATCTTACTTTAAAAGGATGAAAAACCAAAACATAAAACTCAGAGGTGTCTCACACCACCCATGAAGAAATTTTTCAAGAAAGAGGTGCTGAAAATATTGGATGCAGGAATAATCATTCCTATCTCAGAACGTGAATGGGTGAGCCCCCTCCAAGTCATTCCTATGAAAGGAGGATTCACAGTAATAAGGACATATGATAGTGAACTTACTTCAACAAGCACCATCACTAGATGGAGAGTTTTCAAGGATTACCTATGTTTAAACTCATCCATAGGAAAAAACCATTTACCTTACCTTTTATAGATGAAATGTTAGAAATAATAGCAGTTAATGATTTCTATTATTTCTTGGTTGGCTATTCAGAATATAATCAAATTGAAATTGACACCATTTAATGGACAAAAACCACCTTCACCTGTCCTTTTGGTACTTTTGTGTACAAATGCATGTCCTTCGGTATGTGTAATTCTCCCAAAACATTCCAAAGATGTGTGAAACACATGTCTTCATGATATAGATGAATAATTTCTCGAAATTTTCATGGAAAATTTTTCAGTTTATGGGATATTATTCGATGTCTATCTCAGCAATCTAGAACTAGTTCTTCAATGCTATGAAGAAAAATTCTTGGTGATTAATTGGAAAAAATGTCACTTTATGGTGCAAGTAGGAATCATAGTCATCCATAGAATCTCCAAAGAAGGCATCAAAGTTGATCCAGAAAAGATCAAATTTATTAAAGATCTACCTGGTCTATCCACTGTTAAGGGTATCCAAAGTTTCCTTGGGTATGTTGGATTATGAAGACGCTTCATAAAATATTTTACTAAATTCTCACATCCTTTGACACACTTATTATCCAAAGATATTCCTTTCAAATTAAATCATGAATGATGAAAATATTTCAATACATTGGAAAATAGCTTTATGACATCTCCATTCATCATTGCTCCAAATTGGGAAAATGATTTTGAACTTATGTGTGATGCCAGGGACCTTGCTGAAGGAACTGTTTTGGCATAGTGTACAAATAACATCTTCTGCCCAATTTATTATGAAATTAACACCTTAAAAGATGCTTAGATTAATTACATGACCATGGAGAAGGATCTCCTAGACTTTTTGTATGCCTTTGAAAAAAAAAATTTACCTTATTCTATCAAATGTTATTGTTCATACGGATCAATTTGCCTTTCGGTAATTGATGACCAAGAAAGATGAAAAACCAATGTTGGTACGCTCATTATTTTTTCAGGAAGAATTTAATGTAATAATTAAAGATACAAAGGGACTATAAAATGTAATTTTATATCAACTCTTTAGACTACCTCTTACCATCATCAAAGACAACAAGGCTAGTATTGAGGCATATTTTCATGATGAAAACATTTTTAATATACAAACCCAGCCTTGGTTCTCTGATGTAGACAGTTTTTTTGCAATAGGATTACTCCCTCAAGAGTTATATTATCAACAACTGAAAAAGTTTCTTTCTGATTTCAAGAACTACTTTTGGGATGAACCTCTATTTTTCAAGCCCAATTTTGATGTACTTTTAAGTCATTGAATTTCCTAAAAAGTGGTTTATAATGTAATCAGAATGTTCCACACTTCACCAACTAGCAGACATCATGGGCCTGAGCGCATAGTGGATAATATCCTAAAAACTTGATTTTTATGGCTCTCATCACATCAAGACACCATGATATTCTTCCACCACTATGACAGATGCCAAATGACATGTAATATCAACAAAAGAAAGGAAATTCCATAGAACTTCATGTTGAAAGTTGAATTTTTCAATGTTTGGGGCATATACTTTATGGGATCATTCCCTACGTCACATGGCAAGAAATACATTCTGGTTTTAGTGGAATACGTGTCTAAATGGTTCGAAGCTGAAGCAACAACTCATGACACTTCTAACATGGTAATAAAATTCCTTTGGAAAAATTTTTTTTTCACGTTTGGGATTTCCATAACTGCTCATTAACGATTTTAGAACTCATTTCTACAATCAACCAGTGAGAAAAATGATTCAAATATATGGGATCATCTACAATACTGGAACCCCCTATCACCCAAAATGAGTGGGAAAGTAAAACTATCAAATAGGGATGTAAAGAAGATCCTAAAAAATAGTCAATACAAGCCAAAATGATTGGATTCATAAACTAGACAATAAATTTGGGCATATAGAATGGATTATAAAACACCCATCGGCACCACCCCATTTTTAATGGTTAATGGAAAACCATGTCATCTTCAAGTGGATCTCGAGAACCAATCATTTTTTTCCATGAAAAATTAAATATGGAGTTATACAAGGCTGGATAAAAGTGGTTATTGCAATTAACCGCATTGGAAGAATTAAGGAAAGATGCATACAAGAACGCACAAATTTACAAGGAAAAAACAAAAGAATGGAACGACCGATGGATTGAAAGATGCACCTTCATCCTAGGGAATACGGTTCTTCTATTCAACTCAAGATTGAAACTTTTCCCAGGAAAGATGAAATCAACATGGTCTGGTACTTATGATGTTATCCAAGTTTTTACAGATGGAGTGATTGAAATTCAATGAGATGGAGAGCCGCCATTCAATGTGAATGGTCAATAGTTGAAGATTTTTCAAAAAAAAATCCATGAGGTCTATGTACCCAACCTCACATTCCACTAAACTCTAAGAAAATCTGGCTGATGAATTTAAAGTTAATTCTTTATGGGATGCAACCCATAGTTGTTTTTGAGTTTTGTTTGAGTCTTGGATTTTTTTTGTTGCAGTACTTTGTGCAAATATTCTTTCAATAAATAAAATGGTTACCATTATTCCTTCTTTTCACAAAAACCTATTTTTCAGATATTCAAATGTTTAAACCTGTGGATTAATGGTTGTTCTATAGTGTAGGATTTTTTCTACTAACATATTTCTCAGGTGAATAAGACTTCAATTTTAAGACAGCTCAGACACCCCCATGGCATACCACTTTATCTTAGAGAGCACTCAATTACCTATTTTTAAATTTTTTTCAACACTTCATATAAATTCAATTATCAAAAATCACTTCCACACCACTCCCACCAATTATTTCATAGACAGTGGGGACATTATCTTCTTTTATGTGGGGGTTCTTTCTCATATTTCCATAGAGATACACTTGAATTTTTTTTGTTCTCATTATTCGTGGAGACATTTATCAAATTGATAAACATGATACAAATTTGAAAACCATTATTAACATGTAAATTAAAGATAAAGTTAAAAAGAAAAATTTTAAGAACCATGTTTCACCCCTACTTAGAATTTTAGAATGATTTCAGAGTTTACAAGTTTAATTAAAATTTAAAATATTGGAAATTATGATTAATTAACTCACTGCTTAGGATTTATGCCCCTTTTAATTTCTAGTTTTTATTTTATTCTCATTACTCGAGAGGATTCTATGCCCTCAGTCTCATTTTATTTTCTGAGAATATTTCTTGAGAGATACCTTGGTCATGAGAACCTACTAGAACTTGCATTGAGATCTTATGAAAATGATGACTGAACAAGTGTAATTATAAAATTATTGAGGCACCCTTTGATATCCATTTTACCTGAGACCCACCTGACATCTATCCTTCGTTTATGCCATAGTTTCCATGAATTAATTTTTAGAATAAAATCTATTTCAATCCAATTTCCCTTCAAACCCTATTATTTGCACAATTCTTGAAGATTATTTTTGAACAAGTGAGGGGGAGGCATTTAGATAGCATTGGATGCTTTCATGTTTAGATATATATGGTTCACTCACCTTACTACCAGTTTGTGATACATATTCCTTTTTGTGTATCTCATTTGTATTCTATTCCTTTGTAAAATTTAAAAGAAAAGAAAAAATGGGTATGGGTTGTGTACAAGGAGGGTCAAAAATCACAATTTTTCAGACCGATGAATCCCTTAAAGGATCGTATGTGGTTAGGTGATGAATGTGAGATCTATCCTAGGCATAACTTTTGAAAAATAAAAATGCAAAATAAAAATGAAAGAAACAAAATTATTTTGTTATCTTCTAACTTCTGATATATATGTATCCAACCTAAGTTGATAGAGTTTGGACCTGACTCTCTATATGGAGGAATTTTTTCACACTTATCTTGTTACATCTATATTGTACTTTATATATTACCCTCCTTTTGATCGTGATTTTCACATTTTACCTACCTACCTATAGTCTCAGAGTCATCAGAACCGTGTTACTAAAAGTCCTCAGGATTATTTTTATACTTGTCTTTACAAAATGGAGATGATAGAACCCATGAAAGCTTATGATAAGGAACATGGACTCAAGGTATGAGCATACCTTACTTACATTTTACCCTGAGTTATGAGTGAAATGCATGGTGAGTTAAATTATAATGGGGAATATAGATTAAGAAACATTTAAAATATTATGATTAAAAGAATAGAATTCATTTTGAAAATTTGAACTATGAGGAATGACTAATTTTCTAGGTAGGATTAAAACTCGAACTTGATTACTTTTCTACTTTCACATAATTTAATTTCATTGAAATAATGTACATTTCTTTCTTTAAAAATTACTTATCCTTTTTTAAATCTTAGATGGGATATTTTTCTTGAGGGAAAGAAATGATTCAAGTGTGGGGGGGTTTGATAAGCCTAAATGTTATATATATTTTGCTGTCACTTTTTAATTTTTTTCATTCTTTTACTGAATAATTCACATGGTAGATTTCCAATATTGCAGGAAATAGAGCTTCACGAGATTCAAAGAAATAAAGGAAAAAATGCTACAAAAATGGACAAGTGCACATCATGATTTCCATGTTCACGTCATGTACTTGATAATCACAGCCTACATCAAGCCGTGAAGCCTAATCCATGACCAACCACTATGACTCAAGAAATTCCCATTTCACATTGTGAATCCCTCCTATACGTTGTGAATCAAGTCAACCAAAAGCTGAGAAAACTGTGAGGACTCAATGTAAAAATCTATTTGTTTATGGAATAAACATCATGAACCACCTGTACATGACATGACCATGGTCAAAATTCAAAAATATGTGGAATATATTCATTCCACGCTAGAGACCCTAATCGAAAAAACATGGATTAAGGGTTCACAATGTGACGATTAGGTACACATCGTGACCATTTCTTCCTATATAAAGAGTATCTCGACAACACATTGAGACATTATTTGATATGCTCTCTCCCCCTTTTATACTCCCTTTGGAATTCCCTTCCCTTTTCCTACTTAAAACATTTCAGGCCTTTTTAATTTCTTTACATTTCAATCAAAGATCCATGGATTCATTTTTCTTCAACACCTACAATTCCTATTTCATATCAATTCCATTTCATTCCTTTCAAGTAAGGGTTTATTTAATGTATTCTTTCATGTTCATTTCATATCATTAAATGTTCAATTCCATTAGCATTGTTATCATGATTTCTTCTATCCCTTTTATAGCTTTAATTACCATCATTAGTAGTTAAACACGTCAGGGGTAGAGATCAAGATTTGATGTATCTACAACTTAATTAGAAAACTAGTTCTAAACATGAAAAATCTAATTGGATTAGTATTTAGGATATAAATTAATGGTCAAACCCCATTTATGTGATTTTTCCTTGACCATTGGACAGTTAAGAAAATGAACCTATCTTAATTGAACTAAATTATGACTATGAACATTAGCTTAAGGAGATTTCTACAATATAAGCTGAACGTAATGCATCTAGGACTGTAGTTATCTTCCTAACCATGGAATAGTTACATCCAAGGTATAACTAGAAGACTGGACCAAGTTTGACTAGAGACTATGCTTTCTCCAAAGGCTAAGCACATAAAACCTTTTTAAGATTAAAACTAGAATCAACGTTATCTGGATACTCGGACTTGATCCAAACCCCTCTTTAATCACTTGAAGTCAAACCCAAAATTAATTAAAAACTGCCCAAACTTTAGTCAATATAGTATGTAATTATACAAAGGATTCAAGATCAGTTATCTTTTCCCCATAAGAACAGCACCCTCCTCATGTGATTGACCCCAAACTTCTACTATACTAAAACCTATTAGTTAGTCTAGTTTGTGACACATATAAATTTTTTATTTGACTCATTCCCTGAGAAATTAACAATGCATTTTGGAAGGCCGATCAAATTTTGGAACTGTTGACAATGAGTCCAGACTATTTCTTTGTGATTAGGACTCTTGTCTAGATCTATGATTACCTTTCCCTCACCCCTTTCCTTTTTTTTTGGATTCCCTTGCATCTTTTCATTTTTTCCGTTCACCCCATGCATGTACCAAGGTAATTTGACACGTTCAAGGACTCTTGAATCACAATATATTTTGGCCTTAGATAAAATGATAAAAAATAATCTCTATTCTTTTTTTGGTGAGAAATTGGTGAGAAATTCCACCCTGTGGGACCAAGCCCGCCAAACCCCAACCATCAAGTCATTCTAGGAGAGCACCCGATAATGAACCAAGAGAAAATGATCATGGACATTGGCTTTCCATAAATCTATGGTGTGAATCCTAGTTTTTTTCATCCCACTGTCTATGCCCACACATTTGAGATAAAACCTGGACTCATTCATATGATCCAGAACATGGGGAAATTTAGCGGTCTTCGGAGCAAAGATCTATATGAACATATTGCTAGCTTTTTGGAAGTCTGTGATACATTTCACAACCAAGGAGTTTTGTATGATGCAATAAGAAATTGTGTATTCTGATTCTCCATTCGAGATAGATACAATTACTAGCTAAAGATTCAAGCTCCCAAGTAAATTATGATTTGGGAGGAACTGGCCATGAAATTTATGGACATGTACTTTCCAGCCATCCAGGCCTAGAATCTTCGGATGAACATTCAAAATTTCAACCAAATTGATGCGGAGTCTTATTGGGAATCAAGGGATCGATTTAAAGAATAAATGAGGAAGTTTTAACATCATGGATAGGATGTGTGGATACAACTCCAAACTTTTTATCAAGGACTTCAGACAGCAGCACAGAATGTTGTCGATGTAACTGTTGATGGAAGTCTTATGTTCAAGACTGTCGAAGCTAGAAGAGACATTATTAATGAAGTATATCACAATGCCAGTCTGTAGTAGAGTGATTGTGGACCATTGCAGCATGGAATCCACCAAATTCATGATTCCACATGGCAAACATCACAAGTGAAAGAGGTCACTAAAAAGTTAGAAGCATTTCAGATACCAACTACTCAACCCCCTCCTACTCTTGTCATGGAATTACAATCAGGAGAGATGTGTGTTGTCCTGCATCTATATCAAGACTGCAAATCTATATATGAAGAACCACAAAAAGATTTAAATTACATCAATTTCAATTAGAAAAACCCGCCATTTCATCAGTAACATTATTATCCATAGAGGCCTACTCAGAAAAAACCTCAGAACAATCAGGGTTATTTTCAACTGAGTGGTGGAAAAAACCATTTCAGAGAACAAGGACCACCAGGATACCCTCTGATGAACCCTGTAACAAGACCAAAAGATCTACAAAAACCATTCCCTCAAAGAGCAGAACAATTTCATCCACATAATCCAAGACCAAAGCAAGAACCTATGAAAATAAATCTGGAAAACATCCTTGCGTCATTTGTGTGAAAATCTGATCAAATAATAACAACCCATGAGACAGATATATAAAACCAAAGAGCTGATCTAAGGAACCTTGAAGTGAAAATGGGTCAAATCTCAATGACCTTATCTGAGAGATTATCGGGTACTCTACCTGGTAACACTAAGACATACCCATGAGAGGAATCTAAGGCAGTAGTGCTGAGGAGCGGAAACTTTCTATACTTCCAACAACCCATAGAAGAAAGGACGTAAGAAGAAGAGCTAAGAAAACAACCAGTACCTGATGAAAAAGATGATGAAGTCAATCCCACCTTACATCATGAAGAAGTAATAGCTAAGAAAAAATATATACCTGAGTAGAAGAAGGAACATGTGTATGTTGTCCCACCTCCATACCAGCTACCTATTCACTATCCAAAGAGAACAGGGAAAATTAGTCATGAGGAATAATACAAGAAGTTCCTGGATATGTTCAAGTAATTACATATCAACATCCCTTTTTCTGAAGCTATTTCCTAGATTCCCATTTATGCCAAGTTCCTAAAATACCTATTATAAAAAAATAGAATACCTAGGATTCATATCCCTAAATGAATAATTCTATACTATTGTATAGCATAAAATTCCACTAAAGATGAGAGACCCTAGAAGCATATCAATCCCTTGTGAGATATGCACATAAAAATTTGGCAGAGAACTCTATGATCTTGGAGCAAGCATTAACCTCATACCAATGAGTATCTTTCATAAGAACAGACATAGAGAACTCAAAGAAACTAGGGTAGCTTTTCAATTAGTAGATCACTCAGTCAAGTACCCCTGAGGCATTCTAATATATGTGAAAGTAAAAGTCAACAAGTTCATTTTCCCAGCTAATTTCCTGGTATTGGACATGGAAGAAGATGTTGATGTTCCCATTATACTTGGAAATCCATTCCTAGAAATAGGAAAGGCACTGATTAATGCAACCCAAGGATTTATCATATTCAAATTAGGAGAAGAACAAGTTGTTTACAACCTAATTAGAGTTGTGCAACACTTAGATGGCACTATGGACTATCAAGCCATTTATCTCACCCAGAATGGAGAAGAATATTTGGCCATTGAGGAAGAAAGTGGTGAATTCCTTATATAAGAATAAAGAGACTATGACTTCAAGGAATTCGACTTTATTGAACCACTCACTAGAGATGTTCAATCATTCACCCCATATATCATCCAACCTCTTAAATTATACCTAAAACCACTTCTTAGTAATTTAAAGCACTCATTTCTTGGGGAATCTTCCTCTTTTCCAATTATAGTCTACTCCAAACAATCCTAGGATCATGAAGAAAAATGGATTGATGTCCTTAAAATGACACAACCATTTTATCCCCTTGGGAGTGGAAGACATTAAATGGATAAATCCAACTGAATGCACTCAAATAATCTTACTTGAAAAGTATGAAAAACCAAAATAGAAACCTCAGAGGTGGCTCACACCACCGATGAAGTAAGTTGTCCAGAAAGAGGTGTTGAAACTCATGGATGTAGGAATAATCATTTCTATCTCAGATAGTGAATGGGTCAGCCCCCTCCAAGTCATTCCCAAGAAATGAGTACTCATAGTAACAAGAACATATTACAATGAACTTATTTCAACATGCACCATCACTAGATGTAGAGTTTTCAAGGATTACATATGTTTAAACTCATCCATAAGAAAAAACAATTTTCCATTACCTTTTATAGACCAAATTTTAGAAAGACTAGTGGGGAATGATTTCTACTATTTCTTGTATGGCTATTTAATATATAATCAAATTGAAATTGACCCCACTAACTGGACAAAAACCACATTCACCTATCGTTTTGGTACTTTTTCATACATATTCATGTCCTTCGTTATGTGTAATGCTCCAAAAACATTCTAAAGATGTATGACACACATCTTTCATGATATGTATAAACAATTTCGTGAAATTTTCATAGAAAATTTCTCTGTTTACGTAAGATCATTTGATGTCTGTCTCGGCAATCTAGAACTAGTTATTCAATGCTATGAAGAAAAATGCTTGGTGCTGAATTAGTAAAAATGTCTCTCCATGTGCAAGTAGGAATCATATTTGGCCATAACATCTCCAAAGAATGCATCAAAGTAGATCTAGAAAAGATCAAATTTATCAAATATCTACCTGATCTATCCACTGTTATGGGTTTCATAAGTTTCCTTGGGTAGGTTGGATTCTACAGACACTTCATAAAAGATTTTTCTAAAGTATCACATCCTTTGACACTCTTATTATGAAAAGATATTATTTTCAAATTAAATCAGGAATACTGAAAATATTTTGATACTATGGAAAATAGATTGATGACATCTCCAGTCATCATTGCATAAAATTGGAAAAAAAAATTGAACTTATGTGGGATGCAAGGGACCTTGTTGTAGGAGCAGTTCTGGGAAAACATAAAAATAACATCTTCTGTCCAATTTATTACTCAATTCACACCATAAATGAAGCTCAGATTAATTACATGACCAAAAAGAAGTAGTTCCTCGCTGTCTTGTATGCCTTTGAAAAAAAATCTTACCTTTTTCTATCAAAAGTTATTTTTCATACAGATCGTGATACCCTTCGGCACATGATGACCAAGAAAGATGCAAAACTGAGGTTGGTACGCTCGATTATCTTCCATCAAGAAATTGACATAATAATTAAACCTATGAAGGGAATAGAAAATTTCATTGTATATCACCTCTTTATACTACCTATTACCATCATCGAAGAAAACAAGGCTGATATTGAGGAATATTTTCTTAAGGAGACCATATTTAATATCCATAACCAGCCTTGGTTCTCTGACATAGCCAATTTTCTTGCAACAGGATTCCTCCTTCAAGAGTTATCTTATCCAAAATGGAAAAAGTTTCTTTCGGATGCCAAGCACTACTTTAGGGATGAACCTCTACTTTTCAAGCCCTATGCTGATAGACTTTTAAGACATTGTATTCTAGCAGAAGAGGTGGAAAATGTAATCAGAATGTGCCACACTTCACTAACTAGTGGACATCAAGGACCTAATCGTACAGTGACTAAGATCATGCAAATTGTATTTTTATGGAACTCATTACATCAAGACACCAGGAGATTATTATTCCACTATGACAGATGCCAAAAGACATGGAAAATTAGTAAAAGAAATTAAATTCCCTAGAACCCCATGCCGGAAGTTGAATTTTTTGTTGTCGGGGAATAGACTTTATGAGACCATTCCCCACGTCACATTGTAAGAAATACATTCTAGTTGCAGTTTACTATGTGTCTAAATGGGTAAAGGCTGAAGCAATGACTCATGACACTTTTGACGTGGTAAAAAAATTCCATAGAATAAAATGTGTTTGCATGTTTGGGATTTCCATGACTGCTCATTAGTGATCGTGGAACACATTTCTCTAATCGACCAGTGAGAAAAATGATTCAAATATTTGGGATCTATTACAATACTAGAACCCCCTATCACCCACAAACAAGTGGTCAAGTCTAATTTTCAAATAGGTATGTAAAGAAGATCCAGGAAAAATAGTCAATAAAAGTAGAGATGATTTGAGTCAGAAACTAGACGATGCATTTTGGGAATATAGAATAACTTATAAAATACCCATCAACACCATCCTGTTTTGAACGGTTTATGGAAAACCATGTCGTCTTCTAGTGGAGCTAGAGAACTAATCATTTCTGGCCATAAAAAACTAAATTTGGAGTTATACAAGGCTGTAGAGAAGCGGTTATTTCAATTAACCGCGTTGGAAGAATTAAGAAAACAAGCATACAAGAACACACCAATTTATAAGGAAAAAACAAAATAACGGAACGATTGATGGATTAAAATATTCACCTCATCCCAGGGAATATGGTTCTGCTATTCATCTCAAGATTGAAATTTTTCCTAGGAAAGTTGAAATTAAGATGGTCTGGTCCTTATGATGTTATCCAAGTTTTTCCGAATGGAGCGATTGAAATTCAACGAGATGGAGAGTCTCCATTCAATTTTAATAGTCAATGGATGAAGATTTTTCAAGAACCATTCCATGATGGATATGTCCTCATCCTCACGTTCAACTAAACTCTAAGGAAGTATGGCTAATGACTTTAAAGTTAGCGCTTTATGAGAGGCAACCCATAGTTGTTTTTTAGATTTTTTTGAGTCTTTTTTTTTTCAGTTTTTCATTGTATTACTTTGTACAAACATTCATTAAATAAATAAAATGGTTACCATTATTACTTATTTTTAAGAAAACTTGCTTTCAGCTATTTAAATGATATTAATGTGGATTAATGGTTGTTCTATATTGCAGGATTTTATCTACTAACATATTTTGCAGGTGAATAAAACTTCAATTTTAAGACAGATCAGACACCCCCATGGCATACCACTTAATCTTAGGGAGCACTTGATTACCTATTTTCAAAAAAAATTCATCACTTCCATGTCAATTCAATTATCAAAACTCACTGTCACACCACTCACACCCATTCTTTCATAGATAGTGAGGACATTGTCTCCATTTATGTGGGGGGGTCTTTCTAATATTTTCACAGAGATACTTTTGGAATTTTGTTTGTTCTCAATATTCTAGGATACATTTTTCAAATTGATAATCATGCTAAAAATTTTAAAACCATTATGAACACGTAAATTAAATATAAAGTTAAAAATTAAAATATTAAGAACCTTGTTTCACCCCTGAATAGAATTTTAGAATGATTTATGAGTTTAGAAGTTTAATTAAAATTTAAAATATTGGAAATTATTATTAATTGACTCAAAAAATAGGATTTATGACTTTTTTAATTGAAATTTTTTATTTTATTCTCATTATAGAAGAGGATTCTAAGCCTTCAATCTCATTTTCTTTTCTGAGCATATTTCTTGAGTGATATCTGGGACATGAGAACCTAATATAACTTGCACTTAGATCTTATGAAAATGATAAATAAACATGTGTAATTTTAAAATTATTAAGAAATCCTTTGATATCCATTTTAACATCTATCCTTTGTTTAGCCTATATTTTCCAAGAATGACTAGTTTGAATAAAATTTATTTCAAGACAATTTCACTTCATACCCTACTCTTTGTACAATTCATGATGATTATTTCTGAACAAGTGGGGGGAGGCATTTAGACATCATGGTATTTTTTTCACTTTCAGAGATGTATGGTCTGCTCACCTGACTACCAGGTTGGGATCCATATTCCTTTTTGTTATATCTCATTTTTATTCCATTCCTTTGTAAAATTTAAAAGAAAATAAAAAATTAGTATAATTTGTGTACTATGAGGGTCAAAAATAACCATTTTCATGACTGATTAATCACTTGAAGGATCATATGTGGTTTGGTGATGGATGTGAGATCTATCCTAGGAATAAATTTTGAAAAATAAAAATGTAAAAGGAAAATGAAAGGAACAGAATAATTTCTTTATCTACTAACTTGTGATACATAGGTATCCAACCTAAGATGATAGAGTATGGACCTAACTCCCTTGATGGAGAAATTTTGTCACACGTATCTTGTTGCATTTGCATTGCAATTTAGACATTAACCTCCTTTTTATCCTAATTTTTACATTTTACTAACCTACCTATATCCTTAGAGTCATCAAAACCATATTTCTAAAAGTCCTAAAGATTATTCTTATACTTGTATTTACACAGTGGAAATGATATAACCAGTGTAAGCTTATGGTCAGGATCATGGACTCAAGGTATGATCATACTTTACTTACATTTTACACTGAGTGATGAGAGAAAATCATGGTGAGGTAAATTAAAACTGGGCATATAGCTTAAGAAATAGTTAAAATATTATGATTAAAAGAATAGAATTTGTTTTTAAAATATGAACAATGAGGCATGACTAATTTACTAGGTAGGATTAAAACATGAACTTGAATACTTTTCTGCTTACACTTAATTTAATTTTATAGAAATAATGTACATTTGTTTCTTTACAAATTGCTTATCCCTTTTGAAATATTTTTTGAGATATTTTTCTTGAGGACAAGAAATGATTCAAGTGTGGTTGGATTTGATAATCCTAAATGTTATATATATTCTGTGCTCATTTTTCTTTTATTTTTCATTCATTTACTAAATAATGCACATGGTAGATATCTAATATTGCAGGAAATAGAGTTTCAAAACATTCCAAGGTAGAATGGAAAAAAGCTACAAAATGGCCATGTACACGTCATGATGGCCAAGTTCATGTTGTGTACTTGATAATCATAGCCCACATCAAGTCATGAAGACTAATCTATTACCAACCACGATGACTTAAGAAATTTCCATTTCACATTGTGAATCCCTCCTACACGTTGTGACTCAATTCAACCAGAAGCGGAGAAAAATGTGAGGATTCAATGCGAAAATCTAGCAAGCCATGGGGTAAACATCATGAACCACCTGTACATGACATGAACATGGTCAAACATCATTAATCTGTAGAATATCTACATTTCACGCTATAGATCCTGGTCAAAACAACGTGGATTAAGGTTTCACAACTTGAAGATTAGGTACATGTCATGACCATTTCTGCCTATATAAGGAGAATCTCAGCATCACATTGAGACATGCTTTGATCAGCTCTCTCTCCCTTTTAGAATCCCTTTGAAATTACGTTCTCCTTTTCTTCTTAAAACACTTTCATTATTTTTAATTTCTTTACATTTTATATAAAATTGTCGTGGATTTATTTTTCTTCAATGCCTTCAATTCCATTGTCATTTCAATTCCATATCATTCCTTTCAAGTAAGGTATTATTTAAAGTATTCTTGCATGTTAATTTCATATCATTAAATTTTCAATTACATTAGCATTGTTATCATGATTTCCACTATCCCTTTTATTACTTTAATTACCATTATTAGTAGCTAAATGTATATGGGGTAGGGATCATGATTTGATGTATCTACACACATAATTAGACCTCTAGTTATAAACTTGATAAATCTTATTAGATTAGTAATTATGAAATAAATTAATGGTCAAACCCCATTGGTGAGACTGTACCTTAACCATTGAACAGTTATGTAAATGACCCTATCATAATTGAACTAAACTATGACTATGACCACTATCATAGGGAAATTTCTTCAATATAAGATGAAAATAATGCATCTAGTATATTATATAGCCTCCTAAACATGGAATATTTACATCCTAGGTAGAACTAGAAGACAGGACCAAGGTTGACTAGAAACTACTGCTTGATTTGTAGACTAAGAACTTAAGACCTTTCTAATATTTGAACTATAATCACCTTTATCTAGATACCCAGACTTGATCCCAACCCCTCTTTAATCACTTGAAGTCAAATCCAAAACTATTTAAACATCTCCAAAATTTTAGTCAAGCTAGTAAGGACTTCTAAAAATGATTTTAAGATCAAATTTATTTTCCCCATAAGACATCACCCTCCTTGTGGGATCAACCCCATACTTTTACTTTATTATGCCCTAGTAGTTAGAAAAGTATGGGACACAAATAAATTTTTAATTTCACTCGCACCCTAAGAAATTAACAATGCCTTTTGGGCAGCTGATCAAATGTTGGCACCGTTATCGAGGAGGCCACACTATTTATTCGTGATTAAGACTCTTGTCTACATCTATTATTACCTTTCCCTCGCCCATTTTCTTTTTTTCTAGATGCCCTTGTGCCTTTTAATTTTTTTCATTCACCCCATACATGTACCAAGGTCCTTTGACTTTCTCAAGGACTCTTGATGCACAATCTCTTTTGGCCTTCGATCTTGAGATCAAAAGGCGTCTCTATTCTCTTCTACGGTCAGTAATGACTGAGCAATTCCACCTTGTGGGACCAAACCCACCAAACCCTAACCATCATGTTATTCCGGGAGAGCACCCCATAATGAACTAGGAGAAAATTATCAAGGACTATAGATTTCCATAAATCCATGGTATGACTCCAATTATTGTTCATACCCCTATCCAAGCCCACACATTTGAGATAAAACTTGGACTCATTCATATGATCCAGAACATTGGGAAATTTAGCAGTCTTCATAACAAAGATCTACATGAACATATTACCAACTTCCTGGAATTCTGTGATACTTTTCGAACCCAAGGAGTTTCGTCTGATGCAATAAGACTTTGTGTCTTCCCATTCTCAATACAAGACTGAGCCAATGGCTGGCTAAAGATCCATGCTCCCAAGTCAATTATGGTTTGAGATGAAGAAGCCAAGAAATTTTTGGACAAGTACTTCCCACCCATCCGGACCTGGAAGATCTGGATGGACATTTAAAATTTCAACCAAATTGATGGAGATTTTTCTTGGGAAGAATGGGATTTCATTAAATAATTAATGAGGAAGTTTTCAAATAATGGACAAGATATATGGATACAACTTCAAACATTCAATCAAAAACTCTAACCAGTAGCATTGAATGTTGTCGATGCAGCTGTTGATGGAGGTCTCATGTTCAAGAGTGTTGATGCTGGAAGAGCCATTCTTGATGAAGTCTCTCACAATGCCAGTATGTATTAGAGTGATCATGGAACACCATGGCATGGAATCCACCAAATTCATGAGACCACAAGGCTAGCAGTGAAAGTGGAAGCACACACTAAAAAGTTAAAATCATTTCAGATACAAACTACTCAACCCCCTCCTGCTCCTGTCGTGGAATTACAATCATGAGAGATGTGTGCTGGCCTCTATATATATCAAGGATGCAAAGATGGATATGAATAACCACAAAAAGATTGTAATTATATCAATTTCAATCAGCAATACCCGCCATTTCATCAACAACAATATTATCAGCAGAGGCCTACTCAGCAGCAACCTTAGAATAATCAGGGTTATTTTCAACCGACAGGTTGAAAAAACTAATTCCGAGCTCATGGACCACCAAGATACCCTCCAATGAACCATGTACCAAGACAACAAGATCAAAAACAACCATTACCTAAAATACCACCAAAATTTCATCCACCTCAGCTAAGACCTCAGCAGTCACCTATGCAATGAAATCTAGAAAACCTTTTAGCATCATTTTTGAAAATGTATGATCAAAGAATTACAACCCATGAGACAGATATGAAAAATTAGAGAGAAGCTCTAAGAAACCTTGAAGTGAAAATCGGTCAAATATCAAAGACCTTATCTGAGAGATTACCGGGTAATCTACCTGGTAAAACTAAGACAAACCCACGAGAGGAAGTAAGGTGGTAGTTCTAATGAGTGGAATTATTATAGACTTAAAAAAACCGAAAGAAGAATGGTCTCAAGATGAAGAGTCAAGAAAGAAACCATTACCTGATGAAAAAGCTGATAATGTCAATACCACCTTATATCAAGAAGAAGTACTAGCTGAGAAGGAACATATACCTGAGCAGCAGAAGGAACCTGTGTATGTTTCCCCGCCTCCATACCAGCCACCAATTTTCTATCCAGAGAGAGCGAGACTAATTAAGCATGAGGTGAAATATAAGATGTTCATGTATATGTTCAATCAATTACAAATTAACATCCATTTTGATGAAGCCATTTCCCAGATGCCCATTTAAGACAAGTTCTTAAAAGACCTATTATCAGAAAAAATAAAAATAGAAGACCTAGGAGTCATCTCCCTAAATAAAGAATTATCTTATATTGTACAGAAAAATAATTAACCTAATATAAGAGACCCTGGAAGCTTCTCAATTCCTTGGGAGATAGGCACATGAAAATTTGGTAGAGCACTCTTTAATCTTAGAGAAAGCATTAACCTCATGCCAATGAGTATCTTTCACAAGCTCAGACTCAAAAAACTCAATGAAACAAGTTTATCTTTGCAGTTATCTAATCGCTTGGTCAAGTACCCCTGAGGAGTTCTAGATGATGTGCTAGTAAAAGTTGATAAGTTTATTTTCCCAGCTGATTTCCTGGTTTTTGACATAGAAGAAGAAGGTGACATGCCCATTATACTTGGAAGACCATTCCTAGAAATGGGAAAGGCACTAATTGATGTAAACCAATGATATCTCATATTAAGAGTAGGAGAATAACAAGTTTTTTTCTACCCAATTAGATAATGTACAACACTCAGATGATACTATGGATTGTCACACCATTTCTCTCACCCAGAATGAAGTAGAATATATGGCCATCGAGGAAGAAAGTGGCGAATATATTATAGAAGAAGGAGACTATGACTTCGAGGAAGTAATTTTTAATGAACCACTGACCCAAAAAAAATCCATTATTTACCCCATTCATCATCTAGCCTCCTCAATTAGACCTGAAACCACTGCCTAGTAATTTAAAGTACTCATTTCTAGGAGAATATTCTTACTTTCCCGTTATAATCAACTCCCAACTATCCCGGGATAAAGAAGAAAAATTGGTTGATGTACTCAAATGACACAAGAAGTCTATCACCTGGGGAGTGGCATACATTAAATGGATCAATACCATTATATGAACTCATAAAATCTTACTCGAAAAGGATGAAAAACCAAAATGGAAACCTTAGAGGTGGCCCACACCACCCATGAAGGAAGTTATCATGAAAGAGGTGCTGAAACTCATGGATGCATGAATAATCCTTCCTATATCAGATAGTGAATGGGTGAGCCCCCTCTAAGTCATTCCCAAGAAAAGAAGAATCATAGTAATAAGAGAAGAGGAAAATTAACTTATTTCAACGCACACCATCACAAGATGGAGATTTTTCATGGATTACATATGTTTAAACTCAACTGCAGGAAAATTCCATTTTACCTTACCATTTATGGAACAAATTTTAGAAAGACTAGCATGGCATGATTTATACTATTTCTTGTATGTCCATTAAGGATGTAATCAAATTACATTCAACTCCACTGACTAGCCAAAAACCACCTTCACTTATCCTTTTGGTACTTTTGCGTACAGACGCATGTCCTTAGGTATTTGTAATGATATAGCAACATTTCAAATATTTTTGAAACACATATTTCATGATATGGCTGAAACATGTCTCTAAATTTTCATGGATGATTTATGAGTTTATGAAAGATCATTCAATGTCTGTCTCAACAATCTAGAACTAGTTCTTCAATGCTGTGAAGAAAAATTCTTAGTGCTAAATTGGGAAAAATTTCACTTCATGGTGCGAGGAGGAATCATACTCAGCTACAACATCACTAAAGAAGGCATCAAAGTAGATCCATAAAAAATCAAAGTAATTAAATATCTTCTTGATCCATTCCACTATTAAGGGTATCATAAGTTTCTTGGGAATTCTAGATTCTACAGATGCTTCATAAAATATTTTGCTAAAGTTGCGCGTCTTTTGACACACTTATTGTCAAAAGATATTCCTTTCTAATTCAATCAAGAATTCCAAAAATCTTTCAATACTTTGAAAAATATCATGATGACATCTCTATACATCATTGCATCAAACTAGGGAAAAGATTTTTAAATTATGTGTGATGTATGCGACCTTACTATAGAAGCTATTCTAAGACAACGTACAAATAAAATCTTCTGCCCAATTTATTATGAAAGTCAAAATTTAAATTAATCTCAGATTAATTACACAACCATGGAGCAGGAAATCCTTTCTGTCATGTATGCCTTTGAAAATTTCCATTATTACCTTGTTCTATCAAAATTTATTGTTCACACAGATCATGTTGCCCTTCTATACATGATGACCAAGAAAGATGCAAAATCAAGGTTGATACGCTGTATTCTCTTACTACAAGAATTCAACGTAATAATCAAATATACAAAGGGAACAGAAAATGTCATTGTACATCACCTATCTGGACTACCTCTTACCATCATCAAAGACAACAAGGCTGATATTGAGGCATATTTTTTTTATATGATCCTATTTAATATCCAGACCCAGCCTCGGTTCTCAGACATCACCAATTTTCTTGCAACATGATTCTTCCCTAAAGAGTTATCTTATCATCAATGGAAAAAGATTCTTTTGGATTCCAAGAACTACTTTTAGGATGAACCTCTACTTTTCAAGCAATATGATGATGGCCTTCTAAGACGTTTCATTCCAGAATAAGAGGCATAGAATGTAATTGGAATGTTCCACACTTCACCAACTAGTGTAAATTAGGGGCCTAATCACGTAGTGGATAAGATCCTGCAAAGTGGATTTTTCTATCCCTTGTTACATCAAGACAATAAGAGATTATGCCGCCACACTGATAGATTCCAAAGGAAAATGACTATAAGAAAAAGAAATAAAATGACACAGAACCCCATACTGGATGTTTAAGTTTTCTATGTCTGGGGCGTCTACTTTTAGGGACCATTCCACACATCACATAAAAAGAAATACATTTTGGTTTCATAGAATTATGTGTCTAAATGGGTCGAAGCCAAAGCAAAAACTCATGACACTTCCAACATGGTAATAAAATTCCTTTAGAAATTTTTTTTTGAACGTTTTAAATTTCCATGACTACTCATTAGAAATCGTGTAAAACATTTCTCCAATCAACCAGTGAGAAAAATACTTCAATGATATGAGATCCGCTACAATATTGGAACCCCCTATCACCCAAAAATGAGTGGGAAAGTCGAACTGTCAAATAGGGAGGTGATGAAAATACTAGAAAAAACGATTAATATAAGAAGAAAAGATTGGAGTTTGAAACTGGATGATTCATTATGGTCATATAGAACAGCTTATAAAAAACCCATCAACACCACTCCATTTCGACTGGTTTATAGAAAACCATGTCATCTTCTATGGAGCTAGAGAATTGATCATTTTGGGCCATAAAAACCAAATTTGGAGTTATAAAAGGCCAAAGATAAGAGGTTATTTCAATTAACCATATTGGATGAACTAAGGAAAGATACATATGTGAACACACTAATTTACAAGTAAGAAACAAAATAATGGCACGACCGACGGATTGCAAGATGCTCGTTCATCCTAGGGAATAAGGCTTTTCTATTCAACTTAAGATTGTAACTTTTCCCAGGAAAGATAAAATCAAGATGGTCTGGTCCTTATGATTTTATCCATGTTTTTTCATATTGAGATTTTCAAATTCAATGAGATAGAGAGCTTCCATTCAAATTGATTAGTCAACAGTTGAAGATTTTTCAAGAACCATTCCATGAGGGTTATGTCATTAACCTCATGTTAAACTAAACTCTAAGGAAGTCTGGATAAAGACTTTAAAGTTAGCGCTTTATGGGAGGAAAACCATAGTTGTTTTTGAGTTTTATTTGAGTATTATATTTTTCAGTGTTTCATTTCATTACTTTGTACAAACTTTCATTCAATAGATAAAATGTTTATCATTTTTCCTTATTTTTACACCTACTTATTTTTCAGCTATTCAAATGTTTAAACCTATGGATTAACTTTTATTCTATAGTGAATTTTTTTCAACATGTTTTTCATGTGCATAAAACATAAATTTTAAGATAGCTTAGACACCCCTATGGCATACCACTTCATCTCAAGGAGCTCCCTATTAACTTCTAAATTTTTTCATCACTGCCATGTCAATTAAATTATCAAAAATCACTACAACACCAATCCCACCAATTATTTTACAGATATTGGGTATATTGTCTCCTTTTAAGTTTCGGGGGGGTCTTTCTCATATTTTCATAGAGATACACATGAATTTTTGTTTTTTTATCACTTTCATAGGAGACATATTTCAAATTGATAAGAATTATGCAAATTTGAAAACCATTTTGCCCATATAAATTAAATATAAAGTTTAAAATAAAAATTTTAAGAACCATGTTTCACCTCTGCATAGAATTTTAGAATTATTGCTGAGTTTAGAAGTTTAATTAAAATTTAAAATCTTATAAATTATGATTAATTAACTAACTACTTAGGATTTATGCCCTTTTTAATTTCTAGTTTTTATTTTATTCTCATTACATGAGAGGATTCAAAGCCTTCAATATCCTTTTATTTTATGAGCATATTTCTTGAGAGATACCTGGTACATTGGAACCTACTAGAACTTGAAGTGGGATATTATCAAAATGATGAATGAATAAGTGTAATTTTAAAATTATTGAGGCGGCCTTTGATAGCGATTTTACCTAAGACCCACCTAACATGTATCCTCTGTTTGGACCATAGTTTCTATGAATGAATTGTTAGAAAAAAATATATTTCATGCCTATTTCCATTTCTATCCTTATTTTTTTATAATGCTTGAAGATTATTTTTTGAACAATTGTGGGACAGGCATTCAGACAGCATGATATGCTTTCACTTTAAGAGATGTAAGGTTCACTCACTTGACTACTAGTTTGTGATCCATATGCCTTTTTGTTGTATCTCATTTTTATTTTGTTCCTTTGTAAAATTTAAAAGAAAATAAAAAATTTGTATGGGTTGTGTATTAGGAGGGTCAAAAATCACCATTTTTTAGACTGATGAATCCCTTGAAGGATCATATGTGGTTAGGTTATGGATGAGAGATATATCGTAGGAATAACTTTCTAAAAATAAAAATGTAAAAGGAAAACGAAAGGAACAGAATCATTTCTTTATCTATTTACTTGTGATACATATGGATACAACCTCAAATGATAGAGTATGGACCTGACTTTCCAGATGAAGGAATTTTGTCACACTTATATTTTTGCAAATACATTGTACTTTAGATCTTACCCTCCTTTTGAGCCTGAATTTCACATTTTACCAACCTACCTATAGCCTTAGTGTCATCATAACTTTATTTCTAAAATTCCGCTTGATTATTATTATACTTGTCATTACACAGTGGAGATTACAGAACCAGTGAAATCCTATGGTTAGGAACATGGACTCAGGGTACAAGCACACTGTACTTACATTTTACCAAGAGTGATGAGAGGAAATCATGGTGAGGTAAATTACAACTGGGTATATATATTAAAGAACAATTAAAAGATTGTGATTAAAAGAATAGAATTTGTTTTGAGAATATGTACTATGAGGAATGACTAATTTACTAGGAAGGATTAAAACTTGAACTTGTATACTTTTCTACTTACACTTAATTTAATTTCATGGACATAACATACATTTATTTCTTTAAAAATTACTTATCCTTTTTGAAATCTTTGTTGAGATATTTTTCTTGAGTACAGGAAATGATTCAAGTGTGGGGGGGTTTGATAAGCCTAAATGTTATATATATATATTGGTCAATTTTCCATTATTTTTTATTAATTTTCTGGAAAATGCATGTGGTAGATGTCCAATATTTCATAAAATGGGGCTTCACAAGATTCCAAGGAATGAAGGAAGAAAAGCTACCAAAATGACCAAGTACACAATGTGATGGAAAAGTTCATATAGTGTACTTGATAATCACATCCTACATCAAGCTGTGAAGACTAATCTGTGCCCAACCACAATGAATGAAGAAATTTCCAGTTTATATTGGGAATCCCTCCTACACGTCATTACTCAAGTCAACCAGAATCCAAGAAAACTACGACGATTTATTGTGAAAAGCCAGCTGGACATGGGGTACACTTCATGAACCACCTGTACACGACGTAATCATGGACAAAATTCATTAATATGCAGAAGATCTTCATGCCACAGTGGATATCCTGGTCGAAAGAATGTCGATTAAGGGTTCATGATGTGACAATTAAGTACACGTCGTGACCATTTCCGCCTATATAAGGAGTATCTTGGAAACACATTGAGACATGCTTAGATTAGCTCTCTCTTTCTTTTAGACTCCCTTTGGAATTCCCTTCTCTTTTCCTTCTTAAAACACTTTATTTCTTTGAAATTTCTTTACATTTTCAATCAAAGAGCTATGGATTCATTTTTCTTCAATGCCTTAAATTCCATTTCATTTATTTCAAGTAAGTTTTTATTTCAAAGATTATTTCATGTTCATTTTATATCATTACATGTTAAATTCCATTAGCATTTTTATCATTATTTACTCTATCCCTTTTATTTCTTTAATTACCATCATGAGTAGCTAAACACCTCAGGGGTTGGGATCAAGATTCAATGTATCTACCCACTTAATTATACCTATAGTTATAAAATTTTCAAGCCTAATTGAATTAGTAATTTGGATATAAATTAACACTCAAATCCCTTTTGTGCAACTATACCGTGACCATCAGACAGTCATGCAAATGACCCTATCCCAATTGAAGTAAACTAGGACTATGACCATTATATTAAGGAAATTTATACAATAGAAGCAAAACATAATGCATCTAGTACTGTATCTAGCCTCATGAAGATGGAATAGTTACATTCTAGGTAGAACTTGAAGACTGTACCAAGGTTGACTACCGACTACAACTTTCTTCACAGATGAAAAACATAAGACCTTTCCAATATTAGAACTAGAATCACCTTTATCTAGATACTTAGACTTGATCTCAAACCCTATTTAATAAATTGTAGTCAAAACCAAATTTAGTTAAACACCACCCAAACTTTAGTCAAGCTATTGAGGACTCCTACAAAGGATACTAGATTAGATTTATTTTCCCTAAAAGAACGGAACCCTCCTTGTGAGATAAACCTCGGAATTTTACAATAATACTCCCTAGTAGTTTGTAAAGTTTGGGACACATAAATTTCTAATTTGACTCATGACTTGAGGAATTAACGACGCCTTTTGGGTGGCCGATCAAATTTTGGCACTATTTTCGAGGAGGAAACACTATTTCTTTGTGATTAGGAATTAGGTTTATATCTAGGATTACCTTTCCCTCATCCCCTTTCCATTTTTTCTAGACTCCCTTATGTCTTTTTGTTTTTTTCGTTCACCATATGATTATGCAAAGGTCCTTTTAATCGTTCAAGGACTCTTGAAGCACAATCTCTTTTGGCCTTCAATCCCGAGATCAAAAGGCATATCTCTTATCATAGTTGGTCAGAAATGGTTGAGAAATTCCACCCTGTAGGACCAAACCCACCAAAACCCAACCATCAAGTCATTCTAGGAGAGAACCTAATAATGAACTAGGAAAAAATGATCATGGACTATGGATTGCCATAAATCCATGGAGTGACTCTTAGTATTGTTTTTTCCCTTTTAAAATACCACACATTTGAGATAAAACCTTGATGCATACATATGATCTAGAAAATGGAGCAATTTAGAGGTCTCCAGAGAAAAGATCCACATGAACATATTGATAACTTATTGGAAGTCCGTGATACATTTTGCAACCAGGGAGTTTCTTCTAATTCAATAATACTCCACATCTTCCCCTTATACTTATGAGATATATCCAAGTATTGCCTAAAGATTCAAGCTCTCGAGTCAATTACAAGTTGGGAAGAACTGGGCAAGAAATTTCTGGAAAAGTGCTTCCCACCCATCTGAATCTAGAAGCTGTGGATGAACATTAAATATTTCAACCAAATTGATGGAGATTATGATTAGAAAGTGTGGGATCTATTTAAAAATTTAATGAGGAAGTTTCCCCATCATGGACTGGATATGTGGATACAACTCCAAAAATTCAATCAAGTACTATAGCCAGTGGCACAGAATGTCGTCGATGCAGCCGTTGATGGATTTCTCATGTTAAAGGCTCCCAAAGCCAAAAAAATCCATTCTTGATGAAGTCTATCACAATGAAATTCTTTGGCATGGTGATCGTGGACCACCACGACATGGAATACACTAAATTTATGAGACCACAAGGCAAGAAGCGCAAGTGCAAGTGCTCACTAAAATGTTAGAAGCATTTCTGATACCAACTACTCAACCCCCTCCTGATCTTGACATGGAATTATAATCATGAGAGATGTGTGGTGACCCACATATATATCAATACTACAAATCTGGATATGAATAACCACAAAAATATTGTAATTACGTCAATTTCAATAAGAAAAACCCGCCATTTCATCGGCAAAAGTATTATTATCAAATTCTTGCTCAGCAGCAACCTCAGAACAATCAGGTTTATTTTTAACTAAGAGATGTAAAAAACCAATTAAGAGATCAAGAACTACCAGGATACCCTCTGATGAACCCTATACTAAGACCAAAAAATCAACAACAACCATTCCATCAAAGAGAACAAAAATTTCAGCCACCTCAACCAAGACCTCACCAAGAAACTATTCAAAGCAATAAGCAAAACCTCATGGAATCCTTTGTTCAAAAGTATGATCAAAGAAAGAAGACCCATGAGGAAATCATGCAAAACAAAAGAGCTACTTTAAGGAACCTTGAAGTGAAAATGGGTCAAATATCAAAGACCTTATATGAGATATTATCGGGTACTCTACCAAGTAACACTAAGACCTACCCACGAGAGGAAGCTAAGGTAGTAGTGATGAGGAACAGAAAGATTCTAGACTTCTAACAGCCAAAATAAGCAAGGCTACAAAAAGAAGAGCCATAAAACAACCAGTACCTGATGAAAAAGCTAATGAATTCAATCCTACCTTACATCATAAAGAATTACCAGCTGAGAAGAAACATATACATGAACAGCATAAGGAACCTATGTATGTTTCCCCACCTCCATACCAGCAACCTCTTTCATGTCCAGAGAGAGAGATAAATTAGGCATGAGACACAATACAAGAAGTTCCTGGATATGTTATAGCAATTACAAATCAACATCCATTTTTTCGAAGTTATTTCCCAGATTCCCATTTATGCGAAGTTCCTAAAAGGCCTATTATCAAACAAAATAAAAATAAAATAACTAGGAGTAATCTCTCTAAATTAAGAATGTTCTACTATTTTACACCAAAAATCTCACAGAAGATGAGAGACCCTTGAAGCTTCTCAATACCATGTGATATAGGCATATAAAAATTTGGTAGAGCACTCTGTAATCTTGGAGAAAGCATTAACCTCATGCCAATAATTATATTTCATAAGATCAGACTCAAAGAACACAAATAAATAATGGTATATTTGAAATTATCTTACCACTCGGTCATGTACCCCTGAGGCATTCTAGAATAAGGGCTATTAATAGTTTCCAAGTTCATTTTCCCATTTAATTTCTGAGTACTAGACATGGAAGAAGAAGGATACATGCCCATTATACTTGGAAGACCATTCCTAGCAACAAGAAAGGCACTAATTAATGTTAACCAAGGACATATCATATTAATAGTTGGATAAGAATATGTTTTTTCAAACTAATTATAGTTTTGTAACACTCCGATGACACTATGGACTATCACACCATTTCTCTCACCCCATCGAGGAATAAAGTGGAAAGTCTCTTACAGAAGCAGAAATAGACTATGACTTCTAGGAATTCAACATTTTTGAACCACTCACCATATATTTTGTTCCATAATTTACCACATCCATCATCCAGCCTCCTCAATTAGACTTGAAACCACTACCTAGTACTTTAAATTACTCATTTATAGGGTAATATCCCATCTTTCCCATTATAGTCAGCTCCAAAATATCCCAGGATAAAGAAGAAATTTTTTTATGTACTCAAATGACACAAGAAGTCTATCACTTGAGAATTGGTAGAAATTAAAGGGATCAATACCACTTAATGCACTCACATAATCATACTCAAAAAGGATGAAAATGAAAATTAAAACCTCAGAGGTGGCTCACACCACCCATGAAGGAAGATGTCAAGAAAGAGGTGCTAAAACTTATGGATGCATGAATAATATTTCCTATCTCCTAAAATGAATGGGTGAGCCCCACCAAGTCATTCCAAGAAACGAGGACTCATAGTAATAAGAACAAATGACAATGAAATTATTTCAACACACACCGTCACTAGATGGAGAGTTTGCGTGGATTATAGATGTCTAAACTTAGCCATAAGAAAAGACCATTTTACCTTACCTTTTAGGGACCAAATTTTAGAAATACTAGTGGGGAATCATTTATATTGTTTCTTAGATGTCTATTCATGATATAATCAAATTCTTGTCAAACCCACTGATTGGATAGAACCACATCCACTTGTCCTTTTAGTACTTTTGTGTACAGAAGCGCGTCCTTTGGTATGTTTAATGCTCCAAAAAATTTCCAAATAATTATGAAAAACATATTTCTTGATATGGAAGAAAATGTTCTCGAAATTTTCATGGACGATTTCTCAGTTTATGGAAGATCATTTGATGTATGTATCAGCTATCTAGATCTAGTTCTTCAAAACTGTGAAGAAAAATTCTTGGTACTAGATTGAGAAAAAATGTCACTTCATGGTGCAAGGAGGAATCGTACTCAGCCACATCATCTCCAAAGAAGGCATCAAATAAGATCCATCAAATATCAAAGTTATCAATGATCTACCAGATCCATCCTTTATTAGGGGTATCAGAAGTTTCCTTGGGCATGTTGGATTCTACAGACACTTCATATAAGATTTTTCTAAATTTTCATGTTCCTTGAAACACTTATTTTTAAAAGATATTTCTTTAGAATTCAATCAATAATTCCAAAAATCATTCGATACTTTGAAAAACTTGCTGATGACATCTCCAGTCATCATTACACCAAACTGGGAAAATATTTTGAACTTATGTGTGATGCTAGAAACCTTGTTGTAGTAGCTGTTCTGGGGAAACGTAAAAATAACATATTCTTCCCAATTTATTATGCAAGACACACCTTAAATGAAGCTTAGATTAATTACCCGACCACAAATAATGAGCTCTTAGTCGTCATGTATGCCTCTAAAAGATTATGTTCTTACCTTGTTCTATCAAAATTTATTGTTTATAAAAATCATATTGCCCTTTGATACTTGATGACCAAGAAAGATGTAAAACCATGGTTGATGCACTGGATTCTCTTACAGAAATAATTTGATGTAATAATCAAAGATACTAAGGGAACAAAAAATGTCATTATAGATCACCTCTCTAGACTACCTCTTACCATCATCAAAGACAACAAGCCTGATATTGAGGAAAATTTTTCTGATGATACCCTATTTAATATACAGACATAGCCTTGGTTCTCCAACATATCCAATTTTATTGAAATAGGATTCCTCCCTCAAGATTTATCTTATTAACAATGGAAAAAATTTCTTTGGGATTCCAAAAACTACATTTTATATGAACCTCTACTTTTCAAGTGCTATGTTGATGTCCTTTTAAGACGTTGCACTCCAGAAGAAGAGGTTTAGAATGTAATCGGAATGTTCCACACTTCGCTAACTGGTGGACATCATGGGCCTGAGCGCACTGTGGATAAAATCCTACAAAGTGTATTTTTTGGCCCTCATTACATCATGACAACAGGGGATTCTGCCGCCACTGTGACAGATGCCAAAGGAAAGGGAATATCAGAAAATGAAATGAAATTACATATAACCCCATGATGGAAGTTGAAGTTTTTGATGTATGGGAAATCGACCTTATGGGACCATTCCCCACGTCACATGGAAAGAAAAACATTTTGGTTGTAGTGGAATATGTGTCTAAATGGGTCGACACCGAAGAAACGACTCATGAACCTTCCAACGTGGTAATAAAATTCCTTCATAAAAATCTGGTTGCACATTTTGGATTTTCACAACTACTCATTGGCGATCATGGACACATTTATCCAATCAACCAGTGAGAAAAATGATTCAAATATATGGGATCCACTAAAATACTAGAACCCCCTATCACCCACAAATGAGTGGGAAAGTCGGACTTTAAAATAGGGAGGTAAAGCAGATCCTAGAAAAAATAGTCAATACAAGCAGAAATGATTAGATTCAGAAACAAGACGATGGATTATGGGCATATAGAATGGATTATAAATAACCCATCAACACCACCCCATTTTGAGTGGTTTATGGAAGACCATTTCATATTCTAGTAGAGCTATACCACCAATCATTTGGGGCCATAAAAAACTAAATTTGGAGTTATACAATGATTGATAGAAGATGTTATTGTAATTAACTAAATTGGAATAATTAAGGGAAGATGTTTATGAAAACACAGGAATTTACAAAGAAAAAAAGAATGGAACAATCGACGGATTGCAAGACGCACCTTCATCCCAAGGAATGAGGTTCTGCTATTAAACTCAAGATTGAATCTTTTCCCAGAAAAGCTGAAATCAAGATGGTTTAGTCCTTATGATGTTATGCATGTTTTTTCATATGGAGCGATTGAAATTCAACGTGATGAGGAGCTTCCATTCAAAGTGAAGGGTCAACGGTTGAAGATTTTTCAAGAACCATTCCATGAGTAATATTTCCTCAACCTCACATTCAACTAAACTTTGAAGAAGTCTGGCTGACAACATTAAAGTTAGTGCTTTATGGGTGGAAATCCATAGTTGTTTTTTGGTTTTTTTTAGTCTTGTATTTTTCAGTGTTTCATTTTAGTAATTTTTACAAGCTTTCATTAAATAAATAAAATGGTTACCGTTATTCCTTCTTTTTATACCTTTCTATTTTTCAACTATTCAAATGCTTAAACCTATGGATTAATGTTTGTTCTATAGTTCAGCATTTTTTCTACTAACATATTTTTTAGGTTCATAAAACATCAATTTTAAGATAGCTTAGACACCCTCATGGCATTCCACTTCATCTCAAGGAGATCTTGATTCCCCATTTTTAAAATTTTTTCATCACTTACATGTCAATTCTATTATAAAAAATCACCACCACACCACTTCCACTCATTCTTTTATAGACAGTGGGGACATTGTATCCTTTTATGTGGGGGGGGGTTCTCATATTTTCATAGAGATACGCTTGAATTTTTGTTTGTTCTTACTATTCTAGGAGACATTTTTCAAATTGATAAGTGTGCTTCAAATTTGTAAACAATTATACCCATGTAAATTAAAGATAAGGTTAAAAATAAAAATGTTAAGAACCATGTTTCACCCTTTGTTCGAATTTTAAAATGATTGATGAGTTTATAAGTTTAATTCAAATTTAAAATCATGGAAATTATGATTAATTTACTCACTAACTAGAATTTATTCCCTTTTCAATTTCCAGTTTTTATTTTATTCTCATTACCTGAGAGGATTCTAAGACTTTAATGTAATTTTCTTTTCTGAGCATATTTATTGAGAGATACCTAGGACCTGGGAAACTACTAAAACATTCACTAAGATGTTATCAAAAGGATGACTAAATAAGTGTAATTTTAAAATGATTAAGGAAACCTTTGATATTCATTTTACCTAAGACCCACTTGACATCTATCCTTCTTTTATCCCATAGTTTCCATTAATGACTTGTTAGATGAAAATCTATTTCAAGCCTATTTCCCTTACTACCCTACTCTTTGTAAAATGATTGAAGATTATTTTTGAACAAGTGTGGGGGAGGCTTTCAGATAAAATGGGATCTTTTAACTTTCATAGATGTACAATGTTCTCACCTGACAACCAGGTCGTGATCTATATGTCTTTTTTTATATCTCATCTGTATTCTGTTTCTCTGTAAAATTTAAAATAAAAGAAAAAATTGGTATGGTTTGTGTACTAGGAAGGTCAAAAATCACCATTTTCTGGACCGATTAATCCCTAGAAGGATCATATGTGGTTAGGTGATGGATGTGAGATCTACCCTAGGCATAACATTAAAAAATTAAAAATTAAAAATTAAAAGGAAATGAATAGAAACATTTCATTATCTGCATACTTTCTGTACATATAGAACCAACCTAAGATGGTAGAGTATGGACATGACTTGCCAGATGGATGAATTATGTCACACTTCTCTTGTTGCATCTGCATTGAACTTTAGATATTACCCTCCTTTTGAGACTGAATTTCACATTTTACCAACCTACCTACAACCTCATAGTCATCATAACCATGTTGCTAAAAGTCCACAAGATTATTATTATACTTGTATTCACACAATGGAGATGATAGAACCAGTGCAAGCCTATGGTTAGGAACATGGAATCAGGATACGATCATACCATACCTACATTTTACCTTGAGTGATGAGAGAAAAGCATGGTGAGTTTAATTACAATTGGAAATACAGCTAAAGGAAAAGTTAATAGATTATGATTAAAAGAATATAATTTGTTTTGAAAATATGAACTATGAGACATGACTAATTTACTAGGTAGGATTAAAACTAGTAAATGACTAATTTTTTTCTTACACTTAATTTAATTGCATGGACATAATGTACATTTCTTACTTTACAAATTTCTTATCCTTTTTGAAATCTTTGTTAAGATATTTTTCATGAGGATGATAAATGATTCAAGTGTGGAAGGATTTGATAAGCTTAAATGTTATATATATTTTTCTGTCACTTTTCAATTTTTTTCATTCATTTACAGAATAATGCATGTGGTATATGTCCAATATTACAGGAAATAAGGATTCACAATATTTCAAGGAAGAAATGAAGAAAAGCTACAAAAATGGACAAGTACACATCATGATGGACAAGTTCACGTCGTGTACTTGATAATAAAAGACCGCATAAGGCCATGAATCATAAGTCATTACCAACCAAGATGACTGAAGAAATTTCCATTTCACATTATGAATCCCTCCTACACGTCCTGACTCAAGTCAAACAAAAGATGAGAAAACTGAGAGGATTCAATTCAAAAATCCATCTGGCCATGGGGTGCACATCATGAACCACCTGTACATGATATGACCATCATCAAACTTCATTAATCCGTGGAATATCCACATGCCACGTTAGAGATCTCGGTCAAAATAACTTGAATTAAGGGTTCAAGACATGACAATTAAGTACATTCATGACCATTTCTGCCTATATAAGGAGAAGCTTGGCAACACATTGAGACATGATTGGATCATCTCTCTCTCCCTTTTAGACTCCCTTCGGAATTCCCTTCTCTTTTCCTTCATAAAACACTTTAGCTCTTTGTAATTTCTTTACATTTTCAATCAAAGAGCCCTGGATTCGTTTTTATTAAACACCTTCAATTCTCATGTCATTTATATTCCATTTCATTCCTTTCAAGTAAGGTTTTATTTAATGTATTTTTTCATGTTCATTTCTTATCATTACATGTTCAATTCCATTAGAATTGTTATCATGATTTACTCTAACCCTTTTATTGATTTAATTACCACCATGAGTAGCTCAACGCAACAGAGGTAGGGATCAAGATTCGATGTATCTACACAGAAAATTAGACCTCTAGTTATAAACTTGGAAAACTAATTGAATTAGTAATTAGGATATAAATTAATGGTCAAACCCCATTTGTGTGACTATACCATGACCACCAGATAGTCATGAAAACAACCCTATCCTAATTGAAGTAAACTATGATTTTGACCATTATCTTAGGAAACATTCAACAATAGAAGCTGAATGTAATGCATCTAGGACTGTAGTTATCTTCCAGATCATGTAATAGTTACATCCTAGGTATAACTAGAAGACTGGACCAAGGTTGACGAGAGACGATCTCTTGTTTCAAAAACTAAGCACTTAAGACCTTTCCAATATTATAACTAGAATAACCATTATCTAGATACTCAGACTTGATCCCAACCCCTCTTTAATTACTTGAATTCAAACCCAAAATTAGTTAAACACCACCCAAACCTTAATCAAGCTAGTTAGGACTCCTAAAAAAGATTCAATATCAGATTTCTTTTCCCCACAAGAACAACACCTTCCTGATGGGATCAACCCTGAACATTGAATATACTATGCCCAAATAGTCAGTAAAGTTTGGGAAACAAAAAAATTTCTAATTTGACTTCCGCTTTGAGAAATTAATGACACCTTTTGGGAGGGCGATCAAATTTTGGCCACATTTCCGAGGAGGCAATGTTGTTTCTATGTGATTACGACTCTGTTCAAGATCTAGGATTACCTTTCCCTCACCCCTTTCCTTTAATTCTAGATGCCCTTGCATCTTTTTATTTTTTGTCACCCCGTTCATGTACCAATGTCCTTTGACTCATTCAAGGACCCTTGATGCACAATATCTTTTGTCCTTCAATCACAAGATCTAAATAAATCTATCTTCTATTTGCTGGTCAGTAATGGCAGAGTTACTCCACCCTAGGGGACCAAACCCACCAAAATCGAACCATCAAGTCATTCTGGGAAAGAACCCAATAATGAACTAGGAGAAAACAATTATGGAATATCTCTTTCCATCAATCCATAGTGAGACTCTTAGTATCATTCATCCCCCTATCCAATCCCAGACATTTGAGATAAAACATGTACTCATTCATATGATCTATGACATGAGGCAATTTAGTGGTCATTAGTGCAAAGATCCACATGAACATATTGCCAACATCCTAGAAGGAGGAAATACCTTTTGCAACTAGGGAGTTTTGTCTAATGCAATAAGACTTCATGTCTTCCCATTCTTCTTGCGAGATAGATCCATAGACTGGATAAAGAATCAATCTCCCGAGTCAATTATGGTTTGGGATGAACTGTCCAAGAAATTTCAGGACAAGTACTTCCCTCCCATTAAGACCTAGAAGCTCCGGATGAACATTCAAAATTTCAACCAAATTGATGGATATTATGCATGGGAAGCATGGGATCTCTTTAAAGATTTATTTAGTAAGTTTCCATATCATGGGCTGGATATGTGTATACAACTCTAAAATTTCTATCAAGGAATCTAGCAAGTGGCACAGAATATTGTCGATGCATCCGTTGATAGAGGTCTCATGTTCAAGACTCCTGAAGCTAGAAGAGCCATTATTGATGAATTATTTCATAATAAGATTCTATGGAATAGTGATTTTGGACCACCATGACATGGAATCCACCAAATTAATGAGACCAAAAGGCTAGCAGCGCAAGTGGAAGCACTCACTAAAAAGTTAGAATCATTTCAGATACCAACTACTCAACCCCCTCCCACTCCTGTCATGGAATTACAATCATGCGAGATGTGTGGTGGCTCGAATCTATATCAAGAATAAAAATATAGATATGAAAAACCGCAAAAAGATTTTTAATTACATCAATTTCAATTCAAAAAACCCATCATTTCATCAGAAACAGTATTATCAGCAAAAACCATCTCGGTAGCAACCTCAGAACAATCAGGGTTATTTTCAACCAAGAGGTGGAAAAAACCAATTCAGAGATCAAGGGACACCAGGATACCCTTAGATGAACCATATACCAAGACAAAAAGATCTAAAAAAACCATTCCCTCTAAGATCATAACAATTTGATCCACCTCATTCAAGAACTCAATAAGAACCTATGCAAAGAAATATGGAAAACCTCCCAGCTTCATTTGTGCAAAAGTTTGATCAAAGAATGAAGACCCATGAGATAGATACGAAAAATCAGAGAGCTACTCTAAGGAACCTTGAAGTGAAAATCGGTCAAATCTAAAATACCTAATCTGATAGATTACCAGATAATCTACCTGGTAACACTAAGACATACCCACGACAGCAAGCTAAGGAGGTAGTGCTAAGGAGAAGAAAGATTCTAGACATACAACAACCCAAAGAAGCAAGGCTATAAGAAGAAGAGAAGAAAAAACTACCAGTACCTAATGAAAAAGATGATGAAGTCAATCCCACCTTACATCATGAAGAAGTACCATCTGAGAAGGAACATATACCTGAGCAGAAGAGGTAACATGTGTATGTTTCCCCACCTCCATTCAAGACACCCCTTCCCTATCTAAAGAGAGCGATAGAAATTAGGCATGTGGAACAATACAATAAGTTCATAGATATGTTCAATCAATTACATATTGACATCCCTTTTACCAAAGCTATTTCCCAGATGCCCATTTATGCCATGTTCCAAAAATACCTATTATCTATCTAATGAAAAATAGAATATCTACAATTCATCTTCCTAAATGAATAATGATCTACTGTTGTACCGAAGAAAAATCAACCATAGATGAGAGACCCTGGAAGCTTATCAATCCCTTGTGAGATAGGCACATGAAAAATCGACAGAGCACTTTGTGATCTTGGAGAAAGAATTAACGTCATTCCAATGAGTATATTTTATAAGCTCGGACTGAAAGAACTAAAGGAAACAAGGGTATCTTTGTAATTAGTTGATCACTTGGTCAAATTCCCCTAAGTAATTCTAGAATATGTGCTAGTAAAAGATGGAAAGTTCATTTTCCCAGCTGATTTCATGATATTGGACATAGAAGAAGAAGGTGACGTGCCCATTATACTTGGAAGACCATTCCTAGCAATAGGAAGGGAACTGATTGATGTGAACCAAGGACGTATCATATTCATAGTATGATAAGAATAAGTTTTTTTCAACCTAATTAGATTTTTTCAATACTCAGATGACACTATGGACTCTCACACCATTTCTCTCACCCAGAATGGAGAACAATATATGCCCATCGTGGAAGAAACTGGAGACTCTCTTACAGAACCAGAAGGAGACTATGACTTCAAGGAAGCCAAATTTATTGAACCACTAACTAGAGATGTTGTTCCATCATTTATGACATCCACCATCCATCCTCCTCAATTGGACCTAAAACCACTGACTAGTACTTTAAAGTAATCATTTATAAGGGAATATACCTCCTTACATGTTATTGTCAACTCCGAACTATCCAAGTATCAAGAATAAAAACTGGTTGATTTCCTAAAATGACACAATAAGTCTATCCCTTGGGGAGTGGAAGAAATTAAAGGGATCAATCCAACTAAATTCACTCACAGATTCTTGCTCGAAATGGATGAAAAACCAAAATGGAAACCTCTGAGGCGGCTCACACCACCCATGAAGGAAGTTGTTAAGAAAGAGGTGTTGAAACTCATGGATGCATGAATAATCTTTCCTATCTCATATAGTTAATGGGTGAGTCCCATCCAAGTCATTACCAATAAAGGATGACTCATAGTAATAAGAATAGATGAAAAAGAACTTATTTCAACATGAACCATCACATGATGGAGATCTTTCCTAGATTACATATGTTTAAACTCATCGACAAGGAAAAACCATTTTCTCTTACCCTTTATTGACCAAATGTTAGAAACACTAGAGGGGCATGATTTATACTATTTCATGGATGGCTATTCAGGATATAATGAAATTGTAGTCGGCCCCGCTGACTGGATGAAAACCACCTTCACTTTTCCTTCTTGTATTTTTTAGCACAGATGCATAACCTTAGGTATGTGTAATGCTTCAGAAAATTTCCAGAGATGTATGATGAACATCATTCATCACATGGATGAATAATTTCTTGAAATTTTCATCGATAATTTCTCAGTTTATGGAAGATCATTTGATGTATGTATTAGCAATCTAGAACTCGTTCTTCAATGCTGTGAAGAAAAAATTTTGTGCTGATTTGGAAAAAATGTCACTTCATGGTGCAAGGAGGAATTGTACACGGCCATAGAATCTCCAAATAATGCATCAAATTAGATCCAGCAAAGATCAAATTTATCGAAGATCTATTTGATCCATCCACTTTTAAGGGTATCATAAGTTTCCTTGGGAATTCTAGATTTTACAGACGCTTCGTAAAATATTTTACTAAAGTTACACGTACTTTGACACCCTTATTGTCAAAATATATTCTTTTTGAATTAAATCAATATTGCTGAAAAGATTTTTATGCTTTGAAAAACATCCTGATGACATCTCTAGTCATAATTGCACCAAACTGGGAAAAATATTTTGAACTTATGGGTGATGACAATGAATTTGTTGTAGGATATGTTCTAGGAAAATGTACAAATAAAATCTTGTGACCAATTTATTAAGAAATTCACACCTTAAATGAAGATCATATTAATTATAAGACCATAGAGAAGGATCTCCTAGCCATAGTATATGCCTTTGAAAAATTATGTTCTTACCTTGTTCTATCAAAAGTTTTTGTTCATATAGATCATGCTTCCCTTCTGTACTTGATGACCAAGAAATATGAAAAACCAAGGTTGATACACTAGATTATCTTATTGAAATAATTCGACGTAATAATCAATTATGCGAAGGGACAAAAAAATTCATTGTAGATCACCTCTTTAGACAACATCTTACCATCATCAAAGACAACAAGGCTGATATTGAAGCAGATTTTCCTAATGAGACCCTATTTAATATCTGGACCCATCCTTGGTTCGCTTACATATCCAAATTTCCTGCAACATGATTCCTCCCTCAAGAGTTATCTTATCAACAATGGAAAAATTTGATTTCGGATTCCAAGAACTACTTTTGGGACGAACCTCTACTTTTCAAGTGATGTGTTGATGGACTTTTAAGATGTTTAATCCAGAAGAAGAGGCACAGAATGTAATCGGAATGTGCCACACTGTTCCTACTAGTGGAAATTATGGGCCTAAGTGCACAGTGGATAAGATCTTACAAAGTTGATTTTTTTGGCCCTTATTACATCAATACACGAGGAGATTCTACTACCACTGTTAAAGATGCCAAAAGATATGGAATATAAGCAAAATAAATGAAATTCCTTAGAACCTCGTGCTGGAAGTTGATGTTTTTGATGTATGGGCATCGAATTTATGGGACTATTCCACACCTCACATGGCAATAAATACATTCTAGTTGTAGTGGACTATGTGTCTAAATGTTTTTAAGTTGAAGAAATGACTCCTAAAACATTCAATGTGGTAATGAAATTCATTAATAAAAATGTGTTTTCACGTTTTGGATTTCCAAAACTGCTCATCGTAGATCACATAACACATTTCTCCAATAAACCTGTGAGAAAAATTATTCAAAGATATGGGATCCACTATAATACCAGAACCCCCTATCACCCACAAACGAGTGGGAAAGTCAAACTATCAAATAGGTAGGTAAAGAAGATCCTATAAAAAATAGTCAATACAAGAAAAAATGATCGGAGTCTTAGACTAGCTTTTTCATTATGGGCATATAGAACTGCTAATAAAATACCCATAGACACCACCCTATTTCGATTGGTTTATGGGAAACCATGTCATCTTCCAGTTGAGCTAGAGCACCAATCATTTTGGACCATAAAAACTAAATTTTGATTTAGACAAGGCTATAGAGAAGCAGTTATTACAATTAACTGTGTTAGAATAATTAAGGAAACATGTGTACGAGAACGCAGGAATTTAAAAGAAAAAAAAGACTAGCATGACCGACAGATTGAAAGATGAACCTTCATCCTAGGGAATAAGGTTTTTCTATTCAACTCAAGATTGAAAAATTTTCCAAGAAGTCTAGAATCAAGGTGGTCTGGTCCTTATGATGTCATCTGAGTTTTTCTGTATGGAGAAATTGAAATTCAACTAGATGGAGAGCCTCCATTCAAAGTGAATGGTCAATAGTTGAAGATTTCTAAAGAAACATTCCATGATGGATATGTACTCAAACTCACGTTCAACTAAACTCTATGGAAGTCTGACTGAAAAATTTAAAGTTAGCGCTTTATGGGAGGAAAAACATAGTTGTTTTTGAGTTTTGTTTGAGTCTTGGATTTTTTAGTGTTTCATTACAGTACTTTTTACAAACTTTCATTCTATAAATAAAATGGTTAGCATTATTCCTAATTTTTACACCTTCTTGTTTTTTAGCCATTAAAATTTTTAAACCTTTGGATTAACATTTGTTCTATAGTGCAGGATTTTTTCTACTAACATATTTTGCAGGTTCATAAAACATCAATTTTAATATAGCTCATACACCTCCATGGCATACCACTTCATCTACGGGAGCTCTTGATTCCCTATTTTTAATTTTTTTTTCATCATTTCCCTATCAATTCAATTATCAAAAATCACTACCACACCACTCCCACCCATTCTTTCATAGACAGTGGGGACACTATCTCCATCTAATTGTGGGGGGTCTTTCTCAAATTTTCACAGAGATACACTTAAATTTTTGTTTCTTCTCACTATTTTAGGATACATTTTTCAAATTGATAAGAATGCTGAAAATTGGAAAACCATTATGCGTGTGTAAATTAAAGATAAATTTAAAAAGAAAAATGTTAAGAACCATTTTCACCCCAAATTAGAATTTTTAAATGATTTCTGAGTTTAGAAGTTTAATTCAGATTTAAAATCTTATAAATTTTGATTAATTGAATCACTACTTAGGATTAATTTCCTTTGTAATTGTTAGTTTTTATTTTATTTTCATTACCCTAGAGGATTATAAGCCTTCAATATCATTTTTTTCTGAACATATTTATTAAGAGATACTTGGGACATGGTAACCTACTAGAACATTCACTAAGATCTTATCAAAATGATGACTACACAACTATAATATTAAAATTATTGGGGAAGCCTTTGATATCCATTTTACCTGAGACCCACTAGACATCTATCCTTCATTTAGCCTATAGTATCCATGAATGAATTGTTATAAGAAAAGCTACTTCAAGCCTATTTTCCTTCCTACCCTTCTCTTTGTACAATTCTTGATGATTATTTTTGAACAAGTATGGGGGGGATTCAGATAGCATGGGATGCTTTCACTTCCAGATATGTATTGTGTGCTAACCTGAATACCAAGTTGTGATCTATATGCCTTTTTGTTGTATATTTTTCATATTCAGTTCCTTTTTAAAATTTAAAAGAATAGAAAAATGGTATGGGATATGTACTAGGAGGGTAAAAATCATTATTTTCAGACTGATGAATCCCTCAAAGGATTATATGTGGTTTGGTGATGGATTTGAGATCTATCCTTGGCATAACATTCAAAAAATAAAAATGAAAAAGTAAAAAAGTAAACAGAATCATTTCTTTATCTACTTACTTACAATACATATGGATCCAACTTAAGTTCATAAAGTATGGACCTAACTATCCAAAAGGATGAATTTTGTCACACTTATCATTTTTCATTTGCATTTTACTTTAGATCTTACCTTCATTTTGATCATGATTTTCTCATTTTACGTACCTCCTTACAGCCTCAAAGTCATTAGAACCTTGTTGATAGAAGTCCTCAAGATTATTCTTATACTTTTATTTACACAGTGGAGGTGATAGAACCATTACAAGCCTATGGTTAGGAACATGGACTCAGGTTATGAGAAAACCATAATTACATTTTACCCAAAGTGATGAGAGAAAAAGCATGGTGAGTTAAATTGAAATTGTGTATATAGATTAAGGAACATTTAAAAGATTGTGATTAAAACAATATAATTTTTTAAAAAATATTAACTATGAGGCATGACTAATTTACTAGGCAGGATTAAAAATGGAACTTGACTACTTTTCTTCTTACACTTAATTTAACTTCATGTACATAATTTTAATTTCTTTCTTTACAAATTGATTATCCTTTTTGAAATCTTTGTTGAGATATTTTTCTTGAGGACAAAAAATCATTCAGGTGTGGGGGTATTTGATAATCCTAAATGTTATATATATTTTTATGTCAGTTTTCCATTATTTCATTCATTTATTGGATAATACACATGGTAGATGTCCAATATTAGAGGAAATAGGTCTTCACAAGATTCCAAAGAAGAAAGGTATAAAATCTATTAAAATGGCCATGTACACGTCGTGATGACCAAGTTCATGTTGTGTACTTCATAATCACAACCTACATAAAGCTGTGAAGCCTAAGCCCTGACCAAACACGATGACTGAAGAAATTGGCGGTTCTCATAGTGAATCCCTCCGACACCTTTTGACTCATGTCCACCGAAAGCCTGTGAGGATTCAATGCAAAAAACCAGCTGGACTTGAGGTACATATCGTGAACCACCTATACATGACATGACCATGGTCAAACTTCATTAATCTTCAAAAGGTCAGTATGCCATGCTAGAGATCCTGGTCTAAATAACATGGATTAATGGTTCACAACATGATGATTAATTACACATCGTGACCATTTCTGCCTATATAAGGAGAAGATCGGAAACACATTGAGACATTCTTGGATCATCTCCCCCCCCCCCTTTTAGATTCCCTTTATAATTCCCTTCTCCTGTCTATCTTAATACACTTTAGTTATTTGTAATTTCTTTACATTTTCAATCAAAGATCCGTGGATTCATTTTTCTTCAATGCCTTCAATTAATATGTAATTTCAATTCCATTTCACTCCTTTCAAGTAAGGTTATATTTAAAGTATTCTAGAATGTTCATTTCATATCATTAAATGTTCAATTCCATTAGCATTGTTACATTTTCCTAATTGAAGTAAATTGTGATTCTGACCGTTATCTTTGGGAACTTTCTGCAATATAAGATGAATGTAATGAATCTAGGTTTGTAGCTAACATCATGATGATGGAATAGTTACATCCTAGGTAGAACTAGAAGACTTGATGAAGGTTGACTGGCGACTACCGTTGGCTTCATAGACTAAGCACTTAAGACCGTTCCAATATTAGAACTATAATCTCCTTTATCTAGATACTCAGACTTGATCCTGACCCCTCGTTAATCACTTGAAGTCAAACCCAAAATTAGTTTAACACCACCCAAAATTTAGTCAAGCTAGTAAGGACTCATACAAAGGATTCAAGATCAAATTTCTTTTCCCCACAAGAACATCACCCTCCTCATGGGATCGACCCCAGATTTCTACTATACTATGCCCTAGTAGTTAGTAAATTTTGGGATGCATATAAATTTCTAATTTGACTCACACCCTGAATAATTAATGACATCTTTTGGGAATATGATCAAAGATAATATCATCTATGTAAAAATAGATATATACATCTAACCCAAAGTCTATCCTATAACACTCGCACCCTTAAATTAAATCTACTCATCCACCCAGGATAGGGTCATACTCATTATCAGATATCTAGATATAAAAACTACACGTTCATCAAGATTCTCGAATAGGTTGTGAGTGTGTAAATCAATAGGACACAACTAACAAACCCTTAAGATAAGTGTTAAAGATAAACTTGGGTATTCTATGAAAGTAGAAAAGGTTTTGATAAGCAACATGTATATAAAAAAAGAATAACTTATTTGATGGGTCCTTAAAGACTAACTCTACCTACTTTGGATCCATTATAGAATGAAATTAACCAGCTACCTAACACATATCCCCTTGATGGGATAGACCAAAAACAAATTTGAAACATCCTTCTCTAATGTATAACCCATGTAAATTATGGCTAATTTCTGACACTTCCCTCTCAGGGGGAAATAGATATGGAAAAACCTACATGCTCAACTATAGAAGATATATCACACAACACATAGATATAGAATGATAGAATAATATCACATCGTATCAAGAAGAATTCATAACCACCACAAATCCAAATGTGAGAAAACATCAATCATAGGTCACATGGGGATATAAAAACACACCTCATGTGATAAAACATAAAACATAGGTCTCATGAGACTACACGCATGTCATGACCAGACCCACTAGGGGCTTCATGATCAGTGGTAAGCAGAGTGTGATACCCCAATACCACTTCCAATAGGCCATGGGTTGGTGACCAATTCCAATTAGGCGTGTCACACACTTGAGATTCATTATCCTATTATACATATACACATGAATAAATCTCCAAATACCCATAAAATGTTGAAAGGTAAATACAACCAATACCATAATACATACATAGAATCTATCCTACATCATAGTATGACAAATGTATTTAAAGTCATAAAGGACCAAATACCAACCCACCATAAAAAATGAAAATAAGTCCAACCCTCTAAGGAAGGGCCTAGTGTCAAATACACCACATAGTACAACCATATACTGTCTATCCAAAACTATTTTTTTCTTACTCCTGACCTCTTAAGACTCCATAAAAAGGACTGTCATCTTCCTAAATCATGACATGTGTGGGAAGATCCCATGTAGGGGTGAATATAACAACACCTAGTAGGATACCCCAAATCTCGAAACATAAATCATAAAGAGAGTAGTCGGCTCATCAATAGATGATATTTTAATACGAATATGATACATAACAATAAGCACAATAACCTAGATATACTCATAACAGAATCTAAATCTCAAAGTGTTCTCAACCACTTATAGTCATAGTATTCTGCTTAAGGATTAAAGGTAAATATTGTCTAAGAGTACTCACTCCATGATCCATGTCATCACTAATAGTACTCATCTGAGAGGTCATGCATGTCTGGTGTCACCATGAATAAGAACTCATTGGAACTCTAAATATATCAACAGCTAGATTGGGGGTCACATATAGGGATATTCTAGGTAATACAAACTCTACTTGATTAGCTTTCTCGATAGGGTATCGATGCCATGTGCATGGTGGTTATGATGAAACCATGAATCACACCTAGGATGAAGAAGGAATGATAGAAGATCCAACTTGATCACATGGAGGAATAATATGAACTCTATCTGAGATAAAACCCATAGAAGGGATCATAATTCTATTATTGGGATAGACTAAGGAAATGCATCCAACTATACCTTTTCTATACTAAATATAAAATGGGCTCCAAACTACCTCATAGGAAGTACACAATTTCTATATGGAATACATAGTGTGTACCTATAAACCTGGACCTTCCCGTATCAATTCTTGTATTATAATGCATATGTCCATGTACATTGTTCATTACCATGTACTAGGTGATGTCCATGTACCTGGTTGTGTCAGAATACATGATTGTTCCCATGTATACTTTGGTTGTTTCCATTCCTATGTACCTATGGGGTACATGTTGAGCCACCAAAACCGGGTCACACAGCATGTGACACGTGTCACACAGCGTGTGATATTTTTCTATTAATTTTAACCCTTTCACCATAGAAGGGGGACTACATGGAATGTTTTATGATTAATAAACATTATATAGTCAATAATTTCATATAAATTAAAAACTTCTTCATATGTCTACCCACGTTGTCGCAACCTTTTATTTTTTCCAAGAAATCTACTAAAAACATGGATATTGTGTTGACTAAGAATCACCGCTAATGATGGATAGATTATATCCATATAATATTCTCATAAACCATCATTCATTGCACCACATTGTTATATTATGCCAAACTGGGAAACAAGGAATGTTGATCTGATTCTGATTTTCCTTCGATCATCCATCATCGTCATCACACCTCAATCGCTCTGCTTATCATAAACCCAAACACAAAGTGATGATTTGTTGCATCAAAGATCAAATATGAAATTATGATCCCTTGGGTATTGATCGAATCACTGGCCAAAATAAATATTAGTGATGAACGTGTGAAGAATTGGCGGAAATGCATGAAACACAAATGAGTAACAAACCTCAGTCATTGTTCAGGTTGGAATGGATTTTTTCCATTATAATAATTAATGAAGAACAAAAATAATCAAGAATATCAATTCCTACATAATCAAAGGAAGATAAACCTAAACTTGTAAGGAATGATCGACCCCAAAATCAATATGTTAGTGGGTTGATTCATGTTCATCATGGTATTATAAAAAAGGTATTAAAAAATTAAAATCAAATGCCTTACCTAGGTTTTGGATCGATCAATAATAAAGAGTGGTTATGAAGCATCTTCATTAGTGATATCCATAAACTCCATTAGTGAAAATAATCCTTAGGAAATTGATCGTGATCCTCATTCCATTGTGGTCCACCAAGATCTCCTCCAATGATTCCTATCTTGACCCTAGGGTTATGCAGCTAAACCTGGGTATTTCTTTATAACCATGTTAATATAGGGGATAATTAGGTTAGTATTTTAATTAAAATAATTAAATAAATATTTATAATTTATTTAATTATTTATCCCATGATAGTGCTCAATCAAAACACCTGACACCGATATAGATTATGTCATGCCTAGGGTAAACCTACTTTCTGAACTCAATGGAAGTCTCAAATTTCCGATATAAGACTCTTTTCAATAGTTATTCCATTATTTATGAAAAATTGTATGCATGTGATATAATATATTTAATATTTAAATTTATCATTATTTAGCCTTTTTGGGCCTTGGAATCCCATTCTGACTCATCTCCTATCTCCAAAAATATTATTAGATATATTAAAAATATTTAAAAAGAAACAATAGAAATATTATAATCTCACCACATCAGGTATTTTCATCTCAAAAATAAAAAAACCTACTAAAAGAGATGATGGTAATAGGATCACACCTGAGTCCCCCACTTACATGTTCTCTCATAAAGATTCTCATATTGGTTTCAAGCATGCACTAAGGGAATTAGTCACCCATAGAGGATTTTATCATATCAATACTAAATATCTGATGGGTACTCTGCAAAGGTAACTCCATCCTTGATGTTTAGCTCACCCCAGTCGATAAGATATGATGGGTAATGCACATACCTCCTCAGCTGTGACATGAAAAAGATATCATGTACCCGGTCTAACTATGGTGGTAGGGCTAAAAAATATTCCACCCCTCAGACCCTACAGAGTATTTGGAAAGGGCCAATAAATCTCATAGATAACTTGTCTACCCATTCAAATCTATGTAATCCACATCATGGTGAGACCTTCAAGAACACATGGTTCCCCTCTTTGAACTATAAATTCCTCCATCGATGGTCAGAATAAAAATTATGATGGCTCTAGGAAGTCCTCATCTACTAATGGCTGATATGCACATTCTCTATCATTGTTCGTGCTAAGTTTGGGCCCATGAGTGTTGACTCTCCAATGTCAATCCAGTATAGTGTTGACATTTAGGGTATCCTACAAAATTCCTCAAATAGTTCCATACTGATGGTGAAATTGTAGCTATTGTTCTATAAAAACTCCACCAAGGGTAGGTGATCCAACTAATTACAGACAAAGTCTAGGATGAAAGCCCTCAACATGTCCTCCAAAACCTGAATGGTCTGGTCAATCTAATCATCATTCTAGGGGTAAAACACCATGCTCAATCCCAATAGAGTCTTAAATAGATCCTAAAATCCTTTTAATAATTTTTATATAAAGCATGAATTGTGGTTTAAAACAATTATAGATGGAAATTCATGAGTTTAGGATATGTTATACATGTAAAGGAATCCCAATATCTCAAATGAACTTCACTTTTGGATATCTAGGAAGTGGGTTGACTTAGTGAGTCTATCTATGATCACCCATATGGAATCATTTACTCTAGAAGATTTTGAAATCCCCATCATTAAGTCCATAAATATACCATCTCACTTCCACTCTATAACCACATATAGTTAATCTAAACTCACTAGAACATGGTTATCAACCTTCACTTGCTGAAAAGTAAGGAATCAAGAGAGAAACTCTACTACACACTTACTCATACCTGGCCATCAAAACTGGCGTTAAAGATCCTAGTATATCTCCACCACACCTGGATGTACTTCCAAGTGGGGTGTATGAAACTCCCTAAAAACCTCTTCATGAAACATCACAAGTATGATCGTATATCCTCTCAAAAGGATGACATGCTTCCCAACTTCAAATAATCTATAAAGATCATGTCCATTGGATATCTAAATACGCAAGGTCTCATAGTTAGTATCTCCAGGATAAAACTACCTAACAGGTTGTAGAAGTGGAGGGGTAACAACCATCAATTTGAGATATGTCTCATTGTCCTTATCTACCATGGACAACTATAATAAGCCTAACTATTTAGACACCTTTCTGGGTAACTATGGACAAGATCTCCTACTAAGATCATCTTCTACCACTTTCCCCTTCCTAGGAGTATAAAATATCTAAAATTCATAATCCTGGATGAACTCTATCCATAAACACTATCTCAAGTTAATATCATAATTTTATATGATATATTTGAGAATCTTATAGTCATAATAAACAATAAACTACTCACCCATAAGTTAGTATCACAATATATTTAGGAAGATGACCACTGCTACCAACTCTAGATCATGGGTTGCATAGTTCTGAAAATGAGATCTCAAATTTATGGAACCAGAAAAAATAACCACCTGACTATGAATCAGGACACAACCAAGACCAGTTGTTGAGGTGTCCTAGAACACCACGTACTCAACATAATAATCTAGAAATATCAAGATGAGGGTTCTCGTCAATATCTACCAAAAATAATGAAATACCTACTAGAATCTCTCCTTATAAAAAACAGTTTTCCCATTTAGGTCAAATAAGTAAAAGGTGATGATATCCTAGAGAAATTAGGCATGAAATTACTATAGTATTCTTTCATCCTAATGAATCTTTACACCTTGATCGTGTTATTGGGTGGCTCCCAAGATAACATTACCTCATCCTTTATAGGATACACTACTAATCCCTCTTCTAATGAAATTTTTTATAAAGTGGACCTCTTGAATCTAGAACTGGAACATTGTGATATTCTTATAAAGTTGTTTCTCTTAGAGTATGTCTTCGACCATCCTCAAGTGTTTTTCATGCTTCTCCTCGGATGCTGAGTACACTAGGATGTCAATGATGAATACCACCATAAAATAGACTAATAAAGTCTGAAAGATCTAGTTCATGAGTCCCATGAACAATGTTTTGATATTGATTGTGTCAAAATGAATCACCAAGTACTCATAAATACTGTAGAAACATAATAATCTCCTCTTCGGTATATCCTCTTCTTATACTCAGAGCTAGAGATAGCCTGATCTGAGGTCAATCTTTAATAACCAACTCATCCCTCTCAACTAATTAAATAGTTCATCAATCCATTATGGTGGATACTTGTTCATCATGGTCACTAGGTTTAGAAATTGATAATCTACACGCAACCTGAAGCTCCCATCCATCTTCTTGGTGAACAAAATTAGGGTTGCCTAGGGTGACACGCTAAGTTTAACAAATCCCTTCCTTTAAAATTCCTCAAACTACACCTTTAGCTCATGAAGATCTACGGGTACCATATGATATACTATCATAGATATCAAGTATATCCTTGGGTGTAAGTCTATGAAGAATTCAATATATCTTTGGTAAGGTAAGCCCAGTATATCCTCTGGAAGGACATCCTCGTACTCTACCACCACTGTAGAAAGTTGAAAACCCATAAAATCCACTTCTCTAAGAGAAATTCAATCCAACTGATGAGTAATTGGTTTATACCCTTATATATGATATCATCCTACTATGTCTAGTTTTCCTTCTCACCCACAAAGGAAAACATCTTCCCATCACTCTAGACACACTGCATTCTCCACCTGAAATAGTTAATATAGGAAATAAAAATGGATAGCCATTCCATTCATAAGATGAATTCATAAGGCCCCATAAATGATAAAAAAAATCCCCTAATAACATATATCCTCTAAGAATTTGTTTAGACTATCAAAAATATTGTGTGATCTTTGAATACCTTATGGTCGAAGTCTCCAAGCGTAAGGGTTGAATTAAGGAATCAATCGATATCTATAATTCTCAAACCAGAGAAGCAGGAAAAAAACATGGATTGTACGTATGTCTATAGGTACTATAGATAAAATAGATAAGACATAGATAATACCTCTAATCATCCCTGGAGTCTTGGGGTAATATGGCTCTACTTCTCACAATTGTCCTCATCTCTGTCCATCAGCTTTTTGAGCCTGGCGTGGACCACCCGAGGGTGTTGGTGGAAAAAAGTCAAACCCTATACCACCTCCTACTACTATCCCCACTCCTTTTTCACATCCTTTTCTAGATTGATCTCAATTATACTACTATTTTCTCTTCTTAGGTGGTCTATTAACCATCTCTCTGTCAACTTCATGGTGGGTCAAACAATACCACATGAAATGTCCCCAAACACTATAAGGGAAATACTGCCTCTCTACGGGCTAACTGAACTGTACTAACACTAAAAAATGAGGAATTAGATGTATTTATTTGTGAACTTGTGTTGGTTTAAACCACAACCTAATTTTTTAGTAGTGGTTATTAAAACTGATGTGTATTTCAAGGTCACTAGTCATTTAGTGGCATTTTTTAATTTTGTGGTGATTTTGTTAAGTGTATTTTTTGGAGCATTTAGCGGTGGTTAATTGTTTTTTTAGTGGTGGTTCTTTTATAAAAAAATATCTTGGGTAAATATAAATAAAATAAAATAAACTTCCATAGAACATATTATTGGAGGTTTCTTTTAGAGGTGGTTATGATTAACTGCAGTTAAATATATTATATGTAATTTATTTGGCGATGGTTACTTAAAACCCCTAATAAATAAGTTTTATTTTTTCAAAAAAAATTAATATAAACTATAAATATAAAAAAATGACATGTAATAAATTAAACATAAATATATGATAAACCCATCATACATATATCATACATCCATAGTCATATACAAACATCCAATCATCATAAAGTCAGTCTCATTTAACCAATACATCTGTCAATATACGTATAAAATATGTCCAATAACAACCCATGCCCAATATACATCCATATCATGACCTCCACTATATCTGTATGCCTCCACATCACCTCATAAACTAAAACCAACCAAGTAATCTCACCGATTGTAACAGAAAAGAAAAAAAATTAATCTACAAACATTAAATCAGAATTACAGTAGAGTAGTTGATAAGATTTTAAAACTACATGGAAACTAAAACCATAATGACTACCTTCTGAATAATTTCATGGATTGTAATGGGCTACCATTTGTCTACTACTAGAAGATATCATCTATAATGAAAACATGAACATTTAAGAAAAAAATGTGAAAAATAAAATACACAGAATATATTCCAAATTTTGCAGATAGAAATAATTATTTTTTTAATAAAATAGAAGAAATTTTAACATAAAATATAATATATAATTAAAAAATTTTAAAAATATAAATAAAAATATTTTAGATAGGATCTAATAGTTAAAACTGAAAAGGGATAAGTAAATATTTAATTTATTTTTAAAACGATGTCGGTTGTGATGGAAATTTACTTAATTAAAAACTTTTAAAGATTTTGATATCACACCATGTTCTATATTTCAAAAAAACTCATCAGTGGTTTTACCATGATTTCACACCAATCTGAGTTCGTTTCCTATGGTTTCGACTGTTCCATGCATGTTTTAGTGTTTTAAAAAACTAAAAACATGTTTACATCCATAATGGGAAAACCATAATTCATAATGATGTGTTATCAGTTCCAACATTTCAAAATTAAAAATATAGTTGTTTTCATTGATTTTAGGAAAATAAAATTTCATATTTCAGGGTTTGACCCCCCCCCCCCCACAACACTTGTTTTTAAAGGCTTTTGTACCTTTTTGAAGTGTATATCGAGTAATTCTAACCACACCACATGATAGTTTTTTTCTACGCATAAAAATAAAAAACAACTAAACAATGGTTTCCAATAATTTCACATCAATATGAAGTTTTTTTATATGGTTTTGATTGTTTCATGGATGTTTTAGTGTTTTAAAACACTAAAAACAAATTTATTTCCATAATAAAAAAACCATAATTCAGAATGATGTTTCATCAGTTCCAACATTTCACAATTAAATGTACATTTTTTCCCATGATGTTAGGGAAATATGAAATCATTTTCAAAGTTTTGGCCCCTAATACTTGTTTTTAAAGGCTTTTGTACCTTTCATAAGTGTATACTGGTTATTTCCGACCACAGTGCACATCAAACTGGCATGTTTTATACATTTACACAACAAAAAACAACTCATTAGTGTTTTTCCATGATTTGACATCAATCTGATGTCATTTTCTATGGTTTTTACCATTCAACACACACTTTAGAGTTTTAAAACACTAAAAATGTTTTTACATCCATAAAAGGTAAATCATAATTCAAATTGATGTTTCTTCAGTTCCAAAATTTAAAAAATAAATTTATGGTCGTTGTCTTGTGATTTTAGGGCAATATGATGTCGTTTTCCTAGTTTTGATCCCCTCATACTTGTTTTTAAAGGATTTTGTACCTTTCAAAAGTGTATATCGAATAATTATGACCACACCGCACATTGTATTTACATTTTTTCTATTTTTACATGTTAAGAACACAACTTCATTGGTTTTCCTTTGATATCTAATCAATCTGAGGTCATTTTTTATGGTTTTGACCATTCTATGCATGTTTTAGTGTTTTAAAACACTAAAAACATGTTTATGGTCATATTAGGAAACCCCTAATTTGGAATTTTTTTCAGTTACTAAATTTTGAAATTAAATCTGTGGTCATTTTCCCATGATTTCAAGGCAATTTGGTGTCATTTTCCTAGTTTTGACCCCATGACACTTGTTTTTAAAGGCTTTTATACCTTTTAAAAGTGTATACTAAGTAATTCTTACCACACTTCATGTCATATTGATGTCTTTTATGTACTTACACATGAAAAAAACTCATATGTTCTTTTATAATTATTTTACATCAACATGCGGTCATTTTCAATGGTTCTGACCGTTCCACACATGTTTTAGTATTTTAAAACACAAAAACGCGTTTATGGACATAAAAGAAAAACTATAATTCCAAATTATGTTTTGTTAGTTCCTAAATTTCAAAATTAAATATAAATCCATTATCCTATGATTTTAGGAAAATCTAACATCATTTCCCTAGTTTACCCCCCCCCCCCCCCCCCCCCCGTTACTTGTTTTAAAGGCATTGTACCTTTTATGAGTGTATACCGAGTAATTATGACCACACCACACTTTAGATTGATGTTTTTTCTATGTGTAAACAAAAAAAATCAGCAGTGGATTTCCCATGATTTCAAATCAATGTGAGGTCTTTTTATATGGTTTTGACCATACCACACACGTTTTAGTGTTTAAAACACTAAAACTCATTTATGACAATAACGGGAAAACCGTAATTCAGAATGGTGTTTTGTCAGTTCCTACATTTCATAATTAAATATAAAATTACTTTCCTATTATTTTAGCAAAATACAACATAATTTTCCTAGTTTTTAACCCTTATACTTTCTTTTAAAGGCTTTTGTACCATTCAGAAGTGTATACCGAGTAATTCCAACCACATTGCATGTTATATTGATGTGTTGTCTTTACTTACATTTAAATAACTAATATGTGGGTTTACTATGATTTCAAATCAATATGAGGTCTTTTTATATGGTTTTGACCATTCCATGTAAGTTTTAGTGTTTTATAACACTAAAACACTTTTACAACCATAATGGTAAAACTGTAATTCGGAATGATGTGTTGTCGGTTCCTACATTTTGTATTTAAATATATGGTCATTTTTCAGTGATTTCAAGAAAATATGAAACTATTTCCCTAGTTTTGACCCCTTGATACTTGTTTGTAAAGGCCTTTGTACCTTTTATATGTGTTTACCGAGTCAAAACTAAGCAAAAAAGCTTGAATTGTTTTAAAACTTATGTATAATATTATATAATTGATTTTTGACATGTTGGAATAAACCACACATCAATCAGGCAGAATATGTGATCATTATTATATTGTTAGGTCCAATAGGTTAAATACCCTAAGAAGGGGGGGTGAATCTTGGTATGACGGATTAAAACCTATGCCCATTCGGATCTTTTTTCTTTGTTAAACGAAACACACTTATCTCTTTCTACCGTGAATATATATGAATAGAAATGAAATCATTCACATAACACAATGATTTTTAATTGATTCACCCTCATTAAGCTATGTCCAAGGAGCATACAATTGGTGATGTGTCATTGTACCAAATTCACTAAGGATCACTACCAATAATGATTACAAGGATTGAGCAAGATCTTCCATGCCCAGGCTCACTGCCTTTGCAAGGTTTCGGGTCTGCTCACTGTATTCCCAAGGGTCACTCTTGATGCATATTTCTTTGGATCACTTCTTGTGGAAAGGGTCACTCTTTTCCTCTTCCTTTTCTCACTACTCTTGGAAGGGAATCCACTCACGATTTATAGACTTGTAGGTCAAACACAATTTATGGACATGTAGGTCTCTTTATTTCCATGAATTCCTGCATCCTCAACTATAGGTAGATGCTCAGTTGAAGTCCATTTTCAACCTAAAGATGAATTCCACCTTATCATGTACTATTAGATATCATATAATACTTTCTCAAATGGATTTGAACCTTTCAATATTCCTTGAATATTTTGTGAACCACTTTCTCCTCTGGAGTACTATTTATCATGTTTCCTATATGGACTACCTCTTTTTGTAACCACTTCCATTTCTGCGAACCTCCATCCATTATAAGACTATCTCTGCCTTCACTATAATGTACCACCTCTATGTACTGACTCCATGAACCTCCTCTATGAATTGCTTCTGTAAATTGTCTTTGCAAACTATCCTCTGTTCACAGACTATTTTCTATCCACAGACTACCTATACCTTTGCAAACCACTTGCGGACTTCCTTCTTTCATGTATTGAATATTCCTCCTCCATGTACCACTTTCTTCTTACATGGACTATTCTTTCTTTGAAAACTATAACGTACCAAAAAAATACTTTCGCAAACTGTTCTATGTACATCTTCAGCCTTTGCAAAATCGCTTCCTGCAAACCACTTTTGGAATTCACCAAATTTCTGGAGAAAAGAGATTTTGTTTAATGATATTATCTCTCACTCTAATTAGTGTGATTATAACTCGTTATATATAAAAATATATCCACAAAACTCTCCAGTTTTAGATTTACCAAATCTTCAACACAGCACCAACTCTACCACATATCATTCTCCTACCACGAACTGCAAGTATCCTACGAACTATTTTTCTTACCCTATTCATGTACTACCATTGTTCCTCCTAGGTGGTTGATCTCTTCTGAAAAATGTAATCCATCTCACAAACTATCTCACCTTCTATATACTACAACACCTTCCACCTCGAACCATTTTCGATTTTGTGAACTGCTTATGCATACTATTCCTGCTGCCTGGTATGCAGCCCCAAACCATTCTTGGAAATGGTATGTGGTCCATGTGATGGGCTCTACATTTCCATTCCTTTGTTGATTTCCTTCATGGTTTCATATATTGTTCACTCTTATGAGGATTAACTTTCTTTTCAAAAACACAAATTTTTTATTTTGAGGCCCAAAAATTTGGAAAACATTGGGAAACTACACCACCTTAAAAACATGTCTTCTCCAAACAACAATCATACTCATCTACGGTCATATGACTTTGTCAACTAACACAATCACACCCAAAACATACCGAAAGGACACCTTTCATAATTTTTTCCCAACAATCTCCCCCTTTGGTTTTTTTGACAACAATTTCTTAACAATTCATCACATTATGATACGTCGTTAAGGATTCTTCCATCATCCACCAGCACTCACTTCTAGCGATTAAGATAGAGATCAATGATTTAATCAACACATACTCTAAGCCCACAAGATCTATGCTTTGTGTGAGAAATATGAGTAGTATGAAAAGTTCATCAATGAATCACTTCATTCCTAAAACCAATTTCATGAAACCAAATAGCTTATTTCATCATGAACCTCAGCTTCTCCCCATATCGTTCTGCTTCTCCAAATAGATTCAGATCAGATTCAACTCCCCCTATCTCACTACTCCACTTAACATATTCTCCCAGTGTCTTTTCTCCCCCTAGAATAGTTACACTTTTTCTCCACCTTTGTCAACGAACTCGAAGGGAATTTCAAGTTTGTCTGTAACAGGGTAAAGAACACATATCAGTACATTAAGTAAATACACACCATACCTTGGGGAGAGGGGATACCACATCCACACATTTTCAAGTGTAGAGAATCTCCTAAACTCTCAGTTCCAATCGATGTCTTTTAAACACTTTTTTAGGTAAATCCTTTGTATGAATATCTATAAATTGTTGTTTTGTTAGCACATACTCCAACTTCACAAGACCTTGCTCTACCTTCTCCTTGATAAAATGATATTTGATTTTAATGTGATTTTTTCCTTGAGTGATGAACTGGATTTTTGAAAAGATTTATAGCACTTGAATTATCACAATGAATTCCAAATGTAGATTTCACTACAACTCTCATATCCTAGAGCTGCTGTTTCAGCCATAATAAGTGTGTGTATGCTTGAGTAGCCATAATATAATCAGATTCTATAGTGGTTAAAGAAATTCAGTCATGCTTCTTGCTCAACCAAAAAAATACACAATCCAAGAAGATAGAAATCACCTATATAAGTTGATTTCTTGTCATCTGCTGAACCGGCCCAATTTGCATCTTTATGTCCCAATAACTCCTGCTGTGATTGGTCATTATACATTAAACTAAAATCCATAGTTTCCTTTGATATACCAAAGTATTCTTTTCATGTAAATCAGGTGGATTTCTTTGGTATTTCTTCGATATCGCACTGCTTGGAATGTAGAAAAAACAATATCAGGTCTTTTCACTGTCAAATATAGTAAACTTCCAAAAATTTTACTATATTCTATGGTATTAATTTCCTTTCCATCATCATACTTTGATAATTTCATCCATGTAGTAACCATAGTCATCATCTCCTTGTAATTTTCCATTCCAAATCTTCTCAAAACCTCATTTTCAAATTTAGACTCAGAAATGAAAGTTTCATTCCTTCCTTGTGTCACTTATAAACAAAGTAAACAAGTTAGGTCACCAATCATTGACATTTCGAACTCACTTTTTATGAATTCGGAAAACTATCTACATTGTGCTTCATTTTATCCAAAAAATATTATTTCATCTAAATAAACCAACATCATCGCCCTTTGATTATAATCATTATTTAAATAGAGATTATTATCAACTCCACCATGCTGAAATCCAAGCTTCTTTAGATACTGATCAATTCTTTAATACCATTATCTTAGTGCTTACTTCAACCCATATATGACTTCTTCAACTAAAAAACTATGTTCTCATCTTCATGAATAATAAAACCATCTATTTTATCGATATAGACTTCTTATTCTAGAACGCCATTCAGAAATTATGACTTTACATCGATATGGAAAACCTTGAACTTTCTTTTCACTACTATGGACAAGAATAATCTGAATGTCTCTAGCCTTAGAACAAGTGAAAATATCTCATCAACATCAATAACATCTATCTGGGAGTACCCTTTTTTCACAATTCATGTTGTTTTTTCAAATCAAAACCCCAAATTCACTCATTTTGTTGCTAAAGACCCATTTTTTACCAATGAAATTCTTGTCTACTGGTCTCAAAACAATATTTCATGTTTTATTATTTTAAAATTGGTCAAGATATTCATTCCTTTCTTGAACCTAGTTCTCATATCTAGCTACTTCATCAAAAAAAATTGGTTCCACCTATAATAAGTACAATTCTTATTGTAGAGTATTTATTCTCCTTATCTGCACTAGTTCTACCTGGTCACAAATTATGTTCTTCCTATCAATTTCAACTCTTCTTATTTGTATATGGGTAGAGACTTATTTATTTTTATCATCTGAGACTTCTTCTAAATCAACCTCTAGATCTAGAGAATCTCCAGACCTGATCATCTATTCATCACTATCCTCCTGAGCCTGATCATGTATTTGTTGAAGATTATACTCATTTTCCACTATAGCCACATCATGACTTTCAACTATCTTTCCTAGATACTTATTGAATCATGTATATACTTTTATTTTGTTTGAGTAGACAATAGATATCCCATCATCCCCATGGTATTCAAACTTCATGTGTTTCTTCTTATTGAGAATGAAACATTTACTTACAAATAATTGAAAGTAATTCAATGATGGCTTCTTTCCACACCATAAATCTTATGGAGTCTTCTCCTATTTTGGACAAAGTAAAGTTCTATTTGAAGGGTATACTACTGTTATCACTGTTTCTTTCCAAAATTTCTTCAGAAGGTCTTTCTCAATGAGCATTGCTCTGGACATATTGTTGAAAATATGATTTATTCTCTCAACTATCCCATTCTGCTGTGGAGTTCTTATTACTAAAACTTGATGACTTATTCCATGTTTCTAGAGATAATCCTCCACTTAGTTTTTTGTGAGCATTATTCCATTATCAGTTTGAATCATCTATATTTTTTGACCAAGCGTCTTTTCACATTCCCTTCGATATCTTATAATGCAACTAAACACTTCATATTTTTGGGTGATGATTGAAACTCACATCTTTATGTGATAATAATCAATGAAAAGAACATAATATCTCCTTCCATCAACATCCCTTGGAAAAATTGGCCAACACATCAATATTCACTAACTCAAGAAATATTGTCGACATTATCTCCTTTAGATTATATGTCCTTTGAAATGATCATCCCTTGTTGGGAGGCATTTCACATATGGGCACGATCATGTGATAATTTAGATATATTTTGAGCAACATCATATTTCACCAGATCTTCCATGAATTTTGGCTTATGTGGCCAAGACGCTTATTCCACAACTTGTTTTTATCTTCTATGGACAAAACACACATATCTTCTCCTCCTATCATGAGGTATAGATTCCCTTTTTTACTTTTTCCATACAATACTACAATACCATATTTTTCCTTGATGACACATAATTTCATGGAAAATATTATGGAATGCCCTGAGTCACACAATTGACTGACACTAAGCAAGTTGTGACTAATCTCTTCAACAAGAAGGACATCTACTCGTCTCATATCTTTTCCTCTAAATGTGGATTTTCCTGAACCAATAATTTTCAAACTTTCATCATTACCAAATCTTATGATAACATAATTATCGTACCTGATTCCGAACAATAGATCCTTATTTCCTATCATATGAGAAGTGCATCCACTATCAATAATCCATATCCCAGTGTGATCTGATGCTTTGAACACAATTTCTACAACCACCACATATTCAGCTCTTTTATTTTTAACCCATGTTTGTGACTTCATACCTGACATGGAAAATAATCCTAATATTCCATGTTAAACAATGTACTATCTTCATCTTGCAGATGTGAAAATTGATTTTTCATTTTTAAATCATCTGATAATTCTTTTGGTTTCTCCTTATTACCATATTCTGTCAACTTCAGCACATTATCTTTTATTGTTTATGAGAAATATCTTTCCCTATGTTCAAGTCCTTCACATATGAAATAGCGACCATCAAATAATGATATTCAATATTGAGATTTGTGTGATTTCCACTGTTAGTTTTGTTCCCTTTGATACATCTTTGTTATGGAACATAAATTTTGTGAATGTATCATCTTTCGAAAAAAATAGCATCTTATGAGAGGTATATTCATGTGTGACACTCATGCACTACTGAATACCCCTTGAGTTCTCTAAAATTTCTAATTATTCTTTTTACCTAAATCAATCTTCAATATTAGAGTTAGTGCTTGTGGAATGACTTTGATCATTACTAATTTTTTTTACCAAACCTCAATCCATCCCTATTATTCATATTTAACCATTCCTTTTGTTCATCTGGTCAACTTTGATCAACATTCATCATCTCTATTGCTTGTATGATCTACTTTCCTAATGTCATACTTAGAGTCAATAGTTTTTCGTGATCCTTAACTCTTCATCACAGACCGATGACTTACTCTTCAAGTTATTCGAAACGTTTGATTTGATCTTTTCCAGTTTCATTCATACTATAGATTTCCCTTTCCTATTCCTCAGTTTTGAGCTTATACTCAACAACCTATTTTGAATTTTCAGCTATTAAAGGCTTTATTTTATTTATTTATTTATTCAGATCATACTTATCTTCTTCTAGATGTTTCATATATAGTTTGGCATCACAAACAACTTTTTTGGATTTCCTTGTTTTGGCTCTCCAAACAACAATTTGGTCAAGAGCATCTTCAACCTTGACCTGAAGGTCAAATCTTCCTTCAACTTCTCATACTTCATTTTCTTTTTCTTCTTTTTTTGAAAAAATTTCAAAAATAGCTACCATATCCTCAAATCTATGGTCCTTATAGTCCTCTAATTATTTTTCTTTATATTCTTCTAAACAATCATCTTTACATGATAAAAGATTATTCTTTTTGAAGAAAATTTCTATAAAACATTTTCTTCCTTTTCAAGAAGGTTGAAGATTTATTCATAGGGATTTCAACATCTTCCTCATAATCTTCCTAACACTTATTTGGGAACCTTGTTGCAAGATTTCAAATATTTCTACATCAAAATCATGCAATTGGAATTTTACCTTTGAACTTTCTTTTTCCTATTTGAATATTTGAGGAAAGGAATGACATCACCTCATATGTCTCTTCTTCTTCTGGTCTATCTTCAATGGATAGCTTCTTCATGGCCTTTAATTCCACCCCTTTTGATTTCCCCTTTTCCACTACATCATTATAATCATTTCTCATTTCTTATGATATAAGGGTATTATTAAAGTAATCCAGTTTCAGCTCTTTCGGGTCTTCATCTTCCAAAACTGAAACCTTTGAATTGAATCGAGGTGTAAGTTTTCCCAAGATATGATTCACTATTTTTATATCATCTATAACTTCTCCAATCCGACGCATCTCTTCTATAATGAAATTTATCATTTCAAATAATGAACAAACAAACTCATTGGGGTTCATTATGATATCCTCATACTTGTTCCATAGATACTGTAGCTTTGCTTCTCTGGCATTTGAGTCACCCTCAAAGATATTCAACAACTTTTCCACATATCATGTGATGCTTTTCATGACATAACCATCATATAAATTTCATTATATAGGGATTTTCCTAAATCATTGATCCATTTAGCATCAGTTTCTAATTCCCTTCTTTTAGCTTCTGATAAGGAACCACTATTGATATCGACTGATATTCCATGCATAGTTTTTATGAAGAAATCCATTCCTAATGATTGGAAGTAGTGTTGCATCTAATTCTTCCATAGTTGAAAATTATTTTCATTGAATATCATAATTTCTTAATGATTGACCACCTCTATTTCTTCTATTAAGAGAGAACCTCTAACTTTCAAAATTTCCCTCTGATACCAATTGTTAGGAACACTAGGTCGAATACCTTGAGAGGGGTGTGAAACATGGTATGAAAGATTAAGAATTTTTCCACTTTGGATCTTGTTTATTTGTTAAAAAACACACATCTCTCTTTCTCCAATAGAAATATATGAACAGAAATGAAATCATGCATAGGACACAATGATTTTTACTTGGTTCACCATCACTGGGCTATGCCCACGGAGTATACGACCAGGGATGTGTCATTGTAAAAAATTTACTAAGGATCACTTCCAATAATGATTATCAGGTTTGGGTCAGATCTTTTATAAACAGGCTCACTTCCTTTATAAGGTTTAGGTTCTTTTCATTTCATTCCCAAGGGTCACTTCCTATGCCTATTTTTCTAACTCACTGCTAGTGGAAAGGGTCTATGTCTTCCTCTTCCTTCTCTCACTGCTCTTGGAAAGGAATCCACTCAAAGTTTATAAACTTGTAGGTCAAACACAATTTATGGATATGCAGGTCCCTTCATTTTCATGAATTCTTGAATCATTAACTATAGGTAGATGCTTTGTTGAAGTCCCTTTTTCTTATACAGATGAATTCCACCTTCCCAGGCACTGTTAAATACTGGAAAATAATTTCGGAAACTGATTTGAAACTTTTTAAATCTTCTTTGAGTGTTTTTCAAACCACTTTATCCTCCCACATACTGTCTAGTGGGTTTCCTACATTGACTTCCTCTTTTGTATACCGTTTTCACTTCTGCGAACCACCCTCCATTCGCGGACCACCTCCGCCTTTGCTATCGCCTACCGCCTACACTTAATAACTCTGTTAACCTCCTCTACGAACCAATTCTACTAATATTCTCTACAAACTGTCTTTTGTACGTAGACTATTCTTTGTCCACAGGCCACCTCTGCCTTCTTGAACCACCTATGAACTTCCTTCTTTCACATACATAAGATTCCTTCTCTATATATTTCATTCTTCTTCCACATACTTTTCTTCCTTTGTGGACTACAAAGTCCTACAAACACACTTTCGTGAACTGTTCTATGAGCTTCCTCAGACTTTGTGGAATTGCTTCCCTCAAACCACTTTCAAAATTCACTGAATTCCTGAAGCAAATAGATGTTCTCTAATGATATTCTATCTCACTCTAATCAGTGGAATTATCACTCTTTATATAGGAAAATATATCCATAAAACTTTCTAATTTTAGATTTACCAAATCTTCAATGTAGTACTTCCTCCACTGCATATCGTGTCCCCTCCATGAACCACTACTATCTCGTGAACCATTTTTCTTACCATGCCTTTATACCGCCTTCAGTCCTCCTCAGTTTCAGATCTCTTCCACCAATGGTAATTCATCTCACGAACCATCGTTCCTTCCACGTACCACAACACCTTCTTCCGCAAACCATTTTCGGTTCCTTTAACCGTTTCCACGTACTATTCCCGTTGCCTGGTACATGTATGTGAACTATTCCTAGACTTGGTACAAGGTCCATGTCCTAGGCTATGAGTTTCTCTTCCTTTTCTGATTTCCTTAATTGTTTCACATATCATTCACTTCTATGAAGAATACCTTCCTTTTCCAAACACAAATTCCTGATTTTGAAGCCCAAAATTTTTGAAAACACAGGGAAACTGCACCACCTTAAAAAACTATCTTTGGAAAATACCAATAATACTCATCCACGATCATTTGGAATTATCAAAAAACATAATCACAACCAAAACATATCGAAAGGAAACCTTAATGTATTTATTCCCAAAAGACTCGAAATGCATGTTTTCTAAATAAAATTGTCATTTTAGTTTTATTTATGGATTTTTTATGTGTTCTTTATAAATGTTTTAATGGTCAATGGAATTTATAATTTAACACACTGGGATGATGTATAATGCTTAAAATTTCCTTGGGGATCATGTCTGTCATCTACTAAAATACCAAAACTAAATAATTTTCTATTTGTGACTACCACTAATCTTGTGTTTTCTTATAAGAGATTTGTTCTTTCAAATTTTTTTCAATATTTCAATTTCTCTTTCTGATTCTTGATAAACAGAACTACTCAAAACCCTACCGAGTGTAGTTTTAATAGATGATGACACCCTACTAAAGACATCTGATGGATTAGGCCTAGAACCCATCTTTCATACACATTCAAGATTATCTATCCTTAAAACTATTCCAACTACATCATTATGCGAAACCGATGATGATTGTGAAGGGTTCACATCCCATATTTCTTGGATTTTAACTTGTTAATAAAAAAATATTAACAATTGTTTTTTTAATATGAACTTCTTGATAATATCTAATTAATAAATTTTTCATTAGTAATTATTGTAATTTCAATACTATAAAAACATAATAATGAAAATTATGTTATAACAATAAACAATCCTTAAACCCAATTAATTAGGGATTGATAGATATATCAAATATCACCAAATCAACATTGTTTGATCCATGTATTTGACCCCATTTAATTTTATTTAAGGCTTTATAGTTGTTAAAATATATTTTCATTATTACACTTTTATAGTAATGAAAAAATATGGAATGGTAATTAAAATTACTAACCCCAAAGTCTTTGGTAGGGTTATTTACAAAACTTCCATCAGGTTTCCTATACACATTAAACCACATCTCTGTTTTCCCCATAGAGTGACCTAATTCATTAGTCTTTTTAGAAAATATAAACAAGTTATAAAAAACCTTGTAGTGTAGTAAAATTATATAAATAATAATGAATAAAATTAAAACCAAAATTTTTCTTTTTCTTGAAAAAATATAAGACCCTACAATGTAAGAAATTACTTGCTTCTCACAATTCACAGATTTTTTTTAGATAATTCCTACAAAAAATAGCAATGTTAATAAAAATTATAATTTTATTGTGTCTTTGTTATTAAGATACTTTAAAATATTCAATTACTTAATGAGATGCTTCTCTATTTATAATGATAAAGATCTTCCATTTATCATGAGAAATGCCTTCAGGAACTTTCTCATACATTTTTTTGTGAGATCAGAGAAGTGTCATTAAACTCATACCATAATCTTCATTTAAAATCTATCCATTTCTTACCCAAATTTTTCACAGTTCATGGGCTTGAAACAGAGTCAAGGACATAAAAATGAAAAAACATCTAGAAATAAAAAACATAACACATTTATAGTATATTAAAATAAATTACTCATGCATTTTAAATTAGTTATCAAGGAATATTAAATTAATATTACCTTTAATTGAGTATAAAAGACCTAAATTTTACAAGATATAAGAAAATAACACTAATATTTATAATTAATTGGAAAGATCACCATTTCAAAAAGATTCTGCCCAAGAATCTACCCATAGATTCTGGTAGCATCACCGATAGGCACCCCAAACTCATCAAATGGAATGATAATATTTAAGTCATTTAAGTCCCATAAATCATCCTTGTTCATATTTATATCATTTCTATGATTTTAATTATTTATTTGACAAATTCATTAAAAAATTAATAAAATGTTTTTTTTAAATGATATACATACTAGTAACAGTAACTCGCCAATATCCCCTAGATGGAGGGGTGAATAACTACTTCATCGCTGATGGTGAATCAGGAGGTGGTATAATAATGAAATTTGGGAAACATATAGTTTTATATTAGTCTCAGGTACAATGGAATCACTGGGATCCATAGAGGATGATGGTAGTGATGGCGTGCTCTGAGATACTGATCATCTAGGATCTTGAAATATTTTTGTTCTTGTAATTCCTTCATTTTAAATAGTTAAGGTATATTAAATGTATAAAAATGAAAAACTAAAATATTTTTGCAAAAAAATAATTAAAACTATATAAATTTATATATGTATGAACCACTTATCAAGGATAAATTCTAATATATTTCAATTACCAATTTATACATTTAATTATCTTAATTATCTTCATTATTATCTACCTACATTATGAAGAGTTCTACTATTTTTATATTTTCAGGAAAAAACTATTCAATGATTTGTGGTTGATGAGGTTCAATGTCACAAATCACCAATTGATCTTCATCTCCCATATTATATAATTCTCCCAGCATTAAGTGTATAACAACACTCTACCCTTCATGTATTTCATCATAGACATAAAAAACTATATTCTCTTATGAATCCAAGATTAATGCATCATGCTCTGCACACTCACTGGTATCCATTAAGAGAGAGAAGATGACAAAAGTAAAATGTAATGAATCTTTCATTATACACCTATCAATGTTGAACCACTTTAATTTCAATAATACAACTAAAAACTAGCTATGATAGTTTAATTCAATTTTATCATTCTGCTTCCCATAGTATCCCACCTTTTCAAATGTAAATACACCACAATTTTAAGTTTTCAAGTCTTCTTCATGATAAATTATATGAAACTTGAAGCCATGAATATTACAGAAATTAAATCTCTTATCCTTCCTTAGAATACCTCGATTCAAAAACATTAAATCATTTGATATTTCATCTTGATTTTCAACATTGATTATCTATAAAAAATGATATAAGTTGTTAATTTTAACATAGACAAAAATATCTATGAATCAATAATATTAATATGAGTATATACTTACATGACTGGTGGACCATTTGATAAGCTCCATATTAATATATATTTTTAATTCCATCTCATTTTGAGCTTTACCCCGTAGTTTCCTCTTTGTTTGCAATAACAATTATTCAATAAATGGATCTGAAATAACAATATTTACAAGCACATATCTATGTTATTGTAGCAACTACAATTCAGTCATTGAAAATTTTAACCCCATTCCAATTGGTCATCCAATATTTGGAAATATCAATGACTAATCTTGGGAATGAGAATTAGTGGAGATGTTGTTATCACTTCCAACATGATTGAATCTTATATCAATCCCATCCAATTATCTAGAATAGAATATCAATCACTTTTAATCTATGTAACCTTCAGAAATATTGCCTTCTGGTCAATATTTATTCCTCACATATGATTTCAAATTACCTAAGTACTTGATGTAAAAAAATAAGAAACATATTAAAAAAATTACACAACTATTTGATAAAATCAAATTCCCCAATGAAAATAAAAAAACATCAATGTACCTCTCAATTGGATACATCTATTGATAGTGTATTGGTCCACCAAGTTTATCTTCTCCAACCAAATTAATAGTCAAATTCATCGTGACTATGATGAATGAATGGGAAATAACATCTCCAAATGACATAGTGTCAAAAAAATTCTTTCTTGAAGTTTATCAAGATCTGTTGGATTTAGAGTTATTCTACAAAACTCTATGAAAAAGGTAAAAAACTCAACTAGAACCACATTTACATTTTTAGGTAAAGTATTATGAAATGAAAATGGAAACAACTAATCCATAAAAATATGTGACTCAAGAATTTTCAATCCATGTAACTTTAGATGTTTTAAGTCAACACACCTTTATATGTTTCTTGAATATCCATCTAGAACTTTTACATTATTTAAAATTCAAATTAATATGTATTTATCATGATTATTCATTGTAAAAATATTTAAAGGATACTTTAGATTCTCATTTTCCCAAAAACCATGTTTTATATTCATTGACACTAAATCCTTGTGATCATTAAGGTGATACTTCTATTTACCCTTCTCATTAATCATAATAAAAATTGCATTGTAACAAATGTTCTTCTTGGTATGAATTACATAAAGATTATTAAATTTTAAATTAAACTCTCAATAAGTAAGTTCAAAAAATATACCCTTTTTCTCCCATTGTTGTATTCCAGCTTCTTAAGATATTGTACCTCATACCCTTTTCCCACTTCTTTGAATTGATAAATTTTTTCAAATTCTTTAGTGAAATTCATTAACTCTCATAATAATTCTGAACCAGATAACACCTTTAGCGACTTTCTCATTTAATATATCAATTGAAACATTTATTGTTAAACTTGAATTTATGGTAATCATTAAGAAAAAGACTATGACACATAAATCACCATTTTCTTCTATGTGGTAATCATTTTGGATCAAAATCAAAATTATAAACTGGAAAATCCAAACTAGAATGAGTGTTCCAACAAGATAAATTCTTTAGTCTAGGAAAGTCACTAATTATCCATATTAAAGAAACATGCATTTTGAATAGTTTTCTCATAGAAGCATTATATGTTTCTATGCCATCATCCCATAATTATTGCAATTATTTGGTTAGAGGTTGAAGGTATACATCAATTTCATTTCCTAGAATTTTCATTCTAGGAATATACATAAAAATAATAAATAAAATCATCTTCATACACATACATGGAGTTATATTATAGGGGATCATAAAAACTGAGCAAATTCTATAATTAGTACTTAAAGTACCAAAAGGGTTAAAACCATCAGAAGCTAATCCCAAATTTCCATTCCTAGGATCTGAAGGAAAATTTAGATATAGTGAATCAAACAACTTCCACGATTTTGAATCTTTTAAATGTATCATCATGCCATCATTACTATCCAGATCATTCCACTTCATGTCATATGTAGTCTTCAATGACATTAATAATATTTGAAAGTGTGGTTTCAGAGGAAAGTAACACAATACCTTTGAAGGAGTTTTCTTCTTATATTTCTTACTTGGGTTTTATTGATTTATACTATCATTATTATTCATTTACATCCACCTTCTTTTATGAAATCAGGTACATTTTTATTTATCAGAATCTTCTCCCTGGTAAAGCATGCAATCCTTAGGGAATGCATGTATCTTTGTATAATCAAGTCCAAGTATGTTGACGAATTTCTTCATATGATGAAATGATACAAGGACCTTAGATTCACTAAATTAATCAAGAAGGAACTATAAAATCATGAACATTGTTGTGTCAGTAATTCAACAGACACTTGATATAATGAAAATTAAGTAGAAAAGAAAACATTAAATACTTGGCACACCATTCATACAATTCTTGATGTCCATGTTCAACTAATTCATAAAACAAATTGGTCACTAAAGTTTTGAGAAATACTAAACTGATCAAGATAAAATGAAGGTTTTATTGATATATTAAAATCTTGGATAATGTATTCTAAAAATCCAAATGTATCATTTTACAAATTTTGAACTGAATTCTCCTCTACCAAGTCACTTTGTATTTCATTGGCAGTATTTTCATTTTTTTTGCTTTCCATAATATTTGATTCACCAGGAAAAATCCAAAATACATATAAAGAAGGAGAATATTTCAACATCAAATTCTCATATACTTTTTTTTTATTAAACCATTGTTTGAAATTAAAATCAATACATATGCATTTTATTCTATCATACACTGATTAGTTTGCAATTTAATAATCTAAAATTTTTTCCAAACCCTTGTCATATCAAGTTGTGTTTTGAGGTAAATTAATCCAACTTTTATCCATATATATTAGATTTTATTCTCCTTTTAGATTCAGATATAAAGATATAAATGTTTAATCAAATAGGTACAATCAAAATTAAATATCACCCAACTTCACTATTGAATCTTTAATAACAACTATAAAAGAAAATGGGATGAATCAAATAATGAACTTTTTCTTAATAAATTTCTAATTTTAAAACATGAATCAAATAAATTATTATTTCTCAAAAACATAGATAAATTATGACATAAATTAGATGACCACCAAATTTTATCACAACGGAAACCCATGAATGTTCTAAAAGATATCAAATATATCTTCCTAAATTGAGAGTTGGAAGATGATGTGTCTTTCTCAGTAAAGAGAAAATTATTATTTTAGGTTAAATAAGGATATATATGGGTTAGTATAAGATTCAAGAGCATAGTATTTAAATATAGATAAATTCTTGAAATAATTATTATTTAATAATGGAAGTGTAGGAAACAGCCTCTATATTAAAGATGATAGAGATATATCAATTTTTTATATATTATATGTAGATGATATTATTTTTATGGGAGAAAAATATAATGGTGTATTCAACCCTAGTTTTGTAACTAAGGATGGTTTATTATCCTAAAAAAATTACCCATATTTAGAAAATTATTAACTATTTCCCATTATCTAACTAAGACCAAGAGAAATCCTTTAAAAATACAAATAAAAAGTATAGTTTATTTTTATATCCTGATATATCATGAATACGAAAAATATTCAACTCTATATGTATATATTCTATTAAAATAGTTTAGTGTTACTTTATGTTGTTCCATGAATTATATTAATCAACTCTGTTCACATAACATCGAATCAGATGTTCCTTCAATTTTAGGTAAACATAAAAAGCATGATTTTGACATAAATTTGAATAATTTTTAATGTGATTTTCAGATAAAATGATAAAAAAAAATATCCATTTGATTCAAAAAAAAACTAAACACTATAATTAGTACTCTTAAAAATAATGTTAGTTAAAATAAATCAATGAAATTATATTGGTTGTTCTAATCACCGTAACTAATAATTCATTATCATACTTATAAAACTTAACCCTAACAACTATTTTATTATTCTATAGATTTTATTAAACTAAATGATTCCTCAAATATGCATAAAGAAAGAATAATTATAATATATTCAAAAAATTGTATAATATCTCATTTTTAATGACTTTATACTTAGAGACATTTTCAGGGTTGGTTATGAATCCATGTGTGACTTCAAACCCTGACATTGATTGTGTAGAGACCTGAAGCTTTACGTACATGGACATTACATTACTTTAGCGGAATACTTAATACATAACAAAAATCAAAACTCAAGGACCGTAATATTTTAGTGTCTTTGGAAACTCGGAACGTAATCTTCTAATCCTGGTGAAAGATCTTCAACATCTCCCATAAAGATCTTCCCATTTTGTTTTCTTACCTAAAACCTTTATTTTAATCCTGGGAAAAAGAAAACATAAAAAGGGTGAGCTCAAATGCTCAGTAAGGGTAAGCATGGATAAAATAAAACATACCATATACATTTGAACTGAAAAAAAAACATGAACATTAAAAATCTTGAGCAACGACATAAAACATGGAAGTAGATAAGGCATAGAACATAATGGAACATAAATCATGATAAAATATCATGGGAATAAAACTTGTAATTGTGGCATCCATTAATCACATGTAATGATTTCCATAGTATCCAAGGCATTTCTACCAAGACCATCTTAGTGGACAAAATCCCATTCTGAATCGAGTTTACTCCTCATTTCAGTCCTGTAACACTGAACCGGATTAACTTACCATTCCATCCATGTCTATCTCATGAGATATAAAATCTTTACCCAATTCATTGGATGGAGATATAGGTCCCACCCATCTCATATTGAAATCATTCTTACTTGTGCCACAAAATAAACATACATCATTCATAATAACCCAAAGAATAAAATGGGTTTCATAAACATCATCCCATCATCACATAATCCATATAAAAGAAATTGATGTCATCTCATAATAAGAAATTTGAAACCATTTAAATCATAAAGACATTATACTTGAAACATACACATATGAAATAATTTCAACTTAGATGAAAAATGGTTTTGATAAAACACTTGAAATGAATTCTTGTGAAAAATATCCTTTCTTATTCAAAATCATTTTCTTTTCACAAAATGTGATGCAATTTTAAAATAAATGTATTTTTTTGAAAAAATTCATTAAATCTTTTGGAGGAAGCTTCAGGAAAATGAGGCTTTATAAAACCGTAAAAATCGGTTCGTGCCGTATAAGTTAAAAAAACATTCTTCTCGTACTTTTGCCGGAAAAGTCAAAAAGTACCTCGTAATAGTAAGATTCCATACATACCATGTAGTAAAAGTCAAAAATGGGTAAAAATGACTTTAAACATACATGAAAACACTTTTATAAAACATGGACATGGTTGATATAAATAACCCCAGTAAATACTTACGAATTATCAATTTCGGATAAAAATGAGATTTGAAAAATTATGTCTTACCTTAGGTCCGATATGCTTCGTATGGTTCCAAACCTCCTGTATAATGATTTAAATAATTTCATTGATTTATTACATAATCATATTCATTGTTATGATATCATATATGTTTCACTTATGACTTTATATTACCCGTTATTTTGTAAATTCCATGTTAAAGTAGCGTTTTGGGTAAAATCATTTCATTTATCGTATGTGTTTCGGCTTGTCGTTTCTTAATATTATTACTTATATCCTGATTTACATAATACAGAATGTAAGACATGATTTATATATAATATATATTCATCATATACATATATATTATAGATCTATAAAAGGAATGAAATACACCGTTCATGGAGACGGTAGGCCGTACGTACGCATGAACGCTGTTTTCGTTTCCTTATTGAGTTGAATGGAATTAAGTAGATGACATACATATATATACACATAAATACAGTATAATTATTATGTCATATATTTCATGATTACTTATTATATATACTTTATAATCATTCACTAATGGTTAACTTGGAGAATGATTCTCATCGCATCGTAGAGACGGTAGTCCGTACGTACGCACGAGCGATGATATCGTTCTCATGATCGTGGAATTGTGTTGGAGTGTATGTATACTATTTCAGAATCAATATCACTTTACAATAATCATATATAGTTATTATTTACACCATTATACCCATCCAAGTAAGGTGGTGGTGGAAAATAGATTTCACCACGACGTGGAGACGGTATTCCGTACGTACGCACACACGGTGATTTTGTTTTCTGTAGGATGGATAGAAGGTGAAATGGGGTTGTTTGATATTTATAATAACATATCAGTATATTGGTAATACTTATGTTATTACTTTATAATGAAACAACTAAATAAGAATAAGTTTAAGAAGAAAGAAGTTTGAAAGAATCGGTAGAAGAAATTACCTCTTCTTCGATACGCCTCTTTGAAACCTCCTCTTAGGGAACTAAGATTGGTCTTTGAAGTATAATAAGACCACTAGGATGTGTCCAGGGAAGTTGAGAAGATAATTTAGCAGGGGTTGGCCGAGCTTGAAGGCTCAAAGTGGTGTGAGGAAGAGAGGGAGGAGGTTCCCTTTTATAAGGGAGGAGAGGGGAACCTTTGGAATTCTTAAAAATATTAATTTATAATAAATCTAACCCCATTTAAAAACCTCCAAAAATAACTCATATTCTAATATTATATGAGATAGGGTTGTAATATCATCAAAAAATCAAATTCAGACATGTTTGGAGCTTATTTTAAACCTTATCATTTGGATTTATCCTTATTTAATCTATTTAAGTTTATTTTTGGTAATAAAATTCTAAATTTTAAATTATAACAAATAATTACTTATTTATTGTTATTTTTCCATAATTGGTTAATTTATAACAATATAAACCATATAAATTTAAATTTATAATTTTTAAATATTTTTTTGATTTTTAAGCAATTTTATAATATGTTATTTTTATAAAATAACAATAGTGTCAATTTTGACACTATTCATTTATTTTAATTTAAATAAAATATATACAGAAGATATGTTCGAAATAAAAGCCTTAATAGATTCATAAAAGGTCATATGTATCTAGAAAATTAGTGGAGAACTTTAAATAGTTCATATAGTATTTATTTTATTATTTTTTAAACCATTTATTTGGTTTATCTCTTAATAAAATAATTACTACAACATTTTTCTATAATTATTTAATATACTTATTTGTTGCATATAAATTAAAAATAAACTCCTATGATGAAGATAAATCTATTACCTTTCACAAAAATACTTTTACTAGAATTTATCATCTTAAAATCACAATATTTAAATTGTTATATTTATTAAATTATGAAGGTGACAACTTTGGCATCATTTAATATAAAATAATATAAGTGTCATAATAACTTTTATAAGACTCCAAACGGTTATATATTAGGTAATTGGATTATTATGGTATAGATATATACTACCAATAAGTTTTGGTCAGGTTTTTGGGGCTTTTAATTGGTATTATTATTTCAATAAAAAACTATATTACTGATTTTTCACTTAATAAATAATTTCTGCATCATTAATGTATCACCATTAATGACAATTATATAATCCCTAAAAATTTTAAATAAATTATCATGATGTAGATACTTTTATTATCTTTCTGGATACTATTCATGTTCGAAGTTGTATTATGTTTATCACTAAATTAAAATTATTATACTTATAAGATTTAAGAGAGTGACAAGTTGTCACTTTCTCTGGTTTTAATAATAATTAAATTATTTTCATGGTCAAATGTAAATAAAATGTATCTAATCTGACCCTTAGGTGATATGGTTCAACTTTTATCCATACAATAGAATTTTTTCATGTGTTAGGTTAATTTTATAATATTATATTTACCCTTAATTACCCGATTTACCTTTTACTCTGGTAAATAAAGTTTACCGTTGTTACTATTCATAATTCCCAAAAATAAAAAGTAGCTTATTAACATAATTTGGACCCACTGATTCCAAATATGGAATCTTTTTTTCCAAATGCAATACACAAAAGTTGCATAATTTAAATTAAAATTAATCTCGTTGTCGAAAGAAAATGGGTTTTTCTTTAAAACATTGCAAAAGATTGAATTGATTTAACCTACGAATTCAAGGTAAAATCAATACTAATGAAATACATTATATTAAATGGTAAAAATATATTCTATTTATACTTTAAAACCATTCAATATTATAATTTAACCATATAAATTGTTGCGATGAAAAAAGTTGTTTTTAATTAAAATATAGCGTGTTTTTACTATTCATAAAAATATGAAAGTTATCAGAATAATATGAAAAATTTATCCAAAGTAAATTTTTATTTCTTGATTCCAAAGAAGAATTTTATTTTGTCAAATTGAACTTATAAACATGTCAAAAACTATATTTAAAGTGGGTGCACCATCAAAAGGCGGCAAAACTGCATTTTTTGAAAAATACTTATTTTACCCGAAAAAATTATTTTGTTCTTATACCATGTTCTAGAAAATGTGTGAGATGAATAATAATGTTATAAAATTTAAAATTTAGTTAATACTATTCATAATGTCTAGTTCATAATAATATTATAATAATATATCGTTGTTTAGTAAAACCCGGTATTGCGTACAACACACGCTATCGAGGAAGGTCGTGATTGCGTGTAATGCAAGCCAAGTCAGGGTTGCGTGTTGTACAAGAATCCTTCGTTGTTTCTTATAATAGAATCCAACCATATTTCATTTATACATTTAATATATATATATATACACTCAATGTTGCGTAGAATAACTATTATCAAAATTGTGTGTAACACGATCCAAGAATAGTGTTGCGTATACTGCAAGCTAATGCAGTGTTGCGTATAGCGCAAGGTAATCTTGGTGTAGCATACAACACAAGACATTAATGAAATTAAAAGAATATTTTTCATGAAATCTTGGGGTGATACAGATTGTTCATGAGTTGGAAAATAGTATCAATTATGTATATAAAAAAAATTGGAGGCATTAATATATATAGGACAAAGTGGAATTCATTAATATCAAATAAAAACATAAAATTATAATCAATCTAGATTCCCTAACTGACTTATATCATAAACAAATTTATTTTTTTAATTTGATAAAACATAACCAAAATTAATGATTATTATAATTGAAAAATAACTAAAAAATAAAAATAACACATTATAAACCAAAATTACTTATATAAATTACTGTCTAATGAATAAAAAACAAATTATATACTCTTTTTATCACTCATGGTTGTCCATATAATGCTACTCAATAATAAATTAAGGGTAATGTTGATGAAACCTTTAAGGGTGGTCTATGTTGCAGCTGATGAGGGGATCCAATATAGGGAGAGGGAGGTCAGAGGGGGGTCTATATCCCTTATAAAGAGGGGAACCAAGTTAGGAAGATAGAGTTTGGAGGGGGGTCAACATCACCAGTGAGGAGGGGAATCGTGAGCTGAAGAGAGGGGTATCGGAGGGGGTTCATGGGGGTTGGGTCATAGGGTTGTCATGGCGGTCAAGGTTATAGGGGGGTTTATGGGGGTTGGGGTCTCTACCGAGAAGGGAGGAGGTATGTGATGTGGTTGTAGGTCGTCATGGCCCTCAAAATATTATTTATAACTCCAACACTATCATAGTGGTGTAGGGTCGAACCCAAGAGAAGGCAGGTGAGAAATATAAGGTTTTATTCAAAATTAACTCTACTATTGTCAACAGTGGAGATAGTGAACATGGTTTATATTTATTACTTTTTAATTTCTTTTTACATTTATTTATGTAATAAGTAAATATAAAAATGTTCACAAGAAACTAAATCATTTAATAGTATATTGATGAACTAAGAACTATAGTAAAACTTACATAAGAGAACAAAATACTAAAATATGGCAACAAGGTCAAAGGAACATATCAAATATAATACTTGAGAATTACAAGATACTAGTTTAAAGAATATCTTACCAACTATAATTTATTTAATCATACCTAAAGAAAAAGGTGAAACGTCTCCCTCATGAGGAAACTCAACACATAGAAGACTGACTTTAGGAGTTCACCACACCAAAATCAGTCAAACTACTTTACAGTTATAAAAGGATAAAATTTGAAAGTAAACTCAAAATAAATATATACTTTTAAAGACATTAATTCTTCAATAAATATATTCAAGAACTACCTCACTAGTTGACCTTGAATTTATGAATTTAGAAAACAATTGTGGTGTGAAACAACTAAACAGAGAATCATTAATCAATCTCACTGAATGATTGCGATTCTGAAAAATGTAAAGTGAATAAAGAAGTTTAAATGTTAACCAATGGAATTGAATTATCGAGATAAGATAATTCATCCTTTGATCATCTTGATTAAAGCAATAAAAAACATCCAAGAACAGTGTAAAAAAATAAAGGAAATAGGGAAGAAGAACTCCACAAGTGATGCTCTGCCTTCACGCTTCTTAGCCTCCAGCTCATCTCCAGCTTCTGTCGGGAGTTTTAGCTCTCAAATGGTGTTATTTTTGAAAAATAAAAATGAGACTCGCTTTAAAAATTCCTGATGCTCTCCTTTTGTATCCCGCTATCATAAGCCGCACGTCACCCCCTTCCTTCCACCAACTTCAAAGTTCCCTCACTTGTGCACCCCACATGTGTGTTTTTCATAACTAACAACTCGCGCTAGCTTTTCCCCTGTAACTAACTCTTGAAGAGTTAATTTAATGTATTTAGACATGTTTCCAGCTTCTGTGTGAACCTGTATAGATAGAACATAAAAATAAATTAATAAATCATCATTTAAATGTTAAATTTTTATAAATAAATAAAAGTTTCATTAAATAATGCTTAAATGTTATTAAATTTAAATTAATAATTGTTAGTTATTATTTTATTTGTTAACTAACTTATTTTATTTAATGCTGTCACATGTTATTATTTATATTTTTTTAATTATAAAGGTCATTAATTAATAATTTGATTAAAGTAAAAGTTTAGTATTTATTAAATTATTAAATTAATAATATTAGTATTTAGTTTTTGAATATTTATGTTTTTTAGATTAGTATTTAAGTTTATCATAACAAATAGTTTAATTTTAATTATTAAAATTTATAAAATTGTATATAGTTATTATAATTTATATTTATTTTATTCAAAAGGAAGATAAATTATAATTATTATATTCATTAAATTATTTAAATAAATTTATTTATTTTAACTTAATTTATAAGTTTAACATTTATGGTTATTTAATTAATTAGTTGTATATTTTATTTTATTATTATTAATTTATTTACTATTTATGTTTTTATTTTTATTTTTATCTTTTATTTTTTTAACTCTGTTGCGCCCCCAATTCCACGCTACACAACCCTGCAGGGAAGGAAGGGGTTTCGTGACTTCAGTGAGAATCTGGCACTGCAGCTCCTCCCCAATGTGGTGTGACATATCAAATCCGGGTTGATTTCTAGCTCTACCTCGCGTGGAAACCCTCCGATCCTTCTCTCGGATGCTCTAGTATTCCCTCTTAAACCCATAGCGCATCCAGCCGGTGGACTCGGTTTTCTCCAGGTGATGAAATGGCCTAGTCCTCTACTTCCACGGCGGTGCGGCACAGTGGCATAGCTCGAGTCCTTCAGCATCACAGCTCGATGGTGGTTCAGTGTAGCGGAATCTTATTTATGGCCTCTCCTCAAGGAGACCGGCATCAAGAACCAGCGGTGGTCCTTAGCTTCAATCATTGAACCGCTTTAATGGGAACAGACTCAACCATGGCAGACGACGACACTGGCTCGACATCAATAGTGGATATCTTTCTTCAGATGTTGTACGTGTTTGCGGATCCATGCCGGGTTCCTTGGGTAGTTATGCCCAAAGCAACAACAAGAAAATCATAAGGTTAATTTTAGAATGGGGAAAATTAAAATTTAGGGAAAAATGATTTGTTTTGGTGAATCGATTCTTCTGGTTATGAATGGATCTGCAAAGATGTAGGGTGGTTTGCAACTACTATCCTGGTTCATTCGGATCCAGTGGTGAGGTGGATACTCTTCTCCACATCAATATGCTTCAGATATGTAGTGACGTGGACTGAAGAATCGATGAGAAAGGGAAGAATATGTGCGAAGTGGATGATTGGATACAAGTGGAAACAGAGCAAGAACTGTTGTTGTAGAAGATGGAACTGTGATGAAGTGTGGTGTGCTGGAGTTTTCAGAGATGTGGTGCGTGAAGTTTCTATGGCATTGTGAGTTACAGTGGAACCGGTTTGAAAGGATATGGTGAGACCGTGAGAAGAAACCATGATGCGGAAACCAGTGGGACAAGAAAAGAATAAAAGAACGGTGGTTTTTTTCATGGAACCTTGAGAACGGGTTTCCGTGGTACCGTGATAAGGGTGAGACCATGAGATCAAGACAGTGCCACTGTGACACTGCAAAATAAACCAAAGAGTATAATAAATTAAAACATAAATAAAATCTGAACAAAAATAATTAATTAAAACTAAAAAATATTTAAAAAAATTGTAAATTCAGGTACTCAAAAACTTTAATAAACTTATAAAACCATTTAAACTTAAGTTAAATTATTATTAACTTTAATTTATAAAACATAAAATGTTAATAAACTAAAACTAAAATTAAAAATAAACTAAATTATTAAAAGTTAATAAAAAATTTAAACTTTTCTAAAATGAAGTTAAATTATTTATAATAGTTATTATATCAAATTATATTAATTAAAGTAAATAGATAATTATTTTGTCACCAAAAAAATTATGTATGACATCTAAAAATTAGATTGTGTTGTTTTAAATTAATTTAGTTTTAGTACATGAAATGTTAAATTAACAGCTATATTATTCAAGTAAAAATAACAAGATTAAATAATTAATATATATTAAACTATTAAATATGAAGACAAGAAATCACCAAACTAAATTAAAATTTATTATACTAAAATTAATGTAAGATATAAATTAATTATTTAAAGTCTAAAAATACAATTTTAATTACAAAAATGACTCAATAATATATTTAATTATTAAAATAAAAATGTGCCCTTGTTTAGAAAAAAGTGTAATAATAATTAAATAAATAAATAAAAAATTATTAATTAAATGTGGGAAAATGTTTTTTAAGGCCACATCAAGATCCCCCACACTTAAGAATTGTTTTTCCTCAAACAATCTCATGCTTTATTAATGTTGAGAAACAGAATTGTGTGTCTATTATTTTGCTCAAAATGTAACATGTCCAGAAAATTGAAAAAAGAGGACAAGAAACTGTGTTTAGGCTCAATAAAAGATATTTTCAAATCAAGTTTTTTCTAAAACAAATACTCAAAGATTAATCAAGATAGCAAAGATAATCTATCAAAGAAGGTTTCTTGCTTCATATATGATAATACAAAATGAATTATTTCAATCCAATCTCAAGTTCTAAATCCAAGAGTGACAAGATGTAAAATATCAGTGGAATTAAAAACATAACCCGAGGAACTTTATACTTTTACTTTTCACCTAGTTTCCAAAAAATAAATAATTTTTTTGTGAATCACCATAATGATACAACCTAAATCACTCCCATATAAAAAATGTCCCTTTCTTCATTTGACGTTCATCATTCCCCTCACCTTAATGAACTCATTTTTGACCCTAGACAATTTATTTTATTTTTTCCAAGCTATGTATCATGTGATAAGAACTGTGCATATGCACTTATTCAAAGTGTACAGAGGGATTATAGTAAACAGAAATGAACCCAGCATCTAGGGTCTTAGAGATTCACTATGGGATCCCAGATTCCCAAACTACTCCAGTTTCAAATTATTTTTATGAAAACCATTTGCATTGGCTCATTAAGGTGATTAATTTAATAATTAAAAGGAAATGAGTTCCCTATAATCAAGATCAAACTTCTAGTTCCTAGGGTTATGATCATAATTCCACTAACAGGTTACCCAAATCACTCTCAGAAGTAGTTCCTAAACCAAATTTCCCTTAAATCACTAAATATACTCACTCACCAGTCATCCATCCACAATAATTTCAAATTCAAAGTAGTTCTTAACTATAAAACAAGAAAGATCCTTAGGCAAGACATAATTAAAGAAAAAATCAAGCCTAAAATTGTGCATGAATTTTCAAAAAAAAATAACTATTTTTTTTACAAAAATATTGAATTTGCCGTGGGAATTGATAGGCTCACATTAAAGCATAGTTCAACACAACTAATAATTGACCCCCTCCTCCGCACTTAAAACCCAACTTTGTCCCCAAAGTTGACTTCTAAATATGGAGAAGAACAATTTGAAAAATATAGTTCAAAAACATATTTTTCAATTTAATAGATTGATGACTTTTATAATGGGTCTCTTTGAAGTTCAAAAATATTGTCTACCAAAAATATTAATTTAAAGTAGGTTCTAAAATAAGTACATGCATTAAAATTTAAGTTAGTGACAAATATTTTCTGTTAAATTTCAAACATGACATTTAACTTGTGGGTGTAGAGTGAATTGATTGTAAGGAAATTCAGAAAATAGAATTCAACTGGATGTTCAATTAGGCATAAAGTAATCATTCCTAACACCCCTTAGAAAAGAAGATTCACACGAACCAACCTATATGTATCCCCCGCACTTAATTTCATATATTGAATGGGTTTTAGAAATCAATGGAATTCAATTCTATACAAAGAAAAATATGAATAATTTTTTTTGTATAGAAAAGTGACATGTCCAGAAAAATTTTACAGCAAAGTGACAAAAAGAATAATTGTTTTCATAAATATGCATAAAAAGAAGCATATTGTTTTTCTAAAGCAATCATAATTTTAAAAATATGCAGACTTTTTTTATTTCAGTAGAAATACATGCAGTATAATTTTATATAGTTCAAGTCATGCAAAAAAAATTCCAGTACTCATGTAGTAGAATTTTCTAATACAAGTAGAATCTTCAACACCAGCAGCAAAAATTTATAAAGTAACAGTCACTGACTCACCGAAAGTAGTAAATTCAACTTAGTATTGAACTTTTACTAAAATGAATAGGATCAGAAAAATGAATACAGAAATTAAGACACTTCCTTAAATAAGTTTGTCATTAATCCTTAGCTTGAGAAATCCACTCCCTTATTGATGCAGAAACATCCTGAAAACACAAAGCATTTAAACCAAGAACAAATATCCAGAAAATATAGATCATATATAAGGCATAAAAGCATCACTTTATTCAAAACAAAACAATGAAAAAGTTAAAAAAAGAGCATGGGTTGGATCCCATGAAGTAATGAGTTTAAAGTATTTAGTTAGATATTATTTAATCATAATTTTTTTTGAAAACAAAAGAAAAATGATGGGCTACCTCTCATGCAGTGATAGATTTATAGTCCTTAGATGGACTCACCTAGTAACTAACCGTAGTCACTAGGTGGATGTGGTTTCCTTAATGAAAACCACTACATGTTTTTGGCCCAAATATTTTTAACCGAACAATGAAAATTATGGGCTCCATAGCTAAACACAACCAAACTCTCATAGATTATAAAAATCCCTAAGTATCACCCTTTAATAGTTGTAGGTGTAGTACTGTCCACTTCTTGAATTATTTCAAATTTGAAACATTTAACCTTTTTAGGAAGATAAGATAGAGTATGTGATTCAAAGGGTATGGAATTGTCCCCAAATTTATCTTTATCAACTTCAACATAACCATATTCAAATTCTAATGTGCTAATGGGTGATTTCTGATTAATAAGTTCAAAAATTGAATCAATAGAGTGGTAAACGTAATCATATATAATGAAACTCAAGTGTGATTCCCCCTCTAAACTACTATCAGCATAATGAGAAGGCTCATTCCCCTCATAGTAGATGATGAAAGTGACAGAAAGGAAGGAGAATTTATTTTATCACAAATAGATTCAGCTCTAACAATGTTGTAAATCACTTCCAAAAGATCCTCATCTGTTAACTCACACTAAACATCTACTACTTCTATCAAATTAATTATGAAACCATCATCTAATGTGTCTTCAAAATCTACTTTAAGTTCATGTTCAAAATGCTCACTTTCCAAAACAATGTTTATAGTGTGTTCCAGAAATTTCAGTTTAGGGGGAGATATGTTCAATTCAGCTTCAATAAATTGAAATTACATATTGTTCAAATTTAAACAATTTTCCCCATAAATGACAACACCACTTTTCATTTCAGTAAACATAGTTTCAAAAAATTTAATACTATGTAAAGAAGGAAGTGAAATATCACTAATCAACTTTTCCTCAAAACACACTACCTAAACTTCTTCACCCAAAAACATTTCAAAAATTATTGGGTTTATAGTTTCAAAACATGGAATAGTTATTTTTAATTCTGGTTTAAAATTTGCAGATTCCATGTTATCAAATTTAAAGTTCTCGTCTAGAGTGTTTCCCATTTTCAGTTCATGTTCAGTATTCACTAAGTTATAAAAATTGATAAAGAGTTTTCAAAATTCATTTTTTCATTATCAAATATCCCTTCTACCCGAGTGACTTCATTATCAAAATGCCTAAAACAATGATTATTTTCAAAAGTAGGGATCATGAAAAGAATCGGGAAATCTTTTTCAATATGTTTTAAATCAGTTTAAAAAATTTCTAACTCAACTCAATTAAAATTATTTGTTGAATTTTCAATGTTTTTTTCTTTGTTTAATTAGTTGGTAATTTCAAGATTTGGTTCAATAGTTTCAAATTCTTCAAAGTAAATAGTTTGTTTCCTAGTTTCGGATTCAGTTTCTTTATCAATTTAATTTTAAAATCTTTCATAAACACTTTCCTATTTATTCAATTCATATTCTTTTTATTCCTTGAACTTTGTTGTAAATCTAATAGTAGTTTTTCTCATCTTTTTAGTCTTTGATCTTGCTCTTGAGTGTATTCAACTTGAATTTCATGGTTCTTGTCTAACAAATTATTACAAATTTCCACCCTAGAATCTAATTTATAATCAATTATGTCAATTTTAGATAGGGTTTCTGAACTAAGTACAAAATATTCATTTACTTCAATATAATAAATCTATTGTGGGTTTTTATAGACACATTGCCCAAAACTTTTCCCATAACTGCCACAAAAAATCACAATGAGGCCCCAGTTGAATAAAGTTCTAATGATGTTCATTTTTTTAAACTAAAAAAGGTGAGATTAACCACACAAAGTTTCACAGTTGATGCAGAATTTGATGTTCAGCAAAAGCAGCAATGAAGCTCACAATTTTTTTATCAGTCTTGTTTTTTGTTTCTTTGGTGTATTTTTTTATTTATTTATTAAAACTTTAGACTCTCAGTGCATACCTTCCCCAGCAATGGAGCCAAATTTTACTGTTTTCAGTGGTCTTCATGTCCCTCAAAATATTATTTATAACTCCAACACTAGCACAGTGGTTCATGGTCATACCCAAGAGAAGGCAGGTGAGAAATCCAAGGTTTTTTTCAAAATTAACTCCACTGTTGTCAGTAGTGGATACAATAAAAATATTTTATATTTATAATATTTTATTTTCTTTGTAATTTTCCTTAAGAAATAAGTAAAGATAAAAAAAATTGACAAGAAACTAAATCATTTACTAGTATACTGATAAACCAAGAACTACAGTAAAACTATCATAAGAGAACAAAATACTAAAATATGGCAGCAAGGACGAAAGAGCAGATCAATTGTAATACTAGAGAATTTCAAACTACTGGTTTAAAGGATATCTTACTCATTATACTTTATTGAATCATACTCAAGAAAAAGGTGAAAATTCTCCCTCGCCAGGAAACTCAACACACAGAATACTGAATTTTGGAGTTTTCCACTCCAAAATCAGTCGAACTGCTTGATAGTTATAAAAGGATAACATTTGGATGTAAAATCATCGTAAATCTACAAAGTTAAATACATTGACACTTGGATAAATGTATTAAATAACTACCTCTCTATTTTATCTTGAATTTATAAATTTAGTAAACAATTGAGGTGTGAAACAACTAAACAGAGAATCATTAATCAATCTTGCCAAATGATTATGATTTTGAAAAATATAAAGTGAATGAAAACATTAAAAGATAAACCATCATAATTGAATTATCAATCTAAGACAATTCATCATTTTATCATATTGATTAAAGCATTGAAAAACATCCAAGAATAGAGTACAAAAATAAAGGACATATAGAGAAGAACTCCCCAAGTGATGCTCTGACTTTGGGCTCCTTAGCCTCCTACTCATGTCCAGCTGCTCCCGGGAGTCTTATCTCTCCAATGGTGTGATTGTAGAGAAATTAGAATGAGACTCACTTTAAAAATTCATGTTTCTCTACTTCTGTATCCTTCTTTCATAAGCCACACGTCACCCCTTCCTTCCACTGACTTCAAAGTTCCCTCACTTGTGCACCCCACATGTGTGTTTTTTCATGACTAACACATCATGCTAGATTTTCCCTTGTAACTCCCACTGAGTTAATTAAATGTATTTATATGTGTTTCTAGATCCTATGTGAACCTGCATAGTTGAAATAGAAAAATAAATAAATGAATCAACATTTAAATGTTAATTTTTTATTAATAAATAAAAGTTTCCATAGATAATTCTTAAATGTTATTAAATTAAAATTAATAATTATTAGTTATTATTTTATTTGTTAACTAACCTATTTTATTTAATATTGTTACATGTTATTATTTATATTTATTTAATTATGAAAGTTTTGAATTAATAATTAGATTAAATTAAATGTTTAGTATTTACTAAATTATTAAATTAATAATATTAGTATTTAGTTTTTGAATATTTATGTTTTTTTATTAGTTTTTATGTTTATCATAATACATAGTTTTATTTTAATTATTAAAATTTATAAAATTGTATATAGTTATTGTAATTTATAATTATTTTATTCAAAAATAAGATAAATTATAATAATTATATTCATTAAAGTATTTAATTAAATTTATTTATTTTATCATAATTTCTAATATTAACATTTAAAGTTATTTAATTAATCAATTGTATATTTTATTTTATTATTATTAATTTATTTTTTATTTATATTATTATTTTTTATTTATATTATTATTATTATTATATTTTATTTTTTTAACTTCATCCCCCCCAATTCCACGTTGCACTGCCCTACAGGGAGGGGAGGGGTTTTGTGACTTCAGTGAGAATCTAGCGTTGCACCTCCTCCCCAAAGTGGCACGACGTCTCAAATCAGGGTCGATTTCTGGCTCCACCTCATGTGGAAACCCTCGATTCCTACCCCTGGATGCTCTAGTATTCCATCCTCTACCCCCAACGCATCCAGAAGGTGGACCCGGTTTTCTCCAGGTGACGAAATGGCCTGGTCCTCTACTTCCACAGTGGTGTGGCACAGTGGCGTAGCTTTATTCCTTCAGCAGTGAAACTCGATGGTGGTTCAGTGCAGTGGACTCCTGTTCATGGACACTCCTCACAGTGACTAGAATCATGAATTGGTGGCAATCTTTAACTTCAATCATTGAACCGCTTTCACAACAATGGACTCTACCATGGAAGGTGGCGGCACTGGCTCGGAATCAATAGTGTCTCCCTTCTTCAGATGCTGCATGAGTTCTCAGATTCCTGGCAGGTTCCTTTGGTAGATATGCATAAAGTAGCAACAAGTAGATCATAAGGTTAATTTTAGAACTGGTGAAATTAAATTTTAGGGAAAAATGATTTGTTTTTGGCGAATCGATTCTTTTGGATATGAATGGATCTGCACAGATGTATGGTGGTTTGAAACTATTGTCCTGGTTCGTTCGGCTCTAGTGGTGTGGTGGATACTCTCCTCCACATCAATATACTTCAGATATGTAGTGGCATGGGGTAAAGAATCGGTGAGAAAGGGAAGAAGACTTTCGAAGGGGGTGATAAGCTACAAGTGGAAATGGAGCAAGAACAATTTCTGTGGAATATGGAACTATGACGAAGTGTGGTGTGCTAGATTTTTCCGAGATGTGGTGCATGAAATTGTTGTGACACCATTATTTATGGTGGAACCAGTTTGGAAAGGATACGGTGAGACTGTGAGAAGAAACCATGAGGTGGAAACCAGTGGGAAAGGTTAAAGAATGAAAGAACAGTGGCTGTTTTTTCATGGCACCGTGAGAAGGGGTTGTTGTGGCACCTTGACAGGAGTGAGACCGTGAGATCAAGACTGTGCCACCATGACACTGCAGAATAAATAAAAGAGTATAATAAATTAAAACTTAAATAAAATCTGAACAAAATAATTAATTAAAATGAAAAATTAATTAAAACAATTGAAAATTGAGGTACTCATAAACATTAATAAACTAATAAAATATTTTTTCAAAAAAAATAAACTAATAAAATTATTAAAACATGATTTAAATTATTATTAAATTTAATTTATAAAACATAAAATTTTACTAAACTATAACTAAAATTAAAAAGAAATTAAATTATTAGAATTTAATATAAAATTTAAACATTTATAAAACAAAGTTAAATTATTTATAATAGTTAATATGTCAAATTAAATTAACTAAATTAAACAGATAATTATTTTATTAATAAAAAAAGTATGTAAGACATCTAAAAATTAGATTGTGTTATTTTAAATTAATTCATTTTTAGTACATGAAATGCTAAATTAACTACAACATTATTTAAGAAAAAATAACTAGATTAAATAATTAATATATGTTAAACTATTAAATATGAAGACAATAAATCACCAAACTAAATAATAAATTATTAGTCTAAAATTAAAGTAAGATATAAATTAATTATTTAAAGGCTAAAAATATAATTTTAATTACAGAAATTGATTAAATAATAGATTTAATTATAAAAATTCGAATGTTTACTTATTTATAAAAAAGTGTAATAATAATTAAATAAGTCAATAAAAAATAATTAATTAATTGTGAAAAAACATGTGTTTTTAATGCCACATCAGTATGTCAAATGGGTGGGGGAATGGGGTTTATGGGGTTGGGGTCACTAATGGGGAAGGGAGAGGATGATGCTAGGGGAGGGAGGGGTGGAAAGCGGTTGTGGTCATATGGAGGGAGCAGGGGAGGGGGAGGAATTGGATTTTTTTTAAATAGTGGCGATATAATTAAAAATGTCGCTAATTGTTTAAATAATAAAAATATAATAGCAGTTTGGTTAAACCACCACTATGTTATATTTTTTAAAATGGTATTTAATTCACTGTAGTTACTAGAACCTTGGATAATAAATCACCACAATGAAATGATTTATTTTTAGTGTAAGAGACTTGAAATAAAGACCCAATATTCTAGAATAATCTCCTAAAGTGTATCTCATTCTTAGATCCCTATTTATACCTTTAGCTACCTGAAACATGGGTCCCAACTTCTGTTTTCCCACTACCAACACCAATTGTCAGTGTCTACTATTCCATAAATCTCTTTACCACCAAATACCACTCAAGAACTCCAGAATATATAGGAATATAAATATATATCACTCCATACATGATATCTTAGAATATGCCACACTCAAATCTCCATGCTCAGAGAAATGTATCTCAAACATTATCTAGGGAGTTTTAGGAGAAGCTTCTGGTTGGTCAACCTTGATGAATAATCTTCCACATTAATTTTGTCATGCTGTAACTATAGAAGATTTTGGATGTGAAATAATCAAAAAATGGATGGATAGAACTCTTATCTAAATAGACAATCAAACTCTATCTAGGATAGAGATACCTCATCATGTTTCTGAGTCACCAGAATCCACCATCACCTAGAGGTTCCCTAAATAAGACTCACTGCTGTGACCACTATGTGATCTAAAGTTGTACTCACAAGGTATAAAAATCAGGTATAAACCTTTATCCAATCCTTAATTTCTTGGGGATGAGGCTCACCCCAAAGTATAGGAGGTGATTGTCTCTAATACTTGTGAATTGTGGTCAGCCAGCGGGCATCCTTATCCATTACTGCAGTTGTAATGTGCTACTGAATGGGTGGGGTCTTGACTAGAAAACAACATAGAGGTGCCACCTCTTATAGAAGACCTTTTACTAAATCCCCATAACTAGACGAGCCATCCTTACAGTCCCACTATGGAATCTTGGCTGGATTTCGTCTTGGAGGCATTCTAAAATAAACAAGATGCACTATAGCCAATGATTATATTTGGGGATCTAGCTCAAGAAGGGCAAGGAAACCACCACTCATTCTTATATTATATATGTACAATGTTTTACTTATAACTAGTGTCTATATCTACTGAGTCAATAAGTATGTTTTTAGAGTCCTAATGAATCGATACATCATTCTCCACACCAATACTAGAGTCCATGGCCTAAAATATAAACTCAAAACATTTTAACACTATTTTTATAAACTCTAAACCAAACCTCAAAGATAAAAAATTTCTAACTCTAGTCCTAGGATGTAACATTTCTCTGATAATACTCAGTCATGACCTAACCCACTAGGGCCTGCCTAGCTAGGAGTAAGCCGAATGTGATGCCCTAATCCCACATCTAATACACTAAGGGAATGGTATCGATGTCAAGTATGCATATCACACACATGGGAGGCACTACCCTAATGTACTTGTACGCAAGCATACATCTTCAAATACCCATAAAATGATGAATAATAAATACAATTGATTCTATAATGCATGAATAAAATCTTTCCCATATCAGATTATAATAAAAGTAATAGAAAGTGTAAAGGGAAAAATACAATCCCACCCCAAAAAATGAAAAATAATTTTAACCTATTAAGAATAAGGGGACTGATGTCCAATGAAACACTTTGTACAACCACGGTCTATCTTTCCCAAACTATGCATTGCATGCTCCCAATATACCCAATAATTCTTCAAAAGGTATTCCATCTACATAAGACATGGCATGTGTGGGAAGATCCCATGTAGGGGTGAGCATAACAATAACAATATTGACAACCTGAAATCACCAAACATAAAGCATCCAGAGAGTAGTCAACTCATAAATACATATTATATCAATAAAAATATGACACATATGAATAAGAAGAATTACCCAGATATAATCATAACAAACTATAGGTCTCAAAGAGGTCTCAACCACTACTAGACATATGATTCTGCTTAAGGATTCAAGGTAACAATCATCCACAAGAACTCACTCCACAGTACGTGTTTTCAATGATAGCGCTCATCCAAGAGGTCATGCTCATCGAGTCTCACCATAATGAAGAACTCACTCGAACTCTAAAGATATAAACACCTAGATAGGGGATCACGCACAAGGATAATAGTGGAATGATAAAACCTAATAGATCATACTTATAGAGAGGGGATCAATGCCCTATTCTTGGAGATCATGAAGATACCATGAACCCCAAATAAGATGAAGAAGTAATGATAGAGGATCCCACCCCATTTACACAAAGGGATACTCCAAACTCTATCTCAGAAAAAACCCATAGAGGGGATCACAATACTATGATCAGGATTTAATTTAACATTGTACCCTTGTAGGTATTGATAATGGAAATGAACCAAATTAGACCTAGTATATACTAAAGAGACAAAGAGATCCAAACTACCTTAGAGGAAGTACATGTCATGTATAGAGAGTGCATGGAAAGTACCCCTAAACTTAGAAAGCCCATGTATGTGCCTGAGTTCCTCTAATTTTTTCTATGTACACTAGCCTTCCCCATGTACCTGGCCATTTCTATGTACCTGGTCGTGTCTGAGTACAGGATTGTGCCTATGTACTCAAGACATGCATGTGTCTCTAGTTGTGTTCATTCCAATGTATCCCTAGGGTACACAATATGGCACCAACACTAGGTCACACAATGTGTGGCATGTGTCACATATTGTGTGATATCATTCTCTATGTGTAAACCCTAGCACTAAAAAATTGGGACTACATGGTGTGTTTCTTTGAAATGCACACCATATAGTCTGTAATTTCATATAAATTACTGACTACTTCACACATATTCCCTCATCATTACCACCTTGGATTTATACAATGTAATATGCCAAAAAACCTATATTTGGTGTTGATAGAGAATCAAAACTGACGATGGTCATATTTCTCCATCCAATATTCTTGTAAATCATCCGTCGTTGCACCATATTGTCACCGAATTTTAAACCAGGAAATGAGGAATGATGATATGATATTGATCCACCTCTAGTCTCCCACTATCATCATCAAACCATGATCGCTCCATCAATCATGAACCCAAACTCGTGGTGACCATCTGTTTCACTAAAGATCGAACATGCAATGATCATCCAATAGGTACTGGTAGAATCATTAGCCAAAATATGTAATGGTGATGAATGTGAGAAGAACATGGTGAAATACATGAAACACAAAAGAGGAATGAACTTCAATCATTATTTTGTTTGGAATCGATTCATTATTATTATAATGATTAATTAAGAGAAAAAATAATCAACAATATCAATTCCATATAATACTTGGAAGATAAACTGAACCCCAAAAGGCATGATCAACCATTGAATCAATATATTAGTGGGTTGATTCATGTTCATCATTGGATAATAAAATAGGAAATAAACCATGAAAATCCAACACCCTACATAAGGTTAGGATCAATCGCTGATGAAGAATGGTTTTTTTCATTATCATTGGTGAGAACCATGAACTCTATTAGTGAAAATGATCCTCAGGAAATCAATCACGATCCTCGATATATTTTCATTCATAAAGCTAACCCCCAATGGTTAACCTTTGATAATAGGGTTATGATAATAACCCTGGGGATTTGGAATAATTGTGTTTATATAGAGGACAATTATGTTAGACTTTTAATTAAAACAATTAAATAAATATTTTTAATTTATTTAATTATTTCACACACATTGGAGCTCAATCCCTACACCCAACATCGATAGAGATTATTTCATTCCTAGCATAAAACCTACATTTTGGAATCAATGGTAGTCTCAAATTTCTGATCTGAGATTATGTTTATGAGTTATTCCATTATTTATAAAAAATTATGTGCTTGTGATATAATATATTTAATATTTATATTATATCATTACCAAGCCTCTTTAGGCCTCATAATCTCATACTAACTCAATTATTAGATCCAAAAATATTATAATATATATTTAAAATCCTTATGTGGAAAAAATTATTTTCATTGAAACTTGTTAGACAAAAAATCATTCAAAAACCCATATAAAGATTTGATAATGATAAGAATCTATTACCCTAGGTGAAATGAAATTTAAATGATGAGGGTTATTGTCCAAGTATGATTGAACCACTCCAAATACAGTAACTATTCTCCTTCCACAATACTTAGAATTTTAGGATCGAGGTTAAAGATAATACATGCCCAAAAGGTAACACAAGATCATGCATACCTCATAAGATATATTGTAGACAACAGTTTAGATCCAAACATCAACACCTCAAGATTTTATAATATATATCTCTTTAAATAAATTGTATGTGTTTGAATTTTTCCTCGCATGCAACACCAAACTTAAAATGAACCATGATATATTATAACCAAACTGTTAAAATAATGGTTATGAATAAGATTAACCACATTATGAAACATATTTAGAAATTTTTAACACAAATCAAATTTATTGATTAATACATAATAAATAAGTAATCAATATTTAGTAAATATTTTTTATGCTTCAAAAAAGTATTTTGTCTTTAAAACAAAATTTTATTATATTTTGTGCATGGATATTATAATTAATTTCAAGATTTTCTAGAAATTTTATTTCAGGAATTTAATATCCTTTTTGAAATCATCATGCGAATATTATCCTACTGTGAATTTTTAGGATATTTTTTAAATGATTTATTTCAAATTGAATAGTAAAAAATATTGATTTTTCTAAAAAAGTAATTTCTTTTCATTCAATAAAGTAATTTAAAAGTACCATTATATATTTAATTTGATAATAAAGTAAAATAATAATTATTTAATCATATATAATATAATTAATTACATATAAAATAATAATATACTTGATTTTGGTATAAGTTCATTTGTAGGCTCAAAATACATTTTTATATAAAAAATGTTACATTTTACACATTTATATTTAAATTTATTTCTACCACTTCTATAAATTGAGTCTTGAAAAATGGATTCTATATTTTGGAATCATTTGGTTCAAATTTTTTAAATAGTTCCCTTTTATTTTTTTCATTATTAATAGTAACTGTGGAAAATATTTTTCATCTTGGTATGGGTAAAACGGGTAAATAAGGGTCAAAACTATTGTATAAGGTCTATAAATATCTAAAAAAACTTTTCTTTATTTCATTTAGTAGGTTCCTTTTTACCTTAATAATCTTATATTTCAAGCATTTTCAATTTATTTCCATTTTACATTGGTAATGGCCTTAATATTATTTTAATTAAATAATAAATAAAAAATATCACTCTCTTTGTTTTAATATGTATAATATTTTTTCAAATGGATAAAAAGAGTTTATATTAGATTATAAATTATTATTTTAAATAATAATAAATTTTTTTATTATGTTATTTTATTTTAAATTTTTAATGATAGAATAATTACCTTAAATTTTTATGCAACACTGATATACTGCTTATTCAAGTAATAGAAAAAAAATAAATGATTTTAAAAATATGAAATGTAATAAAATTTGGCTGAATTGTGGTGTTATAAGAAATTTATAGATAAATATAACATATTATTTTTTTACTAAAATTTTATATTCAAATTTCATTTCTATGTTAATATCTTTAAATTAAAACTACGTGAATAGTCGTGAAAATGAATTTAATGTTATCTTATGATAAATAATAATTTATTAAAGATTTAAAGTTCATAAAAATCATATATTTGGATAGTTTAATGGGATATGATTAATAATATCAACCATTTTCCACTTAAAGATTGATTTTTGTAACACTCAGAGATTTTATGAGATAGAATCCTTTTAATTTTTTTGATGTCTTGTGTTGTACGCTACACCAAGATTATATTTCATTATACGCAACATCGTATTAGCTTGCAGTAAATGCAACACTATTCTTGGCTTGTGTTGCATACAATTTCATGTTCTTTTGATTGAACTCAATAGTGTGTATAGATTTTGTTTGATGTAAAAATGAACTAAGTTTGGATTATGTTATAAGAAACACCAAATGAAGTTTTCACTACACATAACACTAACTTGTCTTGTGTTACATGCAATAGTGACCTTCCTCGATAGCTTGCGTTGTACGTGATACCAAGTTTCACTAAACAAAAATATATTATTAAAATATTATTATTTAATGGGACATAATCTAGCCATTATGAATATTATTAACCACATTTTTAATTTTATATAACATTAGAATTCATCTTTTACATTTTCTATAACATGGTATGAGAACAAAAAACATTTTTTTAGATAAAAAAGTATTTTTTTAAAAATGCATTTTTACCAACTTTTAATGAAGCACCGATTTTAAATCTAGTTTTTGACAATTTTATAAGTTAAATTTGATAAAATTAAATTTTTATTTAGAAGCAGGACATAAAAATTTACTTTGGGTAATTTTTTGTATTTTTTTGATAAAGTTCATTTTGTTAATGAATAGTTAAAAATACTGTATTTTAAGTAAAAAATGTATTTTCATCAATTTTATTTATATATTTATATTGTAATTTTAATTAGTTTTAAAGTTTAATTGGATTATATTTTTATAATTTAATCTAATTTTGGTCATTGTAATTAATTTCACTTTCAAATTAGATATAAAAAGATTTCAATCTTTTGATAGTTATTACTTCTTAAAAACCATCTTTTGGTTTTGACAATGGGAATTAATTTTAAATTAATTACAAGAAATTATGTATTTAGAATTTGGAAAAATGGATTCTATGTTTTCAATCAGAAGGTCCAAATTGTGTAAATATGTTTCTTTTATTTTTAGACATTATAAATAGTAACTTCAGTAAATAATTTATATACCATGGTTAAAGAGTAAATCTGGTAAATAAGGCTAAAAAATAATATTATAATAATATTAAATTACCCTAACACATTTTTTAATAATATTTAATGATACATGTCCAACCATGGGAATCCATGAGTCAATTTTGGGACCCCATGGAGCCACTTTTAAGTGAAAATGACATTTAATTACCGTTTTTAATGTTAAGGAAAACATAACCTAAACATACATATTTTACTAAAACAATTTTTATATGTGGTTATATAAGGGATATATTAAAATATAATTAGTATTTAGAAATAAAAATAGATTTTATACATTGTTATATTTTATTTATAATTTTTTTACATTAAATAAATAAATTTAATTGTGAAACAAGGATGATGTAGTGATTGCTTCATTAATAAAGAATTCAAATAAATGAATTTATAAATATTAAAAGAAACTTAATTTGGTTATTTTGATGTCATAAACTTATTTTCTGGATTATATCAACATATTATATTTGATTTAATGCCTTATTTTCGAAGGAATCAGGATATTATTAATTTTTTAAAAAGTCATGTATGAATAGTGTCCAAAATTGACACAATTCATAACTTAAAACATCAAATAGTTTATTAAATGATATTAAATTCCTAAAAATATAATATTTGTAAAAATGGTTAATATAAGTCCAAATATGTCATAAATAACTTTATTTCAGTATTTTGACATGATATTGTAATTACATTAACCCACAATGTGTAAATAACATGATATCACGGTAAGAATAAAAGGGTAAAATAAGGGTAAAACAAAAAACATAAGGATAAAAAAATATTAAAAACATGTCAAAAAATTATCGTATTATGATTATTCGAACTAATATTATATTATCTTATAATTAAATAAGTTTTGAACCATTTTAAATCAAAATTGAAATTATTACAAATTAATATTTTTGAACTTTCCTAAAGTGCCCCTCTACTCTCTTATAAAAAGGGCACCACCTCCCTCTACTATTCAATCTATTTTAAGACTTCAATCTCATCCAAACCCTGAAAAATTCTCTTATAAACTTACCTAGTTACATTCTAGAGGCTTTTTCTTTCTCAAAAGACCAACTCTAGTTCCCTAAGAGGAAATTTAACGGAGGCACGTCGAGGAAGAGGTAATGTCTTCTACCGATTCATTCAAATTTATTTATTCTTATACTTCATATTCATTAGTTATTTCATTATAAAGTAATAAATTTTTTTTTTGAGAAATTATAAAGTAATAACATCAGTATCACTAATATAATAATATATTATTATAAATATGAAACACTCCTATTTCACCTTCTATCTATCCTACAAAAAATGAAATCACCGCGCATGCATACATACAGATTACTGTCTCCACGCCGTGGTGTAATTTTTTTTCACCACCACCTTACTTGGATGGGTATAATGGTGGAAAAAATAACTCTTTATGATTATTATAACATGACATTAATTATTATATATTATACACCATCCACTTCAATATCGTTCAACAACTATATAAGTGATATCGTCACTCATGCGTACGTACATCTTACTGTCTCCACGATGGGACGAGATTCATTCTCCATTTTAACCGTTCAAGAATGATTATAAAGTATATATAATAAATAATCATGAAATATATGACATAATAATTCTACTTGATTTATGTGAATATATATATATATCATTTACTTACTTCCATTCAATTTAATAAAGAAACTAAAATAGCATTCATGTGTACATACGACATACAGTCTTCATGAATGGTGTATTCCATTCCATTTATCGATCTATTATATATAATTATATACTGAATATATATGATATATAAATTATGTTTTACCTTTTGGAATTAATTAAAGAATGACCTATGTAATAATATCAAGAATAACAAGTCCAAACACGTACAATAAATAAAATTATTATTACCCAAAATGTTGCTTTAACATGGAATTGACAAATGAACGGGTAATATAAAGTCATAAGTGACTAATATTTGATATCATAAATATTATTGTGGTTATGTTACAAGTTAATAATAAGTTTAAACCCACTATACAGGGGTTTCAGACACGTACGAATTAAATTAGACCTATGGTAAGGGATAACTTTTCCAATCTCGTTTTATCCGAGGTTGTTTATTTGTAAGTATCTACTGAGGATATATTTATCATCTAGGTCCATGTTTTCTAAAAATTTCTCATAAAATGTTTAATATTATTATATGTATTTTTAAATTCATTTTTACCCATTTTAACTTTTAATACATGGTTTGGAAGGAATCTTTCTTTTAATTACCATATGAGGTACTTTTTGAATTTTTCAGAAAAGCACAAGGAGATTTTTTTTAACTTATACGGAATGAATGGGTTTTTACATATTCATGATTCCATATTTAAATGATGCTTCATCTACACTATTTCAATTTTATTTTCAACTAAATTATTTTCTTTTAAAATTGCATGTCATTTTGAGAAAAGAAAATGTTGTTGAAGAAGAAAGGATAATTTCCTCAAGAACTAAGTTCAAGTGGTTTATCAAAATTATTTTCTATCTAAGATGACACTCTTTAAATAGTATTATGTTTCTATATATATTATTACTCTGATTTGATTTTTTTATTGATGAAATTGTATTTTATATGTATTATGTTATTATAGAATGATGTTTAAGAAACCCATTTTATTTCATGGGTTATGCTATGATGAATGATTTATGTTTTTGTGGAACATTTGAGAATGATTTAATTATGAGATGGGTGGTACCTATATGTCCCTATAATTAATTGGGTAATATATTTATATCTCATGAGATAGACATGGCTATAATGTTAGGTAAATCCAGTTCAGTAATACATGGATGGAACGACAAGTAAACCTGGTTCAGTCATGGACTTTTTCCACTATGATGGTCTTGGAAACAATGCCTTGACTACTATAGAAATCATAATATATGCTTATTAGTTTTCCAAAATAACATGGTTTATGCCAATGATATTCTATAATGTTTTATGTTCCTTTATGATACAATCCTTACATACATCCAAGATTTATTTCATTTCTAAAGATTTATATGTTTAAACTTTATGTTAATGTTTTTACATTCCAATGTTTTTGGTTTGGTTTATGTTCTCCATGTTTACCCTTAATAAGAATTTGAGCTCACCCTTTCTATGTTTTATTTTTCCCAGGATATAAATAAATGTTTTAGGTAGGAAAAAAAGTGGAAAAAATTTATGGGTGACGTTGAAGATCATTCACCATGATTATAAGATTATGTTATGAGTTTCCAAAGACATTAAACTAATATGATATTTGGGAATCTGTTTGTGTCATGTATTATGTTTTCTGCAAAATTATTGTAATGTACATGTATTTCAAGATTGGGTATCTATAATTTTCCTTTTAATGTAACTTTCTTGACCCCTAAAGAGTGAAAATATATGATATTGCGATAATCATCAAAAGGGTTAATGAGAGGTTAAAACTAAGGGATAAGGGTTAAAAAATAACTTAAACTTATCTAAAATTTCTTTTATAAGAGGATTTAAACTTATGATAAACCTATATTCTAAATATATAATCTTTTTTCCACGTTCACATGAAATATAATTTATTATATTTAAAACTTTTAAGTGATTTTAAGTGTGTATTTTCCTTCACTATAAAATGAAACCACCCTTACTCTCTTCCTCACACCACCTTGAGTTACTTATCTCAACCAAAACCTACCAAAATCAGTTATAAAATTCCTTATTAAAGTTATAAAGGTTATTTTCTCTTCAAAATACCATCCCTAGTAACCTTAATAATAAATAACATGGAGTTCTCTCAAAGATGAAGTAATCATTTTAACTGATCCCTTTATTTTTACTTCTTATTTTAACTCCTTGATTTCTATATTAACCATTTGAATATAATAACATAATTATATCCTATATAATAATATTTTATTATGTTTTTTTAATAAAATTTATCCATCTTAATTTCCATCAAATGGAAAATTAAATTATCATTTGTGTTTACATGTGAACCACCACCTCCACAAAGAGATATGATTTTGTTCAATTTTTCTTTAGTTGGATAATAATAAGGATATATTTAATGAATATATATATATATATGAGTGTGTGTGACTTTTATTATATAATAAATATTTAGGAAAGTTGAATTATTATTTACCTTAATTTTATTCCATCCATCAAAAAGTGGATACATCACATATGCGTACATACAAACTACCATCTCCACGATGTGATGTAATTAATTTTTCAAAAAAATTATATGAGTTATTACAAAAGTTTATATGATTAATAAATGTTCTACTTAATTCATTATTAATATTCTTAATATTATGAAACCGTTACTAAGTTTCAATTATTCGAACAATCAAACCAAAACATGTATGGTAAATGGGCCAGTTTTCACCCGAATGTTCATTTTAATGAAGAAATTATTAATAAAAGGATAATTGAAAATTATAAAGGAATGATAAGTAGTAATTTATGTATGAATAGTTTTTAATATATATATATATAATACAAGATATTTGGTTTCATATAAAGTAAGACTGGACTTAAAGTAAGGGGTTTCTTAACTCAATTTCCATTAAGTTGGTTATACTTCCAATCCATTGACTATTTTATGCCAAGATTATATGTGGAATGTCATATGATTGTATTAGGTTTTATTCCCGCATGTTTTTTATGTATTTAAATTGGTTTCACATAATCACATCATTTATTGAATCCAACTTTAAATGTTATGATCTTTGTAAGGGTTTCTCATTTCACTTTTATTTCTATGAGACATATGTCATATTCACCACTTTTTTATATATACTAACCAAGAATGAATTTTATAATTATTTTTAGTTAACTTAAATTTATTTGAAAATCTATATAAGTTTATACCTTTGATAATATTTTGATTCAAATATTTCCAAAGATGTAAGGGAGTTCTGATACAATCTCATTTATTTTCTGAATTTCCTATTCTAAATTTCCATTAAGGGAAATTATATGATTATTATACTTTAAACCCCATATAATTTATTATCCTCCAATTATTCTTATGCTTTTTATGTATTATTAAAAAATTTATCTCTTTTTAACTTAATATTATCAAGAAAACATTTTTAAATAAAATTCATCCTTTTTTCCTATTTGGTCGGTGAACTTTTTCTTCCATGTACATGCTCTTCAAAATGGTTTTATGTGAATTTTTACCTATATGTGAAATGTTTTTAAAAGGTAATTTTCATTAACTTTTAATTTATTTACAAATGTTTAAAAGGAATACTTTTAAATAAATGTTTTCTGATCTAGTCTTTTTTAACTTTTTGTAAAAGTATGAAAAGAATGTTCCATTTTAATGTACAATGTATGGTTGGATTTTCCCACCATCATTGTTGTTCTTTTATTTTAAGATTTATTTAAATTTTATCATTTATATTTTAAAAGAAAATAATTTTATTATTAATTTAGTAATTTTCTATTAAAAGTATTATCAAAAGAAAAGGGAATTTTTCTTATTTTTTCAAAGAAAGGATCAAATGGTCTTTTAAAAGAGATTTTTCATCTATATCAATGTACCCTAAGGACTGTTCTACTTCATTGGGGATATTCTATTATAATTTCATCTAATTTTATAGATGACTTATGATAATGATGATCTTATAATTATTTCAAGAAACCCATTTCTTTCCCATGGGTTAATTAAGTTATGATGAAACCTGTATAAAACTTTTTTCTTTTACATAGTTTATTCTATAATGAAATGTTTATGAAACTCGTTTCCTATCCACATATTATGATATTATGATATCATGAATTCTTTATGCTCTTATCCAAAAATATGTATGGTTTCTATTATGTTATCGGTGGCCCTAAAATTTTACATCCATCCAATGAATTGGGTATATATGGGTAAGTCTTGTGATAATTATGTTGTGTGTGTACCTAGATTCATGAACATAAGTTTATAAATTCACTTGGTTTCATGTCTATAAGTTTATGCATGGACCTTTTTTAATGTCCATATATTTATATGAGGACCTAGTTTCATGCCCTTAATTTAATGAGTAAAATTGTAACTATTTATACATGGTCACAATTTTATATTCGTATATTTTTTCCACATTACAATGTTTATGAAATTATCTAATTACTCATGTGTGATTATTTATGTTTCTACACTCTTATGAATTTTTTATTGTGTTATGACAAATCTTTATTCCATGAATCATGATTTATTATCTATGAATTGGTTGGGTATAAACATTGTAAGATATTATCATGATCCCATACATGTATGCTTGTGTGTGATCATTAATTGATATCTCTCTTATTTACCATTACTGATCATATAATCTCGCCCTTTCTTATGTTTCTATTTCCCCCAAGTTATGAAGAATGATATTATGTAATATTGGTCTAGAAATTTATCATTTGTGGAAGATTTTATATGAGATATTGAAGATATTTTATGAAATAAGTCGATTATGTATCTAGTATCAAAATATACTAAAACATTATGGTCTTTATGCTTGTGTTATTGTGATATGTATTTAAAATTTATCTAAAATGATGTAATATTTTTGTATGTTATGCTTGGGTCACTATAAAAACTGTGAACAAAGGTCAATTATATGAATCTAGGTGTTTATTATGTCAATGAACACTAAATAATTTTTTATAGCACACAAAAAATCATTAATATAATCAAGATATAAGGAATATAATTTGGTTTGATCAAGGAAAATAAGATTTAATTGATATAGATAAAGATAGAACTCTCCATATTAGAAACATGGGATCAAATTGTTTCTCCAAAATCGATGGAAAGAGATAGAAGGTTATGAGACTTATAGTGATATATCATATGGTTTTGGGGGTTAAAAAGGTTTAAAGGATTATGAAAACAGGATATGGGTCATGTTTTTAGAAAAAAAAATGATATAAACTACCTGGATTATTGGTGTCGGAACAGTGTCATCGGCGAGCTAGTGGCCTCCACCGGTAGACTAGTGGCTTCTGGGCAGTACCAATTATACCTAGAAACACCATCATCCATATAGTTTCTTCTCACTAGCTATTATATGGAATCTACAATCATACTAAATATCTTATAGACTCCATCGGTTGGCTGATAGAGTCCCACCAACTAACTAATGGGTCTATTTTAGTCTTCAAGCTACAAAATCACCCAACAGCCTTGTATTTACCAATTTATACCTCTGAAAAACCTATAACCCACCTCCAAACAATTCAAACATATTCAAAATATATTTACAATATATAATTAAACGTACCTTAAAAAGTGGTTGGCTCATCTTTTCAACTGAAATATTTATCACTCTCTTTATAATGTGGGTTTCAAAAAAAGAATTTTTAAAAATATTTATTTTTTTTCTTTTTCTATTTGTACATTTCATATTTCAATTAAATTTTCCTTTGAAAAATAAACCTTTATGAATTTTAAAAGCTCCAATTATGGGAGATTATTTTTAAAAATAATTTCTTTACAATTTTTCACTTCACTTTTTTGAAAATGACTTTTGAATGTGACCCATAACATCAGCTTGTATGATAATGATAAAAACATTTTCTAAAAATAATTTTATAGATTCTTTCACTATTATAAGAATTATCCTATAAAAATATAACATTAAATTTTTTTAAATAGATTTCAAAATTATTTTAATACTTATTTATTTTGAAAATAAATGTAAATATTGTTTTATTTTTCAAAAGTAAAAATTTTAATTTTAAAAAATAAATTCTATATTTTAAGATGGATTTTAAAGGATTTTTTTTGAGAAGTCTTATTTGTTTTTTATAACTTCTCAAAAATGTTTTTGAAAACATATTTATTTTATAAAAAAATTCTGAAAACCCTTTTTGGTTTTAAAGGATGATTTTAAATTTTTATCAAGCTAAAAGAGATAATATTTTTAAAGAGTTTTCAAACAATACAAAAACTGATAATTCTTCTTGTTTTATTCAAAGTGATTCATCTAATAATATTAAAATATTATTTTTCATCTATACCAACATCCTTCGATGTTCTTTATCTTACATTTGTTAGATGTTCTTATGATTTCATTTAGATTCTTTCTCTGGATGGATAATGACAATGATGTTTTAAAGGAATTTTCATAAAAAAAATTCATTTCCTACAGTTTAATTAAACTACAATAAAATGGTGAATGTTTTATGTTCTTATGTAATAATTATTAATGTTATTATTTTATGGTTTATGTTTTTTAAATCCCTATAATGCAATGGATAATGTGTTATACCTCTTGAGATAATGATGTTTAGTGAGAACATGATGCATATTATCTATATAAACTAGATTGATCATGGACATGATTTAGATTAGCTATGTTTACAAGATTGATAATGAACATGATATGGGTTATATACATTCACAAGATTGATTATAGACATGATAAATATTAGCTATGTTTACAAGATTGAGCCTCAACATGATGTAGTTTAGCTATGTTCACAATATTGATCAGGGACTCAATACAGATGAACTATATTTATGTTATTGAGCATCAACACAATGAAAATTAGTTACATTTAGATGATTGATCATGGAAAAAATTTGGATTATATGCATTCACATTACTAAAAATAAACATAGTGTAGGTTATCTGTTTTTACAAGATTGAGCATGGAAATAATACCAATTAGCTATGCTCACAAGATTGAGCATGAACATCATGTATATTAGATATGTTCAAATGATTGAGTGTGGAAAAAATTTAGATTAGCTACATTCACAAGTTTTATAATGAACATAATTTTGATTAAATACATTTAAAATATTGAGTATCTATGTGATGTAGACTAGATATGTTTACAATATTGGGTCTGAACTCGATGTGGTAAGCTATGTTGACAATGTCATGATTTCATATACTTTTTCTTATGTGATAATTCTATGTTATAGGCTTATGTTATGCTCTAATTTTCATAATTTTTATATCAGGATTCTATAGTCTTATTCCATTGTATATGTTTGTTCATTTGATATTACATGTCCTTCTATTCTGACCTATGGACAACTCTTATTATTTCATTTTCTTTTTAATAAAATATCTCTGTTGTTCTCATGTTTTCTCATATAATTATGATATAACTATTGATGAAATATTGATATGTTTTCCCTTATTGATCATTTGAGATCACCACTTTCTTATTTTTACCTTCCCTTGGTTATGAAGATGAGTTCATCTTATGATAATTATTTAATGGATTCTAGTGTGATCCAATTATGGAGAAATTTTCACAAGTATCATAAAATAAGTTTCTTATGTAGCTAATCCTCAAAGATATTAAACCTTACATTCTTGGAATTTTGTTTTTATTATGAAATATAAAGTTTAAATTATTGAAATATATATAATTTTAGTTTGGTATATCTCAATTGGTATTGGATTTAGTTTTAAAATTATGTTTTTTAGCACTGTATGTAGGAGTGTGGGTCTGGGTTGTATTAGTTGGAATCATAGTAGGGCTCATCTATTTTTTAGGATTAGTTTAGTAGTTTTTAGGTATTAATATGTGATAACTTTATTAAAAACCCTGGTAATATGTCTAACTATAGAATAAACTCCTAAAATTTTGACAATGTAGAGATTGTGTGGTTTTTTATAAATGATATATTTTTCTAAATATAGATAAGTGGATGTGCGCTCTTACACGAATACGCTTAGGGTTAATAACCCTAAAAGGTTGGTTGGGTATTAACTTGATCTTCACTTGGTGTATGAAAAAGGGGCCCAATTATACACCTATTTTGAAACTCTTATGGGATATGTTTTGGTGATTCATATACTCTTTATAAACCATTATGAAAGATTTATTATGTTTTTGAAATTTGGTTAAGAAGTGTATGGGAACCCAACTTAAGTGAAAATAGGTTTATCTAAGAGTTATATAGGTTGAACTAAAAATATCCTATTCTAAAATTTGGGTAACTTATACATTCAAAAGATTTACTATTCCAAATTTGTAAAAAAAATCTCTGATTCTCTTTAGATATTATGATCACTCGTGATTAAAAATTTCGGTTTTATTTAATGACAAGAAATTAGATGTAGTTAATTACATTATAATTAGTTGGTGGGTATTTTATTTCATGAATTGACTATTTTTTCAATAGATTGATAATTTTTTATCAAAATGTAAGAAAGGAAATCTCACATGACTCTCTTATCCCTCCCAGATATTTTAATTATAATAATTATGGAAAAATATAGTTTGAGTAATCCTACAACATTTTTTCGAATCCATCTCACTTGCATGTTACATTACAACATATCCAACTCTCCTCCTATTATTCGATATTATGATGGTTCGTTCAAATATTTTATCCATATTTTAAATATAAAAATTTCTCATATTACTCAATTTTAAAATTACCAAAAGGGACATTATCAATTTTTATAATGCCACAAATTAAAGAGGTATTTCTATCCTCTATAAAGTTATATAAGAGGGTGATATTCAGTTAGTGTGTGTGTGTGTGTGTCTATATCTTAATTTACAAATTATATAATGTTTTATATATTTCTGGCACCAACAATGTTTTTAACCGTTCCACTTGTATCATATCCGAATGTTTCATGGAAAAAAAGTCTATAATGTAATTTCAAAAATATATTTTAAAAATATATAACAACATAAAACTATTTTTCATTTCTCAGACTCATTTAAACAAGGATTTCACCTTTGTTCTTAGAAACAATAATTTAAAGAGTTTAGAAACCTTATGATGCACTATTTTAACTCATGGATGTGATCTGATGAACCTTTAACCCTCCAAAAGTTACAATAAAATTGGATTTCCTAGTGGTATTCATTTTAAAAAGGTATTCCTCTATAAACTATTATCAGTCATAACTATATAAGGAATCCTATTTGGCCTGAATGTTTTACAATCTTAATATATGCTTAAAATGAGGGAAAAGATGTGTTTCCTAGTATTACCTAAGATATTAAGTTAGATATATCATTTGTAATTATATATTAAGTCATGAAACCCATATATATTCATATCATTATGATATAATTATAATTATGAGGGTACGATTTATTTTAGGGGGTGAGAAAGTTGCACCTTGAGATTTTGGAATATATTTTTCTCTAAATTAATAATATGTTTCATATCTTATTTCACACGAAACACGAAACTAAAATGATCCAAAATATATTATATAAATATTATAAATAAAATTATAATAATAATAAAACATATAGTAAAGAAAAATATATTACTCAGCAGGAATTTCTTAAATTTAGAGAATAAATAATTAATATAATTTAATATTAAAAAGGATCATTCTTTCTCAAAAAACTATTTTTTTGTATTGTGTATTATTTCCTAATAAATTTAATTAACCACTTTTAAAATATTATTATATATGAACTAATATATTAAAACTCATTAAATCAAAAATTTAAATGAAATAGAATTAATAACACTTTAAAACATGATTTTTCAATATAAATAGTTTTTATTTATATTTTCAATTTTTATTTGTGAAATAAATTTTAAAATTTTAAAATTTTAATTTTACAAAATTAAATTAATTTTTCAATTTACGTGTCAAAATTATCTTAGGGTGAATTTTCGATATTTTTATTTAACTTTTGAATTTTGGGTGAATAGTGAAAAAATACAGATTTTGCAAATACTGTCACTTTTATGAATAGGTAATAAAACAATAATGGTTTGAAGGTTACTGAAAACTTTTTTATATAAAAAATTTATATTTATAAAGTAAAATAAATCATTTATAAAAAAAATTTAATTTATAAAACTTAAATTCCACATTTTCGAAACTTAAGTAATAGTTTACTTGGATAAAAACTATTTTTGATATGTTTTGTTTTAACTAATTATAAAAAAGGTTTAATTCAGTTTTGTATTTTTTTTAATTCAAATAAATATTATTTTTTTAATAATAAACTAATTAATTTTATATAAATAAAAAATATTGATAATTTTATATTAATCATAATTTTTAATCAAAAAATACACTTTTTCTATAAATTATTTTTACATATTATGTGCACTAGTATCAATATTATTTTTTATCACACTTAGAAATTTTATTTAATAAAATGGATTTAATATGTGAAATCATTATTTCCAAATTACGTAATAAGATTCATTTTATTTTTAATCATTAAAATTAAATTACTTAGGTAAAAAATAATTAATGTGATAAAAACCAAAGATGGTAAAAGAGAAAAAATATAAGACTAAAAACTTCAAAACATGTTAAAAACATTTTTAAAAATGTATGGTTTATTATTTCTTGACCTTACCGATTCATCCACTCTATTATTTTTCATTGTTGGATTCATTTTACCTTTTAATTGTGACTTTCCTTTTATTTTATTAAAAAAAGGTCACCCCTCTCCCTTATAAAAGGATCCATCCCCACCCAACTTTTCTTTACACCCCAAGACTCTTGGATCCAACCAAAATCTACTCAAATAACTCATAAAAACTCATAAATAATTCTTATAATTTCTTTTCATATCAAATTTCCACCTCTCAAATCCTTAATCATTTTTACAAAGTTTCTCTTCCAAGGAGTAAGGTAAAAATTTAATTACTCCTTTTTCTTTTTTTTCTCATTATTTATTCTTATACCTACTCCAAATATAATCTAAAAATGTTGAAATAATTACATCAGTTTCATAAGTATATTAATATATTATTAGGTTTATGGGATAACCATTTTCTTTCTTCTTCTCAATCCATTGGAAATGAAAATGTCACTTGTGTTACGTGTGGACTACCACCTCTATAAGTGTTGTAATCCATTTTTAATAACTCCTTTAAATGTATAGTAAAAATGGGGAATTTAATTAAAAAGTATGATATTTAAAAAATTATTAATATTATTAAAATTTAAAAAAAAAAATCATACCTTATTTCCATTCTATGGAAAACAAAAACATTTCTCATGTGTACGTGTGAACTACCGTCTCTACGAAGCAACACATTCCATTTTTCATCTAGAATTTTCAAATTTAAAAAAAAAATATCTTAAAATATGATTCCACGCCATTAAAATATCTAAATAATATCTTTATACTTCTATAATAATGATATTATTCCAAAGGAGTCACTTTCTTTACAATACTCACCTATATATTGTTGTTAGTTCTTATTTGGGTTAGTTTAACCACCTATATAAAAAATACTATAAATTTATATCATGGATGAAAATTAAAACATAAATAACGGTTTCATTATAAATTAATTGGAAAATAATTTTTTTATGGTTCTATAATAGTTTTACTAATATTTAACTTATTATTAATATACCACCTTTTATTCATTAAAATTTACCAAAATAGGAACGCTAATGATTTCATATCCAAGAATTTTAACCAAAAATCTCATGGAATGAAATTAAAAATTTATAAGAAACTATAATACAAATATTATATTACATTAAATAATATATGAATGATCAAAATAATATCAAAGAATAGGGATCGAAATCGACATTAAAAATCATGTGTAGAAAAATTAAAATTACAAACATCTGAATATAAAAATAAACTATGAATAACTAGAAAATGTGTGGTAAATAATTATAATTTAAGCAAATAAAAGCTAATATATATGAATAATGTTATGAAATAACTGATTAATACAGTTATTATTTTATACAAAATGTTAGATTGTGTTCGACTAAGCAGGAATAAAAGGTAATGGTGTTTCATATCAATTTACTTTCCTTGAGACATGTTTTGTTTATACACCTAATTTAATTTAAAGGTGTGTATACTACCTATTATATATATATAATATCATGAATTTTCATTTATTCATGGTATTTGAATGTCAATTTCAAAATCTCTCTTTCAAGTGGTTTTTATTAAAACGTTTCTAGAGACATTTAGGGTTTTATTGATTAAAATTATTTTCTTGAGTCACAATTATTTACTTTTTGAATATGGTTTTACAATACTGTTTTATTATATTATATGATAATATTATAATTACTTACTCTTTAATTTCTGTGAAATTAAATTGATGAATTTCTATCTTCATAAAATTCTATGATGTTAAGAATAATTATCATTCTCTTCAAATGAGCTCTCTTACTTCCATGTTCATGTGGACTCTTCTTAGCAATGTTCTCATTTCTTAATTTTAAAACGAAATATATTTTATTTTTTGTTATCTTTAAATTTCCATTTACCACTTTTCAAATGAAATATTTATCATTATCATTATGATTTAAGTTTTAATAAAGGTATTTTTAGAAATATTGAATAGGTTTTTCCTTTCCTAATTGTATATTTTATCTTTAACTCCACATTTCCTTTGAAAAAAATATGTATATACTTTATCAGACTCCAATATTATAGATAATATTTAAAAGTAAAATTTTTCAAAATAAATCACTTCACTTTTTTGAAAATTACTTTTTAATGTGACTAACAATTTCTTCTATTACAACTATAGTAAAAATATTTTCTAAAAACCTTTTACGGTTGCTTTCACCATTATAATAATTCTACTTTAAAAATATTCCTTTCCATGTATTAAAATGTATTTCTAAATTATTTTAATTATTATCAATTTTGAAAAGAAATTTATTTTCTTTTATATTTTTCAAAAGTAAAATTTTGTATTTTAAAAAATAAATTCTTGATTTTAAATGGGATTTTCAGGAGTTTTATTTTTAAGAAATAAGTCTTTAGTATTTTTTATATCCACTCAAAGAAAATATTGGGGAAAATATTTCTTTTTTTAATATTTTTTAAAACATTTTTTTGAGTTTTAATGGATAATTTTTAAAAAAATATCAAGCTCAAAGTTTTTAGTTTTAAAGAAATCATTTTAAGGAGTATTTAAACATTTCAAAAAGTAATAATTTTTATTGTTTTATTATAATTGTTTTATCTAATATTATTTAAATGGTACTTTTCATCTATGTAAACATCCATTTATTTTCCTTATGTTACACTTGGTAGATTTTATTATGATATCATCCACCTTATTTCTCTATATGAATAAAAATGATGATGTTTTAAGGTAGTTTCCAATAAATCGTTCATTTCACATAAGTTAATGAAGTTATGATGAAATGATGAATGTTTTATGTTCATGTGGAATACTTATAATTTTTTTTATTCTTTGTTTCCAATAAATCCCTATGATTCATTGGTAAAAGTTTTATACCTCATTTGATAAAAATGTTGAGTGTGAACATGATACAGATTAGTTATATTCAAAAAACTGAGTGTGGATATAATGTGGATTAGCTACATTTACAATATTGAGAATGAACCTGATTTTGATTAGCTATATTCACAAGTTTGAGAGTGGAAACAATGAAAATTTTCTACGTTGACAATATTGAGTGTGAAAACAATGAGAATTTTCTATCTTTACAAGATTGATCATGGACACAAATAGGATTATTTGCGTTCAAAATATTGAGTGTAAACATGATATAGATTAGCAATGTACAAATGATTTAGCACACGATGAGGATTAGCTACATTTACATGATTTAATGTGAATAGAATTCAGATTATATAAATTCACAATATTGATCATGGACATAATACAAATTATCTACATTTAAAAGATTGATTGTGAACACGATGTGGATTAGCTATGTTCACAAGATTGAGCGTGGAAATGAAGAAGATTAGATGTATTCACAAGATTGAGTGTGAAATATATGTGTTTAGCTATGTTCAAAATGTTATTATTTACTTTGTTTATTACTATGTGATAATTCAATGCGACATAATTATGTTATGCTCCATGTCTCATGATTATTATCTCATTTTTCCGCACTCTTATTATATGGTTCATGTTTGTTCATTTGAGGTTTCAGGTCCTTCTATTATGAAATTTGGACAACTTTTATTGTTTCATGTTATTTTTAATAATATATTTCTCCTCTCATAATTTTTTCTCATATGATTATAATATAACCATTGATTTCATATTGATAAGTGTTCCCTTACTATGAATATGAGCTCACTATTTTCTTATGTTTCCCTTCCCTAGGTTATGAAGATGAGTACAACTTATGAAAATTGTTCAAGGGATTATAGTTTCATATAATTATGGATAAATGTTAAAAATTATCATAAAATAAGTTTCTTATGTATTTGATCTTCAAGGAAACTAATCCTTTCATTCTTAGGGTTATTTATTATTGTGATATGTAATGAGTAACATCCATGGATTTTCAAGGTATGTTTCTTTTAAATTATAGTGTATATTGTATTATTTTCTTCTTCTTTATAGGTTTTTTTCATGGTCAAATGGGTCTTGGAGTTTTTTTCAAATATTGGAGTCTTAGAGGGTGAACTGGTGGCTAAAACAAGGCCAACATCTAGCCAGTGGTGTTTGAAGTGTGGTCTATATTTTTTCAGATCACACTAGTGAACTAGTGGCTAAAGAAGAATGATTTGAATTCTTCCAAGTATACCAATCAATTATTGGATCCCATATTCATGTTCCATTGATGGTTGTTTCTTAATTTTACACCAAAATAATTATTTAACAAATCTTATCCCAAATACATTCCAAATGTGTCCATAAGCTCTTAGAGATCTCTACCATGGTTTTTTAGGCATCCCCTTCCTCTTCTATTGGGATTTTGAAGTCTGGATCAATTTGAGGCACCAATTGAGGTTAGATACATCCTTTATATGATTAATTATTCCTCTTTATATGGAATTGATTGTAGTTCTAAGCTATATTGTCTTTATTTATGGATCTCTAAATGGATATAATAGAAAATGTATGCTTGATTAATAGATCGGTGTTGGATCATAAGATTGTGTGGCCTATCTTTGATAAACCCTTGATCTACCATTAGCGATGAATCCTCTTTGGTAAGTTATTATAGATTTTATCTCTTGGAATTTCCTTAAACTATAATTCTAAATCTAGTTACTCAAATAAAATGGATTGAGTCTTATTCTTGTGAAAGTTGGTGTGCAGGTTTGATTCAGGTGTCATTTCTTGATGAGTCTTAGAATTTGGATTCAAATCAATAAAGGTAGGAATTCATTAATATATTGTGCCTTTGTATAGTTTCTTTTATAATGTTTGGTTTTTTTATATTCCAAGAGTATTATCCCTTACATTATAGGCACATTTGATGTACGTAGGGTGACCCTTGAGATCGTGCTTGATTATGTCATGTTATACCTTTTTATGTCATATATTACTTGTGTGATATTTCATAGAATATGTAATTTTTGATATATTATTTTCTTGATATTCTATCTATTATATGTGTTTTGTACATAGAAATTTGAATCTATGTTTAGTGTTCTTAGTGATAGGTTAACCTAAAAAACTTAGTTGACTCCTTATAGGGGGAGTGTGGATGACATGACCTGCTGATGGGGAACTTTCTTATGTATGGGAGAGTCCATTAGTTTTGTATTCACTTGGAATTTCAAAAAAAATACACCTATGAGACATGATAATGCTTCTATTATGTATTTTATTCCATTTACACCCCAGGCTATGTAGGAGGAAGCACTTAAACATGCTCCTACACCTACTATGGTGGTTTGGATGGTAAACCCACCCAATTCAAGAGTCTTATATATTGTGCCTTCTCGGGTTATGGGGGCATACAATATGATAGTTGATTATGCCTAATACTTTAAACTCTAGCATATTCCAATATTCAAAGGCATTGTTGGTCCTTAGGATTCTTAGGATTGTATTGATATCATTGAGGAAATATTTTACCTAGTAGATACACCTAAGGATATAAAGGTGAATTTGGATTCATTTATGTTATTGGTATCCACCATGAGGTAGTGGGGCTTCATGGGTTAAATAAGAAAGAGTGAGGGTCTTACTTGGGAATCCTTGAAGGAGTTGATCTTTGAATATTTATTTATCAACATGTTGAATTTTTACTAATCATTGAAGTTTATGGAGATTTAATAGGAGATGAAATTGATTTCTACTTACTCACCTCATTTCATGGAATTTCTATTTTTTTCTCCTCTTTTAACTGAGAATGAGGCATAGAAATCTAGTAAATTCAATATTTTTCTTCATATAGAGCTCAGATGTCAATTTTGTGGCTTTGAATTGATGATGTATTATAAGGTACTATAAAAGATCCTGACCTTCGAGAAGGTGATAAAGGAGGATAGAAATAAAGGGTTCCTTCTAATTTAAAGTTCATAGACGACTGTACTTCCTAATTCTATGATGGGTGCATATTATTGTAGAATAAATATGATGTCTGTGGAGGTACAGTAGGGTGGTAGTTAGGTGGATCTGAGTAGGGATTCTTTTATTCCCTCTATGGGAGTAGGTTTGACCAAGTGTTATAACTGTGGAAAGAAGAGACATTTTAGTATATAATGCACAAAATTGTGTAATAAATTTCATCATTATGAAAATATGGGTCATCTATTTTTATTTTGTTATAATATTCCACATCTAGATTTTAGGAACATGGTTCTAGGTTTAGGTAAGGGTCCTCAATAGCAGACCTGGGCACCATAGATGTTAGTGACTCAAACGACTTATGCACTGTTGAGGTAGGTCCATTCTCTAGAGATAGGCAATATTTATATGATGGATATGATTCCACACACTAGGGGAGATTTACCTTCTATAGTTAGTGGTCTAGTCTATATTTCCAATATTTTATTTAATAATTTTCTATATATGAGCCTCCCATTGTTTCATATCTACATAATTTTTTCTTTTTCTATATAAACCGGTTAAGTTATCTTTTAAGTTTATATCTCTTAACATTCCCTTGGGAAAAAAATTAAACCATTTCTAGTAATTCCAAAATTTCCTAAACTTGTTGCTAGATACAAACAAATATGGGACTTAATTATCTCAGTGATTAAAAATTTAGATGTGATATTCAGAATGGACTAGTTGACTAGTTATCGAGCTCATATCAACTACTGCTAGAGATGTTTTTTTTCACCATTCTAATAAGAGATAGATTTGAGATGACTTGTGAGTACGAACTTGGATTGGATAAGATGGTACCAGACATTAGTCAATTTGAAGCGATCATGGTGAAATTAATAGTATTATCTCTTATAGTGGATTCTGAATCGTCCCTGTATATCCTTCCTCTAGTGGTTAATTTTTATCAGGTTGTCTTCCCAGATAACTTCTCAAGTCTTCATCTAGATATGGGAATTGAGTTTGAGATTGATATTTTACCTAGGGTTAAATCAATATTGATTCCTCCTTGTTATATGTAACTAACTTATTTGAGTTATTTGAAGGTGTGGTTAGAGTATTTAGAGGAAAAAGTGTTTATCTAACTGAGCACATCTCCTTGGGGTGATAAAGTATTTTTTTCCAAGAAGTAAGACAGTAGTCTAAAACTCTATGTAGACTACAGGAAGTTGAATCAGGTAATGATGATAAAAAATAACCAATTAATCAAGATTGAAATTTTTTTCGATCATTTATTTTATCTTGGTGGTTTTCCAAGATTGATCTTCATTCAAGCTATCACCAGTTGTGGGTTAGATAAGGGGATACTTCCAAGATAGTGTTTAGAAGTAGATATGGATTGTATGAGTGTCTTATCATGATTTGTGTGTTGAAAAATAATCTAGTGGTATTCATGGATCTCATGAACAATATATTTCATACATACCTTGATTTATTCATCATTGTATTTTTGGATGATATCGGGATATATTTCAAGACATCAAATATGCTTGCTAGAAACCTTTTTATTGTATTGAGTACACTTTGAGTGCATTATATTTATGTTAAAATTTCAATGTTTTACTTTCATATTTATGATACTTTTTTCCATAATCAAGTTATTATTAAGGCATGTATTTCAATGGACTGGTAGAAGGTAGATTTCATGATGTATTAGACACATCCTAGGAATGTGTTCAAGATCAATAGCTTCTTTTCACTCGGGGGGTACTATTGATTCTTCATCCATAAATTCTTCAATTTGGTATCACCTATGATATATATAACCAAATGGGGGTGAAGTTTGAGTGTTCTGATCAGTGTGAATAGGTCATCCTAAAGATGAAAAGGTTATTGAATAAAATCTTTGTTTTGATCCTTCCTGATCTTGGGATTGGATATGCATTGATTATGATGATTAGGGTATCAATATCGGAGCTATGTTGATACAGGTACATTAGGTGGTCAGTTATGGGTCACGTAAAATATGACCCCCTGAGTGGAACTACCCAATACATGAATTAGAGTTGGAAGATGTGGTCTATGACCTGATTTTTCGACATCAATATCTCTTTAGTGATAAGTTTTTCATCTACATGAACCAAAATTGTATATGATACATCTTATCATAGTGGTATCTCAATCATAGATAGAGGAAATCGGTGGTGTGCCTACAGATATTTGAATTTGAGATGGCCTATCCTCAAGGGAAAGGTAATGTCATTGCAGATTCTCTTGGTAGGAAAATTCCAGAGACATGTGATCTTGGAGAGTGGCCTTCATGAGAGGAATGGTGTCTGATGAGTTTTATAGAAGAGTTTCTAGTGGAAGTATTGGAGGATTTTGGATTAATGACATGTAAACCATTGGTTATAATTTCTTTATTATTTAATCAAGTAATTTCCATCCAGGATTTGGATCCTAAGTTTACAATGATGCAGTAATACTTGGTGGTGGATGATTCTATTCTAGGGTCATCCTTAGATGATGAAGATATGATATATGTTCATGGGAAGTTGGTATTCTAGTTTCATTAAGTGAGGATATAATGAGAGAGTCTCATGATTTGAAATGGGTAGTGATTCTAGGGATAATTAAGATATACCATGACATCTGATGTTAATTTTGGTTTTCTATTATGAAAAAGGGATGTTGTAGGTTTCGTTTCATGATTAATTGTTTGTCATAAGGTAAATTGTGAGCATCATCATCCCAGTGGGTTACTTCATCCACTTCTGGTGCCTTTTTGTAAGTGGGATAATTTAATGGTAGAATTCATGATGGGGTTACCTATGACCACAATGAGTTCTGATGTTGTTTGGGTGATAGCCTATTAGCTGATGAAAGTGGCTCATTTCTTGTCAATTTGAGAAACCCTTTGTGTGGATGAGTTGGGGAAGTTGTGCGTATGGGATATCATATGCCTATATAGAGATCCTTTGAGAACTGTATCATATATAAACACACATTTCACATTGTGAATTTTTTAGGGTGTACAAAATTCTTTGTGTACTCGTTTGATACTGATTACGGCATATCACCCATGGACTAATGGACAGATTGTGAGGAAAATCATTATTTTAGATACAATATTACGACCATGCATTATGTACTTTTGTGGATATTGAAACATGGTATGTGTAATTCATGCATATGTTTTAGGGTCTTTTTAATGCACTAATTTATGTAAGTTAATTAATATTATTACCAATATGTAGAATATTTTACTTGTTTGGTGTTTTATGGAAGGATGCAACCAACATTTGAAAAAAGGAACAAAAAGAGATGAATTTTGGAGCTAAATGACACTTTGCACCATGACACGTAGCATTGCACTACAACAACATAATATTGAATTCATAATCCAATATCATATAGAGTGGAAGTAGATTGAAGAACTTGGAAGAATACATTTTCACATCATGATACTATTTCATGCCATTAGTTTCATATGGATTCACCCTAGACAGCTATTAAACAGAGTTCATAGCCTGTAACAATACATAATGTGAACTTCATTAACATTGTGAGTGTATCAAGACAGAAAATATTTTCTATAGTTGTAATCACCGCTCATTACACATCATGTAACCAATACACATCGTGAACTTGCTGTAAATTAAAAATCATTAAAGTAATGGTATTGAGGGTTTGAAAAAAAACATATATATTCACCCCTTAATCCATAAACCATTGGAAACATGATGGGTATATCTAATAACCTAGATAGAAAAATGGATTCTAGATACTTGAGTGACACCACAAATCCTTAATTCACTATGTTTCATCACTATCATTCTTCTTTGGGTATCCATGATTCTCGTTCCCATAAAATTTAACATGAGAAAGAATTTTTCTCTATATTGGGTGATTTGATTGTTGGGGGAGTGTTTTTTGGTATTTTATATTTTATTTTCATGTTTTGTATTACATTAACTATATTTTTAAATTATTTTTCTCTTTCTTTTTTAATTTCATGACCATTATAATGTGAATCGGGGAGTTTTATTTTACTAAATTAATTAATTTCCCTAGTTAGTTTATGACCATTACACAATATAGGTCAGTTCTATTTAAATAGTATTTTGGGTCACCTAGTTTTGTGATTGAACCTAGTAGATAGTCATTCAAATGGTTCAATTATAGGATTAGTGTAGGTTACCTAGACCAAGTATCCTAAATATCCAATTCCAACACCAAACATGAATGAACCCATGATCAATTGAATCCCTAGCACAAGAACCTAAAAATCAAAAAACCTAGTATGCCTCAAATCTTGATTTCAATCCTTATCTTTGTTGCATTATTTATCTATCACTAAATTATAAAACAATTTCAATTTCAATTTATTTAATTAATTTAGGGTATACAGACTGTCCTTATGGGTTAGACACTCATACTTTCCAAGTTCCACACTTTTATAGTTTGGTTGTATGAGTTTTATATATTATTAAATTTGTATAGCTCTATAGAAATTTAATGACACCCTACATACTATCAGGATAATCACCTATCCTTGCTTAAGTTTTTATACAAAAATAGCTTATAGGATTCAATTTATATGGCACCTTTTAAGGCTCTTTACGGTTAGTCCTTTAACTCACCACTATGTTAGCATGAGGTGGGTAAGGTAGAATTTGTGGAGCCAAGTATAGTAAAGGAGACCTCTAAGAGGGTATAGTTGATATGGAAGAGGTTAGTTACTACTCAAGTCATGTGGTGTTCATATGAATATAGGCATAGGTGACCCCTAGGGATTTTTTTGGGTGACTGGTTTTTCTTATGGGTGACTCTACAACTAGGGAATCAATAATTTTAGAGGCATGGGAAGCTATATCTGAGATTCAAATGACCATTTGAGACTAAAAAGTATATCGGGGTAGTGGAATATAATTTATATATCCATCCATAGTACCAAGGTACGTAGGATGTGTTTCATGTCTTCAATCTTGGGAGGTACATGAAAAATATCGACCATGTTATTGACTGCGAGGACATTAATCTGGAACCTAAAGCATCATTTTTGGAGAACCTAGTGTGGATCATATATTGTAGTGAGAAAGTGTTGTGACGGAAGATGTTTTCACTTGTCAGAGTTCTATAGTAGCATAGAAGAATTCATGAGGAGACATGGTAGTGTGAGGACAATGTTCAGGAACAGTGGCTTGAGTTTCATGATCGAGGTAGTTAGTGGAACTTTTTAAGGATGAGAAGTCATTAGACGGGGAGAACTACAATAACAACATTTTTTCAAGGTATGTTGATTTTAAATTATGATGCATCTTATCTTTTTTAATCCTTTATAGGTATGTTTCATGGGTGAAGGTGTCTCAAAGTTCAATTTTTTTATATTAGAGACTTATTAGGCTACATGGAGACTAAACCAAGTCTACCGACTAGCCCCGTGGAATGAAATAGTTATCCTATTATGATAGAAGTGGTGTATTCATTTATACATATCTAACCATCCCACGAGTGGCCGAGGAAAAATTCTTGGCATTCCACCAAGTGAACTGGCCCAATTGTGGTGCCCAAGTTTAGGTTTCATTAATGGAATTTACTTTATTTTACACTAAATAAATTATTAAACCAATACTCTCCCGAATCCAACCCTAATGTAGGAAAAACCACTTAGATAGATCTCCCATAGTACTATAAGCATACTCTTTCTCTATTTTTGGGGATCTTAATATCTATATTGATCTAGGTCATCAATTGAGGTTAGATCCATCCTTTTTAAGATTGATTCTTACAATTTCTTTGGAATTAAACATAGATCTAATTCATATTAGATAGATGTATCGATATCCAGCTAGATATAATATAGAATCAATGATTTATTGATAGATTGGTGTTGGGTCACAAGATTGGATGGACTTTCTTTGACCAATCCAAGATCTATAATTGACGATGAATCCTCTTTGGTAATTTAATTTATATTTCATCCCTTGGAATTTCTTTATTATATAGTTATTAATCTAGTGACTCAATGATGATGGATTGGGTCTTGTTCTAGTGAATGTTGGTGTGAAATAATGATCCAAATGTCTTTCCAGAGTGGGTCTTGGAATTTGGCTTTAATGCACTAATATTAGGATTATTTACCATCTTGGGCCTTTGAATTGTTTTTTTTGTCAGGGTTGGTTTTTTTATATGCCTATAGTATTGAACCTTACATGGTAGTTTCATTTGAAATGTGTATGGTGGCATGTGTGACCTTTCTTGATTATTTCATGTTATTCATTGATATATCATTTATTATTTTTGTGTTATTTCATAGCCTATGAAATTTGTGAAATATTATTTCCTTTATATATTTTATATTATATGTGGTTTGAACATATCAATTTGAATCTATGTTTAGTGTTCAGGTTGACAGGTGACCATGACGGACATAGCCACCTCCTTAGAGGAGAGTGTGGATGACATGACTAATTAGTGTTTGTTCTGTGTAAAATGGTTATCCCCTAATATTGGAATTATTATTCAATTATAAATTTTATACTCTATTGGATGAGTTTCCATATTTTTTGGTATAAAATATATTTGGGTAATGTCTTTATATATGAGATAGATTCCATTATTTGTGTGTGAAAATCATGTTTACCATCATTGATGAGCAGGTGATCATAATTCATAGGTATAACAAGTTTGTTTAAGGTAAATGGAGTTACTTATAATGATCTAATTCATGTAGTGAAAACATAATAAATCCTTTTGAAAAGGTCCCAAATTAGGTATGAAGAAGTTTTATGGTGGCTTGGTTAGTGCACATTCTCTCAATACTTGATTTATTGTATGCTTGTGTGACATTTAATTTTCTATTATGTCATGGACTTCTATATACATGTTCACTTATGTTAAGAATTTATTATTGGTTTCCTAATGGGTTATACTCACGTCCCTCATGAGATTCTTGGTGAGTGTGATACTTTATGTTCAGGGATATCGAGAAGGGAATGGTCTATATGGTAGGTTGTTGAGGAGAATAGATTTGGGATATTTATGGGGTACTAGGACAGACTCTGGATGGATTTTGCTTCACATACTTCCTTTTTATTACTACTTCAAGTTTTATCATTATAATTTATGGCCTGCCACTTCGGGGGTTTAGTTGATTAGACTTGCATGACTTGACTATAAATATTTTATATAATTTATTTGTAATACCCTTATACCATGTTATTTATATGGATTATATTTATATTCATTATTATACTATTATGGATATAGTTACTAAGGTTATATTCTCCCCATGTCACTTTAGAACCTCACCGTTGGTCAATAGCCTCTTGTGTACAAAGAGGTGTTCAGGAGTTTATGTGGAACTTCATCTTAGACCCAGTGATTTAGGTTAGGGTGTTGCATAATTTTTGAATTATTGAAATATATGTAAGTTTAGTTTGGGTAATTTCACTTGGTATCAAATTTGGTTGTAAAATTATTAATTTTTAGCATCGTACCCAGGAGTCTGAGTCAAGGGAACCTTAATGATCCTCCCATTTCTGGAATCTGGGATAGTCTTTTTAAGGTTGAATCTCTCTTCCAGTTTAGTTCTCCATTTTTCTTCATGGAATTAGGTGATAGTATTCCTTTAGAGTTCATAGGTTCTTCTCATATCATATAAGGAATCTAGTGGTCGGTGTGCTACCTATTGCGGTGAGAGACTATCATTTATCGCTTGGTGATCTCCCTAAAATATACTCTATAGAGATGGAACATTCTAAAAATAAGTTGAACCTATTTTATTTATTTTATTCATTATATATTGATTTGTTGATGATATATTATGTTGTTTAATTGGGTTTCTTCAATTTTATTAGACATGATATAATCCTAAAAATCCATCAATGGTGTCAGAGCCACATTCATCCTCAAATAAATATTTTTTTTATATTATTTCATGAATAATATGCATGTTATAAGGTTTTTGTGGTGGTATTATAATATATAAAGTGACATGGACATTTTTTGGTTGTTGGATCACTCTCTGATTCCTTAATATATAGGAAATCATAAGGTGTGATTCATTATTTATCTTAGTTGTGGGGCATGACTAGATGAATTGTAACATATGATTTATTGAATACAATCATTTGATGATGTTTCATAAGCTAATATATGTGATATCATAGCTTGTGGCTTGAATTATGCTTTTTGAAAAATATAGTGTCATGTCGTAATGGCAATATAGAATATATAATGAAAAACAAAAGTCTACCCATGCTAACACATATCATATACCACAAAGAATATTGGATTATGATAGATAGTCCCTATATATATCATAAAATATGATGTAGCATTAAAATGAAAATAATTATGTAAAATTAATCCGTGTTTTAAAAAAAATTCAAAAGTGTTAAGCATTATAAATAGAATATTTTTATGCTTAAATTAATTATAAAAAATTGATATTAATATTTCATGTTTAGAAAATAAATAAAATTTTATATTTATTTATTCATTTTTAATATGTGTACATATAAAATGTTTATATAATGTGAATATTATGTATTCTTAAATTTATATGATAAATTGATTCTTATAAAATTATCATGTCATGTTAGGTAAGACAATATTAGATTTATTTTTCATTAACCTTGATTTTAGTTTCTTATTAAAGTTATTGACTTTAGTTTGGAGTTTGAATTTAGTTTAAATATAATATGTATAAGATTTATGATGTAATAGAAATATCTCTTATGTAATGTATCCTTGTGTAGAGGAATTATGGTTCAGAATTTTTATTGTCCTGGAGGCTCATTCCTTGTCTAGAAAATTGGGGGTTGGCTATCTATGGTGCCAGGAAAACTCTTGTGTGGATTATTAATTTCATATAATTTAAAAATTTACATGAAAGGGTCTATGTACCTTATTAATGAGATGCATTTCAATATGTGTAGATATATTTTGATTCTATTTTTTGAGTGAGTAACACAAACTATGAGTTGTGTATAGAGTTATAAAATACTATCATTTTTACATATTAATTTAGTTGATGGAATAGGTATTCTATACTAAATCATTAGTCGCATAAATATATTAAGGAAAATAACATGCAATAATAAATATTTCATGTGAACCAATAGTTATGTACTGATTATGCATGTGATGTATATTAAATTGGTGAGTATTTAAAATAAAACCCCTCAAATACTAAGTGTGATATTCTTTCCAAATTAATCACATATAACCACCTCGATCATCCAACTGGGTAGGTTTGTAACACCCTAATATTTTAAAATAATAAAATTGGTATTGATAGTGTATATGATAAGAAACATCGAGCTTACATGAGAATTTAACACCCTAAAAATTTATGATATATTTCTTTTAAAATAATTTTGATCACTTTGATAGCTTACAGAACACACAACCCTGTAACAACATAAACTTTTATCAATGGAATTTTACCTTCTTAAAATTATTTTATATAGTATAAAACACATATATATAATTTATATCCCAACAAAATCATTATTATCATGATTGAAGAATGAAATAAGTGGCATTTATAGAAATTAAGGAACCAATATCGATGGAAAAGTAACATAACTGTCGGAATAGTAATATGACCATTGAGAAAAATAATTTAGAAAATAGAATAGTAATATCAATAATTAAAGTATAAAGAAAATTTACTCATCTTATAAATGAAAACATAATTCAATTATATCATGGTATAAGTAAATAAATGTTTTGAAAATGATAAATTAACTGTTGGTCTTTTTGTAAAATGTAAATGATTATTTACAATTTTATAAATAATATAATGATTTAAAAGAAATTTTAATTTCATAAAATAGATCCATAAATTGATATATTTTTTTATTATCATTATAAGATTATTTTATTATGCTTTAATTAATTTTTTAAATTATCATAAAATTAGTTATAATAATTAAATCAGTATTTTTGGAATAAATGATGATTTTTATTAAAAAAAATAAAAAACTCATATTTAGAAAATTATTTTTATAAAATAGAGTTTATTTTTGAAATCTACATTCTGAAAAATGAGTAGGGTGAATTTGGAATTTTTCTAAAATAGTTGAATTTTTTGTGAATAGTGAAATATGATAATTTGTGATATAAACTAAATTCATGAATTTTTTGGTCATTGTTTATGTATGGATGATATAATAACAATTATCTCAAACACTCCTTATATATTTAATATATTTATTCATGAGAATAAACACTATTGATAGTCTTGATCTAAAATACTAAACAAATAAATAAAATAATAAAAAAACACTCTTCTTCTCAACTGTAAATACTACCCCTAAACGCCTCTTCTCCTCACATATTATAAGACTTGTATCTTATCAAATTTATACCCAATTACATCCCCATGCCTCTTCCCCATTTCTATAATCTCCTAGTATCAAAAAAAGACCAAACCCAAGTGCATTAAAGAGTTTCTCATGAAGACAATATTCAAGAGGTAAAAGCCTCATTTGGTCTCTTTTAATTTATTTTATTCTCTTATCATATGCTTACCTCTTATTTAAAAAGTGGAATGATAATTATAATATCTTATATATAATTTAATTTTGTTTTTTTAATGAAATAACTATCATAAAATATTTTCTCCTCTCCTTTTATTCAAAAATGAAAATGTCGTCCTTGATGTGTCGATTCACCACATTCATGGATGACGAGTTTTCATTTTCCATTACCGCCATCAGGACTATTCATAAAACCATTATTATTGTCAAATAATATTTTAATATAAATATTATAACTTGTATAATGTTTTGTAACAAATATATAAACATGATATTAAATAAAATTAAACAATTTCATGGTGGTCATAAAAACTACCAAAATAAATTTAAACATTTTCATTAATGTTTTATCTAATGAATTATCCTTATAACATATAATAAAATGATATATGATACCATTTAAAATTATTTAAGTTCATTAATACTAAATAATTTCACTTCTGGATAATTTATTCCCATTTGATAAGAACCCCCCATATTTATACTCTAAGGAACTGACCATAAACCCTGAAATGAACAATCTCGTAACGATGAAATTGAACTCTATAACTTATCAAAATGACTATAAATGAACTTAATAAAATTTTAATAAATCAGGTAAATTTATAAGAGGTTATTAATTATGTAATTAATAAATAAAATTTTATTATATATGATATTAATTACAAGTACAAAAGGCATTCAAACATATGGTAAGGGGATTATCAAACCCAACTCCCTTTCTTTGGGTTATTCCACTTTCATGACAAATTTTTTATTATTAACATATCTTATTCATAAAAATTATTCTATTTTTTTCACAACTATGTGTGGTATTTTAAAAAAAAGGACATGATGTTTCATTTTTATGTATTTCCACATTCCATGCCTTTATCTAATTCTTCCTCTCATGATTATGATGATGATTCTATGCTTATGTTATTATGATTTTGATTATGCTTACCCAGGTCATATTGATTCATGTGTTTATTTATCCTCTTATTGGGATTTTACCTCACCCCTTTCTTTGATATATATTATCAGGTTAATATATGTACTAAGGATAATGTAAGGTTTAAAGGGACAAAGAAGAATATTTTTAATTTTTTTTTTGTTTTATTATTGTACATGTTATGTATATACCTAATTTTCCCATGAAACTAAACCTTTAAATCTTAGTTTTGTAATTATATCCAATTTTTTATCTTTAAAATGATGTAATATTCATGTAAGAATAATTAGGGTCTCTATAGTTGGTATCATAGCATGGTTTAATTAATTTGTGAATTAGGATTAGTGAATGTTACAGAAAAACCTTAGGATAATACAAAGTATATGAAGATTTTTTATAAAAAATATTAACATAGGGATCCCATAAGATATAAATTTAGTGTTAATTTCATAAATTGATAAATTATTTATGCTTTGTTGACTTACTTTTTGTTTTAACCTTTTATATTTTAGAAAATTGTGGGAAGCAAGAGACACCAAGCCAATAAATAATGTGAGGAATAATACAATGATTTTCCAAATGACATCCTCAATGACATGAGAGGTGGATTTAAAAACATTATATCAATTATTAACCATCTATATTGGGCTATGAATAACAAATTGAATCACATGGAATGTCAACCTTCACTTAAGAAGGAGTAGTTATCCATTGAGTTCTTTATACAACAACTACCATCAACATTTAGTGGATCTTCGTATCCACTCATTGTGGAAAAATAGGTTTGAAAAATTGAGAATATCTTTTTTGTACTCCACTATTCTGACAATCATAAGGTTATTATGTCATGGATTACAAAACAAACATCAAAAAGCTTTGAAGGTGTGTCTCAGGAATTTTTATCAATAATTATATCAAAATTGATAGATTCTTTAGTGGTTTAAAATCACAGCTTTAAAGGGATCTAGATATCCAAGAATTTGGGAGTTATGAAGAAGTGTTATGATGTTCTCTCAATGTAGAGATGGAGTTTAAATATTGGTCTCATGATTATGGATATAAGAAGAGAATAATGGAGTTTCATGTTGGTGGTTCAAATGAAAAAGGAGAAAAGAGGACCCAACCACCCATGTTCAAAAATATAAAAAGAAACGTTATGGGTAATTTCTCAAAGGGATTGGAAAATGATTCAAGTGTAGGAGAGAAGGACATTAATCTCATGAATTTCGAAAAGACATGAATAAGCCATCCAACATTATGGAGGAAAAAAGAACACCACCCATGGTGCAATGCTTCAACTATAGGGAGCAAGGGAACTATGCAATAAAGTGCACTAAACATCAAATTATTAAGGGTAATCAACATCATAAGTCACTAAATACAATGGATCAAGGTAAATAATATTCCATCACTACTGCTAAAGTGGAGTAAGAAAACTATATCATACAAGGTACACTTCTTATTCACTCAAGAATGGAAAAAAATATTATTTTATTTTGTTTATACTCAATACTTTATATCCTAAAAGATTTCTATAAATACTGAATCAAATCCATGATATATTTAAATATAGAAATCCATAAATAACATAGTGGTTCAATCATTGAAATCCAAGTGTTTAACTTCTCTCCTATTAGTGTATGTGGAAATATTCTTCTAGTGAATCTCATAATACTTTACTTTTTAGAATTCATCACTATATTGGGAATGGATTGGATCTCATTATATAGAGTGAACGTCAAATATCAGGAAAAGAAAATATCTTTTCATATTCCAAACCATCCCATGATCCTCTATAAATTCAAGGAAGATCATGAATCTCCTTTAAAAATACCACAATGGTGTGGGTGTTAATTCCATGTGAAGAAGAATTCCTTGATCAAATGGTTGAGTCAAAGGAAGGTATCAACCTAGAGAAAATTCCCATTATGAGGGAATAAAGTGATGCATTTTTTGAGTAGTTACCTAGACTTCCCCTAGATTATCAGGTAGGGTTCTCAATAGTACTCTTACTCAGAGCTACGCCTATATCAAAATTTTCCTATAGGATAGCCCCAATATAACTAAAGGAGTTAAAGAAATAGCTATAAGAGAATTTGGATAAAGGGTTCATATGCCCGAGTGCATCATCTTGGGGTTTCCTAGTGCTCTTCATAAGGAAAAAAGGATAGATCAATGTAGTTGTGTATTGATTACTAGGATCTCAATAAGAACACCGTAAAGAACAAGTGTCCTCTTCCAAGGATTGATGACTTGTTCGATCAACTATGAGGAGCTCAATACTTCTAAAAGATGGATCTTCATTCCTGGATATCGCCAATTGAAGGTGATGAGGGAATATATTCATAATACTTCCTTTCATGAAATGTATGGGAACTATTAGTTTCTAGTGATGCCCTTAAGACTTATTAAAGCCCCTATAGTCTTCATGTATTTTCTGAATAGAGTCTTTATACACTACCTTGAAAATTTTATGGTAGTATTTATCAATTATATTATCTTCTACTCCAAGATAAAGGAGGAACATTTAGAACATCTAAGGATTTTTTTGATGACATGAAGGAAGAAGAAATTTTATTCCAAGTTCCCCAAGTGAAAATTATGGATGCAGGAAGTCACATTATTAGGACATGTGATCACAAGTGAGGTAATTTATGTGGACCCTTCAAAATAAAAATGCAATTGATAAATAACCTATACCCACTTATCTCATAGAAATATGCAGTTTTCTTAGATAAGTAGGGTACTACATACATTTTTTGAGAAATTTCTCATGATTTTCTATCTATCTAACTAAGTTAACAAGGAAAGGGGTAAAGTATTTCTAGATGGAATAATTTGAGGAAAGATTCAAGGAGTTGAGTAAGAGACTAATCACTTCACCTGTACTCACACTACTAACAAGGAGAGAAATGTTTTTGATATAAAATGATATATAAAAGAAATTATTGGGTTCTATACTCATGAAAAATGATAAATTGATAGTCTATACCTCAAAACAGTTGAAGATTCATGATCAGAACTACCTGACACATGATCTGGAGCTAGTGGCAATTATTTTTTCCTTGAAAATCTGGTGGAACTGCCTCTATGGTGAGAAGTGTGAAATATATACTGATCACAAGAGTTTAAATAATATATTCACATAGAAATAGAATAATATGTGTCAAATAATATGTTTGTATCAAATCAAGAACTAGGATTACTTTATTCAATACCATCTGGGAATGGTGAACAATGTAGCTGATGCTCTTACCAAAAAATAACCTACAACTCTATCCATGATACGGATTGAGAAAGAATCTATATTCATGGATATGAAAATGATGGATTTGGAAATAATAATGGTAGGGAATACATGCTATATTTCACAAATGATTACCCAAAAATATATCCAAGAGAAGATCAAGGAGGCATAAATGGATGATATGGAATTACAAAATAAGGTGAATGCATTAAAAGAAGGAAAGTTGCATGAGTTACATATTGATGATAATGGTGATTCGGTTTGGAATGAGGATTTGTGTGCCTTTGTCACCTAGGATAAAGAATAGATATTGAATAATGATAGAATCTCACCTTTATAAATCTATTATAGAATTACTAAGATGTTATGTGATCTTTAATAACACTTCTAGTGGGACAACATGAAGAAGGAGACTACATAGTATATCTCATAGTTCTTGGAATTCCATCACGTTAAAGAAGAGAAATATATTTATAAATGGATGATGAAATCATTTCCTATAACCTTGTGGAAAAATATGAATGTCACTATGGACTTTTTCCCTGGTATCCTAAAGAAATCCAAAAGAAACAATCTGATATGGGTTATGGTGGATTGACTCACCAATATTGACAACTTTATCTCTATTTGGGAAGATATATCACTTGAAAAACATACCAAGATATATGTGAAGTCAGTGGTGAGGGTGTATGGGGTTCCACTTTCAATTTTCTCTGATCATGATCCAAGGTTTAAATCTAAATTCTAGAAAATTATTCAACATTATTTGAGTATTGAAATGAATTTCAGTACAGCATATCACCCCCAAATTAGTGGATAATCTAAAAGAACTATTTAGACACTCAAGGGAATGATAAGAGCCTACTCAATGGAATAAAAAGGTGGATTGGATCAGCATATCCAATTAGTTTAATTATCAGACAAAAATAGTTTTCACTTGAGTATTCGGATGTCTCCCTATGAATATCTATATGGGAAGAAATGTAGTACTCCAACTTGTGGGGTTAAAGTTGGAGAATGCAAGTTACTTGGACCTAAACTTATGGAATATATGACAGAGAAATTTTATGCCATCCAACTTCAAATAAAAGTTATTCATAGTTGGAAAAAGAACTATGCTGACAACCATTGAAGGGATTTGGGATTTAAATTTGGAGACAATTTCTTCCTTCAAATATCACCATGGAAGATATTCATGTGGTTTGGAAAGAATGTGAAGCTTATCCAAAGGTACATTATCCACTTTAAGATCCTTGATCACATGGGAGAAGTGGCCTATCAGCTTTCAATTCCAAAAAATATGGATCAAGTTCATGATGTATTCTATGTATCACTCATGAGGAAGTATATACCTGACCCCTCACATATACTGAATCTGGAGATGATACAACTATGGAACAACCTCTCATATAAAGATAAACTAGTGAAGATCTTGAACCATAGGGAAAAATTATTATGCAACAAGACGAATTACTTCGTCAAAGTATTTTGGAGGAACTATAAATATGAAGAGGTGATATGGGAACTAGAAGAAGTGATGAAGGAGAAGTATCCTCACCTATTTTCACCTTAGTAGGTAAAATGAAATTTCTATGACGAAAATTCAAAAGGGGGAAGAATGTAACGAATCAAACTTTTATCGATGTAATTTTTCCTTATTATAATTATGTTATATAGTATAAAACATATATATAAAATAGAAAACTCAATAAAAGAATTATTCTAATGATTAAAGAATTAAATAAGTGGTATTTATAAAAATTATGGAACCAATACTGATGAAATAATAACTTCACCATTGGAATAGAAATATGACCATTATGAATAGTAATTTGGCCAATAGAATAGTAACATCACCTATTAAAGTATAAATAACATATAGTCATCCTATAAATGAAAATATGATATAATTATATCATGGTATAAGTAAATAAAGGTTTTAAAAATGATAAATAAAGTGTTGGTATTTTGTAAAATGAAAATGATTATTTACAATTTTATAAATAATTTAATGATTTGAAAAATCATAAAATATGTTCATAAATTAATACTTTTTTGTATTATAAGAATAATATAATTTTATGAGACCTTAATTAATTTTTCAAATGTGTTATAAAATCTATTATAAAAATAAAATCATTATTATTTGAATAAATGATGATTTTAATTAAAAATAGAATTTCTCATATTTAGAAAATTATTTTCAGAAAATTGATTTTTTTTTAAATCTACACATTTAAAAATGTTTATGGTGAATTTTTTCACTTTTTATAAAATATTTTAATTTTTTTCTGAATAGTGAAATGCAATAATTTATGATATAAGGTAAATATATCAATTTTTTAGACATTTTTTATGTTTGGGTGATTTAAGCACCGGTATCTCAAACTCTCCTTCTCTATTTAATATATTTATTCATTATAATAAACACTATTGATATTCTTGAACCAAAATAATAAATTAATGAATAAAGTAATTAAAAAAACCTCTTTCCTCCCCTATAAATACCACCCATCACTACCTCTTAGACTCACACCTACTAAGCCTTGTATCTTATATAGATTATACCCAATTCCATCCCCAAGAAACTTTCAAATTTCTAGAAGATTCTGGTCTTAAAAAAAGACCAAATCCAAGTTTCTTATGGAGGTTCTCAAGCATACAATATTCAAGAGGTAAAAGTCTTCTTCTTTACCTTTTAATTTCTTTTCTTTTATTGTTATATCTGTAACTACCCTAACCAAAGTGGCATGAAAACTAAATTAACTTATATATACTATAATTTTATTATGTCAATGAAATATTCATCATCAAATATTTTCTCTTCTTCTTTTATTCAGAAATTAAAACATCATCTGTGATGTGTCGATTCACTGCCATCATGGAGAGTGAGTTTTCATTTTACATTACCGCATTCTAGGATGGTCATAAAACCAGTATTAGGGTTAAATAATATTGCAATATAAATATTATAAATTTTATCATGTAATTAAACCAATATATAAAAATTATATTAAATAAAATTATGTAAGTTTGTAATGGTCATAAAAATAACTAAAATAAATTAAAACATTTTTATCAATGTATTATCTAATAAATAATACTCACCCCATATAATTAATTGATACATCAGAACATTAAAAATTATGTAATCTCATTAATACCAAATAATTTCACTTCCAGATATGTTATTCCAATTTTAAAAGAACCCTCATATTTATACTCAAGGGAACCAACTATAAACCACAAAACAAAAACTCCTAAAATGAAGAAATTGGACTCTATAACTCATCGAAATAACCCTAAATTAACTTAATAAAATTATAATAAATGAAATAAATTTAAAATAGGTTTTGAATTATTTAATTAATAAATAAAATTTGATTATCTAGGATATTAATTACAAGTGAAGAAGGCATTCAGACATAAGGTAAGGGGATTCTTAGACCCAACTCTCTTTATATGGGTTATTTCTCTTTCATGCCAAATTTCAGTGTGAATATTATTTTAATATTCATAAAATATAATTTCAGTTTTATTCCTTATTATTTTAGGATATATTAAGGTTTAAAAATTTTTTTATGGTAAATATAAAAAATTTCCAAAGAAATATTCTTTCCAAAACACATTTTGACTCCTCTTGAGTTGTTTCTTCTTCGCTCAAGAATGATGAATCTTATACTAAATTTATTTTTCTATTTTTATTTTGGGAACCAAAATTTTATTAATTATAGATGAAATCCTTATTAAACTCATTCCTTTTCATGGGTTACTTCATAAATTTTATTGATATATTTTATATGTGGTATGCATGATTATGTAAATGTTATGATATGATGGGTGCACCCGGAATTATATAACTTCAATGAATTTGGTAATGTGTTGTATCTAATGAGGTAATCTAAAATATTCATAAACATGAATATATATTTTTTTATGATGATTTATTTTAATATTATTAACCTATTCTATGTGTGAACATGATGTTATCTTTGTTCACAGCTATGTGTGGTATTTAACCACTAAGACATGATGTTTTGTTTTTATGCATTTCCATATTCCATGACTTTATATAATGATTCCTATGGTGACTAATATGATGATACTATGATTTTTTTATGATGATTTTTTTTTATTATCACCCATGTTATATTTATTCATTTCCTTATTTATGCTCTTATTATTCTTTTACCTCACCCCTTTATTTGATTTATATCCTCAGGTGATTATCTGTACTAAGAAGAACATGATATTTAAATGGATAAATAAGAATATATTTATTAAATTTTTGGTTTTTTTATTGTAAAATTTATTTTTGTGCATAATTTTACAAGGAAACTAAACCATAGGATACTGATTTTATAACACTATTAGGTTGCTTATCTTTAAAATAAAGTAATAGTCATGTAAGAAGAAGTAGGGTTGCTATAAACCCTGAGTCTAAATGAAACATAATATTGTATACCATTATAACCTATATGTTAAATTGGTGGTTATTAATATAACTAACTAAATTTTGAAAGTTATGGTTATCTACTTATTATAAATAAAAAAATAATCATTTAAAATAAATAAATTTTTTTCTGAAAAACTGTATTTTTCTAAAAAACGGTTTAGTCGCCCTTTGAACACGTAATTTAAAATTATATTTTACCAATTTTAGAAAATTTAATTGATAAAATAAAATAAAATTTTTAAATAATCATACAAAAATTATTTTATGGTGAATTTTTTGGACTTTTTTGAGATGTTACATTTTTCAATGAATAGTGAAAAATACTAATTTTTATTAAAACTACCTTTTTGTTTAAATTATTTACATGGTTATATTATATTTTAAATATTTTTATAGTATAATTAGTTAAATTATATTAAAATTTAACTAATTTAGGTCTTTTTTAATCAATTTCATGTTGAATTTTGATATTAAAACCTTATATACTTATGAGAATTTTCCCTTTCTAAACCTAATTTTTCATCATCTCTGCAGGTATAATTTTAAATTGTATTATTCCATATAAGAATTGAATTTTTAAAAATGGATTACATATTTTTAATGAAATTAATATATATTATCTATTAAGGTAAACTTAATTTTTTACCATTATTAATTGTGAAAGCAATGAAAATTAATTAACATAGTTGAGATAAAAATGGGTTTACCAGGGGGTTAAACTAAAAAGATAAGGGTTGAAATGACATTAAAACATATAAAACACCCATTTAGGGATAAATTTTAACCTTATAAACTCTAATTATATTTAATTCTTTTGTCGTGATTAAAATTTGGGGGTAATTGATTGTTTTTAAAAATTCTATTTGTGTCGTCTCCTACACTTATAAAGGTCACCCCATCTCCACCCCTATTCACACTTCCAAAGCCATTTGGTTTAAAAACTACCTACCAAAATCACTTAATTACTCTAATAAAAACATTCTGGAGACATTTGATGAGCATAAATATAACCTAGGAAGGCTTTTGTTGCAAACCTAAAGAAGTTGTTTGAAGAATAGGTAATATTTTTATACGAATGCTTTTATTTTGTTTCTTATTAAACCTCCTTAAAATATTATTAAACCTTGATTATATAATATAATTAGTATATCACAAATATTTTTATTTTCTTATGTTAATATCATGACCTATATCCATCTTTTATTCCATAAAATGGGAAATAAAACTATCGATCTTGTGTATAAAAGATTACCACCACACGAACCGATGTGATTAGTTTTCCATAACCACCTTTAAATGATGCATATAATGATGTAGTTACCACATTTATATGATATTTATGAATTTATTATACTTTTTTAATTTTAATATAAAATATAAATTCTTACATTCCATTTCGTTTAAAATACAATAATGTCGGTCGTGTGTACGGTAAACTACCGCCTCGTGAAGTGAGTTGATTCATTTTTCACTTAGGATTTATATGGATGTTAAGAAGTAAAAATTTATTAAATATATGTGATATATATGAAATTATATTAATTTTTAAAAATTAATATATCACCCCCTTCCTTACCCTTTCACTCATTAAGGAAATGATAACGTCGTTTATGTGTACGTACGGCCTACCGTCTCCACAAAGTGATGTGATCCATCCACCATGTTCAAATTTAAATAATGATTATAAAAATATATATAATCAAATAAAAAATGTTATTTATAACATTAATATCATTATATGTATTATGTAACTATATAATATTTATAATAATCATAACTTTCATGACAAAACATGCATGATAAAACAAGGCAATTAATGCCCAAAACAGTGAAAATAATGAAATATTATTAACAAATAGGTCATAAAATTTTATAAGTTGATCATATATGATATTATAAATATTAATATAGTTCTATTATAAATTAATAATATTCTTAAAACCCTTATATAATATTTTAAATTACGTTCAACCAAAAGGAAGTGTGAGGTAAGAGACTTCATCTCAATTTCTCTTTATTGAGGCATATTATAATATTATGCATAGAATTTCTTTTATATGGTTTATATAAAAAACCATTTCCATTCAATATCATGAATACTTGATACTTAATGGTATTTATGTTTTAATTTTAATTATTTCATTTAAGGGTATTTTACTTAAAAATTACCAAGTGGTAAAAATTTCTATAACTCAATTTCTTTTCATTGGATTATATTACATATTCATTGTATTTGACATTATATGATTATGTGTGTAAATAATTTTAATTATATTATGTTTTAATAAAACTTTTTTTATGTTTATTTACATTTTATACAAATAATAAATTCAATGATTAATTCTCACTTCAATATTATGATATTTATAAGGGTTTATTTCATAATCTCATTTTAATTAGGATTGTTCATACCTGAATTACAATTGAAAGAAATTATTTTATCATTGTATAATAAACCCAATTAATTTTATTAAAAAAAATTATTATTGATATTTACATGTAATAGTTCTATAATATACTCTTTGGTACTTAAAATGATTGAGAATATTTTTTTATGGAAATCTTACTTTATTTCTCTCTTTGGTCAAAAATACATCTTCATCAAAATTAATGTCTTTTAAAAATGTTTTCAGGAATATTTTTAACCTTTTAAAAAATATTTATTAAATATATTTTCACCCATGTTTATTTTTTACCAAATAAAATTTGAATGGAATCTTCACGCAATTTTCAAAACAATTTTGGTTTGGATTTTACTAAATATGTGAAAAAAATATTTGTTTAGAACGTGCGACATGTAAGTAATTTCCAACCATCATAAACACTCAATGTTTTAAATATTCCTTTATAGGTTTCAAAGGTTATTTTCAAAAAAATTAATTTTCAATGTGTTTTTTTGTAATTTTAATTTAAAAAATATAATTTCTAGGTAAAAAGTTTATTTTCCTCATGAATGTTTTTAATGAACTTTTTATTATATATTTATTAATTAATAACATCAACACTTTAATGTTATTATAATCCACTGGGGATATATTGTATTAATTTCATCCTTATTATTTCTCTAGATATTTTATGATCATTTTGGATTGGTAAAGTTTTTACATTTTATTTATTGATTATTTTTTGTGATCATTAATTTTCCATTGAAATATTCACTTTATTTTCATCATTGGACATTACATTTCCCCTAAATATTCATATTATTTATCTTGTATATACTTATTAATTAAAATGTATATCATTTATGTATATTTTATTTTACATTGAAAGTGATATAATTAACTGGGGAAATTATTATTAATATTTATTCCTTAGTAGATATGGAAATTTTTTGATAAGTCATGTAGTTCATGAATTATATCGATTACTAAAAATATAAAGAATGATTTGGACATACATTTGTGGGTGGGGTTAGATTATATATATCCCCTCTATGCATTGATAGTCTCGTGGGTTGAATTATTTGGATAGCCTTAGTTAAATGGGTTTTTAATGCATACCTACCCATCAGTTTTAAACATTATTATAAAAGGTCTTGATAGTAGAGGTTTCATGATTCCTAAGATCATGACATCTAATAATTAATCATTTACCTCATTAATAATTCAATTATTGTTATATATGATATTTTCGCAATGGAATTATCAATGGATGCATTTCATTCTCAGTATATTTATTAAATGGAATGTTTTTTCATTTATTTACCTTGACATATTGATTATTACTAATATAATAATGATAGTTAAGTTATTGATTAGATAAAATGTGTGTTTAGTAATTTATCCTTCCATATTTATTTTGCCTTATCAAATCACGATAGTAAAATTATTTAAATTGCATGTGTGTTCAGTTATTTACATTTCCATGTTGATTAGGATTATTGATTCATGATATATTCTGATGTAATTAACCATTACAGAGCATTTGAGATCACTATAATTTTGTTTCCTTTCCTATAAATCCAAGAAGTGTGTTGTGAATGATATTAAAGGATATGCTAGATGAAATAATGATATTTTAAAAAATATATGTTCTAATTTGTTTGTTCAAATGTAATATGGGAATCATGTATGTATATAGTTTACCAAGAATACTAAACTATTTGGTCCTTCAGGATGTGATTACTTGTATCTTATACTAATGTAATAAAGTGAACACTAGCTTTGGGATACTAGGGTCAGGATCATTATTGTCGGTATTAGAGAAAATTTAGTAGAAACCTTGGGATCTAGATTTAAGAAAAAATGAATTAGGGAATATAACCCTATTATATAATTTGAGGAAAAGTATAGAAGAACATCATAAAGTTTTAGTGAGGAAGATATTACATGTTTTTCCTAGAAATAAATTTTTTTCTATATACTACAAGTGGACATAGTTCTAAAATAGATTTACCTAGGTGTAATAACTTCTAAAAATTCATGTCATACTTGACTCAAGAATTACCTGGTACATGAAAATGGGACTTACTGTGCACCAAGTTTGACACTATTCGGGGATATTATTTGGATAATACACATTTTCATTACAAACCACTAGTAAGTATTTAAATATATGATTATAATGAATATCCTAGGTTAAAATTAAGGTATAATAGATTGAAAATAATATTCCATGATTTAGATATCCTATAAATGATTATGGTTTTCCCATTATGATTATTGTTTCTTACACTATGACTTTTGGTTTTAGTCAATGGATGGAACCCAAAGGAATCATGTTGACATTGAACATAAAGTACAATGTTGATACTATGAGAAACCAAATGGTATAATGATAGTAGTTGAATATATATTGATTATTCCTAATCAGTTATCTCGTTATATGATTAACAACCTATACCTTAACCAACTCCCGAACTCACTAAAGAAAAGGAGGATGGAGTTCTCAAAGAGCTCAAGTGGTGGAGACCATGGAGAAAATAAGGATAAGATTCCTTTATGTCATAAATTTGGAAGGAGACACCTAGTAAAGAGTCTCAAAGGAATGGAAAAAAAGTTTTATGTGTGGAAAATAAGGGGATAAAAAATTAATTTATGAGAAAAATGAAGAGTATGATTGAAGGAAATAAATATCATACTAGGGATCCATTTATAATTCTCTATTTTAAATTTGGGGATCTTGGATATTATCTGAGTTGATGCCCTATTATAAAAGTTAACCCCTAGAATAAATAAGCTTATATGTTAAAATATTATGGTTAAAGTATTTATGTATTGAGATTCAGTAATTAAATAGTAGAATTATCTTTTTTACCAATGGTGTTTTGGTTATAAGAATCACGAATCATCTAATGATTTTGTTAAATTTTATATATATATATATATATATTCAATAAATTAAGAGTTATGGATATCATTATGGGTTATGAGTTTAAGGTTAATAATAATTTCAAAGTCTAAAACACCCCTATCAAAAAACTGTGTGGTAGGGAAATAACATGATTAAGGATATTTTTGGAAAAATTTTACGGGAATACAACCCATTAGTTTAGTATATGAAATAGTTATTTGAGGAATAATTTCTTTAATTCTTTTGGACTTAAGATTAAAGGTATTTGTAACCTTTAAGGGTAATATTATCTTAGATTTTATAGTAATTACGAGCTATCAAAATTTGGGAATGTTGTAGGGACTCTATTAATATAGTTTTTAAAAAAGGAAAACTCATTGCATCTAGCAAATTCCATAGGCTTTTAACCCACAAATGAAGGACGATAAGGGTTTAGTGCCTACCACTGGCCTACATGATGTTCTGGTTAATATGTCATTGTTTTTACTTAAATTATTTGAAGTATAAATAGTAATTATGAAACAATGGTGTTACTGTTGATGTTTAGAGATTAATGTATTATATTGGAAAATTTTTACTAACCATATCAGTTTTGAAAAATATTCGGAGACAGATGGAAGGACTTGCCACTATTTTAGGGATTTTATTACAAAAAACCAAGCTTTTTTTAAAAGAATTTACCTTCTTAGAATTATGTTATATGGTATAAAACACATACATATCATAGTGATACCAATAAAAACACCATTCACATAAATGAATAATTAAACCAGTGATATTTATAGAAACTAAGGAACTCATATCAATGGAATAGTAACCTGACTATTGGAATAGTAATATGACCATTAAGAAAATTAATACAAGTAATTGAATAGTAACCTCACGATAAATGTATAAATAAAATTTATCCATCTTATAAATGAAAATATGATATAATTATATCATAGTATATATAAATAAATGTTTTAAAAATGATAAATTAAGTGTTTTTTGTGAAATGTAAATGTTTATTTACAATTTTATAATTAATATAATGATTTAAAAGAAAAATTATTTTCATAAAAAAGATTAATAAATTAATATTTTTTCTGAATTATAATTATAAGATAATATTTTTAGACTTTAATTAATTTTTCAAAGTATCATAAAATTCGTTATAATATTAAAATCAGTATTTTTTGAATAAATGATTATTCTAATTTAAAATGAAATTTATCATATTTAGATAATTATTTTAATAAAATGGAGTTCATTTTTGAGTTCTATAAATTTAAAAGTGGTAAGGGTAAATTTTTAGTATTTTTCTAAAATAGTTGATTTTTGTGAATAGTGAAATATAGTAATTTGCAGTATTTACCAAATACATGAATTATTGAATCATGAATTGTGTGTGGATGAGGTAAGAACCCATTTTTTTGAACTCTCCTAAACCTATTACTTTATTTAGTCATAATAATCAACACTATTGATAATCTTGAGCCAAAATAATAATCTAATGAAAAAAATAATCAAAAAACACCCCTCTGCTCCCTAAAAAATACCACCCCTCACCACCTCTTCTCCTCAAACCCCATAATACTTGTATCTTGTATATGTTCTACCCAATTATTTCCCCAATATTATTCCCCACATACAAGGGCTTTTGGCCTCAACAAAATACCAAACTCAAGTGCCTGAAGGATGTTCTCAAGGATAAGATATCCAAGAGGTAAAATCCTCAATCCTTCTCTTTTAATTTATTTTGTTTTCTAATCCTATATTAAAATATCATATCCCAAAGTGGAATGATAACTCTATTATCATATGTATTTTTTTAATTTATTATTATAATGGAGTTTCCATCATCAAATCATTCATCCCCTCTTTTTTCTAAAAATGAAAACACCACACGTGACATGTTGATTCACCACATTCATGGACAATGAGTTTTTATTTTCCTTTACCACATTCAAATATGGTCATAAAACCATTATTATTGTTAAATCAGATTTTTTTAATACATATTATAATTTATATTATGTTCTCAAACCAACATGTAAACATAATATTAAATAGAATTTTATATGCTTTTTATGGTCATAAAAACCACCAAAATAAATTAAATCATTTTCATTAATGTTTTATATAATGAATCATCTTAATACCATATAATAAATTGATATATAAGACCATTTAAACCTTTTTAAGCTCATTAATAACATATAATTTAAATTCTATATAATTATTCTCATTTTACATGAAATTTCATACTTATATACAATTGATTCACTCATGAAATCCAAGAAAATAAACACTCCAAGAATGATAAAATTGAACTCCATAACTCATCAATGTTGACATAAATGAACTAAATAAAATTATAATATATCCAATACATGTATAATTGGTTCTGTATTTATTAATTAATTAATATAATTTTATTATTTGGTATATTAAATTTAATAAATCATTCAGACATAAGATAAGGGGATTCTTGAACCCAACTCATTTTATTTGGGTTATTCATCTTTCATTCCAAATTTATGAGTGTATATTATTTTAATATTTCTAAAATATAATTACATTATCCTTAAATTTTATTTTCTAGGATATACATGTTTCCAATATTATTTTATGAAAAATAAAAATTTTCCCAACAAAACTCTTCTATCCAAAAAACATTCTAACTCCTCTTGAGTTTTTACATCTTCACTTAAGATGAATCTTCTACCAATTATGTTTTATCTTTTCACTATGTAACCCAAATTTTATTCATTATTGATTTAATCATTATGAAACCCATTCCTTTATATGGTTTACTTCAGGACTTTAATTGATATACATTTTTTTTGGCATGCATGATTATGTAAATGTTATGATGTGATGGGTGCATCCAGAATTATATAGCGCTCAAATTCATTGGGTAATGTGATGTATCCCATGAGATAATGTGAAATATACATGAAATTGATGCTATATTTATTCACAATTATTATTTTGGTATTATTTATTAATGTTATGAATGAACATGAGGTTATCTTTTCTCACAACAATGTTTAGTATTTGACCACAAAGGCATGATATTTCATTTTTATGAATTACACATTCCATGTATTTATATAATTCTTCCTATCATGATTATTATGATGATCCTATACTTATGTAATGATTATTATTATTATTCTCATCCATTTTATATTGATTTATATCCTTCTTTATCCTATTATTGGTATGTTAACTCACCCATTTCTTTAATGTATATCCTCAAGTGACTATGTGTACTATCGATAACATGAGATTTAAAGGGATAAAGAATAATTTTTTAAATAAATTTTTAAGTTTTATTATATAAATTTTATGTATGGTTCTAATTTTCCCAAGACACTAAACCTTTGGATCCTGGTTTTGTAATGCTTTTATGATTTTTTATCTTAAAAAATATGTAATAGTTATGTAAGAAAAATCCGGGTCTCTATAGTTGGTATAAAAGTATGGTTTAGTTAATTTGGGAAATAATATTAGAGAAAATTAGTGAAAACTATTAGTATAAGACTAAGTATATGTAATCACACAAGAATATTTATTTTAGAAAAATGATAAACATAGGGAACCCACAAGATATTACTTTATAGTTAATTGAATAAAGTAATAAACTATTTATTCATTACTTGTTGACTTATGTTCTTTTAAAATATTTTCTACTATAGAAAATGGTGGGAACTAAGAGAAACTAGTCCAAAAACTCATGTGATAGATAATACAGTGATTTTCTGAATGACATCCCCAATGACTTGGGAGGTGGAGTTCAAAATTTCATGGTGATGCCTACCCATTCATCTCAAGATATGAACAAAAACCTGAATAATGTGAAAAATGTTACTTCAACTAAGAGGGATCAAATGGATATCGAATATTTTATATGGAAATGACCACTGACATTTAGTTGATCTTCAAATACACTTGTTATGGAAAAGTGGGTTAAATCAATGGATATGATCTCTTCTATGATCCACTATTCAAGTAAGGATAAGGTGACTCTAGTAATTTTTCATTAAAATGGAGAGGTCGATCAATGGTGGGTGTTGATTAAGAACAGCAAGAAAAATGATGAAATTCAAGAGATGGAGTATGAATACTTTAAGAAAATATTTCTTAACAAGTATTTCCCTATAAATCTTCATAAAAATATGGAGATATAATTCATATATCTAAATAAAAAGGAAGCTGAATTTATCATAACTTATGAAGAAAATTTCATAAGTATTTCAAGGTATGCCTCAGGTTTTTTTATCAATAATGATAGAAAATATATTTATTCTTTAGTGGTTTATAACCACACCTTCGAAAGGCTCTAGCTATCCAAGAATTCAGGAGTTATGAAGATGTGGTTTGATGTGCTCTCAAAGTAAATATATAGTTTGGAGAATAATCCCATGGATATAGAGATAGGAAATGAAATATGGAGTTTCAATATTGAGGATCTAATAACAAAGGTGCAAGGAAATCTCAACTAATAAAATTTCATAAATATTGAAATAAGAATCATGGTAATTGCCTCAAATACATGGGGAAATGATTTAAGTGTAGTAGATAAGGCCATCAAACTCATGAATGTCAAAGAGACATGAGGAATCTGAAAAACATGATGTATGAAATGAGAGAACCACCCATGGTTCAATGATTCAACTATAGGGAGTAAGTTTACTATGCAAGCCAGTGCTCTAAACCATGACTCCTTAAGGGTAATCAGCATCAGTAACCACCATATATAAAAGAGAAACAAAAATATTATTCCATCACTGCTACTAAATTGGAGAAATAATTTGAAGTTGTACATGGTACACTTTCTACTCACTCAAAAATGAAAAAAGTATTATTTTCTTATAGTTTTATGCATTCATTTATATCTTTGAAGTTTTCTAGAACTATTGAATTGAATCCCCAATACCTTTAAGTATAAATATTCATAAAAACACCTAATTGTTTGATCATTACAACCCAAGTGTTTTACTATTCTCCTATTGGTATATATATAAGGACCCATCCTTAAAACGTTACTTAATCTTGAATTAAATGAATAATTCACATTGATTATCTTTTCAGGTTTAGAGTTTTAGAGAATTAGGACATAACTATTACATCTCAAAAGTTAAAAAGTAGGCACTTCTACTTAGTTTCCATTTTTTTCATAAAATATAAACTCTTGAAAAAAAAGAGTCATGTCCAGTTCTATGTTTTAGACAGAATAACTTTCCTTGATCCCATCGTTGACTTTATTCCACTTCATGTCCTATGAAAAACATTTCAAAAACTTGGGAGGAGCATAAAAATCTTAGTAAGGAATACACAAATAAGGAAACTATTAGTTTTTCAAAACAAAAAGTAAACCATGAATACCTAATCAAAAGTAATACTTTTCACCTATATGAAGTATTAAATACTCTTCACTAAATAAAATATCATTTCTTACCCTTTTTTAACCAAAATATCATCATAAAACCTATATAAAGAACACATAACATATAAAGGTAACTTGGAACATAAACATACTTAAATGGAATAATCATACAGTCGACTTCCACACATATCACTAAATGGAATAGCCATACAGCCGAATTCCATACCCAATTCAATGGAGGTTATAACATAACCACCCATCTTGGTTTCTCACGACACAACCTGTCATTTATTTTATCACATAACCACCCGTCAAATATCCAAGTACCATTATAAAATCATAACACATACAACAAATATAAAGTAAAGAAAACATTTCCACATTTCAATCACAATATATCACTTAAATATATTGACATAACAAATCCATTATCAAAACCATTTTCAATACCAAAATACATAATAGAGTATATGGTATTTATTTTTTTCTTTTAAAAAACATTCTGTCTTGTTAAGGAATCCAAAGATCAAATAATACTCACGGCGGTGGAAAGGTCGTTGTCACCACTTACGTAAAAAAACATTCCTTTTTTCATTTAGTAATAAATTTCATATAAAAATATTCCCTTTGAATAAAATTAAAATTCAAAGGTTTTTATACAGCGTATAAAATAAAATCGTGTATTAAAACAAAATATGCCTCAATGAAAGGAGATTGAGACGAAGTCCCTTACCTCAAGTACGACTTCTTCTCATTCGTTCTTTATATTCCTGAATAATAAACTTAGTTCAATTTATAATTTCTTAAGGAATTCCTGTAAAGTTTATTATTCAATTCATATCACATATTATCATGTTATAATAATTAGTTAATTATGTGAGTTCATATCATATGTTTTGTCGATGTTCGGTACATGAGTCAAAAATGAACTTCTTTGAAAATAATTGCCCATGTAGTTATAAGTACATAATCTCCAGAGTGGTATTAATGATTTAAATATCATATATGTCCAGTATATATTCATTTTATACTATTCCATAACATTTGGAGATAAAAAATGAAATGCACCGTTCATGTAGACGGTAGGTCGTACGTACGCATAAACGCTACTTTAATTTCTTTGTCATATCAAAGGAATTAAAAATAAATGATACGTATGTATATTATAATTACAGTATAATATATATGTTATATAGGTAAAATAAATTCATTAATTACATTCTTTATAAATTCCATTTTTGGCATGAACGAGTCACATCACTTGAGGGGGCGGTAGTCCACACTTCCTCAGATTAAATTATCGCATTTGCACAACATGCAAAGAATAAAGGTATGTTTTATATATAAAATACAGAAGAATAGAGGGAACATAAATATAATATATATCATATATAAATATAGTGACATATTAATTTCCATCATGAGAGGCGGTAGGAGATAATTGAACAATCATCGTTTTGTGAGGCAGTAGTTTGTCGTCCACAGAAACAGTATGTTCTTCACCCATTAGATGGAGGTGTGTGTAAGTGTTGCTCGAATACTTCTCATAACAACATCCTAGTATATTTAAGGTACTGGTGTTGTTACAAAATAAAGGAATAAAAAGAGTTTAGGTGGTTGGAGAAGCAAAAAAACAAAAGATCATAATAGAAGACATTACCTTCAAATCGGGTAACTCCCCTTGGTTTGAACCAAATGGGTTTCTTGAAGTGATTTCTACCTAAGGTAAGGATTATATGATGAATAGAGGGATATTGGGAGCTTATTTGAGTAGAGTTTGGACGAGACAAAGGGCTTGAGAAGTGTGTGAAATGGGTATGAAGTGGGGTCTTTTTATAAGGGAGAGGAGGGGCTCTTTTGGAAAGCTTAAAAATATTATTTTATTATATTATGTTTTTCGGTTTCTAAAGGTCCAAAAATAATTAAATTAAAAGATAGGGTGGCCCCTGTTCAAAATAAAATCATCCAATAATAATTGGACAAGTTTTGGATATTGTTTTAAATTTTATCTTCTTATTTATATAAATTATTCAATAATGACGTAAACACTACATCATCATTGAATCATAAATAATTTTATTTATTTGATGTCTAAAAACTATAAAAATATAACATGATGTACGAAATATTTTTAGATTTTTAATAAATATTTATAGTCAAATATATCAATTATATAACCCCATTTAAATTTTTTTTAGTAAAACAATACATGTTTGTGACATTTTTATTTTTACTTTAAATAAAAAGGTATTAATGTCATTATCTTACCCAAGTGGATCCATTGGGTCCCAAAATTGACCGATGGTTTTTCTTGGTCTGCCAAGACTCATCCAATAAGTTTAGGACATGTGTAAAGGTAATTTCATATTATTATAACATTATTTTTACCTTAAATTACACTAATTACCTTTAATCGCGGTTAATAAAAGTCAAAAGTTACTATTCACCAAAACATATTTTCATCCCATTGAACCACATTATACTTACTAATGACAACCATGTATGTCGGATTTTTGAAATTCAATTCACAGAAGCGGTAAAATTTCATTTAAACGAAAAAAAACAGTTTTTTAACTATCACTTAGTGGTTTCACTATTCATCAAAAATTGAAGTTTTTCAGAAAAATACCAAAAAATCACCCTAAGATATATTTGATATTCCAAATTCAAAAATTATATCTATTTTAAAAAATTAAAAACATATAAGTTGCATTAATGAGTTTTATAATTAATTCCCATTGTCAAAACAAATAGCGTGTTTTTAAGAAACAATATCTATCAAAATATTGGCACTTGTTTAAGTCCAATTTCAAAGTGAAATTAATTCCAATGACCACCATTGGATTAAATGGTAAAAATATATTCTAATTACACTTTAAACCAATTAAAAATTTAATCTAACCATATAAATAAATTAGATTTAAAATGACGTTTTGAATTAAAATACCACTTTTTCACTATTCATATAAAAAATGAACTTTATCTGAAAATAACAATAACATAATCAAAGTAAATTTTGATGTACCAATTATAAAGAAGAATTTTATTTGGTATAATAGAACTTATAAGAGCGACCAAAACTATATTTAAATAGGGTTCGCCATCAAAAGGTGATAAATCGACCTTTTAGTGAATATTAGAGTATTTATGCTTAAAATTGGATTCATTCACATTTTAGGCCTCTAACGTTTATTGGATAAATGTAAAAACATTTAACAAACATATATAATCATATTTTAGTTATTTTTATTCTTTCCCACCAATACAACATCTAGGCGTTAACTACCATTTAAAATAACATTATTATATTATTAGTGTGCAATGTAAGATTTCCAAGAAATCTGTTGTTTCATGTCGGATATGCCATTGAATATAGAAACCCCATTAAAGTAAAATTAATATTTAATTCAAAAATATTAATAATTATGAAAATGTATTATTCTTTATTTATTAGGGATGTTACATCATTCCCCCCTTTTGGGAATTGCGTCCTTGCAATTTTATTCACTTATAAAATAAATGGGGGTATTTATCCCTCATAGAATTTTTAGATTCTCACATTGCCTATTTAACCAGATGGTTTTTTCACAAAACCTTCACCTGATGAATTACCTTACTCCACATCACTTTCCCTCTATGGTCAAGAATCTGGCCTGGTTGTTCCTCATAAGAGATATTCTCTTCCAAATAAACTACGTTTGGGCTCAAAACATGAGATGGATCTGGAATATACATTCTATACATTGAAACATGAAAAACATTGTGTACCTGGGACAAACTTGAAGGTAATGCCACTCTGTATGCAACTGATCCAACTTTCTCCAGGATTTCATAAGGTCCAATGAACCTTGGACTCAGCTTTCCTTTCTTTCCAAATCGCATCACACTTTTCCATGGAGAAACTATGAGAAAAACATGATCACCTACCTCAAAAGAAAGATCCTTCCTCCGATTCTCCGCATAACATTTTTTGCCGACTCTGATCTATTCTCATGTGCTTCTGAATCAACTAAACTTTTTCTACCATATCTTCTACCAATTTTGGTCCCATCAGCTTGCTTTCCCCTACTTCATCCCAAAAAGCTGGAGTTCGACACCGTTTACCATATAATGCCTCAAACGGAGTCATCTGAATACTGGAATGAAAACTGTTATTATAAGAAAATTAAACCAAAGAAAGATGTTTGTCACAAATTCCCTGTTAATCCATCATGCAAGAATGTAACACATCCTCCAAGGTCTGAATTTTTCGTTATGACCACCCATCTGATTGCAGATGAAAAGTTGTACTAAAATTTAATCCAGTACCCAACGACTTCTAGAGGCCTTTCCAAAATTTAGAAGTAAACCTGGGATCATGATAAGATAAAATGTATAGGGGAACTCCATGTAACTTGACTATCTCTGTAACATACAAACAAGAAAATTGATCTAGAGAGAATGTATCTCGAATAGGAAGGAATTGAACAGATTACTCAATCGATCAAGAATAACTCAGATTGCATTATTACCTCGAGATGTCTTTGGTAATCCCACAATTAAGTCCATGGATATATTTTCTCATTTCCACTCTGGCACCGGTAAATACAGAATCATCCCTTTCGGTAACTACCACTCTACTTTAACCTGCTAAAAAGTCAAACACTTCACAGTAAAATCAGCAATATCTCTTTTCATTCCATCCCACCGGTAATACTCCCGCAGATCTCTGTACATCTTAGTACTTCCAGGATAAACTGAAAACGGGGAAATATGATCCTCACATAACAACTCATTCTTCAACTGTGAATCACTAGGCATAAATAATCTCTTCCCAAACCTCAAAACACAATCATTATCAATGTTAAATTCAGGCAACTTGCCCTTTTGAACTAGCTCTACCTTTTCCTGCAACTCACTGTCTTTCTTCTGTGCTTGTTTAATTCAATGTAATAGAGATGATCTCACTGACACCTGAAACAAAACAGAAGAACTTCCTGCACCAAAAACTTCTATGCCAAAGTTCATCAAATCAAAAACCAAAGGGTCTCGTTCCAAACGTAGCATGGTTAATGAAGCATTACTTTTTCAACTCAAAGCATCTGCCACTTTATTTTCTTTACCTGGATGGTAATGAATTGTACAATCGTAATCCTTGATTAATTCTAGCAATCTCCTCTATCTCATGTTTAATTATTTTTGAGTGAATATATACTTTAAACTTTTCTGATCGGTATATATTTCACACTTTACACTATACAAATGATGCCTCCAAATTTTTAAAGAGAAAACAACAACAGTTAATTCTAAATCATGTGTAGGGTAATTTATCTCATGAGTTTTCAACTGACGTGAAGCATAAGCAATTACCTAATCATTCTGTATTAGGATGAAACCAAGTCCTTTTAATGAAGCATCACTGTAGATAATAAACTCACGATTTCTATAAGGCAGTACCAAAATTGGATCATTCACCAATCTTCTTTTCAATTCCTGAAAACAATCATCACATTATTTTGTCCAAATGAACTTAACACCTTTTCGAATTAACTTAGTCATTGGACTAGGTAACCGTGAAAACGTTTCAACAAACCTCCGGTAATAACCTTCCAAAACATGTAAACTACAGATCTCAGTTATATTTTTGGGTCTTGGCCATTATTCAACAACTTTTGTTTTAGCAGGATCAACTGTTATTCCATTTTTTGAAACAATGTGACCAAGGAAGGAAATTTGTTGTAACCAAAACTCACACTTTCTGAATTTCCCATACAGTCTTTTTTCTTTTAAGGTTTGCAAGATAACCCTTAAATTAATTTCATGTTCCTCTTTACTTTTATAATAAACCAAAATATCATCAATGAACAGAACCAAAAACTTATCCAAGAACTCATGGAAAATTCTATTAATTAGATTCATGAATACAACAAGTGCATTTTTTAACCCAAAAGGCATAACTAAAAATTCATAATAGCCATATCTAGTACGAAACACGATCTTCAGAAAATTTTCTTCTTTTACATTCAACTGATGGTACCCCGACCTCAAGTCAATCTTTGAAAAATACTGAGCTCCCCAGAGCTGATCAAACAAATCATTGATATGAGGGAAAGGATACTTGTTCTTAATAATGATGTTATTAAATGCTCAATAATCAATGAAAAGTCTCATTGAACCATATTTCATTATAACAAACAAGACAAGAGCATGCCATGGTGATGTGATAGGTCAAATGAAACCTTTATCTAATAACTCCTACAATTGCTTCTTTAACTCTAAAAGTTAAACTTGAGCCATTCTATAAGGGGGTTTTGAAAGTGGATTATAATCAGAAACTAATTCAATAGTAAATTCAATTTCTCGATCATGTATAATACTAGGAAACTCATCAGGAAAAACATCAAGATACTCATTTAAAACTGGCACATAATTAATCTGAACAGTTCCATTTTTTCAACAATATGTGAAAGGTAACATTCATTTCTATCATTTACTAGTTCTCAGCTTCCTGATATGTTATCAAAATTAAGGGTTCATTCTTGTACACAAACTGAAAATATTTATAAAAAGAAACCTCTTTAGATCTGCATTCAATCTTAGCATGATAAACAGAAAGCCAATCCATTCCCAAAATAACATCAAACTCTACTGGAGGCAAAACAATAAGGTTTGCTGGTAGATTCTTTCCACACACAAGGATGGGAAGGTTCTTATAATTTATTTTTGTATAAACGTTTCCCCCTGGTGTTTTCACCATAAGTTCAGGATTCATATCTTGTGATGGAATACCCAATTTACAAGAAAACTTCTTAGAAATGAAAGAATGTGTAAACCCTGAATCAAACAACACATTGGCATAATCTGAACAAACAAATAGTGTACCTGATACTACTTCATTCGATGGCCCAACATCTGGTGAAGTATTTTCAAAGGATTTCACCACCCCTTTCTTCTTGTAGTCTGGCTACTTTCCCTCAGTTGAGTTCTTCGTTAGACACTCATTTGCATAATCACCCATTTCATTACACTTAAAACATCTTACTACTGGATTTTTATTTCCTGCTTGACCATCTTCCTTACAATTACGAGCAATATGACCAGACTTACCACACCTAAAGCACTTTCCAGACATGGATAAACATTCTCTAGGATTCATTTTACCACACTTCTCACAGGATGGATATTTGGTTTTCTTACCTCCAGGTTTATTTTATGAATTCTTTCCCTTTGCCTGCCAATGGGACCTCTTATTCTGTTGTTTTTCAAAGAACACCTGATCATCGGAAAACTCCATTTCCACCTTCTCCACACATCGAACAATTTTTTCATAACTTTTAAACTCACGAGAAGCTAAAGACCTTCGATACTTTGGATTTAAACCGGAGTAAAAAATGGTTGATTTTACTATCAAGATCTCATATGAAATTTGGAGCATACCTTGCCAGTTGAGTGAACTTTCCTTCATAAGCATCCACCGATTCATCCTCCTGCCTCAATTCTAGGAATTGTTTTCCCATCCTAAGATGAACCACCTTAGAAAAATATTTCTCAAGAAACATACCTTTGAATTCATCCCAGTCAAGATCATCAATATTCTCACTATCCCTGATATTTTTCACCATCGACCACCACTGATCATCTTAACCTTCAAAATGGTAAACAGCGAGACAAAACATTTGATGTTATGAACACCCCATGACATCAAAAATATTCTCCAGTGCTTTAATACACCCTTCAACTAGCACAAGGTCAGATGATCCACTGAATGATGGGGAATGTTTCCTTATAAAATGTTCCACTACTGACATGTTCCTCTGTGGTTGATTTGGATGATCTCATGTATGGATACCACCACCATTTATAGTCTAATTCAACTGTTCCATCACTGCAAAAAACTATTCAGTTCCGATTCCGACCATCTCAGGTTGCTGATTTGGAAGGTTGTTTTCCTCCTGATGTCATCCCAACATAGCTTGTCACGACCCCCTCCCCACAAAGTGTACCCCTCTTGGGCCGGCAATGTGAGAAGGGAGATAATGACCCTCGAGTCCCGCCTCCAGTAGGCCCCGGGTTGGCTACTAGCACCGAGGGTATAGTAACACACAAATGGGAGGCATTACCCTCTAAGAGAACATATGCAGAAGAGAGAGATAAGATAAACACCAACCAACACCAACTGAAATATAAAAGAAACCCAAGTACATATATGAAATTCCATGAAAAATTACTACAACTGAATGGGGAAAACTACAAGTAACCAAAAGAAAATAAAGCAGCAGCAACCACAAGCCCGAACAGCTCCTGCAACCACAAGCTAGTAGTAACCAGCCTGATCTCCAACCTACTCCAAGTGACCTGAAAAAATAGTTTATATATATGTAGGGTGAGTATAACAGTATACTCAATAGGATACTCCCCGAAGCCTCTCATGCAAAAGTAAATAAATCATGCTAAAGCTTAGTAAAAAACAAGTGAAACTAAATCATCACCTAAACAGGTATACTAAGTTCCCAACCCCACCATGGAAACTCTCACCAAGAAACGCATACAAGAATATGTCATATAGTAAAGAATATCAAGGGTACCCCACTACTACTTACCCACTGGTTTTCCGCTTTTCCCCAACAACATACGTCTTGTGAATCTCTCTCCAAAGGCTTTCCCGTATAAACATGGACTCAGCTCGAAAATTTGCACCACGTGCACCACAAAGGCTTACCCGTAGACACCTGGGCTAAGCTACACACCATCCTCACAACCAAAAGTAACCAGGTAGGTTCTGGGAGCCACCACAGCCCGCATAACATGTATCATACTTCGGGTATTGTACCTCAATCCATTACAGCCCATACACCGCATAAGGATCCTCAAGCCATCACAGCCTATACACATTACACCTATAGTAGTTCATAGGATACTACATCTGGAATATGTGTATAGAAATAACCACAGGCCATTAGAGCCCTCTACACACATATATGGGGAAAACTAACCGATGTGCCAACGACACTAGTATCTACCAAGAGAAGAGATCGGGGTCAAAGGGGGTAGTCAGCCATTCACCCTCCCATCAGAATGTTGTGGAAAACACCCCCCCCCCAGGGCTCAGAATCCTCGGGGTGTCAGTTTCCCTTACTGATAGGGTGGAGTAGCGTATAGAAACACAAAAAGTACAGAATATATATAACCCACAACCACACTATGGGTATAACCTAGTCTTGGCCTCAACTACAGATAACGTCTCTCGAACTCTGGGCTTCTATTTCTAAGACTAAGTATCCTATAAGTACACAAACAATTAAAGAACATCATTAGGTTACTTCATTCCATTTTTCATCAATTCCACTATATGTTAATTAATTCTTCCATCATTAATTAACCATGAACAACCCACATTAACTCTCTTGGCATCACATTCAAAATTTACAGTTCCTTTAAAGTTACAACATCACCATTAAATTATAGCATCTCCATCTCCATGGATTGTCACCATTTAATCAAACTTTCATTTTAGAATTACTTTCCCATATTCTTAGGCATTCTAGAAAATCATCCTATGCTACTAAACACAAGGGGGATCAACACGGTGAGTAGATGTACTACCCGTCGAGTCTTTGCCGCCTATAGTAAGAGCATAGGCTCATTCTCCCTCGAGAGGCTAAACACAGAAAGCACATGGCATACCACGCACGTCTTCGCCCCTTTCAGAAGAAGGGTAAGCAAAACCAGCCACCTTGAGCAGTGGGGAAAAGTAAAGAAGATAACAACCAATCAACCACCAAACATCCAACTAGCACATTCATCCCATACCATCATCCCTAGTGTCCTCCCTGACACCCACATGCATAAACCGATGCATCTCGCCACTCTAGGCTCCATCTACTGCCACAACCACAAGGCCTCCCTGCCTCCTCATATCACAACACCCCTCCAGGGTCACATCACATCACAAGCAGTAGGAAAACAACACACTACATCAATTGGGCTCTCAACCCTAATTCACAACAAGAGGGTAACTCAGAACCCTTCAGGGAATTCAATCAATCAAGTTCGTAAATCTATCTTGAATTAACATATTCAATTCGTTGGTTCCAACATCATGAACCAAAATAGTAAGCTATCACAAGGATTAAACATGCTTACTATGCCAACATAATCAACATCAAATTACCACAAGAACCATATTCTTTACATGCATCTTTATTTTCAGACAATTAATTATCAATTAATTCCGGCTTTACGTTCTTTATCAATTTCATCAAGAACAACATGATAAAAAGCAAGGCATAGATATCACACTATCTAGGAAATCAAGAGGAAAACTGTTATCACGGTAAAAAGAAACAACATGCGATCAACCCAATTATTTTAATCTGGTTCAAGTAATTAAATAGGTTAATTACAAAGTCATACAGTGGGATTACACATGCTAACAATGTAATTCCACGTAAAAGAGAGAGAATCACGAATCCCCTACCTCAAAGGTTTTCGGGGAAAACCACGACGGTCGAAGAACACCCAAGAAATCAGGTCGATTCTCCACGAATCCCCCTTAGATATCCTACCCTAACACAACCAAGACCAAAATTAATCATAACGACATACACACACTTAGATATACCCGTAACAGGCGTAGATCTAAGATCCTGAGATAAGAGAAGGAGTAGATCTAGGTAGATCTAAGAAACCAAACAAAAAGGATCACTTACCTCGAGAAACCGGCTTTGATTCGCGAAGAGAAGCCTCCAGATCACTTCCAAAACGCTTGGGAGAGGTTCTTCCACCTCTAAGGAAGGGTAATCCCGAGTTATGGCCACTTATGGGCTTAAAAGGGGTGATTAAAGGCAAAAAGATTTAGATCCACAATTTTAGGATCTAATTTTAAGTGCTTGCATTGTTAGTTCGCACGGTTTAACAAACTGTCCGCTAACCGTGCGTTAGCTTCTACCTCGACAACCCCTCCTCGCACGGTTATTCCGCATGGTTAGGCAAACCGTGCACCAACCGTGTGTTAGCCACATCCCTCAAGACCAGCCTTGCATGGTTTGGCTGCACGGTTTAGGAAAACCATGCGCCAACCATGCGAAAGATATTACCCTTTAGCTTTCCTTAAAATTCCACCCAAACGCACCCCCAAGTCACCTTGACCTCCCAGAACACCTCCATCACCACATTTCACAAAGGAATGGACCGGAGAGGTCCGGGACATTATATAGCTTCCCTATTTCCTCTACGGAAAACCATTATGAACATATTAATATCTTAGGTGAAGCAACATGGTAATCTTTAAATTCTATATCCCTTCAATCATACCATAAATTAATTTATGGACATGAATTTAACAATATTCTAACTCCTAAAGTTGTCTAAACCGACCTTTAATACCAACTATAAGGACCCATCCTTAAACATTACTTAATATTGAATTAAATTAATAATTCACATTGAGGATCTTTTCATGTTTAGAGTTTTAGAGAATTAGGCCATAACTATTACATCTCAAAAGTTACAAAGTAGCCACTTCTACTCAGTTTCCATTTTTTCATAAAATAAAAACTCTTGAAAAAAAAGAGCCCTGTCAAGTTCCATGTTTTAGATAGCATGACCTTCCTTGGTCCCATCCTTGACCCTATTCCACTTTATGTCCTTTGAAAAACATTTCAAAAACTTAGGATGAGCATAAAAAGCTTAGTAAGGAATACACAAAGAAGGAAACTATTAGTTTTTCAAAACAACAAGTAAGCCATGAATACCTAATCATAAGTAATACTTTTCACCTATATGAAGTAGTAAATACTCTTCACTGAATAAAATATCATTTCTTACCCTTTTTTAACCAAAAGATAACCATAAAACCCATATAAAGAATGCATAACATATAAAGGTAACTTGGAACATAAACATACTTAAATGGAATAACCATACAGTCGACTTCCACATATGTCACTAAATGGAATAACCATATGGCCGAATTCCATACCCAATGCATTGGAGGTTATAATGTAACCACTCGTCATGGTTTTTCATGGAACCACCTGTCATTTGGTTTATCACGTAACCACCCATCAAATGTCCAAGTACCATTATAAAATCATAACACATACAACAAATATAAAGGAAAGAAAACATTTCGTCATTTCAATCACAATATATCACTTAAATATATTGACATAAAAAATACATTATCAAAACCATTTTCAATACCAAAATACATAATAGAGTATATGGTATTTATTTTTTCTGTTAAAAAAACATTCTGGCTTATTAAGGAATCCAAAGATCAAATAATACTCACGGTTGCGGAAAGGTAATTGTCTCCGCTTACGTAAAAAATATTCCTTTTTTTCATTTAGTAAAACGATTACTATAAAAAGATTACATTTTAATGAAATGAAAAGTCAAATGTGTTTATACAGTTTATAAAATAAAATCATGTATTAAAACCAAATATGCCTCAATGAAAGGAGATTGAGACGAAGTCCCTTACCTCAAGTCTGACTTGTTCTCGTTAGTTCTTTATATTCCTGAATAATAAACTTAGGTAAATTTATAATTTCTTAAGGAATTCCTTTAAAGTTTATTAATCAATTCATATCACATATTATCATGTTATCATAATTAGTTAATTATGTGATTTCATATCATACATTTTTTCGATGTTCGGTACATGAGTCAAAAATTAACTTCTTTGAAAAGAATTTCCCATGTAGTTATAATTACATCACCTCAAAAATGGTATTAGTGATTTAAATGTCTTATATATCCAGTATATATTCATTTTATACTATTCCATAACATTTGGAGATAAAAAATGAAATGCACCGTTCATGGAGATGGTAGGTCGTACGTACGTATGAACGCTACTTTCATTTCTTTGTCATATTAAAGGAATTAAAACTAAATGAGACATATATATATTATAATTACAGTATAATATATATGATATATAGGTAACATAAATTAATTAATTACATTCTTTATAAATTCCATTTTTGGCATGAACGAGTCACATCACTTGAGGGGGCAGTAGTCCACACTTCCTCAGATGAAATTATCGCATTTGTACAACATGCAAAGCATAAAGGTATGTTTTAAATATAAAATACAAAAGAATATAGGGGAAATAAATATAATATATATCATATATAAATATAGTGACATCTTAATTTCCACTATTAGAGGTGGTAGGAGATAATTGAACAATCATCATTTCGTGAGGCAGTAGTTTTCCGTCCACAGAAACAGTATGTTATTCATCCATTAGATGGAGGTGTGTATAAGTGTAGCTCTAATAATTCTCATAAAAACATCCTAGTATATTTAATATACTGGTTTTGTTACAAAATAAATGAATAAAAAGAGTTTAGGGGGTTGGAAAAGCAAAATAAAACAAAAGAACATAAGAGAAGATGTTACCTTTAAATCGGGTAACTCCCCTTGGTTTCAACCAAAAGGGTTTCTTGAAGTGATTTATGCCTAAGGTGAGGATTCTATGATGAAAATAGGGATATTGGGAGCTTATTTTAGTAGAGTTTGGATGATCCAAAGATCTTGAGAAGTGTGTGAAATGGGTATGAAGTGGGGTCTTTTTATAAGGGAGAGGAGGGGCTCTTTTGGAAAGCTTGAAAATATTATTTTATTATATAATGTTTTTCGGTTTCTAAAAGTCCAAAAATCATTAAATCGAATATAAGGTGTCCCATGTTCAAACTAAAATCATCCAATAAGAATTGGACAAGTGTTGGATATTTTTTTAAACTTTATCTTCTTATTTATTTAAATTATTCAATAATGATGTAAACACGTCATCATCATTGTGTCATAAATAATTTTATTTATTTGATGTCTAAAAATTATAAAACAATTAACATGATGTAGGAAATATTTTTATATTTCTAATTATTATTTATAGTAAAATATATAAATTATATAACCCCATTTAAAAAATGTTTTAGTAAAACAATACATGTTTCTGACATTTTTATTTTTACATTAAATAAAAAGGTATTAATGTCATTATCTTACCCAAGTGGCTCCATGGGGTCCCAAAATTGACCCATGGTTTGTATTGGTCTGCCAAGCCTCATCCAATAAGGGTAGGACATGTGTAAATGTAATTTCATATTATTATTACATTATTTTAACCTTAGATTACACTAATTACCTTTAATCGCGGTTAATAAAAGTCAAAAGTTACTATTCAGCAAAAATTATTTTCATCACATTGAACCACATTTTACTTACTAATGACAATCATATATGTCATATTTTTGAAATTCAATTCATAGAAGCGGTAAAATTTCATTTAAACGAGAAAAATAGTTTTTTTAACTACCACTTAGTGGTTTCACTATTCATTAAAAATTGAAGTTTTTCTTAAAAATTCCAAAAAATCACCCAAATCTATATTTGATATTCCAAATTCAAAAATTATGTCTATTTTTCAAAATTCAAAACATATAAGTTTCATTAATGAATTTTATAATTAATTCCCATTGTCAAAACAAATAGCGTTTTTTTAAGAAACAATATCTATCAAAAGATTGACACTTGTTTAAGTCCAATTTCATTGTGAACTTAATTCCAATGACCACCATTGGATTAAATGGTAAAAATATATTCTAATTACACTTTAAAAAAATTAAAAATATAATCTAACCATATAAATAAATTATATTATAAAAGATGTTTTGAATTAAAATACAACTTTTTTCACTATTCATTTAAAAAATGAACTTTATCAGAAAATAAAAAAACATAAACAAATTAAATTTTGATGTCCCAATTATAAATAAGAATTTTATTTGATCCAATATGACGTATAAGAGTGACCAAAACTATATTTAAGGAGGGTTCTCCATCAAAAGGCGATAAATCGACCTTTTAGTGAATATTAGAGTATTTATGCTTAAAATTGGATTCATTCACATTTTAGGCCTCTTACATTTATTGGATAAATGAAAAAACATTTAAAATATATATATAATCATATTTTAGTTATTTCTATTCATTCCCACCAATACAACGTCTAGGCGTTAACTACCATTTAAAATAATATTATTATATTATTAGTGTGCAATGTGAGATTTCAAAGAAATCTGTTGTTGCATATTGGGTACGCCATCGAACATAGAAACCCCATTAAAGTAAAATTAATATTTAATTCACAAATATTAATAATTATGAAAATTTCTTATTCTTTATTTACCTGGGATGTAACAATATAAGGGAATATTCTTCTAGTGAATCTTGTGATACTTCCCTTAGTGGAATTTGATTCTATACTTGGCATGGATTGTCTCTCATTTTATAGAGCACACATCAACTATTTGGAAAGGAAATATATTTTCAAATTACAATATCATGATTCTATAAAAATTTAATGAATACCATGAATATCCTTGTAAAAAACCTGAACAGTGTGGGTGTTGATGCCCTATGAAGAAGAATACCTTTCTCAAATGGTTGACTCATAGGAAGGTATTAGCTTGGATGATATTCCCAATATGAGTAAATACAGTGATGTATTTCCTAAAGAGTAACCATAACTTCCCTTGAATCATGAGTTATAGTTCTCAATAGAACTCATACGTGGATCTAATCCTATCTCAAAATCACCCTACATGATTTCCTTGATCAAACTAGAGGAGTTAAAGAATCATTTGCAAGAGAATTTGGACAAAGGGTTTATATACCCTAGTGCTTCACCTTGGAATGTGCAAGTGCACTTTGTAAAGAATAATTATTGACAAATGTGATTATGTATCGATTATGGAGAACTCAACAATATCACCATAAAGAACAATTATACTTTTAAAAAGATTTATGATGTATTCGATCAACAATTAGGAGCTCAATACTTATCAAATGTGGATCTTAATTTTGGATATCATCAACTAAATTTGAAGAAGGAAGATATTCAGAAGATTTATTTCTCTACAAGGTACAGGAACACTGAGTTTCTAGTAATTCCCTCCATAATTACTAATTCCCCTACAATATTTATAAATTGGTATAATAGTCTTTAAAGACTAAATTGAAAATTTTGGGGAAATTTTTATCGATGATGTTCTCATATTCTTCTAGATAAAGGAGTAACATGAATAACATCTAAGGAATATGGTGGTGACATTAAGGAAGGATAAATTTTACACCAAGTTTAGTAAATGTGAATTTTGGATACAAAAAGTCACATTCTTGGGACACATTATCATGAGTGAGAGAGTTTATATGGACCATTCAAAAACAAAGGTAATTGAGGAATGTCTCATACCCACTAGTTTCATAGAAATACACATTTATCCTAGATTAGTAGGGTACTGATGATTTTTTTTTTGAGAAATTTCCAATGGTTGTCTAGATCGCTAACTAAGTTAACAACGAAAGGGGTAATGTATGTCTGGATGGAAGAATGTGTGGAAAGATTCAAGGAGGTAAAGAAGAGGCTAATCACTGTACCTTTACTCACACTACCAAAAAGTGGAGAAATTTTTATGATATACAGTGATGCATCAATGAATTTATTTGGTTTTATACTCATGAATAATTATAAAGTTATAGTCTTCACCTTATGGGAGTTGAATAATTATGAGTAGAACTACCCGATGCATGATTTGGAGCTATCAGTTGTGATTTTTTCCTTGAAAATATGGTAACACTATCTCTATGGTGAGAAGTGTGACATATATACTGATCAAAAGAGCCAAAAGTATATATTCACACAAAATGAGATCAACCTTCAATAATAGATATGGTTAGAGATAATCAAGGATAATGATTACTCTATTCATTAGCATCCTGGGAAGGATAACCAGGTAGCTGATTCTCTAAGTAAAAAAGAACCTTATACTCTATCTATGATGAAAATTTAGAAAGACCTTATCTTCATGGATATGAAAAAGGATGCATTTTGAAATCATAATGGTAGGGAATAAATCCTACCTTGCCTAACTAATTTCCCAACCATACATATAAAGGAAGATTATGAAGGCACAAAGGGGTGAATTGGAGTTATAAAATAAGGTGAAATCATTAAAGGAATAGAAGCTACAAGATTTCCATATCAATGCTGAGGGTGAAATTCAGTATGGAATGAGGCTGTGTGTGCCTTCATCACCTAAGATAAATAATTAGTTATTTGATAATGCTAATATATCACCATTATTCATCCATCCTGGAAGTACCAAGATATACCATGATCTTTGAGAACACTTCTAGTTTGATAACATGAAAAATAATATTATGGAGTATATCTTGCGATGTTTGGTCTGTCAGTAAGTAAAATAGCAGTGAAAAATGTCCATAGGGATAATGCAAACATTTACTATACCTAGATAGAAATGGGAGAATGTAACTATAAAGGTTTTCACTGATCTTCTGAAGACATCCAAAGGAAACAATGAAATATGGGTTTTGGTGGATTGAATCCCCAAGACTACCAAATTTATCACTATTCAGGAAGATTATTTCTTGAACAACTTTCCATGTTATATGTGAATAAACTGGTGAGGCGGCATGGGGTACAACTTTCAATTGTATCAGATCACGATCCAACATTCACATTTAAATTCTAGACAAGTATTCAACATTCTTTGAGTACTGAATTAAATTTCATTATGGCATGTCACCCCCCAAATTAATGTTCAATATGAAAGGACTATCCAAACTCTTGAGGACATGATAATATCTTAATCAATGGAATTCAAAAGTGGATGGGATCATAATATCCCATTTGTTGAGTTAACATAAAATAGCAGCTACCACTCGATAATTTTTATGGCTCCATATAAACCTCTATGTGGGAATCTATGTATAACTACAACCTATTGGGATGAATTTGGTGAACGAAAGCTACTTGGACATGATCTTGTGAAAGAGATGATCGAGAATGTTCAATCCATCCAACAACACATAAAATCTTCTCAAAGTTAAAAAAAGCTATATTGAAAACCATAAAAGGGATCTAGAGTTTGAATTTTGAGACAAAATATTCTTTTTAATACCACCATAGAAGAGAGTCATGCATATTGTAAATAAAGGGAAGATTAACCCAAGGTACATTGGACCCTTTTAGATTCTTAATTGCATGGGATTAGTATCATATCAACTTTAACTTACAAAAAATATGGCTCAAGTTCATGACATGTTTCGTGTATCTCTCTTGAGGAATTACATACCAGACACCAAACAAGTACTAAATTTAAAGGTAGTACAACTGTAGAATGACCTCTTGTAAGAAGAGTATCTAGTGAAGATCGTGGACCAAAGTGACAAAGTCTTACACAACCAGAAAAATAACATTGTCAAGGGGTTTTGGAGGAATCATAAGTAGAAAGAGGCAACATGGGAACCAGATGAAGCAATTAAGGAGAATTACTCTCACCTATACTCTCCTTAGTTTGTAAAACAAAATTTTGAGGAAGAAATATCAAAAGGGGGAAGAATGTAATGGCCCAAACTTTTATCATCAGAATTTACCTTTTTATAAAACTGTTATACGGTATAAAACACATAAATAGAATAGAGAGGCCAATAAAAACATCATATTAATAAATTAAGAATGAAATAAGTGATATTTATAGTAATTAAGGAACTTATACCAACGTAATAGTAACTAGAATGTTGAAATAGTAATATGACCATTAGGAATAGTAATATGGGAAATAGAATAGTAACATCACCTATGAAATTATAAATAAAATTTACCCATATTATAAATGAAAATATGATATAATTATATCATAGTATAAATAAATAAATGTTTTAAAAATGATAAATTAAGTGTTGGCATCTTTGTGAAAGGTAAATGTTCATTTACAATTTTATAATTAATATATTGATTTAAAAAAAGAATTGTTATCATAAAATAGACTCATAAATTAATATTTTGTGGTATTATAATTATAAAATAATTTTATGATACTCTAATTAATTTTTCAAAGTGTCATAAAATCAGTTTTAATATTAAAATCAATATTTTCTAAATAAATGATGTTTTTAATTAAAAATGAATGTTCTCATATTTAGAAAATTATTTTTATAAAATTAGGCCGATTTTAAATTCTACACATTGAAAAAAGTTAAGGGTGAATTTTCGGTATTTTTCTAAAATAGTTGAATTTTTGTGAATAGTGAAATATGGTAGTTTACAATATTTAAAAAATATAAGAATTATTGAGTCATGGATGATGTGTGGATGAGGTAAGAACACATTTTTTAAAACTCACTTAAACCTTTTATTTTATTTATTCACAAGAATCAACACTATTTATAGTCTTGATCCAAAATAATAAACTAATGAATAAAATAATCAAAAAACACCACTATCCACCCCTATAAATACCACCCCTAACAATCTCCTCTCCTCACACATCCTAAGCCTTGTATATTGTCTAAATTATTACCAATTACCAATCCAAGTATCTTTACCACTTATAAGGTCTCCTAGTCTCATCAAAAGATCAAACCCAAGTTCCTTAAGGAGGTTCTCAAGTTGAAGATATCTAAGAGGTAAAATCCTCAATACTTCTCTTTTAATTTCATTTCTTATCATATCCTCTCCTAAAATCTATTATCACAAAGTGGAATGATAACTCTGGTATCTTATATATACTATAATTTTATTTTATTAATGTAATATCTATCATTAAGTCTTTTCACCTCTCATTTTTTTCTAAGATTGAAAACATCATCTGTGACGTATCGATTCACCACCATCATGGTCAAGAAGTTTTCATTTTCATTTACCTCTATAAAGGATGGTGATGAAATAATTATTATGTTTAAATGAGATTTCATTCTATATATTATAATTTAAATGATTTTCTAGAACCAACATGTAAGCATAATATTAAAGAAAATGATATAAGTTCGTGATGGTCATAAAAACCACCAAAATAAATTAAATCATTTTCACTAACATTTTATCTAATGAATCATCCTAATACCATATAACCAAATGATATATAAGACCATTTAATTTTTTTTAAGTTCATCAATAACATATAATTTTAATTTTGGAGAATAATTATTATTTTACATGAACTTTAAAACTTTTATACAAGTGAATCGATCATGAAAACCAAGAAAACAAACACTCCCATAATGATAAAATTGAACTCTAGAAATCATCAATATGATCATAAAAACTAAATAAAATTATAAAAATAAAATAAATGTAGAATAGGATTTTTATTTAGTAATTAATTAATCTAATTTTATTATATAGGATATTAAATTGAATAAATCATTCAGATATAAGGTAAGGGGATTCTCAAACCCAAACGCTTTTCTTAAGGTTATTCCTATTTCATGCCAAATTTATTTGTAGATATTTATTTAATATTAATAGAATATAATTTCATTTTACTTAAATTTTATTTTATGGGATATACATGTTTCTAATATGATTTTATGACAAATACAATGATTTTTAAAAAGCAATCTTCTTTACAAAACACATTCTGACTCCTCTTGAGTTGTTTCTTCTTCTCTCAAGAATGATGAATCTTATACCAAATATGTTTTTAACTTTTCATTTGGTAACCCCATGTTTATTCATGATTTATGAAATCCTTATAAAACTAATTCTTTTATATATTTTACTTCATGACTTTGATTGATATACATTATATGTGGCATGCATGATTATGTAAATGTTATTATGTGATAAGTGCACCTAAAATTATATATCACTCCAATGCATTGGGTGATGTGATGTATCACATGAGATAATGTTCAATATGCATGAAAATAATTCTATCTTTGTTCACAATGATGATTTTATTATAATGAACATATGTTATGTGTGAACATGATTCTATCTTTGTTCATAAATATGTGTGGTAGTTGGCTACTAAGAAATGATGTTCCATTTTTATGCATTACCACATTCTATTCCTTTATATAATTATTCCTCTCATGATTATGATTATGATCCTATGATTATGTTATTATGATGATGATTATGCTAACCCATGTTATATTGATTCATGTCCTAATGTATCCTCTTGTTGGGCTTTTATCTCACCCATTTCTTTGACATGTATCCTTAGGTGGCTACATGCACTAAGGAGAACATGATATTTAAAGGGATAAAGAAGAAGATTTTAAATAAATGTTTATATATTATTATGTAAAATTTATTTATGGTCTTAATTTTCCCAAGAAACTAAACCTTTGAATCTTGTTTTTTGTAACAGTTTTATGATTTTTTATCTTAAAATGATGTAATAGTTATGTAAGAAAAAGCTTGGTCATTATATTTATGATCAATTAAATGTTAATTTTGGTGGTTTAGGTATACAAAATAATATTTAGATATCCATATCTTGGAGTAATATATGAAGTAAGAATTTGTAATGTCCCAAACCATGATCCACTTAACCAGTGCCCGGACCCGGTGGGTCACATAGACTTAAGCACCCCTCACACCCCGTATGGAAGAGGCTACCGACTAGAAACGAGGGTCCAAGGTGGTAAAGTGGTGAGACTATACCCTCATATAAGAGTGGAATGGAGGATATAATAAATAAATAGACAACAACATATGAATAATGAAAAATATTTCATAGTAGAAACAAAATGATAATCAAATGCGGAAGCATAAACAACCAAAAAACTGAAATATTATCAAAATCCCATTGTTTGATCCATATACATGATTATGACATGGAATGTTGATATAAAAAAGGGAAATAGGGGATACAGTGTATAATAATATACTATATACTATATAAAAAACAAAAAAAAACATAATACTGCTCCACTATCATCATTAAAATATGCTTGATTCTCTATTGGATTCAGTTTTGAAGTAGAATAGAATAAAAGAAAAGTAATATAAAATTCCCTAAAAATAGGGCATATGAGATCACACAAAAATAGTGTGGTAGATTTGAAAAAAAACTAATAAAGAAAGAAATAGGATTCAATATATTACCTATAGCTTTATAATACTTCCAAAAATGATCCAATTAGAGTTTGGATGAGGGAGAAATCAGGTTACCTAGGTGAGGAGGAGGAAGAACCCATGAGAGATTTCATTAAGGGAAAAATGTAAATTCACCCTCTAAATATGGGTCACATGGTTTAGCCACATGGTTTTCTAAACCATGAACCAACTATGTGCCACTCACATCCCTTGAATAACACTCACAAGGGATAGGCACACAGTTCGACTAACCGTGCACAAGATGTGGGAAAACCCATAGTCACAAACCTCTACAATCCCACATGAGTTTGTGGAATGGCTAGAATGGTTACAGAAAAACCATGTGTCCTCCCCTGTGCACAGGGTAACTCGCATGGTTGAGTCTTATGTTTAGAACTAATTGTATGCTAACCATGCAGCTTATTTTTTTTCAATTTATAGAACTCTAGGCTCTGAAAAATCCTTAGAAATTTTTGAAACCTTTTTTAGGATGTATTTTATACTTAACAAGATAAATCGAAGGATTCTAATTGAAAAAAAATCCATACCTTCATGAAAATTCAGGTCGTTACAACCTCCCCTATTTAAAGAAACTCGTCCCTGAGTTGGCCTTCAGAGGGTAAATAGGGATTGTCTGAGAAAAGATTCATCCACTGGGCTTTTATATCATCTTCTTGCTCATTTATCTTGTCTCTTACTCAATGGTTCTTCCATAGAACCCATAATAAATAAATTGACATGACTCATAGTTTTTTCATGCTCTGAACCATAATACACACTAGATACTCCTCAAAGGAAGGTTCACATCCAACTCAAAATTTTTAGGTTGTAAAACATGCAACGGGTCTGGATAATATTGATGAAGGTAAGATACGTGAAAGACGTCATGCATAGACCGGTATCTCTAAGGAAGTGTTATCTGGTAAGATACTTTCTTGATTTATTCCAAAACCTTAAAGGGTCCAACAAATCAAGGTGAAATATTACCCTGACTCCAAATTCTTTTATGACCCAACCTAGGTGAAACATGTAGGAAAACTTAGTCCCTAACCTCAAACTAAAGAGTTCTCCAATAGTGATTAACATAAGATTATTGTCTAGACTGAGCTATCAACATGTACTTTCTAATCAACTGAACCTGCTATGAAGTCTCTGGGATAATATTTTTCCTAAGAAAAGTCCCTACCCCTACCTCTAACCAGCATAGTGGTGATCATAATGTCCTACCATATAAGGATTTATATGGGGACATCTTGATGGTAGCCTCAAATCTATTATTATAAGTGAATTAAAATAGGAGTATGTATTTCTCCCAAGAACCCCCAAAGTCAAGGACACATTCATGGAGTAATTCCTCCAACACCTAAATCATCTGCTCTGTCTCAGGGTGATAGGCCATTCTCAAAAGCACCAGTTTACCCAAGGCCTTCTACAAATGCTTCTAGAACCAAGATGTGAAGTAAGCATACATATTAGATATGATAGATCATGGAAATCCATGAATATGTATGACCTCCTAATGTATAGCCTCCCTAATTCACCTACCAAAAAGGTATCTCAAATTGGTAATAAGTGTGTGACTTTTATCAACTGATTAAAAACTACCAAAACTATATCATTTTCATGAGGTGATCTAGGAAATATATTCATTAAGTCTATGGAAAAATTATCCCATTTCCACTTAGTAATGGACAATGACTGTAAAAGTCCTATTGGTCACTGATGTTCCACCTTCACATGGTGTCAGGTGGAACACTGAGTGAAAAAACCCACTATCTCTCATTTCATATCAGGTCACCAGTACTAGCAATGTAAGTCTAGATACATCTTGGTGACACCAGGATGTACCATCTAAATTAAGTCATGAAATTCTCATATCATCCCCTCCCTGATTTCTGCTAGAACCAAGGCATGATCATGAAAGTGTAAGGTCACATCCTCACCTACAGTCCAAATAGAAGATGAATCATCATCTAATAAATTTTCCCTTAGGACTATGTCTTTAGGATCTAAGAGTTGCCTCATTCTCACCTATTTCAATAAGGTAGGGGACACTATTAAGGTTGATAGGATATTCTATCCATGATCCACTTGAACCTCAATGTGCATCTCTAAAAACAAGGTCATGAGCTACCACTCACCATTGGCCACCTCAACCACCTATGTCTGAGTCTTCTAAGTCTGAACACCGGCTATAGTATTTCCTTTTCTAGGCATATAGGCAAGCTCAAAATTCAAGGAATACATATATTCAATCTGTTTGCAATGCCTAATATTGATATCACACTATGTAAATATGTACTTGATAATTATATGATCCTGAATACCAAAAAAATCTCTATAGTAAGATAATTTCTCCGACAGTGTAAAGAATGAACTATAGAAGCTATATTGAGACCATGCGTCGAGTAGTTATGCTCATGAGGCCTCAAATGATGAGACTTGTACGCTATTTCTCACTCGTCTTGCATTAGAACTACCCCAAGCCTGATACTTGATGCATCATAATAAATAGTATATCTCCTTCCTAGATCTATAATAATCAATATTGTAACTAAATTAAATCATTAATTCAACTCTAGAACGGATTTTTCACAAGCTTCTGACCATATTAATTTCACATCCTTCTTATTCAATCTTGTAGGAGGTGTTGCAAGGTGTGTGAGATTTTTTATAAAGAATCTATAATACCTAGATATCCCCAAGAAACTTCTTATATAAAATATGTTATTGGGATTATCTTAATAAACTATATCTCTCACCTTCTATGGGTCTAATGATACCCCTATCTTTGAGATGATATGACACAAAAAAGTGGATTTTAATCCACAAGTGGAATTTTATAATCTTAGAAAAAATATAGTGTTGTCTCAATATATTCATCATGATTTAAAGATGTTTGGAATGGTCGTATAAATAATGATAATACACTAATATGTCATCCACAAATACTACCATTAATGAATCAAAATATAGGTGGAAACCCCAATTTATCAAATCCATAAAAATAGAAGGCACATTCATGAGACTGAACAACATTACTAGATAATCATAAAGACCATACCTAGTCTGAAAAGCTATACAAGGTATATCTGATGACCATAAATGAACCAAATGATAGACTAACCTCAAATCAATATTTGAAAACACTATCACACCTCAAAGCTAGTTTAATAGGTCTTTTATTCAACGTAGTGGATGCTGGTTTTTTACCATGAGCTGTATCAACCATTGAAAATCCATAAAAAGCATGAGGGCGTCATTAGCCTTCTTAGAAAAAAACGTACAGTGAACCCCATGGAGAAGTTTTGGGGTATATAAAATCATGATCCTCCAAGTCCTCCAACTACTTCTTGAGCTCCAGAAGATCTATAGGTTCTATCCTATAAGGAGGAATAGACACTTGCACTACTTCTAGAACTAGATCAATGGATAATTCAACCTCTCACACTGGAAGTATCCTATAAAATTAATCAGTGAGGATGTCTAGGAAGTGATCCACCATATGAGGGAAAATAATGGGTCGTAACCCATTATTATCTAAGAAAATACTATAAACCGAGGTTATCACTATTCACATACCCTAATGCTTAGGTCCATATTAAGATTCATGGACATCCCATTCACCCTTACGAATATTTCTACTACCCTTTAGTGATGTAAACATCACCCTTTAGAAATAGAAGTAAATATGGTCTTGATAGGGAGATAAATAGTCTATCCTAAGAATTGCATTGAACCCTTTCATGTAAAGAATGAAAAGAGTTCCCTTAATGAGATATATTTATATCTTAAGGGGAAAATTCATACAATAGTGAATTCTCTCTGGTCAGATACCTAGCGGTGTATCGAGTGTCATAACGCCACATTAATACTCTAGCTCGAGGCCCATACTATCTAGAATTTCCTTATATATAAAAGAGTATGATGAGCCTATTTCAAATAAAGTAAAAACTAAATTAGAGGCTACTAGAATATTACCTCAAATAGTATAAATTTTGACACTATGTTCCTCTGGCATAGGTTATACTACATGTAATTGGCATGTACCGCAGCCCTGAGTCACAACCTGACTACCCTAAGTATGCATGCTCTACCAGCACTACAAGTCCTAAGTCTAGTTACCTCTACCTCAACAACCACCTTGGCCTAAGCAGCTGGTGGTATTCTAGTATCCTTATTGGTGAGATTCTAATGGCCCCAATTCATAACATGGGGTAGGTATAGATCCCCTCTCATTTGGCACTAAAGAAAAATTCCTTCATAAACACCAGATATGGCCCATCCTTCCACAAACTTTTCACTCCATTGGATCCTACATAAACTGATGGTTTTTGTTTCTGGATTCTTGCACTGTTGACATATAAGAAATATATCATTATAAGCTATCTGACTGCTGTTTCCCCCATGAGAAATCTTGAAATGTCACTTTCTCCAACTAGAAGAAACACTTCTAGGTTCGGGTGTGGAACCACCCCAGTTCCCACCATCATCGTCCATCAAATTCCTCTCAATAATGAGATATTGTTAGAATATGTCAAAAACTTTCATCAATTGAAACACATTGACCTGTGATCAGATGGATTATACAACACCATCCTTGAATTTCCTTGTATTTATAGGATCATCACCCTTTAGATTCAGGGAAAATCATTGAAGTTCAGTAAAATGATCATAATTTTCAACAGACATGGATTTCTACTACAGGTTTATAAATTATCTAGCTCAGTCAGCCCTTAGTGTCTTTGGAAAGAAGTAATCATAAAAGATCATCTATAAGTTCTTCCAAAACATGTCCCAATTCCGGTCTGCCTAGGTAATGACATCCCACCATCACTTCGAAGAACCGCGTAGTATATAAGCAGTGAGCTTGAACCTCCACTCTGGAGGCATATCTAGATGATCAAAAATATAAATCATGGTCTCTATTCATGACTCTGCATCATGAGGTCTAGCATCCCATAAAAAGGTGGTAGTATTCTGCTACTAGAACTCCCAAGTTAACTCTTCAATAGTTAGGGAATGTTGAGAAACACATTTCATAGAATACATCATACTGAAAAATATATCATGATACTAGGAATCAATGACCATATCAAGAAAAATAGGTGAGTCTTCACCGCCTTCATGGTCTACGACTTGTGTCTTTAATGGTTTCATTATTCTAAAATTCCAAACACACACCTCAAATACTAATTTATAAGTTAAAATGTTTTTAGATATATATTAGGATAGGTACACAACATTTCTATAAAAAATATCAAACCTCTCTACCTACTTCAAAATTTAGACGTAAGTAGTATAGAAAAACCATAACAGGCCTGAAGGATGTAAGAGACACTACCAACTACCCATTACTAAGGATGGGTTTAGGTTTATGTATCCTAAAACATGATAGGGTTTTTCTTATATGGAGTGTCAATTACAAGGTATAAATGAAAACCCCTTTACTTTTCAATTGGCATCCCATTTAGTGGTAACCTTTCATTTAAAAGTTTAAATTTTATTGAGTTCGAACTCATTTATATAAATATATAGTTATATATCATGGTATAGTTTTATGTGTCACCATTTCTGATTTATAAAAGTCGTACTCCTTATTAATTGCAATTGTCATGTTATTTAAATATAACCTAGCCTTTACATCTAGTATCAGGATGTAATAGGTCATAAGAAATGATTTTATTACATGAATCATAATTTTGGATTTAGAGAAGTAATTTTTTCATAAATTATCTTTGGAATTAAAGTAGCCCAATAAATTGATGTTTTCTCGGTCCATGGAACCAGCATGTCTAGAACGTATAACAGTGTATAATTGGAAAAGAAATGTTTAATCAATAATATATGTGGGAAAACACCATTTAAATTTATGTAGGAACTTTAATTAACCCAATTATATCATCCCTTCACGAAATTTTTGCACATTTCAGTATATAACAATCAAGGAACCAACTATACGCAGTAGGAAAATGCATGTTGAAAGTAGGCATATAATGGGAAAATGCATGGAATATTAATCCTAATGTGCCTATGATAATGAATGAAATGACATCCCCTCATTTAATTAGGCTAATTTAAAAGAAATATAATTTCAAAAACACCAATAATAATAACATCATAAGACATGTGCATCACCCAATGGTGAAGTAGTATCAACTATAATAGGAATAATCCAATAACAGCAACAACCCATCCCAAGTAATTTTAGTTTCCCCTATATATTGGTTAGGTAATTCTAGGAAAAGGCTCATTGCCAAATTCCATTTTATCCTAGTCCCATGTCTAATACCCAAAAATTAAAATAAAAGGAAAATAAACACCACTATGATACTAATTTGTAATATATAAACTTGGGATCCACTTAATCAGTGCCCCAAGTTGGTGGGTCACATGGCCACCCCCCCCCCCCCCCCTCCATATGTCGAAGGCTGCTGACTAGAAGTATGGTCTAAGGTGGTATTGTGGGAAGACTATACCTCCATATCATAGTGGTATAGAGGATATAATAAATAAACAGACAACAGTAGAAGCATAATGAAAGAAATTAAACAGAAAAAACAAAATGTTAATCAACTGTTGAAGCATAAATAACCAAGCAACTAAAATATAATCAAAATCTCATATGATGAGTTATATACATAATGATGTCATGTCATGATGATATAAAAAATGGAAACATGGGATATATAGGATAGGAATATATAACATTCTATACAAAAATACCTAAAATTCAAATGACTACTCCACTATCATCATGAGAATACGCTCACTCATCTTCTCCTAAGATCTAAGCTATAAGTAAAATAGATCAAGTATCTATAGAAGGGAACTTTCCCTTATCCAAACCTAAATACATGAACTCTATCTGGGTACCAAAGTTTACCTAAGTAGGGTGTGAGATAAATTCAGTAGGCCACCACCAATGGTGTCTCGAAATAATTCATCCATTGTACATAGCAAAATAAGTGTAAAGGTAAAGAAAATATAAACAATGTTAAAGAATAAATATCAACTAGATCAAGTTCTTATAGGACACCTAGATAACTCTACCCACTTCAGCATAAGACAGAGTATGTCTGATCCAATTACCATATATATATATATATATATATAAGTAAATATATCAATATTTATATACTATATACATGTATATTAACTAATTACTTGAGGACATAAGTAGGTATATACATGGATATTAGGTTCTAGCTAGACCTGGGGCATAGCTCATGCCTCCAAAACTAGTTTAATGAGCTATAATCTCAAGCAAGGGTATAATACCTGAATATCATGATGAATTTGAGACAAATTGTCCATCATTTGAGATGGTGGGGTGACTCATCATTCCCAACTCCTGATATTGAGTAATGTGTAACATCAAGCCCATCACCCAAAAAAAATATAATGGCATGAGACGTCATGCTCGACACTTGATGTAAGGAAGCGTGAAGCATCATGCTCAAAAAGTCCCTTAACCATCATTCACCAACCAATATCCATAGAATACTTATAATAATAGCAATGAATTATATATATAAATCATTCTAATTTATAAAATCTAACTAATAATATGCATAACAATTTATACAATTTCCATTTATAATTATATAGAAAGTGGTGTGGCCTTTCCACCCACTTATAATCTATTAAACTAATCTATTTAATTTATTTAAGCATGGTAAATATATTTTAGAGTCAAAAAGAACCACTTAATAGGTATTCGGGTTTATTAAAATTTATATTAAAGAGGTAAATTTAAGCTGCCACACCCAAAGGGGTTGACAACAGTAAATAAACATCCTCAAATCATTCAATAAGGGTCAAAGAGAGTATAATAACAAGAATATATTAACTTAGAAATGAATAGAAAATTTTGTGGTGATGAATAGAAACATAATGTAATTATTACAACAAAAAAACAATATAATCACCTAAAATTTTAGGAAAAATAACCAGACCACCTACCTTGGGGTTGTAGATGACTTTTAGTCCAATATCAGCTTCAAGTTTGAAATAGAATAGAATAAAATTGAAGTACAGTCCAACTCCCTAAAAATAGGGAATACGAGCTCACAGAAAAATAGAACAAGAGATAGGAAAATAAACTAATAACAAAATAAATAGGATTTTATAGCTTATCCATATCTTTCCAATTCTTCTAATAGCAATGCGATTAGAGTCCAAATGAGGGAGTAATCGAGATACCAAGATGAGGATGAGGAAGAACCCACAAGATAGGGATGCAGGGGCTATCCACTAGAAATGGTAAAAGAAAAGAGGTGGAAAGTTTTTAAGTTCATTGAGAGAAAAAAGATTAAATTCATCCTCAAAATTAAGGTCGCACGATTTGGCTGCATGGTTGGCTAAACTATGAACCAACTGTGCACCACGCACTGCTCTTGAACACTACTCATATGGGATAGGTGCATGATTTGATTAACTGTGTGCAATTTGTATTAAAATTCACTATCACAAACCTTTTCAATCCTGCACAGGCATGTGGCATAGCTTTCATGGTTGTAGACAAACCATGTGTCCTCCCCTATGCACTAGGTACCTTAGACGGTTGAGTCGCATGTCTAGTACTAACTACGTACTAACTATGAAGCGCATTCTATTTTTCCAATTTCTAGAACTCCAAGCTCTGAAAAATTCCCATATTCTCTTGAAATCTTTCATAGGACAGAGGTAATTCTTACTAAGATAAAATAAAGGATTCTAACTGAAAAAAAAAATGATTCATACCTTAATGAAAAGTTGGGTCATTAAAAATTGATTGATGAACAACCAAAGTATGAAATTGTGCTTATAAAATATAAATATATCAAGTAAGAATATTTTATTATATTATTACATAGTAAAATAATCCCTCAACTTTATAAAAATGGTCTTGAATCAAAAAAAAATTATCTTATTACCTTTATATCTGAAGAATCAATTTTCTTTCAACTCATCAAAGATTTATGGTTTTGTGGTTTTTAACTTTTTTTTTCATTCACATTCTTGTGATCAATGACCTCAATCACCCTACATCATTATTTTGTAACTATGTTATTCTTCCAAACCCTTATCTTCATATCCCACCAATGTTATCATACTTATAAACCAAGTTGTTTTTTATTCTAGATGTCCTTTCATATTTCACATTCCTTTTTTAAGAGGAAATTTGGTTAATCCTTTTTACTATATGGATTTTTTGAAAAGAAATTTCTAAATTTCAGACCCTTGGTTACCAATATCAAGATTAAATTTACAGGATACATTTTATTGAATTTTGGGAGAATATAAGACCCTGATATTTAAAAAAAAGAAAATCGGGTTCAATATCATACATGACACGTAACACGGAGCTTAGAAGAGAATGTAACACCCATAAAATTTATGATATATTTAATTTTAAATAAATTCAATCACTTTGATAGCTTGAATAACATGAAAAACCAAGTATAAATGATCTATAATATATTATATCGTTATAACCTATCCATTAAATTGGTGGGTATGAATAGTATTAACTAAATTATAAAAATTATTGTTATTTATAGATTAGAAATAAAATGAGAATCACTTAACAGAAAAGGATATGTTTTCTGAAAAACTGTATTTTTTAAAAATATGGATCAGTCCTGATTTGAACACATAATTTGAAATTAATTTTTAGCACTTTTAGAAAAATTATTTTATAAAACTAACTTCATTTTCGAAATCATCATTTCAAAATTATCTTAGGGTGAATTTTTTAGATTTTCCTAAAATGTTTCATTTTTCGATGAATAGGGAAAATAAATATTTTTATTGAAAATTGTATTTTAGTTTAAATTAATTTAAAAGGTTAAATAATAATTTAAATCTATTTTAAAGTAACATTAGTTCAATTAAAACTCTCTATACTTGTGAGAATTTTCTCTTTGTAAACCCAAATTTTTGTCGTGTCTGTGGGTATAATTTTAAATTGGATTCAACCAATTATATGAATTTAATTTGGAAAAATAGATTAAATATTTTAAATATGAATAATTTATATTATTTAATAAGTTAAAATTAATTTTTTACCATTATTAATAGTGAAAGTGGTTAAAATTAATTATCATTGTTAAGGTAAAAACGGGTTTACCAGGGGTTAAACTAAAAATATAAGGGTTAAAATGACCTACCAACTTATCCAAAAAACCATTGGATTGAAATATTTGTACTTTATAACCTATAATGGTTGATAATGACTCGTTTTGGAGGATTTTGCATGATAAAAATGGGGGTGTAATTGATTCTTTTTATAAATTCCATGTGTCCTCTACCCCACTTATAAAAGGAAACCGCCTCTCCTCCCCTATTCACATTCCAGATCCATATGATTCATCCAATAACTAACCAGATAACTTTCTTACCCCCCTCCCAATATCTTAGATCTATATTTTATAATAAATCTAACCTATTAAGGCTTCTAGTGTAAACCTAAAGAAGTGGCCCAAATAAGAGGTAACATTCTTAAATGAGTGTTTTTATATTTTTTATTATTCAAAAACCTTAAAATATTATTAAACCATTATTATATAATATCCTTAGTATATTAAAAATACTGATATTTTATTATTTTAATATCATGACCTATATTCATCTCCTCTTCTATCAAATGGGAAACAAAACCATCGATCGTGGGTACAGTGGGCTACTATCTCGCGAACTGATGTAATTATTTTTCCATCACCAGATTTAGAGGATGAATATAATGATGGATTTAACACATTTATATGATATTTATTATATTATTAAACTTCTTGAATTTTCATATCATATATACCTACTAATTTTCCGTTCTGTTTACAATACGATAAGGTCGCTCGTGTGTATAACAGACCTTGTGAAGTGATGTGATTCATTTTAAACTTATGATTTACATAGAAGGTAATAAGAATAAATTTAGTGAATATATTTTATATATATGAAATTATATTTATTCTAAAAAATCAATATATCACCCACTACCTTACCATTTCAACTATTAAAAAATGATAACATCCCTCGTGCGTACGTACGACCTACCGTCTCCACAAAGCAATGTGATCCATTATCCTTGTTCAAATTTAAATAATGATTATAAAAATTTATCCAATGAATAAAAATGATATTTATGATATTAATATAATTCTGGATATTATTTAACTATTTCATATTTGAAAGAATCAGAACTTTCATGAAAAAACATGCATGAGAAAACGGGGTAATTAACACCCAAAACAGTACAAATAAGGAAATATTATTAAAAAATTGGTAGTAAAATTCTATAAGAGGATCATATATGATATTTTAAATATAAATATTTTTATGTTATAAGTTAATAAAATTATTAAAACCATTATAAATGAGGTTAAATCACATTCAACTAAAAGGATGCGTAAGATAAGGGACTTCGTCTCGATTTCTCTTCATTGAGGCATATTGTATTGTTACGCACCAAATTTCTTTTATATGGTGTATATACTTTCCCTTTTAAATTTAATATCATGAATACTTCATAATTCATATTATTTTATGTTTTAATTTTAATTATTTAATCTAAGTTTAATTGAATTTAAAATTACCAAGTGGTAAAGAATTTTTAACTCAATTTCTTTTCATTGGATTATATTATTTTTTCATTATCATTGACATTATAAGATTATATGTGTAAATAATTTTTACTATATTATGATGTATTTCTGATTTTTTATTTTTATTTAAATTTTATACACATAATTGATTCATTGATTAATTGATTAATTATCACTTCAATGTTATGATCATTGTAAGGGTTTACTTCATCGTCTCATTTCAATTGGGATTGTTTATACTTGAATTTACATTGAAGGAAATTATTTTATCATATTTAATAAAACCCTTTAGTTTTATTATCCTATGCTTATTCGTGATATTTTCAAGTAATATTATTATTAGGTCCACTGTGTCGAATACCCTGAGAGGGGGGAGAATCAGGGTATGGTAGATTAAAACTTTCTCCCTTTTGGATCTTGTTTTGTTATTAGACAAAACTCAATTCTCTCTTCATCCCATAGCAATATACAAATATATATGAAATAATGCATAGGACACAATTATTTTTACTTGGTTTACCCTAACTGGGTGCGTCTAAGGAGAATACAACAAGAATGTGTTGATGTACCAAATTAACTAAGGCTCACTGCTAATAATGTGTACAATGTTTAGGCTAGATCTTCTATGCCCAGGATCACTGTCCTTAAAATGTTTCGGGTCTTCTCACTACATTCCCATGGGTCAATCCCTATGCCTCTTTCTTTGGATCACTTTTGGTGGAAAGGTTCACCGTATTTCTCTTCCTTCGCTCACTGCTCTTGGAAAGTAATCCACTCACAATTTATCGACTTATAGGTCAAACACAGTTTATGGACATGTAGATCCCTTAATTTCCATGAATTCTTGCATCCTCAACTATAGGTAGATGCTCTTTTGAAGCTATTTTTTCACCCATATATGAACTCCACCTTCTCGAGTACTGTTAGAAACCAGAAAATACTTTCTCAAACTGAATTGAAGATTTCACAAGCTTCCTGTGAAAATCACAAACCACCTTGTCTCTCCCGCGTACTAAGTACTGGGTTAGGTACGTGGGACACCTTCTTCACATACCACTGCCACTACCACGAACCATCCTTTGTTTGTGGACTGCCTCTAGCTTCACCATCGTGTATCGCTACTGTGTACTGATTCCATGAACCTCCTTTGTGAATAACTCTCTATCCGCAAATTGTTCGTTGTTCAAATACTTCCTTTGCTTCCATGTACCAGAGCTCCACCCCCATGTACCACTTGTGTAATTCTCCCTCTCATGTACCATAGATTCCTCCTCAGCATACCGAGACAACTCCTTCCACATACCGAACTTCCTCCTCTGTGTACCGGACTTCCTTTGTGGGTTAAGAATCCCCACAACCATCAACACAAACCACTTTTGGACTTCTCCGAATTCCCAGAGAAAAATATGATTTCTAATTATGTTCAATCTCAACAGTAATTTGTGGGATTAAAAATTCTTATATAGGAAAATATATCCACAAAATCTGTTAAATTGAGATTTACCAAATCTTCAATTCAGCCTCCACTGCTTATCGATTCTTCATCCACCGCGAACCATGAGCCGTCTGCGAACCGCAAGCCATTCGTGAACTATTTTCCTACTCACTCTGCATACTTACTTTTCTCCAACATGGTCGACTTCCTCCACCGACTTCATCTCATCCACATATTGCACTTCCACTCAGCAGTGAACTATTGTTGATTATGTGAACCGCATCTGCGTACCTATCCCACTGCCTAGTATGTGACCGCATACCCTTCCAGAACATGGTACATGATCCATGTCCTGGGATAGTCACTCCTCTTCCTTTTCTGATTTCATTCGTCATTATTCACACAAATTTCCTATTTTGAGGCCCATAAATTTGGAAAACACTTGGAAACTGCGGCACCTTAAAAACCTACCTTCGGCAAACACCAACCATTATCATTTGCAGTCATCTATATTTTTCAACAAACACAACCACACCAAAAACATACTGATAGTATTCCTTGTGGGATTTTTTCCCAATAATTATCATATTCCTCTATTTTGTTTTTAAAATTATTGATAATTGTTTTATGAAAATCTGACCTTATTTCTCTCTTCAGTCGAAAATCCTTTTTCATAAAAAACCATGTTTTTTAAAAAATATTTCCTAGAATGATTCTAAAATTTTTACAAATTATTTAATAAATAAATTTTTACCCTTTTTTACAAATTTATTTGAAAAGAATATTTATGTTGTTTTAAAAATAAGTTATGTTTGTAATTTACCAAAAATGTGAAAAGAATCTTTATTTTAACATGGACACCATATATGGAATTTCCTACTGTCATGACCACTCAATTATTTCAATATTCCATTATAAGTATCAAAGGATATTTTTAGGGAAAATTATTTTCAAAATATTTTGTAAAATTTTAGTTATAAAAAAATATTTTCGAAGTAAAAAAGGCTATTTTCCTTAAGAATGTTTTTAATGATATTTTTATTGTATCTTTATTCATCAACAACATCAACCATTTATTGTACTTATGATCCACTGGGGATATGTTGTATTGATATCATCCTTATTATTTCCCTAGATATTTTATGATTAGTTTGACCCGGGAAAGTATTGGCATTCTCTTTCTTGATTAATATTTGAATCATTAACTTTTTTTTGAAATATTCACTTTCTTTTCATCACTGTACGTTACTTCTCCCTAAAATATATATTTTATTTTTAATGTATATACTTATTAATTAAACTATATATCATTTCCACATATGGTATTTTACTTTGAAGTTTATATGGTTTATTGGGTAAATTGTTGTTAATATGTATTACTTACTTGATGTGGAATTTTTTTGATAAGGAATATTGTTTGTGAATTAAATAAATTAGTCAATATATGAGGAATGATTTGGACATGCATATAGGGTTGGGTCCTTGTTATAGATAGAACCTCAATGCATTGTTGGTCTCATGAGATGAACTAGTTGGATAGCCTTAATTAAATGTGTTTCTAGGGTATTCCAAACCATCAGTTTTAAATTGTCTTTTGAAAGGTCTTAACAGTAGAGGTATCATAATTCTTGAGATCATGATGTACAATAATAAATAATTTCTTTTGTTAATAATTCAGTTTTATTATCCATGATATTTTTTAATTATATTATCTATTGATGTATTTCATTATTAGTTTATTAATTAAATGTTATGTGTTTTTTGTTATTTAAAATCCCATATTGATTATGTCTTATCTAATCATGATAGTTAAGTTATTGATTAAATGGATTTTTTTCAGTTATTTACCTTTCCATATTGATTATTCCTTATCTTATCATAATATTTAAATTATTTAAATTTCATGTGTGTTCAGTTATTTACCTTTCCATGTTGATTATTCATATTGATTCATTATATCTTCTGTTATACTTAACCCTTACTAAGAATTTAAGATCACCCTTATTTTTTTTCTTTTCTAAGAATCCAAGAACTGTACTTTGAATGAAATGAAAGGATGTGCTATTGGGAGTAATGGTATTCTCAAAAATTAATATTTTATTTTTTTATTCAAATATTATTTGGGAATCATATATATATCTAGTTTACCAGGAATACTAATATGTTCCATCTTTTAGGAGGCAATTACTTTTATATCATTCCAATGTAATAAATTGGGTATTAGATTTGGGATCCTAGGGTTGGGGTCACTATAAGGGCATGCTAAATTTTAGTTCCCATTGATTATCTTATATAAGGCATATTGGGTATGGGTGACCCTAATATTATTATGTTCCCATATCCAATTTTTATGTTTAGATTACACTTGTATAGGAAACCCTAATAGGATTATCATACTCGAGTAATATATTTAAGTTTATCCATATGATGGATTTGGGAAAATTTTTGTCCACTAAACTATCCAAGAGTTGTATTTGATATGATTAGTATGATTGCCTGCCTAAATATTTTAGTGATAAGAGAAATGTTAAAACGAACAAAAACTTAGTGAAATACATATATTGTCCCACTAAAGGTAATGATGTATAGAGTCATCATTTTAGTGAAAGTAATTTAATTAAAATTCCTTGATGAAAAGATATAAAACATGATACTCACTTATATATATATATATATATTCTAAATTATGGAATGCACCATTTTAATCATTTTAGGGGATCTTATAGGTATTAATTATGTATAACTATATATTGGTAGCTAAGATTGATTAGTGTTCTCAAAGAGAATAATTATAATCATTTATATGTGGGTGTTATGGAAGTTAATTTCTCTGAGTCTGAATTATGGGTATTGCATATTAGGTGTGCATCACATAGTCGTGCTGATAAATATAGACATGAAAATATGTGTAATTGATAAATGGGGAAGAAGATATACATATAGGTAATAGGGTAAGAGTAGTTTCATTGGAGTTCTGAACTTATAATATAAGTCTACCTAGTGGATTAGTTTTGGAATTAGAAAACTATTATTATGCTCATGCAATAAATAGAAATTTTATTCTTGTATATTTTATGGATAATACGGTATTTTCATTCATTATTGATAATAAGGTTTATTATATATATGTCATGAACCAACTTGAGAAACCCTGACCTAGTACCTGATCCATCCTATGAAAAGTCCTAAAGTGCTTCCCTGATATCCATGGGCTAACAACTAGTGATAGGTCGAGGTAGCTCATGTTTCATTGTGAATAAATGGTATTGAAGACCAATTTTGTTATAGGTTATTTTTCATTTAATGGTAGACATGAGATCGAGTCTTCATAACTAAAGAGTTATATTATGATTAAGTGTTTATCCAACACTTTTCATGATAATCCTTGATTTTTTTGATCTTGGATGTGTATTTTCAGTGTGAATTTTATTATATATCTCATTTTCTATGAATTTCAAGATGAAATTTGATTTTTTTGGGGAATTACTGTGGCGAAAGGTTAGTGTGCATAGGTAGAAACCCATGTATGTGGAGAATAAAACTTAATTTGGATATCCTAGTGATATCTACATAGTTAGATCATGGTCATGGTGACCATGTATATAGACTATGCATCTTGATAAATGGATCATTTTATCGTGTTTCTCTTTTTCTAGTTTCTCTCAATGATTACTTATGTTTTTATGAAATATTTAAGATTAAAATTGAATTAGATTTTATAATTTCATTTAATTTAAATATATTGGTTCCTATTATTTCTTTTTCAATAGGTTTTAATGATTTATTTTATTGTTCATTACTTCTTCAAGAAAGATTAAAATAAGTACGTAGAATTATTAAAGTTACTTAATTAGGTTAGGTTATTATTTTTATAATGAATTGTTGTGTTTAATTTTTAAATTTAATATTTTTTGTTATATAGTGTTTTATAAAAAAATAATTTAAAATGGGATCTGATTAGTGGGAAATTTTTGAGTTTGATTCTTATTATTTCAAACAATTCTTAGGAACTTTAAGAATTATTTTCAATTATATAGAAACTAATTATTTAAGAATGATTTATAAGGAAAATATTAATTTGTTTGTAATTATTAAGAAATATTTCAAGTTATTTATGGTTATTTAAAAAAATCCATTGGTTAAAAGGATTGGTGAAATCAGTTTTCTTAAATGTTGTTAAGCATGTTCAAAAAGTTATTTTTGGTTGTTTTCAAAAAATGAATTTGATGAGTTATTTTTAAAATTATTTTAATATTTGGATTGGGACTTTTCTTATTTTATAGAATATTTTTATTCATGGAATTCATTATCTTTTATATTTTTATAAACAGATAGTTGAAATTATAGTTAAATGTAATTTTTAGGGTTCTCTTACAACATTTTTTGGGGCATGTAATCCTTGCACAGAGACCATGCTAATCTTATTAGTATATTTCCAATTTTATTAGACATATTTAAAGATACTTTTACATTTACACTCAATAAAAAATAGAGAATTCTTCTTGTTTTAAGTAAGGGTGTTATTTTTTCTAGATTTCGTATATTTTATATTTTGATCAATAAATGGTTGAAATTATGATAACATGATATTTTTTTGGTATCTTGTCAGGTTCCACTTGTTTATATTGTTTTTTTATTTTAAATTTTAAATTATATTCTATTTATGTTTTTATTGTAAGAGATTTTAAAATTAATCCTCCCAAATAATTATCAATGAACTCTTAAGGGGATTTTATGGATGCTTCACTACAAGTGGGACCTCTAGTTGATTAATTTCTTCATGATTCTTTTGTACCACATGATCAGGTTATGGGAGTTGGTATTACTTGTGAACTATATTAATATAGAAATTGGATTTTAATGTTTTAAAATTTTAATCCTCCTACATTTCTATTAGATCAAGGTTACCATGAAATAGAATAGTATCTTGGAAATATTTATGGAACCCTCAGTAATCTAGGAACCTTAGAGTCTCTTCAACTCAAGTTTGTTATATTAATTCTTAAAGGACCAAGATGGAAGTTGTAGAAGTCCATTATTCAAACTAAGTTTCATGGTGACTTTTCATGGGAAGATTTCAAGATGTTGTTCATTCAAAAATATTTTCCTAAAACAATAAAATTTTCTAAGTTAATGGAAATGTATTTCTCTAACTAAAATGATTAGTTAGTGTATGAGTATACTCATCATTTTGAAGATTTATCTCTATATATTTCTGAGTTAGTATAAGATGATTATTTTAAAGATATATGTTTCTAAAGGGGTTTTAACCATTCAATTAATGTGGGGTGTTTCATTTTTTATATACCACTTATATGGTGATGGTGGAGAAATATATGAGGGTTGAGGAAACTTTGGATAGATCGCCTGATATAATCAATATATCATTTATACTGGTAAGTGATGAAGGGAGTTATGGTGGGAGAAATATGAATCCATTAAAACATAGTCAGATAGATATTCATATAAATTGATCATCATTTATCATATCTTCAACTTCTTACCAAAGTAAATCTCTATTGTACCATCAGTGTAGTAATCTAGGGCATAAGAATCCTTTATTTCAAGTAGCTTTGAAGAAATATCATAATTGTGTCTGGTTGGGTCACTTATGAAGATACTATAAGGGAGATACATGTAGGAAAATAAGATCTAGGTCTACCCTTTCTAAGTATTACCATGTTCAACCCACTATAATTGATGCTAATATTATAAAATCTTGAGGTAACCTTCTCATATTTGATCCATCTTTATCATTCAAGACTGTGTTTATCTCCTATGTGGTCTCATTAAGTACTATTTAATTCAGGTTTATATTCGTTATATGTAATTGAAATGTGGAACATTTAAATTTGGTGACATATATGAGCTGTAAATTTCTAGATCTCGGTTGGTGCTGTTAATGTACCCTTCATATGGTTTCTAAGTTAGTTGGTGTAAGAACCCAGTAAATAGTATAAACTATTTAGCCCCTCTTCATAGTATTGGATTTTTGGAAATGAATCATTTTTATTATGGAAGTTATATATATATGTATATATATATATATATTAGACCACCATGAAATCATCTCCTTATATAGTTGGTTTCAGTAAGGGAAGTGTTTCTCTCACCTAATCTATCCTTCTCAAAAAAGGAATTGAATGGTTTTTTAACCTTCATATCAGGGGTTTCCAGGGACCTGGTGAATTAGATATCATATTTAGTAATCTAGTCTTGAAAACTTCAAATGATATTAATGTTTATATGAAATAAATTCTATTTAGTGACTTTATTTCCATACCTATCAATGATATCTGAATCTATCCCTAATCATGAAGGATTTTCTTAGTGCCTAGTCACTAGTTTTTTCCCTTATTAATTGGTTCTTATAGTCATTTAGTAAATAATCCATGGTGTTGAATTATGTCTTAAATAAAAATTATGAAACTTATCTATGTATTGATCAATCATCCTCAAATATAATTTTTGGGAGAATAAAGTTGTAACATCCCATGTTTTTTAAAGGAAACACTATGTTTGATCGCATATATGATACTTCATATTTAACTTAAATTAACAAATTAATATTATTATTTAATATGATAGTTATCATATATCTATTAGAATTGTGGGAATGAAAAGGATTAACAGAATTTGGAAAATATTATTTGCACATGTATATATAATAATTCATTGATTACCAAATTAATTAGAAAATTAAATAAAAAAAATTGAATATAAAGGATGTGTTTTTATGAAAAAATATTTAAATGTGAATAATTAGGTATATAAAATAATAAAATCAATTTTATTAGATTATATTAATTAAATATAAATTCAATCTAATTTTTAAAATTTATCTTTTGTATTTTATAGACTTTTAATAAGAATAAATACGATTTTATGGATGAAATGAGTGTTTTCCTAAAAATACAATTTTACTACCTTTTAATGAAGAACCCATTTTAAATATAGTTTTTGTCAATTTTATATATTATATTTGAAAAAATTAAATTCTTATTTTTTAGAGGTACATCAAATTTTACTTTGGATAAATTTTTGGTATTTTTCTAATAAAGTTCATATTTTAATGAATAATGAAAAATAATGCATTTTAGTTCAAAACTACTTTTTGTCTAATTTATTTATATTGTTATATTATCCTTTTACATGGTTTTAAGGTATAATTAGATTAATGTTTTATCAATTAATCCAATTTAGTTCATTGGATTATTTTTCAAATTGAAATTAGATATAAAAACATTTCAAACTTTTGAATGTTTCACTTTAAAAACCCTCTTTTTAGTTTTGTTTGTGGAATTAATTTTAAATATAATTTTCCCAATTATTTGGATTGAATTAGGTAAAATGTATTCCATATTTGGAATCATATGGTCCAAATTAGGTTGTAAGGTAAATTTAATTTTTAGATATAAAAAAATTTACCCTGGTAAAAAAATTATTTATCGTAGTAAAAGTAAAATTTTGACAAGGGTTAAAATTAAATGATAAAAGCTTAACATACCTAAAAACTACAAAATTTAAAGGATTTTTTAGGTTTTTCTCGACCCTTACCAGAATATAAAATATTAATTACTATTGAAAGTCGTGGAATTTAATTCCACCTCTAGGTGGTTATCTTTTAATATAAAATAATCAATAAATTAATCATTTGAACCCACCTATCCTCAAGTATAAATAACAACCATCACCCCCCCCCCATTTCGAAAGAAAAATATTTTTATCTCCTAAAATATCTATAAAACTTATCCTCCTCACTCTCCCCATGTATAATTTCCATTGTTCTCACAAAAATACCAAATTTGAGGTCCTCAAGGGTCTTTCAAAGAGGGGATATTCCAGAGGTAATTTTCTCAAAGTACCTCTCTTAATTTCTTTTGTTTTTCTACTTTCTCCTCAAATAATTCATCCATAAATGAATTATAACTCCATAATCATTTAAATAATATATTTTTATGTTTCTAATGGAATATCTCATATCAATTTCATTTCTCGCCTCCTCTTATTCAATGAAAGGAAATTGTTGTCCAAGTTATGACAATTAATCACCACCGTGAATAATGTTTTTGTTCTTTTTCATTTACTGCATTCATGATTGGTCTTAAAACCATTATTATGGTAAAATAATATTTTAGTATTTATATTATAACCTACTTAATATTCTATAAATTTTATATTAAACATACATTCATTCTTTCCAAATTGTGGTTATACGATAACTTCATTTGGGGACATGTGGACTACAACTTCCTCAAAATGATGTGTGTAGGGACCCAGACATTATTTTTAGGTATGTTTTTCCTTTTTCTATAGTTTTTTATAGAATAGGAGTTTCTGGAAATTTTTGAAGTACATGTCGTGTACTTTATGAGTACACGCCATGTACTCCCTTACCGCGTGAGGCCGTGTGTTGGCCATGTCTGGGCCACACACATGGCCATGTAGTGGTGATGTGGAGGCCACTTAAAGAAGATTATAGAAAAGTCTAGTACACGTTGTGTACTCCAAAAGTACATGCCATGAACTTTCTTTTTTTCATTAAACGGGTCGGGGTCGCGTCTAATCTCTAGAACATGTCTCTTCTCAAGCTTCTTCGACCGAGATCATCTCGTACGGCCTCAAATATCCTCTGAGCCCCTAAGCCTCCGTATGTTATCTGAATCAACCACTTTCGATTACATTGGAACCACAACAGTAATCTCTTCGTTCTTCTAGTGCATCGTTTTCCAATTCCTCCTCTTTTGCGTGTTATCGTGGGTTGAACGTTTTGTGTGTTTTTTTAGATATACGATGTTTTAAGGAGATTCAAGCCTCATGGTTCAAGTATGTTGATCTCCTAGCATCAAGGTAGGTGGTTTGTACCTTTACATTCAAAGTTAATGAGTATTATGTGCAAATTCCACCAATACCCTTGAACGGGGTATTGCGTGTTTACTTTTTTCCCCTGTTGTTTTCCTACCTTTCTTGTATGATTGTGTAGAGGTAATTTTGGTCATTTATGAGGATAATTGATATGCTTGGATGTTTTTCCAATGATTTTTTATGTTTATGACCTTTTGGTCTTGTTCAAACTTTGGCCATTATACCTGTTTTCCATGCCTGGTGATCGTAGGATGGAGTGTTGTTTTCTAACATGCTTGTATTGCAGTAGAATGGTTAGCCAAGTAGTTCTGTAGGATACTTTTTCCATATAAAATTATTATGCACTGATTGGAATGGGGTAGTGAGAACCTAATGCTATAGACTATAAGGGGATAGACCGAGTGAGCCCCCTCAGAGAGTCTTGGACATTATAGACTATATTGGATAGACCGAGTAAGCTTCCCAGAGAGTCTTGGATATTATAGAATTTAGGAGGATAGATCGAGTGAGCTACCTCAGAGAGTCTTGAGCTTTATAGACTACAGGAGGATATACTACGTGAGGTTCCTCAGAGGGTCTTTGTTTGTTTGAATTTCCTTAAATCATTCTAGGCTATAGGAGGAATTGACCGAGTGAGCTTCCTCAGAGAGTCTGTGATAAACCTGAGGCTATAGGAGGAATTGACCGAGTGAGCTTCCTCATAGAGTCTCTAAACCTCAGGGATATGAGGGGAATTGACCACGTGATCTTACTTAGAGATTCCCTGACTACCCTAGACTATAAGGGGAATTGACTGAGTGTGCTTCCTCAAAGAGTCTATAATTTTTATGACCAAACCAGAGGGGTTAGGCTGAGTGTACTTCCCAGAGGGTTGTTGGTACTTATTGGATAGGACCAGAGGGGATGGCCATGAGTACTCTTAGAGGGTTTCCTATTTTTCGTTAGTTGTTTTCTTCCTTATTGCTTGTTTGGCCTGCAGATTTTTTACTGCTGTGTATTTCTGTTTACTGCTTACTGTTTACAATTTACTTCACTTTACCTGCCATATACTCACTGACTATTAGGCACAGATCTTGGGGTGGTTGCTTACTGGGATTTAGTATCATACCCTGTTTGGGTCATTCTTTTGGGCTCAAACAGATTATATTGTTACATGTATAGATAAGGGAAAGCGCCCTTCTACTTTGGGTACTTGACTTGTTGTGGAGCTGGAGAGCATGGTACCAAGCTATGGCATGCGATTTTGAGGAGTTATCTTTTTTTCTTTTTTATTTGGTTTATTTATGTATTCAGCATTGTGAATTGTTTGGATTCTTTCCTAGACATTTGTATCATGCATCATTTCCTATATATGTGTGTGCTCCATTTGTTTATTATTTTAGTCTTCCACTTGTTTACTATTTTTGGGTATTTACTGCTTCTGTTATTGTATATGTATTTTATTTCCACTGTGTACTCTTCCAATGAGGGCATATTTTCCCCACCATCACACCCAAGGTCGTCGCTGCTAGTCGTCAGCCTTTGGCATTCGGGGAAATGCACTATAGGCCATGTGACCAACAAGTTACGGGGTTCCTCTGGGTGGCTTCCAAAACCGGGTCATTACAAAGTGGTATTAGAGGAATTATTTTCTCTTAACTTACTATTTGGAGCCTATATCCAGGGATAGGATGGAATAGGCACTTGGTAATAAGTTGTGTCTGGGAGTAGCTAACTCATGTACAGGGAAAAGCCAATCTACCTCGTTTATAGAAATCTATTCGGGTTTTTCAATTTTTACAGTTGATATGATTTTACTTTGAGTGACTCACATGATTTGTGTTGTTACGGTTGATATCATTAAGGTTCTATTTCTATCGCAACCCGATGAGATGAGGTTATGCCATCTCATGCATCATATAGGAACTTTCTAGAAATCACATGTCATGCATTTTTGCCATGTTATCTACGATGAATTAGTAATTGCATGTTGTTGTGATAGATGAGGTGTCAAATATTCATGTTGTTGTGATAGTTTCCTTAGTAGAAATATCTGATGTTTGATAGAGCTTGTTTGTGTAGTGAATTATTGAAATGAATTCCAAATTTTGATTCTTGAGGTGTTATGGGCCCTCATGACTCAGAAATCGGTGGATCATTGTTTTCTTTTCCTTGTATGTGATATGTATGAGATGCCAAACTTTGATTTGTGGGGAGTATGGGCCCTCACTGATTGGAATTTGGCATCTTAACTTTTGTTTTCTGTGTTTTCTGGGCTTCAGAGCAATTTCTCAGTTACTGCTCGAAAAAACCCAGAATACACGGTGTGTACTTTATTAATACATGTCGTGTAGTTTTCAAACTGTGTTGATGACTGTGTGTGAAAAAACACGGGGTTGTGAAAAAAAATTAGGAACACACCGTGTACGGTAAGTACACGCCATGTTGTAGTGACTGTGTGTCTACCCGTGTGACTAATGACATAGATTGATGAAACTTTTAGTTTAAACGTCGTGTTCTATTTTCACATGTCGTGCCATTTATCCTAAGTACACGGTCGTGTCACGAACAACATGGGCCGGGGAAAACCTTCAAGTACACATCGTGTGCATAGGGAGCATGCCGTGTAGAGTGAACCTTGTACCTGGTCGTGTCACGAACAACACGGGCTAGGGAAAACCTTAAAGTACAAGTCGTGTTCCCATGTAACATGCCGTGTAGAGTGAGACATGTAGGTAGCTGTGTAACTAACAACACGGGTCGTTGAAACCTTTTCTAGTACACATCGTGTGGTGGTCATACACGCTGTGTAGTCTAGGATTAAGAGGATCATATGGGTTAGCCGTGTAAGGAGACTCGGGTTGGGGAATAGAGTTCAAGTACACGCCGTGTGTGGGGACAACACGCTACGTGTTTGGGGTGTTACATGACCAGTTGGAACAGAAGTACACACCCATGTGAATGGCTTAATAGAACACGTCGTGTAGTTTTTATACACGTCGTGAAGTTAAGTTTTGTAAAACATGAATGTTTCTTTCTCATGTTCCCCTCTTGTGATCTTGTGTTCTCAGTCTTTGTTAATCCTAATCTAAGGTGTGCTTTTGACCTTTTAGAGTTATATCATTGAGACATCCTTTGGTTGTATGTCCACTTCTAGACGGTGATCATATATCAGATATGGTCGATCAGGGACCTCCTATAGATCCTCCTGTTGTGCCAGCATTGGCACCAGCAGTTATACCAGTTGCAGGCACTGATGCGCAATTTAGGGAGGATTTTCTGAGGATGATGCAGAATTTCTAGGGAGTGCCGCCCCCTGCCCCGTCAATGGATGAGTTGACATGGGTTTTCCAGCAGCAGCATCCTCTTAATTTCTCTGGGGATGGATGACCTCAGGCTGCAGATACATGGCTAGAGGCCACGCTGATGATTTTCGAGCATCTAGAGATACCTCCAGAGAAGAGGGTGAAGTTCTCCACCTATATTCTCCGAGACTCCGCCAAGAGGTAGTGGGAGGTGATCTCACAGTCAGGACCCCAGCAGAGTATGACTTGGGATGAGTTTTGGTGCATCTTATACGATTACTTCTACCCAGAGACTTTGAGGTCCGATCGAGCCTAGGAGTTTATGAGTCTGAAGCAGGGTACTCTTTCTGTTATGGAGTACTCATCTCACTTTACTGAGCTTCATTGTTTCACGCCTATTCCAGGAGGCGAAGAGTTGTTCATTGTGCAGAAGTTCAAGGATGGTCTGAGGCACGACATTTGCTCGTAGGTGAACATCTTTAGGTTGACTTTGATATCCTCTATCATCAACTAGGTGCTGATCACTGAGTGAAATATGAGAGATTCTGGAGTAGTGAGCTAGGGAGGTTCGACATCCAGATCAAGTGTTCCTCCTACTGATAGTAGGAAGTGTCGCAGGGAGTCTGCTCGAGGAGATCAGAGTAGGTGGAATGTATCTTAGAGCAGCCAGGTTTTATGTTACCAATGCGGGAGGAGCGGGCATATTAAGCCACAGTGCCAGAGAGACCCTATAGAGTGCCGATCTTGTGGAAAGATGGTCCATCTTCAGCGTTTCTGTTAGATCTTCTCATCGGCAGTTGGTGGTAGGGGTTCTTCTATGACCTCACGTTCAGAAGATGCATCGCCAGTTTATCACCAGTTTGGGAACTGGAGTTCTTATGGACGTTGGGGTTGAGGTGGAGGTCACGGCCATGGTGTTCAGTCACCAGACTACCATCGACAGTAGAGTGGATCAGGTCAGAGCGTTCAGGCAGGGTCATAGGGCAATGGGGTAGGTCAGACCTTTGTAGTAGAGTAGACCCATCAGGAGAAGGATCCCAGCCCCTCTACAGTTTGAGGTACGATCTTAGTGGCCTCAGTTTTATCTTCATCTCTTTTCGATACTGTTGTTACATATATTTTTATCTCTATTTTTGTTATGGACAGCCTTGGGCTTTTCATCTTTTCCTCTGCCAATACTTTGACCTTAGACACATTGCTGGGGACTAGAGCGGTTAGTGTAAATTAGTGCATAGATTTCCCTCTTGAGGTTGAAGGGTGTCACTTCTTATGGGACCTCTATGTCCTAGAGATGACGATCTATGATGTCATTATCGGAATGGACTGGCTAGTTCCCTTCCAGGAATTCGTCGACTGTTATCACTTCAGGGTGAGTTTCGTATCACCAGAGGGTGAATCCTTTATTCATAGAGGTGAATGGGATGTCTAGGAGAGTAGAGTGGGTCCAGAGCATCATGGGTTGAGCATAGTTACAACCCAAATTGTTATCCTTTATCTAGATGACCAGGGGACTTCACAGTTAGACTTTCCTCCAGTGGTGGATCGTTTCAGAGATGTTTTTCCTAAGGACTTTTCAGAGTTTCCTCTAGAACGTGAGGTATACTTCTCGATTGATCTTGTGCCAGGAGCAGCACCGGTGTCCATTCCTCCTTACAGGATGGCTACACCTGAGTTGTAGGAGGTCAACAAGTAGTTGGAGGATTTGTAGGTGAAGGGTTTCATCCGACCCAGTACTTCTCCTTGGGGTTCACCTATCCTATTTGCGAAGAAGGCAGATGGTACCCTCAGGATTTGTGTGTACTATCAAAAGTTGAACCAGTTGATGGTCAAGAACCGATATCCCTTGCCGAGGATTGATGATCTCTTTGATCAGCTTCGAGGAGCCCAGGTGTTCTTGAAGATTGATTTGTGATCCAGTTATCATCAGTTGCACGTTAGACCATCTGATATACATCTTATAGATTTCCGGAGCAGGTATGGTCTATACGAGTATATGGTTATGTCGTTCGGTCTCACGAACGCACCTGTGGTTTTCATGGCACTGATGAACCAACCGTTCCATCCATACTTGGATTCCTTCGTGGTTATTTTCATGGATGATATCTTGGTGTACTCTCACACTCAACATGACCATGATACCCATCTTGAGATATTTTTGAGTACATTGAGGGAGCATTAGTTATATACTAAGCTCTCAAAATGACACTTTTGGATGGACCAGATTCACTTCTTGGGTCATGTTTTCTCAGAGGAAGGATTATCTGTAGACCCAGGGAAAGTGAGAGCTGTAGTTTCTTGGGAGAAATCGAAGAATGTATTTGAAGTGCGGGGTTTTATAGGGCTGGCTGGATACTACAGATGTTTCATACAGGACTTTTCATGCCTAGCAGCACCGCTGACAAGTCTGACCAAGAAAGGGGTGAAGTTCTTATGGTCAGATTCTTGTGAGTCATCCTTTCAGGAGCATAAAGGGAGGTTGACCTCAACATCTATACTAGTCTTTCCAGAGCCGGAAAAGAGCTATATTGTTTACTGTGATGCTTCAGGTATCTGGTTGGGAGTTTTTCTTATGTAGGGAGATAGAGTCGTTGCTTACGGGTCTCGGCAGTTTAGGTCACATGAGAGGAATTACCTGACACACAATCTGGAGTTAGCAGATGTTGTTCTCGCCTTACGCTGTTGGAGAAATTATCTTCTGGGAGATCACTTTGTGGTGTTTAATGATCACAAGATTCTCAAGTACATCTTCACTCAGCATGATCTGAATTTGAGACAGTGAAGGTGGGTTGAGTACCTTCAGTATTTTGACTTTGAGCTTGCCTACACGCCTGGGAAGGGCATTGTTGTAACTGATGCCTTGAGCAGGAGGACTCAGATTCAGGTAGTTCAGGAGGCTGGTAGTGAGTGTAAGCTTATTCCTCTGTTCTTTGAGATGCATTTGGAGGTGCATGACAGTCAGAGATAGATGTTTATTTCTTCTGTAGCAGCTACCTATACTCTTCTTGATCGGGTACGAATGAGGCAGGTATCAGATTCTGAAGGCCTAGTCCTACAGGAAAGCATTTCAGGAGAGGACCCTATTTTTGGGTGGACCATAGGTGAGGATGAGATCTTGTGTTTCTAGGGACGTGTATGGGTTCCAGCAGATATACGCGAGGATCTGATGCGGGACTTTCATTCCTCAGTTTGGGCAGTTCATCCTGGTATCAACAAGATATATTGTGATCTACATTGTCAGTATTGGTGGTCAGGTATGAAGAGGGACGTTGATGGTTTCGTCATGAGGTGTTCCACTTGTCAGTAGGTGAAGGCAAAGAATCAGAGACCAACAGGGCCTTTACAGTAGTTACCCATACCCGAGTGGAAGTGGAACGATGTTGTGATGTACTTCGTGACTAGTTTTTTGAGGTCTCCTCAATGGAACGATGCAGTATGGGTTTTCATTGATAGACTCATGAAGTTTTCTCACTTATTTCCAATCAAGGATACTTTCAGTGTTGATGAGATGGGATAGTTGTACATCGGAGAGATTGTACGTCTACATAGAGTTTCACACTCCATTGTTTCAGACAGAGATGTATGTTTTACTTCTTGGTTCTGACAGGGGCTTCAGAAGTCTTTGGGTACATAGGTACTTTTCAGTATAGCATACCATCCTAAGACAGATGTCTAGTAAAAGCGTTTGATTCAGGTGTTGGAGGACATGCTCCAAGCATGAATTCTATATTTTGGAGGTTCTTGGGAGAAACATATACCTCTTATAGAGTTTTCCTACAACAACAGTTTTCAGACGACTATTCAGATGGCATCTTATGAGGCTTTGTACGGTAGGCCATGCCGATCACCATTATGCTGGTTGGAGGCAGGAGAGGCAGCTTTGTTGGGACCTCACCTTGTTTAGGAGACCTCACAGTAGATAGAGTTGATTCAGAAGAGGATGTCTACGACCCATTCTCGACAGAAGTCTTATGCTGATCAATGGAGATGACCTCTAGAGTTCGAGGTCGGGGATCAGGTTTTCCTGCGTGTCGTGCCAAGGGTGGGACACAAAAGGATTCGGAGATAGGGTAAGATTTCACCTAGGTACATTGGGCCGTTTGAGGTGTTGGAGAGAGTTGTGCCAGTTTCCTATCGGTTGTAGTTACATCAGAGGTATCAGGCTATGCACAACGTCTTCCATGTTTCTTAGCTCTGACGTTACTTTTCAGACCTATCTCATGTCTTTCAACCTGAGGAGGTTGATCTTCAAGTGGATGCATTGTTTGAGGATCATCCTATCCAGGTTGTCGATATTAGTAATAATGTTCTTTTTGGACGGTTTGTTCCTCTGGTACAGGTGTTATGGAATCACGGGCGAGTACAGGACGAGACTTGGGAGAGGAAGGCCGATGTACGATCGCAGTGGTTGGAGCTGTTCGGGGCTTCTTCTTCTACGCCTGGCTCGGGAAATTTGGGGACAAATTTCTTTAAGGGGGGAAGTTTTTAAGGACCCAGAACTTCTTTTCAGGTATGTTTTTCCTTTTTTTGGAGTTTTTGAGAGAAGAGGAGTTTTTGGAAATTTTTGAAGTACACGTCGTGTACTTTAGGAGTACACGTCGTGCACTCACTTGTCACGCGAGGCCGTGTGCTGGCCGTGTTCGGGCCACACACATGGCCATGTAGTGGTGATGTGGAGGCCTCTTAATGAAGAGTACAGAAAATTATAGTACAAATCGTTTACTCCAAAAGTACAAGTCGTGTACTTTTTTTCATTAAATGGGCCGGGGTCCCGTATAATTGCCAGAACACGTCCCTTCTCCAGCTTCTTTGACTGAGAGCATCCCATACGGCCGCGAATCGCCTTCAAGCCCCCGATCCTCTATCCATTCTCTGAATCGACTACTATCAATTGCGTTGGAACCGTAGTGGTATGCTCTTCCTTCTTCTAGAGCATCATTTTCAAATTCCTCCTCTTTTGTGTATTATCGTGGGTTGAACTTTTTGTGTGTTTTCATAGATCTACGATGTTATAAGTAAATTCAAGCCTCGTGGTTCAATTATATTGATTTCCTAGCATCAAGGTAGGTGGTTTGTGCATTTCCATTCAATGTTAATGAGTATTATGTGCAAATTTCACCAATACCCTTGAACGGGGTATTGCGTGTTTATTGTTTTTCCCCTGTTGTTTTCCTGCCTTACTTGTATGATTGTGTAGAGATAATTTGGTCATGTATGAGAATAATTTCTATGCTTGGATGTTTTTCCCATGTTTTTTTCTATTTATGACCTTTTGGTCTTGTTCATCCTTTGGCCGTTATACCTATTTTCCATGCCTGGTGATCATAGGATGGAGTGTTGTTTTCTAACATGCTTGTATTGAAGTAGAATGGTTATCCAAGTAGTTCTATAGGATACTTTGTCCATATAGAATTATTATGCCCTGACTTGCATGAGGTCGTGAGAACCTGGTGCTATAGACTATAAGGGGATAGACCGAGTGTGCTTCCTCAGAGAGTCTTGGACATTATAGACTATAGGGGATAGACCGATTGAGCTTCCCAGTGAGTCTTGGATATTATAGACTACCGGAGGATAGACCGAGTGATATACCTTCGAGAGTCTTAATCTTTATAGACTACAGGAGGATAGACTGAGTGAGCTTCCTTAGAGAATCTTTGTTTGTTTGAATTTCCTTAAACCATTCCAGGATATAGGAGGAATTGACCAAGTGAGCTTCCTCAAAGAGTCTCTAGACCTTGGGGCTATAAGGGGAATTTATCGCATGATCTTCCTCAGAGAGTCCCTGACTACCCTAGCCTATAAGGGGAATTGACTGAGTGTGCTTCCTCAGAGATTCTATAATTTTTATGACCAAACCAGAGGGGTTAGGCTGAGTGTACTTCTCAGAGGGTTGTTGGTACTTCTTGGATAGGACCAGATGGGATGGTCGTGAGTACTCCCATTGGGTTTCCTGTTTGTGGTTAGTTGTTTTCTTCCTTGTTGCTTGTTTGGCCTGCAGATTGTTTACTGCTGTGTATTTCTGTTTACTACTTACTGTTTACTGTTTACTGCACTTTACCTGTCATATACTTACTGACTGTTAGGAGCAGATCTTCGGGTGGTTTCCTACTGGGATTTAGTCTCACACCCTATTTGGGCCATGCTTTTGGGCCCAAACAGATTATATTGTTTCAGGTATAGATAAGAGAAATCTCCCTTCTACTTCGGGTACTTGACTTGTTGTGGAGCTGGAGAGTATGGGACCAAACTATGGCTTACGATGCTAAGGAGTTATCTGTTTTTATTTTTTATTTGGTTTAGTTCTCTATTAAGAATTGTAACTTGTTTGGCTTCTTTCCTAGACATATGTATCGTGCATCATTTCATATATATGTGTGTGCTCTAGTTGTTTATTGTTTTAGCCTTCCGTTGTTTACTATTGTTGGGTATTTACTAATTCTTTTATTGTATGTATTGTTTATTTCCGTTGTGTACTCTTACAATGAGGGTATAGTTTATCCACCATCACACCCAAGGCCCTAGCTACTAGTCGTAAGCCTCTAGAGTTTGGGGAAATGCACTTGAGGCCATGTGACCAACCGGGTACGGGGCTCCTCTGGGTGGCTTCTGGAACCGGGACGTTACAATGTGATCCATTCACACCTCACATTGAATATATTAAGTATTGTTTTAGTAATAATTTATGATATAAATGACATATTATTGATACTTTTATGACATTATATATTTATAAATATTTACATACCTTTCCTTTAATGTTCTTTCTTTCAATACGACAGGAAAAACAAAAAAATAGCATTCATGCGTACGTACGGCATGTCATCTCCATGAAAGATGTGTTTAGTTTGCAATCAAATAATGTTATAAATAATTATATAATGAATATATAAGATATTTATATCATGTTTTATATTCTTTATATGATGGAATTATGACCACATCGGCTATTTACGTCATACCAAGTTCATTTTTTACTCAAGAACCAAATATCGACAAAACGTCTGATATGAACTTAAATAATTGTGTAATTGTTGTAACATGGAAATAAGTGATATAAAAGGAATAATAAACATGAAAATTTTTCTCAATAAATTATATATTAACCTAATTTTATTATTTAGGAAGATAAATAACACACGTGACGAATCAAACTTCAGTTAAGAGACTTCGTCTCAATCTTCTTTCGTTGAGTCATTTCTTGATAATATGAACCTTTATTATTTGTATATACATCCAGTATGAAATTTAATATCCATATTTTATCTATACTAATGTTATTTTATGTTTTGGTAAATGTATTAATTCATGGAGTTTAATATTTAAATGTTCAAATTGGTATGGGACACCTTGACATTTTAAATATTTAATTAAAAATATTTTTCTTCCTGATATTAATTTATATGGATTTAAAAGGATTATACAAGACATTTTATGTATATATTTATTTTAATTCAATGATTTTCCAAATGAATCTTTTTATACAATGCATTTTACTTTATTTATAAAACAATAAAAGGAATGTTTTTTTAACATATGTGGCGAAAACAACTTCCCCACAACCATAACCATTATTTGATATTTGGATTCCCCTATAATCCTTAATGTTTTTAAAAGAAAAAAATAAATCCATTATTTCCTTTTTTTGGTATTTTGGTATTGAAAATTGTTTTGAAAATGGATTGACTATTTTAATATCTTGATATGGTTTCTTGTGATTGCAAATGGAATTTTATGAATGAAATATTGATAATTGAAATCATTTATATGTTATGATTATATAATGATACTTATACATTTGAAAGGTGGTTACATGATAAACCAAAGATAGGTTGTTATGTGATAAACCAAAGATGGGTGGTTATGTGATAAACCAAAAAATGGGTGGTTCTATGATAAACCAAAGATGAGTGGTTATGTGCTAAACCAAGTACGGGTGGTTATGTTATAACCTCCAATGAATTGGATATTTATTTCAGCTGTATGGATATACCATTTAGTTATATGTGTGTAAGTTGATCGTATGTCTATTCCATTTAAGTTTGATTATGTACCAAGTTACCTTTATATGTTATGCATTGCTTTCTATGGGTTTTAAGGTAATATTTTGATTAAAAAAAGGGTAATCAAAGAGTTTATATTTGGTGAAGTGTATTTACTACTTCTTAAAGGTGAAAATTATTACTTTATTATAATGCATTCATGGTTTACATGTTTTTGTAAAACTAACAGTTTTCCTTCTTTGTGTATCCCTTTATGAGATTTTTATGATCATTCCAATTTTTGAAATACTTTCCATAGGATTTAAAGAATAATAGAGTCAAGGATGGGATCGAGGAAGAAGTGATAAAGTTTAAACATGAAACACATCCATGTTTCTTTTTAAACATTTTTTTTTATAAAAAAATGGATAGTGAGTAGAAGTGTGTAATTTTCAGTATTTAATTTTTTATTTTTGATTTATGGCCTAATTCTATAAATATATAAATTTTAAAAGATCTTTAATGTGATATAAAGTCAAATTATTGACTTAACTCAAGATTATGTAATGTTTAAGTTTAGAGCCTTATAGTTGGTATCAGAGGATGTTTTAGAAAACTTCAGTGGTTAGGGTGATATTCAACCATAAGTTACTAGTTAAATATAACCACAATGGTTAGTATAATATAGAGTCGTAGTTATTTTTGGATAAATTGAATGAGTTTGAGATAACATGAATAGGTATATCTTAGTGTTTATATTTCTCATAATATATTATATGATGATTTTATTGATATACTCACACTAATTTTTTTTGTTTTAATTAATGGATGGATCCAATAGGCACCAAAGTGAAGGAAAATGTGAAGGTTATCTAATTAAGAAACCAAATGAAATGGAAACTATAATTAGAACAGTCATGGTTATTCTAAACCAACTATCAAGAGTAATGATTAACCACTTTAACATTAGTGATTTTTCTGATGCATCATATATGAGAGAAATGAATCCCTACTGAAGTTTTGGTAAAAATGATCATAAAATTAAGAATATTCATTAACATGTGTGCCAAGGATATAGAAATAAACACCTAGTAAAATGTTTTAATAGGATGGGAAGGTGTTATAGATGTGGTAATTAAGGTCATAAAGCAATAACTTGCCAAGGAAAAAGGAATCATTCAGTTGACTGTTGGAAAGGGAAAGAAGTTCTTTCAAAGTTATCAATTGAATGTTTTAAATTTGGAGAGTATAGTCATTATGAAAATATATGTCCAACAAATAAGGTTTGATAATGGGATCATCAAGACCATACAAATATATTTTTAGAAATACCTAATTCTATTCTAGTTGCAGATGAGGAAACTAAAAATGACATATGAAAGGTATGGATTATTTCTTGACTCGTGTTTTAACATTACTGAATCTTAAGATATGATTCATGTTTTTGTTTGTAGAAAAAAATTATTTAAAATAAGATGGAAATTTTTGGTTAGGGTAAAATGAAGAATGATAAATTATTAATAGGTTTACATATAAGGGATTTAAGAGTTGTGCTAGATCTATGGATGATGAAATGCTTAAAAGTATTAATGCTCTTTTTTATGAAACTACTTTGGAAGAATGTTTCTAGTATGTGTAACCATGAAGTTTGTTATGTGAAAATTTTATTCGAGTAAGAATTTTATTTTCTTATGTGTAAATAATTATAAAGGTATGAATAACCTTTAGGGTTTATATGATCTCTGATTTTGAGGTAATTATGGAATATTACATTTTGAGATGAAAAGAGAAAGGCTTGAGATAAACCATGAGATTAAAATATGTTATGGTTATTTTTTAGGATTTTATCTCATTTTGGAAATGTTATAATAATTATATAGTTTTAGAAAAATTAAAACCTATATTATGGCTGACAACCTATCACATCCAGCAAGGCCATGAGAATCGAACCCACAACTGAAGGGTGATAGGGTGTATCACCTACCACTATCCTATGTAAAGTCCCTGGTTAGTATGACTTTTTCTTTTTAGTTAAATGAGTTGATGGAATAAGAAAATTTGATTTTTGGACCTTATGTTATATCAAATGGATATCCTTGGAATTAGAAAATTATTTGGGAATTAAGTGATAAATGTTATTTTGGAAGGTATTCATTATTTTGGGAACCCTATATGCCTATGGAAAATAAAATACTATGGGATTTTATTTGAGGAGGAATGGTTTAGTTTTATTTAGGAAGAATCTATATTTTTATTGTGGACTTATATAGATTCAAGATATTTATGTAAATGATTATCTTGGAGAATATGTGATTTTGGAAATTACATTTTTGGTATGAGACATTAAGAGTGATTGATGTTATTTGGAGATAAATGTTAAAATTTATCTTGGAATATTATGTTATCAAATCCTTCTAATTTTTTCGTTTCAATATTAGTTTGTATTATCATGAGTAATTTTAAGGATAATTATTTATCAAATGGTCTATGTTGAAATTTGGGTATTAGTTTTTAATTTTGGAGATTAAAATTAGTTTTTCATCATAAAATGGTTTATTAATTTAGGGGAATTATATGATTTTATCTTAACCTTTTTGGTTTTGGTTAATGTTTCAAGATAGGATAAATATAAAGTTAATATTTTTTGTATTATGTGATTCACTAGAAGTTGATTCTAGTGTTTCAGACATGAAAGAAATCATCTTGAATACTCATCATTTGAAAAAAAAAAATATGCCTTTTGGTGGAAAATGATTAAAGGATAAAACCCTAATAGACAAGTAAGTTTGTTTCCTTATGTTCTTATTCAGTGTAATAAATGAATTACCCAAATTTATGAAAATTATCTTAAAACAAAAATTTTTTCTATTTACTTTTCCTACTACGAAGTCAAAGACAGTTTAACCCATCACAAATTTATAGCTTTGTGATTGCTAAATTTTTTCTAACAATGTTTTCTGTTATAATAATTCAGAACTTGATTGTTATTTTTCTCTTCTATATCCATGTTTTCCAACATGAAACCCTATTATGTGTTATCTCAGGAAACCATCATACTTTCCTTTCATTCTTTTCAAGTGGAGGTTTTGTTAATCCTTTTTCTAATGTGGGATTACAGTAAAGGTATTTTGAAAATTCATACCTTAGTTACCAACCCCAAATTAAAATTGTGAGGATGCAATTTCCAAAAGTGGGGATAATGTAACATCCTGAGTTTTTTAAAATAAACACTATGTTCGATAGCATACATGATATTCCACATTTAGCTTAAATAAACAACATAATATTATTATTTAATAGGATAGTTATCATATAGCCATTAGAATGAGGGTAATTAAAAGTATTAACTGAATTGGGAAAATATGTTTTACACATGTTTATATAATGATTCATTGGTTACCAAATTAATTAGGAAATTAAATAAAAAACAATTGAATATAAAGGATGTGTTTTTATGAAAAACTATTTAAATGTGAATAATTGTGTATATAAAATAATCAAATCACTCTTTTTGGATTATATTAATGAAATATAAATTCAATAAAATGTTTAAAATTCATCTTATGTGTCTTATAGACTCTGTATAAGAACAAATATGACTTTATAGATAAAATGAGTGTTTTTCTAAAAATGTAGTTCTATTGCCTTTTGATGGAAAACCCATTTTAAATCTAGTTTTTGTCACTTTTATATGTTATATTTGAAAAACTTTACTTCTTATTTAGAATTGAAACATAAACATTTACTTAGGATAAATGTTTGGTATTTTCTAATAAATTTCATATTTTAATGAATAGTGAAAAATATTGCATTTTAGTCTAAAACTACTTTTCATCTAATTTATTTAATTTGTTAGATTATCCTTTTACATGGTTTTAAGGTGTAATTAGATTAATTTTTTTCATTTAATCCAATGTCATTAACTAGATAATTTTTTTAAATTTAAATTATATATAAAAACATTTCAAACTTTTGAACATTTCACTTTAAGAAACCTTGTTTTTAGTTTTGTCTACAGAATTATTTATAAATATAATTTTACCAATTATGTGAATTGAATTAGGTAAAATGGATTCCATATTTGGAATAATAAAGTTCAAATTTTTTTGATGTAAATTTTATTATTATATATATCATATTTATCATGGTAAAAAATTATTTACCGTAGTAAAAGTAAAATTTTGACAAGGGTTAAAATTAAAAGTTAAAAGAATAACATAACTAAAAACTACAACATTTAAAGGGTGGTTGAGGTGTGGAAAAAAATTAAACATCCTATAAAACATAATTACAATCCAAAGTTATGTAATTTAATTCCACCTCTATATCGTTAACTTTTAATATAAAATAATAACTAAATTAATCACTTGAACCCACCTCTCCTCAAGTATAAATAACAACCCTCACCTCCCCATTTTGAAACATGTAGATTTTTATCTCCTAAAACATCTAACAAAACCTATCCTCTTCACTCTCCCCACATCCAAGTGTTTCTGATATCACCAAATAACCAAATCCAAGGTCCTTAAGGATCTTTAAGGGAGGGGATATTCAAGAGGTAATTTTCTCAAAGTACCTCTATTAATTTCTTTTCTTTTTCTAATTTCTACTGACCTCCTTCATCCTTAAATGCATAATAACTCCATAATCATATAAATAATGGAGTTTCATGTCACTAATAAAATAATTCATATCCATTTATTTTCTCACCTTCTCTTGTTCAAAGAAACGAAATTGTTGTCCAAGTTATGCTAGTTAATCACCTCTTTGAATAATTTTTTTTGTTTTTTTTTCATTTACTACCTTCATGGATGGTATTAAAACCATTATTCTGGTCAAATAATATTTAAATATTTATATTATATCCTGATTAATATTTTATAATGTTATATTAAACATAACTTTAGGCTTTCCAAATTGTGGTTATATGATAACTTTGTTTCAGGACGTTTGGACAACTGCCTCCTCAAAATGATGTGATTCATTTGCACATCACATGGAATGTATTAAGTAATATTTTAGTAAAGATATAAATAAAAATTACATATTATTTATAATTTAATGATATTATATATGTATACATATTTACATATGTTTCATTCAATGTATGTTCTTTCAATACAAAAGGAAAAACAAAAAAAATAGGATTCAGGTGTACGCACGGCCTACCATCTCCATGAATAGTTTTTTTAGTTTGACTTCAATGAATATTATAAATACTTATATAATGAATATATAAGATAATTATTTCATGTTTTATATTCTGTATATGATGTGCTTATGACCACATGGGATATTGACATCGTATCAAGTTCATTTTAAACTCAAGAACTGAATATCAATAAAATTTCTGATATGACCTTAAATAATTGTGTAATTTTTATAAAATGGTAATGAGTGACATAAAAGGAATAATAAACATGAAAAGGTTTATTAATAAATTATAAATTAAACTAATTTTATTTCTCATGTAGATAAATAACACATGTGACGAATCGGATTCGTGGTAAAGGAATTCGTCTCAATCTTATTTCATTGAGGCATTTCTTAATAATATAAAACTTTATTATTTGTATATATAGAATCTATGCCATTTAATATCCATATATTATCAATAATAATTTTATTTAATGTTTTTTAAATTGTATTAATTCATTGTGTTTATGATTAAAATGTTCAAAGTTGTATGGGAAACCTTCAAAGTTTAAAGATTTAATTACCAAATCTTTTCCTTCTTGATATTAATTTACATATTTATTTGTATGGATATAAAAGTATTATACATAAAAATTTATGTATATTTTGAATTAAATTAAATGGGTTTCAAAATTAATCTTTTTATATGAATCATTTTAATTTCTGTACAAAATGACAAAGGAATTTTTTTTAACATATGTGGCGACAATGACTTCTTTGCTGCCATAACCATTATTTGATATTTAGCATCCTCTATAAGCCTTAATTTTTTTAATAGAAAACAAAAATCCATTATTCCATTTTTTTGGGTATTTTGGTATTGAAAATGGTTTTGAAAATGTATTTACTATTTCAATATCTTGAAATGGTTTCTTATGATTACAAATGGAATTTTATGAGTGAAATGTTGATAATAGCTATCTTTTATGTGTTATGATTATATAATGGTACATGGAAATTTGATGGGTGGTTATGTGATAAACCAAATATGGGTGGTTATTTGATAAACCAAAGATGGGAGGTTACATGATAAACTAAAGACATGTGGTTCTATGCTAAACCAAAGATGGGTGGTTTCATGAAAAATCAAGGATGGGTGGTTACGTTATAACCTCCAATGCATTGGGTATAGAAGTCGAACGTATGGCTATTCCATTTAGTGATATATGTGGAAATAGGCCATATGGTTATTCTATTTAAGTATGATTATGTCCCAAATTACCTTTATATGTTATATATTACTTTATATGGTTTTTAAGGTAATCTTTTGATTACAAAAAGGGTCAGCAATGGGATTATATTCAGTGAAGTGTATTTAATAATTCTTAAAGGTGAAACTTATTACTTTATGATAAAGTATTAATGGTTTAAATGTTTTTTCAAGACTAATAGTTTTAATTATTTGTGTATCCCTTACTGAGTTTTTTATGCTCATCCCATGTTTTGAGAAAAAATATTCACTAGATTTAAATAAGAATAGAGACAAGGATGTGATCAAGTAAAAGTTATGAAGTTTAAACATGAAATAAAACTGTGTTTATTTTTAAACATTTTTTTTATGAAAAAAATTAATAGTGAGAAGAAGTTTCTACATTGTAATATTTAATTTGTTATGTTTGAGTTATGGACTAATTATCTAAATCTATAAACTTGAAAATATCCTCAATGTGAAATAATGTCAATTTATTTAATCAAATCAGTATTAAATAATGTGTAAGGATTGGGCCTTATAAAAGTGATATAGTTAGAAGAATTATAACTCCTGTAATTCCATTTCTGAGGATGTATTTTGGTATTTATTTATTTTGGTTTCTATTCTTGAATTTGGAGTGTGATTTTATAATTTTTTAGATATTTTCTAGGCTGAATAGTCCTAAGGATCATTTAGTGATTATGTATAGTGAAATTGGGAAGAAGTAGATAATTAAAGGACAATGAACATTCAAGGAGACTTTTTAGCTGGATTTTGCAAGTTAACCATGCATACCAATGCAATTTAAAAATATATATATTTTTGGAAAGGAATGTAAATAAGAAGATTCCTATCAATCCATCACTTTTACAGAATCCCCTCATGACTCTTCCCCTTGTCGAATTCCTCTCCTATCCCTATAATCTTACTTTAAGTTGATATTTTTATACCAAACCATCCATAATATTTCAATTAAGGAACTCCTCCCTTCTTCCATCTTTCCTCTTGTTCTTCCATCCTCATGGATATGTACACTAAGGTTTCATCTTGGAATAATTTTATTTAGGTGTTTTCTAATTTTCGGTTTCTAAATGGATATCTAAAAATTCTCCTTTTCTCTTATTAAAGGATCAAGACTTTTTCAATTCATCTACATCAACTCCGGTAGGTGGTGATATGAATTTATCTTTAAAATTTGAACTATGGGTGCTTGATTTTTTAACCTTTTTTCAATTAAAATAAATGTAGTATTGTTTATTAATTCCAATTTTATAGTTTTATAATTGTTTTTTCAAACTTATTCGTGGTTAAAAAAAGGTTTTACTATATTAAAAGGCACAGAATTAGTTTCTATGAAAATTTTGTGCACTAAGTGTTTTCTAAAATTACTAATATATATTTTGATAATTTAAAACAATTATTTTCTAAAATAATTTATAATTATTTATAATGAATTTCCATCATGTTTTAATAAAAAAAATTCAAGGATTTAGGATTTGTTTGGTCATTTCAAAGTAATATTATTCTATTGGTAAAACTCCATTGTTGTTACTTGTTTCATTATTTCCAAAATGATTTGTGATTCTTATAAAAAGTTAATTTCATTATTTTTCATTATTTTTCATATTTTATAGTGTTTTAAGGTGTATTTAGGAAATATAATTACTTTGATCATTGGTTATAACCATCAAAGGCATTCCCCTTATTGTTTCTTGAGTTTGAAGTTGGTATGAAAATTTGTTATGAAATGGTTATGTATAATAAATGTCATGGTTATGTTATTGATATTTTTCAAGTAAGAGGTTTCTTATATAAATGGTTTTTGCAGGGGATATGTGAGTTTACATGTTTGGTTTATGTGTGTTATATGTTATTTTAACTTATATTTTATTGACAGATCACCCCTATTTGAGTCATGGGAAACCTTGGGTAGTTAGGAATGAGTTTTAGGGTCAAGTGTTTCACTATTGTACAATCATGATCTAGCTAGTGGACCTAAGTTAGGACTTTCCTCTACTTTGGGGATTTTCCTCTTAGTTAGGACAAGAATTATAAAACCAAGTATCAGGTGATTGGATCATCAAGAATTCAAATTAGATAAGTTTTATTACCATGTTTTCCTATATCATATCCAGGGATCCTAGGTATTCCCATGATTATTATTATGGTTTTCAGTTATGGATAATTTATTGACACTCTTTCTTACTATTCATTCCTCTAATATAAATTTATCAAAGTTTTATTTATGATGAATCATGAAAGTATGATCACTATCCTTAAAGTATTTTGTTTATTTTGTGATGATTTTATTTGTTTTCTTATTAAATTATCTTCTTTAATCACACAAATTAGTATATTAAATAATTTTTATTCTAAAATTAATGATTAAAATTCACTATTTTTTATCTAATTTTATTTTAAAGAGTTCAAATGATTCTTAAATCATGAAGAAATATGTAGAACTTTTTAAGTAATTTTTTAATCTAGTTTTCCTCATTAAATTTATCATTTTATTTCAAGGTATTTTTTTCAAAAACTATATTAGTGAATTTAAACTTGTTCATTTAAAATAAAGTGTTGTGTATGGAAAATTAATTTTACTTGTTTTGTTGGAAATAAAAATTATATTTTTATATCATTATGTTCAAATTAGAATTTCCTGAATTGCTCTATAAAGGTTCTACATGGGGTGTGGGGAGGTTACCTGCTTGGAATTTTTTCTCAAAACTATTAAATATTACAAGTTAATTATATACACCACTCTAATATATTGAGTGGTCATAATGTTTTATTTAAGTGTTATAGTGGTGACAGGTGAAGCTCATTCACCCATCATGAGTAAAAGGATGTTGGGGTTTTCATTTTATTATTTACTTTGGTTCGTATTGTGTATCATTCCACCTCATCCTTCCTCATTTTTGTTATCATTTTTTTTATGTCTGTTTGTGTTAAATATTGGTTATGTTTATTTATAGGATGATTGGTTATGATTGTTTGTGATTTTTATGGATTATTGATATTTATTCATGTTGTTGTGTCTTGTTTGGTTGATTTTATATTCAAAACTTTTTTCAATTGGATAGAATATCTGACTTAAATAATGGTCATTCTATATTTTTAGTTGAAATAATTGTTTTTAACTCATTGTTGTTTTGAGTAAAAATGTTTCCATTGAGAATGGTTTGATGAACTGACACGGGTTTTCATCCCATGGTGATCGAGAACATCCTTCAATCCTTATTGTAGACCATCTTAGGTACCAGTTCAAGGTAACCCAAATTGGTTCATGACATTATATATGAATGAAATGTTTTATAGAATTGGGAATATGGTAAATGGTTTATATATTTTTGGCATGGATAATCAAATCTATAACCTTAAAAATAAGAAGCTTAAGGTTTATTTTAACCCTAATTTCCTTTGGAATTGTAACCTTAGACATATAAATAAGAAATACATTCAAATACTCTATATATATGGATTGTTGAATTCATTCGATTATGATTTATTTGACATGTGAAAATCTTATTTATTTGGAAAAATGACCAAAAACCTTTTATTGGAAAATTTTAAAGGGTTGGTGGACTATTGGATCTAATAAACAGTGATGTATATAGACCAATGAGTACTTAACAAAGTGGTGGTTGTAGTTACTTCATATCCTTTTATAATAACTTTAATAATTATGGTTATTTGTTTAAAATGTGACACAAATTTAAAAAAATTTAAATGTTCAAAGAGTTTTAGAATTAATTACAAAATCAACTAGGTATAAGTATTAATGTTTTCTAATCAAATTATAGTGGTGAATACTTAATCCCAATATTCACTAGTCATTTGAGACATTATGAAATTGTTTCAAAAATTACACATTCTAGAAAACCATAGTGGAATTTTGTGTGTGAGAGGAGGAATTAGACTCTATTAGATATGGTATGATCAATTGTGGTTTTTTTACCTTCCTATATCATTATGGGGATATGATTTAGAAATTATTGTATTCTTACTTAACCACATTCCATCTAAAATAGTCATAAAGACAGTATATGAGATATTAATTGAGAAACAACCCAATTTTATTGTATGAATATATAGGAATGTAAATCATACATACAACATTTATTATCTGATAAACATAACCCCAATTTAGAATTTTTTTAACTTTTGGTTATCCCAAGAAAACAATAGGATATTATTTCTATAATCCTATTGAGAACAAAGTGTTTGTGGTTCAAAATATTATGATTACTAAGAAGGAATATATTAGTCAAGGAATCATTGGGAGGAAAGTGGAAGTTAAAGAAATTTAAGATAAATAAATAGAAAGTGTTCCTAAGATATAAGTTAAGTTGGTTTCATAAAGATTTATTAAATAAGAATAGACCTAGTTACACAAGAATCTAGAATTTCTGTTAGGATTCATTAGGATCCTAAGAGATATGGATTTCTTATGGAATATACTGCTGAATTAATGTTCATAGATGATGAATCTAATACCTACCTAGAGTCCATTGAGAGTTTTTATTATAATAAATGGTTAATTTTTTTGAAATATGAGATGTATTTCATGTACATTAACCAAGTTTATATCTTTGTAGATGGACTTGAAGGGGTGAGATGCATAGCGTGAATGTGATGTTTCTAAAATAAAATTGACATGGATGATAGACTGTATACCTACAAATATTACCTGGTGGAAAATTGTTAAAAATTCATGGTATTAATTAGGAAAAAAATATTTATTTGGTTATGATAATAAATATTATTCAGATATTTTTATCCATATTAGATCATTGTGATTATGAGATATATCAAATGGATTTCAAAAAAACTTTCCTTAATGGGAATTTATTCATGTATTTGTATATGATATGCCCAAATGTCCTGAAGTTCCAAACGATTTTTCTATGGTTTTTAAGTTATGATGGTCTATTTATGGATTGAAGAAAGTTTATTGGAGTTAGAAAATCCGGTTTGATGATTCAATAAAAGAGTTCATTTTCATAAATAATTTGGGTTATTATTGTTTATACAAGTGGATTAGTGAAATTTAAGTGGTATTTATTATATTTTATATGGATGAAATTCTCATTATCAGAAATTATGTCTTGATTTTGCATTCTTTAAAGGAATGGTTGAGAAAATACTTCTTGATGAAAGACTTGGGTGAAGTATCCTATATACTTGGTATGAATATCTATATAGATAGATCAAATTGGTTTCTTAGAATAAGTAAAAATACATATATTGGTAAATTACTAAATTGGTTTATCATGGAGAACTATAAGAAGGTTTATTTACCGGTATTTCATAGAATAAATCATAGGAAGATTCAGGATCCTTAAAAGGAGTTATAAAGGATGAATAAAAATCCTTATACGTCCTCTATGGGTTCTATCATATATGTCATGTTATTTACTCAACCTAATGTCACTTATGATTTGAGAAAAAAAATTATATACCAATCCAATCCTTGTGAGATTCACTATTTTTTTGTCAAAAATATCCCAACGTACTTAAAAAGAAATAAGGATATATTCTTGGTCTTTGAAGGTGAGGATATTCTCATTATAATAGGTTACATTGATTCTAGATTCCAATATGAATAAAATGATATAATATCTTAATATAGTTTCATTTTTTTCCTAAACGTTAAGGCTATAAAATGGAAGATTTCTAAACAATCTACCATGGAAGACTCAATAATAGAGGCAGAGTACATCACTATATAAACTATTGTAAAATAAGTTATTTGGATCAAGAATTTCTTCGCTGAAGTTAGGGTGGTTCCTAGAATTTATGAAAAAATTGAGCCTTATCATGAAGAAAATTGAGTTATCACTCAGTACAAGGAACCTAGGTGTAACGACCCAAAATTTCATTAATGGAAAATCCCTCTTGATCCAGTTAAATGTTTCTTTATGTTTTTATAAGATGTCAACTTCTTTAGTTTTACGTTAAGATTTGTGACCGTTACTTTTATAGCCGTTGAACATTGATCATCTGGGTAGTTTAAATATAAGGCTTTAACGAAACCATTTTTACTCAGACAAAGGAAGCGATGGCCTCATCCAGTAGAATTGCCCCTTACGAAGCCCATTTGTCGGAGCTCTGAAAGGAGGTGGCGTCTTTGGGCTTTGCCCTTGACCAAGCCCAAGCTGAGCTTCATCAAGTCAAGCTCGAACGTGATCGTCTACGGGAAAAATGGAAGTTGATAGAGATCACCACTCGAGCGATGTTATCCGAGCAACCCCAAGAGTCTGTCACCATCGCACACCTTACCCTTAGGTCTTATGCGGCTATTTTAAGGGGTTATGTAACAAATAAGTAGCACCATGTTCATGTACATTATTTTTGTATATAATAATGAATATAATTTCTAGTCATTTTTGATGCATTGTAATTAGTTTTTAAAGTACAAATGATGTTTTTAGTTATTATTTAATTAAGAATTATATTTTATTAAATTAAAGGATTTTTGAATTAAATAATATTTTAATAAAATATTATTATTAATATTAAATTAATTTTTATTAAATATAAATGATCTTATAATTTTATGAATGCAATTAAAATTTTTATTAAGGTTTGAAAGCCATTTCTGTCAAAACCCGTGAATTTTTTATAAATGTCGGTTTTTATTTTAAAAGTGCAAATTCACATATTTAGAAAATTATTTAGATAAAATAAATATTATTTTTGGAATCAGGACGTCGAAATTATCCAACGGTGAATTTTTCATAATTTTCTGAGACAGTCCAATTTTTGGGTAAAAATTAAATACCTTTTAAATATATAATGTGATTTATGACATCATAATGACCCAATGGTGATGTAATAAAATACCATAATCCTTAGTTTCGGCCAATATATGTTTTATCATTAAAATAATGAGGTTTTGGGTTTGTTTGAATCACTTTTCAAAGCATTAATGGAGCCCTCAAGACTTATTCAACACTTTGCCTTTTTAAATTAATTTCCATGGGAGTGTGACTCACCTCCACATAAGCAACCCTAATTTTTTAATAAGTTCGGACCTTGGCCTTGTAAAATATTGTTTTCCTCTCTCCTTTTCCAGAAACCATGGGCAAATACCATGGGATGGTTTGTGGTTTGGATTATTTTAATATAAGGGGTCCCAAACCTAAATAATAAAGAATTCTCTCACCTTTCCTATATAAACCCACCCAAGCTCCCACTTCCTCCTCACTCAAAGCCCTTGAAGTTCGTCCAACCTCTGCCCTACTCTCTCTAGAATCATCTCAAGGTGCCCCAAGCTCCCAAGAAGCCTCTCACAAGCCTCTCTCTAGCCTTTGGAAGCACACTTCCAAGTAAGGGTTTTTTCTTCCTTTCTCTTTTTTTTGTCAATTTTCTTTAAGTTGTATTGCCCTTTTAATTTAATTTATGAATGTTGGGGTATGGTTTCTCACCTCCCCCATACTGCCCTCTTATTGTTTGAATGATGGGAGAACCCTTTCTCTCTCATTAAATGCCTCCCATGTACACCCGTTACTATGCCGAAATTCCGAAAGGAACTTCTCTCTCTTCTTTTATATTCAAGCAATACTTTTGTATCATGAATCTAAATTCCATTTATGTTGTTGGGACATGTATATATATGATCTCCTTACTGTCCATTTCATGTAAATATGATGAGGAACCCCTTTCTCTCTCATCAACCTTTTTTATGAATTCTTATGTCACGCCGTTACGCTGCCGAAATCGCACCAATTTTCTAAGCCAATGTCTTTGTGTAGTGAATACCATGCCCATTTCTCCATCAAGGGTATTCACCTTTATGCACATATACGTATTGATTGTAAAGTTTCATGTATGAATTCCACATTCCTTTATCGTGGAAGAAATGATTATGTTTTATGAATCCATGTTTTATGATCCATGTGGCACACTTATGCATGAAATGAAATGTTTAAGAAGGGTGCGCCCTGATAGCGCTCCAATGCATTGGGTAAAGTATAGTATCATGATACGTCATGTGCAATGAGTGTTGACTCATGCTAATTCAAGTGCAACGAGGGTTTACTCGTGCTTCAAGTGCAATGAGGGTTTACTCATGCTCCATGTGCAATGAGCCTTGGCTCATGCTAATTCAATGTTAAGTGTTGTTGCCACATTTCCATGTTATGATTATCATGCTTTATCATGCCTTTATGTTCATGTCTCTCTTATGCTCTATTGATATGCCTATTGCCTAACATGTATTGTACTCCTCATGTTATTCATTATGTACTCCCTTACTGGGCTTTATAGCTCACCCTTTTCTTATGCATGTCCTCAGGTTATCCCATGCAATGCTAGGTACGAAGGAATGTAGTGGTCATGTAAAGGAAGTTTTCAATAAGGATGTTGTATTTCAAGTTTAAAGTTTTTATGTAATAATCCTAAGCCCCAAAGACACTAAACCTCTCGATCTTCTTTGTTGTATCAAGTGAAGTTTTATGTAATAAAGCATGTTTAAGTTGTAATAAAAATCAGGGTTGTCATAGTTGGTATCAGAGGATAGGTTTAGTTATTTTTGGGATTAGGAAACCCTAGTAAAGCCTTAGATACAAGACTAAGCATAATAAAAACATCCCTAAGTTTTGGTAAATACTAAGTAAGTGTTTTATCAAACAAATACATCCCTGTCTGGATACGAGCAGGTAGAGGCGGCTCTGGCACAGATGTATCCTAGGGGTAAAACCCGAAAACACCGCTTTGAGCTAGACTCGAACGGGAACTGGTGCACGACAACGGGCCTTGCTGCACTCTTGGTTACGACACTCCCGGGGGATATGTTTTGATAAATTCACAATCTTAGTATGAACCCTTATTAAGGGAAAAATTCCCCTAAGAATATATGTTAGAAGGAAGATCCTGAAAAGCCTGGATTGAATCCTATAGACTCATGAGTTAAAGAGATCAAAGTTTATTTATAAGTCATCAACTTTTGTCTTTGGATTACCCTCTATGTGTTACCCCTAACTTTCCTTTTATTCCAGCCAATGGCCGGTAATAGGAGAACTCGGGCTAACAACCGTTGTGAAGATCAGTGTGATGATTGTACTAATGAGATGCCCAATCCGATGGGAGCGGGAATCGCGAACTTTGTCACGCTTCTCTCTCAGCTAACTCAAGTTTTGAATAGAAACACTGGTCAAGAGGAACGTTCAACCCCCCCTAAGAAAGAACAAGTCGCTATTGAAAGCTTCATGAGACAAAGGCCTCCTACTTTTAGTGGATCATCTGATCCCACGATCGCTGAACAATGGATCAACTCCATTGAGAAGATATTCTCCATCCTCCAATGCTCTGAAAAAGAGAAGGTTCTCCTGGCGGCTTATCGTATGGAGGGTGAAGCTGATCAATGGTGGACATTGATCAAAAATACGAAGCCTGAGGAGGAGATCGAGGCTTTGGAATGGAAGGTATTCCGGAAGATGTTTTTCGATAAATATTTTCCACGCACCCTCCGTCTTAAGATGGAAAGGGACTTCCTTTCCCTCAAGCAGAAAGATGAAGAATCTGTGGGAGCGTACGAGGCAAACTTCACAAGGCTTGCACGATACGCTTCTGGCTTTGTCGTTACCCCCGAACGCAAAGTTGACCGCTTCTTTGGTGGGCTGAAGCCTAGCTTGCGGAAAGCATTAGCGATCCGTGACTTTGACAGCTATGAGGAGATTGTCCGATGTGCCCTTAAGGTTGAAATGGAGATCGGAGAATCACAGGGGTATCATGGGGACAAGAAGCGGAAGGTGGACTTCAATGCTGGTGGTCCGATGGATAAATCCAACGGCGCTAAGAAATTCCAGCACCCCACTTGCCAAAAGTGTGGAAAGAAGAACCCTGGGAATTGCCTTAGGGGGACAAGAAAATGCTTCAAGTGTGGAAGAGAAGGGCACCTAGCTATTAACTGTCAGCAAGAAGGACCCGCGGCTGCGACGGAGGGGAGGAACGCTCCGTTCGAACCTCAACGCGTTGTTCAATGCTTCAAATGCAAAGAACCGGGTCATTTTGCGAATCAGTGCCCTAATCCAAGGGTTATCGGAGGCAATCAACAACCTCCAAGACAGCAAGGAAGAGCTTTTGCCATCACTTCTGCCGAAGTGAACCCCGACAACGAAGTGGTGACAGGTACGCTAGTTATTCATTCAAGAATAGCGAACGTACTTTTTGATTCAGGTTCTACGCATTCTTTTATATCTCAAAAGTTTAGTAGAATAATCCCTGCACCACCACAAATCATGGAAGTAAAGATGTCGGTGAGTACGGCAAATGGGGAAATCATTGCATCCCATGAGTATAAGTCCTCCCCTATTATAATCTGTGGATTGAATTTCCCGGCGAACCTTGTCATACTCCCTTTGGTGGAATTTGATGCAATTCTTGGCATGGATTGGCTTTCCTTATATAGAGCCAACATAAATTGTCGGGAGAGGGAAATCACACTCCATATGGAGAATCGACCCCCGATTCTTTACAAGTGTCAGGAGGAAGATGAATCTCCTTTAACTCCATCATCTCAAGCATGGATATTACTACCTTATGAGCACGCATATCTGGCTCAGATGATTGAGTCCAAGGAAGAAACCACCCTTGAAGAAATGCCTATTGTGAGGGAATTCGCTGAAGTATTTCCCGAGGAACTTCCTGGTCTTCCTCCAAGAAGAGATGTTGAGTTCTCAATTGAACTTATACCTGGGGCGCTACCAATATCCAAGACTCCATATAGAATGGCTGTGGTTGAGCTTGAAGAACTGAAGAAACAACTACAGGAGAATCTGGATAAAGGGTTTATACGCCCAAGTGCATCACCATGGGGTGCACCAGTCCTCTTCGTCAAGAAGAAGGATGGGTCAATGCGGCTTTGCATCGATTATCGTGAACTTAACAAAATCACGATAAAGAACAAGTATCCTCTCCCAAGAATCGATGACTTGTTTGATCAGCTGCGTGGAGCACAATACTTCTCCAAGGTCGACTTGCGGTCGGGATATTATCAAGTAAGGGTGAAGAAGGAAGATATCCCCAAGACTGCTTTTCGTACAAGGTACGGGCACTATGAATTCATAGTAATGCCTTTTGGACTCACCAATGCTCCAGCAATATTCATGGACTTGATGAATAGAGTCTTTAGAGATTACCTAGATAAATTTGTGGTAGTCTTTATAGATGATATTCTAATATACTCCAAAACCAAGGAGGACCATGAGGAGCATTTAAGAACTGTACTGGAGACTTTGCGCAAGGAGAAGCTCTATGCCAAGTACAGCAAGTGTGAGTTCTGGTTGAAGGAGGTCTCATTCTTGGGCCATATCATCACAAGCAATGGGATATCTGTGGACCCCTCCAAAACAGATGCAATTGAGGGATGGCCGAGGCCAACATCGGTAACTGATATCCGTAGCTTCTTGGGGTTAGCTGGATATTATCGACGATTTGTGAGAAACTTCTCACGATTGTCCAACCCTCTTACCAAGCTAACTCGAAAGGGAGTAAAGTTTACTTGGAGTGATGAATGCGAAGAAAGCTTCAAGGAGTTGAAAAGGAGGCTTATCACTGCACCTGTGCTCACTTTACCCACAAGTGGGGAGCTTTTTGTGGTATTCAGTGATGCTTCAAAGAAGGGCTTAGGATGTGTGCTGATGCAGAATGATAAAGTGATATCCTATGCCTCAAGACAGTGGAAAATCCATGAGCGAAACTATCCAACGCATGATCTGGAGTTGGCGGCGGTGATCTTTGCCTTGAAAATCTGGCGGCATTATCTCTATGGAGAGAAATGTGAGATATATACGGACCACAAGAGTCTTAAATATATATTCACACAGAAAGAGCTTAATATGCGCCAGAGAAGATGGATAGAGCTCATAAAGGATTATGACTGTTCAATACATTACCACCCTGGGAAGGCGAACAAGGTGGCGGATGCCCTAAGTAGAAAGGATCCAGCAATTCTATCAATGATGAGAATTGAGAAGGATCCAATCTTCTTAGACTTGATGAAGATGGAAGTGGGAATCATAAAGAAGGGAACATCATCAATCCTTTCACAAATGATTGCTCAACCATCTCTTTTGGAAAGGTTAAAGGATGCTCAAAAGGATGATGCGAGAATCCAAGAAAAAGTGGAAGCTATCAAAAAGGGAAAATCCTCAGAGTTTAATGTTAATGAAGAAGGAATTGTGCGGTTTGGGAAAAGACTATGTGTCCCATCAAGTTCGGAGCTGAAGAAGGAACTTTTGGATGATGCACATAGTTCAAATTTCTCTATTCACCCAGGGAGCACAAAGATGTATCGAGATCTCCGAGAAAACTTTTGGTGGGATAATATGAAGAAGGAGATCGCTGAATATACATCAAAGTGCCTGGTGTGTCAGAAAGTGAAGGCAGAGAGGCAGAAGTCTAAGGGGATGATGCAACCATTGCCCATACCAGAATGGAAATGGGAGAACATCACCATGGACTTCGTCACTGGACTTCCAAGGACATCCAAAAGCAACAATGCAATCTGGGTTATTGTGGATCGTCTTACAAAGACTGCACACTTCATTGCTATTCGAGAGGACTTCTCTTTGGATCAACTGGCACGGATATATATCAGGGAAGTGGTACGGTTGCATGGAGTACCACTATCTATTGTGTCTGACCGAGATCCAAGATTTACCTCTAAGTTTTGGAAGAGTCTTCAACATGCTCTGAATACTGAACTGAACTTCAGTACGGCCTATCATCCTCAAACTGATGGCCAATCCGAGCGGACTATCCAAACACTTGAGGATATGTTGAGAGCGTGCTCAATGGACTTTAAAGGAGGATGGGATCAACATCTTCCTCTAGTTGAGTTCTCTTATAATAATAGTTTCCACTCGAGCATCCAAATGGCACCATATGAAGCCCTGTATGGGAAAAGGTGTATAACACCGGCATGTTGGGATGAGGTCGGTGAACGTAAGCTGCTTGGACCAGAAATGGTCGAAGAAATGGTGGAGAAGGTGAAAACCATTCAGCAGCATATCAAGGCAGCCCAAAGTCGACAGAAGAGTTATGCAGATAATCGTCGACGAGACCTTGAATTTAAAGTCGGAGACATGGTGTTTTTACGCATATCTCCGTGGAAGAAGGTCATGAGGTTTGGAAAGAAAGGGAAGTTAAGTCCAAGGTACATCGGCCCCTTCGAGATTCTTGATCGTGTTGGGGCTGTGGCCTATCGACTAGCACTTCCACCTACTATGGCCAAGGTGCATGATGTCTTCCATGTATCCCTCTTAAGGAAGTACATACCAGACCCTTCACATGTACTCTCTTCTGAGGTGGTACAATTAGAAGACGATCTTTCTTATGATGAGCAACCAGTGAAGATCTTAGATCGTAGAGAAAAAGTTCTACGAAATAAGACAATGCCCCTCGTCAAGGTGTTGTGGAGAAACCACAAGTTTGAAGAAGCAACTTGGGAGTCGGAAGATATGATGAAGCTAAGTTACCCACATTTGTTTTAGTGTGGGAAAAGGAAAATTTCGAGGGCGAAATTTCTTAAGAGGGGAATGTTGTAACGACCCAAAATTTCATTAATGGAAAATCCCTCTTGATCCAGTTAAATATTTCTTTATGTTTTTATAAGATGTCAACTTCTTTAGTTTTACGTTAAGATTTGTGACCGTTACTTTTATAGTCGTTGAACATTGATCATCTGGGTAGTTTAAATATAAGGCTTTAACGAAACCATTTTTACTCAGACAAAGGAAGCGATGGCCTCATCCAGTAGAATTGCCCCTTACGAAGCCCATTTGTCGGAGCTCGGAAAGGAGGTGGCGTCTTTGGGCTTTGCCCTTGACCAATCCCAAGCTGAGCTTCATCAAGTCAAGCTCGAACGTGATCGTCTACGGGAAAAATGGAAGTTGATAGAGATCACCACTCGAGCGATGTTATCCGAGCAACCCCAAGAGTCTGTCACCATCGCACACCTTACCCTTAGGTCTTATGCGGCTATTTTAAGGGGTTATGTAACAAATAATTAGCACCATGTTCATGTACATTATTTTTGTATATAATAATGAATATAATTTATAGTCATTTTTGATGCATTGTAATTAGTTTTTAAAGTACAAATGATGTTTTTAGTTATTATTTAATTAAGAATTATATTTTATTAAATTAAAGGATTTTTGAATTAAATAATATTTTAATAAAATATTATTATTAATATTAAATTAATTTTTATTAAATATAAATTATCTTATAATTTTATGAATGCAATTAAAATTTTTATTAAGGTTTGAAAGCCATTTCTGTCAAAACCCGTGAATTTTTTATAAATGTCGGTTTTTATTTTAAAAGTGCAAATTCACATATTTAGAAAATTATTTAGATAAAATAAATATTATTTTTGGAATCAGGACGTCGAAATTATCCAACGGTGAATTTTTCATAATTTTCTGAGACAGTCCAATTTTTGGGTAAAAATTAAATACCTTTTAAATATATAATGTGATTTATGACATCATAATGACCCAATGGTGATGTAATAAAATACCATAATCCTTAGGTTCGGCCAATATATGTTTTATCATTAAAATAATGAGGTTTTGGGTTTGTTTGAATCACTTTTCAAAGCATTAATGGAGCCCTCAAGACTTATTCAACACTTTGCCTTTTTAAATTAATTTCCATGGGAGTGTGACTCACCTCCACATAAGCAACCCTAATTTTTTAATAAGTTCGGACCTTGGCCTTGTAAAATATTGTTTTCCTCTCTCCTTTTCCAGAAACCATGGGCAAATACCATGGGATGGTTTGTGGTTTGGATTATTTTAATATAAGGGGTCCCAAACCTAAATAATAAAGAATTCTCTCACATTTCCTATATAAACCCACCCAAGCTCCCACTTCCTCCTCACTCAAAGCCCTTGAAGTTCGTCCAACCTCTGCCCTACTCTCTCTAGAATCCTCTCAAGGTGCCCCAAGCTCCCAAGAAGCCTCTCACAAGCCTCTCTCTAGCCTTTGGAAGCACACTTCCAAGTAAGGGTTTTTTCTTCCTTTCTCTTTTTTTTGTCAATTTTCTTTAAGTTGTATTGCCCTTTTAATTTAATTTATGAATGTTGGGGTATGGTTTCGCACCTCCCCCATACTGCCCTATTATTGTTTGAATGATGGGAGAACCCTTTCTCTCTCATTAAATGCCTCCCATGTACACCCGTTACTATGCCGAAATTCCGAAAGGAACTTCTCTCTCTTCTTTTATATTCAAGCAATACTTTTGTATCATGAATCTAAATTCCATTTCTGTTGTTGGGACATGTATATATATGATCTCCTTACTGTCCATTTCATGTAAATATGATTAGGAACCCCTTTCTCTCTCATCAACCTTTTTTATGAATTCTTATGTCACGCCGTTACGCTGCCGAAATCGCACCAATTTTCTAAGCCAATGTCTTTGTGTAGTGAATACCATGCCCATTTCTCCATCAAGGGTATTCACCTTTATGCACATATACGTATTGATTGTAAAGTTTCATGTATGAATTCCACATTCCTTTATCGTGGAAGAAATGATTATGTTTTATGAATCCATGATTTATGATCCATGTGGCACACTTATGCATGAAATGAAATGTTTAAGAAGGGTGCGCCCTGATAGCGCTCCAATGCATTGGGTAAAGTATAGTATCATGATACGTCATGTGCAATGAGTGTTGACTCATGCTAATTCAAGTGCAACGAGGGTTTACTCGTGCTTCAAGTGCAATGAGGGTTTACTCATGCTCCATGTGCAATGAGCCTTGGCTCATGCTAATTCAATGTTAAGTGTTGTTTCCACATTTCCATGTTATGATTATCATGCTTTATCATGCCTTTATGTTCATGTCTCTCTTATGCTCTATTGATATGCCTATTGCCTAACATGTATTGTACTCCTCATGTTATTCATTATGTACTCCCTTACTGGGCTTTATAGCTCACCCTTTTCTTATGCATGTCCTCAGGTTATCCCATGCAATGCTAGGTACGAAGGAATGTAGTGGTCATGTAAAGGAAGTTTTCAATAAGGATGTTGTATTTCAAGTTTAAAGTTTTTATGTAATAATCCTAAGCCCCAAAGACACTAAACCTCTCGATCTTCTTTGTTGTATCAAGTGAAGTTTTATGTAATAAAGCATGTTTAAGTTGTAATAAAAATCAGGGTTGTCATACTAGGTCTCACTAAAATACCAAACACATCCTTAAAAATATCATCAAATTAAAAATATCATTGATAGGGGTGATTTAAAGATCTATTGGGTGGCTATAGATGATAATATAGAAGATAATTTTACAAAAAACATTAGCATAGAAAAATCATATGGGTCATTTTGAATCTATTGGTATTAGTTACATGAGATATTGGATCTAAAGGTTTTAAAATATATAATGGTTTTATAATAAAGGAAATATTCATTTATCATGAATTCATGTGTGATATATTTATATTATATAAATATTGGAATAATAATATCCCCTCAAAGTATAAATTTGATTTATCCCTAATCAATAATCATCACAAAGTATTATGAAGTGTGATGATATGTTAAGATTAACATGAGTATAATCTTGTAGTTGATAAAAATAGTATTATATAATAATAAAAAATGAAAAAATGAGATAATAAGTCAAAACATATCATTTGTAATGGTTTGATAAATTATATCACATGTAATGTCATATATTCATTGATTTACTTAGGGGTGTATGTATATTATGAATCCTTATTACCTGAGGTTAAAAAGATATGTTACATGAGAACTTGAAGTTCTTGAAGGGATATATAACATCCTAAACATAGTGAAAGGACCACTCCAAAACATGATTAAGTAAGAAATATATCTATATATTTGGAATGAATATAAACAAAGAAAAATAATAATGGATTAACTTACACCATTCAATCCAGAATATCGAGGATTTTTATAAATGTATGATCAAGATCATTGAGAAGAAGATAAATGGATCCTTCCTCTACATGTATCCATAGATCAAGGGAATCTCTCGACACTCAGGTAAGACCTATATCAACACCCTGGCTTGTTATAACCTTGTTTAAATGTGGGAGAGAACGAGAGTAATAATATAATCAGCTTTGAGGAGTTCTAATGATCATTGGATCACATCCAACAAGTAAAGCATCTTAAATAATGGTTCAACAGGTTTATATACATCTCCAATAACCTCAAAATGTTCAACCTATTCAAGGTATGTTTCCTAAATATCCTAAACATTTCAACTCATTTGAAATATATTTCTCAATCCCATTAAAAATAATTCAATACTTAAATGATTATATTAGATGTTTAAACTCTGTAAATCCTTCATCATATGATAAATAACCAAATATGGTTGTTGTTAGAATAGAATACAAAAGTGACTAATGCACTATCACATGAAATAATAATTTCATAAACATGAACCATGATATAGTGAATTTAATTATTCTATGGTGCACTCTTTCCCAAACCACAATATATAATACATCTTAGTTATGCTTATTTTAGTGAATAGTCTAAAAATCAACCACTTTCATTAAAAGCTGCATATAATTAGTTAACTTTCACCTTATGTTATATCATATGAAATAACTCATGAAAATATATCCATAAATCCTTTTGAATATTTTTCCAAACTTATTTTTGAAAATTCATCATACATTTTCACCGTATGTTACATTGTATGTAATAACTTGTGAAAAAAAATCCATAACTTCTTTTAGATATCTTCCAAAAACACTTTTAGAGCGGATCTAAATATTTCAAAAACTTGATCCTCATTCACATGACCAAAAATTACATCCCCATGAAAATTTTTAATGTTGAAAATAAATATGAATTATTGAATTCCGAAATTTAAGTAAATATTGGTCTATAGAAAAGTTTCAGTGATACTAAAGAAACAAAGGGACCTAGCGTGATCTCTATCAAACACATGTATCTTCATAATTGTTTTAAATGGTTGTATCATATGCAAGTATATATAATTATATAATACTTTTATCCAATATATCAAGTAACTGCAATATAGTAGTTGGGGTTTGGCTTAGTGGTAATCACCCTATAATACTATATGAAAAATGGGGGTTCAAAACCCATTGGGTGCAAGGCATTGTAGTGGCAGCTGGACACTATAGCAATGGCGGGTACTGTATGGGTACTGTAGCAGTACGAGTACTATATCGGTATAAGTAATATAGTAGTACTATTAATATAATGGGCCTTGGGCCAAGAATTTGGGCATGTGGGCTATGTAATGAGATACATTCCCACTGGGCCTTCGGTCTATGTAATGGGTCTCCCTCTATCCAGTTAAAAAGAGGTCTTTGCTTTGATTTAATAATAAAATGAGGCTTCAACCCCAACCTTTCAAAAAAAAGTAACCATAATACATGTAGTATTTAAATTCCATATATCATCTCATATATTCTCAATTATTTAATTATATACTAATCAAGTCAATGAATACATCACATATTATTCATTTTAATGGATGATCACATCACATGCCCCTCACCAAATAAATGATAACATCATATATATTATCTAGGTACAATCTCACACTACCTATTCTATCTAAATCAAGGTTCCATATGTCATAATCCTTATATAAGAGGAAAAATACCATCTTAATTAAGATCCAACCGATGATATAATCAACAAAAAACCCACCCACCCAAACCTAATTAGATAAGACTCAAGGATTGTATAGGAAAGGTATCAAAGTATGAAGGTTCTCATGATAAGTATCTCACCAACCTTAGGTATGTGGATTCAATATGAAACAGGTACCCCTAGTATACCAAAGACATAGTGTATGATACTCCATGTGTTATATACTTTGGGTTTCATCCATCACACAAAACATGTTTTGTAACTCGTGAGTATATTTGGAATCTCAATACAGGATTAATACTCATGATAAGATTAAAATTTCATCAAAACTTATAATACTTCATGATGAACATCAGTTAGGGATAACTTAATTATTGGAACCAAGGTTTTTACAAGCTAAAAATGAATTTTTTTTTATTTTCTTTCAATCCACATTGGGTTGATCAAGGAGTTTTCAATATAAGTGATCTTATGGTTCTATTGGATTCAGTGTTGAAGTAGGCATTATTTTCTAGTGTTTTCCAAATTTTTGGAGATCAAAATCATGAGGAAGGAGCAAGCTTCATGAAATATGGATTTCTAGGACTGACGCTTTATAAATATAGAAGAGGTATGGATTTTGTGAAGGTTGGAGGTTTACAAAGATGTGGAGCTTCACGAGGACATTTGATATATGGTTTCATTAAGGTAGTAAGGTTTCAAAAAGAAGATTCGTGAGGAATTGATGAGGCATGATGAAAATAAGGTAAGGTATTTGACTATGAGGAGCTTCATGAATGGAAAATTTCACTAAAGTTTCATGAAGAAAAGGAGCATCACTAACATGAATGAATATGTTATTTAAAAAAATGTGGTGAGCTTAAAATCTTAGAGAATGAGGTCTTTCCCATAAATAGGATACCAAACATCATTTAAGGTATATAGAGAATTTGAAAAAAGGGTTAATTGTTCTGATTTCACAATGGCCTTATGTGAAGTTAATTCTTCACGAATCAGTAAATCTTCATGAGTAGAAGAATAAAAAAAATGAAGAACTAATTGAAACTAAGTAATTTCAGAAAAGTAAGTTTCATGAATACTGAAATTTTTTCAATAGTTTAGATTTCTACAAAGGTTTTATGATTCATGAAGTCTAGGAGTTCCACAGAGGCTAAGATTTCCATGAAGTTTGTGAGATTCATGAAGGATAATATCTTCATGAAAGTATGTGGGTTCATGAAGTATGAAACATATTTGAAAAAAAGTGACGTTTTAGAAAGAGGGGTTTTCAAAAAAGGTACTTACCTGAATATATGGTTTTAAACATCTATTTTGAGTGAATAGTGCCTTCAAGTGCATCAATTTAGGATTATGGTGAAAGTATAGTGTCCTTCCAATCAGGGAAAAATACTTATGTTCCCAATCTATTGAGACAAACTTCAAGTTTATAAATTGATTAAGACTTCACCCATGGTAATGAACATGGGGGAGTCGATAGATGTGATCTAAGGGAGTTAGTGTGTTATCCTTAAAATTCTTGTAAAGGTAGTGATCCTAGCACAAAGTAACCATGTCTAGTCTTTTGAAATCCAAAAAAAATCTAGTGAAGCTCAGTAGATTTAGGTATGAATAACATGCTATTAATGTATAATCCTTGAATTATACCTTATTTATGAACTAAGTAAAACTATTGTGTTGTGTTTCTAATTCTTCATATGGGTGTTTAATATTTTCACAATTCCATCCGATAGGTTTAAAAATTTCTTAAAAACATGGGTTAAAAAATCTATCTCATTTTAAGAAGAAGTTAACACCTTGATTCACCCCTCCCCTCTCAATTTGTTCTAGGTTCCTATAAGTATTATCATATAATATAGGTTATATGTGTTAAATTTTTCCTCTGTTGTTGTTTTCAAGTAAAATTCAGTGAATGTTAGGAGAGTTCCCATTTTTGATAGAAGAAACATCCATATTTGGAAGAATATAATGAGATATCATCTTTGATCACTTGGGATGGAAGTTATCTATTCCATGGTTCAAGGGATTCTGGTTATTTATTTGAAATGTCTTTCTATAACTAATATAGACAAGAAAAATCTTGATATATATGTCAAATATCAAAATGCTCTTACTACAGCACTATCTCATCACATCTATTTTAAGGTGATGATTTTCACTAAAGCCAAGTCTATTTGGGATAATCTAGAAAATATATATGAAAGTGATAAAAAATTAGGATGCCCAAACTTAAAGTTTTTTAAAATTAGTTCAATGATCTGTAAATGCATCCAGATAAAAATATAGATAGTTTCTTTAATCACATTACTAAAGTTTTTATATTTATTCAAGGACTTGGGGAAGAAATCAAGGATATTGCAATTTTGAATAAAATATTGAGAAGGCCCCCACCTATGTACAATCCAAAAGTGTGAGACCTTGAGGAAAGAGATTTTTCTTTGATTTCTCTTGATGATCTTCTAATAATTCTAGTTGCTTATGAAATGAGAGTCAAAACAGAAGGTACAACGATATAAGTAAGTAAGGAAATAAAATTTAATTCCATGAAAAAACATGGAATTTAAAAAGTTAGTGATTATGGATATGATTTGGATAAAAAAACTTCAATCTATTTTTGATAAACAAATCCAGAGAGAAAAAGGGAGATTTGAAGGAAAGATTCATTTGGCTTGTTTTGTGTGTGGTAATATAGGGAACATTACCACTCAGTGATTAAAGAGATTCAAGGATGTTTAAATTAAAGTAGAAATCATTCATAGGCTTCATATAAAGTTCTTAAAAATGAGGAAATAAAATCAAGAAATAAATTATTTGGTAATTTAATCATATAAAAAGTGAAAAAATATATTAATGACTTTTTGAAGGATATATAACCAAAGTTTAAATCTAATATTGAAGAAACTATTATGGCTACAACTGAAATGGTAGAAACTATGAAATACAAAGATAATTAGTCGAATAGTGTTTTAGATTTCAAGGTGGAACTTGAAAGTTTTATTGATGAGATAAAAATTCAATGAAATAAATATAGAAATATGGGATTCATGTTGAAAGAGTCATTATAGTATATGGATCAACTTGAAGTAGAGATTGATCGACTAGAAGGAGAGTCGAAATAACATTTGAAAACTCTTAAAAGCTCGGAATAGGTTGTGGAGTTTAAAATTAGGATCAAAGAGATGGAAAATTCATCAATAAACTTACATAGAGACTAGCTGAAAATTATAATATAGTTTAGTTCTTTTAAGTAGAAGTTTTTATTTACGTATTGAACTATAAAATGAATCAAAATCAGAGAAAAAAAGAAGAAATTACATCTTGGAAGGGTTCTAGATGTAGAGATACTGGACAGAGTTAAACATTTTTTTAATGAGTATTGAAATCCTTGAATGATAGAATATCTAAATTAATGGTAAAAAGTGGGTTTGTATGTGATATAAAAACATAAAATGATTGAAATTTGATGAGACAAATAAAATGTAAGTAAAAAGTTGTACATATCACAAATGTTTTTGATGTCCAAACAGAGACTGCTTCGAACCAAATAGAGAAGAGAAATGAAAAAAATATACATTTATCATAGTAGGATCACAAATAAAATACCTATACAAAAGAAGAGGAGATGTGAATTAATGGAAGTGAGAACATATTTCCTCTAAGGAAATGTCAATTATGTGGATTTTCTAGTTCATACCATGTCTTACTGTGAAGAGTCAAGGAGATCCTTGGATGGGGAAGAACCTGGAAGTCAACAAAGGAGAATGAGACCATATAATTCATCATATAGAATAAATAATTTCTATGGATATTTTTTTAAATATTATAACTTTTTCTATAAAGTTATTCATTGTAGGCAGAGGAAAGGTGGGAACAATAACTATATAACTCTGAGATAGTCAATACTAGTCAATTAAGAAGAATTACCATTTAAAATAGGTATTATCCTTTGTAATAATAATATTAGTATGATTTAACCAATTATGTTGAAAATATATTGGAATGTTTTTCTTTTTCCTCCACTCAATCAGATATCTAATAGAAGGAAAAGAAGAAGATTGAGAAAACCAACCTGGAATAAATTTCTCTCAAAGATGTAAAGAATAGTATCACATGGATTCTTGAGAGTTAATTCTCATCCCACATGATTGGAAATGTAAATTATTTAAATAATGTTAATAAAAGGGTTGATAGAATAGTGATATTCGGTAATGATGGTGCCTTAAATATCAAAGGTAGTTGAAATACAAAATTAGTAAATGATGAGATAATGAAAATAGAAGTACTCTACATGGACGTATTATTTCACAATCTCCTTAGTGTGAGTAAAATTTTTGAATTGTGAATGGTAGTTAAATTTAATTAGAATGGGTCCACCATCAAATGTAATATATATAATTCTCTCTTGAAAGGTTGTAGGAAAAATGGTAATTTATACCATGTAGATAGTAAAGAAAACACTTTTTTATTGACAATTGAAGAGAAAAACAACTTATGATACCATAGTTTAGGTCACATTAATCAATATAACATGGAAAAAATATCTAAGATGAAGGTTTTTAAGGACATTCCCAATATAAATCATGATCTAGAAAAGATACGTGATGCTTTCATGTGAGTAAAAATGGTCTAGAGTTTTTATCATCCAAGGAACAAAAGGGCCTAAAATCTACTTGATCTTGTCAACAAAGATGTGTGTGGTCCAATAAATGTGGTTGGAACATATTTAGAGAGGTAATTAACTCTTTTTATTTACAATTATAGTAGAATGTAATGTTTAATGTTTATTCAGTACAAATGGAAAGTGATTGACTATTTGAAGAAACATCTCCAAAGAGTTGAGAATGAAATTGGATATACACAATCAAGATATTATGGTCTAATAATGGAATGGAATTCACATCCATTGAATTTTAAAATTATCTTGAAAAACATGGTATCAATCATGAGGTTTATTTAGTAATAAAACCTCAAAAAAATTGGTTCTTTGAACATAGAAATAAATAGTTGCATAATGTTTCTAAAGCTATGTTGATTGAGAGTTTTTTTTTCTCATCCTTACTTTACATAGGCTATTCAAGTTGTGTACATGAAAAATCAAACATGGATATTTATAAGAGATAAAAAGGCATCATATGAAATCTGGAATGGAATAAATTCCCCAATAAGTATTTTTTTGTTTTTTGAAGTAAATGATTCATACAAAATAGATAAAGAAATAAAGGCAAGTATGGTGGTGTTACAGATGAAATAATATTCATTGGATACTCAATAAAGAGTAAAGCATAGAAGTTCTATAATAATAATCTTCAAAATATTGTTGAAATTAATTATGTAGATATCATTGAGAATGAAACTATAAATAAATTGAAGAGATCATATGTTGGTTTGATTAAAGATGAAAAAGAAAGTGTAAGAGGGAGATATTCAAGCATAGAAATTATGGATGGATTGCCTGAAATTCAGGGTTCTCAAAATGATTATAATTCAAAATTAGAATCATAAGATGAAACCATTGATAAAGAAACTTTATCATAACCTCATAGGAGAAATATAACTGAATAAGTTTATCAATACAACATTATTAGGGATTGATCCACACATACACAAACAAGAATAATGAGTAATGAAGTACATTCTTCTATCCAATCAATTGTACAAACATCCTTGTTTGAACAAGTGACTAAGGATGAATCATGGATTAAGGATATTAATGAATAAATTGATCACATTGAAAAAAAACTAGACCTAGGATCTTATCAAGTGATCAGAAAATCACAATATGATTGGAAAAAATGAATCTTCAAAAACAAATTCGATAAGCTTTGAAATGTGATCAGAAACAAGGCATTCTTGGTGTGTAAAGGATATAAAAATATTAAAGACATTGATATTGAAGAAATTATTTCTCCATCAGCTCACGTATAGTAAATTAGGCTCTTCCTATCCATGGAAGTTAAAATAGTGTACAGATTTTATCATATGGATGCCAAAATGGAATTTTTAAATAGTTTTCTTGAAGAAGAAGAGTACATTGACCAAACCAGGGGTAGTTATAATTGTAAATAATTAAACAATGATTTTTAGATTAAATGTGGATCTTTATGTTCTAGAATAGGCACCATGATCATGGTATTCTTGATTGGATTCCTAAATAAGAAACAATTTAAAAGATGGGGTTTTGATCATAATCTCTATGTGAATAATTCTCTTGGAGATAAATTTATGGTGCTTGTGCATGTGGATGATATTATATTACGAATAAGTATGAATAGATTATTGAAATAATTTTCTAATCACATGAAATCATCATTTGAAATGTCCATGATTGAACTCACATTATTTTGGGGGTTTTAGGTGATTCAAAATATGTACCACACCTACATTTCTCAGGCAAATTATACTAGAGAGATTCTAAAGAAATTCAACATGCATGACTCCAAACGAATGTAAAATCCGATTTCAGTCGGGAAAATAGTTTTAAATCATGAGGATAAGAAATATTTGGATCCCACCTTATATAGGAGGATCATTTTAATCTTATTATACTTGATTGTGACACTTCCAAATATCATCTTTGCAACATTTTTTTTAGATTTCTTCCAATGTAATCTAAAGGAGGAGTATTCTGAAATAGTTACAAGAATCATGAGAAATATTCAAGGTTCTATCAACATTGTAGTATTCTTTGAAGTAGGAAAATATAATGAATTATCAAAATTTTATGATGTTGAATGGGTTGGAGATGTGGTGGATCAAAATTCAACAAGTGGGGTACACTCTTTATTAGAAAAACATGTGTGGGGTGGTTGGGTAAGAAACAAGAAATCACTTTTATTATTAAGATTTAAGTAGAGTATATATCTTTAAAAAATACAAGCACTCAACTATTTTGGATGAATAAAAAACTTACTGATATTAGTGACGATGTGAAATAGCCACTGGTGATTCACTTTGAAAAAAAGGGCACAATCAATATTTTGAAAATTTTGGTTCAACACTCTTATAACAAACATATTGAGATCAGATATCACTTCATCAAAAAAAAATGAATAATGTGTGATTAAAATGGAGCATGTTGGAACTAATTATCAAGTGGTTAAAATCTTGACTAATCATTTTGTAGCACCAATGTTTGAGGAACATCAATTTAACCTCAGTGTTCATCCACCTCCTAGTGCATGAGGAGGTTGTGGTTTATCCCCTATTCCCATTTATATTACCTATTTTAATCTGTTTAAGGATTTGATGTAGGTATATTGGATAGATATGATCAAATGGGTTTCGTTTTTTGTATACTAAGTTCCCATTACAATTTCCTTGGGTTTGTTTCCAAAGGGGGAGAATGAAATTCAATGAATTTCAGGATAGTTGGATAGGTTGACAGTTTGATGGTTTATCATGAAATGAAAATTTCTTTTTTCACTCTATTTTTCTACACCAAGATTCTCTCACATATACTCAGAGTGATGGATGATTTATTTCACACCTATTAGGTTTTTCATCGAGGCTGGTGCTTTATTGAATTTATCTATAGATTACCAACAAACCCAAAGGGGGTGATTGTTGGAACCAAGGTTTTGTATTGATGGAAATGGGTTGTTTTGTATCTACTATCAATCCATATTGGATTGATCAATGAGTTTTTAAGATAAGTGATCGTACAGTGTAGGTAGATTTAGTGTTTAAGGTGGCATCATTTCCTATTGTTTTCCAAATTTTTAGAGGTCAAAATCAGGAGAAAGGAGAATTCATCATGAAAGATGGATTTCTAGGATTGAATCGTAAAAAATATGGAAAAGGAATGAATTTTGAAAAGGTTTAACAATCAAAAATATGCAGAGCTTCACAAATGAATCTACTATCTAGTGTCACAAAGGTATAAAGGTTCACAATATATGTTTCATGAAGAGTTGTTAAGACGCGATGAAAAGATGGTAATGTATATGACTACAAGAAGCTTCATGACTGGAAAATTTTATTGAATCTTAATGAAGAAAATGATATTAAATAATATGAATGAAGAGGTATGTGAAAATCCATGGTGAGCCTAAAATCTTCGTAAAGTAGTTTTTTTCTATAAGTAGGAGACTACACATCATTTAAGGTATAGATAGAATTTTTAAAAGGAGTTAATATCTTTTATTCCATGAAGGTATTACATTAAAGTAATTATTTATGAATCAGGAACTTTTTGTGAGTAGAAGCATCGTGAAAAGAATGGTTAAGATCTAAATGAAACAAAGGCATTTCATAAAAGGTATTTTTTAAAAGAATAAGTGTTTAATGATATGTTTGATTTCTTTAAAGGTTGTGGTATTTGTGAAGACTATGATTTCCATGAAGGTTATAAGCTTCATGAAGTATAGGAGATCTGTGAAGGCCAATATCTTCATGAAAGTATGTGGGTTAATGAAGGATAAAACAAATTTGAAACAAAAAGGGGATTTCATGAAGGAGAGAGTTTTGTGAAAGGAAGTTACCCAAACAACTTTTTTGGAACATTTGGTTTGATAAAATAGTTCTTTAAAGTGTATAAATTCATGACTATGGTGTAAGAAGAGTCTCATGTTAATTAGGGATAAATAATTATGTACCAAATCTATTGAGGTGACCTTTATGTCGATAAACTGAGTAATACTTCACCCAAGGTAGTGAGAAAGGGGGGGTTGATGGAAGTGATCTAAGGGAGGAATTGTGATATCCATAGAATTATTTTAAAGGAATTGATCATGTAATAGAGTGATTGTGTCTGATATTTTGTAATCCATAAAATAAAGTGAAGATTAGGGGATTCAGGTATGACTGACACACTATCAGTGCTTTATCCTTGTACTAAACCTTGGTGGTGAACCAAGTAAAAAAAATTGTTGTGTTTCTATTTCTTCATATGGATGTTTAATATTTACATGATTCAATTATACATGTTTAATATGTTCCTACCTACATGGTAAAAAAATCCATATCATTGTAAGAAATACTTGACACCATGATTTACCCCTCCCCTGTTAAGGTTTTCTAGGGTCCTACATTAACTTTTTAGAGGTTAACTATCATTTAACTTTAGAAAATTTTTGTGTGTGTGTATATATATATATATATTCCCAATGTGATAGAATCATAAATTTTTGACTACCTGTCATGAACCGGACCGGGTACCCTGGTAACTCAATAAGTGAGCCGAAATTGATATGGCTCGAAGGGCATTCATGATCCCCACAGGTTGGGGACTAGTACCAAGCATCATGGAAGATAAAATAGGGAAATAATTTTTAAAAAACACAATGGAAGTAAGATAAACAAGTCAGTATGCATAAAAGAATAACTCTATAGGGAGAAGTATACCAGAAGTCAAACAGGCATAAACAACCCAAAGTACTACAACAAAGTACCATAAAATAGGAAGGTAAACAACACAAGTCCCAACATGAATGAAACTCACCAATCCCAAGTATCAATAGCTACTAACACCTATAAGTGCCATCTTACCCTTTCTCTAACTTGGAAGAAGATAATATACAAACACCCGAAGGCACAAGTAGGGTGTTCACTAAAAGACCAGTAGGGTCTCACCAAGGATTCCATAATAAGATTCAAACATTCAATTTACCAAATAAATATTTCAATATTAAATAAATAGGTTTGGAATTTTAAAATAATTATTAAAAAAATTCATGCTTTACATTTCAAATGATGGAAATACTTTAAACAAATGGATTAAACAAACATTTTATATAAAATAGTTTATATAAATTTAGAAGGCTTGTAAAACAGTTTACAACAACAATGGAATATATTTCAAATACCAACAAAACGAGCAACATGGTCATGTTCTAGAAGGTACGGTAGTTCTAGGATGTAGGATCCTTACACACTCTAAGGTGAATCATGAAAATATATGTATACACATACCACTTGTATACCGACCAAAGAGGACCCATCACCATTCCATAGGGGATGTAACTTGTTACACTAGGTTTTGTTTTAGTTATAAGCGTAAAAAGAGTGTTATACCAATATATCACTAACTACCTAGTCTTTAATGTGATCTGATACAAATAAATAATGGGAAATTTATTTTAAGACTGCTTAAAATAAAATTTATCCCATTCTCTATTTCAAATATGCTAATTTTCCATTTAAAAACTGAAACGGGTTTTTAATCAAAACATATCTTTTTCAAAGATAAAAACAATGGTTTTACATCAAAACCATTTCAATATATTTTTATAAAATTCCAATTTTAAATCAATTTCATCAAATTAGTTTCACAATATAAATTCAACGATTTAAATTTCACAAAATTCCATCAATTTCACAATTCCACCCTAATTCAATGGAATTATGGGCTTTCCCCAAATCCATGCCAAATCCAATTTCAAAACCCCAATTTAATAGAATTGGGTTTTTTATCAACCAGTAGAAATATATTTCATTTATATCAATAAATTGAATTTAAATCAATAAATTTAGGGTTAATCAAATTAGCCAATCAAAATAGAACCACCTATCTCAGGATCATGGGATCTCAAAACACAAATCCTTAAATGAAAAACTCCAACAAAGATCATAGATAATGAAAATAAGAGAATCAAACATAGATTCAAGATCTAAAATAGAGGTTATTAGATTCTACAACAACATAAAGATCTACAAAACCCTAAGGAGGAAAAGAGAGAAAGTGTGAGAAAGATAACAGGAAGAGGAAACCTACTCGATGAAGATCAAAAGGCGTTATCAAAACTTCGATCGACTTCTGAAAGGGTGTAGAGGGAAAAAATAACCTCTAAGGAGTTCCCATAGAAGAAGAAAAATTATATAGATCAAAATAGTTCCATAGAGAACATAAAAGTGGGGGTTTGGGATGTTTAAAAATAATTTCTGAATTAAAAAATCTCGTATGCACTGTTAGCTGGGAAGGGTCACATGGTTAGAAAAACTATGTTCCCTAACCGTACACCCCATTTTGGAAAGGTGCATAGTTTCTACTAGATGGTCGTACAGTTTTTCAAAATTGTGTGATATCCATGAAATACCCCATTGTATGGGTTTTAAAGGTTTCCCCTGAGAGGGAATGTGGTTTGGGAGAACCATGCGCCAACCATTCATAGCCCAGAAACTTTCAAAATTTCTAACATTTTCACCTGAAATAACCCCAAATGAAACCCAACCAAAGAATGTTAAAAATAGGGGTTTAAGAATACTTGAAAAAAATAGGATGTTACAACATCCCCATCAAAGAAACTTTCTATCCCCAGAAATCCTACTAAGATGCTTCTATCACTGCAAAAAAAACAGCAGATTAGCGGTGGTTTTTAGAGGGGGTTCTTCATAACCCCCTCTAAATTCATTAGAATTTTTTTTTAATATTTGGTTTTTTTAAAGGATGTTATTTCCAAACAGCCTCTAATTTAATAGTTAGTGGCACTAGATGTTCTGTTGGATTTTAGAGGAACTATATATATATTATTCATTTGGATATTAGAGGATATATATATATATATAATGTAATCTGTTTTTTTAAGGAAATAGGGGGGTTTTATAACCCCCTCAAATCTCTTGAATTAGAGGGGGTTTAGAACCCCCTCTAATTTATTACATTAGAGGGGGTTTTCAACCCAATCTAATTTAAGAAATTAGAAAGGATTTTGAACCCCCTCTAATTTAATAAATTAGAGGGGTTTTGAACCCCCTATAATTTATTACATTACAAGGGTTCATGAACCACTTATAATATCTTTTATTGGAGGGGTTTTTTGACCCCTCTTAATTTTTATTTATTTTTTAAAATAATTCTCATATAAATTTAAATTTTATAATATATATATGTGTGTGTGATCATGTGTGTATACATATATCACATAAACACATTATATAAATGTATTTAAATGAATTAGAAACATATATAAATATATAAAGGCATTATATGAATACTTTAAATAAATAATTATACATATAAATAAAAATGTATACATATATAAATATTTTTTTAAATAATATATATGTAATTATAAATTTATTTATTCAAATATATAAAATTTATATGTGGTTTTATAAATACTATACATTTATATTATACATATATTTTTTAAAATACATTTTTATTGTATATTTATATTTAAATAAATTTATATTAAATCATGTATACAAATATATATAATATAGAAATATATATATATATATATATATATATATATATGTTATATATATTATATTGTAAATATTTTATTATATATAAATTTATATATATATTATTTAATTAATTTATATATATTTTAGTATACCATATTAATTATAAATTTATTTAGTATATATATATATTATTTAATTATATAATATATTTCTAATTATGTTAATGTATTCAATTTTTTGTGTATATATATGTGTGTGTATACATGATATAATATAAATTTATACATAAATATTTAATATAAATGTATTTAATATAATATATGTATAATATAAATCATAAAATATGTAAATGTATAGTATTTATAAAACCAACATATAATTTTTATAGTTCAAAAAATATGTGTAATAATAATCATTATTAATAATAATGTTGATACAAACACACACATATATATAAGTATATAAAAATAATTATATATATATATATTATAATCATATTATATATATAAATATTATATAAATACATAAATACACTCACACACACAAATATAAATGTATTTATATATATTATGTATACACAGATATAATATATATATTTATTATACATAAATATAGATTATATATAAATATTAGGCACAAATATATTATATATACACAAATATATTAAATTATTTATATTTATATACATATATATATATTATCTAATTTTTCTGTACCTAAATAAATATAAAATATTTTATATATTAATTGAAATTCCATTTTCCACAGTGCTTCAGGTTCGCTGTGTAACTCCATTCAACCTTGTGTTTGAAACCCACAAGAGGATTTTTTTTTTCAGCCTTTAATAAAATGTGGGTCATTTTTTGGGCATGGGGGACTAATTTTTAGGCTTGTGGTACCTATTGAGGAATTGGTGGGCCCTTGGGGGTCTGTGGGGTTCTCATGAAGTGTCTTGGGGTTTTTTGTGTGGTCTATGGGGTTGTCATGTGGTGTTCTGGGTTGTCTATGGGGTTTTCCCGGGGTTTTCTGTGGGGTCTTTCGGTTGTCTTAGGGTCTGGGGTTCTCATTCGGGGTATGTGGGTTTTCCGGGGGGGTCTTGGGGGTTTTCATGTAGGGTATGTGGGTTGTCTAGGGGTCTTGTGGGTTGTTCGGGGGGTCTTGGGGGTTTTCATACGAGGTCCGTGGGTTGTATGGGGGGTCTTAGGGTTATATATTTAAAAAAGGCTAGTTTAGGGATGGTTATAGTATAATAACTTCTAACTTAATACTTTTTCAGTCTAATTAAATGGGTTTAAACCCCCTCTAATTTAACTACCACTAAAATAAGACCCATTTTACCAGCGCTTACCCATAACTACCTTTAATCAAATTAGGTGGTCACTTTAGCGGTGGTTATGGGTATCCCCTGCTAAAGTATTTAGAGGGGGTTATAACCCCATCTAAATGAAAAAAACCCTTCTAATCATCCTATTTTTTGTAGTGCATGTCAAAAAGATGAGTCCACTATTCTCTCATCAGTGCCTCTCTCTCCCATGTCTCATGAGAATCAGAATTGTGCTACCATTTCACTTGAACAAAAGGTACCTTTCTCCCATGAAGTATCTTGGTTTCAGAATCAACTATCCTAACTGGATTTTTAGTCATGAATAAATCAAGCTCAACCTCAAGATCACTCCAGATCAAAAATTGAGTTGGATCATATAGATAATTTTATATATATGATACATGGAACATATTATGTATCGACGTCAGCTATGTTGGAAGTGCTAAATGGTAAAAAAACTTTCCCCACCAACTCAACAACCTCAAAAGGTCACACAAACTGAGGAGAAAGTTTCACTTTCCTCCCAAATCATTGATGATCCAACCAAGGTGAAACTTTCAAAAACACCTGGTCACCTATTGAAATTTCCAATAGTCTACGTTGATGATCAACATAAGAATTATACAAGATTTGTGTCATCAAAATTCTCAAATAAATTAACTAAATCTTTATTGTCATCTCTTGAACCAAGCTTAGTCCAATCAAGGAGCTTTCACCAATCACTAACCAATACAATAGATATCTACATGGCCGACCATAAAAGGCCTCAAAAGGAGTCATTCTGATCATATATTGGTAACTATTATTATAATAAAACTCAACCAGACCCAGGTGATCATCCCAAGCCCCACCAAAGTTGAGAACATAAGTGTGAAGCATATCCTCAAGAATCTATATAGATATTTATATTTGTTTATCTGAATACGGATGGTATGTCATACTCAAATGGACTATGATATCCCAATGCCTCCTAAAGGCCTCTCCAAAAGTGATAAGTAAACTGATAATCTCTATTAGAAACAATAACATATGTAACTCCATGAAAATGAACTATATCTTTCACATAGATATTTTCCAACTCCTCAACATTTTTTATATCACGAATGGGTATAAAGTGATCCAACTTGGTCAGCCTATCGATCACAACCCATATCACATTCTTCTTTCTCTAGGTACATGGAAACCCAACCACAAAGTCCATAGATATTTTATCCCACTTCCAAGTTGGCACTGGAAATTCTTGAAGAAAACATGAAGGTTTCTAGTGCTCATTATTGTCCTGTTGTCACATACAACAACAAGAGACAAAATCAGTGATGCCCTATCTTATACCTAGCCATCAGAATAATTGTTTCATGTCATAGAACGTCTTTTTGGTTACTGGGTGCACTACCCATTGGGAATTATGGAAATATCCCATAACATATTTCCCTACCACTAACAGCACAACAAAGTGATTTAGATAGCACAGAATTACCTCAATAGAGAATGACTAGTTAGGTACATTCTTCCCACAATAAAGATAGTCTCTTATTCTATGGAACTCATCATCAAGTTGATGTTCCTGAAAAAATCATTTCAGGATGGTTAGATGTTAACTAAACACTATCCAAGGAAACCTCATCCCCTAATTTCCATACTTTAATATGAAATTATGCAAAAAGATCCATCAAGTTCCACTCTTCTGAGGATTATTTCACATCCTGGGTCATAAGTTTCCTATTTAAATCATTTATGATAGTACTCCCTTTCCTTGGGGTATGGGTGATGTCGAAATAAAAATATTTCAGGTATTCCACCCAATTCCTCTAGTATAGATTTTAATATTTTTTAAAGAATATATCACTCAATATATTGTTATTTGAACACATGGTAAACATTTCTCCCTAAAGGTAATTCTACTGACTCTTAATTGTGTACATCACATATGAAAGATAAAGGTCATGGGTCGGATAATTCTTCTTGTGTAGCCTAAGTTTACGAGAGCCATAGGCAAAGACATGATCACCGTATATAAGAATGTAGCCCAAACCTAAACCTGATACATTATAGAATACCACATATCCCTTCTTGGCCTCTCGAAGATTCAACATCAATGTAGTAGTCAAAATACATTTCAACCCAAAAAAAGAACAATAACATTTTTATTATCAAGAACACTTCACTCCCTTTTGAGTTAGATAAGTCATTGGAGAAGCCAACTTTGAGAATTAATTTAGGAACTGCCAATAATACCCAGATAAACCCAATAAGATCTGAATCTAAAAAACATTTTGTGGTTCTTCCCATGTTATAACAGCCTTATCCTTTTTAGGATCAACTGAAACACCATGTTCTGACACCACGTGTCCCAAGAACTTCACTTCATGAATCTAGAAATTTCATTTTAAAAGCTTGGCATAAATTTAGTGGGTTTTCAATAATTCCATAACTTCTCTCATATGACGCACATGATCCACTTCTAACTTATAGTAAACAAGGATGTCATCCACAAAGATAAACATCAAGGTATCAAGATACTCATGAAAAATCATTTTCCTTAAATCTATAAAGACAGTATGGGAATTTATTAATCCAAATGGAATGAAATGATACTCATAAGGTCTATACCTTATCTAAAAGGTATTTTTATGAATTTCATATTATTTTATTCTCAACTTATGGTAACCAGAACAAAGATCAATCTTTGATAACCAATTAACCCCTTTAAAATATCAAATAGGTCATCAATATATATAAATGGATATTTGTTCTTTACCATGACTCTATTGAGTTTTCGATAATCCACACAAATGAGACAAAAACTAGGCCAAGGTTCCCCACACTAGAGAAAAAAACTAGGCTAAGGTTCCCCAACACTAGAGACAAAAACTAGGCCAAGGTTCCCCACACCCTCAATAATTTCTGGATTTGTGAAAAGATTCACTCCATGGCCTATGGATGGAGCCCTAATGTATTGAAGTATGTTGTTCCCCAAAGTCATAAGATGACACCATGCAATAAATACTTCCTATTCTTACCACCCTTCTTGCAGAATTTCTCGAGATGACCCAAATGGACCCATCGATGACAAGCCTTTAGACTGTTACAAAAATATGGTTTTAGATGCCTAAAATGGACACACTAAAGGAACATGAATGACTGGTCCAATAAGTGATAAGTAATAGATAATAAATGGGACTTATCAAGAATAGGTTCCACTAGCGCACACCACTCTCCAAATGGGGAACCTTTATAAGCACCACCTACCACCAACCATACCCCAGGAACCAACTCAACTAAGAATGCCTCATCCAAAAACTTATCGAACTGAAATTCATCAGATGAGAAGACTCTCTCTTTGATATCTATATGAAGACCCCAAAATAAAATAGTATCTTTCAACTAATCCTTCAATTCTACCTTTATAGAAAATGAAACCAACTCCTTGAAGTGATCAACATAGGCCCTCACTTATAATAAGCCTTGTTGAACACCCGACAACTCCACTACTTTCCTTTCCTTCACCTCCTTAGGTATGAACCATCATACGAAGGTGGTCTTAAATATTTTCCATGTTATCCCAACTTTCAAAAATGATCAAAAAATCACCTTCCACATTTCCAAATTTGAACCTTCAAACAAACCCAAGAGAGCTCGAACCCTCACCCCTTCATGAGTTCCTAACAACTTGAAGACACCTTCGACTTTATCAAGCCATTATACGGCTTTTAACGGACCTTGATCACCAATATAGATAGGAAAAAACTGAAACTAAATCAACTCTATCTCCCCACATAGATTCTAGGTAGGGTTAAAAACTTTAAATGACTCACTAGAAACTTTGGGGACTTTTCTGGGTAGAATACTCAGAATTGAAGAAAAAAATAGAACCAAAATCAACATCACCCAAAACTAAACCAAAATAACACCTCAAGAAAAAACAAAATTCTCATAAGCCAAAAATTATAAACCCAAGAAAAATCATCTTTTTAAAAACCACCATTTCATTTAAATTTCAAGCCACTCCAAATCTAAAGCCACTTTCCAAAAAACCTTAACTCACTTTCAAATCTAGTTCAAACACTAAATCGAGCATAATCACACCTTGAAACCATTTTTCCCTTGAAAAAACATTTTTTTAAATAATTTCCTCCCTTAAAAAATCATCCCAAACCATCCAAAATAAACCAAATTGAAACTCATACCAACAAAAACCAACCCAAACAAACAACTCAAACCAAACTCCCAGAATGAGGAACTAGTGGCCATTATTAACCTGGTGACATGGTTTGTGGGACATGACCCAAGTAAGAATCAACAAGTAAGAGTAACGTAAACCATTCACTTGGACTACACATGAATCACTACTCCATGTGATATCACAATATAACACCGGATCACCTCTATTGTTATTCCTCATCCATACCCCAAAAACAAAAACAAAAGACACAAATCCCAGACTACCCTGGAAACTTGAGGATCAGAATAAGCAAGGGTTCAGGTAGTCCTTCCCGTACCTAATTATCGAGTATATAAAGTCCTAATATTCAATATAATTGACATACCAAATAATAAGGGCATTCTCTAATACCATGTTATCACTAACCAAGCCAGGATACCATTCAACCTGACGCTAAACCCGGTCCAAGATAAGGCCCAAAGGGTGTTCCCAATCCTCACGGGCTGGAAAATAGTGTCAGGAATCAATATAAACTAATTGGAATGATTTATCCCAAAAAGCAACAATCAAGATCAATAATCAAACTGAACACATAGCATAACTAATAATAATTGAACATCAATAAATATGCAATTAATCTAAAATAAATAACTGATAAAAAAGAAAATAAATAAAAACTAAACCCAAATCATGCCAAAATGATCTCCACATAACCTCTTGGTCACCAACAACCGTAATACCATCTTGATTGAATGGAAAACTGAACCAGGAACCTGAACCTGCAAAAAATATTGGGTCTACTAATGCCGAGTGGCACAAGTAGGATGTGAGAATACAACAACTCAATAGGTAATCACCCTAGAGTCTAGGCATTTCATTTCCTAAAATATTCCACAAACACTAGTTTAAAATACATATAGATTATTAGATTTTAATCATTTTAAGCAACCAAATTTCATTTTCTATAAATTAACTTTTTTTTAAATCATGCACACAGATTTTCTTTTAAAAAAATGGTTTCACTTTCCAAAAACCCAGTTCAAAACCCAAATCTAGTTACAAATCTATACCATATCACCCAAAGTAAACTTTTCTGATAATAATGGAAACAAAACAAGTAAGAAAAAAATATTAGGGTAATAATCAATAAGTAGCAGGAGAAAAAACAAAACATAAAGATAGATAATCATGGGAATTTCCTAAAAATCACTAGAATAAATACCTATACGTACTCATTTCAAACTCACTTATTGGCATATGGTGCATCTCTATAATCAATAACAAACTAGATGCTCAAAACTATCTAATCTAGTGGTATTTCTCACATGGCCTCTCATTAAATCCATGGGTACCAACTTTTCTAATTGGGGTCGACAAGAAACCATCACTAAACCCTCTACAAGACTCTTAGGAATCTCATGATAAAAGTACTCAATGAAACATGGTATAGAAAACCCACAGAATCCTCATATATGATCCACTAGAGGGGAATGAATCCCAAGTTATAGTGGTCTCTAGACATAATCCAAAACAAATAGCATTTCCATTCATGATCCACTATAGGGGATCTCATCCCATGGTCTAGTGGTCTCCAAACATGATCCAAGTCATCACGAACACAAATGAAAATTCATTTCATTCACATGCACATTCATCTAAAAATTCAATCTCACGTGGATGCCACCATTTTCTATAATAAAAACCACTTTCCAAAAAATCATAAATACCAACCAGGCCTTCACATCACATAATATTTCAACCATTTTTCTAAAACATAATAAGATTCTTATCGGGCTTTCACATCATATCACATCAAAACTAACTTTCTTAATGAAACACAGGGTACCAACTAGTCCTTTAACATTTTTAACCTAAACACCTTTGCAAATACATTTCCAAACCATTTATAAAGTTAATATGTAACACCAATTTCACATGTACATTTCCAAATGAGAATTTACATTTCAAATCCAAAACCATTTCCAAGCCAAAGTGAAAACATGCAACAACACAAAAAGTGCCAAATGGGCCCTTATTCCAATTATTCACCAAAATATATATTAAAATTCAAAATGGTACTTTATGCCAATTATTCCTCAAAAAATATCTCAAAATTCCCAACATGAATTTTTTTAATTATTCATCAAAACTTATATAAAAAATTCCAAATGGGCATTTATGCCAATTATTCATCAAAACATATCTAAATATTCCAAACAGTTCAAGCTTTAAAGAACATGTTTGAAGTCACATTAAAATTCAATAAAGTACTAATACACCATTTATAAATACAAGAACTATTTTAGGAAAAATAATGAGGGAAGGGAAGATAAGCCTATGAAAAACCATGGTTCAAGGAAAAATCATTCCCAATGGTCATTATAATTTTTTCCTATCCTTATGTGATCCATGTGCACATATGGATGTTCCAAAATCCAATGAAACACTTTAAGTATCCATGAAATCACCCAAAAATCCTTTTTAAAGAAACAAAACTTGCTTTTAAACCAACACAATAATCCACACATAAGCTTCACACTATAAAAGTCGCCAATTTCCACATCCAACACCCAAATCACAACTCAACCACAATTCCCAAAACATAACCAATGGAAAACATCAACCAAATCACCCAATTTCACTTTAAGAGATCAGTTGAAATTTTATCAAAAACCTTGTGTACATATATACATAGGCATGTTTAAGAAAACCCATTGAAAACCATTATGTACCAACATTCCATCATGAAAACACTATACCAAACTAAAAAAACACATCACAAGCATGAAAAACAAATTTGTAAATTATTTAAAAACACCCAAGAATTAAATGGAATGTTCTAGAAATAAAATGGATTGAAACACCTACATCAACGACGTACGAATGCCACAAAACTTTGGGAGAAGGAAGAATACACACCAAGATACAATATGCACACCCTAACATAAAATAAATTGAACCACATAACAACCCTAACCCTTAGGGTTCATCCAAGAGGGGAACCCCCACCAAGAGAAACCAAGGAACCAGGAGATAAAATAAATAAGAGGATGAAATCGACCAAAACCATGAAGAACTCACCTTAGGACCTTCAAAATGCATCCATGGAGAAAGGGGGCCAAAAGGGGGAATCTTGGAGGCTCCCATGGTGCGTATAGGTTGAAAAAGGGGACAAAATCCTGAAATATGGCTAAAATTGTCACAACCCGTCCCCCGGGGCTCGTGCCGTGACTACCCCAAGCTCACCTTTCATAGGCTAGGGACTGGAGGCTAGCACCGGAAAGGCATATCTCCATAACCGGGAAGGCATTACCTTTTTAACCTACAAACCCACACAATACAAGCAACCAGTAAGATACAAAAACCAAGTAAACTATATAGAAAATAGGGTGAGTACAGTAAGTAAAGGGGTTCGGAATACAATCCCAACTAGAAAGTACAAGTAAGACTGAAAACAGATCCTCTGAAAGCCCACTGAGGATCTTACTTGAAGGGTAGGTATAGCTCTCTAATGTTCGTCTCTGTAGTACGCCTCGTCTAAGGTCCACATCCAAGCAGCCTTCAGTCCTAGTACCCTTATCCTCGATCAGCGCTATCTGTTGTCTGCACAAGACACACCAAGGTGCGGGCACAGCCCGTGTAGGGGTGAGTATAACAATACTCAGTAGGGACCCCATGACCCCCGAAGGTCTCTTAGAATCCACAAAGGATAAACCACAAATTAGTACTATAATCATAAAGCACGAAAACAACAGTCAACCCTACTTAGGTATGTGCCCATACATATACCTAAGTTATCAAGTATACCCATCTCATTCATGAGGAAACACAAGGCCCAAATCATTAACCAAAAGATCAATTATTCCATGAAGGAAACAATACCACGAAGGTAACACCACACAGGTAAGTACCACAAAGGTAACGCCATATAGTAGAATACCACACAAGGTATCACCATGAAGGTAAGAATACCAAAAAGGTCTCACCATGAAGTTAAAAACCAAAAAGGTAACACCACATAGAAGAATACCATAAATGTATCACCACAAAGGTAAGGACCATAAAGGTAAAGACTCATCTCACACCAGGTATAACTTAAGTATGGAAGTATAGATGATTATATGTATTTCTAAATCATCTTACTTCATCGAGAAGCTCTTCTATTGACCCACACATGATTGAAGATGACCCACACGGGATCTGAAGATGACCCACACAGGATATAGAGATGACCCACATAGGATCGATATGTGCTAACCCACACAGGATCATTGAGTGTTGACCCACATAGGATGCGAAGATGACCCACACACGGTCTAAAGACTCATCAAGTACAACCAGCCACAGGGTTACCTCACTAAACATTCTTGATTCCGGTAGGTTTCGCTCCTCAAGCCATCGTTCAATAATTAAACTACCATGAAGTCCCATGAAGAATTAACCCAAAGTTCGATCACGTCATAAGGAACCCAACGTGATAGATGGACCATCAATCGGACGCCTTATCTGTAAGTTATTAGCATTTTCATTCTGAGGGCCCGGTTGGATTCGGGTTCGATCCAACCTGGCCATACTACGACTTTATCCAAAACTCAAGTGGATTATACCAAAAAGAACATCTTGATCCAAGGATTCTAGCATCGTAGATGGTTCTTCAAATGGATGTCTGGTTATCAAGATATGGCCAAAAATGTAAAACTAGGTCCAGTTGGGCCTCGGTCTGATCTGACCTGGTCAGGGAGACCCGACTCGAGCCGACCTGACCTAGTTTGGGTTGACCTGAATCAGTTCGAGTCCGGCTCGGATGGGCCGGGCCACGACGGGCTCGGCCCGCTGGGTGCAGCCCACTCGGCTGGGTGTAGTCCTCCATGGTGAGGCCCGCCCTAGTAGCTACCTAGGGAGAAGGCGCCCCCAATATTCTGAACGTAACAACAGACCGTTCGGCTTGGCCATCCCAGTGGTTCCATGTGGCACCGCTTGCTGGTATGCCGGACCCACTAGAGCGGGTCTTACTTGGCATGATGTGGCTGGTCGGAATCTCAGTCGGCTCCCCCTTCCAGCGGTGCAATGGCGCCGCTTCTCCCACAGCTAGCAGGGTGATGACCACCCTCCAGGTGCACCACTGTGGCTAAGTAGTCGCAGCCTCCTCCTCTACCAGTGGCATGACCGTACGCTTCCTTGCCTCTATGTGGTCGGCCGGTGTGATGACCGCCACCTTCCACCATCGCGGTCGATGGGTTGCAGCCTACTTCAACAGCGCAGTCGCGCTACCACCATCATCGGAGTCAGCTGGTGTGTCGGCTTCCACCTAAACCCTACTGACATCGGTCGCCATCAACGTGGTTGGGTGCCACTCAACCCATCGATCTGCCCGCGAAGAACACGTCAATCAAAAAAGAATTTAAGAGGGATCAGGTCGTGTTTGTTTGGCCTGCACCCTCCATGTTAGAACGATAGCAGGAGGGTCAAGAAGAATGATTCAACATAAAACCACGAAGAACAATCATAAACACAGCCCTACCTCATTTTTTTTGTTATAGAACACTCAAGATTCGAGGTGGTGTCAGTGTTCGCCATCCCCGCACAAGCCGCCAATGAGGCTGCTCGAACGACAATCCTCTGACCTTGCTTGGTGGATTCGTTCTTCGTCAAGATCCTTCTCTCCCTTCTGCCAATGGAAAACCAACCCCCCAATCCCATCAAGAAGAGTAAATATAACTATTCTTTAACAAGTTGATTCATTAATTTAGAATTAATGAGTCCTATTAATTAAAGGAAAAAGTGGTTACACATTTTGTGTAATCGGGCATTTAATGATTTAGATCACTGGTTCAAAAGTAACAAAATGACGCTCACGCATTTACTGAACGTACCCAAAAAAAGTTCAGAATTTCATTCTGGGCACACTGGGCCTCGGAATCATGAGCGGCTAATTTTCGTAGACTCGTAATAATTCCATATAAAAAATACATAAATAATATAGGTCTTTACATTCTCCCCACCTCAGGGCTTTGCATCCCCGAAATCCACAACACAAACTAGGGAAATAAGTGGGGTACTGAGCATGAATTTGAGCCTCCCGCTCCCATGTGCTCTCTTGGAGGTTCCTGTGTTAACAACATACGTGCACCAGAGGTATCGATTTCCCATGAAGGAGTCTCTCCTATTGATCATCAATCTATACTGGAACTTCTGAAAAAGTTTCCCCATCATTGATGTCCAGCTCGCCCTAGTCAATGATGTGTAAAGGATCATGCACGTATCTCCTTAGCTGGGATACGTGGAAAACGTCATGCTCTCAGTGCAACTGAAGGGGAATATCTAAGTGGTATTCCACCTCGCCAACATTACTTTGGACCTTAAAGGGTCCTATGAACCTCGTTGATAACTTTATGCCCCAACCAAATCTCTAAAAACCTCATCGAGGTGAGACCCGTAGAAATACATGGTCACCATCCTGGAACTCCAGAGGTCTCCATCTCCTGTCAGCATAAGACTTATTCCTGCTTTTTGCAGTCTTCATCTACTCTTGGATGATCTGTACCTTCTCCATGGTAGTATGTACCATCTCTGGTCCCATGAGTGTTGACTCCCCTAGGTCAGTCCAGCAAAGAGGTGATCTTCAAGGTCGACCATGCATTGCCTCGAATGGTGCCATACCGATAGTGGAGTGATAACTGTTGTTGTATGCGAACTCCACCAAGGGAAATTGATCCCCCTAGCTGTGGCTGAAATCAAGGATGATAGCACATAGCATGTATTCGAGGGCCTGAATGGTCCGCTCTGTCAGACCATCCATCTGAGGATGAAAGGCGGTTCTCAACTGAAGTTGTAACTCAAACGCCTCATACAACCCCTTCCATAGCTGGGAAGTAAAACGCGCATCACGATCAGAGAAAATTGTATATGGCACTCCATGAATCCATACAATCTCATGCACGTAAATTTGTACCAACCTCTCTACAGATCTCTGCTCTCTAATAGGTAGGAAGTGGGCCTACTTGGTGAGTCGTTCAATGATCACCCAGATGGAATCATGTCCCCTAGATGTGCATGGAAGTCTCGTCACTAAGTCCCTGGAAATTCCATCCCACTTACACTCTGGAACCTCTATTGGATGAACTAAGACTGATGGAACCTGATGATATACCCTCACTTGCTGACAAGTGAGGCACCATGAGACAAACTATGCCACTGCTTTCTTCATTACCGGCCACCAGTGATGACGCTGAATGTCCTAGTAAATTTTTTCCACTCTTGGATGTACCTCTAGAGGGGATGTATGGAACTCCCTCAACACTTCCTATCGTAGCACCACTGGTACCATAGTACACCCTATGAAGAGGATAATGTGCTCCCCACATTTAGAAAATCAATCAGGTGCTTGTCTGGTGGATATCTGAGCACATCGAGCCTCGTAGTTAGTGTCCCTAAGTTATGCCTCCCCGACTCACTGAAAGAGTGGGGGAGTGACTGTCAGAGACTGAAGATAAGCTTCTCCATCTCGTTCCAAGTAGGATATCTACAAAATGGCTAGCTACTCCGTCGCCTCACTCAGTAATTGTATACCAGATCTCCTGATGAGTACATCTGCTACTATATTCCCCTTCCCAAGAGTATATACTATATAGAAGTCATAGTCCTAGAGGAACTCAAGCCAATGTCTTTGTCTTGGGTTCAGGTCCTTCTAAGAGAATATATACCTGAGACTCTTGTGATCAGAGTAGACTGTAAAACGTTCTCCCATCAAGTAATGTTCCCACATCTTCAAGGAAAAGAACACTACTGCTAACTCCAGGTCATGGGTCGCGTAGTTCTACTCATTTTGTCTCAGCTATAGAGAACCATATGTGATCACTACTCTCTCCTACATCAGGACACGTCCAAGACCTATCCCTGATGCATTTTAGTAGACTACATACCCAACTCCATCCTCTGGTAACCTCAAGATGGGGGAACTCGTCAGTCTATGCCTCAGCTCCTGGAAACTCTTCTAGCATTTCTCCGACCACACAAAGGGTTTCCCCTTCTTCGTCAATGCTAATAAGGTTTCCACAACTCTAGAAAAGTTAGGCACAAACCTCTGGTAGTAACCTGCTAAACCTTGGAAACTCTGCACCTCCATCACACTCCTAAGTGGCTCCCAAGAAAGCACAACCTCAATCTTCATTGGACCCACCGCAACTCCAGCCTCTGAGATGACGTGTCCCATGAAGTGAACCTCTCAGATCCATAACTGAAACTTTGAGATCTTACTATAAATCTAGTTCTCTATGAGTGTGTCCAGAACTATTTGCAGATGATAGGAATGCTCCTCCTCTATAGCTGAGTATATTATGATGTAGTCGATAAAGACTACAGAAAAGTGATCGAGGTATGGCCATAAGATCATGTTCATGAGTCCGATGAACCCTGTTGGGGAGTTGGTCACACCGAATGAAATAACCAAGAACTCATAAGGGCCATACTGACCTATGAAGGTTGTCTTCTGCACATCCTTGTCTTATACCCTGAGCTGGTGATAGCCTGATCTCAGGTCTATCTTCGAAGACCTCTGTGCTCCCTTTAGTTGATCAAAGAGATCTTCAATCCTTAGTAGTGGGTACTTGTTCTTCACAGTCACCTGGTTCGGGCACCGATAGTCCACACAGAGTCTCAAACTCCCATCCGCCTTCTTGGTGAACAAAATTGGGGCTGCCCAAAGAGAAAAACTGAGCCTAATAAACCCCTTTCTATGCAAGTCCTCCGGTTGTACTCGCAGCTCTCGAATATCTATGGGAGACATCCGATATGATGGTGTAGATATCAGTGTCATCCTGGGGTACAGGTTGATATAAAATTCCATCTCTCTATGAGGAGATATACCCAAAACATCATCAGGGAAAACATCAGTGTACTGGTCCACCACTACAAGATTTATTGGACTCTCAGCATCAACCGCTCCAAGGGTAAGGCTAGCCAACTAATGTGTGTTCGGTTGCACCCTCCTCTGGGTAAGTCCATCCAGTTCTTTAAAGGTTCCCTTCTCATTGGTGAAGGAAAACCTAGTTTCATCCTCGCAGACACACCACACTTTGCACCTAATATAGTCGATCTGAGCATAGAATGTAGATAACTAATCCATACCCAATATGACATCGTAAGGCCTTGACACTGCTACTATAAGATCTTATCCAAATCTCTCGCCTCCTAGAGTAAGCTCACACTACTGGTACCAGTGTGTAATCTTCGAATCTTCTCTCGTATAAGTCTCTAGTCGTAAGGATTGAGCCAACGGCTCCACTGGAATCTCCAAGCTCCGAATGAGTGCCTTGGAAATAAAAGAGTGAATGGAACTTGTGTCTATAAGTATTGCAGCTAAGGTGGAGTAGACACAGATCATACCTTGTATCATCTCCAGAGCATTGTGGTCATAGGCCTCAGCTGCCTATAACTAAGTTTGTCCCTTTCCACCTGCTCCCTGTGGTCAGGGTGGACCACCTAGAGGTGGTGGTGGTAGAACCTTGAATCGCCTCCCAATGCCTGTTGCATGGCTAACTCCCCTACCACATCCCCATCTTTCCTTCAGACCTCCTCGATTGAATCTTTTCCTCTGCCCAGGAAGTCCTTATACCGTTTGTTGGTCGTCCGTACAGCGGGTCGGGTAGTCGTGAGCCATGTGACCCTGCCTACCGCATGAGTAACAATGCCTGCTCATTGCCTGTCCTGCTCTGTCTTGAGAACCTCGCAAAATTGACCATGTATCCTACGATCGTCCACCTATAGGTCTGATCCTCTTGGACCTCTGCGTCATCTGTCGGCTGCCAGCTGCGAATGACTCTGCTACGTGACGTCCGGTGGTGGGTCTCATTGTCGGTGACTACTCGGCAAGGAAGCTCTCCACTAATAGTGTTCTCTTTAACACCCCCGCCTACGTCAGGATGCTGATAGAAATAATCAAAGCTCTAATATCTTTTCTGAGCCCCTGCTCGAAGGTCCGGGCCCTTATGAAAGGGGCCCGCACCATGTTAGTGGAGTAACACGAGAGGTCGGTGAACCTCACTGAATATTGAGCCACTATCATGGTTCCTTGCTACAGGTGAAGAAGCTCATGTATATTCATAGAGAGTAAGGTCTTTGGGATGAACTCTACCCTGAAAAGGCTCTCGAAGTCCGCCCAGATGAGAGTGACCTCAGCATGAACCTGGAGCATCAAGCTCCACCATTTTCCCGCTGCTGCCTAAAGAATACTGGCGTCAAGGATAACCATGAGATTATTTGGTGTCCCTACCAGTTGAAAAACTTTAACCACGGCCTCCAGTCAATCCTCGGCCACCTGTGGATCCGTCTTTCTTTGGAACCTCAGTGGCCTCTAGTGTTGTAACTGGTGAAATGTTCTAAATCGGTGTACACCCTCTATGGCTGGGGCAGGTGGTATAGGCTACCCAATGGGTAGTGGTGCTGCTGGTACACCACCTGATGGTACAAATTTCATAAGGGGGCCTTTCCCCAAAGCCTCATCGCTCGGTGGGCAGTCATCACATACTCTACTTGGAACCCTGGTTGGTTGTCTGCGTGGAGGAATCCTAAAAAGAAACAGGTGATTCAAGGTCTATAAGTTATACCTGGTGAGCTGACTCAAATAGATCACAAAGAAAACTTTTCAAAAACACAGACCCAGTCATTTTTTTCATGCACTGAGTCAAAAATCAGAATTCAGGGTCTTAGTGTATAGACACGTCGTCCGCCGCACCAACACTGGATTCCCCAAAATGAAAACTACACTCATCACACTTAACACCATTACTGAATCAAAAGATAAAAGTCTAAGTTCTCCAGTATAAATGACTCCTATAATACCAATTTTTCATGACCCCTCCCACGGGGCTAGTGTAGTGACTACCCCAATACCACCTCCCATAGGCCAAGGTCTGGAGACTATCACAGGAAAGGCATATCCCCAAAACTAGGAAGGCATTGCTTTTTTAACTTGAAAACCCACACAATCCAAGAACACAGCAAGATACAAACACAAAGTAAAATATATAGAAAATATGGTGAGTATAGTAAGTAAAGGGGTCTGGAATACAAGACCAACTGGAAAGTACAAGTAAAACTGAAAACAACTCCTATGAATACCCACCAAGGATCCTACCTGAAGGGTATGTATAGCCCTCAAATGGTTGTCTCTATGGTACGCCTCGTCTAAGGTCCACCTCCGAGCATCCTTCGGTCCTGGTACCCTCAACCTCGATTAGCACTGTCTGTCGTCTACACAAGACACAGCAAGGTGCGGGCGTAGCCCGTATAGGGGTGAGTATAACAATACTCAGTAGGGACCCCGTGACCCCCGAAGGTCTCTTAGAATCCAAAAAGGATAAACTAAAAATAATTATCATAATCACAAATCACAAAAACAATAGTCATCCCTACTTAGGTATATTCCAATCCATATACCTAAGTTATCAAGTATACCCATATCATTCATGAGGAAACACAAGTCCCAACTCTTTAGCCAAAATCTCAACTATTCCATGAAGGAAAGAATACTATGAAGGTAAACCCACATAGTTAAGTACCACAAAGGTAACTCTAAATAGTATAATACTATAAAGGTATCACCACGAAGGTAAGTACCACAAAGGTAATGCCAAACAGAAGAATACCACAAAGGTATCACCACGAAGGTAAGGATCAAAAAGGTAATGCCACACAAAAGAATACCACAAAGGTGTCACCACGAAGATAAGGACCAAAAAGGTAAAGACTCATCTCACACCAGTTATAACTTAAGTACGGAAGTATAGATGATTAGCTGTATTACTAGATCATCTTACTTCATCGAGAAGATCTACTGTTAACCCACACAGGATTGAAGCTAACCCACACAGGATCTGAAGATGACCCACACAGGACCTGGAGATGACCCACATAGGATCGGTATGTGCTGACCGACACAGGATCATTGAGTGCTAACCCACACAGGATCCGAAGATGACCCACACAGGATCTGAAGACTCCTCAAGTTCAGCCAGCCACAAGGTTCTCGCACTAAGCATGCTTGATTCCGAGTGGTTCTGATCCTCAATCCATCAATCGATAATTCAACTACCACAAAGTCCCACAAAGAAGTAACCCAACGGTCTGTCACGTTATAAGGAACCCAACGCGACAGACGACGCATCAATCAGATGCTTGGTCTGTAAGTTATTAGCATTTCCGTTCCGAGGGCTCGGTTGGATTCGAGTTCGATCAAACCCAGACATGCTCCAAATTTATCCAAAACTCAAGTGTATTATACCAGAAGGATCTTATTGATCCAATTATTATGGTGTCACAGACGATTCATCAAACAGATACCCGGTTCTCAAGATATGGCCAAAAAGGAGAAATTGGGTCATGTTAGGCCTGGGTCCGGTCCGACCCGGTCGGACCGACTCAGCCCAACCTGGCCTGGGCTAACCTGGCCTAGTTTAGTTTGACCCAACCTGAATGGGATGGACCGCAACGGGCCCGAATCATTGGGATGCGGTCTGGTCCGGCTCGCAAAGTGGGCGGCGAGGCCCACTGGGCGCGGCCTGCTCGGCTAGGCGTGGTCTGCTGTAGCAGGGCCCAGCATAGTTGCTACCTAGGGGAAAGGAGCCCCTTGGTATTCCAAATGTTCCAATGGACCATTAGGCTTTCCCAACCCAGTGTCACCATGTGGCGTTGCCTGCTAGTACACGGGACCCACAAGAGCGGGTCTTGCTTGGCGTGATGTGGTCGGCCGGAATCCCGCCCGACTCCCCCTTCCCTTGGCACAATGGCATCGCTTCTCCCGTGGCTGGCCAAGTGTCAAATGCCCTCCAGGTGCACCAACGTGGCTAAGTATTCACGGCCTCCTCCCCTATCGGCGTCACGGACGCACACCGCCTTGCCTTCATGTGGTCGGTCGGCATGTCGGCTGCCCCCTTCCACTACCGCGGTCGACGGACCGTGGCCTACTTTGGCAATGTGGTTGCACCACAACCATCATTACGGCTGGCCGGTGTGTTGGCCACCACCTAAACCCTACCATCATTGGTCTCCAGCAATGTGGTCGGGTGCTCTCAACCCGTCGATCCACCTGCAAAGAACACGTCAATCAAAAAAGAATTGCGGAGGGATCAGGCTGTGTTTTTTTGGTCTGCACCCTCCATGTTAGATCGATAGCTGGCGGGTTGAGAAGAATGATTCAACGTAAAACTACAAATAACAATCATAAACACACCCCTAACTCTTTTTTCATTGGAGAATGGTTGTGATTGGAGGTGGTGTCGGTGTTTGTTGTCCCCACACAACCTGCCAATGACACCGCTCGAACGACGATCCTCTAACCTTGCTTGGTGGATTCGTTCTTCGTCAAGATACTACTATCCCTTTCACCAATGGAAAAACAACCCCCCAATCCCCTCAAGAAGAGTAAATATAAATCTTCATTAACAAGTTGATTCATTAATTTAGAATTAATGAATCCTATTAATTAAAGGAAAAGTTGGTTACACATTTTGTGTAATCGGGCATTTAATGCCCAGCATTAAATACCTGACCACTCTCATGTGGTCCCCACATCCAAATAATTTAAAAAGGGATGGGAGTAGTTTAATAAAAATCATTTGTTTTATTTTAATACTCTACAAAAACCCATAAATTCAACTTCCACCATTGACCTACTGCAGTTGAAGTGAAAGTCTCCTTAAGTGAATATTAGTGTTGCGAGTTCAATGGTGTCTTTGGATTTCAATTCCGAGCACCAGTTCAAAAGTTACAAGACACTGCTCGCGCGTTTACTGAACGTACCCAAAAAAAAGTCCATAATTTCAGTCCGGGCACACCGGGCCTCGGAATCACACGCTGCTAATTTTCACAGACTCATAATAATTCCATATAATTAGAAAAATACATGGAAAATCCAAGTCTTTACAAAAATAGAAGAGGGGGGAAGAGTAATTTTACACTTTTAATGACCTAAGAAACTCTCATGGTTTGGCTGCATAGTTTGAAAAACCATGCACCAACTATGCACACCCTAATAGAGAGAAGGGGAACCCCAAACGGGCTAGATAAATGGTCTATCCATCCATATCCCAACCATGAAAAATGACACTATAAAAATGCAGAGCCTTCCCACATGCTTTCCATACGGTTTTCTCTAATCATGTGCAAGTCATGCACTTAGGCACATGCACCTGAAAAGGGTCACATGGTTTTCCCCTGGCCTCACACAGTTTGTCCCAAGACATTATCCAATCATGAAAGTAAAACTGTGTAAGAATAAAATGAACTAGAAACATCTTCTTACTTAACAGGTTGCATGGTAAACCCTCAAACCATGCATGCAAACCATGCGCAGGCTAAAAAATCACCAATAACTTTCAAAATTCAAAAATTAAAATTAGAAACACAACCCAAACCTCAACCAAAGGATCCAAAATGAAGAAAATAAAAAAATAAAAAAAAATCCAAGATCGGGGTGTGATAATTATCCCCACCACAAACACTTTCTACCCCCATAAAGTCACACATCCACATGAGGAATAATGCTCAATCCAAAACCTGAACACAGATGAACAAAAACAAAAACCTCAACATGACCTTTCATTCCACAGGTCACACCCAATCAACTCTAATAGAAACCATAATGAAATAACCATGAAAAGGATGAGGGTTCTTCCCACCAAAAGAACCTGACTAGCATGGCCAACATTGAAACTACCAACAAAACCACCCCAAGCTAACTGATACAGGAACTCCCAAAATGAACTAACCCAAAATTCTCTGCACAAGGGTAAAACCAAAGGGAGTAACTCGAACCAAATAGTAAACAAATCCAAATCTCATAAACTCCCCAAGAATAAAACATATCCAAAGAAAGAATGACTTGAAACCAAAACCAGTTTGAAAAAGGATAAGAACACATAAGAAAGAACTAATAATTAAATACTCACATTCAAAAATTCACTACCACTATAATTAAAAAATAAAAAAACCACCAAATGTTTTACAATAAATGGTAACTCACAAAAGTAGTGAAAATTACTACAGAGAAACTTCAATCGTCTCCACTACAACACTAGTGATAAAAACTAGGCCAAGGTTTCACACACCTCTGAAGATTCCTAGCTTTGTGAAAAGTTTTAATATAGGGACTATGGCTGGATCCTTAATGTATTGTAGCATCTTCTACCTTGCAGTCAGAAGCTCACACCCTTTGATCAAGACTTCCTCTTCTTACTGTGATTCTTGCAAAATTTATCCAGATGACCCAAACAACAAAAAATATGATAATAATTTAGATGATTACGACAAGACGGCTTCAAATGCCTAAATTGGCTACACTGAAAGCACATAAATGACTAGTTTTATGAGAGAGAAGTTGGAGCTGCCAAAGGGGACTCCTCAGGAATAGGTTCCACTAGCACACACCTATCTCCAGATGCAGAACCTTCACAAGCACCACCTACCACCAACTGTACCCTAGGAACCAACTCATCTAAGAATGCCTCATACACCAACTTATTGAACTAAACTTTACCATATGAGAAGACTTTCTCCTTTATCTTTGGATGAAGACCCCAAAAGAAAATAGGATATTTTAACTAATCATGTGATGCTACCTCTAAATAAAAGGAAGCCAGGTCCTTAAAGTGATCAACATAGGACCTCACCGATATATAGCCTTGTTGAACATCCAAAAACTCCACTACTTTATTTTACTAAACCTCCTTCAATATGAACCATTAGACAAAGGTGGTCTTAAAATTTTCCCAATTCATCCTAACTTTCAACAATGATGGAACAATCACCTTCCACATTTCTAAATATGAACCTTCAAACAAACCCAAGATAACTCGAACCCTCACAACTTCAGGAGTTCCCAATAATGTGAAGATGAATTCAAATTTATCAATCCATTCCAAATACCTTAACCGACCTTGATCACCAATAAATATTGGCAATAACCAAAATAAACTCGACTCTACCAACCCACTTGGAGTCTAGGCAGGGTCAAAAACTAGAAGAACTCAATAGAAACATAGGGACCTTTCTAGATGGAATACTCTGAACAAAAGAAAAACACATACCCAAAACTCAACCAAAATAACACTTCAAGAAAAAACAACATGCTCACAAGACAAAAATTATAAACACAAAAAAAATCATCTTTTCAAAAACCACCATTTAATTTCAATTTAAAACTACTTCAAATATCAAGCCACTTTCCACAAAACCTTAACTCACTTCTAAATCTAGTTACTACACTAAATCACACATAATCACACCTTGAAACCATTTTTACCTTGAAATAACCTTTTTTGGAAAACCATTTTCCCCTTCAAAAATCATACCACACCAACCAAAATAAACCAAATCGCAAATCACACCAAAAAAACCAACTCATACAAACAACTCGCACCAAACTCCCAAAATGAGGAACTAGTGGCCAAGAATAACCCAGCGACATGGTTAGTGGTCCATGAACCAAGTAAGAATCAACAACTAAGAAGAAATTGAACCGTGAACTCAGACTTCACATGGTTCACAACTCCATTTGATATCACAACATGACACCGAATCACCTCTATTTTCATTCCTCATTCATACCCCAAAAACCAAAACCAAATACTCAAATCCCGAACTACCCTAGAAAATCGTGGATTAGAACAAGAAAGGGTTCTTGACATTCTTCACGTACCTATATATCTAGTCCCAAAAATCCTAATCTTCAATCTACCTAACACCCCAAATAACAAGGGCTTACCCTAATACCATTTTTTTCACGAACCAAGTCAGGCTACCATCCAAACTGACAACCAACATTTTCCAAGACAAGGCTCGAAGAGCCTTCCCAATCCCCAAGATCTGGAAACTACTGTTAGGAATCAAGATGAACTATTGGGAATGATTTAGACCAAAAAGAAATAATCAGGACCAATAACCAAACTGAACATAGAGTGGAACTAACAATAATTGAACATCAATAAATACATAGCTAACCTAAAAGAAACAATTGTTTTAAAAAATATAAACTGAATAAAAAACCAAAACCAAACCATCCCAATACAATATCAACATGACCTCTTGGTCACCACCAACCATAAGACCAAAATGCTCTAATGGAAAACCAAACCAGGAACATAAACCTACAAAACATCTTGGGTATACTAACACTGAGTGGCATAAGTAGGGCGTGAGCATACTACAGCTCAATAGGTAATCACCATATATTCTATTCATTTTCTTTCATGAAACATTCAACAAACACTAGTTTAAAATACGTATAGAAAATATATTTTTAATCATTTTAATCAACCAAACACCACTTTCCACAAATTCCCTTTTTTTAAACCATGCAAGAAACTTTTCTTTTAAAAAATGGTTCACTTTCCAAAAACCAGTTCAAAACCCAAATCCAGTTACAAATCCATACCAGATCACCCAAAGAAAAATATGATGATAATAATGGAAACAAAATAAGTAGGCATAAACTACAAGGGTTAATAACCAACAAGTATCCGATGAAAACATAACATACAAATAAATAATCATTGGAATTTTCTAAACATCACTAGAATCAATCACTGGATGTACTCAGTTCGGACTCACCTGCTAGTATATGGTGCATCTCTATAGTAAATAACCAACTGAACACTATAAACTAGCTAATCTAGTGGCACATCCCACCTGGCCTCTTAGAAAATCTAGGGGTACCAACTTTTCTAATCGAGGTCGAAATTCAACCATCACTCGAAAATCTAGAAGATTCTAAAGAATCCCATGATAAAAGTACTCAATTAAACATGGTATAACAAACCCATAGAGTCCTTATTAAGGATCCAGTTGATGGAAATCCATCCCAATATCTAGTGATCCCCAAATATAATCCAAAAACCAATATCATTCTCATGAATCAACCACTATATAGGATCCCATCCCATGGTTTAATGATCTCTAAACATAATCCAAGTCATCATGAACACACACGAAAATCCATTTCTTTCACAAGCACGTTCATCCAATAATTAAAGCTCACATGGAAACCACCATTTTCCATTATAAAATACACTTTCACAAAAAAATACCAAACAGGCCTTCACATCACATATCCTTTCAACCATTTTTATAAAACATACTAAGATTCCAACTGGGCATTCCCATCATATCACATAAAAACTAACTTTCTCAAGGAAATACAAGGTACCAATCAATCCTTTAACATTTTAAATATAAACACCTTTAAAAATCCATTTCACAACCATTTATAAAGTCAATATGAAACACCACTTTCATGTACACATTTACAAATGGGACTTTACATTTCAAATACAAAACCATTTCCAAGCCGAAGTGAAAAAATGCAGCAACACAAAATGTTCCAAATGGGCCCTTATTCTTATTATTCACCAAAACATATCTCAAAATTCCAAATGGTCATTTATTCCAATTATTACTCAGAACATATCTCAAAATTCCAAATGGTCCTTTGTGCCAAGTATTCATCAAAACAAATCTCAAAATGCTAAATGATCCATTATGGTGATTATTCATCAAAACATGTCTCAATATTCCAAAAGTTTCAAGCTTTAAAAAAGACATTTGAGGTCACCTTCAAAGTCACTTAAAACACAAATACACCATTTATAAATCAAGGAACTATTTTAGAAAAAATAATGAGGGAAGGATGAAGAATCCTTTGAAAAACCATGGTTCAAGGAAACATCATTCTCAGGGGCCATTATCATTTGTTTTTCCATCCCTATATACATCCCATTCATTTATTTATGGTGAAACATCTAATGAAACTCTTCAAGTATCCATGAAATCACCCATAAATCCATTTTAATGAAACAACATTTTCTTTTACATGAACACAATAAGCTACACATAAGCTTAACACTAAAAAAGTCACCAATTTCCACAAGAAACACCTAAATCACAACCCAACCACAATTCCCAAAACATAACCAAGGGAAAACACCACCCAAAGAACCTAATTTCACTTTAAAATAATAATTAAAATTTTATCAAACACCTTGCGTGCATATATACATAGGCATGTTTAAGAAAAACCTTTGAAAATAATTTCTCACTAACTTTCCATCATGAAAACACCATAACAAACGAAAAAACACATCACAAGAATAAGAAACACATTTATAAATTATTTAAAAACACCCAAGTATCAAATAGATTTTTTTAGAAAGGAAATGGATGGAAACATCTACTGAAACGATGTGTGAATGCAATGAAACTTTGCGAGAATAAAGAATACACCCCAAAAGACAATTTTCACACCCTAACATAAAATAAATCTAACCACACATCAACCTTAACCATTAGGGTTTTTAAAAGAGGTAAACCCCACAAAGATAAACCAAGGAACCAAGAGAGAAAAGAGATAAGAGGAGGAAATAGTCTAAAAATCCATGAATAAATCACCTTAGGACATTAAAAATGTATCCATGGATAAAGGGGGGCCAAAGGAGGGAAGCTTCAATGATTCCATGGTGCACCTAGGTTGATAAAGGGGATCAAAATTCTGAAATAGGGTTAAAACAGTAGATGGGAAATAAGGAATTTCACAATTTTAATGACATGGGAAACTCACATGGTTTGGATGCATGGTTTGAAAAAAAAATTGTGTGTCATTCTTGAACACCTACTAGAGATAAGGGGCACCCTCACATGCGAGTTTCACTGTCTCCAAAACTATGTGCCAACCGTTCTAAATTCCATTATCAAAATGAAAATTCTCCCTATATGCTTGTCACATGGTTTTCTCTAATTGTGCACAATCTGTGCACCTAGGAACAATCACCTAAAGCAGGTCGCACGGTTTACCCCTAACCTCACATGTTTTGGACAAATCCATGGTCCAACCATACAAGTCAAATTGTGTAAGAATAAAATGAACTAGAAATATCCTCTACCTTAACAGGTCGTATGGTCAACCCTCAAACCGTGCATGCAAACCGTGCACTGGATAAAAACTCACCCAAAACATTGAAAATTCAAAAATTAAAATTGAAAACTAAACCCGAACCTCAACCAAAGGATACAGCATCAAGAAAAATAATAAAATAAAAGAAATTATGAGATCGGGGTGTAAAACAGTTACCAGAAATGGGAATATAGCAATAAAAATCAAGGATAAATGGAAGGGATATTTGATCTCCAAGTAGAGTTAAAGGCTACTCTTAAATATGTAGATTTTTGGAGAGACAAAGTTAATAAATAAAATATATTGGTTTGTGAATACAAAACCTATATGCAATAGTAATAAGAGAAGAATTGTGTTTTTAAGGTAGAGATTAAAAATATTAAATCTGAAAATCCAAAAAAAACTCAGATAAGGTATTTTAGTATAGACTCAAGATCAAAGTGAAGACTCATGTTATCAATGGTTTTACTTACATAGTAAAATATAGAGTAAAATTTATTAAAGATATAAAAGGATAAATCATCATTCTATGATGAAAAATAGAAGATCATGAGATACTCTTAACTCTCAGTAAGACATAGGGGATTCATATCAAACAGGTTGAAGAAAATGTTAAGTAGGATCATGGAGGTCCATTAAAATAAATAGAGTATTTTTAGGATAAGCATTAGAATGAAAAAGATGGTATGGGGATTGATCATAAAAAAAATCATTGGTGGTTGACACCAGGCCACAAGCACTCACTCCAAAGTTGAAGGTTAATTTGGGTAAAACTAAGAATTGGAATACTCAAAGAACCCCAGAGGCAACTGGTGTTATAGAAAAGACACAAAATAATACACCTCATTTTGGGTGTTATTCTTATAGAAATATGGGGCATTCTTAAAATGTATTTTCCATAGACAAAAGGTACTAGAGTTCCAAAGAGAAATAAAGGCAGTTGAGAAAAGTTCAATATATTAGGAATGATTTTGATGGTAAATATTTTTTGTGTGAATTATTTGGACATATGGTTAAATATTAATAAAAAATGATGAATAGTAATATGCCTTTGAAGACCCAAATTTTTTGCACACATCATCTCAAAGAATCATCAAGAGGGATGGAAATGAAAATTTTATTTTCCAATCTACAAGATAAATTTGGTCCATCATCTTTAGAGGTGAATCAAATGTTCAAACTGTCACCAAGTATGAATTCAAAAACCTGTATTAAAAAATAGTTGAGAAGAAAATAGAGGTAACACCCTGATATTTTATGATATATTTTTTTGAATAAATTTAATTTCTTTGATAGCTAGTGTTACATGCAACACCAAGTTTTAACGAACCATGAAAAACTATTAATATTATTATTTAAACATGGTAATTATTAACTAGACTTTAAAATTTGTGGCATGAATAGGAATATCCAAATTTTAAATATTAATTATAATGGTTTTATATACATAAAACATATTGATAAATATTTTCTCAACAAAATTTTTTTTATGAACAAATAATAAAAGTAAATTTTGAAAATTCTATAAAATTTATTTTAAAAATTAAACCTCATTTTTAAAATCTATATTTCAAAATTATCTTATAGTGAATTTTTTATTTTTTTCTAAAAAGATGATTTTTTTATGAATAGTGAAAAATACTAGTTTTTATTGAAAATTTACTTTTCATTAAAATAATGTATAAGGTTCATTTTTTTAATGGTTTTAAAATTAAAACTATTAAAATTTTATATTTATTAAACCAGTTTAGTTCATTTGAATCAATTTTATATTGAATTTTTATATAAAAACTTTTTAAAATTTTTAACATTTTCTATTTGGAAAATTGTTTACTCATCACGTCTATGGGTTTAATTTTAAAATAAATTTTTTCACTTATTTGAATGGAATTTTTAAAAATATATTCCATATTTTTAATCAGCCTAATTTATATTACATAATAATTTCAACTTAATTTTTTCTCAAAATGAATGGTAAAAACAGTAAAAATTAATTACCACAGTTAAGGTTAAAAAGGGTTTATCAGGGGTTAAACTAAAAAGATAAGGGTTAAAATGACATATAACCTTATATAACACCCATTTTATGGAAATATTTTGACCTTATCACCTATTAATTTTAATAATTTTTCATTTTAGATCTTTTTTCATGTGAAAAACATTGGTACACTTTATTCTTTTCAAAGATTCGATGTGTGTCCTCTCCCCCACTTATAAAAGGCCACCCCCTATCCTCTCTTATTAAAACTTTTAAAACAATTTGATTCATTAAATATATAAAAAAAATAATTAATTAAATCCCTAAATACATCCTAAATTCATTGGTGAGATCAAAAATCCAATCTAGGAAGTCTTTAGGTTAAACCTAAAGAGGTTGTCAGAAGAAAAGGTAAAGTTCTAAACTATACCTTTTTGTTTTAATTATTATTATAAATCATTAAAATATTATTCTATTATGTTGATATAATAACACCAATATATACCATATACATATATGTTACTATTTTAATGTTATAACTTATATCCATATCCACTTCCATCAAATGGGAAACGAAACCATCAAGTGTGTGTACGGCAGACTACCACCTCGTGAACCAATGTTATTTGGTTCCATCACCACCTCTCACAAAAAGATATAATGATTTATTTAATTTTTATTTGTTATATTTATGATATTATTATACCTCTATAATTATAATACCACATATAATATATTACCACCTAACTCGTTGGAAAACAATAATGTCTCTCTTGTGTATGGTGGACTACCACCTCGCCAACCAATGTGATGTGTTTTCATTTATATTTTACATGGATGGTAATAAGGATACATTAAATTAATATAAATTATATTTTTAAAATAATTATACTTATTTAATTATTATATCACATGTATCTTTTTACTTTCCATTATGTGGGGGATACGATAATGTTGTTAGTGTGTACGACAGACTACTGCCTCGTGAAGTAATGTGATTCATTTTTTATGAACACTTTTCATGGAAGGTAATTAGGGTAAATTTAATGAATATATATGATATTTTTTACATAAAAAATATTCAATATTTTTAATATATTATTTAACTTTCTTTCATTTCTTCCTTTAAAAAATGGAAACAACGTTCATGTGTACGTACGGTCTACCGCCTCCATGAACAGTGTATTTGATTTTCTATATCTAACTTTTATGGATTACAATAATACATATATACTGAATATATATGATGTTTACATCATGTTTAAAATTCTGTAGATTATATAACCATGCTCAAAGTAATAGTACCAAAAATAAAAAATCCAAACATATACAAAAAATAAAGAAGTTATTGGTTGAAACATGATTTAAACATAGAATTATTGATAAAAAGGTAATAAAAGGTCATAAGTAAATCATATATGGTATGATATATAAAATTATGGTTATTTAATATATTTATAATAAACTTTTATTTATTATATAATATTTTTGAATTTGTTTGAAGGAATTCAAGACTTAAGGTAAGGGATTTTTGTCTCGATTTATCTTTTTTAGGATATATGTTATTTTATACGCCTATATTATTTTATGAGGTGCATGTATATCCCCATTTAAATTTAAAATAATTAATTTATTTATTATCAGGATATTTTAAGTTTCATTTAATTTTATTTCTTCATATGGCTTACGATTCAATGTTACCAAAGTGGTAAGGGTTTTATGATACAATCTCATTATTTGTCAGGATTGTTTATGTTTATGCTTATGATGATAAAATATAATGAATTATATCTCAATAAAATCCTTAATTTTATTAATCTATGGTTATTTCTTTATAATACATGTTTTCTCTTCATTTTCGTCTCTTTATATACTCATGATTCTAAAAAAATTTAAAAAAACTGACTTTATTTATCTCTTTGGTCAAAAACCCTTTTTCTTCCATATCTATGCTTTATAAAAATGTTTTCAAAAATGTTTTAATGTTCCTCTATAAATTTTTAAATTAATTTTTAACCTTTTTTAATTTTTATAAAAAAATTTAAAAGAAATTGTTTTCAAAACAATGCATGTTATGTTTTTACCAAAAATGCGAACAGAATCCTTATTTTAATGTGTATGAAGTTTTTCTCCATCATGATCAATCAATGATTTAAATATTATTTTATAAGTTTCAAATTTTATTTTCAAAGAAAATTATTTCCAAAAAATATGAATTTTTAGTTTTAAAAGGCGATTTTCAAAGAAAGATTATTTTTCTCGAGAAATGTTCTTAGTGTCCTTTAAAAATAATTTTCCATCTAATATGACATCATTTGATGTTAATTATGATTTATTGGGGATATAATATAATGATATCATTCTTATTTTTTATTTGTATGGTTTATTTTTATGATGAAATTTTTTTATGAAACACATTTCTTTACCATGGGTTATGATATGATGAAATTTTTATGGAACCCATTTCATTTCATGGGTTATGATATGATGAATGTTTTATGATATTGTGGAACAAAAATGTATGGATTTTGTGATGGGTGGTACCTATACCTCCCTCTAATTAATTGTGTAATGGTTTATTTTTTAGGAGCTCTGGGGGTACATGGGAGGTTAACCCAAGCTTGTAAAGAGGGTAGACAAGAGGTTATCCCAAGCCCGAAGCAGGTACATAGGTGGTTAGCCCAAGCCTAACATGTCATGAATGTCTTAGTGGGTAGAATTGACATAAGTTTTTCTATGCTTATGTGTTTTCCACAAATATATTCCTTAGGCCAATGTTATTATCTCATAGCCTATGTTTTTTGATTCATTTATTATTCATGTCTTATGAACAACCAAGATTTATTACATGACTCAAGTTTATGATCTATGATATGTAGGGTATGATTTTTTTCAAAGTATATTTTCATGTTCTCATATCCTGATGCTTATATTATGTTTATATCTCCCTTATTTACCCTTACGGAGCATCTGAGCTCACCGTTTTCTTATATTTCCTTTCCATGGGTTATGAAGAAAAGTATTATGCAGGATATGTATAAGAAGGGTGCTAGTTAGGAATAACTTAGTGGTAGATGATGTATCTCACTTATGAAACTAATTTTTATGTATCCATGTTTTCAAAGGCATTATACATAAATGATTCTAGAACGGATTTTTATAATACGTAATGAATATTCATCTATTAATATTTAATATTTATTATGAGAATTTAGGGTCTCTACATTTAGTATTAGAGAAAATATTTAGTTAAATCTTTATAAAATAGAAAACTTTAGTGATAACCCTAAAGATAAGTCTAAGTATACAAAAATATCCTAGAATTTTGGTTAAGTATGGAGTGAGTGGTTTCTAAGTGATTATATCCCCCTGTGGATACTACATATAGATTTAATTCTATAATAGATGTGCCTAGGGGTAATAACTCTGAAAAAGGTGCATCGGGATTGACTCGAGCATTACCTGGTACATGACAACATGCCTTACTACATACCTGGTTTGACACTCCCAGGTGATTTGTTTTGGAAATTCAAAAACTCTTTATAAACCATCATGAAGTATTTGAATAATGATCTAGATTGACCTATGTAAACCTAATGTGTGACATATTTAAAATAAGGTGTCATGATCTAGACATCCTATAAGTTTTTTTTATGATTCTATGGTTTTCCACTATGATTATTATTACTAACACTATGATTTTTGGTTTTATTCAATGGATGGAGCCTGAATGAATCGTGTAGATATTGAATGTAATAGAAAATTCCATGATTTTCCTCTTGAATAACCAATTTTTATAGGATATGGAATAAAAAATCTTGTTTTTATGATCACACAACTTTATTAGTATATGAATCATTCAAAGCTTCTTAATAAAAAAAGAGGGAATAAGGTTATACTGAGTCATTCATGAGGAAACATCCACCTTATTTTAGTGATTCTACTAATCCACTAGTTTCTGAGAAATGTATTATTACCATTGAAAAGATATTTTTCATTATCTAATGGTTGGATCATGAAAAAATCATTTTTTACATCTATCATTTGGAAGGATTAGTGGATCAATAGTGGACTCGTATCAAGAATATGATATAAGAATATGAAATATACCCCCCACATTTAGACAGTGTGGTCATGGAACTCTCACTCCACAAGGTATGGTGTGGATTTCCCTATTAGTTTGATCATTATTCTTTTCCTCTTACATCCCATAAAATAGTGACCTTTGGGTTTATTGGAAAATGGGGGAGATATTTTTCATGAAAGGGGTAGAGATTTTTTAAACCCCACTTTGAGGGGATGAGTAAAGCTAATAAATAGAGAGATATCTTCAATTTAAAATAATAGAGAGTAAATATGTATGGTGAGTATCCAAACATGATGATGTTAAAGCACAACAGACATTTATTACATATCATGAAAGTATGATCTTTAAGTCTGTGATTCAATCAGTATACTTGGTGTGTTTTAAGAAGTGGTCTCAAGAGATGAACATGATTCAAAAAAAGGTATCAAGAATAAAGTAATTAATTTATCAAGAGTGAATTTATTCATTGATGATATATGCATGTTACTATGGTTTCTTACACTGAGATTTTCTTATGGGGGATAAGAGTATGTGTTGATTAAGACTTTGATTACTATCTGAATTCACAGAGTGTGAATAGTGTTTGGAGTAAAAAGTGCACAATATTTTTCAACAGTGTGGTCAAGGTGGTTTATGTTTTCTCAACAAACCCAAAAGGGTATATTATGGGAAAAGTTTTATTAATATTTCATTTTAGGTTTTTTGGTATGTTTTGTTTATTTACAAAGCTGGACAAAAAAGTTCTGGTGTTTTTTTATAAAGTGTGTTGAAAAAGTCCCTGGATCATAAAGGACTTAATACTTTTAGGAAAGAGTAATTTTGGAAGTGTTTGAATGTGTTTATAATGTTTCATAGAAAATTAGAGAAAAGTAATTATATTCATTCAAGTGTAGAGTTCTGTGAACTTAGCAACACAGAGCTACCACAGTTTGATGAAAATGTTGGATTCTCAAGAATGTTATGAATACTCACAAAAGAAAAGTTTCATGAATGTGGTGTGTAAATTTAGTTTTTCATGAGTAGATTCAATGGAGGTGATGTATTTTATGGGTGCATACAATTTTTATGAAGGGTTTTCCATTCCTATAAATAGGTCGTTAATCCATCATTATATGAGATAGAAAGACATGAAGAAAATATCATTTTCATAAATAAATTTTACAAGATCATCATTTTCATGAAGAAAGGAGGTTAGGTTTTGAAAATAATTGGTTTTATAAACATGAGTTATGCAAACATATTTTATATATAAATTGAGTTTTATGGAAGTGAGTTGTGTAAAAGTATGTTGCACAAACTTGAAGGGAATTTTCTAGATTTTATGTAGTAAATTAGAGTTCATCATTTAAATGAATGAATAGATTTATTCCACACCAATTATAATGTTATTAAAGGTGACTCATTTCATTACAGGTATCTACTAAAGGAATAGTGAGTACACTTTAACAAAGAGAGCAGTGAGATTTCAACAAGTGATTGGTAGTGACCAAGAGGGATTGTGATTCTACTCTAAACATTATAATAGCAATGTGTTTTAGTGATTTTGGTTCATTGGCATATTTCCTTTGTATGATCCTTGTATTAGCTCAGTTTGGGTGAACTAAGTAAAAATTATTATGACTTTTTCATGTCTTTCATTTTATTACATATTATTGTGATATAAAAGAGAGAATATTGTTTTTTAATGATAAAACAATATCACAAAGGAGGATTATTTTAATCTATCATACCCTTAATCAACACCCCACCTAAATAATATTTAACCTAGTGGGGATTAAAAAATTACAACTTATTACTTAACCAAAATACACATTTACTTACAATGAAGAATACACCACCACTTATAGACTTTTGGTCAACCACATCACTATCCTAGTTCACATTAGAAAATGTGAATAACTCATGATAATTTCCTAAATCAAAGGAAAATCAAAAATTAATATTACCTCATATGTACCTCATGATTAATTTAACTATTGTTTGATGCTCCTCTTTCAGGTTACTTTAGAAACGAGATATTAAACATGTTGCTAAATCAATATATGAATAAGTTTCATTCAAATAAAGTAAGATTCTAATTATTCTTCTTTATAAGCTAGGATCCACATATTTCCTATCCTCATGCTTCCCAAGATTATTTCCAACTACAATCAGAGTTGATATTGCTTTGGAATCATGCATATCAAATTTATTCAGCATCTCTCTCACATACTTGTCTTGTGAGATAAAAGTATCTCTCTCAATTTAAAACACCTGAAACCATAGAAATTAATTAAGTTCACTAATAATAGAAATTTTAAATTATGAACTCATTATATTAGAAAACTCCTCCATATACTTTTGTTTAATTCCCAAAAATATTATATCATCACCATAAATTGTTTTTATTTGCATGTATTTACATAAATTTTGCGATAAACACCATCCCATTTGAATTTTGGTTTCTTTAAGTATGAATCAACCAGATCATACCATGATTTTGGTTCCTGTTTTAAACCATACAGGGACTTATTTAATTTTCACACTTTGGTTTTGTAAGATCCCATCTTTTTCAAGGTATGTTACTCTCTGAGTTTTTCATTAAAATTCTTTCAGTTGATTTTTAAATTTTATTTAAACCTTGTTGGTTTTGTTTTATCATGAATTTTTTGTTATTTTAATAAATACTGACTTTAATTGTGAGGAAACTTGAGAAAGATGTAGAGGATCTAAATAGGGAAGAATTCAGGGATTTCCCATTGAATTAATGCAGTCTAGATAAATGGGTCAAGTGTTACCAAGGGTTATTGGTAAGTTGAGAATACTTAAATGGGTTTGTGTTTGTATAAGGAAATGGGTTGAAAACTGTTTGTAGGACATTTACATGCTATGTAAATGGGTTTCAAAGTGTGTAAAATCCACCATGATCATGTCATGAACAAATACATGACATGAAGTGAATAAATTTCATGAATCCATTACACATTGTGTAATGTTCAGCCAAATTAAATATTTTGCTGAGGTGACAAGTTTTTCAGTGTATCCTTCTAAAAATAAATACATGATGTGTAACTGTATTACACATCATTTAATTCCCTGGGTAGTTTTTTTTAAGTCTCATGGGGGTTCTTTTTATCATCACCTCTGTGTATCCTTCCTCCTCTTAACTTAGGGCTCTCATCCAAGAAATGTTGGAAGCCTTCCATCCCATATAGACATTCTGATCACATATTTGATCCCTGGTTAGTGGTTTTGGTTAGGTTTTTTATTCTTTCACCATTGTTCTCCAAACTTTGTGGTGTAATCTCTTGAACATGTGAATTATTGGTTTTTATCTTGATCTATTTTGATTTGGAACCTTATTTTGACCATCTGCATCTCCTACCTCATGGGTGTTTTCCATTGGAAGTGTTATGTTCCTCTCTATTTAAAGTTTGGGGCTCTAAACCTAAACCATATGGTTTGATAATTGTCAAGTATATGCTATATTACAATTGTGCCTACATAGTGTGTGCATAAATTAATTAAATAATGAATTATATTTTTACTTGGAGTCTCATTGGATCCAGTTGGTTATTTACCTATCCTGGGGATATTGTTCATGTGAATGAACCCTTTATTATAAAGGAATTGTTTAATGACTTAAAGTTTGTTTAGAATGAAATGGGTTTTGGGTGATTTATTGATATAGATTAACCTTGGATTGGCCAGATTATTGAAGTGACTAGCATGTTATTGGTTTAAGACCAAATGATAAATGAAAAGTGTAATTGAAAGATAATGGTAATTTTCATAACTAACCATTAAGCCTAATGATGTGATATTGTGATTTCCTTTCTGTTATGACATGTGTTGTTATTTAAATGCATAAATTGTTATATAGGGAATTGTCCTAGTTTACATGTTGAAATTATTATATACCAAGTTATTCCCTAAGACATAATAAAAGGCTTATATAGTAGGATATGCCCAGAGACACATGCTAAAATTATTATATACCAAGTTTGGACCTAAGACACATACTGAAATGCTTATATACTAGGCTTGGCCCTGATACATGATGAAATGACTATATTCTGGTATCATCCCTGATTAAATGCATAAATTATTATATAGTCAGTTTTGACCCAGATTTGTTTGATTTATACCTTGGTTATAATGTTATGGTTGGCATGGTTGTGACACATGCTCAGAGACATTATGGCATGGAACTAAGGCAAGTTATGTTTTACCATATTTATATGGTTATGGTTGTTGTGGTTGTGAGACATTATCATAGATATTTTGACATGGTACCAAATTAGGTTGATTCGTTATTAATTTAATTTCTGAATTAATTAATACACATGTTTATTGAATTATTGCATACACTTATTATCAGACTGGTTATGTTTAACCATGGTGGTGTTGACCAAATAAGTTATACTCACACACTATTTGAGCCTCCATTTGGTACTCGAGCAGATTAAAAAGATGCAGGTTTTGACAAGGTAAAAGGACCTTGTTGTGGATTATTTTCTTGTTGTATGGGCTTGAGTTTGGAGGTGAGATAAACATGGGGTTCGGGATAGGGGAATTTTGAGTCTTTATTTGAGTCTGCTAGTATTTTACTTGTATTTTTTATATCATAATAGTTAGTTACATTATATCACATCATTACATTATTCCTTTATTATTTATTGGATTATTCATTTGGATTTTATTGTTGGTTTTACACTTTATTATATTGTTTCCATCATTTCCACACTCTGATATTTATTTATTGTTATTGGATTATTAGGATATGTTTTAACTCTATAACTAGGGTTATAGTCTCCCCACTATACTTACCACACTCCTGTTACTAGTCGGTAGCCTCTAGAATATGGGGATTCATGCTTGTGGTCTCATAACCAACCTATTTTGGCCATGTGAGAGAGTGTCGAATAGTGGGATGTTACAAAGTGGTATCAGATCATTCTAGGTTTCTTTTCTGTTTCTTTATTATTTGAGAAAGGTATAAAAGAGACAGGGATGTGTCGAGACTTGGTAATGAGCTTGTGCATGGGAGTATCTAACCCATGTATGCGAGAAATATAGCAATATGAGCTTAACATACATGTATATTACACCATTTTAGATGAATATTCAATATATTACAATAATACATGCCTAGGGACCATAATAGTTTAGTGTCTTTGGAAACTGGGAAAAAACTTCTACCTTTGTGAAATATCTTCAACATCTCCCATAAAGATCTCCACCTTTATTACTTCTACCTAAAACCTTTATTCATAATCTAGGGAGAGGAAACATTATAAGGTGTGAGATCAAATGATTAGTAAGGGTAAATAAAGGAAATGTGTAAGCATAAGATGAATAAAGGGTATGGAACTTGAGAATAACATTTGAAGATCATACCCTACATATTAAAAATCATAATAAATATTATAAATTCATAATATATGGATCATAATATAATTAAGATCATAAGTAATGAAATCACAACATATGAATAAAAATGGAATTGTGGAATACACATAAGCATATAATATGATTTCCATAAAAGCTAAGGCATATCTTCCAAGACCATATTAATAGTATGGGTCCACTCCCCATACCATCTTGGTAGTCATAGTTCACTCCCATGGTCATCTTAGTCGCATGAATTCACTCCTCATACCATCTTATTAGTCATTATTCACTCCCATGGCCATCTTAATAGCATGAGTTCACTCCTCAAACCATCTTGGTAGTCATGGATCACTCCCATGGCCATCTTAGTAGTCAAGGTTCATTCCCAATACCATCTTACTCTATCTAAATATATATAAATCTTCACCCAATGTGTTTGAGTGAGATATAAATACCACCCATCTCATAATGAAATCATGCATACATGTGCCACAAGATCATAAATAATCATACCATAACCCATGAAATGAAATGGTTATTATAAACATGTAATAATATCAAAACCTATGAAAAAAAGACATGTCTCATAATCATTTCATTAAAATCATAACCCATGAAAGATAAATAGATTTCATAAACATATAACCCAGGAAATAGAAACGTATTTCATAAACATATAACCCATGAAAAATAAACGGGTTTCATAAAGACTATGATATTTAAGAATAACCCATTCATAGAAAGAATATGAATGGAACCTTTAGATATTTTCATATAAGGGAATGAGTAACATCAAAAAATGTCATCTTATATGGAAAATAATTTTGAAATATCTTTAAAAAATGTTTCTTGAGTAAAATATCCTTTCTCCTTTGAAAATTTATTTATAATACATAAAACCATTTAGCATTCATTTTATTAAAAAAATACCTTGAAAACTTATAACGAAGACTTGAAATCATTTTGTAAACCTTTTTCATTAAAAACTTATAAAATAATCATCAAAACATTTTAAAAAACTTTTTTCTTTGAAAAAAATTTAAAAACATATAAATAAATCTTGAAAATATTTTTAAAGCATTTTTACTTAAAAACATATAAAAGGAACTTGAAATTTTTTTGAAAACCATTTCTTTGAAAATACTTTGAAAATATATAAATAAATCATGAAATTTTTTTGAAAAACTTTTTACTTGAAAACATATGAAAGTATCTTGAAAATATTTTGAAAAAAATTTATTTCAAAATACTTTAAAACATATAATGAAATATTGAAACTATTTTTAAAACATTTTTACTTGAAAACATATGAAAGGATATTGAAAATGTTTTGAAAAACCATTTTACTTGAAAACATATAAAATAATTTAGAAAAAATTTTGAAAAAAAAATTCCTTGAAAATAACTTTTAAAAAATTTTCTTAAAAATTAACCTTTTAAAAACGAAAAGGAATATTAAAATAAATGATGGTGGTTAAATCCATAAATGTTGTATGAGGTAAAAAAGGACATTCCTTTTTCATGGTAAAAATGTTAAAAAAGGCTTTTTCAAAAAATGAAAAAAAATATTACTTTGAGAAGATTGATAAAATACAAAAAGGGAAAAAATTTCTTCTAAATATTATAGGATAATGGTACAATATTCTTAGAAACCCTTTTTAGAAAACATGGTTTTGAAGGAACATTGATTTCCAATCGAAGAGAGGGTAATGTCGAGCTTTCTTAAAAATGATTTCTTAACTATATTAAGTACCAAATAGTAGAAAAATGTTAACAATACATTAATATATCTTTAATAACTATAGAAGAATAAATTTTCTGAATTTTTTTGATAGATGGACCATAATATTTCATCAAATGAATCATAAACATAAACAATTTTGAAAAGCGATGAGATTGTCTCAATGAAATTTTATAACTTGGTAACTTGGGATCATACTCTTCATGTAAGAAAATTAAATTACATGAAACTTAAAATATCATGAAAATAATTAAATTTATTATATAGCATGTAAAATGGAAGTATATACACCTCAGAATAGAATTTATGTGTTTAACAAAACATGAGTCTCAAAGAAGGAAAATTGAGACCAGACTATTTCACCGATTTGATGAATTTTGAGACTTAATACCTGTGAAATAAAGATCATAAAATGGATATTTTATTTCCTATAAATTTAATTATATTATACATAGAATACAATCATTTTTAGTACATGAACGACACAAAAGGAAAGAGTGTCAAACATAGCATGTATATCATGGAAATAAAAAGTGATATGAAATCCTCTCACCTTGTGTCTTGACACTCATCGTACTCTTTCAAACCTCTAGTATAATAAATATAAATTTATTATGTAACACCCCGAGCTTCCACGATACACTTCTCTTTCAATAATGCAATAGCTTCCATTGTATGCAAGTTCGAGATTCTAACACACCGCGACCAATCTAAATAGCCATTATGAATAGTAATACCCACTTTTTGAAATTATATATATTTTATATTTAAAAATGGACTTTATTTTTGGATTCTGAATATTGAAATTATCCTATTTTGAATTTTTGGTATTTTTCTGAGAACTTCCAATTTTGTATAAATAGTGAAAAATACTTAAAAACAACTTTCTTTAATAAAAATAATTTATAGTGATAAATTATAAAATTGAGTGGTTTTAAAGTATAATTATAATATATTTTTAAAATTTTATCCAATGGTGGTCATTATAATTAACTTCACTTTGAAATTGGACATAAACAATTGTCAATCTTTTGATATATATTGTTTCTTAAAAACACGTTATTTGTTGTGACAGCGGGAATTAGTTATAAAATTAATTAATGAAACTTATATGTTTGTAATTTTCTAAAATAGACATCATTTTTGAATTCAGAATATCAATTATATATTAGGGTGAAATTTTGGCATTGTTCTGAAAAACTTCATTTTTTGATGAATAGTGAAACCACTAAGTGGTAGTTAAAAAACTGATTTTTCATTTAAATGAAACATTACCACTTCTGTGATTTGATTTTCAAAAATCAGAAATACATGGTTGTCATTAGGAAGTAAAATTTCGTTCAATGGGATTAAAATAATTTTTTGGTGAATAGTAACATTTAAGTTTAATTAATCGCGATTAAAGGTAATTAGTGAAATTTAAGGTAAAAATGATATTAGAAAAATATGAAAATACCTTTACACTTTTCCTACCTCTATTTGATGAGTCATGGCCGACCAATAAAATCCATGGGTCAACTTGGGGACCCCATGGAGCCACTTTGGTAGGAAAATGACATTAAAAACTTTTTATTTAATGTTAAAATAAAAATGTCACAAACATGAGTTGTTTTACTAAAACAATTTTTAAATGGGGTTATACAGGTAATATTTTTTACTATAAATATTAATTAGAAAGGTAAAAATATTTCCTACATCATGATATTTTTTTTATAATTTTTAGACATTAAATAAATTAAATTATTTATGACACCATGATGATGCAGCGATTACCTCATTAATTAACAATTTAAATAAAATGAAACGATAATGTAAAATACAAGGCTTAAACTTATCAAAACCCTATTGGATGAGTATATTTTGAACCCTTATCACCTTATCCTAGAAATATATCATTGTGGGACCTTTATAATCCGAAAATCATTTCTTAATATAGTAACATTTCATGACATTCCAAGAGTGCCCCTCCTCTCCTCTTATAAAAGGCCCCCACCACTACCACCTTATTCACACCATCCAAGCCATTTGGCTCGGCCAAACTCTGACCAAATACTCTCTCAACTTCCCTATATTACTCCTAGAAGCCTCACTTTGGGCATACTTCTTCCCAAGGAATCCTTTGGCTCAAATCAAAAAGAGTTACCCAATTTTAAGGTAATGTCTTCTCTTATGTTATTTTGTTTTATTTTGCTTCTCCAAACCCTTAAACTCTTTTTATTCCTTTATTTTGTAACAAAACCAGTATCTTAAATATACTAGGATGTTTTTATGAGAAGTATTTGATTTAAACTTACACACACCTTCGTCTAATGGTTAATGAACATACTGTTTCTGTGGTTGGTGAATTTTTGCCTCACGAAACGATGATTGTTCAATCTTCTTTTATCACCTCTCATGGTGGCCATTATGATGACACTATTTTTATATATGATATATATTATGTTTTTATTTTCCTTATGATTCTTTATTTTTCATTTATGGAATACCTTTATGATTTCCATTTTGGGTAAACGCGATAATTTCATTTTAGGAAGTGCGGACTACCGCCCCCTCAAAGTGATTTGAATCGTTAATGCCATATGTGGGATGTATAAAGGATGGAGTAAATGGTATTATACATTATATTATAATGGAATTATATTATACCTTTATATAATTATAATTTCATTCCATTAAATATGAAATAGAAATGAAAGTAGCGTTCATGTGTACGCACGGCTTACCGTCTCCATGAACGGTGCATTTCATTTCTTACCTCTAAATGTTATGTAATATTATAAATGAATGTATATACTGGATATATATGATATATATGATATCTACATAATGAATATAATTCTGGAGATAATGGATATTCTACCACATAAACAACTTGTAATTATAAGAAGGTTATTTTTTACTCAAGTACCAAAGATCGACAAAATGACCGTTTTTAACTTAAATAATTACATAATGTTCATAACATGGTAATAAGTGATATAAAAGGAATAATGAACATGTAAAAGGTTTTTAAGAAAAAAATAAATTACCTCTAGTTTATTCTTCAGGAGGTTAAAGAACGATCGAGTCAAGTCGGACACGAGGTAAGGGAACTTCCTAACCCAATTTCCATTCTTTGGGTTAATCACCTACTTTAAAATTATGTCATGATATTATTATGTTCTATCTTGTATTTTTACTTTCTTTATGTGTAATTATAGTGAATAAACATAATAGATTTATTTTATTTAATGATCTTTATAAGGGACTTCGTCTCAATATTCTTTCATTGAGGCATATTTTGTTTTATACGCAACATTCTTTTATACGATGTATAAACCCCTTTGACTTTTACGTTTATTCAAAAGGAATATTTTTATACGAAGAGTTTTACTAAACAAAAAAAAAGGAATGTTTTTCTTGTCATACGTATGCGGAGACAACGACTTCCCCGCTGCCGTGACCATTATTTGAGTTTTCGGCTTCCTCAATAAGCCATAACTTTCTTTAAAAGAAAAATAAATACCATGTTTTACTTTTCTTTTATTTTGGTATTGAAAATGGTTTTGAAAGTGTTTTTATTATATCAATGTGTAGTATTGATATCTTGTGATTGAAATGTGGAAATGTTATGTTTCCTTTATTCATGTTTTATGTGATACAAATATGTTATGGTTTATTATATGTTTAAACCTGTTCATATGAGGAATACATTGGACATAATAAGTGACGGGTGGAGCCCGCTATAGCTCCTCGATGCATCGGCAGGTCTCATGAGACAAACTAGTGTCTTGGCACGAGGCCTTGACAAAATATTATTTTTATTCTTGGCACGAGGCCATGTCTACGTGGTTATGATATTCTGGCATTATGAATTCCATCATTATGAAAGTGGTTATTGACATTTCATGTGATTATTCGACCAGTAGAATATCCATGTGAATAAGTAAATGGAATTATCTCATTTTACTTTTTCCATATTATGTTGAAGTTCAAGTTTAAAAGGCTTTTGTTTTAGTCATACATTGCCTTAAATGTTTATGTTTATTTATGAAAGCTTCCGCTATATTGTTATCCTTTCTGAGCATATGAGCTCACCCCTTCCAACGTTTTAATTTTTCCAGGATGTGAAGAAGTATATTATGAATGACCTACAGGGATATTATGAGGGGATATGAATACAATATTTTGTTGTAGTTTTGTTTTACTTTATGATTTAATGTAACATTTATGAATGTATCTATTGTTTCCAAGTCTACTAAACTAAACGGCCTTTCGAGGCTTGATCTTTTGTGATCATGCCAATTTTACGCAATAAAGCACCGACTCTGGGTAACTGGGGTCGGGGCGTTACATATTATACTTCTATTACAGAACCATATTATTACTTATAATACCATATAGGTTTTTATTATGGGTTTATATTTCCTGCTTGTTAATATTTTTATTTTAAGGTTTCACTTTGGATAATATTCTCTTTGTTTTTCACGTGTGTTTTAATTTGTTATATCTTTGGTCCTTATACTTATATCATGATTCCAGGATTTAAAAAATGGTATAAATATAATTTATATTCATTATATTCATATTATAATAATATATAGAATATATAATTATTAAATGTAATACAATATTCATGGAGATGATAAGACGTACATACGCATGAAAGTTGTTTCCATTTTAATTGTCGTATTTAAAGAAAGAAAGAAAATAAAATATATATATATATGTATATGTATATAATATAATTAAATTATAATTATAATATTATATATATCATATAATTTCACTAACCCCATACTTAATACATTCCATGTAGTGTGTGAATGAATTACATCGCTTTGAGGGGCGGTATTACACACTTCCTCAAAAGAAATTATTGTATTTAAACCAAATGGAAAGTAAAAAAAGATATGTGTTTTAAAATGAATACATAAGATTAAATACATAATAAATATAATATATAGAATATATAAATATATTTTCCATCATAATGACCACCATGAGAGGTAGTAAGGATAATTGAACAATCGTCGTTTAGTGAGGCGGTAGTTCACCATACATGTAAACTGTATATTCGTTACCCATTAGATGGAGGTGTGTGTAAGTGTAGGTCAAAAAATTAGGATAAAAACATACTAGTATATTTATTATACTGTTTTTATTATAAAATCATGTAATAAATGGATTTTAGGGGGTGGATAAAGAAAATAAAAGAAATGAGCTTGAGAGAAGGTGTTACCTCTTAATCGGGTAACTCCTTTTGGTTTGTGTCAAAAGGCCTCCTTGGAATAATTTCTTCCAAAAGGGAGGATTAAAAAAGGAAGGTATATATTTTTGAAATTTTATTTGGTAGATTTTTTCCAAACCTAAGTGGTTTTAGAGGTGTGAATAAGAGTGAGAGGTGGTGGCCTTTATGGGGAAGGAGGAGTGGCACTCTTGTAAATATTTGATGAGAGAATTCCATCCACATTTTTCATATTTAAAGTGGATACAATAATGATAAAAAAGAAATAAAAGGGATTATAGGGTCTAAATATAGCCATTAAATGGATCTTGGACAAGTTTATAGGTCATTTTGAGTCTTTAATTTTATGTTTAGTCCTTATTTAAGCTTGATTTTACCTCAAGTGATGTAATTAATTTTAATTAATTTCACTAAAATTTTTGGTCAAAAACAAAGTTAAAATTATTATAAATTACAAATTATTATGATTCCAAATATTTAATCCATTTTTTTAAATTATAAACACATAATTGGTAGAAATTAATTTAAAAATAATCTCACTGAGAAGACGACACTACGGGTTTTTAAAGTAAAAATGATCAAAACATTGCTAAGTTTTTATATCCAAATTCAATGTTAAATTGGTTACAATGACCTAAATTGTATTAATTGATAAAATTAATATATAATTAAACATTTAAACCAATTTAAAATATAATTTAATAATTTAAATAAATTAAATGAAAAAAAAGTTTTGAATTATAATCCAATATTTTTAACTATTCATTAAAAAATGAATCCTTGCAGAAAAATACCAAAAATTTATCCTAACCTAATTTTTATGTTTATATTTAAATTATGAAATTTATTTTGACATATTAAATCTATAAAAGTTCCAAAAATTAGATTTAAAATGGTTTTTCCATTACAATGCGGTAAAACTACCTTTATAAAAAAATATAGGTTTTTATGCATAAAATTGGGTTTGTTATTTTATTATGTCTATACAATATATTGGATAAATACCAAAAATATTTTATTGAATATATAAAATATTTATTACATTAATATCACTCACTAATTATAATTAATGTAATTTATTAGGGTAAAATGGATTTGTGACCATAAAAATATTAATATTTTCCTTTATATTCAATTAGTTTTCATATTCATTTATAATTAATTAATAAAATATGAATTCATTTTATATTTTTGTAAACTATATATTTTCATAAATTATTTAATAATTTTTATAAATTATAATTTAACTAATAGTTTATATCTTATTATATTAAAGAATAATATTTTAATAATATATTATTGTTTGGTAAAACTCGATCTTGCATGTTACGCAATCCATTGAGGAAAGTCATTGTTGTATGTAACATAAGATAACCACAGTGTTCTATATAGATCAAGCTAAAATTTATGTTTTGTGTGGTGCGTTATTAACTTGGTGTTGCATATAACGTAATCCAAACATATGATTTAATATACAATAATCTATTTTTAGTATTATGTGAAATGAAAAATATCACAAAGGTTAAATTAATTTGAAAAAAAATAATTCACAAAATCTCGGGTTGTTACAGAAAAATATGAGTACCAGGGGGTTTATTGTTGTTTATAATGTTTTCCTATCACAGTTGATGTTATTTCACCCTGATTGATTCACATGTTGTGTGAGGTTATTATTTAATGATGTTATTTATTCTTGAGATTTATACTCATGGTACGATATGGCATAGGATGAGTATTCATGAATTATAATAGGCACATGGGGATCTATATTGGAATTTATTGTTCATTATAGGGTCATATTTATTGCATGTGATATATACTTTCCTGTTTGAATTGTGATATAAGATACCAGTTATATCTGAGAAATGAAATAAGTGAATTGTATTTTCTGATGATCAGATGGATGTTTTGATTTGGGATAGATTCCTAAGGGTCATGAGATCCATGTAGAGGGAGACTGTTCACACTATTCCTTCGATGTCAGGGCTGATGAGAGAGTTTCAACTACAAAATTTTCCAATATTCATTAGGGAGGGAGGCCCCCAGGCAGTCGAGTTCTAGATTGATTTCGTCCAAAAAATCTTTAAGCATCTTGAGATTCCCATATATAGGTGGGTAAATAATGCTACATATATGCTTCATGGACTAGCCAAACATTGGTGGTATATTATGAAGCAGGCAGGGAAGAAGGAGGAGTTATCTTAGATGGACTTAGATATGAAGTTCTTGAGCCATTTCTATCCTAATACCTTGAGGGATGAGAAGGCCCATGAGTTCATGCACTTGAAACATGAGGGATTTCTAGTACTATACTACATTGAACATTTCACCAACCTACATTTATTTTAACCTTCTTTGGTAGCTAATGAGATCTCTATGGAATGATTTTTTTATAAAGGTCTTCACTATGAGATCAGGTTGTGGGTGAACGTGTTTCATATAAGAATTTTTGCGAACATGATGAATCGGAAAATCATCATGGAAGGGAATCTTATAGAGTCCCTAATCAAGGACTAGGATATTTTAGTATGTAAAACTATGTGCTCTTCTTCTAGTGTAAAGAAGAATTGATGTGATATTTTTCACCAAGGTAACAGTGGTGAAAGTAGTCAGGGCAGTGGGAATCCATCTTAGGATCTTGTTCCTTTGGAGTGCTATCATTGTGGAATGATGGGACACAAATGGACTCAGTGTACATACCCCACATTGGAGTATCTTTATTGAACCATATTGTTCTACCTGAAGAGGTTTTTTAGGGGAATGCAGTTGCAGAGCAGTGGTAATGGATTAGGATGGATATTAGAGTCTATAAAGGACTCAGCTACTCCTCAGCCGATAGGTACCTAGAGTTACATAAGAAGTTTTGGTCAAGGAAGGGGACATGGTACCTCAGTGAAGGAACAAAACTGATAGGTAGAGGGTATATCTTAGGGGATCCAAGCTAGATCCTAGGGTATAAGATCTATTTAGCTGCACACTATGAAAACTACTCTGGAAATTATGGATGCAGGACTATCTACTATCATAGGTATGATTCTTGAATCATCTACCCTTACTTGTATTTTTTATATAGGGCAATCATATTCCTTTTTATCTACTCTTTTTTTAAATAGGTTGGTCTTGTACGTGGAAATCTTGGATGGTGTTTTGACCATCGACACACCATTAGGAGTGTGGTTAGAGAATATCAAACTTTTAAAGACATGCTATCTAGAAATTGGTGGTTACTATTTTTTTTGTGAACCACTCATGTTGTAAATGAAAGGATTCAATTTGATTCTTGGTATGGATTGGTTAGTTCTATACCAGGCTCATATCAACTTTTATTAGATAAGAGTTACCTTTTTATCTCCATAATGAGACATCTATTCTCACTAGGGTGAGTGGGATCTTCAAGATGGCCATGAAAGACCAATTAAATGCATGTTAGATTATATCATGAATCATAAATTCGGTATTTATTTAGATGATGATGGAATGTAGTGAGATTATTTCCCCTCATTGTTAGACCAAATTTTTTATGTTTTTTATGATGAGTTCTATAGCTTACTTCCCAAGTGATAGATTGTGTTTATGATCAAGTTAGTGCTAGTAGAAGATCCAGTTTCTAATCCTTATTATTAAATAGAACCTGTAGAGATTAAATAGTTTAAATTTCAATTATAATATCTAGAATCTAAAGGATTCATATGGCCTAGTATATCTCCTTGGGGTTCACTAGTTATCTTCACCAAGAAGGTTGGTGGGTCTTTGCTCTTATGTGTGGATTATCAAAGATTAAACCAGATGATGGTCAAGAATCAGTACCCTCTTACATGCATTGATGATCTATTTGATCATCTAAGATTTATTAAAATCTTCTCCAAGGTCTATTTGAGATTATTATTCCATCATTTTAGGGTGAGACCATCATACATACCTCATACTGCTTTTAGGAGCACGTATGGATTGTATGAGTTCATAGTGATATCGTTCGGTTTGAACAATGCACTAGTGGTATTCATGGCCTTGATGAATAGGATCTTCCATCATTTTATGGAGTAGTTTGTGGTTATTTTATCGATCACATCTTAGTGTACTCCCAATCAGAATATGTGACACGAACCAACCTAAGTACCCTGGTAACCTGATAAAAGAGTCAGCCCTGACATAGCTCGAAGGGCATTCTCGATCCCCACAAGTCAGTGACTAGCACATGGAATCATACAAAATGAAAGTGGGATTTATTTTTTCACTAATAATGTAGAAGTAAAAGATAAAATACAGTATGTATATCAAAATAAATTCCACTAGAATCAATGTACCAAAATTCAAACAGGCACAACAAGCCCAAATACTACAACCAAGTAGCTGAAAATAGAAAAAACTACCCAAGTCTCAAAAGAACTAACACACTAATTCTAAGCTTAAACAACTATATCCACCTCCAATAGATCTTTTGTCCTTGATCAAACCTAGAAGGAGATAAGCTACAAACACCCAAAGGCATAAGTAGGTTGTGACCCAAATACTTGTAGGATTTATCCCAAAGATTCCATAACAGATTCCAATATCAAATTAACCATGTAAAGTGATTTCAATTTAAAATAAGCAAGTTTCTCATTTAAAAAGAATATATAAAAAAATAATTCTTACATTTCAAAATATGGGAATAATTTATCAAATCATTCTTTACATTTTATTTTATGGAAATACTTTTCAAACAATGGAATAAACTTTAAACAAAAGGTGCTTTAGACAAATGAAACTTTTCAAAAATGGATTAAATAAACACTTTTATATAAAATAGTTTATATAAATTCAAAAGGAATGTAAAACAGTTTATAAAAATGGTTTGTATTCATTTAAAATACAAACAAACGAGAAACAAGGTCATATTTCAAATAGGTACGATAGTAACAAGATATATAGACCTTACATTGTGAAATGGAAATATGTTTATATATATGTCCCTATGAACTCAAGCCAAATAGGACTCATCATCATCACCTAAGGGATGTGATGTGCTGATATGATGTTTTAGAACGTTGTAAGTCATGAAGTGCTCCCCGAAATAACTTACACAATACCTAAGGCTTTCATGTGATCATGTACTAAATAATTATGGGCAATTTATTTTAAGACTTATGAAAATAAAATTAAATCTCAGTCTCTATTTTAAACATACCAAATTTCCCTTTAAAACCAATGATGGGTTTTTGACCAAAAACATGCCTTTTCACAAAGATGAAACCCTAAGGTTTCCATCAAACCATTTTTAATCCATTTTTCACAAATAAGTATTTGAAACCAAATCATGAAATTTTACAATCCAATTTTACAAATTAAATTCAAAATTTTAATTTTTCAAACACATTCTATCAATTTTATAACAACCCCCAATTCAATGGAATTTGGGTTTTTCACAACTTTTCATCAAATTAATTTTTTCACAATTTAATTGAAACAATTTCCATCAAAACCAAAATTTTAATTAAAATTTTTTAAATTACCATAATTTCATAAACACTCCCCAATTCAATGGAATTGGGGGTTTTCCAATTTCATGCCAAAAAACTATTTTTTTCAAAAACCCCAACTCAATGGAATTGGATGTTTAATCAAACAATTATATTTAAATCATTAATTGAATTTAAAACAATAATTTAGGGTCAATATGAATTGGGCATCTTAATAGAACCACCTACCTCAGATTCACTAGATCTAGAAGCATCAAACCCTAATCAGTATTTAACAATGAAGAAAAATAATAATGGAATTTGAGGAAATGAGGATAAAATAAATGTCTATAACTCCAAAATAGTGGTTATTAGATCCACAATTAAACATAAGTATCCATGTAACTCTAATAAAAAAGGGTTAGATCGTGGGAGATCAAGAATGGGAGGAGGAAACTAATCGGAAGAGGATCGAACTTCATTCTCCTAGATTCATATCACTTTTGGGAGGGGTCTGAGGAGCCAAGAATCATCCTTAGGAGCTCTGAGGAAGGGAGAAAAAAGTTCGGGTACAAGGGGGTTCATCAAGGACCTAAAAAGATGGTTCAAGAATTTTTAATTCAAATTCAAGTTAAGTAAAAACTCATCTGCATGTTTTCCCAGGAACAGGAACATGGTTTAGACAGGCCATGCGCAAGTCATGAACCTATTATAAATGGGATACATAGTTTATCTAGAGAGGGATCATAGTTTGATAAACTGTGCACAAGCTATGTAAATCCCACTATCCAATTTTTTCCATTTTTCTATAGCTGGGCACACTGTTTGGAAAAACATGCACAAGCTATGTGCCAACTGTTCACCAGCCCAAAATCTTCCAAAAAATTAGAATTTCACCTAAATCAACTCCAAAATAAACGAAACCAAAGAAAGTTCAAAAATAGTAGTTTAGGAATACCTAAAAATTGTAAAGGGATGTTATAAATTCCCCACTGTAGAAACTTGATTTCCCCAAAAGGCCTACGATGAAGCTTTCATACCAGAAAGATAAGGCCACTCCTCTCTCATTAGTGCCTCCCTCTCCCATATGTCATGAGAATCAGAACCGTAATGGAATAATACATGCACCAAAGGTATCATCATTCCAAAAAGTACCTTGGTTTCATATTCAACTCTCCAAACTGGCTGTTTAGTTGCGGATAAATCAGGTTCAACCTCAAGTTCAGTCTAGCACAGAATATGATGTGGATCATATAGATACTTTCATAGCTAGGATACATGAAGCATGTTATGTATTGATATCAGATGTATTGGAAGTTCATAAGGATATGAAAATTTTCACACCTACTCAATAACCTTGAAAGGTCCCACAAAATGAGGATCAATCTTCTCTTTCCTCCCAAGCTTTCGATGACCCAACTGGGGTGAAACTTTCAAGAACACCTAGTATCCAACTGAGAACTCCAAAGTTCTATGGTGATGACCAACATAAGACTTATATTTAATCTATGTCATCAACATTATCTAATGAATCAACAGAATATTTGATGTCATCTCTTGCACCAGACTTGGTCCAACCAAAGAAATTTCACCAACCTCTGACCAACAAAATGGAGATTTTCAAGGTCGGACATATAAGACCTCAAAAAATCCATTCTGATCGCAAACTGTTAACTATTGTTATAAGAAAACTCAACCAGCCTCAAATGGTCATCCCAATCCCCACCAAAGTCGAGAACACAAGAAAAAAGAATATCCTCAAGAATCTATATATCTCTTTTTGTCTATCCATCTGACTACAGATGGTATGACATACTCAAATGGATGTGAGATCTCAGTTCCTCCTCAAGGCCTCTCCAAAAATGATAAGTGAACCAATGATCCTTATCAGATACTATAGCAGATGGAAATCCATGCAACTGAATAATCTCTTTCACATAGATATTTACCAACTCCTCAACTATGGTTATATCTCAAATGGGTATAAAGTGAGCCGAATTGGTTAGCCTATCAATCACAACCCATAATTAATTCTTCTTTCTCTTGGTATGTGGAAAACCAACCATAAAGTCCATTGATATCTCAACCCACTTCCAAGTTGGCACTAGAAGTGGCTGGACAAAACTTGAAGATTTTTTGTGCTTGTAATTCACCTATTGGAATGTATAATAACGAGAAACAAACTCAAAAATGCCTCATCTCATATATAACCACCAGAACTTCCATTTCATGTCATAGAACATATTTTTGGTACCTGGGTGCAATTCCCATAGGGAACCACGAAAATACCCCATAACAAAATTCCTTATCGAATATAGTTTCACAAAATGGCTATGAAAGCATAGAATGACCTCTTTAGAGAACGAAAATTAGGAAACTACCTCCCCACCATAAAGAGAGTCTCTGATTCTACAGAACTCATCAATAGTCTAATGATTATAAAGAATCAGTTCAAGAAGAGTGGATGTCAACTAAACACTAGCCAAGGAAACCTCACCCCCTTTGTCTTGAACTCCAATATGAAATTGTGCAAAGAGATCCATAAAATTCCACTCTTCGGATGATTCTTTCACTATCTGGGTTAGAAGTTTCCTGCTTAAAGAATGTATTGTAATGACCTGAACTTTTTGAATGATAATTGTTTCCTGAAAATGTGTGTTGTATTTTTACACAACAAATCTATATCTCATTAATAATGAAGTAAGTATATTTTAATGTGACCATCAGGTTTCAACCATTATATGATCGTTGGTCAATTATGACCATTGGACAATTATGATTGTTGATCAATATGACCATTGGAAACTATACTCCTAATGTTATGATTATTGTTTATAAATAGAAATGATAATGGTTAATTAATGTAGAAAAAAGAGTCTATGGACTCATCTAGTAGAGTAGTTCCATACGAAGCCCATTTGTTAGACCTTGTGAAGGAGGTAGCATCACTGGGATCTTCTCCTGACCAAGCTCAAGCCGAGCTTCAACATGTTATGCTTGAATGAAATCAACTTTAGTAAAAGTTCAAGTTAGTGGAAATTACCACTCAGGTGATGTTATCTAGGCCCCTCCAAGAGTTTATCACCATTACAAACCTTACCCTTAAGTCGTATGCGGGTGTTATAAGGGGTTATGTGTCAAGGTATTAGTCATTTAAATTTTATTCCCATTTTTTTAATAAAAAATTTATTTCATCTTTTTCATTGTAAGAATGGTTTTTCTTAATATTGAAATGGAATTTGATAAATTGATTTTTTGAGTAAAAATTGTACATTTATGAGATATATAAATTACTATATTAAACTAAGGGTTTTTTACTAATTTTTATTATAATAAAATAGTATTATCAAAACAATTTAATTTAATTACAAATGATAAAATAATTTTATTTTTTCAAGTGTTGAAAATTTTACTATTCATTTTATGTCTGCTATTATTTTTAATAAATGAGTATTTATATAGTTAAAAGTTAAATTTCTCATATTTAGAGAATTATTGTGATTAAAAATTTTCATTTTTAAATTCATAATTTCGATATTAGGTTACGGTGAATTTACAAGAATTTTATAAAATACTTTAGTTTTTCATGAATAGTAAAAATACATTTTGAGTTTTTCGGTATGTTTAATGACATAATTAATTATTTAATAATTGTTTAATAATTATAGTCAACTATTTTGGATTAAAATATGATAATTGGTGTCCCAAGTGTCCAATACCATGGTAAAATGCCATGGGAAAGCCCATGGTTTTGCAAATACCACTACTAAGGTGTCCTTAGAAATTAATAAAAAACTCCCTTACTTTTTCTATAAATACCCACCCATTTCTACATTATATTTAATTACCAATTCATTATCCAAGAATATTGGATGTTATTACCTACCAAGGAGTCCTCCCAAGGGGTCCTCAAGCCCCCAATCTCCTGATCTTTGAGTTTTAGGAGTCATTATTAAAGGTAAGAGAATTCTCAACTTCTCTTTTCCCTTCAACTTTCCTTTTTATGTGGTATGTATTTAAAATTTCCATAATATGTTATTATATCCATTTTATTCTATCACTTTACTTTATTAATAGTATTTTATAGATGGGGGACCTTTTTCCCTATCTTTATAATGTTTTCTAAAACTATGTTTCATACCCGTTATGTTATCAGATATTCGTCTCAACATTTCTCTCTTTTTATCAAGAAATTATTTTATTTTATTTTCTGAATACCAAAACCTATATATTATATAGGTATATTCTCATATATTTCAAAATGATCTATTTTTATTATGGTATTAATATACATGAAAATCACCTTCCTTTTTTATAGGTTTAAAATGACAAAAGGATCTTGTTTTTAAGCACTTTTTAAAACACTGTGATTTTGATATGAAACCCATTTCTTTTATTATCCATGGGTTATTTATGAGATGTTTGATTATGATATATGTGGATCACATTAATTAATACATATTAAGGGTGCACCCTAATAGGGCTCCAATGCATTAGGTAAAGAATTTAATCTCTAGATATGAAAAGTTTTACGATACCTTAGTGAATAACCTTGGTAATTTTTATGACACCTCAGTGAAAAACCTTGGTGATATGTATACGAATGAATCAATTAAATTTTTTAGTCACATTTCCAAGTTATGATTCATTTTCTTATTATTATGATATGCCTCTTTCTCATGCCTTTATGTATTTATTCATGTTCTTACTGATATTCTTCAAGTTCACAAGCAAACTCTTTCCCTTCACTACTACAAAATAAGGCTATAGCCACGGTTTAGAACTGTAGTAGCAGTGGGTACTATGTGGCACTATAGAATCATGGGTATTTTAGCATTACTATTCAAAGAATGGTCCTTGGGTCAAAAAAATGGGCCTACGGGCCGTGTAATGGGCTAAATGCCCACTGGGCCTTCGGGCTATGTAATGGGTCTCCCTCTACCTAGCTAAAGAGGTCTTTTCTTTGCTTTAATAATAATTGAGGCTTCAGCCCCAACCTTTTAAAAAAGTATATCCATGGTAGAAAAACGTGGCTATAGGTCTTTTTCCATGGCTTTAAATTGTGGCTATAGGGCTATATCCATAGTTTAAAACTGTGGCTATATGTCTCCCCATTTTATAAAAAATGGAACCATTTAGCAGTGATGGCTATTGAGAGGAGTATATTTTATAGAGAAAAGGTTGTTGGAATGTATTCTTCCTTTCCCTATGCTTTTTCTGAGGTAAATTTTGATGATTTGAAATGTGGAAGAAAATGATATATAAAAATTCAAATACAACCCCACACATGGGCATAATTACTGGCCCATCTAACACTTGTCTTCTTGGTGGACACACACCCTTCCCCATGCACCCCCTGCCCCTTGCACCCTCCCTGCCCCTACCCCAGCACACCCCCTACCCCAGCACACCCCATGTTCCCTTCCCCATCACACCCCCTTCCCACCCCCTCTACACCCCCCCCCCCACACCCCTCGCCCCCTCACTCTGCCCACTGCACACCTTCATGCCCCTTCCCCATCACAAACCCCCAGTTCACCCCCCCCCCCCTTCACACCCCCATGTACACTCCCCCCCCCTCACACCCTCTACACCCCACCCCCTGCCCAATAAACCCCCTTCCCCCTACCCCTACCCCCAGCACACACCCCTTTCCCCCTCACCCTACCCCCTTCACACCCCCCCCCCCGCCTCCTTCCCCAGCACACCCCCCTGCCCACCCCCCTGCCCACTACACACACCCCGAGTCACTATACACCCACCCCAGCACACCCCCCTGCAACCCATCACATCTCCCTCTATCCTAGCACACCCCCTACACCCTGCCCCTTCCCCTTGAAAATGAACCCAGCACACCCCCATTCCACATGCCCCTCCCCCCTACACCCCTCCCCTCCCCTTGCACCCCCCCATGCCCCCTCCCCCAAGAACACCCCCTTCCCCATCACCCTACCACCGGAACACCCCCTTCCCCCTTCCCAAGCAGACCCCTATGCCCACCCACCCCCTACACACACCCCTGCCCCCCCCCCCCCCCGCACACACCCCTACCCACCCCCCTTCACATTGCACACCCCCAGCCCACTTCAAACACCCCCAGCACACCCCCTACACCCCAACACACCCTCCTTCACCCTACCCCTTCCCCTTAAAAAATAACCCAACACACCCCCTACACCCCTCCCCATTCCCCTTCCCCCCCCCCCCCCCGAGCACACCACCTACCCCTGCACACCCCCATGCCCCCTTCCCCATCACACCCCCCTACCCACCCCCTACACACACACCCTGCCCACCTCCCTGCACACTGCACACCTCCCCCCCAACACACCCCCTTCCCACCCCCTACCCCTTGGAAAAGAACCCAACACCCCCCCCCCCCTCCCCTGCACACCCCTTCACACCCCTTATACCCCCTGCATCCCCCCCCCCTGCACCTTGCACCCCAACACACACACCTTGCCCCTCACCCTACTCACACCCATGTCCCCTTCTTTAGCATACCCACACGGACCACCCCCCCCCCCCCTACACACCCCTCATTCCCACCCCCTACACACTGCACACCCCCCATGCCCACCCCCTGCACCCTACCCCTACCCCTTGTAAAAGAACCCAGCACACCCCCTCCCCTGTACACACACCTTGCACACCCCTTAGACCCCCCCCCCCCACCCCTTCACCCTCCCCCTTCCCCTAGCACACCCCCCTACCCACCCCATGAACCCTTACACCCTCCCCCTACCCCTTGCAATAAAACCCATCAAATCCCCCCCCCCATGATAGCCTAATTTTTTGTCCTTGGAAGGGGTATTGTCAGTGAGATTTGCTAGTAGGACCCTTTTGGATTGGCGTTTGAGTAGTGGTGTATGGGAAGCCATAGGAACTGTGTATGGGAAGCCATAGGTTGGGAGCACACTATTGACTATCATTGGATGGCATGGATGATATATGGTGATATGAGAGTCAGTGGCAATGGATATTTCATATTGGAATTTAGGGATAAGTGGTTCAGACGCATCTAGTCATTGAATTTAATGATGGATAGAATAGGGTATATGGAGACCAGTTGTTTGGTTTGGAAGTTCAATTATAATGGTACTCCTATGGTGGGGAGAATCATATCAGTTGTGGGTGACCGACCCTCATGTCATATGGTTTGTTATTGCAGTGATACCGATCATTGAACGATTGAGGTGAAAAATTGATGCTAGTGTGTGTGAAGACCCTATATTTTCTGGGTCCTTGGGTAATACTATATTTGAAGTTCATATTTGGTGTTTAGTGGAGTTAGTGAATTGGAATAGGACTTAGGATGGTTTTTGAGTGATCTGAGGGTGAATCACATCACAGGTGAGTCAGTTTTTAAAGTGGGATCAAGATAGAGGAAGCAAATAGTTGGTGATCCAGCCATGAAATTACATTAAGAGTTAGGGATCAGACTTAGGTGTAGGAATTATATGATCTCATGATTCCTCAAGAGGTGAAGTCATCTTGATTGAGATATTAGATAGAACACCATTGGGTGAAACCAAGAAATTTCAGGAAAATTCATCTAGAGGAGAACAGACTTGTGTTTTTTGTGGGGTTGGATACAATGCACTAAAAACCGCATTGATAACATTTTTCAAAATCCAGTTACCAGGTCGATAAACCATTGGAAGATCATTCTCAGTTGGAAATTCATATGGTTAGGAGCACCATGATGTTTAGTCAACCATAACGAGAAGATTAGAATGGTGGGGATAACTATAAGCTTTAGGATGAATCATTTGAATACATTGAGGAGTGTCTAGATATATGGGTATAGTGGGAGCCTTCTTGGTGTTATCATTTGTAGTGAGTGAGTGGTTCGACTTATGGTGCAAATCATTCCTTGATGTTTGGATTTGTGTAATAGATTCATGTTTAGAATTTAGAGATAAAGAATAGTGAGTTATTAGGAAATTAACAACCGTAGTAGTTTGTGAGACATGTTTTAACGAATACCATGGCTTATTGGGGATGATAAGAGTTAAGGTGGATATTTTTTAATGCCCCAAAGGTTTCTGATACATTATTTTTGGAGTAAATTTCTGTTTTAAATATGAATCATGGGTTGTTGCTTAAATTGGAATTTGGATCATAAATATGAACATTAGATGTTCCTAAATGGTATTTTTGGACTTGGTTTGAGTCCCCTGTTGGAACCTTTGGGGTTTGGGTGGAAATTGGTGGAGGTTCATGGTGAAAAATAACTGAAATTTAATCTATTGTATCCTTTCATGTTGTGACCCATCGGGTTTATGCCTTGAATGGGGTTGGTTGAGGGGTGAACCCCCTATCTCGAACATTTCCAGCTGTGAACCTCAGTTCAAGACATTAAATTACCATGGGTAGGGATTCATGGTGTAAAACTCCTAGTCAAGTCGTGAATCATGCCTATGTGGATTTGTTTTAATAGGTTAAATTCTGTCTTTTTCTAGGTTAAGTGTTTCACAGGGATGTTACTAAAGAAAGTGCCAAGTTTTCAAGGCTGGTTGTTTGTGTTTGATGAAATGAAAACAAATATTTTATTTTATTTTTATATTTTTATGAGAATGATCAGTTCATGTTTTCTCAAAATGAGGACATTTTCATCTCTAAAGTGAAGGAAATTTCATTTTCTACTATTGATTTGGATGAAACTTTCTACTAGTCCGCATTCAAGGCTTAACAAAATCATGTAAAACATGTGAAAATGTCATTTCAAAGAGACAGAACCAATTTTTATAGCTTATACACATTATATAATAATGAAAAAAAGTTTAAAAATACTCAAGAAATTATAGAATTCCAATTAAAGGGTTAAGTAGAGTAAACTTACCTCAACCTCAAGGCGCGCTGCTTTTGATGACGACAACTTGAATCTTCATTTTTTCTGCTTGCACACATATGAAAATTAACATATATATAAGGATACCTAGACCCGATGTACATATTTTCATGGACAAATATGCACAAGGGGGTCCTTATATATATGTTTATACTTGCATATACCCCTTTAAACTTACACATGTATGCTTTTTTCATATATATATATATAAGCACACTTAGACCCAATATATATATTCATGATGCCATGAGTGAATATATATAAAGGGGGAACTTATATATGTATATTCCTACCTATGAATACAGATGTAAGCCTTCACCAACGGTAACTTGAATCCACCTCAATGAGATCCCGAAAGCACTACAAAAAATATAAAGAACCCAAAAATCACAAAATCCCTAATTAAAATGTGGCCAAAGAATAAAAATGGAATAATTATTACCCAAATATGATGTTGAACTCACTATCATCGATATTGGTGGATAGAACTGGCCTCATCATAAGAAACCACCTATAAGGAAATAGTGGGAAAAGAAATAAGATATAACAACTTCTTATATATATGTGATCAGTGATGATAAATGATACATGAATCCATTACCATTATAGATTATATAATTTCTTTATATTATTACCACAATATCATCATTTATTCACTTCCATTAGACTGATAATTTATGGTGGTCATTCCAACACGAAACAGCTACAAACACACACATTGTTCATCATAATATCAATAATAATTACATCAGTATATGCATAAACAATAGAAACAACACATCAATGAAGCAAATCCTGTTATTCCATATTATAATTTACATTCCATATTCAATTCTTAGAAATTATTTCCAACATATATCTAAATTACCATATGAAATCATATAAAACAAGTTGTGCATGGTCATTATATAATCAACAAACTTAATATAAAGGAACTCATATTCATCTTCTATTTATCATTCCCTTCCATTTTCCCTATTCTATTCATTTCCAAAACACTTCACAAATTTGATTTCCAAATACTCCCATTTATAGTTAGGGTACTATAAGGGAAATTGTGGTTCAATAGTAGTATTTTAATATGACTCATCCATACGTCGAATGTTCATGCCAAAGGAAAAAAAAGAAGCATCATAGCATAAAGACAGAAAAAAATGAAACACAAATTAATTTCTCCACTACCCTGATCTCCCTCCCCTGCAAAGAAAACTATGTAGCTACCTCCAGTGCCCTTCTATCCCCCTTTACAAAATATAACTACCCTTCATCAGTAGAAATAAATAAAAGGCCTAAGTGGCTGATGCGATAAAGAAAATAAAATAAAAACTAAACTACAAAATACATGTCTCTTGTGAAGAATTATATCTCTAGTATATTGCATTTTATTGTAGAAACTTAATGATCTTGTGAATACCCACTTTGATTTCTGTAGGTCAGGAAAAATATTGACAATAATTCTTACCTTTCATACTAAAAAAGAAGAAAGATATGATAAGGAGACAAGTATACTTTGATAAGATATCAAATGTATAAATATGAAAGCACTATACCCAAGATTTTTCCAAAAGTTTTTATGATAAATCTTTCGATGATAAGCACTGTAATTTTAAAAATGTATATGTATTATAGTGTATCAATAAACATAAGCAGTACCATAAGAATTTTCACTATAGAGAAGCTTAAAACAAAGAAACAAAGGTGGGAGAGACACCCTTGGATGAACCCAATCCCCAATTTAATGAGGATAAGGGAAATGGGGTTTGAACCCTTTAAAATAATTAAGGGTATAAATGAAAATTTAAGTTTTACCAAAACAGGGCATGTTGACACCCTCTTGCACCCGCACCTATCCCCCCCCCCCCCCCCCACACCCCAGCACCAGCCCCACTCCCACACCTTCCCCAACCCCTCCTGGACCACCCCTCCGCCACAAGCACCCCCATACCCCCCCCCCCACTTGAACAAGACCCCCAGCACTAGTCCCCCCAGCCCCTCTGAACCAGCACCCCTCCCACACCTACACCAGCCCCCATCCCCTCCCCCCCACCCCCACTTCCCCCTACATTAACCCCCACTACATCACCCCCCTACACCATCCCCCTTACACCACTCCCCCCAACCCCTCACCCTATCCCTTAGCCCCCCCATCCCCCAGTTGCACCCCCACTATCCCCCATCCCCATCCCCCCCCCCCCAACAAAACCCCCCTTGTACCACTCCCACCCCCCAACATCCCCCCTCCTACAATAGCCCCCAGTACCCCACCCTTTATCCCCTCCACCGCCCCACCCCCCACCTACACCCTCACTTCCCTTATCCCCCCAACACCACCCCCCCCCAGCACCAGTCCCCCCTACACCGACCCCCCTACCCCACTCCCCCCAGCCCCCCACCCATCCCCCCCCCTCCTGCACCATCCCCCAGCACCCCCCTCCCAGCCCCTCCCCCCAGCCCTTACCCCCGAGCATCCCCCCCCACTTACCCTGCACACCCACCCCCCCATCCTCTAGGAATTCTTCCCAACAGTCTTCATCATGGATAGTTTTTTTCATAAATAAATTCTATTCTTAACCATTGGATTTTTTTGGTATTTTAATGAGATAGTTATACCAGTTTGAATGAACCATGAATTATAAACCCACAATTTTACAATGATAATAATTTCCATGTAGTTCTAACATTTTTCATTAGCACCTTTAATTCCCAACAAAAAGTGGAACAAATAATCAAGGTAATAAGGTCATGACATATATCCCAACCAAGAAAATAATTTTTTCCATATATTAAATATTGATATCAATTCATTCTAGATTTATCATTCATTTTCAAAAAATATAAATCATTAGAAAATATTATTTTCTGCTCTTTTCATCATTCATTAAAGATGGAACATGAAACCTTACTTTAGAAAATAGATCACTTCTATACTTTTCTACAATATCCATCTTCTTTGGATCTACTAATTTCTTAGGCCATATGATCTCACATCCTTTAGGAACATGATCTACCTAATTAATGTGTGTGGAAACTTTTTCTACAACAAATTTCTTGATATTTAGAGACACTAATGTTTTAGATTTTCACATAAATAGTTCATCATTTTCTGGAAGTGAAGTAAAGATTTTTTTTTGTATGACCTAGAATTTTGCATCTTCCATGTATCTCTTTGATATTATTTAGAATACCATTATTTAGATGTCAGTATTACTCTTATTATTATATGATATCTTTAATTAAATGAATTCTATAATTCCTTTTTTGAATTGATCCCATTTGTTACATTAGCTAACTACCATTAGTCATGGCATTAATGGCCAGTTTTCAATGTTCCATGATCTGGACTATTCTTCCATAGTGTAGGTGTTTCATATCTATTTCAACATCCTCTTCAACCCCCTCATTGAATTATTGAGATTTCATGATATAATATCCTTTTTTTCTCCCCAAGGTAGATTCATTTACTTTTATTATATACTTCAATTTCTATGTGTTATTCTTCTTAAATTAGTGTGTACTTTGTGTTGAGTTGGTATATGATAATAAGAATCTTAACTATGATCAATTTTTTCATATTTAACAAATATATTCAAAATATTGAAATCTATTTCTTATAGATAGATTACTCATATTTTGTGAATTCTCCATTTTCCCACAGGTCTTATTTCAAAATACGGTTTGCTCCCCTAGAATATAGACCTTATATATCCTACATAGATCGACATATTATTCCAATATTCACTATACTTTGGTCCAAATTTATAGTATAACTATTATTGAAAAATAATCACCTTATCTTTGTATTTTATGTAGCATATCTAGTTTTTCTTACTTTCTATTTTTGGATAACAACAATATGATCTTGATCTTTATTTAGAGATCCAATTATTTTATTCATTCTCATAGACAAATTGGATGATATGGATGGATTCTCATTATTTAATCACACCAATATTTTTATAAAATTTATTTTTAAACCATGGGTAATAGATAAATATGCATGAGTACCAACAGATTTATCAGGATAGTCTATCGCATTCCTCCATGAGCTTATAGTGAATAAATTAGCGGATCAATTAAAGTTATTTTGACACAATTCTGAGTATTTTTATTAGTAATATTATCATAATTAGTTTGTGTGGTAGCTACTCTTATTTTCCTAAAAACATGTAATGATTCAACTTGGGTGACTTCTTGATTTATCAATTTCACCTCTTACTTCAATCATTAAATATTTAGATAAAACATATCATATTCAATATATTTTAACATTTTTTCATATCCCTTTTGTAACTTTAGAATCAGATCTCCATACACTTTATTATCCTTTATAATAGAACTATCTAGTTATTTAATAATATCATCTTTAAAATCCAACTATAAATATTTGACATCCATAGAGGTCCAATATTTTTTTTCTAGTGAAAAGAACACTTCTATAATAACAAATTCCTAAAAAACTATCATTTTAAATTATTATTCATTTATAGAAAATTTTCCATTGAAAAGTGATAGAAATGTCTCCATATCTTCAATAAACAATATTACAGGGATAAATTTACTTACCTTTTTAGCGACTTTATATTTCATTGAATTAGAACCTAAATATAACTATGATTTATAATATTGTATTCCCTTGATGTATTCACATATGCATATAATAACTTCAATAGGGACAATTTTAAGACAATCCTTGATTTCATAATTTATATCATTGAATTATTCAATGGAAATAAATTCATCCCAACATGAATTTAATTAATTAAAAGAATCATTCTCAGTAGATTTAATAGAATGAAAAACACTTTTATTACCTTTAAATAGTGGTGTAATCACCCTACACAAAGAATTATTTATTTTAATTATAGCCTCTTATTACTTCATGTTCCTCAAATTCTTAGCTAATACATTCAATTTAAAGTCAATGGGAATGAAAATTGAGTTTTCTATCCAAGTACCTTCAATAAAACTTCTTATTTTTCAGTTCATATATTTTAAAAAAATCATTAGGACTTGAAAAAATATAAATCCAACTATAGGAAAAAAAATTCATACCAATTATAGATCCCACTAGATCAGTGTAGACACTTGATGGGGGACCATCAATTGTGGTTGAAAAACCAAGGCTTCAAGGACTATTCAATAGTATGATATGGATATGGAAAGAAATATCAATCCATGTCACATTTCTAATAAATTTTGTAATAGATTTATCATCCCCCACACTTCTAGTAGGTAAGTAAAAACTCTCAAACTTCAAAAAGTTACCAAACATAAGGAAAAATTCAAGATCCATCCATGAAGGACCTGTAGAGATAGATGGAGTACCGAGGTAATCACCAATATACCCTCACAACCCATGGTTCTAAGCTTAAGGAGTTAAAAATCAAATATGGAAAAATCCTTATTATTTTAAATACATTGATAAATAAAGGTTCAAGTAAACACTTATCTTAACCAATTCTTAACCTAAAGTGTTATTTCTATAATAATTGGTAGGGAGGTATAGGGTATTTTGGATTAACCTCTAGAATCAATACCCAATACTAAACACCTAATGGGAAATGAATAAGACCCTGTGGGGAAACAATCTCTTATGCATCTATCACATCGTGGTTTCGGAACATACATGTTCTAAGTAACTCATCATAATCGTATTGAATTTTATTTATATGGTAAAATGATGTTCTCTAAAAAAATTGATAAGTCAAAATGAAATTTACTAAATCCTCCAAACATTACTTCTAATCAACAACTACAAGAATATTGTTATATGTCATATATCCATCACTATGAAACATAAGTTTACATTAAACAAGGTAATAATAATCAATTAATATTATATATTTATGAAATTTTCATTTATAACTCACCATAGACCACTCATCCATCTTAAAATCATATCATCATAACTTCTTATTTCCAGCATTTGTAGATTTAAACTCTATAAGACAATCAAACCCAATGAAAATCAGACAAAAAATCAAATAAATCATACACGATGAAATAAGTGAAAACAAATAAATTTGATGCAATAAGTGAAAAAAATAAACCCTATCAATGAAAAATGTTACAATTAAGAAGATAATAAACTGAAACAAATAAATCTTACCCAATGAAAATTGAAGATATTTTGGATCTAAAATCAAAGAAACCATTCTCTGTGGCAGAAATAAGAGGGAATGTGAGGAATTAGAACCATCCTAGTTCATATATATGTGACTTTGTATTGAAGAAAATCAGAGTTAATTGAAATCAAAATAGCATAAATATAATATAAATTTTAGGAAATAAAAAACAAACCCTGACACACCCTCTCGTAGACCACTCATAAGATGTGAGTCCTGGACTGTCCACCAATGAGATGTGGAGGGGTGCCTAGAATGTGTGAAGACTGAAAAAACATGTGAGTTGATTAATAGGGTGTCCCGAAGGTGGAGTTGGAGGTGGAGATGCGTTGGAAGAAGAGGATCGCGGGGAGGTTGGGTGGTCGCATTGTTGGAGGAAGATCATCCCAAGGTTGGGTGGTCATGTCATCATCGGAGGATAGCAGGAGGTTGGGTGGCAGCATCAGGTGAGGAGGTTCGCCGACTCACAGGGAGAAGAGATTGACCAGGTAAAAATTTAGGGTGGAATCACGAGGGTTGTGGGTGTAGCGCCATGGGTAACTTAAGACCCATGGGGATATCTTAGACTGTAGCCACGGTTTTTTTAAACCGTGGCTATATAAGTGTGTCTATATCCATAATTTTTAATAGTGCTTGTTTTCCCTTACTAGGCCTTATGTTCACCATTTCCTTTGATTTTTTTTCTCAGGTTATGAGATGCAATAAATATACTTAGGATGAACCTTTAATAATACTTTTAAGTGGAATAGAATAATTTTTTAAGTTTTCATGTATTATGTGTCTTATTTACAAGACACTAAACTTTTAAACATCCTCTATTTGTAAAATGTAATGAAAATTTATGTAATAAAAAGGAGGGATTCCATAGTTGGTATCAAAGGATGGTTTAGTTATTTATGGAAATTTGGATTTTAAAACTTTATGAATAAACCTATTTAAAAGTTTAAATATAGGAAAACTTCCTTGTATTTTGGTGAAATATTAAGTGGTTTTCGAACAAATAAATCCATGTCTAGATACGAACAAGTGGATGTGGCTCTAGAAAATATGTATATAGGGGTAAAACCCAAAAACACCACTTTGATCTAGACTCAAACAGGAACCGGTGCATGAAAACAGGCCTTTATTCACTCTTGGTTTGACACTCCTGGGGGATATGTTTGGTTAATCGCAAGATTTTTATGAATATTATGAAGAATTTATAGAAAATTTAATTGTTTTTAATGAATATAATTTTTAAGGATGATGTTATATGACATAAAAATTCCCTCTAAACTATAAGATTATTAAAAGAAACTTATTTCTCACTAAGTTTCTATTCTCTTAGAAAATGGAGGGAAATATAATGAACTATGTAAATGGTGAGTGCTATAGACCATGTGCTGATGGACCTCCAATGGAAGACAGAATGGAAATATTCATGAGAATGATGAATCAACTAACTCAATTTATGGGAAATAACTTAAATCAAGTTGAGAGACCAGTTTCATCATGAAGGGAATAACTTTACGTTGAGTTCTCTATGCATCAACGACCACCAGTGTTCTATGGATCTACTAACTTATTGATTGTGGAACAGTAGACAAGCTCTATAAAAAAGACCATTTCTATAATTTATTGTTCAAAACAAGAGAAAGCCACTCTGGCTATGTACCGTTTAGAGGTATAAGCTAATTAGTGGTGGGAAATGATTAAAAACATGAGGCCAAGTGGAGAGATTGAAGCTATGGAGTGGTAAGAGTTCATGAGAATATTCTTTAATAAGTATTTCTCTTATTCAATGAGAATGAAAATTGATAAGGAATTCCTTGAACTGAAGCAGAAGGAGATCGAATCTCTTAGTATATATGAGATAAAATTCGCAATACTTTCTCATTATACCTCTAGATTTTTCATGAATCCTAATGGTAAGGTTGATAGATTCTTTGGTGGACTAAGAACTCATATATATAATAATTTAGCTAACTGAAACTATGGTAGCTATGAAGAAATTGTATGGAGTTCTATGAAGGTTGAGATAGAGTCCAGTGAGATGTAGTAGTCTCAAAAATTTAATGAGAAGAATATATCTATCGATCCAAACCTAGGGAGGAACTTTGATCGAGGAAGAGGAATGCAAGTGCAACTTTTTACATGCATCAAATATGGGAAAAAGTATTTGGGGAACTTCTTGATCGAGAACGGGAAATTTTAAAATTTTAGAAGATATGACCATATTTCTTGAAATTATCATAGTGAGGTGAAGCCTCAAATTCTCAACACAAACAAAAAAGGGAAGATGGTGCAGGCCCAACCTGAAGTCTAATTCTTCAAGTGTGCACAGCTCAGGAACTTTTTCAATCACTGTCCAAATCTAAGAGTGGTAAAGGGGAATCACCATCAACCTTATTATAAACCAAGGTAGTAATGTCATGATTTTTATTTCATGATTGCTGAAGTTGAATATTTAAATGATGTGGTGGTAGGTACTCTTTTTGTTCTATCAAATCTATAAAGTACTTTGTTTGATTCTGGTTCTACACATTCCTTTGTTTCTTCCATGTTTGCAAAGAATATATAATCATTTCCTAAACTTCTAGAAGTATAGTTATCAATAAAGTCTCTTAGTGGTATTATCCAAGTATCATCAGTGTATAAGAACTCTATTATTTACTTTGATGAGCACAATATTATCCCAAATATAGTAGTCATTCCCATGCTGGAATTCAACACTATACTAGGGATATACTAGCTCTCAAAGTATAATGCTAATATCAAATATAGAAGCAATTAAATATTAGTATTCCTGAATGGAAAACCTATTTTTATATTCAAAGGAGAGATATTTTGACCTAAGATTTTTCTAAAATAACCACATGTATCCTTTTTTATGGAGTTGATTGGTGATTATGATGAAGGGGGTGAAAGTAAAATATTAGAAAATGCTCCCATAATTCAAAAATAAATTGATGTATTTTCTGTGTAGTTGTCTAGACCTCTCCCAAAAATAGAGGTAGATTTCTACATTGAACTTATTCCTAGTTCAAAGATGATATCAAAAACTCCATATAGAATGGAAAATGTGGACCTAGATGAATTTAAGAAAAGACTCTAAGATCTTTTGGAGAAGGTGTTTATCCAACCAAGTGTGTCTCAATGGGGAGAACCTGCTCCCTTTATGAAGAAAAATGATGGATCAGTTGAAGACATTGAGGAGTGTCTAGATATATGGGTGGAGTGGGATCCTTATTGATGTTATCATTTGTATTGAGTGAGTGGCTCAACTTCTGGTGCAAAGTGTGCCTTGATGTTTGGATTTATGTAACAGAAACGTGTTTAGAATTTAGAGATCAAGAATAGTGAGTTCTCAGGGAATTGAAATCTATAGTAGTGTGTGAGACATGTTTTGACAAATACCATGGCTTCTTGGGGATGAGAAGTGTTAAGGTGGGAAGTTTTTAATTCCCTATAGGTTTCTGATTCATTGTTTTTGGAGGAAATTTGTATTTTTAATATGAAGCATGAGTTGTTGCTTAAATTGGAATTTAGATTAGAAATTTGAACATTAAATGTTCCTAAATGGTATTTTTGGATTTTGTTTGATTCCCATGTCATAACCTTTGGGGTTTGGGTGGAAGTTGGTGGAGTTTTAGGGTGAAAAATAACTGAAATTTAATCTACTGTATCCCTTCATGTTGTGAACCATTAGGTTTATGCCTTGAACGGGGTTGGTTGAGGGGTGAACCCCCTATCTCGAACATTTCTATCTATGAACCTCAATTAAAGACATGAAATTAATATGGGTAGGTATTCATAGTGTCAAACCCCTGGTCACATCATGAATCATGCCTATGTGGATTTGTTTTCATAGGTTAAATTATGTCTTTTTCTTTGACAAGTGTTTCACAGTGATGTTACTGAAGAAAGTTCCAAGTTTTCAAGGCCAGTTGTTCGTGTTTGATGAATGAAAACAAATATTTTCTTTAATTTTTATATTTTTATGAGAATTATCAGTTCATGTTTTCTCAAAATGAGGACATTGTCATCTCTAAAGTGAAGAAAATTTCATTTTCTACTATTGAGTTGGCTGAAACTTTCAACTAGTCCACGTTCAAGACTTAGGGAAATCATGTAAAACATGTGAAAATGTCATTTCAAAGAGACACAACCAATTTTCATCGCATATACACATTATATAATAATGAAAACAAGTTTTTAAAATACTCAAGAAATCATATAATTCAAATTAAAGGGTTAGGTAGAGGGAACTTACCTGAACCTCAAGGTGCGCTACTTTTGACTACGACAACTTGAATCTACATTTTTTTCCGCTTGAACACATATGAAACTTCACATATATATAAGGACACCTAGACCCTATGTACATATTTTCATGTACAAATATGCACAAGGGTGTCCTTAGATATATGTTTATACTTGTATATACCCCTTTACACTTACACATATATGCATTTTTCATATCTACATTTAAGCACACTTATCCCCAATATATATATCCATGCTACCATGAGTGAATATATATAAAGGGGAACTTATATATGTATATTCCTACCTATACATACACATGTAGTCCTTCATCAATGGTAACTCATATACACCTCAACAAGATCTAGAAAGCACTACAGAAAATATAAAGAACCCAAAAATCACAAAAGCCCTAATTAAAATTTGGCCAAAGAATAAAAACGGAATAAATCTTACCCAAATCCGATATTGAACTCACTATCATTGATGTTTTTGGATAGAACCGGACTCATCATAAGAAACCACCTATAAGGAAATAGTGGGAAAAGAAATCAGATATAATGACTTCTTATATATATATGTGATCGGTGATGATAAATGATAAATGAATCCAATACCATTATAGATTCTATAATCCCTTTATATTATTTCCACAATATCATCATTTAGTCATTCCCATTGGACAGATAATTTATGGTGGTCATTTCAATACAAAACAGCTACAAACACACACATTTTTCATCATAATATCAATAATCATTGCATCAGTACAAGCATAAACAATAGAAATAACACATCCATGAAGCAAACCTCGTTCTTCCATATTATAATTTTCATTCCATATTCTCTTCTTAGAATTTATTTTAAATATATATCTCAATTACCATATGAAATCATATAAAACAAGTTGTGAATGGTCAGTATATAATCAAAAAATAGAATATAAAGGAACTCATATTCATCTTTTATTTATCATTACCTTCCATTTTCCCTATTCTGTTCATTTCCAAAACACTTCCCAAATTTTATTTCCAAATACTTCCATTTATAGTTGGGTACTATAAGGGAAAGGGTGGTTCAATAGTAGTATTTTGATATGACTCATACATACATCGAACGTTCACAGTGAAGGAAAAGAAAACAGAATCAACACAGTATAAAGACAGAAAAAAATGAAACAAAAAATAATCTCCCAACTACCCCAATCTCCCTCCCCTAAAAACAAAACTACATAGCCACCTCCAGTGCCCTTCTAGCCCCCTTCGTAGAATATAACTACCCTTCATCCATAGAAAGAGATAAAATTCCTAAGTGGATGATGTGATAAATAAAATAAAATAAAAACTAAACTACAACATACATGTCTCCTGTGAAGAATTATATCTCTAGTCTACTCCATTTTGTTGTAGAAACTTAATGCTCTTGTGGAAACCCACTTTGATTTCTACAAGTCAGGAAAAAGATTGACAATAATTCATAACTTTCATACTAAAAATAAGAAATAGAGTATAAGTAGAAAAGTCTACTTTGAGAATATGTCAAATTTATAAATATGAAAGCATTATACCCAAGATGTCTTCCAAAAGGTTTTATGATAAATCATTTGATGATAAGCACTGTAATTTTTAAAATGTATATATATTATAGTGTATCTATAAACATAAGAAGAACCACAAGAATTTTCACTGTAGAGAAGCTTTAAAACAAGAAAAAAAAGGTGGGAGAGACACCCTTGGATGAACCCAATCCCCAATTGAATGAGAAGAAGTAAAAATGGGGTCTTAACCCTTTAAAATCATTAAGGGTATAAATGAAAATTCAAGTTTTACCAAAACAGGGCATGTTGACACCCTCCTGCACCTGCACCTACCCCCCCACCATCACCAGCCCCCTCCCACACCTTCCCCAACCCCTCCTAGACCAACCCCCCCCCCCACCTGTACCCCCACTACCCCCACCCCACTTGAACCATACCCCCATCACCAGTCCCCTCCCCAACCCCTCTCCACCAGCCCCCAGCCCTCCCCACATGCACCCCCACTGCACTTGCACCACCCCCACCCTAATTCCCCCTACATCAACTCCCCCTACATTACCACTACCCCCCACACTAGCCCCCCTGCACCACTCCCCCTAGCCCCTCCCCCCAGCCCTCACCCCCCCACCCTCATCCCCCAACTGCACCCCCACTCCCCCCATCCCAACACCAGTCCCCCCTACACTATCCCCCTTGAACGACTCCACCCCCAACACCCCCGCCCCTCCTACACAAGCCCCCATCACCCCAACCCCCCCCCCCCCCCAGCACTAGTCCCCCTACCCCCCAGCACCCCCCCCCCCCCTCCTACACCATCTCCCAGCACCCCACCCCACCCCCAGCCCCTACCCCCATCCCTCATCCCCCCCATCACCCCCACTCCCCCCCCCCCTCACTTCCCCCTGCACACCCCACCACCCCATCCTCTAGGAATGCTTCCCAACATCCTTCATCATGGATAGTTTTTTTCAAAGATATGTTATATTCTTAACCATTATATTTTTTTGGTATTTTTATGAGATAGTTATACCAGTTTGAATGAATCATGATGGATAAAACCTACAATTGTGTGATGATAATAAATTCCATTTAGTTCTAACCTTTTTTCATTATCACCTTTAATTCCCAAAAAAAAGTGGAACAAATAATCATGGTAATAAGTTTATGACTTATATCCCAACTGAGAAAATCTTTTTTCCATATATTAAATATTGAGATCTATTCATGCTAGATTCACTGGTGATTTTCAAAATATATAAATCATTGGAAAATATTATTTTCTACTCTTTTCATCATTCATTAAATATGGAACATGATACCTTACTTTAGAAAATATATCACTTCTATACTTTTCTACTAGATCCATATTCTTAGGCTCTACCAATTACATAGGCCATATGATCACAAATCCTTTAGGCACATGATCTAACTAATAAATGTGTGTGGAAACCTTTTCTACAAAAAAATTCTTGATATTTAGAGACACTAATGTTTAAGATTTTCACATCAATAGTTCATCTTTTTCTAGAATTGTAGTAAAGAATTTGTTTGTTTTATGACCTTGAATTTTGTATCTTACATGTATCTCTTTGATTTTATTTAGAATACCATTATTTAGAATTTATTATTACTCTTATTCTTCTAGGATATCTTTAATTAAATTAATTTTATGATTCCTTTTTTTAATAGATCCAATTTATTACTTTAGCTCACTTCCATTAATCATGGCGTTAATGTCTAATTTTCAATGGTCCATGATCTAGACTATTATTCCATAGTGTAGGTGGTTCATCTCTATTTGAACATACTCTTCAACCCCCATAATTTAATTATTGAGATTACATGATATAATATCCTTTTTTTCTCCCCAAGGTATATTCATTTACTTTCCTTACCTACTTCGATTTTAATTGTGTTATTATTTGGAAATTAGTATGTACTTTTTGTTGAGTTGGTATATAATAACAAGCATCTTAAGTATGATAAATTTTTTCATATTTAACAAATATATTCAAAATATTGAAATCTATTTCTTATAGATAGATTACTCTTATTTTATGAATTCTTCATTTTTCCCACAGGTCTTATTTCAAAATATGGTCTGCTCCCCCAGAATACAGACCTTATATATCCTACATAGGTCGACATATTATGACAAAATTCACTATAATTCTATCCAAATGTAGAGTATCACAATTATTGACAAAAAAATTGCATTCTCTTTCTATTGTATGTAGCATATCTAGTTTTTATTTATTTCTATTTTTGGACAACAATAATATGTTCTTGATCTTTATTTAGAGATCCAATTATTTTATTCATGTTCATAGCCAAATTGGATAATATGAATGGATTCTCATTATTTAATCACACCAATATTTGTACTGAATTTGTTTTTAAACCATTGGTAATAGATAAATATGTATGAGTACCAACAGATTTATCAGCATAGTCTATCACATTCCTCTATGATATTACAGTGAAAAAATTAGTGGATCAATTAAAGTTATTTTGACATAATTCTAAGTCTTTTTGTTAGTAATGTTTTCATCCTTAGTTTGTGTGGTAGCTACTCTTATTTTCCTAAAAACATGTAATGATTCAACTTGGGTGACTTCTTGATTTATCAATTTCACCTCTTTCTCTAATCATTATATATTTAGATAATATATATCATATTCAAGATATTTTAACATTTCTTCATATCCCTTTTGTAACTTCAGAATCAAATCTCCATACACTTTATTAACCTTTATAATAGAACTATATAGTTCTTTAATACTATTATCTTTAACATCTAGCTATAAATATTTGATATCCATAGAGGTCCAATATAGTTTCTCTAGTGCAAAGACCACTTCTATAATAAAAATTCCTAAAAACTCTCCTTTTTAATTATTAGTCATTTATAGACAATTTTTCATTGAAAAGTGATAGAAATGTCTCTTTAGCTTCAATAAACATTATGATGGTGATAAATTTACTTACCTTTTTAGAGACTTTATATTTCATTGACTTAGAATATAAATATAACTATGATTTCTTATATTTTATCCCCTTGATGTATTCACATATGTATATAATAACTTCAATAAGGTCCATTTTAAGAAAATAGTACATTTCATAATTGATATCACTAAATAATTCAATGTAAATAACTTCATCACAACATGAACTTAATTAATTACAAGAATCATTCTCAGTAGATTTAATATAAGTAAAACCACTTTGATTACCTTAAAATAGTGGTGTAATCACCTTCTACTAAGAATTATTTATTTTAATTATATCCTCTTATTTATTCATGTTCCTAAAATTCTTAGCTAAGACATTCAATTAAAATTCAATAGGAATGGAAATTGAGTTTTCTATCCAAGTACTTTCAATAAAACTTCTTAATTTTCAGTTCATATATTTCAAAAAAAATAATTAGGACTTGAAAAAATATAAGTCCAACTAGAGGAAATTTTTTTTCATACCAATTATAGATCCCACTAGATCAGTGCAGACACTTGATGGGGGTCCATCAATTGTGGTTGAAAAACCAAGGTTTCAAGTAGTATTCAATAGTCTGGTATGGATATAGAAAGAAATATCAATCCATGTCACATTTCTAATAGATTTTGTAATAGATTTATCATCCCCCACACTTCTAGTAGGTAAGTAAAAACTATCAACCTTCAAAAAGTTACCAAACTTAAGGAAAAATTCAAGATCCATCCATGAAGGACCTGTAGAGATAGATAGAGTACTGAGGTAATCACCAATATACTCTCACAACCCATGGTTCTAAGCTTAAGGAGTTAAAAATCAAATATGGAAAAATCCTTATTATTTTAAATACATTGATAAATAAAGGTTCAAGTAAACACTTATCTGAACCAATTATTAACCCAAAGTTTTATTTCTATAAGAATTGGTAGGGAGGTATAGGGTAGTGTGGATTAACCTCTAGAAGTAAAACCTAAGATTAAACACCCAATGGGAAATGAATAAGACCTTGTGGGGAAACAATCTCTTATGCATCTATCACATCGTGGTTTCAGAACATACATGTTCTATGTAACTCATCATAATCATACTGAATTTTACTTATATGGGAAAATTATGTTCTCTAAAAAAATTGATAAGTCAACATGAAATTTTTTAAATCCTCCTAACATTACTTCTAATCAACAATAGCAAGAATATCGTGATATGACATATATCCATCACTATGAAAAATAGGTTTACATTAACTAAAGTAATAATAATCAATGAATACTATATATTTGTGAAATTTTCTTTTATAAATCACCATAGACCATTCATCCATCTTAAAATCATATCATCATAACTTTTGATTTCCAGAATTTGCAGATTTAAACTCTACAAGACAATCAAACCCAATGAAAATCAGACAAATAATCAAAAAACATCATACCCGAGGAAATAAGTGAAAACAAATAAACCCAATGAAATAAGTGAAAAAACCCTATCAAAGAAAAATGTGACAATTAAGAAGATAATAAATCGAAACAAATAAATCTTATCCAATGAAAATTGAAGAGATTGTGGATCTGAAATCAAAGAAACCCTTCTCTATGGTAGAAATTAGAGGTAATGTGAGGAATTAGAACTATCCTGGTTCATATGTATGTGAATGTGTATTGTAGAAAATTAGAGTTAATTGAAATCCTGATAGAATAAATAGAATCGAGATTTGTGTAAATAGAAAAGAAACCCTGACGCACCCTATCATGGGCCACTCACAATCTGTGAGTCATGGACCACCCACTGGTGAGATGTGGAGGGGTGCTTGGAATGTGTGAAGACTATAAAAACATGTGAGTTGAGGAAGAGGGTGTTCAGAAGTTGTAGGTGGAGGTGGAGTATATCAGAAGAATAGGATCATAGGGAGGTTGTGTGGTCATGTTGTTGGAGGAGGATCATCCCAAGGTTGGGTGGTCACGTCATCGGAGGAGGATAGTGGGAGGTTGGGTGGCAACATCAGGTGAGGAGGTTCACTGACTCACGGGGAAGAGAGATTGACTAGGTAAAAATAGGGGGTGGAATCGTGAGGGTTGGGGGTGTAGCACGACAAGTAACTTAAGACCCGTGGGTATATCTTAGATTGTAGACATAATTTTTTTAAACCTTGGCTATATAAGTGTGGATATATCCTTAATTTTTAGTAGTTCTTGTTTTCCCTTATTTGGAAATATGCTCACCATTTCCTTTGATGTTAGTCCCCAGGTTATAAGATTCAATAAATATACTTAGGATAAACCTTTAATAATCCTTTGAAGTAGAATATAATAATATTTTAAGTTTTCATGTATTATGTACCTTATTTCCAATGCACTAAACTTTTAAAAATACTCTATTTGTAAAATTTAATGAAAATTTATGTAATAAAAAGGAGGTATTTCATATTTGGTATCAAATAATGGTTTAGTTATTTATGGAAATTAGTATTTTAAAACTTTAGGAATAAACCTATAAAAAAGTTTAAATATAGGAAAACTTCCTGGTATTTTGGTGAAATATTAAGTAAGTGGTTTTCGAAGAAATAAATCCTTGTATATATATGAACAACTGGATGTGGCTCCGGAAAATATGTATCTAGGGGTAAAACCCAAAAACATCGCTTTGATCTAGACTCAAATAGGAACTAGTGCATGAAAACGGAACTTTCTTCACTCCTGGTTTGACACTCCTGGGGGATATGTTTGGTTAATCACAAGATTTTTATGAATGATTATGAAGGGTTTATAGAAAGTTTAACTATTTTTAATGAATATAATGTTTAAGCATGATGTTATATGATATAAAAATTCCCTTTAAACTATAAGATTATTAAAATAAACACATTTCTCACTTAGTTTATATTCTCTTGGAAAATGGAGGGAAATAGAAGAGACTATGTAAATAGTGAGCACTATAGACCATGCACTAATGGCCCTATAATGGAAGAAAGAATGGAAATATTCACGAGAATCATGAATCAACTAACTCAAGTTATGGAAAATAACTTGAATTAAGTTGAGAGACCAGTTTCACTAGGAATGGAACAACTTTCCGTTGAGTCCACTATGTGTCAATGACCACTAACTTTCTGTAGATCTATCGACCTATTGATGGAAGAATAGTGGACAAGCTCTATAGAAAAGATCTTTTCTGTACTTCATTGTTCAAAATAAGAGAAAGTCACTCTGTTTATGTACCGTTTAGAGGTATAATCTTATCAGTGGAAGGAAATGATTAAAAACATGAGGCCAAGAGGGGATATTGAAGTTATGGAGTGGGAAGAGTTCATGGGAATCTTCTTTAATAAGTATTTCGCTCATTCAATGAGAATGAAAATGGATAAGGAATTTCTTGAACTGAAGTGGAAGGAGAGTGAATCTCTTGGTAGCTATGATATGAACTTCACAAAAATTTCTCATTATACCTCTATATTTTTCATGAATCCTAATGGGAAGGTTGATAGATTCTTTGGTAGACTAATAACTCATCTATAGAATAATTTAGCCAACCGAAACTATGACAGCTATGAGGAAATCGTATGGAGTTCTATGAAGGTTGATCTAGAGTTCAGTGAGATGCAGTAGTCTCACAAATTGAATGAGAATAAGAGATCTCTCGATCCAAACCTAGGGATGAACTTTGACTGAGGAAGAGGAGGAATGCAAGTGCAAATTTCCACATGCATCAAATGTGGGAAGAATTATTTGGGGAATTGTATTCTTGAGAATGAAAAATTTTAAAAGTGTATAAGAGATGACCATATTTCTTGGAACTATCAAAGTGAGCTGAATCCTCAACTTCTCAACACAAACAAAAAAGGGAATGTGGTGTAGGCCCTACCTGAAGTCCAATTCTTCAAGTATGGACAACTCGGGCACTTTGTCAATCACTTTAGAAATACAAGAGTGGTAGAGGGGAATCACCATCAACCTCAGTATAGGCCAAGGGAGTAAGGTAATTCTATTTCTATCATGACTTCTGAAGTTGAAGCTCCAAATGATGTGGTGGTAGGTACTCTTATTATTCTCTCAAAGTTATCAAGTACTTTGTTTGATTCTGGTTCTATGCATTCCTTTGTTCCCTCTAAGTTTGAAAATAATATTGAATCAATTATTGAACTTCTATAAGTATAGTTATCAATAAATACTCTTAGTGGGATTATCCAAGTATCATTATTGTATAGAAACTCTAGTATTTACTTTGGTGAGCAAAATCTTATCCCAAATCCAGCAGTCATTCCCATACTAGAATTCAACACTATACTAGGGATGGACTATCTCTAAAATTATAATGCTAATATCAAATGCATAAGTAATGAAATATTAGTAGTCTTGAGTGTAAAAAATATTATTATCTTCAAAGGAGAGATATATTGACCTGAGATTTGTCTAAAAGAACCACTCATAGGATTTTTTATGGAGTTTATCAGTGATGATAAAGAAGGGGGTGAAAGTATAAGAATATAAAATGATCCCATCATTCAAAAATACATTGACATTTTTCTTGAGGAGTTTTCTAGTGTTCTCCCAAAAATAGAGGTAGAGTTCTATATTGAACTCATTCCCGGTTTCAAGCCAATATCAAAAACTCCATATAGAATGGAAAATGTGGAGCTGGAGGAATTAAAGAAACAAATCCAAGATCTTTTGTAGAAGGGGTTTATCCAAACAACTGTGTCTCCATGGGGAGAACTTGTTCCACTTATAAAGAATAATGATGTATCAATACAGTTATGCATTGATTATAGATAACTTAATGGGATCATAGTGAAGAAAAAATACCCTCTTCCAAGGATTGAAGATTTATTTAACCAACTTCATGGGGATCAATTCTACTCCAAGATTGATCTTCGATCTGGTTATAATAAATTTAGGGTAAAGAAAGAATATATTCCAAATAACTCCTTTTGATCAAAATATGGTCATTATGAGTTTGTTGTTAGGCCCTTCATATTGACTAATTAACCTTCTATTTTTATGGATTTGATGAATAGAGTCTTTAAGAACTACCTTGATAACTTTGTAGTAGTTTTTATTGACGATATTCTGATATATTACAAAAGTGGAAAGGAGAATTAGGATCATATAAGTGTGATACTAAAAACTTTGAAGAATGAGAGGTTATTTGGAATTTTTAGAAAGTGTGAGTTTTAGTTACAGAAAGTTACTTTCTTGGGGAACATTGTAACCAGTGAAGGAATCTCAGTTGACCCTGAAAATACAAAGGTTATAGAGGAGTGGCCTCATCTTACAATAACAACTAAGATTCATAGTTTCCTTGGTTTATCAAGATATTATAGAAGTTTTGTGAAATAATTTTCACAACTTTATAATCCACTAACCAAGTTAACTCGAAAAGGGGTTAAGTTCTTCTAGAAAAAGGAGTGTGTGGAATGTTTCCAAGATCTAAAGAAGAGATTGGTTACTGCACCTGTGTTAACTCTACCCTCTATCAAATATGGATTCATTGTTTTTAGTGATGCATCTCTGAAAGTTCTTGGGTTTTTTCACATGAAAAATGAAAAGGTAATTGCTTATGCATCTCGAAAGTTGAATCATCATGATCAGAACTATCCTACTCATGATCTAGAGCTAGCTACGGTTGTTTTTTCTCTGAATATATAGAGTCTTTATATTTATGGGAATAAGTGTGATATATACACAAACCATCAAAGTTTGAAGTATATTTTCAAATAAAAGGAATTGAACATGAGACATAGGATATGGTTAGAACTTCATAAAGACTATGATTTTTCAATTCATTATCATCTTGGAAGAGAAAATAAATTTGTCGATGCATTAATTAGGAAAGACCATGTTGTACTAAAAATGATGAGGATTCAAAGAGATCCTTTGATCAAAAACCTAGTAAAACTGAACATGGGAATCATAAGGAAAGGTACATAATCAACCCTATCCAAAATTATTTCTCAACCATCATTACTAGAGAAGATTAAGAAATCTCAAAGAGAATATCCTTTGTTGTAGAAAAAGATAGAGTCTGTAAAGAATGGGAAGTTTCCTGAGTTTAATATTGATCAAGAGGATGTATTGAAATTTCATAAAAGGCTATGTGTTAGATCTATTTTATAAATAAATAAGGATTTTATGGATAAAGATCATAGATCTACTTTCTCTATAAATCCTAGAAGCATAAAAAAGTATAGGGACCTTTATGATCATTATTGGTGGGATAACATGAAAAGGGAGATTGTCGACTATACTACAAGTTGTCTAGTGTGTTAACAAGTGAAGGTAGAGTGAAAATTTCTTAAAGGGGCATTACAACCACTACCCATACCAACATGGAAGTGGGATAATATCACTATGGAATTTTTCATTGGTCTCCCAAGAAATTCTAAAGGAAACAATGTGATATGGGTTATATTGGACCATCTCACCAATACATCCCACTTTATCTCTATTAAGGAATATTTATCTCTTTATTAACTCACCAATATATATATGAAGTAAGTGGTAAGGCTGTATAGAGTTCCACTTTCTATCATATCTAATTATGATCCAAGGTTCATATCAAAATTATGGATAAGTCTTCAAAATGATATGAGTACCAAATTGAATTTTAGTATGACCTATCATCCCCAAACCGATGGCCAATCTAAAAGGACTATTTAGCCACTCGAGGACATGATGAGAACATGCTCAATGGAATTTAAAGGTGGATGGGATCGAAATAACCCATTAGTTGAGTTCTCATACAATTATAGCTTCCATTAAAGTATCCAAGTGGCTTCCTATGAAGCCCTATATGGGAATAGATTTAGAACTCCTACTTATTGGGATGAAGATGGTGAGAGAAAGCTTATTGGGAGTGATCTTGTACAAGAGATGACAGAAAAGGTTCATGCCATCCAACAACACAAAAATGCTGCTCAGATTTGGAAGAATAGTTGTGCTGAAAAATGTTTGAGGGACTTGGAGTTTGATGTTGGTAACAAATTCTTCCTTAAAATTTATCCTTGGAATAGAGTCATGTGTTTTAGGAAGAAAAAGAATCCTCACCCCAGGTACATTGGCCCCTATGAAATCCTTGATCACATAGGAGAAATGGAATATTGTCTTGAACTTCCACAAAACCTAGATCAAGTTCATGATGTTTTCCACATATCTCTCATGAGGAAGTACCTACCTGACCCTTCACGTGTACTAAATCCTAAAATGGTATAACTGGAACATGACCTTTCTTATGAGGAGCATCTGGTGGAGATCTTGGACTGTAGAGACAAGGTTATACCCAACAAGACTACCACCTCGTTAAAGTTTTATAGAGGAACCACAAATATGAAGAATCCATGTGGGAACCAAAGGATTCTATGAGGAAATAGTAACCACACCTTTTCTCAACCGAGGGAATGAGATGAAATTTTAGGGACAAAATTTCTTGAGGGGGGAATAATGTAATGACCTGAACTTTTTGAATGATAATTGTTTCCAAAAAAAGTGTGTTATATTTTTACACAAAAAAAATATATCTCATTAATAATGAAGTAAGTATATTTTAAAGTGAACACCAAGTTTTGACCAATATATGATTATTAGTAAATTATGATTGTTGGTTAATATGACTGTTAGAAACTATACACTTATCGTTAGGATTATTTTTTATAAATAGAAATGATAATGGTTAATTAATGCAGAAACAAGAGTCAATGGCCTCATCTAGTAGATTTGTGTCATACGAAACCCATTTTTTAGAGCTTGGGAAGGAGGTGGCATAATTGGGCTTCACTCATGACTAAACCCAATTCAAGCTTCAATACGTTATGTTTAAATGAAATCGCCTTTAGGAGAAGTTCAAGATAGTGAAAATTACCACTCAAATGATGTTATATAAGCCACCCCAAGAGTCTATCACTATTCCAAACCTTACCCTTAGGTTATATCTGGATTTTATAATGGGTTATGTGTCAATTACTTAGTCACTTAAATTTTTATCCCTTTGTTTTAATAAAAAAAATCATCTTTTCCATTGTAAGAATAGTTTTGCTTAAAAATTGAAATGGAATTAGATAAATTGATTTTTCAGGTAAAAATTGTATATTTATGAGAGATATAAATTAATATATTAAAATAAGGGTTTTTTACTAATTTTTATTCTAATAAAATAATATTATCAAAATAATACAAATGATAAAATAATTTTATTTTTTCAAGTGTTGAAAATTTTACTATGAATTTTTTATCTATTATTATTTTTAATAAATTAGTATTTATATAGTTAAAAGGTAAATTAATTATATTTAGATAATTATTATGATAAAACAAATTTCATTTTTGAATTTAGAATATTTATATTAGGTTACAGTGAATTTACGATAATTTTATAAAATACTTTAGTTTTTTATGAATAGAATAAATATAGTTTGAGTTTTTCAGTATGTTTAATGACATCATTAATGATTTGATAATTATTTAATAATTTTTGTCAACTAATTTATATTAAAATATAATAATATGTGTCCCAATTTTATAATAACATGGGTAATCCCATGGTTTTTCAAATACCACTACTGAGGTGTCCTTAGAATTTAATAAAAAAACTCCCTCGCTTTTGCTATAAATACCCACATATTTCTCCATTAGATTTCATTAAAAATTTATTCTATATGAATATATGATATTATTACCCCCTAATTAGTCCTCACAAGGTTTCCTCAATCCCCAAATGTCTCAATCTTTGAGTTTTAGGAGTCACTATTCAAGGTAAGGGAATTCGCAACTTCTCTTTTCCTTTCAAGTTTCCTTTTTATGTGGTCTGTATTTCAAATTTTCATACTATATTATTATATCCATTTTATTATATCCCTTTATTGTATTAAGATTATTTTATGAATGGGGGACCCTTTTCCCCTCCCTATTTATTGTTTTTTGAGACCATGTTTCATACCTTTTATGCTGTTAGATTTTTCCCTCAAAATATCTCTTTTTATCAAGAAATTATTTTATTTTCCTTTATGAATACCCAAACCTATTTATTATTCAGGTTTATTCTCATAGATTTCAAAATTGTCTATTTTTATTCTGGTATTAAGATACATGAAACCCACCTTCTTTTTCCATGGGTTTAAAACGAAAAAAGGATCTTGTTTTTAAGCACTTTCTAAAACATCATGATTTTGATATGAAACCTATTTCTTTTATTCTCCATAGGTTATTTATGAGATGCTTGATTATGATATATATATATATATAATTAATTAATAAATATTAAGTTTTTTCCCTGATAGTTCTCCAATTCATTGGGTAAATAATTTAATCTCTATAGATGACAAGTTTTACGATACCTTGGTGAATAACCTTGGTAATTTTTATGACACCTTGGTGATATTCTTATGAATGACTCAATTAAATGTTGTAGCCACATTTAAAAGTTATGATTCATGTTCTTATTATTATTATTATATGCCTCTTTATCATGCCTTTATTTATTTCTTCAAGTTCTTATTGATATTCCTCAAGATTACAAGTAAATTGTTTCTCTTGTTTTCCCTTACTGGGCCTTATACTCACCCTTTCCTTTGATGTATGTCCCTAGGTTATGAGATGAAATAAATATACTTATTATGAACCTTGAATAAGAATTTTAAGTTAAATAGAATAATGTTTTAAGTTTTCATGTATTATGTACCTTATTTCTAAGACACTAAATTTTCAAAGATCCTATGTTTGTAAAATGTAATGAAAAGTTATGTAATAAAAAGGCGGGATGCCATATCTGTCTTGATGTTCCCTTTACCTGGGGTATAGGTGATGTCAAAATAAAAATATTGAAGGTATTCCAACCAAAATATCTGTATTAGATTAAAATATTTTTTAGATAAGATATAACTCAAGCTCTTATGGTCAGAATACATGGTAAACCTCTCTTCGTAAAAGAAATGTTGCAAAATCTTAAGATCATGCATCACAGATGCAAGTTCAGGGTCATGGGAAAGATAATTCTTCTTTTGCGGCCTAATATGAGAATATCCATAAGAAACTATATGATCACCTTTCATAAGAACATATCTTGATCCTGAATACGATGCATCAAAAGACCACATAGCCCTACCCAGCCTCTAGAAGAGTCACATAAACATAGCATTCAAAAGGAGTTTCAACTAAAAATATAATATAGATAAAATAAAAGTGAAATTATGGAGATCCTTATCTCTATTCATACCAAGGGGTGTAGTAATATCCATTTCAAAAGATAAAATCTCCATAGTAAGGTTAAAAATATTAACAATATGGGTTGAAATAAACAAATGAGATTCACAAGTATCAAATAAAACAATCACTAATGATGAAGATATAGTAATGGTACATATCATGGTCACTAGAAATGTATCAGATTCCTCTGGAGACTCTTCTACTGCATAAAGAAGCTTAATTACATATTACTATGGATGGAACCCTTTTTCACGTGAAGAATCTGATTGGACCACAGTTCTAGAAGGTGTGGGTGATCCTATGACACTACATGGAGTATAATAAACATGGAAGAACCTATGAAAGTGACCTGGAAATCCACAAGAGCCATAATTCTTGGGTGCCTTAGTGAATACCCTCTTTGAAATTCACGGTTTTCCATACTAGTAACAAATTAAAGGACCACTTCCTGGAACTGTAGGAGGTTTATAAAAACACTTTCATCAATAACCACCATGAGAATAATCACACCTTATCTTTACCTTAGAGAAATGTACACTACCACTATTAAAGAAATAAACTACTGATAACCCTGACTTACTATCCAAGTCCATCTCAACCATAAATGCTCTATCCAGTACATCGGTATATAAAGGAAGCTTCACCAAGAAAACCTGATAATTAATATCTTGATGAAGTCCCAACTTGAAACAATGAGACTTCATCCTATAATTCAATATTATCTAAGTTTTTAAGTGCTCGAGATCAGAAAAATAGTTTTCATATTCAGTCACGGTCCTGTCATCCTGTTCAAGATTGAAAAACTTAGTAGACTTGTCTAACAACATCAATTATGGATAGAATTGGTCATTGAAAAGAACTTTGAGGTCTTTCCACTCAAATATCTCATGTTTCTTCATTGTTACCATCATGTATCACCATCTACTGTTCATTTCTTCTAGTATAAAGGTGTAACACTTCACTTTGATTTTGTTGGGTGTGTCCAAGAACCCAAATAAACTCTCCATCATTCTCAATCACTTATCAACCTCTTGAGGATAATTTGATCCTCTAAAAATTGTGGGTTTCTAGTAAAATAACTCTTGAGAACTTTCTTTGAGAACATCCATCTAAGTTTCCATAGCTGGAGCCTGAAAAAGAACTGGAGGTGGTGTCTATCCCAGAGCTTGGACACTACGCACAATCACCTAAACCATATTTGGGTTCACTAGAGTATTTTCTCAATAAGGTTCAGCAGCAGCTTCCTCTTAGATCTGATTCACATGACTTCTCATAGGCATGATGCTACACAACATCAGTATACAACAAAGAAGACACCAGATAATGCTCATATAGAGAAATAAGGGAAATTAATCACAACTGATAGAACAAACAAGATTTGTATTTCACCCAATCCAAATCAAAATAGAGAAAATACTAGAACTAATCCATAATAATTCTTTCCCTAACCACCCTTGGTGACTTAAGGTTCATTGCGGTGAGAGATTACCGGGAACTCAATCACCACTACCTCTTATGTCCCGACAAGATTTCACAAATTCATAATTAATTCAAGACAAAAGATCAACCTAAATATCCGATACCACTTTGTCACAAACCAACCTAGGTACCCTGGTAACCTAATAACTAATTTGGTCCTGACTTATCCTATAGGGCATTACTAATCACCATGGGTAGGTGACTAGCACCTGGAATCATTCAAACTGAAAGTGAGAATGATTTTTCCACTAAAAATGTGGAAGTAAAAGAGACAAGAAAGTATGAGTATCAAAAGAAACTCCACAGGGAGCAATGTACCAGAATTCAAATAGGCACAAAAATCCCAAATACTATAACCAAGTACCAGAAAATAGTAAAAACTGCCCAAGTCCTAAATGATGTAGCTCACCAAGTCCAAGGTTCAATAGCTAGATCCACCTCCAAGAGATCCTTTTCCCTTTCTCAAACCTAGAAGAATATAATCTATAAATACCCAAAGTCATAAGTTGGGTGTGACCCACATCCCAGTAGGATTTCACCCAAAAATTCCATAACATATGCTAAGTTAAAATTAACTAATTAAAGTGATTTCAATTTAAAAAAAATAGGTTTGGAATTTCAAAATTATATTTAAACAAATAATGCTTACATTTCAAAAGATAGAAATACTTTAGAAAATCATGCTTCAAATTTCATATGCTGGAAATAATTTTCAAATCATGGAATAAACTGTAAATAAAAGGTGTTTTACACAAATTGAACTTTTCAAAAAAGGATTAAATAAACACTTTCATATAAAACAATTTATATAAATTCACAAGTCATGTAAAATAGTTTACAATAATGGCATATATTCACTTAAAATACAAACAAGTGAGAAACATGGTCATATTCCATATATGTATGATAGTTCCAATCTATAGGAACCTAACACTATGAAATAAAAATATGTGTATACACACGTCCCTCTAAACTCAGGCCAAAGAAGACTCATCATCATATCCTAAAGGATGTGATGAGCTGATATAAAGTTTTAGAATTTTGTAAGTTATAGATTGTTTCCCAAAATAACTCACTAACTACCTAAGGCTTACATGTTCTCAAGTAAAAAATTATGGGAAATTTATTTTAAGACTTCTTAAAATAAAATTAAATCTCATTCTCCATTTCAAACATGCCAATTTTCCATTTAAAACCCATAATGAGGTTTTAATCAAAAACATGTCTTTTCATAAAGATGAAACCCTAAGAATTCCATAAAACCATTTTTAATCCATTTTTCACAAATATGTATTTGAAACCAAATAATGCAATTTTAAAATCCAATTTTATAAATTAAATTCAACAATTTAATTTTTTAAACACATTCCATAAATTTTATAACAACCCCCCAATTCAATGGAATTGGGGTTTTTCACAACTTTCCATCAAATAAATTTTTCCATAATTAAATTCTACAATTTAATTGAAACAATTTCCATCAAAACCAGAATTTAAATTAAAAAATTTAAATTACCACAATTTCATAATCACTCCCCAATTCAATAGAATTTGGTGTTTTCCAATTTCATGCCAAAAACCTATTTTTCCAAAAACATTAATTCAACGGAATTGGGTTTTTAATAAATCCATTGAAATAAATTTAATATTAATCAAGAAATTTTATTTCAATCATAAATTGAATTTAAAATTGAAATCAAGGGTTAATATGAATTGTTCATTATAACAGAACCACCTACCTTGGAGTCTCTAGATCTAGAAGCGTCAAACCATAATTAGGATTTGCTAAGGAATAATGAAAATAATGGAATCTGGGTAAATGATGATCAAACCTAGGTTTATAACCCCAAAATAGTGGGTATTATATCCACAATTAAACACAAGGATCCATGGAACCCTAAGGATAAATAGAGAGTGTGTGGGAGATCAATAACGGGATGAAGAAACTAACCGAAAGAGGATCGATCACCATTCTCCTAGATTCAAATCACTTCTAGGAGGGTTCTGAGGGGCCAAGAATCCTCCTTGGGATCTATGAGGAAATTATAAATGATTTTGGGTTAGAGGAGTTCCATAGGGGACCTAAAAATAGGGTTTGGGAAATTTTAATTAAAATTCAGATTAAGGAAAATATCGTCTGCATGATTTATTTGGAATAGGCTCACAGTTTAAACAAATCGTGCACAAGTTGTGTGCCTGTTATAAATGGCCCACAAAATTTCTATAAATAGGTAACATGGTTTGATATACCGTGTGAAAGTTGTATTAATCCCACTATCAAATTTTTTCCACTTTTTGTAGCAGGGTGCATGGTTTGGAAAATCATGCACAAGCCATGCGCAACCATGCACTAGCCTAGAAACTTCCAAAAAATTAGAATTTCACTTGACTAAACCCCAAAAAAACCAACCAAATAAAGTTCAAAAAGAGGGGTTTAGGAATACCTGAAAATAATAATGGGATGTTACAAGATGATCATGCCCAACATCTTGACATCATCCTAAGTATATTGAGAGGGCATTGGATTTATTCCAATCTAACCAAATGCAGTTTCTGGATTGATAAAGTGCACTTATTAGGCCATTTCATCTTTGAGGTAAGAGTGTATGTGGATCTGGAGAAATTATATATTCTGTATTATGATTCATCCTCAGTTGGACTCTGAGAAATTCTAATATGGTAATATTGATTGGTTACTAATGGCTCCATACAGGTGAGACCACATGAGAGGAATTACCCAACTCATGATCTAGAGTCAATAGAAGTGGTACATTCCCTGAGATTCTGGAGACATTATCTCATGGATGAGATGTTTTTGGTATACACAGAGCACAATATCCTCAGGTACATCTTTTCTCAGTGGGACCTCGACCTTCGGTAGAGGAATTGGGTCAAGTATCTACAGTCTTTCGACTTCAAGTTGGATTATACACCTGAAAAGGGCATCATAAATTCTAATCCATTGATCCTAGAGATATAGATAAAGGTGATATGGGAGTCTTATTATGATTGGTAGGTAATTTCCCTATTTTTATACATGCATCTATATATTCAGGAGTCCCAGGGATGAGCACCTCTAAACTCAATATCTATTATACTCATACTTTTGGACTAGATCAAGACCGAGTAGTAATCTAATCTAGATGGATTATCTATGGGAGAAAAATTATATGGTGGGGAGATTCCATTAGAATGGTCTCTTTGTAGTGAAAATTCTCTTATTTTTTTGGGAAGAGCATGATTTATTATGGGCTTATGCGAGGATATGATGAGGGAGTTCTATGATTTTAGATAAGAAGTACAACCTAGTTTGATAAATATGAATCATGATCTCTGTAAACAATAATGGTGGTTAAGAATGAAGAAGGAAGTAACATGCTTCATGGATATATGTAGAACTTTTCAGTAGGATAAAGTTGAACATCATAGGCCAGTTGGACTTTTGTATCCTTTTCCCATTCCTGGGTGGAAATAGTATGATGTCACTATGTATTTTGTGATAGGATTACCCAGGAAAACTTGTAAGAATGATGCAGTGTGGGTGATTGTGGATCGACTGATAATGTTATCCCAATTTTTTCCTATTAGTCAGGCCTTCACAGTTAATGATCTAGGCAGTATTTATGTGAGCAAGGTAGTTTGGATGCATAGTGTTCTAAGGAATGTCATTTCAGATAGAGATCATTTTTCACATCGTGTTTCTAGTAGGGTCTTTATAAGCCTCTGGAATTGCATGTTCTTTTGATTATATCCTATAATCCTTAGACTAATGGTCAATATAATAGAACTATTTAGGTTTTGGAGGATATATTATGAGCCTATGTTTTGGATTTTGTTAGTTCTTGGGAGAAGAATATGGTACTCGTAGATTTTTCATATAATAATGTCTTCTATGAATCAATTAAGATAGAACCTTTTGAGGATTTGTATGGAAAGTTGTTCTATTCACCTCTTTGTTGTTTGGAGGTAGGTGAGTGAACTCTTGTTGGGCTTAGTCTCATGAAGGAGACATCTGTGCAAGTTTAGTTGATTAGGAAGTGGTTGGTGACTGTACAGAGTAGGCATAAATCTTATGCTAACCATCAGAGATGAACTTTGGAGTTCGAGGTAGGTCATCGTTTTTTCCTTCGAGTGTTTCCTAGGTTGGGGAAATGTCATATCAGAAAATAGGGTAAAGTTAGTGCCTGAGTATGTTAGGATGTTTGAGATAAAATACAGGGTCGGTCCAATTGCATACCAATTATCCCTTCCATAATTCTTTAGTTCCATGCATGACATGTTTCATGTGTTGCATCTTCAAAGATATTATCTTAAACATTCTCATGTGATAAATGTAGTATATGTCTAGCTTTGTGTTGATGCGTCCTTTCAGGAGCATCTAATTCGGGTTGTGGACCATAGTGAGAGATATCTCCATGGTAGGACAATACTGTTGGTTTGAGTTTAGTGGAATCATGGGAGAGTTTAAGAGGAGACCTGGGAGAGGGATTCTAATATGCAAGCATAGTGGCCAAACTTGTTTTTCATGGGCCCACATTGATTCTTAGAGTAACTCAGTGATGAATTGTTATATGGTAGGGAGGTTTTAATATCCAATATTTTTTCAGGTATGTCCCTTTTTTATTTTATTTTTAAAATTATTTCATTTGAGTTTTGACTTTTATGTAAATATTTTTGGTATTGTTTCTTTATGAAAGTCTGGTTATTTGAATAAATGCAGACTTAGGTTGTGAGGAAACTTGAGAAAACTAGAGAGGATCCATACTGGGAGTGGTTTGGGGATTTCTGTTTGAATTAATAGAGTCTAGATAAATGGGTCAAGTGTTACAAAGGTTTCTTGGTAAGTTGATAATACTTAAATTGGTTTTGGGTTTGTATAAGGAAATGGGATAAAAAAGTATATGTATGATATTTACACACCATATAAATGGGTTACATGATGTGTAAAATCCAATGGGATCATGTTGTGAACTGATACATGATGTGAAGTGAATTCACACTGAAAATCCATTACACATTGTGTAATGTTTGGTAAAATTAAATATTCGGCTGAGGCGATGGGTTTTCAGTGTATCCTTCTAAAAATAAATTCACCGAGGTTAACTGCGTTATATGCTGTGTAATTTCCTGAGAAATTTTTTTAAAAGTGACGTGTGTCTAATTTTTCTTCTCACCCATGTACAGCCTTCCTCCTCTTGAATTAGGCATCTCATATAGGTTATTTTGGAATATTTCCCTCCCTTCTAGGCATCCTGATCATGCATTTAATCCCTGTTTAGTGGTTTTGGTTAGGCTTTTCCTTCTTTACCCTTTGTTCTCCAACCCTTGTGGTGTAATCTCTTAACCGTGTGCATTTTTGGTTTTGACCTTGATCAGTTTTGATCTGTAACATTCTTTAAATCATCTCCACCTCCTTTCTCATGGTAATTTTTCATTAGAATCATTACTTTCTTCATTGGTTAAAGGTAGGGGTATAAACCTTAACCTTATGGTTTGATAATTGCCAAGTATATGCAATATTGCAATTTCACCAACATAGGGTGTGACTGGATTAATTAAATGATGAATTGGATTATTCCTTAGGGACCCTTTGGATATAATTGGTTATTAACCTGTATTGGTGCTATAGTTCAGGTGAGAGGACCCTTTATTATGAAGGAATTGTTTAATTGATTAAAGTTTTTTAGTATGAAATGAGTTTTGGGTGATTGCTTGATATAGATTCACCTTGGATTGGATTAATTAATAAAATGACCTACATGTTATTAGATTAATACCAAATGATAAATGAAAAGTTTAATTTAAATATAAATGGTAATTTTCATAATTAACCATTGATCCAGATGATGTGATATTGTGATATCCTTGCTGCTATGACATGTGTTGTGATTTAAATATTGAAATACATATATAGAGCATTGGCCCAATTTACATGATCAAATTATTATATATAGATTTATTCCATGAGACATCCTAAAAATATTATATAGTAGGATATTCTTATAGACACATGCTAAAATGATTATATATCGGGATTGACCCTAATACACGTGTTGAAATGTTTATATACAGAGTTGGACCCTAATACATGCTAAAATGCTTATATATTGATCTTGGTATTGATTAAATGCTGAAATTATTATATAGAAGGTTTTGAACCATATTTTTTTATTTCTATCTTGGTTATAAGGTTATGGTTGGCATAGTTGTGATACATGCTCAGAGACATTCCGATGTGGTGCTGAGGTAGGTTATGTTTTACTATGGTTTTATGGTTACGGTTGGCATGGTTGTGAGATATGATCAGATACATTCTGGCATGGTGTTAAAGCAAGTTGATGTGGTATTAATTTAATTTTATAACTAAGTAATACATTTTTTTATTTCATTATTACATACACTTATTTTTAGACTGGTTTTGTTTAGACATGGTGGTGTTGACCTACTGAGTTATACTCACATCCTATTCAAGCTTCCATTTTTTACTCGAGAAAATTACATGGATGTAGGCTTGTACAAGGGAAAATCACCTTTTTATTGATTGTTTTCTTGCTGGGTGGGATGGAGTTTGAAGGCAGTACTGACATAGGGTTCAACAACAGGGAATTTTGAGTCTTTATTTGAGTATGCTAATCTCCTACTTGTATTTATTCTATAATTAAATTAAGTTATATTCCAAAACAACATTACATTATTACTTTATTATTTATTGGATTATTTAGTGATATTTTATTGTTGTTTTTCCAATGTATTATTTGTTTCCATTATTTTCACACTCTAGTATTTATTTATCATTATTGGATTATTTAGTTGTTTTGTAACTCTATAATCAGGGGTATAGTCTCCCCACAATAATTATCACCCCCCTGCAGTTATTCGGCAGCCTCAGGCATATGGGGAGGCACACTTGAGGTCTTATAACCAACCCATTTCATCCATGTGAGAGATTCCTAGATTAGGGGATGTTATAAGTTTCATTATTACCAATCAAGAAACCCACGAACTATTCAATATAAACCCCTTACTTTAGAACTCCATTTAGAAACATCACCTTTACATCCATTTAGTAAATCTTAAATCCTATTTGAATAACCATTTCCAATAAGATCATAATTGACTCAATTAATTCCATTAGTGTAAAATTTTCTTCAATATTAGCACCTTAAATATTTCTATAGCCTTTAAATCCCAATTATGCCTTATTTTGGATCACTTTTCCATGCTTATTTGATTTATTCTCAAATATATACATTGTTCTAATCACATTATGATTTTAGGATTATTTACAAGTTCCCAAGTTTTATTATTATCAATTTTATCCAATTACTTATCCATGTATATCATCCAAGACTCATATTATGTTGCTTCCTCAAATAAAATTGGTTCAAATATTAATAATAGAGAGGCATGCTCTATATTCCTAATCCTTTATGTTTGTGTTGGTGTGTGTTTATCTATGATTATATTGGATATACCAACTTCTACTCCTTGGTTTATTCTTTAGTATATAGACTAATTTTCTTTAGTAATGGTTTCCTCCATTAATTTAGCCTCAAAATCTTCATCATTTGGGTAATTTTAGACAACTTCATAATTTTTACCAACTTCATCCTCTTCTTCACATAATTCATCAAAGTTTGAACTTTGAAAATTATTTTCATTTCTATATTAAATTAATTTAACATTATTACTCTCCATAATTTTATTCAACCTTTTATTGTATCATTCATAGGCTTTACTCTTGGTCGAGTAGCCTAAAAACACTAATTTTTCAATTTCAATACCATACTTTCATTGATTTCCTTATTTGTTCTATATATAATATCTTCTTCCAAAAAGTGAAAAAAAATTAGATAGGGTTTCATTCCATGACACATATCATATGGTTCCATCTACTTCCATGGGCTTACCACTACCTAGTTTTGATTATACACTATAACTTGTACCATAACCCTCCAATAATGATAAGAGACACCACTCTCAATGAGAAATGTCTTGGATATATTGTTTACTAGCCAATTTTATTATTCAAAACCTCTATTATATTGTGAATTTATTACTAAATATACCTCATAATTAATAATATGCTTATAGAGGTGATTTCCACTTCAATATATGTGTATTCTATTCAATTATCAGATCAAACTATTTTGATTATGCATTCAGTATCATTTTTTACTCTACTTTAATGCCTCTTCATGCACTCCATGACTTATTTATTGATATTTATAAACATGACACATGATATTTTTCAATAATAATCAATAAATAGGATGAAATACATCCCTTCATGTGTGTTAGGTTGATTAATTGGACTATATATGTTTGTGTTAATAAGATCAAAAAGATTGGGTACCCTTTTCTTCTTTCTCCAATATGGAATCGAATCAATTTTTTCTCTACATACATACATATCATGTCTTTTAATGATATGACTTTATATTTGGAATATCCATTGTATATTTTATCTGGGATAAGTTCTCCATTGTCTTATCAGTGAATGTGGACTAGACTCTGGTTCCATATGTTATTATACTCTTCAACAATGAAGAGGAAAGTGTTCACTTTAATATCTACCTAATATTGATTACCATTTTTCATATAACCTTACATGAGAGAGTTATTATCCTTGTAATTAATTAATCATCCCTTTTAGTTAAATTTAAAATCAAGTCTAGAGTCTTAATGTTGACTCATACTTAGGAGTTTGTGCCATAATTCATCCACATAGAGAACTTCTGTCTTATTCATCTCAAAGCCTATTAATTGGGTATTCCCATTTCCATTTATCTTCAAAACTCTTTCATTGCCAAAACACATGGTTCTATCAAATCTATCATTCATGTTTTTTAGAAGTTTCATATTTCCATCCATTTGGGATGAACACCCACTATAGCTATGATAGTTATTTCTTCCAGATTAGATCCTTGATTAAGTTGAGGCATAAGGTGGCCTATATTTTTTCTCTTTAGTGTAGGTAGTGTAATGATACTCACATTCCTCTTTCAGTGGATATTATCTATTTCCTAATGGTAACAGGTTGGGTTTCCATACATTCATCTACCTTTGACTTACCTATTATTCTTTTACATATCTTTTCTACCTATAACCTACAAATTTATGCCCAGAATTAGAATAATGAAATTAATATCCATAGAAATAATTTCTTCTGTGATATGAAAGATATGGTCTCATTCTTCTTTACCAAATTATGAGTGCTTATATGTTCCTATAGTTCCTTTCCTCTTCATAATAGGATATGGTGTGCCTAAGATAGCCACAAAATTGACACTTCTTAATAGGAATTATCTTCTCACTTTCTTTCCTCCATATTTCTCTGACATTCTAATAGATCCTTAATTATTGGTTAACCCTCAAATATTTTGGACTATTTCCAAACCTCTTTTTTTATTTATTCAAAGCTATATTTTTCATGATTCTAAATTCTTAGTTTTGATACTAAAATCATCAACCTTATATTTCTCTTTATTCTAATTTTTCATTGCTCATACTTTGATATCTCGACATCATAGATGAATCCATTTTTACCCATGTACTTGGGCCTTTATTTTTTCATAATTTTCTTAACACTTTAAGATCCTTGTTTTTTCTTTTTTAATAATTTTTAATTTGGGAACTTCCTAAAGTAAAAATTATTCTTTTAATATCTTGAATTAATTTTAGATTCAATTTTTTTTCTTAAAGTAACAACCTCTTCTTCAAGTTATTCTATGTTATTTTTTTCTCTTTAAAAAATATTAAGGTATTTAATAACCTTATCTTGTTCTTAAATCTCTAGGTTGAAATTCAATAATTCTTCTGAGTTCTCCTGACCGACTAATTGAATTTCTATTTTTTTCTATTTGGTCAATATCATCTTCAAGATGATATATATATTTAAAATATTATTTTAATAAACCAACAATATTTATTTTTTTATTTCTTTGAACATCGATCTCTTCATTTTCTCCCTCAAGTTCCACCTTTAGATTAAAATCACATTTAGGTTGATTTTATTACTCCCTTTTAGATTATTCCTTTTCAAATATAGCCATCATAGCATCTTCCGCATCTAACTTAAACTTTTTTCAAATTTTTTTTAAATAATCTTCATCTTCTTATTCTTATTTTCTCACCAAATTTTTCCTCTAAAACTTATTTTTGAATAAATTTCCCAAATTGAGGTCTTTTTAGGAGGGAACCTCCTTCACGAAGTCTATAAAATTTCTTCCTTACCTCCATCATTATCAAATCTACTTGGATACCTTGTTGTAATGTTTCTAATTTAACTACACCAAAAACATGATAAGGGCAGCTTACTTTCAAATCTACCCTTATATATAATGAATTTCATTTCCATAAGAGATAGTAATTCATCACTTATATCTTCTTCCTCATCACCACCTTTTGTGATATCAAGTTTTTTCATATATTTAAAAACAATATCCTTATTTTATTGAATTAAAACTCATATTATATTTACAAACATCTCATATGAAACCAAAATTATTTTCATATAATTCAATGAAAGTTATGTCAATTTCATATCTTCAATAGATAATACCATTAGATTATAGAGATGTATACGACTTTCCATGATCTTATTTACAATATAAATATCTTTTATATCTACACCAAGTCCCTGAATTTCTTCAGAAATCTCAGTGATTTAGTTAAAGAACCCATCAAAATTTTTATCAAGGAAAATTTTTATGTCATCGGACTTATTTTACAGAACTTGAATCTTAGCTGCTTCACATTGTTGTGATGATTATATATATTATTTAATGTATCACACATGGACTTAACACTAGTGAAACTCATCACTTTCATGTAGATCTTAATTTACAGAGCTCTAGATAAATAATTTTGATCTTTAGCATTAGAATCAAGTATATTTCTATCTTCTTCAATCATGGACAATTCCGAAACATCACTTATATGTATCTCATGCATGAAAGATGAGAAAATCTCAATAAAAAGAGAGTTTTTAAGTGTGATATCTTTCAATTATTCCAGATATGGTAATTGAAACTATAAAATAGATGTAAACCCTTATAATTTACTCTTTTCTCCATACTAAAGATCCTTAGATGATAGATTAATGCCTATAAACTTGGATTTTATACCACTTATTCCAACCCAAGACACCATGAGGGGGTGAATCAGGGGGTCAAAATTATCTTATGTTAGTTCGATCTTGTTCACATATAGGCAGTAACTTTTTAAACCAATCATAGATAATTGAAAATCCACCATTAATAAAAATATAGAAATTAAAATAAAGAATAAAAAATTTACCCGGTTCATCACTAAGGGCTATGTCCAAGAAGCACACACTGATGATTTGTTGATGTTCTAAAATCCACTAAGATTCAATAGTTTAATGGATGTAATTTTTAGTCATGTTCAATATGTGTTAGGATCACTACATTTATAGTTAAGCTCAATGAATAATGCACTACATCCATCAAAACACTTCTGTTCACTCCTCCTTTTCTCACTACTTCAAATGGATGTATTCATAGTTTTTGACATCTAGGTCATTTCTATATCATCAAGACAATTTTGGGTGCTTTTTATCATGAAGTACAGAATATGATTCTCTAATGAAATCCTAAATCTCAAGAATAACCACTAAAAATAATCATATAACTAACAAGAAATATATTTTTCATTGAATAAATCATTTAGGTAAAAATAGGCCCTTCAAAGAACTCCTTTATAGACTACCCTTCACAAATGATACTGTGATTCCTGAACAAAACTACTTCACAAACGTCTTTTCTTCATGAATGGTTCAACTCCATTAATAGTCCTAATTTTCAAGTGATGCTACTTTTTGAATAAATATACTTCATGAATAATTATATCTTATATGAATAAATCTCTAACTACAAAACTAATTTTCTACCTGTGAAATTCTTCTATCTGCAAATGATGTGATTAATTCCTTGATCTTCCTTTACTTTTTCATTGATCCTTAATTAAATAATTAATGAGATATTTATAAGAAAAATCCCTTGGTAAACTTTCTAATCATAATATTTCATTTGATCCCTTTGTATATCCCCACTTAGTCTAATATTCCCTTCACAGTTAGTGTTGATCACTACCACTCACTCTCAAATGACACCACCTTCACGAAATCCACATAAGTTTCATGCTACATGATTCCAAACCTGAAAACATCAACCCTTTGCAAACAAATCTGACCACATAGCATTATTAAATTATATATTTCATGAAAAATCCTCCACATAAAACATTTTTGGCTCATATAGGACCTTTCATGAATAAGTTACCTCTAATGAAACTCCTATGAAAAAAATCTGTCCTTTGCTCAAAAATTTTCCACACAACTTCACTAAAGCCTCTACAACTTTGCTAAATCTTTTCCTTTAATATGAATATAAAAATTCATCTAAAAAGTATACTCTCATAAAATATTCTTTTTCTTATCATATTTTCATGTGAGAATTAAACTTTAATAGTCACTTGTAACATCTTCAACCCCTTTGATCAACCTAAAAATGGATTTAAAATAAACACAATATACCCAATATCTTTGCTATCCAAGTAAACTCATCCTCTAATTTCCAGTAATATCTCAATAATTACCTATATTGTTTCATCCTCCAGTATGTATAACCTTGGTTCCAACATATATTCCATCTATAAAATCAATATTCTCAAAACATATTGATGTGTAACTCTTTACAAAACTCATACTTGTGTTACTAACCCAAATTGAAATAAAACTATATTTATACATATCCAAATTAATCACATACATGAGGTATATGAAACCATTTAATGTAAAGTAGTATAATCATATGAAATCAATAATACCCACAATATTAAGCTTGTAGAGATAGGTGGTCAACCTATACTTATTTAGATAATGTATAAGCCTCTTAGATAGTGAGAAATCCAACCCAAATTCTATAACCTAGGGTTACTTTACTAAATAGATATTTCAATCCCATCATAATACTAACACCAAATATGTATAAATTATAATAAAATTTTAAATTCAAAATCATAACTCAATACAATTCAAAGTCAAGGTATAAGGAAATTAAATTAATTGTCAAAACTATCATGTAACTCCTTGGATTCATGTATAACAATTCATAAGTATTTTAACACTTTAAAATAAAATATACATCATAATTTATAATATAAAACTTTATATCTAAAAATAAATAAGTGAATAAATAAAAAATTCATATATTTAAACATGAGATGAAAATTTTATGAATAACTCATTAATAAATTATACACTATATTTCATGCATGGATAAACTTGAACATTTAAATTTTATCCAATATGAACTTTTTATATTATCATTTACAAGGTATTAATTTGAACTCATTAATATTATAATTATGAGATAATTTTTATGAACACTTTTATTATCAAATAATAAACATTTTATATTTTATGTGAACAATTTATAAAAAAACAAGTGCCTAAAATTGGATTTAATTTAAACATTGATCATAATAAAAAACTCCTTTTTGAATGGATTAAATAATATTTCTGAATAAGACCTAAACATAAACATTATATTCACATTTATTAATGATTCATAAATAAATATAAACACTTATATTTTTTTGTCTTATTTAATTAATAAACATTTTATAAATTATTTTTCATGTAAATCCACTTTAAACCTTGATAAAATATATAAAAACATTTTTTTAGTTTAAATATCCATTAAAATTCTATCCAAAACAACTTGAACCACATCATAATACATATTTTTTTGGTCCTCTAGAAACTCCATGTGTTGAGACCATTTTGGTGGTCATTTTGAGTCAATGTTATACCATGAACGTGGGCATTTTGGGAAACCCATTTTGGTTATAAAAATCATTTTCATTCTATGGTCAAACCAAATAAATAACTTAAACTATGTCATGTAGGTCCTCATTGTTAAGATCAACCAAAACACAAAAACCTCTAGACCCTGACATATAGCATCATCTTATGAGACTTGTTTTTCATTAATTTTTATAAACACGCAAAATTTCCATTTTTATTCCTTTTTAGTATGGTCTTATAACATTTATAAGCACTATTCCAATTTTTCATAACATTTAAATCATGGACCTTCATTTTGAAGAACCAAAACAACTATTTTGAAGATGTTGTTTCATGGTTCCTAGAGAATCATATTTTCTATTTTATTTATTCTTTTAGAAATCCAAACATTGAAATATTGAATATGGTACTATTTAAAGTTTAAAATGGATATCTAACATCCTAAATTTAGTGGAACAACAACTCTAAAACACTATTAATCCTAGAATATATATATATATATAATGAATATAAATTAAGAACAATAAGAATGATGCACCTTGAACTAGTTGATTTATCATGTCCAAGATTTTCAAAAGAATTTTATTAATATCACTAAGGATAAGTTGAAATATTCCTTCCTCAAAAGTTATCCATAGATCATGGGAATCACCTCGCACTCAAGTAGGACTTATCACAAAATCACAGTTTTATAGAACCTTTTTTAAAGCTGGGAGAGAATGATATCAAGTAGATAATTAGCTTTGAGAAGTTCAAATGATCACAGGATCACATCCAACAAGTATAACATCTTGCATGAGGGTTAAAATAGTTTATATGGGTCTCTAGGAACCTCAAAACATCCATATTATTCATGGTTCATTTCATAAACATCACAAACATTTCAACTCATTTTAAATATATAGTCCAATCCCATTAATAATAATTTAATAATTAAATGATTATATGATATGTTCAAACTCCACAAATACATTATCATATAATGAATGACTAAATATAATATTTATTTGAATGGAAATATTAAGGAACTAAGGCACTATCATATGGAATGATAATTCCATAAACATGCACCATGGCATAGTGAATTCCATTACACCAAAGTTTACTCCAACACAGATCATGATGTAGGTTACATCATGTTCATTCCTATTTTAGTGAATAATCTAAAAAACCCTTCATAATTTGATACCTTTCTTGTGTAAGCCTTGAGGTTTAGATAATCAAATAGTTGTTAGGTTCTTTTCTGATCATGTCATCGATTGGAGCTTGAACAATATAGTATTTTTCCACTTATATGACAATTAAAGACATTTGGGACCTTGATTGAATTAAATTGAGGAAATTAATGACCATTAGTAATTGATTTACATCTAGAGATGAATTAAATGTGATGTATTCATTAAAACTAGTTGTTCTATTTTAAAGAATCATAAATGTATGAGATGGATTATACTATATTGACATGTTCCCCATCTAATGGTTACTTTTTTTCATGGAAAAAAGGATTAAATAAGTATTCATATGATGTATATGATACATATTGTGATGGATAAGATCATATATAGATATTACTATGTTTTATCAATATCACACTAGACCCATTTGTATCTTGAGTGCCATTGGATTTTTTTTAAAGGAATCTCTTTGCTTACATTTATGAATTAGTGAATTCATATTCGTTCTTAATCTACAAAGAACCATAGGGTCACATAGTTAATACTTAGAATAAGGATTGAATTTTGGACAAATTTTTTATTCTAAAATTAAGAGACTTTGATAAACCATATCCAAAGGATTTTGTATGGATTCATGAAGAGTTGTTAAGTTTTGTATAGATTCCTTAGGGGTTTTTATTTTAAGTGTGAGATTATTTTATATGCACTAAAAAATCAATCATATTTTAAAATTGATCTATATCGTATTCCTTGATATTTAAATTATTCACATCATAGGATATGATTTTTATGTATTATTTAAGTCATGAGATGGCTATTTCATATTGTATGATAAGCCAATGATATATGGATATCGATTGCATGTCTTCTACCATGTCTTCTAAACATTTTCCTTTGGATATGAATCATCGGGATGATTTGTTTATAGAATTAAAAATTTGTTATGATTCTTTAAGTGTTCAATGATCATAAAATCCAATGCGCATACATTTTTTAGTAATGTATGTCAGTTTTCAAGCATTGGTAGTTGGTGATCAATCTCCTTCATTGATTCAAGGGGGTCTATATAAGGATAGGATCCCCTTGTTTGGGGTTTTTGTGATTGTATTTCTAAATTCAAATCTCTCTTATAGTAAGGTTCTCCATTTTTCTTCACAGAAGAATGTGATGGAACACCTTTAGAGTTTACAAGATCCTCATGTAATGTAGGAGGATTCTAGTGATTGGTGTAGTCTATGGAGGTGAGATTCCATCAACTGTGGCTCAATGATCTCCCAAAAATATACTCCATAAATATGGAGATTACTAGAAATTATTTACACCAATTTTTTTATTTTATGCATTACATTTTAATTCAGTGATAATAGATCAGGTTATTTTATTGGGTTCCTTCCACTATGTTGGACATGTGTTGATCCTACAAAACACATCGAATTTGATATTGGAGTGATGGAAAATGATCCAATCAACTTATTTAAATCTATCAAAATCTCAAAATCTAAAAATTGGATTGATTCCATGACTGAAGAGATAAGGTTGATGGAGGAAAATGATGTGTGGCATCTTGCCCCATTAATTTAAGGTGTAAATTCCACTGGTTAAAAAGGGATATTTAAAACCAAAAAGGACTCGAAAGGTGATGTGGAAAGGTATAAATCACATCTTATTTCTAAATTATTTACATAAAAAATAAGGTATAAATTACAAAGATACTTTCTATCTAATTTCCTCATATAACTATTTTAGGATGATAATGGAACTAATGGCATGTTTTGATCTTGAGTAACATAATATGGATGTTAGGATAGTGTTTCTTAATAGAGATATTAGATAAATGGTTTATATAGTGAAAATAGAAAAAAAATTAAAATATTTATAGAATTTGGTTTAAAATATTAAATAAATCCATTTATGGCCTCAAGAAATCTTCTTGAAAATGGTATCATAAGTTCTACCAAGTCATTATCTAATTTGGTTTCAAGATGAATGCAGGGGATGAATGTGTATACCACAAGTTTAATGGTAGTGGGTTTAATTTTATAGTATTTTATGTTGATGATATATTACTTACCAACAATGATATAGGCATTTTTCATGAAACCAAGAGATTTATAGCTATGAACTTTGAGATAAAAGATCTTGCAGATGTCTCTTTTTTATTGGGGATCCAGATATGTCGATATCACTCTTGAGGTATTCCTAGATTTTCACAAAAGATCTATATAAAGGAAGTTATTCAGATATTCAACATAAAAGACAGTAAGTTTATAAGTACACCTATATTTAAGGGAGATAATTTTAGTTCAATTCATTGCTCGAATAATGAATTTGAGGATAATTAAATAGATAATAATCCTTACACTTTGACTGTAGGAAGTTTGATATATGCTCAGGTTTGTATGTGTTGGGATATTGAATGCATTGTTGGGATGCTATAAAGGTATTTAAGTAACCTGGGACTAGATCACTGGAAAATTTCTAAGTAATAGATAAGATATTTATGTTGTATTTATAGAGAACAAAGGTATACATGCTCACATATAAGAAATCAGGACAATTAGAGATCACAAGTTATTTAAATTATAGTTTTTTATGTAAAGATGGTAAGATATCAACTTCAATTTATATATACCTAATTTATGGGGGATCTGTGTCATGGAATAGTGATAAGAAAATACTTTTATCCTTATATAACAAAATTGTAGGGTTTATAACATGTTACTAGGAATACAATCATGGGATATAGATTAGGAACCTTTTCACTAGGCTATAAAATATAGATAAAATAAAAATACCACTAAATATATTTTCTGGCAATGGATCTTCTATTATATATTTCAATCACAATAGGATCTCTGCAAAGTCTGAGCATATAGACATCAAGAGTTTATAGTGAAAAAGTGTCTATAGAGAACATAGGTACAAACTCTGTGATTATGGATCTACTAACTAAAGGGATACCAGCCAAGGTATTTCACAAGAATAAAACTCATAAGGGTGTTGTATCACTTTATAATATTCAATTTTAATAGTATTTTATGATCTTTTGGATGTAAACATTTTCTTATGGTTATTCAAATAATGGTTTATGGATATTCTAGTTTTACCTATAATAGATTATCTGGTTATGGTTATCTATGACCATTTTTAAATGGTCTCACTAAATTTTAAGGAAATAATAGTTTAAAATAGGCATTATAGGATCATGTAGCATGTAATTTTTATTTTAATCATATATACTTGATCCATGTCATTATTTTATACTAATATGCATGACCATTGATTGGATTTAATCATAATTTCATGTGTAAAAATCTTCCTTGACCCTATTTCAGTGTGACTGATGGACCATATTATATGAAGACTTCATTTAGAATGATGAAAAAATTATGAGTACTCATATTTTAATTTAATACAAAATTATAGGGTACCCCATATGTCCCAAGTTGTATATTTTCGTATGTTAATTAAATATGTGGTCTATATGTAAATTAATTTATATTAAATTGTTTGATTCAATTTATAGTCCACATGTGAATTAATATATATTAAAATATTTCATTAATCATGTTGGTTTTTAATTAAAATGAATTTTATTAAATATTATACTTTTAATTAAATTTATGGTATATATGTGAAATAATGTGTATTAAATTTCATCATTAATTAAGCCCAATTATGTGATCGATTAAGTCATGTGGTTGTATTGGGATTTAATATAGTTAAGTAAAGTATGAAATTTTTATGTGTATAAAATAATATCATTTCATGTACTTATGATGGGAAAGAATGAAAATAATTAAATTTTACCACTTTTTTGATTATAAAGGGTTGTAGTCCTCTAATCATATACATCATTACTTTTATTCTAACACCCATATTCAAATAGAAAAGTGACACTTATATAAACTCAAGGGACTATGTTTATGTAACGAAACATGTCGTTATGGGTTCATAAAAGTAGGGGAAATTTGAATTTTTATTCCCAAGTGGTTTTAAGGAGATAAAATGTTGATTTATTCTATTACGTAATCTCTTAATAATTTTTTGATTGCTCTATTGGTCCTGAAATAGGGTGTTTACCATAGGGTAAGAGTTTGGTGGAATTCTAAGTCATTCTTGTTTTCAAAAAATATTAAAATATAATTAATTAAATATTAATTAATTTCACATGTTTGATTGGTGATATATTTTAAACAAAGTATTGGATTGATATTTTTAATATATAATTAAGTCTAGAATGGGGGGTTTTATATAGGAAAGGTATAAACCCATCTCAGGTTTAGTGGTCAAGCTTGAGCCATTTTTCTTTTCTTTTATTTTCTTTTTTCCTTTTTTCTATTTTCCTATTATTTTCATCATACCCATGGATTTATGTGTATGCTAAGATGTACTACACCTTTTTCATGAAATTGGACTAGATGAAGGATAGGGGGATGGGATCATTGTCTTATTCATCCGAGGAGCTGAATAGAATTGAGGCGAGTGCGGAACATGGATCTTGTGTTGAATCTATGTTGTTTTATTCCCAAGGTATGTTTTTATTTATTTTTTCATCAATATCCTCATAGTTTATTTGTTTTTATGTTTTAATACCTTTAATGTGTTTTTGGGGACCCCTTAATAGCCATTATGGGGTTTTTAGGGGAAAATCAGGGTTTTCATGGTCTTTTCAAAGGTTTTCTATTCATGAAAACCCGATCACACAGTGTATGATTCAAGAACACACATCATGTGTTCTTAGTTTTGGGTGTGGTTTGAAAAATATGGATATAATTTATTTGTGTTTGGGATATTTCATTTAAATCCACTTAGGGTGTGATCAGTTTCACGATCAGATGCCACATATGGGGGCACATGGTTGTGTAAGCTACATGGTTAGATCCCATTTATGGTACATGGACAGAGGTTATATGGGGTGCATGGTCAGGTACCACATGCATGGTGAATGCCATATAGGACTATTACATGTTGTTTACTTGGGAAGTACACACCATTTTGGGTTGAAGTACACACCCAGGGAAGAATACTAGGTGTGCATGTCGAGTACACAAGTTACACATTTTGTACTCCCCCTATGGTTGTGTTTTGATTTTAATCTCACCCTTGAGATATAATTATACTTATATATAGTCCATTAATTGTTTTTTTCATGTGGGATGTGATGGTATGGACCTTTTAGTGATTATAGGCCTTGGTGATTTAGTTTGGTTTTGTTTCAGGTTGGTGGGAGGATTCATTTGGGGTTCCTGTTTTATAATCCTCTTAAGGGAAGTGTGTTGTGTGAGGCCTAAGAAAGGGTTATGTTCTCATTTGGTGAATTCACTTGGGAATTGTAAGGGGTTTATTTTTAGGTTCTTTCAATGGTTCCCAAAATTCAATTTTGAGTTACAACTTAGATTAGTAATTCTAAGGGTTTTAGAGTGACATCTTTTGGTTAATCCTTGGATAAAAGGACCAATTTCTTAATGTTTGAGTCGTTGAGGTTTAAATTTGGTTGTTTAGGTTTAGTTTGGTTAAATATATTAGTGTTTGGTGTTTTTTATGGTTGGGTGATGTTGAGTTTTTATATGGGTTTGAGAGACCTGTTGATGATTCCCTTGTGGATGTGGTGCTGACTAAGGTTTTCTTTATAGGTATAGTGATCTTTAAGCTTTCCCGTGTGGGTGAGTAGTTGCATGGTGATGGGTTCTGTGATAGAGAGGCCAGTTTATATTTCTTGTGATGGTCTTTTCCTAAGGTTATGGTTGTTCTAGAGGATATCCTCATAGGGTTTCCTATTCTCATTGTGGTTTAGAGGATTGCTGAGGGTTCCTTATAAGCTATTGTCCATGGGATGTTCAATGATGGGTTAAGTGTTGGTAGTGATGGGTTCAGTGCTATGCCAAGCCTTGTCCTTATGGTTTGAACCTATTATTTTAGTTTGGAAGTGAGAGTATACATTTGATATTTATTATATTAGGTATTATCTTCAAATTTTTATTGGATTATCTCATTTGTTAGTTTTCTAGTGTTAGGTGGTCTAGAAAACTAATATATGTTCTAAATGAGGGTCACATCCCCCTATAGTTTAGTAGTATTCCATAATCAGGGGCTAGACACTGTTGACTCTCCTTTTCGTCACAGAGTCTAAAGGAATGTAAAGGGAAAATGACTTAGCACAAATTGATTCAGCCTTTGAAGAAAACATCAAAAATTGACAAAGGGATGAACAAAGAGAATATTGCCCATAGCTCGCGCAAGTTCCCTCATAGTCATGAAAGTCCACTTGCGCGATGCATAATGGTCACGCAAGTGACTTGCGCGACCTAAGTAATAACCACTCGGGGTCTTCTCCTACCTATAAATAGACCCTGTGGGCCCCCCATTAAAGCAAGATTTTTTTTTTAGAAACTCAGATTTGAGATCCCGGCGCCCTAGTCTCTTCTCAAAGCTTCTGAAACACTTCTAAGGTAATTTCTTACCTAGAAAGGAAGATCTAAAGAGGGGGAGGAAGGCCTAAGTGTTGAAACCCATCAACACTTGCACGCCTGAGTGGCCAGCCCTTAAGGGAAAAGGCCACACTTGTGCGCCGCCTTACTCCTTCAATAGAACTTGCACGCCCCTCTTCTAGAAGAACCTCAAGAGGATTCTAAAGGCTTTAACCAAGAGTCGCTCAAGTATTACCCTGCTGGTTAACTGTCGCGCAAATACCCATGTGTCGCACAGGTATACTTGCACGACCGGGACTTGCGCGCCCACGCAGTACTTGTGCGCCTGCCAAGACTTGTGCGCCTCTGCCTCCATGGGTGCCCTTCTTGCCCATTTCACCCCTCTTATTTCATTCCACCTCTCCTATTCAAGATTCAGTCTTCAAGACACTCTTCAAAGCCATTTATGGCATGATTTCTTGATTTGACATCCTTATCTGAAAGGAATTATGTGGAATAACTCTCAAAATCTAGGGATTTACACATCTTCATGTCACTAAAGATTGAGATTTCATTCATTCAACCTTATCCTTTATGATGATAGAACTCATTAACCTGGGCCTCCTTTTCAGGAATAAGCCCCATTCATAATTCTCAAATCTGGGCATCCTCATTAGGAGTAAGCCCCAAGTCCTCATTAACCTGGGCCTCCTTTTAAGAATAAGCCCCAGTCATAATTCTCAAATCTAGGCATCCCCCTTAGGAGTAATCTCCAAGTCCTCATTAACCTGGGCCTCCATTTTAGGAATAATCCCCAGTAATAATTCTCAAATATGGGCATCCTCCTCAGGAGTAAGTCTCAACCATAATTCTCTTAACCTGGGCCTCCTTTTTAGGAGTAAGCCCCAGTCTTAATTTCTCTTAACCAGTCCTAATTTACCTTTGATCTGGGATTACTTTTCAGGAGTAAAACTCAATCATAAGTCCTCTCCTAATTTGGGCCTCCTTTTTAGGTGTAATCCCCTAGTTAGAGTATTCAAAATCTCCATGAAGCACATATACCTTTATGGACCTTGTTCCTGGATTTCTTCCCTAAAGTAAATCCTAACCTTCATTTATCTGGGAAATCATACATACATAATCCCCACATTATTTCTTATGATTGCATCTTTCATGGCACAATTTTCTGATTTTTACCAATACCTCTTGTTTCTCACACCGATCATGACTCACGTGAGATTAGAGTGTAAAAGTAATTATGACATACTTCTTTGAGCCATCAATCATAAACATCATACTCTCTTACTTGAACTACGTGGGTTCTGATTCCTTTTATAAACAAAGGATATGTAGGTAGCCCATCTATGGGTTCTATCCCAACTCTGAAATAATTCATGTCCTTCTAAATGACAATAAACTTCAAGTGCCCCACTAAGTGTCTTTAAAACTAGTATGGTCATCATAAGGACCAAGAGACTTTTACGTATCAAAGGATACCATTGACTAAGAGTATCTAAAAAATACAGATGATTCTTTATCAGTGAAGAACCTCGAATACATATAAAAGATTCTCTAATTTTTTTATATATCGATCATTGATTATCAGATCTAAAGGAAAACTCATTTTATATTTGGTAATGTAATAAGGATTCACGAACATAACTTAAATCTATAAAGAGAGTCCTAGAGTAGACAATAATTCCCCTCAAAAAGGTGTGATGAGTCTGACCTCCCATCCTATCAACCAATGAAAATTCCTAAGCCTCATCAGTCCATAAACTAATGAGCACCTACCTTTGGAAAGTATGTCCGAATGGATGTGGAATCATTGGATGTTTCCGGTTCTACGAACAAACCCGTTAGAAACCGATCAGAATGTTTGAACCTCCCATCAATGGAGGTCATCCCCGAAGTCCAAGGGAAACAAAAATAGTGAACCTGACGTGAATCCTTAACCAAGTTAAACTGATGTTTTACCTATTTTTTAGGCCCCTATTTAAAAATCAATAAGAGGGCCAAAAAAACAATCATTGACATATGTGATCATCCAAAAGATGTAGTGGCTGAATTTATCTTGATTACGTCTTTTACATCAAACAGGAACTCTTTTCCAAGATCTTCTGCATTTCTAGAATGAATACTCTCAAGTTCACACCTGTGACTACCGCTGCTACAAATGCTACTGCTGCTACTCCTACTGGATCATTTTCTACTCTGAGGACGATATCACCTACTCAGCGTCTTCAACGCTGGGTATCAAACGCACTGGTTAAGGAGTACCATCAACACGGTACCATCCCAACTCTGGAGGCTGCCCGACAAGCCCTCCAAGTGAACAACTCAAACCAGTCGTCCGGACAACGACGACCAGTGATCAAGAAGCAGGTGGTGCTGACTACCGTCTCCAACCGTTTCTGGTCGTTATCCCCGGAACGCAATCACCATTCACTCCCTTATTCTGGGGAGGTGAATGAGTAGGTCCCTCAGGGCCTTAATTCAAGAAAACAGGAGTCCTTCCTGAGGGCTCCCACCAACAATCGCCGCCAGACTTGTGCGGAAGTGCACCCTTAACATGATGAGGGTACCGACTCCAGGCGTTCAGCTTAGGTTCCTCGAACCCGAGCAGGAAAGACGAATCGTCAGAGGCGAAGTCCGGTTAATAGTGAGCAGGTTCTCATCTCTGCCATCTCCGGAGAATTCTACCAACCTAACTTGGTGGAAATCAACGAGCAGGCACACACACCTGCCCGTTTTAATTCCACTGTCCAGCAGACTCGTCTGGCAGCATCACGCCAATCCCGCCAGGCAATTCCAGCGGAGTACTATAGGCAGGAACATACACCTATTTATACATCATCAGCTAGTCAATAGGCTTGTCTAACTACATATGATGGATCTCATCAACTACGTTTAGCGAAGTGTAATCAGCAGGCACATACACCTGCTATTACTAATCAATCCTACCAACAGTCTCACTTGGTAGCATTTGGAGAAGTTAGTCGGAAATCCCCAACAACAAATAGGAGGCAGACTCAACTCTCTGCCCCCACACTTGAGTACTGTCAGGATTCACTGACAGGAATAGGAGGATAGGAGTAGGCACATACACCTACTCCAAGCCCGGAATGGACATATATTCCCGTTCCGGAAGCTGAAGTCACCAAGCATATTCTATCAATGGTGAAAGAGCAGAAGCAAATCCCTGCTCATATTCTGGATGTCTGCCAGGATATTATAACAACTTCAGCGGCATCTCAGGGAAAGACACATAAATCTATCACTACCAGTGGAGTGACACATCAACAATTCACTCCGGAACAGACACACACATATGTTCCAGTCCAAGATGGTTGTGGGGCATACTCCCTCATATCATACGGACAACCAAGTCAGGCACATACAGCTGATTTGAGTGGAGATCGTCAGCTTAACCTGACCATCTTTCCTGATCAGGCACATACACCTACTCAGAGCAGCCACTTTCGTCAACAAGTGGTTTCCAAAGCGAGTAAGAAGGCGTCTAAGAAAAAGACCCGCCTAGCACAGTTAGGAGATCAAGAGTCAATCTGTAACAAGGCCTTGCTCGATGCTAGAGTTCTTGAAGACCTCAGACAATTATCTATTGAAATTCAAGATTCTACTCCCTCATTTCCCAATAGTGGGAATATTAATTCCGAAGGTCTTCAACAGACACTTCATCATGAAGTCTTGCTTCATGACAATTCGGTCGATCTCAAAGTTTCATCTTCAGATGATAGCCAAAGGAACCCTCTGTGTGGTCAAAAGACCAAGGAGAAAGAGATCTCATCTTTTGTTGTAACCCATTATAGTGGTCCTCCCCATGATGATGAATTTCGTTGTGAAAGTCCTCTCCGCAGTAGTGATGCACATTGCCCAGAAAATGCTCCAGTGGACAATTTAGTGCCGAGAAATACATCTTATCTTGAGGCACTTTCAAATGCAAAGCCAGTCATGTCTGAAGCTTCATCGCTAGCATGTAAAATACTTTCTCAATCAGAAGATAGCCCAGGGTGTAGGTCATTCTCCGAACCACCCCCAAGTCATGCATCTTCTAGTTTGATCAATTATTTCTATACCAATCCTATTGAATCCAATGAAGAAACAAGGAAACACCAACTCTGGTCAAATCAGGTAGAAGAATCTTCATCAAATGATAAAGAGGAAATGATGAACATGAGAAAACAACTGGCGAAAGGTGAAGTGCCAGTCATGTTTTGGCCTCTAGCTGACTCTCAGTATGACATTACAGAAATGTTGACGGAAGATGAAATTCATGATATTCGTCTCAACATATGGAAAACTATTTGTCAGTTGAAAAATAAAGTATTATCTTATGATGAATATGAAAATCATCTTAAGATAATAGAAGGGTTACAACGTCAGATTGATTTGGCATCTCTATCAGTCTCTCAATATCTGAAGGTTGAAAAGTAGTAGAGAGCCCTTCAACATTCATGATTTGGCACATTAAGAAGATTGCGTCAGTTAATTTCCAATGCCCCATCTGTTATTCATGTCAGAGGATGGGGTGTTCATGGAGCACTGCATTTAACGGTTCTCTCCAGTCAGCAAAGCCTGCCGAAAATGGTATCATGCAATGTTATTGCCCATGGTCGGCCACAGTCAATGGGCTTTGTTTGTAATCAAAAGATTTCCCAAGAATAGGCTTCAACTAGTTCCTATCAAAATCAAGAATACAGAGAACAAGTTTTTGAATTAATCTTGCATCAATCAAAAAAAGAATATTGAACAGGCCTCTTGTTTGGAGCAAGCACGTCACCAAGTGAAAGAAGTGTCAGAAATCATCCAACGGTATTTTGAACCGGGTGATAAAAGTGGATACAGGTTAATGCATCCAGCTAACTTCCGGACTAAGGTTTGCAAGATCAGGAGAGCTTTTAAGAAAGTCTCAGACATAGCATGTCAAGAGCCACCCCACCTCGCCAGACTGGGGACTCTTTTAAACCAACCCTTAGAATCAACAAATAAGATTTGAGGAGTTGAGAAGGAACAACCCCAGTCCACTGGACTGGGGACTTTTTCAAATCATCAATCCCCTCCTCAGATAAAGTCAGTCTTTTCTCGATTGGAGAAGAATCCTCAAGAGGAACGAAGAGCCAAATTATCAGGAGATTCCATCCAAATTACGGTTCGTCAAGAAGTTCCTGAGGGATCAAATCAACAAAAGGCAATGTCTCATCAAAGACATGGAAGAAGACAATATCACAGAAATGCTGATAGAAGTGATGCGATGATTTATGCATCAATCAATGTCATCAATGCCATTGTTGTTGATCCACCGGATGAGGCTCACTCAGGGGACTCAGATGAAGATGTTCCTGCTCAAGAATATGTACGCACCGACACAAATGAAAAAGGTGTGCGTACACGATGTCAAAGTATTACTCCGAACCTAGGTAATCCTTCGAGTAACCCACTTCCCCCTCTATGAAAAGGATCCAACAAAGGGAATGGAAAGAACCAGGTTACATATCCTTCCTCTAGAGAAGGTCAATCGCTCTCACTAGAGCAAAGGTTTTCACAACAGGAGGAAGAAATGAAGGAATTAAGAAGGTTGAATGCAGAACTACTTCAGAGTAGTCTTCTTCTTAAGCATGTTGGAGTTAGTCAGCTAAAGGAATTTGTTGCAGCTACTGAGATGGATCAAGAATATCCTCCTCTATCAGTACACCCTCACAGGCCTAATCCTACGGGTCAAGTGCAACAACAGTTGGTAGTGCTACCATCAGTTGCAGCACCAACCACCACATATTTCCAAGGTCCAATCATTGAACCTACCCAAGTCCAAGTTCAACCGGATGTTTCTCAAAAGTTAATAACTACTATTGAGTCATTAACATCTCGGTTAGAAACTATGGAAGGGAAACGTGTGCAAGTTCAACTAGAAAATAAATTTTACCCTGAATGGTTAGATTCAATCTCTCCTCCATCCAGTTTTGGGAACCCTGTATTCCCTATTTTTAATGGATCAGGCAATCCTGAACAGCATTTGACGCATTATGTGTCTTGTTGTGATCCTATGATGGGAACTCTGGAGCAGCAAGAAGCAGTGAAACTTATATTCTTCGTGCGAACCTTGCAAGGACCAGCTTTTGTCTAGTATACAAGCTTTCAATCTCAGTCAATTACCGGATGGGAGGATCTTCGCCAAAAATTACTCCTTCAGTTCAGCTCAACTTTTCCAAAGACAATAGTTTTCGATCTTACAAACTGTAAGCAAAGGGAGAATGAAAGGGTATCTGATTTCATTGCTCGATGGAAGGGATTAACATATTCCTTGAGCTTAGCACTCCCTCAAGAAGAATTATTGCCAATCTGTGTGGAAAATATGCATGACAAATTACACACACTGTAAATCCCTATGAAATACCCAGGAGGGTTTCGAGACCTTACTTCAATCGCTCAGAAGATTGAAGATTCCCTTATACAGGATAAGTCTAAATCTCGTGTAATTTCATCAGCTCTAGGAAGGAGAATGGGTAAAGCAGAAACTGCTATAGTTATGCTTAAAAAGCACATGTACCTATTTCTACCTCAAAACCTTCATCTTCTCAAAGGGATCCACCTCCTGAGCGCCAACAACAAAGGTCGTTTCGTCCAGATGATCAAAGATATAAAATACGAAAACAATTTGAGGATCTAAAGAGAAAAACATACTCTTTCCGAAATAAACAAGTTCCTGTTTATTTCATTTCGGCTCTGGAAAACAATTTGGTTCAATTGCCAATGCCCAAGAGGCCAAACAAGAAAGGAGATGAAGATCATCCAAATTATTTCCCTTTTCATCAAATGTTGGGGCATCCCATCCAGGAGTGTTTTGTCTTCAAAGACCTCCTACAAAAGATGGTGGACTCGGGACAAGTCAAACTGAAAGGCTCTTCAGATCAGGTATCATGTGTTACTACTACATTTCCAGAGGAGAAAGGCGAATGGCAATAAGTCAAAAGCAAAAATGCACAGAAGTATGATGATTGGATGGTCAGAAATACAATCAATCAAACTCATGCTATATTACGAACACAATTAAAGAAACCAATTGTGTCTTCTTCCATGAATGTTGCGGAAAAACCCTCTTCATCAGAGGGAAAGTCCTCAAAGAAATGGCATGATTCAAAGAAAGAAAAAGAATCATAAGAAGATGAGTATGTGTCAAAGCCTATGTTGTATTTGACTTTGGCGGACTTCATTCCATCTACTTCAAAGCCACGGGCACCGCCTCACCAAACGGAATAGCCTAAATATGTTAATCAGGCAGAGTCTTCATCAGACGAAGAGTTAATCTTTGGTTCTGTTAATATGATTCAATTAACAGATCCATATACCAGTCGCAGTTTCGATTTCAATGAGCCTGAATTCCCTGTATCAAACAGGGGAATCATAGGAAGTTCCAGGGGCTCTGGATACAGGGGAAGACGTGGATCTTCCAGAATCCACCATTCCAATTATACCCCTGCTAGAACTGTGTACGCAGCAGAAACTCGTGGTAGAGCCCTTCAGTGAGCTCAGCAAGAACAAGAAAGTTCTTCTACCAATAGAAAATTCAGTCCTGGCACAGTTATTTTTGAAGACCGGTTGAAGGTTCCATCTTCTTCCTCTCAGAAAGTAAATGGATCTAATCGGTCTAATCTTCCAAAACCAAGAATATTTCCAATTCCTATCATGATACAAGATGCATCAACTTCCAAAGAATCTGCTTCCAAGGTACCTGCTAAACCACATATTCCTATTGGGAAATGCAGACATCAGGATAAAAAGTATGATATATTGAAACACTTGGCCCAAGTATCAGCCAAGTTATCAATTCTGGATGCTCTGAATCTATCAAAAGATCTTCAGGAAGCACTCATCGAGGCTTTGTCAAGTACTCAGGAGTTTTAAACTGAAATTGTTGCAGCTGAAGTCTATCACATAGATAATAATCCTACATAATGTTGTGCAATAATATCTTTTACTGATGAATATGAAGATGATGTTGTGCATGAACATATTAGACCATTGTACTTTTCTATCAAGTTCAATGGTGTAGGTGTCCGAAGAACTTTCATTGACAATGGTTCAGGAGTCAACCTCATGCCCATTCGTATACTTCATCGATTGGGCCTCACGGAATCTGATTTATCTCCTTCTACCATGATGTTACAAGAATATGATAAAAATGAACCAGAACCACTGGGCGAAGTTAAACTCAGAACTCAGTTTGGAGATCTTGTATCCAATTCATATTTCATGGTTGTTGATCAAGACTCAGCCTTCAACATCTTGCTTGGAAGACCCTGGCTACATCAACATGCGGCTATCCCTTCATCATACCATCAATGTCTCAAATATTGTTTCGATGGTCAAGTTGGGACATTGTATGGTGATAAGGCCTCGTTCAAGACATGTGAGTCTCAATACATTGAGGCGTAATTCTATCACATGAAGGGAAGGGAGAAATCCACAACCAAGGAGATTACCAAAGTTAATGCTCCATATGGTTTGGAGAAAATTCAAGTAAATACATTTACACATGTGAGTACGGATTATGTGTTGCCTATCAGTCAAATTGATAAGATAGACCCAAATCAAAATACTCTTATGGAAAGATCCATAATGTCAATTACGGAAATCGAGCCAGACAACATGGGAGAAATTGGTAATCTACCAAGCAGTGATGAAAGCATAAATGGTGACGTCTTCATTTCATCTACTAAAATCCAACAAGTCTATGCTTCTTCAATTAGGCCAGAAGAAGTTATAGCAACATCGGAGGTGAACAACGATGTCAATTCTCAATCCATCATTTCCTCTTTATTACCCAAAGAAGAGCCTTCATCATCAATCGGGTCGGAAATGGAAGCTTCTTCTTCAAGATATGAAAATGTTGACATCTCTTCTGATCATGAAAATTCTACTTTATCATCTACTATGCAAGTAGAAACGGAAGAAATAATACATGATGAAGAAGAAGAGGAAAATCTCAGAAATGCTCCTCCAGCATTTGAAGAGGGTATCTCTACCACTTTGGATGAACTCAGAGAAATAAATCTGGGTACAAAAGAAGATCCACGCCCAACTTTAATCAGTGCGGCCATGACTCTTGAAGAGCAAGAGATGTATATTTCTTTTCTAAAGAAAAATAGAGATATATTTTCCTTTAACTATATAGAAATGCCCGGTCTTGATCCTGATGTTTCTACTCATCATTTGGGTTTACCATAAGAACATCGAGGATTTAAGCAAGCCGCGAGAAGAACACACCCAACTTATGCTTTCAAAATTGAAGCTGAAGTGGATAAGATTATCAAAGCTAAATTCATCAGAGAAGTTCAATATCCCAAGTGGTTGGATAATATTGTCCCGGTAAAGAAGAATAACAGACAAATTAGAGTTTGCATCGATTTCAGAGATCTTAATCGGCATTGTCCTAAGGATGATTTCCCAGTTCCGATTACAGAACTTTTAATTGATGCAATAGTTAGCTATGAATCACTTTCCTTCATGGATGTATATTCTGGATATAATCATATCCTAATGGCCCCAGAAGATGAGGAATATACAGCCTTCAGATCCCCTCAGGGTGTGTTTTGCTACCGGGTAATTCCCTTTGGCTTAAAGAATGCAGGTGCAACTTATCAGCGTGCCATGCATCGTATCTTCAAACCCTTGTTAAGGAAGTTTGTTGAATGCTATATAGACGATTTGGTAGTTAAATCCAAACAACGTTCTAATCACTTGGCTGATTTGGAAGTCATATTCCACAAGCTTGGACAACATAATTTGAAGATGAACCCCTTAAAATATGCTTTTGGGGTAACCTCAGGAAAATTTCTCAGCTTTGTTGTATGCTACCGTGGTATTGAAGTCGATCTTGAGAAGACCAAGTCAATCCTTGGTATGTCACCTCTTAAAAATTTGAAATCATTAAGAGGAATTCAAGGACAATTATCCTATATTCGGCGTTTCATCGCCAATTTATCAGGAAAAAGTTTACCCTTCACCAAATTGATGAAGAAGGGAGTCACTTACCAGTGGGCTAAAGAATGTCAAGAAGCATTCGATATTCTCAAGAAATACCTCTTGAGTCCACCGGTACTCATTCCACCTGTTAAAGGAAGACCACTTATCCTCTACGTGATAGCTCTAGAGCGATCATTGGGTGTCTTTCTTGCTCAAAAGAATGATGTTGGGAATGAGAACAGCCTCTACTATCTCAGTTGAACTATGCTTGAAGCAGAAACCCAGTATTCAAGTATTGAGAAGTGCTGCCTGGAATTAATCTTTTCAGTTCAGAAGTTGAGACACTACCTGCAACATCACAAGGTCCAATTTTTATCTCGCAATAACCCGCTCAAATTCATCCTTAGTCGTCCAATGCTTACAGGACGTCTGGCAAGGTGGGAAGTTATTTTGCAGCAATTCGACATTCAGTATGTGTCTCAAAAGGCGATAAAGGGACAAGCTCTGGATGATTTCTTAGCTGAACACCCTTCAGTAGAAGACACATCTTCATATATTGAACTCCCTGATGAGGAAGTCTTCTCTATTCAAGAAAGTCCTCAGGCATGGGAAATGTATTTTGATGGTGCTTCTAGAAGTCGAACAGGGAGGAAAATGGAAAATCCTAAATTCAACAAAGTTGGCTTAGGAATTGTGCTCATTTCTCCAGAAAAGGCAGTGTTACCTTATTCCTTATTATTGTGGTAAGGTGGTACCAATAATGAATCATAATACCAAGCTCTCATTGTAGGCTTGGAATTAGCACTTCAAGCACAAGTGAATAACTTAAAGGTGAAAGGTGATTCAGACCTGGTAATAAAACAAGTCAATGGGGATTATTCCATCCGAAAAGAAGAACTAATCCCTTTGTATGATTACGTTAGAGAGTTAATGGTGGAATTCCCTTTGGAACCGACATTTTCTTATGTCCCAAGATCACAAAATGCTCAAGCTGATGCACTGGCTAATATAGCCACAGCTCTGGCAGATCCAAATCGGGATGAGATAACCATTAGTATTGCCAACCGTCGTGCAATTTCACCTTATGTTCGAATCAGAATAGTGGAAATTAATGAAATTAGTCCCATTCCTGAACCGTATGGTCATACTATAGGATGGATGTCACCTATCAGGGAATACCTTCAAAATGGAACACTTCCACCTGATAGAGCTGAGAAAGAACAAATCCGATGACGTGTGGTCAATTTTACTCTTTATGATAGCCCATATCACCTAGAGAAAATTCTCTACAAATGTGGTTTTGATGGAGTTCTCTTCAGATGCATTGATGGTGAAGAGATAATGGCTATCATGAAAGAAGTGCATGCAGGAGTCTATGGTGCCCACCAGTCTAGACATAGACTGTATGATCAGATTTGAAGTCTTGGATACTTTTGGTCATCAATGATACAAGATTGTGTCGATTTCACAAAGAAGTGTCATTCATGACGAGTACATTCCAACTTCATTCATCAACCTCCAGAGTTGCTTCATATAGCTAAATACTCATGGCCATTTTCCACATGGGGAATGGATGTGGTGGGACCTTACCTGTTGGCTACGGTCAAGCAGTTTAAGTACATTCTTGCTGCTACTAACTTCTTTTCCAAATGGGTATAGGCAATACCTCTCAAGGAAGTCAGTTCTAAATGTGTTGTTAGCTTCATCAAGTCTAACATCATTACCAGATTTGGTGTCCCTCATACCATATTGACGGACAATGGCACCAACTTCTGTTCATCCGAAGTGAAGAAGTTGTATCAAAAATACAACATCAAATACAACCATTCATCTCGATATCATGCAGCGGCCAATGACCAGATAGAAGCCTTTAACAAAACTCTTTCAAATATACTAAAAAAGATGGTGGATAAAGATAAGAGGTCATGGCATGATAAACTCTTTCATGCTTTATGGGCTTATCAGACTACCACCCACACTGCAACTCGGTCAACTCCATATTCATTGGTATATAGAACGGAAGCTGTCTTGGCCATTGAAGTCCAAATACCCTCGCTCATAGTTGCCATTTGTGATTAATAATATACATATGAACAATATCAAAAGCTATTGAATGAATTGGAACAGTTAGCTGAGAAAAGATTGTGCACTTTGCACCACTTGGAAGTCTATCAGAATCGAATAGCATGATCTTTTAACAAAAAAGTTCATCTTCGTTCATTCACTCAGGGAGAATTGGTATTAGTTCTCATAACTCCAATGATACCAGGAAAGAAAACTCCCAAGATTGAGCCAAAATGGGAAGGACCTTATTCAATACATAGGGTCTACTCCAATAGAGCTTATTCATTAATCTCGATGGATGGAGAACTCACCACTACTCCAACCAATGCCAGATTTTTGAAGAAGTATTTTGTATAAACACAAAACACTTTTTTCCTTGCTATATGACGTTAAAATATAAGGCAATAGTCCATACATATGACCTTAAACTATTTGTATTACTTTCATCCCACACGATGTTAAACTGTGAAAAAGTTCCCTAAATGGTCCAGTATGACCTTAAACTGCAACTAGGTCCTGTATGACCTTAAACTGCATCATCAACGGTCCATGCATATGACCCTAAACTATTTACGAGTCCCGTACGTCCAGTAAGACGTTAAACTATGATGTCCTGACTATATGATGCTAAACTGTATAGAAGTCCCTTACGTCTAGCAAGACGTTAAACTGTGATGTCCTAACTACATGATGATAAACTATATAGAAGTCCCTTACGTCCAGAAAGGCGTTAAACTACATAATCATAAAAGGTCCCGTATGACCTTAAACTACACTTTTTTCCAGCATGACATTAAAATTCCCCATCCACGGTCCATGAATATGACCTTAAACTATTCGCACTTTCGTCCAACATGACGCTAAACTGGGGAAAAAATCCCCAATGCGTCCAACATGACGTTAAATGGTGTACTCTTTTGTCCTCACTGCATGAAATTAAACTGCATAGTCCCCCTTTCATCCAACATGACGTTAAACTATATTTTCCCCATCGTCCTAACTACATGATGCTAAACTGTACAGAAAGTCCTTGATATTTCCTACATGACATTAAAATGTACTTTGTCCCTGCTACATGACATTAAACTGTGCAGCACCAATATTCCTAACTGCAAAACTTTAAACTGCATAGTCCCTTGATATGTCCTACATGACATTAAAATGTACTTTATCCCTACTACATGACATTAAACTATTCAGCACCAATAGTCCTAACTACAAGACTTTAAATTGCATAGTCCCTTTATATGTCCTACATGACATTAAACTATGCATCGTTAAGGTTGTTTTTACCTCTTGTTTCTCACACCGAGTATGACTCACATGAGCTTAGAGAAAACCTCAACCATAACACTCTCTTTGGGCTACTAACCTTGTGTAAGTCCCAACAACATCATTTTTTTTAGGTCGTTGTCCCCAAGAACAACTTGATCATTAATTCATTCTTTAATTGAACTACGCAGACTTTGATCCTTGCCTTCCATGCTGGGTACGTAGGCAACCTCCCAAGGTTCAAGCCCAAAACCAATCTCTTCACATAGGTTCACCTCCATCTCATACGATGTTGATTCGTGAAACCTCCCCTAGAATCAATATATTTACATTGGTTCACTTTCATCCTTGTTATACGATGTTAAAATATACAACACTTTTGTCCAGTATGAAAATAAACTACAATTTTTTTTGATACTCTCACCTGAGAGGGAATCATTATTTACATTGATTTTTCAATCATGTTTCATTTCAAAGACTACGTGCATACATGGCAACACCCAAACCTTTTATCTTGGGTTAAACCATCATTGTACTAAAATCCCCTTTCACCCTTCACATGTACGAACCAAATTTTTACAAAGGGTATTTCTAGAACTATGTGGGCTTGATTCCCATCATTATGGGATATGTAGGAACATTCGAGTGTCCCTCGAATCCAGCCCCAAGTCTTTGGGCCTAACCCTAAATTCCACTTTCAGTTCCCTGGCTGAAAAGTCCCTATGAGAACACACACTGTGTATTTCTTACAATGGTCCAAGCTCTATGAACCTAAACTAAGATCTCTAATCCTTTTTCCCACACAATGTTAAACTATAGTTTAAGAACTATGTATGGCTTGATTACCATCCTTATGGGATACGTAGTGAAGTCCAACATTTCAATTCAGGATCCAGCCACAACATGATTATGGTTATCATTGATCTATGTATCTCTGCATACATTGAACAATACCCATATTTATGTGTCATAATCCTAACCTTAAATATTTTCAGATCTTCATAACCCTTTTCTTGACTTCTAGTCGCAAAAATCTCAAAATTCCGAGAATTCTTTTTCCTGACTATACAGCACGTGCCTATAGGCGGCCTTGCATAAACAGTCTACATAACATAATTGTTAGCCAAAAGATACTATTATCTGACTATGTAGCCAATGCCCTTAGGTGGCCCTACATAATTCAACCCCCTAACGGGTTTTTCGGATAGTGGTAACTTCATTCTTGGGAAGAATTCCTCTTTTGTCCTTATTTGTCTTAAATGACAGTATGTAAGGATCCACAAAAACAGAAATCCTTAACATATTTGTCCCATATCCTTTTTCATGATCTGAAAGTATTCAAGTATATGGTTTATACTCTCCTTCCCTAAGTTTGGGTCAGACCTTCGTTGGAGTGATATCCATCCAGTTCTTCGATAATCTTGTTTGGAAATATCTTCTCCATATTCAAGTACCTCTTTCTATACAAAAAACTCTATACTTTTGAAATTTTGAATCTCCATAAACTTTCACTGGCTTTTAGTACTAGGAAAGTAAATTTCTGAGAGTTATTTTGCCTGACTATGCAACACGTTCCCATAGGCATCCTTGCATAAACAGTCTACATAACAGACTTGTTAGCCAAAAGATACTATTTATTTAACTATACAGCCAATGCCCTTAGGTGGCCCTACATAATTCAACCCCCTAACGAGTTTATTAAAGAATGGTAACTTCATTCTTGGGAACTACTTCTTCTAATGACTTTTATCTCTTTTTCATATCATTCCTCAGATTAAAATATTCTTAAGTCATAGTTTACATTTTTTCCCTCATACTTGATTATGGTACTTTGTTTTCATGTGAATTGTCAAGGAATTGAGTCAATTTTAATTCATTTCGGTCAAATCTATTTCGACCTTAAACATTATCCTCTTTATGTCCAACGTGTATGACTTTAAACTACCCGTAAAAGACAAGGGAACACTGAATAAAAGTCAAGTTCCAGCTCACTAAACATACATTTTGTATGATTTAGGTAATATTGAGAAATTAAAAGGTTCAAAGTTTGTAGGGTTATTTACATTAATCCTAGTAAAAATAAAACTATGCTTACTAGGCCCATTGGCTTAAGTAAAATTTAAAGCAGGTAGCAAGAAAATGCAGGTACAAATGATTGAAGGTGAAAGTGTTTTTCATTGATGCACAAGAATTAGAAGGACATCCACAGACTGGAGTCTCTTCTCTTTTTTCAGGAATTACAAAAGATTTTCAATGTAACTCTTTATTTGATTTACAGCATCCCAAGCTTCATCAGCAGCCACCTGGAATTCATTCATTCAACTGGATACCATAAGAGATGCAATGATACTAGCTCTTCTTGGAACAATTGTAAAAGAATGTTCTTGAGTGCGGTTTGAGAAAATTCTCTGCTGATCAAATAGTGACTCTGTTTCTGTCCAAGAGACTTGGAATATGGATACATGGATTTGAGAATGGAGCATTGGAAGTAAAGAGCCATTTGGAGAAAGTACTCTTTTCAGATATTGCTCTAATACCATGTTTGTCTTCTCTCCACCAACCGGCAGAGGAAAACATTTCAGCCCATGGGTTTTCCATTTTCATATCTTCAAGGAAATGACATGGAGGAAGAATTTGAAAGTTCACACCATTTTTGTTTCTCTTAATTCACAGCATAACCGAAATAGAGGAGTAGCAGTGCAACTGCATTTCAGGCGTATAGTTCTTTGCATTTCGAACATTGATTCCTTGCAGATGACCATAACCATACAGGGACAGGTAGATTCTCTGTGGGAAATTAAGATGATGTTTCTTCAAATACTTAGCCAAATCTGGGAGAGTTTTGTCATAGATATCATAGTAATCATAGCCAAAAATGTTTATCATGTCATCAATCCACTTTCTAGCCAGTTCATCAGTCATTCTGATTCTCCTGAGAGCCATTGAATCTGCACAAAAGTTGAATAAACTAACTCTTAAATGGGTTTATTTTTTTCATAAAAATTGTGAAGGAATTAAAAAAAATGGATAAGGCATTAAGGAGCGCAAGTCTAAACTTGGCGCGCAAGTATGGATGTGTCGCGGAAGTATTTGGCGTGCAAGTATCACCGCACAGGTCCAGATACCTTGACAGCAGCGCGATATCAAGGAAACAGCGGGAAACAGAGAAAATTGCGCGGCAAATACAACTTGCGTGGCGAGAGCTCGAGAGTTTCAAATCCATATTCTTGTACGGAAGTGAGTCCCTCTATTTATAGACAAGGTCGTAACCCTACACGACCAAAGGCCCTACCCTACGCGCCAAATCCTGTACGCCTGAAGCTCATTTGCGCGCCCTACCCTGCACGCCCCAATTTCCTTTTGATTCTCAATTTCCTCAGAGTCAAATCCTATTTTCTCTATGGATCCAACTCTGAGGGGGGGCTTTTTTTACGCTCCTTTTCGTCACAAAGTCCAAAGGAATGTAAAGGGAGAATGACTTAGCACAAATTGATTCAGCCTTTGAAGAAAACATCAAAAATCGACAAAGGTATGAACAAAGATAATATTTCCCATAGGTCGCGCAAGTTCCCTCATAGTCGTGCAAGTCCACTTGCGCAACGCATAATGGTCGCGCAAGTGACTTGAGTGACCTAAGTAATAACCGTCCGGGGTCTTCTCCTGCCTATAAATAGACCATGTGGGCCCGCCATTAAAGGGGGAATTTTTTTTCAGAAACTCAGATTTGAGCTCCCGGCACCCTAGTCTCTTCTCAAAGCTTCTGAAACACTTCTAAGGTAATTTCTTACCTTGAACGGAAGATTTAAAGAGGGGGAGGAAGGCCTAAGTGTTGAAACTCATCAACACTTGCGCGCCTGAGTGGCCAGCCCTTAAGGGAAAAGTCCACACTTGCGTGTCACCTTACTCCTTCAATAGAACTTGTGCGCCCCTCTTCTGGAAGAACCTCATGAGGATTCTAAAGTCTTTAACCAAGAGTCGCTCAAGTATTACCCTGCTGGTTAACTGTCATGCAAATACCCATGTGTTGCGCAAGTATACCAGCACGACCGAGACTTGCGCCCCCACACAGTACTTGCGCACCTGCCAAGACTTGCGCACCTCTGCCTCCATGGGTACCCTTCTTGCCCATTTCACCCCTCTTATTTCATTCCACCTCTTCTATTCAAGATTCAGTCTCCAAGACGCTCTTCAAATCCATTTATGGCATGATTTCTATGATTTGACGTCCTTATCTGAAATGAATTCTGTGGAATAACTCTCAAAATCTAGTGATTTACACATCTTCATGTCACTAAAGATTGATATTTCATTCATTCAACATCATCCTTTACGATGAGAGAACTCATTAACCTGGGCCTCCTTTTCAGAAATAAGCCTCAGTCATAATTCTCAAATATGGGAATCCTCCTTAGGAGTAAGCACCAAGTCCTCATTAACCTGGGTCTCCTTTTTAGGAATAAGCCCCGGTCATAATTCTCAAATCTAGGCATCCTCCTTATGAGTAAGCCCCAAGTACTCATTAACTTTGGCCTCCATTTCAGGAATAAGCCCCAGTCATAATTCTCAAATATGGGCATCCTCCTCAGGAGTAAGTCCCAACCATAATTCTCTTAACCTGAGCCTCCTTTTCAGGAGTAATCCCCAGTCTTAATTTCTCTTAACCAGTCCTAATTTACCTTTGATCTATGATTCCTTTTCAAGAGTAAAACCCAATTAGAAGTCCTCTCCTAATTTGGGCCTCCTTTTCAGGAGTAATCCCCAAGTTAGAGTATTCAAAATCTCCATGAAGCACATATACCTTTATGGACCCTGTTCCTGGATTTCTTCCCTAAAGTAAATCCTAACCTTCATTTATCTGGGCAATCATACATACATAAGCCCCACATTATTTCTTATGATTGCATATTTCTTGGCACAATTGTCTGATTTTTACCAATACCTCTTGTTTCTCACACCGAGCATGAATCACGTGATCTTAGAGTGTAAAAGTAATTATGACATCCTTCTTTGAGCCATCAATCATAAAAATCATACTCCCTTACTCGAACTACGTGGGTTCTGATTCCTTTTATAAACAAAGGATACGTAGGTATCCCATCTACAGGTTTGATCCCAACTCTGAAATAATTCATGTCCTTCTGAATGACAATAAACTTCAAGTGCCCCACTGAGTTGCTTTAAAACCATTATGGTCATCATAAGGACCAAGATACTTTTACGTATCAAAGGATACCATTGACTAAGAATCTCTAACAAATACAGATGATTCTTTATCAGTGAAGAACCTTGAATACATATAAAAGATTCTCTAAATTTCCTACATATCGATCATTGATTTTCAGATCTAAAGGAAAACTCATTTTATATTTGGTAATGTAATAAGGATTCACGAACATAACTTAAATCTATAAAGAGAGTCTCGGAGTAGACAATAATTCCCCTCAAAAAGGTGTGATGAGTCTGACCTCCCATCCTCTCGACCAATGAAAATTCCTAAGCCTTATCAGTACATAAACTAATGAGCACCTACCTTTGGAAAGTAGGTCTGAATAGATGTGGAATCATTGGATGTTTCTGGTTCTATGAACAAACCCATTAGAAACCGATCGGAATTTTTGAACCTCCCATCAAAGGAGGTCATCCCCAAAGTCTGAGGGAAGCAGACACTCATGGATGTTGAGTGCTCCTAGATGTATTATTTTTACCCATGGATACTATGTTCTCCTAAAAATATTATTATAACCTCACTAGTTCTACAGGACTCTCAGGACTTTGACAGGTTCTCCAGTTGTATTAACCTGGAGGTTCCTATCACCAATTCATATCTTATCATTTGATTCCTAAAAACTGATAGTTTTTTGTTATTTATTTTGATTCTTAGTGTGAAATACTAGGGTATTAATTCCATTTCATTGGTGTGTTAGACATCTATGGGATCCTTGTGATTTGGTATACATGCCAGATGTTATGTGGTTGGGTGAGACTTCTACACCGAGTCTTCCAAATTTGTCCATAGTGGGGTAGATCAATATTGGGTGGCACCTTAGGGCTAAGTTTTTTTTTGTTTTTTTATCTTTTTATTTTATCATTTTAATAAATTTGTTTAATTTTATTCCAATATTTATTATTCAACAAGTTTAGGCATGTCACGTGTGTGTGAACTTGCATATGATAGCATATGATAGTTTCACCATCAAGGGTGGTCTAATGAGATTTCTTTCTCACCCCTTGTATGTGAAATTTGGTGCATGTGAATACCCTTATATTTACTTTTAGGTTGATAACATAATGAATAGTTGATGGAGTTGAGGTCTATCATAGCATGATTAAGTAAGATCTCTTGTGTGGAGTATGATGATCAAGCTAGAGTAGATTGAAAGTTGTATGGGGATCGGGTATAAGGTATAGCTTAGAGTTAGAAGTGGATACTTTATATTTAATTTTCTTTCTTTATTTATTTTATATATATGATCGGCCTAATGGGAGATCAGTTGTTTTTTTCTATAATAACTTTGAGTTTTTATGTTTTCATATTTTCATTTGATATAATATGCTTTTATTTTATTTATTTATTTTATTTAATCTGATATCCATGGATGTGTATGTGTTTGGTTTATTTTTTATGTTATTACACTCTGATCTGAGGTTATATTATCCCTATTGTATATTATTAGGTTCTCACCAATATTCAATAGCCTCTATCATATAGGTTGGTGTGTTAGAGGTATTATTATGATCTGGATCAGTCGATGGGTCATTTCAAGACAAGTTAGTTCATGAAAAATGGTATCATAGTCATCTATTTTCTTTATATTATTATTTGGGGGATGGTAAATAGATGGTCTAGGAATGTGTCAGATCTTATACCAGATATTGTACTGATTCATTAAGAATACCTTTTTTAATAATAAGTTCATGTTATTAAGGTATAGGATTTTTTTTCTTGTTTTTTGATGTTATAGTTGTATTATTTTACCTTGGGTAATTCACTTGAGTTTTTGGACTTATGATTTATGGGTTTTGTCTCTTGGACCATTAATAATAGGTCTATTTTTTTAAATATGATGCCTTGGTCAAAGACCAAGACAAAAAATATAATAATAAAAAAATTGAGGATTAAAAAATTCTAAACGACAGAAAATTTTTACAATCATTATCATGAAAAGGGATAAGATCATCAAGAAGTTCAACAGGCCAGGTAATGTCCTGGTTAAGATCCCTATTAGCAAGGCCATATTACACCCTTTTGGCTTCACGGAATGCATGGGTGACAATATAACTGATCTCCATGAGCGATTGAAGAAAACTCAACCAATGGGTTGTGAGTGTCCAAGAAAGATTTACCACTCCATTCCAAATGGCCTAGAAAATTGTGGTCAAATCAATTTCAATCCAAATATTATTCCAGCCTTGTTTCTTGGTGAAGAAAATAGCAAGAATCACACTCATCATTTCAGATTCCAAGGATGAATCGATACCACAACTGCCATAGAAGCAACCAAGCCATTTCCCAAGGCGATCTCTGAAAATAGTAACATAGCCTGAGGGACCTGGATTGAACTTAAAGGTGCCATCCACATTCCCTTTAATCCATCCCGGGAGCAGGTCTTTCCAGAACACTTCAAAATTATACCTATTTTGATGATAGATACCGTCAACCCTAAGACGATTAAGAATCTCAAAGTCTTTGACAGATTTGTCATAGCAATCCTTCTGAATCGAGGCAGCTTCACGAATATCAATGAGGATCCTCATATGACTTGAATTTAAGTTCAATGACAAATTTCTATAAATGAGAGCATTTCTACCATACCATATCACATAGAGGAGCTCCACAACAACAGATAGGGAAATATTAGTGATTTGCGAGGAGGCTTCAATATCAACACAGCGCTTTAGATGTAATGTGAGAGAGTCAATCAAAATATATCTATAATCAAATATGTCAAAAATATATTTCCAAAGGGCAGAAGTTATAGCACAAGATAGAAAAAGATGGTTAGTATCTTCTCTATGTTGGTTACATAGGTTACATTTAGAGCAAAGATGAATCCAAAATCTTGGAGGCAAACATCAGTGGGGACTCTATTGTGAGTAGTGCGACAAAAAAGAGAAAACCTCAAAGGCTTAATCCAAGGCTTATCAAAAGATTTTATCAAGCTGAAATTGCTATCCAAATTTTGAAAATTGTGATTTTAAAAAATCTTGGAGTTAAGAACACCATTATGAGTAGGTTCCCAAAGAAGGAAATCACCATAGTTGGAAAATAGATAATTATCAATGATATTCATTATGTTATCAGGAAGGTTAGATATCTGAGAATTTAACACCTCCCTAATATTACAATTAGTGTTCTCTGGTGAATTATTAAGAGGAAGAATGGAGATTAAATGGGTACCAGTCCAGTAGTCTAACCAAAAGTTCATGGAATATTCATTTCTAACCATCCATCTAGAATTGATCATAATGTTGGAAAAGGTCTTTCTAATAGAAGGAAAAATAGGAGAGATAATATATCTTGAGGTTCCCTTTTTTAGCTTATCAAGGAATTGCTTTTTTAGAAAAACAATGGCTGGTGAATCATTATGTAGGAGGTTCCAAGTTAATCTGGCTTTCAAGGTTTCATTGAAAAGATTAAGGTTCTTAATGCCAAGGCCAAATTTTTCCAGAGGCTAAAAACAAGTATTCCAGGGGATGGTCATAAGTTTCTGATTCAGTGTGCTTCCAGAACAAACAAAATTTTTAATATAAACATTTTTTTTGAGGAGACCAATAGTCTATTTGTATACCATTAAAGAGTAAACCATTTTAGAGACAATATTGGATTTAACCAGATAGATTTTACCAGCCATGGAGAGGGATTAACCCTTCCAAGAGGCAAGATGGATGAGGATTTGGTCCACAGTGTTGGAAAAATAACTAGATTTAGGCCGACCCCAAAAAATGGGTACTCCAAGGTAATTTAAGGGAAAGGATCCTTCTTTAATACTTAATAGTTTTATTATGGAACTTTTTCTCATAGAGGGAAAAAATTTTCTCAAGAAAACAAAGGATTTTCTCCAGTTAATGTTTTGTCTAGAGATATCTTCATAATGGGAAAGAGACTTTTTTAGATTTTGAATGTTCCTTTTGTCTCCTTGTAGGAAGAGGATAATATCATCATCATATAGGAGATGTGTGGGGAAATTTAATTTTCTTGAATCATTAATAGGTCTTAGTTCATTTTGATCAACAAGGCAGGTAAGTAATCTACTAAGGTAATCTTCAGCGATAGAGAAAATAATTGAAGAAAAGGGATCACCTTGCCTAACTCCCTTGGTGCATTTGAAGTAACCCTTAGGGTCTCCATTTAAAAGTATGTAAATAGTAACCGAATATAAGAGATTCTTAATCCTTCCAATGAACGAGTCATTGAAACCAAATCCCTAAAGCACTTTGAAAATAAAACTCCAGTCAATGGTATCAAAATACTTCCTAATATCAAGTTTAATAGCAATATTTCTTCTTCTGGTATACCTATTTAAGGTATTAGTATATTCATAGTCAAGACAGATACAGTCTTGGATAGACCTACCCTTGATAAATCCAAATTGATTCTAGGAGACAATTTTACTGCTTATCTTAGTAATCCTATTAGAAAGAAGTTTTGTGATGATTTTGTAAAGGAAATTAATGAGGGAAATAGGTATGAAAAGATGAATCTCAGAGGCATTTCTATCTTTGGGAATTAAATATAGAAATTTTTCATTCAATCCATGGGGAATACAACCATTTGAAAAAAAGGTGTTAACGATTTTACAAACATCAGGTTGGATGACTTCCCATAATTGCTGAAAAAACCCCATTGTTAAAACCATTGGGACCTAGGGAACTGTCTGATTTGAGAATAAAGATAGTGTCTTTGATTTCATGGTCAAGAGGAATTTCTAGGAGATAAGAATTTTCTTCCCCATCAACTGAGTTGTGGGTGTTTTCTTTTTATTACATGCTATATGGATCATATGGTGAGATGTTCTATAGTGATAAAAATATAGTCCCTTCATCAAGGGATGTATAGAGACCCTAGTGGTTTGATGTTGGATTTAGGTACCCTTATAGTGGTGGATTAATGAGATCAATGATTATTGAGAGGTGTTTGGATCGAGCTTGAATTTCCATGAGGTTTTGGTTTCCATGAATAGGTTTTGTGGTTTGGTTTGAGGTTGCATTAGGCTTAAGAGGCAGAGCACTAGGAGTGCTCTTGGTTTTTTGGTTGGATCGAGAGGTTAGGTTTGGTTGATGTCCATCCCCTTCTGTTATATTGGTTTTAGTGGGATTATGGTAATACATTGGGATAATAGTCAGTTTATTGTGTGGTTGATCTTAGTGTGAGGTAGATGCATCGATTTTTGAATAGGAGTGTCAAGGATGATCCAACTTATTGGAACTAACATGTGAAATGATCATAGTCACTAGTTTGGGTGAATTATATTGGTTTTATTGGGACTTGGCTCATGTGAGTGTGAGTTTGGTTGTGTGTTCATGTTTTATAGGAGTGTGTGACAATTAGTATTGGTTTATAGTTGTTTAAGACTTGGGGAAACCCAGGCAGTGTTGATGTAGTGAACCTATTGAGTTCGGTGCTCAAGGAGTGGTGTAAGGTGATTTTTATGGTGGGGAGTAAACCATATAAAGTTGGAGGAGGTAATCCAAATTTTATGTGGGTTATAGAGTGTAGAGAGCATTGTTTTGAGTGATTCAAGAATGGTCGATGGTTGTATTTTTGTGTTGGCACTCAGGTGTGATAAATTTGGCCACATCTAATCATTATATTTAGTAGTGAACCAAGTGTGGGTCATGGAGTTTGGTGTTTGGTATTGAGGTGAAAATAAGTATTTTCCTTATAGTGGGGGACATCTCATCAGTCACAGTGGAAAAACTTTCATGTTGGAAAGGTCATGGGTGTATCGATGCTCAATGTGAATGTTTTGTGGTTGTTTAACCATTTAGGCTTCTTATGGAAGAAAAGTGATATTGTAACGACCTGATATTTTGAATAATATTTTGTTTCTTGAAAATGTATGTATTACTATGTCATAATCAATAAAAAAAATATAAATATAAATGAAATGTGACCTTTGTGTTTTGACCGGTATATGACCATTGGTCAATATGACAGTTGGAAACAATAATAATTTTTTTACTTTATAATTGTTGTTTAAAATAAAAATGATCATGGTTAATTAATATAGAAATAAGAGTTGATGGCCTCATCTAGTAGACTCTAGTCGTACAAAGCCCATCTGTTAGAGCTTGGGAAGGAGGTATCATCACTGGGATTTACTCTGGACTAAGCCCAAGCTGAGCTTCAACATGTGAATCTTGAATGGAATCTCTTATAGGATAAGTTCAAGCTAATAGAAATCACCACTCGAGCAATGTTTTCCGAGCCACCCCAAGACTATATCACCATTTCACACCTTACTCTTAGGTCCTATGAAAGTGTTATAAGGGGCTATGTAACGAGGACTTAGTAACTTTATGTAATCCATTTGTATAAATAAAATTGTTATTTCTTATTATGGTAAAATAACTTTTTTTGAATTTCAAATATCAAAATAAATATAGGATGAATTTTTAGAAGTTTCATATTTTTGACGAATATTGAAAAAAAAATAGTATTTTAAAATATTTTTTATACTTTAAATAATTAATAATGTGAAATGATTTTAAAAAATGGACATATATAGTTGTGATTAGTAAGAAATTTAGAGTGATAAGATTAACTTATTTTTTGGTGAATAGTGAATTATGAATAGTAATATTACCCTTATGAATAGTAATGTGACCAATGGAATAGTAACCTCACTTAAAAATGTATAAATATAATTTAGGCATCTTGAATGGTAATGTGATATAAAATCATAAGAAAATAACTATGTTAGAAATTATTAGTTAAGTATTAGTATTTTTTTTGGGTAAATAGTGATTTTATTTAAAAATTAAATATCTCATATTTAGAAAATTATTTTAATAAAATTGAGTTCATTTTTTAATTCATAACATTGATATTAGGTTAGGTTAAATTTATTATATTTTAATAAAATGTTTTATTTTTTGGTGAATAGTAAAAATATAGTTTTTGAGTTTTTGGTGTGTTTTATGACATCATAATGATTTAATATGTAATTTTAAATTTTGGTCAACTAATTTAGATTTAAATATTATATGAGGTTTTCCAAGTTGATAAAACCATGGGAAAATACCATGGTCAAGCCTAAGGTTTTTCAAATACCACTAATGAGGTGTCCCTTGGAAATTAATAAAATATTCCCTCACTTTTGTTATAAATACCAACCCATTCCTTAATTACATTCATTACAAATTTCTCCTCAAAAAAATATCTAGTATTTTTGCATCCCAAGGATTCCTCTCAAGATTCCCTCAATCCCCCTGAGTTCCCTTAGAGTTTTTGAAGTTACTCTTTAAGGTAAGGGAACCTTTTACCCTCCTCTTTTAGTCAAGACTTCCTTTATGTTATTTCTTCTTTACATTATTTTTATGTTGGGCTATATTATTATATATCATTATTTCATTCCATTTTATTTCAAAATTATGAGAGACCCTTTCCACTCTCATTGACTGATTTTCTGAATTTTAAGCGATGCCATTAGGCTGCCAAATTTTCGTAAGGAAATTCTCAACTTCTCTTTTTTCCATTCAAGTTATCTTTTATGTGGTATAACTTTCAAGTTTTCATAAAATGTTCTTATTTATATTTTATTCTGTACCTATACTATATTATGAGTCATTTATGGATGGTATACCCTTGTCCCCTCTCTTTTTAATGTTTTCTAAAACCATGTTGTATAGTCGTTATGCTGTAGAATTTTTGTCTCAAAATATCTCTCTTTTTCTAGAGAAATTCTCTTAATTTATTTATGTTAATACCCAAACATATTTAATTTATAGGTTTATTCATCAATTCATAAAAATTATATACTTTATTTGGTAATTGACATACATAAAATCTTCATACCCTTTCCATTGGTTATAAATGACATAATGATCTTGTTTTTAAGCACTTTTTAAAACGTCCCAATTTTGATATGAAACAAATTTATTTTATTCTCTTTGGGTTATTTATGAAATGTTTGATTATGATATATTTGGATCACATTAAAATAAATACATATTAATGGTTCACCCTGATATCACTCCAATGCATTGGGTAAAGAAATTAATCTCTAGAGATGACAAGTCTTATGATACCTTGGTGAATATCCTTGGTAATTTTTATGGAACCTTGGGGATGGACCTTGGTGATATGTTTATGAATGTCTAAATAAAATGTTTTATGTTTCAAGTTATTTTTACTATTATATGCTTCTTTATCATGCCTTTATGATATTTCTCAAGTTCTTATTGATATTGTTCATGTTCACATGTAAACGGTTTCACTTGTTTTTCTTATTGGGCCTTCTGCTCACCCTTTCTTTTGATGTATGTCCCTAGGTTATGAGATGAAATATATGTACATAGTATGAACCTTGAATAATACTTTCAAGTGTAATAGAATAATGTTTTATGATTTCATGTATTATGTACCTTTTTTCTAAGACACTAGATTTTAAAGATCCTCTGTTTGTAAAATGTCATGAAAAGTTATGTAATAAAAAGGTGGGATTCCATAATTGGTATCAAAGGATAGTTTAATTATTTGTGGAAACTAGTATTTGAAAAATTTAGGAAGAACCCTATAGAAAAGTTTAAATATAGAAAAACTTCCTGGTATTTTGGTGAAATATTAATTAAGTGGTTTCTAAACAATTAAATCCATGTCTGGATACAAACAAGTAGATGTGGCTCTGGAATATATGTATCTAGGGGTGAAATCTGAAAACACCACTTTAAGATAGACTCAAACAAGAATTGGTGAACAATAACGGGTCTTTCTATAGTCCTTTTTTGACACTCCTAGGTAATATGTTTGGTTAATCACAAGCTTTTTATAAATTATTATGAAGTATATAAAGAGAAATGTAATTGTTGTTAAAGAATAATATATTTAAGCATGAAGTTTTAAGACATAAAAATTCTTTATAGTTAAAAAATTCATAACTTAAATAATCTTCTCACTAAGGTTTTATTCTTTTATAAAATGGTGGGTAATAGGAGGAACTGTGCAAATGGTGACTGCAATGAACCATCTATTGATGGCTCTCTGATGGAAGACGGAATGGAAACATTAATGATAATTATGAACCAACTGAATCAAGTTATGGGAAGTAACTTGAATCAATATTAGAGAACAATTTCACCATGAAGGGAACAACTTTTTTATGAGTCCTTTATGCGTCAATGACCACTAAACTATAGTGGATATACGGATTGATTGATTGTTGAATAGTAGATCAGCTCTATCGAGAAGATCTTTTCTATGATCCACTGTTTAGAATAAGAGAAGGTCACCCTTTCTATTTACCGCTTAAAGGGAGAAGCTGATCAGTGGTGGGAACTGGTTAAAAACATGAGGCCAAGAGTGGGTGTTGAAGTTATGCAGTGGTAAGAGTTCATAGGGATATTCTTCAATAAGTAGTTTCCTCATTAGATGAGAACAAAAATAGAGAAGGAGTTTCTCAAGCTAAACCATAAGGAGAATGAATCTGTTGGAATCTATGAGATGAAATTCACAAGACTTTCTAGTTACACCTCAAGATTTGTTATGGATCCTAATATGAAGGTTGATAGATTCTTTGGTGGACTAAGACCTCATCTGTGAAAGAATCTATCCAACCGAGACTATGATAGCTATGAGGAGATTGTGCAGAGTGATATGAAAGTCAAACTGGAGTTCAGTGAGATGCAGTGGTCTCATAAATCCAATGAAAAGAAGAGATAAATGAATCCAAGCTTATAGATGATCTTTGATCATGGAAGAGGAGGAAAAAAAGTTCAATGTTCCACGTGTAATAAATGTGGGAAGAAGCATTTGGGGAACTTCCTGCTCGGGAGCGGGAAGTGATAAAAGTGTGGAAGAGATGGCCATATCATGCAAAATTATTGTAGTGAGGTGAATCCTCAACTTCTCAACACAGAAAACAAAGGGAAAATGGTGTAGGCCCTACCTGATGTCCAATTCTATAATTTTGGACAACTTTGGAACTTTTCCAATCAATTTCCAAATCCAAGGGTAGTGAAGGGGAATCACCATCAGCCTCAACATAGGACAAGGAAGCAAGGTCATGATTTTTCTATCACTATGGATGAATTTAAAGCACCAAATTATGTGATGGAAGGTAGTATTGTTGTTATCTCAAAGATAGAAAGTAATTTTTTTGATTCTGGTTCTACGCATTCCTTTATTTTTTCCAAGTTTTCAAGGAATTTAGAATCAACCTCTGAATTGATAAAAGTAGAGTTATCAATCAAGGCTCATGGTGGGATTATCCAAGAATCATCAGTGTTTTTAAACTCTAGTATTTACTTTATTTATCACAATATTATTGAAAATATAGTAGTCATTACCATGTTGGAATTCGAAATTATACTAGGGATGGACTGGCTCAAAAAATTATAATGCAGAGATCAAATGCAGAATCAAGGAAATCTCAGTAGTATTTAATGGAAAACCTAAAATTATCTTCCAAGGAGAGATATCTCAACCTGATCTTTTCCTAGAATAACCTCCTATATCCTTCTTTATGGAGTTTATCGGTGAAGAAGAAGAAGGAAATTATATTATAAGGATATAAAAATGTCCCCATAGTTCAGGAATACATTGACGTATTTTTTGAGGAGTTACTCAGACCTCCCCTGAAAAGAGAGGTAGATTTATCCATTGAACTCATACCTAGATCTCATCCGATATCAAAGACCCCATATAGGATGAAGAATTTGGAGATGGAGGAATTAAATAAAAAACTACAAGATCTTTTGGAGAAGGGTTTTATCCGACCAAGTGTGTATCCTTGGGGATCACATGTTCTCTTTGTGAAGAAGTATGATGGATCAATGTGTCTATGAATTGATTATAGAGAAATGAATGGGATCACAGTGAAGAACAAATACCCTCTTCCAAGAATTGATGACTTGTTTGACCAAATTTGTAGGGCTCAATTCTTCTCTAATATTGATCTTTGATCTGGTTATCATCAATTGAAGTTGAAGAAGGAAGATATTCTAAAAACTACCTTCCAATTAAGATATGGGTATTCTGAGTTTGTAGTTATTCCCTTCAGACTGACTACTACTCCTACTATTTTTATAGATATGATGAATATAGTATTTAAGGACTACCTTGATAACTTTGTGGAATTTTTTATTGATGATATTATGAAATATTCCAAAAGAAGTAAGGAGCATGAGGATCTTTTAAGGGTTATTTTGAAAACTCTATAGAAGGATAGGCTTTTTGGAAAGTTTAGAAAATGTGAATTTTGGTTACAAAAAGTTGCTTTCTTGGGGAACATTGTAACCAATAAAGGAATCATAGTTGACCCTTAAAAGACAAAGGTTGTAGAGGAGTGGACTCAGCCTATAATAATAACTGGGATTCATAGTTTCCTTGGATTATTGAGATATTATAATTGGTTTTTGAAAAACTTTTCATTACTTTCTAATCCATTAACCAAGTTAACTCAAAAAGGGGTCAATTTAATCTGGATAAAAGAGTGTGAAGAAAGTCTCTAAGGGATTAATAAGAGATTGGTTATTTCACCCATGTTAACTCTACCCTCAAGTGGAGAAGGATTCATTATTTTTAGTGATCCATCTCTAAAAGGGATTCAATGAGTCCTCATACAAAATGAAAAGGTGATTTCTTATGCATCTCGATAGTTGAAGACTCGTGAGAAGAACAATCCTACACATGATCTGAAGATGGTGGTGGTTGTTTTTACTCTGAAGATATAAAGGCACTATATTTATGGGGAGAAGTGTGATATATACACAGACCATCAAATTTTGAAGTATATTTTCATACAAAAGGAATTGAACATGCGACATAAGAGATGGTTAGAACTTATTAAAAACTATGATTGTTCAATTCATTATCATTCCGAAAGAGCCAACAAAGTCATTGATGCATTAAGTCAGAAAGACCTTGTTGTTCTATCCTTGATGAGGATTTAAAGAGATCACTTGATCAAATACCTAGTGAAACTGGACATGGAAATTATATGGGAAGGGACATCATCAACCCTATCCCAAATTATTTATCAACTGGCATTACTAGAGAAGATCAAGAAGGATCATAAATAATATCCTTTATTATAGAAGAAGTTTTTAGATATGAAGGATGAGAAGTTTTCTGAGTTTAATATTTATCAAGAAGGTGTATTGAAATTTCGTACAAGACTATGTGTTCAATCTATTCTATAAATAAAGAAGGAGCTGATGGATGAAGCTCATAGCTCTAATTTCTCTATACATCTTGGAAGCACAAAAATGTATAGGGAACTTAGTGATCATTTTTGGTGGGATAATATAAAAAGGGAGATTATTGACTATACTACAAGGTGCCTAGTATGTTAGAAAGTGAAGGAAGAGAGACAAATTTATTAAAGGGTATTACAACCACTACCCATACCAGCATGGAAGGGAGATAATACCAATAAAGACTTTGTTACTGGTATCCAAATAACTTCTAAAGGAAACAATGTGATATGGGTTATAGTGAACCATCTTACCAAGACTACCCATTTTATATCTATTTGGGAATATTTCTCTCTTGATCTACTTGCTAGGATTTACATGAAGGAAGTGGAAGGCTGCATGAAGTTCCACTTTCTATCGTATTTGATCTTGATCCAAGGTTCACATCAAAATTATGGATAAGTCTTCAACATGCTCTGTGTATTGAATTTAATTTTAGTATGGCCTATCACCCCCAAACTGATGGAAAATATGAAAGGACTATTCAAACACTTGAGAACATGATGAGAACATGCTCAATGTAATTTAAAGGTGGATGGGACAAAAATCTCCCATTAGTTGAGTTCTCTTACAATAATAGTTTTTATTTGAGCATTCAAATGGCACCCTATAAAGATCTATATATGAAGCGATGTAGAACTCCTAATTTTTGGGATGAAGTTGGTGATATAAATCTTCTTGGGCCTAATCTTGTGCAAGATATGACTAAAAAGGTTCATTCCATCCAGAAACACATTAATACTACTCAGAGTCAGAAAAAGAGCTATGCTGACAACTGTCGAAGGGACTTGGAGTTTGATGTTGGTGACAAAGTATTTCTTCGAATATCAACTTGTAAGAGAGTCATGAGGTTTGGGAAGAGAGGGATGCTCATCCCTAGGTACATTTGCCCCTATGAAATCCTTAATCGTGTAGGATTGGTGGCCTATAGGCTTGAACTTTCTCTAAATTTAGCACAATTTCATGATGTTTTCCAAATATCCCTCTTGAGAAAGTACATACCTAACCCTTCACATGTTCTAAATCTAGAGGTGTTACAACTGAAACATGACCTCTCTTATGAGGAGAAGCTGGTGGAGATCTTGGATTGTAGAGACAAGCTTCTAAGCAACAAGACTACCCACCTTGTTAAAGTTTTGTGGAGGAACCACAAATATGAAGAAGTCGCGTGGGAACCAGGGGAGTCTATGCGGCAGAAGTACCCACACCTTTTCTCTTCTGAGTGTATGAGTTGAAATTTTAGGGAAGAAATTTCTTAAGGGGGGAAGAATGTAACAACCCATTCTTTTGAATAATATTTTGTTTCTTGAAAATGTATGTCTTACTATTTCATAATCAATAAAAAATATATAAGTATAAATGAAATGTGACCTTTGGGATTTTACCGCTATATGACCATTGGTCAATATGACTGTTGGAAACAATAATAATTTTTTAACATTATAATTATTGTTTAAAATATAAATGATCATGGTTAATTAATATATAAAGAAGAGTCAATGGCCTCATCCAGTAGACTCAGACCGTACGAAGCCCATCTTTCAGAGCTTGGGAAGGAGGAGGTATCATCATTGGGCTTTACTCTAGACCAAGACCAAGCTGAGATTAAACATGTGAAGCTTGAATAGAATCACCTACGAGAGAAGTTCAAGCTGATAGAAATCGGCACTCAGGCAATGTTGTCTGAGCCTCCCCAAGATTATATCACCATTGCACATATTACTCTTAAGTCATATGCGGGTTTTATAAGGGGATATGTAACGAGACCTTAGTTACTTTGTGTAATCATTTTGTATAAATAAAATTTTTATTTATTATTATGGTAAAATAACTATTTTTTGAATTTCAAAAGTCAAAATCAATCTAGGATGAATTTTTAGAAGTTTTATATTATTGATGAATATTTAAAAAAAATAGTATTTTAAAATATTTTTTATACATTAAATAATTAATAATGTGAAATGATTTTCAAAAAATGGACATATACAGTTGTGATTAGTAAGAAATTTAAATTCTGATAAGATCAACTTATTTTTTGGTGAATAGTAAATTATGAATAGTAATATTACCCTTACAAATAGTAATGTGACAAATGTAATAGTAACCTCACTCATGAAAGTATAAATATAATTTAGGCATCTTTAATGGTAATGTGATATAAAATCATAAGAAAATAACTGTTTTAGAAATTATTAGTTAAGTATTAGTATTTTTTGGGTAAATAGTGATTTTACTTTAAAATTAAATATCTCATATTTATAAAATTATATTCATAAAATGGATTTAATTTTTGAATTCATAACATCAATATTATGTTAGGGTGAATTTATTATATTTTTATAAAATGTTTTGTTTTTCGGTGAATAGTAAAAATACAGTTTTTGAGTTTTTGGTGTGTTTTATGACATTATAATGATTTAATATGTAATTTAAAATTTTGATACACCAATTTGGATTTAAATATTATATTAGTTGTCCCAAGTGGCCAAAACTATGGGAAAATGCCATGTTCAAGCCCATGTTTTTACAAATACCACTAATGAGGTGTCCTTTAGAAATTAGTAAAATATTCACTCACTTTTTCAATAAATTCCAACCCATTCCTTCATTGCTTTCATTACAAATTTCTCATAAACTAATATCTAGTGTTTTACCTCCCAATTATTCCTCCCAATGTTACCTCAATCCACATAAGGTCCCAACCATCAATTTTTTGAAGTTACTCTTCGAGGTAAGGGAACCTTTTACCCTCCTCTTTTAGTCAAGACTTCCTTTATGTTATGTCTTCTGGTTTCCATTTTTTATGTTGGGTTATGTTATTATATATCCTTATTTCTTTCCATTTTATTTCTAAATTATTAGTGACCATTTACACTCTCATAAACTAATTTTATGAATTTTAAGCGATGTCGTTATTTGTAAGGGAATTCTCAACTTCTCTTTTTTCCATTCAAGTTCTCTTTTATGTGGTATAACTTTCAAGTTTCCATAACATGTTCTTATTTCTATTTTATTATATCCATATACTTTATTATGAGTCATTTGTGGATGTTATACCCTTTTACACTCTCTTTTTAATGTTTTCTAAAACCATGTTGTATAGTCGTTATGCTGCAGAATTTTCATCTCAAAATTTCTCTCTTTTTCTCAAGAAACTATCTTATTTAATTTATATGAATACCCAAACCTATTTTATTTCTAGTGGTATTCATCAATAAATAAAAATTATATACTTTATTTTTTAATTGATATACATAAAACCCTCATTCCCTTTCCATGGGTTATAAATGACATAATGATCTTGTTTTAAGCACTTTTTAAAATGTCACGATTTTGATATGAAACCCATTTCTTTTATTCTATTTGGGTTATTTATGAAATTTTTTATTATGATATAGATGGATCACGTGAAAATAAATACATATTAAGGGTTTGACCTAATATCACTCCAATTCATTTGGTAATGAAATTAATCTCTAGAGATGACAAGTCTTATGATACCTTGGTGAATAACCTTGGTAATTTTTATGACACATTGGGGATGGACCTTGATGATATGCTTATGAATATCGAAATTAAATTTTTTATCCACGATATCAAGTTATGTTTCAAGTTATTTTTATTATTATATTCCTCTTTATCATTCCTTTATGATATTCCCCATGTTCTTATTGATATCTCTCAAGTTCATATGTAAACAGTTTCACTTGTTTTCCTTATTGGGCCTTCTGCTCACCCCTTCCTTCGATGTATGCCCCCAAGTTATGAGATTAAATAGATGTACATAGGATAAACCTTGAATAGACCTTTCAAATTTAATATAATAATTTTTTATGTTTTCATGTATTATGTACCTTTTTTCCAAGATACTAGACTTAAAAGATCATCTGTTTATAAAATGTCATGAAAAGTTATGTAATAAAAGGGCAGGATGCCATAGATATAGTGAGTAGTTTATAATAAACCATGCCATTATGAGTTCAAAAAATCATGAGAAATTTAAATTTTTTTTCTTATGTGGTTTTAAGGAGGGATTGTGATTTATTTTATAAAAGTATCTTAGAATAATTTTCTAACCACTTTTTTCATCCTAGAATAGTATGTTTACCCTAGGGAGGGAGTTTGGTGGAATTTTGAGGCATTTTTATTTTCACAGAATATTTAATATTAAATTATTTAAATATTAATTAAATTTTCATTTTCAATTAGTGATATAAATTTTATATATCCAAAAATTAAGATTCTAACTTTATGTTTGATTTTGGAGTGGGGGTTTTACCTAAGAAAGGTATAAACCCATCATAGGCACCGAGGTCAAGCCTGAGACCTTTTTATTTTTTCCCCTTTTTTTCCTTTCTTATTTCATTTTTATTTTTCTTTTCCTCCTATATATGGATTTTTGTGCATGATAAGAGGAACTCCACCTTTTTACATGACTATATGAGAGGAAGTATATGTATATTCAGAGGGTGTCACCATCATCTTTATTCAATGAGATAGATCAGGTTGTGGAGACTGTGGAATGTGAATCTGGCACTGAAGCATCGACATTTTGATCCCCGATGTATTTCATTCATTTATGTTTTCACTGGTCACTCCATAGTTTAGTTTTTTTAAGTTTTAATACCAATAATCTATTTTTAGGGACCCTTTGAGGTTCATTTCATAGTGTTTTAGGTAAATCAGAGGTTTCAGGGGCTTCACCAGGGTTTTCTATTTAGGTAAACCCAACCACATTATGTGTGATTCAAGAACACACATTGTGTGTTATTAATTTTGGATGTGGGGTTGAATATGAGGGTTACAAAGAATTTGTGATTGGAACATTCCATGTACATACACTCAATGTGTGGATTAATGCACTACCAAACACCCAATGTGGGAGCACATTGTCATTTAAGTTACACAACCAAATCTTGTGTACGAAACATAGCTAGAGTCCATGTGGAGTACTTTTTTAGTGGTCATGTGGGTCACAAGGCCAAGTACCCCATACATAGTTCATGTTGTGTAGGGCTATTTCACATCATGTACTTAGGGATTACATGTCGGGATTCATTTAAGTACATGTACAGGGAATATTACTGGGTGTACACACCATGTATAAGAGTTACACATCATGTACCCCCCCCCCTCCCCACCTGTGGTCGTGTTTCACTTGTCTTCTCACACCTAAGATGGATTTGGACTTTTAGGTAGTCCATTATAATTGTTTTTTCACATGGAACATGTTAGTATATACCTTGAAGTGATTATAGGTTGTGGTGAGTCGGTTTGGGTTGGTTTGAGGTTGGAGAGAGGATTCCTTTTGGGTTCTAGTTTTAGAACCCTCTTAAGGGTAGTGTATTATTTGAGGCCCTATCGAGGGTTGTGTTCTCATTGGTTGTCTTGGATTGGTAATTTTAAGGGGTTTAGTTTGAGGTTCTTCATATGGTTCCCAAAAATTAGGATTATATAGTGACTTGTCTTGGGAATGATAAGGGTTTTAGAGTGAGATATTTTGGTTGGTCCTTGGATATTGGGACTAATTTCTTGAGGTTTAGATCTAATTATTGAGGTTTATTTTGGTGAGATCCCTTAGGTTGGAGTGATGTTGTAGGGTTTCGGGGATGGTTAGGTTCCGTTGACTAGAGTTTGAGATGGGTCTGAGGGACCCGTTGAGGATTCCCTTGTGGTTGTGGTGTTGTTTGAGGTTTCCCTTATGGAAATGGTGATCTTTGAGGTTTCCCTTATGGGTGAGGTGTTACATGGTGATGGGTTCTATTATATAGAGGATATTTGAGGTTTCTTATTATGGGATTTTTCTGAGGTTTTGGTCATGTTGTAGGATCCCCTTGTAGGTGTTTTGTTCTTATTATGGTTCAGAGGACTGCTAAGGGTACCACATGAGTTGTTAGTCTCAAAAGGGTCAATTCTAGGTTTAGTGTTTGAGGTAATGGGTTCTAATTTAGGATAACCATTTTCCTTATGGTTTGAGTCTTCTCTTAAATTTGGATGTGATATGAGACATTTTGTATCTATTAGATTGGGTGTTGGCCCCTGAGTTTGATTGGATGCTCTCCTCTATTGGTCAATTGTTATTTGGTGGTCATATGGAACTTATGGATGATCTATATAAGGGTTACTACTATAAATTTACCCTATACCAATAGTTTTAAACATTATTATAAGATAGGTAACCATTGGAATAACCTATACCAGTAGTTCCCTAAACTGTTGGGTGTCTAGGTTTAGGGATATCCCTATACCAATGGTTTCCTTGAAACTGTTGGTATAGGTCACCTAAATTTCTATTTATCCAGTGGTTGTATTAAAATATTTGTATATATTCTATCCCAATGGATTTTTAAACCATTGGTATAGTTTTCCATCACCAAGGAATCTACCAGCACCCCCCATCTTGGACCATAACTATCACGCACCCCAAATACCTACACCCATACCCCAAACAATTGGTGGCTAATATAGAAAAAATAAGAAACAAATTAATGCATTGAACTAGTTATAATACACATTTAAAATAGAACATATATTTTATATTTTATATTTAACAAAAACAAATCATAACACATATATGAAATCACATTCATTCATCAAACATCAAATGTCATAAATATTAGTCAAAAATATATAGGATCAATCTCTATCTCATGACCACCACTATCATCACCATCATCACCAACATAATTTCCACCATCATCAACACCATAACCATTATTATCACCATCATCATCCCCATCAACATCAACATCACCATCACTATCACCATCACCATTGCTTGGTGCATCATATAACGAATGCATCGTTGACATGCATATATCAAAAACAATGATGGTATCTGGTGTAAGTGATAGAAATAATTCTTCCATAAATTTTATAAAAAAAATGTCCTTTTGACTTTGTTCATGCTTCTTTATGGCTATTTTTAGCCTTTTCTACATTTTTATGATCCTTTTATGCCTCTGCGTGATCTATTTCCAACTTGGTGCTACAAAAACTATTAGAGGTACTTGAAGTGGCCCAATATCTAGTGGAAAAATACTCTTTACTGGTTGAAATCATACTCTCCTATGGTGATTATCTCCTAATATTTGGGGTAAATTATCATTTGGACCAAATTTTTTAGCTTCCTACTCATTAAGGGCCTCCAAAGCACACTATTTATAATATGAATAAACTATTTAGTTTCAAAATATATATTAAAATTTGAAAGTATAAAATTAAAAATTATAATATTTTATTGTATCTATTGATTTATAGCACTTCCATCTTTATTATTTATGCTTAAACGAAACAATTTTTATTGAGGCACACAACCTTCAATGCTAAATACTACCCTATACAATGACATTTAATGTAGAAAATAATTATTCATTAATAAATTATGTTTTAACATAATTAACTCATTTTAACCAATATTTACCTATCAATAACCAGAAATAATTGAAAACAAAATCACAAAAATGTACTGTATTATACCGAACTATGTGAAACTATAATCAATCAAACCAAAATAAAAAAATGTATTGTTTTTGTGAAGCTATATTTAGATTATTTTGTATTATTATTATATTGGGTAAACTTAATTTTTTATTTGTTCGATGATGTTTGGATGAATTCAGTACGATTAAGAATTTTTTTAATTAAATTTTACACTTATAGATCCAATTCATATTTTTTTTATTTGATTAAGACTCTTAATGTGTAGTTTAAATATGGTGATGTTGGTTATAATGACCCATAATTTACATACATTGTTATTACTTCATAATTGAAGCATACTTATTACAACATATAACAAAACCATGATAGGACCGTATAGGTATAGTGTCTTTAGAAACTGGGAAACATAAACGATTGGTTCATAAATCATCTACATTGTCTTCCGTTTATTTCATTATATCTAGAGTCCCTTTTGTCATATCCTACTTAATAACCTTCTTCCTGACTTGGGTAAAAGAAAACATAAAAAATGGTGATCTAAAATTCTTAGTAAGGTTAAACAAATAAAATATCTATCATATCATATTCATAAGAACATAACATTTTGAAAATCGTAACCTGTAAAAGAGATCATAATATCATGACATGGGATAAATAATAGTAGTGAAATGCAATCCCAATAATAATAACTTAAAACATGAAACTTTGTGTAATACACAAATAATCATAGAAAATCATTTCATATTAGTCAAGACTCATTTCCAAGACCATCATAGCAGACAGAGTCTATTACTGAACGGAGTTCAATCCTCGTTCCAGTCCTGTATCACTGAACCGGATTAACTTGCCATTCCATCCATGTCTATCTAATGAGATATTAATCTTTACCCAATGCATTGGAGGGATATATAGGTCCCAACAATCTCATAAAGAAACCATTCTTATGTGTGCCATAAAATCATAAATCATACATCATATCATAACCCATGTAATAAAAATGGGATTCTTAAACATCATGTCATCATAACATAATCCATATAAGATAAAGGACTTCATAAAAATAATTTCATCATAACATAATCAAATAAATGTAATAATAGGGATAGAAACCAATCCCTATATCATATTATATGGAAAATAATTTTTATAAAACACTTAAACTCAGTTCTTGAGGAAAATATCATTTCCTCTTCAAAATCATTTTCTTTTATCAAAATGAAATACAATTTTAAAGAAATTAATTTTTGTTGAAAATAATCATTAAATATTGCATAGTAAGATTCATGTAAATAAGGAATTGTGAAACTATAAAAACATGTTCATTCCGTATAAGTTAAAAAAAACTTTCTTCTCGTACTTTGGCTGGAAAAGTCAAAAAGTATCTCGTACTGAAAACAAAAAAAGATTCCTTTAATATCTTTTAATAAAATTTTCACAAATAGGTAAAATTGGATTTAAAAATTTTTAAGAGGATATAAATAAAATTACATATTGAGAAAACATGGGTGTGGTTGATAAATATGCCCTAGTAAATACCGAAGTATAAATAATCTCGGATAAAAATTGAGATTGTGAGATTTTCCCTTACCTTAGGTCTGATATGATTTGTATGTATCTGAACCTCCTATATAATGATTTAAATAATTTTATGAATCTATTAAAGGATCATAATTATTTTTATGATAACATTTATGATCATATTTTCATCTGTTTATTAGTAACATTTCATTGTTACTCGTTGTTTGGGTATTAACTGCTTTATTTTTATACGTATGTTTTGTCGGATAAGTTCATATTCCTATTTTTAGGTTATAGTTGTATCATTTACATAATGGTATTAGTATAATATATATCATATTTATTCATTCAATTCATTTATATAATCATGGTTTAATTAAGATCATGTAGATTGAATCACATCGCACTGTGGAGACGGTAAGTCGTACGTACGCACGAGCGACGATATTGTTCCCATAATTATTGAATGGTATAGGAGTGGATGATAGAATATATCATAATTAGTATCATGTTATAATAATAATATATAACTATTATTTACACCATTATATCCATCCAAGTAAGGTGGTGGTGGAAAACAGATTACACCACGGCGTGGAGACGGTATTCCGTACGTCCGCACGCGCGGTGATTTCATTTTCCATAGGATGGATAGAAGGTGAAATAGGGTTGTTTCATATTTATAATAACATATCAGTATATTATTGATTCTGATGTTATTACTTTATAATGAAACAAATAAAGAATATTAAGTAGAAGAAGAAATAAATTTGAAAGAATCGGTAAAGGATATTACCTCTTCTTCGACGCGCCTCTTTTAAACCTCCTCTTAGGGAACTAAAGTTGGTCTTTAAAGAAGACCAGTACCTCTAGTATGTTTCTATGGAAGTGGATAAGAGAAATGGACAGGGTTTTTTCGAGGTTGAAGGATCAAAATGTTGTGAAGAGGAGAGGGAAGAGGTGCCCTTTTATAAGGGAGGAGAGGGGCACCTTTGGAAACATAAAAAATATTAATTTATAATAAATTCAAACCCCACATAAAAATGTCCAAAAATGACTCAATTCGAATATGAGATAATATAGGGTTGTAATGTCATCAACCAATAAAATTTATACATGTTTGGAATTTATTTTAAACCTTATCAACTTGATTTTTCATTATTTAATCTATTTAATTTTATTTGTGGTAATAATATTCTAAATTCTAAATTGTTATAAATAATTACATATGTGTTGTGAATTTTCCATAATTGGATACTTTATGAAATTTTAGACCATATAAATTTTAATTTTTAATTTTTTTAATATTTTTGTGATTTTTTAAACAATTTTATAATATGTTATTTTTATAAAATAACAATAGTGTTAATTTTGACACTATTCATTTATTTGCATTTAAATAAAATCCACGCAGAGAATATATTCAAACCAAAATATTTAATAGATTCATAATATTTCATATTAATCTATAAAATTTTTGGAGAACATTAATTAGTTCATATAATATTTATTTTAATATTTTTAAAACCGTTTATTTGATATTTCAATCAATAAAATAATTTCTACATCACTATTGTTTCATCATTAATGATAATTATTTAATCCCTAAAAATTCTAAATAAATTCTCATGATGTATATAATTTTATTATATTTCTATAAACTATTTATATTTGAATTTTTATGAATTTTATCACTAAATTGAAATTATTACACTTATAAGATATAAGAGAGTGACATGTTGTCACTTTCTTTGGTTTTAATAATAATTATATCATTTTCATGGTAAAAAGTCTATGAAACAAATATATTCTAACCCTTAGGTGATATGGGTCTATTTTTATTCCTCCAATAGAATTTTTTCATGTGGTAGGGTAATTTTATAATCTTATTTTTTACCTTTAATTACTCGATTTACTTTTAACTATAGTAAATAAAAAATTATCGTAGTTATTATTCATAATGTCAAAAAAATAAAAGTAACCTATTAAAAAAATTTGGACCCACTGAATCCAAATATGGAATCCATTTTTCAAAATTCAAAACATATAAGTTGCAGAAATTAATTTAAAATTAATCTCGTTGTTAAGAAAACGGGTTTTAAAATTCAAAACATTGTCAAAGATTGAAATGTTTTTATCTATGAATTCAATGTAAAATTAATGGTAATGACATAAATTATATTAAATGGTAAAAATATATTCTATTTATACTTTAAAACAATTAAATTTTATGATTTAACCATATAAAATATCTTGATGAAAAAAGTTGTTTTTAAGAAAAATTTAGTGTATTTTTACTATTCATCAAAATATGAAAGTTATCAGACTAGTATCAAAATTTTATCCACTGTAAATTTTTATATCCTGATTCAAAAGAAGAAGTTTATTTTTGTAAAATTGAACTTATAAACTTTTCAAAAATTAGATTTAAAATGGGTGCGCCATCAAAAGGCGGTAAAACTGCATTTTTTGAAAAATACTTCTTTTATCTGAAAAATTGATTTTGTTTTCATACCTCATTCTAGAAAATGTAGAAGATGAATTATAATGTTATAAAATTAAAAATTTATTTAATACTATTCATAACGGATAGTTCATAATATTATAATAATATATCATTTTTTTAGTGAAACTCGGTATTGCGTACAACGCAAGCTATCGAGGAAGGTTACTCTTGCATGTAACGCAAGCCAAGCTAGTGTTGTGTGTAGTGAAAGATTCCTTTGTTGTTTCATATAACATAAGATATATATATATATATATATATATATATATATATATATATTTCTCATAAAATCTCAGGGTGTTACATTCTACCCCCCTTAAAATGAATTTCACCCTCGAAATTCGCAACTTCGTAACAAACAGATGAGGATACCTCTCACTCATCATATCCTCAAGTTCCCATGTAGCTTATTCTAATTAGTGGTTCCTCTATAAAACTTTAACCAAGCGAGTGTTCTTGTTTCATAGAACTTTTTCGCTACAGTCCAGAATCTCTATCAGTTGTTCTTCATAAGAAAAATCTTTCCCTAGCAGTACAACTTCTAAGCTTAGTACATATGAAGGATTAGGTATGTACTTTATCAGGAGAGATACATGGAACACATCATGAACTTGAGAGAGATTTGGTGGAAGTGCCAATCAGTAAGCTATCTTCCCAACACGATCCAGTATTTCGAAAGGACCGATATACCTGGGGTTCATCTTTCCCTTCTTTCCAAATCTCATTACTCTCTTCCATGGAGATATTCGTAAGAACACATTATCACCCACTTCAAACTCTAGGTCTTTTCTTCGATTATCGGCATAACTTTTTTTTCAACTCTGATTTTATCTTATGTGTTGTTGTATAGATCTGACTTTTTTTGTCATCTCATCAACAAGATCAGGTCCCAATATCTTTCTATCCCCAACTTCATCCCAGAAAGTTTGAGTTATACATTTCTTTACATAGAGAGCTTCATAAAGAGCCATCTGAATACTGGGGTGAAAGATATTATTATAAGAAAATTCAACCAAAGGTAGGTGTTGATCCCAACCACCTTTGAAATTCATAGAGAAAACTCTCAAAATGTCTTCCAAAGTTTGAATTGTCCTCTCAGACTGACTGTCTGTCTGAGGATGATAGGTAGTGTTGAAACATAACTCTGTATCCAGATCATGCTGAAGACTTTTCCAGAACTTCGAGGTAAACCTTGGATCCCAATCAGATATAATGTAAAGTGGTACCCCATGAAATCTTACCACTTCCTTTATATATATCTTGGAAAGCTGATCAAGAGATAAATCTTCTCTAATAGCAATGAAGTGTGCCGATTTCATAAGACGATCAACTATAAACTAGATAGCATTATTGCCTTTGGATGTTTTGGGAAGTCCAATGACAAAGTACATAGTGATGTTTTCCCATTTCCATTCTGGTATGGGTAATGGTTGTAACATCCCCTTAGACTTCTGTCTCTCAGCTTTAACTTGCTGACAAACCAAGCATCGAGAGACATATTCGGTGATATCTCGTTTCATTCCATCCCACAAAAAGTACTCTTTTAGGTCCCTGTACATCTTTGTACTTCCAGGATAAATAGAGAATGAAGAACTATGAGCCTCATCCAATAGCTCCTCTAATTCTTGTATGGGATGAATACAGACAGGTTTCTAGAACATTATTATCCCATTACAATCAAGATTGAATTCAGGAACATTTCTCACCTTCTTTTGTAGCCCAACATCCTCCTTCTGCGCCTCTTTAATCTTTACTTGTATAGATGGTTGAACATTCATTTGAGAAAGATAAGATATCTCTCCATTCAATAAAATTTCAAGATCCATCCTTTGTAAATCCATAAATATTGGATCTTTTGTGATCCTCATCAGGGATAAGCTAGAATGGTCTTATCGAATTAATACGTCTTCCACCTTGTTTGATTTCCTAGGGTGGTAATGTATGGAGTAGTCGTAATCCTTAATCAGCTCCAACCATCTTCTTTGGATCATATTCAGCTCCTTTTGTGTGAAAATATACTTTAAACTTTTATGATCAGTATAAATATCACACCTTTCACCATAAAGATAATGCCTCCAAATCTTTAATGAAAAGATTACCGCAGTTAACTCCAAATCATTAGTTGGGTAATTTTTCTCATGGATTTTCAACTGTCGTGAGGAATAAGCTATCACCATATCATTTTTCATGAGAACACACCCCAGCCCTTTCTTTGATGCATCACTATAGATCACAAACCTTTCTCCATGACAAAGTAGTGGGAGCATAGGTGCACTGGCTAACCTTTTTTTAGATCTTTGAAATTCTCTTCACATTCTTTCATCCAAACAAACTTAACTCCTTTCTGAGTCAATTTGGTGAGTGGGTTTGATAATCTTGAAAAATCTTTCACAAAACATCGATAATACCCAGCTAAACCAAGAAAACTTTGGATTTCAGTTACTATTTTTTGTCTCGACCATCTTTCAATAACCTCCATTTTTTGCTGGATCCACATATATCCCCTCTTTTGATATTATGTGACTCAAAAATGAAACTTTTTGAAGCCAAAATTTACACTTGGTAAATTTGGAATAAAGCTTCTCCTTTCTCAGGGTCTTCAATACAATTCTCAAGTGATCTTCATGTCCTTCCTTGATCTTTGAATATACAAGAATATTGTCTATAAAGACTACCACAAACTGATCAAGATAGTCTCTAAAGACTCTATTCATTAGATCTATGAAGATAGAAGGGGCATTAGTAAGACCAAAAGGCATCACTATAAATCCATAGTGTCCAAACCTTTTATGGAAAGCCTTCTTTGGTATATCCTTATTTTTGACCCTTAATTGATGATACCCTGAATGAAGATCAATCTTGGAAAAGTATTGAGCTCCACGTAGTTGGTCAAATAAGTCACCAATGTGTGGGAGAGGATATTTGTTCTTGATGGTGATAATGGAAAGTTCTCGATAATCAATGCATAGTCTCATTGATCCATCTTTCTTCTTAAAAAACAGAACAGGTGCTCCCCAAGGTGATTCACAAGGGCGTATGAATCCCTTATCAAGATTCTCTTGGAGTTGCTTCTTTAATTCCCGCAACTCAATTGGGGCCATTCTATAAGGTGTCTTTGAAATGGTCATAGAACCCGGTATGAGTTCTATTGAAAACTCAACTTCATGATTTGGTGGAAGACCTAGAAATTCCTCTGGAAAGACATCATCAAACTCCCTTACAATGGGCATATTCTTAATTGTGAGTTTTTATCCAACAATTTGAGATAAATAACCTTCATTTATTGGAATCAAGACCCATAAGATGGAATAAATTTCCACTGGAAGGTTATATTCATACTTGCATCAATAAATGATCATAGATTGATTAGGAATATGAAATGTGACTTCCCTTCTTTGGAAATTTATATGAGCTCCATATAAAGAAATCCAATTCATGCCAAGAATCATATCAAATTCCACTATAGAAAGGATCACAAGATTTGTAGGAAGCACTTTCGCAAAAACTTCAACAGGAGAATAATTGTAAACTTTTGATGCGATTGTTGTGCCATTAGGAGCTGTCACAGCTAACTCAATATCTAATTGTTGAGGAAGTACAGTGATACCCATAGAAAATTCTTCAGAAATAAAAGAGTGGGTGGATCCAGAATCAAATAAAACATTTTCTACTTTAGAGTGGATGGTAAGTGTCCCCTTCACTACTTCGTTATCATACTCCACATCACCGATAGAAATTGCATGTGACTTTCCTTTGTCTTTGGAATTAAGAGTTTGTTGACGTCGATCATCAACAACGACCCTTGGATTAGGGAATTAATTAGCATAATGCCTCATTTCCTTGCACTTGTAACATTGAAGTGTAGGAGGTTCATTTTATGTATCTCTTTATTTGTTCGCATCATTAGATATATTCTTCCCATTAATTAGACATTAAATTTCCCTATGACCTTCTTTTCCACATTTAAAACCTTTACTTGTCCCTTTAAGACAATTCCCTCCATGTTTCTTTCCACACTTTTAACATAAGGTAAAATTATTCTTCTTTTCAGTGTGGTCTTTATATTTTCCTTTGAATTCAATTTTCCTATTCTTATCAAACCCATATGACTGATGGGTTACTCTAATCTTCATCTCAACCTTGAGAGCACATTGAAAAATTTCTTCGTAGCTATTGAAGTCCCTTATGGATAACGCCCTTAGAAGACTTGGTTTTAAGCCACTAAAGAATCGATCGATCTTACTCTGAGGTTGGATAATAATTCTGGAATCATACCTTGCAATTCTTGAAAAATTTGCTTTGTAGGTACCAATAGATTCATCATCCTTTTGCTTTAGTTCAAAAGACTTATTCTCTATCTTTGTTCAAAGAATACGAGGGAATTACTTATTGAAAAATATGTTCTTGAACTCGTCTCATTCCATGGACTCAATTTCATCTCTTTTACTTGTATTATTGATAATATTCCACCATTGATCAGCTTCACCTTCCAAACGATATACTACTAAGATGACTTTATCATGTTCAGAACATTGTAGAACTGAAAATATCTTTTTAGTGGTATTTATCCATTGTTCATCCACTAATGGATCAGAAGACCTACTGAATGAAGCTGGACACTGCCTCATGAAGGATTCAACAGAATGTTTCTCCTTCCTTCACTTGTTTGGAAGTCCAGCTTGATTCATAGCTTGAGAAAGTTGTGTGAGCATGGATACAAGATTTTTCATTCCATCTCCCATAACATTTGGTTTCTCAGGGGGACAATAATTGCATTTCCCATCACATTCAGCATTAACACGGTTCCTTCGGGTTCCATCCATTGACTAAAACCAAGAATCATAGTGTGAGAAACACTAATTACAACAAGGAAACCACATAATTAGTAATAAAATTTCACAGTTTAGGTCTTATCATTGGTTATTCATGGCCATTTCTAAAACACTAATATTGTGTTCTATGCTTAGACATATCCTTAGGGTTCTTACTAAGGCGTTCACATCTTAGTTTCAAAAGGTTAACTATAACTTTCCTCTAATACTATCTATAACGACCCATACTTTACATACATTCTTATTACTTTAGAATTGAAGCATACTTATTACAACATATAAAAAAACCATGATAGGACCATATTGGTATAGTGTCTTTAGAAACTGGGAAACATAACAATTGGTTCATAAATCATCTACATTTTCTCCCATTTATTTCATCATATCTAGAGTCCCTTTTGGCATATCCTACTTAATACCCTTATTCCTAGACTGGGGAAAATAAAATGTACAAAAGGGTGAGCACAAATGCTCAATAAGGGTAAAAAAAGGAAATATCAATCATATCATATTCATAAGAACATAACATTTTGAAAATCTTAACCTACAAAAGAGATCATAATATCATGAAATGGGATAAATCATAATAATGAAATGTAATCCCAATAATCATAAATTAAAATATGAAACTTTGTTTAATACACACATAATCATAGAAAATAATTTCATATTAGTCCAGACTCATTACCAAGACTATCATAGCGGAAAAAGTCCATTACTGATCCGAGTTCACTCCTTGTTATAGTCATGTATCACTGAAGCGGATTAACTTGTCATTTCAGCCATGTCTATCTCATGACATATAAATATTTACCCAATGCATTGGAGGGATATATAGGTCTCACCCATCTCATAATGAAACCATTCTTATGTGTGCCACAAAATCATAAATCATACATCATAGCATAATCCATGTAATAAAAATGGTATTCTTAAACATCATGTCATCATAACATAATCCATATAAGATAAAGGACTTCCTAAAAATAATTCCATCATAAAATAATCAAATAAATGTAATAATAGGGATATAAACCAATCCCTATATCATCTTAGATGGAAAATAATTTTGATAAAACACTTGAACTCAGTTCTTGAGGAAAATATCCTTTCTTCTTCAAAATAATTTTCTTTTCTCAAAATGAAATGAAATTTTAAAGAAATGAATTTTTGTTAAAAATAATCATGAAATATTGCATAGGAAGATTCATGGAAATAAGGTGTTATGAAACCATAAAAATTCATTCATTCCATATGAGTTAAAAAACATTCTTCTCATACTTTTTCTAGAAAAGTCAAAAAGTATCTCGTATTGAAAACGACAAAAGATTCCTTTCATATATTTTACAAAAAAATTTAACCAATAGGTAAAATTGGATTTAAAAAAATTTAGGATTATATAAATAATATTACATATTGAGGAAACATGGATGTGGATGATAAATATGCCCCAGTAAATACCGAATTATAAACAATCTCGGATAAAAATTGAGATTGCGAGATTTTCCCGTACATTAGGTCCGATATGATTTGTATGTATCTGAAACTCCTTTATAATGATTTTAATGATGTTAAAGATCTATTAAATAATCAAAATTATTTTTATGATAACATTTATGATCATATTTTCATTCTTTTATCAGTAACATTTCATTGTTAATCATTGTTTGGGTATTAACTGCTTTATTTTCATACGTATGTTTTGTCGGATAATTTCATATTCCTATTTTTAGGTTATAGTTATATCATTTACAGAATAGTATTAGTATAATATATATCAAATTTATTCATTCAATTCATTTATATAATCATGTTTTAATTAAGATCATGTAGAACGAATCACATCACACCATGGAGACGGTAATCTGTACGTACGCACGAGCGACGATATCGTTCCCATAATTATTGAATGGTATAGGAGTGGATGATAGAATATATCAGAATTAGTATCATGTTATAATAATAGTATATAGCTATTATTTACACCATTATACCCATCCAAGTAAGGTGGTGGTGGAAAACAGATTATACCACGGTGTGGAGACGGTATTCCGTACATACGTAGGTGCGGTGATTTCGTTTTCCGTAGGATGGATAGAAGATGAAATAGGGTTGTTTCATATTTATAATAATATATAAGTATATTATTGATACTTATGTTATTAATTTATAATTAAAAAAATAAATAATCGGAATTATAATAAGAAATAAATTTGAAAGAATAGGTAAAGGATATTACCTCTTCTTCGACGTGACTCTTCTAAAACTCCTCTTAGGGCACTAAAGTGGGTCTTTGAAGAAGACCAGAACCTCTAGTATGTTTATAGGAAAGTGTATAATATAAATGGATAGGTTTTGTTTGAGCTTTAAGGCTCAAAATTTTGTGAAGAGTAGAGGGAGGAGGTTCCCTTTTATAAGGGAAGAGAGGGGCACCTTTGGAAACATAAAAAATATTAATTTATAATAAATTAAAACCCCACTTAAAAACCTCCAAAAATGAATCAATTAAAATATGAGATGAGATAGTGTTGTAATCTCATCAACCAATAAAATTTAGACATGTTGGGAATTTATTTTAAACCTTATCAACTTGATTTATCCTTATTTAATCTATTTAATTTTATTTGTGGTAATAATATTCTAAATTTTAAATTATTATAAATAATTAATTATGTGTTGTTAATTTTCCATAATTGGATACTTTATGACATTTTCGACCATATAAATTTTAATTTATAATTTTTAAATATTTTTGCGATTTTTTAAACAATTTTATAATATGTTATTTTTATAAAATAATAATAGTGTTAATTTTGACACTATTCATTTATTTGCATTTAAATAATATCCACACAGAGAATATATCCGAAAAAAAATATATTTAATAGATTTATAATATGTTATATTCATCTAGAAAATTTGTGTAGAACATTAATTAGTTCATATAATATTTATTTTAATATTTTTAAAATCATTTATTTGATATTTTAATCAATAAAATAATTTCTACATCACTATTGTGGCATCATTAATGATAATTATTTAATCCCTAAAAATTCTAAATAAATTATAATGATGTAGATAATTTTATAATATTTCTCTAAACTACTTATATTCTAAGTTTTATGAAGTTTATCACTAAATTAAAATTCTTACACTTATAAGATATAAGAGAGTGACATGTTGTCACTTTCATTGGTTTTAATAATAAGTATATCATTTTTATGGTCAAAAGTCCATGAAACGAATCTATTCTGACCCTTAGGTCATTTGGGTCTACTTTTATTCATCCAATAGAATTTTGACAGGAGGTATCATAATTTTATAATCTTATTTTTACCCTTAATTACCTGATTTACATTTAACTATAGTAAATAAAAAATTATCGTAGTTACTATTCATAATGTCAAAAAAATAAAAGTAACCTATTAACATAATTTAGACCCACTGAATCCAAATATGGAATCCATTTTTTAAAATTCAAAACACATAAGTTTCAGTAATTAATTCAAAATTAATCACGTTGTTAAGAAAACGGGTTTTAAATGTCAAAACATTATCAAAGATTGAAATGTTTTTACCTATGAATTCAATGTAAAATTAATGGTAATGACATACATTATATTAAATGGTAAAAATATATTATATTTATACTTTAAAACCATTAAATTTTATCATTTAACCTTATAAATTATCTTGATGAAAAAAGTTGTTTTTAAGAAAAATTTAGCATATTTTTACTATTCATCAAAATATGAAAGTTATTAGAAAAGTATCATAAATTTATCCACTGTAAATTTTTATATCCTGATTCAAAAGAAGAATTTTATTTTGTAAAATTTAACTTATAAACTTGTCAAAAATTATATTTAAAATGGGTGCGCCATCAAAAGGCAGTAAAACTATATTTTTTGGAAAATACTTCTTTTACCCGAAAAATTAATTTTGTTTTCATAACTCATTCTATAAAATGTTTAAGATGAATTATAATGTTATAAAATTAAAAATTCATTTAATAATATTCATAATGGATAGTTCATAATCTTATAATAATATATCATTTTTTTAGTGAAACTCGGTATTGCGTACAATGCAAGCTATCGAGGAAGGTTACTCTTGCGTGTGACGCAAGCCAAGCCAGTGTTGTGTGTAGTGAATGATTCCTTTGGTGTTGCGTATAACATAAGATATATATATATTTCTCATAAAATCTCAGGGTGTTACATTGGTTAAGTTCAGTTAATTTCTATTTTTTAATTTCATTATGTTCAATTATGTTTGAATCACAATAGTTTTATTATACTTAGTTTAGTTTAGTTTTTTTAGTATGGTTTGGGTCAATCCAAGTTAAATAAATTCAGGTTAATGTTTATCAGTTAGGTTAAATTTGATTTATTTCACATTAGATCGGGTTGTTTAGGTTTATGTTAGGTTATATGATTCCACTTTAATTATATTAGCTTCAATTAACATTTATTCAATTTTTTTGGTTTAGTTTAATTCAATTTAATACAATTCAATTTAGTTTAGATCTATACAATTTAATTCATTGGGTGAAGTTTAAATTGGTTTAGTGTGGTATAAATCTAGTTTATGAGGTTTAATTGATTAAAATTCCATTTAATAAAATTTATTTTGGTTAGATTCATCAATTTTCAATTTTATAGTTTTAGTTCAGTTGGTTTTGATTCAATTTAGATAGGTTTAGTTTGTTTCAATTTGATTTATTTTGGATCAATTTGGGTTAGTTCATTAGAATTTAGTTTGCTTTATTTTATTTTAATTCATGATATATTGATACAATTCTATTTTTTTTCCATTTTAGTTTCATGTGGTCTCATTTTATTCATTTTGGTTTGGTTTGGTTTGGTACATTATGCATCAGGTCCTATTACATCATTCTAGGTTAGTATAATTTTATTTTATGTATTCATGTCTAGTTTTATGTTATTTAATTCAGTTAATTATTTTTTGATTCATCTTTTTTGGTTTAAATCATATCATTTTAGTTTTTTTATTCAATTCAGTTGGTTTTGATGTAGTTTGGGACAATTCAAGTTAGGACAGGTTGGTTTGGTTCCCTTCAATTCTATCTAGTTTAATAAGGTCTATTCAGTTCAATTTTGATTAATTAAATTTATTTTAGTTTGATTCAATTCAAATCAATTTGGTTTAGATCTATTTTTTTCACTTCACATTACATTATTTTGGTTTTTTTGGTTTAGGTAAGGACAAGTCAATTTTGTTCAAGTTGAATCTGTTATATGTGGGTCAGTTTTCTTAAGTTTGAATTGATTTTATTTTGTTTAGTTTGTTATATTCACTCCATTCAATAGGTTTCATTCTATTATAGTTTTGTTTGATTTGGTTAGATTTTTTTAAATTTATTTCAGTTTTCATTTAGTCAGGATTGATTAGTTATAGTATGGCATGAAAGTTTGAATCCTTTGGTTCTATTGGGGTTTGGTTGATTTTATTCATTTTGATTTAATTAAATTGACTTAGTTCAATACATTTCCATTTATATCTATTTTATTTAGTTTTATTCAAGACTAGTGAGATAATTTTTGTTTGATTGTTTTTCGTTCATTTTAGTTTGGTATGTGTATGTTCAGTTCTATTTGGTTCCATTTATTTATGTTCAGGTGAAGTGGGTTCAAGATAAATAAGTTTGGTTTGGTGTGGTTTAGTTCAGTTTTGTTTAAGTCATGTTAATTTAGATGAAATTATATTAGGTGGAGTATTTTTAGTTTTTTTGTTCAAGTTGGTTGATTTAGTTCAATTTGGTTCAATTGATTTGGTTTTTTTCCATCTAAACAAAAAAACTTGAAAGTTAGGAAAATCTATCAAACAAGACATCACAATGGTTAGAATTAATGTAGGCTGAGTTGATCTTTAAAAATTCGGATTTTATAGTTTAAAGGATGGAAGTCGATAGAGAGAAAAATTTTGAGATGATTTTTTAGGCCTCCCTTTAATGACAGGACATCGTCTGCCATGTTACCTTCACACTATGTTTGACAAACAGTAGTATTTGAATAAAACAAGCTTCTGTAGTTCTTGAGGGTGTATATCCAATTCATCTTTATTTTAGATTAGTTTAATTATATTAATTTTTATTTCATTCAATTTATGTTTCTATTTTACTTCAATTAAATGAAATATATAAAAGCAGTGAGTTCAAAACACACCATGTGTAACACCCTACCCATTTATTAAGATACGAGCAATTTTCATTTATATTAGTACCTAATTAAACACAAGTTTCCATGAAAAATACTTATTTCCTCTAAAGTTATGGCATCATAATCTTCCCCAAAGTCTGTAGATACTTCATAGTATCCTTGTTTTTTTATTTCTATTTGATGGTTCCTAAAAAATAATATTAAATAACAAAAAACGAAGTATTATTACAAATCATCATCATTTTAAATCAAAAACCTTAAATTTTATTAATACCTTAAACTCATCACTCTTCCAATGAGAAATAATTTCTCGATACTATGTTTTTGTACACTCATTATGGATAGTTATAGCCTATATATTTTTCCAAACTCTAGCAACCCATCCATTATATAACTCATTTTAATATGTTCTCTATAGTTGTCCTAATTTCATTAGTTGTTCAGTTCTTATAACCTCGCCATCAGAAGAATTATAATGAAGCTACTACCAAAATATTAATTCATATAAATACAATAATAATATATTATTAAATATAAAAAAATTTATTACCCATATTTGAGCCAAAGCATTACCATTTATTTTATTTCCAAGGTGTCTACAGGAGATTGGCTTGATAGGAATGTTGTCACAATATTTAGAAAGTATTTTCATGAAAATATTGTATTATATCCTTGTTTTACCAATCATTTTATTACCCTCATTGTACTCGACCATCACATGTTTGTGTCGATTCCAAACTTCATGCATGTGTGTATGCCCACTCCACCTTATAATGGCAGGACTATCTGTGAAATAATTAAAGACAAATATTAAATTAACATATCTTATAATGAAAATAGATTATGGTCACAAACTTTACTAGGGTTATATGCATATACCTAAGACAATATGATCAGTGGGTATTGATGGATCCCTAATATTTGAAGGATTGATGACCTGTGTAGACCAATCGGGTCAAATGTCTACTCGTGGTGATCAGTATACTCAGGAGGTTCAGAATGCACTAAAGAATAATTTGAAGTACCACGAACATAAAATCTTTTGGAGAAAGAATTAGTAGGAAATAAACAAGACATAGAAGTTTCTGGAAAAGGATAATATAGATGAGTATTGGGATCTATCATTGGATAAGTAAAAGATATATGAGGAGGATTAGACATAAATAGTGGTGATAGTATAGGTGGTCTAAATATCTGTGGTACCTCTAATATAACCCTAAGACATGAAATTGTACTATATTGTATATCTAATGAAGGGAACTTATTTAATTAGGTATGAAGAGTTCTAAAAGTAGCTCAACTACCCCCCCCCCCCATGAATCATCAGGAAGAGCATCGCTTCCACTAGGTTAGTCCGAGAATAATTATCTCCTGAATGATGGTTCCAAATTAAAATTTAAAAAATATTCATGACGTGATATTATATGTTATTGATATACATATTTAAAATAGTATACTCATAATAAAAACTATATGAGGAATTACCATCTCTCTCATATAATTATTATTATTAGATATTCTCTTCTATCATATCACTTAAATTCATTTCCTATATTATAAAATAAATATTCATTTAATTAGAAATTTTTAACTAATGTGTAAGACAAATAAGAAAGAGGAGGTGGTGTGACTTAATTAATTGATAATAATTGTAAAGTTAAACAAAGTATGGGTTATGACATAAAATAATCATATCATATTTAGTTTTAAGAATATAAAAACATAAAATACATGTTGTGGAAAAAACAACACATTTTAATTAGCATGTGAAACATGGGTATGATATCGTTTTCTTCTTCTATTTTTAATTTGATCCAATTCAGTTTTGTTTAGGTAACTTGGTTCTTTTTTGTCATTTTATTAATTCATTTGTCCAATTTTTAGGTTAGTTCATTTGGTTTATATTTTGGGTTCATTTTTTCATTTTTTGGGTTAGGTCCTTCATTTCGGTGTTTTTGTTTTTTCATTATAATTAGTTTAATATGATTTGGTTCAATTATTCTTATTTTTTCCTAATTGGATTGTTTCAATTTTTTTTTTTTAGGTTCTAATATGGATCAATGCAATATTAGAAAATGAAACACAAATAAAACTACAACCACTTTATATTGAAAATTCACATGAAGGTCAATTTTCATATAAAATATTTCAAACCAACATTAAAGAAATTTGAATAATACCAACCTAAAAACCAAAGTTGAGATAAACCAAAAAAACATAGACCACATATGGATGATTATATATATTATCCACCACAACATCAGTTTCATAATAAACTCTAATAATTATACTATTTGAGTCATCATAAGTAATAAATTGATTGAGTCTAATGGGGGTAGCGATGGTGTCAATTTCATCCCCACTTTCATAAAAATTATATAGGTGGACTACTTCAATAATGAAACTGAATTTAGGTATTGGATAATCTTTCTCATAAAAAAATTATTTCTATAATGATGCTAAAATATATGGTTCATTAGTAGAAATAATGTGAGTCATTTCAATAACTCTAAACCCATATTCAGCAATAAATGTGTCATGTCTCATTATTGAATCAAACCACTTTCATTTCATCATAGTGACCTAATCATGAGAGTAATAATCCAATATTAGTATTTTATCATCAACTCAATAATAAGATACATTTTTATATTGAGTCCTACTATCTGATGTACTGGTATAAAAATATGTCATTATAGTTACCATAACACCATCATGTTGTGTTCTCATGTTCGCTTCTGGATCAATGATAATAAATTTATACCCATTGAGAACAGTTTATTTTCATTCAAAAACCACAAAATTATTACCAAAATACAAAGGTCTTATTTCTTCAAAGACAGAGTAAACAGGTAATCTCAATACCTGAAATATAAATTAATATTAAAATTAAATTAATATTTATGTGTTTTATATTATTATAGTTATACTTCTACCTTCAATTTCAACCAAATAGGATACTCTTTTATATGAAAATACTCTCTCCTTCTCAAAGGTAATGAATAATGATTTCTATTTATAATTTATTTATGTTATTACATAAAAAATATAGAAATAAATTGATATATATGTACAATTACATGGGATGAGATAACATATACATGTTCAATTTACTTACTTGATGTATTCATCGAATAAATCATAGTTAAACAAGATTGTGTGATGTTATATCTCTTTCTCTTCAAGGATTAATATAGTCAATGTATATGATCCAAGAATTCCCCCTATTTTGGGGAAGTGATGGAAAACTGGATTTGATTTTTTCATACTACACTTCTTCATTTCTCATTGGCCAGTTATGCCTCATGGTTATACCAGAAAAATACAATGAAAAAAAATTTGTACATTCTTAAGCCATGTAACCTTTCACAATGGATATTTTAGGATGATTACTATTTTTGACATAAGTATTCATTGTGTATATATTTATTTTATTTGGATATATTCAATGAAAATAAATAGGCCATATAATAAGTATATAGGTTGTAATATAGATAGTTAGATGCAACATGCATGTGAAAAATAATTGAACAAAAATCTTCTCTAACTCACATGAAATTAATGGTTCCTCTTACTGTATTTTTTGAAATAAATATGTGGAAAAAAATTTAGCAAAAAATTATCGACAAAAATGGCACAATAGAATCACTTCCACCCTTACATTATTTGTAGAGTATATGAAGGATTTCTACTGGAATAAAATCATGAAAAAGGATGTGATAATTATGAATATTCAGAGATTTTAGTTTCAAATATCTTTTATTGGCCTATTTTGATATGTTTCTTGAATAGGAATCAAAAACCTTGACAGTATCTAGTACTTATATAAATTGATTTCTTTATGAAATTTCCATAATATAAGAAGAACACTGAACTTTCCATTTATTTTCATCAATATTCACAAGATGTAATTATAATCTAATACCCTAATCCACCAAGTCCTTATAAGATCATAAATCATACCTTTTCTTCCCATTTATATTTAGATGAATTTAAAGAAATATTTCACATATTTTTTTCAATGTGTCTTACATATAAACAATGATGTAAAAAATTGGTTGGCCAATAAGGAAAATCAAATAAGTACATTTCATATTCCAATTTTAATTGATTCAGTTAAAACATTATGCCTCTATCAATATTTCATCTAAACTTTCATGAATGAAATAATAACATCTTATAATTCTTTAATCACATCAGTTCTATACATAAACTGAGGTGGCTTTTCAATCTCAATGGTATTTTTAAACCTTCAAATATTATTCCAATATGTATTATCTATTGTAAAGAAAAATATATGTACCATAAAACTAGAACTATGATGATATTTAAGTCTTATAGATCATGTATTATTTATAAAAATATTACAAGAAAGTTTTACATTAATTCTCTAGTGAAACATAACTTCATATGTAGGAAAATCATTTACCGTCTACATAATCATAGCAAGCATGTTAAATATATCTTTTATACAAGCATCGTATGTGCACACACCCATATTACAAAGATACCTCAACTATTTTATTAAAGGATAAAATTATAAATATATATCATTTCCATGATCAAAAGGTCAAGATATGAGTATACTCAAGAAATTTAATGGTTTTTCATGCATCCATGGAGGAATTTTATAAATGTGTATAAAAATTGGCCATGTGTTTTAAAAAGTAAGAATCTAACCAAATTGATTAAAACTATAACGTGATAGACCCAAACTCACAATATACACCTCAGCTAAAAATTTTGCATATCATTCATCAAATGTCTACCATGTTAATTATTCTATAGTATGAAAAAACTTATTATTATCCTTATTTATCTCAGTATCATACCATCACATATTTTTTGATATTTCATCAAACATGAAAAGATTTTAAAGTTTTTAAATCAATAGAAAGTTCCACATTACTTTATATGTCATATGATATGGTGTTCCATTAGTATTTAGCTACCATCAATATTTTTCACATTTTATACAATCATTTAAACTAGTGGTTTCCTCCCAAAATAATTTGTAATCTTCTAATAAAGCATGAATTTTGTTTTTAAAAAATCCTTGTTGGTCAATTAACTTTCATTCCATATAATGTTTCAAAGGAATACTTGAATAATATAGAAATAATTCCTTTAAAAAAGTAATAATATAATACATGTAAATATTATAAATTCCATATATGGTTTTCCCATGAAGTGTTTGTATTAAAAATTATAACTTTTTCATTTTACCACATTATCAATATGCTGGAGTTTTGGTTTCATCCTTCAAATTTTCACCATATAAACATCATCACTTTCAATACATGCATAATGTATACTCATATAATTGTCTTCTTGAATTACCATACATTATTTCTCGTGATGATGAATAAATATAAACTGGTCATATCATAAATTCTCTAATATTATCCTCTCATTCAGATCATGAAAATTTTGAGACTGTATTTTCTTCCTATTGTGATACAAGACATAATAGTTTGTTTTAAAAAAAATATGGTATATATATTATTAATGACTTAACCAAGGTCTTTCAACATAATTATAACATGGTGAGTGTATAAGACCTTTATCTGAAGCATTTTTAAATGAAAAATCTAAAAAACTCTTCAACTTATTTTTAAAATCAATTAAGATTTGATCAATTTCATACAGATAGATTTTATCTATTCTATTAAAAAAATATTATATTCCATGATGTAAAATCAGTGAAATAATATTGAAGTCAAAAACAAAATATATTTAGGGAAATGTGACTTGTTCACTTTATTTCAATCACTTTTAAATATATTTAACTAAGATCGAAATCAAATCCATGTAAAATTTCTCTACATATTTTATGAATAAATACCAAATTTAACATACATGAATACATCATTATAAAAAATATATTTGTTTATCATGAAATTTTCAATTTGAGAATGAAAAGGGCTATTTGGAAATAATTCAAACTATATATTTATCAATCATATCCTAAATTTCATAACTCAATTTCATGAGATAAAAAAATACAATATATATAAAACTATAATATTGAAATCCATTATATCAATGAGTAATAACTATATATAATACCACACACAAAAAAGTATATGTTTGGAATAACTTACAAACTAGTTCATATGATAATTATAATATAAAATATAATAATGTATATCAAACATAAACCATGGTATATATAGTTTTCTAAAGCTTGCAAGTTACAAACCAAACATGTAATTAGTTTAATTTAGTCAATAATTAGATTATATTAATAGTTAACTAATTAATTATTTACTATGGAATGGTTCATAATAAATTCTTTCTCAAAACAGGCCACACAAGGCATAAGGCATAACAAAAACATCTCTTTAGACATATCAAAAGAAAGAAAATGGTCTATGAAATAAATATATTTCTATAGATTTAACATAATTTAAGAAAGATACAAATATAAAAAAAATTCCATCATATCAAAGTTTTTTATATACCTACCATTTTAAAATAAAGTAAAACTTATGTAAAAATATGGATTTAATTTGTGGTGACAAGTGCATTCTTGGAAAAACTATTTTAAATTTGAAAAATAATACCTCAATAAAAATATTTTTGAGAAAATTTTTATTAAATGAAATTTATTATGTAAATAAAATATTTATTAAAATATTTATGAAAAAAAATACCAATCTATATATTCAAACCATATATTGTATTTTAAATTCAAACATGTTTACAACCTAAAATGAATAATTTCAATTATTAAAATAAAAAAATGAAATGAATAATTTCAAAACCCCCAAATATATTCACAAAAAAAGTAAAATAACAATTAATTGCATATTTAACTCATATATCACACAAAAATAATACATTTATATTAGATTTATATATAATTAGTGAGTGGATAAAGTAAAAAAATGCATCACCTATAATCAAATTTATTATAAAATAATATAAAAAATATTATCAAAATGAACCCTCATTCAATGAATTGTGAATAATACTAACCTAAATGAATCTAGGTTAGTGTATTATACCTAGAAAAAAATGAAAATTATGCTTGGAGAAATATATGATGGATTTTGAAATCATCAATTCAATGTTCACGAATAATAGAATCAAAACACTAAGTGAGGAGAGATCATCAGGGGTACAGAAGAACCCCACTCATAAGGTTGAATCAGTATGGGAGTTAAATGGGATGAGGGGAGGTCATATGTATATGGGTTTAATTTTAGGACTATAGTAATGGTTTTAAAAAAAATCAATATTATAATGACTTGAGTTTTCAGAACGGGTCAAAATCCCCACCCAGTTTGAATTTTTCAATTAGTTGTTATGCTACCTTTTGATTCATTGGTCAGAACTCAATTTTAAGAGTTTTGTCGGCCTTAAATGTTGTTTTTGGGTTGTTTTAGAATCTAGGAGAGTTCCTGGGTGTTCAGAAGGGTTTAAGGGGCGTCAGAGGCTCGGGGACTAGTTTTTGGAATACAGTTGTAGGCACACAGTTTAAGGAAACTGTGTGGGTGATGGAGAACAGGCATGTGGATGAATATGTAGAATTTAAAATGGTTACCTCATGGTTTTTTCATGGTATGGAAAACTGTGTTTAGTGGCCATGTGGGCCTTAATCCTTAAATAATGGATCTCGTATAGTTTTCACACTATTTGGAAAACTGTACGGATAAAATGTGCAACCAATGCTGGGTAATTTTTCTTAATTTTTCTTTTTATTTTATTTCTTATTTGTTTTTAATTTTTATTTCCACCTCTCCCTTTTATTCTCCATCATCACACGCACAGAAGGAAGAAGCCTCCTACCCCTCTCTTCCACCAAATTTGATCAATCTTCCTCCTTGGAGATCCATTCTTCGATCTGTCAAAAGCAATGGGGTCACCTTGGTAAGGTTAACCCCACACACCCTTATTATTCTTTGATATTTCATCTTACGGACCACTATTTCCATCTAATACAATTTCAGGTTTTAAGATAGAAACTCATATCTACGTCTATTGTCTTATAATTGGATCTTAAAATCATACGTGCCTACGTCTACGAGTCTAAGGTAGGTGGTTCATAACTTGTTTTGAGTTTTCGTGGACTTTTGGGGGTTACGTCTTTTAGCGCACCGATGGATTTTGAGAGAGACCCCTATTACATAATATTGAATTGAATGTATACCTTATAGGATTCAATTGGTCATTCTCTTACCTTAGTTATGTGAGCGATGTCATGTTAGAGGTCGTCTCTCTGTGGGTTGTTTATCTGGGGGTGTTAAATTCAATTAAGTTGCTTGTTTAAATTGAATTGAGCTGGTTATTCAATTCTAAGGAATTTAAGACCTCCATGTTATATTATAATGATTTTTTAAGATTTGAAATTTAATCATATAAATTTAATTGCATGTTTAAAATGTGTTATTTAAATTTTATATATGTAATTACTTGAATTTCATGAGATGGGACCCAAGGGGTTGTGATGGGAATGGCCCGTGATGAGGTTGGGATGGAATGGACATAGGGATTGAGTGATGTTGATCACTGGTTGGGCTTGTCTCGGATTTTCTTGACTAGTTTTAACTATAGGATTGGTTGTCATGGATTTTGGTTTGAGGCAATGTGACTGTCAGGTTGGGCATGGCCTGGGAAACTTGGATGGTATGGTCATCGGATTTTAGCAACTTGGTCGTAGGGGAACGAGATTCTAGAGATGGTGTGTCTTAGGTTCTTACTTGATGATTTCCACTCACCCGTGATCTCCAAAGCATTTATTAAATCATGTTCATACTGGTTGACTCCATGATGAAGTGGTTTTTACCACTAATGTGGGTAGAGGCCCCTGATTGTTGCGGCTTAGGTATTTATGGTTTGGGGGTTCTTTCCATAGAAATCCACATGGAAGGCGAGGAGCCTTTGGTAGATAAAATGAGTATATCGAGTTGGGGGCTAAGGCTCACCATGATTGAGGCCATGGGCCTGGATATTTATCTTAATAAAGACATCAATGTTCCTATGGTTTTCATGACATGGGCCGATGTGAGCTTTTGAGAAAGGGTCCTTGGGACCAGGATACTGTTATTTGGGCATGCCTTAATAATGTTGGTACTTTGAGGCATGAGGTGTTAGGAGTCATGTGGTGTTGGGATATGAAATTGATGTGGACCTGAGGGTTCATCGGGACTTTGTGACTACAGGGGTACCTTGTTACATGGGCCAAGTACTCTCTTTACTTCTAAGATTTCAGTATTGGTCGAAGCAGGTGACACTCCCCAATGGATGTTGATCACTAGTAGAGGTTTTGTTTATTTATTGCATCCTAATTTTTACTTTCTTTAGAGATGCACGTATTCTTAAACACATATACTAAGTATGTACTATTGGGTGGTATCCTAATAAGATTTGTCTCACACCCTACACGAGCCCTTCGAGACGTGTGTACACTTTATGGATTTACATATAGGTAAAGGATTAGTCTCAAGAGATAGATCATAGTACTATTTGGCATGTATATTGGCATGGACCTTGAGGTCATTCCTAGCTAGATATTTACTTTTTTGTAGTCTCCATTTCAGTATGATTATTATTATTTTATAGGTAGTTATTGTGGTCTGCCATGGGCATCACCTTGGATATTTTATTGTATGATCTAACATGGAATACATGATTTATTGCTTTGTTTTGAGTGGCTACAAGTGATTTTCTGGCATGTTGTTCTGTTTAATTTCCGTTGATGCAGTTGTTCTATTTTTCTTTCACTATTTATTGATATTGGAAGTGTTTCCACTCTACCGGTCTAGTTCGAGTCTGTTGAGTCATTTATTTATTCTGCATGTTATCTTATTATGATTAGACCATTATATTATATATTACTTGAGGGTATATCCACCCCAATATACCTATTTATAACCTCACTATTAGTCGGTAGTCTTTGGATTTCAGGTAGGTATGCCTAAGGATAGTGGCACCTGGCCAGTTAGCACTGTTTTGGAAGCTTTTCAGGTCAGGGATGATACAAGTGGATCAGAGGTGTTTATTTTACCTCTTTTCTTCATATTACTATTTGGAGTTATGGTATACTACATATAGGTTGTTGTTGGAACTGGATTTTTAACTCATTCTTGGGTTCCTACAGCCCCATATACGAGGGATGGATTGAGTTACCTTGGGTGGTTTATGCTACTTTTCTTTTGATCAAATTATAATTTATATGATTTTCACATTGGTGGATCACTTGGTTTGTGATGATTATTGGTTTTGATATGTGACCCTTGACCCAGTGTGGTAAGGGATAATTGGACCTTGGCTTAGTAAGGCAAGGTGTGGTTGTTTGGCTTTTGATAGACACATTTTTAGGGTATTTCAAATTCATATATTTACGTATGCTTTGTGAAGTGATAATACCTATAAGAAACCAGACCTTATTTTCAGGAAGGTTTTCCTTTTTCTGAAGTTTTTGAGAAAAGAGGAGTTTCTGGAAATTTTTTAAGTACACGCCATGTACTTTATGAGTACACGCCGTGTACTCCCTTGACGCGCGAGGTCATGTACTGGCTATGTCCAGGCCACACACACAGCAATGTAAGGGTGATGTGGAGGCCACTTAAAGTGGAGTATGGAAAAGGCTAGTACACATTGTGTGCTCCAAAAGTACACTCTATGTACTTTTTTTTCATTAAACACATTGGTCTCGTGTCTAATCGCCAGAGGTGTCTTCTTATAGGTCTCGTTCGACCGAGAGAAGTTGTATGGCTACAGAACTTCTTCGATCCCCTGAGCCTCCTTCCATTCTTCGAATAGACCGCCGTCGATTGCACTGAACCCCATAGGTAAGCTCTTCTTTCTTATAGAGCATCATTTTCCAATTCCTCCTCTTTTTCAAGTTATCGTGGTTTGAACGTTTTATGCGTTTTTGTAGATCTACGACGTTCTAAGGAGATTAAAGCCTCATGGTTCAAGTATATTGATCTCCTAGCATCAAGGTAGGTGGTTTGTGCCTTTCTATTCAAATTCGTTGAGTATTATGCGCAAATTCCACCAATATCCCTGAATCCAAATATGGAATCCATTTTTCAAAATTCAAAACACAGAAGTTGCAGTAATTAATTTAAAATTAATCTCGTTGTTAAGAAAACGGGTTTTAAAAGTCAAAACATTGTCAAAGATTGAAATGTTTTTATCTATGAATTCAATGTAAAATTAATGGTAATGACATAAATTATATTAAATGGTAAAAATATATTCTATTTATACTTTAAAACAATTAAATTTTATGATTTAACCATATAAAATATCTTGACGAAAAAAGTTGTTTTTAAGAAAAATTTAGCGTATTTTTACTATTCATCAAAATATGAAAGTTATCAGAAAAGTATCAAAATTTTATCCACTGTAAATTTTTATATCCTGATTCAAAAGAAGAAGTTTATTTTCTAAAATTTAACTTATAAACTTGTCAAAAATTATATTTAAAATGGGTGCGCCACCAAAAGGCGGTAAAACTGCATTTTTTGAAAAATACTTCTTTTATCTGAAAAATTGATTTTGTTTTCATACCTCATTCTAGAAAATGTGTAAGATGAATTATAATGTCATAAAATTAAAAATTTATTTAATACTATTCATAACGGATAGTTCATAATATTATAATAATATATCATTTTTTTAGTGAAACTCGGAATTGCGTACAACGCAAGCTATCGAAGAAGGTTACTCTTGCGTGTAACGAAAGCCAAGCTACTGTTGTGTGTAGTGAAAGATTCCTTTGTTGTTTCATATAACATAAGATATATATATATATATATATATATTTCTCATAAAATCTCAGGGTGTTACATTCTACCCCCCTTAAAATGAATTTCACCCTCGAAATTCCCAACTTCGTAACAAACAGATGAGGATAACTCTCCAACATCATATCCTCAAGTTCCCATGTAGCTTATTCTAATTATTGGTTCCTCTATAAAACTTTAACCAAGCGAGTGGTCTTGTTTCATAGAAATTTTTCGCTACAGTCCAGAATCTCTATCAGCTGTTCTTCATAAGAAAAATCTTTCCCTAGCAGTACAACTTCTAAGCTTAGTACATGTGAAGGATTAGGTATGTACTTTATCAGGAGAGATACATGGAACACATCATGAACATGAGATATATTTGGTGGAAGTTCCAATCAGTAAGCTATCTTCCCAACACGATCCAGTATTTCGAAAGGACCGATATACCTGGGGTTCATCTTTCCCTTCTTTCCAAATCTCATTACTCTCTTCCATGGAGATATTCGTAAGAACACATTATCACCCACTTCAAACTCTAGGTCTTTTCTTTGATTATCGGCATAACTTTTTTTTCAACTCTGATTTTATCTTATGTGTTGCTGAATAGATCTGAATTTTTTTTTCATCTCATCAACAAGATCAGGTCCTAATATCTTTCTATCCCCAACTTCATCCAAGCAAGTTTGAGTTCTACATTTCTTTCCATAGAGATATTCATAAAGAGCCATATGAATACTAGAGTGAAAGCTATTATTATAAGAAAATTCCACTAAAGGTAGGTGTTGATCCCAACCACCTTTGAAATTCATAGAGAAAACTCTCAACATGTCTTCCAAATTTTGAATTGTCCTCTCAGACTGACCGTCTTTCTGAGGATGATAGGTAGTTCTGAGACATAACTCTGTATCCAGAGCATGCTGAAGACTTTGCCAGAACTTCGAGGTAAACCTTGGATCCCAATCATATATAATGTAAATTGGTACCCCATGCAATCTTACCACTTCCTTTATATATATCCTGGAAAGCTGATCAAGAGATAAATCTTCTCTAATAGCAATGAAGTGTGTCGACTTCGTAAGACGATCAACTATAACCTAGATAGCATTATTGCCTTTGGATGTTTTGGGAAGTCCAATGACAAAGTACATAGTGATGTTTTCCCATTTCCATTCTGGTATGGGTAATGGTTGTAACATCCCCTTAGACTTCTATCTCTCAGCTTTAACTTGCTGACAAACCAAGCATTGAGAGACATATTCGGTGATATCTCTTTTCATTCCATCCCACAAAAAGTACTCTTTTAGGTCCCTGTACATCTTTGTACTTCCAGGATAAATAGAGAATGAAGAACTATGAGCCTCATCCAATAGATCCTCTAATTCTTGTATGGGAGGAATACAGACAGGGTTCTAGAACATTATTATCCCATTACAATCAAGATTGAATTCAGGAACATTTCTCACCTTCTTTTGTAGCCCAACATCCTCCTTTTGCGCCTCTTTAATCTTCACTTGTATAGATGGTTGAACATTCATTTGATAAAGATAAGATATCTCTCCTTTTATTAAAATTCCAAGATCCATCCTTTGTAAATCTATAAATATTGGATCTTTTGTGATCCTCATCAGGGATAAGCTAGCATGGTCTTATCGAATTAATACGTCTGCCACCTTGTTTGATTTCCCAAGGTGGTAATGTATGGAGTAGTCGTAATCCTTAATCAGCTCCAACCATCTTCTTTGGATCATATTCAGCTCCTTTTGTGTGAAAATATACTTTAAACTTTTATGATCAGTATAAATATCACACCTTTCACCATAAAGATAATGCCTCCAAATCTTTAATGAAAAGATTACCGCAGTTAACTCCAAATCATGAGTTGGGTAATTTTGCTCATGGATTTTCAACTTTCATGAGGAATAAGCTATCACCATATCATTTTTCATGAGAACACACCCCATCCCTTTCTTAGATGCATCACTATAGATCACAAACCTTTCTCCATGACAAGGTAGTGTGAGCATAGGTTCACTGGCTAACCTTTTTTTAGCTCTTTGAAATTCTCTTCATATTCCTTCATCCAAACAAACTTAACTCCTTTCCGAGTCAATTTGGTGAGTGGGTTTGATAATCTGGAAAAATCTTTCACAAAACGTCGATAATACCCAGCTAAACCAAGAAAACTTCATATTTCAGTTATTATTGTTGGTCTCGACCATCTTTCAATAACCTCCATTTTTTATGGATCCACATATATCCCCTCTTTTGAGATTATGTGACTCAAAAATGAAACTTTTTTAAGCCAAAATTTACACTTGGTAAATTTGGCATAAATCTTCTCCTTTCTCAGGGTCTTCAATACAATTCTCAAGTGATCTTCATGTCCTTCCTTGATCTTTGAATATACAAAAATATTGTCTATAAAGACTACCACAAACTGATCAAGATAGTCTCTAAAGACTCTATTCATTAGATCTATGAATATAGAAGGGGAATTAGTATGACCAAAAGGCATCACTATAAATTCATAGTGTCCATACCTTTTATGGAAATCCATCTTTGGTATATCCTTATTTTTGACCCTTAATTGATGATACCCTGAACGAAAATCAATCTTGGAAAAGTATTGAGCTCCATGTAGTTGGTCAAATAAGTCACCAATGTGTGGGAGAGGATATTTGTTCTTGATGGTGATAATGGAAAGTTCTCGATAATCAATGCATAGTCTCATTGATCCATCTTTCTTCTTAAAAAATAGAACAGGTGCTCCCCAAGGTGATGCACAAGGGAGTATGAATCCCTTATCAAGATTCTCTTGGAGTTGCTTCTTCAATTCCTGCAACTCAATTGGGTCCATTCTATAATGTGTCTTTGAAATGGGCATAGAACCCGGTATGAGTTCTATTGAAAACTCAACTTCATGATTTGGTGGAAGACCTAGAAATTCCTCTTGAAAGAAATCATCAAACTCCCTTACAATGGGCATATTCTTAATTGTGAGTTTCTATCCAACAATTTGAGATAAATAACCTTCATTTATTGGAATCAAGACCCATAAGATGGAATAAATTTCCACTGGAAGGTTATATTCATACTTGCATCAATAAATGATCATAGATTGATCAGGAATATGAAATGTGACTTCCCTTATTTGGCAATTTATATGAGCTTCATATAAAGAAAGCCAATACATGCCAAGAATCATATCAAATTCCACTATAGGAAGGATCACAAGATTTGTAGGAAGCACTTTCCCAAAAAATTCAACAGGAGAAGAATTGTAAACTTTTGATGCGACTGTTGTTCCATTAGGAGCTGACACAGCTAACTCAATATCTAATTGTTGAGGAAGTACAGCGATACCCTTAGAAAATTCTTCAGAAATAATAGAGTGGGTGAATCCAGAATCAAATAAAACATTTTCTACTTTAGAGTGGATGGTAAGTGTCCCTTTCACTACTTCGTTATCATACTCCACATCACCGATAGAAATTGCATGTGACTTTCCTTTGTCTTTGGCATTAAGAGTTTGTTGATGTCGATCATCAACAACGACCCTTGGATTAGGGCATTGATTAGCATAATTCCTCATTTCCTTGCACTTGTAACATTGAAGTGTAGGAGGTGCATTTTGTATATATCTTTCTTTGTTCGCATCATTAGATATATTCTTCCCATTAATTAGACATTAAATTTCCCTATGACCTTCTTTTCCACATTTAAAACCTTTACTTGTCCCTTTAAGACAATTCCCTCCATGTTTCTTTCCACACTTTTAGCATAAGGTAAAACTCTTCTTCTTTTCAGTGTGGTCTTTATATTTTCCTTTGAATTCAATTTTCCTATTCTTATCAAACCCATATGACTGATGGGTTACTCTAATATTCATCTCAACCTTGAGAGCACATTGAAAATTTTCTTCGTAGCTATTGAAGTCCCTTATGGATAACGCCCTTCGAAGACTTGGTTTTAAGCCACTAAAGAATCAATCGATCTTACTCTGAGGTTGGATAATTATTCTGGAAGCATACCTTGCAATTCTTGAAAAATTTGCTTTGTAGGTACCAACAGATTTATCATCCTTTTGCTTTAGTTCAAGAAACTTCTTCTCTATCTTTGTTCAAAGAATACGAGGGAATTACTTATTGAAAAATATGTTCTTGAACTCGTCTCGTTCCATGGACTCAATTTCATCTCTTTTACTTGTATTCTTGATAATATTCCATCATTGATCAGCTTCACCTTCCAAACGATATACTACTAAGATGAATTTATCATGTTCAGAATATTGTAGAACTGAAAATATCTTTTTAGTGGTATTTATCCATTGTTCAGCCACTAATGGATCAGAAGACCCGCTGAATAAAGCTGGACGCTGCCTCGTAAAGGATTCAAGAGAATGTTTCTCCTTACTTCACTCGTTTGGAAGTCCATCTTGATTCATAGCTTGGGAAAGTTGTGTGATCGTGGCTACAAGATTTTTCATTCCATCTACCATAACATTTGGTTTCTCAGGGGGACAATAATTTCATTTCCCATCACATTCAACATTAACACAGTTCCTTCGGGTTCCATCCATTGACTAAAACCAAGAAGCATAGTGTGAGAAACACTAATTACAACAAGAAAACCACATAATTAGTAATAAAATTTCACAGTTTAGGTCTTATCATTGGTTATTCATGGCCATTTCTAAAACACTAATATTGTGTTCTATGCTTAGACATATCCTTAGGGTTCTTACTAAGGCGTTCGCATCCTAGTTTCAAAAGGTTAACTATAACTTTCCTCTGATACCAACTATAATGACCCATACTTTACATACATTTTTATTACTTTAGAATTGAAGCATACTTATTACAACATATAACAAAACCATGATAGGACCGTATAGGTATAGTGTCTTTAGAAACTGGGAAACATAACAATTGGTTCATAAATCATCTACATTTTCTCCCATTTATTTCATCATATATAGAGTCCCTTTTGGCATATCCTACTTAATACCCGTATTCCTAGACTGGGGAAAATAAAATGTACAAAAGGGTGAGCAGAAATGCTCAATAAGGGTAAAAAAATAAATATCAATCATATCATATTCATAAGAACATAACATTTTGAAAATCTTAACCTGCAAAAGAGATCATAATATCATGACATGGGATAAATCATAGTAGTGAAATGTAATCCCAATAATCATAAATTAAAATATTAAACTTTGTGTGGTACACACATAATAATAGAAAATAATTTCATATTAGTCCAGACTCATTACCAAGACCATCATAGCGGACAAAGTCCATTACTGAACTGAGTTCACTCCTCGTTCTAGTCCTGTATCACTGAAGCGGATTAACTTGTCATTTCAGCCATGTCTATATCATGACATATAAATCTTTACCCAATTCATTGGAGGGAGATATAGGTCTCACCCATATCATAATGAAACCATTCTTATGTGTGCCACAAAATCATAAATCATACATCATAGCATAACCCATGTAATAAAAATGGTATTCTTAAACATCATGTCATCATAACATAATCCATATAAGATAAAGGACTTCCTAAAAATAATTCCACCATAAAATAATCAAATAAATATAATAATAGGAATATAAACCAATCCCTATATCATCTTATATGGAAAATAATTTTGATAAAACACTTGAACTCAGTTCTTGAGGAAAATATCCTTTCTTCTTCAAAATCATTTTCTTTTCTCAAAATGAAATGAAATTTTAAAGAAATGAATTTTTGTTAAAAATAATCATGAAATATTGCATAGGAATATTCATGGAAATAAGGTGTTATGAAACCATAAAAATTCATTCATTCCATATGAGTTAAAAAACATTTTTCTCATACTTTGGCCTGAAAAGTCAAAAAGTATCTCGTATTGAAAATGACAAAAGATTACTTTCATATCTTTTACTAAAATTTTAACCAATAGGTAAAATTGGATTTAAAAAATTGTAGGAGTATAGAAATAATATTTCATATTGAGGAAACTTGGATGTGGATGATAAATATGCCCCAGTAAATACATAATTATAAACAATCTCAGATAAAAATTGAGATTGCGAGATTTTCCCGTACCTTAGGTCCGATATGATTTGTATGTATCCGAACCTCCTGTATAATGATTTTAATGATGTTAAAGATCTATTAAATAATCATAATTATTTTTATGATAACATTTATGATCATATTTTCATTCGTTTGTCAGTAACACTTCATTGTTACTCATTGTTTGGGTATTAACTTCTTTATTTTCATACGTATGTTTTGTCAGATAATTTAATATTCCTATTTTTAGGTTATAGTTATATCATTTACAGAATAGTATTAGTATAATATATATCATATTTATTCATTCAATTAATTTATATAATCATGGTTTAATTAAGATCATGTAGAACGAATCACATCACACCGTGGAGACGGTAATCTGTACGTACGCACGAGCGACGATATCGTTCCCATAATTATTGAATGGTATAGGAGTGGATGATAGAATATATCAGAATTAGTATCAGGTTATAATAATCATATATATATTCTTTACACCATTATACCCATCCAAGTAAGGTGGTGGTGGAAAACAGATTACACCACGGTGTGGAGATAGTATTCCGTACGTACGTAGGCGCGGTGATTTCATTTTCCGTAGGATGGATAGAAGATGAAATAGGGTTTTTTCATATTTATAATAATATATAAGTATATTATTTATACTTATGTTATTACTTTATAATTAAAAAAATAAATAATAGGAATTATAATAAGAAATAAATTTGAAAGAATAGGTAAAGGATATTACCTCTTCTTCGACGTGCCTCTTCTAAAACTCCTCTTAGGGCACTAAAGTGGGTCTTTGAAGAAGACTAGTACCTCTAGTATGTTTCTAGGAAAGTGTATAAGATAAATGGATAGGTTTTTTTTGAGATTTAAGGCTCAAAATTTTGTTAAGAGTAGAGAGAGGAGGTTCCCTTTTATAAGGGAAGAGAGGGGCACCTTTGGAAACATAAAAAATATTAATTTATAATAAATTAAAACCCCACTTAAAAACCTCCAAAAATGAATCAATTCAAATATGAGATGATATAGTGTTGTAATCTCATCAACCAATAAAATTTAGACATGTTGTGAATTTATTTTAAACCTTATCAACTTGATTTATCCTTATTTATTCTATTTAATTTTATTTATCGTAATAATATTCTAAATTTTAAATTGTTATAAATAATTACTTATGTGTTGTTAATTTTCCATAATTGGATAATTTATGACATTTTCGACCATAAAAATTTTAATTTATAATTTTTAAATATTTTTGTGATTTTTTAAACAATTTCATAATATGTTATTTTTATAAAATAACAATAGTGTTAATTTTGACACTATTCATTTATTTGCATTTAAATAATATCCACACAGAGAATATATCCGAAAAAAAATATATTTAATAGATTTATAATATGTTATATTCATCTAGAAAATTTTTGTAGAACATTAATTAGTTCATATAAAATTTATTTTAATATTTTTAAAACCATTTATTTGATATTTTAATCAATAAAATAATTTCTACATCACTATTGTGGCATCATTAATGATAATTATTTAATCCCTAAAAATTATAAATAAATTATAATGATGTAGATAATTTTATTATCTTTATCTAAACTACTTATATTTTAAGTTTTATGAAGTTTATCACTAAATTAAAATTCTTACACTTATAAGATATAAGAGAGTGACATGTTGTCACTTTCATTGGTTATAATAATAATTATATCATTTTCATGGTCAAAAGTCCATGAAACGAATATATTCTGACCCTTAGGTCATATGGGTCAACTTTTATTCATCTAATAGAATTTTGGAAGGAGGTAGGGTAATTTTATAATCTTATTTTTACCCTTAATTACCCGATTTACCTTTAACTGTAGTAAATAAAAAATTATCGTAGTTACTATTCATAATGTCAAAAAAATAAACGTAACCTATTAACATAATTTAGACCAACTGAATCCAAATATGGAATCCATTTTTTAAAATTCAAAACACATAACTTTCAGTAATTAATTCAAAATTAATCACGTTGTTAAGAAAACGGGTTTTAAATGTCAAAATATTATCAAAGATTGAAATGTTTTTACCTATGAATTCAATGTAAAATTAATGGTAATGACATACATTATATTAAATGGTAAAAATATATTATATTTATACTTTAAAACCATTAAATTTTATCATTTAACCTTATAAATTATCTTGATGAAAAAAGTTTTTTTTAAGAAAAATTTAGCGTATTTTTACTATTCATCAAAATATGAAAGTTATTAGAAAATATCAAAAATTTATCCACTGTAAATTTTTATATCCTGATTCAAAAGAAGAAGTTTATTTTTTAAAATTTAACTTATAAACTTATCAAAAATTATATTTAAAATGGGTGCGCCATCAAAAGGCAGTAAAACTGTATTTTTTGGAAAATACTTCTTTTATCCGAAAAATTAATTTTGTTTTCATACCTCATTCTATAAAATGTTTAAGATGAATTATAATGTAATAAAATTCACAATTCAGTTAATAATATTCATAATGGATATTTCAAAATCTTATAATAATATATCATTTTTTTAGTGAAACTCGGTATTGCGTACAATGCAAGCTATCGAGGAAGGTTACTCTTGCGTGTAACGCAAGCCAAGCTAGTGTTGTGTGTAGTGAATGATTCCTTTGGTGTTGCGTATTACATAAGATATATATATATATATTTCTCATAAAATTTCAGGGTGTTACATTGGTTAAGTTTAGTTAATTTCTATTTTTTAATTTCATTATGTTCAATTATGTTTGAATCACAATAGTTTTATTATACTTGGTTTAGTTTAGTTTTTTTAGTATGGTTTGGGTCAATCCAAGTTAAATAAATTCAGATTAATGTTTATCAGTTAGGTTAAATTTGATTTATTTCACATTAGATCGGGTTTTTTAGGTTTATGTTAGGTTATATGATTCCAATTTAATTATATTAGCTTCAATTAACATTTATTCAATTTTTTGGTTTAGTTTAATTCAATTTAATACAATTCGATTTAGTTTAGATCTATTCAGTTTAATTCATTGGGTGAAGTTTAAATTGGTTTAGTGTGTTATAAATCTAGTTTATGAGTTTTAATTGATTAAAATTCCATTTAATAAAATTTATTTTGGTTAGATTCATCAATTTTCAATTTTATAGTTTTAGTTCAGTTGGTTTTGATTCAATTTAGATAGGTTTAGTTTGTTTCAATTTGATTTATTTTGGATCAATTAGGGTTAGTTAATTATAATTTAGTTTGCTTTATTTTATTTTAATTCATGATATATTGATACAATTCTATTTTTTTCCATTTTAGTTTCATGTGGTCTCATTTTATTCATTTTGGTTTGGTTTGGTTTGGTACATTATGAATCAGGTCCTATTACGTCATTCTCGGTTAGTATAATTTTATTTTATGTATTCATGTCCAGTTTTATGTTATTTAATTCAGTTAATTATTTTTTGATTCATCTTTTTTGGTTCAAATCATATCATTTTAGTTTTTTTATTCAATTCAGTTGGTTTTGATGTAGTTTGGGACAATTCAAGTTAGGACAGGTTGGTTTGGTTCCCTTCAATTCTATCTAGTTTAATAAGGTCTATTCAGATCAATTTAGTTTAATTAAATTTATTTTAGTTTGATTCAATTCAAATCAATTTGGTTTATATCTATTTTGTTCACTTCACATTACATTATTTTGGTTTTTTTGGTTTAGGTAAGGACAAGTCAATTTTGTTCAAGTTGAATCTGTTATATGTGGGTCAGTTTTCTTAAGTTTGAGTTGATTTTATTTTGTTTAGTTTGTTATATTCACTCCATTCAATAGGTTTCATTCTATTATAGTTTTGTTTGATTTGGATAGATTTTTTTAAATTTATTTCAGTTTTCATTTAGTCAGGATTGATTAGTTATAGTATGGCATGAAAGTTTGAATCCTTTGGTTCTATTGGGGTTTGGTTGATTTTATTCATTTTGATTTAATTAAATTGACTTAGTTCAATACATTTCCATTTATATCTATTTTATTTAGTTTTATTCAAGACTAGTGAGATAATTTTTGTTTGATTGTTTTTCGTTCATTTTAGTTTGGTATGTGTATGTTCAGTTCTATTTGGTTCCATTTATTTAGGTTCAGGTGAAGTGGGTTCAAGATAAATAAGTTTGGTTTGGTGTGGTTTAGTTCAGTTTTGTTCAAGTCATGTTAATTTAGATGAAATTATATCAGGTGGAGTATTTTTAGTTTTTTTGTTCAAGTTGGTTGATTTAGTTCAATTTGGTTCAATTGATTTGGTTTTTTTTCATCTAAACAAAAAAACTTGAAAGTTAGGAAAATCTATCAAACAAGACATCACAATGGTTAGAATTAATGTAGGCTGAGTTGATCTTTAAAAATTCGGATTTTATAGTTTAAAGGATGGAAGTCGATAGAGAGAAAAATTTTGAGATGATTTTTTAGGCCTCCCTTTAATGACAGGACATCGTCTGCCATGTTACCTTCACACTATGTTTGACAAACAGTAGTATTTGAATAAAACAAGCTTCTGTAGTTCTTGAGGGTGTATATCCAATTCATCTTTATTTTAGATTAGTTTAATTATATTAATTTTTATTTCATTCAATTTATGTTTCTATTTTACTTCAATTAAATGAAATATATAAAAGCAGTGAGTTCAAAACACACCATGTGTAACACCCTACCCATTTATTAAGATACGAGCAATTTTCATTTATATTAGTACCTAATTAAACACAAGTTTCCATGAAAAATACTTATTTCCTCTAAAGTTATGGCATCATAATCTTCCCCAAAGTCTGTAGATACTTCATAGTATCCTTGTTTTTTTATTTCTATTTGATGGTTCCTAAAAAATAATATTAAATAACAAAAAACGAAGTATTATTAAAAATCATCATCATTTTCAATCAAAACCCTTAAATTTGATTAATACCTTAAATTCATCACTCTTCCAATGAGAAATAATTTCTCGATACTATGTTTTTGGACACTCATTAGGTATAGTTATAGCCTATATATTTTTCCAAACTCTAGCAACCCATTCATTATATAACTCATGTTAATATGTTCTCTATAGTTGTCCTAATTTCATTAGTTGTGGAGTTCTTATAACCTCTCCATCGGAAAAATTATAATGAAGCTACTACCAAAATATTAATTCATATAAATACAATAATAATATATTATTAAATATAAAAAAATTTATTACCCATATTTGAGCCAAAGCATTATCATTTATTTTATTTCCAAGGTGTCTACAGGAGACTGGCTTGATAGGAATGTTGTCACAATATTTAGCAAGTATTTTCATGAAAATATTGTATTATATCCTTGTTTTACCAATAATTTTATTACCCTCAATGTACTCGACCATCACATGTTTGTGTCAATTCCAAACTTCATGCATGTGTGTATGCCCACTCCACCTTATAATGGCAGGACTATCTATGAAATAATTAAAGACAAATATTAAATTAACATATCTTATAATGAAAATATATTATGGTCACAAAATTTACTAGGGTTATATGCATATACCTAAGACAATATGATCAGTGGGTATTGTTGGATCCCTAATATTTGAAGGATTGATGACCTGTGTAGACCAATGGGGTCAAATGTCTACTCGTGGTGATCAGTATACTCAGGAGGTTCAGAAGGCACTAAAGAATAATTTGAAGTACCACGAACATAAAATCTTTGCGAGAAAGAATTAGTAGGAAATAGAAAAGACATAGAAGTTTGTGGAAAAGGATAATATAGATGATTATTGGGATCTATCATTGGATAACTAAAATATATATGATGAGGATTATACATAAATAGTGGTGATAGTATAGGTGGTCTAAATATCTGTGGTACCTCTAATATTACCCTAAGACATGAAATTGTACTATATTGTATATTTAATGAAGGGAACTTGTTTAATTAGGTATGAAGAGTTATAAAAGTAGCTCAAGTACCCCCCCCCCCCCATGAATCATCAGGCAGAGCATCGCTTACACTAGGCTAGTCCGAGAATAATTATCTCCTGAATGATGGTTCCAAATTAAAATTTAAAAAATATTAATGACGTGATATTATATGTTATTGATATACATATTTAAAATTGTATACTCATAATAAGAACTATATGAGGAATTACCATCTCTCTCATATAATTATTATTATTAGATATTCTATTCTATCATATCACTTAAATTCATTTCCTATATTATAAAATAAATATTCATTTAATTAGAAATTTGTAACTAATGTGTAAGACAAATAAGAAAGAGGAGGCAGTGTGACTTAATTAATTGATAATAATTTTAAAGTTAAACAAAGTATGGGTGATGACATAACATAATCATATCATATTCAGTTTTAAGAATATAAAAACATAAAATACATGTTGTGGAAAAAACAGCACATTTTAATTAGAATGTTAAACATGGGTATGATATCGTTTTCTTCTTCTATTTTTAATTTGATCCAATTAAGTTTTGTTTAGGTAATTTGGTTATTTTTTGTCATTTTATTAATTAATTTGTCCATTTTTTGGTTTAGTTCATTTGGTTTATATTTTGGGTTCATTTTTTCATTTTTTGGGTTAGGTCCTTCATTTCATTGTTTTTGTTTTTTCATTATAATTAGTTTAATATGATTTGGTTCAATTATTCTTATTTTTTTCCAAATTGGATTGTTTCAATTTTGTTTTTTTTAGGTTCTAATATGGATCAATGAAATATTATAAAATGCAACTCAAATAAAACTACAACCACTTTATATTGAAAATTTACATGATGGTCAATTTTCATATAAAATATTTCAAACCAACATTAAAGAAATTTGAATAATACCAACCTAAAAACCAAAGTTGAGATAAACCAAAAAATCATAGACCACATATGGATGATTCTATATATTATCCCCCACAACATCAGTTTCATAATAAACTCTAATAATTATACTATTTTATTCATCATAAGTAATAAATTGATTGAGGCTAATGGGGGTAGTGATGGTGTCAATTTCATCCCCACTTTCATAAAAATTATATAGGTGGACTACTTCAAAAATGAAACTGAATTTAGGTATTGGATAATATTTCTCATAAAAAATTATTTCTATAATGATGCAAAAATATATGGTTCATTAGTAGAAATAATGTGAGTCATTTTAATAACTCTAAACCCATATTCAGTAATAAATGTGTCATGTCTCATTATTGAATCAAACCGCTTTCATTTCATCATAGTGACCAAATCATGAGAGTAATAATCCAATATAAGTATTTTATTATCAACTCAATAATAAGATACATTTTTATATTGATTCCTACTATCTGATGTACTGGTATAAAAATATGTCATTATAGTTACCATAACACCATCATGTTGTGTTCTCATGTTCGCTTCTGGATCAATGATAATAAATTTATACCCATTGGGAACAGTTTATTTTCATTCAAAAACCACAAAATTATTACCAAAATACAAAGGTCTTATTTCTTCAAAGACAGAGTAAACAGGTAATCTCAATACCTGAAATATAAATTAATATTAAAATTAAATTAATATTTGTGTTTTTTATATTATTATAGTTATACTTCTACCTTCAATTTCAACCAAACAGGATACTCTTTTATATGAAAAGCCTCTCTCCTTCTCAAAGGTAATGAATAATGATTTCTATTTATAATTTATTTATGTTCTTACATAAAAAATATAGAAATAAATTAATACATATGTACAATTACATGGGATGAGATAACATATACATGTTCAATTTACTTACTTGATGTATTCATCGAATAAATCATAGTTAAACAAGATTGTGTGATTTTATATCTCTTTCTCTTCAAGGATTAATATAGTCAATGTATATGATCCAAGAATTCCCCCTATTTTGGGGAAGTGATGGAAAACTGGATTTGATTTTTTCATACTACACTTATTCATTTCTCATTGGACAGTTATGCCTCATGGTTATTCCATAAAAATACAATGAAAAAAAATTTGTACATTCTTAATCCATGTAACCTTTCACAATGGATATTTTAGGATGATTACTATTTTTGACATAAGTATTCAGTGTGTACATATTTATTTTATTTGGATATATTCAATGAAAATAAATAGGCCATATAATAAGTATATAGGTTGTAATATAGATAGTTAGATGCAACATGAATGTGAAAAATAATTGAACAAAAATCTTCTCTAACTCACATGAAATTAATGGTTCCTCTTACTATATTTTTTGAAATAAATATGTGGAAAAAAATTTATCAAAAATTTATCGATAAAAATGGAACAATAGAATCACTTCCACCCTTACATTATTAGAGAGTATATGAAGGATTTCTATTGGAATAAAATCATGAAAAAGGATGTGATAATTATGAATATTCAGATATTTTAGTTTCAAATATCTTTTATTGTCCTATTTTGATATGTTTCTTGAATAGGAATCAAGAACCTTGACAGTCTCTAGTACTCATATAAATTGATTTCTTTATGAAATTTCCATAATATAAGAAAAACACTGAACTTTCCATTTATTTTCATCAATATTCACAAGATGTAATTATAATCTAATACCCTAATCCTTAAAGTCCTTATAAGATCATAAATCATACATTTTCTTCCCATTTATATTTAGATGAATTTAAAGAAATATTTCACATATTTTTTTCAATGTGTCTTACTTCTAAACAATGATGTAAAAAATTGGTTGGCCAATAAGGAAAATCAAATAAGTACATTTCATATTCCAATTTTAATTGATTCAGTTAAAACATTATGCCTCTATCAATATTTCATCTAACCTTTCATGAATGAAATAATAACATCTTATAATTCTTTAATCACATCAGTTCTATACATAAACTAAGGTGGATTTTCAATCTCAATGGTATTTTTAAACCTTCGAATATTATTCCAATATGGATTATCTATTGTAAAGAAAAATATATGTACCATAAAACTAGAAATATGATGATATTTAAGTCTTATAGATCATGTATTCTTTATAAAAATATTACAAGAAATTTTTACATTCATTCTCTAGTGAAACATAACTTCATATGTAGGAAAATCATTTACCTTCTACATAATCATAGCATGCATCTTAAATATATCTTTTATACAAGCATTGTATGTACACACACCCATATTACAAAGATACCTCAACTCTTTTATTAAAGGATAAAATTATACATATATATCATTTCCATGATCAAAAGGTCTAGATATGAGTATACTCAAGAAATTTAATGGTTTTTCATGCATCCATGGAGGAAGTTTATAAATGTGTATAAAAATTGTCCATGTGTTTTGAAAAGTAAGAATCTGACCAAATTGATTAAAACTATAATGTGATAGACCCAACCTCACAATATACACCTCAGCTAAAAATTTTGCATATCATTCATCAAATGTCTACCATGTTAATTATTCTATAGTATGAAAAAAAACTTATTATTAACCTTATTTCTCTCAGTATCATACCATCACATATTTTTTGATATTTTATCAAACATGAAAAGATTTTAAAGTTTTGAAATCAATAGAAAGTTCCACATTACTTTATATGGCATATGATATGGTGTTCCATTAGTATTTAGCTACCATCGATATTTCGCACATTTTATACAATCATTTAAACTAGTGGTTTCCTCCCAAAATAATTTGTAATCTTCTAAGAAAGCATGAATTTTGTTTTTAAAAAATCCTTGTTGGTCAATTAACTTTCATTCCATATAATGTTTCAAAGGAATAATTTAATAATATAGAAATAATTTTTTTAAAAAGTTAATAATATAATACATGTAAATATTATAAATTCCATATATGGTTTTCCCATGAAGTGGTTGTATTAAAAATTATAACTTTTTCATATACCACATTATCAATATGCTGGAGTTTTGGTTTCATCCTTCAAATTTTCACCATATAAACATCATCACTTTCATTACATGCATCATGTATACTCATATAATTTTCTTCTTGAATTACCATACATTATTTCTCGTGATGATGAATAAATATAAACTGGTCATATAATAAATTCTCTAATATTCTCCTCTCATTCAGATCATGAAAATTTTGAGACTGTATTTTCTTCCTATTGTGATACAAGACATAATAGTTTGTTTTAAAAAAATATGGTATATATATTCTTAATGACTTAACCAAGGTCTTTCAACACAATTGTAACATGGTGAGTGTATAAGACCTTTATCTGAAGCATTGTTAAATGAAAAATCTAAAAAACTCTTCAACTTATTTTTAAAATCAATTAATATTTGATCAATTTCATAGAGATAGATTTTATCTATTATATTAAAAAAAATTATATTCCATGATGTAAAATCAGTGAAATAATATTGAAGTCAAAACCAAAATATATTTAGGGAAATGTGACTTGTTCACTTTATTTCAATCACTTTTAAATATATTGAACTAAGATCGAAATCAAATCCATTTTAAATTTCTCTCCATTTTTTATGAATAAATACCAAATTTAACATACATGAATACATCATTATAAAAAATATATTAGTTTATCATGAAATTTTCAATTTGAGAATAAAAAGGGCTATTTGGAAATAATTCAAACTATATATTTATCAACCATATCCTAAATTTCATAACTCAATTCCATGAGATAAAAAAATACAATATATATAAAACTATAATATTGAAATACATTATATCAATGAGTAATAACTATATATAATACCACACAAAAAAAAGTATATGTTTGGAATAACTTACAAACTAGTTCATATGATAATTATAATATAAAATATAATAATGTATATCAAACATAAACCATGGTATATATCATTTTCTAAAGCTTGAAAGTTACAAACCAAACATGTAATTAGTTTAATTTAGTCAATAATTAGATTATATTAATAGTTAACTAATTAATTATTTAGTATGGAATGGTTCATAATAAATTATTGCTCAAAACAGGCCACACAAGGCATAAGGCATAACAAAAACATCTCTTTAGACATATCAAAAGAAAGAAAATTATCTATTAAATAAATATATTTCTATAGATTTAACATAATTTAAGAAAGATACAAATATAAAAAAAATTCCATCATATCAAAGTTTTTATATACCTACCATTTTAAAATAAAGGAAAACTTATGTAAAAATATGGATTTAATTTGTGGTGACAAGTGTGTTCTTGGAAAAAACTATTTTAAATTTGAAAAATAATACCTCAATAAAAATATTTTTGAGAAAATTTTTATTAAATGAAATTTATTATGTAAATAAAATATATATTAAAATATTTATGAAAAAAATACCAATCTATATACTCAAACCATATATTGTATTTTAAATTCAAACATGTTTACAACCTAAAATGAATAATTTCAATTATTAAAATAAAAAATTGAAATGAATAATTTCAAAACCCCCAAATATATTCACAAAAAAAGTAAAATAACAATTAATTACATATTTAACTCATATATCACACAAAAATAATACATTTATATTAGATTTATATATAATTAGTGAGTGGATAAAGTAAAAAAATGCATCACCTATATACAAATTTATATAAAATAATATAAAAAATATTATCAAAATGAACCCTCATTCAATGAATTGTGAATAATAATAACCTAAAAGAATCTAGGTTAGTGTATTATACCTAGAAAAAAATGAAAATTATGCTTGGAGAAAGATATGATGGATTTGGAAATCATCAATTCAATGTTCAAGAATAATAGAATCAAAACACTAAGTGAGGAGAGATCATCAGGGGTACAGAAGAACCCCACTCATAAGGTTGAATCAGTATGGGAGTTAAATGGGATGAGGGGAGGTCATATGTATATGGGTTTAATTTTAGGACTATAGTAATGGTTTTAAAAAAAATTCAATATTATAATGACCTGAGTTTTCAGAACGGGTCAAAATCCCCACCCAGTTTGAATTTTTCAATTAGCTGTTATGCTACCTTTTGATTCATTGGTCAGAACTCAATTTTAAGAGTTTTGTCGGCCTTAAATGTTGTTTCTGGGTTGTTTTAGAATCTAGGAGAGTTCCTGGGGTGTTCAGAAGGGTTTAAGGGGCGTCAGAGGCTCGGGGACTAGTTTTTGGAATACAGTTGTAGGCACACAGTTTAAGGAAACTGTGTGGGTGATGGAGAACAGGCATGTGGATGAATATGTAGAATTTAAAATGGTTACCTCATGGTTTTTTCATGGTATGGAAAACCGTGTTTAGTGGCCATGTGGGCCTTAATCCTTATATAATGGATCTCGTATAGTTTTCACACTATTTGGAAAACTGTATGGATAAAATGTGCAACCAATGCTGGGTAATATTTCTTAATTTTTCTTTTTATTTTATTTCTTATTTGTTTTTAATTTTTATTTCCACCTCTCCATTTTATTCTCCATCATCACACGCACAGTAGGAAGAAGCCTCCTACCCCTCTCTTCCACCAAATTTGATCAATCTTCCTCCTTGGAGATCCATTCTTCGATCTGTCAAAAGCAATGGGGTCACCTTGGTAAGGTTAACCCCACACACCCTTATTATTCTTTGATATTTCATCTTACGGACCACTATTTCCATCTAATACAATTTCAGGTTTTAAGATAGAAACTCATATCTACGTCTATTGTCTTATAATTGGATCTTAACATCATACGTGCCTACGTCTACAAGTCTAAGGTAGGTGGTTCATAACTTGTTTTGAGTTTTCGTGGACTTTTGGGGGTTACGTCTTTTAGCGCACCGATGGATTTTGAGAGAGAACCCTATTACTTAATATTGAATTGAATGTATACCTTATAGGATTCAATTGGGTATTCTCTTACCTTAGTTATGTGAGCGATGTCATGTTAGAGGTCGTCTCTCTGTGGGTTGTTTATCTGGGGGTGTTAAATTCAATTAAGTTGCTTGTTTAAATTGAATTGAGCTGGTTATTCAATTCTAAGGAATTTAAGACCTCCATGTTATATTATAATGATTTTTTAAGATGTGAAATTTAATCATATAAATTTAATTGCATGTTTAAAATGTGTTATTTAAATTTTATATATGTAATTACTTGAATTTCATGAGATGGGACCCAAGGGGTTGTGATGGGAATGGCCCGTGATGAGGTTGGGATGGAATGGACATAGGGATTGAGTGATGTTGATCACTGGTTGGGCTTGTCTCAGATTTTCTTGACTAGTTTTAACTATAGGATTGGTTGTCATGGATTTTGGTTTGAGGCAATGTGACTGTCAGGTTGGGCATGGCCTGGGAAACTTGGATGGTATGGTCATCGGATTTTAGCAACTTGGTCGTAGGGGAACGAGGTTCTAGAGATGGTGTGTCTTAGGTTCTTACTTGATGATTTCCACTCACCCGTGATCTCCAAAGCATTTATTAAATCATGTTCATACTGGTTGACTCCATGATGAAGTGGTTTTTACCACTCATGTGGGTAGAGGCCCCTGATAGTTGCGGCTTAGGTATTTATGGTTTGGGGGTTCTTTCCATAGAAATCCACATGGAAGGCGAGGAGCCTTTGGTAGATAAAATTAGTATATCGAGTTGGGGGCTAAGGCTCACCGTGATTGAGGCCATGGGCCTGGATATTTATCTTAATAAAGACATCAATGTTCCTATGGTTTTCATGACATGGGCCGATGTGAGCTTTTGAGAAAGGGTCCTTGGGACCATGATACTTTTATTTGGGCATGCCTTAATAATTTTGGTACTTTGAGGCACGAGGTGTTAGGAGTCATGTGGTGTTGGGCTATGAAATTGAGGTGGACCTGAGGGTTCATCGGGACTTTGTGACTACAGGGGTACCTTGTTCCATGGGCCAAGTACTCTCTTTACTTCTAAGATTTCAGTATTGGTCGAAGCAGGTGACACTCCCCAATGGATGTTGATCACTAGTGGAGGTTTTGTTTATTTATTGCATCCTAATTTTTACTTTCTTTAGAGATGCACGTATTCCTAAACACATATACTAAGTATGTACCATTGGGTGGTATCCTAATAAGATTTGTCTCACACCCTACACGAGCCCTTTGAGACGTGTGTACACTTTATGGATTTACATATAGGTAAAGGATTAGTCTCAAGAGATAGATCATAGTACTATTTGGCATGTATATTGGCATGGACCTTGAGGTCATTCCTAGCTAGATATTTACTTTTTTTTAGTCTCCATTTCAGTATGATTATTATTATTTTATAGGTAGTTATTGTGGTCTACCATGGGCATCACCTTGGATATTTTATTGTATGATCTAACATGGAATACATGATTTATTGCTTTGTTTTGAGTGTCTACAAGTGATTTTCTGGCATGTTGTTCTGTTTAATTTCCGTTGATGCAGTTGTTCTATTTTTCTTTCACTATTTATTGATATTGGAAGTGTTTCCACTTTACCGGTCTAGTTCGAGTCTGTTGAGTCATTTATTTCTTCTGCATGTTATCTTATTATGATTGGACCATTATATTATATATTCCCTGAGGGTATATCCACCCCAATATACCTATTTATAACCTCACTATTAGTCGGTAGTCCTTGGATTTCAGGTAGGTATGCCTAAGGATAGTGGCACCTGGCCAGTTAGCACTGTTTTGGAAGCTTTTCAGGTCAGGGATGATACAAGTGGATCAGAGGTGTTTATTTTACCTCTTTTCTTCATATTACTATTTGGAGTTATGGTATACTACATATAGGTTGTTGTTGGAACTGGATTTTTAACTCATTCTTGGGTTCCTGCAGCCCCATATACGAGGGATGGATTGAGTTACCTTGGGTGGTTTATGCTACTTTGCTTTTGATCAAATTATAATTTATATGATTTTCACATTGGTGGATCACTTGGTTTGTGATGATTATTGGTTTTGATATGTGACCCTTGACCCAGTGTGGTAAGGGATAATTGGACCTTGGCTTAGTAAGGCAAGGTGTGGTTGTTTGGATTTTGATATACACATTTTTAGGGTATTTCAAATTCATATATTTATGTATGCTTTGTGAAGTGATAATACCTATAAGAAACCAAACCTTATTTTCAGGTATGTTTTTCCTTTTTCTGAAGTTTTTGAGAAAAGAGGAGTTTCTGGAAATTTTTTAAGTACACGCCATGTACTTTATGAGTACACGCCATGTACTCCCTTGACGCGCGAGGTCATGTGTTGGCTATGTTCAGGCCACACACACAGCAATGTAAGGGTGATGTGGAGGCCACTTAAAGTGGAGTATGGAAAAGGCTAGTACACATTGTGTGCTCCAAAAGTACACTCTATGTACTTTTTTTTCATTAAACACATTGGTCTCGTGTCTAATCGCCAGAGGTGTCTTCTTATAGGTCTCGTTCGACCGAGAGAAGTTGTATGGATACGGAACTTCTTCGATCCCCTGAGCCTCCTTCCATTTATATTAGATTTATATATAATTAGTGAGTGGATAAAGTAAACAAATGCATCACCTATAATCAAATTTATTATCAAATAATATAAAAAATATTATCAAAATGAACCCTCATTCAATGAATTGTGAAGAATACTAACCTAAAAGAATCTAGGTTAGTGTATTATACCTATAAAAAAATGAAAATTATGCTTGGAGAAAGATATGATGGGTTTGAAAATCATCAATTCAATGTTCAAGAATAATAGAATCAAAACACTAAGTGAGGAGAGATCATCAGGGGTACAGAAGAACCCCACTCATAAGGTTGAATCAGTATGGGAGTGAAATGGGATGAGGGGAGGTCATATGTATATGGGTTTAATTTTAGGACTATAGTAATGGTTTTAAAAAAAATTCAATATTACAATGACCTGAGTTTTCAGAACGGGTCAAAATCCCCACCCAGTTTGAATTTTTCAATTAGCGGTTATGATACCTTTTGATTCATTGATCAGAACTCAATTTTAAGATTTTTGTCGGCCTTAAATGTTTTTTTTGGGTTGGTTTAGAATCTAGGAGAGTTCCTGGGGTGTTCAGAAGGGTTTAAGGGGCGTCAGAGGCTCGAGGACTAGTTTTTGGAAAACAGTTGTAGGCACACAGTTTAAGGAAACTGTGTGGGTGATGGAGAACAGGCATGTGGATGAATATGTAGAATTTAAAATGGTTACCTCATGGTTTTTTCATGGTATGGAAATCCGTGTTTAGTGGCCATGTGGGCCTTAATCCTTATATAATGGATCTCGTATAGTTTTCACACTATTTGGAAAATTGTACGGATAAAATGTGCAACCAATGCTGGGTAATTTTTCTTAATTTTTCTTTTTATTTTATTTCTTATTTGTTTTTACTTTTTATTTCCACCTCTCCCTTTTATTCTCCCTCATCACACGCACAGTAGGAGGAAGCCTCCTCCCCCTCTCTTCCACCAAATTTGATCAATCTTCCTCCTTGGAGATCCATTCTTCGATCTGTCGAAAGCAATGGGGTCACCTTGGTAAGGTTAACCCCACACACCCTTCTTATTCTTTGATATTTCATCTTACGGACCACTATTTCCATCTAATCCAATTTCAGGTTTTAATATTGAAACTCATATCTACATTTATTGTCTTGGAATTGGATTTTAATATCATACATGCCTACGTCTACGAGTCTAAGGTAGGTGGTTCATAACTTGTTTTGAGTTTTCGTGGACTTTTGGGGGTTACGTCTTTTAGCGCACCGATGGATTTTGAGAGAGAACCCTATTACTTAATATTGAATTGAATGTATACCTTATAGGATTCCATTGGCCATTCTCTTACCTTAGTTATGTGAGATATGTCATGTTAGAGGTCGTCTCTCTGTGGGTTGTTTATCTGGGGGTGTTAAATTCAATTAAGTTGCTTGTTTAAATTGAATTGAGCTGGTTATTCAATTCTAAGTAATTTAAGACCTCCATGTTATATTATAATGATTTTTTAAGATGTGAAATTTAATCATATAAATTTAATTGCATGTTTAAAATGTGTTATTTAAATTTTATATATGTAATTACTTGAATTTCATGAGATGGGACCCAAGGGGTTGTGATGGGAATGGCCCGTGATGAGGTTGGGATGGAATGGCCATAGGGATTGAGTGATGTTGATCACTGGTTGGGCTTGTCTCAGATTTTCTTGACTAGTTTTAACTATAGGATTGGTTGTCATGGATTTCGGTTTGAGGCAATGTGACTGTTAGGTTGGGCATGGCCTGGGAAACTTGGATGGTATGGTCACCGGATTTTAGCAACATGGTCGTAGGGGAATGAGGTGCTAGAGATGGTGTGTCTTAGGTTCTTACTTGATGATTTCCACTCACCCGTGATCTCCAAAGCATTGATTAAATCATGTTCATACTGGTTGACTCCATGATGAAGTGGTTTTTACCACTCATGTGGGTAGAGGCCCCTGATAGTTGCGGATTAGGTATTTATGGTTTGGGGGTGATTTCCATAGAAATCCACATGGAAGGAGAGGAGCCTTTGGTAGATAAAATGAGGATATCGAGTTGGGGGCTAAGGCTCACCGTGATTGAGGCCATGGGCCTGGATATTTATTTTAATAAATACATCAATGTTCCTCTGGTTTTCATGACATGGGCCGATGTGAGCTTTTGAGAAAGGTTCCTTGGGACCAGGATACTGTTATTTGGGCATGCCTTAATAATTTTGGTACTTTGAGGCATGAGGTGTTAGGAGGCATGTGGTGTTGGGCTATGAAATTGAGATGGACCTGAGGGTTCATCAGGACATTGTGACTACAGGGGTACCTTGTTCCATGGGCCAAGTACTCTCTTTACTTCTATGATTTCAGTATTGGTCGAAGCAGGTGACACTCCCCAATGGATGTGGATCACTAGTGGAGGTTTTGTTTATTTATTGCATCCTAATTTTTACTTTCTTTAGAGACGCACGTATTCTTAAACACATATACTAAGTATGTACCATTGGGTGGTATCCTAATAAGATTTGTCTCACACCCTACACGAGCCCTTCGAGACGTGTGTAGACTTTATGGATTTACATATAGGTAAAGGATCAGTCTCAAGATCTAGATCATAGTACTATTTGGCATGTATATTGGCATGGACCTTGAGGTCATTCCTAGCTAGATATTTACTTTTTTGTAGTCTCCATTTCAGTATGATTATTATTATTTTATAGGTAGTTATTGTGGTCTACCATGGGCATCACCTTGGATATTTTATTGTATGATCTAACATGGAATACATGATTTATTGCTTTGTTTTGAGTGGCTACAAGTAATTTTCTGGCATGTTGTTCTGTTTAATTTTCGTTGATGTAGTTGTTCTATTTTTCTTTCACTATTTATTGATATTGGAAGTGTTTCCACTCTACCGGTCTGGTTCGAGTCTGTTGAGTCATTTATTTCTTCTGCATGTTATCTTATTATGATTAGACCATTATATTATATATTCCCTGAGGGTATATCCACCCCAATATACCTATTTATAACCTCACTACTAGTCGGTAGTCTTTGGATTTCAGGTAGGTATGCCTAAGGATAGTGGCACCTAGCCAGTTAGCACTGTTTTGGAAGCTTTTCAGGTCAGGGATGATACAAGTGGATCAGAGGTGTTTATTTTACCTCTTTTATTCATATTACTATTTGGAGTTATGGTATACTACATATAGGTTGTTGTTGGAACTGGATTTTTAACTCATTCTTGAGTTCCTACAGCCCCATATATGAGGGATGGATTGAGTTACCTTGGGTGGTTTATGCTACTTTGATTTTGATAAAATTATAATTTATATGATTTTCACATTGGTGGATCACTTGGTTTGTGATGATTATTGGTTTTGATATGGGACCCTTGACCCAGTGTGGTAAGGGATAATTGGACCTTGGCTTAGTAAGGCAAGGTGTGGTTGTTTGGCTTTTGATAGACACATTTTTAGGGTATTTCAAATTCATATATTTATGTATGCTTTGTGAAGTGATAATACCTGTAAGAAACCAGACCTTCTTTTCAGGTATGTTTTTCCTTTTTCTGAAGTTTTTGAGAAAAGAGGAGTTTCTTGAAATTTTTTAAGTACACGCCATGTACTTTATGAGTACACGCCGTGTACTCCCTTGACGCTCGAGGTCATGTGCTGGCTATGTCCAGGCCACACACACAGCAATGTAAGGGTGATGTGGAGGCCACTTAAAGTGGAGTATGGAAAAGGATAGTACACATTGTGTACTCCAAAAGTACACTCTATGTACTTTTTTTTCATTAAACACATTGGTCTCGCATCTAATCGCCAGAGGTGTATTCTTATAGGTCTCGTTCGACCGAGAGAATTTGTATGGCTACGGAACTTCTTCAATCCCCTGAGCCTCCTTCCATTCTCCGAATAGACCGTCGTCGATTGCGCTGAACCATAGAGGTAAGCTCTTCCTTCTTATAGAGCATCGTTTTCCAATTCCTCTTCTTTTTCAAGTTATCGTGGGTTGAACGTTTTATGAGTTTTTGTAGATCTATGACGTTATAAGGAGATTAAAGCCTCATGGTTCAAGTATATTGATCTCCTAGCATCAAGGTAGGTGGTTTGTGCCTTTCTGTTCAAATTCCTTGAGTATTATGTGCAAATTCCACCAATACCCTTGAACGGGGTATTGCGTGTTTACTATTTTTCCCCTATTGTTTTCCTGCCTTGCTTGTATGATTGTGTAGAGGTAAATTGGTCATGTATAATGATAATTTCTATGCTTGGATGTTTTTCCCATGCCTTGTTATTTTTATGACCTTTTGGTCTTGTTCAACCTATTGGTCGTTATACCTGTTTTCCATGACTTGTGATCGTAGGATGGAGTGTTGTTTTCTGACATGCTTGAGATGTTGTAAACTGGTTATCCAAGTAGCTCTGTAGGATTACTTTTTCCATATATCATTTTTATGCACTAATTGGAACAAGGTCGTGAGAACCTGGTGCTATAGACTATAAGGGGATAGAACGAGTGATCTTCCTCAGAGAGTCTTGGACATTATAGACTATAGGGGATAGATCGAGTGAGATTTCGAGAGATTCTTGGATATTATAGACTATAGGAGGATAGAACGAGTGATCTTCCTTAGTGATTCTTGAGATTTATAGACTATAATGGGATAGACCAAGTGAGATACCTCAGAGAGTCTTTTTTTTTATTGAATTTCCTTAAAACACTCCAGGATATAGGAGGAATTGACCGAGTGAGCTTCCTCAGAGAGTCTGTGATCGACCTGAGGCTATAGGAGGAATTGACCGAGTGAGCTTCCTTAGAGAGTATCTAGACCTTGGGGCTATAAGGGGAATTTACCATGTGATCTTCCTTAGAGATTCCCTGACTACCCTAGACTATAAGATGAATTGACTGAGTGTGCTTCCTCAAAGAGTCTATAATTTCGTATGACCAAACCAGAGGGGTTAGGCTGAGTGTACTGCCCAGAGGGTTGTTGGTACTTCTTGTATAGGACTAGAGGGGATTATCGTGAGTACTCCCAGAGGGTTACCTATTTGTGGTTAGTTGTTTTCTTCACTGTTGTTTGTTTGATCTGTGGATTGTTTACTACTGTGTATTATCCTATTTACTGCTTACTGTTTACTGTTTACTGTACTTGACCTTCCATATACTCACTGATTGTTAGTCAGAGATCTTTGGGTGGTTGCCTACTGGGATTTAGTCTCACACCCTGTTTGGGTCATGCTTTTGGGCCCAAACAGATTATATTGTTGCAGGTATAGATAAGGGAAAGTTCCCTTCTACTTCAGGTACTTGACTTGCTGTAGAGCTGGAAAGCATGGGACCAAGCAATGGCTTGCGATGATGAGGAGTTATCTATTTAATTTTCTGTTGTAATTTGGTTAGCACTATTGTATTTCCAACATTTTGACTTGTTTGGCTTCTTTCCTAGACATATGTATCATGAATCATTTCATATATATGTGTGTACTCCAGCTGTTTATTGTTTTAGTCTTCCGTTGTTACTATTATTGGATATTTTAATTCTTCTTCTATTGTATGTGTTGTTTATTTCCTCTTTGTACTCTACCAATGGGGTAATAGTTTCCCCACTATCACACCCAAGGCCCTCGCTACTAGTCAGTAGCCTCTGTAATTTGGGGAAATGCGCTTGAGGCTATGTGACCAACTGGGTACGGGGTGCCTCTGGGTGGATTCCAGAACCGGGATGTTACAAAGTGGTATTAAAGGAATTATTTTCTCTTTACTTACTATTTGGAGCCTATATGCAGGGATAGGATGGAATAGGTACTTAGTAATAAGTTGTTCCCAGGAGTAGTTAACCCATGTATAGTGAAAATCCAATCTACCTCATTTATTTAAATTTCTTTTGGTTTTGCGATTTTTACAGTTGATATGATTTCACCTTGAGTGACTCACATAATTTGTGTTATTACTGTTGATATCATTGAGGTTCTATTTCTGTTGCAACCTGATGAGATGAGGGTATGTCATCTCATGCATCATATAGGCACTTGATAGAAATCACATGTCATGCATTTTTTTCATGCCATCTAGTTTTCATTAGTAATTGCATGTTGTTTTGATGGATGATGTGTAAAATATGCATGCTGTTATGATAGTTAGCTTGGTAAAAATATTTTTTGTTTGATAGAGTTTTGTTTGTGTAGAGATTTACTGAAATGAATTCCAAATTTCGATTCTTGAGGTGTTATGGGCCCTCATGAATAGGAACTTGGTGGATCATTGACTTTTTTTCCTTGTGTATGATATGTATGAAATGCTAATCTTTGATTTGTGGGGAGTATGGGCCCTAAAAGATCGGAATTTGGCACCTTAAATTTTGTTTTCTGTGTTTTCTGGGCTCCGGAACAGTTTCTGAGGCTACTGCCCAGAAAAAACCCAGAATACATGGCGTGTACTTTATGAATACACGTCGTGTAGTTCTTAAACCATGTCACTGACTGTGTGGGTAGAAACATAGGGTTGTGAAAAATCTTTAGGAACATTCCATGTACGGTAAGTACATACCGTGTTGTGGTGACTGTTTGCCTACCCGTGTGACTAATGACGTGGATGGATGAAATTTTGAACTTCACACGCCGTGTCTTGTTCTCACATGTCGTGCCATGTATCCTAAGTACCTGGTCGTGTCACGAACAACACGGGTCAGGAAAATACTTCAAGTACACGCTGTGTGCACTGGGAGCACGCTGTGTAGAGTGAACCATAAACCCAACCATGTACTGACAACATGGGTTAGGGAAAACCTTCAAGTACACGTCGTGCTCCCATGGAACACGCCGTGTAGAGTGAGCCGTGTGCTGACAACATGGGTTGGGGAAAAACTTCAAGTACGCGTCGTGTTCCCATGGAACACGCCATGTAGAGTGAGCCATGTATCTAGCCGTGTAACTAACAACATGGGTCGTTGAAACCTTATCTAGTACACACCGTGTGGTGGTCATACACACCGTGTAGTCTAGGATTAAGAGGACCGTGTGGGTTAGCCGTGTAAGGAGACTCGGGCAGGGTAATATAGTTCAAGTACATGTCGTGTGTGGGGAAAACACGCCGTGTGGTTGGGGCATTACAAGACCAGTTGGAACAGAAGTACTCACCCATGTGAATGGCTTAAAAGAACATGCCATGTAGTTTTTATACACACTATGTAGTCATGTTTAGAAAAACTTGAATGTTTCTTTCTCTCATTCCCCTCTTGTTATCTTGTTTTCTCATTCTTTACTAATCCTGATCTAAGGTGTGCTTTTAAACTTTCAGATTTATGCCACCAAGACGTCCTCCGGTTGTATGTCAGCTACCAGATGGGGATTAGACACTGAATATGGAAGATTAGGGACCTTCTATAGATCCTCCTATTGTGCCCACCTTCGCACCAGCAGTTATACCAGTTGTGGGCATTGATGCACATTTTAGGGAAGATTTTATGAGGATGATGCAGACCTTCCAGGGAGTGTTGCCTCCCACCCCGTCGATGGTAGAATTGACGCGGGTTTTCCAATAGTAGCATCCTTCTACTTTATTAGGGGATTGAGGACCTCAGGCTGCAGAGTCGTGGCTAGAGGCCACACAAACAATTTTCGAGCATCTGGAGATACCTCCAGAGAATAGGGGGAAGCTCGCAACCTATATGCTCCGGGACTCCGCTAAGAGGTGGTGGGAGGTGATCTCACAATCAGGTCGCCAGCAGAGTATGACTTGGGATGAGTTTCGGCACATCTTCTCTGATTACTTCTATCTGGAGACTTTGAGGGTCGATCGAGCCCAAGATTTTATGAGTATGGAGTAGGGTACTCTTTCTTTTATGGAGTACTTGTCTCGCTTTACTGAGCTACAGCATTTCACGCCTATTCTAGGAGGTGATGAGATGTTCCTTGCATGGAAGTTCGAGGATGGTCTGAGGCACGACATCTGCTCACAGGTGAACATCTTCAGGTTGACTTTGATATCCTCTATTGTCAACCATCCGCTAATCACTGAGCGCAATCTGAGAGATTCTTGAGTATTAAGTTAGAATGGTTTGACATCCAGAGTCAGTGTTCCTTCTACTTATAGCAGGAAGCACCGCAGGGAGTCTGCTCAAGGAGATCAGGGTAGGCGGAATGTATCTTCAAGTAGCCAGGTCATATGCTACCAATACGGGAGGAGTGGGAATACTAGGCCTTAGTGCCAGAGAGACCCAATGGAGTGTCAATCTTGTGGAAAGATGGGCCATCTTCAGTGTTTCTGTCATATCTTCTCACCTACAGCTGTTGGTAGGGGTTCTTCTATGAACCCGCATTTAGGAGATGCACCACCAGTTTCTCACCAGTCTGGGAATTGGAGTCCTTTCGGCCATTCAGGCCAAGGTGGAGGTTGCGGACGTGGTGGTTAGTCACCAGGCTACCAGCAACAGCAGAGTGGATCAGCTCAAATCGGCCAGGCAAGGTCACAGGGCTGTAGAGCAGGCCAGACCTTTGTGGTGGAGCAGACTCATCAGGAGCAGGATCCTGACCCCTCTACAGTTCAAGGTACGATCTTAGTAGCCTCATTTTTATCTTCAGCTCTTTTCGATATAGGGGCTTCCCATGGCTTTATATCTGTCACTATTGTGGAGTGTCTTGGTCTCTTAATCTTTTCTTCTTCCAACATCTTGACTCTAGACACACCATTGGGGACTAGAGAGGTTAGTGTACGTCAGTGTAGAGAGTTCCCTCTTGAGGTTGCAGGGTGTCACTTCTTATAGGACCTCTATGTCCTAGAGATGACGAGTTGTGATGTTATTCTTGGAATGGACTGGCTAGTTCCCTTCTAGTAATTCGTCAACTGTTACCATCACAGGGTGAGTTTCGTATCACCAGAGGGTGGATCATTTCTTCATAGAGGCGAATGGGATGTCCAGGCGAGCAGAATGGGTCCATAGCATCATGGGTTGGGAGGAGTTACATCCCAGATTGCTATCCTTTATCTGGATGACCAGGAGACTTCACAGTTAGACTTTAATCTAGTGGTGGATCATTTCAAAAATGTATTTCCAAAGGAATTTTCATGGTTTCCTTTGGAGTGAGAGGTAGACTTATCAATTGAGATTGTTCCATGAGCAGCACCAGTGTCCATTCCTCCTTATAGGATGGCTACACTTGAGTTGCAGGAGCTCAAGAAGCAGTTGGAGGAGTTGCAGGTGAAGGGTTTCATCCGACCCAGTACTTCTCCTTGGGGTTCGCCTATCTTATTTGCAAAGAAGACAGACGGTACCCTCAGGCTTTTTTTGGACTATCGGAAGTTGAGCCAGTTAATGGACAAGAACTGATATCCCTTATCGAGGATCGAGGATCTCTTTTATCAGCTTCGAGGAGCCAGGGTGTTCTCGAATATTTATTTGAGATCCGATTAACATCAGTTGCGCGTTATACTATTTGATATACCTCTTACAGCTTTCTAGAGAAGGTATGGTCTATACGAGTACTTGGTTATGCCATTCGGTCTCACGAAAACGCCTGCAGTTTTCATGACACTGATGAACTGAGTGTTCCATCCATACTTGGACTCCTTCGTGGTTTTTTTCATGGATGATGTATTGGTGTACTCTCATACTCGACACGACCATGCTACCCATATTGAGATCATTTTTATTACACTGAGGGAGCATCAGTTATATGCTAAGATCTCAAAATGCCACTTTTTGATGGACCAGATTCACTTCTTGGGTCACGTTATCTCAAAGGCAAGAGTATCAGTAGACCCAGAAAAAGTGAGAGTTCTAGTTTCCTGGGAGCATCCGAAGAATGTTTTTGAGGTGCAGAGTTTTCTAGGGATGGCTGGATACTACATACATTTCATACAAGACTTTTCACGCCTAGTAGCACCACTGACAGGTCTGACCAAGAAAGGGGTGAAGTTCTTATGGTCAAATTATCGTGAGACAACCTTTTAGGAGCTAAAAGGGATGTTGACCTCAGCACCGATATTAATCTTTCCAGAGCTGGGTAAGAGCTATATTTTTTACTGTGATGCTTCAAGTATCGGGATGGGATCTATGCTTATGCAGGGAGATGGAGTCATTGCTTACGGGTCTTGGTAGTTAAGGCCACATGAGAGGAATTACCCGATGCATGATCTAGAGTTGGAAACTGTTTTTCATGCCCTACGTTGTTGGAGGCATTATCTTCTGTGAGATCACTTTGTGGTGTTTACCGACCAAAAGAGTATCAAGTACATCTTCACTCAGCATGATCTGAATTTGAGACAGCGAAGGTGGGTTGAGTACCTTTAGTCTTTTGACTTTGAACTTGCCTACATGCCTGGGAAAGGTAATGTTGTGGCTGATGCTCTGAGCAAGAGGACTCAGATACAAGCATTTGAGGAGTCCAGCAGTGAGTGGAAACTTATGTCTCTGTTATATGAGATGCATTTGGAGGTGCACAACAGTCAGGGGAAGACATTTATTTCTTCTATAGTTGTTACCTCTACTCTTCTTGATCGGGTATGAATGAGGAAGCTATCAGATTATGAAGGCCTAGTCCTATGGGAAAGCGTGTCCGGAGAGGACCCTCTTTCTAGGTGGACCATAGGCGAGGAGGAGATCTTGAATTTCTAGGGACGTATATGGGTGACAACAGACATACGTGAGGAGCTGATGCGGGACTTTCATTCCTTAGTTTGGGCAGTTCATCCTGGTATCACCAAGATGTATCGTGATCTACATCGTCAATACTGGTGGACGGATATTAAGAGGGGTATAGTTGGTTTCGTCATGAGGTGTTCCACTTGTCAGCAGGTGAAGGTAGAGCATCAGCGACCAGTAAGGATTTTATAGCAGTTACCCATTCCTGAGTGGAGGTGGAACGATGTTGTGATGGACTTCGTGACCGGTTTTCCGAGGTCTCCTCGAGGGAACGATGCAGTATGGGTTGTCATTGATAGACTCATGAATGTTTCTCGCTTCTTTCCAATCAAGGAGACCTTCAATATTGATGAGATAGGCCGGTTGTACATCCTAGATATTGTACGTCTTCATGGAGTTCCGCACTCCATTGTTTTAGACAGGGATGAACGTTTTACTTCTCGGTTCTAGTAGGGGATTCAGAAGGCTTTGGGTACACAGGTAGTTTTGAGTACAGCTTACCATCCCCAGACATATGTCCAGTCTGAGCGTACGATTCAGGTGCTTGAGGACATGCTCCAAGCATACATTCTGGATTTTGGAGGTTCTTGGGAGAAACATATACCTCTTGTGGAGTTTTCCTACAACAATAGTTTTCAGGAAACTATTCAGATGTCACCTTACAAGGCTTTGTATGGTAGGCCATGCCGATCACCTTTATGCTGGCTGGAGGCAGGAGAGGTAGATTTGCTGCGACCTCGTCTTGTTCAGGAGACGTCAGAGCAGATAGAGTTTATTCAGAAGAGGATGGATACAACACAGTCTCGACAGAAGTCTTATGCTGATCAGCAGAGATGACCTATGGAATTCGAGGTTGGGGATCATGTTTTCCTGCGTGTTGCACCGAGGTTGGGACACAAGAGGATTCAGAGATAGTGTAAGCTTTCATCGAGGTACGTCGGGCCGTTTGAGGTGTTGGAGAGAGTTGGTCCGGTTGCCTATCGGTTGTAGTTACCTGAGAGGTATCAGGCTATGCATGACATCTTCCTTGTTTCTCATCTCCGAAGTTACTTTTAAGATATTTATCGTGTCTTTCAATCCGAGGAGTTTGAGCTCAAAGCGGATGCATCATTTGAGGAGTATTCTATATGTATTGTCGATCTCAATACAAAGGTTCTCCGTGGCAGGTCTATTCCTCTGGTATAGGTGCTATGGAAGCACAGGCAAGTACAGGACGAGACTTGGGAGAGGGAGGCCAATGTATGATCATAGTGGTTGGATTTGTTTGGGGTTTCTTCTTTTATGCCTCGCTAGGGAAATTCAGGGACGAATTTCTTTAAGGGGTGAAGTTTTTAAGAACTTGGACCTTCTTTTCATGTATATTTTTCCTTTTTCTGGAGTTTTTGAGAAAAGAGGAGTTTCTGGAAATTTTTGAAGTACACGCTGTTTACTCCCTTGTCGCGCGAGGTTGTGTGCTGGCTGTGTCCGGGCCACACACACAGCCATGTAAGGGTGATGTGGAGGCCACTTAAAGAGGAGTATGAAAAAGGCCAGTACACACTGTGTACTCCAAAAGTGCACATCGTGTACTTTCTTTTTTTCATTAAATGCATTGGCCTCGTGTCTAATCGCCAGAGGTGTCTTCTTCTTGGTCTCGTTCGACCGAGAGAAACTGTATGGCCGCAGAAATTCTCCGAGCCCCCAATCCTCTATCCTTTCTCTGAATTGACCGTTTTTGATTGCGTTGGAACTACAGTAGTAAGCTCTTCCTTCTTCTAGAGCATCGTTTTCCAATTTCTTCTCTTTTTCAAGTTATCATGGGTTGATCATTTTGCGCATTTTCGTAGATCTACGACATTCTAAGGAGATTAAAGCATCGTGGTTCAAGTATATTGATCTCCTATCATCAAGGTAGGTGGTTTGTTCCTTTCCATTCAAATTCATTGAGTATTATACACAAATTCCACCAATACCCTTGAACGGGGTATTGCGTGTTTATTTTTTTTCCCCTGTTGTTTTCCTACCTTGCTTGTATGATTTTGTAGAGGTAAATTGGTCATTTATAAGGATAATTTCTATGCTCTGATGTTTTTCCCATGCCTTGTTCTGTTTACGACCTTTTGGTCTTGTTCAGTCTATTGGCCGTTATACCTATTTTCTATGCCTTGTGATCGTAGGATGGAGTGTTGTTTTATGACATGCTTGAGATGTTGTAGACTGGTTAGCCAAGTATCTCTGTAGGATTACTTTGTCCATATAGCATTTTTATGCATTGAATGGCACAAGTCCGTGAGAACCTGGTGCTATAGACTATAAGGGGATAGACTAAGTGAGCTTACTCAGAGAGTCTTGAACATTATAGACCATAGGGGATAGACCGAGTGAGATTCCCAGAGAGTCTTGGATATTATAGACTACAAGAGGATAGACCAAGTGAGCTTCCTCAATGATTCTTAATCTTTATATACTATAAGGGTATAGACCGAGTGAGCTTCCTCAGAGAGTCTTTGTTTTGATTGAATTTCCTTAAACCACTCCAGACTATAGGAGGAATTGACCAAGTGAGATTCCTCCGAGATTCTGTGATCGACCTAAGGATATAGGAGGAATTGACTGAGTGAGATTCCTCAGAGAGTCTCTAGACCTTGGGGATATAAGGGGAATTTACCAAGTGATCTTCCTCAGAGAGTCCCTGACTACCCTAGACTATAAGGGGAATTGACTGAGTGTACTTCCTCAGAGAGTCTATAATTTTGTATGACCAAACTAGAGGGGTTAGGCTGATTGTACTTCCCAGAGGGTTGTTAGTACTTCTTGGATAGGACTAGAGGTGATGGTCGTGAGTACTCCCATGGGGTTACCTATTTGTGGTTAGCTGTTTGCTTCACTGTTGTTTGTTTGATCTGTGGATTGTTTACTACTATGTATTATCTTGTTTACTGTACTTTACCTACCATATACTCACTGACTATTAGGCATAGATCTTTGGGTGGTTTCTTACTGGGATTTAGTCTCACACCCTGTCTGGGTCATGATTTTGGGCCCAAACAGATTATATTGTTGCAGGTGTAGATAAGGGCAAGCGCCCTTTTACTTCAGGTACTTGACTTGTTGTGGAGCTGGAGAGCATGGGACCAAGCTATGGATTGCGATGCTAATGAGTTATCTGTTTACTTTTATTTTGTACTTTGGTTAGCACTATTGTATTGACTGCATTGTGACGTGTTTGGCTACTTTCCTAGACATATGTGTCATGCATCATTTCATATATATGTGTGTGCTCTAGCTATTTATTGTTTTAGTATTCTGCTGTTATTGTTGTTAGATATTTTATTGTTTCCTCTATTGTATGTGTTGTTTATTTCCGCTTTGTACTCTTCCAATGAGGGCATACTTTCTCCAATATCACACCCAAGGCCCTCGCTGCTAGGCAGTAGCCTCTGGCCTTTGGGGAAATGCGCTTGAGGCCATGTGACAAACCGGGTACGGGGCGCCTCTGGGTGGCTTCCTAAACTGGGATGTTACAATACGAAATGATATATATCAAATACCATGTGGAAATGTGAAATTCCATGCTTTAAATAATTTTGAAATGTGAGTTGTGATATTTCATGCTTTATATATATATGAAATTACATGTGGCGTGAGGAATGGATCTGGATCTTATATAAGCATGTAGGTATTATGAATGAGGTGATTTTGATCACCAGCATTGGGTGACTAGGTTGTTTTTTTGAGGCAACATTAGTTATCAGGACTGGCATAGCCCAGAGATATTGTGATACTTGGCTTTGTTGTGGGTGGGTAAGGAGGCTATGAGATTGGGATGCAATGGGGAATGGTTTCAATGGGGAAGAGTGCAGGTAGTAAGGTTGCACTTCTATTTTACTTCTTTCCTTATCTATGTTGAATATTTATATATATATATATGGTATGTCTAACCATTTTATGGTATCCAGTGGGTTCTACCTGGAAAGATTAGATGGAGTATCAGGTGGGTGATGTTATATTACCATAGGAGCATGATCAGGTTCAGACCCCTGAGGGGAAGGTAGAGCATGAGCTATAGTTATAGACTCAGGGGTAGGATCAGTTTTAGGATCCAGTGTAGGTAGGATAGCTGTCGAGCTTGACAGCATTTGGGTTGTGCCTTAACGATCATCTTTGACCAATCTTGGTACGTTTCTTGTAGAGGATCAACAGAGGTTCACAAAGAGTAGATCCATTAATGTACTATCTTACTCAGGAGTTCCAGTCGCATCACCCACCAATTTTTCAAGGTGAGGGTGGTCCATGGGCAGATGATAACTAGATATAGAGCATGCAGATGATTTTCGAGTAGCTCGAGATGCCTCTAGGGTGAAGGGTCAAGCAGGAGACATACATGATCAGAGGTCTGGCGAAGCTCTAGTGGGATGTGCAGGTTCAGGATCATAAACATGAGGGACTTTCATGTAAGGACTTTGAAGACAGGTTCTTAAATAACTTTTTTTCAGAGACACTAAGGGTGTAGAGAACTCGGAAGTTATTGAGCCTTTAGTAGGGTGACATGTCTGTCATGGACTATGAAACTACTTTCACTGAGCTATCTCTCTTTTAACTAAGTATAGTAAGTGATGACACCTCAAGGGTGAGGCACTTCAAATATGGTTTTTGGAACCCCATTTGGGTGAAGGTAAACATCTTTAGGTTGGCCTCGTTCTCATAATCGGTGAATCAGGCACTCATAGTTGAGGGTAACCTGATGGAAAGATATCACTTGGGCTGGGAGGTGGCTTTAGGTGATGATTTAGTTGGTATAAAATGAGTTTGGGATGAGTTTTAGTAGGGAGGTCAGGACAAGGACTCAGCTAGACCACCTCATGGTAGCTCAGTGGTGGTTTTATTTTAGTGTGGGTAGTTGGGGCATGTTTGGAATCAGTGTGATCGGCCTCCAAAGGAGTGTCAGGCATGTGGATAGGATAGGCATCTTGAAAGGTTCTACAAGAAGACTTCTCAAATAGCCAGTAGATAGGGACTAGGGAAGACTCAGGCATCCAGAGATGATTTAAGATCAATACAGGGTGATGTAATACAGGGTTTAGCTATATGTAGAGGATGTGGAAAAGATAGTGGGGCCCAACCATGGGTTCAGTGGTCGGTGTCTGGTGCATCACTGCAGGGAGGCCAGGTGCATGCTATGGAGCTACCAGGGGATGATTATACTGGTGATCCAATGACAGTTAGATGTCTTCCGCGAGAATGGATGTAATTTTATTTTTTCTTTTGTTTGGAATGGCCTATTGAGCCATGTCCTTTTTTTCATGGCCTGTTGAGACTTGTCTATTTTGATTTCATGAGGTGTTTAGGTTGTATATGGACTGACCAGATGTTGTTCAGTGGTTTGGCACCATATCAGGGGTGTGATATGTGTGTGTGAGAGAGAGAGAGGTTCTTGGCATCAATAGCATCATTGGATGTGTGTTTTGAGATGCTTAGGAATCAAGGCATCCAAGGGATGCAAGTTACTTGAGGTTCCTTGGTCATCGGGGCATCAAGGATGCAGGTTTGTGATTGAGGTGCAAGCCACCGGATTTTTTTTGAGCATCCATGGGATGCGGGGCCTTGTTGTTCTATGGGTTCCATCGGCTCAAGGTGGGCATTGATGCGGTGTAGGATGTGATTTGGTGTCGAGAGAAACATGGGATCACCTGATGAGGTGCGGGAGTGATAAAGAATCACGGGAGGACCATGGGTCTAGAAATAGGTTTTTTGACCTTGTTTGATTTGAGTTTTGGTCAGTTTGAGACCAAGTAAGGCAATTCATAAGGTGGGGATCCCCATGAAGAATTTGGCATGAACCCTTGATACTAGGGTAGTCTGTGTTCTTTCTACCAGTATGGGTATGTTTGGTACCATCTCTAGGTTTTTTTTGATAGATTGGGGGAAATCTATGTTAAGGTGTGGAGATTGTAATGACCTAGGTTTTCGGAATGGGTCAAAATACCCACTCGGTTTGAATTTTTCAATTAGCGGATATGCTACCTTTTGATTCATTGATGGGAACTCAATTCTGAGAGTTCTATTAGCCTTAAATGGTTTTTTTGTTGGTTTAGAGTATAGGAGAGTTCCTTAGATGTTCATAAGCTTTTTCAGAGCATTAGGGTCCTGAAGTTTTAGTTTTTTGGAAAATAGTTGCAGGCGCACGGTTTAGGGAAACTGTACGGGTGATGGCACATAGCCATGCGGATGCGTCTGCAGAATTTCAAAGGTTTACCACACAGTTTGAACATGGTATGTAAAACCATGAGGGGTTTTTGTGTGGTCATGTAGCCTTATGCAGTGGCTTATTCATGGTTTCCGCATGGTTTGGCAAACCATGCAAATAAATCGTGAGGCCAGTGCTGGGTAATTTTTCTTAATTTTTCTTTTTCTTTTATTTCTTATTTATTTTTCCTTTTTCTTTACTCCTCTCCCTTTTCTTCTCCCTCATCACACGCATATTAGGAGGAAGTATCCTCCTCCTCTCTTCCACCATATTTAATCCATCTTCATCCTCAGTGATTTTTTCTTCGATCTGTCGGAAGCTATGGGATCTCCTCAATAAGGATAATCATGCACACCCTTATTCTTATTTGATATTTTGTCTTACGAACCACTATATCCATCCAATCCAATTTTAGGGTTTAAGAAAAAAACTTATATATACATCAATCAGATTCAAATTGGACTTCTATATTGTATATGCCTATGTCTACGAGTCCAAGGTAGGTGGTACATACCTTGTTTTGATATTTCGTAGACTTTTGTGGGTTGTGGCTTTTTAGTGCACCGATGGATTTTGAGAGAACCCCCTATTTCTTCATATTGAATTGAATGTATGCCTTTTGGGGTGTCTTTGGGAAATCCCTTACCTTGGTTATGCGATCGAGGTCAGGTTAGAGGTTTTCGCTCCATGGTTTGTTTATTCGAGGGTGTTAAATTCAATTAATTTGCTTGTTTAAATTTAATCGATCCGGTAATTCAATTCTAAGGTATTCAAGACCTATATGTTATATTATGATGATTTTTTAAGATGTTAAATTCAATCATTTAAATTGGATTGCTTGTTTAAATTTTTTTATTTAAATTGTATATATGTAATTGCTTAAATTGCATGAGATGGGACCTAAGGGATTGTGATGGGTGTGGCCCGAGATGAGGTTGGGATGGAATATCCATCAGGATTAAGTAATGTTGATCACTGGTTGGGCTTGGCCCAGATTTACTTGAGTGGTTTTGACCATAGTATTGGGTGTTGTGGATGTTGGTTTGAGGCAGTGTGACTCTCAGGTTGGGAATAGCTTGAGATACTTGGATGGTATGGCCATCGGATTTGAGTGACATGATCACTGGGGAATGATGTTTCAGAGATGTTGTGGCTTAGGTTCTTTCTTGGTGATTATCACTCGCCTGTGATGGCCAAAGGTTTATTGAGTCATGTGCACATAGGTTGACTCCATGATGAGGTGGTTTTAACCACTCGTGTGGGTAGATTCCCCCGATAGTTGTGGATTAGGTATTTATGGTTTGGGGATGCTTTCCATAGAAATACATGTGGAATGCGAGGAGCCTTCGTTTGATAAAAATGAGGCTATTGGGTTGGGAGATGAGGCTCACCATGATTAAGGCCATGGGCTGGGATATTTATTTGAGGACAGACATCAATCTTCCTCTGGTTGTCGTTCCATGGTCCAATGTGAGCTTTCGAGCAGGGGTCCTTGGGATTGGGATACTATTGTTTGGGTGTGCCTTTGGGAAGTTGGTACTTTGATCCACGAGGAGTTAGGAGGCACGTGGTTCCAGGCTATGTGATTGAGGTGGACCTGAGGGTTCACCGGGACTTTGTGAATATAGGGTTACCTTGGGCCATGGGCCAAGGAATCTCTTTTCTTCTGAGATTCTAGCATTGCCCGAAGTAGGTGACACTCCCTAGTGGTGATTGAGCACCAGTGGAGGTTGTGTTTATTTATTACATCATACCATTTACTTTTTTTAGAGATGCATGTATTCTTAATCACATATACTAGGTATGCACCATTGGGTGGTATCCTACTAAGATTCACCTCACACCCTACATGGGCACTTCAGGATGCATGTAAACTTTATGGATTTACGCAAAGCTAAAGGATAAGGCTCAGGAGATGGATCATAATATTGTTTGTCATGGAGATTGACATGGACCTTGAGGTCATTCATAGCTGTAGATTTACTTTTATATAGTATCCTTTTCAGTATCATCATGATTATTTTATATGTAGCTACTGTGGTCTGCCATGGGAAGCACCTTAGATATTATATTGTATGACTTGACATGGAATGAATGATTTCTTGCTTTTTTGAGTGGAAAAAAGTGATTTTATGGCATGTTGTTATATTTAGTTTCTACTGGCGTAATTTTTTTATTTTGATTCCACTATTTATTGATATTAGATGTGCTTCTTCTCTGTGGGTTTGGTTTGAGTCTATTGATTCATTTATTTCTGATGCATGTTATCTTATTATGCTCGAGCCAGTATATTATCTATTCCTAGAGGGTATAATCTCCCCACTATACCTTTTTACACCCTTGATTCTAGTTTGAATCCTTTATCATTCGGGGAGGTGTGCCTAAGGCCAGTGGCACTCGGCCCATTAGCACTATTTGGGCAGTTGTTCAGGTCGGGGATGCTAAAATTATGACCAATCTCTATACCAATGGTTTCTATAAACCATTGGTATATCCTCCTCTATACCAATAGTTTTTTTAAGTAATTAATATAGCCTTCTCATAAATTGGATATACCAATGGTTTAAAAACCTTTGTTATAGGTATGTAGGTATAGGTTCCATTTCTAGTGATAGGAACTGTTAGATTTGGTTCCCTAGAACCAAATTATAAGTAATTTATTATTACTTGTACTCATGTATTTGAATATTAATAAAATTTATTATCATATCATGTTTTTTCTTCTATGTAACATAGTCTGTGATAATGTCCTAAGGGTACTTGTCACACTGAAAGGTCATAGAAGTTCCCCTCTCTAATGAGAACCTATAAGTGTCGTGATAGTATTCTTAAATATAATTTTTATAGCTGAATGATATCATTTAATGGTACACAAGTGGAGACTAATGGGACTTTGAGACACTTTCTCGTGGTGTATACCCTTTGTATTATTTAGTGCAAGAGATTATGAGAACATGACCCGCCAATAGAAAATCAACATTTATATGTTTCATTGGATATTCATATATGTGGATGTATGTAATGATCCTTATACTTTAAAATTGTTATTAATACATGTCATGATGTATTGATGAAAAATGTGTTGACATATGCTCACAGTAAAGTAGGATATGTTGGGTGTGTCCTGACTGACATCGCGTTAATGAATAATATGAGAAACGATTTATCCATTCTTTTATTTTATGGAAGTTGATATCTTAGACCCTTTGATAGTAATTTAAATGCCTGATTAAGTCCATGGACATGGAAGTGTTTTCAGTAAGTTCATTTTCAAAAATTCAAAGAAAATCACATCGAACATATAGGTTGGTGATAGTAGAGTACAACCTGTTTGATTAGAGATATCAAGATAATGGGAATATATTACACGGTGTATGTTTATAGGATTTTATATGTCATTACAACATTAGATTATTTCTCTATGGGAGCATTGTCATGATGTTAGATTCTAACCTTGGACTTTAGATAGTATAGACAAATGCCACTAATAAAGAGACCTAGAATGTTACACACTAAGTTTATTCAGAACCTAAGTTAAATTCCATGTGAATTAAACATATTAGATAAATATTATCCTTAATGTGGTTTAACAAATATTCATATTGGTTTGATCACAAATATTCAATCACCAGTTATTCGAGAGAATATTATGTGAAATAAATTTTTAAAAAATATTTTTTTACCAGGTAATTATTTATTTAATTACATGAATATAAAATATTCATTTATTCTGGTTTATTCACAAGGTAAAAAAATATTTATTTATTTAGTTATGGGAATATTTAATAAATATTTATTTATTAATTCAATGAATATAATATTTATATATTTATTGATGAATAATGTTGTGGTATTTATTTAATTAAATAAATAATCATTATTTATGGGCTGATAAATATTGAGGATGGTTGGAAGACCAAGTTTTATGGTCTAGTGAGAAATGTGATATTAAATATTATTTTAATGAATGTTTATTTATTTATTCAAGAAAATAATATTTATCTTATCCATGATTTTATCATGTGTTAAGTAAATATTATTATTATTATTATTATTATTTAGACATGAGGTTCTCTAGGGATTAAGAAAATAATAAGGTTCCTTGTGCAATTATTATTTTCTACCCCTAGAATTATTTAAACCTGGTTATGGAATTATCCAAGTGGTAGAGAAACATTCTTTCATTATGAAAAATGAGTTCAAGAGAGGATTCTCTCAAGACCTTGAGAGATCTTACCTATAACACTCTAAAGAGTGTTGAGGAATTATCCTCTTTCACTATAGTGAATCCATTCTCCCTTGAAGGATTCAGTTGCAATCAACATTGATCATCGCAAGTGATAGATTCGTCCAAGCTAGCACTTAGATAATTCTACAGTAACAATCAGAGGTTTGTAGAGCACATGTGATTCACTATTAGAGGGAATCTACTCTTTATTCCTCTGATGCAATGATAGTATGACAAGATTTATCTATCAATTCATCAATATCGAAGAAATGATTCATTGAAAAGTAATTCTTTAATTAAATAAATTAATTATAAATTATATGTGAAAAGATCATCTCTTCTTGGTTCCGGGTTCTTATCAATTGATATTCATATTAATTCTGTTGGTCGTAATGATTCTCCACCATATAAATCATATATTGTTCATGGATTATAACAAAAAATTGAGTTTTCCATGCCTCCACTAGCACTTTTGCTGCACTCAATACCTTCAAGTAGTATCATTGGGGTCACATAATAATTTATAATTATTTATTATTCATTGATCAAGTATACACAATTATTGTTAGATTTTTATTCTAGTTTATTTTTTATTTAATACAGAGTTTAATTAACATGTTTTTGAAAAATTAATTGTCCTTTTTCAATTTTTATATCATATTAAATAGATTAAGAATAGATAAAGAATGATTGGAGATGCCATCAGGAGGTGTTAAGGATTTTGTCTGGTAGACAGGGATACACAACGTGTGACTATAAGTACATGTTGTGTACCCAAGTTCACTAAACCTGTATGTGTTGCAGGATACATGAAATTCTAAGAAGTAATAACACGTCAATCATTTAATTCACACCGTGTGTTAACTGGGTCATCATGTCACATGGTCTTCCAGGCCATACAGTGTGTAGCTGGTTCAAACACCCTATAGTCTAAACAGTTTAGTAGTGAAATTATCATTAACCATGTAGTCAAATACATGTAATAACACCTCATAAGATTGACATTATGTATTATTAATGTGGTATATACTAGTGTATACATCATGTGATTCGTTAATTACAGCATATGATGGACACACCGGGTCCATGGGCACATTACATGGACACACAAAAAGTGGAACACATGATGTGTAACTCATTAGTACACATCTTCTAACCTAGATAAGATACACACCATATCCCTAGGTTTTAATCATGGATACATGGTGTGTAACTCATTAGTGCTCACTGTATCTTCATATAATAAAGAACAGAATTAAATTACATAAATGATAGTTAATTTAAGTATTAAAAACCTAATTACATTGTTGATAATGTAATAATGGTTCGAAAAATTAATAAATTATCAATTAGTTCCATGTAATTTACTATAATTATTGGTCAATCCATTTATTTTTCATATGTATTTTATGATGAGTATCACCAAGAGACTTTGGATGGTCATTAAGATAAAGGGAGTTAATTTATTTATTTATTTATTTATTTAATTTAAGCATATTTATATTAATAATAAATAATGAATTGAATTGAATACTAGATAGTGTACTTTTTCATATTCATTGCATGTTATGTATATAACCACAATCTTAGACCATCCTACGTATGTGATTGGTTTATTTAATTTATTATTGTATAGTTTTTTAATAATTTATTAAATTAAATAATGGTCTACAAATCATTCCTCTCTTATCATTATGTAAGGGCTTGTGAACCCATGGTTTATTTTATATAAACTCCCCCTTAACCAATCCTTTGGTTCCCCTCACCTGCATGTGAATAATGTTATGTAATGGAGGAGCTCTTAGGCGAGTGGAGGTGGTTCAAGTCTGGAGCTGAGGTGAAGTTAATCCAAGAGGTATACTGAAGCACAGGTGTAACACAGTAACCCAAACCCTGATTGGTTATAGGAGTTAATTACCTAGGGTTAAGAGTTGGTTTATCATCAACTAGATAATACAACCATTAGTTAATCTCATTGTCATACCACTTTATTTATTTTCATTTTTTAAAATTGCATGGTTAATTATTTATAGATGTTTAAATCATTAAATAAATTAATTAACAAGAATTAAAGCTTAAACTAGAATAAATATTATAATATGTGTAAACTTTATCTATACATGGTTAATCACTTAAGTAAAATCCACTTAATATCAATAAGCATGTGATAAGATAAAATGGTCAATTTACACAAAAATATAAAAATCCCTCAAATAAAATATTAAGTCAGTGTAGCCTTCCACTATTTTCAATAGAAATCAAACCGTAGTTCAAATTTTTTTTGACCATACTCCATTGGGGTGATATTGATTATCAAGTAATATTCATCTTGAGTTTTGGTTTGACTTAAACTAGATTTTATCAAGGGTTTATCACCTCCATGAGACTAAGTGCAACTAGTAGGCAAAGTGTTGAGGAAATCCTTATCCAGGATTTCAAGATGGGGGAGTGAACTCAATGGATCAAGGATCTTTAATTTAATGAATTTATCAAGTTAATTCTACCTAAATACATTCAAGTAGCTTTCTAGACCTTCATATGGGTTATGATAAGGGGTGTATGGGTCCTTTCAACTAGGATGACACCAGTAGAAAAATATGATTCTACATTGGAATTTTAACATTATATTTTCAAAACCAATGTTACAATGAACATATAGGGACTTTAAACATTAGTTTTAGTAAATTAGATAATAAATGTCTTCCCTATATAATTTTGATGTCAGTTTTACTAAAAATTTATATTAAAACTTTTTTTTTAACTTGTGACATTGGTTTTACTAAAAAATGATGCCATAACTTTTTTGAACTTTTAAATTCAATTTTACTAAAGACTAATTCCAAAACCAATCACCGGTGATTTTTTAACATCGCTTATTAAAATAATCGACTTTAAAAACCCTATTTTTCACTGAACTTAAAAATTTTCACCTCATGAAAACATGAATTTACTTTCTTGCCTATAATGTTTCATGTGACATGTGAATATTTTAAATTTTTGGATCATGCCACATTTTTTTCCTTTATACATAGAATTTATCATTCTAAAACCTATATTTTCATTTCCACCACAAACATTCATCACATCCACCGTCTTTCAATCTATTATTCTCATAGGATTTATCTCCAAAGTTTCATTTGTCACATTTTTCCTCATTTATAAATTCTAAATCATGATTGAATATCCATGGAGGATATTTTTTTAGATTGAATCAAATTTTTTATAATTTATATATTTTTCATGATTTTGTCTATGTATAGTGGTCTTTTATAGAAACGTGAGGATATGGATGTGTATATCATCATGTCTCACCTTCATAGTCATTATCAAGAGAAGGAAATATAATAGAGATATGAGATCTCCAATGAAATGTTCATGTACAGGCTTGGAGAGTCGGTGCCAGCTAGGCCTCACATAGTCAAGATGATTGGCTACATTGAGAACTTATATATCTTGGGGTTTATGATCCCTAATGAAATACTCCTAGATCGCATTTAATCCTCACTGCCTAAGAGTTTATATAATTTTATTGTTAATTATAATATGAGTAATAGTGAGAATACTCTTTTAGGACTCCTTAATCTTATTCTCTATGTTGATAAAGACATAGGGAATGAAAAGCTTGTGGTACTTATGGTGAATAAGAAAAAGAATAACAAGGAAAATGGGTCCAAAAATCATTCCAATTTTAACACTCCCAAGTAATTTCTTATAAGAAATGGAATATCCAAAGAAAATAAAAGGAAAAGGATGCAGTATTATTTACATGTGGAAAGCTAGGCCACTAGAAGAATAACTTCACCTAGTTAAAGAAGTAATGGGAATCTTTGGGTGCATTAGTTATCAAGTGAAATATTTATATTTCTACACATTGGGTATTAGATATAGATTTTTGTGCTCAAATTTGTATTCAAATACAAAAAACAAGTTAATTTAAATAGATTTCTATAGGATGGGTGAATTTATGGGTTGTTAATCATGTGAGGCTAGCTTATCTCACCATTAGAGATTAACATATTTTATTTCCAAATGGAATGATCTTGGTTTAAAAATATTGTTATTATATAGAAAATGTTACCAAGAACATAGATTTTGTATCCTACCTAGATACATATGGTTTTATTTTCAATTTTATATGTAAATTTCGTTTCTTTTATAAAGATAGTATGTGTTATGGTATAGAACATTTAAATAATAGTATTTAAATATTAAATTATAAAAACCAAGCATTGTAAATTGATAGTGAATAAATTTAATGTGACTCATTTCACACCTAGTTGTGACATCACTGTATTGGTCATGTAAATGAGAAGTGGTTGACAAAGATCTATCAAGATAGTTACTTAGACTCTTTTGAGATGAAACATCTTGATAACTATCATTATTTTTAACAATTAAAAGTGATCAAGACACCATTAAATAGAAAATATAAAATATCTGCATAGCTTATAGAATTGGTAAACACTTATGTGTGTGGACTATTTCCAATAGAAGCTAGAGGTGGGTATTCTTACTTCATTAATTTAACTGATGACTTGAGTAGATATAGATATATCTACATAATGAGGTGTACATTATAATATTTTGATAAATTCAAAGATTTAAAAAATGAGGTAGAGAATAAACTTGGTAAGAAAATAAAGAATATTCAATTTGATTGAGGTAGTGAGTATCTTAACCAAGAATTCATCAAATTTTCATAGGAGTATGGGATTTTATCCCAACTCACTCATTTTTATACACTAAAGTGGAATGGTATTAATGAAAAGAGGAATTGTACCTTTCTTTACATAGTAAGGTTAATGATGAGTCATGTAGTGATTCAAGTATACTTTTGGGTATATGAATTACACACTACAACACACATTCTAAACTGAGTACCAATTAGTGAGGAAGATGGGATACCATATGAGTTAATGTATGGAAATAAATTTTTGTAGTTACATACTTGATGATGGGGTTGTGATGCATTTTATAAAGAAAACTCTATAAATAACTAACACCTTGAGGTGAAAAATGTATCTTTATAAGGTATTACAAGGAAAAATGGGATAGTATCCATACAACCTCTTATATAAGAAGGTGATTTCCATAAGACAATACATTTTTCTTGAGAGGGAGCACATCCTCAAGAAGGATGGCGTGAGAAATATTGACTTTGATGAAGTTGATGCACAATATACATGAGTTTTTGTAGGAATATATTCCATAGGTATCCATAAAAAATGTTGTTCTCAAAACAAAAGTACTGTATATGATCACCAGAGAGGTTAAATAGTCAGAAATATATAGTTTTCTAGTCAATGAAAATGGACATTCGTTATTAGTTGAAAATAATAATCCTCTTTCAAATAAGAAGGTAACGGAGAACTGGAAACTGCAAGATAGTAAGAAATAATGAATTATGAGATGGATTCCATGTGTTATAGCCAAGTTTGGATTCTGACTGATCCTCTGGTTGATATAAATATCATTGGGTGAAAATGTGTATTCAAGAGAATATTGGACATATAAGGTAAAATAAGTATCATTAAATCATATATAGTGGATAAAGGGTTTAAACAACATCAATTAATTAACTACGAAAAAACCTTTTCTCCATTTTCCATGTTTAAATCTATCAGAATTATACTTTCCATAATAGCTTTCCATGACTATGAGATTTAAAAGATGGATATAAAAAAATTCCTTAATGGAAACCTTCAATAAGATGTTTATATGAAAAAATATGATGGATTTGTGACTCTAAAAAATTTCAATAAGATATGAAAGTTGCATAGATCCATTTATGGATTATAGAAAGCATCTAGGTCATGGAACATTCAGTTCGATAAAGCCATCAGAGATTTTGGATTCATAAAGAATGATTGTGATCCATGTTTTTATGATTAGTTTAGTAGGAGTGTAGTTATATTCCTAGTATTATATATTTATGACATGTTACTTATTGAAAATGAAATTCCAATCATACAGTTAGTTAAGGACTGGTTAAATAAATGCTTCTCTATTAAAGACTTAGGTGAAGTGACATATATCCTTGGAATCAAGATCATTTGTGATAGATCCAAAAAGATTCTTAGAAAAAGTAAAAGAATAAACATTTACCATATAATAAATATATTTAGTATGGAACAATCCAAGAGGTTATTGGTTCTAGTTTCATCTGGTATATATCTCTAAGAAAATGTGTTCTCAAAAAAATAGGAGAAAAGAGTGAGTGTGAGAGAGAGAGAATGAGTCGGATCACATATACATATATGATAGGATCCATAATGTATGTCATGTTATGTACTAGGTTTTATGTTTTATACTATTTAATAATGGTTGGTAGATATCAAGCTAATCCAAGAGAACAACATTGGTTTGTTGTTAAGGTTATCCTTAAGTATTTGAGGCATACTGAGGATATATTCCCAGTATATAGAGGAGATAAAGAACAAGTAATCAAAGGATATATTGATGTTAATTTCCAAATGGATCATAATGGTATAAATTTATAGTTAGGATATGTATTCAATATCAATGGAGGAGCTCTGAGATGGAAGAGTTCAAAACAGCCAATTGTCGCTGATTTTATAGTGGAGTTCAAGTATATAGAATCTTCTGATGTAGCCAAAGAAATAATTTAGATTCAAAACTTTTTCTAAGTGATATATGTAGTTCTTATACTTATAGATCATATCACATCATATTGTGATAATATTTCATCGGTGTGTCTTACAAAGGAGCTGAAGTCATATCAATAGATGAAGCATATACTAGTCCACAAATATCACCCCTTAAGGGATTTTTCTCAAAGGTGTGAAGTAATTGTAAGAATATTTTCCATAGAATAAAACACTTAAGACCCCTTTACTAAATCCTTATCTCATAAAAATCATGAATATCATGTGACATCAATAGAATTGAAGTTTTATAGAAGTTAGATCTAGTGTAAGTGGGTGCCTATTGGAGTTGGTTCCCTAAAACTAACTTCTAAGTAATTTATGATATATTTTATTCATGTATTTGAATATTAATAAAAGTTATTATTGCATCATGATTGTTCTTCTTTTTAACATCGTATGCGATAAATTTATAAGGGTACTTATTGCACTGAAAGATCATAGCAGTTCCCCACTATGATGAGAACCTAGAAGTGTCATGAAAGTATTCTTAAGTATAAGTTCTATAGTCAGATGATATCATTTTATGGGACTCAAATGATACAGTCTATGTGGGATGAAGACTCATAGGACTTTGAGACACTTTCTCATGGTGTATGCCCTTGGTAATATTCAGTGAAAGAGATTAAGATAACATGACCCACCAAAAGGAAATCCACATTTATATGTGTTATTGGATATTCCTATATATAACATGAGTAATGATACTTAGACTTTAATATTACTATTAATTAATATCATGAGTCACGTACTTTAATGTATTGATGAAAACAATGGCGACATATTCTCATGGTGAAGTAGGATATATTGGGTATTCTATGACTAATATTGTGTTAATGAATAATGTGAGAAAGGATTTATCCCTTCTATTCTTAAATAGAAATTTATATCCTAGTCCCTTTGATGGGAATCTAACTACTTGATTAATTATATGGCCATGGTGGTTTTTTTAGAGAGTTCATTTTTAGAAATTAAAATAAAGAGACATCACCAGTATGTAGTCTTCTTGATTAGAAATATCTAGATAAAGAGAACATATCACGCAATGTGTGTTCGTAGAAGGTTACATGTCATTATAACATTAACTTATTTCTCTATGGGAGCCTTGATGTGTTTAAATATGTTAACATTAGACTATAGGTGGTGTAGCCTAATACCATTGAGAAAGGTACCTAGAGGGTTACATGCTAACTATATTCAAAACCTCAGTTAAATTCCATATGAATTTAACATGTTGGATAAATATTATTCTCATACATGGTTTTATAATTATTCATGTTGTTTTGATCACAAATATTCAATCATTTATTATCCAAGAGAATATATATGTGATTTGAATATTTATTAAATATTTATTCACTAGGTAATTATTTAATTAATTATGTGAATAAAAAATATTTATTTATTATGGCTTATTCACAAGGTAAAAAATATTTATTTATTTAGTTATGTGAATATTTAATAAATATTTATTCACCCATTCAGTGAATATAATATTTATATATTTATTAGTTAATAATGTATTGGTGTTTATTTAATTAAATAAATAGTCATTGTTCAAGGCTCATTGAATATTAAAGACTAGCAGACCGAGTTTATGGTCCTGTGAAAAATGTCATATTAAATATTATTTCAATGAAAATTGATTAATTTATTCAAGAAAATAATATTTCTTTTATTTGTAAGTTTATCACATGTCAAGTAAATAATAATAATATTATTATTATTATTATTATTATTTATTCATGGGGTTTTCTAGGGATTAAGAAAATAATAAGGTCCCTTATGTGATTATTATTTTCTAACCATATAATTATTTAAAACTGATTATGACATTCTCCAAATGGTAGAGCCACATTATTTCATTGTTCACAACTAGTTCTATAGAGGATTATCTTAATCCATAAAGATTACTCCCCTATAATTCTATAAATAATATATATCAATTATCATCTTACACCAAATTAAATCCATTCTCCCTTGAAGGATTCAATTTTGATCAACATTGATCATTGTAAGTGATAGATTTATCTGCACTGGAATCCATAGAATTATACGATGGTGATTAGAGGTTTATAGAGCATGTGTGGATCTACACTGGAGGGAATTTACCCTAGATTCCTCTAATGCAACAATGGTATGAATATATTGGTCTATCTATTCATAAACATCTCAAAAATAATTTAAAAGAAATTAATTCTATAATTAAATAAATTAATTATAAATTATATGTGAAAATATCCTCTCTTCGTAGTTCTAGGTTCATTTTAATTAATATTCATATTAATTTTGTTGGTCATAATTATTCTTCATCATTTACATCATAGATTATTCATGGATTATGAAAAATCCAAGTTGGTCATGCCTCCATCGATGCTTCTATTGTGCTCAGAACCTTCAAGCACCCCCCCCCCCCAGTTTAGAATTAATTCCTATATGGGGGTTGAAACTCATGGATATTGAGTGACCTTGGATGTAGTATATTTACCCATGGATGTTGTGAACTCCCAAATGTATTAGTATAGCCCGGCTAGTTCTGCAGGACTGTAAGGACTTTGATTGGTTCTCTAACTGTGTTAACTTAGAGGTTCCTACCCCCAGTTTAGATCGTACCATCAGAATCTTGAAACTACATGGTTATGTGTAGTTTTTTTGGACACATAGATTGAGATCCTAGGGTTTGGATTTCATTTTATTGGAATTTTATACATCTAAGATCTTCTTTTGATCTAACAAACATGTCATATGTTATATGGTTGGGTGAGCCTTCTACACTGAGTCTTCAGGCCTTGTCTAGAATGAGGTAGATCAATATTGGGTGGAACCTAGGTCTTGAGGTTTGTTATGGTTTTGTTTTATCTTTTTCTTTCAGCATTTTATTGTATTTTTTTACTTTTATATCAATAGTTTTTATTTTACAAGGATGAGCATATCGCGTGTACAGATGATAGGTTCACCATTAGGAGTGGCCTACTAGGATTTATTTCTCAGGACCTATATGTTCACTTTGGTTCACATACATGTATAGACCCAAATCTTGACGTACAGGGACATTATATTACTTTTTCGGAATACTTAATACATAAAAAAAATAGACACCCAAGGACTGTAATAGTTTAGTGTCTTTGGAAACTTGGAACATAATATTCTAATCATGGTGAAAGATCTTCAACATCTCCCATAAAGATATTTCCCTTATGTTTTCTTACCTAAAAACTTTCTTTATATCCTGGGGAAAATAAAACATATAAAGGGTGAGCTCAAATTCTCAGTAAGGTTAATCATGGAGAGAATAAAACAAACCATATACATTTGAACTTAAAAACATGAACATAAAGTTTAAACATCAAAATCTTGAGTTTTGAAATAAATCTTGGTAGTATGTAAGGCATAGATCATAGTGGAATATAAATCATGATAAAATAGAATGGGAATAAAACATGTAATTGTGGCAACCATTAAGCACATTTTATGATTTCTATAGTGTCCAAGGCATTGTTACCAATACCATCATAGTGGACAAATTCCATTACTGAACCGGGTTTACTTGTCGTTTCATCCCTGTATTACTAAACCGGATTCACTTGTCATTACAGCCATGTCTATCTCATGAGATATAAATCTTTACCCAATACATTGTAGGGAGATAGAGGTCTCACCCATATCATAATGAAATCATTCTTTCTTGTGCCACAAAATAAACATAAATCATTCATCATAACCCAATGAATAAAATGGGTTTCATATACATCATCCCATCATAACATAATCCATATAAAACAATGGATATAATTTCATCATAAACAAAATAAAACCATGTAAATAATAGAAACATTATACATGAAAAATGTCCAAATTAAATAATGTCATCTTAGATGTAAAATAGTTTTGATAAAACACTTTAAATGAATTCTTGAGGAAAGTATCCTTTCTTCTTCAAAATCATTTTATTTTCACAAAATGCCACGCAATTTTAAAAGAAAAGGATTTTATTGAAAATAATCATGAAATATTATAGAGGAAGATTTATGAAAATAAGGTGTTATGAAATCGTAAAAAATCGTTCACACCATATAAGTTTAAAAAAACATTCTCCTCGTACTTTTTACCTGAAAAGTCAAAAAGTACCTCGTATGGTAAACAAAGGAAAGATTTCTTCCATACCATGTGTAAAAAAAGGGGGTAAAAATTACTTTAAACATACATGGAAGAATAGTAAACATTTTATTAAAATATTTTGAGAAAACATGGACATGGATGATAAACATTACCCCAGTAAATACTTACGAATAAACAATATCAGATAAGAACGAGATTGGAATAATTATCCCTTACCATTTATAATTGGTGGAATCATACATGTCATAAAATAAAGAAAATTACATGCATATGTAAATATCATATCCTTCATAATAAAAATCATAAAACATTCATGGGAAGCATAAATACCATACAAAATAAATATATGGTGATTAAGGCATATGTCTCATAGAAATAAAAGTGAGATGAAATTATCCCTTACCTTATATCCAATTTCTTCTGTATGTGTCTGAGACTCTTGTATAGTGGGTTTAAACATATTATTAACTTTTAACAGAACCATAATAATATTTATGATATCATATATGATTCACTTACAACTTTATATTAACCGTTCATTTGTCAATTCCATGTTAAAGCAGTGTTTTGGGTAAAATCGTTTCATTTATCGTATGTGTTTTGAGTTATAATTATTAATATGATTACTTAGATTATGATTACTTACTTACAGAATTTAAAACATGATTTATATATAATATATTCAGAATATAATATATATATATATATATATATATAATCGATCGATAAACGGAATAAAATACACTGTTCATGGAGACGGTAGGTTGTACGTACGCATGAACGCTGTTTTCGTTTCCGTATTAAATTGAATCGAAGTAAGTAAATAACATATAAATAAATCCAATATCATTATTATGTCATATATTTCATGGTTATTTATTATATATACTTTATGATCATTCTTGAATGTTTAACATGGAGAATGAATCTCATCGTGTCGTGGAGACGGTAATCCGTACGTATGCACGAGCGATGATATCATTCCCATAATTATAGAATGGAATTGTATTGGATGATATAATATCTCAGAGTAAGTATGATGTTATAATAATCATATATAGTTATTATTTCCACCATTATACCCATCCAATTATGGTGGTGGTGGAAAAACAGATTACACCACGGCGTGGAGACGGTATTCTATACGTACGCACGCGTGGTGATTTTGTTTTCCGTAGGATGGATAGAAGATGAAATGGGGTTGTTTCATATTTATAATAACATATAATTATATTATAGATACTTATGTTATTACTTTATAATTAAACAAATAAATAATAGGAAGTAGAAGAAGAAATAAATTTGAAAGAATCGGTAAAGGATATTACCTCTTCTTTGATGCGCCTCTTCTAAACCTCCTCTTAGGGCACTAAATTTGGTCTTTGAAGAAGACCAGGACATATAGTATGTTTATAGGGAAGTTTAGAAGAGAAATATACAGGTTTTTTCCAATATTTAATGCTCAAAATGTTGTGAAGATGAGAGGGAAGGAGGTTCCCTTATATAGGAGAGGAGAGGGGCACTTTTGGAAACCTCCAAAATATTAATTTATAATAAACTCAAACCCCACCTAAAAACCTCAAAAATTTCTCAAATTATAATATGAGATTATATAGGGTTTTAATCTCATCATCCAATAAAATTTAGACATGTTGGGAAATTATTTTAAACCTTATCAATTTGATTTATCCTTATTTAATCTATTTAATCTTATTTGTGGTAATAATATTCTAAATTTTATATTGTTATAAATACTTATGTGTTGTAAATTGTCCATAATTGGATACATTATGAAATTTTAGACCATATAAATTTAAATTTATAATTTATAAATATTTTTGTAATTTTTAAACAATTTAATAATATGTTATTTTTATAAAATACCAATAGTGTAAATTTTGACACTATTCATTTATTTGAATTTAAATAAAATCCACACAGAAGATATGTTCAAAAAAAATATTTAATAGATTCATAACATGTCATATTCATCTATAAAAGTCATTTATCACGTTAATTTGTTAATATAATATTTATTTTAATATTTTTAAAACCATTTATTTGATATTTCTCTTAATAAAATAATTACTACAGCATTTTTGTATAATTATTTAATATACTTATTTGTTGCATAAAAATTAAAAATAAAATACTATGATGAATATAAATCTAATATATTTCATAATAATACTTTTAATATAATTTATCATCTTAAAATCACAACATTTAAATTGTTATATTCATTAAATTCTGAAGGTGATATCTTTGACATCATTTAAAATAAAATAATATAAATGTCCTGATCAGTATTATAAGGCTCAAAATGGTCCAAAAATATACCCTTGGATTATTAGGGTATAGATATATTCTACCAATAAGGTTTTGTCAAGTTTATGGTCCTTTTTATGGGTATTATTATTTTAATAAAAACTATATTATTGATTTTTCACTAAATAAATAATATTTACATCAATAATGTATAAGCTATTAAGGTAATTAAATATTTATTAAAAATTAAAAATAAATTACCATGGTAAAGAAAAAAAATTAGCTTTAAAATGAGTATTTATAATCTAATTTATATTTTGTATAGCCTTATATTAAAAATAATCTAATTATTAAAGTTTGAGTGAGACATATTTCACTTTCCTTTAAATAAAATAAATAAAAGGTCTTAATCACATACAAGTGGGTTCCAATAGATACCATTTAGACCCAAGTATATTTTAGGACTAAATATAATCATCCAATTATATTAATACAAGTGTTAGGGTAATTTTATAATATTATATTTACCCTTAGTTACCCAATTTACCTTTAACTATGGTAAATAAAATTTACCATAGTTACTATTCATAATGCCCAAAAATAAAAGTAGCCTATTAAAATAATTTGGACCTAATGATTCCAAATATGGAATAAATTTTTCCAAATTCAAGACACGGAAGTTGCAGAAATTAATTTAAAATTAATCTCATTGTCAAAAAAATGGGTTTTTGTTTAAAACATTGCAAAAGATTGAAATGATTTTACCTATGAATTCAATGTAAAATTAATGTTAATGACATAAATTATGTTAAATGGTAAAAATATATTCTATTTATACTTTAAAACCATTCAATTTTATAATTTAACCATATAAATTATCTCGATGAAAAAAGTTGTTTCTAATTAAAATTTAGCATATTTTTATTATTCATCAAAATAAGAAACTTATCGGAAAAATATCAAAAATTTGTCCAAAGTAAATTTTTATATCCTGATTTCAATGAAGAATTTTATTTTGTCAAATTGAACTTATAAACATGTCAAAACGAGATTTAAAATGGGTGCGCCATCAAAAGGCGGCAAAACTGCATTTTTTTGAAAAATACTTATTTTACCCGAAATTTTTTTTTTTGTTCTCATACCATGTTCTAGAATATCTATAAGATGAATTATAATGTTATAAAATTCAAAATGTGGTTAATACTATTCATAAAGGCTAGTTCATAATAATATTAGTACAATATATCGTTGTTTAGTGAAACTTGGTATTGCGTACAACACACGCTATTGAGGAAGCTCGCTCTTGCGTGCAACACAAGCCAAGAATAGTGTTTGTGTATCATATAAGCTAATACGATGTTGCGTATAGCGCAAGATAATTTTGGTTTAGCATACAACAAAAGACATCAAAGAAATTAAAAAAATAATATTTCTCATAAAATCTTGGGGTGTTACAATACAAACCCTTATGTTTGCTTTCAAGTTGAGTATAGGATTCACAGTGGATGGGATTGAGGCCCAGCATTTCATGATCATGTAGAATTGCTTGTGTCGAGTTTGATGATCAGGATAGAGAATCTCAATATTTTTTTGGAGATCGATTACAAGGTATGACTCGAAGTTAGAAATATAGCCTTTTTATTTTATTTTATTTTATTTTATTTATTTATTTATTGTATATATGTGATCGGCCTAGTGGGTGATCAGCTGTTTTATCTATCGTGGTCATGATTCTGTATGTTTCCGAATTTTCATTTGATATAGAATGTTTATGTTTAAATTCTTTATTTTCATACTATAATGTTCATGGATATGTGTCTGGTTTATTTTTGTTATCATTTCACTCTAATTTGAGGGAATAGTCACCCAACTATATATTATTAGGACCTCACCACTAATCAACAGCCTCTAGTGTATGGGGATGTATTCTTGAGGCCATGTCATGAGCCAGATCAAGTGAATGGTCAAGTCAACCTGGGTCGGTACATGATAGTATATATTGGGAAGACTAATCATTCAAAATCATGATTTAGTTTAACTTAAATGATCTAGGAATGTTTTCACTGTCATTTTTTGTTCTATTTATGATTTAACATGCATTTTCTTTGGGTTTGGTGATTATCTCACTGAAAAAAATTTCCAGTCTTCTAGTTTCTAACACTGTACAACAAGCTATAACTGTGAGATTTTTTTCCATTATTGGTGTTATAGTGGATATATGCATATGAAAAGAAGGTTTTTGTTTATTGAAAAGTATTTTTATGGGTCTAGAATATTTGTAAGTCAATAATTGATGGTAATAATACCTTCTCAATGAAGATAATCTCAAAAGCATTCTGAAATTTTAGAAGTAGGAATTAGAAAATAAATTTTTTATATAAAAAACTCTATGGAAGATGTGACCAATTAGGTCATGTAATATAACCTTACTATTTAAAACATAAAATTTATCTACAAATGAAAATTTATTATGAACAAAACATAACATTATTGTGACATATTTAACATATAAAATATGATATAACATTATATTTTATTATATTTTTACACATAATTAACATATATATACAAAATATGATATATTTATGATTTGTTTATTGATTGGATAGGAAATAAAAAAAATAAATAGCATAATCAATTGACATAAGAAGTTTATTTTCAATAACCTTTGACACCAAGTTCGATTTCAAACACTATATCTCCATTATAAATTTTCTTTTCTAAAGGTTGAAAATATTTTTACACCATGAGCCACATAATAAGAATTATTCACATGTTTGAATTTTAAGAACATCATGCCCTAATTTTTTTTAATCAAATAATACAAGAATTAATGAGTTAATAAAGGATAAATATAAGTATCATTTGTAAAAAAATATCTTTTGTGGTTATCAATGATGATATGTTTTCTGTTTCATGTATTTTATCAGTATAATTTCGATGGTTTTATATAAAAAGACAACACTGTTAAATAAAATCATAAAAATAGTCTAACAAATGAAATTCTTTTTAAATTATTCTTCTTGTATTCAAATAGTAGTTATATTGTCTTTTTATTATTATTTTCATTATTGAATTGATAGATTTTTTTAAACTTTATTTTGAATATTGATTTTCTTTGATTTTTATCTCTTTAAATTATAAATTTGTGATGATGTTTTGAAATATACTTCACATTTTTCAAGAATTACAATGAATAATTATTTTAGGAAAATTATTAAATATATTTTTCAGATCATTTTATGTGAATATACAAATAAATAAAATGTTTTTTTATAATTTATCTATAGATTTTTCTTATAATTATTTATTGTGTACATATGTGGGTGGGCATAGCGATTCTTATTAGAGATAAAAATGGGTGTCTATTAACTATGTCACAACACCCTCCCTCTAAAGTTACCCCTCCTAGGCTGGAAAAGGATAAAGAGAGATAATGACACCCAAATCCCACCTCCAATAGGCCCGATATGGGACTAGCACTGAGGGTATATAATCACACACCTACGAGGCATTACCCTCATAAATATTTGAGAAGTTAAGTGATAAGAAGAGAACAACCACCAAACAAATATTGCTAATAATAAATATATAAGCAATCTCATTACATGATTTTATGTCATACATAACTGGAAACAAATGTAAAAAAAGAGATAAATCCTCAATAGTGATCATAAAGCTCCAACACCTCCTGAATAACTCCTCAAACTAGTAATGTTCAGCTTGATCACCAACCAACTCCTACAGAATTGAAAAATAGATTATATATGTGTGGAGTGAGAATAACATGTACATACGGTAATATCCGCCCTAAAATATCTCACAAAAAAATGTAAAATAAGCACACTAAAGATCAGTGAGTAAATAAATGAAACTAAATCACCACCTAAACATGTATACTATTTTTTCTCATCCTCACCATGAATCACTCACCAAATAACACATAGAAGTAAATAATTTTATATCAAAAGAATATATATAAATGAAGGTACCCTGATTACACTTCTCCACTGGTTTTTCTTTCTCATGCTCCATTTTCACACATTTTATGTAACACCCCAAGATTTTAAAAGAACAATATGTTTGATAATGTATACAATAAGAAACATCTAGCTTAAAAAAACCATGAAATATTATTATAGTTATAAATAAGTTGTTAAATAGGCAAGTATACTATTTTTTTCTCATCCTCACCATGAATCACTCACTAAATAACACATTGAAGTAAATAATTCTATATCAAAAGAATATATATAAATGAAGGTACCCTAATTACACTTCTCCACTAGTTTTTATTTCTCATGCTCCATTTCCACACATTCTATGTAACACCCCAAGATTTTAAAAGAACACTATGTTCGATAATGTATACAACAAGCAACATCTAGCTTAAACAAACCATGAAATATTATTATAGTTATAAACAAGTTGTCAAATAGGAAATTATAAATAGTATTAACCACATTATGAAATATATATATAAATCTCTTAATCATTAAAAATGTATTGATTAATTCTTAGGAAATAAGCACCCATTTTTTAGTAAAGTCGTTTTTTTCTTCAAAAAAATTATTACTTTTTTATGAGAAAACATTATAATTAATTTTTTGGAAATTTTATAAAATTTATTTGATAAAATAAAGTTAATTTTTAAAATTATCATATTAAAATTATCTTATGGTGATTTTTTTTATTTTTCTGAAAAGATTTTTTATTAAACGAATAATGAAAATAATATTTTTTTGGAAACTGTATTTTCTTTTCAAATATTTACATAATAAAATTATATTTTGAATTAATTTTAAAATGTAATTAGTTAATTTTGATTAAAATAAATCTAATTATGGTCTTATAATTGATTTTATACTTGAATTTGGTATAAACCCATTTTTATAATTAAAAGGAAATTTTTTTAAAAAAGTTATTTTCATTGTATTTTGTATTTTTACCTTAAATTAATTTCTTCCATTTCTATAAATTAAATCTTAAAAAATGTATTCCATATTTATAATAAATACCTAAAAATTTGGTAAATAGTTTCTTTTTATTTTTTGTCACTATGAATAGTAACCATAGTAAATAATTGTCCCCACGGTAAGGGTAAATCGAGTAATTAAGGTTAAAAAATAATATAATAAGAAATAAAAAATACAAATAACTTTATTCTATTAGAAAATTTTATTTTGTAAATTTCTATAAAATTTTAGAAAATATAGAAACTCGGTGCCATATATCGTTGATTTTTACCTTTATAATATTTAAGTAAAAGATAAAGTCAAAAATATCACTCTCTTATTTTTAATTTTTTTAATATTTTGTGTAAGGATTAATAAAAACTATGTTCAATTATAAATACATATTTTAAAGATAATTTTTTTTATCAGGGTAATTTGTTTTTTATTTTTAGGGATGAAATAATTACTTTAAATTCTTATGTAATGTTGATGCGTCATTTATTCAATTAATAGAAAAATAAAATAAATGATTTTAAAAATGTTAAATTTAATATAATTTGAATGAATTATTGTGTCCCATAAATTTTGTTGATAAAAATAACATATTATATTTGATTTAATTTATTATACTCTAATTCCATTATTGTCATGTTGTTTTCAAATTCAAATTAAATAAATAGTTCCAAAAATGACATTAATGTTATTTTATAATAAATAATATTTTATTTAATGATTTAAAATTCTTAAAAATAATATATTTATAAAATTGATTCTTATTTATTTTAAAATATGAAATATGGTCCAATTTTTCTTTTATAGTAAATATATTAACCCTTAAATAATAAAATACTTTGTTATTGTTGTAATTGTCAAAAAGGGCTAACGTGAGTTAAAACAAAGGGATAAGGTAAAAAACCTAATCTAAACTTATCCAAATTTTATTGTATGAGATTATTATGACTCATACACCTACTATATCTAAATTATGTCATTTTTATCATTTTCTCTATGAAAATTAATTTATATTAATTTAAAATTTTATGTGATTCCAAGAGTGCCCCCCCCCACTTATAAAAGGGAACCTCCTCTCCTATTTTTTCACACTTAAAAATACTTTTAGTTTGGAAAATACCAACCAAAATAAATTAATAAAATCACTACTCCCTTTTTTTGTCTTAGTTTGGGTATAATACCAACCTTATAGGGTTTAAGTTGTAAAGTAATGGAAGTTTTCCGAAGAATTTGAATAGTCTTTGACTGAATGTTTTAGTTTTATTTATTCTTATACCTCATTAAAATATTATTAAGGCGTGATTTAATAATAAAAATATATCTAACATATACTAATATTTTATTATATTATTTTCATTACCTACATCCAACTCCTCTTCCATCAAATGGGAAACAAAATTTTCATTCATGTGGATGGTGAACTACCGTATTGCAAACTGATGTAATTCCTTTTTCATCACCACCACTCATGAATAGTTATAATAATGGATTTAATAAATATATATGTTATTTATGATATTATTATGATCCTTTAAATTTTAATTAATATTTACCTTCCTTTCGTTCCATCCATCGAAAAAGGAAAACAACGTTCATGCATACGTACGGCCTACCGTCTCCATGAACGGTGTAATTCGTTTTTTATATATACCTTTTATGGATGAATATATATATATATATATATAATGTATATATATGATATTAATATAATTTTTAAAATTATTTATATGATTTAACCATTGTCAATTTATAAATATAGAGACTACTGAACTAAAACATGCATGAAAAATGAAGTAATTGTCACTTGAAACAGTGGTTTTAATAAAGAATTGTTAATAAATGGGTGGTAAGATGTTATAATAAAATAATATATGGTATTATATATATGATTTTTATTATTTAATACATGTATAATAAATCTATATTTATTATATAGGAGTTTCTAACACGTACGAAGAACGATGAGACTTAAGGTAAGGGATCTATCTGAACCACCCATTTTCTTTGGGTTATGTCCTTTCTATCTCTAAAACACTTTATATCTCTATTTAATGTTTTTTAACACCTCTAAATTCTATATATATGTCTCTAACATATATAACTATCTTTTTATCCCTTTTTTATGTGTTAATACATGCCTTATGTTCATTTCTCAAATATCTTCTTTATGAAATATACTTTGATTATGATATGAGGAAAGATTGTGTAACCAATTTCTTTCCATGGGTAATTCTTATGATTGTTTTTTATGATTGTTTTTATTTTTTTCATACATATAATGAACATGTTATAATGTTTTTTCCTATATATCACTCCAACGCATTGGGTAAAGTTTTTTTCTCGTGGGACATTATGTATGGGATTAAGGAGTAAACTCAATCCATAATGGGACTCTGTCTAACATCTAATGTTGTATTGGTATTTAGACTTAACTTATGATTATTTTATGTTCTATATTTATATAAAATGTAATATTTTTTTGTGATATTATGATACCATGTTATTTCTGTTATTCTCCAATGTGATTACTCATGAGTCATATATTTTATCATATTACATGTTATTTTTCCTTATCGTGTTTATTACCTTACTGGGATTTTTAGATCATCTATTTTGTCTATGTATTACTCAGGTTATCCCATACTATTTTAGGATCTTAAATGGATTTTGGAGCTCATTATGTAGATTAAAATAAAGATTTTTTATTTTGATGCACCTAGTCTTCTAAATAAACTAGGCCTTTCAATCCTTATTTTGTATTTAATGGATATTTATGTTAAAAATAATGTAATAATATGTGTAAAAAGGCTTCGATATCTATATATGGTATTATAGTAAGTTCTAGTTATTTTTTGAGATTAATACTAGAATAATTTAGTGATAAACTTAGGGATAAGTCTAAGTATATAAAAATATCCTATAATTTTGGTGAAGTATATAGCAAGTGGTTTCCAAGAAATTACATCCTTTTATGGATACTATAAGTAGATTTGGATCTAAAATAGTTGTACCTAGGGGTAATAAATATAAAAGGGTCATATTGGGTATCAACTCGATCGTCACTCGGTGCACTATAAAGAGTCCTTGTTGCACACCTAATTTGATACTCCTGTGGGATATGATTTGAAAAATTCACAAACTCTTTATAAACCATTATGAAGGACTTGAATATATTGTTAAGTTATAAAAATTAATAGTAAAATTACCATGTATAACCTATATTGAATCCTAGATACTCATAAGTTATGATATAATTATCTTAATTTATTCCTTATAAGTTCATAATTTTCCCTTTTCTATGTTTATTAGTTAAAGTGTTCTCATATTGTTTTTCTTTTTTTAGTCAATAGTGGGAAATAGAAGAAACCATGCTAATAACTAACATGATAGGAAATTTTATTATTTCTCTAATGATATGACTAACATTATAAAATAAATAATTGGGAACTTTATGGTAGTACTAGATCAGTTTACTGGTGATATGAATAGTAACTTGAATCATGCATAATTCTCTCCTACTCCTAAGAAAGGGAAAGTTGTGGTTGGGTATTTTATGTGACAATATCATCCTATCTTTAGTGGATATTTTTATCCTCTCATCATGGAACAATGGATTAAATTCATTTATAAGATAATATCAATCCTCTAATTCTCATAATAAGAGAAAGTTGTGTTGGTTGTTTATCGCATGGATGGGGAAGTCGATCAGTGGTGGACATTGATGAAGAATATAAATTCCAAAAAGGATATTGATTCCATGTAATGGAAAGAATTAAATAAAATATTGTTTAATAAATATTTTTCTTGAAATCTTATTCTTAAAATAGAGAGGGAGTTCCTCAGACTAAAGAAAAGGGAAGATGAGTCTATTGGGGTGTATGAAGAAAACTTCACAAGGCATGCACAATACAACTCTGGCTTCATTGTCAATTTTTAAAATAAGATGGACTAATTATTTAGTGGATTAAAGCCATTTCTATTAAAATCTTTGATAATTATATACTTTGATAGCTAGGAATAAATTGTTCATTGTTACCTTAGGATTGAGATGGATATTAGAGACTCTCAATGGTCTTGTGGGTATGGAGATAAAAGGCATAAAATGGAGTTTTCTTCAAGAGGATCAATAGATAAATCTCATAGAGGAAAGAAAACCCAAAATAACATGTGTCAAAAGTGTGGGAAGAAGAATCCCAAAAATCATCTAAAGGGAACTGAGTGATGCTTTAAGTGTGGAAAATAAGGGCATCGGGATAATAAATGTTGAAAACATATGAAGAAACCCACTAATGAAATGAAGGAATATAAGGATCAAAACAACACTCATCATGTAGTATAGTGTTTCAACTACAAGGAACATGAGAATTATGCAAGTCAATTCACTAATCCAAGGGTTTTTTGAGACAATTAATGAAAACAACCTCCAAGACCTAGAGATCAAGAAAGGGAATGTGTTATTACTACTACTGAGGTGGATCCAGAAAATGATGTGGAAAAAGGTATTCTAGTTATTCATTGAATAATAGTGAACATAATTATTGATTCTAGTTATATGAATTCTTTTATATCTTGAAATTTTAGTAGAACTATTCAAACACCACCTCTAAACATGGGGGTTGAGCTATATTTCGGAATAGAAAACAAAGTAATTATTTTATACCAAATATATAACTCCTCCCCAGTCAATGTTTGTGGAATGAATCTCCTTAAAAATATCATCTTACTTACTTTAGTGGAGTTTGATGCTATACTGAGCATGGATTGTCTATCCTTATATAAATATAACATTAAATGTTGGGAGAAGGATATCACTCTTCACATCCTAAGTCATCCTCTGATTTTGTACAAGTGTAAAGAGGAGGATGAATCTCCCTTGGAATAGTTTTATCGATTGTGGATATTATTACCTTATGATAAAGTATATTTAGATACAATTATTGATACAATGGGGAGGATAATTCTTGAATACATGTACATTGTGAGGGATTATACTGATGTATTCTCCAAAGAGTTGTTTGGCCTTCCTCTTGGTTGAGAGGTTGAGTTCTCAATCAAACTTACACTTGGATCTCTACTTATATCAAAGACTCCTTATATAATGGTCACTATTGAGTTGGAATGTCATGAACCAACCCACCAGGGGCTACTTGGATGGTGATAAGCCAAGTGTGACTACCCCAATCCCGCCTCCAATAGGTCAGGGGCTGGAGACCAGCACCGAGTAGGCATAACACTCACATGGGAGTCATTAGCCAAAGATACATATACGCACACACAAATATCCAAGCCCATACAATATTTACATGTAAAAAAATTATAACCATGCATGCATACATATATAAACCCACCATTATAGTACAACAACAAATTATGGGAAATCCAGGGCCAAATACAAGCCCACCAAAAGAAATTGAAACCAAGTCCAACCTATAAAAAAAGAGAGGACAATAGTTAATGAAACTATCGAAACACACCTCAGTCTATTTGTCTCATTGTTCTTCATCTGATCCTAGTCCCTCTAGGACTCCATCAAAAGGTCGGTTGTCGGCATAAGACACAATACGTGTAGAAAAAACTCATGTAGTGGTGAGTATAACAATACCTAGTAGGACACTGACATGGCCTTTAAATGTATTGATTTTCCACATATTTTTATTAATTTTATTATCTTTTAATTAATTTAATTTGAATTTTGTGTTAAATAATTTAACTTTTGTATTTATGTGGTTGAATTTACTAATTTATCATTTTTTGTGTTTATTTATGTATTATTACATTTAAATTTTTAATTTTGTTTATTTATTTTTTCTTTATATTTTATTACAAATTATATTTTAATTTAACATTTAATTTTTAAATTTAAATGTTTTCATTTTCTTATTAAATAATTTTTAAATTTAATTTTATTTAATTAATGAAACTTTAATTTAATTTATGTCATGTATTAAAATATTTAATTCACTAAATTGAATTTTTTAAATAATTTATTTTTTTCAATTTTAATTTTAACCTTTTTAATTTTTATTTTTATTTCAACTTATTTTTTAGAATTTAATTAATTAATTAATTTTCTTTTTAATTTTTATATTTCAATTTAATTTTGGTTTTTAATTTAAAGTAACATAACTTTTTTATAATTAATAATTCAAACTTTTTAACTTTTTATTATTCTTTAATTAAGTTTCATTTATTTAATTAATTTATTTAATTCTTAAATGTTTTAATTTTATTATTATTTGTTAATTGATTACTTTTTAAGTTTTCAAAAGTTTTTATTTTCTTTTTTTTCCTTTTTTTTCTTTTTTATTCATTTTTCATTTTTCTCTACTCAATGAAACTCATGGGGTAATTAAGATGTAATCTTTTCAAAGTGGATTCATAGATTTCAAAATTAAGGAAAATTTTGACCCACTAAAAGTGAAGATTAAATCTTGAAAATCTCATAATTTTGAAAAATATAGGGTCAAATACAAGACAACCAAAAGAAAATGAAAACAATTCCAACCTATAAAATAGGATAGGACTACAATCAATGCAACCATTATAACACACCTCAGTCTGTTTGTATCACTATGTTTTACCTAGTCTTGGTCCCTCTAGGACTCCGTCAAAAGGTCAGTTGTCTGTGTAAGATACAATACATGCAGGAAAATCTCATACAGTGGTGAGTATAATGATACCAAGTAGGAAACCCCAAAAACACTAAGCATAAAGAATCAAGAATTGTAATCATCTTATCACAAGCATATTTCTACATCATACATAACAATAATATCTAGATATACTCATAGTAGACTTACAGTCTCAAGGTAAGGTTGCAACCATAAATCCATCCTAGGATTCCTATCAAAAGGTTCCATAAAACACTCATCTCGGATAATACACTCCATAAGTCAGGTAGCACTGTTGGTGTCTATCCAAGATTTCATTCTCATCGGGTATCACCATAAGAAGTACACACTGTAAGTTTGAAGAGAACGATACATGGATGGGGATCACACCCAAGTCCATGGGGTATACCAACAACACAATCTGAATTAACCCACTAAGTAGGGGATTGACGGTCAAGTAGTGTTGGTCACTATGATTCTGAGAACCCCACCTAGGGTAAATTATAATGATAGAGGATCTCACTCTGGGCCTCATGGAAGGATTCAAACAACTCTATCTGAGACTGATGTTCCTAATATGGGATCACCATCCTATACATAGGACAAAATTCCATAATAAACCCTCAGGGAATGGATCAAGGGAACACACCCTAAAAAAACTTGTACATGCTAAATGGAACAAGGGATTTAAGCCATCTTTGGAAAAATACATGGCATGTACTATAAGTACACAACATATCTCTTCAATATCGGGTCTTCCCATGTACCGTGGATCATGTCCATGTCTATGTCTGAGTACATAGATTTACTTGTATACTCTTGGCCTTACCATGTTCCTAGTTGTGTGTATGTCCATGTGTCTAGCTGGGTGCCAAACTGTGTGCTCCCAAAGCACACATTGATTTTCCAGGTGGGTTCACACACCATGTGATATTTATCTTCTATATGGAAACCCATATTCCACACATAGGGTCCCACAATGTGTGTGATCCTGGATTACACTTTGTACAACCCATAATTTCTAGAAACCCTTAGTTCCCCATCTACATATGCCCACACTATCGTCATCTCTTGATCCACCACTGATATCACCCAAAGATTGTAGATCTTGTCTGATTGATCCTCACCACCACTTGTTCTCCAGAAACCATACCTCTATCTACTTTAAAATCATCAGTTGAGCCACACTTTCATCGCACACTGAAAACACGAGGAATGGGTATCTTAAAATCTGAACTGATCGACCATTCATAATATTTGTGCCTCACAATCGCATCCTTGATCACATCCATACTCATGATATTTATTTGTTATGCTAAATAACAGTCATGAAACAATTGAATACTAGGTATTAGTCAAACCGTGAGACAAATTAATTTCCCATGATGAACAAGAAAAGAATGAGGGAAGAAATGCACAAAACACAAATGTTAGGAATAGATCTTGGACAATGTTTATATTGGCCTCAATTTGTTTCCATTAGAATAACTAACAAATAGATATAATAATCAATCTAAGAAATACCCAATCCCGGATAATATCTAACTCATACCCGTAATATTCTCAATCCAAGATTCAATTCGTTAGTTGATTGATTCATGTTCATCATATGAAAAATCATATGGATATAAATCCATATAAAAAAACTTCCTAACTTGTTTTGGATCAATCACTGGTGAAGAAAAAATCTGCGTTGTTGTTGTTGGTGAGATGCTCAAAATTCACTGCACACCAATCAACGATCTATAATTTGGTTGTTGTTCATCTAAGAATGATCCTAAAACTCTCTATATCAAATTTCTAGGGTTATGTAGCTAACCCTAGGATTTTTCTATAGCAGCGTATTTATAGACCATATTAGGTCATGAAAATTTAATGAAATAAGTTATTTTAATTTAAATAATTTATTTAAACATTTTCCCATGACTTCACCCAACCTAAGAATCTGACTCACTATAAGGTTATGTCGTACCGAGGGTAAAAATCACACTTTTAACTCAATAAAAGCCTCATATTTCTAATCTAAATCCCCATTTTGGATCTATTCTACTTTTTTAGTAAAATTATGTGTACATTCAAAATATATATTTAATATATTTCAAAAATTAATTCTGGTATCACCGAGCATCATAATCACACACAATCTTATTACCTGGTCTATAAATATTACTAGATATATTTGAAGGCTTTACATTGAAAAAACATAGATGTTATATTATCCCCACCTTATGGATTTATATCCCAAAAAAACAAAACAAAAGAATACACAAAGATATGTGGGTATAAAGAATAAATCTAGGTCTCCCTCTCGTGGGTACTCTCCTGAAGATTCTCATGCTACCACTAGACACGCACTAAAGGAATCACTCACCAATGGAGGATCTTCTTCACCCTATCTTCAATCTCTATTAGGTGATCTACAAAAGTAGCTTCATCCTCGATGTCAAGATTTCCCCAGTTGATAACATGTGATGGGTCATAAACAAACCTCCTTGACTGCGACATGTGGAAGAAATCATGAACCCGGTCCAATTGTAGGGGTAGAGCCAAGTGGTACACCACCTCTCCAACTCAACATTGTTTTTATAAAGGGCCAATGAATCTTGGAGATAACTTGAAACCACTACCAAATCTCTACAACCCATGTTGAGGTGACACCTGTAGAAACACATGGTCGCCCTCCTTAAACCCCAAAGTCCTCCTTCATCAATCTGTATAAGAATTTTGATGGATCTGTATAGTCCTCATCCACTCTTGGATGATCATCACTTTCTCTATTGTGGCTCACACCAACTTTAGGCCCATAAGCGTGGACTCTCTTAGGTCAGTCCATCATAGTGGTGACCTATAGGGTTGACCATAAAAGGCATTGAACGATGCCATACTGATAGTGTAATGGTAGTTATTGTTGTATGCAAACTCTGTCAATAGTAGGTGATCCTCCCAAAAACAGAAAAAGTATAAGATGCAAGATCACAATATGTCCTCCAAGACCTGAATGGTCTACTCAGTCTAGCGATTAATATTAGAGTGAAAATCCATGCTCAAATTCAATTGAGTCCCAAATTCTTCCTATAATCCCTTTTATAACAAATATGTGAAGTGATTATAATGGTTAGAAAGGATCATCTAGGGAAATACATGGAGCCAGACTATCTCCTACATGTAGAGGCATCCCAAAATCTCTACTTAACTTTGATCCTAAATAGCTAGGAAGTGGGATGACTTAGAAATTTAGTCTATGATCGCCTAGATGGAGTCATGACCTCTAGATGTTTTTGGAATCCCTATCACAAACTTCATAGATATCCCATAGAACTTCCACTCTAGAACCTCAAGGAGTTAATCTAAACCCACTAGAACCTGATGCTCATCCTTCACTTGCTGACAAGTAAGACACTAAGAGACAAACTTTGCAACACTCTTCTTTATCCCTGGCCACCAAAACTAACATTGTAGTTCCTAGTACATCTTCACCACACCTGGATGTACCTCCAAAGTAGGTGTATGAAACTCCCTTTGAACCTCCTCCCACAATGACACTAGTACCATCATGAATCCTCTTAAAAGGATGATGTGATCCCCACCTTTAGAAATTCATCAGGAGCATGTCTAGTTTATATCTGAGTACATAGGGTCTCACAATCAGCATATCCATGCTAAGAATCCCTAAATCACTGTATAAGTGGTGGGGTAACAACTATTGACTGGAGGTAAGCTTCACCATCTCCATCCACTAAGGAAAACTTCAAAGAATCCAATCGCTTCAATGATTCACTAAATAATTTAGACAATATCTCCTGCTGAGAGAATCTACTAACATGTTCCACTTCCTAGGAGAATATACAATCTCAACATCATAGTTTTTGAGGAACTCTATTCATCACCTTTGTCTCAAGTTAATATCATTCTGAGAGAAGATATACTTGAGACTCTTGTGATCAGAATATATAATAAATCTTTCACCCATAAGGTAGTGTCTCCACACATTTAGTACAAATAATACCACTTCTAGATCAAGATCATGGTTCATGTAGTTATACTCATGTGGTCTCAAATGATGTGAACCATAGGCAATCACTATCTTCCTATGCATCAGAATGAAACCAAGACTAGTCCCTAATGAATCGTTGAACACTATGTACTTGACACCCTCCTATGATAATCTCAAGATGGGAGTGCTCATCAATATTTGCCTCAACTCCTAGAAAGCCTGATGTCACCTCTCTGTCCACATGAAAGGATACCCCTTTCAAGTCAAATTTTTCTAGGGATCTAATATCCTGTATAAATTGGGTATGAATCTTTGATAGTAGCCTACCAACCCAAGGAATATTTTCGCCTCCATCATGCTCTTAGGTGGATCCCAAGCTAACACTTCCTTGAACTTTTTCATTCTAATGTTGCACCATCTATTGAGATAACATATCTCAATAAGTGGAACTACTGAATCTAGAACTAACACTTTAATATCTTTCTATAAATTTGGTGCTCTAGAAGTATATCTAGGACTATCCTCAAGTGCCTCATGTGCTCCACCTCAGATGTAGAGTACACTAGGATATTGTTGATGAAGACTACCACAAACCAGTATAAGAAAGGATGAAAGATCTGTTTCATGAGTCCCATGAAAAAATTTTGGTCATTATTCACACCAAATATTATCACCAAGTACTCATAGTGACCATAACAGCATCATAAATTCATCTTCGTTATATTCTTATTTCATACTCGCAGATAGTGATAGTCTGATTTGAGGTAAATATTTGATAACCATCATACCCCACTCAACTGATTGAATAGGTAATAGGTCCTTAGTATTAGATACTTATTCTTCATGTTAATATATTTTAGGCAACAATAGTACCAACCTTATAGGTATTAATGTGTTAATCAAAGGGAACTTTCTAAAGAAGAGGTATAGTTTTAACTGCATGTTTTAGTTTTATTTTTTCTTCCAAATCCTTCAAATATTATTCAACCATGATTATATAATAACACCAGTATATTTAATAGACTTATTTTTTGTTATGTTAATGTCACAGCCTATATTCATCTCCTATTCCATTAAATGGGAAACGAAACCATTTTTTGTGTGTACGGTGGACTACCACCTTGTGAACCGATGTATTTTTTTTCCCATCAATGTCTCTCATGGTTGGATTATAATGATGGAATTAATGTTTTTATATGATATTAATAAAATATTTATCATTATTAAATATTATATATAATTTACCTTCTTACTTTTCTATTCATTGAAAATTGATAATGTTGTTCATGCGTACGTGTGGGCGACCACCTCCACGAAGCGATGAGATTCATTTTTTATCACCACATCACATAGATGATATATATATATATAAGTATATTTAAATAAGTAATATTATATTTTTGATATAATTATTATTCTTTAAGGATTAAATAATAATTACCTTTTTTCTATAATGATCTTTGAAAAATAGAAATGTTACTCAAATGTGCGTACAACCTATCATCTTCGTGATTGTAACATAGTTCATTTTTCATAAATATATTTAATGGTTGGATTTAAAATTATAATTTATTTATAAAAGCGATAATTATTTTATTATTATTATTCTATAGATTATGGAACAATGACCCCTTTTACCATGTTCAACACATCAAAGTTGTTTTGAAATTATGAACCAAATGTCCTCAAAACACCTGATGTGGACTTAACTGATTAAGTATCTAAATATGTAATTAAAATAAATGAATTAAGGATAAGGTGATCAACCTTTAAAATTTTCTTAAGGAATAAAATAATTGATATGAGTTTATTATATAGGATTTAAAGAACATACATGGATATTTTGGACTCGGTGTAAGGGATTTTGTCTCAATTTCCTTTCATTAAGGAATATTTTGATGTTATGCACCTAATTTCTTTTATATGGTGAATATAATTCCCCTATAACATGTTATATCATGAATAATTTATACATAATGGTATTTTAAGTTTCATTTTAAATTAATTTATACAAGGGTATTTGATTTGGAAGTTACCAAGTGGTAAATGGATTCTTAACTCAATTTCCTTTCGTTGGGTTATAACTCTTATTAATTGACTTTATTATTCCATGATTATGTGTGAATTAATATATGAATTGTTTTATTTTTTATGTCCACTTTTTTGTTTATATTTACATTTGTTACGCATAATCACTCAATTGATTAACTCTCAATTCAATGATAAGATCTTTGTAAGGGTTATTTGTCTCAAATTTTATTTCCTTAGGACATATGTTTATGATATGTAAGTATCTTATATTATGAGATGTATATACTTAACCTTGATATAATATATCATGAATATCCTTATGTTAATGATATTTAAAGTTTCATTTGATCATATTCTTTCATGGGGATTACAATTGAAGTGTTACCAAAGTGGAAATGGCTTTACTTTACAATATCTTTTATTTTTGGGAATAAGTATGTTCAAGGTTCCTTTAGGGGGAATAAAATTTTCTTATTTTATTAAAACACATATATTCTATTCTCCTATAATTATAAAATTTTTTACATGTTTAATTTCTATTTCCACCCTTATTGATAAAGAAACATTAAGAAAGTTATTTGTAAGTGATATTGATATTGTATCTTCTTTTAAATCAAGAACCTTTCACTTCTACATTAATGTTTTCTAAAATGTTTTCAAAAAATTTATTTTCTAAACATAAATAATTTCCTAAATATTTTTTTACACGATCTTTTATATTATTTTAGATGGTTTTAAAAATGAAATTTCTTAATTTTTTCTACATGGGTCTCTTTTGAATTTCATTTCAAAATGTTTGAAAAGAATGTTTATTTTTAACATTTACAACATGAATGGGTTTTCCCACTTTCATGATGTCTCATTGACTTGAATCTTCCTTTAAATTATTAAAAGTTTATTTTCAAATAAATTGGTTTTTTAATATGTTCATGTTTTTTAGATTTTAAAAGTGTCATTCAGAATTAAAAGGTTATTTTCCTCAAAAATGTTTTTTAATAATCTTTTAATGGTATTTCCATTTATTGGTGTAAAAAACCCTTGATGTTACATATAATCTATTGGTGTTATTTTTTATTGATATCATCCTCATTATTTCTCATGGTTTATTATGATTGTTTCAAAGAGATTGTCATGGAACCTATTTATTCTCCATGGGCTAATGAAGTTATGAAAGGAATAATAATTATTTTTTTTGAGTTTTATGATGAAACACAAGCTCTATATACATTATTCATGTTATGGTTATTGGAAATTGTTTATGATGATGGTTGGTTTTTTATAAACCAAATACAGGTGGGTCTGTGATATCCCTCTAATGCATTGGGTATGGAATTAGACCATATAGTTATTCTAAATATAGGGCAGAGTTAACTAATTAGGTTTCTCCTAAGATATTATGGGAATATACTACGACGGTTATTATAAGTGTAACTGTGAGAGTTAATTCATTTGTACTCATGAGGGTTAATCTATATGTAATAGTGGTATGAAAATATTACAAGATACCAAGATGTTTTCTTTATTCTTACTATAGATTTTTAATGTTTTCTATGATCTATATTGACGTCACATGGCTCATGATTACTAATTCTCATGGTTCTTGACTTTTTAAATATGTATTCCATGTCTCACATTTTTTTTATCTAGGTTTTTATAGGTGTTAATTCTCTTATGTTATACTCATGCATTTTGAATATTTTATCATAACCTTTATACTTATCTTATGCTCATTGATGACATCGAATTCTTAATGCTTATGTTTACCCTTATTGAGCATTTGAGATCACCCTTATTATGTTTCATTTTCCTTGGGTTATGAAGAATGGTGTTAAATGATTTGTGTATATAAATATTTCATATGAAAAGAATTTTTTGGGAGATATTGAAGACTTAATAGAGAATATGAAAAGCTGGGTATAGTGGGAATGATGGTCACTTGAGGTCATAGGTATTATTTATGTAAGATTTTTTCCTAATTCTTTAAAACTCTCAAATTAAAATGTCCATGGGTATGTAAGTGATCTAATATTTCCTTTTGAAGTTGTAGGTTTTTTATGGATAAAATTGGGTCATTTTTATTAATATTAAATCCTAAAATGTAATGTTTAAGGATGGTTCCTTACACTACCTACCTTAGTCCCATGCAAGTTCCATCATATCATGTTTTCATTAGTCCACATATCCATATCATCATTATCACCATCCAATCTATAACCAAGTGTATGTATGGAATCCATTGCAGCTCATATAAATGCATTATACCTCAAGCCATCACAACTCATGTGTGTACATATATGAGAAGCTGAAGCCACCATGACCAGATACAAGTATGTTCTATACCTCAATCCATTACACCCCGCACATAAATGTATGGTAAACCATGAGTCATCAAAAACCTGATAGGAATGAACCCTATACTATAGGCCATTATAGACCGAGATACATCTACTCATAAACTTCTATATAGAGAGTGGGGGAGAGGGATAAGCTATTCATATGTTCCCTATCCATCTTGGATGTTGGAGAAAACACACCTAAAATCATTTGGGTGTCGATGGCCCTACTAAAGTGGGAGGGTTAATGTAAGAAATTAGAAAATATAACATAATATCATACACAACCACACTAAGGTCAAATTCCTAGACTTAGACTCATATTCCACTATCGTTGTGTAGGACACTCAGCGGCCATTTCTAAGGTACAGATATCAAATAAGTATACAAGAATCAATATTAATCAATTTATTATCCATTAATTAATATTATTCTATTTTTGAGATTAACTTTAAAATCCTTTAATCCAAGTCTCAATGAAATTATTTATTATTTTCTTGTATTCTTGTGTATGTCATTATCATAAGTAAGCATTAAGAACCAGCCATGTTTTTTCATTAATTTATTATCATTTTTTAAATATCTGGGTACTCTATGACTCATCCTAAGTTACCACTTAAAATATTCACTCAAAGTGAATAGAATAAAACTGCACCCTGGGGTAGGAAACTGATCATATTAATAGTATCCAACCATCGGACCATCAATAAAGCATCAAGATAGAAGTAAGAATTGATAATAAAGACCCACTCTGAACTTTTCCTAATTGCCTTGGTGTCCCACAGCATTGCACATGGTATCAAATAAGTCTCATTATCATCATTATTTCCCATCAATAAACCTCGATATATTAACCTATTTCTCAACATATAACTAACCATCCATACAGCCCTATTCCCCCAGCATATTTCTTAATATATAACCAACCATCAATATAACCTTGGGCCTTCATCCCACTACTCATAAAATCATTCCAACCACAGAAGTTTATCAATCAATCATATCAAAAATTTAAATCCATTGTATAAATATATAATAAATGTATTGTTCCAAACATAAATTTTTCTAAGGTGATAAAGGTCGTAACATCAAGGCATTCAAGCCTCCTTCAATCAAATATAGTATCATTCATCCTCAATCAATTAAATTTAATAAAAAACCATTTAGATTTCATCTTGAATTAAATGTTTTATTATGCATAAGGTTTTCGCATCAATTAGCCTATATCAATATCTGGTATTAGCTACAATAAATTTAAGATTACTCAGGCATTAATTCCATGTTTTAAAACTTCCAAGATGAGCATTAATTATACTGCATGTTCCACTTCAATTTAATTAGTTAATATAAATTATTTTGTATTGTTTATCAATTTCCAAGAATAGCTTTCTTGATACATAACATAAACAACACAACCAAGTAGATAATACACTATCTAGTAAATATCAAGAGGCAATATAAAGCACATTTAGTCATAAGTCCCAACTAATAATTTAATTCCCTACATGAAATATTAATTATTATTAGCATGTAATAATCCTTATTTCAATCTTATAATATCCAAAATTATAAAATAATTATCATCAACAATATTTAAGCAGTTTAACACCTCGATATGCTATCATTTTGATTTTATCAAATAATAATTATGCAGCAGCATGTGATTATATATTTCTCTCTCTTGGATAACTTTTAGAATAATTATCATTATTCTTCATCATATAATAATTTTTAACAAATTAAATCTCACATCTTGTGATAACTGGTTTTCTCACTCCTAAAAAATTTCCATCATTTAAAGTATCAATAATAATATTAATAATATATTTAAACATGAAAATTTTCAAAATCTGATGATAATCAAAATTATCTATAGCATGCAATATTATTTCTAATTTGGTTCTAGAAATGATTTATATTAATAATATTTTACCACATGCGATGACATGCCCCAAAGTATTACCTTGATTTCCATGTTTAAAATAATAGTAATAAACAACTAGCATATGATAATAATAATCTATTTTAAATTCCATATTAATAAAATACTAATAATCTATATTAAATAATTCTACAACATGAACTGATATAATATTTCAATTATTAAAATATCAATAGAATATATTATGAATATTCCATATATCACAATTATCCTTAATATTAAATATTATCAAATCAACATGTGAATTATAATTTATTAATAGAAGTAATAACCTAATACATACATTAATTATTCCAATTAACTTCTTTTATCCTAATTTATGGAATAACAATAATATTCACTGAATTTATTTTTAACTGATTATTAATCTTTTTCTTTTACATAATTCCAAAATATTAAATAATCTTTTTTCATTTGATTATTTCCAAATTATTATCTAATTATGGTGAATCACACTCATTTGAATAATAGAAGCTAAAGCATGATTAATTTAAACTTATAAAAAAATAAGAGAAGTGACAGATCCCCTACCTGGAAGAAATAAGTTTCACATGATACAACAATAAGGGAGGAGAGAGAAAATGAGAATGCACAGGTCTAGAAACTTGATAAGGGGTCGAGTTTATTTGTAGAAGTCTCTATGGACTTGAAGGGTAAGGCTTGATCATCCAGAATCAAGGGAAATGAAAAGGATTCAACTGAGGAAAAGACTAAATTTTAAGATATGTAGGTACATTCCCACATGGATATTTCCATTTAATTCGTATTAAATTTTATTTTTAACTTTAATTCTTCCCACAAATTGTTTTAAGACTCCTGAAGTTAAGGGGTGTAAAATATTGCATTCAAAACTCTTAAAATATTTAAAACCACCAATTTCAACATTTATTTTCATTAATTTACATTGAAAACGCATTACATGTTAAAATGGGAGGGAAAACTTGGAATTTTTAGTGATTTATGCCACCCATACATAACAAGCATGTGCTATGTAAGGGTAACAGGGATTTACCCTTACACAAATTAATGATCTCATGGAGTACCTTTACATAATAAGGGAAAATGTAGGCTGACCCTAACATGGGTCAAGTTTTACCTTTATGTGGGCTTTGAGAAAACTAACTACCCCTTACGTAGAAAACCGAGTACCTTTATGTGAGTTTAAAAAATATATGAGTACCCTTGTGTATTGAAGCACCTACCCTTAAGCGAACTTAACAAAACTTCAACTACCCTTAAGTAGCTTGTTTAAAAGCTAAGCTACCCTTACATGAGGTAAGACTTACCTTTACTTAGGTAATGACACTATAAAAATAGTATGTTAATGGCGGTTATTTAGAGGGGTTTATGCAAAACCCCCTCTAAATTAAATTTCTACATCAATTAGTGACAGTTATGAAAAAAACAACACTAAAATATAAGTGGTTTTAAAAAATAAAAAATATATATATAGGGGGTTCAAAACTATTTCTAATCTATGAGATTGGTGGTGGTTGGAAACCCCCTCAAATCTAAGTGATTAGAAGAGGTTTTGAACCCCCTCTAAAAATTTTTATTTTTTTTTCAAAAACTTGTCACATTTTAGCGGCGATTTTAGCATAACCACTCCTAAAATATGACCATTTTTAAAATATATATATATATATAGTGTTCAAACCCCACTCTAAAATATTTAAAGAAAAAAAATTCATAATATATATAAGCACGTATATATTATATATATTATTCAAATGTATTATTTAAATGTATTTAAATAAATTAAATAAAAATATTATATAGATATATATTTATATAAATAAATTACATGAATGTATTTAATATTTTTTATATTATATTCTATATATATAAATATATGTATACATAAATATATAATATATATTTATTTATATACAATTATCTTTAATATATTATAAACTATAGTGTAAATATATTTAATATCGTAAATTTATAATATAAATTATAATATAAATATATAAATACATGATCTAAATATATAATAAAATGTATTTAATAAATTCATCCCATAAAACCCCCTTGTAATTTTTGTAATATAAAAATATATTTTATAATAGTAATTGATTATAAAAATACTTACATGCACACATATAATAAAACATGTATATATAATATGAATAGTGTATTATGTCTATATATTATATATATTCATATATAATATAAACATATTTAATTTCACATAAATATATAATATACTATATATATATATATATATTGTATAAATATATATCAATATATAATATATATTTATTTAACATATAATTATATATATGCATTTAAATACATTATATAAATATATTATTCAAATATATTTATAAAGAAGTTATATAAACACAAGTGTGTTAGTATAGTAAATATATAAATATATTATATTTATACACACACACACACACACAAATATGTATATACAAATATATATTTAAAAAAAAATTGTGTGTTCGATATAAATTTATTTGAAAATATTTTAAATAAAAACATGTGTGTGTGTACATGTATATTTTACTTACAAAAATATCATACAATAGAGTGGTTAGGTAAGAAAACCAATATGGAAGGAACACAGGTTCAAACCTTGCTAAAGGTTGAGATGTACATAGTGAGCAGGTTCCTGTAGTTATTTTTAAAAATAATCTACTAATTTAAAGACAATTCAAAAATTGTCTCTAAATACATCTTCTTTTAAAAAAATCATTAAAGTCAGTTTTAATTAATTTTTTGAAAAAATTTAGAAAGGGTTTAAACCCTCTTTAAAATAACCTCCTATAATTTTTTTAACCTTACTAGCGCTTATGTGAAACCACTACTAATAAGAGTTAGTGTTCACTTTAGTAGTGGTTTTACAAAACTACCACTACAGTATTTAGAGGGGTTTTAACCCCCCCCCCACTAAATTCAAAAATAACCCACTCTAATCATACTATTTTTTTTAGTGTGAGAAAGTGACTTATCTATATATAACCCTAATAAAAACATCTATATCTACATGGGCTAGGGAGGTACCTTTATGTAGTGTAGGAGAATTTAGCTTACCTTTATGCAGGGTTTAAAATCTATGGCTTATCCTTACACATCCTTTAGAAAAATATTCTTACCTTTACGTGGCTTCAAATTCATGCATAAGGGAAGATATTTTATTGAAAATATTAAATTTATAATTAAACTAACTTATAAATAATTAATAAAATGGTTTATCATTACCTTTAAAAATATAAAATACCTCCAAAAATAATATAATTTCTTTTAAAAAAATACAAATTAATTCTCAATAAACTTTTAAAACATTGAAATTACTTTCATAATTTTTTAAAAAATTAAAACCACTTATTAAAATATGAAAAACTCTTCTGAACTACTAGACACCCTATAATAATAAAATAATTCTTAGAAATATTTCAAACCTCTACATTAGATACCTCTCAAACAATTATAATCCTTGAGAATTAAAATAAAACTAAGAATGGGATAGAGGGGAATGGAGATAATTTAACCACCTCAAGAGATGCCTCTTAGGGATCTCGATATATTTGAAACACAACCAACACTCTATAGGAACAAAGAGTATATCCATGTGACATCTTTTAAACATTCTCAAAATAATCTCTTGGGAGAGATAACTCTCAAATAATAACAAGTTCATTAATAAAACATCCCATCAAGGAGGAGAATCAATCTTATATATCAATATGAGATTAGATAATTCATACCAATGAAATCGAACATTAAACAAATTGGGATATTGAGCATGTATATGTGAATCTTGTTCCTAATTAAGGTCACATAATCATAATAAAGGCCACACACAGATATCCATAATAGACCCAGCAAGAAATGCATATTAATCAAAAAATTGTTATAAAAAAATTATAGAAGGGAGCACATTCAGAAACAATCACTTCACATTGATTTAAATAGAAATAATAGAACTTAATGTAAGAGAAAACATTATAATATCTAGTATTTCAAAAATTTATCATGAGCGTGCTATCAAATGAAAAAATTTACATGTTTTATCCTCATGTATCATATTATAAATTATTACATCATAATAACTACCCCAAATTTATTTGTTTATTAATTTCATATCCTAATTTTGATTTATCACTTAATTTCTACATTTTTCCTTTTTATGATTTATACACATTCAAAAAATGGTATAATAATCATCTAGAAAATTTAATTTATAATATTCAGAACTTATCATACTTAACATATCACAAACAAAGTATATTATCATGCTTGCATAATAATTTATTAACAATATTATATAAATACTACTAAAATTCATTATGACCTTACAAGTTAAGGAGTTCAAAACATAAACATTCATTTCAAATGATTTATTACTTAGTAGACATATATCGTAACATTTCATATTAAAACTTGTTAAATTCAAAATCATGCTAATAAAAATTGTTCACTAAGTTACTTTCATTTAAAATCTAGTAGGTTAGAAAACATTTAAATGAAAACCATTTTAATCCTTCTTTATAACAAGTATATATCAAAATAATCTATGAGAATACTTCTAATAAATTTTTAAAAATATCCTTTAAAATAAATTCAAGTTTCATGGAAGAACTACAATTGTTTATTTAAGAAAACAAGTTACTAAAAAATAAAAAATTTTCAAAAACATTTTATTACTAATCAACCAACTAAACTAGAATAGAATTTAACCAATTTAATTCATCATGCATCACAGAATTTAAATAATCCATCTAATACTATAATTTAAAACTCAAACGTGTTTCACGTTAAACCAATTGATAAATTTGAGATATTTAAAATATTCCCAGCATGATATCTAACATTCCATATTTAACATGCATTTCATGATAACTAATGTATATAAAAAGTTTCATTATTTCATTAAATTCTTTTTATTCAAATAACATGAATCTACCATAATATTTACCAAGTTAATATCAATACACATAACTTTAAAATTGGAGGACCCAATTTAACATATAATATACATCATAAACAAAATATGAGGCTGGAATAATCCAATTCATACACTTGTAAATTTTTTCCCAATATTGTGAAAAAAAATTAGTTACCTGGATTAAAATCATATAAAAAATACAAGGTATTTAAAATTAAATTTACCATTTATTATAAATACTTTTCATTACTTTCAATAGTTTTAAATTAACACACAAAAAATTCCTTCACTAACATATACACTTTCATCAACATAAAAAAATTTGTTACTAGCACACAAATCAGAGGAACTCATCCATCACACCATGATATTGTCTGTTTTGGTCGGAACTACCTCACTAATGCGGTTTTAAAACACATTAATAAAAATAACATGTCATGATGGGTGAATTTCCCCCTCTCTTCATAATCTTGAGGCCATAACACATGTTACCAGTATAAGGGAAATACCTTCTAGGAATATAAGAACATACAACCACAGCCACACTATAAACAAATTCATATGCACAACCCACAACATACAATAATTTAATTCACAATATAGAGAAAAAAATTATCTAATACTAGGTATAAAATGAATGAAAGAAAAAACATACAATATTATCTTTCCCTGAACCAGGGCCTATATCACTTGGATTGAGTGAAGATTATATTAATTAAAACAAAGGAATAAATACAATAACCCCTCCCAGGACCAAATTTCCACCACTCCAAGCTTGAGAGAAGAGTATAGGATTCATATTATTGTAGAAACCCCTCCCCCTAGACCATATCTTCACAACACTGATCCAAAGTAGAGAGTTATAGAATGATATGGAAAAGGTTAGAGAAACCCTTTCTCCAGACCATATCTCTATCTCAACACCAGGACCAAGTAATGAGTTATACTTATTGTCTCTAAAAGAAATTGGGTGTGGGTTAGAAACTAAAGGTTAAAGTGGTAAAAACATGGATTAAGGATTTAATAGGTGTGTTTCAATTGAGTGAATGAGGAGGTTTCTATATAATCATTTAGAAGGGATGAAAATCAAAGAATAGTGATAGTCTATGTCATTAAATTAAATGGGATAACAATCAAAGGGTTCCATTCTCAATAGGGTAATTCAAAGGTCTCACCACATATCAAGAGTTGAACTTAGAAATCCCATAATTGAGGGAAAACATCATCAGCTGAAAATCCGTATTTGCGATCAATGAAAGAAACTTAGCCTGAAAATTGATATTGGAACATCCCACACAAAACAGTTGGCTCCTCACAAACCCCAATGAATTTTTGTAATAGTGCATGCCCTAGACCCAACTTGAGTAGTAATTTTAGATTACCATATCATGTATATAGTGAGATATTAATGGGGTTTACTTACCATAATAGTTTTGATATTTTTGCATCCACTATTTATATGGTAATATCTATAGATTATTTATCATGTTAAAAGGTTATATCAACTCTCAAGATATAATAAGAACCTAAAGATACTATTACAGTGATCATAAACATACATATTATGGTCTAGATACATCATTTTGATTAGACACAAATGATGTCTAACTATCAGGTGTTGGGGGCTTATAAGCATTGAGACTTCTTCTCATAAAGTTCACACTCAGTTATCTCTAGTAAGTGATATCATAATAACTGACCTGAAAATAGGAACACCACATGTTTTGGGTGTCATTGGTAGTTCTTATCTATTCACATGTGAAATGTTTTTATGACTTGATATTATTATGTATGTATACTATTTGATCACATACTTTGATGCAAGGTAAAAAATAGGTCAATGTAGTCATAGTGAGGTGACATGTGTTGGGTGTTTCATTGGTAGTATGACGTCGATTTAATGATCAATATCGAATTTGTCACTTTTGATAGGAAAATATGTCGTGTGTCAAATTGATCAGGATGATAGTACCTTTACTAAATCCATGACCATGGTAGAAGAATGTAAGTTCATATTATAAGTTCAATGAATAATAAAACAAGAAAGGATGATGACAAGAAGTGTGCATCCTGGTTTATAAGATATTGTGAGACAAAGAGATAATATTACACATTGTGTGTCTGTAGGATGGTTATCATTGATATGAATATTCCTTATCTCTTTAGGGGACTTGATGGGTTTCTAGACTTTGCTTCTAGTCTGTGAATAGTACTCATTACTATCAAGATAAGGGGCTAGAGGGTCACACACAATAGCATATTTAGGATTCTACCATATTCTATTGAATAGGTGTATGGGGATTAATATACCCCACCACAGGGTCTGAGATGTGTCTAAGAATTAATTCTCACCAAAAAATAAATAAATTCATTATTATTTGTTCATATAATAATTGGGTTGAATTTATTTATTAAGATTATTTATAGGTATTTAAGTAAATATAAGAAAAATATTATACAAACAAATATTATTTTAATATTCAAGATTCATTTAATATCATGGGAACCATGAGTCAAATTAATGAATTAGTTTTATTATATGATATATTTATTATATGTTACAAGTAGGTGATAAAATATAATTGATGTTTATGATGAAGATAGCTCATTATAACTCTGCATTTACTGCTTATTTAGTGTGTGTTTCTTATAAGGGGGAAAGTAAACCCTATCCAAGTATTTATAATCCACTATATAAGCTTAGGAGAGGAAAAAATCCACTAGACTATTCATTCTAATGGATTGAGATCTTCTCTATCCTCTTACATTAGAGAGAGAGGAAGACTCCTTCTGAACACTAGATCTAATAATACCTTTGTGAATCAAAGAAAGGGATTCACGGTGATTGTCGAAACGTCGAAGGAACCATCATAGCTTCATGATAGCACCTGGAATTTGATTATCAGCATCCACATAGATTTTTAAAGCATGTGTGGATGATCTAGAGGGATTTGAGTTTAGATCTTTCGAGCAATAATATTTGGTGTCAAACTGCATTCGAACACACCACTAATTTGAATGAGGTAAACGTTTATTTAAATTTTATGATTATTAAATTCATTCAAGATCCTTGAACCTCTAACAGATCTTAGAACACTAGAGAAGGCAAAGTTTTGTAGCTCTAGTGATGAAAATTTTTAAATCCTTAACCCACCAACATCCGCTATGTGCCCCAGTACCATCAATTAGTATCAAATCTAGCATGTGAATTTTATGATCAAAGGAAAAAATTAATTTACATTAAATTAAGTAGAGTAATTTAATTCGGTTCCAATGGAATATATCGCATGTTGATCTGATTTTTGATGGTCAAGTTTCGGTAATCTGAAAAAATTAATACGAAACATTTTTATTTATTCTGGTATAAAAATTCAAGAACAATATATATATATATTATTATTTTTGAGGTGGTATTTGGTGTTATTTTAAGGTGGTGGTGATCGTTCTGACTAGAACAATTTCATCTGGCGGTACATTGACTTCCACTCATTGTGGAATTATTTTAAAATAAACAATAATTTTAAAAGACTAAGAATATAGGACTCTTGAAAATTATAAAAAAAAATCAAGGGGAATAAAATGGGGTGTTTGGAATGTTTGGTATGTGGAAAACTCCACAAAAGGAATAAATAAATTTAAAAATGGGCACTCTTGTCTTATCTGACAGCTAATCGGGTCAAAGAAATAAAAAAATAAAAATGGGATGGGACTCCTGCGAAATCCTCCTTCCCAAAGGCCCTCACTACATCAAACCACCACAGCCATGCCATCCTGGATCACCATCACCCTCTTTTTTTACCTCCTAATCATCACATCTTGTCTCTATCGGGACTCCCCTTACAGACGCATCCTCCCATGGTCGTTGCTCCTCCTGATACTGCCACACGCCACAACCCCTATCGAGTTTCCTCTAGCTTATGCATGCACTTGAGGCATGGTGCCAGCGGTCCCCAACAATGGATGCCAACCCAAACATGTCGTGCGTTTCCACCTATCTTTCTCACTACCATCACCCCATGACCCGCTCTTGGTTTTCTGTCGCCACCTCCCTAACCGCATCCATCCAACCAACCTCATGCTACCTCCACCCCATAGCTCGCTGCCATTTCATCGACGTATCCTCCAGACCGATCCAACGTTAGTGCCTCCTCCACCTAAAAACCATGATCCATTGTGTCACTACAACAGCTACCTAAGTGGTTTTCACCATCCTGACCAAAAACCCTACAGTTCATAACCCTTCCAGTCGAACCCCTTAGAAGTAGTCGTCGCGCGCAAGCCCCCTCCACGCAAACCCCCTTGGCCTATTTGAGCATACCAACCTCCTCCCATGACACTTTTTTGACTTGACCCATCCTGTAGTAGGCTTGGGTGTGTCTTCCTAACCCGGGATAGGTTAGGGTGGGTCTTCATCACCTAAAACTGCCGTGCATGGGGTCTGTTTGGCCCAAAATGGGCCTGAGCGGGGTTTTGGGCCTTAAGAAAAAATTTAATATAATCCAAAATTAATTTAATATTTTACAGATTAAATATTATTAATAAGTTTATTATTAAAAATAATAATTTAATTTTAATATAAAATTAAATTAATTGGGGGACCAAACATAATTAAATTATTTAAATTTAAATAATTCATTTAATTTATTAAAATACCCTCAAACTTAAATTTATTGCATTTTATTTTTTATAACACTTTTAATTTACCCATATCTTGAGCACTGACCAACCTTGTATGTTTGGTTTTATTTTATTTTATTAATTATTATAACTCTAAGCAATATTTTTTAATATTTAATTAAGTTTTTATACGGTCTGTGCACCATCTTTTTCATTTTAATATGTATAAGGGATTGCACATCCACTAGTTTAACTCTTGTATGTACATTACGCTTCCTAAGACCCCCTAGACTACATGTGAGTACATTTTTACTATTAAAGATGACAATTTAATAAGTGAACCATGCCAAAATGTGGCGGTATACTAAACGAGAAGTGAAAATACTGGACTGGGAGCGAGATACATCATGAGTTAAGACCCAAATCATGTATGATACCCCTAGGTTGTGGTTGATATATGAGTTTAAATGAATAAACCAATATTATATGTTTAAGACTAATCAGATAATTTTATTTCCTTTATGCAATTTTTATTATTTTATGCATTTTCTTGTCTATGGGAAACACATAAAATAATAAATAAATTAAATTCATAAAGACACAATGAATGTATTATATTAATGTATTTTTAGTTTTGAACATGAAAACATTGTATGAATATATTTAATATAAAATGATCACATTCCTTGAAAATATTAAAAACCCCTCAAATAAATATTAAGTTTTGAATGCATTTATTCATTTGAATTTGAACACAACCAGGTGTACAGGGTTCTCGACAGCCCTAGTTGAGGGTGGATCCTACTATTAGGGAGTTATTATGAGAAAGGTAGGTTGACTTAACTAATTATGACAATAAATAATTAGTTATATATATATTGTTAAATCTTTAGAGTCAAGTTTTGAATAAATCAAGTTTATAATTTTAGAAGTTGGGACTACACTCAACAAATTAAAGAGCTATGAGTTAATGTGGTTGGATAGTCAAACGTCTACCATGAAACTCTTTGAGTAGTGGCATGGACATAGCTTATAGACTGTGGGTAGAGGTTTCAAGTATCCTTGACACTAGAATACGCAAGCGAAAAAGTATTTTGAGTCTAGTAGTGAGGGCTACTAGAGTTAAATAAAATAGTGGGAGATATTTAATGATTTAATTAATCAGTAATCAAGATAAAAGTACTAATCTAATGGTGTTTATTTTTTAAGAAATGGAAATTAAAACCACAGATACTCTATGTTCCATAATGGATAAATATCATTTCCTCATCGACGCAAATTTCCAAGAGTGGTACAGGCGCTTGCGCATAGTACTACAGTATGAAAGGAAATTATATGTTTTAGAGTCCCCACAATCATATGATCCTCTACAGGGAGCTAAATAGGATTAGAAATATTCTTACATGAGACTCATGGATGATGAATTTTAGCTTTATATAATAATGCTAACATAAATGTACAAATAGTTGTAGGTGCAACATAAGGACATGGATTTATATACCATGTTGCCTCATCTCTGAGAAGTTTTCAAGGAGAAATTGAAGCGATAAATCAATAAGATAATGATCAAAATTATTATGTATTTATTGATAGATGGAACTCAATATATACCTCATGTACTTAGGATGATAAATTACATTGAACAACTTCAACAATTGGGTTTCAAGTCAAATAAAAAACTTTCATGTCATCACATTCTCTCATCCTTAACACCCATTTTTTTCGGTTTCATTGAGAATTATCAAATGAATAGTTTAGAGAAACCATTCAATATCTTTTGGGAAAAGTTTTAATATAAGATGAAAATTTAAATAAAGTTAAATATTTAATTATTAGGGTGGAAAAATAGAAATACAAGGTGAAAAGTTTGACTACAAGTACACTACTAAAGGCAACTTCATAACATCTTTATAAGAAACCAAAGATAAAGAGGGAGAGAATTTAACTGGAGGTTATTTTTTCATGTTGTAACGACCCAAACTTTTGAATAATATTTTGTTTCCTGAATTTTTTTGTTATTTTATTTTGTACTCAAAAAAACTATATCCTTTATTAATGAAGTGAGTATAATTGAAATGAGACCTTTGGGTTTCAACCGTTATATAATCATTGGTTAATTATGATCATTGGTCCATATGACCGTTGGAAACTAAACTATTAACATTATGATTATTGTTTTTAAATATAAATGATCATGGTTGATTAATACAAAAAGAAGAGTCGATGGCCTCATCCAGTAGACTTGGGTCGTGCGAAGCCCATCTATCAGATCTTGGGAAGAAGGTAGCATCATTGGGATTTTCTCTGAAGTAATCCCAATATGATCTTTAAAATGTTAAGCTTGAATGTAATCCACTATGGAAGAATTTCAAACTAATAGAAATCACCACTCAAGCAATATTGTCTAAGCCACTCCAAGATTCTATCACCATTGCACACCTTACTCTTAGGTCCTATGCAGGTGTTATAAGGGGCTATATAATGAGGCCTTAGTTACTTTGTGTAATCCTTTTGTATAAATAAAATTTTTATTTCTCATTATGGTAAAATAATCATTATTTTTAAATTTCAAATGTCAAAATTATTAAAGGATGATTTTTTAGTTTTTCTAAGAAGTTTCATATTATTGATGAATATTGAAAAAAATGATTATTTTAAAATATTTTTTATACTTTAAATAATTGATAATGTGAAATGATTTTCAAAAAATGGATATATATATATATATATATACGATTGTTATTAGTAAGAAACTTAGAGTATGATAAAATCAACTTATTTTTTAGTGAATAGTAAATTATGAATAGTAATATTACCCTTATGAATAGTAATATGACCAATGAATAGTAATCTCACTTAATTAAGTATAAATATAATTTGGGAATCTTGAATGGTAATATGATATGATAGCATAAGTAAATAACTATGTTAGAAATTATTAGTTAAGTATTAGTATTTTTTTCGAGTAAAAAGTAATTTTACTTGAAAATAAAATATCTCATATTTAGAAAATTATTTTCATAAAATGGAGTTTATTTTTTAATTCATAACATCGATATTAGGTTAGGGTGAATTTATAATATTTTTATAAAATGTTTTGTTTTTTGGTGAATAGTAAAAAATACAGTTTTTGAGTTTTCGGTGTGTTTTATGACATCATAGTTTTGTAATTTAAAATGTTGGTAGACTAATTTATATTAAAATATTATATTAGGTGTCCCAAGTGGCCAAAACCATAGGAAAATACCATGGTAAAGTACATGGTTTTACAAATACCACTACTGAGGTGTCCCTTGGAAATTAATAAAATATTCCCTCACTTTTGCTATAAATACCAACCCATTACTTCATTCCTTTCATTCCAAATTCCACTTCAACAAATATCTGGTCTTTTTACCTCCAAAGGAGTTCTCCCAAGGTTTCATAAATCCCCCAAGGTCCCAACCTTCGAGTTTTTGAAGTTACTCTTCAAGGTAAGGGAGCCTTTCACAATCCTCTTTTAGTCAAAGACTTCTTTTATGTTATTTCTTTTAGTTTCCATTTTATTATGTTGGGGTATGTTCTTATATATCCCTATTTCTGTCCATTTTATTTCCAAATTATGAGACCCTTTTCACTCTCATCAACTCGTTTTCTGAAGTTGTAAGTGACGTCGTTAGGCTGCTGAATTTTCATAAAGGAATTCTCAACGTCTCTTTTTCCATTCAAGTTCTCTTATATGTGGTGTGTCTTTCAAGTATCTATACCATGTTCTTATTTACATTTTATTTTGTCCCTATAATTTATTTTGAGTCTTTTATGAATGGGTAACTCCTATCCATTCTTTTTTTAATGTTTTTAAAAACCATGTTGCATAGTCGTTATGCTGCAGAATTTTCGTCTCAAAATCTCTCTCTTTTTCTCAAGAAATTCTATTATTTTATTTATGTGAATTACCAAAACTATTTAATTTCCTAGTGTATTCATAAATACATAAAAATGATATATTTTATTCTATAATTTACATACATAAAACTCTCATTCCCTTTCCATAGGTTATAAATGATATAATGATCATGTTTTTAAGCACTTTTTAAAATGTCACGATTTTGATATGAAACCCATTTATTTTATTCTATTTGGGTTATTTATGAAATTTTTTATTATTATTTATGTGGATAACAATAAAATAAATACATATTAATGGTGCACCTTGATATCTCTCCAATGTATTAGGTAAATAAATTAATCTCTAGAGATGACAAGTTTTATGATACCTTGGTGAATAAACTTGGTAATTTTTATGACACCTTAGAGATGGACCTTGGTGATATGATTATGAATGTATAAATTAAATTATATAGCCAAATTTTCAATATATTATTCATGTTATTATTATCATTATATTTCTCTTCTCATTTATTTATGATATTTCCTCATGTTCTTATTGTATTATCTCAAGTTCACATGTAAACTATTTTCCCTATTTTCCCTTACTGAGCCTTATGCTCACCCTTTACTTTGATGTATGTCTCCAGGTTATGAGATTAAGTAATTGAAATTAGTATGAACTTTAAAGAATTGTTTTAATAGGATTAAAAGAATTTTATATTTCTTTATGTATTATGTACCTTATTTCTAAGATACTCAACTTTAAAGATCCTCTATTTGTAAAATATAATGAAAAGTTATGTAATAAAAAGTTGGGATTATATAGTTGGTATAAAAGGATAGTTTATTTATTTGTGAAAATTGAGCTATGAAAACATTAGGAAAAACCCTATAGAAAATTTTCAATATAGGAAAACTTCCTGATATTTTGTTGAAATATTAATTAAGTGGTTTCTGAACAAATAGATCCTTATTTGGATACGAACAAGTGGATGTGGCTCTAGAATAGATTTATCTAGGGGTAAAAACTGAAAACAACACTTTGAGATAGACTTGAATAGGAATTTTTTCACAAAAATGGGCATTGCTACACTCCTACTTTGAAACTCTCTGGGGATATATTTGGTTAATCACAAGCTTTTTATAAATCATTATGAAGGATTTATAGAGAAATGTAATTGTTGTTAAAGAATAATATGTTTAAGAATGAAGTTTTAAGATATAAAAATCCTTTATAGTTAAAATATTCATAAATGAAATAATCTTCTCACTAAGGTTTTATTATTTTAGAAAATTATGAGAAAAATGAGGAACTGTGAAAATGGTGACCGCAATGGACCATGCGCTGATGGCCCTTCGATGGAAGTCGGAATGGAAACTTTCATGAGAATGATGAACCAAGTGACTCAAGTTATGGGAAATAACTTGAATCAATATGAGAGACTAATTTCACTATGAAGGTAACAAAATTATGTTGAGTCCTTTATGCATCAACAACCACCAACCTTCAGTGGATCTACCGACCCATTGATTGTTGAACAGTGGATCATCTCTATCGAGAAGATATTTTTTGTGCTCCAATGTTCCGAATAAGAGAAGGTCACCCTAGTTGTTTACCACTTAGAGGGAGAAGCTGATCAGTGGTGGGGACTTATTAAAAACATGATTACAAGAGTATAGGTTGAATCTATATAGTGTGAAGAGTTAATTGGGATCTTCTTAAATAATTATTTCCCTCATTCGATGAAAAAAATAGATAAGGATTTTCTCGAGCTGAAGAAAAAGGAGAATGAATCTGTTGGAAGCTACGAGGTGAACTTCACAAGACTTTCTCATTACACCTCAAGATTTGTCATGAATCCTAATGGGAAGGTTGATAGATTTTTTTGGTGGACTAATACCTCATCTTTAGAAGAATCTATCTAACCGGGACTATGATAGCTATGAGAAGATCGTGCGGAGTGCTATGAAAGTCGAACTGGAGTTTGGTGAGATATAGTGGTCTCATAAATCCAATGAATAGAATAGATCGATGGATCCAAGCTTAGGGAGGAGCTTTGATTAGGTAAGAGGAGGCAATAAAGTGTAACATCCTACATGTAATAACTGTGAGAAGAAGCATTCGGGGAACTGCTTTCTTAGGAGCGGTAAGTGTTATAGGTGTGGAAGAGATGGACATATCACATGGAATTGTCGTAGTGAGGTGAAGCCTCAACTTCCCAACACTAATGACAATGGGAAGATGGTGAATGACCTACCTTAAGTATAATGCTTCAAGTGTGTCCATCTTGGGCACTTTTCTAATCACTGTCCAAATCTGAGGGCAGTGGAGGGGAATCACCATCAGCCTCAGAAAAGTCCAAGGGAGCAAGGTCGTGTTTTTTTTATCACGAAAACTGATGTTGAAGCTCCAAATGATGTGGTGGAAGGTACTATTGTTGTTATCTCAGAGTTATCAAGTACTTTGTTTGATTCTGGTTCTATGCATTCTTTTATTTCCTCAAAGTTTTCAAAGAATATAGAATCAATTCCTGATCTTCTAAAAGTAGAGTTATTAATCAAGAATCCTAGAGGTATTATCCAAGAATCAATAGTATTTCAAAACTCTAGTATTTACTTTAGTTAGAATAATCTTATCACAAATCTAGTAGTCATTTCCATGTTGGAATTAAACATTATACTAGGGATGTACTGGATCTCAAAGTATAATGCTAATATAAAATGCAGAAGCAAGGAAATATCAGTAGTCTTGAATAGAAAACCTGCAGTTATCTTCCAAGGAGATATATCTCAACCAGATCTTTGTCTATAATAACCTCATATATCATTCTTTATGGAGTTTATCAGTGAATAAAAAGAAGTAAATGATAGTATAAGGATAGAAAATGTCCCTGTCATCTAGGAATACATTGATGTATTTCCTGAGGAGTTACTCAGACCTCCCCCAGAAATAGAGGTAAAGTTCTTCATTGAACTCATACCTAGATCTCATCTGATATCAAAGACCCCGTATAGGATGGAAAATTTAGAGCTGGAGGAATTAAAGAAACAACTCCAAGATCTTTTTAAGAAGGGGTTTATATGACCGAGTGTGTCTCCTTAGGGAGAACTTTTTCTCTTTGTGAATAAGAATTATGGATCAATGCGGCTATGCATTGATTATAGAGAACTGAATGGGATCACAGTGAAGAAAAAATACCCTTTTACAGGAATTTATGACTTATTTGACCAACTTCATGGGGATCAATTCTTTTCTAATATTGATCTTTGATCTGGTTATTCTAAATTGAGGGTGAAGAAATAAGAAATTCCAAAAACTACCTTCCAATCAAGATATGGGCATTATGAGTTTGTTGTTATGCCCTTCAGCTTGACTAATGCTCCTGGTATTTTTATGCATTTGATGAATAAATTATTTAAGGACTACCTTGGTAACTTTTTGGTAGTTTTTATTGATGATATTATGATATATTCCAAAATTCATGAGGAGCATGAGGATCATATAAGGGTTATTTTGAAAACTCTACATAAGGAGATACATTTTTGGAATGTTCAGAAAATGTGAATTTTGGTTACAACAAGTTGATTTCTTGGGGCGCATTATAACCAATGAAGGAATAACATTTGACCCTATAAAGACAAAGGTTATAGAGGATTGGCCTTATCCTATAAAAATAACTGATATTTTTAGTTTCCTTAGATTAGTGGGATATTATATGAGGTTTGTGAAAAACATTTCATGACTTTCTAATCCGTTAACCAAGTTAAATCGAAAAGGGTTCAACTTCATCTGGACAAAGGAGTGTGAGTAAAGTTTCCAAGAACTAAAGAAGATATTGGTTACTGCACTCGTGTTAACTCTACCCTCAAGCATAGAAGTATTAATTATTTTTAGCGATTAATCTATGAAATGGATTGGGTGCATCCTCATGAAAAATGACAAGGTGATTACTTATGCATCTTGACAGTTGAAAATTCATGGGCAGAACTATCCTACAGATGATCTGGAGATGGTTGTGGTTGTTTTTTCTCTGAAGATATGGAGGCACTATATTTATGTAGAGAAATGTGATATATACATAGACCAAAAAAGTTTAAATTATATTTTCACACAAAAGGAATTGAACATGAGACATAGGATATGTTTGGAACTTCTTAAAGACTATGATTGTTCAATTCATTGTCATCGTGGAAGAGAAAACAAAGTCGTTGATGTATTAAGTAGGAAAAACCATGTTGTTATGTGCATGATGAGGATTCAAAGAGATCCCTTGATTAAATACCTAGTGAAACTGGACGTGGGAATTTTAAGGGAAGGGATATCATCAAACCTATACCAAATGATTTATCATCCTTCATTACTAGAGAAGATCACAAAATCTCATAAAGAAGATCCTTTGTTACAGAATAAGTTTGAGGTTTTGAAGGATGGAAAGTTTCCTGAGTTCAATATTGATTAAGAAGGTGTACTGAAATTTCATACAAGACTATGTGTTCCATATATTCTAGAAATAAAGAAGGAGCTGATGGATAAAGCTCATAGCTCTACTTTCTCTATACATCTTGGAAGCACAAAAATGTATATGGACCTTCGTGATCATTATTGGTGGGATAATATTAAAAGGGAGATTGTTGACTTCACTACAAGGTTCCTGGTATGTCAGTAAGTGAAGGAAGAGTGAAAAGTTCCTAAAGGGGTATTACAACCATTAGTCATACTATCATGTTAGTGGGATAATATCACTATGGACTTTTTCACTGGTCTCTTGAGAAATTCCAAAGGAAACAATGAGATTTGAGTTATAGTGAACTGTCTCACCAAGATTGTCCATTTTATCTCTATTCAAAAAAATTTCTCTCTTGATCAACTTACTAGGATTTACATGAAGGAAGTGGTAAGGCTGCATGGAGTTCCACTTTCTATCATATCTGATCATGATCTAAGGTTCACATCAAAATTATGGAGAAGTATTTAACATGCTCTAACTACCAAATTGAATTTCAATATAGAATATCACCCCCCTAAATTGATGGCCAATCTGAAAGGAATATTCAAACACTTGAGGGAATGCTGGAAACATGCTCAATAGAATTTGAAGGTGGATGGGATCAACATATCCCATTAGTTGAGTTCTCTTAAAACAACAACTTTCACTCAAGCATTCAAATGGCACCTTATGAAGCTCTATATGGGAAGCGATGTAGAACTCCTACTTTTTGGGATGAAGTTGGTGAGAGAAATCTTCTTGGACCTGATCTTATAGAAGAGATGACAGAAAAGGTTCATGACATCCAATAACACATTAAGGCTGCTTAGAGTCGAAAAAAGAGATATGTTGACATCCATCAAAGGGACTTGGAGTGCGATGTTGGTGAAAAAGTCTTTCTTCTAATTTCACCTTGAAAGAGATTCATGAGGTTTGGGTAGAAAGGGAAGCTCAATCCTAGGTACATTGGCCCCTATAAAATCCTTGATCGCGTAGGAGAAATGGCCTATCGGCTTGTACTTCCTCCAAATATAGCCCAAGTTCATGATGTCTTCCATGTATCCCTTTTGAGGAAGTACATACCTGACCCTTCACATTTACTAAATCCAAAGGTGGTACAATTGGAACATCACCTCTCTTATAAGGAGAAATTGGTAGAGATCTTGGATTATAGATACAATGTTCTATGCAACAAGACTACCCACCTTGCTAAAGTGTTATGGAGGAGCCACAAATATGAAGAAGTCACGTGGGAACCAGAGGAGTAGAGGAGGTAGAAGTACCCACCCATTTTCTCTTCTGAGGGTACGAGTTGAAATTTTGGGAACAAAATTTCTTAAGGGGGGAAGAATGTAATGACCCAAACTTTTGAATAATATTTTTTTCCTGAATTTTTGTGTTATTTTATTTTGTACTCAACAAAACTATATCATTTTATTAATGAAGTGAGTATAGTTGAGATGAGACCTTTGGGTTTCAACTGTTATATAACCATTGGTTAATTATAACTGTTGGTCCATATGACCATTGGAAACTAAACTCTTAATGTTATGATTATTATTTTTAAATACAAATGATCATGGTTAATTAATACAAAAAGAAGAGTCGATGGCCTCATTCAGTAAACTCGGGTCATACGAAGCTCATCTGTTAGAGCTTGGGAAGGAGGTAGCATCACTAGGCTTTACTCTAGACCAATCCCAAGCCAAGCTTCAACATGTTAAGCCTAAATGTAATCACTTATGGGAGAAGTTCAAGCTGATATAAATCACCACTCGGCAAATGTTGTCTGAGCCGCCCCAAGATTCTACCACCATTGCACACCTTACTCTTAGTTTCTATCTAGGTGTTATAAGGGGCTATGAAACGAGGCCTTAGTTACTTTGTGTAATCCTTTTTTATAAATAAAATTGTTATTTCTTATGGTAAAATAACCATCATTTTTTAATTTCAAATGTCAAAATTATTATAGCATTAATTTTTATTTTTTCTAAGAAGTTTTATATTATTGATGAATATTGAAAAAAAAGTATTATTAAATATTTTTTATACCTTAAATAATTGATAATGTGAAATTATTTTCAAAAAACAGATATATACAGTTGTGGTCAGTAAGAAATTTAAAGTCTGATAAGATCAACTTAATTTTTAGTGAATAGTAAATTATGAATAGTAATATTACCCTTATGAATAGTAATATGACCAATGGAATAGTAACCTCACTTAAGTAAATATAAATATAATTTGGGCATCTTTAATGGTAATGTGATATAATATCATAAGTAAATAACTGTTTTAGAAATTATTAGTTAAGTATTAGTATTTTTCAAGTAAATAGTGATTTTACTTGAAAATTAAATATCTCATATTTAGAAAATTATTTTCATAAAATGTAGTTTATTTTTGAATTCAGAAAATTGATATTAGGTTAGGGTAAATTTATGATATTTTTATAAAATGTTTTGTTTTTTGGTGAATAGTAAAAATACAGTTTTTGAGTTTTTGATGTGTTTTATGACATCATAATGATATAATTTGTAATTTAAAATGATGGTCAATTCATTTGGATTAAAATATTATATGAGTTGTCCCAAGTGACCAAAATCATGGTCAAATACCATGGTAAAGCCCATGTTATTTCAAATACCACTAATGAGGTGTCCCTTGGAAATTAATAAAATATTCCCTCACTTTCGCTATAAATACCAACTGATTCCTTCATTCCTTGCATTAAAAATTCCTCCTAAAAAAATATATGGTCTTTTTACCTCCAAATTATTCCTCCCAAGGTTCCCTTAAGCTCCCAAGGTCCCAACCTTCGAGTTTTTGAAGTTACTCTTCAAGGTAAGGGAGTCTTTCACCCTCCTCTTTTAGTCAAAAACTTATTTTATATTATGCATTTTAGTTTCCATTTTATTATGTTGGGGTGTGTTCTTATATATCCTTATTTATATCCATTTTATTTTCAAATTATTAGATACCATTTTCTCTCTCATAAACACATTTTCTTAAGTTTTAAGTGACATCGTTAGGTTGCTAAATTTTCGTAAAGGAGTTCTCAACATCTCTTTTTTCATTCAAGTTATCTTCTATGTGGTATGCCATTAAAGTGTCTGTATAATGTTCTTATTTTTATTTTATTTTGTATCTATACTCTATTATGAGTCTTTTATGAATGGGTGACCCCTTTACACTCTCTTTTTAATGTTTTCTAAAACCATGTTGCATAGCCGTTATGCTGCAAAATTTTCGTCACAAAATCTCTCTCTTTTTATCAAGAAATTATCTTGTTTATTTATGTGAATACCCAAACATATTTAATTTTCTGGGGTATTAATAAAGACATAAAAATGATATATTTTATTCTGTAATTGAAATACATAAAATCCTCATTCTCTTTATGTGGGTTATAAATGATATAATGATCATGTTTTTAAGCACTTTTTAAAATGTCACGATTTTGATATGAAACCCATTTCTTTTATTCTATTTGGGTTATTTATGAAATATTATATTATGATATATGTGTTTCACATGAAAATAAAAACATATTAAGGGTGTTACCTAATATTTCTCTAATGCATTGGGTAAATAAATTAATCTCTAGAGATGTCTAGTTTTATGATACCTTGGTGAATAACCTTGGTAATTTTTATAACACTTTGGGGATGGACCTTGGTGATATGATTATGAATGTATAGATCAAATGTTTTAGACACATTTTCAATATATTATTAAAGTTATTATTATCATGATATGTCTCTTCTCATGACTTTATGATATTTCCTCATGTTTTTATTGTATTCTCTCAAGTTCACATGTAAACTATTTTCCCTATTTTCCCTTACTGGGCCTTATGATCACCATTTCCTTTGATGTATGTCCCCAGGTTATGAGATGAAGTAATTAAAATTATAATGAACATTCAAGAATCCTTTCAAGAGGATTAAAATAATTTTATATGTCTTCATGTATTATGTACCTTATTTCCAAGACACTAGACTTTAAAGATCCTTTGTTTGTAAAATGTAATGAAAAGTTATGTAATAAAAAGGTGGGATGATATAGTTGGTATCAAAGGATAGTTTAGTTGTTTTTGGAAATTAGGATATGAAAATTTTAGGAAGAAACCTATAAAAAAGTTTAAATATAGGAAAACTTCTTGGTATTTGGGTGAAATATTAAGTAAGTGGTTTCCGAACAAATAGATCCTTGTTTGGATACGAACAAGTGAATGTGGCTCTGGCACAGATGTATCTAGGTATAAAACCTAAAAACATTGATTTGATCTAGACTCGAACAGGAACTGGTGTACGATAATAGGCCTTGATTCACTCCTATTTTGACACTCCTGAGAGATATATTTGGTTAATCATAATCTTTTTATGAATCATTATGAAGGATTTATAGAGAAATGTAATTATTGTTAAAGAAAATATGTATAAGCATGAAGTTTTAAGACATAAAAATCCTTTATAGTTAAAAGATTCATAAATGATATAAGATTCTCAGTAAGGTTTTATTATTTTATAAAATTTTGGGCAATAGGAGGAACCGTGAAAATAGTGACTGCTATGGACCATGCACTGACAGACCTCCGATAGAATCCGGAATGGAAACTTTCATAAGAATGATGAACTAACTAACTCAAGTTATGATAAATAACTTGAATCAATATGAGAGACCAATTTCACCATAAAGGTAAAAACTTTATGTTTAGTCCTTTATGCCTCAACTAACACCAACCTTCAGTGGATATATTGACCCATTGATTGCTAAATAGTATATCAGCTCTATTGAGAAGATATTTTTTGTGCTCTCTTATTCAGAACAAGAGAAGTTCACCTGGTTGTTTACTGCTTAGAGGGAGAATCTAATCAGTGGTGGGAACTGATTAAAAACATGATTCCAAGAGTGGAAGTTGAATCTATGGAGTGGGTAGAGTTCATAGGGATCTAATTTAATAAGTATTTCCCTCATTTGATAAGAAAACAAATGGAGAAGGAGTTTCTTGAGTTGAAGCAGAAGAAGAATTAATCTATTGGAAGCTACGAGATGAAATTCACAATACTTTCTCATTACACCTCAAGATTTTTCATGAATACTAATGGGAAGTTTGATAGATTCTTTGGTGGACTAAGACCTCATATGCGGAAGAATCTAGTCAACTGATACTATGATAGCTAGGAGGAGATCATGCAGAGTGTTATGAAAGTCTAACTGAAGTTCCATGAGGAGCAGTGGTCTCATAAATCCAATGAAAAGAATAGATCAATGGATCCAAACTTAGGTAGGATCTTTGATCAGGGAATAGGAGACGATCGGGTGTAACTTCCCATGTGTAATAAATGTGGGAAGAAGCATTTGGGGAACTACTTGATCGGGAGCGGGAAGTGAAACAAATGTGTAAGAGATAGCCATATCATATGGAATTGTTGTAGTAAGTTAAATCCTAAACTTCCCAACACTAATGATAAAGGGAAGATGGTTCAGGCCCTACATGAAGTCCAATGCTTCAAGTGTGGCTAGCTTGGGAACTTTGCTAATCACTGTCCAAATCCGAGGGTAGTGGAGGGGAATCGCCATAATTCTTAGCAAAGGACAAGGGAGAAAGGTCATGCTTTTTCTATCACAACATCTGATGTTGAAGCTCAAAATGATGTGTTTGAAGGTACTCTTGTTGTTCTCTCAAATCTAACAAGTACTTTGTTTGATTCTAGTTCTACGCATTCCTTTATTTCCTCTAATTTTATAAAGAATATAGAATCAATTCCTGATCTTCTAAAAGTAGATTTATCAATCAATACTCTTGGAGGGATTATTCAAGCATCACAGTATTTCAAAACTCTAGTATTTACTTTAGTGAGAAAAATCTTATTGTGAATCTAGTATTCATTCCCATGTAGGAATTTGACATTATACTAGGGATGGACTGGCTCTCAAAGTATAATTCTAAGATAAAATGTAGAAGCAAGGAAATCTTAGTAGTCTTAAATAGAAAACCTATAGTTATCTTTCAAGTAGATTTATCTCAACATGGTATTTTTCTCGAAGAACCTCCTATATCCTTCTTTATAGAGTTGATTGGTGAAGAAAAAGAAGGAAATGAGAGTATAAGGATACAAAATGTCCCCATCATCCAGAAATACATTGATGTATTTCTTGAGGAGTTACTCATACCTCACCTAGAAAGAGAGGTAGAGTTCTCTATTGAACTCATACCTAGATCTCATCTGATATCAAATACCCCGCATAGGAAGGAAAATGTGGAGCTGGAGGAATTAAATAAAGAACTCCAAGATCTTTTGAAGAAAGGGTTTATCTAACTGAGTTTTTCTCCTTGGGGAGTACGTGTTCTCTTTGTGAAGAAGAAGTATGGATCAATGTGGTTATGCATTGATTATAGAGAACTTAATGGGATCACAGCGAAGAAAAAATACCCTCTTCCAAGAATTTATGACTTATTTGACCAACTTCATGAGGCTCAATTTATCTCTAAGATTGATCTTCGATCTGGTTATCGTCAATTGAGGGTAAAGAAAGAATATATTCCAAAAATTTCCTTCTGATCAAGATATGGGTATTATGAGTTTGTTGTTATTCCCTTTGGATTGACTAATTCTCCTGCCATTTTTATGTATTTTCATAATAGATTATTTAAGGACTACCTTGATAACTTTGTAGTAGTTTTTATTGATGATATTCTAATATATTCCAAAAGTTGCGATGAGCATGAGGATCATCTAAGGGTTATTTTTCAAACTCTATGAAAGGAGATTATTTTTGTAAAGGTCAGCAACTATGAATTTTGGTTATAACAAGTTTATTTCTTGGGGAACATTGTAACCAATGAAGGAATCATAGTTGACCCTGCAAAGACAAAGGTTGTGGAGGAGTGGCCTTATCCTACAATAATAACTTAGATTCATATTTTCCTTAGATTATCAGGATATAATAGGAGTTTTTTGAAAAACTTTTCATGAATTTCTAATCCATTAACCAAGTTAACTCAAAAAGGTGTCAAGTTTATCTAGACAAAGGAGTGTGAGTAAATTTTCCAAGATCTGAAGAAGAGATTGGTTACTAAACCCATGTTAACTCTACCCTCAAGTGGAGAAGGATTCATTATTTTTAGCAATGCATATCTGAAAGGGCTTGGGTGTGTCCTCATGAAAAATGACAAGGTGATTTCTTATGCATCTCGACAGTTGAAAATTAATGAGAAGAACTATCATACGCATGATCCAGAGCTGGCTATGGTTGTTTTTTCTATGAAGATATGGAGGCACTATCTTTATGGGAATAAATGTGATATATATAGAGACCATCAATGTTTGAAGTATATTTTCATACAAAAGGAATTGAACATGAGACAGAGGAGATGGTTGGAACTTCTTAAAGACTATGATTGTAAAATTCATTATCATCCTAGAAGAGAAAACAAATTCAGTGATGCATTAAGTAGAAAATACCATGTTGTTATGTCCATGATGAGGATTTAAAGAGATTTTTTGATCAAAGACTTAGTGAAACTGGACATGGGAATTGTAAGGGAAGGGAAATAATCAATTATATACCAAATGATTTCTCAACCTTCATTGTTAAAGAAGATCACAAAATCTCAGAAAGAAGATCATTTGTTACAGAAGAAGTTTTAAGCAGTGAAGGATGGAAATTTTTCTGAGTTCAATATTGATCAAGAAGTTGTACTGAAATTTCATACAAGACTATGTGTTCTATCTATTCTAGAAATAAAGAAGGAGTTGGTGGATGAAGCTCACAGCTCTACTTTCTATATACATCCTGGAAGCATAAAAATGTATAGGGACTTTCATGATCATTATTGGTGGGATAATATAAAAAGGGAGATTACTAACTATACTACAAGGTGCCTGGTATGTTAGCAAGTGAAGGTAGAGGGACAACTTCCTAAAGGGTTATTCAAACCTTTATCCATACAAGCATGGAAGTGGGACAATATCAATATGGACTTTTCACTGGTCTCCTAAGAACTTCCAAAGGAAATAATACGATTTGGGTTATAGTGGACTGTCACATCAAGACTGCCCATTTTATCTCTATTCGAGAAGATTTATCTCTTTATAAACTTTCTAGGATTTACGTGAAGGAATTGGTAAGTCTTCATGGAGTTCCACTTTCTATTATATCTGATCATGATCCAAGGTTCACATTAAAATTCTAGAGAAGTCTTTAACATGCTCTGAGTACCAAATTGAATTTCAGTATGACCTATCACCCCCAAACTAATGGCCAGTCTAAAAGGACTATTCAAATACTCGAGGAAATTATGAGAACATGCTCAATGGAATTTAAAGGTGGATGGGAACAACATCTCCCATTAGTTGATTTATCTTACAACAATATCTTCCAATCAAGAATTCAAATGGCACCTTATAAAACTCTATATGGGAAGTGATGTAGAACTCCTACTTATTGGGATGAATTTGGTGAGAGAAAGCTTCTTGGTCCTGGTCTTGTAAAAGAGATGATAGAAAAGGTCCATTCCATCCAACAACACATTAAGGATACTCATTTTTGGAAAAATAGCTATGTTTACATCCATCGAAGGTACTTGGAGTTTGATGTTGGTGACAAATTCATTATTTTAATTTCACCTTGGAAGAGAGTCTTGAGGTTTTGGAAGAAGGGAAGCTCAAACCTAGGTACATTGGCCCCTATGAAATCCTTGATCGCGTAGGAGCATTGGCCTATCGGCTTGCACTTCCTCCAAATATAGAACAAGTTCGTGATGTCTTCCACATTTAACTTTTGAGGAAGTATATACTTGACCCTTCACATGTACTAAATCTAGAGGTGGTACAACTGGAACATGACCTCTCTTATGAGGAGTAACTGGTGAAGATCTTGGATCGTAGAGACAAGGTTCTAAGAAACAAGACTACCCACCTTGTTAAAGTGTTGTGGAGGAACCAAAAATATGAAGAAGCCACCTGGGAACTAGAGGAGTCTATGAAGAATAAGTACCCACACCTTTTCTCTTCTGAGGGTATGAGTTCAAATTTCAGGGACGAAATTTCTTAAGAGAAGAAGAATGTAAAGATGTGGACTTTTGAATAATATTTTGTTATCATAATTTGTGTGTTATTTTATTTTTTTTACTTAACAAAACTATATCCTTTTATTAATTAAGTGAATATAATTGAAATGAGACCTTTGGGTTTCGACTGTTATATAACCATTGGTTAATTATGACCATTGTTCCATATGACCGTTGGAAACTAAACTCTTAATGTTATGATTATTGTTTTTAAATACAAATGATCATGGTTAATTAATACAAAAAGAAGGGTTGATGGCCACATCCTGTAAATTAGGGTCATATGAATCCCATCTGTCAAAGATTGGGAAGGAGGTAGCATCATTGGGCTTTACTCTGGACCAAGCCCAAGTCTAGCTTCAACATGCTAAGCTTGAATGTAATCGCCTACGGGAGAAGTTCAAGCTGATAAAAATTACCACTCAGGCAATGTTATCTGATCCACCCCAAGATTATATCACCATTGCACACCTTACTCTTAGATTCTATACAGGTGTTATAAGTGGCTATGTAACAAGGCCTTAGTTACTTTTGGTAATACTTTTGTATAAATAACATTTTTATTTCTTATTATGGTAAAATAACCATCATTTTTTAATTTCAAATGTCAAAATTATTATAGGATGATTTTTTATTTTTCTTAAGAAGTTTCATATTATTGATGTATATTGAAAGAAAAGAGTATTTTAAAATATTTTTTATACTTTAAATAATTAATAATGTGAAATGGTTTTCAAAAAATAGATATATACGGTTATGATCAATAAGGAATTTAGAGTATGATAAGATCAACTTAATTTTTGGTGAATAGTAATATGACCAATGGAATAGTAACCTCACTTAAGTAAGTATAAATATAATTTGGGTGTTTTTAATGGTAATGTGATATAATATCATAAGTAAATAACTATTTCAAAAATTATTAGTTAAGTATTGGTATTTTTTTCAGGTAAATAGTGATTTTATTTGAAAATTAAATATCTCATATTTAGAAAATTATTTTCATAAAATGGAGTTAATTTTTGAATTCATAACATTGATATTAAGTTAGGGTGATTTTATGATATTTTTATAAAAAATTTTGTTTTTCGGTGAATAGTAAAAATATAGTTTTTGAGTTTTCGATGTGTTTTATGACATCATAATGATGTAATTTGTAATTTTAAATGATGTTTGACTAATTCAGATTAAAATATTATATGAGGTGTCCCAAGTGACCAAAACCATGGGAAAATACCATGGTCAAGCCCATAGTTTTTCAAATACCACTAATGAGGTGTCCCTTGAAAATTAATAAAATATTATCTCACTTTTTCTATAAATACCAACCCATTTCTTCATTACTTTCATTAAAAATTCATAATAAACAAATATATGGTCTTTTACCTTCAAATTAATCCTCCCAAGGTTTCCTCAATCCCCTAAGGTCTCAACCTTTGAGTTTTTGAAGTTACTCTTCAAGGTAAGGGAGTCTTTCACCCTCCTCTTTTAGTCAAAGACTTCTTTTATGTTATATCTTTTAGTTTAAATTTTCTTATGTTTGGATATGTTTTTATATATAATTATTGCTTTAAATTTTATGTTATAATGATGATAGACCCTTTTTTCTCTCATCAAATCATTTTCTGAAGTTTTAAGTGACGTCATTAGGCTGCTGAACTTTCGTAAAGGAATTCTCAACGTCTCTTTTTCCATTCAAGTTCTCTTCTATGTGATATGTCTTTAAAATATCCATACCATGTTATTATTTACATTTTATTTTATCCCCCTGCTATATTATGAGTCTTTTATTAATGTTTTAACCATGTTCCCTCTCTTTTAAATGTTTTCTAAAACCATGTTGCATAGTCGTTATGCTGCAAAATTTTTGTCTCAAAATCTCTCTCTTTTTCTCAAGAAATTTTCTTATTTTATTTATGTGAATACCCAAAACTATTTTATTTACTAGGTTATTAATCAAGACATAAAAATTATATATTTTATTATGGAATTGATATACATAAAACCCGTGTTCCCTTTATGTGGGTTATAAATGATATAATGATCGTGTTTTTAAGTACTTTTTAAAATGTCACGATTTTGATAAGAAACTCATTTCTTTTATTATATTTGGGTTATTTATGAAATGTTTAATTATTATATATTTGAATCACATGAAAATAAATACATATTAAGGGTGTGTTCTGATAACGGTCTAATGCATTGGGTAAAGAAATTAATCTCTAGAGATGACAAGTTTTATGATACCTTGGTGAATAACCTTGGTAATTTTTATAACACATTAGGGATGGACCTTACTAATATGATTATTAATGTATAAATTAAATGTTTTAGCCACATTTTCAAGATATTATTTAGGTTCTTATTATCATGATATGTATCTTCTCATGCATTTATGATATTTCCTCATGTTCTTATTGTATTCTCTCAAGTTCACATGTAAAATGTTTTCCATGTTTTCCCTTACTGGGCCTTATGCCCACCCTTTCCTTTGATGTATGTACCTAGGTTATGAGATGTAGTAATTGAACTTATTATGAACTTTAAATAATCCTTTTGAGAGGATTAAAATAATTTTATATTTCTTTATGTATTATGTACCTTATTTCCAAGACATTGGACTTTAAAGATCCTATGTTTGTAAAATGTAATGAAAAGTGATGTAATAAAAAGGTGGGATGCTATACATGTGGCAATATAGGTCACTAGAAAAGGAACTTCAATGAATTTAAGGAGAAGTAAGAATAATATTCCACTTTAGGTATATTAATCGTTAAATGTAATATTTCATTTATGCTCCTTGGGTATTAAATACAACATGTACTTGCATACTTATTTCTAAATATAGGAACCAAGGAAGTCAAGAAACATTACTAGAATTCAAGTTGTGTTATCCAAGTAGTTGAGTAAGGGTGATACCTACATCAGCAGTGATAAGCACATGATTTCATTTCCAAGTTAATGGTTCTTGTAAAACTATAATTTTTAGTTGAAAACTACTGGAAAATTTATGAATGAATGTTGTTTATGGTATTTCATACACAACCAATAGTTAAGTGATACATTAATCATGGAAAATACATGAAGAATATAAAATTTAAGACTTAAAATACCCAATTGTGGAAAGAGAATACTTTTTATAGAAAAACTAAAAGTGTATGTTAAATATATACCCAATATGGTATTTAGAATATTTGGAGTTAAAGACCTTAAGTATTATCAGTATATTTAGTTTTGGATAAATGAACCTTTATAAATAAATGTAAGTCACAAATATTTTGAAAATTAGTTCAGCTAGAGAGTGTTAACTATTCCAAGGTTAAACTAGTAGTAAATATAATTCATAATATTCCTTTGAGTGTTATTAAGTGAAGTATGGTATATGTATGGTTAGAAAATATGGGTTTATTCGGTACTATGTGTCAAAGTATATCTTGGCCAAACATTCATCAATAATTATAATGTAGTGTTGATTAATTCCTAAACACACATTACCTTATACACATTAAAGCTATGATGTTGGTAAATAGTATTGATGGTGACTTTTATATGTAAACATTTATTAATAAAATGTAGCAGAGAGTAATTCCTAAACACACATTTCCTTATACACATCAGAGTCAGGATGTAAGTAAAAGGATCATAAATGTTGAGACATATAGGGATTTCAGTGACTTTAATTTTTTCATAACATGCTACACAAATAGAGTAATTATCCCATAATTATATTCCAATTATAATGAAAAATAGATATAATATGAGTTAAAGTTTGGTATAAATCCATTATGTCATAATAACATGTGTTTGGATACAAAGAGTTTGTTAGGATATAAATAAAATTGAATCAATAAAAACACAATGTGTATCTAATATAATTATCCTAAAGGTTTCTAAGGATATTACAGAAATCCCTAAGATAGAAAAGTTATATTCAAGTATTAGACTATATTTCTATAAAAGGGTGAACATATCTACTCAAGATAGTGGAATAAATATTGAATTGGAATTAGTCAATTCCAAATATGCACAAATAGTCAACATAGGAACAAATTTCACAAGAGCTAGTGGGAAAAATAATGCTCTTGGGACACATATTGCATAGGAAGAATAAAACCATAGTAATGGTTTTGTATTCACTGTGGCTGGTGATATATTATTCATTGAGAATAATGGATCCAACAAGTAAGTAGTAAATGAAAAAAAGATAATATTGACAATATAAATTAAAATTCAATAATGGATTCTATGTATAAAAGTGTAGGTAGATTATTATTTTGAATACTGTGGTGGGTATTCAAGTGAAACTATACATGGATGGTACAATCGTGGTACTGATAAGGCTCCATCGGTAACACCAAGTTGTTAAGACTAAATCCATTAGACATTTACTTATTATAGATACTTTTTTTTATCATTTTACAGAGAGTTGGATGTTAAGACCACCAATCATGGAAGGCATCTATATTATTTAACTAGAAAGGGATGGTGACACCAAAAATGCAAATAAAAGTAACTGAAATTCAGTTTATGATTGATATAAACAACAACATCATAGAATATTTATTTGGAATAAATTTTTTTCCATGTTTCTATCAGAGGTTATTAGAAGCATCATTGCTTTCTAAGTAAAATTTTATTGTTAACATATGTAAAAAATGATTGGTTTTACAGTTAGTTAAGTCTATGATGAAATTAAATCTCCAGAGATTGACTTAAAGTAAAAAAACCTAAGTTCTAGGGAATATGATCTACTGAGGTAGATATAATGGTTTCTTAGACCTAATAAATAATACATATACTAATAAGGTATTGAAAATACAAGTTTGAACAATTTGAGAGAAAATTATTATCAATGTCACATGGAATAAATCTCTCTAAGAAGACATGTGCGAGACATGGGAGGAGATTAATGTGGTGAGTTGAATCCCATACGCTTATACAATAGATCAATAATGTATTCCAATATATATACAAGAAATTATATTTCTAACATAAAATTTATAGTAGTAAAATATCAGTTATATCTAGGAGAACTACACAGAAATCAGACAAAACTATCCAATTGTACTTGAGGAAGTATAAAGGTTATATACCTAGTATGTGGAGAAAAATGAGTACTAGTTATAAGGGGACACAAACTAGTATTCCTTTATATTTATATGATTTAATATCACATTCAAGATAATATAATTATCAATAGAATCTCAATTAATCTAGTGGTAGTCATGTCTATAAATATTGAGTGTATTGCGACATCTGAGGTAGCTAAATAAGAAGTGTATAATACATAATGATTTATTCCATTTATTGGAATCACACTTAGTGAGATAAGTTTTATAATAATATAAATTATGATAATTCTACTACTATTACTAACCAAGATTTCAAGTTTTGATAGTGGAAAAAAAGGATATACTCAGGGATTTCATCTATTTATAAGTCTCACTCAAGGTGGTAAGGTCACAGATAACAAAACTACCACACAGTGGAAATATGGTAGGACCATGACTAAAGCCTTAACTCAGTAAAAACATGATCTTATCATGTGAGATATAACATGTTTAGTTATAAAGTTTGATCTAGTGCAATTGGAAGTGTTGTAATTATGGGTGACCTAGAACCAACTTAAATAGTTCTTTTAGAATGCCATATCATGTATACAGTAATATATGCATGATGTTTACTTAGAATAATAGTGTTGATATTTCTACATTCACTATTTATATGGTAATGTGGATAGATTATTTATTATATAAAAAGGTTATAGTTGTTCTCATTCTATAATGAGAACCTTAAGATACTATGACAGTAATCTTAAACATATGTCCTATGATCTAGATACATCATTATAACTAGAAATAGATTATGTTTGACTATTATGTGTGGGGGTATCATAAGCATTGATACTTCTTCTCATAAATTTTTCACTTGGTTATATCTAGTATGTGAGATCATACGGACTGATCCGCTAATAAGAACACCACATGTTTCGAGTGTTATTGGTAGTTCCTATCTGTGAACACATGTAATGGTATCCTGGATTGTGGTTATTATATGTGTATACTATTTGATTGCATACTTTTATGTAAGGAAAACTATTAAAATGAAGTTGTAGTGAGGTAACTTGCATTGGGTGTGTCATTGGTATTATGACATTGATTGAATAATTGGGATAGTTTTTGTTGCTTCTGATGAGAAGAGATATCTCAAGCCCAATTGATCGGGATGGTAGTATATTTACTAAATCCATGTCCATGATATAAGAAGGAAAGTCCATCCTATAAGGTTAATGAATAATAAATCAAAAAAGGATGATGATATGAAGTTTTCATCCTTCTTTATGAGATATTGTGAGACAAAGAGATTATATTACACTTGTGTTGTCTTTGGATGATTTTCATTTCTATGACTATTAATTATATCTTTAGAAGCCTTAATTATTTGATAGACTCTTCTCCTAGTATTTGAATAGTATTCACTGCTATTGAGATAAGGTCCTAGAGTTTCACATACAATAGCGTATTCAAAAGACTGTCATATTCTATTGAATGGGTGTATAGGACATAGTGGTCCCCACCATGGGGTCTGAGATGTGTCTGAGAATTAATTATTATTGATAAATATATAAATTAATTATTACTAGAGTACATAATAATTTGGTTGAATTCATTTATTAAAATTATTTACAAGTATTTAAGTAAATATATGGAAAATATTATATGAACGAATGTTATTTTAATATTCAAGGTTCATTAAATATTCTAGGAATTATGGGTCAAGTTAATAACTCAGTTCTATCATATAATATATTTATTATATATTAAAATTAGGTGATAAAATATAAATTATGTTTATAATTTAGTTATTTCATCATAACTATTCATTTACTACATATTTAGTGGACATTTCTTATATGGGGTTAGGGAACTCTATCCGAGTATGTAACATCCACCATATAAGTTGAGGAGACACACACATCCATTATACTATTAATTCCAATGGATTGAGAGCCACACTATCCTCTTGCATCCTAAATAGAGTAAGACTCTTTTTGAGCACTCTATCCAAGAACACCTTCACAGATCGAAGGAAGGGAGTCGCGGTGATCATTAGGACATTAAAGGAATTTTCAAAGCTCTATGATAGAACCTAGAATTTGACAATCAATATCTATGCATATTCTTGAAGTGTGAGTGGATGATCTAGAGAGGTTCGAACTCAGATCCTTCAACCAACGATCATCAGCATCAAGTTGTAGTTGAACATGTCGTCGATTCGAATGAGGTAAACGTTCATTTAAATTTCATGCTTATTAAATTCATGCAAGATCCTTAGACCTCTATCAGGGACTGTATCACCAGTGAGGAAAAAATTCCATCACTCCGGTGATGAAAATTTTTAAATCCTCAATCTATTATCTTCTGTTGCACACCCCGGTACCATCAAGAACAATAACCACCACTGTCAATATGTCATATGCAGCATCATCGTGGTCAAAGAAACCCAATGATACCCCCGATCATGAATCAAAATGACGGTTATTTCCATATCCTCAAACCATAATTTATCCTCTGATTTAAAACAGATCCCTTAAACTTATACAAACTATGACACTAGAAATATCATAGTTTCCTCCACCAAGTGTTTCCAACGTCGACCTCCACCATGCGACGATTTGTCGACACATCTTGTTAAACATATTTGGTGAAAACATAACAAAGGAAATAAACCTGGATAAAATCCTATAAAAGAAAAAGTATTAGGGAATCCTAAATTGGGACAAATGTTATTTAAGGATAATTCATTCATTCATTTTTATCCTATTCTTCATTGTCTATCCAGTTCAAACATAGGCATATACAAGCATGATGCATGATCCTTTTCTAAGTATCTACCCCATAAGTAACATCACTTCACTTAGTATGTCTATAAAACCTTATGGTCTTTCAGTTAGATCATAAGGGTGCTTAAAATCTCATGTCCTAGCCAATATCTCTTGTTTATAGCACATACTAATCCCAACTGATATTGTTTCCATACTAGCCCATGCATCATCTCTAGTGCCTAACTCTAAAATCCATCTAAACTCTTTATAATCACTTCTGATATCACTCTTTCATGACCCCTCCCTATAAAGGTACCCCTACTAGGATGACATTGGATAAATATAGATAGTGATTCCAAAATCCCACCTCTAATAGGTCATCGGTTGGTGACTAGAACTGAGGGTATATAATCACACACATGGGACAAATTACCCTCATAAAGACTTGAGAAGTAAGAGGTAATATTAGAACAACCACTAAACAACTATTGTTCATAATAAATAAAGAAACAATCTCAATACATGATTTCATGGCATACATAACCAGAAATAATTGAAATGAAAATACAAAAGTGATAAATCCTAAAAAGTGTCCATGAAGATCCAACAACTTATAAACAACTCTTTGAACTATTAATATACATCTCAATCACTAACCAACTCCTGCTAACTTGGAAAATAGTTTATATATATGTGGGTTGATCATAACATGTATACTTAGTTGGATCCTCCCTGAAACATCTCATGGAAAAATATAAAAGAAGCATACTAAAGTCCAATGAGTAAATAAATGAAACTAATCCCTCACCTAAACAATTATACTATTCCTTTTACATCATCACCATAGATTAGTCATCAAATAATGTATATAAGTAAATCATTATGTATCAAAATCATATATATAAATAAAGGTACCCTACCTCCACTTCTCCACTAGTTTTCCACTCTCACTCCCCAATGTTACACATCTTGTGCTCATCCCCTTCATAAGTCAAGCCATCCCTAATGTGAGTCAAGGATCATCCCTACTTACCTCAGTCCCACCCAAGTCCCAACATCTTTGGTTGATACCAGTCCATATATCCATCTCATTATCATCACCATCCAATATGTAACCAAGTGTATGTATTAAATCTACTACATTCCATGTAAATACATTATACCTCAATCTGTCACCACTCATGCATGTATACACATGGGAAGTCGAATCCACCATAACCAGATACAAGTATGCACTATGCCTAAAGCCATTGCAACCCTCACATAAATTTATGGAAAATTGTGATCTATCATAACCCTGATAGGAATGAACCCTATATCGTAAGCCATTATAGCATGAGATATGCCTACTCATCTACATTTAGAAGTAGAGTGGGGAGAGGTGGAAATTAGTCATATGTTCCCTCTCCATAATAAATTTTAGATAAAACAACCCCAAAACATTTGGGTGTTGGTTTCCCTACTGACGTGGGTAGGGTAGTATATGAAATCAGAAAATATAGAATAATACCATGCACAACCACACTGAGGGAAACTACCTATCCTAATACTCATATGTCGTTATCATCACACAGGACACCCAGTTCGCACCATTAAGGTCTAGATATCAAATAAGAATACAAGATTCAATATTAATTAATTCATTATCCATTAATTAATATTATTTTATTTCCAATATTAACATTTTAATCCTCTAAGCTAAGTGTCGATGAAACTATTCATTCTTTGATTGTATTCTCAAGTATGTCATTATCATAACTAAGAATCAAGAACAAACCTCATTATTTCATTAATTCATTATCATTTCATAAAAATTTGGGTACTCTGGGACTTATCCTAAGATGTCACTTAAAAGATTCACTCAAAGTACATATATTCAAATTATTTCACATAGTAGGAAAATGAACATATAAATAACATCGGACCAACAGAGCATCAAACAAGCATCAAGCTAGATGTAAGCATCGATGGAAAATCCCCACTCTAAACTCATCCCAGCCACCTTTATGTCCCACACCATTTCACATATTATCAAATTGGTCCCACCATCACCAATATTGACCATCACTACACCCTGGTCTCTCATCCCATTACTCAACATATAATTAGTTTTCAATATAGCCCTGGGCCTCCATCCCATTACTCAACATATAAATGACCATCAATACAAATCCAAACCTCAATCCCATTGCTCATCAAATCATTCCAACTACACAAGTTTTTCAATCAATCACATCAAGGATCTAAATCCATAGAACAAAAATACATATTAAATTTATTATTCCACTTATAATTTTTTAAAGGAAAAAAAGTTCATAACATCAATACATTAAAGCCTCACATAATCAAATATAGGCTTATTTAGACCCAGTCGATTTATCTTTATCAAACAACCATTTTAATTCCATATTGAATTAATCAGTTGTATTATGCATAAGAGTTTTTCATCAAGAAACCTTGATAGTAGCTACAATCAATGCAATATACCTTAAGCATTAATCTCATGTTTAAACAGTTCCAAGATTAGTAGTAACTATGCTACTCATGCCTCTTCTATTTAATTAATTAATATAAATGGATTTATATTTCTTATCAATTTCCAAGAATAACAGTCATGCTATATAACATCAACAACACATTCAAGTAGATAGTACACTATATAGTAAATATCAAGAGACAACATAAAACACATTTGTTCACAAGGTCCAAACTAATAATTTAATTCCCAACATGGAATTTTTGGATCATAATAGTTTATGATGGTTGAAATATGGGGTTGAATTGTAGTTTAAAAATTAAACTAACACAGAAAAAAATTATTCTTTAGTTATAAAAGATTGGACTCAGATATCATCTAATTATCAGAGTGTCAGAATCGAATCTAGTAACTATCTGATTATATCATAGTTTATTAGTATCATAATTAGTCTCATAAAACTAATGTTAGAAAGATAATTTAAAAATTAATTTCTAAATTATATAAAGAGTGAAAATATTAACTTGTAACAAAAAGTAAAAATACAAAGCTTATAATAGTAAGAATGACTTACAAGATTAATAGAAGATTTTACTCTTTAACCATAAGAGTTAAGGTAGTTAGAAACTATGACTAAAGGTATCCATAGTTTTATAACCACTATAAGGTTTGTCTTTCCTTACCAGTAAATCTCTTGATATGATGATTGGTATGGATTTGTCTTCCTTTCCCCAGAATCCCTCTATATGATGATCGGTCTTTATCTTCCTAACCACATAATCCCTCAATCCAATGGATTGGATTCACCCTCTTCTTATCCCTAGAATACTTATATCAATACCATGATCGAACAATGAATACAAAAGAAAATTTTTTCTAAGGAATTTACAATCCTCACAAGGATTCTTTATAACTTCAACTCTCTAAAGAATTAAAAATATTGGGAATGAAAATTTCACATAGAGTAGTCTTTAAATGATTAGAGTTGTGAATGCATCAACTCCAATATCTTCACATGACCTCTTATTTATAAGAGAACATCCAATGGTCATGTTTAAGAGTTGGTTGAAAATACCTCGGATAACTTACACTTTGACAGCTCAAAATGATCGAGATTTGGATCTGGATAGCTAATGTCACGACTCGTCCCAGTGGGGCCCACTCTATGACTCGCCAAGCCCGCCTCCAATAGGTTAGGGGCTGGTGACTAGAACCGAGTAGGCATATCACTAACATGGGAGGCATTGCCTAATTACTTGTACACACGCACACATCTCCAAGCCCACAAATGCTAAAATATAAAACACTAAGGAACAAAAATGCATGCATACAACTAAACTCAACCAACAGAGTACGACGAAAGGTAGAGTACTGTAAAAGTAAACTGGGCCAGAATACAAGCCCACCAAAAACAAGAGTCTGAAAACTGCAAAGTCCAACCTGTAAGCACAAAATGGTAATGGTACTGCCGCTTGTAGCTGTAGGAACGCCTTGGCCTGTAGGGAACTCAGAAATCTCAGTCATGTCCAGGTCTGCCCTGGACTCTATCGAAAGGCTGATCGTATGCACAAGACACCAGACGTGCGGGTAAAGCCCGTGCAGGGGTGATTATAACAATACTTAGTAGAGGACCCTGAAAACCACAAAGCAGTACAAAAAGTAAAGGTACAGTCATCTATGCACAATATATGTCTACAGATCATATAGAACAAACCAGATATACTAAAAACCCAGACCCATGGTCTAGAGACAAGTCACATAACTGCATACCCCCGTTAGGGATTTCTGTTCAAAGATTCCATGATGCACTCGTTTCGGGAGAACACACTCCACGAGTCTTATAGCTCTGATGATGTCCGTCTGAGAAGTTTTGTTTGTTGGGAACCATCACGAGAGGTAACTACACTCATTACGGGATACACACTCCTAAGTGGAAAGGTTATGGTAGAGAGAAGCACTCATTACGGGAGACACGCTCCTGAGTGGGAAAGATCACAATACACAGATGAGGATCACTGCCAGGGCCATGGTGGATACCATGACTCATCCGAAATTCACATGCTAGGTAGAGGATCAACACCCGGTAGAGTTGGTCACGTCGATGCCTGACTATACCTAGGGTCTGGAATGGATAGAGGATCTCGATCCGAGCCTCTCGGATAGATGCCTGAATCTATCACAGAAAGTCCTGCTAAAGGGATCATAATCCTGCGTGAGGGAATGATGCCTGACCTTCAGGGGAACAAGAAGAAGGGGCACTAACCCAAACGAAATATGTTCAAGGCATGGAGAACAAAAGGACCAAGACGTTTTCCAAAAAGTACACGGTGTGTAGAAATGATACACGCCGTGTTGTCTGGCCCCGGGTACTGCCCGTGTACAACGGCCCGTGTTGTGAGGTTGGCCGTGTAGAAAAACTTAGTACATGGCATGTAGTACGGAGTACACGCCGTGTCTGGGGTAACTGGGGTTGGCTCCATGTACTCTGGCCATGTGCCCGTACATGGTCACCAACTCGTGTACTCCGACCCGTGTAATCTGCACATGGGGTGACCCGCGCTGCTGGCCTCACCTGGCCGTGTGATGGAGTACACAGTCATGTACTCCATCCCGTGTCCATGTATCCTCGGGATACACGCCGAGCTCCGTGTAGCCGCCTCTTCCAAGCTGTATACGTCGTGCCGCCTGAAGCCGTGTAGATCATCCCATGTCTGTGTACTACCCAAGGTACACACCGAGCTTCGGGGAAAGTCCAACACACCGTGTGACCGGGGTCATACGCCGTGTGATTCTTCTCTGACCCCGAAACCCTATCTGTCACCGTCAGTACTACACAGCGTGTTCTTCGGAAGTACATGTCGTGTATTCTGGAAATTTCCAGAAATGCGGTCCTCCGCCGTCGCGCCTCCCGTGGTGCTCTGATCATCGATCCGGTCATCCGATCGCCGCAAAACTTCCAGGTTTTGGTCGCCCTAACACCACGAATCCGCTTCTTTCGTTTTCGGGCCTCTAATCGGCTCTGAAAACGTGTTCTGATCTTCCCGCACTAAGAACGCTCGAAGAACGTTCCTTCCGATCCGATCTGATTTGTCATACGCCATCATCGTCGCACCTCCACAAGGTCGTTACGGTGTCGAATCTTTGATTTGGGATCGTTGCGTCACAGAACGGATGCGCAACAATCCATTTTTCGTCACCCCGTGAAGAATGCGAAGAACGCGCAGGGAAAGAAGGGGGAAGAAATCCAAATAACAAATTGAGGAACGAACCTCCGTCGTTGTTCGTCACAGCATTGATCCTCTCACGTTAATAGGCTTAAATGGAGAAAGAATCAACAATAACATAAAGCACGGATCAATTCCCCATAATCTTCCCAAAGAAAATCCATCTCACAAAAATGTACGAATCCATGGATCAACTTGTTTGTGGTTGATCCGCGTTCGTCGTTTAAACATAAATATGGGGAAAGAAATTGAAATAACAACCCCTACCTTTCGAAAGGATCGATCGTTGATGAAGGCGTCGCGCTGCCATTGTCGTCGAGATCCTTCAACGTCGGCACAACGATCCTTGATTTTGATCAGTCGTCGTTCGTCTCCGAGAGTTTGCTCCAACACGCCACGGATTCTGCAGAGGTTCCTCTCTCTACATTTCCAATGATCAACAATTGGTTCACCCATTAAAAGGGGAAACATGTTGGCATTTAATTATGCGGTAGTATTTATGACGTTGAATTTCCATTTAGAAGTCATTAAGATGCACCATTAATTTAGGAAATAGATGCGTCGTTGTCGCGCTGCAGCGGATGTTTCCTTAAACGAAATAAAATAAACTTGTTAATTTATTTTATTTTATTTTACTTAAAAACGTCCGAAAATTAACTTTTTCCCTCGACCCACGCCGGTCGAGGTTAGCCTCATTCTTAGGTAAAGTCATCATCCTGGACGCAACGGTGCGCTCAGATTTTTAATTCAGGCATCTGTTTGGAAACTGCCACAACCACGCACAAGTGCCGACTCACTTAACTTAAAAAAAGTTCAAACCACCATTCCGGGCTCACTGGACCTCAGAATGATGTGCCGTCTTCGCGCCCGGTCTCGAAATAATTCCATATAATATTTAAAATAATAAACGGAAAATCTGAGACAGTACATTCTCCCCACCTTGGGGCTTTACATCCCTGAAAAGCCAAAATAAAGGCTACTCAAAAAGATGAGGGTATTGGGCATGGATCTGGGCCTCCCATTCCCACATGCTCTCCTGAAGATTCTCGTGCTACCACCAGACACGCACTAATGGAATGGATCGCCCACGAAGGATCCTCTCATGTCGATCCTCAATCTCCACCAGGTGCTCAGCAAAGGTCCCTCCATCCTCGATATCTAGCTCTCCCCAATTGATGACGTGCGATGGGTCATGCACGTACCTCCTCAACTGCGACACGTGGAATACATCATGTACCCGATGAAACTGTGGCGGTAGAGCTAGGCGGTATGCCACCTCGCCAACTCTACACAGAATCTGGAAAGTTCTGATGAAACTCAGAGATAGCTTGCCGCCTCATCCAAATCTTTGTAACCCTCGTCGAGGTGAGACCCGAAGAAAGACATGGTCTCCCTCTTAGAACTCCAGAGGTATTCGTTGTCTGTCAGCATAAGACTTCTGCCAGCTCTGGGCAGTCTTTATCCGCTCCCGGATGATCTGCACCTTCTCTGTGGTAGCTCATACTAACTTTGGACCCATGAGTGCTGACTCTCCGGGGTCGGTCCAGCAAAGCGGTGACCGGCAGGGTCTCCCGTACAAGGCCTCGAACGGTGCCATACCGATGGTGGAGTGGTAGCTGTTGTTGTACACAAACTCCACCAGTGGTAGGTGGTCCTCCCAGCTGCGACCAAAGTCCAAGATACAGGCCCACAACATATCCTCCAGAACCTGAATGGTCCTCTCCGTCTGACCATCTTTCTAGGGATGAAACATTGTGCTCAAGCGTAGTTGAGTCCCAAAATCCTCCTGCAATCCCTTCCACAACCGAGATGTGAAGCGAGCATCTCGTTCTAAGACTATAGTAAAGGGGACACCATGAAGCTGAACTATCTCCTGCACGTAGAGGCGCCCCAATCTCTCCACGAAACTCTGCTCCCTGATAGCTAGGAAGTGGGCCGACTTGGTGAGTTGTTCAACGATCACCCAGATAGAACCATGTCCCTTGGACGTCCGTGGTAATCCTGTCACAAATTCCATCGATATTCCATCCCACTTCTACTCTGGGACTTACAGGGGTGAGCTAATCCCGCTAGAAACTGGTGCTCAGCCTTCACCTGCTGGCATGTGAGGCATCGAGAAACGAACTCTGCTACTGCCTTCTTCATGCCTGACCACCAGAACTGTCGTCGGAGATCCTGGTACATCTTTGCCACTCCAGGATTTACCTCTAAAGGGGATGTATGGAACTCCCTCAGGATCTCCTCCTGCAACGCTACTGGTACAACAGTGCGTCCTCTGAAAAGAAGTACGTACTCCCCACCTTGTGAATATCCATCAAGAGCATGTCCTGTGGATAACTGAGCATGTAAGGCCACACAGTCGACATCCCCAAGCTGTGCCTCCCTAACTCCCTGCAAGAGTAGAGGGGTGACAACCATCGACTGTAGGTAAGCTGTATCCTCTCCATCCACGAAGGATAACTGTAACGTGGCTAACTGATGTGTCGCCTCACTTAAAAGCTGTGAGCACGACCTTCTTCTAAGAGCATCTTCCAACTTGTTCCCCTTCCCAAGAGTATATATGATCTAAAAATCATAGTCCTGGAGGAACTCTAGCCAACGCCTATGCCTCAGATTTAGATCCTTCTATGAGAAGATGTACTTGAGACTCTTGTGGTCAGAGTAGACAATAAACCGCTCGCCCATAAGGTAGTGTCGCCACATATTCAATGTGAAGACTACCACTACCAACTCGAGATCATGGGTCGCATAGTTCTGCTCATGTGGCCTAAGCTGGCGTGAACCATAAGCAATCACTGCATGTCGCTGCATCAGGACACAACCAAGCCTGGTCCCTAATGCATCGCAGAAAACTATGTACTTGACACCCTCCTACGGCAATCTCAAGACTGGGGCGCTCATCAAACTCTGTCTCAGCTACTCAAAAGCCTACTGGAACTTTTTTGTCCACACGAAGGGTTTCCCCTTCCTGTTCAAGGCTGTCATCGGTGCTGATATCCGGGAGAAGTCAAGAATGAATCTCCGGTAACACCTTGCCAACCCAAGAAAGCTCCGCACCTCTGTTACGCTCTGAGGTGGCTCCCATGCTAACACAGCCTCCACCTTGGCTGGGTCCATAGCTACTCCATCTGATGAGATGACATGTCCCAGAAAGTGGACCTCTTAAATCCAGAACTGACACTTTGAGAGCTTCCCATAAAGCTGGTGCTCCCGAAGTATGTTCAGAACCATCCGCAGGTGTCTCCCGTGCTCCTCCTATGACGCCGAGTACACAACGATGTCGTCGATGAAGACCACAATGAATCGGTCCAAGTACGGCTGGAAGATCCGGTTCATCAACCCCATGAACACTGCGGGGGTGTCCGTTATGCCAAAAGGCATCACCAAGTACTCATAGTAATCGTAGCGACATCTGAAATCCGTCTTCGGTATATCCTCATCCCGCACTCGTAGCTGGTGATATCCTGATCGAAGGTCAACCTTCGAGAACCATTGTGCCCCTCTTAGTTGATCGAAGAGGTCATCGATCCTCGGAAGTGGATATTTGTTCTCCACCATCACCTGGTTCAGGCGCCGGTAATCTACGCACAACCTCAGACTCCCATCTGCCTTCTTGGAAAACAAGACTGGGGCCGCCCAGGGTGAGACGCTGGGTCTCACGAAACCCTTGCTCTGCAAATCCTCCAACTGCACCCTCAGCTCGCGAAGCTCTGCGGGAGCCATCCGATATGCCGATGAGGAGATCGGTGCCGTCCTGGGGTGTAAGTCGATGCAGAAGTCGATTTTGTCATGACCCGTCCTCGGGGCCCGTGCTGTGACTACCCCAAGCTCGCCTTCCATAGGCCAGGGGCTGGTGACTAGCACCAAGGCGTAAATCCCAGTAAAAAGGTAAGGCATTGCCTTTGTAAAGTAAACAAGCACCTCAGAGTAAGCAAGCGGAAAAAATAAACACTAAGTAAAAACTGGTACAACAGTAAGTGCGGAAAAGTAAATGGGACAGTATACAAACCCAAACTAAAAGTAAGGTACAACTCGAAAGGTAAAAAAGCAACTGAAAAGTAAAGGCCGCTACGCCGAGCTGTCCACTGGAAATCCCACCTGAAGGGTGGGTACAGATATCTCCACTGCTCCTCGGGTCCCGCCGTCCGCTCTGAGTATGTCCCGCCCAGTGGTCCACCTCCAGGTATCATCCTGCTCCACAAGCCCCCACCACGATCAGCGCTGTCCGTCGTCTGCAACCAACACAACGTAGTGCGGGCATAGCCCATGCAGGGGTGAGTATAAGCTACTCAGTAGGGACCCCGAGACCTCGAAGGTCTCCCAAAATCCACAAAGGATAAACCACAAATAAAAGATACAATCACAAGGTAACAACTGACACTTCTTAGGTATATGCCCATACATATACCTAAGTCGTCAATTCCAGTACGCTTCAACCTCCAAGCCCAAGTACAACCCAGTCCACACAGGAAAGTATGCGTATTCCACACAGGAAAGCAAAACGTAATCCACACAGGATAGCACAACACAATCCACACAGGAAAGCAAACAGGTTTCAGCTCACACAGGTATACTTATTCATAGACGATAGAGATGATCACTGATCCATCTAAGTCGTCGGACCCACAAAGGATCGATAGGTACTAACCCCCGCAAAGACCCACACAGGATCGGTAGGAAACTAACCCCCGCAAAGACCCACACAGGATCGGACCCACACAGGATCTGTAGGCACTGGATCACACAGAACCGTTGAGCGCTGACCCACACAAGATCGGACCCACACAGGATCGGTAGCACTGATCCACATAGGATTGCTGAGTGTTGTAGTCGTCGTCGTCGAATCCACTGAGGATCTCTGTACAGTCGTCGTTGTCATAGTAGCAGTCGCAGCCAGCACTAGGGTTCCCGCACACAGCAAGCTCGTTCGGGAGGGTCCGCTCCACGAGCCAAGAGGCTGATACATAAACTGGCACATAGTCCAGAGTTGATGTATCCAAAAGTTCCGTATCGTCAACAGGAACTCAACGTCGCAGACGGCGCGTCAATCGGACACCCGGTCTGAGAGTTATTGGCTTTTTCGTCCTAGGGGCCCGGTTGGTTTTTAAGGAAAAACCAACCCGACCGTACTCCACCTGCGTCCAAACCTCAGGAGGAGTAAGCCAAAAGATCCGTCTCACTAAGATGAAAACAAAAAAGTCGACGGCACGTCAATCGGACGTCCGGAGCTTAAGATATGAGTGGTTCCGCTCCGAGGGCCCGGTTGGTTTCGTGTACGAACCAACCCAGTCAAACTCAAAGTAATCCTAAACCTTGAGTGCAATATACCGAAACTACCATCTCGTTCCAAGGATCGCATCGCCACTGACGGCACGTCGATCGGAGGTTCGTAGCCCGAGTTATGGGCATTTGAACCCAAACGATCCGAGAACGAGGGTTTCGGGCCCGGACCGACCCGGCCCGAGACCCCCTAGGTCGGCCCGAACCGGTTCGACCCGACCCGGGTTTGGGTCGTCCCGACCCGGCCGGCTCGGCGCCCGGCCTAGCGGTCCGGCACGCTGGCGCCCGTCGCCAGCTGGCTCGGCCGTTTGGCCGAGCCGATGCGGCTCGCAGGGGGGGGGCGCTGCCCCTCCCGATTTTGAAACTGCGGCCCCTTAATTGGGGCCGATTGAAGTCTGACCGGGGGGATTTATTTCCCCCGGCTCCTCCCCTTTCGGCCGGTCTGACCTGGCCGGTCGGTTCCTGCTCAACGGGACCGGCGATGGCCGGTCCCCTTCCAGCTCGGACGCCGGCGGCCCGGTCCGGCCGCCGGTCACCTTGCTCCGCCGCGGCCCGGAACTGGCCGCGGCCCTTATCGTCTGACGCAGTGTGACGGAACCGCGCCCCTCCGCCACAGCCCCACTCCGGCCGCGGTGTTTTTCGGTGTCTCCGACGCGGCGCGACGGCGTTGCGTCCTTGTATTAATTCGTGGTGTGGCGCGACGGCGCCGCATAATTCTTGCCGCAAAAACCTACGCGGTGCGACGGCACCACGCCACTTCCATTCAATCCAAGAATTCAACAAGAAAAATTAAGGAGGTGGGTCATCCGTGTTTGTGCGGTTCCCCCCCCCCCCCCCCCCCCCTTACGTTATTCGATAGCAGACGGTTAAATTTCACGAAGAAATTCAGGAATGAAATCACGAACAAATTAATTAAAAACAATCCCCTACCTCGGTTTAAGGAACAGTGCACGTCAACGAGCCGTGGAAGACGAGTGTCGTGGAGGTCGGGTGTTGAGGAAAACGAACGTCGATTCTGTTGACGTTGAGGTGCGTCCGAAGAGGAAACGCCGTTGGAGAAGACGTCGCGTTCTTCGGTGGAGATGTTCTTCGCTAAGGACGGTGTTCTTCGTCGAAGTTGAAGAAGAAGAAGACTTCCTCAAACCCTTAGCCCTTTCATCCCAAGTCTCCACCACAAGAAAGACTAACCCCAAAATAAAATAATCCTCCCACTTATTTTATTAACCCAACATAGGTTTTTGAATTTCAAGAGTTTGAAAATTCAAAACCCATATTTAACTCACTTAAGTTATTAACATAAGATGTTATAAAATTTAATGAGGAGATAAGTTAGAAAAACTTAAATGGGGGGGTTTAGAGGGGTTAGGAAAGTGATGGGTTGGGCTCGTGTGGGTCCCACCCTACCTTATCCTTTCAAGGCTGGTTATCACAAGTGGGTCCCACCCCCAACATCCTTACTTAGGATAAAACTACCAAGTGGGAAAAAATAAAAAATTGTTAAATTTTTATTTTCAACTACCACAAAAATTAATAATTCCCCTCGTGTAAACACAACTCCGAAACAGGAGTTCCTAAGCAATTATCGGTGTTGCGGTTCCATCGGTGCCCTCAGAATTTGATTCCGGGCACCGGTTTTAAAGTTAGAAATTCCCGCTCATTCGTTCACTGAACGTACCCAAACTAAACTTCGGATAGAAATTCCAGGTACACCGGGCCTCGGAATCAAGTGTCGTCTGAAACCGAGTTCTTGTAAAATTCCAAAGAAAATTAAGAAAAAAATTTCCTTGAGTTTTACGGGTCTTTACATTACTCCCACCTCATGGCTTTACGTCCCCGTAAAGATACATCAAAACTAGGGAAACAAATGAGGGTACTGAGCACACATCTGAGCCTCCCGCTCCCAAGTGCTCTCCTGGAGGTTCCCGTGCTGCCATCTGATGCGCACTAGAGGAATCGACTGTCCACGTAGGACCCGCTCATGTCGATCCTCAATCTCCACTGGGACCTCCATAAAATTCACCCCATCATCAACGTCAAGCTCCCCATGGTCAATGATATGCGTCGGGTCGTGCTCGTATCTCTTCAGCTGAGACACGTGGAAGACGTCGTGCACCCGGTGCAACTGAGGTGGTAGAGCCAGGCGATAAGCCACCTCGCCAATCCTACTGAGGACCTGGAATGGTCCGATGAAGCATGGAGACAACTTGTCGCCTCGGCCAAATCTCTGTAATCCACGTCGAGGTGAGACACGCAAGAAGACGTGGTCTCCATCCTCGAACTCCAGCGGCCTCCGCCTCCTGTCAGCGTATGATTTCTGTCGGCTCTGAGCTGTCCTCATCCATTCCTAGATGACCTGGACATTCTCTGTCGTGGCCTGGACCATCTCCGGTCCCACAAGTGCTGACTCCCCATGGTATGTCCAGCACAAAGGAGATCTACAAGGTCAGCCGTACAACGCCTCGTATGGTGCCATCCCGATGGTGGAGTGGTAGCTGTTGTTGTACGAAAACTCCACCAAGAGTAGGTGGTCCTCCCAGCTACGACCAAAGTCGAGGACACATGCACGGAGCATGTCCTCGAGAGTTTGAATGGTCCTCTCTGTATGACCATCCTTCTGAGGGTGAAAGGCTGTGCTCAGACGTAGCTGTGTCCCAAACGCCTCCTGAAACCCCTTCCAAATCCGGGAAGTAAAGAGAGCATCTCGATCGGAGACGATAGATGATGGCACACCGTGAAGCTGAACAATCTCCTGAACGTAAATTCATCCCAAGCTCTCCACTGAGCCTTACTCTCTGATGGGTAAGAAGTGATCCGACTTGGTGAGTCGGTCGACAATCACCCAAATGGAGTCGTGACCTATGGAAGTGTGTGGAAGTCCAGTCACGAAGTCCATAGATATTCCGTCCCACTTCCACTCCGAAACCTCCAAGGGTTGTACCAAGCCTACTGGTACCTGGTGCTCAGCCTTCACCTGGTGGCAGGTGAGGCATCGAGAAACGAACTCTGCCACAGCCTTCTTCATGCCCGGACACCAGTGCTGTCGTATGAGATCTTGGTACATCTTTTCCACTCCAGGATGTACCGCCAAAGGAGAAGTGTGAAACTCTCTCAGTACCTCCTCCCGTAAAGCAACTGGTACCAAGGTACGTCCTCTGAAAAGAACGTCGTGCTTTGCTCCAAAGGAGTAACCATCAGGTGCCTGTCCTGAGGATATTTTTGCATGTCACGTCTCATAGTCTGCATCCCCATGATGTGCCTCTCTGACACACTGCAGTAGTGGTGGGGTGACTATGAGTGACTGAAGTAAGGCTGCTCCATCTCTATTCACAAAGGATATCTGCAAAGAGGCTAGCTGCTCTTTCTCCTCCTCAAGTGGCCGAATGCCCGTCCTCCTGCTGAGAGCATCGGCTACTACGTTTCCCTTCCCAGGAGTATAGACTATCTCAAAGTCATAGTCCTAGAGGAACTCGAGCCATCGTCGCTGTCTCAGATTCAGATCCTTCTAAGAGAAGATGTATCTGAGACTCTGATGGTTAGAAAAAACTATAAAGCGCTCGCCCATCAGATAGTGTCGCCATGTCTTCAGAGCGAAAACCACTACTGCTAACTCCATGTCATGGGTAGCGTAGTTCTTCTCATGTGGCCTCAATTGACGTGATCTATAGGTGATCACTGCCCGCTCCTGCATCAGGACACATCTGAGTCCGATCCCTGATGCATCACAGTAGACTACGTACCCTACTCCCTCCTCAGGCAACCTCAAGATAGGTGCGCTGGTCAATCTCTGTATCAGCTCCTGGAAGCTCTGCTGACATCTGTCTGACCACACGAAGGGTTTCCCCTTCCTCCTTAACATTCTGCAAAGCTGCAAAGATTTCTCCTTTGCCGAAAAGGGAAATCCAGTCTCATCCCCTGAATGAACCACGTTCCTTGCCTAATACAGTCAATCCCATCATGATTAGTTAATTCATGGCATGGATGACGTCGTAAGGCCTCGACGCTGCTACCAAGAGATCCAACTGTTACTCTCGCCTCCAAGGGTTGAGTCACACTGTCGGCATCAGTGTGTGGTCACTGAGTCTCCTCCAGTAAGAATCTCGCAAGTGAGGGTCAAGTCAACAGTTTTTTACCGGCACCTATTAGTATTAACAAACAAAAGACAAGAAAGAAAACGTCACTATTGCAAGCGTCTTTTATCACTTCAACTCAAAGTACAAGGACACAAGGAAACACAAACAAAGAAGCTAGAGGAATTATGGTCAAGGGCCTCTATTCCTGGAGCTAGTCCCGCACTTGTCCACCCGCTTCCGGAGCTCCATGATCGTAGGCTTCAGCTGCCTGAAGTTGTGCTCTCCCCTGAGGCCGGGGTGGACCTCCTGGTGGTGGTGGTGGTAGAACCTCAAAGCGTCGCCCACAACCTTCTGCTCGGCCAGCTCCTTTGCCTCGTCCGCCTGCTCCCTGCGGACCACCACGGTCGAACCTCTGCCTCTGCCTAGGTTGTTCCTCAACCGTCTACTGCTCCTCTGCATGGCGGGTCGGGAAGTCACGAGCCATGTGGCCCTGCCCGCCGCATGCATAGCACTGTCTTCCACTCGTAAGACTGGTTCTACTGTGTGTGCCCCGCACCTCCGAGCCAGTATCCTATGGTCGTCTGCCCGTTGGCCTGGCCCGCTTGGACCTCTGCGACATCTGTCTACTGCCGGCTGCAGAAGACTCCACCACGTGTCGCCCTACGGTAGGTCTCGCTGCTGGTGTAGACTCAGCAAGAAAACTCTCGATGAGAAGAGCTCACTCTAGTACTCCTGCCTGAGTCGGAATGCTGAGGGAGATCAGCGATGCCCGAATCTCATGACTCAATCCCTGCTCAAAGGTCCGGGCCCGGAAGAATGGGTCCCGTGCCATGTTGGTCGAGTAACGCGAGAGATCGGTAAATCTCGCCGAGTACTGGGAGACTGTCAAGCTGCACTACCGCAGCTAAAGAAGCTCCTGGATGCGCACCGCACGGAGGTTGGCTGGGACGAACTCCGAGCGGAAGAGGCTCTCAAAGTCCGTCCAGTGAAGAGATGCCTCAACGTGCACCTGGAGCATCAAGCTCCACCATCGGCCCGCTGCCACGTGCAGTAGACTCGCTGCGAGGATCACCATGAGGTCTGCTGGTGTCCTCACTAACCGAAAAACTCTCACCACTGCCTCCATCCAGTCCTCGGCTGCCTAGGGGTCCGTCTCCCCGCGGAACCTGGGCGGTTGCTGGCGCTGGAACTCATGCAGTGCACTGAGGCGATGTGCATCGTCAGCGGCTAGTGCTGGAAGCATCGGTGGCTCGGCGGGTAAAGCTACCGCCGATGACACTGCTGACAAAGGGCCCCGCACCGAGGCCTCATCGCTCGGTGGGCTGTCGTCACGCTCGACTCTCGGAACCCTAGCTGGCTGCCGTCGTGGGGCCATCCTGAAAAGGAACAGGTGCGCCACGGTCAAACAGTGTACCTGATGAGCTGACACAAAGTAATCACAAAGAAAACTTGAAACACACATGCAATCAATGTTTTCATGTATTAAGTCGGAAATCAGAAGTCAGGGTCCTGGTGTATGGATACGTCGGCCGCCGCACCAACATTGGACTCCCTGGACTGATAACCACACCCAATACGCTAAACACTATTGCTTCACATAGAAAAGATCAGAGTTCACGGTAGAACCGAACTCCTCTGATACCAATTTGTCACGACCCGTCCTCGGGGTCCGTGTCGTGACTACCCCATGCCCGTCTTCTATAGGACAGGGGCTGGCGACTAGAACCAAGGCGTAAATCCCGGTAAAAAGGGAAGGCATTGCCTTTATAAAGTAAACAAGCACCTCAGAGTAAGAAAGCGGAAAAAATAAACACTAAGTAAAAACTGGTACAACAGTAAGTGCGGAAAAGTAAATGGGCCAGTATACAAACCCAAACTGAAATTAAGGTACAACTCGAAAGGGAAAACAGCAACTGAAAAGTAAAAGCTTCTACGTCGAGCTGTCCACTGGAAATCCCACCTGAAGGGTGGGTACAGATAGCTCCACTGCTCCTTGGGTCCCGCCGTCCGCTCCGAGTATGTCCTTCCCAGTGGTCCACCTCCACGTATCGTCCTGCTCCACAAGCCCCCACCACGATCAGCACTGTCCGTCGTCTGCAACCAACACAACATAGTGCGGGCATAGCCCGTGCAGGGGTGAGTATAAGCTACTCAGTAGGGACCCCAAGATCCCGAAGGTCTCCCAAAATCCACAAAGGATAAACCACAAAGAAAATATACAATCACGAAGTAACAACTGACACTGCTTAGGTATATACCCATACATATACCTAAGTCATCAATTCCAGTATGCTCCAACCTCTGAGCCCAAGTACAACCCAGTCCACACAGGAAAGTATACATATTCCACACAGGAAAGCAAAACGTAATCCACACAGGATAGCACAACACAATCCACATAGGAAAGCAAACAGGTTTCAGCTCACACAGGTATACTTCTTCGTAGACGATAGATATGATCACTGATCCATCTAAGTCTTCGGACCCACAAAGGATCGATAGGTACTAACCCCCGCAAAGACCCACACAGGATCGGTAGGAAACTAACCCCCGCAAAGACCCACACAGGATCAGACCCACATAGGATCTGTAGGTGCTGGCTCACACAGAACCGCTGAGCGCTGTCCCACATAGGATCGGACCCACACAGGATCGGTAGCACTGATCCACATAGGATCGCTGAGTGCTGTAGTCGTCGCCGTCGAATCCACTGAGGATCTCTGTACAGTCGTCGTTGTCACAGTAGCAGTCGCAGCCAGCACTAGGGTTCCCGCACATAGCAAGCTCGTTCGAGAGGGTCTGCTCCACGAGCCGAGAGGCTGATACATCAAGTGACACATAGTCTAGAGTTGATGTATCCAAAAGTTCGATATCGTCAACAGGAACTCAATGTCGTAGACGGCATGTCAATCGGACGCCCGGTCTGAGAGTTACTGGCTTTTTCATCCCAGAGGCCCGGTTGGTTTTTAAGGAAAAACCAACCCGACCATACTCCACCTGCGTCCAAACCTTGGGCGGAGTAAGCCAAAATATCCGTCTCACTAAGAGGAAACCAACAAAGTCGACGTCACGTCAATCGGACGTCTGGAGCTTAAGATATGAGTGTTTCCGCTCCGAGGGCCCGGTTGGTTTCGTGTACGAACCAACCCGGTCGAACTCAAAGTAATCCGAAACCTTGAGTTCGATATACCGAAATGACCGTCTCGTTCCAAGGATCGTGTCGCCACTGACATCACGTCGATCGGAGGTCTGTATCCCGAGTTATGGGCATTTGAACCCAAACGATCCGAGAACGGGGGTTTCGGGCCTGGACCGACCCGGCCCGAGACCCCCTGGGTCGGCCCGACCGGTTCGACCCGACCCGGGTCCGGGTCAGCCCGACCCGGCCCGGCTCGGCTCGATCGTTTGGCCGAGCCGATGCGGCTCACAGGGAGGGGGGCGCTGCCCCTCCCGATTTTGAAACCGCATCCCCTTAATTGGGGCCAATTGAAGTCCGGTCGGGGGAATTTATTTCCCCCGTCTCCTCCCCTTCCGGCCGGCCTGACCTGGCTGGCCGGTTCCTGCTCAACGGGACCGGCGATGGCCGGTCCCCTTCCAGCTCCGACGCCGGTGGCCCGGTCCGGCCGCCAGTCACCTTGCTCCGCCACGGCCCGGAACCGGCCGCGGCCCTTTTCGTCCAGCGTGGTGTGACGGCACCACGCCCCACCGCCGTGGCCCCACTCCGGCCGCGGTGTTTTTCGGTGTCTCCTACGTGGCGCGACGGGGTCGCGTCCTTGTATTAATTCATGGCGCGGCGCGACGGCGCCGCGTAATTCTTACCGCAAAAACCTGCGCGGTGCGACGGCACCGCGCCACTTCCATTCAATCCAAGAATTCAACAAGAAAAATTAAGGAGGTGGGTCAGCCGTGTTTGTGCGGTCCCCCCCCCCTACGTTATTTGATAGCAGACGGTTAAATTTCACAAAGAAATTCAGGAATGAAATCACGAACAAATTAATTAAAAACAATCCCCTACCTCGGTTTAAGGAACGGTGCACGTCAACGAGCCGCAGAAGATGAGCGTCGTGGAGGTCGGGTGTTGCAGAAAACAAACGTCAATTCTGTTGATGTTGAGGTGCGTCCGAAGAGGAAACGTCGTTGGAGAAGACGTCGTGTTCTTCGGCGGAGATGTTCTTCGCTAAGGACGGTGTTCTTCGTCGAAGTTGAAGAAGAAGAAGACTTCCTCAAACCCTTAGCCCTTTCCTCCCAAGTCTCCACCACAAGAAAGACTAACCCCAAAATAAAATAATCCTCCCACTTATTTTATTAACCCAACATAGGTTTTTGAATTTCAAGAGTTTGAAAATTCAAAACCCACATTTAACTCACTTAAGTTATTAACATAAGATGTTATAAAATTTAATGAGGAGATAAGTTAGCAAAACTTAAATGGGGGTTTTAGAGGGGTTAGGAAAGTGAGGGGTTGGGCTCGTGTGGGTCCCACCCTACCTTATCCTCTCAAGGTTGGTTATCACAAGTGGGTCCCACCCCCAACATCCTTACTTAGGATAAAACTACCAAGTGGGAAAAAATAAAAAATTGTTAAATCTTTATTTTCAACTACCACAAAAATTAATAATTCCCCTCGTGTAAACGCAACTCCGAAACAGGAGTTCCTAAGCAATTACTGGCGCTGCGGTTCCATCGGTGCCCTCGGAATTCGATTCCGGGCACCGGTTTTAAAGTTAGAAATTTCCGCTCGTTTGTTCACTGAACGTACCCGAGCTAAAATTCGGATAGAAATTCCGGGTACACCGGGCCTCGGAATCAAGTGCTGTCTGAAACCGCGTTCTTGTAAAATTCCAAAGAAAATTAAGAAAAAAATTTCCTTGAATTTTACGGGTCTTTACAGATTTCCCGGTGGGGAGGTAGTCCTGAAACATCTTCCAGAAATACGTCCTCATACTCCGCCACCACTGCTGGGAACTGAGAGCTCACAACATCTACTGCTCTAAGGGTAAGGCTATCCAACTCATGAGTGATCAGTTGCACCCTCCTATGAATGATCCCATTTTGTGCTACCTGGGTTTCCTTTTCTCTAACAAAGGAAAACCTTGTTCCATCACGGCAGACACACCACACCCTTCGCCTAAAACAGTCAATCTGAGCATCGACCGAAGATAACCAATTCATACCGAGAATGACATCGTAAGGCCTCGATTCTACCACCAAGAGGTTCCAACCGAAACTCTTGCCTCCAAGGGTAAGATCACACTGTCTGCAGAGGTGCGTGATCATCGAGTCTCCTCCCGTAGGTGTCTCCATGCGTAAGGATCAAGTCAACGGTTCTACCAGAATCTCGAGGTTTTGTAAAAGACATGTGGCTATAAAAGAATGACCGGCACCTGTGTCTATGAGTACGAAAGCTAAGGTAGAAAAGACACAGATCGTACCTCGAATAATCCTTGGAGCCCCTGGGTCATATGCCTCGATCGCATGCAATTGTCCCCGCCCCTGTCCCCCAGCTCCCTGAGCCTGGTGCAGACCTCCTGGGGGTGGCGGTGGAAGTAAATCAAAGTGTCTGCCACCACCTGCAACTCTCCATGCTCCTCTGCCACGTCTGCCGCCTGGCGGGTCTGCCTGCTCCATTATCTGCCTCTACCTCAGTGGTCCATCCACTGCTTCCCTGTCAGCAGCTCAACGTGTCGGGCAATCTCTAGAGAGATTCCCCCTACCGTCGCATGCGTAGCATCAATTCTCCCTAGGCTGACTGGATCCAGCCTGAGAGCCCTAGACTGTCGATCCCCTATCATGGGTCTTCCTATGACGTTTCCCACATCCAGATCCATGTGTCTGACGTCGGCTCCCTACTGCTGGTGTCTCCGCACCTGTCTGCCTGCTGCTAACTGTCGGCGGCTATCTCTGCTCCGCCAAGAAGATCTCGATCACCAAGGCCCGCTCGATCACTCCAACATAAGTAGATATGTATAGAGGCACGACACTAGATAAGATTTATCTTCGTAGACCTCGCTCAAAGGTCCGAGCTCTGAAGTACTAATCCCTGACCATATCCATCGAGTACCTGGCAAGGTTGGTAAACCTTGATGAATAGTCATCTACTGTCATACTGCCCTGCTGGAGCTGGAGTAGCTCCTGGATGCGCACAACTCTCAACGTAACCGGAGAGAACTCCTCCCTGAAGAGTCGCTCAAACTCCATCCATGAAAGAGTCTCCTCGTCGTGAGTCTGCATGGTCAGACTCCACCATCGTCCCGCCAAACCCTGAAGAAGGCTCGCTCCTAGGACCACCATCTGGTCTGCCGGTGTCCTCACTAGACGGAAAACTATAGTCACCACCTCAAGCCAGTCCTCAGCCGCCTGAGGGTCAGGCTCGCCTCGGAACCTGAGGGGTCTCTGTCTCTGAAACTCATGGAGCACACTGAGCCTGCGCTCCTCGCCAGTCGGTACCGTGGGTACCACTGGCTGCTCCACTGGTGGTGGTATAGCCAGTGCACCACCTGGTGGCAACGCCTGGGGAGCTGGTCCCTGTATCGAAGCCTAGTCACTGAGGGAGTCATCCTCGTGATCGTGCTGCTGAACCCTAGCAGGTATGCATCGTGGAGGAATCCTGTAAACAAACAAGATATACTATGGTCAATGAGTATATCTGGATAGCTGACACAAAGGACATGTAAAACACAACCCATTCCTATATGATGCATGTACCTTTTTATTTCCCCGCAACCAGTGTTTTCGTGAACCGAGTCGAAAAGCAGGTTATCAGATTCCTGGTGTATGGATACATCGGCTGCCGCACCAACACTAGGGTCTCTGGCCTGAAAGCCGAACTCGAAACACTCAACACAGTTGCCTCAAACCAAACTCACAGACTCTTGGTCCTAAGGTAGAACCGACCACCTCTGATACCACTTTGTCACGACCCGTCCCAGGGGGGCCCGCATCGTGACTCACCAAGCCCACCTCTAATAGGCCATGGGCTGGTGACTAGCACCGAGTAGGCATATCACTAACATGGGAGGCATTGCCTAAGTACCTGTACACACGCACACATATCCAAGCCCACAAATGTTGAAATGTAAAACACTAAGGAACAAAAATGCATGCATACAACTAAACCCAACCAACAGAGTACGACGAAAGGTAGAGTACTGTAAAAGTAAACTGGTCCAGAATACAAGGCCACAAAAAACAAGAGTCTGAAAACTGAAAAGTCCAACCTGTAAGTACAAAAGGGTACTGGGACTGCTGCTCGTAGCCGCAGGAACGCCTAGGCCTCTAGGTAACTCAGAAAGCTCAGTCCTGTTCTGGTCCGCCCTGGACTCTGTCGAAAGGCTGCTCGTCTGCACAAGACACGAGACGTGCGGGCAAAGCCCGTGCAAGAGTGAGTATAACAATACTCAGTAGAGGGCCCCGAAAACAACAAAGCAGTACACAAAGTAAAGGTACAGTCAGCTATGCACAATATATTTCTACAGAATATATAGAACAAAATATATATTCTCAAAACTCAGACTCGTGGTCTAGAGACAAGTCACACAACCACATACCCCCGTTAGGGATTTCTGTTCGAAGATTCCGTGATGCACTCGTTCTGGGAGAACACACTCCATGAGTCTTATAGCTCTGATGACGTCCGTCCGAGAAGTGCTGTTTTTTGGGAACCGTCACAAGAGGTATCTACACTCATTACGGGAGACACATTCCTGATTGGAAAGGTTACAGTAGATAGAAGCACTCATTACGGGAGACACACTCCTGAGTGGGAAAGATCACGATACACAGATGAGGATCACTGCCAGGGCCATGGAGGATACCACGACTCATCTGGAATTCACCTGATAGGTAGAGGATTAACTCCCGGTAGAGTTGGTCACATCGATGCCTGACTCTACCTAGGGTCTGGACTGGATAGAGGATCTTGATCTGGGCCTCTCGGATGGATTCCTAACTCTATCACAGAAATTCCTGTTGAAGGGATCATAATCCTACGTGAGGGAATGATGCCTGGCCTTTAGAGGAACAAGAAGAAGGGGCACTAACCAAAACAAAAGATGTTCAAGGCACGGAGAACAAAATGACCAAGTCGTTTTCCAAAAAGTACATGGCGTGTAGAAATGATACACGTCGTGTTGTTTGACCTCGGGTACTGCCCGTGTACAACGGCTTGTGTCATGAGGCTGGTCGTGTAGAAAAACTTAGTACATGGCATGTATTATAGAGTACACGCCATTTCTAGGTAACTGGGGTTGGCTCCGTGTACTCTGGCCATGTGCCCGTACACGGTCACCAACCCGTGTACTCCGACCCGTGTAATATGCACACGGGGTGACCCGCACTACTAGCCTCGCCTGGCCATGTGATGGAGTACACGGTCATGTACTTCATCCTGTGTCCGTGTATCCCCGGGATAAACACTGAGCTCCGCGTAGCTGCCTCTGCCAAGCTGTACACGTCGTGCCGCCTGAAGCCGTGTAGATCATCCCGTGTCCATGTACTACCCAAGGTACACGCCGAGCTTCGGGGAAAGTCCAACACGCTGTGTGACCGGGGTCACATGTCGTGTGATTATTCTTTGACCCCGAAACTCTAGCCGCCACCACTAGTACTACACGGCATATTCTTCGGAAGTACACGCCGTGTATTCTGGAAATTTCCAGAAATGCGGTCCTCCACCGTCGCGCCTCCCGTGGTGCTCCGATCATCGATCCGGCCATCCGATCACCACAAAACTTCCAGGTTTTGGTTTCCCCGACACCACGAAGCCGCTTCCGTCGTTTTCGGGCCTCCGATCGGCTCTGAAAACGTGTTCTAATCTTCCCGCACGAAGAATGCTTGAAGAAAGCTCTTTCTAATCTAGTCTGATTTGTCGTCTGCCATCGTCGACGCACCTCCACAAGGTCGTTGCGGTGTCGAACTTTCGATTTGGGATCGTTGCATCTCAGAACGGATGTGCAATGATCCGTTGTTCATTGCCCTGCGAAGAATGCGAAGAACGTGCGGGGGAAGAAGGGGGAAGAAATCCAAATAACAAATTGAGGAACGAACCTCTGTCGTCATTCATCGCGAAGTTGATCTGCTCCCGTTAATAGGCTTAAATGGAGCAAGAATCAACAACAACATAAAGCATGGATCAATTCCCCATAATCTTCCCAAAGGAAATCCCTCCCACAAAAACCTACGAATCTGCGGATCAATTTGTTCGTGGTTGATCCACATTCGTCATTTAAACATAAATACGGGGAAAGAAATTGAAATAACAACCCCCACCTTTTGAAAGGATTGATCGTTGATGAAGGCATCACTCTGCCGTTGTCGTCGAGATCCTTCAACGTCAGCGCAGCGATCCTTGATTTTGATCGGTCGTCGTTCGTCACTGAGATTTTTCTCCAACGCACCGCGGATTCTGCAGAGGTTCCTCTCTCTATGTTGCCAACAATCAAAAATTGGTTAACCCATTAAAAGGGGAAACATGTTGGAATTTAATTACACGGCAGTATTTATGATGTTGACTTTCCATTTCGAAGTCATTAAGACATGCCATTAATTTAAGAAACAGTTGCGTCGTTGCCGCACTACAGCGGATGTTTCCTTAAACGAAATAAAATAAACTTGTTAATTTATTTTATTTTATTTTACTTAAAAACTTCTGAAAATTAACTTTTTTCCTCAACCCGCGCCGGTCAAGGTTAGCCTCATTCTTAGGTAAAGTCGTCGTCCCGGACGTAACGGTGCGCTCAGATTTTTAATTCAGGCATCCGTTTGGAAACTGCCACAACCGCGCACAAGTGCCAACTCACTTAACTTAAAAAAAGTTCAAACCACCATTCCAGACTCACTGGACCTCGGAATGATGTGTCGTCTTCGCGCCCGGTATCGAAATAATTCCATATAATATTTAAAATAATAAACGGAAAATCCGATACATTACAGCTAAGAAATAACTGAATATCCAACATAGTTTAATTTAGCACCACTGTAATTTTATTTCATATTCTATCTGATAGAAAAAATATATATATTTTTTTATTATAAAATTTGGATAGTCCTAAGGACTTCCTTATTGTTTGTAAATCTGATAAACTAAATAAGTGTTAGTCTGATGTATCGATAATAACGAAATTCTAATGATCATGAATTTTTTCCATCTGATGGGCAGTACATAAGTCTAACTACTAGTTAGAAAAAAAAATTGTATGATTAATCATACGCACCTTCAGTCAGATGGATTATATTGAATAATAAAAGTCTATATTTGTTTCATATTATAACTATTTCTCCATTTGGTATAAAATATTTTTTTCTAAAAAACATACTAAAACACTTGGTAAATATAAAGTTAGTGAAATAGTAATTTAAGAAGGTGTTTGTGATTTCCAAAACTAATGGAATGGAAAAGTAGAAAGTAATAATTTTGACTCAACAATCTTACACTTTTTGGAAAGTACAAAACAAAACACTTAAATGAAAATAATAACTTTTAAAAACTTATAACCTTTTATTATTTTACCATAAATATTTTTTTTTGAGAATCACTTTTAAGGAAAAAGTGGGAAACCAAGAAAGTTCAAAATACAAAATATAATTAAACCTAATAATAAATTATAAATTCATTCCAGAACAAAATAAAGTGATTATAATTATTTACTTTAAGAAGTGTCCATTTAATGGAGGTAACCTCCATTTTTGGATTGACTTTAATGAGATCCTTGAAGTGAGAATCCATTTTTTCCCAAGTCTTCATATGCTCCTCCATACTTTTTTTTCCCTCATTAAAACCAAATATCAATATCCTGTTCTGTTTTTCAATCCATGCGGATTTTTCTTCATTCAAATCAACTCTCAATGGTCTTTCAAACATTCTGTGTGCATCCTCCTTTGATATCTTGATCAGGAAAGACTCCTCTAACATTTCTTCATTCAAGTGCATGAGAATCTTTTGGGTGTTTTCATATTCAATAGCCTCATTATCTACATTCACCAAACTAGAGGCATATGGTTCCTCTACTCATGTTTTAGTTGCCACATCATCTCCTGGATCCACATGTACAATAGAATTATTTTAGAAACTTTAAAGATATACTTTATATCTTAACACCCCCTGAGTTTATAACTTCTTTATGATCCTATGGAAACTATTAATACTATGGATTCTTTCCTTTTTTAAAATATTCTCCCATTTTAAAAATATTCTCAAAGACTTATACCCCTTAAAAATTATTACACCTTAAACAAAATTCTTAAAAACATATCCCACTTTGTGATAATCCTCATTTAAATTTTCTAATATCAATAATTCTAAAATAATTTTCATTAAAATTATTTAATCCATTTAACACTGCGACATGCTATCAATTTTATTTTATCAAATAATAATTACACAACATCATGACCCTATCTATTTCTCTCCCTTGTATAATTTCCATAATAATTATCATTATTATTCATCATGCAGTAATTTTTAACAAATAAAATCCTAAATCATGTGATAATTAGTTTTCTATCTCCATGATAATTTTTATAATTTAAATTATAATCCACAATATTGATAATATATTTCAACATGCAATTTTCTAGAATCTTAATATGATCAAGATTATCTAAAACATGTGATATTATTTCTAATTAAATTATAGAAATAATAATATTATATTAATAATATTTTACCACATGTAATAACATTATCCAAATGATTACATTGATTTCCATATTCAAAACAGTAATAATAAACAATTAGCATACAATAATCATTATCTATTGAAAATTCCATATTAAAAAAATACTAGAAATCTATATAAAATAATTGTTCAATATGAACTAAGATTTTATTTCAATTATTTAAATATCAAGGGAATATATTATGAATATACCACAACATGAGATTATCCCTAATATTAAATATTATCAAAGAAACATGTGGATTTTGATTTATTAGTAGAAGTAATATCATACTGCATACATTAATTATTAAAAGTAAATTATTTTATTCTAATTTTTGAAATAACAATAATATTTACTACATGTGTTTTCAAATGATTCTTAATATCCTACCTTTATATACTTCCAGAATATTGAAAAATCTTACTTCTTGTGATTATTTTTATATTATCATATGATTATGGTTAATTGTGCCCATTTAAATAAAGGAAGTTAAAACATGATTAATTCAAACTTACACACAAAAAAATAAGAAAGTAACAGATCCACTGTCTAGAAGAAAAAATATTCACATGATGCAATAATAAGGGACGAGATAGGAGACGGGAATGCATGGGTCTAGACTCTTGAGAAGGGATCAATTTGATTTGTAGAAGTCTCTGTTGACTTGAGGGGAAAGGCCGGATCATCTTGAATTTAAGATATGCATATAAATTCCCATGTGAATATTTCCATTTAATTTGTATTAAATTTTTTCTTCCATTTTAATTCTTCACGTGACTTTTTTTAAGACTCTTAAAATTAAGGAGGATCAAATGTTTCATTTAAAACTCTTAAAAGATTTAAAACTAGTAATTTTAACATTTATTTTCATTAATTTACATTGAAAACATGTTACATGATAAAGGGGGAGGAAAATTGCTATTTTTAAGCAATTTTCTCTACCCATGAGTAACAAGCATGCATTATGTGAGGGTAGCATGGCGTTAACCCTACATAGCTTAAGGATTTAATAGATTACCTTTAAACAATAAGAGAAAACATAGGTTGACCCTTGAGAAAGTTGAGTGCTACCTTTATGTGTACTTTGAGAAAACTAACTAACCCATGCATATAAAATTGAGTACTTACGACAGCTTTAAAAATCTTGGAGTATCCTTACATATAAAAGAACTTACCCTTACGTGACCTTAACAAAACTTCAAATAACCTTATGTATCCTTTTTAAAAACTCTACTAACCTTATGTGAGGTAATAATTACTTTTATATAAGTAATGAGAAAGGGAATTACCTATACATGGCCCTAATAAAAATGCATCTACCTTTATGTGGGTTGGGGAGGTACCTTTATGCAGCATAGGAGAATTTAGCTTACCTTTTCATAGGGTTTGAAATTTATGGATTATCCTTATGCATGTTTTATAAAAACCTCTATACCTTTAAAAAACTTTAAAGTCATACGTAAGGGTAAATATTTTATTAAAAATATTAAATTTATAATTAACCTTAACTTATAAACAATTAAGAAAAGATTTTATTATTGCCTTAAAAATTCTAAAACACCTCCAAAAAATAATAGAATCACTTTTAAAAACTTCTAAATTAATTCCTAATAAACTTTTAAAACTTTGAAATTACTTTCATAATTTGTAAAACCATTTTAAAACCACTTATTAAAATATGAAGAAGTATTTTAAACTACCAGACACCCTAGAATGTCAAATAATTAGAAATATTTTAGAATTTTACATTATATACCTCTCAAACAATTATCATCCTCAATAATTAAAACAAACCTGAAAAGAAAAGAGAAGGGAAGTGAGATGATATAAGCACCCCATGAGATACCTCTCAAGGATCTTGATATATTTAGAACACAACCAATACTCTAGAGGAACAAAACATATAGTCACATAGCATCTTTTAAACACTCTAAGGACAATCTTCTGAGGGTAATAACTTTAAAATATAAAAAAAATCATTAAAAGAACATTGTATCAAGGAGGTTAATCAACTCATATATCAATATAAAATTAAATACTTTATCCCAAAAAAATAAATCATTAAATAACTTGGGGTACTGAGCATGTATTCATGACTATTGCTCTTATTGAAGGTTATATAATCACAATAATGACCACATAGATAGTTATAACAAACCCAACAAGCAGTGTATATCAATCAAATAATCATTACATCAATACAACACTATGAAAGGAAACACCTTTAGAAATAATCACTTCAAATTTATTTAAATATAAAGTGTTGACCTCTTTGTTTTAATGATCACAAAATCATGATTCTAATTATATTAATGAATTTCATGTTTTCTATAATTATTCCATAATTTGAGATAGGTAATGAAATTGACTAAGTATAAGTCACCACCAATCACTACTAAGGATGAGACACTATTGAGATTGAAACCACTAAGATCAAAATTTTCGAAGTATGAGTCACCATTGTCCATAACTCACCGTTAGCATGGAAATATCACTAAGTCTTAGAAACTGCCAGCAATGTTTCGCTGTTAGGATGAGATGTTGATAGAGTGAAAAATAGATAAAGTATGAGATACTACTAGGACATCTCGCCATCAGGATGTCATTCCACTAAAACATAAATTTGGAAAAGTTTGAGACACTCCTAGACTAAACTACTATCACAAGTATTCACCATCATCCACACGCCACCAGATATAAAATTTATCAAAGTACAAATTTGAGACACCACCAAAGCGAGGCACCATTAGACCAGAGTCACCACCAGATCAACTCACTGCCAGTCTAATACACTACCACTACTTTATTAACTTAAACTTTTTTTGAATTATTTTTAACAGCTATATTATTAAAGTTAATGGTGATTAATATTTTAATGATTGTATCTTAAATGATAGACGAAATGCATTGAAGAGGGTGTCAGACATGCAGTATGAGGAAGAAGAGAGGGTTCAAATATTTCTACTACTGCTGATAAAAATAGAAGAACACTCCCTTGTGCGTAGATGTGAATGATCATGCAAATTAGACAGATAGAAAGCTGGGAGATTGTGCTTATAGAACACAAACATATATCTGAAGAGCTAAACTACTATATCCTGTAATCACTCAACTAAGGAAGTCGAAGCTCATACACATTTGTTGCTTTCCTCCAGTCAAGAATAAGAGTCTGTGGCACTCTATTATTTTGAATATTTCAATATAACCTGACTCAAGGTTTTATTTTAAATTAAATCAAGGAGTCATAATCTGCACTAGAAATAGATTGATCACTTATATTCCTTTATACTCTTAGTTTATCTATTCTATTTACATTATTTTACATTTAGATCAGTGTGTGTGCATAATCTATTTTATCACACACATTTTCTCCTGCTACAAACTACAAGATACTTGATATCTTCTCAATCTACTTTTATCTATTTTCCCATAAAAACTATGGTAAAGGTCTCTATGTGACCTGTTTCTTTTATACTCTCACATATAACTCTGGAAGAGTTCATGTGTGAACTGTAAAATTGTAAAATGCTATAAAACTCGATCTAGGTTGTAGATAAAACTATTTATTTTATATAAACTACTTTTTGGAAGTTTATCACCAAGTGGAGAGGACTAAGTCTCGACTTGAGACTAAACCTCTTGTATTCAAATTTCCATAGTGTGTTTTATTTTGTTTTAACTTAAATTTATTATTTAAAACTGAAATTTTTTTAAACTATAAACAAAATATATACTTTGATATTTAACCTTAATTAATATTTTGATAAGTTTTAAATTGAGTAAATTGACTTCAAAGAACTAGGTAATATTGTATATTACTACTCGAGAACTAATCAATATTTAAGAAATCTTTTGAAAAATTAGAACTTATAATGATCTGTTATTTTGGTTAAATGGTCCATTTTTAAATTAATTGGGGGGTATTTTTAAATCCATTTTGAACAAAAAAATTTATTGGGTACTCAATTCATCCCCCACTTGAGTTACTCACTCCGACCAATATTTGGTATCAATGGAGTTTTCTTTGGTATTAAAGTTTTAAAATATTTTCATTTATGATTTTAGTTAAGCTTTAAAGATCTTATATTTATATTATTTCTAAATTTAGTTCTTTAAATGGATTTTAGAAAATAATTTTCTACTACCAATAGACCTCCATTTTTCAATGGTAACAATTATACTCAATGGAAAATAAAGATGAAAATGCACATTGAGAGTATGGGGTTTGAAATTTGGGCTGCAATAGAAGATAAATATGAACTGACTAAGGAAGCTAGAAGCACTTGGGATGATGATACTAAGTTAGTTTACAATAATAATTTTAAATCTATGAATGACTTTTACTGTGATTTAAGAGATGAATATTTTATTTTAATTTTTTTATGAAAAACTTCTTATGATATTAGGGATACTTTTTTTCATGAGGGAACTTCTAATATCAAGGAGATGAGGTTAAATACTTATAATATTAAGTATGATAACTTTAATATGAAGGCTAATGAACCTATTTTTGACATTTATCTTGGGTTAAATAAAATTTTCAACACAATGATCTCTCTTGGGAATCCTGTATCCGATAAGGACCAGATTATGCGACTATTAATATGTATACGTGAAATATGGAGAGGCACATTTGTCTCCATTATAGAGTCATGTGATATTAGAAAGATACCTATCAAGGATATTATTGGTAATATTATGATGTATGAGGAATATTTAAAATAAAGCCAAGAATATGATGAAGAACATAAGAGAAAATAAGTAGCATTTAAGACTACTTCATATAGACAAAAAGAGAAAGAAAAATAAAAAGAGAAATTCCAAGCTATAAGTTCAAGTGATAGTGAATATCCACTAGATAGTGATAAAAATATGGATCATCTAGCCAAAATATTCAACAAATTTTATAGGAAAAAGAGATTTTTCAGAAATCCAAATTATAAAGGAAAATATGATACTATAGGCAATTGGAAGAAAGAGTGGAAGAAAGATCAAAATGAGGTTGTATGCTATGAATGTATGAGGAAAGGGACTATCAGAGTTGACTATCCAAATTTAAATTAAAAAAATAAATATGATTACAAATACTAAATATATAAGAAATCAATAAAATCTACATGGAGTGTTTCTAAAGATAAATCTAGTGATTCAAATGCATCACGTGAGGAGAGATTGGATAGAGAAAACATGTGCTTTATGACCAACATTTCTAAGGTACCTATCGTGTCTATTTTACCTATTGTATCTACTACCTCACATGTGCATAAGAATTGTATTTATGATATTTTTTAGAATTAGAATAATTATAATGAGAAGTATCAGGATGAAATGTTTGAATACTTTAAAATGATAAAAGCCACTTTTAATGAACTAAGAGAAAAATATAAAACTCTAAAAAGACAGCATGATTTATCTGTAAACTTTAAATCTGATATGTCTATTGAAAAGTAAAATAGTTCTCAACTTTTAAAAGATAATACTAAACTTAAACATTCAAATGATTAGTTAAAGGACCTAGAAAAAATCACTAATGGTAGAGAAAATCTTAATCAGATTTTAGGAAAGAAATTTTCACCTAAATATATTACTAGTATTGAATATCAACTTAGACAGAGGAGAGTAACAAAAATAACCTTTGTTCCTAAGTCCATACCAGAAATTTATTCTACCAATTATTTTTCTAAAGGACCTAATAAAGTTTTTATTTCAAAAATTCTTCAATCTATTTATATTAAACCTGTCAAGCAATTATCAGTTCCCAAATCTTTAATTACTAACATCTCTACACCTAAGAAAATATGGGTACCAAATTCATTTCTTGAATAATTTTTTTTTGTATAAAAAATATTTGAATACCTCCTGTATAAGTCTATGGTACTTGGACATAATTTTTTCAAGACATATGATGGGATATTATCCATGCTTCAAGGTACTTATTAAGGTTAATGGTGGTCATGTCACCTTTGGTGATAATGAAAAAGGGAAAATAATCGGCCTTGGCCAAATCAGTAATAGTAATTTTGTTTTGATTTATAAATTATTATTTGTTGATGGTTTAAAATATAACCTGCTTAACATCTCACAATTATGTGATGATGGTTTTTGTGTCAAATTTGAGAACAATGCATGTATTTTTTTATTCTAAAAATGATTTAATATCTACTACTTTAAGGAATGATAATGTTTATGTTGTTGATTTAAATTCTTTAATTTCTCATAATGTTTCTTGCATGAGTGGCTTTCATAAAGAATCTTGGCTTTGTAATAGGAGACTAGGTCATTTCAATATTCGCTAACTTAGGAAGTTTACTATTAAAGGGTTAGTTAGGGATCTACCTAAACTTGAAATCACAACTAATAAAGTTTGTAAACCCTATCAAAAATGTAAGAAACACAAAGATTATTTTAAATTAAATAAAGATGTGTCAACTTCTGAACCTCTTGAGTTGGTTCATATGGATTTATTTAGATCATCTGGAGTTTTAGTTTAAATGGGAAGCATTATGTTTATGTACTAGTAGATGACTTTTATAGATATACTTGGGTGTTCTTTTTATCTCATAAGAGAGAATCATGATCTTATTTCACCAATTATTATAGATCTATAGAGAACTTAAGTGGAATTAGAATTAATACCTTAATAAGTGACTGTGGCCATGAGTTTGAAAATCAAGATTTTAAATCTTTTTTCTCACAAAATGGCTACACCCATAACTTCTCTACTCCTAGGACCCCACAGTAGAATGGAGTTATTAAAAGGAGAAATATAACTTTACAATAGATAGCTCGGACCATATTAAATGAGTATGAATTACCTATCTATTTTTGGTCAGAGGCTATGAATACAGCCTTCTATATCATAAATAGAGTTTTAATTAGACCAGTTTTGAAGAAGACACCTTATGAGATTTGGAATAATCGAAATACTAAGGTTAATTACTTTATATTTTTTGGTTGTAGAGTATTTATTCTTAACAATAAGGATAATCTTGAAAAAATTACCTCCAAAAGTATTAAGGAATTTTCCTTGGTTATTCAACCACTATAAAAGCCTATAGAGTTTTTAATAAAAATACTAAAACTATAGAAGAATCTGCCAAGTCAAATTTGATGAAATAGATCCAAACAAGCCTAAGACATCCTTAGAAAACCTTGAGGATGATTTGCCTTATTTAGACTTAAATTATAAACCTTCTGATTCTATTATTAAACAGCCAAAAAATTCCAATTCTAAAGAATTTCTAGAACTTCCAGAACCTAAACTTGTAGAACCTGAAGTGACAAGCCCTACTTTTTATGGAGCTGTTAGAACCCTCAAATACCATCCTTTAGATAATGTTGTAGGAGACCTAGATATAGTTACACAGATAATAGATTCTCTTGGATATAAATTTTAAAATCAAGAATTATTATCTCAGCTAGAACCTAAGAACATTAATAAAGAAATTAATTATGAATTATGGGTGATGGAAATACGAGAAGAATTGAATCGGTTTGAGAGAAATAAAGTGTGGGAACTTATAGATAGACCCAATGACACCTTGACTATAGGAACTAAATGTGTGTTTAGGAACAAGGTAGATGATTCGGGCACTATAGTTAGAAACAAGGCAAGACTTGTTTCACAATATTATAGTCAAGAAGAAGGGATAGACTGTGAAGAAACCTTTGCATCAATTTCCAAAATTGAATCCATAATAATCATTCTTTCCTATACAGCACATCTAGATTTAAAACTTTATCAAATGGATGTTAAGAGTGAATTTTTGAATGGTTTTATAGTTGAGGGTTTTTTTTAACAACCCCCTTTTTTCAAAATCCCTACTTTCCAAATCAATTTTTCAAATTAACTAAAGTTTTATATGGATTAAAACAATCTCCTAGAGCTTGGTATGATAGAATCAATAATTTTATTATTTAAAAATGTTTTTAAAAAAGAATAGTTGGTCATACCCTTTTTATAAAAAAAAATTCAACATATGTTTTAGTAGCACAAATCTATGTTGATGATATTATTTTTAGATCTTTAAGAAATTATCTTTGTACTGATTTTTCAAAAATGATGCAAAATGAGTTTGAAATGAGTTTAATGGGTGAACTCAAATTCTTTCTTGGATTTCAGATTTTTCAAAATAAATAAGGAATTATTTTAAATAAAATTAAATATACAAAATATCTTCTAAAATATTTTAACTTGGATAGCACTAAGAGTAGTGAAACAACTATGAGTACCACCTGTAAGTTGGATCTTGGTGAAGCTAGGAAATCAGTGGATCAAACCAGTTACAGAGGTATGATTGGAATTCTTCTCTACTTGACTTCTAGACAACCAGATATAATGTTTAGTGTGTGTATGTGTGCTCATTTTCAAGAAAATCCAAGAGTCACACTTAAATTTTGTTAAAATAATTTTCAAATAGATCAAGTATACAACCAATTTTGGATTTTTTTTATCCTAGAGGACAAGAATTTGATCTATTTAGTTATTTGGATGCTGATTTTGGTGGATATAAGTTAGATAGAAAAATAACCTATGGAACATGTCACCTTTTGGGAAAGTCTATAGTTTCATGGTGTAGTAAGAAACAAAATTATGTTTCATTATCTATTGTTGAAGTTGAATACATAGCTACTGGTAGTTGTTGTGTACAAATTTTGTGGATTAAACACACTTTACTATACTATAGATATCAATTCCGACATTTACCCATAAGCTTTTATAATAGTAGTTCTATAAATATTTATAAGAATTTAGTGTCTCATTCTAGAACAAATCACATTGATATAAGATATCACTTTTTGAGAGATATTTTTTAAAAGGGTGATATCACTCTTAGTTTATCAGTACAGAACATCAATTAGCTGATATTTTTACTAAAACCTTAAATTTTGAGAGAATTAATTATATCAAACATGAGATAGGTATGATTAATTTTGATTAAGTTTAATTTTTTGGTGACACACTTTTATTATGACATACTGTTGGTATGACACACCATTGCTATAACACATTATTGGGTTGTCTCAGTGTTGTGTTTTACACACCATTGGTTGTTCGTGCCTTTGCAAATTTTTTCTTTTATTTCTTAAGTTTTCTGAACCACTGTCTTTTTATGTTTATGGTTTATTTCTATAACCCATTTCGATTATTTTCCCTAATACTTAATTTCAATTTTTCAATATCATTTTAATTTCTATTTTTCAAAATTCCTAAATTCCAGATGATATGATATATATGTTTGTATATTTCCAACACACATCTACTCTCCTACCTTTCTCTCTCGAGACCAGTGTGATGTCTCTTCTCCCAACCTTTTCCTACCTTTTCCTTCACCTGATCACACCAAACCGACCTTCATGCCAATAATGAAGTGTGCTTCTAAGTCTTTGTTATCAAATTCGCAATCAACTAAGAAGCAGAAAAGTGAAATGAGTAGTCCATATATGGATGTAATAGTGAACCCAAATATTTTAAAGAGGATCATTGTACCTGAGAAGGAAGTGTAAGAAAAGTGGTTATTGTCAAGTAAGTCTTTGGTGCTCAAATTAATTCAAGATCAAGGCTGGTTAGAGTTTTTATCTTTGAATAAGTGAACTTTTTATCCTAGATTGATACATCATTTTTTATAATATGTTAATTTTGGTTTTAAATATGAGGAAGAATATTGGATGAGATCAAGATTTAATGGTCAAAGAGTAATATTTTCCTCAAAACAGTGGGCCAAATTCTTGTGAGTTTTTCATGAAGGTGTTTATGATGACTACCAAGGATATATCCCTGAGGATAGTGACTTCTTTATTTATGAAAAATCTCTTGAAGATTTGACTAGTGATGAGATAGGTAGAAGTAAAATAGCCTCCGAATTGGATTGAGAGTGTAGACTACTCTTCAAGTTTATTCAGCACATATTATGTCCTAGGAATGGTGACTTTTTTGAATTAAAGGTATCTTTTTGACTTTTCCATTCCCTTTATTTTAGAAATCACAAACTCTCTATTAAATACTTAATTACTAACTATTTCATGTCCAAAGTGTTTTAAGAATTTTTTTGAAGAAAAAATATTCTTTTACCATAATTAGAAATAGTTTTAAAGTATTTATGAATATAAACCTATGTTATTCATTATAATTATCATAATAAGCATAGATATGATAGTGATCAGATTCACCTTTATTAAATCGTATTTAAGACTTTATGTCTTGTCATTGTACTCAAAAAAGTTATTATAATTGGACTTGGCATTAGAATCGATAAAACATCAGATTCGTACTCATAGAAATTATCATAATGACATATTTAAGGAAATCCATCAAATTGAATAAAGATTAAAATATAAATACAAAAAACTATATTCTATTGTATTGGAATAACTTTTACACTATAATGGTGTAAAACAAAATTATGTTGAACATTCTATTATGATATTCCCTTTGAAGTGTCAGGTGTTTAAGTTCTTGTGAAAAACTTAGAGAAAATATGATCATTAGAGGATCAATATGATTGTTAGAGGCATGCCTATAAATACCTAGTCATTTAAAGAGTTTAGACTGACTAATTTGATTTCACTATCAAATTTTCTAAAGTATAAAAAGCATGAATATCTTGTTCTTAGTTTCTTGTATTTCTTTAGATATATTCATTCTTAAGAAAACCTTTTCAGGTTGTCTCCTTAAGAAATTGTTTTGTAATTGCTTTGTGTGTTTTGATTTTTTGAATACGATCGAGGGATTCCAATTCTGGGAAGACAAAGATCTGGTATGCTTGATTGAGAGATTACGGGTATAGTAAGATAGGATCTGATCCATCAAATTGAGAGCTACTGAGGATAGGCAGACAGAGAAGTCGATCATCGTATCGATGGATCACAAGGATAGCAAGACAGAATGATCATCGTATCGAGGGTTTTCCCTAGTAAGGGAAATACATACTTTCTTATAAGTATAAAATAAGGGACCTTTATCCTATGTTATTTGTACCCTGTTATTTGGGTTAAAATAAGTGTATTCATTTGTTTTACTATTTTTATTACAAGTCTTTTATTTTTACTGTATGTAATAGAAAGTGATACTTTTATATTCATCTTTCTATTTGTATCCTGTATATCATAATCGATTTGATTATAGTACAATTATCTTACTCTATATTATTATGTGAATATGATATCACTCTAATTATGATTATATATTCTTTAAGATAGAATCACTATTTTTGTATTACTCTGATATATCGTAACCACTTTGATTATGATTCTTTCTGTATTACTTTGATTTATCATAACCGTTATGATTACGATCCTTTCTGAATTCATTTTCTACTATGAATATGATTAAACTCTAATTATGTTACCACTGCTTATTGATTATGATTCTATACACTATTAAGATAGAATTAATTTATCATTATGACCTATGGACTTACATATCACAATCTACTTGATTGCGATATTTTTATTATCATACCTAAGGGAAATGTCTGATTACCATCCAAATACTTAAGAGGTTTCGTGAATATGATTTGTTTAAATTTGTTAAACTAAGTTTCTTTTAAGGTTAAAAATGAAAGTTTTTAAACTTACAATTCACCCCCCCCCCTTGTATTTAGCCATATTCATATACATTAATATATAACAACTGGTATCATAGGAGGTTTCCACTGCTCAAATACTTTATAAACTTTTTATCTTCTCTTTAATATTACAAGTTGGTTAAATTTTGTTATAAACTTTTTGTTTATAAATACTTGTTACACTAATGTGTATTGTGGAATATAATTTTTTTATTTGTTTTAAAGATGGAAGGACTCAATGTTAGTTCAATAGATAACCTCAATCCAAATAGACCCCCTATTTTTTATGGATCCAATTATGAGTATTGGAGAGAAAGAATGAAGACATTCATTATAAATACTAGAGTTTACAATTTCATCATGTTAACTAGAGATTGAAAGATCCATGATAGGGAGGTGACTAATTTTACAAATTAGGAAATGCAAGAGTATCAATTGAATTACAGAGTTAAAAACACTTTATTACGTTCTATGACTAGAAGCATTTATAGTCAAATTTCTTCTTGTGAAGTTTCTAATAGTATTTGGAATAATTTATATATTACTCATTTTGGAACCTTAAAGGTTGTTGAAACTATAAGATCAATGGTTAGAGTTGACTATCAAGCATTTGAATTTCCTTTTAGTGAACCTGTTGAAAATTTACAACAAAGGTTTATTAAAATAGTCAATAGTATAAATCTATGGGAGATAAAGGATTAGAATATGAAATATTTTTTAAAAAAATAATTGATATCTTTCCCAATGAGTGGGAATCTAAGAAAACAGTTGTTGATGAATCAAGGAAAATAAAAAACCTTGCACTTGATGATTTATTTGAAACCCTTTTTCAATATAAGGGTATACTAAAAAGAGATGCATAGAAAGTAAAGAAAAATAATGGTGGATTTTCTTTTACTATTACTTCAAAATCGATAAAATCTCAGACTCCTAAAAAAGTGGTTAAGTCTTCTAAAAAGAAAAAAGTTATTATAAAATCATATTCAAGTGATTCTGAACATTTTGAGAATGAACAAGCTAATATTTCTATAAGGATGGACAAGATAGTTGGTAAAAATGTCTTTCAATATAGTTACAAGAAAATTAACAATGACATAAATGAAAATAAATACTCAGATGTTACTTTTTATGAGTGAAAAAGAGCTGGACATATTCGACCTGACTGTCCCAAGTTGAAAAGAAAAGACAGGAAGGATAGACATTCTGATAGGAATCAGAAGAAGTTTTATAAGTAAAAAAATAAAGTTCCTAAAGTTACTGACACTTGGAGTGCTAGTGTAGGTAATTATTTAGACAATTCCTTAGATAATTAAATTTCATATCAGAGGAATATTGGTCTTCTTACTAGAGTACCTATTGCAAATCAATATTTTATGGTCAAGGTACACACAACTGATTCCTTAACTAATATAAATTTAAATTCAAATTACCCTGATGATAATAATTCTATATATTTGGATGAATAATCTTCCCCAGTTAGTGATAATAATACTTTACCTTATTATAAATAAATTTATAGCTTTGAAAAACTTTTAGAAAATGAAAATTGTAAAGTTTGTAAAAAACTTGATAAGGCTAATGAAAAACTTGCAAAAGATAATTCAAGAATTTATATTTTAAAAAATGAAATATTGGATCTATCAAAAGATCTTGATAAATCCAATTCTAAAAAATATATTATTTCTAAAGATTTATAAAAAGTAATTTATGAAAAGGATAGTTTGAAAACTAATTTTGAGAAACTCAATTCCAAAATTAATACATATATTGATAAGAATTTAGTTATAAAACTAAAATATAAAAATTATTCACTAAAGAAACTTTTATCAAACTTTAATACTGGTAAGTAAGGTTTTGATAAAATGTATAAGAAAATTTTTCCTCATGGTACTAATTTTGGAATAGGGTATACTAATAGAAAACATGTTTTCAGTAACAATTACTTTGTTCCAAAAAGTGCACCCTTTTGTAAAAAATGAAAACGTTCTGGTCACTGGGATAAAAATTATTCCTTAAATAAATTTCAATATTTAGTTTTTCGCAAAGCCCGTTTTTCAAAACAAATGTGGATTCCTGAAATTTTGTTTTCTAACATTTATGGACCCAAGAAGGTTTGGGGTCCAAAAGTCTAATTGTTTTGTTTTCAAGAAAACAAAGGTAGTACCAACAACAAGAATACTTGGTACATGGATAGTGGTTGTTCCATATATATAAATGGACACAAATATTTCTTTGAAAATATTATCAAGATGAAAGGTGTAAAGGTTACTTTTAGAGATAATGCTCAAGGAGAGATTATCATTATAGGTAATATTTTTCTTCTCAAAAAATCTTTAATTTAAAATTTTTTGTTTGTTAAAGGTATTAATAAAAACCTTATAATCATAATTCGATGATTTTATAAAGTTTGGCTTGTGAATTTTAGGAATGATAAATGTGTAGTACACAATTCCAAATATGAATTCATTATTTCTGCCCATTGGTAGGAGAATGTTTACACACTTAACTTAGAGTACCTTATGAGTCAAGACTTACCTTATCTAAGTGAAATGGAAGATCACTTGGTTATGGAATAGAAGTTTAGGACACTGTAACATTAGAAAGTTATTTAAGCTGACTAAGAAAATAATTGTTAAGGATCTACCAAAACTTATATTTGATCCCTCAAAAATATATAACCCTTGTCAATATGGTAAGCAACATAAGTCAAGTTTTAAATCTATTAGTGAAGTCTTAAATTATGATGATTTATAGTTAGTACACATGGATTTATTTGTTCCTACACAAACTGGGATTATTGGAGGAAAATACTATGTATGTTTTTAGTTGATGATTGCACTAGATACACATGAGTCTATTTTCTAGTAAAGAAATATGAAGAATTTTTCTTTTTTAAAACTTTTGTATCCAAAGTTAAAAATGAGAAAAATATTCCATTGATAACTATTCATTGTTACCATGGTGGATAATTTTTAAATTATAATTTTGAAACTTTTTATAGTAAAAAAGGCATTAAACATAACTTTTCAGCTCCTATAACTCCTTTGCAAAATGGGGTTGTTGAAAGAATAAATTTTATTCTTCAAGAAAGAACAAGAACCATGCTGAGTTAATACTCAGTTGCTAAATATTTTTGGGTTGAAGTAGTTAGTACTGGTTTTCATACTATAAATTGATTTTTAATTTGACCTTTTATTAATAAAACTTCTTATGAGTTGTGGACAGATCAAAAACCAAAATTTTCCTAGTTAAGATTATTTTGATGCAAAGTATTCATATTGAATATGAAATATAACTTACACAAACTCACATCCAATTTTGATGAAGGTGAATTTTAGGTTATTCTACTACTTCTAAGTCATATAGAGTTTTTATATTCTTGTACTATTGAGGAAACAATACATGTTAAATTTGATGAAATTGACCCTTTTATTTTTAAACAAACCCAACCAACATCCTCATATGTGTTTTCCAAAACTGATCCTCAACATTTGTTGGAAGATTCTTCTAATAAGGAAGATACTCAAGAAATTGTTTCTAAAGTATTTACTCAGGAATATTTTCTACCTTATGTTAATGAACAGGTTTTATAAAATCTAAGTCATTTTTTTCTTAGGAATCATCCTAGTGATAGTATCATTGGTGATGTGAATCAGCTGGTTAGTACTATAAGTTATTTAAGAAATTAAGTAGAACATCTTGCTTTTCTTTTTCAATTTGAACCAGAAAATCTTGATGAGGATTTAGGTGATGAAAATTGGATTAAGGCCATGGAATATAAGCTAAATTAATTCAAAAGGAACAAAGTTTGGACCTTGGTAGAAATACCTAAAGAAACTTCAGTAATTATAGTAAAATGGGTTTTCAGAAACATGTATAATGAAAATGAAATAATTATTAGAAATAAAGAAATACTTTTTGCTAAAGGTTATAATCAAAAATAGGAAATATATTATGAAGAAACCTATTCTCAAGTAGCTGGACTTGAATCTATTCATATTCGATTATCCTTTGCAGCATTATTTAATTTTAGACTTTTTCAAATAGATATAAAGTGTGATTTCCTTAGCGATTATGTACAAGAGGAAGTTTTTTTTGAACAACCTCCTTGTTTTGAAGATGAAAAACATCTTGAATATGTTTATAAACTTAAAAAATATTTATACAAAATTAAACAATCCCCTAGAGATTGGTATGATAGATTAACATGATTTTTGTTACAAAACAATTATGTTAAGGGAACTGATGAACCAACTCTTTTTATAAAGAAAGTTAACAAAAACATTATGATTGTAAAAATATATATTGATGAAAATATATTCAGATCAAATCAAAAAAATTAATAGATTCCTTTGTGAATCTTATGAAATCTAAGTTTGAGATGGGGATGATGGGTGAGTTAACATTTTTTCTTAGCTTTTAGATTTCTCAAAAACTAGAAGGTGCTTATATATCTCAATATAAGTATATAAATTATCTTCTTAAAATGTTTGGATACAAAAACACTAAAAGTATCAGTACTCAAATTGGTACCTCAAATACAATTGATCTTGATGAATCTGGGAAACTAGTTGATCAAAAAACTTTTAGAGGTATGATAGAAAGTTTAATATACTTAACTGCTAGTCAATCGGACTTAATGTTTCCAATATGCTTATGTACAAGGTATCAAGCTAATATAAAGGAATGTCATTTAAAATTTTTAAAATGAATTTTTTATTATCTTAAGGGAATAATGTATTTAGGACTTTTCTATTCTTCTGGAAATTATTTTCAACTTCAAAAAAACTGGATGTTGATTCCAGTGGTTGTATAATGGATAGAAAAAGTACTTCTAGAACTTGTTATTTCTTAAGAGATTAATTAGTTTCTTGGTCTTGTAATAAACAATACTTGGTAGCAATTTCCACTACTGAAGCTAAATATGTAGTAGCTGGAAGTTGTTGTGCTCAAGTGTTGTTCTCAAGTGTTGTGGATGCAACACTCACTCACTGATTATGGCATGAGATTTAATAAAACTCAAATACTATGTGATAAAACTAGTGTCATTACTTTAAGTAAGAACCTTTCACATCACTCTCATGAAAAACACGTAGATATTAGGCATCACTTTCTTAGGGATCACACACTTAAAGGAGATATCATTTTCCAATTCATCATAATGCAAGAACAACTTACTGATATTTTTACAAAACCATTACATTATAATAGATTTGAATACATTAAACAAAATCTAGTGATGATCACTATAAAGTAATCATTAATGTATACTTCTTATTTAAACCATCTTCTTACATTAAGTTAATCATTTTTATAGGGGGATACATATGATTTTTCTTTTACAAAACTTTTAATTTTTCAAAATTTTAGTTTTCTAAAATTCTATCGTAATGGGTTTTATGGACTCATAATTCCTTATAAAATTATTTGAAATCAATTTTTTTGGAGTCAAATTTTTTTTGGACTTAGAAATTTTATATAATTTTTCAGACTTGGGTTTGATTCAAATCAAATTTAAATTTTCTGTATTCATGTTTTTATTTCAAATTTTTCATATTTAAATTTTTTAAAAATTATATATTATTTCTAAAACTATTGTAATCTGTTATTTTATAAAACCAAGAATAAAAAAATATAATACCAATGAGTTCACTCCAAAAGGTATTTTTATTTTCTTTATGCTCTAACACTATTCCATTATGATTAGTTTTATCCTTTTTTGTTGTTATTGTAATTTTTTCAATCATATTCACTCAATATGATAAAAAAAAGTTTTATAAAACCTCAAGAGTTTAAATTATTTAAAAAAATCCTTCTTTGAATAATTTCTCAATCGTTAGATAAGTTGGATTAAATCTCAACTGTCAGATCTTCTTGGAAGACCAACCATCACCTCAAACTTCTATATAAAGGGGGACTCCCTCATGTGTCCCACATTAGTTATCTCAAGTATTTTACCTCGAAGTTCTGCCTCATTTAAGACTCCCAATATGATTTATTCTTCATGTATGAATCTTCAATTTCAAGTCCCAAGACAATGGAACCTATGAAGGATTACAACAAGTGGTTTTTTTTCTGGAAAATTTTAGTAGTGAAAGATTTTTATGATAATTATGATTCATCTTTGAGGAGGTTAATATATTTCCAAGGTTTGAAATCACACAAAAAAATATAGATTATGATTTGTTTTACTTATATATGGTTAGATATTTTTATGCCTCTATAAATTTATTTAAATAAAATATAAAAGATATGTTTTCATTCCAAATATATGATAAATGATACAAGATGATATATAGGGAAGTTGTAGGTTTCTTAGGTATTTTAGTAGAAGGATATGATTTTTTTCCATCTCAAAAACTACCCGAGTCCATGGGTATGTTTAACAAATAATAATCCAAAAGACTTTATTTAGAAATATATCAGATGATGAACCAAGAAATTTTACACATCTCATTCTAGATCATGGGGTTTTAACCATTTGCATATAAGGGTTTATTATCCCAAGAAAGGGAGATAGAGATACTTTGAAGGTATATAATATCTTCATTTTGGATTACTTGGTCAATATGAGAAATATCAATTTGGTAGGTTTTGTTCTTTTGACAATCAAAAATATAAAATCTCATTTAATCAAGTATCAAATTATAATGTTTCTAGATTTATTAAGAAAGATTATTGAAGAAAGTATGAAACATTTCAACATTGAAAACAAATACAAGGACATTAGAGAAAATATGACATTTATTAGTGATGACACAATAAAGCGTATAAAGTATGACTTTGATACCGAATCAAAGATGTTTGTAAAGAATACTCAGCCTTCTGTTTTGGAAGTAGAACCTTCTTTAAAATCAAAGAAATCTACGAAGGTTGTGGAAAATATAAATTCTAAATCCCTTCCTCCAAAAGAAAAGAAAAAAATAAATCCTCTGATGAAGTAGTCATAGAATGGAGGAGGAAACGGGCTGAAAGAAAAGAATAAGATCCTCATATCGGACTCAACCTGGTAGAAGATTTAACTTTAAAGATCCATGGAAATGAAACTATAGAAAAATAAGAAAGATAAAAGAAATAAAAGAAGAAACTTCAAGGTTCTAATTTCATTTATTCTTTAATGAAAGGAGTAGAGGTTGTTTCTACAAATGTTATTATACCAAATTCAGATGTCGGATTTTCTTTCCAAGAAACATGTATTGTCCATACTGATGTTCCATCTATCTTAGAAAAGGGAATGGTTGTTGTGGTGGATAAATATTTGGTTCCTACTAGTAAAAAAGATTTAATATCAATAGAATAGCTTCATGAAGACTTTATTATAGAAATGGAGGAAGGGGCTGTAGATATTGATATTTTGGAAAAATCTTGTAAAGGTGTTGAAGAAGATAGTGTATTTAAAGAAATGTAAGAGTATGAATAATAAGAATAATAATTAAAAGAGGAAGAAAATCAAAATATTGATAAGGAAGATCTCTTATTCGATATGATTTCTGTAAGGAATTTACAAGATTCTTCAAAATAATTTTCTTCCTTGGTAAATCAAAAAGAGAAATCTATAAGTCAAGATAAACAGAAAATCCCATCTATTAAAGAAGTTAAATCTTTGTCCAAGAAGGATGAACAAGATCAGAACCAAAAACTAGAAGGTACTAAAGGTATTGATGTTGATTATATTGAAATTTCTGATGGAAACCAGGTTGAATAGAGAATTGAAAAGTCAGTTTCAAATAAAGACAAAGGAAAAAGAGTTCAAGTGGAAGTCAGAACATCTCATCCTAATTTTCCTAAGATTGAAATGTTGGATTTAGTGGATATGATCATAGTTAAAGGAGTTCACTATGTTTCTAAATCTTTACAGATACTTGAAGAGACAATTCATTTATTTCTCAGCCTATAATAAAATATTGATTTAGCGCAAGAAACTCAAATTCAAAAATTGAAGTCAGTTAAAGTTTTATCTTATGGAGATGTCCGGGATGAAGATGAATTGAAAATCCTTCAGGAAAGTTTTCAAGCTCACAAGAAAGATTTTAACAAATTAGTGAAGTGGTTACATAATGTTTATGTTGAGATAAAGGTAAAGGGTCAATAAATTTAAGAATTAAATAAGTATATGGATGAATCTATAGAATCATTCAATGACTTGTCAGAGAAAATGACAGAAAGGGTGAAGTTTCTAAAAGAATTCAAAAACACATTTGAAAATCATACTAAGACTATAAATGAACTGAATGGAAAGATGGGGTATTTTAACGATCAAATAAGGAGACTAAAAAAACGTAATGATGAAGTCAGTAACCTGAAAAATGAGTTTTCTCAAAGACTTCAGAACCAAGAATAAAAGATTCAAATGAAATATTAAAATATTTGGATTCCAGAGGAAAGGTTACATGATCTGGAAAATAAAAATCAGTCTTAGGAAGAGTTCATTGCAAAGCTAGAAGATGATGCAAAGGAGCTCAAAAAGTTGAAGACAATCATGAGGTCCTTAATACCGAATAAAGATTAATTTTTTCGCCAAACTCTTGTTGAAATTACTTTTTTTTTACATTTTCATCAATGAGTAACTTTTTCATCTCCTGATGAATTGTTTGATTTTCCCTCAATTCTGATTGGTTTAATGTTCTTTCATTTTTATATGATCAATTACTTCATTATATTCCTTCTTATATTTGTTTCTCTAACCCTTTTTTGGGTAGTAAAAGACTCTTCCTCATTCCTTTTTGAAAATAAAAAAGGGGGAGAATTTTATAGATAGGGGAGTTAGTCGTATTCATCATTTTATTCAAATGAGTTATAAACCTAGGGGGAGATAAGTATTACTATCTAAATTCTAATTATGATGTACCTAAAAGATAATGTACTTAATTTTTTCAAAGTTATTTCTTATTTAAGTCTTGCAGTTTGTTCTTTCTAAAAAGGGGGAGATTGTTGAGTTAAAAGTATCTTTTTGAATTTTCTATTACTTTTGTTTTGGAGATTACAAACTATTTATTAAATACTAAATTAATAACTCTTTTATGTCCAAAGTGTTTTAATAATGTTTTTAAAGAAAACATATTCTTTTATCATACTTATAAATAGTTTTAAAGTGTTTATGATTACAAACCTACATTATTCATAACAATTATCGTAATGAGCATAGATCTAATAGTGATTAGATTCACCTTTATTAAATCAGATTTAAGACTTTATGTATTGTCTTCATACTGAAAAATGTTCTTATAATTGGACTTGACATCGAAATAGATAAAACATTAGATTTATACTCCTAGAACTTATCATAATGACATATGTAAGGAAATCCATCAGATTGACTAAAGGTTAAAATATAAATACAGAAAACTATATTCTATTATATTGGAATACCTTTTATGCTTTAACGATCTAAAACAAAATGACATTGGATATTCTGTTATGATATGACCATTGAAGTGTCAGGTGTCCAAGTTATTGTGAAAAACTCGGAGAAATTATGAACTTTGGAGGATCAAGATGATTTTTGGAAGCGTGCCTATAAATACCTGGTCATTTGAAGAGTTTAGAGTGGAAAATTCAATTCACTCTCAAATTTTCTAAAGTATACAAAGTATGAATAGATTGTTCTTAGTCTCTTGTATTACTTTAGATAGATTCATTCTTAAGGAAACCTTATCAGGTTGTATCATTAATAAATTATTTTTTAATTACTTTGTGTGTTCCGATTGTGTGAATACGATCGAGGGATTACAATTCTAGGAAGACAAAGATCTGGTCTGCTTGATCGAGGGATTACGGGTATAGTAAGACTGAATCTGATCCATCAGATTGAGAGTTGCTGAGGATAGGTAGACAGATAAGTCAATCATCGTATCGAGGGATCACGAGGATAGCAAGACAGATTGATCATCGTATCAAGGTATTTCCCTGGTAAGGGAAAGACATACTTTCTTATAAGTATAAAACAAGGTAACTTTATCCTATATTATTAGTACCCTATTCTTTGGGTTAAAATAAGTGTATTCATTTGTTTTACTTGTTTTATTACAAGTATTTTATTTTTTACTATATGTAATAAAAAGTGATACTTTTATATTCATCTTTCTATTTGTATCCTGTATATCATACTAGATTTGATTATGATACAGTTGTTTTACTTTGTATTATTCTGTGAATACTATATCACTCTGATTACGATTCTATATGATTTGAGATATAATCACCACTTTTTGTATTACTCTAATATATCATAATTATTGTTATTGCAATTCTTTCTATATTACTCTGATATATTGTAACTGTTGTGATTATGATTCTTTATGTATTCATTTTCCACTATGAATATAATTAAACTCTAATTACATTACCACTTCTTATTTATTATGATTCTATGCGCTGTTAAGATAGAATCAATTTATCATTACAACCTATAGACATACATATCGAAATCTACTTTATTATGATATTTTTATTATCGAACCCAAGGGCTGAGTTCGATTACCATCCAAATACTTAATAGGTTTTTTGAATATGATTTGTTTAACTTTGTTAAACGCAGTTTCTTTTAAGGTTAAAAACTAAACTTTTTAAACTTACAATTCACCCCCCCCCCTCTCGTATTTATCCATCCTCATATACATTATGATCCAATAACTTTTCCACCTTAAGATACCAAGATTTATACTTTCTTAGTCTTATGAAAATAGGGCTTAAGATCAATCTATGTAGGTATCTTATGGTTCATTTATCTGAAATGATATAATTCCCTAATCTATCCAAATATTATTTCTATAATGTTAAACTCTAAAGACTATGTTTCTGATGATGAGGAAATAGTTGTTGATTATTGTGGTTTTTTCATTTCAAAAGTAATCTTATCAAGGATGAAGATCAGTTGGAACCCATGTAAGAAATAGTGGGTAGTTGATAATGAAAATTTGTATGTTGAGTTCAACCTGGTAGATCATCCCACTATACTAAGGTGTGTATTTGACCCTGTCTTGGAGCCAAATGAGGTTCTTGAGTACTCATATGATGTAGAAGAATATATTTCAGAAGAAAAAAGAAGTTGAAAAGTATCCTTCTGTTGATGAAGGTAGTGACCTATATTTTTCACCTCAATCACCACCAATTACATATAGAGATACTATTCCATCTAGGAGGTTTACAAAATGAAAAAGTTTGTGAAGATTGATAAAGAAGAAATAGATGTTTATGGGGAAGATCGGTTTAAAAGTAGCTCAAAGTATGATGATGAAGAGTATGGTGATGAATAATATGAAGAAGAAAATGAAGAAAATGGTAGTTTAAATGGAGATGTTGGACATTATGATGATAATTCTGACCCCAATGGTTATATCAAAAAAATCATCAGGAGAGATGTGAAGATACATGCATAACTTCTTGCTTCACCTGGTGAAGTTATAGAGAAACCAAACTTTACTAGAGAAGTGGACCCAGATCTTAAAGAGAAAGATACACATGTTGATGAGGAGAAATCCCAAACTTTGGAATTTATTTAAAAGGATAAGGCTATTGAAGGAACTAAATTGAGTTCAGTTGGTGATGGACAGACAGTTTCTGATTCTAGTATAGTTGAGCATATGGGTGTTATAGCTATTGTTGAGCAGCATGTAGTTGAATAATCAAAGAAGAAACTTTTTTAGGAATAATATGGTAATGAACAGTTTGGTGATTCATCTAATCATGAGCCTTCTATGGATAAGAATATGGAAGTTGAACCTAATAATGTTGTTCAAAAGGGGGATATTCATATGACTGAAGTACTTGCTATCAGTGAACTTGCTGGTGAACAGAATGCAGATGCTTAGACAAAAGTTGAACTGACTTTTTCACCTGCTTTTGTACCCTTTATTATTAAGCCTTCATATATTTGGATCAATCCAATAAAAATAAGAATGGGATAAGTTCAATGAGTGTCCACCAAAGGATGGTGAACCTGAGGTTCAAAAATAAAGAGATCCTAAAGGATTTATGGTGACTCAGATTCATGTTGCAGTATTATTGGAAAAGCTTACTTCTGTTAGAGAACCTGAACCTACACCTTCTTCTCATATCCTTATTTTTCTAGTTGAATTAGTCACAAGGAGTGACTTAGATGCTTTTGGTAAGAAATTTTTGCTAGATTTTGATAAGTTGTTGAAGATTCAAGCACCTATCCTGAAAAAGATTAGTGAAAATGATGCCTAGTATCTTTTTGAGTTGGTGATTCATCACACACAACCTAAAATGATAAATCACATCTAGGAGATTTAGATTAAACATAATAGGATAAGTACTAAGTTGGAATATGTAAAGGATATGATTGAAGATTTAAAGTCAACTTTTACTGCCTCTTTGGATGAGATTTTGAAAAGCCTTGAGAACGTATCCTCTGACATTCTACCTCTACAAAACCTCCTACAATTTATGTTAAACAGATCTAAACTATATTCAGAGAATAGGTTGATGTTACTTTTAAGTGTTCTTGATAGTGGAGAACCTATCATACCATTGGAGATTCTGAGAAAGTTTGAGTATGGTACTAAGAATGATTACATAATGATCAGATCATATATCAAGGATATTAATGTTGATTGAGAAACAATTACTAAATCTATCAAATACTATCTCTCCTAAATTTATACTAAGGATTCCATGGATGAAAACTTCAATTTTTTTGCTGAGAATTTTTGAATTCCACCTATGACCCAGGATTTTAAGGATCAAGTTCGACATTTTAAGTAGATGACTCCCATGTTAAATTGATTTTTAGAGGAAAAATGAGACTTCTTCATTGAAATGGAAAGAGGTGGTCAAATTAAGACATCATTAGACCATGATTCACCACCAGATCAACTCACCACCAGAGCGAGACACCGTTAGTGGGGTTGTAAATGAGATCAAGTACTCATGAGCTACCTAGTCTTGGCTCGATAGATACTCGAACTCGGCTTAGTTTTTTTCGAGTTAGGCTTGAGATTGATCTACTCGAGTACTAACTTGATTCAAGTTCGAGTATTATAACAACATAATCGAGTATCTCACAAGATTAATCGAGCATCTAATTTTTTAATATATGTTTTTTTATTCTATATATATTTATTTTATTTCGATCTTGAGATTTCGATTTAGAGCTCAATATTTTGATGTCAAGTACAAATTCAAGTTTGAGCTCAAATTTGAGCTATATTTTTGTAATTAAAATTTTGAAAAAGTGTTCCAATCGAACCAAGTCAAGACTAATCGAGTGATTGCTCGAACCCGAGTCGAGATCGAGCTCGAGTTCGAGCTAGGAAATTAATACTTAGTGGATAATCGATCCAAGCTCAAGAACTGAGTTCAAGTACCGAACTCGAGCTTGAGTATTGAGATAATCAGCTCGGCTTGACTTGATTACACCCATAACTGTTAGACCATGAGTCGCTGCTAGATCGAATCACCACCAGTCTATAACACCACCACTATTTTCTTAACTTGTACTTATTTTGAATTATTTATAACGTCTATATTATTAAAGTTAATTCCAATTGATATTTTAAGGATTGTCTCTTAAATGATCGACAAAATGCATTGAAGAGGGTGTTAGACATATAGTATGAGGAAGCAGAGAGGATCTAGATATTCTTGTTTCTACTGATAAAAAGAGAAACACACTTCCTCATGTATAGAGGTGAATTCTCATGATAAATAGACAAATAGAAATTTGAGATCTCACAGTTACAAAACACACACATTGAGATGGAGAGCTAAACCACTACATCCTATAATCACTCGATTGAGGAAGTTGAACCTCATACACATCAACTGCTTTCCCCCAGTCAATAATAAGAGTTTGCAACACTTTTTTCTTCTGAATATTTCAATAGAACTTGATTCAAGTTTTTTTATTAATCAAATCAATGATTCATGAGCTGCACTGCATACAGACCAAGCACTTCAACTTTTTTCACTCTTAGTTGCTCTGTTCTATTTACATTATTTTATATTTCGAGCAGTGTGTCTATGCATACTCTATTTTATCACACACACGTTGTCTACTACTACAAACTGGAAGATACTTGATATCTTCTCAATCCTATTTTATTTTTTCCCATGAAAACTATGGTAGAGGTCCCTCTTTGGAATGTTTCTTTTATACTCGCGTATAATTATGGAAGAGGTCGTGTGTGACCTGGAAAGTTGTAAACTATTCTAAAACCTGATTCAGATTGTAGATAAAAATCTTTGTTTTATATAAACTGTTTGATGGTAGGTTATCACCAAGTGGAGAGGACTAAGTCTCGGCTTGATATTGAACCAAATTTTTTCAAATTTCTATTGTGTGTTTTATTTTTTTTTACCTTAAATTTATTCTTTAAAAATGAAATTTTCTTTAAACTATAAAAAAAATATATACATTGATAGTTAACCTTAATTAGTGTTTTTATAAGTTTTAAATTGAGTAAATTGACTTCAAAGGACTAGGTAATATTGAATATTACTTACCCGAGAACTAATCAATCTTTAAGAAATGTTTTAAAAAATTGGATCTTATAATGATCTATTATTTTGGTTAACTGGGACATTTTTAAATTAATTGGGGGCATCTTTTTAAATCCATTTTGAACAAAAAATTTTATTGGGTACTCAATTCATCCCACTCTTTTAACACCCCAAGATTTCATAGTATGTTATCTCTTCAAAGTAATTCAATAACCTGTGTTACACGCAACACTGAGTTCGAGCACACCACAACTTACCAAACTAGTCGTTCAAAAAGAGGTTATGAATAGTATTAACTGAATTTTGAATTTTATATACTCCATATAATTTTAGAATCCATATTATGTGTTTCTTAGACATAATATAAGAACAAATTCATTTTTTTCAAGTAAAATAAGTATTTTTTCAAAAAATGCAATTTTACCGCCTTTTAATGGTGAACCCTTTTTAAAACCAATATATGACAATTTTATATATTCAATTTAATGAAATTAAATTCTTATTTATAAGAGGGACATAAAAATTTAGTTTTCATAAATTTTTGGTATTTTTCTTATAACTTCCATATTTTGATGAATAGTGAAAATACTAAATTTTAATTAAAAACAAATTTTTTAATCAAAACAATTTATAGTGTTAAATTATGAATTTTAATGGTTTGTAAGTATAATTATATTATATTTTTATCATTTAATACAATGTGGGTCATTATAATTAATTTTACATTTAAATTTGGCATAAACACATGTCAATCTTTTGATAGTTTTTACTTTTTAAAAACCCGCATTTTGGTTTTGACGAAGGGAATTAATTTTAAATTAATTAATGAAACTTCTATATTTTTAATTTGGTAAAATAGAATTCATTTTTGAATTCAGAATATCAAAATTATCTTAGGGTGAATTTTTTGTATTTTTCTAAAAATATTAAATTTTTGATGAATAGTGAAAAACACTATGTTATTGTTTAAAACCAACTTTTTATTTAAATAATTATTTATTTTATTTAAATTTATTTTAATTAAAAATATATATATAATACCTATATAATTTAAATGTAATTAATTGTATTCTTTTTATAATAAAATTAGATGTATAAAATTTTATTGAACTTTTTAACGTCTTTTACCCACCTTCTAGGCACATTTGCAAATTTGCATAAAACGTAATTTTACTGCTTCTGTGAATTGAATTTCAAAAATCAAAGAGACACGGTTGACATAAGTAAGTAAAATATGGTTCAATAAGATGAAAATAATTTTTTTGTGAATAGTAACTTTTGACTTTTATTTACCACGGTTAAAAGAAAATAGGGTAACTAAAGGTAAAAATGATATTATAATTACCCTAACACATGTCCTAATTCTATTGAATAAGTTTATTTCTACCAAAACCAACCATAGGAATAACATATGATCCTTTTGGTTCACATGGATTAGATTAGGATATTTATTATTATTTTATTTAAAGAAGAGTTAAAAGTGTTAAATTCAAAGTTTAATAACTAAACCATTTTTAATATAGGGTTATATATAAGATAAATTTGACTATGAATATTCATTAGAAAGATAAAAATATTTCCTACATAATGGTATTTTATTTATAATTTTTATATATTAAATAATTAAATTTATTTATGACACAATGATGATGCAGTAATTACTTTAGATTAAAATAATTAATATTATAAATATAAAAATAAATATAAATTGATAATTTTCATGCCATACACGAATTTTCTAGGTTAATATGACATTTTAGGGTTGATTAATTTTTTTTTTTAAAGTGATAAAGTTTTTATGACTTTAACAAAAACAAAATACCAAATAGTGTCAAAATTGACATAAATGAGTTTTTAAAACAAATACTATATTATTAATGGATATAATGTTTTTAAAAATATAAGGTTCAGAAAAAGTACTTAGATAAGGTTAGATATATCAATAATGAACCACTTGGGGTTATCTTGGCTTTTTATAGTAAGTTTATTAACCATTTATTATAATAATACAAGAGGACATGGTAAAAGTTAAACTATTTAACTAAGAGTTAAATCTAAAATATAGGGTTAATATGGTGACCTAAACTTGTATAAAACCTATTGGTTGAGATAATTTAGACCCATACCCACATTATATTTTAAATAAATCAATTTTTATCCATTACAAACCAAAAATAATTTTATAATAAAATAATATTTCAAACTTTTCTTAAAGTGACCCTCACCTCTCTTATAAAATGGTACTTCACCTTCTCTCAAAATCACACCTCCAAATCCATTTGTCTTGGAAAAAACCTAACCAAATATCCTGTCAAATTCCCTAAATTCATTCTATAGGACTTACCTTGAGTCAAAATCCAACCTAAGGAGCCCTTTTGTTCAAATCAAAAGGAAACACCCATCGAAGAGGTAATTATTTTATCGCCTCTTTCAAAGTTCTTTTCTTCTTCCACTTTATCTTTCTTTGTTATTTACATACCAAAATAATAAATACATTACCTTATAAATACTTTTATGTTATTGTAAATATTTTACAACCATACTCATTATTCTATCCATCCTATGAATGATAATGTCACCATGTGTGCGTACGTACGGCTTATCGTCTCCACGTCGTGGTGTAATTTTTTATTCAAAAATATGTTATTTGGATTGATATAATGATGAGTAATATGTATATAAATAATGAAAATAACATGATAATTTCTATTTAAAATTAATATATCATCCAATTCCACTCCTTTTAATCATTAAGTAAATGATATCGTCGCTCGTGTGTACGTACGGCTTACCGTCTCCAAGACGTGATGAGATTCATTTCCAGGTTCACCATTCAACGATGATTATAAAAATATATATTATTAATAAGTATGTAATATATGATATAATAATTCTACTGGATATATATATATATATACTTACATATATCTTATTCACTTACTTTCGTTCAATACGATATGAAAACGGAAACAACGTTTATGCGTACGTACGACCTACCATCTCCATAAATGGTGTTTTCCATTTCATATATCTATCTATTATACATATTTATATTCTAAATATATATTATATATAAATAATGTTTTATATTCTTGAATTATTTAAATTATGATCTAAATGATATGATCAAGAATAACAAGTTAAAACACGTACGATAAAGAAAACGATTATTACCCGAAATGTTAATTTAACATGGAAATCATTATTAAATGGGTAGTATAAAGTCATAAATGAATAATATATGATATAATAAATATTAATATGGTTCTGGTATAATTTAATAACATACTATGGTCATTATACAGGAGGTTAAACGTACCCTCGACCAAAGGATAGTGAAAGGTAAGGGTTAATTCTTCAATCTCATTATTATCCAAGATTGTTTATGTGTATGTTTTTACTGTGACATATTTATTATCCATGTCCATGTTTCATAAAATAGTTTTCAAAATGATTCTTTTTAAGGTACTCTTTAACTAAAACATCATTTTAAATGTTTTAAATATTTATTATTATAAATCTTTCTCATTAATTTTCATGTTTTCAAAAAGGTTTTAAGGATTTATTTATATGGACATGAATGTTTTAAAATGTTAATTCCTTTAAAAAGTTTCAAAGTGGTATGGGACACTTTGATTCAAAAATATATTTTAAAATTATTCCTTTATAAATTGTATTACTTTTAAATTATTTAATGAAAAGAGTGTATTTCACTCAAAGAGTTTTACTAATCATTTTCAACTATATCAACATCCTTTACTGGATATTATTCTTGATTGAGGTTGATTTATTATAATACAATATTCCATATTTTATTTAATGAGTTATGATATTTTTTACTATGGATGTGATTTTTTTATACCATTCATGGTTTATGGCTAAAGTATTGACATTTCGTATGCTCGTTTTAATACGAATGTTTATGTTATGTTTCAACATTTTCATACGAGGAATGCAATGGACTTAGTAAGTGACGGGTGGGGCCCACTATAGCCCCTCGATTCATCGATAGGTCTCATGAGATAAACTAGTGTCTTGGCACAAGGCCTTGACAAAAATTTTATTTGTAGTCTTGGTATGAGGCCTTGACTATGTAGTAATGATATCTGGCATTAGGCATTCCTTCATTATGAAATTAATTATTACATATGATTATTAGACTAGTAGAATACCCATGTGCATGTTTATATGGTAATGTTAGATTTATTTTCTCCCTATTATGTTCATGTTTATGTTTAAAAGGCTGTTGTTTTTATTACACATCTTGCCTTAAAAGTTTATAGATTCTGCTAAATTATTTACCCCTACTGAGCATCTGACCTCACCCCTTTCTTATTTTTATTTTCCTAGTATTTCAAGAAGTGTATTATGTTTGATATGTAGGGTTAAGATAGGGGAATAATGGCATTCTCAATGGATTATTTATGTTTTTTTTATGTTTGAATGTGTAATGTAGTGTTCATGTATGTAATCTATTTTCCAAGACTACTAAACTGATCGGTCCTTTGGGACTTGATTCCTTGTAATCATGCCAATGTATTAAAATAATGCACCTGCTCTAGGATTATGGGGTCGGGGTGTTACAGTTGGTATCATAGGAAGTTTAGTACAAACCTTAGAAACTAGATTTATAAAAACACTGATTAGAGAACATTTCCCTAAGATAGATTTTGAGGATTAGTATAGAAGAACATCTTAGAATTTTTGTAATGTAGAGATTTTGTGTATTTTCCAAGCAATACATCCTTGAATGGATGCGAGTAGGTAGAGGTGGCTTTGGCATAGATGTACCTAGGAGTGAAAACTCCGACAAGGAGTTTTGGGCTTGACCCAGGGTATCCTGGTACACGATAACGGGTCTTGTTGTACTCTTGGTTAGGACACTTCTGGGGGATATGCTTAAGATAACTCACATTTTCTTTACAAGCCATTATGAAGGATTTAGGATTAAATAATTCCTCAAAGAAAATATTTTTTTATGATTATAGATTATATGCATAATCTTTTCAATTTACATTAGGTATTTTACAAGTTTGGAATTATGCATTGTGATTCGTAAACTAACCTAGTGTATGTCATTTTTTAGAAATGGTTCTCAGTAAGAGGAATGAGAACTCCAACAATACGCATGATCCAAAGAGTAAGAAGTATCATATCTTTCATGGTATTAAGAAAACATTTAGAAGGGAAATAGCCTCCCATGTATTCTCATCGTATCAAGAAATAGTATCATGTGTTAATAAGATAAGTAAATAATTCTCTGAGTCCTATGGCTTTGAAGGGAAGCAAGAGAAGAAAAGAAAGGTAGAGATAAAGATGTATAAAGGGAATAGGGGAAAGAATTATTTTTCCATATGTGATAACTGTGGAAAAATCACCTTGTTAAATGCTTGAAGGGAATGGGAGTTTGTTATAAGTGTGGAGAAGAAGGGCACCAAGTACGTGATTGCAAGGGTAAGAAAAAGGTTTCAAATGTACAATGCTTCATCTGCAAGGAGTTGGGACACTATGCAAATCAATGTCCCAATCATCAAAGTATGACCCAAATGATGCTATTGGATAATAATCAAGTTATGATACTGCCACAAATGAAGAGGAATGAATAGTGTTATTATGTTTTTTTTAAATAATTATTTCATTTGAGTGTTGTATCAACGATGTACTGGTTATATGAATTATGGAAATAAATAAGGATTGTACTGCAGTACTATTTCATTGAGGATTTGAGATTATATGTTTCTAAGAAAAGTGACTCAATAGCAAGTTAGACTTTTTGAAAAATACATTGTTGAAGGAAATATAAACCTTAATATGGTTCTGATACTGAGGTAGTGATTTTGGAATAAGATATGATTGATTTGGATAAATTATATTTGATATTCTTGACTACTTTGAAACTAATTAATTGTTTTTTTATTACATTATTGTTGGAGTTTACAAAATTTTTGGATATAATGAGTATATCTAGTATTATATAAGGAATAAGGGAGCATAAATGTAATCAATAAGATTTTATGGTAATTTAGGGTGTTACTGTGTTTTAAAAGAAAACATGATGAAGGTATTCACATGTTATTACGTGGAAAAAAGATCTTCATTGTGTTTACCTTCCTTATAAATTTTGGACTGTGAGTTTGGACAGAAGTATTTTGGATAAGTCTAAAAGTTGGAATGGATTAATTTTTACATTGGATAATATTGTTAAGGTTAAATAATTTCTTAAGATTATTTTTGTATTGTTATAAAAAGGACAACTCGGAGGTCGGGCAACAACCCATCGCTTCCGGCAAGGCCGCTAGACTTGAACCCACAACTGAAGGGCAACAAGGGTGCATCACCTACCACTGGCCTATGTGATGTCCTGATTTGTATAATGTAGTTTTTTTAAATAGTGTGACAAATTAATTATAAATTAATTATTTTTTTAACCCTATATGATTAGGATAAATAGAATATTTTTGAATTATATTATCTTTTGGAGTGAAAGATGAGTTTGTGGTAGGAATTAGTTGAAGGATGAAACTCTACTTGTCAAGTATATTTTTTAATCTTATTCTATGAATAAATTAATTCTTAATATTTAGGGAAAGGATCTTAAAACCAACAATGTGTTATCCTGATACCTTATGTTTTGTTGAACCGATGATATTTTAAATCATCATAGATTGATGGCTTTGAGGCCCTCAATTTTACACTTGTTTGTGATTGATGGCCTCAATCACTCCCTATAAATATTTACGTTTTTTCCTCCAATTATGTGTCTATAATTTCCATCAATGTTCTTCTAATCGAGATCATAATTTGGTGGTGACTTTTTCATTTCCCTTCCCCTCTTATTAAGACTAAATTTTATTAACCCAATTTTCGATGTGGGTTTTTCACAAAGGTATTTTTATATTTTTACCCTTTTATTTTCAAAGAATAATTTAAAATTGTGAGGAAATAATTTATTGAAGGAGGGTAGAATGTAACACCCCCAAGATTTCATAGTATGTTATCTCTTCAAAGTAATTCAATAACTTGCGGTACACGCAACACTGAGTTCAAGCGCACCATGACTTACCAAAATAGTCATTCAAAAAGCGTTTATGAATAGTATTAACTGAATATTGAATTTTATATACTCCATATAATTTTAGAATCCATATTATGTGTTTCTTAGAGATAATATAATAACAAATTCATTTTTTTTAGATAAAAGAAGTATTTTCCAAAAAATGAAATTTTACTGCCTTTTAATGGTGAACCCTTTTTAAAACAAATATTTGACACTTTTATATATTCAATTTAATGAAATTAAATTCTTCTTTATAATCAGGACATAAAAATTTAGTTTGAATAAATTTTTAGTACTTTTCTGATAACTTTCATATTTTGACGAATAGTGAAAATACTAAATTTTAATTAAAAACAACTTTTTTAATAGAAATAATTTATAGTGTTAAATTATGAATTTTAATGGTTTTAAAGTATAATTAGATTATATTTTTATCATTTAATATAATTTAGGTCATTATAAGTAATTTTACATTTAAATTTTACATAAACATGTGTCAATCTTTTAATAGTTTTTACTTTTTAAAAACTTGCTTTTTGGTTTTGACAACGGGAATTAATTTTAAATTAATTAATGAAAATTATATGTTTTTAATTTGGTAAAATAGATTTCATTTTTGAATTCGGAATATCAAAATTATCTTAGGGTGAATTTTTGATATTTTTCTGAAAACATTAAATTTTTTATGAATAGTGAAAGCACTACGTTATTGTTTAAACCCGACTTTTTATTTAAATAGTTACTTATTTTATTTTAATTTATTTTAATTAAAAATAGATATATAATACCTATATAAGTTCAATTTAATTAATTGTAGTCATTTTATAATAAAATTAGATGTATAAAATTTTATTGAACTTTTTAACGTCTTTTACCCACCTTTTAGGCACATTTGCAAATTTGCATAAAAAGTAATTTTAAAACATCTTTGAATTGGATTTAAAAACTATGAGAGACAAGTTTTACATTAGTAAGTAATATGTGGTTCAATAAGATGAATTTTTTTTGGTGAATAGTAACTTTTGACTTTTATTTACCACGATTAAAAGTAAATAGGGTAATTAAAGGTAAAAATGATATTATAATTACCCTAACACATGTCATAATTCTATTGGATAAGTGTATTTAGACCAAAACTGACCTTAGGAATAAAATATGATACTTTTGGTTCACATGGATTAGATTAGGGCATTTATTATTATTTTATTTAAAGAAGAGTTAAAAGCATTAAATTCAAAGTTTAATAACTAAACCATTTTTAATATAGAGTTATACATAATATAAATTAAACTATAAATATTAATTATAAAGATAAAAATATTTCCTACATAATGGTATTTTATTTATAATTTTTAGATATTAAATAATTAAATTTATTTATGACACAATAATGATGCAGTAATTACTTTATCAATGAAAGATTGAAATAATTGATATTATAAATATAAAAATAAATGTAAATTGAGGATTTTTATTCCATAAACTAATTTTTTAGGTTAATTTGACATTTTAGGGTTGATTTTTTTTTTGAAGTGATAAAGTTTTTATGACTTTAAGAAAACAAAATACCAAATAGTGTCAAAATTGACATAAATAGTTTTTAAAACAAATACTATATTATTAATTGATATAATATTTATAAATATCTAAGGTTCGGCCAAAGTACTTAGATAAGGTTAGATATATCAATAATGAACCACTTGGGGTTCTCTTGGCTTTTTATAGTAAGTTTATTAACCATTTATTATAATAATACAAGAGAATATGGTAAAAGTTAAACTATTTAACTAAGAGTTAAATCTAAAAGATAGGGTTAATATAGTGACCTAAACTTGTCTAAAACCTATTAGTTGAGAGTATTTAGACTCATAACCACCTTATATTTGAAATAAATCAATTTTTAGGCATTAGAAACTGAAAATGATTTTATAATAAAATAATATTTTAAACTTTTCCTAAAGTGACTCTCACCTCTCTTATAAAAAGGTATTTCTCCTTCTCTCAAAATCACACCTCCAAATCCATTTGGCTCAGACAAACCCTGCCCAAATATCCTCCCAACTTCCCTAAATTCATCATAGATTCCTTCCCTTAATCATAAAGCCAACCTAATGAGCCCTTTTGTTCAAATCAAAAGGAAACACTCATAGAAGAGGTAATTATTTTATCACCTCTTTCAAAGTTCTTTTCTTCTTCCACTTTATCTTTATTTGTTATTTAAATACCAAAATAATAAATATAGTACCTTCTATATACTTTGATTTTGTTATAAATATGTTACAACCATACTCATTATTCTATTCATCCTATGAATGATAATGTCACCATGCGTACGTACGTACGACTTACCGTATCCACGTCGTGGTGTAATTTGTTATTCAACACTGTATTATTTGGATTGATATAATGATGAGTAATATGTATATAAATAATGAAAATAACATGATAATTTCTCTGTAAAATTAATATACCATCCAATTCCACTCCTTTTAATCATTAAGGAAATGATATTTTCGCTTGTGTGTGCGTACGACTTACCGTCTCCACGACGCGATGAGATTCATTTCCAAGTTCACCATTAAACGATGATTATAAAAATATATATTATTAATAAATATGTAATATATGAAATAATAATTCTACTTGAGATATATGTATGTGTGTGTGTGTGTGTGTTTGTATGTATGTATGTATGTACTTATATATATCGTATTCACTTACTTTCGTTCAATACGATAAGAAAACGGAAACAGCGTTTATGCATACGTACGGCCTACCGTCTCCATAAACGGTGTTTTTCATTTCATATATCTATCTATTATACATATTTATATTCTAAATATATATTATATATAAATAATTTTTTATATTCTGAAAGTATTTAAATCATGATCTAAATGATACAATCAAGAATAACAAGTTAAAACATGTACGATAAAGAAAGCGATTATTACCTGAAATGTTAATTTAACATGGAAATAATTATTAAATTGGTAGTATAAAGTCATAAATGAATCATGTATGATATAATAAATATTAATATGGTTCTAGTATAATTTAATAACATACTATGGTCATTATACAGGAGGTTAAACGTACCCTCGACCAAATGAAAGTGCAAGGTAAGGGTTAATTGCTCAATCTCATTATTATCTGAGGTTGTTTATGTGTATGTTTTTAATGGTACATATTTATTATCCATGTCCATGTTTCATAAAATAGTTTTCAAAAGTATTCTTTTTAAGGTACTCTTTAACTAAAACATCATTTTAAATGTTTTAAATATTTATTCTTCTAAATATTTCTCATTAATTTCTATGTTTTCAAAATGGTTTTAAGAATTTATTTATATGGACATGAATGTTTTAAAATGTTAATTACTTTAAAAAGTTTCAAAGTGGTATGGGACACTTTGATTCAAAAATATCTTTTAAATGTCTTCCTTTATAAATTGTGTGACTTTTAAATGATTTCATGAAAAATGGGTATTTCACTCAAAGAGTTTTACTGATCATTTTAAACTATATCAACATCATTTACTAGATATTATTCTTGATTGAGGTTGATTTATTATAATAAAATCTTCCATATTTTATTGAATGAGTTATGATATGTTTTACTGTAGATGTGATGTTTTTATACCATTCATGGTTTATGGATAAAGTATTGACATTTTGTATTCTAGTTTTAATATGAATGTTTATGTTATGTTACAACATTTTCATATGAGGAATGAAATGGACTTAGTAAGTGACGGGTGGGGCCCACTATATCCCCTTGATGCATCAGTAGGCCTCCTGAGACAAACTAGTGTCTTGGTATAAGTCCTTGACAAAAAAATTATTTGTACTCTTGGCACAAGCCCTTGACTATGTAGTAATGATGTCCGACATTAGGCATTACCTCATTATGAAATTAATTATTACATGTGATTATTCGACTAGTAGAATAGCCATGTGCATGTTTATATGGTAATGTTTGATTTATTTTCTCCATATTATGTTCATGTTTATGTTTAAAAGGGTGTTGTTTTTATTATACATCTTGCCTTAAAAGTTTATAGCTTTTGCTAAATTATTTACCCCTACTGAGAATCTGAACTCACCCCTTTCTTATGTTTTGTTTTCCCAGAATTCCAAGAATTGTATTATGTTTGATATGTAGGGTTAAGATAGGGGAATAATGGCATTCTCAATGGATTATTTGTGTTTTGTTTTATGTTTGAATGTGTAATGTAACGTTCATGTATGTAATCTATTTTCCAAGACTACTAAACTGATCGGTCCTTCGGGACTTGATTCCTTATAATCATGCCAATGTATTAAAATAATGCACCTACTATGGGATTTTGGGGTCAGGGCGTTACACCTCTTGAGTTACTTACTTTAACCAACAAAAAGCATAGAACTTCATGTATGAGAAAACATTATTATATCCACCACCTCAGTAATTTCACTTAAGAATGCTATCAAATGAAAATATGTATATGTTTTATCCTCATGTATCACATTAGAAATTCTTAAAACATAATAAATGCACTAAATTTATTTAGTTATTAATTTCTTGGCATGCTTTTAATTTATCAATTAATTTATACATATTCCCTTTTTATTATTTATAATCATTCAAAACATTGCATAATAATCATGCATCAAATTTAATTAATAATATTTAGAACTTATTATGCTTCATATATCATAAAAAATAGATTATAATGATTTCATAATAATTTATTAACAATCTTAGATATGCTACTACTATAACTCATTATGTTCTTACTGGTTAAGGAGATAAAAACATAAACATACTTTTCAAAATATTCCTTACTTGGTAGACATGTGTCATAACATTTCATATTAAAAAAAATTAAATTCAAAATCATGATGATAAAAAAATACCTAAATTTCTTACATTTAAAATCCCATAGGTTAGAAAACCTTAAAATGAAAACCTTTTTAATCCTCCTTCATAACAAGGTATTTATCAAAATCCACTTTTTTGAAAACACTTCCAATATTGTTGGTCCCAGTGGAAAACTCAATAGGGGTTGAATTGAGTTTCTAATAAAATTTATATTTAAAAAACAATTTAAAATATAAATCCTACAATTTAATAAAAATGACTAGTTATTCAAAATTGTAGAAATATATAATTTGATTTTTCAAATAGCTTCTTAAAAGTGGGAACAAGGCTCGATTAAATTAATTTTTAAAGTACTTAAAATTTTGAAACTAATTTACTTAACCAAACACTGTATATAAAACAAAAATTAAGATTAAAAATTTGAGTAAAATTTTATTATCATAAACAACCAACAGAAACAATTTTTGATATAAATAATGAAAACAAAGCATATAAATAACATAGTGAAAATTTAACAAGGGGTTCAGTCTCAAGATGATACTTAATCCCCTATACGTAGAAATTAAAAAATTTCAAATAGTTTATTATAAAATAAACTGATCCACAACCTGGATTGGGTTTTACAAACAATGGCACACAAGTTTATTCATGCACAAAGCCTCTTCTATAGTTAAGTGTTGGATAAAACAAGTACAGGTCACACATAAACTCTTATACAGTAGTTCATGGTAATATAAGTGAAATAATTGATAGAGTATCAAGCGATCTACAATTTAGCACAAGATATTTTTTTATAGATAAACAAATCAAAATAAAAACACAACATGAAAGAAAATCATAAACAGAAAGAGATAGATATGAAAAATGTGAAGATGTGGTGCAACTCAATCTAATCATATTTAGTTGTTTAGGATTCTATGAATTTTTCTTTGAAAGGATTCAACCAAGATTTCATATAAAGTGCAGAAAAGTAGAATGACACAAGGTGTTCTAAATGATTCCCATGTGTTGCATAGGTGCACATGTATGTTCCTCTATTGTTATTTTTTATGATAGAACATCATCACATCCTATGTTTTGAAACTCTTCTCACATGATTGGATTGCTCTTATTAAAATGATCTTCATCGATAAGTATTCATTAGATAAAAATAAATTTAATATTAAATGCACTAATGCTTATTTTAATTCTTTAAAAACTTGTCATTGGAGATTTGAAATGCTACATGAGAACGACCTAGCCGATTGGTCACGTATGAATTTTGTAGAGTCGGACCACATAGATGATTGGTCACATAGTTGATTTGTAGAGGTTCACCATAGTTCATTCATGTAGTTGATTTCTATATAGGTGATCTCATCAACTCAGGCGATTCTATGACGTAGTTGAATGCTCACATAGACCTTTTTCATGTAACTGATTTACTAATGGCGTGGCATGAAAACTAGACACAGTTAGTTCATTCCTTTATGTGGTCGGCTCATTTGACCTTGCAGTAGGTTTATGACTTCATACAGTCACTAAAATAATAGACACAGATATTATATTAGGTTATAAAATAATTATGTATATCTTGGCATGGCAACTTGTTTTCTTCATGTGGTAGATAGTTTATTTTACACGATCACTTTACTAATTCACATAGTTAGGTACATGGTAAGGTCAAATATAACATGCAGTAAGGTGACATGGTCGCTTGGCCTTCACATGGTAATGTGTCGCGGTATTCTCTAGACTTATGATTTTTTGCAAGTGTTATCCAAAAAATCATTTACTAAAATAAAACATAAAATTCATCAGTAACATTATAATCATGATTTGGGATAAATCAAATAAGGATGTGTTGGACTAAGTCATCAATATCCCCTTTTTTATGATCACAAATCATGACATTTAAATTGAAATGAATTTCACATAATAAAATTATATTTGCAGAGGATTAAAATAGTTGTTTATAAATTTACTAAAATCATGAAAAAATTTCCAATGAATTTTATTTATTTTAATTTATCACTACTCGTTAAATTTACTCCCCATTTTTGGATTATCAAAAAGTCAAGGAAAGGAAAAATAAGAGCAGTAATAATATAAACAAATGATAATATCATTTGATGGAAGGATAAGATCCTTCCATGAATCGACGTGGGAGCATAGGTAGTCTGAGGAGCATATGAGGATTACAAAATGTACAAAAAGTCCACTACTTCATTATCACTACTCATTAATATATCAAAATAGATTGCAAAAGGATTAAAAAAAGTACAAAAAGTTCCTATCAAAGATCCTAATATGAATCCAAATGAGGGATATTTATGATATATGAAGGAAGGATAATATCATTGGATTTATAAGTATACATGGGAGAAGAGGTAGTCTAAGGAGTATATGAGGAAGGAGGCTCGCCAATGAATAGACATTTTTAAACAAGTCTGAATTTCTAAAATGCTTGAGTAGGAGTCAGGCCAAAAGGAATGATGGTATAGGAGGTAGTGGGTAGGAATAAAGGAATGGTTGAAGGATCTGGTAAAATTTTCTAGGAAGTGTAGATATATGGTTCCATCAACATGGTAAAATCACAAAATTTTTGAGAATAATGCTCTAGAGCCTAAAGGAAATCATCTCAATTCTCCATGAAATCTTCCAAAACTGGATTTATATCCTGATATTCTCAACTTGAGACTTAAAATATTGAGTCATATATGGTAACTTCAAGTCTAAATCAAGAGTTCTAAACATCCATTTTATATCCTAATTTGTGAAGATCCTTCTCAGGTAATAATCAATTGTTCTCTTGATGGTTTCTCTATCTTGACCAGCTTGCTTGGCATCCTCTAAAACTACTACCAAGGTCTTGGAAACATGGGTTTTAAACCCATAAAACACAAATTATCTGGTCATTATAATCTCATAAAACATAGGGGTCCCCTTTAGATCCTTCTAAGTTATCCCCAACTACATTAAATTAAATAGACTTATCTCATTCCGGATCATCCTTGTGAGTTATTTTAGCTTCTTCATAAGGAGAAACGTCATCATCTAAATACTCAATTGCTTCGTCAGGTTCAATATATGAATCCACCAAATCTCTATGTATAATAGGGTATTTAACTAGATTAAACATTCCATATAGTTTTTATGAGTTAACCACCCATTCCTTTTTTCATGGGTTCTATTTTACTCTCATTTGCTTAATTTTTTTTGAGTAAGATAGAATTATTCAAACAAAGTATTTTTTCCTCCCCCTAAGAAACTAATTCTTTGTACTCTAGAAAGTTTGAAATAATATTAGGATAAGGTAAACAACTAAACCTTTAAGCCGACATACACAACTTAAATATATGTCTCATGACATGTCAACAGAAATAGATTTGAATATCATTCTTCATCGAAAATGAGAAAAATAGATCTTAATGCCTCAGGATGTAGAAATACCATTTTCTTGTACATATCAAATGTTGAATGAACTTCACTAGCATACTTCATTCACCATTAAACTCAATAGCTAATGGTATCTTATGGGTTATATTCCCAATAAGTTCAGCTAAATCATCCTGAAACTTGAAATGAGCATGATTAATAGAATAAGATATTTCATGATCCTAATATTATTCTTTGTACGACACACCCAAACACTCTTCCCAACATTTTGAGGATAAATTTAGAACTTCACCACTAACCATTATTCTAAAAAACTCTTTTCTCACTAAGGAAAAACTCTATGTGTTCATAAAAATCCTTCACAAGTTTCAGAAAAAAAAGGACTACAATTTTTTCTAAACAAGTGGCCCATACTTAATTTTGAATTGTATTCCATACTAACAATATACTTGAGTGAAACCAAAATGCATCAACTTCTTTTTCTATTTAAACTAGATGTCCTATGAGATGTGCATTATTTATCTTTACATATGTACTCATGCCTAGGGGTGTAATCGAGTTGAGTCAAGCCGAGTATCTCAGTACTTGAGCTCGAGATCGGTACTTGAACTCGGTGCTCGAGCTCAACTCAGTGGTCAACTGATTATTAATTTCCTAACTCGATATCAATATTTATCTTGACTTAATTTCAAGAAATCATTCTATTAGTATTTACTCGGTTCTATTAGGACACTTTTTCAGAATTTTAATTACAAAATATAGCTCGAATTTGAGCTCAAACTTGAATTTTTACTCGAGATCAAAAGCTCAAGCTCAAAATTAAATATATATATATATAATAAAAATATATATATATTAAAAAAAATATACTCTATTATCCTCACGAGCTACTTGATTATGTTTTTATAATACTCAAACTCAACTCGAGTTAGTACTCGATTAGCTCGAGCTCGAGCTCAACTCGAAAAAAAAACTGAGTCGAGTTCGAGTATCTATCAAGATGATCTCGAATACCTCATGGGTACTCAAGCTCATTTATAGCACCACTCATTCCACCCTATAATTTATTTGATTTATTATTAGGATATGGATGGACATGAGGCGCGATTTCAGGTGTGCGTTTCACTTTCGACATTTTCAGTTCAGTTCAAGTTTTTTAGAGGTTTAGATATGGGAGGAAAATAGAGAGGTTCAAGTTGGAGATATTGAGAGGTTCAATACAGGAGAAAACAATTCATTCAAAATATTTCAAAAGGATGTAGGAGATTTATTGGAAAAGAAAGTTGTCGATTTAGATTCTGATTCAAATTGTAATTTAAATCATTTAGGGATTAAAATAATAATAAATAGAAAAAAAATCCCACCAAACAATTTTCACATAAAATCCAAAGGAAACAGACACATTAGGTATGATAAAAACATGACTAAGATGTTCATGGTAGGTATACAAACTTCATGAACTACACTTCATAGTTACTTCAAAAAATCTCATAAAACAGAAGCTAAACAAAACTTAAATAAATAAAAAGGATATAATTTAATTAAAATAATTAGTCATAATTTATCATACCCAATTAATTTATAATATAATTGATTCTCTCAACATTCAATGGTTTTTTAAATATATCAGTAAGTTGGTGTCCAGTACCAATGAACTCAAGAGTTACATTACCTTTTTGAAAATGATCTCTCAAAAAGTGATGTCTTATTTCAATGTGATTTGTTTTAGAATGAGATATAGGATTCTTAGAAATATTTATCACACTTGTATTATCATAATTTATAGTCTCATGATGGAATTGATATCTTTAGTCAATTAATGTATGTTTCATCCATGGAATTTGTGCACAACAACTACCTGTAGTTATTTACTCGGTTTCAATGGTGGATAATGTAACGGAATTCTATTTCTTACTGCACCATGACACTAAAGACTTTCCCAAAAAGTGACATGTTCTATAATTTTTTTTATATCTAAAATATAGTCACAAAAATCATCATCCAAATAACTCATTAAGTCAAATGATTATCCTCTAGGATAAAACAGTCCTAAATTGGTTATACCTTTGAGGTATTTGAAAATTCTTTTGACTATAGGTAAATGTGACTCTTTTATATTTTCTTGAAAATGAGTACACATACACACAATAAACATTATATCTGGTTGGATAGAAGTTAATTATAGTAAGCTTCCAATCATACCTCTGTAAGTGGTTTGATCAACCAATTTCCTAGTTTCATTAAGATCCAATTTACAGCTAGTAATCATGGGAGTATCACTACCTTTAGTATTGTCCATAAAAACATTTTAAAAGATATTTAGTGTACTTTATTTGATTTAAATTAATTCTATATTTATTTTGAAAAATATTAAAAATAAGGAAGAATTTAATTTCACCCATAAAATTCTTTCATATTCACTTTGCATTATTTTTTAAAACTTGCTACATAAATAATTTATTGAAGATTTAAATATAATATCATCAATATATATTTTTACAACTAAAAAATATTTTGAAATTATTTTTATAAATAAAGTAGGTTCAGTTATACCTTTAGTAAAACCTTTGGAAATTAAAAATGAGTTGATTTGATCACACCAAGCTCTAGGTTCTTATTTTAAACCGTATAAATCTTTTGTTAATTTAAAAAAATAATTTGAAAATTAGGGCTTTAAAATATGGTGGGATATTCTAGAAAAACATCCTCAACAATATAACCATTTAAAAATTCACTATTGACATCCATTTGATATATTTTTAAATTCAAATGTGTTACATAAGAAAGAAACATTCTAATGAATTCAAGTCTAGAAATTAGAGAAAAGGTTTTCTCATAGTCAATAACTTCTTCTTGACTATGTCCTTATGTAACCAGTCTAGCTTTATTTATAAATATTATGTCTAAATCATCAACCTTGTTTCTAAACACCCATTTAGTGCCAATAGTTAGGTAGTCCTTGGGTCTTTCAACTAGTTCTCAGAGTCTATTTATTTAAAACTAGTTTAACTCTTCTTGCATTTTTATTACCCAAAATTTTCTCATTAATTTCTTTTATTATGTTCTTAGGTTCTAGCTATGATAAGAAATTTTTATGTTCAACATGGTTTCTAAAATAATCTCTTGTCTAAGTTCCTTTATCTAGATCACCTACAACTTCATCTAAGGTATGATATCTAAGATTCATAATTACTTTAGGGAGAGAATTATTAGTTACTTCATTATCTTCTATATATTCAGGTTCAAACTATTCATCATAAATAGGATAATTCTTTATAGGAGTTTTGGAAAAATTAATGTCCAGATTGGAAAGATCATCTTCTAAATTTTCTAAAGAGCTCTTAGATTCATGTGAATCTATTTTATCAAACTTGACATGTGTAGATTCTTACACAATCTTAGTCCTTCTATTAAACACCATATATGATTTACTAGATGTATAATATCCAAGGAGAATTTATTCATCACTCTTGGATGAAAATTTTTATAGATTCTATTTTGTGTTGAGTATTAAGACTTTACAACCAAAAACTCTAAAGTAATTTACCTTTGGTTTTCTACCATTCCATAATTCATAAGGGGTATTCTTTAAAAGAGTTATAATTAAATCTCTATTAATTATATATCAATCTATATTTATATATTATTTCAAAAAAATAGGTAAATCATACTCATTGATCCTGGTCCAGGTAATTTCTTGAAGGGTTTTATTTTTTCTCTGTACAACACCATTCTATTGTGGGGTTCTTGGAGAAGAAAAGTTATGAATATATCCATGTTGTGAGCATGATGATTCAAACTCTTAATTTTAAAATTCATAGACATGATCACTTCTTAATGTTTTAATTCTAAGTCCACTAAGATTTTCTACAAATCTAGCATATTTCAAAAAATAACAAAGATGTTCACTTTTATGAGTAAGGAAAAACAATCATATATATCTTGAATAATCATCCACTATAACATAATCATAATGTTTTTATGCTAAACTAGAAACTCTATAGGGTATAAATAAATCCATGTAAACCAACTCTAAAGTTTGATAAGTTGAAACTTCTTTCTTTGATTTAAAATATAGTTTTTGCGTCTTTACCTTTTGATAGGGATTATAGACTTTGTCTGTTAAGAATTCTAGTTTGGGTAGATATTCAACTAAACCTTTCCTATTTAGATTTCTAAGTGATTGGATATTGAAATATTCTATTCTCTTATGCTAAAGTAAATATTATTTGTGAAAGACACTTAAAAAATAAACATTCTGAGAAAATAAGGAGTTTAAATCTATAGCATAAACATTTTCATTTCTTAGGGTAGTAAAAACTAAAGTATATTTAGAGTCAAAAACTTTACAATCATTTTTTTCAAAATTAACATGAAAACCATCATCACTTAACTGAGATATTCTAAGCATGTTATATTTTAGTCCATCTATAAATAAAACTTTAGAAATTAAGATTGTACTAGAGTTACTGATTTGGCCAAGTTCAATTATTTTTCCTTTAGCATTATCACCAAAAGTGACATGCCCAGTATCCGCTTTGATCATGTTTTTTAAGCTTGAGTAGTATCCATTCATATGTTCAGAACATCAACTATCTAGATACCATTGTTTCTTACTATATATCTTTAAGTAGGTTTCCTATAAAATAGATCTAAAGCAAAAATGATTTTGGTACCCATATTTTCTTAGTTCTAGAGATGTTATTAATAAGTGATTTAGGAATCCATAATTTTTTAATTGGTTTACTATAAGAATACCTTAGAATTTCATAAATAAATACTTTATTATTTCCTACTAAATAAGAACTGATAAATTTATTTTTATAAATTCTTCTATGTCCAGGTTGATATCTTATTCCAGTAGTATACTTAGGTGAAGTCTTTTTTTCCAAGCATCTAGGTTAATTTTTATCTTCTATTAGTGAAACTATATGGATATTTCTTCAATTTCTCATTAGATAATTTAATATCATTATTTTCCTTAATCAATTGATCATTTTTATATTTTTTTATACTAAGATTTGTTTTAAAGTGTTTAGACATCGCATGTTGCTTCTTTAAACTTTTATATTTATCTTTTAATTAATTAAAAGTGTCTTCAATCATGTTACAATATTCAAATAATTCATCATTGTACATATCCTCATCATTATTTTTAGTCTCATAATTTTTTGAAATATGAGTAGGAGAAGCGGGAAAAATATTTGATACCTCGAATGTGTTTATCATGAAACACATATTAGATTTATAATTTCTTTCTTATCTGCTCGAGTTTGATTCACTTGAACTATACTTAGAGGCACTTCAAGTGTATTTCATAGTCTTTTTATATCTCTTGTATTTTTCCTCATAATTTTTCTTATATTTTAACTTGGTATAGTCTGATTTGATGTATCCTTTTCTCTCATACTCATAGTAGATTACTTCATTTGTTAAATCATTCATCCTCTAATATTTTCTCTAGTGTCCCATATTATTATACTTACCTCTTTAATTTTGTTTCTTGAAGAATTTATTATTTTTGTAGAACTTTTTAAATTGTCTGGATAAATGTGCTATCTCTTCATCACTATTTTATTCTTCATCATCATTGTAACTTTAAACCTTGATATTTTATTTTTTTTATTTGAGTCAGAAGTCTTAAAAGCTACTGAACTTTTATTTGGTTCATATTCTTCTTATTTATTTACTTTAAGTTCCTCCTCATACATCATGAGATTTCCAATAATCTCTTTCACTGGTAACTTACTTATATCACATTATTCCCTCATGGAAACCGAAGTTACTCTCCACCTGTCTGGTAAATATCTAAGCAGGCGCATCACTTGATCCTTATCAACAATTAGTTTCCCAATAGAATGCATCATGTTCACAATTTCATTGAACCTGAGATGCATATCAGAAATAGTCTCATCAAATTTCATCTTGAATGTATTATATTTGATAGTGTAAGTATTTAATAACATTTCTTCAACATATGTAGTTCCTTCATGATAAATAGCCAGTGTCTTGAAAATTTAAAAAATAGTAGTTCAAGAAGATATTATATTCAATTATTCATATCCTAAGGCACAATATAAAGCATTAGTAGCTTTATAGTTGCGTTCATAGGTAGTCTTAGTGTCATAAATCTAATCTCTTCTATATGCCTTAGGTAATTCATATTTGTTCTCAATAAAAATCCAAATATCAAACCCCATAATTTCTAAATGGATTTTCATTTTAATCTTCCATTAATAATAATTATTTCCATTAAAATAAGGAGATTGATTATTAGTGGTTACTTCTTGTATATTATCATCCATAAATAATTAAATTTAGAAATGACATAAATTTAAGATATTTAAATACAACTAGATCATGGTTAAAAGATATTTTTATAATTCAATTTGATACCGAATTTCGGTCCTAGTGTAAAACTCAAGAGGGACTGAATTGAATTTCCAATAAAATTTATATTTAAAATAAAATTTAAAATCCAAATCCCCCCAATTTGATAAAAATGCCAAGTTAATCAAAATTGTAAAAATATATAATTTTATTTTTCAAATAGATTCTAAAAAATGGGATCAAGTCTCAATTAAAATAACTTTAAAAGTACTTAAACTTTTTAAACTAATTTGATTAACCAAACATTGTATATAAAATAAAAATTATGATTAATTATTAGAACAAAATTTTGTTTTCGTAAACAACCAACATAAAAAAAATTAAGATAAATAATGAAAACAATGCTTATAAAGCACACAATATAATTTTAACAAGGGGTTGTGTCTCAAGTTGAGACTTAATCAACTCCACTTGGAAATAACCTACTACCAATTAATTCATTATAAAATAAAATAATCCATAACTTGGATCAAGTTTTACAAACAACAGCACACAAGGTTGTACAAGTACAAAGCCTCTTCCATAGTTAAGTGTGGGATAAAATAAGTAAAATTCACACACAACCTCTTCCATAGTTTTTTGTGGTAATACAGGTGAAATAATTAGGAGATTATCAAGTAATATTCAGTTTAGCATAGTAGACTATGTTTTACAAATAAATAGAGATAAACAAAAACACAACTCTAAAGAAAATCATAAATAGAAAGAACAAGAGATGGTAGATGTGAAGATTTGGTGCAACTCAATCTTACCAGCTTTGGTTGTTCAAGATTCTATGATTTTTTAATTGAAAGGCTTCAAATGATATTTCATGGGAAGTTTAGAAAAATAGATCATCGTAAAGTGTTCTGAATGATTCCTCTATGTAGCATAAGTGTACGCATATGTTCCTCTATTTTTTTTTGTGAGAGCACGTATTCACTACCTATGTTCTGCAACTCTTATCACATGATCAGATTGATCTTCTTAAAATTATCTTCATCCAAAAGTCATAATTGGAGAATAATAAATGCAATATTAAATGCACTAAAACTTCTTTAATGCTTTAAAAACTAGTTGTTGGAGATTTAAAATGCTCTGCAAGAACGACATAGTCGATTGTTTATGTATGTGTTTTGCAGAGGTAGACCACATAGTTGATTGGTCACATAGCTGATTTGCAGAAGTAGACCACATATCCAGTTTATTCATGTAATTGATTTCTATGTAGGTAATCTCGTCAAAATGGGCTATTCCACAACGTAGTTGAATGATCATATAGGCCTTTTTCACATAGCCTATTTATTGAAGGCATGGCATGGAAACTTAACATGGTCAGTTCATTCCTTCATGAAGTCATCTCAATTTGATCTCATGGTAGGTTCATGACTTCATGTGGTAAGTTGTTTCTTTTTGTGGTCGCTATAATAATAGACACGATTAGTATATTACATTATGAAATAATTATACATACCTTGGCACGGTAACTTTTTTTCTTCATACGGTAGGTATTTTCCTTTACACAATCATTGCACTGATTCACATGCTCAGGTACACTGTGAGGTGAAATATAATGTGCGGTAAGGTGACACAGCTACTTGATGTTCACATGGTAAGGTGGTATGGTAAGCTTGAGACTTATCCATTTTATCAAGTGTTGGACAAAAAATAAATTACTAATAGAAAAAATGAAATTCATCGATAACATTATAAACATGATTTGGGATCATTAAAATAAGGAGGTTATGGTCTAATCCAAAAAATATATTTTCAAAAATTGATTTTAAAATAAATTCATGTTTCATGGAAGAACTATAATTGTTTATTTAACAAAACAAGTTACTACAAAAAATCAGTTTTTTTCAAAAATATTTTATTACTAATCAAACAATTAAACTGAACAATAATTTAACTAATTTAATTCATCGTGCATTAAAAAATTTAAATAATCCACCCACCATTGTGATTTAAAACTCAAACATGTTTCATGTTAAACCAATTGATAATTTTGAGAAATTTAAAACATTCCAAGCATGGTATCTAACATTCCATATTTAACATGCTTTGTGTGATAACTCACATAAATAGATAAGTTACTTACTTTTATAAAATTATTTTTATTAAAATAACATTTCTCTACCATGCTCTTTACCAAGTTAATATCAATACACATAACTTCAAAATTGGAGAACCCAATTTAACATATGAAATGTTTCATGAACAAAACATGAGGTTGGAATAATCCACTTTACCAAGTGATAAAATTTTTCCCAAGTTTGTTAGAAAAACTTTATTTACTCGAAGCACACTCATGTAAAAATTTACAAGGGATTTAATGTTCCATTTACCATTTACTATAGGTGCATTTAATTACTTTCAAGAGTTTTAAATTAACACACATAATATTCTTTAACCAACACAAGCACTTACATCAACATAAGAAAGGTTTCTGCAAGCATAAAAATAAAAGGAACTCACCCACTACACTATGATATTTTTCTCTTTGGGTGGAACTGACTTGCTTACATGATTTTAAAACACATCATGAAAAATAGCATGTCATGATAGGTTATGTGTCCCCTCTCTTCATATGCTCGAGGCCATAACACATGTTACTAGTATAAGAGAGATCCATTCTAGTAATATAAGCACACAATACCATAACCACATCATAAACAAAGTCACATGCACAACCAACAATATATAATAATTTAATTCACAACATAGAGAAAAATTAATTAAATACTAGGTAGAAAATAAATTAAAGATAAAACATACATTATTCTCCTTCCCTGAACCAGGTCTCATATCACCTGGACAAAGTGAAGAGTATATTGGTTAAATTAAAGGAATACACACAAAAACCTCTTCCCTTAGGCCAAATCTCCACCACATTGGGCCCAATAGAAGAGTATAGTATTCATATGATGATGATAACCCCCCCCAGACTATATCTTCACAACATCAATCCCGAGGAGAGAGTTGTAGAATAGTATGAATAGGGTTAGAGAAACCCTTTCCCCGGAACATATCTCCATATCAATACTAGACCCTGGGAATGAGTTATAATTATTATCTCTGAAGGCAATTAGGTGTAGGTTAGAAACTAAAGTTTGAATTGGTACAAACAATCTTAGATTAAGTATTTAATAGGTGGGTTTCAATTAAGTGAATGAGGAGGTTTCCCTACATTCATTCTAAAGGGATAATAATCAAAGAATTGTGATAATATTGGTTATTCACTTCAAGGTTCTAACAATATAAGGGTTCTGGGATCAATAAGGTAATTCAAAGGTCTCGCCACATATCAAGAGAAGATATTAGAAATACTATAACATAGGGAAAACATCATCAGTCAAAAAGATACCTTTTCGGTCAAAGAAGGAAACTCGACCGGAAAATTAATCTTATAACTTCCCTCACAAAATAGTTGACTCCTCACATACCCTAAAGAACAAGAACCACCACTTTCAAGTTGTCCTACCCAGCATCGTCATAGTTAATGAAACCCAATGCTCTCCCTGATCATGAATCAAACCGAAGGATATCTCCACCACCTCAAACCATCTTCAGTCCCATGATCTAAAATATTTTGGGACCAAGTTAGATAAAGAAGGAAGTAAGAAGAGTTTGCTTTTACAGAGTGTTGTATTTTGTTTCAAAGAAGATAAATCAATTCACTTTGTAAAGGACATGAATTTAGACAATTGTTGAGCTGATCTTAAGTTCAAATCACATGTATCAAAGGTGATACATTGTCTACAACAATAAAGAATGGTGGTAAACCAGACGATGCTTTGCTGATATGTATTTCACAAATATCATAAGTTGGGAGAACTTGTGATGAAATCTTTATAAAGGAAAGGGGTAGAAACGATGATGCCATCCATATACATTTTTGATTGGAAAGAATGATGTTGTTGGAAGATAGGGAAGTTTTAGTACTTCCCATTGAAAATCTGACAATGCTAAAGCTATTCGATCAAAGGATACATATCTTGATAGTGGATTTTGTGATGAAAGCTGGAGAATGGTTATGGAATGTAGTGAATAGAGAAATGAAAAAGTAATGTACAATCTAGAGGTGGCACAAAAGAACGTTTTAAGGTGGTGCCATTTTCCAGTGTTTTCCAAATTTTAGGGCCTGAAAATCGAAAGATGAAGAAATGTGTTTTTGGAAAAGGGTGTTGCGTGCAAGTTTGAAGATGAATTGGTATGTTGCGCACAAGTGGAGTTCCATGATCCGAACATCAAAATATGGAAAAGGAGATGCTTGTGTGAAATATTGGTTTTTGTGCGCAAGATTGGTTTTTGCACGCAAGAATGAAGAGAGTTTGGAATCTTACGCGCAAGGCATGATTCGAGGTCCAAACTTCAAAAAATGGAAAATTCATGAAGTGCGCGAAAGATTCAAGAAGTGCGTGAAAGATAAGGTTGTCATGAAAGAGACTTATGCGCTCAATGCGACGTTAAATGGGGTTTTGCGCAACGCATCAGGATCTTGCGCGACACATTAGGGTTTTTGCGCGCAGGGGTCGATGAGGTCTATAAATAAGAGTCAACCCCCTCACATTGTGTGGGATCGAAACTTAGAGAAATATCAAGCTCTAAGGTGTGAAATAATTTTAAGTAAAGGGAAGTGTGTGAAAGAAATAGAGTTACGTTCAAGAAAGAGAAGTTGCGTGTAAGAAGAGAGTTGTGTGTAAGATTGAAGTTGTGCGAAGAGGTGTTTCACGACAAAAGTAAAATCTTGCGCGCATGGCATAAAAGTTGCGTGTAAGACATCTATAGGGGTGCGTGAAAGATTTGGGGTCTTCACATGTATTCAGTTGTGTGTAAGGAAGTTTTTACTAGCTTTTGGGCAGGAAAGTGAAGAGTTATACTTCAGAGAATACACCTGTTCAATTGTAAAGAAGCACTGAAATAATGTAATTCCCTATTTGTGCTAAGAGGGTGTACACGCACTTACGTATTGTTTTCCAAGTGCTACACGAGTTTAAGGGTATATCATACTCGTTGTATTCCACATCAAAGGATTGTTTTCTAGTGGATTATGTGGTATTGGATTGTTTTTTTACCATACCAAGGACGTAGCTACTCTTGTTGAGTAGTGAACCTTGTAAATCTTGTGTTCCTGTGGTTGTGTGTGTTCAGTAGGGAAGAAACTCTTTAACATGAGGGAAAATTTGTTTTAAAAGGAAACATAAAAAGAAAAAGATATCACTAATTCACCCCCTCCCCCTCTCAGTGATACTTGGATCCTGACTGGGAACTTCAGAATAGACCTCTCAAACTTTTTTAAACTCTAGTTCTAGAACTCTTGGAGTGTCCTCCTCTAAGAGTTTTCATTAAAAACCTCCACCTTATGGAAATTTTCTGGCACATGTTGTTGAACATCTTTGGTGTGAACCCGATAGGGACGTCATCCTGGAGCCACTCCTACAAAAGAACAAACATAAAGGACTCTTAACTTGGGACAAATATTATTTAAGGTTAGTTAATTATTTCATTTTTAACTTATTTCCCATTTCCTATCCAGTTTAAACACAAAATTCATACAAATATGATACATGATCCTTTCCTAAGTCTCTACCCCTTAAGTATCATCACTTCACTTAGCATGTCTAGTAAACTTAAAGGTCCTTCCATTTGATCATATGGGAACCTAAAATATCGTGTCCTAGCTAGTGTCCCTTGTTTATAACATGTACTAAGACTAGCTAATATTGTTTCCCTACCAACTCATGCATCTTCACTAGTACCTAACTCCAAACTCCATTCCATCTCTCAACCATCACTTGTGATATCACTTTATCATAGCCCTCTCCCACGATAGGTACCCTACTGGGATAGTAATGGATAAAGAGTGATAATTATGCCCAAAGACTGCCTTCAATAGATCATGGGTGTCACAAACCAACCTGGGTCAACCCTGAACCGGTCACTCAAGCCGGTATGCGGTAAGTCCCGAAGGGAGTTCCGGATCTCCACGGGCTGGCAATTAGTGTCGGACATCAAAATTTAACCATTGGGAATGATTTGGCCCATGAACAAAAGATAACCAAATAAATAAATACTGATGATAAAAATAAAAACTACCAATAGAAAGAAAATAAAACCGCACATACCTTCATGTGACCATCCAGGTCACCACCCAACCAAAGACCAACCTTGCTCCAATAATGAGAAACTCATCCAGGAGAGACCGAGTAAAGGGAACCTGCAATTAAAATGATAAAATAGGCGTGAGCATTAAATTTCTCGGTAGGGATGCCAAAAGTGAACCACAGAATCCAAGAGTTTTCCTTCCCAAAACAATATAATGACACAATTTTGAAATACAGATATAAAATTATAGTTTTCATATTTTAAAATAAGAAACATGTTTTTCCCATTTAAAAATCCAATACACGCTACATACCATTTCCAAAACCATTTGCCATTTTACAAAAAAAACCCAAAACAAAAGATACCAAAGTTGGGCTAAAGTATAATAGGTAAATAGTGCAAGCTAGAAATAAAATGGTACAATATAAATTAAACAAGAAATATAAATGGTTAAGTAATAATGAGTGATCCTAAACATCCCTATAAGACTATTGGATATACTCGGTTCAGAACCACCTGTCGGCGTATGGTGAAGCTCCTAAGTCTATAACCAAATGGCCAACCAAAACTGACCAAATCTAGGGGGTACCAACCCATCTAATCGGGTTTGATCAGCAATCATCACCCGATCATCTGAAATATGCTCAGGAACCCATGGTGGTTATAGTAATACTGTGTAAGTGGGAGGCTCTCGCACGCGTGACTCGTCTTACTTGTCATCACCACACTTGCCTACGCCTACCCCAAATATGGACACCCTATATAATAACCCATAAAGGGACGTCCCTCCTAGAGTGGTGCCCACTATATATATATATATATATATATATATATACACACACACAAACATGTATACGCCATATCATCCAAGGTTTTAATCGGGTCGTCACATCACATAAACTTTTAAACCATTTCACAAGCACATTATGTTGTCAACCGGGCGCTTACACTTTCAAGGTGTCATAAGGTGCCAACCAGGTATTTATAACATATAACCATTTAAAACTTTTTACAAAACAATAAGGTTTCCAAATAGGCACACAGTTCTCAAAACACAATCATTTCAAAGAGTCAACACAAAAATTACACTAGAGTTGGAAGTACCAAACGGGTCTTTAGGTCGACATGTCCGATGCCTTTACTCAAAACATCTTGAAAACACTTCTTTTATATTCACCAAGCCAAATGGGCCCTTAATCCTAACATTCATCGAAACACACACTAAAGGCCAAACGGGCACACCCTTTGAGATTACATTTCAAACCTTTTATAAAAGCCACACAAAGAACCAAACCTTATTTAGGAAACAATAACCATTTAGAAAACCAAGGTTTTAAGAAAACACTATTTTAAAGGTGTCATCTTCATTTAAGGGCACATTTATGTGTTCACCTAGTACACCCATGAATGTGCTAACATCCAATGGCTCAGCAATAGCCATGATAACATTTCAAAACCATTTTCACAAGGACACCAATTGCTCTGAAATCAATTCCAACCATTCACATCATTAAAAATAGAACAACCCATCCCCTTAAAGCCATAAAACCCTTTCAAAAACAATTAAATACACCCACCAAGCTATACCATCACCAAATTCACACACAACAATTCCATCACAACATAAGGATAACTAAGAATTTCATATAACCCCCAAATTCACCTCACAAGAACAATGGAATTCAAAATAAACACCCTAGTCATTTCACATAAATATCCTTGAAAACCTAATTTTAGCAAACCAAATAAATTCCAAAATGCTATATTAAATGAAACAAGGGTTCCATAGTGGTGTGAATTAAATTAATAAATTTATTTAAAACACCAAGAATCAAAGAAATGCTTTAGGAAAGAAAAACATGGAAACACCTACCTCAAACTAAGAGTGGACGTGATAGAACTTCAATAAAAGGAGGAACAATGCCCCGAAGACCAAACACACACCCTAGAGAATGAGAAAAACGTGTGAAACACAACCTGCGGTATTAGGATTTAGCCAAATTATATAAAACACCAATGATTGAATGAGAAGAAAAAAAGAACACAAACCGGAGTAGGGGGGTTTGACGCTCACAAGGGAGATGGAAAAAGGAGGGGAGGCATTGCGTCATTGCTGGACACCAGAGATGAGGGCCAGCGAGGGGAGGTGTTCGACTGGAGAAGGCCATCGTACCAAGTGTGCACTACTGGTGTAGGGGTGTGTGGGTCGTCTAGCTGGAGCGGCGAGGAGGAGGGCGGACCAGGAGGGGGTGCGGCTGCTGGCCGGAGTGGCGAGGGGCGAGGCTGGAGTGCGGAGGGCAAGGCTGGAGCACGGAGGGGCGAGGGAAGAGAACCGGGGGAGGGGGCGCTGCAGTTGTGCAGTAGTAAGGGGGGCGAGGCGCACCTCGCACCTAGAAGGAAAAGGGGGGCGACACCCCCCTAGGGTTACAACCCCATTTTTATATCTTATAATATTAATAATATTACACTAATAATAATTATAATAATAATAATAATACAATAAAAATAATAATAATAATAAATAAAAAACAAAAACAACAACATATTATTATTATTATTATTATCAAACAATCTTTTAAATTTTTATTTCATTTTATTTATCTTATTCTTGTTTTATTTTATTCCATTTTCCATTTCATTTTATTTCCCATGCAATCGTCACTACAAAATATTTGACTTTTTCCAACAAAAATTTAATGACATGTAATATATTTGTTGGTAAAAACAAGTAATTCCAACAGATATTAAGTTTTATTGGTATTAATTTTGACTACCAACACTTGTTTTTACCAACAAATATATCCGTTGATATTGATGGTTCAATGCCAACGAATCTTTTATCGACAATTATATCTGTTGCATTATCATACTAATACTAACCTTTTTTTACGAACACATGAATCTATTATTAATAATAATCATTACCAACAAATCAATTTCCATAAAAAAATTGATACAACACTCTATTAAATAACAAATATTTTATTAATAACCAATTAAGTAAAACCTATTTTATATACAAATTTTTATTTTTATAATCAAAGTCAATATATATTTAGTGGGGTAATATTAAAAACGATATTGATTTCAATTTTCAATTTTATCCAGATGTTAATAATGTTTATATTTTTCAATTTTATCCACCGACACACCTCACCACCATTTTTGTTTCCTACCGTCATTATTGCCTACGACGGAATCTCGTCGCCCTTCGTTGAAGTTTCCCGCGACTTGTATCACCGCTCCTCCCATTTTCACATCACCATCGACGAATCCCGCAGTCCCCAAAAGTCACCTGCACCAGATTCGCCGTCATCATCCAGTGTCGTCACGAATCACCTGCACCGAACACGCATCACCGCTGATTCCCTCCTGTCATCATCGCCTGCACCAGACAACCAATCACCGCCTGTGGCATCCATTCCCACTGCTAGACATCATTCGAAAATATTTTCGTATATGTATCCATCCCAGCCCCCAACCCATACCGACCCCGATCATTTCGGTTCCCTACAAGGTACATTTGAAACCCTACATCAATTTATCAGATACCACATGATTCAATATCATTTTTTTAATCAATTGAGTGAAATACTGATGTTTTATTTCAAATAGATCTCATTTCATTCTATTTCACAAGTCCTAGGTTGTATTTAGCTATCCTTTTGTTGATTTCATCCTTCGTGAAGGTTCTCTAAACACACTTACAAAAATTCACCTCCTCCATGGCCATGTACATCTGGTACTAAGACAACAACGAACCTTTAGCAGTCCAAATCTTCGACTCATGGGCCACAAAGCTCGGCCCAAGTTCAGCCTGTCGTACCTAATATTGATCGTGGAGGTGGTTAAATAGGCCTATCCTCACCTTCTAGTCACAAATGTAAGGTGTCTATCCCCCCATGTTTAAAAAAAAAGGTTTTGTTCATATTTACGCATTTTTTGGGTTCTGTTATGACTGTCAGTGCGTGTTTATTTTGGTTCTTTGTGGTGGAGTGTTGGTACTAATGACATATTATTCTTTATATAGGGTTTTTATCTGGTTGGTATGAAATAGATAGGTGGGATAGGGCCGTATGATATTGATGCTACTAGAGTATCGATGAAGCTGAAGATTGGCTGGGTGTTGATGAGCATCACTGGAAATGTTGAAAACATCTCCATAAATGACATAAGTGTCACTTAGTAGGATGTTGATATTATATATCAATATAACTTTAATAGTATGTCCATGCCTTCTAGCATCTTGTGACTTAAATAGTCATGCTATTGCTTGATTTATTTTTTCAGTTATGCATTTTCATCATAGCTTATTATACTCATTGAAAACTGTATTTTTAATGTCATGGTATTTTGATCTGCTTTAATGGTCATGCTGAATGAGACAAACCTAGGAAGCACCTCATGCATTGGTTTTCATCACATGAGAGTTGTGTTGACCTTTGTCAAGCTATTGAAAAAAAGTCCAAATAGATGTGTCTTTTGGCATTGAATGGTCTTGAACATGAATTTCATAATTTGCATTGTGGTTTTGACACAATCCTTCAGTTGGAGAGAATGATTGTCTTAAATTAAAACCACCAAGGTGTGATCCACTAGATGCAGAATATCATATAATTTTTATATATTCCCTTCGGGGAATGTCACATGAATTCCTCAGACTCCACACACACACAAACAGACTTCAATCAATTGTTTAGTTGTTTTAGGTTCTCTTACTGTAAAACATCCTTTGATGGTCCAGACATCTATCATGATTTATATGTTGACATGCAACAATTATTCAAGTTCTTTCTACATAGTATACTATTCTTTATTTTTAATATCATAGTAGATTGTTCTGCATTAATATCATATTAAGACTATTCTGCATTAATAGTCATGTATTTTTGGTGTAAATGCTCAATGACTTTTAATTGTATTTATGTGTGTTTTATGTTGTGTGGGAATTAAAGAGAAACACTTTTATTAGTAGACCTTGGACTCTACTTGTCAACATATTCTGATATTTTCAGGGTTTTCCCTCAATGAACTTTGACAGAAGTGTTCAGGTTTTTTATTGGTTGGGTTTTCCTTTTTTTTCTCTATCCCTGGACATAATTTATTTTAAAAGTTTAATTTCTTTAAGAATTACATGTTATGGGCCTTTAAAATAATTTGTTTTATGTGATTTTTTCATCAAATATTTTTTTTCCATTGGATACAATTTCATTTTCCAATTCTAATACCCACTCATATACCACTTCATCAAGTCCAAATGTGTATTGGATGAATCTATTTAGATAATTGATGTCACTGATGTAATCCCATTTCCATTGTGATTGTATATCTTTTCATGATTTAATCCACCATGAATTGGTGAGGTGGCTAGGCAGAGAATGAATTGATTATGGGTGATATCTATATTAGTGCCATCATTTTTTTTGTATGAACATTCTGCATTCTAACCATGCAGAGGATCCCCTTTTACCCAAGCATTTTTTGTTGAATTTATTTACATATTTTTATGGTTTCACATTCTCGCGATGAGAAAATATACCTAATTAAGTTATCCCTTGGCACACTATCATTACTAATTTCTGACAAACAATTCCAATAGGAACCCCTCTTTAGCGCAATGGGCCTTATGCAATGCATGTAGATCTTGGTGGTGGAAAATGGGGATGTTTGTAAATTGCACACCCATACATGCACATTTTGAAATAGATAATTTGAGCACTACATGATTCCTAGAGTGAAGACCATTTCTATCAAGAATGAAGAAGTTAAACTTTTTTAAAAATGCAATATAATTATGGTGTGTAAGTGGAAGTAGTTCCCAATGACGGTTATGGTTTCCAAATATATCTGGTTGAAGACACAGGTAACAGATCAGGTTCAGGTTCATCCATATCTGACTCTGAGAGTTTATGTCAGTTTGGTTTTGTTGAGGCAACCAATTTCATAGGTGGGTCATATCCTTTTTTTACTTTGTTTCTTCCCCTTTTTGTCTTTTTAACTCATGTATGAGAAAACTTTTATATGGTGAAAAGTGGAAGTACATACTTCTAAGAGGCTTATATTTTTGGACAAACTTCCTCAAACATAAATATTTACATTGTAGGCATTACTAATTTCCATCATCATTTTCAAAAAAATGTATTTTACATCGTTGATGGTTGTGAGGGGAGCTTCTACAACTCTGAGGAAGAAATTGGATGTGGGGGTTATTCTTTATTAGAGCATTTTAGGGCTGGTTGCTCAAATTTTCTTTCCAATGGGTTTTTTCACTGAATCAGTATCTTTTATTTCAGGGTTAAAACCTGGCAATGTAGTTAGGAGTTTTTTTTTAATTTGACTGGCGTGTTTAGAGTTTAGGTATGATGATTTTAGCAATTCTTGGAAATTTTTTTATGTATCATTTTGGTTGTATGTTTTTCTTGTTTAGATAGTTTCACTAATAGTAATGGGGGATTTTTAAAATTTATTTGGTGATTTTTAAGTTTTCATGTGGAGTGATATTCCAAAATCTAGTACATATTTGAACATTACTTAGACTGAAGGCTAGCCTCAGCAATTTTCTGGTGCCCAGTTTTATAATATAGATCATTCAAAGTAGTTTGTAGGGTAAGATATTTACAGTGTCATTTGAAGTATAGAACATAACAATGTTAAAAAAAACTTTGGATCATCTTTTTCAGGAGAGCTGTTGGTGTGTGTTTTTACCGAGGAAATCAATTTTAAGTTTATTTTGGGGTTTTGGCCTTTCATATTTTTTAGCATTTATGAACTCATTGAGAAACCATTGCCATGGAATGAGGTGTTTGAGAAATGGTTTTCCCAATTAAGCATTTTAAATCCTAGATAGTTCATTTTCAATGGTTTTTGTAATCATCACTTCCTAAAAGATATTACTTTTCCTTGTAAGTGTTGCTTATTGAGATAGTCCTTGAGTAATCAAAGCATTTGTTTTGAGAGCTTCTATTGGATCTTTATCCCCTTACGACACAGAAGCATAGGTCCAAAGTTCATTTTTTTTAAAAAAAATTCATAAATTTCTGTATTATGGGATTGGTATTTTAGCATGAATGTAGATCATTGTTCCTTTGTAAAATAAATTACAAACATTGACTGATCTTGTTTCCAAAGTGCATGCACCTTGGGTGTATTTTTTCCCTAAAATTTTTTATATACATTTTTTTCATTAACATTTCATAGCTTTGAAGTATGGGATTTGGTTATTTGATTGTGTTATAGGCGAACCTTTATACTTGAATGAACGAGATCTTGTTCTTATGCTTATACTTCCATCAAGACCCATACAAGAAATTAAATTACTTGATAAATAATGTTTTATTTGACAGACTCTTCACAGATTCCATAGGAAGCCTCTACAATTTCCAAGTATCGAGCACTCATAAGGATTATCAACACTGATTGAGTTGGACTCTTTCACATATTTCACAGGCAACCTCAACAATTTACATGTATCCAATGCTCATAAAGATTCTTGTCGCACCAAACTCTACCAAGTCCCAAACCTCCAAGTCTGCCTCAGAGCATTAGTAGTCTGCACCAAACACACACGTGCAGGCAGAGCCCGTGCAAGGGTGAGTATAATAACTCAGTAGGGGACCCCGAGACCCCCGAAGGTCTCTCAGTAAACCACAAAGGAAAATATCACAATAAATACCACAAAGGTAATATCACAAACATGATCTAGAACATGAAGCACAAAGCAAAAGAGACAACTCACTCTAACTATATAACTTCAAGGTTACTGGGATAGGGATGACTAGTCGTAAAGCCAGATCATCCTATCCATAGTAACTCTACTACTGACCCGTATAGGTCACTGTATGCTGACCCGTATTGGTCGTTATATGTTGACCCGTATTGGTCGCTGGTGTTGGCCCGTATTGGTCGTTGGTGCGAACCCGTATTAATCGCTGGTGCTGACCCGTATTGGTCGTTGGTGCTGACCTGTATTAGTCGCTGGTACAGAGGTAGGGATGATTAGTTGTATAGCTAGATCATCCCACTCTGAAGTTTCTAATGCTGACCCGTATTGGTCGTTCTTCTTCTTCATGTCACAGCCAACCACTGGATTCCCATGCGAAGCACGCCTAATCTTCGAAGACTCTGCTCCTCAAGTCATCGGTCATATTTCAACTGGTACTAAGTCCCACAAAAATCATACCCAAGGGACCGCCCCATCATAGGGGTCCCAACGTGACAGACGGTGCATCGATCAGATGCCCGGTCTGTGAGATATGTGCACTTTTGTAAAAAGGGTCCAGTTGGATTCAAGTCTGATCCAACCCAGGTCACACGTCAAACTCTGTCAAAATTCACTTAGAGTATCTACAAAGGACCGCCTTGTCACAAGGGTCCTTATGCCATAGACGCGTCAATCAGACGCTCGGTCTGTTAGTTACACCCCTTTCCGTTAAACGGGGGTGATCGCACCTCGGTCCAGCCCGACTTGATCGGTCCCACCTGAATATGCCAAAGGGAATGCTTCCCAAAAATGTGTCCCAATGCCATTGACAGCATGTCAAATAGACACTTGGTTCGTCATTTATGAACGTTTCTTTATTCGGGGGCTGGTTCGGTCTGGGCCCAGTCCGACTCGATCAGGCCAGCCCGACGCAACGGGTCCCGGGGTCTACCTGACCCCGCCCGGGTCCAACCCATTAAGGTTTGACCCAGTTCAATGGGTCCGGTCCTTCGGGGTCGGCCTGGCTGGTTCGCGGGCCCAGGTCGTGGTTGGCCCGACCTTCCGGGTGGGGCTTGGCCCACCCGCACTGGCCCGCTGGGCCGCGGGTTCGGCCTTACCCGCTGGGCGGGTCCGGCCCGGTCCGCCTTCAGGCGGACCGCGTCTCCAACTGGCCCCGCAGACGTGGGGCCGTTTCATCCGGTCGGTGGGGCGTTGCCCCACCGCGTGCAACGGTCAGCTAGGTGGGTGACCGGTCTCCAGCCGACGTGGCGTGGCGTGAGGTCGCACTGCCCCCTCCTGTCGTGGCTGCTGTCGCCGATGGCACCTGTAGGCGCCACCCTTTTCCTGCACGGCCGGCTCGGGTCAGCCGCCTCTAACCACCACGGCGCGCGACAGCGCGCCGCCTTCCCACCACCTGCGGCCGGTTTCCGCAGGCCTCCTCCGGCCACCACCGACACCACGGGCCCCTGGACGTTCTCTAGTGGTCCGTTCTTGGTGTCGTTTGTGCCTACGAGCCTCTCGGGTCACTGCCACCACTGTGTGACTCTTATCTCTGCTTTGTCATCACATTGTCCGACTCGCGCACAGGAAACACAAGAATAACAAGATCGGTGGAGGGTCTGGGCCTTGTTCGGATTGGCCCGCGCCCTCCGCGTTTGCGTTTTAACAAGGGGTGTTAGCATCAATCAGAGAATTTAGAAATAACTCCCAGCTTGTAACCCCACACCAACCTCTTGTGTTTAAAGAATGATCCGTGGATCAACCTGTTGTTCGGTTGATCCTCATTCTTCATATAAAGCAAGAACGGGGAAGGAAGAATATCACAATATCAAAAACAAAAACCCCTACCTCGAGATTCGTTGGAGGTGTCGTGGTCACGGCGGGAGGAATGTCCACGTTGGATGGAGTCGTCGACGTTTGTCAATCCCGGATCGTTGGTGCCCAAGCCTCTGTCCTCCGTCGGTGGATGTCGTCGCAGGACTTCGCCAGAGTTTCCTTGCTTGAAGAAGTCATTCCAAAACCCCACCCCAAGCTCCATTTAAATAGGAGGGGGAAAGGTGAGTAACACGCCGAGAATTTAATGAGGTTCATTTAATGAATGAACCTCTTAATTCCCCAACGGTGCAGTTTCAAAAAAAAGGAGAGTCAAGCCATTAATTGGCTTGACAAGTCACCGGTGCCCACCACCGCCGCTCATCTGCCGGAGAAAAGGAAATAAAATAACTTGTTAAGTTATTTTATTATTTTTCTGTAAAGTCCAAAATTTAACTTTTTCTCCCGACCTACTACGATTGAAGTGAAACTTCCCTTAAGTGAATCTCGGCGCTGCGGAACAGTGCCCTCATATTTTTAATTTGAGCACCAGTTCAAAAGATAGAAAACGTCGTCCGTGCGTTTACTGAACGTACCTTAAAAAAAGTTTAGAAATTCATTTCGGGCACGCTAGGCCTTAGAATCACGCGCCATCAAATTTTGCGGTCTCAAAATAATTCCATATGTAAAAAATACAGAAATTCCAGGACATTACATTCACACCAGAGGGATCCACCGTCCACGAAGGACTCGCTCATGTCGATTCTCTATCTCCACTCGAAACTCTGTAAAAGTCACCTCATCGTCAAGTCCAACTCGCCCTAGTCGATAACATGTGATGGATCATGCGCACATCTCCTCAGTTGCGACACATGGAAAACATTATGCACTCGGTGCATCTGTCGGGGAAGAGCTATACGATACACCACCTCGTCCACTCTGCTGAGAATCTAGAGAGGTCCGATGAATCTCAAAGATAACTTGTCACCCCGGCCAAATCTCTGCATTCCCCGTCGGGGTGAGACCCGTAGGAAGATATGATCTCTTTCCTCGAACTCCAAGGGTCTCTGTCTCCTGTTGGCATAAGACTTCTGTCGACTCTATGCAGTCTTCTTCCCTGGCCACTAGTTCTGACACCGAAGGTCCTGGTACATCTTCGCTACACCAGGATGTACCGCCAGAGGGGATGTGTGGAACTCCCTCAACACCTCCTCTCGTAGTGTCAATGATACAATGGTGCGTCCTTTGAGAAAGATGACGTGCTCCCCACCTTCAGAAAATCTTTCAGGAGCCTGTCCTGAGGATATTTGAGCACGTCGTGCCTCGCAGTCCACGTCCCCAAGCTATGCCTCCCGAACTCATTGAAGGTGTGGGGGAGTGACATTTATACACTAGAGGTAAGATACTCCATCACTATCCACGAAAAGTTTCTGTAATGCGGCTAGTTGCTCAGATGCCTCACTCAGTAGCTGTAAATCAGACCTCTTATTGAGTGCATCTGCCACCACGTCCCCCTTCTAAACTCTCAGCTCCCGAAGCTCTACGAGATCCATCTGATATGCAGTTGTAGATATCGGTGTTGTCACTGGTTACAAGCCAATGCAGAAGTCTCTCTCCCTTCGAGGAGGTAATTCTGAAAATATCTTTTGAAAATATGTTCTCGCACTCTTCCACTACTATTGGGAACTGAAAACTCAAAACTCATGCTGCCACGGGGGTAAGGGTGATCGACTCAAAAGTGATCGGTTGCACCCTCCTATGCATGAGTTTAACCCGTGCTTCCTGGGTTTCCTTTTTCGCCGACCAAGGAAAACCTCATTCCAACGCTATAGATACACCACAACCTTTTTGCCTAAAATAGTCAATCTGAACATGAACTGTGGATGACCAGTCCATACCCAAACTAATTTCGTAAGGGCTCAACGCTGCCACCAAGAGGTTCTAACCGAAACTATCGTCTCAAAGGTCAAATCACACCGTTGGCATAAGTGTGATTACCGAGTCTCCTCCCAAATGTATCTCAAAACATAAAGGTCAAGTCAACGGTTTAACCGGAAACTATAGGTCATGAACAAGATTCGTGACAAGAAGGAATGATTAGTACCTATGTCTATTAATACGACGGCTAGTAGCAGACACATATCATACCTCAAATCATTCCTAGAGCCCTTGCGTCACACTCCTTGAGCGCATGCAGTTACTCCCTTAGAAGAAATAAGTTTCACACGATGCAACAACAAGAGGGGAGAATGAATATGATAATGCATGGGTCTAGAAACTTTAGAAGGGATCAAGTCGATTTGCAAAAGGCTTTCTGGACTCGAGGGGTAAGGCTTGACCATCCAGAATTAAGGGAAAATCAAAGGATTTGATCAAGGAAAATACTTACTTTTAAGTTATGCAGATACATCCCCAAACATATTTCCATTTAATTTGTATTAAATTTTAGTTTCCATTTTTATTCTTTCCATGACTCGTTTTAAGGCTCCTAAAATCGAGGAGGGTCAAAGATTGCGTTTAAATTTATTAATAGATTTAAAACCATCAATTTCAACATTTATTTTCATTAATTTATGTTGAAAATACGTTATATGTCGAAATGGAGGGAAAAACTTGGATTTTTAAGCAATTTATGCTACCCTTACGTAACAAACATGCGTTATGTAAGTGTAACACGACTTCATCCTCACGCGGCTTAAGGATTTCATAGAGTGCCTTTACACAACAAGGGAAAATGCGAGCCAACCCTTACGAAGATCGAGTTTTACCTTTTGCGTGGGCCTTGAGAAAATGATATAACTTTTACGTAGAAAACCGAGTGCCTTTACACGTGCTTTGAAAATATCAGAGTGCTCTTACATAGCAAAGGACCCACCCTTACGCGACATTAACAAAACTTCAACTACTCTTACGTAGCTTGTTTAAAAGGTAGACTACACTCACGTGAGGCAAGACTTATTTTTACACGGGTAATGAGAAAGGGACTTATCTATACATAGCCATAAGAAAAACACATATGCCTCTACGTAGGTTAGGGAGGTACGTTTACCCACTGCAAAAGAATTTAGCTTACCTTTACGCATAGTTTGAAATATATGGTTTATCCCTGAGCATTATGCAACTTCAAAGTCACACATAAGGGTAACTATTTTATTGAAAATATTAAATTTCCAATCAACCTAACCTTTAAATAATTAAGAAAAAAGTTTATTACTATCTTCAAAATCCTAAAACACCTCAAAAAATAATAGTTCTTCTTTAAAAAAAATCAAAATTAATTCCCAATAAACCTTTAAAACTTTGAAATTACTTTTTTAACCTGCAAAACATGAAAAACCATTATGAACTACTAGGTACCCCTAAATGATCAAGGAAGACTCGAGAATATTCTGAACCTTTACACACTGAGTATCTATCCCAATTAAGCAAGACAATGATAATGGATATTTATATTTTTATAGAATTTAAAAAGTGAATTTAAAACCCAATTAATACTGAGCTAGGGTCAAGGCAATACTTTTAGGGTATTGGAACCCAATTAAATCAATTAATAATAATAAATAAATAATAATATTTATATAATTGTAAAATTATTAAAATTATCTATTTATTTTGAGAACGTTTCCAATTAGATTTAACAATAAATTCTAAATTTGAATATGATTAAATCAATTATTATTAATTCATCAACTACATATTTAAAACAATAATAAAATTAAAAAAATATTTATTTTATTTGATATCAATTTACTTTAGATTTATAAATGAATTTTAAAAATTTTAAACTATAACCACACATTAAGTAATGAGTTTAAAAAATAATGCACCTGTAAACACGACCCTTTTTTAGAAAATTAAAGTGTGAATTTGGATTTTCCAAATAACATCTTATTCTCAAATATTATTATTTTTGTTTATTTCCATTGGAAACGGGCTTCGGGAGGATGGGCGGAAATGTTATTAAAATTTAAAAATAGTCGTCAGTGTAATTTCTTGAGAGTTGGAGGCTTTACGCATCACGACGTTTATGGTCTTCCTCCTCCGACACCGAACAAGTCGGGAATTTCGCTGTCGCTGTGGAGGAGATTCTGAGCCGAGCACGCAGTGGCAGAAGTTGTCAGCCGCCTTGAATTGGCACGGCGGAACCTTCAAAAAGTCCTTTATTGGCTCGATCCCAGCGCTTCACTTTCTATCGGTTTGTTCACATGCAATGCTATTAATTCTTCGTTGATTCCACTGCTACCACGATTAGCGAGTCGCCCTTCTCTTTCGTCCACCATTTTATTTATTTGCTTCCAGATTTGCAAAATTCGCGTCATTTCACTTTTCCGATCGCGGAGGGTATGCGAAGCTCCTGACCTGCTAGGGTGTTCTGTGTCTTTTATTGTTTATTTCGTCGCAGTGGCGTCGATCTGTACTCATTGAATGATTATCCGAACCCTTATCCAATCTGTGCGTAGCTCAGATATTGTTGGGCGTGTCGTCGTCGTCATCATCGTCACCATCTTCAGCTTTTCAACTCTTTCTGCGTTCTAGACATTTTGAACCACCGCATCCCCGCGTGACGGATCAGAGTCCTCTGAAGCTCCACCAGAGGTTCCATTCTCCGTTGCATGCGAGTTCAAGCATTTTCTGCGTCTCTGTTAACCTCCGTGGATCATATTATTTTGTTTCGTGTTTATTTTCATCCTGTTTTGGTTATTGGGCGCAGACCATTAATCTCAAATACACTTTCAATTTCTTTAGTTATCCCCTTTAGGCGTGTACTTATAAAATTGTTGGTCAATTAATTTCTCATGTTCTGAATATTATGCTGAACTGGAGGTCTAAAAATAAACGACTGTTGATGATATGTATGGGTATCCTCAACAGCCTATTGATCAGTTTCAAAGCTTATTAATTTCGATGTCTATTATGGTGTTCCAAGCTTCACGTTCTGGGGCCAGTGCTGGTTGGATTAGTCTGTTTTTCTGAAAAGCTTGTTGGGTGCTCTTTTATGATTCTGTTTCCTGACATTTTTGCTCTTTTGTTAAGTCTGAACCATATTTAAACTTCACATTTAGTTCAATTAGCATGGTGAGATATTATGTTATGTTTGATATCATGTGGATGTTTCTTTTTTTTTTTTTAAAATATATTTGTTTTTACTAAATTACTGCAGCTTGGAGAAATCTAAAACTTGCTGATAAGAATGATTCTTTTTGCTAGTTTACTTTTAAGGATTCAAGTTTTTCTACACAATCATATCCTACCCAGAAAGGTAAAGAAACTTGTTTACAAGTTTATGTTATGCATTGCTTCAAAACAATGGCCGAACCCACCCTTTTTGCTAATTCTAGAAAAAATATACAGTGGCTGATTTATGACCCCCCTTGAACTTTAGGCATCTGAATAAAATCAAAGGGGTCAGAACTATCAACACCATCAAATGGCTGGTGCTGCAGGCGGTTTTTTAACTCGGGCATTTGAATCCATGCTCAAGGAGTGTTCTGGGAAAAAGCATGCCACCCTACAAAAGGCTATCGAGACATATTTAGGTTCATTTCTTTCTCTAATGGCCTCTAGAGTCCTAATTATGCGCTTCTATATTTACTAGTGTTTCTATCTCTGCATGATTTCTCATTTAAATTATTTTTTGATAAATTTTTGTGCTGGTTTTTAAAATAACTGTACACCTGAAGCTAATTAGTTCAACATAGAATTTCTGTGCATTTAAAACAACTGTATAGGGATGGGGGACTGTTTGCTTCAAGTTATGCTGGCAAAGGGGTCTTTGCTGGATGCAATTCAGGGAAATTTGTTAGCTCTTCCTGTTCTTGCCTCTATTTTGCTTAGTCTCCATTGGTTTTTTTTTTGGGAAAAAAAAATCAGTGGCATTTCTGCTCAAAAAATTCTGGGTGATGTTGTTTTTCTATCCATTTGAAGTATTTGATCACAGAGGTTTAATATGTCACAGTATTAATATTTGGATTCACATTTTGATGTTTTTTTTGAACTATTTGATCTTGGTTTTGATTTACAATTGAGAAAACCAGCTTCAGAATTCATGATGAAATCTTCATTTTGTCATATGTTTCTTATATTTTATTTCGATTTTTCAATTTTTGGATTCTAGTCGGTTGTCTATTGGCAGCTTGCTCACTTATTTTGTGTGATCTTTCACTCATATGATTTTACCTTGCTGAAGTTTATGCTTATTTTTTGTGATCATTCACACTCATGATTATACCATGCTGTGCATTATGCCTCCCAGACAGTTCGAAAGTGGTCCATCCACATTTAATTTCCAATGAGACAAGTCAGGCCCCAACTTTAGCTGGAGATGCAAGGTATGCTGTTTTTACATTTTTCTATGCCCTTTTTTGGCTTATTCTGTTTCTAGTTTTTTTAAGCTTCTGGAAATCTGCTCACAAAAAAAAAGTCCCTGGCTGGGCCTGAGCTGCTGACTGGCCCGATTGCCCCGGTTCAAACTGGTCCCAATCCTAGTTTTTTTAATTTATTTATTAAAATTTATTTATTTTATTAGATTTTTATTTTAAAAATTATTTAAAAAAAATGCCCTGATCTGCCCAGCCTGCCGGTTCGGGCCACACAATCTCTGTGCGGGCCAGCCCTGTGCCTATATTGTTTCCTTTGGGAAGATACGAATTTTTCCCTGCACATCATGATTGTGGATTTTCAGTTGCAATTTACTACAAAATGCTTTTGTTGTTGCATGCCAGAATTCTTACCGTGAAAGGGCCATCAAATGGCTTTCTGCTTGTCTTGCATTATATGTTTTACATCAATGGCTACTTTACAAAGCTTTGCTGTTGACACCTTTCAGCGTTGGTGTGCATTTTTTCTAATGATGATTTAATTAAGTAATATTCTAAATGATTTAAGTTCTGCATGATGAAATAATTCTCCTATGTTGTTTTTCTTGTTTAACCATTGCATTTTTTGTTGAATGATTCAGCTTCATTATTTCATTCTTGTATGTTAATTATTTGTTTCTGCATAGTTCGATTTCAACTGATACTGGCATCACAAATAATGGAGTTGATGATTCACAAGTAGCCCCTGTCACAGCGGACGGATCAGGTCATATTAGTAAGCCTGTGGATGTAGGTGGAACTCTTACCACTGCTTTATTAAATGCTGGGCAAACATTAGAAGGTGCAGAGGCTGAGCTTGTTTTGATTCCACTCCAACTTGCATTTGAGACCCAGAACGTGAAAATCCTGGAACTTGCCTTGGATTGCCTGCATGTATGTACTTGTGACTCGTTAGTATTTTGCAAAATTTCACTGTTTGTAACCTTTTGCTATTTTATCACGATCTTGCAATTCTAGTTAAGAGACTGCCAATTAGTATGAATTAAATTTAGAGATTATCTACTGCAAATACGTGGTTCTCACATCTAATAGGTGCAAATTTTCTTCTACCACTGCAATTTTGAGCCTCTCCCATTGACTTTTAGTTTTTTTTTGTAGTTGCAGTAATATTATTGTCCAGTACGTCACCTATACCTGGCATATGTGATCAGCTACTGATGAGAAATGATACGTTTCTGGAGTGGATGTGGTTTCCTGTTTCATCTTTAGGTTTCTTTAGCGTTCTTATTTACTACAATGAACAATGAAGCTTCTTGTTGAGGAGTTTTCGATTACTACAATGAACAATGAAGCTCCTTGTTGAGGAGTTTTCATTTTTAAGAATTTTATTTTGTTTGTTCAGCTAATTATTGCATTTCTATCATGTGGATTTTTAAGTGTTTTTTTTCTTATAAATTTTATGTGCGCAGAAACTCATTGCTTATGATCATTTAGAGGGCGATCCTGGTCTAGATGGTGGTAGAAATGCATCATTGTTTGCAGGCATTCTAAGCATGGTTTGCAGTTGCATCGACAATTCATCTCCAGACAGGCATGTTACCATTTTTCGTTATCACTTTTAAACTTTTGTGTTTGTCCATAATTTTATTTGCAATGTGTTTGACCTATTATGAAATGGTGTGCAGTACAATCTTGCAAGTGTTGAAGGTTCTTCTAACTGCTGTGTCATCCACCAAGTTCAAAGGTATATTGCCTCAGATGAAGTGGTCTTTTTTTCCCATTTGAATCATTGTTTCATATAACATAGGTTTTTTGTTTGGGCGGCTTAAACTCACACGTGACTAGTGTTTCAGATATTGGGCCACTGTTTTACCAAAATTGAAATCTGTGTTGTTTTTTATTTTCAATTTTTGGGTCGAAGAACTATTATTACTGAAGGCTGGTTAAGATGTTTGATGGGTTTTTTAGATGACTTTGGTTGCAAAGAATTTTCCATTCACATGAGTGATGTAATTCAAGAAAGATACATGATATAGGGTCAAGAAATAAAAGGCGAGGTGTGTCAGATTTGACATGCTATGAAATGTTTAAAAACGATCTAAATTTTTTAGGCTTTTCAAATGAACTAAATAATGATCGGCAATAATGAAATAATGGATAATTGTTGTTGATCTTAAGTAATTGACGTTGGGGCTTAAATAACTATAATTTCAATTGAATCATCAGCAAAAGAAACTGTTTTTTTTTTTGTTTCTATATTTTGTTAGTTAGGCATATAATCCATTTTTAGTATGGTGAGTTGGTCCTCGCTACATGATATAAGGCAGGACTCTTCATTTTTAGTATTGTGAGTTGGTCCTAATTGCATGATATGTTTGTTATTGTAAGATGAAATTCCATATCTTAATAAGTGGAAGGACTCTATTTATAGATTGTTTATGAAGATACAGCACAAAAGAAATCCGATGTGAGACTAAGTAAATGACTCTAAATACATGAAATTGGGTTTAGGCCTAACCTAACTTGGTCTAACCACCCCCCTCAAACTGGGACATATCCAGCTTGTAATACAAAACTCCCACAAAAAAATAAATAGAAAAATAGACCGTACAAACTCCCCCTCAAGCCAGCGATCCGTTTGCCTGCTGTAAAAAGGTATAAGATCCCAAGTGTGATCTAAAGCCTGCAATCCATTCTGCATTGCTTAGAGCCAACCAATACGAGCCTTAATATCGATAGCAGTATGAGAAACAATTATTGTCTTTAGAGTCGAGACTGGAGTATTCGTTGTTGCAAATAAGCCTCTGTAGGAATGCACTTATATAAGATTTGATTGACAGGAATATGTGGTACCTTTCCTCAAAGCAGTGGGCAAATCATCTATTGTCGTCGTAAGATCGACAAGAGAAGTTGAGGAAATTGTATCCTTGGTCGACTCAGACGACATTCGATGAACGACGGGGATTGGCATAACCAAAGCTGTGATCATCAAATTTGGGAGCAAGTGGCGGGGGTGGGTGGATGGTAAGCGGAAGACAATCATCGAATTTGTTATTTGATAAGCGGTCAAATGTGATGAGAATGGAGAAGTCTCAACGAATGAGACACTAGTAAAGATGATACATATGTATCCACGTTAGGAGTGAGAGTATCCCATGAATATGCAATGTAGGGCTCCTGGAACAAATTTAGAGAGATTAGGTTGTGTGTCATAGGCATAACAGAGATATACATGTTGGGGGTGAGAGTATCCCATGAATATGCAACATAGGACTCAAGGAGAAAATTTAGAGAGATTGGGTTGTGTCAGGCATAACAGAGATATCCAAAGACACGAAGATGAACATGAAGAATACGAGGATGGCGAGATGGAAACAATACATGAAAGAGACTCTCCCTAAAGGATAGATGCTGAAAGACGATTAATAAGATAAGTGGTATTAAGAATAACATCGCTCCAAAACTGGATGAGAATTTGCTTGTGAAATAATATGGCACGACCGATCTTTAAGATATGACGATGTTTATGCTTGCCAACACCATTTTGCTGAGGTGTGTCGGGACAAGACGTTTGATGAATGCCACCATGGTTTGTAAGAAAGGCCTTAAAGAAAGAAGACAAATATTCACAACCATTATACGACCGCATACATTTAATAGTGGTGGGAATTTGAATATGAATTTCATGATAAAATGTCTTATTCTATTCTAACACTATTGCGATCAAGGCTGTTAGGCCCAAGTTGTGTTTTGGTTGTATTTGTTGTCAATCGATCAGTATGTTGAAGAAAGAAAGAATGTTGAGAAAGATGATGGATGAAAATCGTATTGATCATTGTTTTCAAAAGAATCGGACTCGCACTTTCAAAAGAATCAGATTCACCATGGGTCCAGAATGGGAAAAGATCGTAATCGGATTCGCATTGAGTCTGGAAAGAAAGGATCGATCGCAGTGAGAATGTGTCTTGTTGGAAGTAAATGGTTATTAGATTCACTCTGAATTTGGTGTGAAAGAAGTTGTTTTGATGAAGAATCAGAGTCTCTATGACTATGATTAATTTAATGTGACAATGCTTTGATGATTTGTATTTCACATAAATCATAAGTTGATTGGAGAACTTATGATACAAGCTTGATAAAAGAAAGAGTTGATGTCGATTGAAAAGGAATCGTACCCAGTATAATCGTATCTGGGTGGAAGAAAAGAAAGAAGATGTTGAAGATCGCACTCAGAAAAGATCGTACCTTGGAAAAATCGTATTCAGTCTCATGAAGAAAAAGTTCATACTCAGAATGATCGGATCCAGAATGATCGTACTCAGAAACGATTGTATCCAGGCCAATCGTATTTAGAAAAGATCGTACTCGGGCTGAGAAGAAAAGAAAAAAGCTGGAATGAATGGAAAGTTACAATATTTTCCAATTTAAAGTCCGACGATGCTGAAGGTGTTCTCAAATGAATTTAGAGTCATGAAGTCATGATATAAGTACTAGTTTGTGAGTGAAGGAAGCTACTTAAGTTGATAGCTGTTGACATCGGTCCATCGTATTCGGCATTCCATCGTACTCGACATTTCATCGTACTCAGGCAGAATTGTTTTCAAACAAGTCCGATGGAAAAGGAATTGAGATGAAGCCGAAGCAAATCGTAATGACAGAAACCAATCAACAATGCAGTCAAGCATTTAAGGTGGTTGAATGATTTGCTGAAGGAAGTGATAGATGAACTCTGATTTGTTTTCAAATGTCTCCATCAAGTGGGTCAAAATTTGAATCACTTTGTTTACTTTTTCAAGTGAATTGTAAAGTGAGTTAAGAGAAAGAAATGAAGGAGATGATGTGTATTTCAAGTGGGTCAAGAGGAGATGTGAAGAAGTAGAAGTGGTTCGAAGAGCAGAGATGAAGGAGTTTGCTGATTGTACTATCAAGGGGGAGCTCGACATTCAAAAGAATGATTGTATTCAACATTCAGAAGTGATATCCATTTCTTCATACGTTTACATTCAATTGATACAAAACATTGTATTGAATAAATCATATTCAGAAAATCAGACTCGTGAATTGAAATCGGATTGACAATTGAAATGAAAGTCTGAAGAAGTGAAGATTGTAGAAGAATTGAGAAGCTTCGAGAAGAGTTGACGAAGCCAAAATACACCCGAGATTTTAGAGGAAATTGAGATGTGGGTGAATTTAAGTGAGCGGGAAATATTTTGGGATTCCCGCCAAAGCATTCGTGGGTCACCTATAAAAGGCGAAGTGTAGTTTGCACTTTTATTGATTGATGTACTGTTCACCGTAGAAGAGAGAGAAGCTCTGAGTTTTTTGAGAGAAGAAGCTTTCATACTGAGCTTTTGTTGAAGAAGTTTCGACGAAAGAAGAAAAAGGAGAATCGGACCAGACTGACCATCAGAACGACATCCATCGTATCCAGGTTCATCGTACCGAGTTTCATCGGACGCAGAAATTGTGAGGTGCCGATTGAGTTTTTACTCAATTGAAGAAGGAAGTGCAAAAGGAGAATCGGACTGGACTGACCATCGGACAGAGACCATCGTACTGGGGTTACCAGACTGGGAAGATCAGACTGACCTTGCTGAGGAAGTTTTTCAGACTGAGGTTTTGGAAGACTATTCAAGACCAACATATTCCTCAAGTGAATTGTTGAAGTTCTTGAAGAAGGTACATAAGTAGAGTTTGATTCAACTTGTGGAGGAAGTGCAGACTTTCTGAAGTGAATCTGAAAAGAAGAAGAAAGTGAAGCTTGTACCCGTGGATGCCTACCAGTTGTTGAAAAGGCTTGTTTTTGGAAGTGGATACTGGAAACGATAGTTGGGGGTATAACTAACTATAACAGGAAAGTTGCTACTCGGATTGTAGAACTGTTCTTTGCTTGTGCCTTTGTATTAAAAAAAGAAGATAGTAAAAGAATCCATGTTGGTCTTTGTACCGAACCTTGTATTCCAAAAAGAAGATACAAGGAGTTGGTCTTTGTACCGAACCTTGTAAATATCGTGTGCTGCTCTCTCTTTATATCTGTTGCATACGAAAGGTGAGGTTGTGAGTTATATTTGAGTGGATTGCAACTCTAACAAGTTTCAGAGGTTCAGAAAGTTTTTGATAAGGAGTTAGAAACTTTCTTATAAAAGAAAAAGAGGAGGTTCTCTTTGAAAGATCTATATCGGGAATATAGAGTTTCAGTGGTCTCGATCTTACTTGGGAACAACAATTGGTATCAGAGGAGGTTCTCTTTGAAAGATCTATATCGGGAATATAGAGTTTCAGTTCAGTGAACTATAAGGTGATTCTGGTCTTCAATGGAAAGAACTATCATATCTGGAAAGATAGAATGCTTCCATATCTTATGTCCCTTGGGTATGATGTTTTGGAAGCTACTACAGAAGGATTTCCTTGTATTGAGAATACTCCTCTTATTGCTGCGGATAAGAGAAATCTTGAGAATGATGAAAGAGCGAAAAATGCTTTACTCTCATCACTTACTAAAAGTGAGTTTCTTAGAGTAAAAGGAGTTGAAACTGCTAAAAGTATTTGGGCTAAGTTGAAAAACATTTATGAAGGCAATACAAAGGTGAAGAAGGCAAAGTTACAACTTTGGAGGCTGAAGTATAAAGATCCGAAAATGGCTGAGCATGAATCTATTGGTGACTTCTTTACAAGGGTAAATGATATTGTTAGCACCATAAGATGTCTGGGTGAGAAATTGGAATACTCAACTATTGTTGAAAAGATCTTGAGAATTCTTCCTAATAAGTTTGTCAAAGTTTCATCTTTGAAAGTTAGGGATCCTGAAACCTCATCTCTGGATGATCTACACAATATTCTTGTTACTTATGAAATGAGAAGAGAGAAAGTTATGGAAAAGAAAGAAAAGGTTGATCGAGAAATGTCCTTCAGATCTTTGATAAAAGGGAAAAACAAAGATAAGGAAATTAAAGAAGAATCAAGTGATTCAGAATTAGAGGAAGAAGTTGAAGGTTTCAATACAATTGTTGCCCTTCTTTCAAAGAAATACAATAAGGGCAAATGGAAAAGTAAAACTATCAAATGTTGGAATAGTGAAGGGAAATGACATTTCACACAAAATTGTCCGAGGAAGAAAATTGAAGAATATGAGTTTGAAGATGATGAGAAACCTCAGAAACAAAAGTGGAAGAAACATAAGAAAAGATTTCCTTATGACAAAAAGAAGAAAAGTTATCTGAGCAGAAGAAAGAAGAATGATTCTGCATCTGATGATGAATCTTATCATCAACTCAACTTTATTGCTCAAGTTAGAAATGGAAGCGATTCTTCAAGCAGTGATGATAATGATGAAGAGATGATGGAAATGGAAAGGATTCTTAAAAAGAAATTAGAGAAATCACTTGAAGAGAATATTCAACTCAAGAAAGAAAGAAAGAAGTTGAAGAAAAGTCCGCGGGAAATGAGAATCTCAACAAGATAGAATTTACACTTGTTGAATAAAGTAAACAGAACAAGTTGGAGGTAGCTGATTCCGAAAAAATCCTAGATGTTCTGAAAAGTAAGTTGACTGAGAAAGAAGAAGAGTTGTTAGAAACACAATCAATGCTTCTAACAACACAAAGTGAGATAAGAAAGATGAGAGAAAACTTCCCTAAGGCTGTTGATGTTAAATGTGAAACTTCTAAAGAAGGTGAAAAGAAAGGTTTTTCAAAAGCAGGTTTGTAAGAAAACACCTTTCACCAAGAAAGATAGGAACTCTTCAGAAAAGTATCCTTCTGAGCAAAGTGGTCCACGATTTGTGAAGAAACAACGTCAACAAAGTTCTGATCGGTTTTAGTCTCAATTCGAAAGATCAAGATTCAGAGGTCATTGTTGGTGTTGTGGAATTTTCGGACAGAGAGCTTATTCATGTTGGTATAACATGTCTCTACCTAGAAATAAACATGAATCAAGGGGGAGCTATGATGAGCAAAGAAGATCAAATGTTCCTATAAATTATATGGAACCGAAAAAGGAAACTTGGAAGATGAAGACAACCGATTATGTTAAAAAAGTGGAAAAAACAAACATGCTGAATCCGAAAAGAAAGAGTGCTTAGTTATTTGGCTAGAACAAGTTGATATGGCAAGAAAGTTAGAAGCACAAAAATCAGCTGAAGCAAAGAGAAAGAAAAAGAATACTGAAGACGTGAGAAATGTTGATAAAAAGACATCAACAGATTGTGGTTTGAAAATTCAGAAAAGATGTAAGAGATGTGAGCAAGAAGGGAATGTCACTAAAAGTTGTTTGACTATCCTGCCGAAGAGGAAAGTATGAAAGAGTTTTTACAAACTCACTGCAAGAAAAAGGGTCCAAAAGGGGAAAAGAAGTTGACATCCTTATTAGAAGAGTCCATAGATGAAGAGAAACTTGTTACAAAATCAGATAAGGATGAAGAGAAAAAAGAAAATACATCCAATGCAAAATCCAAGAAGAAGAAGAAAAAGTTAAGACTGAGAGAAAACTCTCAGTCCGAACTTTGTTTTTGAAAAGCTATGAGGTTCCTCCATATTCCTAAAACATTTGTGTATTTGTGCTAACTTGCAGAGAATTGAATGAGTGAAAATAAGGAAGCCGAAATTGATGAGTCTCTTACTATTATTGCTAAAGAAAGTAATGAGGTTAAGAAACTCATGTGATACTCATGTTGAAGAAAAGTTTCAAGATTCGGAAATGAAAAGTTACAACCCATGGAAATGGGATCGTTTGGGAGAAACTTGCCTTAATGCCCCTTTTGAATTTGTTTGTCAATAAGGGGGAGAGATAAGAGAAATGGGGAGAGATAAAATAAATAAGGGGAGCAAGAAAGGAATGGAGAGACGAAAAAGTGAGAAAAGAAAAACAATACCACTTACTGTTTTCAAGTGGTTGAAGTGGGTATTGACAACAAATACAAAGGGGGAGATTGTTAGGCTCAAGTTGTATTTTGGTTATATTTGATGTCAATGTTGAAGAAAGAAAGTATGTTCAGAAAGATGATGGATGAAAATCGTATTGATCATTGTTTTCAAAAGAATCAGACTCGTGCTTTCAAAAGAATCACTCACCATGGGTCCAGAATGGGAAAAGATCGTAATGAGGAATTGATCGTAATCAGATTTGCATTGAGTCTGGAAAGAAAGGACCGATCGCAGTGAGAATGTATCTTGCTGGAAGTAAATGTTTATCAGATTCACTCTGAATTCGGTGTGGAAGAAGTGGTTGTTTTGATGGAGAATCAAAGTCTATGACTATGATTAATTTAATGTGACAATGCTTTGATGATTTGTATTTCACATAAATCATAAGTTGATTGGAGAACCTATGATGCAAGCTTGATAAAAGAAAGAAATGCTGCCGATCGAAAAGTAATCGTATCCAGTATAATCGTATCCGGGTGGAAGAAAAGAAAGAAGGTGCCGAAGATCGTACTCAGAATAGATTGTACCCTGGAAAAATCGTACTCAGTCTCATGAAGAAAAAGTTCGTACTTAGAATGATCGTACCCAAAAACGATCGTATCTAGGCCAATCGTATTCAGAAAAGATCGTACTCGAGCTAAGAAGAAAAAAAAGAAGTTGAAATGAATGGAAAGTTACGAAGTCTGACGATGTTGGAGGTGTTCTCAAATGAATTTAGAGTCATGAAGGAAGTCATGATATAAGCATAGGTTTGTGAGTGAAGGAAGCTACTGAAGTTGAAAGCTGTCGGCACCGGTTCATCGTATTCTGCATTCTATCGTATTCGGCATTCCATCGTACTTGGCATTTCATCGTACTCAGGCAGAATTGTTTTCAAACAAGTTTGATGAAAAAGGAATTGAGCTGAAGCCGAAACAAATCGTAATGACAGAAACCAATCAACAATGCAGTCAAGCATTTAAGATGGTTGAATGATTTGCTGAAGGAAGAGATAGATTTGTTTTCAAATGTCTTCATCAAGTGGGTCAAGATTTGAATCACTTTGTTTACTTTTTCAAGTGAATTGTAAAGTGTGTCAAGAGAAAAAAATGAAGGAGATGATGTGGATTTCAAGTGGGTCAAGAGAAGAGGTGAAGAAGTAGAAGTGGTTCGAAGAGCAGAGATGAAGGAGTTTGTTGATTGTGCTATCAAGAGGGAGCTTGACATTCAAAAGAATGATTGTATTCAACATTCAAAAGTGATATCCATTTCTTCGTACATTTACATTCAATTGATATAGAGCATTGTATTGAAGAAATCGGATTTTGAAAATCGGACTCATAAATTGAAATTGGATTGACAATTGAAATGAAAGTCTGAAGAAGTGAAGATTGTAGAAGAACCGAGAAGCTTTGAGAAGAGACGACGAAGTCAAAATACACTCGAGATTTTAGGGGAAATTGAGATGTGGGTGAATTTAAGGGAGCAAGAAATATTTTGGGATTCCTGCTAAAGCATTCGTGGGTCACCTATAAAAGGCGAAGTGTATTTTGCACTTTTACTGACTGATGCATTGTTCATCGCAGAAGAGAGAGAAGCTCTGAGTTTTTTGAGAGAAGAAGTTTTCGTACTGAGCCTTTGTTGAAGAAGTTTCGACGAAAGAGGAAAAGGGAGAATCAGACCAGATTGGCCATCGGAACGACATCCATCGTATCCAGGTTCATCGTACCGAGTTTCATCGGACGCATAAATTGTGAGCTGCCAATTGAGTTTTTACTCAATTGAAGAATGAAGTGCAAAAGGAGAATCAGACCGGACTGACCATCGGACAGAGACCATCGTACTGGGGTTACCGGATTGGGAAGATCAGACTAACCTTGCTGAGGAAGTTTTTCGAACTAAGGTTCTGGAAGACGATTCAAGACCGACATATTCCTTAAGTGAATTGTTGAAGTTCTTGAAGAAGGTACACAAGTAGAGTTTGATTCAGCTTACTTGTGGAGGAAGTGAAAACTTTCTGAAGTGAATCCGAAAAGAAGAAAGTGAAACTTGTAACTGTGGATGTTTACTAGTTGCTGAAAAGACTTGTTTTGGGGAATGGATACTGGAAAGGATAGTTGGGGGTTATAACCAACTATAGCAGGAAAGTTTGCTACTGGGATTGTAGAAATGTTCTTCGCTTGTGCCTTTGTATTCTAGAAAGAAGATAATAAAAGAATCCATGTTGGTGGGACTATCCAACATGGCAAGGAGTCGGTCTTTGTACCGAACCTTGTAAATATCGTGTGCCTCTTTTTACATTTGTTGTATACAAAATGTGAGGTTGTGAGTTATATTTTAGTGCATCGCAACTCTAACAAGTTTCAGAGGTTAAAAAAGTTTTTGATAAGGAGTTAAAAAAACTTGCTTATAAAAGAAAAAGGAACCACTAATCACCCCCTTCTCAGTGGTCTCGATCCTACTTGGGAACAACAAAGGCATGAATGGAAAAGAACAATTGAATCTATAATATTCTGGTGTGTATTATCAGTACATCAACGACTTTTCATTTGTATTGAGAGACCACCTCCTCGTACCTTTTTGCTGAGAGCTTCAGATCCCGGAGAGAGACCACTGCTCCATTCCAACCGCTTCTAACATAACTCTAAAAAATACCTCATATCCTTCAACTGAGGCCACTGAATGACTCATATAACCAACTCATGTGTGCATAGTTAAACTAGTTCACGTGCAACCGCTCCTCCTGGCACAACAGACTCATGAACCACTAATTAATCAACTCTCTTCCCTCTTTTCTTATATGTATTTTCAATAGGAGGTTGCATCCTAACAATTCCCTCCTCAAAATTCACCTTGTCCCCAAGGTGACAACCCTGAAACTACTCTTTGATATGTTGGTAATCTTCTCAAGTAGATTCCTGAGCAGACGATGATATTGTTCCTGTGTGTGAGTGTACGTAAACAAGGAATATTGAGAGCTGAAGAGAGGAATCAAAATGATATTACTGATTTCATGTATTACAGCTATGGAAGAAGAATCGTTACAACAGGATGAAGATGGAGAGACCTCCTCCTGCGTCTGCCTGCAGCAGATGAGAAGTGCTTCGGGAGTCAGGCCACTGCCTCCCGCTCGTTCTGTTCTCGAACTAACTGCTGGTTCCCACCCCACTAACTGAAGCCTCTTTCCCCATTTTCCCCTCTGCTAGTAAGTGTGTAAAATGGGGGGTGGGTGGGCATTGTGGGGTAACACCCCATGAACCGGAACGGTGAGTTTATTTAACATAACATGATGATTTTGATGTTTAGGTTCTCAAACTCATTTAGCACAACAGGGAATAGCAGAAGCACATTTAACATAGCAACATACATATAACATAACATGATGATTTTAATGTTTAGGTTCTTAATGATTGATTATTTGATTATGATTTGGTTAAAAATTATCAGCATGTATTTTAATTTGTATTATTTTGATTGAATTGAAGTTTTTCTTTTAATTTAAAATATTGTTGAAAATTCTATATATTTAATTATGTGCGCCTGCGCCTTAGTTGCGCCTCGCGCCGCATCCCCAAACGGCCTTTGTGCCTTATTGCGCCGCGCGCCTTTGACAACAGTGATCCGTAGTGTCGTGCCCTCCAACCAGAATAGTTTCTTTCAAAAGTTACTAATAAACAGTGCATCCCTATCACTTAAAATGGACCGAGGAATCCCATGCAATCGAACTACTTCCTTGACAAAAGTCTCAACAACCACTTTTGCGGTTTATGGATTGCGAAGCAACACAAAGTGGACATATTTGGATAATTTGTCAACGACAACCATGAGCACATCATATCCCTGAGGCTTTGGCAGTCCCAAAACGTCTATAGAAATTTTGTCCCAAACCAATTCAGGGATTTGCAAAGGTTGCAGGATCTCCACAAGTGTCATGGCTTGATATTTCTGGCGTTGACAAATATTGCATTCCCGGACGAGCTTCATTACACTTCTTGTCATGCCCTTCCAAAACAGTCCGACAGCTAAACAATTGTATGTTTTAAAGAATCCTGCATCCCACAGCTGAAGTATGATAATTGTGAAAGAAATTTTAAATAAAGCAAGTCATCTTGAAGTTAATACCCTGTTTTGGAGCCGACCTGCTGTTGTAGTGCCGAAACAATCTGTATTAAATCGGCATCCTCATGCATCTTCTCTCTAACAATGATTAGCTCTAGCTAAAACAGTTTGGAAGCAGTTGTACGTAACGAGTGCAATTTGGTTTTTGAAGAATACTCTCCTTTCACTAATCCGGACAGCGTATTGGCGGCCTGATTAGTCTTCCCTAGTTTGTAGATTACTTCGAAATCCAAGCCTAACAGCTTGGCCTGCCAACATCGTTGATTTATGGAAGGAATGCGCTGTGTTAACATATGTTTGAGAGTTTTGTGGTCTGTGTTTACTACAATGTGTTTGCCCAACAAATACTGTTTCCAATGGTTTACTGCCAAGACCAAAATCATAATTTCCTTCTCATACACTGTCTTTGGGAGTGTTGTTTCAGCCAATGCTTTACTAAAATAAGCCACCGGTCAATGTTCCTGTATTAACACAACTCCCACTCCCCTTCCGAAAGCATCACATTCAATGATAGAAGGTTTGTGGAAGTCAGATAAAGTTAGAACCGGTGCTATCACAAGACAGTGTTTTAATTCATTAAAAGCTAACTCACCCTTGGAATTCCAGTGGAATCCATCATTCTTTGTCGACTCCGTTAATGGTTTTATAATTTTACCGTAATCTTGAATAAACTTCTGATAATATCCAGTGAGTCCAAGAAACCGCTGTACCCCTTTCACATTCTGAGGCGCTGGCCAATTCTTAATACAGTCAACTTTCTTCATGTCCATTGATACCCCTTTACTGGAAACGATATGCCCCAAATATTTCACAGTTGATTGGCCAAGTATTTGCTTGCAACATATCAAACACCACTGTTAATCTTTGCTGGAAACAGGCATATCATCAAAAAAAAAAAAACACACATCTGAAAATTCTGTTCATAGTTAACTGAAAAGTCGCAGGTGCGTTCACAAGTCCGAAGGGCATTACAAGATACTTGTAATGTCCCTTGTGTGCCCTGAATGCAGTCTTACACACATCCTCTGCCCGCATCCTAATCTGATGGAAACCAGATTTCAAATCCAGTTTGGTGAAATGCTGAGTGCCATGTAATTCCTCTGTCCTGAACCATCAATTTGTTCAACGCATGGTAATTGACACACATTCGCCAACCTCCATCTTTCTTTTGAACTAAAATTATCGGACTCACATATGGGTTGTTGCTATGACGAATGATCTCTTTCTCTAACATATCGGTCACTTGCCCCCCGACCTCATCTTTTAGATGATGAGCAAATTTATATGGTTGTATGTTCAGAGGTGGAACCCCTTGTGGATCTTCGAACAAGAACTGATATTTGGAAAGCAACTTCGCCAAGTGCCGATGTTCCAACTGGTCTCCCTGTCCATGACCCTCAATTGGTAACGTAAATTTTGATTTCCACATCCAACCCTCGGAATAATCAGTAGTTCTTTGCAGGATCAGCTGTTCATTAGTTTTTCCTTTTGAGTACGTAATTCCCTGCAGTTTTATTGTCTGTCCCTCCCAAGTAAATTCCATTGTTTTATATCCCTAGTTAGTCATAATAAAACCCAGGGTTTTAAGCCATCACATACCCAGGACAACATCTGGTCCCCGATATAAAAAACAAACACATCAATGACAATTGTAAACCGTTCCAGACATACCTGTACCTGCTTGCATTTTCCCCATGACCAAGTTTTCCGTCCATCTCCCAACTTAATTCCGAATGGTGTTGTTGGGCTAATCTCCGCCCCTGCCATTTTTGCAAGCGACCTAGTCACAAAATTATGACTTGCTCCATTGTCTCATTGTCTCTGAGTACCACAATTGGTACATCAACGAATCCGCTCTCTTCTCTCCCAAACTCCTGGATTCCACCAGTTCCTGAATTCATGTTTAGTTTAGATCACACTGCTCAGAACTCTTCTGTGGACTTCCCTCAGCCTCTCTACCTTTAACTAGTTCCTCGAACTCCCACACCAGTAACTACAAATGTTTTTTTGGACTTCGATGCAGGGGCTGTATGGTTGTTCACATCGAAAACATAATCCTTTTTGTTTTATTTCTTCTCGCTCTTGTCGGTTGATATTCCTGACTTCTTTCCATCTATCACCCCTTAGTTCTGCTGCTACCATCTTTTAAAGTTCTTTCCGCCACAGGCTTGTAAGCTTGTAGGCTTGGCACATCAAGTCTCGTTCCTCGTGTGCTTGTCGGTAATGCTGGCTTCTCACGATAAGACCGCATTTCGCCCTCTCCAATTAACTCCTCCACCTTCCTGGCCTAGGTTGGCATCCGGTATTTATTTTCCGGTTCATGTAGAAACTCTATTTTCTATTTCCTTTCGTAACCCCCCATAAAAAGGCTTATATACCAAAGCTTTGGAAATTTTGGGATTCGTAATGCCATGTGTTCAATATCCTCTACAGTCTCTACAGTTTCGGTTTGCCGAAGTGACTCCAGGTACCTCAGCGCCACCTTTTGTCGTCTTACCATTCCTCTTCATAAGTGCCAGTTTGAATTAGTCCCAGCGCATCTCTGGGTTTGAACTTTGTCACGACAAGAACCAGCAAAGTTGCTCCATCGGCAATTTCATTCGTTCCATCATTTGTACAATTTGGAAGTATGTCTCCGTTTTCGTTATCCATCCAAAAGGATCTTCACCAGTGAATGTCAGTAATTCCAACTTATTCAACAAATTCTGCGGTCCGTTATTAACCTCCGGACCTTCTGGTGCTAAATCTCCTACCAACGACCTTCCATAGTCAGTTTTCCTGCCGTTGGTGCTAGATGGTTCCGCGGCCTCAACCTTACTATGCTTTCCAGTTTTCGAGCTGTGCACAACTTGTATCTCTAATCCTTTAATCCAATCGATCGTCTGCCCCTCCATGCTTTGCAATTTGTCCGTGATTCGTTCCGCCCGTTGCATTTGCTCTATAACAAACCGCTCATTTCCTGCTTGATCGAGAAAAAGCTGATCTATATTATTCTGCATTGCGGCCAACTTTTGGTCTTGCGTCTGCTCTTTCTTCAAGCTTCCGCTGTATCTCCTCCATCATCGACTCAACATGTACTATTCTACTTTCCATTCTTGTTCGCATTCAAATATTTCTTCTGTCAAAACAATCGCACAACTGATGGCCTCTCGGCTTCCAATTAACTCAACGTACGGTCTACAAATTTCGTCTATACAATTTTAATTTTTGCATCACACAAATTCTCTTCTCCAGCAGTCTTGAGTTCAACTTTTATTGAAAACGCCAAAGTGTTAATGTCTATTTTAACACTATTGTGATCAAGACATAAATGGAAAGGAACAATTGAATCTATAATATTTCCAGTGTGTATTACCAGTACATCATCTGCTTTTCATTAGTATTGAGAGGGAAATGCCTTACAGTAAGGGTGAGACCAAGGAGAGACCACCTCCTCGTTACCTCCTTGCTGGGAGCTTCGGATCCTGGAGAGAGACCACTGCTCTTGTCCAACTGCTTCTAACAGAACTCTGGAAAATACCTCATATCCCCCAACTGAGGCCACCGACTAACTTATATAACAAGCTCACGTGCAACTACTCCTCCTGGCACAATAGACTCATGAATCACTAACCGATTTTCCTTCCATCTTCTCTTATAAGCATTTACAATACGAGGTCACTGCCTAACAAAATGATTTGAAAATATTAAATAATTTAGAACGATAACAAAGAAGATAAAACCGCGTCTTTTGAGAAAAATCATCAATAAATGAAATATGATGACAATAACTCAAATGAATCGGGACCATGAAGGGACTCGACACATCTAAATTCACCAACTCAAAAAGTTCCGATGCATGTGATAACAATCATGCAACATAAGATGTTTGATGGTGATTAGCAAATTGATAGGACTCATAATGGAAAGAAAGGCGATGATTGAGGTGTGGGCAAAGTTTCTGTAACACCTGTGCAAAGGGATGGCCATGGTGAAAATGAAATCCAGAGCGTGGATGAAAGTGGAGGGGTAGACAATGAACCCATGTAAACCCCATTGTATAGATGACCTTTACTAAATTCCGAATTCGTCAAGCACTCTTGGAAAACAGCATCAAAGGATGAGAAAATCTCAATACAATTCAATTCTTGTGTAAACTAACTAAAAGACAGGAGGTTGAAGGGACTATGAGGGACATGAGATGCTAGTTTAATGCATGGGTAAGGGTAGGGGTGACAATGGGTTGGGGAATGAATTTTCCCTGTTGATATTGCTCTGTGGGACACGAATTTGGTGAAAAAGTTTGCTTTGATGGGCAAGGTGTGAAACAAATGTTTCTCAGTGGGGCACAAATTTGGTGGAAAAATATGCTCTGCTGGGCAAGGCATGAAACAAATGTTTCTCCGAAGCAAATTTTGGGGATGAGACAATGTTGCAGTGCCCTGCCCCACAAAACCCTCAGCAATAGAAATATATTTTTAGCATTATATTTAGATGTGATATACATATTAAACATATGCATGTTTTTGCAATTTTATAGTAAAAAATAATTTTGTATTACAGTTTTAATTTAAATTTAAATATAAAAAATATAATTTTTTATTTTTCACTTTAAATTTCCCCAATCCTAAATCATATACTATGCATTATTGCACTAATGGCTTACATTTGCACTTTTCATATGAAGCATTTTCATTTTATGTATATGTTGTTATTTATTATTGTTTTTTATGCCTTGTATTGCCATTTGATGTTGAATTATTGATCAATTTAATTCTTCATTATATCAATTATTAAATTTTATGAGTTATTTGAATTTTATATTTGTGTAATTATTTGTTGACTGGTCATTAGTAGTAGATTGTTTTATTATAATTATCAATGGATTTTATTTTTAATGTGGTGCTTTTTATGAAAATTTAAGAAGTTTTTCATTTTTTAATTAATTCTTGAATTTCTTGCGGGGCACCGATGCCCCGTGATGCCTCACGGATCACGGGGTAAGACTGCAAGTTGCCCTGAAGTCATGGGGTGGGACAAGTTTGGGGCAGTTTGCCCCCCCATGCGGGGCGTGATAGTATTTTTGTGATTTGTCATTGCCTTGCTAGTGCCAAACTCTTTAATAAATGCGGTGGATTCGTCAACAAATGTCAACAAACGTGATAGAAACAGTCTCGGTGTAACGATGATAATGCGTCGCTGGTGAGATGATTTGAAATATCACAATTGAGCATCCAAGCGGTCGGACGACGGGAAGCACAAACCTTAGGACCACCGATTTAGGTTAGAGAAGCTAATGATGAAGCAAACATCAAGACAACCCGATAAGATTTGATAAGTTCCTGCTCATTCGTTGAAAGCTCTGGATTTTGACGGAGGTCAGATGTGGAGGCGGTGAGTCAACCAATGCACTCTAAACTTGTCGAGGCGACCGAGACAAACATCCACGGTGTGCCCATCAGTGGTCAATTAAATGTCAATTTCGACCATCACCACGCCCACGAGTATTAGAGGAATGACCACCACCACGTCTTACGAGTGTAGTATGACTATAGTAGCAATAAAGGAAGTAGATGATGAACCTTAATGAATTGTTGGTAGACTTAGTGGTGTCTCATGGGTGGATGGAGTGCCTAACATCTCAGCTGTGGTTGAGTAATTTGGATGGAGCCCATGTAAAAGGATAAAAGACAACTGATTCTGTTGAGTTAGAGTGGTGTCCGGTGTTTGAGGTAGTGACCACAACTCAAAGAAGTTCATAACGCAGTGCCTTTCATTTCGTAAAATATGTTGGAAAAAGATGATGTTGATGGTGGGATGGTAGAGAATCTCTAAAGAACATTGTTGGTCTCCGAGTACCTGAGAGCCGAGGGATCTTGGGGTTCCTTGATGGTGTTTGCAGTTCTAGTAACGCGCTTGATTGATTTTTTCGTAGTATTAATAAGCAAGGCAATCGTTTTGCCATCTAAAAATTTCTGTACTTGGGTGATGAATGGTCAACAAAGTGTGAATTGTGATCCATACTATCGTGTGATATAAGTGCTTACGTCGAATAAAAAATTTGGTGCCATCTAGGTGCTTGTCTACAAGGCACGTGGAAATGATGACTAAGTGTGGAAAAATTGAGGAAGTAGCTGTCGAGAAAGTTGCCATGATTAGACGGGATGTTGGGAAAAAGAATCACCCCCGAACTAGAAAGAACCAGAAAAAGATGACACTAGTTGGAATAGCTGGATCAGGGTAAAAAGCCATGCCTCAACCGAAATAGCTGGTATCAAGGTGAACAAGAACAATGAGTGATGTTACGTTGCAATCAACATTGAAATGCTAGATATGACGAGGTAGGATGATTCTACATGAGTGATAATTGTTGGATGGGGATGGATCGTTGAGGGGTGGCTCTAGAGGTAGATTGGATTGCGAGATCGACGGGGGCATCTGGAATGTGGAATCGTGCAAAGGGGGATGGGGATGCGTAGGAAAGGTTAGTCGCGTGGTAGTAGGAGGAAGGGGGTTCGCCTGTGAGGCATGACTTTTGAAGGGCATGGCAGTGGAGGAAGGGGGTGCGATTGTTGGGGGGATGTGTAGTAGAACGAAGGTGAGGCGTAGGGATTGGTCATGCCTGGATAAGTGTGCCTCCTAGTTCGCTCTACTGGAGAGGCGTGGTGGTTGGGTTGCGTGCCTGGAGAGGCGTGACTGGGTCACGTTCGGTTGAGGGTGGGAGGTGCGATAGCACTGGAGCGGATCGATTGGGAGGCCCTCTAGTAAGAGGTTCGATGGCTAGGTTTTGAACCGATGTCCCACACAGTAGTGAGAGAGACGGGCAAGAGATTTTTTTCCGAGCTCTGGTGCCATGATGAAATTTCATATCTCGAGAAGTGGTAGGACTCTATTTATAGATAGATGATCAAGATACAACATAAAATATATCCGATGTGGGACTTTAATTACATGATCATAAATACATGACATTGGGGCAGGCCTGGCCTAACCAGGTCAGGCCATTATTCTAGAATTGAGAAGTCAATGAAACTAAGGGGATGGGATTAGGGTGTGCTTGTGCATGCACATGTTTCTTCAATCTGTTTGGACCTCTCAAAATATATTGAATGCCTTTTGCTGACAAGGTTTTGAGTCTTATATGTGAGTAATTGTGGCTTTTAAGTTGATTATCACTTATCTAACAGCAATTAATTGGCTGATTATACATGAAAGTGTTGCTTTAAAAAACAAATAAAAGTAGTTGCATTTTAAGTTTTTTATTTTCTTTTTGGCCATGGCACTTTAAATGCAGTTCACGGGGAACCTTTGCTAGCAGTCATCCGTGTATGTTACAATATTGCCCTCAACAGGTACTGTAATGCTTGCCTTACGTTTGGTATTTAGATCAAGTTACACTGTAATTCAAGTTTGTTATATGTATATGTAGCAAGAGCCCTGTTAACCAAGCAACATCCAAGGCAATGTTGATCCAGATGATAAGCATTGTATTCAGGCGAATGGAAACTAATGAGGTATGGAATATTCATCTTTTTTATTTTATTTTATTTTACGTTGCTCAGTTTGAGGTATGGAATATTCATCCTTTTTATTTTATTTTATTTTACGTTGCTCAGTTTAGTATTTCATCTGGTTGTGCTGCTAATTTGGACATTGCCTCAGCGGATAGGTACAAATTCAGAAGCTCAAGAACCTTCCTCAGCGGATATCTCTCTTGCTTCAGTGGAGGAGCTCCAAAATCTTGCTGGTGGTGCTGATATTAAGGTGCATTAATTTATCATTATCATTATCATTATTGTTGTTGATATTATTGTTGGAGTTGTTGTTATTGTTATTAATTTATATCGATATACTCTTCATCGCTACAAGCCTGTTTGCCCTTTATAAATTTCTCTATTAATTTTTGATCGCAATGAAGCATCTAATTGCGAGTTTTGCATTTGTACTTAGGGTTTGGAAGCAGTTCTTGACAAGGCTGTGCAAATAGAGGACGGTGAAAATGTAACAAGGTAAAACTGAGATTCCTGCCATAATTGTATTATTTCACCCAACTTTAATATATATTTTGAAAAATCAATTTAATGATAATTTTGATCAGTCTTGAAAGAACCCTAAACGCTTTTTAATTATTTTTTAGAGGAATTGAGATTGGGAGCATGTCAATTTCACAACATGATGCTTTACTACTATTTCGTACCCTTTGCAAGGTTGGTCTTATCACTAGTGTTTTTTCTGTGTTATGATTGCCCATGTCTTTCTTAACATTCTTTTCTTTGATGCCACATAAGTTTCATTATTGATAACTTTGTCAGATGGGTATGAAGGATGACAATGATGAGCTGACAATGAAGACTAGAATTTTATCTCTTGAACTTCTTCAGGTTCGCCAGTGAATTTGTTGTGGTTCTTGTATGAATATTTTTGTCAGTTAACCTTAGAAAAATTTAGCAACTTTAGCTTATCTTGATTGATATTGGGCGTACTTGCATCTGAAATAGTACTTCATTGTCATGTTTAGTTGCATTAATCTGCCAGGCATGAGTTTTGAGTGTAGTGTGACCATTGTCTTCATCGAACCGAAAAGCTGATATTCAATTTTTCCTATATAAGAATCACCAATTAGAATATTATTTTCAAATATTACACGAGTGTTGTTGAAATCCTTTTCCTAAAAATTCACGGAAGGCAGTGAGTGATTTCTATAGACAAAATCTTGAAGATACTTTATTTTCAATTTTGTTTGCTCTATGGTTTTAGGTTTGAGTAGTTCCATGATGAGCACATACAAAGAGAAAGTTTAGCACGCATAAGGAAATAAATCATATCCAAGAGTCTGACTATCCAGTTATCTAAAAAATGCATCTCTTTTTTTGTGTATTTATATGTCAATGTGGAAGAGCCTTCAAAGCACAAAGGCTCGTGTATGTTTGTAAAGAAACATTCCCGCAATGGTGGTCCGCTTTGTGCTTTATATAGTGTTGTGCACGAGACAAATGAGTTTTGAGTTGGGCGGGAGCCTTATCATGCTCCGCTAACGCCTTTGCCACTGCCTCCACCATTACCTCGCTGGGTAGGAAACTGAAAACAGTTTGGGGTTTCCTTCCACACACCACTTCAAAGAGAGTGGTATTAATGGAGGAATGCCAAGTAGTGTTGTAACACAACTCGGCCCATGGTAACCAAAATGACCACTGTTTTGGCTGCTCTCCCACAAACCACCACAAACAAGTTTCTAAGCCATCGGTTAACCACTTCTCTTTGTCCGTCTGTTTGTTGATGACATTTCTTGTAATTAGAATAATTCTGGCAAAAAATGACTTAGAAAGAGTAAATCCTGATCACTAAGGATTTACTTTGGAATGCCATGCAGTCTGACCAGCTTACAGATTAAGATTTCCGGGACTCCTCGAGCGGTGTAAGGATGTTTTAAGGAAATAAAATAAGCATATTTGGAGAGTCTGTCCACGATCACGAAGATGACATCAAATCCCTTTGGTTTTGGCAGCCCCGTAATGAAATTTGTTGAGACTTCCTCCCACACCACTCCTAGAATTTCTAAGGGTTGTGATAAACCTGCTTGCGCATGCCCAATAAGTCATTCATAGTCGCTTGAAAGGTTGATGGGGCATTGGCAAGGGCGAAGGGCATCGGGTATTCATAATGGCCGCTGTGCGTACAGAAAACAGTCTTTTCAACATCCTCTTCCCTCATTAGAATCTGATGGTAGTTTGATTTGAGATCCAACGTAGAGAAGTAGGTCGCTCCATACAATTCATCCAATAATTCTTTGACTATGGGAATATGAAACTTATCTGGGATTGTGACTTTGTTAAGTGTTTGATAGTCCACACATATCTGCCAAGTACCATCTTCTTTCTTCACCAATAACACTGGACTCGAGTATGCGTTCGAGTTGGTCCTGATGGTGCCCATTTGAAGCATTTCCTGCACCTGCCTTTCAATCTCTTTCTTCTGAGAATGTGGACGTGGGTAAGGTCTTACTGCCACTGGTTCTTGCCCCCGGGACCAAATTAACTTTGCGGTCACTTTGTCGTCGAGGCAGTAACCCCTTGGGCTTTCTAAACACCGTTTCCTGCCTCCCCAACAGCCTTTGTAGTTCTTCTTGTTGCTGGGCATCCAATGAAGACTGCACTTGTCCGGGTTTCCCTCCTACCATCAAGCGGTGGTCATAGTCCGATTTGCTGGTTAACCCATGCAGGTCGGAGACTACCTGGTCTCGGCGAATGACTCCATTAAGGGTATACTCCTTTCAATTAGTCAAGAATTTCATGGTCATGGTCTTCCACTGTCCAACAAAACTAAAATGGGGATTCCACACACTTGGCCCTCCACTTTCATTGAAGCCAAGTCCGCCCCACCCTGTATTTGGTAACAGAAGCTGAGCCCTAGATACTCTAAAATTTTACATCATGCTTCCTCTCATAACCCCTCCCTCATGTTCAACTTCCTCTATCGTTGCTGATTCACCTTCCTGTCCGACTTTATATCTCCCAACAATATGACCCTCATCATCGAGTTGGGGCATTTATGCATTGGACTGAAAGGCATCCCACATCTGAAACACAAACCCTTCTTCCTCCTTTCCTTCCACTCCTGGGTAGTCAAATGCCGTACCCCTCCCTCCTTGTGCTGCCTGCTTGGGTGCCTTGCGACAATCCCCTCCTGGAGCATTCCCCAATCGTCTATCTTGTTGAAAATAAGTCCCATTTTGCTGCTGAAAACCTGGATGTTGGTCCTGTTTCCATGCACTTGCTTTGCGTCCATTTGATGTGCGCGGCCCCCTCCTCGAAATTAAAAGCCTATTCCCTCTCTGACTGCCAGTTCAACATGTCAAGCCAGGCGCATTGCATGTAATCGCGTTTCCTTATTATATATCCAAATCCAAATGAATTTCCTCTTGCAACCTGTGAAGGAAGTGTCCTACATATTGAAGCTCTGGTTGTCGTGACAGCATGGAAGTCAAGTATTCAAACTGCTCAATACAATCCTGGACCGTTCCCTTTTGTTTTAGAGCTGCTATCTCCTCATAAGGATTTTGAATTTCCTGGCCACTAAATCGCTCCATCAATTTTTCTTTAAACCTTGTCCAAGTCACTTCAAGGAGGACTTCACCTAAGATGGTGAACCAGTGGATCACAACACCTTCCATGCTTACCTACGCAAGAGGCACTTTCATTTCTTCAGGTGTCTGATTGATTCGGAAATACAGTTCAGCTCGTGTAATCCATCCTCTCGGATCTCTCCCATCAAACATGGATAGCTCAACCCGTCTCGCAACTGAGGATTGTTCATTTTCGATGCCGGTCGTGTTTGCCGCCAAAACTGCATCCCGCCCCTGCGTCTTCGTTTCTCTAGTCTCCGCTGAATGTGCCTTAGTCATATCAGTCGCCAGCGAATGCCACCCCTATTCTTGTTGGGGCATCTTCTCCAAGCGACGCACCAAGTTTGTGAGATATTTTTGGAATTCGGCCTGCTCTTTCCTCTCTTGCTCCCACTTGTTCGACCCCTCCGAGAGTGCCGTCTCAACCATTCCCATTCGCTGCTCCATCCCTTCCAAACGTGCCTGGTGTCGTGTCTCCATTTTTCTCCTCCAACAGGGGTGAGTTATTCTGGCAGGTTTGACCGATTGATAAGACACACGAGAAGGCTTCTTCTCCCCTGCCCAAGCCACCTGGCCACTGTCTATATTCCTCTCTAATTCCCCTCTCTCCTACTCCCCTCCCCTTATAACTACCTCCCCACCACCCCCACTTATTCCTCACGGGTGATTCCCAACAAACAACAGTGGGGACCATAACAAACTCCCCAAACCCCTCCGAAGAAACCACAAAGGCAACCATTCAAAAGAACCCTTGGCCAAACCTGCCAGGCTGTCGTAACCATGAAGAAGATGTTTCAGGTCCTTCACACCCCCATCAGTAGCCATATGAGGCACACCTTATTTGTAAGAAACCTGCATTTCAGCACGAGCCAAAGGATGGTCTGAATTTGCTGGCTACCTGGCCAACGCTAAACTAAACCTGCATTTCAGCATGATCCAAAGGCAGCGTCACCACCATGAAGAAGATGTTCCAGGTCCTCCACATCCCCACTTACACAGCGATGAAAAGACCCATCACTTGCTGGCTACCTGGTCAACGCTTAACCTGCATTTCAGCATGAGCCAAAGGCAGTTTCGCAACCATGAAGATGTTCCAGGTCCTCCACACCCCCACTTACACGGCGATGAAAAGACCCATCACTAGTCATATGAGGCACACCTCATTTGTAAGAAACCTGCATTTCAACACGAGCCAAAGGATGGTCTGATTTTGCTGGCTACCTGGCCAACAGCAAACCTACCTTTCAGCACGAGCCAAAGGTAGTGTTGTAACCATGAAGATGTTTTGGGTCCTCCACACCCTCACCTACACAGCGATGTCAATACCTATCAGTAGCCATATGAGGCACACCTTAATCGGAAGAAACCTGCATTTCAGCATGAGCCAAAGGATGGTCTGAATTTTAGAGGCCGGATCCCATATGCTATCAGTCATACCTGTTGCATCACTTCTGAGAAAATCATAAGTTGAACTAGTTGAAAAGATCCCATAGCCCCCTCAATGAGGGCCAAATAACAGCTGGTCGGGCTATCGCCTTCAGCAAGGTGTACTGTGGCGGAAAAATTTGTAGCAAGGCCGAATGACGAAGGATCCCCTCCAAAAACTTCCTCTGCCATTGACCCTCCCCCAACCCCAAGACAAAGTGATTGATAGGTGTGGAGAGCTCCTCAGGCAAAATATCTCTTAAGGCGAGAACCCTGTGCGGCTCCAGATCACCAAGCCGATTATCCTCCCAAAAAAGAATTAAGTTGTCATTGCTCAACTCCCATTCGGGCTATAGCTTAAGATTCCCCCACAAGGGGCGCAAACTATTCCAAAGGCGTTACCTTGGTTTTGTGATTGAGGCCTCCCAATGCCTGCAATCCCAACTATATTTAGCACGTAACACCTGAGCTGTGAAGATCTTGGGGTTTGCAAGAATATGAAAGCCAAGTTTCATAAGTAGTAGTCCTTGGTAACCCTCATTCCAGCACCATCACTCCCACAAGGCTCGCAAAATTATCCCAACAAACCGAACTTGGCCTTTTGGTGTTGGTTTAGGAGCCCCAAATGTAGTCCCTCACGAAGAGATTAGTCTCCTCACAAATAGAAGCCGACAAACACACAGTCTGCATAGCATGTGTTGAAAATGCTTAAATGACCGATCTCACAAGGGTCAGATGATTGGTAATCAAGAGAGTCTTCGTTGTGTTACCAAAAAGGCTGGCTTTAACCCACTCAATCAAATACTCACGGGTAGCATGGCAAGCTCTCCCATGAAAGAGCACCCAAAAGGTTGGGGAATTTTCTCTTCACCAACCCAATCCGATTATGCGTGGAACCAAACCAAACAAGGCCATCCGCAAAGAAAAATGGGAAATTGGCGGTCCTTGCCTGGCCAACCAGATTGCCGCCCTGAGGCCGGTTGCTCAATGTCCAACAGTGTCCTCAATGTCACCCCAAGGAAGCCGATCAAAGGCTTTGTTGAGATCAATTATAATGGCCATCCAACCTGACTGACCTTTCATCCTCATCATAATCCTCATAGAGTGAATCACCTCCTGTGCAGTAATAAAATTATCTGAAATATTTTACCTTTCAACGAAACAGGTCTGTGTTGAAAGTACCAAAATGGTCATGACTGAATTCAGATGGATGGAAATCACCTTCGTAATACATTATTAAGCCAAAACTATCAGCAGAAACTCCTTGAGGTGAGTTGGCGGCTCAGTTTTGGGCATTAAAACCAGATTAATATGACTAAGAAAAGTGTCCAGGCAAGCCCCACCAAGAATGCCTCTCACAAGCTCACAAATTGACGTACCAACAACCTTCCTTTGGTCCTAGAAGAATGTTGCATGAATTTTATCTTGGACCAAGAGACTTGAGTGGGCGCATGATGGAGACTGTTCCACAGATCTTATTGTCTGGATCAACTGTTTCCAAATAACACCAAGGACCAGATGACAACTTCAGATTAGACCTTGAGGAGCTACCGAGCGATCAACTGATGGGTAAGTTGTATAAAAATCCCTAAAGAAAGAAGCTGTGAAATTTCTGAGAGATTCCTGTTTGTCAGGCCAAACATCAGAGTTGACGATCCCTCAAATCAATCCACTCCACTTGGGCCTTCTGAACCCATAGAATCTCCTCCTGTAGACATGCACACTCTAGATCTCCTTGGAGTTTGTGCTCCAAATCAAACAGCCGAGTCGTGGGCTAGTTAGTATTAAGCAGATGCAAAATGAGCCCGACACGTATTGGACATGGGGACATGACAATTTTTAAAAACATGTGCACACGGGGGAATGCATAAATATTTTTAAAATTTTGGGGGCATTCATTTTTATAAATACCAGAAACTTTGGGATATTTTTGTAAATTCATTTATTTAATTATATAATAATCATAAATAAAAAAGCTCGGGAACATTTCTGAATTTTCAAAACTGGCACAGGCATGTTTTTGTATTTTCAGATATGATACCAAACGTTTCAGGTGTGGCTCTGGTGCCGGACACACTGGAATTCTCTAGAGCTGCTGTGTCTGTGCATTAGAGGCTGCGGGTGATCTCTCAAGGGCATGTTGTACACCCTCTAATCACCCCATCAACCCCTTGTGATGGATGATATGCTCAAAAATTTCCAGATTCCATTGACGTGCCTCCACAGAAAAGGGGCCTTAATATTGGTTGAGGCTGAGTCTGACGAACTCCAACACCGCCGAACTGAAACGACCTTTAACACTTCCGAGTGAAATCAAGCTGAGTAGCCTGTAAAGCCAAAAACCGAAATGACCTCTATATATGATGGCCAACACTGGAACATGAATTGGAAAAATAAGAGTTCGGTGATTCGAACACACCTTCAGAAGGATGCATCTTTGTCGATCTTGGAAAAACAAGGGACCTGCGAAGATTACACAATCCCTGGTAAGGCCTTTCCAACAGCGAACCCCTCTAGGTAAATTGAGGACCTTTAAACCCCCAAATCAAGTGCTTGAAGAAAATGTTTGTGCCCTTGATGGCCCATGCTTACACCACCATTACAACCCTCGATCATAAGCACGGTGTTAAAATCACCATCAACTATCCGGGGATAATCAATGCTACGAGCAAGGCGAACTGAGACTTGGTTATTCAATCTATGTGGTATAATGATAAAATGCAATGCAGACCATCAAATTCAGGTTGAAGAAGGGTGTTAATAGAGTAGTGACCCAATACCCAAGATACCTCCCAAGGGAGGTTTTGATGTTTATTTATAATGACCTTCAACTATTCGGGGATAATCAATGCTACGAGCAAGGCGAACTGAGACTCGGTTATTCAATCTATGTGGCATAATGATAAAATGCAATGCAGACCATCAAATTCAGGTTGAAGAAGGGTGTTAGAATGGTAGAGTAGTGACCCAATACCCAAGATACCTCCGAAGGGAGGTCTTGGTGTTTATTTATAATGAATAAGAAAGATGACATAATACCTCGACTTAGATGTCAGACTTACATCTTCTAACACCCCCTAAGCTAGGTGTACCTAGCTTGGATAGGTAAGAAAGTAAAAAGAAACATCCCATAAAACTCTCCATCAAGCTGGACATACCTGTAACGTCCCGAACCCGGGTGCCACGTAACGGGTGCCCCGAGCCCGGTTCGCCACGTGACCTCAAGTGCATTTCCCCAAACGCCAGAGGCTGCCGACTAGCAGCGAGGGACCGGGTCTGATAGTGGGGAAACTATGCCCTCATTTGTCAAAGTGTAGCGCAGCGAAATTTAAATAAAATATACAACAACAGCGGAAGCAGTAAACCATACACAACTAAAATAAACTACAGCAGTGGATATAACCAACAGTAGATAAATGATGATGCTACATGTTTCAAGTTCTAAGAAAACAACCAGAACATGTCATACATCAATATAGTATAACAATTACAGAGTACAACAAAACAAAGCAAAACAGCTGGCAGCGGCATCACGAGCCTAGGCTCGGTCCCATGCCCTCCTACTCCTCTGCAACAGTCAAGTACCTGTATAGGGACTCTTGCCCCTATCTACACCTGCAGCAACGTAATCTGTTTGGGCCGAAAAGCGTGACCCAAACATGGTGTGAGAAATATATCCCAGTAGGCACCCACCAAAGGCCCGTGCCCAACTGCGTGCTAACATGCAACAATAGTGGGCAGTGGTAAAATGCAATAAAGTAAGCAGTACTCAAAAGTAACAACTACCAGTTATATTGCCATTTTTTATATTCATTTAATCCATTTAATATAAGAAATCACCACAGTGCATTTCTAAGTAAACAACTAGTGTCTTCAGACACGTAAACTCCTACCCTCGGGTAACGAGTATCCAACACAAGAATCTGCCCTCAGGCATAACAGAGTTTGCCCTCAGGCGTAGGTAGTGTCGCCCACAGGCACAGAATCAGCTGCCCACAGGCACGGAAGAAGTTGCCCTCAGGCCGAAATAACTACTGCCCACATGCTAAAGAGTAAAGTGCCCACAGGCTAATCACAACAACGCCCTTAGGCTAAACAGGTAACCGGGCCATGGCAAACAGATCAAAATGCAGTAAACAAGCAATTCTTCTCAAGACAATTCTACAATTACTACATTGAAGACATACCCTCGGGTATCCTGGCCAAATGGCTAAACAGTGAAACACACCCCCGGGGTGGTTCCGGATCCAAGCAACGATCCCAACCAGCATTTTATTATCACAATTTAATCACCTATGCAATTCTAGGCATTAAATATAGCAACGACTTCAGCCACACGACACCCCAACATGGGTTCGTGGCACGAAAATACACAAAAACGCACGACAGTTGGAAATTTACACCAAGCCACCTACCTTATACGCCAACGAACGTTATACCCGAACGCCGACTCCAGAAACGCCTAAGAACGGCGTAGATCTGACGAAGAACAAAAACCAAACAAACGTAAATAACTCCTGTTAGGAGAAGAATTGGTAAGAACCAACCCAGGAGGTGGAAGCCCTTACCCGTGCGGTTCCAACGGGATCGTCCGAGGCGGGAACCGATTCCAGACGAACACCCGGTGGATCTTTAAAAGTCCGACCTCCTCCTTTGGCTCCAAAACGGCTCAAATGCCTCCTCTGCCAAATGAGGAGGCTACTGCCTGTTTTAAGCTGAAAAAACAAAGTACACGGCGTGTACTTCATTTAACTGTTCCTCTGGCGGCACCGCCACACTGTTCACCCGTCGACAAGAGTACACGACATGTACTCCCGAGTACATGGCGTGTACTGTCGCCCAGCTGGCGGCTACGCCACCGTCTTACTGTTTAGGCCTGCCGACTGACTACACGGCGTGTAAAGGACCACTGCACGACGTGTAGTCGGTTCTTACACCCTTCGTCGCCAACATGGCTACACGCCCTGTGTACCCATCCTACACGGCCAAAAGTACACGACGTGTGGAGAAGTGCACGGCGTGTAGTTCCAAAATTTAGGAATTTTCCCCATTTTCCATATTTTCTCAAAAACACCTAAGGAAAAGGAAAAAGAAGAAACCCGTACCTCGAAAATAAGAACCGGGTTCTTACAAACTTCCCCCCTTATAGCAATTCATCCCCGAATTGCCCTTCCAAGGGTGGCGAAGATAAAGCTCAGAACAACTCTGGCCACTGAGCACGTACGTCGGCCTCCCGCTCCCAGGTCTCATCCTGCACTCGGCCATGCTGCCATAGCACCCATACGAGAGGAACTGACCGGCCTCGGAGAACCTTCGTCCTCCTGTCAACGATACGAATCAGATGCTCCTCAAAGGACGCATCGACTTCCAGCTCAACCTCCTCAGGCTGAAAGACGTGAGACGGGTCTGAATGATAGCGACGCAACTGAGACACGTGGAAGACGTCGTGCATGGCTCGGTATCGCTGCGGTAACTGCAACCGATAGGCAACCAACCCGACTCTCTCCAGAATCTCGAATGGCTCCACATACCTCGGTGAAAGCTTACCCTGTCTCCTGATCCGCTTGTGTCCCAGCCTCGGCGAAACACGTAGAAAAACCTGATCCCCGACCACGAACTCCAAAGGTCTTCTGCGGCGATCAGCATAAGACTTCTGACGAGACTGCGCGGTAGCCATTCGCTTCCGAATCAACTGGACCTGCTCAGATGTCTCCTGCACGAGCTGTGACCCCAGTAAAGCTGCCTCACCTGCCTCTAACCAGCACAAAGGTGATCGGCATGATCTACCATATAAAGCCTCGTAAGGTGCCATCTCAATAGTCGCCTAAAAACTATTGTTATAGGCAAACTCGACTAAGGGTATATGCATCTCCCAAGAGCCCCCGAAGTCTAGGACGCATGCACACAACATGTCCTCTAGCACCTGTATCGTACGCTGACTGACCATCAGTCTGAGGGTGGTATGCTGTGCTCAGAAGCACCTGTGTACCCAGCGTCATCTGAAAACTCTGCCAGAAACGAGACGTAAAGCGAGCGTCCCTATCAGAAACGATAGAACGAGGAACCCCATGTAGGCGTACGATCTCTCGGATATACAACCTTCGGAGCTCGTCCACACCGAAGGTCTCCTTGATCGGCAAGAAGTGAGCTACCTTCGTGAGTCTGTCCACAACAACCCACACGACATCATTGCCTCGAGGTGACCTCGGCAACCCCGTCATGAAATCCATCGCGACATCATCCCATTTCCACTCTGGAACGGGTAACTGCTGTAACAGCTCAGCTGGCCTCTGGTGCTCTGCCTTCACCTGCTGACAGGTGGAACACCTCGTAACAAAACCATCTATCTCTCTCTTCATACCCGACCACCGGTACTGACGTCTCAAGTCTCACATCTTGGTAACCCCGGGATGAACTGCCCAAGCTGAAGAATGAAACTCCCGCATCAGCTCCTCGCGTATATCCCCTGGAACCCATACTCGTCCATGGAAACGCAAAACCTCATCATCGCCTATCGTCCAACCGGGAGGAGGGTCCTCACTTGCCACCGACTCCCGTAGAACCAGACCTTCTGAATCCGATAGCTGTCTCATCCTCACTCTGTCCAGGAGGGTAGAAGTCACAGCTAAAGAAGAAAGATAAGTCTGCCCCTGACTATCGTGCACCTCCAGATGCATCTCAGCGAACAAGGCCATAAGCTCCCACTCACCACTGGCCTCCTGCACTGCCTGTATCTGAGTCTTCCTGCTCAGTGCATCAACTACTGCATTACCTTTACCAGGTGTATAGGCAAGCTCAAAATCGAAGGACTGTAGGTACTCAACCCACCTTCTTTGCCTCAGATTCAGGTCACGCTGAGTAAAGATATACTTGAGGCTTTTGTGGTCGGTGAAAACCACAAAATGCTCTCCCAATAAATAATGTCTCCAACAGCGCAACGCATGCACAACTGCAGCCAACTCGAGATCATGCGTCGGGTAATTCCTCTCATGTGGCCTCAACTGCCGAGACCCGTACGCAACTACTCGGTCGCCCTGCATCAACACTGCTCCCAACTCAATCCCAGATGCATCACAATAAACTGTATAGCTCTTCCCCTGCTCTGGGAGTATCAGGATCGGTGTTGATGTCAACCTTCCCTTCAGGTCCTGAAAAGCTGTCTCGCAAGCTTCTGACCAAACGAACTTCACACCCTTCTTAGTCAGACCCGTCAACGGCGCTGCTAAGCGGGAGAAGTCCTGTATGAAACGTCTGTAGTAACCAGCCAGCCCTAAGAAACTCCGTTTCTCAAACACGTTCTTAGGCTGCTCCCAGGAAACTACTGCTCTCACCTTCTCTGGGTCTACTGCAACTCCTGCCTCTGAGATGATATGACCCAGGAAGTGAATCTGGTCCATCCAAAAGTGGCACTTCGAGAGCTTAGCATATAGCTGGTGCTCTCTCAGTGTACTCAGTACGATCTCAAGATGGGTGACATGGTCGTGTCGAGTGCGAGAGTACACCAAGATGTCGTCCACGAATACTACCACAAAAGAATCAAGATACAGATGGAACACACGATTCATCAGAGCCATGAAAACTGCTGGCGCGTTCGTCAGTCCGAACAGCATAACCAAGTACTCGTACAGACCATATCTGCTCCGAAAAGCTTTAAGCGGGATATCCGATGGTCTCACGCGCAACTGATGATATCCCGATCTCAAGTCAATCTTCGAGAACACTCGTGCTCCACGAAGCTGATAAAAAAGATCATCTATCCTCGGCAAGGGATATCGGTTCTTGACTGTCAACTGGTTCAACTTCCGATAATCCACACAAAGTCTGAGGGTACCATCCGCCTTCTTCGCAAAAAGGACCGGAGAACCCCAAGGAGAAGTACTCGGTCGGATAAAACCCTTCGCCTGTAGCTCCTCTAACTGCCTCTTGAGCTCCTGCAACTCAGGCGTGACCATCCTATAAGGAGGAATGGACACCGGTGCTGCTCCTGGCACAAGCTCGATAGAGAAATCCATCTCACGCACCAGAGGGAGACCCGAAAAGTCGTTCGGGAAGACATCCCTGAAACGATCAACAACTGGAGGGAAATCCGTCTGACAAGTCCCCTGATCATCCAGATACAAACTTGCAATCTGGGCTGTGACTCCACCTCGCCCATGATGCTCTGGTCCAGCTCGACTCGCCCGAACATCTCATTCGCCCTTGTATAGAAACTCTCCGCCCTCTGGTGACGTGAAACGCACCCTGCGACGATAGCAATCTACAAAGGCTCGAAAGGGAACCAACCAGTCCATCCCGAGAATGACATCATAGCTCGTCATCTTCAAGACATAGAGGTCCCAAAGGAAGTGACACCCACCAACCTCAAGGGGGTACTCCTTGCACTGACGCACACCAGCCGTCCTAGTCCCCAACGGAGTGTCTAGCGTCAAGATATCGGAAGAAGAAACACAGAGCCCAAGGCTCTTCACAACGGGTACAAATATGAAACTATGTGTAGCACCCGTATCGAAAAGTACTGAAGATAAGACAGAAGCTACTAGAATAGTACCTCTGACTGTCGAAGGTTCGGGATTCTGCTCCTGCTGGGTCTGTTGCACTGCATATGCCTGCCCAGTGCCGCGGCCCTGCGACACAGCCTGGCTACCCTGAGCTGTCCCGTCCTGCTGCCTCTGAGATCCTGGTGTCTGGCTACCACGACCACGACCACCATCTCTGTTTGCACGCCCTGATGTATTCCAGTTCCCTGACTGGTAAGAAGCCACTGGTCCTGCTCCCGCACGCGGAGTCTGCACAGAACCCCTCACTAGCCACTAGTGGAAACGCCCTGCAAAAGCGCTGCAGATGACCCATCTTGCCGCAAGCTCGGCACTCCACTGGGTCTCGTTGACACTATGGTCTCTTGTGCCCCTCTCTACCACACTGGTAGCACATAACCTGGCCACTTGAAGCATTCTTCTGACTGGTACTGCCGCCCTGAGAGAAGTCCATCTGTCTCTTCCTCTTGCCAGCAGAAATAACACCAGTAACAGGTGCTGAACCGCCCTGGCCCACACCACTCGATTCCCGCAGGTTCCTCTCTGTAATCAACGCCTGGTTCACAATCGCGTGTACAGTAGGCAACCTGAAAACATTCACCAACGCTCGGATGTCATACTGAAGACCATCCTCAAAACGTCTGGCTCTCAACGTCTCATCACCCACCAACACGGGTGCAAAACGCTGAAGCTCCGTAAAACGAGCAGAATAGTCCATCACCGACATGGCGCCCTGCTGCAGATTCATGAACTCTCGAGCTATATCTGCCCTCAGCGTCTCGGGAAAGAAGAAGTCATAGAAGACTGCCTGAAAATCTTCCCACGCCATGTCCCTGTGATGCTCTGTCTGGGTGGTAACATCCCACCACCTCTTGGCCGAATCACGCAGCATGTAAGTCGCGAGCTTGACCCTCCGCCCTGAAGGCGTCTCAAGATGCTCGAAAATAGTCTGCATCGATCCTAGCCAAGACTCCGCAGCCTGTGGTCCGCCATCCCCTAAAAACGTAGGCGGATGCTGCTGCTGGAAGATACGAGTCAACTCAGCCATAGATGTAGCAGCCTGCGGTGCTTCCTGAAAGGTCTGCATGAACCGCATAAAGCCTTCACGGAACTGTGCCTCCGCGCCTGTGTTCGGTATAGCAGCTGGCGCCGCATCTGGCTCTGCTGGAGGATCAACTGGTAGCCCATGGTCCACCATCTCCGGAGTATAATCGTTGTTGCTCTTCTGGCGAACAACTCGCGGTCGTCTAGGCGGCATGACACTACAGGGTCAAAAGCACGCCTCAGATTCAAGATTATTATGACCGAAAAGCGAAGGAACCACAAAGAAAACAAGAGGAAGAAGACATTCAAAATTTTGCAAAACAAGACTACACGACGTGTACACTGACTACACGACGTGTACTTGACTTCCGTTCCCCTGCCCGGGTCCTTCCACACGGCTAAGCCACACGGCTTCCGTTCAACAAAAACTACACGGCGTGTAAATAATCTACACGGCGTGTATGGTGTTATTTCCCAACTGCCCGTGTCGTCTGTGACACGGCCGACTACTCGGCTTGACACTACACGGCGTGTTACACCCGCACACGGCGTGTACATCATCCTGTTTCCCAGCCACACGGCTAACACCACACGGTCTGTCCTCGGACAAGACTACACGGCGTGTCCCAACAGTACACGGCGTGTTCAGGGAGAGGTGACACCGGCCCGTGTTGTTAGTTACACGGCCGAGTCCTCAGGTCACACTACACGGCGTGTTCATCATTGACATTGCGTGTTCTGTCAAGGAGTTCTCCGACCCGTGTTGTTAGTTACACGGCCGGACTCCGGGTCTACACTACACGGCGTGTACATTCGGTACACGACGTGTTTTACCCAAGCCCTTCCCTACCCCGTCTCGCCACCCACACGGTTTGTGACACGGGAAGAGACTACACGGCGTGTACTCAAAAAGTTTAGTTTTCTTCCCGAACAGAAGAACATACACGGCGTGTATAAAAATACTACACGGCGTGTATACTGGGTTTCCGGACAGTATGCCTCAGAAACTTCTTCGGAACCCAGAAAATACTGAAACCAACACCTAAGTGTCAAATTCCGACCCGTGGGGGCCCATACTCCCCACGAATCAAAGTTTGACATCTTATATGTGTTATAACCAATAAACAGTCAATGATCCACCAAATTCCGGTCAATGGGGGCCCATACTCCCCAAAAACCAAAGCTTGGCGTCCATTCTATAAACAAGCTTACACAAGAAAATACCCTATCACAGAGCAGGTATGTATCAAGCAACACAACAACATGCTTTTCTAGCACAACAACTATCACAACAGCATGCTATTTCTAATGCACCTACATGGCATGGAAACTATGTATGGCATGTGATTTCTAGCATGTGCCTATATGATGCATGAGACGGCATTCCCTCATCTCATCGGGTTGCAACTAAAAAGAACCCATAGATAAAATATAAACTGCATAATCTCAAAGTGCGTCACCCAACGGTGAAAACATATCAACTGTAAAATTTGCAAAATCAAAAGAATTGCAAAATACGAGGTAGATTGACTTTTCCCTGTACACGGGTTAGCTACGCCCGGTCACAGCTTATTATCAACTACCGTTCGTCCTATCCCTGACTACGACTCCAAATAGTAAGTCAAAGAAAAAAAACCTCTCTGATACCACTTTGTAACGTCCCGGACCCGGGTGCCACGCAACGGGTGCCCCGAGCCCGGTTCGCCACATGACCTCAAGCACATTTTCCCAAACGCCAGAGGCTGCCGACTAGCACCGAGGACCCAGGTCTGATAGTTGGGAAACTATGCTCTCATTTGTCAAAGTGTAGCGCAGCGGAATTTAAATAAAACATACAACAACAGCGGAAGCAGTAAACAATACACAACTAAAATAAACTACAGAAGTGGATATAACCAACAGTAGATAAATGATGATGCTACATGTTTCAAGTTCTAAGAAAACAGTCAGAACATGTTATACATCAATATAATACAACAATTACAGAGTACAGCAAAACAAAGCAAAACAGCTGGCAGCGGCATCACGAGCCTAGGCTCGGTCCCATGCCCTCCTACTCCTCTGCAACAGTCAAGTACCTGTATAGGGACTCTTGCCCCTATCTACACCTGCAACAACGTAATCTGTTTGGGCCGAAAAGCGTGACCCAAACAGGGTGTGAGAAATATATCTCAGTAGGCACCCACCAAAGGCCTGTGTCCAACTGCGTGCTAACATGCCCCTATCTACACCTGCAACAACGTAATCTGTTTGGGCTGAAAAGCGTGACCCAAACAGGGTGTGAGAAATATATCGCAGTAGGCACCCACCAAAGGCCCGTGCCCAACTGCGTGCTAACATGCAACAATAGTGTGCAGTGGTAAAATGCAATAAAGTAAGCAGTACTCAAAAGTAACAACTACCAGTTATATCGCCATTTTTTATATTCATTTAATCCATTTAATATAAGAAATCACCACAATGCATTTCTAAGTAAACAACTAGTGTCCTCAGACACGTAAACTCCTACCCTCGGGTAACGAGTATCCAACACAAGAATCTGCCCTCAGGCATAACAGAGTTTGCCCTCAGGCGTAGGTAGTGTCGCCCACAGGCACAGAATCAGCTGCCCACAGGCACGGAAGAAGTTGCCCTCAGGCCGAAATAACTACTGCCCACAGGCTAAATAGTACAGTTCCCGCAGGCTAATCACAACAACGTCCTCAGGCTAAACAGGTAACCGGGCCATGGCCAACAGATCAAAATGCAGTAAACAAGCAATTCTTCTCAAGGCAATTCTACAATTACTACATTAAAGACATACCCTCGGGTATCCTGGCCAAACGGCTAAACAGTGAAACACACCCCCGGGGTGGTTCCGGATCCAAGCAACGATCCCAACCAACATTTTATTATCACAATTTAATCACCTATGCAATTCTAGGCATTAAATATAGCAACGACCTCAGCCACACGACACCCCAACATGGGTTCGTGGCACGAAAATGCACAAAAACGCACGACAGTTGGAAATTTACACCAAGCCACCTACCTTATACGCCAACGAACGTTATACCCGAACGCCGACTCCAGAAACGCCTAACGGCGTAGATCTGACGAAGAACAAAAACCAAACAAACGTAAATAACTCCTGTTAGGAGAAGAATTGGTAAGAACCAACCAAGGAGGTGGAAGCCCTTACCCGTGCGGTTCCAACGGGATCGTCCGAGGCGGGAACTGATTTCAGACGAACACCCGGTGGATCTTCAAAGGTCCGACCTTCTCTTTTGGCTCCAAAACGGCTCAAATGCCTCCTCTGCCCAATGAGGAGGCTACTGCCTGTTTTAAGCCGAAAAAACAAAGTACACGGCGTGTACTTCTTTCATTTAACTGTTCCTCTGGCGGCACCGCCACACTGTTCACCCGTCGACAAGAGTACACGGCGTGTGCTGTCGCCCAGCTGGCGGCTACTCCACCGCCTTACTGTTTAGGCCTGCCGACTGACTACACGGCGTGTAGTCGGTTCCTACACCCTTCGTCGCCAACATGGCTACACGCCCCGTGTACCCATGCTACACGGCCAAAAGTACACGACGTGTGGAAAAATACACGGCGTGTAGTTCCAAAATTTAGGATTTTTCTCCATTTTCCATATTTTCTCAAAAACACCTAAGGAAAAGGAAAAAGAAGAAACCTGTACATCAAAAATAAGAACCGGGTTCTTACAATACCCAACTTGATTACAGAACAAGACAAAACAAAAAATCATCTGCAATCGCAGCCCCCCATAGATATTTATGGCGCATGGCGCACAATGGTGACAAGGACCTCCGGCGCAAAAGCGCAATCCGCGGTGCACGACGCGTGACAATATTAACTTGCGGCGCCCAAAGGGCATATAATCACATTGAAATAATAACAAATAACAAGTTAGATGGCAAAATTATCAGTAATAATAAAAAAATAAAAAATATCTATAAATTTTTGTGAAAAATTATTTTGAAAAATAATCTTTTTTTTTTATAATTAACCATTAGTCATTCAAAGATAACGTGGTGGTAGCAGGGTTGATGCTTGTACTCGGTCGTGACACCTGATCAATGCGTCATATATAGTCGGAGGAGGAAGGAGGGGCATCACTTGAATTACAATAGGTTGTTTTAATAAAGTTTTTTAATAGGATTGGGTTAGATGATTAAAAAAGGTGCCAAAAAAGACAAAAACAAAAAAAAATTAAGATGGTGCAATGGCGTGCGTCCCGCCACGCTGTGCCTTGGCGCAACATAGCGCATGCCATGGCGCGCCATCCCAACTGGGCAGCTGCACATTGCGCAACGCAATGGTCCCTGTCGCTACCCACGACACACACCATTAATAACTATGACTCCCTCTCAAGATGAAAATGATGGATGATGCCGTTGAAAAAGATGTGCCAACCGAGGAACAATGCTCTTCATGCGGAACTGGCAGGAATGGATGGAAATAGAATACACTGGTAGGAATATTCGGATCATGCCTCGGCAGGAATAGCCAGGTCAAAAGCATCTAGGCATGCAGGAACAACAAGCGATGGGACTGTGATCCAATGTTTGACAGAAATAGTCGGAGTGCACCAATGGTGCGGTGATGCATGATGGGCGGAGGAGAGGGATGGGCACAGGCGAAACCTGTACCCGAAGGGTGAGATAACGGAAGTCGCGTGCAGGGGCCGTGCCAATTCGTCCAGTTGGGGCGCACGAAAGGAGATGCATGCAGCTGCGAGAACGAGGCCTGCTCGGGCGCGCCTAGAGGAGGACTTGCCGGATGTGGGTGTCAGTCGGGGAGGCGTGCGCGGTAGCAGTCGCCGCGTTAGGGTGGGACAACTAGAGGGAACGTGCAAGAGGGCAACATGACAGGGGAGGGATGCGCGGTCGACAGAGGATGACGACGAGTTAGTGACACTGGAAGGGGACGGGGTGAGCAACTGAGAATCGTGGCAAGGGGCATCACGAAAGGTGGGGTGGTTGTTGGACAAAAGCGCCGACAAGGGAGGGAATCATGGAAGGGGAAAGGCAGGGGAGGACATTGATCAGAGGGGCCATCAGGGGCGGATGACTGCGACAGTGGTCAAGGGCTTGGGGCCGCCGCCCCCAGGGGGGAAATCCCTGGGAAAATCGAGGCGGATAAAGGATGGACGGGAGGGAGGGTTTTGGGTTAGACCTCCTTTGATACCATGTTAGAATGGAGTAGTGGTGACCCAATACCCAAGATACCTCCTAAGGGTTGCCTTGGTGTTTATTTATAATGAATAAGAAAGATGACATAATACCTCAACGTTGATGTGAGACTGACACCTCTAACAAAGGGTAACAAGAGTTTTTATGTGGCTGTTACATGCCTTAAAAAAGCAATTTTATAGTGCTGGTCGTGAATAGTTGTGGGATCAATATTTAATTTTTTTTGGTTATGTTTGGAATTAATTGAGTCAAGCCCAATCTAGATTAATAATTGAACCGAGCTCGAGTAATTCACTATTTGGCTCGAATTGTTCATTTGCCTAATTAAGCGACAATATATATAATAATATTTTAATAATTTTATATTAGAAATATATTTACACTTGAATGAGTCTGTTTAAGCTCATTTTGCTTGTTATGTTCATATATGTGTTTGTTTAAATTCGTTTATCAAGTCAAGACTCATGACTAAGTGCTTTAGGGTTCATTTATGTTTGAAAATGTTTGTTTGAGCTCGTGTTTGATTCTAGCTTGAGCTCGAGATTGAAAATTTTAGGCTTGAATTGTTTGGGCACGGGTTTGTGCTCGTTTAAGAAATTAGCGCTTGAGCTCAAACATGCAGATGTTTGGCTCGGCCTGGTTTGATTACACCTCTAACGTGATTAACTAGAAATATTAACTTGGGATTTGTGTCATTGAGAGGTTATTGTAAGGCAATTGGTTGTTAATGTCATGTTGATGACATATAGAAAGTTACTTGTAGCTCTTTTCACTTACGGTTAGTGCTTTGAATAAATCGGTAAACATCATTTGCACCTTGATGAAAAGCACATTTACAAGCGACATGTTTTTTTTCCAATAAATAACTGGTGAACACTTCTCTGTAAACGTTTATTTTCTGTGATAAGTATTATAAACATTTTTTTTTGTATGTGCAATCAAATGCAGCCTAAGATTAGGAAGGATTTGTTTCTGAATGAGTTCGCTAGTTTAAAGCCACGACTCAATTCGTGTTGAGTACGTGATGACAGAAACCCTATTAGTTTTTTGGGTTTGTGGTGACCGAGGAGTTCACTAGTTAACAGTATTTAAAGGCATTGGTGTTATGGTGGCGGCTGAGTGATTTAAGATGATTTATGCTTGGTACTTTATCCAATTTTCATTTTTGGCTTCATTTTATTGATTTTATAGGGCTAAAACTTGGTCATTGTGGTTGCTCTTTTGGCACCTGCAGGGTTTGTTGGAAGGGGTTAGCCATTCGTTCACAAAAAAATTCCATTTTATCGACTTGGTGAAGGCATACCTTTCATATGCTTTGTTGCGGGCATCGGTTTCTCCGTCACCTGTTATATTTCAGGTTTGCCTGCCTTTCCCAATGTCCTTAAATACTTGGGTTTGTTTTCAGCGGCTGCTCATCATGTTTATGACCATGGATTATTTTTGTTGACAGTGTGCATCAAGAATTTTCTGGATGCTTTTATTACGATTTAGGGAATGCCTTAAAGTAAGTTTATTATTTCTAATGTAACCATATTATTTTTTAGACTGCTGAATGTTTTTGTTATGTTTCATAGCCTACTCTTTTCAGGTTGAAATTGGGATATTTTTCCCCCTGGTGGTCTTACGAACATTAGAAGGTTTAGATGTCCCTGTGCCACAGAGAATGAGTGCGCTGCGGTACATTTTTTTATCTTATTCATAGAACTATTTATTTGCATGTATTTTCATGCCTATTTGTGTGTGTGTTAGAGAGAGGGGGGGGGATTTTTTGGGACATTGAGGGAGGGGGGATTTTTTTTGGACACTGAGGGATTGATGAGATCCTTCTTGCAATTGGAGGTGTCCATAAGAGCCCATTTGATATGATGAATCCGAGGGGAGGGAAGCAGAAATGAATTCCTCCACCATCTTCACTATACTTCGATAATATCTTCAATTATGTTTTCATCAGCAACAACAAACAAGGCTTAAACCCATTTAAATGGAGTCGATTTTATGCATTAGATGTTGTCAATTAGTTCTATCAATGATGATATTTTTATTGTGACCATTAGTAGCAAGAAGATCATATTGGATGATTTGCTTCAGTGTCCTTTTTGGTCTTCCCCTATTTCACCTAATTTTTGTATTCTTCACTAAGTCTACTTTATTAATAGGTGCATCCATTGGTCTTTTTTTTATGTCCAAACAATCTTAATCTTGTTTTGACCATCTTTTCATCAATTGGCGTCTCTCTTAATTTTCTTGCGCATCTCATTCATTTCTGACTTCTTTGTATGTTCACATATCCATCCTAACATTTTCATTTTTGATACCTTTATTGTTCAAGGTCTCTCTTTAATGACCATCACTCACTATCATATAGAATTGCTCGTCTAATAGCCGTCCTTTTAAATTTTCCCTTCAATTTCAAAGGGTACAATCACAAAGTAATCCGTGAAGCCTTTCTCTGTTTTAGATCAAATTGTAGAAAAGAAACTAAATATAAAAATACACCATCTATTTTTGGAATGATGAGAGCTCTCAATTTATAGTCTTTTGTTAAAATTATCCTCTATGTATCCGGTCTTATCCATAATTAGATGAAAACTCATAAATTCTAGAGTCTCTCTCCGCAACTCACTTCTTATTGATTAGAGAAGTCTACCGTGTCACCTACTGGAGTTCAAACTCGTCATAGCCCCTTCATACATGTCTTGGGTGACTTTGATATATGTCACCCCTGCTATCTTGCTTTCTCATACTTTTCACAAAACCTCTCGAGTGACTTTATGATATGCCTTTTTCATTGAAGTTAGAAATCATATTAAATTTATAATATCTTTTAATTATATTTATTATTGAATTTGAAACTAGTTATTATTTTTAAATGATTATAAATATAATAATTATAATTTCAATTATAAATTTATTTATCTTATATTCATAAATGTTTAATTATTTTTCAATCATATCGATAAATTATTATAATTAATTAAATAAATATTTTATTCTATATAAAAATTCAATAATTGTATATAATAATTATAATAATGATTTTATAATTATAAAACGATGACAGTTTTTGTAGATGGGTGAATTCCCCTCTCGCCTCCTCACCTCAAAGTGAGGCGGATGCGTTCTTTTATAATGAATGAGAAACTCCACATCGGACCACAAGTCCGATGTGGGATACATACTCTAACACTCCCCCTCAAGCTAGGTGTACCTAGCTTGGACACATAATGAAAAGAAAACAATAAAACAGACGCTAACACTCCCCCTCAAGCTGGACAGACCCAGCTTGATTACAAAACAAGAGGAAAAAAAAAATGAAGCTGATGCTGCTCCCACTCACGATCAAAGCTCCCCCGCGGGATGAGGGATGAATGATGTTGCGGGCGCAGCAGATGACCACTTAGACCGGCCGGTTGACGGAACGCCAGGAATGCCGCACTAGTGGGGCCGGTCGATGAAACGCCGGGAAATCCAATCTAGCACCGGGAAAACTGCATTTGCGGGGCCGACGACGGGAGGCGGGGATTCCGCAGAATGGTTGCGGGACCGGCGGCGCCAACGAGCCCGAATCCTAGGTGGTCAAGTCGCTGCGCTAGCGAATGGACGTGCCGGCGGACAGAGATGCGGCTGCCGGGAGGTGCCGGGAGATGCCGGCGAGGTGGGGATGCCGCAGGAGGAGGCCGGCGAGGGTGCAGGAGGCCTGGAGGCGGCGCTGGAAGCCGGAGGAGGCCACCTGCGTGGAGCGGCCGGCATGGGTGGAGGCCGGTTGCTGGCCGGAACAGTCCGGATCTGCCCGGATCTGCTCGGAACAGTTCGGATCTGGCCGGAGTAGCCTGTATCAGGCCGGAGCCGGCCGGAGCTGTCCGGATTTGGCCGCCGGAGAGCAGCAGGCGAGGTCGCCGGGAGGGGAGCGGGACGGGAGATGCCGCCGGAGAGGGGTCGCCGGACTGCAGGGAGATCCGCCGGGAGCCGGGAGCCGCGAGCGTGCGGGAGCAGCGGGAGGGGCCGCCCGGAACAGCGGGAGGCCGTCGGGGCTTGGACGCCGACGGGAAGAACCGCGGGGGGCCGCGTCGGGAGAAAGGCCGACGGGAGGGAGGCGGAGCCGGGAAGCCGCAACAGGAGGCGGGGCCGGAAGTCCGCCGTGAGGCGCGCAGGAGGGCGGAAGGAGCCGCCGGACAGCAGCAGACCGTCGGGGAAGGGAGGCCGCTGGGGAAGGGAGGCTGGCGGAGACGCCGGGGAGCAGCGGGAGGCAGCGGGAGGCGCTGGAGGCGAGGGTGCCGGGAGCGCGCCAGGCGAGGGTGAGGGTGCCGGGGCGAAGCGGGGCGAGCCGCCGAGAGCGGGACGTCGAGGGCGGGGTGCGCCGCAGCGAGGCACCGGGAGCCGGGGAGGCGGAAGATGGCGCGCGCAGGAGGGAGCGGGCCGGGAGATGCCGCCGGGAGCCGGGAGCCGCGTGGGAGGGCCGACGAGGGTTTGCTGGGACGAGGGCGCACCGCGGGAGGACGGCAGACGCCGGGAGGTGGAGGCGTAGCGGGAGGGACGACCGCCGGGAGGAGAGGTGCGCCGGGAGGGAGGGCCTGCCGGGAGGAGAGCGTCGCAGGGAGGGAGCGCCGCTGGGAGGAGATCCGTCGGGAGGGCCGTCGCGCGCAGTGGAGGTCCGGCGACGGGATGTGCCGCGACGGGAGAGGAGATCCGCCGGGAGGAGTCGCGGGAGCCGGGAGCCGCGGGACAGAGGGCCGCGGGAGGGACAGGCCGGAGAGGATCCGGGCGAGATGGCGGCGCCGGGATAGGAGGGGGGGGGCCGGCCGGGAAAGGCTAGGGCAGCAGGGAGAGAGGCGGGGCCGGGAGGATTCTGGGAATCCGCAGGGGAGGGAGGGTTCGGGATAAAAATCGCTCTGATACCATGTAGATGGGTGAATTCCCCTCTCGCCTCCTCACCTCAAAGTGAGGCGGAGACGTTCTTTTATAATGAATGAGAAACTCCACATCGGACCACAAGTCCGATGTGGGATACATACTCTAACAGTTTTTTTATAGCATACCGGACATTACATAAAATCTCATTTTCTTTCGATTTTCCTTTCCCTTTTCAGTTCCGCTTCCTTTAAAAATGCTTACAATGTATCAAACGAGATGTAAGGGATCACGCAGATGATTGAGAAACTGCCTCCTGCGTGCATGCCCAGGGCCAGGCTCCGCGTGCTCCTTGATGGGGCACGTGATGCCTGAGTCGTTCTCCTCCTGCTTGTCAATGACTTGGATCACTGTTAGGCGCCTGTTGCTTGTTCAACACCAGGGCATCCCCACATGCTCTCTGCTCGCCTTTTGCTCTCACATGCTTCAACTCGACCACACTGAGTGTCTAGGAGCTGTGCACCCCTCTTGCCAAACCGCACCATACTTGACATGCTCACTTGTGCGTCTGCAGCCTCCTTTGTTGCTTCGGGCTTCCCTGTTGTGCTCTCTTGTGCCTCTGCCCTCTTTCACCTCATTCTCACTAAGTGCTGTGCTGATGCCTAGGCATCCTGCTCCAGATCTGTCACCCCTGCTCCTCTTGTGTGTGCACCTAGTCAAATATGCACACCTCTCATTATTTCTTCCAAGTCTCCTACACCTCTTGGACGCCCTCCTTGAGCAGTGTTGTGCCCAACATGAAGGCACCCCAGGGCGTCTTTGCTTGCCGCTCAGGCCACACCCCTGCTCGGGCATGTTTCCCATGCCAGGCGCCCTCTGTCACAGCTGCTTCCCAGGCGCCTTCTACCAGGCCTTTCTGTCGCACACGACCCGTCTGTCCAGACAACGTTCAACAGCCATGCACAACACGCCTTTTCTCTATCACATGCCACTGCTCTAGGCCTTGTCGTCCCTCTGTATATTGATGCGTTGCTGTTCTCCGGTGCTGTACAACCTCTATCGCTCTTGTGCTTGCCAGATCTGTTGCCGTACAGTCCACGGGTCTCCTGCATCTTCTCTGAATCAGTTGCCAAACTTCTTCTCACAATGACTTTGAAGATTTAGTCAGTCTGCTTGATGTTCATAATGCTTGCTTGTTGTGATTTTCTTGAGCTTGCCAAAATTGTTGATTTTTAATTTTCAGACATCATCTTTCAGGCATCTTAGTGTCCTATTCTAGACGTCTTATTTCATGAGTTCTATTCCGAATGTTCTATTCTTGGTGTTCTTTGAGACGACTTATTCTAGTCCTTCTAGAGCCCCTCCGGGAGTGCTCCAGTGGTTAGGGTCGCTCACTCGTTTCAAAGATGTGGGGTTTCGATTCTCACGGGTTGTGCTTGTCGTCCCAGTAGATGAGATATGGCAACTACAAGAGGGTGGTGGTGGTGGGGGGGTGATTTGCAGTCAAAAGGCAATTAACAATTTTTAGCCCACTCAAGTATTTAATTGATTGAAAATTACAAGATCTAATTAAATCGGATCATACAAAGTAAATGCGTACAAGCATTTTAAGCACAACGGAAAATAAAAGATTCGGAAGTTTCGACACAAAGCAATGGAAACAATGTTCGGAGTATTGGATGACAATCCGAATACCCAAGGATATTATTACCAAACACTTCCAGTAGGACAGTCTTCACTTTTAAACGAAAGTGGCATGTAGATCGGTAGACCAAATCCAAGATATCCAAGTTCCAAACACTGGAACTTGGTCGACTAAGTCAATCAACAACACCAAGCTCCGCACCTGGAACTTCTTCGACATAATTGTCAACATAGGCAACTCTTGCCCCGAGCTCCTCTTCAACATCGGCAACAAGTCCATGCACCCTGGACTTCATCGAACTTCATAGTTTGGAAGTGGCAAACTCCTAGCCGCGAAGTCTCATCGATCGAGATGGGCAGAAGCACCAGATTCCACATTGGAATCTCGTCGATCATGAAGATCAAAAAATGAACAATTATACAAAGGGAAAACTAAGAGCTTTACAATGAAACCTCACCAAATGATAGCTCTTAGCAAATCACACTAAAAGCTAAATACAATAGGAAGCGCTCACGACAACGAGATGATGCACCACTTCAACACGATTGAAAGCAATCCGGTTCGCTTCGTAAGCTTGCATGTATGTTTAGTTCCTCAAAACCCTCGGTTGAATTTATAGACGATGTTGTAACAAACTCAAACGGTCATATTCTGAGATCTTCGGGTTCGGTTGTTACAACTTCGGAAACATCTTTCCATCTTATGATGTGGCGGCTCTATCTTCCTATGAAGCAATTCAACACATCAACACAACACTTCAGCATGTTCTGGTATTTAGATGGTTCAGCTCAGTTCATTGGATCATACAAACAGAAGATACAACCTGCTTATAGAAAACTCAAACAACAATCTTAAAGTTAATTCAGTTTCTACATAACTGTATTGTGATTTTCAAAACAAAGGACAAACAAGAGTCATTTGACTCAACAACGCTTTAGCGTTGTAATTTCTTGCCTGCTGATTTATTCTCTCAACAGTGTAGGGTAGCGCGGGGAGGACAATTTTACCTAGACGGCTCACAGAGAGCATTCGAGCCCTGAGATTTGGTACCCAGTTTGGTGGGGGGAGGGTCATGCTGAGAAGACATCCTATCCCAGACATCCTATTCTAGACATCCTATTTCAGGTGTTCATTCCCCGACTTCCTATCCTAGACTTCCTCTTGGCATTCTTTTCTAGGCGACCTATTCCAGGCATCCTCTTCCAAACGTCCTACTTCGGGCATCTTTTTCCGGACTGCCTTTTCCAAATATTCTATTTTAGATGTTCTATTCTTGGTGTCTTCGTGCTCGTTTCAACATCTTATCCACAAAAAAGAAAGTAAGAAGACACCAAAAAACAAGACCGCACACACTCCCTCTGAAGCTGGGTCGCTGATGCTGTGGATACCCAGCTTGGTGCATAGAGTCTAGTCAATCTTTGGTGAAGATGTCGACAAATTGATGCGCTGTTGGAATTTAGCTAAAACTGATATGGTTTTGCTTAAGGTGACGACGAAGAAATTGAGTCAATCTCGATATGGTTTGTGCATTCATGGAAGACTGGATTAAAAACAACCTTCGTGGCCACTTGATTATCACACCAAATATGAGCAGAAGTCTGTGGCGGAAAACCAATTTAATGAAGAAGATGACGAAACTAAAAAATTTCTGTAGCGACCGTTGCCATCACACGATATCCAGATTCAACATTGGATCTGGAGATGATAATTTGTTTCTTGCTTCGCCATGATATTAAGTTACAACCATGAAAACGACAAACCCATAAGTAGACTTCGAGGTAGCTAAACAGCCAACATAGCCAGCATCACAAAAGACCTCAATATTCAGATGATCGTGATGTGAATACCGAAGTCCACATACAAGGTCTTTCTTAATGTATTTGACAATGCGAAGGACCCCATCCCATTGAGATTTTGTCGGATGTTCCATGAATTGGCTAACCTTGCTGACAGTGCAGACAATATTCGGACGAGTCATGATAAAATAATTGAGTTTGTTCACAAGGCGATGATATCTCTCCGGGTGAGAATATGGGTCCGTGACATCTTGTAGAGACTGTTCCCCGAGTTCAAGAAGAGTGTTGTTGGAGTTTGTATCCCACATTGGACTTCTGGTCTGATGTGGTCTTTATTATTCATTATAAAAGAACTTCAAGGTCTCCTTGAGGATTCGGGGCTACCTCTTTTTATCTCTCAACATGGTACCAAAGGGAAACTAATCCCAAGGCCCTCCCACACGTTTTTATTTTTATTTTTTTTCCCACTCGTTTTTTTCCCCTCGTGGGGGCGGCGGCCTTCATGGCCAACTAGGTCTGCCGCCGCCCCTCCCTCCTTCCTGCGCGTGATTCCTTCCGCGCGGATCCCTCCAGACTCCCTCCCGATGACAACCTTCTGAAGCGGCCTCCCGGTACCGCCCTCCTGCGGCGCGTTCCGGCCCGCCTCCCTTCAAGCAGAATCATTCGCTCCGCCTTCTCCCTCGGCGGCTCCCTGCCCCGCCTCCCGTCGCGATCCCGTCCGCCGCGCTGAGTCGCAGCTCCCTCTCGTCGATGCACCCCCGATGGCTTCCCCTCCCGTTGGATCTCCCACCCTGTCGGCCTCCCGTCGCGGCTCCCGACCCACTGCCCTCCCTTCTCCCGGCCCTCCCACCTAGGTCGCGGCTCCCAGCCCTGCCACCTAGGCCTCACCTCCCAGCCCTGCCGCACCTCCCGATCTCGATGGCGCCTCCCGGTCACGTCTCCTATCACACCTCCCGATCCCGACGGGACCCAGCCGCTCCTCCTGCGGCGGTTCTCCTCGACGACGCTCCTCCTTCCCGCGAGACCTCTTCCCGCCGCATTTCTCCCCAATAACACCTCTCCCGCACGCGGCTCTCCAGCGACACCCGCCTCCCACGTCTCTCCCTGCTGTCCCGAGCAGCCATGGCGCTCCCTCAGCCGAACTGCTGTCTGGCGGCCTCCCCTCTCCCAGATTGGTTAGATCTAGTCGCCGGTGCATCCTACGACGTCTCCGCCTCCACGCAAGAGCTCCACCTGTGGCTCCCTCAATGCGCACATCGACCCCTACCTCCTGCACTGCTCTCTCGGCAGCCGCCTCCCCTTCCTGGCGGAACCATTTCTGCGCGCTCCTTCCAGTATACAACGCTGTCTCCCCTGTCCGTCAGCACGCCCTGTCTGCCGGCAAGCCCTTGCACTTCCTCCACCGTGGCGCTGCAGCTCGACCGCCTTTGATCTAGGCCCTTTGGCGCCGCTAGACTCCGCAACGACTCTGCGGATCACCTCCTCCCGTCGCCGTCCCCGCAAGTGCGGTTTTCCCAATGCTAGTGTGGCTTTTCCGGTGTATCATCGACTGGCCCCGCTAGTGCGGATTTTCATGCGCTTTGTCTGCCGGCCCGGTCTGTGTGGTTCCTCTACCGCGCCTGCAACATCTTCTTTCATTTATCATCCTGAGAGAGAGCTGCAGTATTGAGGGGGAGCTGCGACCGTCGATTGTTTCTTTTTTATTTCGTCTTCTTTTGCAATCAAACTGGTTATATCCAGCTTGAGGGGGAGTGTTTGCAACATTTCTTGTTTTCTTTGTATTGTCTTTGCTTTGGTCTCTTTTATTTATGTGTCCAAGCTAGGTACACCTAGCTTGAGGGGAAGTGTTGGAGTTTGTATCCCACATCGGACTTATGGTTCGATGTGGTCTTTATTATTCATTATAAAAGAACCTCAAAGTCTCCTTTAGAGAGCACCTTGAGAATTCAGGTCTACCTCTTTTTATCTCTTAGCGTTAATGACAGTTGTCTTAGACAAGCTGGTATCCTGCAAGATATCCAATGCATATTTTCGTTGGGGAAAAAAGATGTTGGTTGGAGAATGGGAGACTTTAATGGCAAGAAAATATTCCAAAGGACTCGGGTCTTTGGTTTTAAATTTTTGTTGAAGATAAACCTTGAGATGGACAATGCCATGCGAGTCACTACTAGTAATAATGATATCATCAACACGTACAACTAACAGGATGCAACCAGTGGACGTTTTGTGGTAGAAAACAGTGTGGTCCTTCATACTCTAAGACATACCAAATGTAGTGATGACAATGCAAAATCTACCAAACCATGCACGAGGAGACTGCTTGAACCCATAAAGAGAGTAACGAAACCGACATACATGAGAACCAACTCATGAGGCAAGGAACCCAGGATGTTGTTGTACTTCAAGAAAACCAAATGCATTCTTGACACATAAGTTGATGAAGAGGCCAATGATGAACAATTTAATGAGAGATGAATAATCAAACAGATGCCATTTTAGCAACCAGAGAGAATGTATCGAAATAATCAATACCATATATCTGGGCGAAAGTCCAAGGCTTGTAATTCATCGCACATTTTTTGAAGGCACCCAGGGTGAGATTTAGCCTTGGCAACCATACGAGGAACAAAGATTGTCTCTAGAGCAGAGAAGACTTTATATGAAGTTGTGTAAAGAGGATTATTCTGGAAAGAGCGAGTACCTTTCTGCAATGAAATCGGCAAGTCATCGGTGCCTGTAGCAGGAGCGGCGGACGAAGTTGGGGAAATGATGTTCTCGGTCAGAACAGAGGGCATGTTCGATAGACGACGAGAGTCGACAGAGCCAAAACGAAGACCATCTGATTGGGTCAACAGAGGCAGGAGTGGGTGAATGGTGAGAGAGAGATGGTCATCGATGGTGGGATCAAGATGGGGGAGGGTGGAGAGGGTAACAATGGAGAGTTCTCAATGAAAGAGACATCAACAGAGATGATATAACGTCCAAAGGAGATAAACAATGGTATCCGCGTTGGGTATGAGAGTATCCCAAAAAGATGTAACATAGGGCTTTTGGGGAAAATTTAGAGAGACAAGGACGAGTGTCATGAACATAACAAAGACACCCAAGTATGCGAAGTGAAAGAGGGCGAGGATGAAGAGAGGGAAACAGAGCCGAAAACGGACTCTCCCCCTAAATGATAGAAGAAGAAAAACTATTGATAAGATAGGCGACAATAAAAATAGCATCCTTTAAAAAAGGAAGAAGTACTACATGTGAAATAATAAGGCCCGAGCAGTTTCTAGAATATGATGATGTTTACGCTCGGTCACATCATTCTGCTGAGGAGTATCGGGGCAAAATGTTTGATGGAGGATACCGTGATCTTTGAGAAATTGATGAAGAGAAGAGGATAAATATTTTCGGCCATTGTCGGAGCGGATACTTTTAATAGGCTTGGAGAATTTAGTGTGAATTTCATGGTAAAATTCTTGAAAATATAACACACCTCTGAACGATCATGAAGTAGATATAGCCATGTAATCCAAGAGAAGTCATCCATAAAGGATGCATAATATTGGCACCTTGACTAACTTAGAACCCTGCAAGGACCCCATACATCGGAATGAACTAAGTCGAAAGGATTCTCCGCACGCGTCACCAAACAAGGAACATACATCACCCGAGATGTTTAGCAAACTTACAGAATTCACAATGGTAGGAAATGTGTGGACTGAAATGAGGGCAAAGATTATGTAAGACGAAACCGGTGGATGCCCATGGCGAAAATGTAGGTCAAGGGTCCGAGCAGAGGTGGGTGAGAGAACAACCGATGCACAGGAACAAGCGTCGCATTACAAGCGACATCGGAGGAAGGGTCGACTGGAGGTGTTGCCTGGAGGCGCTGGGCGCAGTTGGCATATAGGTGTGCGCAGACCGAGGATCAGAAGTGTCGCCGTGAGTGTAGCTATCGTCAAGGGATGTGTGTAGGACGAACCATTTTCAGCAGGGCGTCGTTGTGCGCCTGGGTAGTTTGACGCCATCAGTGGTGGTTGGCGGAGGTGTAGTCGCCACGGGAGCCACATGGGTGGTCGGGCGCATTGGGAGGAAGGTGCACATAGAGAGGGCGCACTGGGAGGAGCGGGGCTAGGGTGTTGACGCTGGGAAGAGGGCGGCGTCGAGGAAGGGTGTCACGCAAGTGGGCTTGGAAATAGCAGTCGCGTAGGAAGGAGCGACATCCTGAGGCGGAGGCGCAGGGTGGCGCTCACTCAGGAGATGGGCGACGCTCATGGAGGGCAGGGCTCCCGCAGGGTGGTCCCGCAGGGTGGTCCCGCAGGGGCATAACTGGAAGAGGACTGGCGCGCAGGGATGTCGACGGGGGGAGGTCGCGACCGACGGGGTGAGGCGGGTCTAGAGGGGGTAGGCTGCGGGGGCTATCGCGACTGCTGGAGAATGACGACGCAGGGAAGGGCGTCGTGTAGGGCAGTGAGCCGTTGAGTAGGGAGCGGACGACGACGGGGCACAGCGGAGGGGAAGGAGAAAAAAATTGGGGCGAGCACAGCGGACGAGGGAAAAAATTATCAGACGTATCCCTCTGATACTATGTAGAATGGTACAATTCTTACCTCAAAAGTGTGGTGGAGACTTTCATTTATAGATAGAGGAAACTTGGAAATACACTTAACCCGAAAATACACTTAACTGGGCCTAACAATCTCTAATACGCATGCAACCCAATCTGACAGCCATGTTGCTTATTCATCTCTTCCGTCCTCTCTCAGTGTTGCAAGCTGGAATATACTATAGCTTGTGGGGGGGCGGGTGATATTTTTGTATTGAGGATATGGGTGCGTGTTTAAGTTCTTTCTTGTTGAGTAGGTCTATCTTATCCCATCACCTCTCTAGTTTGAATTTCATATTTCCCATCTAGCTCTAGCCATGCATCTTGTTAAACCCTCTTTTTTATTTTTTTTATTATTATGGGTATTTCCGAGTCCCACATCGGAATACTCTTTTGTGTATTCCTCTTTCTCAATCTATAAAAGAAGGCCTCCGCCTCACCTTGAAGGTAAGGGGGTTTTCCCAATCTACATGGTATCAGAGGGAACCCTATTCCCGAGCCCTCCCTCTATTTTTTTCCTCCCGGTTCTGCCCTAAGTGGCATCCTTCCCTCCTAGGTCTGCCCTACGCGGCACCCCCCTCCCTCCTCGGTCCGGCCTCCAGTGACCCCTCAGCGGCCCTCCTCTGCGCGCGGCGCCTCCAGCAGCCCCCTCGGCGGCCCTCCTCCTGTGCGCGCGGCGCCTCCCGCGGCCCCCCCAGTGGCCTTCCTGTGTGCACAGCGCCTCCCGCAGCCCCCCCGGCGGTCCTCCTCCTCTGCGCCCGACGCCTTCTGTGGCCCCCCGACGACCCTCCATCGCGACGGCCCCGCCCTCCATCGCGACGGCCCCGCCCTCCATCGCGACGCCTCCCTGCGCCGCTTCCCCGCCCTCCCTCTAATTTTTTTTCCTTCCAGCTCTGCCCTAAGTGGCATCCTTCCCTCCTAGGTCCGCCCTACGCGGCACCCCCTCCCTCCTCGGTCCGGCCTCCAGTGCACCCCCACCCAGCGGCCCTCCTTCTCTGCGCGCGACGCCTCCAGCGGCCACTCCGACGGCCCTCCTCCTGTGCACGCGGTGCCTCCCGCGGCCCCCTGTCGGCCCTCCTCCTCTGCGCGCGGCGTCTCCCGCGCTCCCACGGCGGCCCTCCTCTGCGCGCGGCACCTCCCGCAGCCCCCCGACGACCCTCCATCGCGACGACCCCGTTCTCCCCGCACGACGGCCCCGCCCTCCATCGCGACGCCTCCCTGCGCTGCTTCCCCTCCCTCCCTCTATTTTTTTCCCTTCTGGCTCTGCCCTAAGTGGCATCCTTCCCTCCTAGGTCCGCCCTACGCGGCACCCCCCCTCTCCTCGGTCCGGCCTCCAACGCCCCCCTCCCAACGGCCCTCCTCTGCGTGCGGCGCCTCCAGCGGCCCCCTCGACCGCCCTCCTCCTGTGCGCGTGGCGCCTCCTGCGGCCCCCCCCGACGGCCCTCCTGTGCGCGCGGCGCCTCCCGCGGCCCCCCGACGACCCTCCTTTGCGCGCGGCGCCTCTCGCGGCCCTCCATCGCGACGCATCTCTGCGCTGCTTCCCCGCGCGACGACCCTGCCCTCCCAGCGCGCTCGGCCAGCCTCGTCTTGTTGCTCCCTGGCGACTTTGCCCGACGGTCCTCCACGCTGGCTCCCTTCACGTCGGATCCTTCACGACGCCCTCCTGTGATCCCGACGTCCACGCCGACCTCCCCCCCTTTCCGCCGACGGCCCCTCTCGGCGCATACATCCCATCATTTTTTTCCTTCCAGTCGCGGCTCCCTCTAGGCGAAGCAATCCAGGCGAATCGGACCAGGCAAACCGATCCAGGCGGCTCCCTCCAGGCTCTTCCTGCGCACGGCTTGCACCGACTTTTGGCGCCCCTCCCGCTGTCCGCTGCATCTCGCAGCTCCACACACTGCCCGCCATTCACGGCTTCCCGGCATGCCCGACCCCCTGCTGATTCCGGCGCCGCCCACAACTGCGTTTGAGCTCGCTACCTGACGCTTCCATGACAGACTCCTCCCCTCTGCCTCAGATGATCACCGCTTCCACCCGCCTCGTCGATGATCGGTTGGACTCCACAAATTTCTCTATTTGGCGGAAGACTATGGTGATGTCCCTGACCGGGATGGACCTTGATCATCACCTTGAGGATCCTCCCCCGGCTTCGATAGACCCCAAATACCGTTCATGGAAAGCTTGCTGATAGCAAGATCTTTGCTCTGCTGGTCAATTCAATGGATCGATCGGTCAAGGATGTCACCCGCACGACGAATACAGTCAAGGAACTCTAGGACTCCTTGAACATCATGTATTATGAGACCAACAACCTGGCTCGGGTTTCCGATATCCTCCAACGCCTGTCCCATATTTGACAGCAGGACCGGTCCTTCACCGCATATTTCATGGAATGTGAAGGGCTTCGTGATGAATTGCAGGAGTTGTGGCCCGTTCCCCAGACACCGGCAGAGGCTCAGACCCAACGGGACCAACTCTGCATCTTCACTCTTCTCAGCGGGCTCGCTCCTAAGTTTGCCACCACGACAACCGAGCTGCTCGCCAGTCCTTCGTCGCTGGAGATCCCACAGGTTTATCATCGGCTGAGCAAGGCCCAACGGGCTCTTCCCCCTCCCGCCCTGATCATCGACCACTCCGCTTTCGTCGGTCATGGCGGTGGACGCTCCTCGGACCCTCGTGGACGTGGCCGTGTGGAAGGCCGTCCGCGTCCCCTCTATCAACATTGTGGCAAGTTTGGCCACCTGATCGACCGATGTTGGGTTTTACATGGACGTCCATCTCAGCGCCTGAGGCAGGGACAGACAGCGGTCCATGAGGCTTCCTCGGCAGTCGCCGCTCTTCTACCATCTCTGGACCTGTCTATGGCCAACATTCGGCTGACTCATGATCCTCGGGACCCCGCAGGACCCGGTCCATCCTTGGCTTCTCTGGTCCAATATGTTCGTTCTGCTGCCTTTGTCGGCCGTCGCTCCCCTGCATGGATGCTCGACTCAGGTGCCTCCGACTAGCTCTTCGGTGATACTGGTATGTTGACCTCCTACTACCCTTATACCAGTTCATCAGCCATCACCGTCGTTGACGGCTCCACTATCCCCATTGCGGGCTTCGGCGCATGCTTCCTGACTCCATCGATTCACCCACCATCTGTGGCACATGTGCCCCACAGTCCATTTAATCTTCTTTCCATTAGTAAACTGACAAAAGATTATAACTATGCTGCCATATTTACCTCCTCTGGTGTTGTATTTCAGGAGCGGATTACGAACCGGGAACTTGGTAGAGGCTAGCTTCGGGATGGGGTCTACATGTTCGATGGACTGACACCCATCGCTTGCACCTCTGGCTCTGCTCGAGCATTGGATCTTCATTCCCGGTTGGGACACCCGCCTGCCTCCACCATTCATAAGCTTTTTCCAGACTTTAATCGGCATAATTCTTTTCATTGTGAGTCATGTACATTTGCGAAATATCATCGCACTACATACATTTCTCGCGTGGATACAAGGGCCTCAAACCCTTTTGATCTGGTTCATTCAGACGTGTGGGGTCCTTGTACCATTTCGAGTCATTTGGGATATAAATATTATATATCTTCCATTAATGATTTTTTACGAATGACTTGACTTTACCTTCTTCGAGAACGCTCCGAAGTGTTTTCCACATTCCAAACCTTTTACAATGAAATTCAAAACCAATTTTTCATCTCTGTTAAATGTCTCCGCTCGGATAATGGGCGTGAGTATCTCTCCACTCCCTTTCGGCAGTTTCTCTAGACAAAAGACATCCTTCATCAGACCTCCTGTCCTGATACACTCCAGCAGAATAGCGTGGCCGAACGGAAACACAGACACATTCTGGAGACTGCTCGTGCCCTCCTCTTCCACCGACAGGTGCCTCTGCATTTTTGGGGAGATGCAATTCTCACCGCCACTTACCTTATAAACCGTCTTCCTTCCTCTATCATTCAGGGGTGACTCCTTTTCGGGCTTTGTTCTTCTCTCTTCCTCTTCACTCCCTTCCCCTTCGAGTGTTTGGATGCCTCTGTTACGTTCGCGACACACGTCCTGACCTCTCCAAACTCTCTCCCAAATCCCTCTGGTGCATTTTTTCTGGCTACTCCCGTATTCAGCGCGGATATTGCTGCTTCTCACCCGGCCTACGACAGTATGTCATCTGGGCCGACGTCGCATTTGTTGAGAGCTCTCCGGTCTCCCTTCCCTCTCCTCATCCTGACCCCGCCATCGATGATTGTCTTCCTCTCATTATCCACCCTCCATCGGTGTCAACCCCTGTTGACACACATTTTGGTCAGGTCTACTCCCGTCGTCCATCAACTGTATCCCCCGTCCCGGCCAATGACACCGTCGTCCCCGCTTTGTCCGATGCTCCTACCCCGCCGCCCGAGGACATGCCCATTGCCTTACCGAAAGGTACTTGGTCCTGCTAAAGTACTCCTCTATTTATATCTTCATACAGGGGTCTGTCCGCTCTGGAGACAGTTTCTATTCCTCGCACAGTTGGTGATGCCAAATCTCACCCCGAGTGGCTAGCAGCAATGCATGATGAATTGTAGGCTCTGGAAGAAAACCATACTTGGGATCTTGTCACCTTTCCAGCCGACAAACAGGCGGTCGACAACAAATGGATTTACATAGTCAGACTGAATCCCGATGACACTCTCCATCGCCTCAAAAGCCCGACTGGTGGCCAAGGGCTTCGCGCAGATTTACGATATTGACTACTTTGATACCTTCTCCCCAGTTGCCAAGATGGACTCCGTTCGATTATTCATCTCTCTGGCCGCCCATCATCATTGACCTCTTCATCAACTGGATGTCAAGAATGCCTTCCTACATGACTTCTTTGAGGAAGAGGTTTATCTGCAGCAGCCCCCCGGATTTTGTGCCTCCGGCGCCGAGTCTCAAGTCTTCCGACTCCGCCGCTCTCTCTTACGGCCTTAAGCAGTCTCCCCGTGCTTGGTTCAACCGCTTTAGCACGGTCGTCACCGACTTTGGGCTCTCTCCCAGCATGAAGGACCACACTGTGTTCTACAGGACGACCTCCACTGGCTGCATCCTATGGGCCGTGTATGTGGATGATATCATCATCACTGGCGGTGACTCTGCGGGTATCACCCATCTCAAGAGGCATCTTCACCAGCACTTCCACACTAAGGATCTCGGTCCTCTCACATACTTCCTAGGCATCGAGGTCTCCTATTCTTCGGACACCATCTCCCTCTGTCAACGGAAGTATGCGTTGAATATTCTGCAGGATGCTGGGCTGACACAGGTCACTGCTGTCGACACTCCTCTGGAGCCTGGGGAACGGTCTCTTTATGCCTTCTCAACACTGTATCCACATCCAGAGCGGTACCGTCGATTAGTGGGTAAACTCAATTATCTTACAATGACTCGTCCCGACATTACCTGTGCTGTTGACAAAGTGATTTTTTGGTTTATTCTTTCTACACTATGATAAAAAGCTTTGGGCTTCTATATTAGTGGTGAACCACTTTCATTCTAACTTTATATACTTTCTGCTAACTTTTATATAATTTGGTGCATGTTTTGGTATTTTTCACGGCAGGATCATAGATGGGCGTTTGGTCCCCATTTCTTTTTGTCATTCGTTGCTTGTGGTTGGGTCAAAATGGTTCCTTGATAGGATGCCCAACAAGTTTGGTTGCCTGTTCTATTATAAATCCATTTTTCTCTAGTTGGGTGATAAATACTTAAGAAAAATTTCATAGGATTCATTACTAAGTGATTCCTGTTGGGATATTATGACCAGTTCTCTTTAACGATCACCTTTATCTGTCAAAACTTGCCTTTGCAGAATGCTTGAGAATGTGTGCAAGGATCCTCAGATGCTCGTTGATATATTTGTGAACTATGACTGTGATCTTGAGGCAACCAACTTATTTGAGCGCATGGTATGATTGTATTTATTAATTCATTGTGTTTCTAATCATTCTTTAAGTTTGAATTGAGGAACTTGTGATGCCTTTAAAACACCCGCATTCACTTCAGGTGACAACTTTATCAAAAATAGCTCAAGGTTCTCAAAATATTGATCCAAATTCAGCTGCTGTTTCTCATTCATCAGCAATTAAGGGGTTATCTCTTCAGGTGTATGCTTTTCCTTGCTTATTTTTAGGTTTATCTGATTTTTTTGCCTTATCCTACTTACCAGTCTGGCTTATATTGTTGGTTAATCATTTTTTAGCTTTGTTCAGTGCCTTGTGAGTGTTCTGAAAGTGTTGGTTGATTGGGAGAAGTCACATAGAGAACCATACAAGCAAAATAATGCCGCTCAATCTCTTGAAGAAGTTTCAACCAGAAAACCTATTGAAGTAAATAGCGGAGAAGATGTACCCAATAACTTTGAGAAGGCAAAGGCCCACAAGTCTACATTGGAAGCTGCTATTTCAGAGGTAATGAACTGATCTTTGCAACAGCTCGAACAATATTGGTGTAAATTCCTCACCAAATTAGGTGACACAGTCTTTTTATTTGTTTTGAATAATCCAAGTGATGAGTGTTTTGATCAAATATGCAGTTTAATAGGCAACCCGGTAAGGGGGTAGAGTATTTGATTTCAAATGGGTTGGTGAAGAATTCCCCTGCTTCTGTGGCTGAGTTTTTGAGGAATACTCCCAGTGTAGACAAGGTTTTCTTTTTTATTATCTTTGTTTTTTCACAGAACCAAGATAAAATGTTTGATAATTATTTGTATTTTGCAGGCAATGATTGGTGATTACTTAGGCCAGCATGATGATTTTCCCCTCTCTGTAATGCATGCTTATGTAGATTCCATGGTGTTTTCTGGATTGAAGTTTGATACTGCAATTCGTGAATTCCTTAAAGGTTTTCGACTTCCCGGAGAGGCTCAAAAGATAGATCGCATCATGGAAAAATTTGCTGAGCGGTATGGATTGTATTGTAGTCTTTAGTACTGCTTGGGAGTGGGAGATGCATCCCATTCTCGGGCCATCATTCTTGATTTTGAGCATTTTGGTAGGGGTAAGCATTTGGGTAGGGGTAAATGAAGCTTGATTCTTATTTACATTTCATGTTCTCAGTGGACTGACCAACATATGATGACGATTGGATTAGCATAAGGAAATGATTATAATAAATTCAAAATATGAAGAAAAAATAAATAGGAAGACGCATTGCAGGCTATTCAGAATTGAGTAACAGATCTGTACGAGCAGAAATTAATACGTAGTTTTGTTTGAGGATGTTGTTGAGGCAAGAGGATGTTGAGAAATAATGTTATTAATATTAGAACAAAAACCGATTTCTCTCTGTTTTTTTTGAAGTTTCTCTTCAATTCAAAGGCCCTTTTGTCCTATCCTTTGTACCATGTTAGTGTTGAGGCTGCTACCCAGTGTTAAGAGTCCTGTGCTTCTTTTATGAATTGGTAACCTCTTCTTGGATTAGCACATTAATTAGTTGTATTTTTGCAGTTATTGTGCAGATAATCCTGGTCTTTTCAAAAAAGCAGATATTGCATATGTCCTTGCATATGCAGTGATCATGCTGAACACCGATGCCCATAACCCCATGGTTTGGCCTAAAATGTCCAAGTCTGATTTTATATATATGAATTCAACAGATGATGCTGAAGAATGCGCTCCTAAAGAACTGTTGGAGGATATCTATGATTCTGTTGTTAATGAAGAGATTAAAATGAAAAACGACACAGTTAATACTGGCAAAAGCAACAGGCAGAAGACTGAAAGCGAAGAAAGAGGTCGGCTTGTCAGTATTCTTAACTTGGCACTTCCTAAAAGAAAGTCCTCAACTGATGCTAAATCCGAAAGCGAAGCTATCATTAGGCAAACACAAGCTGTATTTCGCAATCAGGGGTCAAAAAGAGGAATTTTCTATACTTCACAGCGAACTGAGCTTGTTCGGCCTATGATTGAAGCTGTAGGGTGGCCCTTACTTGCAACGTTTTCCGTTACCATGGAAGAAGGAGACAATAAGCCTCGAGTTGCACTCTGTATGGAGGGATTTAAGGCGTTGATACACATTACACATGTTCTTGGAATGGACACTATGCGCTATGCGTTCTTTACTTCTTTAGTGAGGTAAGTTTTTTTTTTTTATGCTAAATTATTTTCCAGTGCTTGTTTCATACATTTATCTCTTTCCCATTTTAACATTTTTCCTCTTATATTCTTAATCACAGATCCAAGTTTCCCATATTGATTCTCAATATTGAATTTTGAAACTAACCTCTATTGTCCTATTTTCTGTTTTTAATTTTTGTTCTCAGATTTACTTTCTTGCATGCCCCCAAGGAAATGCGGAGTAAAAATATTGAAGCATTGAGGACTTTATTGACTTTATGTGATTCAGAGACAGATTCTCTTCAGGACACATGGAATGCTGTTCTTGAATGTGTTTCTCGGCTTGAATTTATAACATCTACCCCTTCTATTTCTGCAACTGTCATGCATGCTTCAAATCAAATTTCCAGGGATGCTGTTCTTCAATCTCTGAGGGAATTGGCTGGGAAGCCGTTGGAGCAAGTATTTCTGAACAGTGTTAAATTGCCCAGTGATTCAGTTGTGGAATTCTTTACAGCTCTCTGTGGAGTATCAGCTGAGGAGTTGAAGCAAATTCCTGCTCGTGTTTTCAGCTTACAAAAGCTTGTCGAGATAAGCTATTATAATATGGCACGCATCCGTTTGGTAATTTCCCCCCCTCCATCTAACATCCGTTTGATCAGTTAACATTTGTAGTCCTCCAGGAAGAAATTCCCTCACCTTCACCATGGGAGACATTTAAGTCTTTATAGTGGTTTTCATATATCACACTACCAATAACAGGCCCTGTTAATTCAAAAGATTATTAAACATTATCCAGTCAGTTTAAAATTGTGGTGGTGGTTTTGTTTGGTTCGGTTTTGCACAAAAACTAACCTCAACCAAATTTTTCGGTTTATACAATTTTGAAACCTAATCGGCTTTGTATTAAGGATGGTTTGATTCAGTTTTTCATCTGTTTGGTTTGGTCGGTTTGAATTGCTTTAGGTTTGGTGACTTATTTTCATAATAATCTATTTTTATCTTCATGCTCTTTTTATATAGATAAGACCATGTTACATATTTTTTATAAATTTACGTAACTCTATTTTGCTTCTTTTAATATTAATAATTCCTTTTTTTAATTTAAATATACAGAAAGAAATTATATTAATCACACTTGAAATATTTATGTTTAGAAGTTTTGATTTTTCTTTTTTTTAATCTTTCTTTCACATGATGTCGGGGCATATCAATTGGTTAATGAAAATTTTATTTTTCATTTTTTTCCTATAATATTGGGATAGAGTTGCAAATTCATTTTTGACATGTCAAATAAATTTTATAATGTTGTAAGTTTTATTTTTTATTTTATTATGAAATCAAACTTGTTTAGCAATGAAGAATGACATTGAAAGTAGATCATATAATCTGATCAATTTATGTTGAACTTAATGAAGAAAGTATTGTAATCATAAAATATAATACCCGGAAAAATAGTAGTGTATGCAACTCTGTGCCTTTTGAAAACTTTATAAGATATAGTTTTCATTAAGATGACATGAACACGGTGTCCATACTATAAGATCTCTGTGTCATGGCCAATAAGCATTAGCATTTGTATAAACAGTTATTTAAATAATCAGTTTGGTAGGGGTCTCATTGTTGTAGAACCTAGACTTGAATCAAACCAATCAGTTTTAATGTTTTGTAAATCAAACAAGACATTAATTGTGTTGATTGCTTTATATCGGTTTGGTTTGGTTTGACTCAGTGTGAACGGTTTGATTTGGTTTTGAACACCCTTATTCTGAAGTTCAAAGGGTTTGGAGAGTTCATCATTAAATTGATTTTAAATTGATGCTTTGGAAGATGATGTTGGTGACAGCTGACTAAAATCCCATGGCTGGGTTTGTAGATGGCAAATCCAAGAAAATATCATAAATTGCTCATGAATTTTACTGTGTTCAAACACATTGCTCTTCAATATGCTTTCCATGATAAACTCTTGTATTTTTCAATCATTTGTGTTACATGTCTTCTGTTATGATGATGATGTCATGTTTTAAAGCAAGTGGTCATTTGTATTACGTTTTTTTTGTAAAATCATTTGATATATTTGCACGGTTTATGACTTTTCAGGTATGGGCTAGAATATGGTCTGTTCTGGCCAATCATTTTATTTCAGCTGGGAGACACCATGATGAAAAGATTGCCATGTATGCAATTGATTCTCTGAGGCAGCTTGGTATGAAGTATTTGGAACGTGCTGAGCTTGCCAATTTCACTTTCCAAAATGATATCTTAAAACCTTTCGTTGTTCTAATGCGGAATAGTCAAAGTGAATCTATAAGGAGCCTCATTGTTGACTGCATTGTTCAAGTATATTTTATATATGTATTTTTTGTCACACTCTTGTTCACGGACTCCCTTTTTTTATATTGAAAATAAATGTCTGTGTACATTGCAGATGATAAAGTCTAAGGTTGGGAGCATAAAATCTGGTTGGCGTTGCGTTTTTATGATTTTTACTGCCGCTGCTGATGATGAATTGGAATCAATTGTTGAAAGCGCATTTGAGAATGTTGAACAAGGTATCGCCATATAAATCTCATTGCTGTGTCATGTTGATGGTTTGACATATGTTGACACTTTCACTGTTTCTAAACATTGGGATGTGCAGTAATTTTAGAGCACTTTGATCAAGTTGTTGGAGATTGTTTTATGGACTGTGTGAACTGTCTCATTGGATTTGCCAATAATAGAAGCTCCCACCGCATAAGCTTAAAGGCCATTGCACTACTGCGCATATGCGAGGACCGTCTTGCAGAGGTATTGTTATTCCTCAGTTTTATCTGGTGACAGAGCCAATTGAACTCTTCATGCATTGCTATTGGTATTGGTATTATACCCCCCCTGCCTACCGGGATATGGCTATTGTCATCGTTGTTGTAGCTGCAGCAGTAGCAATAGCACCTATGCTTATTTGTGTGGTTCATGCAGATGTGGCCTGTAGTGTGAAATTTGAGCTGTGAGTATTAATTAATGCTTCAGGACCAGTATCCCGGATCCAATTATAAAATATTTGAATGGTAAAAAATCTGGCGGTGCATTTTTTTTGTGTATTAATAACTTCTCTAGTTTTTTTTTTGAATTGTGGGTTTCATGTCAAGTGGTGTGCATATGTGCATTAACATTGTCTGAATGTTGTCGTCCAACTGTATCCCATCTGGAATCATGCTCATAGATGAGTCCTTTTGGGTAAAACCTTGTGCTGCATTTGATTTTGGAAAATGTTTTTTGTTCAGTTTCTAAAAACGTATTAGAAAATATTTTGAATATTAGGGAAACATAAATGTGGCATACTTATTCTTGCATTTTCATTTTCCAAAAAAGTTGAAAACTAGTTTTTTTTTGGTTGTGTATGGTGGGTGTGTTCATTTTTTGGTTTCAAGAATGTTGTGATCCAACTGGAATCATGCTTATGGATGAGTCCTTTGGGCTAGAAAATTGGGCTGTGTTTGGTTTTGGATAAAATTTTCTGTTTTCATTTTCCAAAAATGTACTGAAAAATATGTTGGGAAATATTTTGGATATTAGGAGAAAGCATAAAAGAATGTCGTTTTACCTCTTCTTGCATTTTCGTTTTCCAAAACACATGAATCCAATTTTTTTTCTTCTAAAAATATCTCATTTTAATTCTCATTTTCTAAAAAATGTTTTTCACTTATATAACCCAATGCATTTTCTAGTACATTTTTTGTAAATGAATATAGAAATCGTTTTCCAAAATCGAATGCATGGCACTAAAGAAATTCTAACAAACCTGACAACATCACAGTGGATCTGACCACTTTGACATTTTCAGGGTTTAATACCAGGTGGTGCTTTGAAGCCCATTGACATACATGTGGATGCAACTTTTGATGTTACTGAGCATTACTGGTTCCCAATGCTGGCCGGCTTATCTGATCTCACATTAGATCCAAGGGTAGAAGTCAGAAGCTGTGCTCTGGAGGTTTTGTTTGATTTGCTTAATGAGAGAGGCAACAAGTTTTCTTCATCATTTTGGGAGAGCATATTTCATCGTGTCCTGTTTCCCATTTTCGATCATGTAAGGCATGCTGGGAAAGACAACTTCATGCCTTCTAGCGAGGAGTGGCTCCGTGAAACCAGTGTTCACTCGCTTCAATTGCTTTGCAACCTTTTCAACACATTTTACAAGGTAAATCCAATCTTAATATTTGCGTTTGGTTTTACTAAATAGATTTGGGTAATCTTGGCATATGCAGTATTGATGTGAAACATGAATGCATTGTATGACATGGATCAGCATGACATGCTGATAAGAGGTTTTCTACCCCCCCCCCCCCTCTGCGCGTGTGTGCTTCTGTACACACATTCATTTGTGCTTTATCAAACTATTAAGTATAAATCTATAAAGAGATTCAACCACTTCATTTCATCACCATTTCAATTGCAAAATCATATTTAGAAAAGATTGTAATTTTTAACACTAAAACTATAAAAATAAATTTAGTTCTTTAAAACAACCATTAAGCTTGATTATTCATAGCTAATATGATTGTTGGAAGTCATGTATTCCATCATTTAGTACTTTCTTTAAATACTACGACCTCTAACTTTGGCCTTTCATGCATATATTCAAATGGCATTGTTTAATGTCAATTATACCCCTAGTTAAAATAAAAACATTTGAGTGAGGGGGGTATAATGATGTTTTTATAGTTTCATTCTCACCCCTAAGAAACTAGACACGTTCCTTTAGGTGTTATGGCTCATTCCAAAGTTTTTTGGAGTTCATCTCTCACGAAGTCCCTTTCCATCTAATCAAACAGTTAAATCAAATACCGTTTCTCCTTTTAATCCAACCAAACAATGAAATGGCATACCATTTCCCATTAATAGTATTCTAGAAAACCGGCCAAAGCTTCTTAGAGCCCCGAGATGAAAAAATATAAAAGAATATAATGCTTGAAGTATCATGTTGGGTCATTCCTCACACACTATCAATTGGTTTTGTGATGGACACTTGCTTAATTCTGTGGTTGGTTAAGGATTGTCCAGCATCAAATAATTAAAATATGGACAATGTTGCTGGTAATTTTATACTGGTCTTTTTGGAAGGATTCTACCTTCACAATTGTACGATGAAATCCTGATCTCAATTAGAGGTGGGGCACGCTATTTATAGATGGATCTAAAGGATACATCATGGAAACAAAACAGATTTGGGACTCTAATACGTGACTCTGGGCCTAGGTCTAACCTGGTCAGGTCCAACACTTTCCCTCAAGTTGGGATATCCAGCTTGGAAAACGAGCCTCATAAAAAATGAAGAGAAATAAAAGATCGAACAAACTCCCCTCAAGCTGGGTCATAGATTCCGTGCATCCCCAGTTTGGTGCAAAGAAGCTTCACTCAGGGCCCTGAAATTTCTTTGACGAAGATGTTAGTAAGTTGTTTTGCAGAGGGAATGTAGCCGAAGGTGAGGTGCTTATGCTTGAAGTGACATCGAATTAAGTGACAGTCCACCTCAATGTGTTTGGTGTGTTCGTGGAAAATCAAATTGATAGCAATCTTTGTGGCAACCTGATTATCACATCCGAGATGAGCATGATTCTCCAGTGGAAAGCCACCTTTATGGAGGAGTTGGCAAAGCCAAATAATCTCGGTAGTAATAGTGGCCATGGCACAGTATTCAAGCTCAACATTTGATTGCGTGATAACGTTCTGTTTCTTGTTACACCATGAGATCAAATTGCTGTCGAGAAATACCGTGAACCCAGAAGTGGACTTCCGGGTAGATAAACAACCCGGGAAGGCTTCTCAATATGTGATCGTAATATAAAAGACCTTGTCCGAGATCCTGCTTAATATATTTTATGATGCGAAGAACGACATCTCATTGAGATTTCGTAGGATGTTTAATAAATCGACTAACCTTGTTGACGACAAAAGCAATATTGAGACGAGTTATCGTGAGCTAATTAAGTTTCCTAGCAAGATGAGGATATCGTTGCAAAAGGGATTAGGACTCACTTGCACCGTGAGGCGACCTTTTTCCTATGCCCAAGAGGAGTGTTGGCAGCAATAACTTGAGACAAGTGAGGCTTCTGTAAGATATCCAATGCATATTTGCTTTAGGAATGAAAGATCAATGTATGGAAACAAGATGCTTCGATGCTTAGAAAGTATTTTGAGGGACCCAAGTCTTTGGTATGGAACTGATGATGAAGATAGGATTTGAGACGAGTGATCCCCTTGTGAATCACTACCGATGATAATATTATCACCATAAACTAGGCGACTACCATTGGATGTTTGATGATAAAAAACGAAGCAATCTTTCATATTTAAAGAAAGTCTGAATTTAGTGATCACAGTGCATGATTTGTTGAATTAGGTCCCTAAAGAGAGTGATGAAGGTGATGAACTTAAGGTTCGGTCCTAGAAGCGATGAAGCCAGACATTTGTTGCATATAAACCTCATCTTCAAGAAAACCACGCAGGAAGACATTCTTAGCATTGAGTTAATAAAATGTCCAATGGAAGGAGGTGGCTAGAGATATAAATAAACTAATGGAGGCCATCATCGTGACTGAGAAGAAAGTATCAAAATAACCACCTTCATATGTCCGACATAGCCTTTGGCAACAAGATGATTTTTAAGGCGATGAAGAGTACTATCGAAATTCAGGCAAACCATATAAATCCATTTGCATCCAATGATATGTTTGCTTGTCGAAAGAGGGTATGAGATCCCATGTGTGATTATTATCCAAGGTTAATTCACCCTGCATTGTTTGGGGCCAACCGAGATGAGATTTAGCATCAAAATCCATTTGTGGAACTTGTATCATCTCTAGAGTTGATATTAGAGTGTTCGTTGTTGCAAATAACTCATTGTAGGAATGCATTTATGGAGGAGGAGACTTAAGGAATGCGTACCTTCCTCGGGGTAATGGGTAAGGCATCCATGGTTGTCTCAGAAGCAGTAGGCGAAGTCGGGGCAGTGACATCCTCGATCGGCGCAGAGGGCATGGACGATGAACGATGAGTATAGACAATCAAAGCGATGATCCTCAGATATGGGAAATGTTGGAGGGGTGGGTGGATGGTAAGAGGGCGACAATCATTGGGTTCGATATTTGAGAATGTGAAGGGGTTGGAGTTGAGGCGTATTAAGAGGTCTCAATAAAGGAGACGTTAACATAGATGATATTACGACTCCAGGAGAGAAACATCGATATCCCCACTAGGTGTGAGAGTATCACGGTAGCAACGGCTCATGGATAAAATTTAGAAAGATAAAGCTGAATGTTGCAGACATAACAGAGACATCCAAAGACATCTAGAGGGAGACAATTAGGAGGGTGAGATGAAATAATATGACGCAAGTGGCCTCCAAGACATGACAATGTTTACGCCTAACCTCACAATTCTATCGAGTTGTGTCAGGTTAGGAAGTTTGATAAATAATACCATGGTCAATAAAAAAGAATTGGATGGAAGAAAACATATACCTGTAACCATTATTTGATCATAGACATTTAATAGTGGTGGAAAATTGAGTTTGAATCTCATGATAAAATGAGTTGAAAATATTAAACACACTTGAACGTTAATGAATAAAATAAAATTGAGAAAAAACATCAATGAAACATAATAGCAATAGGCCAAATAAATTTGGATTGTGCAGAATGTACAAACTAGAAAGGTGTTGCCTCAACTGAGGAACATAAAATGGTTGATGGTGCTTAGTGAACCGACATGACTCACAATGGAAAGAAATACGTGGAATGTGTTGTGGACAAAGTCTCTCTATAACCTTTGCGGGTGGATGACCATGGAGAGAATGGAGCTCTAAAGCATGCGTGAAGATGGAGGGACAACACCAAATGTCGGTGCATTGAACATGTACAACCCTTCGCGTAGTTGACCTCTGCCAAGCTCCTGATTTGTCAAACGATCCTGAAAATCAATATTAGAGGATGATAATATTGCAGTATAGTTAAATTCCTTTGTAAATTTATGGATTGACAAGAGGTTGAAGGGACTGCGAGAAACATGAACCCCTGATGTAAGGGTTCAGAGCAAGTGGCAAACCCCACAATGGGAATGGTGGATCCATCAATGACTATGATAGCAACAATCCCGTTGTAAGGACGATAGGTAGTAAGCATACCCGCATAACCGTTATCTGAAGCACCAAAATCCAGTATCTAGACAAAGTCGAAATGTCCCTAGTGTGTGGGTGGGGGGGTGGCTGATGGAAAAGTTGTGGAATCAACCAAAGTAGTCTAGAGATGTCGAAGCGATTGAGAAGGCGTCCATGGAGAGCCCATCAACGATGAACTAGATATCCTAGTTTGTTGCAATGCTGACAAAAGGGGTGGTTGCGACCCTCACCACGTCCACGATCATGAGTACTGGAGGAATGACCCCTACAATGTCCCGCGAGTGCAGTATGATTTGTGGTATTGGCAGATGAAGAAAGTTCGCCATGAGCCTTACAGAGGCGATGATATACCTTTGAGATCTCAAGTGTGGACAGATTGACCAACATCTGGGTTGCGGTGGTCGAATACTCTGGATCCAATTTTTGTAGAAGGCTAAAGAGACACAACTGATCTCACCGAGTTAGAGCTAGGGTTGTAAACAAGCCGAGCTAAGTTGAGAACCACAATGCTCTAGCTCTAGCTTGAGTCCGGTCCTTGTATTTGATGCTCAAGCTCGGCTTGAGCTCGACTGAGTTGCGTTTTTCGAGCTCAAGCTCGAGTTCGATTGAGGCTCGATCGAACTACTCGATTGAGCTTGGTTCAACCTCCATCCCAAACTTGACGCATAGTATACCACACACCTCGTTGTGGCATAAGGGCTCCTGTTACCTGGTGACACCTCACACTTCCTGCACCCACACCATTCGATTAACATGGTCCTGAGCAGCGTCGTCGCTTGAACAATTCAGAGCACCATTGGAGCGACCTGCGTTGCATATTTAAGCCATAGAATAGATCAAACTAAACGTATCTGAATCCATGATAGAATCGATGTGTTTGTGGTGTTGCGAAGGACTAATTACCAGAAAGAACACTATGGTTGAATGTTCTGATGGGAAGCAATTGCTGGAAAAATGCGATCTGTCTGGAAAGGTCGGGATAGGTCGTTGAGGTATGTGCTTGCTGGGAGTAGTGACGACAGCAGGGGGTGAGTCGAGCGGGGTGGGGAGTGCATCGTGTAGGGGAAGGAAAATTACATGAGGGGCTAAGGGAGGGCGTCGATTCTCATTGGGGGGGGGGGCTGAGGGAGCAGTGGCTGGGGGGGATCAAGTGGATTAGGGTTTGGGCGGAGTGGGCGGGGAAGGGGAGGGCGCAACATGGGCGGGGGAAGGCTTAGGCAAATATTGGATTTTAATAAACATTATTAAAAAATTGTTAAAATTGTTTAAAATAAATAGGTAGATATTCAAACACACACATATATTAAAATATGCAATGCCCAATTAGACTCTCAAGGTACTCGGTTAAGTTATTTTAATACTCAAATTTGGTTAGAGTTGATGCTCGAGTAGCTTGAGCTTTGCTAGCTCGAAATAAATCTAGTCGAATTCGAGTATTTTTCAAGCCATGCCCGAGTTGCTTGCAAATCTCCCTGTATCATTTGCACCCCTAGTCAGAGCTCCTTCCGTTATTGAGGAAGTGAGCACAACTCAAGGAGCTCATCATTTAGGGCTTTTATTCAGTAAAATATGTCGGAAGAGGAAGTGACCACGACTCAAGGAGCTCATTATTTAGGGCCTTTATTCAGTAAAATATGTCGGAAAAGGACGGTGTTGTTGATTTATGTTGGAGTCATTGAAGCACATCCAAGACACAAATCAAATTATTGGTTTCCGAGTACATGAGAGTCAAAGTGTCTTAAAGTTCCTTGACCGCGTTCGCAGTCCGAGTGACATTAAGACTGTCATACACTAAGCACAAAAATTGGCTATGTCAAGACGCTCGTTCAAGAGGCCCGTGGAGAGGGTGATCAACCGTGGAAGCTCAAATGAAGTAGTTTCTGAAGAATTTGCCATGATGGCAAGGAATGTATGGAACAAAGTTGAACCAACCAAGAGGAGCTCAGAAAGAGAAGACATCGGTCGGAATAGCAGGATCTTGATAAAAAAGTCAGGCCTTAGCAGGAACGTTTGGGGAACATCGAAGTGTGCAGGAACAACACATGTTGTTGTGTTGAAATCAGCATAAAATCGTCATTTCTGAGGAGTTGGGATGGCCACGCATGAGTTGGACAGGGATGCACCATTTAGATGCTGCACCATCGACAGATTGGTTCGAGAGAAGTTATTGGGAGCAATTCCTAGGTGGCCTCAACAATAAGAATTTGGAGTGTGGATTACGCCTTTGAGGCACTGGCAACAACCTGACGCCGTGGGTAGAGCAACGTCTGGAAGGGTGGTTGGGGCTGCATGATCGAGGGAGAGTCATGCAGTTACAAGAGGGGTGAGGGTCGCATGATTGTAGGGGGCTTGGTTCAGGGGGTTGTGCGATGGAAGGGTGGCGTGGCAGAGGGTGCGGATGTGCCTAGTTAGGCCACGATGGTCGGAGGGGCCACACCTGAGGTGGTGTTGCGGCACTGGGAGAAGCCAACACTTGTTGTGCGATAAATGGACTCTGAGAGGGGGTGGCACCCCAAGAGGTAGGGGAGGCATGATTGTTAAGAAGGTGCACCTGAGGTTGCGTCGTGAAGGAGTTCCGAGAGGGATGGCGTGTTGAGAGGGTGGGGAGGCACGACTGAAGGGTTGCCGAGTAGCGAGGCATGCTGAGAGGTGAGGCACGAGTAGTAAAGGGAGGGTGGCTAGGGTTGTGTTTTGTGAGTTTTCCGGACAGAGATCATTGAATGAAAGTTTCATGCCGAACAGTTTCAGATCGGTTGGGTGAAGGAGTTCATTGGATTGACTTGCATCGGATGGAGTTCCTATCGGCGTTGTCCACCGGGGTGGCAAGTCAATGCTTGGGATCTAAGCATGGATACTGGCTGTTGGCAGTTTGATTAGAAGGTTCAATAGTGTATCGGAGGTTGTCTTTGGTCAACAGGAGGTTGACTGTGTTTCTCGGAAGGCGATGCAACTGGTTCACCGGATGAAGACCATAAATAGAGGTGGTGGCCCAACTGTGATGTGTGTGGTCTCATTATTAAGTTGATGTAACGTTTCTGACTTTATTGTGTGACTTTGTGAAGTGGAGATGAAGTGATTGATGAGTTTTGTATTTGCTCATATCTCCTTAATGAAAATGCTTGTAGTGTTCTCTTGTGGATGTAAGACGTTTGCCCAAACCACGTAATCTTGTTTGTCTGTTTCTTTTATGTTGTTTGTGTGAAGTGTGTTCGTCGAGTGTGTGGTGATTAGGTGGACTCTCGTCATAGTTCCAGTGCACAGACTCGAGTGGCGGCGGTTATTGGGCAACCTTTGTCTGGTGGTGTTTGGAGCTTTCTGCTGTGCAGATTGAGATGATCGGAAGTACGTTTATTCGATGGTTTGACAGGAGTTCGTTCGGTGGATGAAGTGCTTGTTGTGTCGTTTGATGATCGGACGAAGTGCTCTTCATCCTCATTGCCTTTCCCTACGAGTGGTATCAGAGGAAGGTTTCACTTCACTCACAACATTCAGGTTTCTCCTCACCTTGGTTTGTAAGTTGTTTTATTTTAGTTGGTTTTATTGTTATCGGAATAATGACTTCAGTGGAAGGGATGGTTCGTATCGTCAAGTTCGATGGAACGGACTTTGCCTTTGAAGAATGCAACTGGAGGATCTTCTAATACAGAAAGATCTGGATGCTCCTTTTTCTGGTGAATGTCTTGAGAATACCGACAAGAAGGAATGAGAGCAATTGGACAAGGCCTTAGCCTTGATAAGGATTGCACTTGCTCATAATGATCCTTTCAACATTCGAGAGAAGAAAACTACTACAACAGTTATGAAAGCGTTGACTAACTTGTATCAGAAGCCAATGACTCTCACCAAAGTTTTCACGATGCGAAGATTGTTCAACTTGAGGTTGTTAGATGAAAGACCCGTAACAGATCACGTGAATGATTTCAATATGATCCTAGGGCAGCTCGAATCAATGATGGTAACTTTCACGGACGATGTTTGGGCTTTGCTTCTTCCATCTCCACTTCTGGAAAGCTGGGATGCCATGGTGACTGCAATTAGCAACTCTTGTGGGCAGACGGATCTTGCGTTTGATAACATTCTAAACTCGATCTTGAATCAGTTGAGGCAGAAAGAAGTCCAAGCTCTGTTTGGAAGTGCTCTTACTACTACCAGACTGGGATGATCAGCTCAACTGACGGACCGCCAGAAGAAGAGTCCCATAGAAGAAGTCGAGGCAAATTGGTTGGTACAAGTCCTACATGTTGGCTTTGTGGGAAGAAGGGACATATTAAGAAAGATTGTAAGAATCAGACAAAGGCTTCAATTTCCGGAGAGGCGAACTCTGTCGGTGCAATGAATGAAGACTTGTTACTGAGTGTGAACACTCCGGAAGAATCATGAGTTGTTGATTCAGGTGCATCTTTTCATTCAACTGGTGCGTGATGGTGCATGATAGATTATGTCTCGGGAAACTTGGGCAGAGTACATCTAACAAACGATAATGCTCTAGAAATAGTTGGGAAAGAAGATGTTAATATTTGAAAGGAAAATGGAAGTGTTTTGAGACTGAAAGATGTTTGACATATTTCAGGTCTCCGGATGAACCTCATATCACTCGGATAACTTGATGATGTTGGTTTCAAAATGACATTTTTGGATGGAGTTTGAAAAATAACCAGAGGCTCCATGCTGATTGCTCGCGGAGTAATGAATGGAACCTTGTACTTGACCAGACACAAGGGTGTAGTTGCAGCGATCAAATGCACTTCATTTAAAGGTCCGGAAGTTTTGCACTGTAGGTTTGGTCACTTCATTGATGATGCCACTTGAAAGGTTCGAGTTTACTCCGTGAAGAATAAATCTAATGTTTTTCAAACATTTATCTAGTGGAAGGTTTTGACCGAAAGATAGTGTGAACGAAAGTTGAAATGTTTTCGAACAAACAATGCTGGGGGAGTACACCAGAGACAACTTTCGTAAATTTTGCCTAAAGAAGGGCACTAGACATGAGAGGACTGTTACAGGAACTCCACAACAAAATAGAGTAGCTGAAAGAATGAATTGGACTTCACAACAGAAGGCTCGAGGCTCGAGGCGTGAGGTTTCACTTTGGAATGCTGAAGGGAATTTGGGCAGAAGCTATAAATACAATAGCGTATTTGACGAGCAAAAGTTTGACTTCGCGTATGTTCATATCGATGATGAAGACAAAGATAAATTGGAGGTGAAATCCAAGGTATGCTTTCTTGTCAGATATGGTGTAAACTTTGGATATCGTCCGTGGGGTGATGAAAAGAAATAAATCATCCGGAGCAGAGATGTTGTTTTCAATGAAGAACTTATGTGGAAAGATAGAAACTTGGCTGAAATGGAAGTTATGGTTCATGATCGAACATATGTTACCGAACATACTCCACACCCAGAAACTTTAGGGAAAACTTCAGAAGTTGGCGCTCCGATGGTCTATATACCGGACGGAGAATGTTTGGACAGACAACCAGCAGACGGAGAATGTTCGGATAGGCTACCAAATGGAGAATGTTTGGACGGACGACTACCAAACGAAGAGGTTCCATCGGATGAACCTGAGGTTTGATGAGAAGATCCCCTTGTATTAGAAAACCAGTTCGGAGGATTGAAACTGATATGAGCTTTCTACTTCTAACGGATGCAGGAGAACCGAACTGTTTGGAGGAAGCTGTTACTTTCAGTGATTTGAAACAGTGGGAGTTAGCCATGGAGGAGGAAATGAATTCCTTAAATCTCAACAATACGTGAGAGTTGATTGAGCTATCGGACTGAAAACGAGCTCTGGAAAACAATTGAGTTTTTTCATTTGAAAGTGGAAGTTGATGGAAGTAAGAGATACAAAGCATGGCCAGTGGTGAAGGGTTTTCAACAAAAGGGATTGCTTTTTATAAAATTTTCTCACCAGTGGTGAATCACACATCCATTCAAGCAGTGCTCCACATTGTTGTGTTCGATGATCTACACTTGAGTAGATGGATGTAAAGACGACATTTTTTCATGGAGATTTGGAGGAAGAAATTTACGCGGTTCAACCCAAGGGTTAAGAAGTTCATCGGAAGGAGAATCTTGTTTGTAAGTTCAAACCAAGTCTTTATGGCTTGAAGCAAGCACCGTGACAATGGAATTGGAAGTTCGACACTTTCATGCTTGAGAAAAGTTTCAATCGATGCGATTCCAATCATTGTTGTCACCAGAAGCAATGAGATGATGAACCATATATCATACTGTTGTTGTATGTTGATGATATGTTGATTGCAGGTTCAGAGTTCCATTGGATTGAGGAAGAAAGGAAGTTTTTCTGATGGTTTGATGAAGAACCTCAAACAAGCTAAGAAAATCTTGAGGATGAGAATCAAGAGGGATAGGAAAACCAACTCTTTGGTTTTATCCCAGAAGGTATACAACATTAAGGTCATCGAGAAGTTCGGAATGACCGGTTGTAAACCTGTCTCAACCCCCCTTGTTACACACTCCAAACTTTCTAAAGCACTGGAATCATCAACAAACAGAGAATTTCGTGGCATGGCAATGGTGCCTTTTGCTTCAGTTCTTGGAAGTTTGATGTATATAATGGTATGCACATGATCGAACATTGCTTTTGCAGTGAGAGTTGGCCATTTCATGCTGGAGAAGAGGAAGAAGATAAGAAATAGAGTGACTCGAGAGTCCGCTTGGATCTCTCGCACAAGCCGTAGTGGCCGACCCCCCTTAACAAAAAAATTCTTCTCTGCCTGCAGTACCCCCTTCCCCTTTCCTGTTATAGCCATAAAGACCCTACAACAGATGCCCCCGAATATTCCTATGGCCCCACAACATATTCCCCTAGGATATTCCCCTCTAACCACTTCCTAACTCCCCATGGCCCACACCTAGCTGCCCCCCTCTACAAAATCTTCTTTTCCCCTTCTAGAAAGTGTTCCAGATTGGCTGATTGACTGACTGGCTGGTCTCTATATCATCCGTCACCCCTTGAGAACAGTCTTGTCCTCAAGATTGAAAGAATGGAATTGAACGGGACCGCTTTCCGAAGCCAATATGCTCATAGCTAGCTGGATGATATCGTGAACTAAGTTACAAGAGAAAGCATGAACCAAAGCACTAGGCCCCAATTCGAGGCAAAAAATCTATCACCACACCTGACCACTATACGTACTAGAGGTGACACTATGATATTTCTAGAATAAATCTTTCTATTCGAGCTTGGAGGTACTCCAAAGACTGTCTTCAATCATATAAACCAGAAAGTCCACAACTGTGAGGTATTTATCCATGGAGAAATTGTCGGGTTCTAGTTCCAAAATAATGACATCGTGGTGCGAGTCAAACCATTGCTTTGCCTCGTTGTTGAGGCGTTTGCTTTCTGTAGTTTTGTTTTCTCCTTCGGAGTCAAATTTAACACCCGATGCCAAAGCCTGGTTATTTCTGTAGTGGAAGCCCTGTTTAACTTGTCGTGGACAATTTGTATCTTTTCCAAGAAAATCCCAGGTTAGGAAAAACCCTCATAATTTTGACCCCCCAAGCCCTTACCCTTGGAGCTAGGCTGTTGGATAAAAGCCCCGCAATCTGCCTTTGGAGAAGTTAGACCCTGATTATTCACCATTACATAATCTTTGGATTCACTCCTCGACGACTGTAGATTTGGAAGCTGATCTAGTCATCATTAGCTTTGATAGGTTGGATTAGTCCCTGCGGTGCCTGACTTTCTTCCCGGGGGATAACGAGGAGGCACCCGAGATGATGATACCCCTTTTCCTTTTGCCTGAGCCTGATCGGTAGAATTCGACATTTCTGATGCCTGTATCTAATACAGTTTCTTGTAAGTTGTCCTCTTGGATGACTTCTGTCGAACCTTCGAAGTCCTTCCCCCATGATGTTTCTGAACTTGCTTTTGAGTCCACCAAGGAGCTCGTCCTCCTATGATTAACTGTTGTCCACCCCTTGGCCTTTTTAATGCCCTTTTTGTTCCCTGTGAGTTTGCCCTGACTATCAAATTGGTTATGCCGAATCAATCCAGTTCCCCTCCTTCCGGATTGGCTCTTTCCGACAATGTTTCTCCTGGCAACAGTGGATTGTCAACATCTGCCGCCTCTTGCAGTACCAGATCCCCCCCCGATTCCAACCTTGTGCATTCTTGGCATTTACTCCTCTATGAAAATGAAACTATTGGAAATGATCGAATCACCTAGGGTTGAACCAACCACCGAGGCTTGTACCTCCCCAACAACTTCCGTCAACCTGCACTCGCTATTATCAGTTGTATTCACTTTCGCAACAGGTGCTAGAACAACACCCTTTCATGATGTATTACTGCCTTTAGAAGTAGGACCATCAACTTGAGTGGTGTGGGCTGCAGCGGTACTAAACCCATCAACACAACGACCCTTCACCCTTAAAAGAGTTTTGAGGCGCTGGAGCCAATTGAGTCAGGCCCTCCGTACGAACCTCAGGTAAAGCTGTAACCACTGTTGGATGCCCTCCATGAAAATCACCCACAACAGGTCTCCCTGTGAAGCATGCCCTTTACTAAAACATCACAGTAAACAATACGAGTTTTATAAAAGCTCCCCCGAGATTACAATTCATATGGAATCAGGTAAAGTGTGAGAGATGTCAACTTCGACACAAATTTGGGAAATAATGGGATGCTGCAGAGAACGTGTGCGTGGATCAAAGCAAAGGTACCGCCCTAAAGAATTACCCAAAAGCTTCAAAACCAAAGGATTCTGGAATGGCAATAGGAGCTAGGGAAATCTAACCTAGACGACGGTTGTTGAAGGATCCTTATTTAGAGAGAAATTGAATGTCCATTTCAACACAAAATTTCGGATTGACTTGAAAACTTGGGAAACATGAGACCACGCTTGAGTGAAGTCTGCCCCATCTACAATTTGTATAAGCATATGCCAGGAATCCAAGAGACCTATTGCTGCCCGATGATTCAGACCCCAATTTGAATTGATATGCCGAGCGAAGTCCAAAGTTGAAGGTCGTCGATGTTCGATCCTTACCACCTGTGAACTCTCGAGAAGGTTTGTAGCTTCAGTGAACTTAAATGGAAAAATCTCCACTGCTGGATAACCCTCAATTGGTGGACAAGTTCGAGGCGCGATCTCAATACAATGAAAATTGGTGACCCCAGGAAATTCCGATTGCCTTTTCCCCTGGACCGAGGAAGAGGCCGCATTGGTCGACTTCATAGTTAGGGAGCAGCCACCATCACCACATCGACCAACACTGGTTGCCGCGTCGTTCATGTCTCCGTCGCTTCGAATGTAATCGACAATGCTTTCCTCCACAGGGCACCCCTCTATTGAGAATGAGCCCAGTCGTGTTGGCTTCTTTCCGGCAGTGTGTCTGACTTCTGATTATGATCCAACAATGTTCATTTCCGCAACTCTACTCCCTCATTAGGAAATCCGACAATATGTCCCTCCGTAATGAGAGAAAGCCGACTGCGCCCAAGCCCGACAATTGCAGCCCAACAATGCACACCTCCTCAAAAGCGAGTAGGCGACATGTCTGACCAATTGATAGGTACAGAGAACCGAATTATTGTATATTGCAAAATAGGAACATAATTACATGTTGGAGAAGAGGAGGAAGATAAGAAACAAAGTGACTCGAGAGTCCGTTGGGATCTCTCGCCCTAGCCGCAGTGGTCGACTCCCCTTACCAGAATGATTCTTCTTTGCCTAGAGTACCCCTTCCCCTTTCCTCTTATAGCCATAATGATCCTACAACAGATGCCCCAAAATATTCTCGTGGCCCCACAACATATTCGCCTAGGATGCCCCCATCTGACCACTTCCCAACTCTCCATGGCCCACAGCTAGTTGCCCCCCCCCCCCCCCGCACAAAGTCTTCTTTGCCTCTTTTGGAAAGTGTCTTCCGGGTTGGGTGGTTGGTTTCTATCAGAAATGGATCATTTGATACTTGAAAGGATCGAGAGATGCAACTTTATGTTTCGTAGATGATGATCATTGAAGAGCTTTGTAGATGCAGACTTTGCTGGAGACATGGATTCACAAAAAAAAGTACAGCTGGTTTTGTTTTTACTTTTGGTGGAATAATGGTTAATTGGATGTCTCGGTTGCAGCCCGTTGTTACTTTATCTACAACAGAAGCATATTATGTTGCTATTACTGAAGCATAGAAAGAGTTGATATGGTTAATGCATTTGCTGAAGGAACATGGAAAAGGATCGGATAGAGAAAAGTTATTCTGTGATAGTCAGAGTGTCATCCATCTTGCCCGCAATCTAGCGTTTCATGCAAGAACATAGCACATTGACCTGAAATATCACATTATATGAAGCTTGTTGGAAGACAAAGTTCTTGAGCTTTAGAAGATTACTGGAAAGCAGAATCTTGCTGATATGTTTACCAAGGTGATAGTCCAAGAAAGTCTTAAGGTATCATTGTGCCACAATTGGACTTGGCTGATCTAATAGACAGGAGAATATACTACATGCATTTGACAAAGGATGAGCTCTGATGGATGGTTGAAGAAGGATGAAACTTTGAAGCAAATCTTCAAGTGGGTGGTTGTTGAGTTTTGTGAAGATTCTTTAGTTCTATCGAATAGAGTTTTCTGGACGGAGATCATCCGAGGGAGATCAGTAGACGAAGGTTTCTTGTTGAGCGGTTTCAGAGCGGTGGGGCAAAATAGTCCATCGAACTGACTTGCACCGAACGGAGTCCATCGTATGAAGTTCCTACCGACGATGTCCATTGGGGCGACCCCAATGCTTGGGCTGCAAGCATGGATATCGACCGTTGATAGTTTCATCGGAAGGTTCAACATTGTTTTGGAGGTTGTCCTTGGTCAACGAGAGGTTGACTGTGTTTCTCGGAAGGCGGTGCAACTGGTTCATCGGAAGACGACCTCTATAAATAGAGTTGGTGACCCAGCTCTGATGTGTGTGGTCTCATTATTGAGTTGATGTAAGTTTCTGATTTCATTGTTTGAGACTGTAAATTGGCGAGGAAGTGAACTACGAGTTTTGTATTCACTTGTATCTCCTTAATGAAAATGTTTGGAGTGTTCTCCCGTGAATGTAGGACGTTTGTCTAAACCACGTAATCTTATTCGTTCGTTTCTTTTATGCTGTTTGTTTGAAGTATGTTTGTCGAGTTTGTGTAGTGATTAAGTGAGCTCTCATCCTAGTTCTAGTGCCACAGACTCGGGAGGGGGCGGTTATCGGAGAAACATTGGTCTAGCGATGTTTGGAGCTTTCCGCTGCGCAAGCTGAGACATTCCGAAGGATGTATGTTCGGTGGTTTGACAGGAATCCGTCTGGTGTATGAAGTGCTTGCTATGTCCGTTCGGTTATTGGACGGAGTGCTCTTCATCCTCGTTGTCTTTGCCTACAAGGGTTGGGGGGCTGCTAGGGTTGGATGAAAAATTGGCTATGATACCATGCAGGATGAAATCCCTTAGCTCGATTTGAGGTGAGCCACTTTATTTATAGATAGTTCTAAATGATGCATCATGAAAATAAAACCGATGTGGGACTCTAATACATGACTTTGGGCCAAACGCCCATCCTGACTGGGTCCAACAAAAAAAAATTATTAGAGATGTGTGATTTTTTAAAACTCATTCTCTGTTCTGAACTCTGGGACAAAGCCCAGCCCGACTTGGTCAAAAAATAAAAATAATTAAAAATTGGTGATTTTTCAAAACCCATTCTCTGTTTTGCAACTGTTGGAAATTACAAAATTATGAAAAATTTAGTGTTATATGTTTTTTGCGTTTGCTTGATCTTGATGCCTTTTACCGAATTCTTCTCCTTGGTTGTCAACTCCTTCCTTCTTCTTCTTCTTTCTTTTAGTGAATTTTTCTTTATTGAATATCAATTCAGGGAAATTTTCAAAGTTTGCACTAAATTTACGAGACATTGAATAATTTGCTGCTAGCTCTTGAAAGATTCATGTTACATGTTTGTGTGGTATCAGCAGAGGAATATTTAGGGTGATTAGAAGCTATCCTATTTTCAGAACTTTTATTGTTCTGTTGGTCATTACAATGACTAATTTTTGCTTGGTTTGCCTTGTGCATGTTGTGCCACGTTCTTTTTTAATATGTTTGGTTTTGTAGCGATTGTAAATTACTTGGAACTTGTTTTATGTTTCCATCCTAAATCATTATTCTATTTTCTTGTTATGTACAGGAGGTTTGTTTTATGCTGCCTTCACTGCTCAGTTTGCTTTTAGATTGTGCCAAAAAGACTGATCAGTCTGTTGTAGCCATCTCTCTTGGTGCTTTGGTGCATCTTATTGAGGTCGGGGGACACCAATTTAACGAAGCTGACTGGGATACCTTACTGAGTAGTATAAGGTTTGCATTTTCATTAGCTGTGTTTATGCTATTAATTTAACTGGTAAACTAATTTTTGTCATTATCAGAGATGCTTCGTACACAACGCAACCTCTTGAGCTGGTTAATGCTTTGAGTTTTGAAAACCTAAAGACTCATGCTCTGTTAGCTGGAGATGCTGTAGTTGATGGCGGTGGCACCGGCACCGAGACAGATGCTGATAATGTTACACTGAATCAAGATGTTACACCTATATTGGACCACCTTCAAGAAGAAGGGATGAAAAATAACTTGGAAAGACCTGGAGGTTAGTAGTTGAATGGTTGATTACTAAAATGTTATCATCTTGCCACTTAAAAGATGTCATTGGTCTATCATCAACATCAGGAAAAATTCAAAATAGATCAGAGTCTGGAAACTTTCCCCATAGCCAAACATTCGGTCAGAGAATAATGGGCAATATGATGGACAATGTCTTCCTCAGAAGCTTCACGTCCAAGTCAAAGGGACGAACTTCCGATGCTTCTGTGCCACTTTCTCCCATCAAGGTATCATCAGATTGTGATATTAATTTAAACACTGGACTTCTCTCTCTTTTGTATGCTTTTGTTTTTAGTGTTCACCGGTAAGCATGGATCTGTTACTTCATAGGTAACTTCGCCACCTTATAACATAATTGGTATTGACTTCATGCGCACTCTTACTTCATAGGTAACTTTGCCACCTTATGACATAATTGGTATTGACTTCATGTGCACTCTTACAGACGTTATGGGTATTCTTTCTTCTTATAGAAGTTATTCCTTATTAAGATTTTTTCTGTAGCAATGAAAATTTTGGTGGTAACTGGTATGGGAAATGACATTTTGTTTTTAATATCAGTTGGGAGCAAATTAGTCAGGGTCTCAAGTTTTCTTTAGAAAATGACAACGCTGTGTCATCCACTGCTAGCCCTATGAATTTTTGCCTGAACTTGGGAACAGTTTTTGCTAATACAGCAAGGTGAAGTGCTTGGAGAAATGATTACAAGAGAGATCTCTTATTTTGCCATTGTTAATAAAGTTTAATATAAATAGAACAGCTGAATTTCTAGTGCATTTGACCCCACCTTGTAATGACCCAGCTCTAACCATTGGCTTAGAAAGAGCCGAGGTGCCACTTACCTTTGGTGACATCCCCCAGACATCAAAGATCTATAAATGCCAAAGGCTTACTAAATCATTGGGGGACAATTTTCCCTTTAAACAGACACAGGCTGTCAAGACAATACTAAAAACAACCAAACCAATACTATATGATGCATGAAAAGTAAACAATACATCTCAAGATCCAATAACTAAACAATATCAGAGTAACAACGGAAACAAATAAACTAGAACAACTAAGACCCCAAAATAATGCAAGCTCTAAACCCTCAAAACACGATCAACTCCCAAGCTCTGTAGCACCCCCGGTTTGAGGTATGTAGCCTTTGTTTATGCTTTTTATGTGTTTAAAGTGCATGAGATGAGTTGAGAAGAGGTTGGGAGAGTTTGGAATGGTTTTGGACGAGTTTGGAGGCTTTTAAAGGTGCGCACGGTTAGCGCACGGTTTGCCAAACCGTGCGGGCTAACCGTGCGGCCACTTAAAATTAGGGTTATAAAACCCAGGCTCACTCGGGATTGCCTCAATTCACTCCTCTCTTCCTCCCACTCGAGCCTCACTCGGGTTTTTGGGTTCTCAGGGGTTTAGGGTGCTCTTCCACTCGGTTTGGAAGGATTTTGAAAAGGATTCAAGGTGGTTTGAAGGTGATTGCTCCGGGTAAGTCTCTCCTCTTGTTTCTCTTGTGTTCTCTAGATCTACATCCCTATCTTCCTTGGTTTTCTAGATCTACACTTGTGGCGTGTAGATCTAGGGTTGGGGTTTCCTTGGATGATGTTTTTAAGACTTGTGAATGGTAGGGGAAGGGATCTAGAGAGGTTTCGGTGGTGCGTTTTCCGGATTGGAGGTGCGGTTGGTTGTGGGTCAAATTCACCGAAACCCTAAAGGTAGGTAGGTGGCTTCTCTCTTGACTCCACTTGGTTAGAACTAGTGGTTACATGTTACAATTAATTGGTTGTGATGGAAATTAATTGTGCGATGATGTGTGATTTTGGTTGGAAATCCATTTGGGGGTTTTTGGGGAAAAAGGGGTTTCATGGTGAAATGTTTTTATTGTGCATTTTAAAATGGAGATTTTAAAATGGGATTGTTGAGAGTGATTTGGGAAAATGGTTGATGAAAAATGGGTTTCAATAAAGAGGTTGTTTTATTGAAATGGGGCTTTGGCATGGAAAATGATTTTCAATAAATGGTTGATTTATTGAATGGGATTGATATGAAATGGAATTGGTTGATTGCATGATGTTGTGATCTTGGTTTGGCTTGTTTGAAATGTTTTGTGGAAGTGGGCTGGAAATACCACTATAATGAAGGGGATGGATAGTGGACGGAAGGGCCACCAAGGGATAAGTGGACGGGAAGTGCCACTAATTGTGAATGGGTGAACGGGTTGGACGGAAGCACCACCGTTTGGTTGTTTTGGTTGTTGTTGTGCATTGTTTTGCAAGATGGAATTGTTGTGCTAATATGTGAGTAATAGAATGGCTTATGGCATGTTTGTTTGGATTTCCCTTGGTGGTTTGGTTTGGGTGGAATGGCTTAGTAAGGGTGTGGTTGGCTTATGGTGATGGTTGCACTTGTGATTATTTTATATAAATTGTTTTATATAAATGTGGCAACGGTTTTATCCTAGTGGTGTGTAGGAGGGAAGTCATTTGGGGAAAACCTACTGAGTTTTAGTACTCACCCCCTGTTTTGACACTGTGGTGTCTTTGCAGATGTCGTGTTCCGTGATGTGGGCAAAGGTAAGGCATCAACCTCCTTTGGTGGAGCTTTGTGATTCCTTGTTGGAGCTTGGAGCTTGGAGCTTAGTGTGGGGCTGTGGTGGTGTCATGGCTCGTGGTGTTTCTTGTTGAGTCTTCCGCATTGTACTCTGATGTTGTATTGGGTTGTGTTGGCATGGATGATTATGGATCATCTGGTTGTCTTGGTAATGTATGAGTTTGGCTTTGTTAACATACATCATATAGTTGTGGTTGTTTGGTTGGTTTTGTCTCAAGGGCAAATCGTTCCCCAATTGTTCTCAGAGCCCTCGACATTTATTGCCAGCCTTTGGCGCATTGGGAATGTCGCTTAAGGCCAAATAACCCTCACCGTCTCCTCAAACCAATGAGGTAGGGGCGGGGTGTTACAAGCTCCATCTCAACATTCATGGCAACTGCATTAAGAAGCACCGGTGTTGAAATACGAAATCTTCCTCATTCTTGTATCACGAAAAACAGTGTTTGCATATGTATCAAAGTGCATATGCAGGGGGTGAGTAATCATAACAAAGTAGGCAAACCTCAAGACTTCTCACTCACGCCACTAGAACCAGAAACAAGTTAGCTTCACAGTTGTATAAAACAAATGAGAGAATATCAAAAGCAATTTTACTGAAATGCATTTTCTTATAAACAGTAAATACTTTTCTTTCAACCACTTGCATTCCCAGTTCAAGTCTCCCCCCCCATATGCATGCCGAATGACAGTCCCTATACTCGCGAGGGGTGAGCCATCCCTCACCAATCTGTTCCTTGGTGATACACCTTCCCATGCCTCCTGTTTGGCACCATTTATGCCTAGTTCTCATTTCATCCTTCCTTTCCAAACCACATTCCCCTTTTTAAACAATTTTCAAATATTTTCAAACATCATTTAAAACCACAATTCAAGGCCATAAAAAGAAAAGGTTCTCCGATGTGAAATCAACACAAATATTCCTTAGAGAAGTAAAAACCACTAATTTAGAAAACCAAAGCCACCAGATTCCAAATAGAGTGGAGAGATAGAGAATCCACTTACCTCTTACGATCGTCAAGAAAACCAAGAGGAAAGCTCCATCCCACAACATCTAGCACACAGACAATCTGACGAAGAGTCGCCTAGATCTGTGTCCCGAAGATGCCCGATTTGAAATCCCTTGCCAAGAGATGATGATGAAGGGTTTTTGAGTGGCGAGATCGAGTCTAAATCATCATAAAAACACTCTCATAAAGATCGCGCGCGACCTCACTCGAAGATTGTGACTCCTTCTAAAGACTCGACACTTGAATTGATCGTTTCAAAGACTCCGCTGACCGGCACCACGGCGTGGTGATGCCCACCATGACCGTGGTGTCTTTGATTGCCACGCCCAAGGGGACACACCACGACAAGCAACCACGACGGAGGGAAAAATCCTTTGTTGTTTTGGACCTACCACACCTTGGACCACGATGTGGTGAGGTCTCCTTTGGCCATGTTTCACTGCCCAGGTTTGTGCCACGACCAAAGCCACCGAGTAACCACTTGGGCGTTTTGGTGTGCTTGAACTACCAAGGTGCACTCCCCACATGCCACGTCCATGGCGTGTTGTAGCCCGTGGTGTACCTCAACACACCAAAACACCATCCAACTCTTTGAGCAACCCACCACCTACACTCCATAAACCAAAAAAAAAAAACATGAAAAATCTTTAACACTTGAGAGAATATGAAAAATATCTCAAATCAGGGGTGTTGCATTCTACCCAAGGCTTTTCGTCCTAAAAAAACTAGTGGCTAGCGATGACGAGACATAAGGTCAAACCACTAGTATAGCATAATAGGATGTCGACCCCAATATTTTTCTGAGATTAATCTATGCTCTGCACGAGCGTTACGTAACCAGAATCCGACTTATATTCCGACCACAAGGGAAAAAGAGAACGACATGCATTGCATTAAAACAGTAATGTAATTCCACTTGACAAACTACCCCTTCGGAAAACTAATTTCCATCGCTCATCTAGGCGACAACTCTTCAACCCCATGAATAGACGAGGAACACATGATTCTTCACTAACGACACTGGGTTACAACGACCATCTAATTCAAAAAACTAGCAACTGACACAACCCAAGGTACGATGCTCCAAATAGGGTTGTATGTAGCATCTACAGATAACCGGAAACCTATGAAAGCTCTGCGAAAGGCAAGCACTAACCATGAACTACCAAAGTTCATCGCACACTTCCCGTTATACTAAAATTTTTCTCGTTTGTCCCTTCAATAGAAGGTGGATCCTGTACTCAAAACTAACCCAATTTCCAAAGGTTAATGCAATAACCACTAACCCCAAATGGAAACCAGGTCTTAGTGAAATAAAAGGATAATCAACACACGATGTGAGGTCAACACTTCCCGAACTGACCCCATTACTAGATCATCACGGACAAAATTCTCAATAGGAATGAAAAGTACTGATCCAATGAGATTAGCACGCACTTCAACGATGTCATGCTTTTGAAGATAACTGGTGCCAAAGTCTTTTGAGAATTCACTTGCTCTATTAGAGAGGTATAGATAAATGTTCTAACATGCTCATCGGTCAGTGTTCAATGTTGAGTACGTTGTGTACCTGCCCTACATCTGGATGAACAATCCATTTGAGACTGTCCGGACACAAGGAGGAACCCGAATTGGATTCGGTAAACTCGAGATAATTTTCATCCTCTGTCCACCCCTCGATGACTCCCCGCCATTAAGGTCTAACCTAATGGTAAGTCTATGAGGATTCTACCACTGAACTTCCTTGGACTTGGTCACCGAAGTTAGGAACGTGTGCTAGCTGACAGAAAACAATGACATCATTGTGGTCCGCACAACTCCAGTTCATGTAAGTGATTTAACCCATGAATCATCCGTGATCTCATGTTTACTAATCCAACACCCAGAAACTGGCGAGATGAGACAACCATTACCCAATCGATCATGAACTACGAGACCTGGCCAAAGCAACTGACAAAATCATATTCCGACCGATACCCACTAAGCATAGTGGGTCAAAGCCCTCAAGGTATCTAAGAAAACAACTCGATCATTGCTAAAGCCAGGGACAAAATCATATTCCGACCGATACCCGTAAAAATTTCAAAGGAGGTTACCTGTCCTGAACCTGTTCTTGACAGACCACAACAAACTAAGAAAACCGACCCAGGTTGGTTCCCAATTCCCCAGACCAGACCCGCAGTTCACACAGTTCAACTATCGTCTGACAAGATATAGTGCCCAACTCTACCGTTGAGACTATGCGCCTTCCAGACTCACATTCCATTGCCATTGGAAAACGATGAACAGCTCCATCAGAAGGTGTGAGAGTGAGTCGCCGGGCGTAATAATCAACACGACATTGAATGCTAGGACCTATTGCATTTCTTAGATGACAATGACACTTCTACGACAACAAATTCCACCCAAGCTGGACCATGTCAGTGACAATTGAACATGGTGGCCAGTCTAAATACCCGAATATCCTGCTGCCCACAAGATGTCTTGATGCTCATCCCATGAGGCATCATTTCCCAAAAACCGCAATTCCCTTTCCATGTATTTCGTCTATCACCATACATCGACAACCAGGGTAACTAACACAAGGAGAAGTAGTATGCCGAATCAGGACAATAAGCACAACTTGTACAACAACAGGAAAACACAACCTGCATCATGATCACAACAAGCATAACTAGCACAACAAACACAACCAATGCCATAATTTTTCAATGAAATATCCAGCTATATCTTTCCTGGCGCAGTAACTCACTACTGCCTATTCCAGGACACCATCAAGGTTTTTCCATTCCCAGTTCACCACGTTTCAACTGCCCTAGAAACCACAAGAAAAATAAATTTGCAATTCCAAAACGATGACAAGGTTTTCGATAAAGATGATCTTTTCTAAACACCCAATTAAAGAAATGTTTTAAATCCTTTCTAAAATCCGAACACCTCTAAAACCGTTTTGAAATTCGTTTTATAAAAGCTCTTTAAAAACCCACATGCAACAATGCCACTTTTATAAAACAAAACTTTCTAAAAACCAGACAAAACTATAAAAGGTTTCCCTTTTGCAACTCTTTGTCCTAAAGTCCACTTAAAGAAGGGTCTTTAAATCTTTTAGGGCATCGAAAATATTTGAAGATTTTCATAAAACTTTCCCGAAAATCCTTTTGTAAAACCTGTTTGAAGTCCAAAAAACATTTGCAAAATAAAGCCTGCCGCATTTTGTAATTTGAAAACCCCTGTCATCAAAACATGTCTCATCAACTCAGATCACATAAATACGAGCAACCAAATCATGTAACCACTAAGAATCAACACAATATGCACCGATCATATCATATGCATGAAAAGGTGACCAAATTTCTTATAAACTCATGATTAATCAACTTATTCAAGGTAAAGACCAGTTACTTCATGTACCAAAATCTTAACTATTTGAAATTGTTTCCCAAAAGGACAACATTATGTGAGAACTACTCCTTTACCATATTTTTGGCCATTATGTTCTTAGGTTAAGCATATTATTGGAAACATTCTTTAAACAATCAAGCATGCTCAATTAACAAAGAAATTAAACAACCAATAATTTACATATCATAAATTTCACATGCTTCCATAACCAATGAACAATTTATTAAAAGGTTTACAAAACACTTAAAACATTACACTTGGCTATCCCTATTGACATAGTACATAACTTTACTTGTAATTCTAATTATTAGACCAACATGCCTCGCTAATTACTTATATCACAAAGAATAACTATAACATGATATTTTTATTAAGTTGTCAAATTAACCAAAATATTTATATTTTTAGCTTGCTTTCATGACCTGTAATTCAATAATCATAAAATTCCAAAACAAAAACATGACAACAAGCAATTACATTTAAATTGCAACAATTTTACTTGCTACGCTATTTATTATACTAGATGTGCTTCACTAATTACGAATATAATAAGGAATAACAATGACATGCTATTCTTTTTAACCTATCATGAAATTAACTGAGGCAATAATAACTCAATGTTCTAGCATGCTCTTTGTTTAATCCTAGTCAATATGCACCAACTTCCAAATCATTAAATTAAATTAACACATTCTATGTTATGAAAAGTTTAAAATGTCATACTAAACAAAAGGCAGTCAAACTTATGTAAATGTTCTTCACGACGCTGACATGACAACAATTACTACGCACAGGAAAACAGTAAACATGTAATTGTGCATTTAAGTACTCATTCTTAAATTGTTTAAATTATCTTAAAATAGCATGGATTCCGATTACTATTTAGTCAATTACCGCTTGAAGGAACCCAAGGCGCTGCGAAAGCATGAAAAAATACGCAATTTAAAATTTTGCTTTCAGATTCATGTTAAAAACCCTGAATCCACAAAACCCTTTGGCCGAATTTCTCAACTGATCGCGTGCAATTCAATTTTAACACGAAAAATAAAATCGAACGAAAGAGTAAACTATACCTTGTTTGTTTGAAATTGTTGATTTGATTCGCTCACTGTCGGCGTGTCTTGGCTCAAAGACGTCAAGCTAGGCGTCCTCTAGATCGTCCACTCGTGCACACCATAACTCTTGGATCGCCGATCTACGATTCCCGGGTGGTAGCGCGGGAAATCGTCCACTCGTGCACACCATAACTCTTGGATCGCCGATCTACGATTCCCGGGTGGTAGCGCGGGAAATCGAATAGCTTTACGACATCCATTTAATCGCGTGAAGAACGTGGACTCGAACGAGAAGACGAGATCGATCCAACCGCGTTCTTCCTTTAGAATCTCTCTCCAAGAATTTGAGAGGAGAGGAGAAGAGAGCTCATCAGTGTTGTTAAAGGCGCTCGCCTCACCCCGCCTTGGCGCGAGGCGAGGCGAGGCGCACCTTCTGCGCCTCAAAAGTGGTGAGGCGGTGCGGCCTCACCGAGGCGCGCCAAAGGCGCGCGCCTCTCGCGCCAAACAGAGGGGCGCTAAAAGCGCCAGGCGCAGTAAGGCGCACCGTGGCCGATGGGACTGGGGGCGACACAACAGGGCGGCAGCGGAGATGGGGGGCGAGCGACGTGATAGTGGGTGGCGGCCGAGATCGTGGGTGTATAGGCGGCGGTGACGAGATCAGGGGTGGGTGGGTGAGGGCGCGATCGGCTGGCTGAGATCGAGGAAGGAGATCGGGGAGATCGGGGAAGGGACGCAGCTCAAAATCAGGGAAGGAAGGGAGCAGTGACCGGCGAAAATCGGGGAAGGGACCCGGACGACACAGTGACTGGCGGAAATCGGGGAAGGGACGGTGGACGCATGAAGAAAATCGGGGAGGGACCCAGGCCAGTCGCCACTGGAAATCGGGGAAGGGACGAGTCGCGGGAATTGTTCCCTTCACTTCACCTATTAAATTTTAATTAACACATTTAATATATTAATAAATAAACATAACATAAAACAATATAAATATCTCACACCTCCCCGCACAGCACTGCACAGCAATTTTTTTGCTGCTGCACCACTTCTCCTTGCCCCACAGAACAACACCTCCCCGCACAGCACTTCATATCAATATTTTGCTGCTGCACCACTCTCCTCGCTGCACCACTCTCCACCACGCTGCCCTCGCTGTACCACTCTCTACTCTGCCATTGCTGCACTGCATCACACACCTCGCTGCACCGGCACCTCGCTGCACCGGCACCTCGCTGCACCGGCACCTCGCTGCACCGGCACCTCGCTGCACCGGCACCTCGCTGCACTGGATGCTCGCCACCACGTTGCACGTGCACCTCGCTGCACTGGACCTTGTTGCACCTCGCTGGACCTCGCTGCACCCGTTGAAATAGCAGCACGCTACATTCTTCTACAGCCAAAAGGTTATTTATATTCCTATCTCCCATTATTCAACCTCTGTTTCAATTTTTATCTATTTATGTCTTGTTTTCATTTGTTTTCATCTTTCGCTCCAACTTCGGGTCTTCTATTTCCATCAACATCAGCTGCAGCACCCACCAAGCAGTGAAATTATGAGTGATAATTGTGCCGAAACGCCAACTAGTGCAACTCCAAGTAATGTAAGGAAAGACCCGGCTTGGAAGTATGCTTATCAAGGAAATCCCGGCGACAGAGATTCAGTGACATGCAGTTTCTGTTTAGAAACAAAAAGAGGAGGTATTAGTCGAATGAAACAACACATGGTTGGAGGATATAGAAATACTACTTCTTGTAAGAAATGTCCGGATCACGTGAAGGAAGAGATTAGACAACATATGAAAAAAAGGGAAGAAGAAAAGAAACAACGAAACATACTTCCAGATACTGATGATTTCCATTATGAAAATGAAGATGATGATGACATTGAAAAGATCAATCCGAAAGCTGGAAGAATTACCGCGGGAAAGTCATCATTTAAGTCACCGCGTAATATCGGACCAATGGATACATATTTTACACGTGACCCGGAAGAAATTGTTCATGGTAGGAAAGGAAAACAAAAGACGATCATAGATGCATACAAAACCGAAGAGCACAAGAAAGAAATGCGAGAGAGAGCATGTACACAAATTGCAAGATGGATGTATGATGTGGGAATAGCTTTCAATGCTGTGAAATATGATAGCTTTCATCCCATGATTGAAGCAATTGGGCAATTTGGTCCAGGAATGAAGCCACCAAGCTATCACGAGGTGAGAGTTCGATTGTTAAATAAGGAAATGGCGCACACAAAGACAATGATGGAAGAACATGAACAAGATTGGGCAAAAAATGGTTGCACAATTATGTCTGATGGTTGGACAGATAAAAGGCAAAGAACATTGATCAATTTCTTAGTGAATTGTCGCAAAGGGACCATGTTCGTTGATTCAATCGATGCTTCATCATTTTGCAAAAATGGAGACAAAATATTTGAATTGCTAAGCAAATTTGTGGAACGTATTGGTTCAGAAAATGTTGTTCAAGTTGTCACTGATAGCGCTTCTTCAAATGTTTTAGCAGGTATTATTTATATCCACCTTATTAGTAGTATATAAGTTTATACATATACATTATGTTATGCATATTAAGAATTTTATTTATGTTTGTTTCGTTTTCTTTTTAAATCCTATTTTTAGGGAAAATGCTTGAGGTAAAGTATCCAAATCTTTACTGGACTCCTTGCGCAGCCCATTGTTTGGATTTGATATTGGAGGATATTGGGAAACTTGACATAAGCATTCGGACATTGAAACGAGCAACTTCTTTGAGCTCTTTCATATATACTCGTCCAGGGGTGTTGAATATGATGAGGGAATTCACAAGGAAAAAAGAGTTGCTTCGACCCGCAAAAACTAGATTTGCTACCGCTTTCCTCACAATGGCAAGTATTCATAAGCAGAAGGAGAATTTGAGGAAAATGTTCACATCGGACGGGTGGGCAAGAAGCAAGTGGGCTAAAGAGGTTCAAGGCAAACAAGTTTCTAAAATCATATTGATGCCATCATTTTGGACTTCTATTTTGTATTGTCTTAAAGTGACCAATCCACTTGTAAAAGTGCTTAGATTGGTTGATGGAGAGAAAAAGGCACCGATGGGATACATTTATGAAGCCATGGATAGGGCCAAAGAGGCAATCATGAGGGCTTTTTCGATGAAGGAAGAGAAGTACAAAGAAATTTTTACTATTATTGATCGTAGGTGGGAGATTCAACTTCATCAGCCTTTGCATGCTGCGGGGTATTTCTTGAATCCTGAATTTTGTTATTCAAATCCGAATATCCAATTGGATTTTGAAGTACAAGATGGATTAATTAAATCCATTCAAAGACTCGTTTCAAGCCTTGAGATTCAAGAAAAAATCATGGATGAAATCACTTTGTACAAGGAGGCAGAGAGTCTATTTGCAAATTCTTTGGCAATTAGACTTCGGAACAAGAAGGCTCCTGCTGAATGGTGGTCTATGTTTGGATCTTCAACCCCAAACTTGCAAAAATTTGCTTTGAAGGTTCTTAATCTCACTTGCAGCGCATCGGGATGTGAGAGAAATTGGAGCATATTTGAGCATGTAAGTTTTTTTTTTCTAAATGCATTTTCTTTATTATTATAAACTTTATAATATTAACAATTGAATTATAATTTATATTGCAGCTTCATAGCAAAAAGAGGAATAGGCTGTCTCAACAAAAACTAAATGATTTGGTCTACATCAAATATAATCGTGCATTGAAACGTCGATTTCAAATCCGTGACACCATTGATCCCATTACACTCAAAGAGATTGATGATAGCAATGAATGGCTTATTGGGAGGATCGAAGAGGATGATGATGCTGATAACGACTTTGTATTTAATGATGAGGGTGCTGAAGGTTTAACATGGGGTGCGTATGCTGCTGCCGCTGGGATTGAAGAGCCTGAATATACTTTCAGATCGAAATCAAACTTAGCAACTTCCACTTCTTCCAAATCCCATGGTGGTACAAAGCGTGCACGAGTTATTGATGAGATGAATGATATTGAAGAGGAAGATTCAGAGGCATATGAGTCAAATGAAGGGTGCAACAGTGACGATGAAGCTTTCATTAATGATGAAACTTCCATTGATGATGATTTTGATGTTTAAGAAGCTTTCATTAATGATGGAACTTCCATTGATGATGATTTTGATGTTTAGGTTCTCAAGGATTGATTATTTGATTATGATTTTGGTTAAAAATTATCAGTATCTATTTTAATTTGCATTTTTTTTATTGAATTTAAGTTTTTTTAAATTTAAAATATTATTGAAAACTGAATATAATTAATTATGTGCGCATGCGCCTTAGTTGCGCCTCGCGCCGCGCCTCGCGCCGCATCCCCAAACGGCTTTTGCGCCTTATTGCGCCACGCGCCTTTGACAACACTGGAGCTCATCACTCTAAATTCGTCCAAATGGCGGAGCTCACTATTCAAGAGGTTAAAATGAGCTTTTATACTTAGGTTATATTTTCCAAAATTGTGCTTTGGTCCTTGGAAATTAATAACTTTCATTTTAGAAACTTGTGTGCACATTTATGACTTAAACTTGTCGTAAATGTCACGAATATTTTATCGTCCACTTGTGACATTTTAACATGTTACGTGATAAAATATGAACCCTTAACTCGGCCCGTAAGCTCCCAAAATAATTTAACAAACCTTGAACATGTTATGTTTGTTCGAAAAATTATATTTTATCGTATTCACTTTTATAATCAAACCTGTGAATACCTTGAGAAATAAATTCAATTATTATTTTTCTAAACTTGAATAATATAATTGAATTATTTTACTTGTGATCGATCACGCTCGGACGTTCACTGACCCCCGTACATGGGGCCCACTTCGTCCTAAACTCTTATTCATCCTAATAAGTGGAACTTGCTGATACATTTAGCTTGTGACCCTCTTGGTCCTTGTATCGATAGCAGCGAGTCTAACCCATTATGACCCCTAAGGAGATAAGGAATGTCATATCTACGATTACCTCCTACGAACACGTTCTCTGTAATATTATCTATTTGTCTTGCGATATCTCATAAAGTAAGATGCACACTTGTGTCATCATTCTTTTGATTCTTTATATATTGCGTGACTTTACTGGACGAACTTACCTTCTTGTACCATGACTATGAATTCAATAAAGGTACTACCATAAAGCAGGATGCACACTTGTGTCGTCATTCTTTTGATTCTTTATATATTGCGTGACTTTACTGGACGAACTTACCTTCTTGTACCATGACTATGAATTCAATGAAGGTACTACCATCCTTGTTATACATACCCACTCTTTTCATACATAGATATTACATCTAAATAGATGAATATTCATTACATAACATGACAATACGACACCAAGATCGTATGAGTTTAGTATCTTTGGAAACGTGGAAATATAAACAACGGGTTCATAGAACATCTACATCGTCTCCCACCCATTTCGTCAGAACTAGAACCCTTTTTCACATGTTTTACATAATACCTTCAAATTCTGGGGGGTAAAGAAACATAAGAGAAGGGTGAACTCAGATGCTCAGTAAGGGTAAACAAGAATCAAAACATAAACATAAGGTTATAAGAATATGAACATAACATTTGAAAATTATATCCTGCATATCACAAATCATAATCTTAAGTCATAGAATAAATCATAAAAGAATAACTTGGCATAAAACATGGAATTGTGGCCAACACACAAGCATAGAAAATCATTTTCTTAGTAGTCAAGGCTCTTTGCCAAGCCTATGACAGTGGGTTGGGTTCACTCCTCAAACCATCGTAGTAGTCAGGGTTCACTCCCAAAACTATCATGGTGGACAAAGTCCTTTACTGAACCGGTTTCGCTTCCCGTTTCAGTCCTATCTGAACCTAGTTCAATCCCCCTTTCAGTCCTGTCTATCTCATGAGATATAATATCATTACTCAATGCATTGGAGGAAGATATAGGTCTCACCCGTCAAATAATGAAAACTATACATATGTGTATCACAAGAACATAAATCATTCATCGTAAACATAAACTAACCATAGAAAGGATAAAGATAATATCCTTTAATCATAACCCCGCTAAAACATAAGTAACATCAAATAATGTTATTTTAAATGGAAAATTGTTTCGAAAGATCATTTGAAATAATCCTCGAGAAAAATATCCTTTCCACTTTGAAAAACGCTTTTTAAATCATAAAATATTTAGCAAATCTTTTCATTGAAAATAACCTTGAAAACTTTTAAAACATATTTGAAAACACTTTTAAAACATTTTTAGAAAACATTGTTTTGAAGGAACACCGAAGATTCATGTTACAACTTGTCAAAGGGTATACACCTTGTTAAAGAATATAGGTCCATAACATAACATGTGTCTCTAAAAAGTTTGGGACAAAATTCCCTTACTGATTTGGTAACTTTTGAACCGCAAACCCCATGAAAGAGAGATCCTGAAATGAAAATGTAAATACCCATAAATTTAAGGATAAGGATCATAGATTACATTCATGGGTAGTATATACACCACACAAAATAAACGAGTGGTTAATATGATAGAAGTCTGGCAGATATAAAAATGAAACTAGAAATCCTCTTACCTTAAGTCTTGACTTCCTTCGTACACGTTCAAACCTCCTGTATAATCGATATAAGTTTATTTTACATCTATCACAGAACTCTATTTCTATTATATTGAAAGAAAAAAAGTAAATGATATATATTTATATATATTATCATTCCAGTAGAATTCTAATGTAATATATATCACATACGTATATTAAACTCATCCTTAATACATTTCATGTAAAGCGTGAACGAATCACATCGCTTCGCGAAGCGATAGTCCTCCATGCACACGAACGATGTTATCATATTCTCACAAAATGGAAAGAATGAAAGAATGTGTTATATGACAATTCAAAAATCATAATAACATCATAAAAATAATATATATCATATATAAATTATAAATTCATCATTATTCTTAACCTTAAAAGGTGGTAATGGAAGAATGAACGACATCGGTTTGCGAGACGATAGTCTATCGTACACACGAACGATGATTGCGTATCCAATTTAATGGTAGTGTGTGAAGTTGTAGGTCGTACCCATAACATAACATCTCGGTATATTGAAGATACTGAGGTTATTATATATACACGATATACAAAGAATTGAAGGGGTAGGAAGTAATAAAACAAAAACGTTCGTTGTTGAACGTTACCTCTTTTTCGGGTATCTTTTTTTGGTTTTCAACGGACTTTCTTAGTTGGCTTTCTGCACAAAGGAAGGCTTCTAGGACGAAGAGATGAAAATTTAGAGATTTGGACAGGGGTTGGGCGAACCAAATAGGTTTTGAAGTGTGTAGAAAAGAGAAGAAGAGGTGTCCTTTTATGACACTCATGAAATTTCTCAAAATATTAAATTATTATAAATTAATATTCAATTCCAAATGGCTCCAAAGTGTGTTATTTAGAAGATAGGATGCATATAGGTCGAAATACTCATCCCATAATTTTAGGACAAGTTCAGGCCACGTTATTACCCTTAGTTTTAATCCTTATTTAACCCCTTTAATTCTTACTGTGACAACATGAGTTTTTTGATCTTTGAGGGTTAACATAGTTACTATAAAATGTCAAAAGAACCATAAACGGATCATGGATGACATGTTTAACCTTATCCTAATCCGTTGGCTGAATTTAAGATTTTTATGAATTTGATATCATTTAATAAAATGTTATTTATTTTAATATATTATTAATGTCAATTTTGAGCCTATTCATTACATTGACTTTTAAAAATATCAAAACAACAAGTTAATTTTGAACCAAAACTTTTAATACAACCCAACATGTCAAAGTCATCTATAAAATTTGTTGATCACGTTAATTATAGCAAATTAGAATTATTTTAATATTTTTAATAATATTTATTTGATATTTCCATTAATAACATAATTATTGCATTACTGTTGTGCAAACATTTAAGGTAATTATTTCTTTATCTAAAAATTAAAACTAAATTACCACGATAAATATAAATCTTTTAGCTTTCAAATGATTATTTTTAGTCATCATTTCTCCCAGATAACTCCTTATTAGAAATATTTTAGTTATTAAGAATATGATTGTGACATTTTTGTCTTTTCATTAAATAAAATATTATAAATGTCATAATCATTTATAAATGACAATGAAAGTCCATATATTTGAACAATGAGTGATTATGGACGAAGTGTGCTTATTCAATAAAATTGGGGCAAGTTTAAAGTTCATTTTGTCATATTATTTTTACCCTTTATTACTCGTTTTTTACCTGATTTACCCTTCATGGTAACAAAAATTACCAAAATTATTATTCATATTGGCAAAAAATAAAAGGGATATACTAAATTTGGATCTTCTGATTCCAAATATGGAATAAATTTTTCAAAATTAAGTTCATAGAAATTGTAGAAATTAATTTAAAATTAATATCGCAGATGGGACGAAACAATGAGTTTGTAAGATAAAAATGTTCAAATGTTTGAAATGTTTTTATATTCAATTTCAATATGAAATTGATTTAAATGACCTATATTGGATTTGTTGATTTATAGGTGAACTATTTGTACTTTAAAACCAGTTTAAAATATAATTAACTATATAAATAAATTAGATCAAAGTGTAGTTTTCAATTAAAATTCAGTGTTTTTCACTATTAATCGAAAAAAATGAAACTACTAATGAAAATACTAAAAATAGATCCTAAGCTAATTTTGAAATTTTGCTTTCAAAAATGAACCTTATTTTGTCATATAAAATTTATTAAAGTGTGAAAATTTAGTTTTAAAACAAGTGCGTCGGCGCTAAAAATGCCTAATTAGAAAAAATGCAGTTTTTAAGAGTAAAACTGGATTTATTTTTATCCTATGCAAATCTATTGGATTAATGTCAAAACATTTAATAAACATGTGTTATAATAATGTAGTTAGTTCTATTCTTACCCACCAAGACGATATCTGCCATATTAAATAATAACATTTAGTTGTTTGTTTAAGCTCGATGTGACGTATCATTACACTATCGAACAGTGTTTTATTTTAAAATTCTTGGGATATTACACTGGTCAACTTGGGCCCATGAGATATCTCTTCCTCATTTTAGTTGCGACAAATTATATCTTGATCATTCAATCAATGTCATATATCACCAATGTCATACCACCAATGACGCATCAAACACAAGCTACATCGCTACGACTTCAATGTTATGGTTTTTGCCTTGCATCAAAGTATGATACACATTGATAACAATCTCAAGTCCGGAGACCAATACACATGTTCGTAGATAGGAACCAATGACACCTAAAACATGTGGTGTTCCCATTGACAGGTTTGTCTTTATGATCTCATCCATTCGAAATCACCAAGTGCAAACTTTATGAGAAGAAGCCTTAATGTTTATAAACCTCCCAACACCTGATAGTCAGACATCATTTGTGTTCAGTCAGTATGATGTATCTAGACTATAAGACATATTTAAAATTACTGTCATAGTATCTTGAGATTCTCATTATAGCTGAGAACTGTTACAAACTTTTGATATGACACGTAATCTAAGGACATTGCCATGTGAACAGTAGATGCTGAAGTATTTAACACAATTATGGTAAGAATAAACACATATATATGTCAAATTGTATGCATGTAATGGTAATCAAAGTACACAAAGGAGTTGGGTCTAGGGCACCCACTCACAACACCGCTAACCAAAGTTATTACTAGTTTAAGTTCCACTTCCATACCAATTTCATGTTCCTTTAAACAATAAAACCCAAGGCCTAAACAAAAAACATTGCTCGCAAGAATCAACACACAACACAAGGGCGAAACATATTTACCTTGTTCTCGAAACCATTGATTAGAAACTCTCAGTTTCATCCAAAGCATAATTACCCATTTTAGCAAACAAGGTTATCATGTCACCATTTTCCAAATCATAATCAAACAAATATCACCTGAATGATTTCATCATAGTGGGAAGTCTATTTATTAATGCATGATACACAATTCTCATCGGCTAAACCTATGACGACGAGGTGACGACAAACCTAGAAGTGTTTCATAACACTTTTGGTACCCAAACAACCTCGGTAACTTGAAGTTCAACATAATGAGGTTGGATACGCCTTTTTATACTCTACATTTCAAGTCTCAACACATCTTATCTCTTTGTTATGATCCCACTAATGGACCGATCAAACTGATACCATTTATAACAATTCGACCCTAACCATTGGCTTGAAAAGAGCCAATGTGTCACTAACTTTAGGTGACATCCCCCGAACACCAAAAACTGACATTAAACGTACACTACCTGTTAAGACAATACTAAAAATAACCAAATCAATACTTTATGATGCATGGAAAGTAAACAATACAACTCACATTCCAATAACTAAATAATATGAAACTAACAACTAAAACAAATAAACCAATACAACTAAGACTCTAAAATAATGCAAGACATAGGCACCAAAGTGACACTGCTCTCAACAACAACATGACCAACTCCCAAGCTCCAACTCCAGCATCCATGACATCTACATTAAGAAGCAACGTTGGTGAAATACAAAATCTTTCCCTTTCGTATGCACAGAGGACGCCTGCATACGCATCAAAGTGCATATGTAGGGGGTGAGTAATCATACCTAGTCAACAAACCTTAAGGCTTTCCACACACGCCACTAGAACTAGAAACAAGTTAGGTTCATAGTTATATAAAACAAATGAGAGAATATAAAAAGTAGTTACTCAAATACGAATTCTTTAAACACTAAATACAAATCATTCAACCACTTGGCGTTCCCAGTTCAAGTCCCCCCCCTCCCACATGCATGCCGAATGACAGTCCCTATACCCGAGAGTGGTGACCCGTCCCTCACTAGGCTGTTCCTTGGTGATACACCTTCCCGTGCCTCCAGTCACTGTTGTCAAAGGTGCGCACCTCAGTACACCTTGGCGTGAGGCGAGGCGCACCTGGTGCACCTCCCCTCAGGTGAGGCGGTCTGACCTCATCGAGGCGTGCCAGCGCAACCTGAGAGGCGCTGTAGCGCCAGGTGCGGTAAAGGCCCACCGCGGCGACCGAAATTGTGGGTACAAGCGATCGTGGAAATCATGGGTACAGGTGATCGTGGAAATCGTGGGTACATGCGATTGTAGTGGGTTGGAAGGATGGAAATCTTGGGTGCAGGCGATCACAGAAATCATGGCTATAGGAAACCCCTTGCCGTGCCGTCCCCACTGAAGAACACCCATGTCGCGCGCCTATTTACAGCCGCCATCACGAGCACCCACTAGAGAAGAAGACCGCGTGACTTTCTTCCTAGAAATGGAAACCCCTGCCAAAACTCAAAAACAAAGAACAAAAACAATAAAAACATAATAGAAAGTAGTATATATATAATAATTGTAATAATAAGTATACAAATATATCTAATATGGAAAAAGAAAAAGAATATATATATCTATATAATAATAATAATAATAAACACATATATAAATATCTATATATGTGCGCATGCGTCTTAGTTGCGCTTCGTGCCGCATCCCCAATCGGCCTTTGCGTCTTTTTGCGTCGTGAGCCTTTGACAACACTGCCTCCAATTTGGCACCGAGTGCCAAGTTCGTACCAACAAGATCTCGTACAATGCAATATGAACACACGCCAACCATTTATGCCAAGTTTTCATTTCATTCTTCCATTCCAAACCAAATTCCCACATTTATCAAATACTTAAAAAAATCATTTAAAACCACAATTCAAGGCCCCCAAAAAGGTTTTCCGATATGAATTCTGTTGCGGAAACGCCGGGAGTTGCAGCAACAAAAACAAGGAAAAAACAGAAGAATAAAAGAGAAAAATAAGAACAAGGACACAAAGATTGACGTGGTTCGGGAATAATCCATACGTCCACAGAGGCAGAATATCCACTATAATTTGGGAGCACAATTACAAAGTTTTTCCACTGATTTTGAAAAATAAGAACAAGGACACAAAGATTGACGCCGGGAGTTGCAGCAACAAAATCAACACGAATATTCCTTAGAAAAGTAAAAACCACTGATTTTGAAAACCAAAGCCACCGGATTCCAGATAGAGTGGAGAGAGAGGGAAGTCACCTACCTCTTACGATTGTCAGCAAAACCAAGAGGAAATCTCCTAATCCCACAGCACCTAGCACGCGGACAATCCGATGGAGAAGAGTCGCCCAGATCGATCTTCCGAAGATGTTCGTTTTGAAAGCCCTATCCAAGAGATGGAGTTGAAGGGTTTTTGAGAGGTGAGATTGAGTTTAAATCACCATAAAAACCCTCCACATAAAGTTCGCACATGGCCTCACTCGAAGATCGTAACACCTCCTGAAGACTGGGCGCTTGAATCTGCTGTTTCAAAAACCCCGCTGACCAGCACCACGGCGTGGTGATGCCCACCATGGCCGTTGTGTCTTCGATTGCCACGCTCAAGGGGACACACCACGGCAAGCCACCATGGTGGTGGGAAAAGTCCTTCACTGTTTTGGGCCCACCACGCCTTGGACCACAGTGCGGTGAGGTCCCCACTGGTTTAGTTTCACAGCCAGACCCCCAGCGCGCCACGCCCAAAGCCACTGAGTGACCACGGCCTCCCTTGGGCGTTTTGGTGTGCCCGTGTTACACCGGTGCTCTGCCTGCGTGTCGCACCCTCCACCACGCCGTGTTGCGGCCTGTGGTGTACCTGAACACACCCAAACACCATCCAACTCTCTGAGCAACCCACCAACACTTTCCAAACCCAAAAAAAAAAACCATTAAAATTATTTAAAATACTTATGAGAGCACGGAAATTACCTCAAACCGGGGTTGTTACACACCTGGTAGGAAAAGCTGTTATCTCATATATGTGTTTTTGTTTATTTAATTGCATTTTATATTTAATAGTAGAATATATGAGTTGTACATATTTTGTGGTATATGCTTGATGGATGGTAATAATCTATTTCTATTTTACAATTTTCCCATTTACGTTGTATCGCAGCCTTCTGATGGTTCCGAGCATGATACCAAAGTTGAGGAGGAAAGTCCTTTGCTGGGAATTGCAAGAGGAAAATGCATTACTCAGCTGTTACTTCTGGGTGCCATCGACTGTATCCAGGTTCAAATCTTAAATCTTTCCCTTCTATTTGAATCCTGTTCTAGTGTTCACATCCGTTATAGTTGCTAATTGCATAGAGTGGCACCAGTCTTTTCTCAAGTTTTCATTTATTGAAAATATGATTAAAATTTGCAGAAGAAATACTGGGTGAGGCTGAAGGCACCACAGAAGATAGCTATAATGGATATCCTGTTGTCCATGTTAGAGTTTGCTTCCTCTTACAATTCATACGCAAGCCTCAGGACGCGAATGCACCACATTCCTCCTGAAAGGTGCTGGCTTCTTAATTAAATCATATCCATTTTACTAATTTTTAATAATTAATTTTATTCCATTGAAATATTTCATTTTCATTATTTTATGATTTGCATTTTTTTATTTTATTTTTTTATTTTTAAAAGATTCCAACCAAAAGAACACAGTTTTCTTAGCTTTTGAGAAGAATTTCAGATTTCTTAAAATGTTGTAATTGAGATTCTCTTGGTGTTTTCTTAAATTATTTTTACTGAATATGGTTTGTTGATTAAACAGGCCACCAGTGAATATTCTGCGGCAGGAATTGGCGGGAACTCAAATATATCTGGAGATCTTACAGAAGGCAACTTCAGGGTGCGATGCCAACATGAATCAGGATTCAGGAAATGATGATTCCCAGGATTTGGTAGGTGTGAAACTTGAAAAAATCGCAGAAGAAAAGTTGGTGTCTTTTTGTGGGCAAATATTGCAAGAAGCATCAGATTTCCAAACAAACGTTGGGCACACTAATAATATGGAAGTTCATCGAGTTTTAGAGTTGCGTGCTCCAGTCATTGTGAAGGTATGAAATGTATTATGCCTGCATTATATGTTGTAGTGAACACTGTTAGTAGGGTCGACAATTTCATGTTATTTTCATAGTTGGACAATTGAGCAGCACTTTGTTTTACAATTTTTAGTTATTGAGTAACTGTGGCTGGAAATCATACCTCAGGTTCTGAAAGGTATGTGTTCGATGAATCGTGTAATCTTCAAGAGCCACGTAAGAGAGTTTTACCCTTGGATGACGAAGCTTGTATGCTGTGACCAGGTGTTTATTCTTCGTCCTGCTAAGTATCATGTATAGAGTTGGGTTCTTATTTTAGATTTTTGTTTTGTTTTGTTTTTTAGATGGATGTTCGGGGAGCCCTGGGAGATCTTTTCAGCCAGCAGTTGAAGGTTATGTTGTGTTGATGGAATTCCTTTCTTCCCATACTGATCAATGACCATTTTTTGTAGCATTTTTAGGGTTTCCCTACCGAGTGCTGTGTTTTTTTGAAAAGAAATAAATAAATCATTTGGAAATTTTAGGGCATTTAGGAAGAGGAACATGTACTTGCATATACAGTCATTCATTTTCTATGATTGATTGCTTGCATGTGCTTGTATTTGTTCTTGTTTTAATAGATATTATATAATGGTGAAGATTTGAGTTTGGGATTTTGATTTGTTTCAAGTGTTGTCTGAATTTGGTTTAAAATATTTGGGCAAATTGTGAATTTTTTTATTACACAAATCTTGACCCTGAATGGGACCTCAAATAGAAAATTGTTCATAGATATTATATAGCAGTGAAAATTCGAGTTTAGAGTTGTTTCAAGTATCCGCTGAACCCTTTTAAGAAACTGTTAATATTTTAGGCGGATTTTGATAACTGCCATTTCCAAATTGAATGGAAGCGCAAGATGAAGGTATGGTTTTCTGTTACTATGATTCGAAATTCTTGTAGTATAGCAAGTATGCAAATGAGAGCAATTATATCATGGTGATTCATCTGCGTAATGATCTTCAAGACATTTAATATAGAGCATATCAATCTTCCTTCAGCACTTCAATCTCTAATGAGTATCAAATTCAAGAAAACAAATCCAAATGAACCATGAAACATCAGTTGCTGTATGTTGACAATAATTGTTGACAACAAATCCAATATGACATAATAATTCATGCGTGAACTCTATCCTTCATGACATGCATGACCACATCAATATCATCTTGGATTTGTTCGCAATATGACCATCATAAACCCTCACAATCAAAACCTGTACTGTTGTGTGAAAAATCATGAAAGCACTTGGAAGAACCAAATAATCCATCCCCGTCTTTTATCAAAACCCTCTTGAATTTTTGTCATATGGGTTTGAGAATCTTCCTCACCCTTTGAATGAGGGCTCCTCCAGCTTCACGGGGATTCAATAACCCCTTAGTTTTTCAAAGAAGGCCTCTACCCTGATTGGATTCAATAACCCCTGGTTTTTCAAGGAAGGCTTCTACCTCGATCGGAATGATGGTGACTTCAAAGGATTCCCAGGCTTTCCTTCAAGCCTTTTCACCATTTGTTGTCCATCATTTTAATCAAGTTCCTTTGATTTCATGGGTACACCAATAGCATGTTGGTATCCTCTTTTGTTCGTTCTAGCCACTGAATTCTCTCCATATTTAGAGTTATATCAACACTCTTTGAATTTTAGAGATCAGCACACACTTCTAACAAGTCTCCATTGTTTCTTCAAAGTGGATTGAGCATGCTAAACCATGAAACAAGTTTCAGCGACTCTTTGAGTGGCCAATTTGTTCTCCTTGATCTGTGTGTTTGTACTTTTGTCATATATTCCACCATACATTCAATACAATTCACTTTCAAGATGCCTTTGTGATGAAACGATATACACGACTCAAAATCTCATGCTACAGAGCGTGGAGGTTCGAGTCCTCTTTAAGCCAATTCATGGAGAATGATTGTTCAATGAGCAAGCAAAGATGAGGATCTTCTCTTATTTCAAGTTATTATTTAGCGAAACCAATGATTAGTTCTTGGAGCAGATAACAACCATTTCAGACATGCGTACGTGAGATCCTCTTTCTATGCTTGCACCATCCACTAGTCTCCTCGAGTGCATCATGATTAATGAACACATTCTCCTTTTTCTTTGGATTGATGTTGGTGAAAATCTTTAAGATGGTGTTTCAGAGATTTTGAGTTGTGTTTGTTGACAAAGCTCTATAGTGGAGAAGACTATGGGATATTCATGAAGGAAAGAGTTTGGTGGAATTTTATGTTTTTTTTGAGGAGATTGCGCAGTGTTTTGGAAATTCCCACGCAAGTCAAGCAAACAGACTCGTGCAAAGTAAGTATACTCGTGCATAGAAGACAGACTCACAAAAGGGAGTCGTGCAGAGTCGCTGACGTTTGTGAACGAAGGCGATGTCTTTTGCCGGTGTGCAAAGGGTTGCACAATGGATTGGTTTTTGCTTTATAAACAAGCCACCAATTCCGCCATTAAATAGAGAAAGACTTGGAGAAAAGTTAAGAGCTTTGTTTTCGCGTAAGACTTATGGGAACATATTCCTTATGTGAGAGCACTTACGTGACCAACAAATGCGTGTAGTAAGTTATGTTGGGAGTTTGTTTATTTTATGTTTTGAACATTACAATTTCTCACAATATTTTATTTATTATATGTTAATTTTTGGAAATCTGTTTTACTAGCTTTGTTTTTGGTTTAAAGTTTGTTTTTGTGATTTAATTATAATTTGCGTTAAATAGCTCAGATTTGCGTGAAACTTGTTTAGATAAAGAGTTGACAATTTTATCTAAATTTCATTCGACTATGCATAAGGCTAAAATTTCTATTTAGATGCTCTAAAAATTGACCGAAGTTTATGTATTATTTTAGTTGTTTTTTATGCAGTTTTTAGATTTATTTTTGTTAGTGTTTTTCAATGATATCGCTTGATATAGAAATCAGATTGAGGCTTTAGACATGTGTAATCCCCCCTTTTTTATCAATAAAAATTTTCTACCTTTAAAAAAAAATAGAAATCAGATTGAGGAGTTCTTTGATCAGTTGGAAATCTCTTGATTTTTTCTACATTTAAGTCAATTGGATCCAATTTTGAATATGATGTTTTGATGTTCTATTTTTTTCCAAATCTTTTGATGTCATGTGACTGCATGAAGGTTTTCAAAGTGACTATGGTTTTTGAAAGTGACAGTATGATTTTTCCAAGTGTCTGCAAGCAGGTTTTTTAAAGTGACACCATGCAGGTTTTTTAAGTGACAGCATGTCTATTTATTTAAGTGATCCCATGATATGTTGAAGTTACTGCATAAAGCATTTTCAAACCTACCACAAGTGTATTTTCGAACAACATGATGAAATCTTAAGTGAACCTACCACACGTTGAAATTTCAACCGACTGTACTCCTTATGGCAACTTAAGTGACCGCACGTTATATTATTCACATGATCAGTATACCGACCGCATGCTTTGATGTCATGGTAAGTTAACCGACTGCAATACATATACCTCACGGTCACTCAACACTCATGACCATTTCATTACTTTATTTAATTTGCTAAAATCTATATTTTTCAACATGCTTTGTTTTTTATTATTTTTTGATAATCTGATCTACTGCATTCTTATATTAATTGTTTCATGATTTTATTGATTTCTAAAATACATATATATTATATAAAAGCCATGCAAATAAAATTTTAGTGTATTTTAAATATTTTTAATTGGTGTTCAATTTATTCTTCATTCACGCATAAACATACAACTTATATTTCAAATATTTAAATTTTTATATTTTGACATGATTTCTTTGTCTTACTATTTTCTAAATTAATATTTACACTGCTACATATATGTATTTTAACAGTGCACAAAAGGATTTTAACTTTGCTAAAAAAATGTCATTGTTCTAGTGGTGATAAAGGCCCAACCTACTGCAGTGTGTTGTTTGTATAACAACATACTACAATAAATACCTGTAACATGTATGCAAAATATAGAATTTAATTGAAATAAATTTTACATCATGAATACAAAAAAAACACTACGATATACATTTCAAACAATGTTTTGCATAATTACATTTACAATTAGTATCCACAAATATTTAAAAATATTAATGTTTTTTCGTCTTAGGCACTCGCGATCCCTGCTCAAAAAAGTCTGCCCATAGTATCAGTTGTCGAACAAATTACCTCAACCCGAGTAAAAGAATCCATCTATATAATAAAAAAAATCTTATGTTAGTAATACTATAAAGAAATAATTTAAACATTAATAAAATGTCAATTTTAAATAAAAAGACACACTTGGAGTTATACCAGTCACACTGTGCATCGTATTGAGGTGTAGTAGATTCCTCCACGTCACAAATGAGTTATGGATCATTGTCCTAAATTATTAAAACAATTTGAATGTTTTTGCTCGGTTTTGAGTATGTCACTTTTTATTTTTACTAAAATTAATGTCAATTTTAAATAATGACACATTTAAAGTTATATCGGTCACACCATGCATCAGATTGAGGTGTGACTGATTCCTACCCATCACAAATTACTTATGGATCGTTGTTCTAAAGTATCAAAACAATACGAATGTGTTTGCTCGGTTTTTAGTATGTCACTTTGCATGGTTTTTGTAAGAACCCGGATTTTCGTTTCAGGTATGTTTTCCCTTTTCTGGAGTTTTTGGGAAAAATAAACTTTCTGGAAATTTTTGAAGTACACGCCGTGTACTTTCTGAGTACACACCGTGTACTCTTTTCCCGCTCGAAGCCGTGTGCTGGCCGTGTTCGGGCCACACACACGGTGTGTAGGGGTGACATGGAGACCGATTTTGGCGGAGTACGGAAAAACCTAGTACACGCCGTGTCCTCTAAAAGCACACACAGTGTACTTTTTTTTTCATTAAACGGACCGAGGTCGCGTCTAATCAAGGAAAACATCTTCTTCTCCAGCTTCTTCGTCTGAGAGCGACCGTACGACCGCGAATCTTCTCCGAGCCGCCGTGCCTCCGTCCGATCTCCGTTCCAGCTGTCGTCGATTGCGTTGGGATCGCCTCGGTAAGCTCTCTCTTATGCTTTATCCTTGTTCCATGATTCCTCCTCGTTTTCAAGTTATCGTAGGTTGAGCGTTTTTGACGTTTTCTCAGATCTACGACGCTCTAAGGGGAATCAGTAGTCGTGATTCACATATATCGATCTCCTAGGATCGAGGTAGGTGGTTTGTGCCTTTCTGTTGAAAGTCGATGAGTATTATGTGCAAATTCCACCAATACCCTTGAACGAGGTATTGCGTGGTCCTGTTTTGCCTTTGTTGTACTGCCTGCTTTGCTTGATTGCTAGAGTAGATGTTTTGTCTGTGATTATAGTGGTTTTTACTGTACTCTGGACGTGTGCTATGCTTGTTCTGCCTGTTGGCATTTTGCCAGTTGCCATGCCTAGTTGTAGGATTGTGGAACTATTGCTTTGTTATACTGTCGAGCCTTAGATTGATAGCCAAATAGTTCTTAAGGTTTACTTGGACGATGCACGCGCGCTGAGCATGTTTTATTTCCACACAGGACTGTGAGAACCTAGTGTAGTAGACCATAGGAAGAATGGACGTAAGAGTTTCTCCAGAGTGTCTTTTAATACGAAGCGAGACCACATGGGGAATTGACGATGAGTGCTTCCTTAGAGAGTCTGTAGTTCCTCGATGCGGGCCACAGGGGGAATGAGATGTTGAGTGCTTCCCCAGAGAGCCTTTAGCACGATATGAGACTATAGGGGGAATTGACGGCGAGTGCTTCCTCAGAGAGTCTATTCTTAACTGAACCAGAGGGGGTGAGACTATGTGTGCCTCCTAGAGGGTTGCTAGTACTTGTTGGTTGAACCATAGAGGTTAGGCTGTGAGAGCTACCCAGAGGGTTACCTGTTTTCTTCTTGTTGCTGGTTGTTTACTTGTGTACTTTATATGTTAGAACTGTGGATTGTAGCTGTTGTGTGCTTTTCTATTTACTGCTTCCTGCACTTTTACTTACCTTGTATTCATTGACTGTTAGACATAAATCTTTGGGTGATTGCCTACTGGGATTGTATCTCACACCCTGTTTGGGTCATGCTTTTGGGTCCAAGCAGACTATGTTGCCGCAGGTATAGATAAGGGCAAGCGCCCTTCTACTTCAGGTTCTTGATTGCATTGGAGCTGGAGAGCATGAGACCGAGCCGAGACTTGCGATGCTGAGGAGTTGCTCACTTGTTTTCTTTGCTGTTGCTTTAGTACTTGTGTTCATTTGTATTCCAGCACGTTGTTGTGTTTGCTGCTTTCCTTAGATACTTGTACCTGCTGCATCATTATCATCATTACTATATATATATATATATATATATATATATATATATATATTCATTGCTTCTTCTGTTTGGTTTCAGTTGTTATGCATGTTGTTACTGCTTCCGCTATTGATTTTTGTTTTCCTTACCTTGTATACCTTACCAAATGAGGGCATAGTTTCCCCAATAACTTACCAAGGCTCTCGCTGCTAGTCGGCAGCCTTTGGCGTTTGGGGAAATACGCTTGAGGTCATGTGGCGAACCGGGTACGGGGCACCAGTGGAGGGGCTCCGGATTCGGGTCGTTACAAAGTGGTATCAGAGGAGTTCTTTTCTCTTGCTTTACTGTTTGGAGCCTTTTTCCAGGGATAGGACGGATTCGGTATTTGGTATTAAGCTGTGCTTGGGAGTAGCTAACAAGTGTACAGGGAAAAGCCATACTACCTCGTTAATTGCAGTTTCTGGTTTTGAGATTTTTACGGTTGAGATGATTTCACCTTGAGTGATTCACATGACTTGTGCAGTTATTGTTTTGATATTATGGTTCTATTTCTGTCGCAACCCGATGAGATGAAGGTATGTCATCTCATGCATCATATAGGCACTTGTTAGAAATCACATGCCATGCATTCTTACCATGCCATCTAGGATGCACTAGAAATTGCATGCTGTTGTGATAGACTTTGTGTAGATTATGCATGCTGTTGTGGTAGATGCTTGATAGAATCTCTGCTGCCTTGTTAGATGATTGTTGTATTCCACTTTGCTTAAATGAACGCCAAATTTTGATTCTTGAGGTGTTATGGGCCCTCTTGAATCGGAAATTGGTGGATCATGATGCCGTTTTCTCTTGTATATGACTATGGGAGATGCCAAGCTTTGATTCGTGGGGAGTATGGGCCCTCACAGATCGAAATTTGGCACATATTTTCCTTGTTTTCAGTGTTTCTGGGCTTCTGTGCAGTTTCTGAGCTATTGCCCAGAAAAACCTAGAATACACGACGTGTACTTTTGGATACACGCCATGTAGTTTTCAGGCCGTGTCACTGACCGTGTGAGCAGAAACACGATGTCATGAAAGTAACTTCAGGAACACGCCGTGTACGGTAGGTACATGCCGTGTAGTAGTGAGCCGTGTACCCGGCCATGTCGCTAACAACATGGGTCGGGGAAGCTCGTGTCATACACGTCGTGTGTTGTATGAACACGCTGTGTATCCTCAACCTCAGTACCCGGCCGTGTCACGAACAACATGGGACGATGTTCTCACCTTCTATACATGCCGTGTTTGTTCGGAACATGCCGTGTAAGGGTCAGCCGTGTACTTGGCTGTGTCGCCAATAACACGGGTCGGGAAAAATCTTCGAGTACACGCCGTGTGTGTTTGGAACACGCCATGTAGTCTCAGCCGTGTAACTAACAACATGGGTTGTTGACACCTTGTCAACTACACGCCGTGTCCACAGGGAACACGCCACGTAGTCTTAGTTTAAGAAGACCATGTGGGTTAGCCGTGCAAGGAGACTCAGGCAGGGGAGTAGAGTACAAGTACACGCCGTGTGTGGGGACAACACGCCGTGTAGTCTGGAGTTTTACACGACCAGGGGTGGCAGAATCACACGCCCATGTCTATGGTTTAAGTGCACACGCCGTGTAGTTTTTATACACGCCGTGTAGTCGTGTTTTGTAAAACTTAACCATTTTTCTCTCCTGTTCCCGTTTTGTACTCTTGTGTTCACTGTCTTTGTTAATCCTAATCTGAGGCGTGCTTTTGATCTTTCAGAGTTATGCCTCCGAGACGTCCTCCGGTTGTACGTATGTCGTCAGGATCAGATGCCAGATATGGATGATCAGGGACTTCCTGTCGATCCTCCAGTCGGGCCAGCCTTGACACCGACTGTCATACCAGTTGCAGGTGCTGATGCGCAGTTCAGGGAGGGTTTTATGAGGATAATGCAGACCTTTCAGGGAGCACCGCCTCCTGCATCGACTATGGAAGACTTGATGCGGGTTTTTCAGAAGCAGCATCCTCCCGCGTTCTCGGGGGAAGGAGGACCTCAGGCTGCAGAGTCATGGCTGGAAGCCATGCTGACTATCTTCGAGCATCTAGAGACACCTCCAGAGAGGCGGGTCAAGCTCACTACCTACATGCTCCGAGACTCCACCAAGAGGTGGTGTGACGTGATCTCACAGGCGGGTCACCAGTAGGTTATGTCTTGGGAGGAGTTCCAGCGAGTGTTCTACGACTACTTCTACCCGGATACCCTGAGGGACGATCGAGCCCGGGAGTTCATGAGCTTAGAGCAGGGTACTCTTTCTGTCATGGAGTACTCCTCTCGTTTCACCGAGCTGCAGCGTTTCACACCCCTCTGGGATGGAAGTGGGGTGTTCTTAGCAAGGAAGTTTGAGGATGGTCTCAGGCGGGAGATCCGCTCGCAGGTGAATATCTTGCAGTTGACTTCTATCACTTCTATCGTCAACCAGGCGCTGATTGCAGAGCGCAATCTGAGAGACTCCAGAGCTGCGAGCCAGGGCGGTTCTGCTACCAGAGCTAGTTTTCCTCCAGATGACAACAAGAAGCGCTGTAGAGAGTCTACACGCGGTGATCCGAGGAAGCGAGATGCATCGTCAGGCAGCCAGGTGATATGCTACCAGTGTGTTCGGTCAGGGCACATGAGGCCGCAGTGCCAGAGAGACCCCGTGGAGTGCCGATCTTGCGGCAAGATGGGTCACCTTCAGTGATTCTGCCAGGTTTTCTCTCCAGCAGCTAGTGACCAGAGTTCTTCAATGACTCCTCGTTCAGGAGCAGCACCACCAGTTTCTCACCAGTCGGGGAACTGGAGTTCTTCCGGCCGTTCGGGCTGAGGTGGAGGTCGAGGCCGTGGCGGTCAGCCACCAGTCCCTCAGCACCAGCAGTGAGGTTCAACTCAGAGTGGTCAGCCAGGGGCACAGGGCCGCGGTGCAGGCCAGTCTTTCGCCATGGAACAGACCTATCAGGAGCAGGATCCCAGACCTTCTACAGTTCGAGGTACGATTTTAGTAGTCTCAGTTTTATCTTCAGCTCTTTTCGATACTGGTGCTACGCATAGATTTATCTCTATTGCTGTTGTGGAGAGCCTGGGGCTCTGTATCTTTTCTTTTACCGACTCGTTGACACTTGACACACCTTTGGGGATGAGGACATCTAGTGTACGCCAGTGTAGGGAGTGCCCTCTTGAGGTTGTAGGGTATCAGTTCTTATGGGATATCTATGTCCTAGAGATGATAGGCTATGATGTCATCCTCAGGATGGACTGGTTGGTTCCCTTCCAGGCAGTCGTCGACTGTTATCGCTGCAGGGTCAGTTTCATCTCACCAGAGGGTGAATCCTTTCTTCATAGAGGCGAATGAGTCATTCGGGCGAGTCAAGCGGGGCTCGAGCACCTTGGGCTAGGAGGGGTGATGAACCAGATTGCTAGTCTTTATCTGGATGATCAGGGGACTCCACAGTTGGACTTTCCTCCAATGGTGGATCATTTCAGGGACGTCTTTCCAGAGGACTTTTCAGGTTTGCCTCCGGAGTGTGAGGTAGACTTTTCTATTGAGCTTGTGCCAAGATCAGTACCGGTGTCCATTCCTCCTTATAGGATGGCTACACCTGAGTTGCAGGAGCTCAAGAAGCAGTTGGAGGAGTTTCAGGCAAAGAGTTTCATCCAACCAAGTACTTCTCCTTGGGGTTCGCCTGTCTTGTTTGCGAAGAAGGCAGACGGTACCCTTCGGCTTTGTGTGGATTATCGGAAGCTGAACCAGTTGATGGTCAAGAACCGATATCCCTTACCAAGGATCAATGATCTCTTTGATCAGCTTCGAGGGACCCGGGTGTTCTCAAAGATCGACTTGAGGTCTGGTTATCAACAGTTGCGCGTTAGACCATCAGATATGCCTCTGACAGCCTTTATGAGCAATTATGATCTATACGAGTATACATTCATGCCGTTTGGTCTCACGAACGCGCCTGCAGTTTTCATGGCACTGATGAACCGAGTGTTCCATCCTTACTTGGACTCCTTCATCATGGTCTTCATGGACGATATCTTGGTGTACTCTCATACTCGACACGACCATGTCACTCATCTTGAGATCGTTCTGAGTACACTAAGAGAGCATAAAATTTATGCTAAACTCTCGAAGTGCCACTTCTGGATGGATCAGATACACTTCTTGGGTCACATCATCTCAGAGGCAGGAGTATCAGTGGACCCAGAGAATGTGAGAGCTGTAGTTTCCTGGGAGCAGCCGAAGAACATCTTTGAGGTATGGAGCTTCCTAGGGCTGGCTGGATACTACAGACGCTTCATTCAGGGCTTCTCGCACCTAGCAGCACCCTTGACAGGCCTGACCAAGAAGGGGGTGAAGTTCTTATGGTCAGATTCTTGTGAGTCATCCTTTCAGGAACTGAAAGGGAGGTTGACGTCAACACCGATACTAATCTTGCCAGAGCCAGGAAAGAGCTACACTGTTTACTGTGATGCTTCAGGTATCAGGCCAGGAGCTATGATTATGCATGGAGATGGAGTTGTTGAGTATGGGTCTTGGCAGTTGAGGCCACATGAGAGGAAATACCCTACATACGATCTGGAGTTGGCAGCTGTTGTTCATGCCTTACGCTGTTGGAGACACTGTCTGCTGGGAGAGCACTTTGTGGTCTTCACCGACCACAAGAGTCTCAAGTATATCTTCACTCAGCATGATCTAAATCTGAGGCAGCGCGGGTGGGTTGAGTATCTTCAGTCGATTGATTTCGAGCTTGCCTATACGCCGGGAAAGGGCAACGTAGTGGCAGATGCGTTGAGAAGGAGAACTCAGGTTCAGGTAGTTTAGGAGGCCAATAGTGAGTGGCATCTTATTGCTTTGTTCTCTGAGATGCATTTGGAGGTGCACGAAAGATAGGGATAGATTTTCCTATCTTCTGTAGCTGTTACCTCTACACTACTTGATCAGGTACGGATGAGGCAACTATCAGAATCAGAAGGCTTAGTCCTGTGGGAGAGTGTGTTAGGAGAGGACCCTCTTCCTGGATGGACAGTGGGCGAGGATGAGATCTTGCGTTTCCAGGGACGCGTATGGGTGCCAGCAGACATACGCGAGGAGCTGATGCGGGACTTTCATTCCTCAGTTTGGGTAGTTCATCCTGTCGTCACCAAGATATATCTGGATCTTCATCACTAGTACTAGTGGCCAAGTATGAAGAGGGATGTTGCTGGTTTTGTTATTAGATGCTCTACTTGTCAGCAGGTGAAGGTGGAGCATCAACGACCAACATACCTTTTACAGCAGTTACCCATTCTGGAGTAGAAATGGAATGATGTCGCGATGGAATTCATGACCGGATTTCCGAGGTCGCCTTGAGGGAACGATGTTGTTTGGGTTGTCGTCGATAGGCTCACGAAGGTCGCTCACTTCTTGCCAATCAAGGAGACCTTTAGTGTCGATGATCTAGGATGACTTTACATCAAAGAGATCATTCGTCTGCATGGAGTTCCATGCTCTATTGTTTCAGAAAGGGATGCACGCTTTACCTCTCAGTTCTGGCAGGGACTTTAAAAGGTCTTGGGTACTCCGGTACTTTTGAGTACAACATACCATCCCCAGACCGATGGCCAGTCCGAGCGCACAATCCAGGTGCTTGAGGATATGCTCTAAGTTTGCATCCTAGACTTTGGTGGTTCTTGGGAGAAGCATATTCCTCTGGGGGAGTTCGCCTACAACAACAGTTTCCAGGCGACCATTCAGATGGCACCATACGAGGCTTTGTACGGTAGGCAATGCCGATCACCCTTATGCTGATTGGAGGCAGGAGAGACAGCTTTGCTGGGACCTCATCCTGTTTAGGAGACCTCAGAGCAGATAGAGCTGATTCAGAAGCGGATGGCTATAACATAGTCTCGACAGAAGTCTTATGCTGATCAACGAAGACGACCTCTGGAGTTTGAGGTCGGGGATTCGGTTTTCCTACGTGTCGTAACGAGGTTGGGACACAAGAGGATTCAGAGACTGGGTAAGATTTCACCGCGGTACGTCGGGCCGTTTGAGTTTTTGGAGAGGATGGGGTCGGTCACCTATTGGTTACAACTACCACAGAGGTACCGATCCATGCACGACGTCTTCCACGTCTCTCAGCTCCGACGTTACTTTTCGAACCCGTCTCATGTATTTCAACCTGAGGAGGTTGAGCTTGAAGCAGATGCATCGTTCGAGGAGCATCCTATCCGGATTGTCGATCGCAGCACGAAGGTTCTCCTCGGGCGGTCTGTTCCTTTAGTACGGGTGCTATGGCAGCACACGCGAGTACAAGATGATGCTTGGGAGAGGGAAACTGATGTACGATCGTAGTGGCCGGAGCTGTTCGGGCTCTCTTTTTCTACGCCTCTCTAGGGAAATTCAGGGATGAATTTCTATAAGGGGGGAAGTTTGTAAGAACCCGGATCTTCGTTTCAGGTATGTTTTCCCTTTTCTGGAGTTTTTGGGAAAAATAAACTTTCTGGAAATTTTTGAAGTACACGCCGTGTACTTTCTGAGTACATGCCGTGTACTCTTTTCCTGCTCGAAGCCGTGTGATGGACGTGTCTGGGCTACACACACGGTGTGTAGGGGTGACGTGGAGGCTAATTTTGGCGGAGTACGGAAAAACCTAGTACACGCCATGTACTTTCCTTTTTTTTTCATTAAACGGACCGGGGTTGCGCCTAATCGAGGAAAACGTTTCTTCTCCAGCTTCTTCGTCTGAGAGCGACCGTACGACCGCAAATCTTCTCCGAGCCTCTGTGCCTCCGTGCCTCCGTCCGATCTCCATTCCAGCTGCCGTCAATTACGTTGGGATCGCCTTGGTAAGCTCTCTCTTTTTCTTTAGCCTTGTTCCATGATTCCTCCCCGTTTTCAAGTTATCGTAGGTTGAGCGTTTTTGACGTTTTCTCAGATCTACGACGCTCTAAGGGGAATCAGTCTTTGTGATTCACATATATCGATCTCCTTGGATCGAGGTAGGTGGTTTGTGCCTTTCTGTTGAAAGTCGATGAGTATTATGTGAAAATTCCACCAATACCCTTGAACGGGGTATTGCGTGTTCCTGTTTTGCCTTTGTTGTATTGCCTACTTTGCTTGATTGCTAGAGTAGATGTTTTGCCTGTGATTATAGTAGTTTTTACTGTACTCTAGACGTGTGCTATGCTTGTTCTGCCTGTTAGCGTTTTTCCTGTTTCCATGCCTAGTTGTAGGATAGTGGAACTATTGCTTTGTTATACTGTCGAGCCTTAGATTGATAGCCAAGTAGTTCTTGAGGTTTACTTGGACAATGAATGTGCGCTGAGCATGTTTTATTTCCACACAGGACTGTGAGAACCTAGTGTAATAGACCATAGGAAGAATGGACGTAAGGGCTTCTCCAGAGTGTCTTTTAATACAAAGCGAGACCACATGGGGAATTGACGATGAATACTTCCTCAGAGAGTCTGTAGTCCCTCGATGCAGGCCACAGGGGGAATGAGACGTTGAGTGCTTCCCCAGAGAGCCTTTAAAACGATACGAGACTATAGGGGGAATTGACGGTGAGTGCTTCCTCAGAGAGTCTATTCTTAGCTGAACCAGAGGGCTGAGACTGTGTGTGCCTCCTAGATGGTTGCTAGTACTTGTAAGTTGAACCATAGGGGTTAGGCTGTGAGAGCTACCCAGAGGTTTACTTGTTTTCTTCTTCTTGTTGGTTGTTTACTTGTGTACTTTATATGTTAGAACTGTGGATTGTAGTTGTTGTGTGATTTTCTGTTTACTGCTTCCTGTACTTTTACTTGCCTTGTATTCATTGACTGTTAGGCACAAATCTTTGGGTGATTGCCTACTGGGATTGTATCTCACACCCTGTTTGGGCCATGCTTTTGGGCCCAAGCAGACTATGTTATTGCAGGTATAGATAAAGTTAAGCGACCTTCTACTTTAGGTTCTTGATTGCACTGGAGCTGGAGAGCATGAGACCGAGCCGAGGCTTGCGATGCTGAAGAGTTGCTCACTTGTTTTCTTTGCTGTTTCTTTAGTACTTGTGTTCAGTTGTATTCCAGCACGTTGTTGTGTTTGCTGCTTTCCTTAGATACTTGTACCTGCTGCATCATTATCATCGTTACTATATATATATATATATTCATTGCTTCCGCTGTTTGGTTTCAGTTGTTATGCATGTTGTTACTGCTTCCTCTATTGATTGTTGTTTTCCTTACCTTGTATACCTTACCAAATGAGGGCATAGTTTCCCAAATAACTTACCAAGGCCCTCACTGCTAGTCGGAAGCCTCTGGTGTTTGGGGAAATGTGCTTGAGGTCATGTGGTGAACCGGGTACGGGGCACCAGTGGAGGGGCTCCGGATTTGGGTCGTTACAGTTTTCAGTGACACACATTTTGAACTAAAATGTCAATTTTAAACTGATAACAGACACTTTGAGTTATATCAGTCACACCATGCGTTAGATTGAGATGCCGTTGATTCCTACACATCACAAATGACCCATGGATCGTTTTCCTAAAGTATTAAAACAATATGAATGCGTTTGGTCACTTTTTAGTATGTCACTTGTTCTTCTTACTAAAATTAATGTCAATTTTAAGTAAAAAGACACACTTGGAGTCATATCGGTCACACCGTGCATCGAATTGAGGTGCTGTTGATTCCTACACATCACAAATTACTTGTGGATCATTGTCCTAAATTATCAAAATAATCCGAATACATTTGCTCAGTTTTCAATATATCACTTGTACATTTTACTAAAATTAATGTCAATTTTAAATAAAAAGACACTTGGAGTTATACCGATCACTCCATGCATCATATTGAGGTGTGGTTGATTCCTACACATCACAAATAACTTATGGATTTTTTTTCTAAAGTATCAAAATAATCCGAATGCATTTTCTTGGTTTTCAGTATGCCACTTATTTTTTTCATAAAATTAATGTCAATTTTAAATAAATATACACTATTGGAATTATACTGGTCACACTGTGCGTCAGATTAAAATGTGGTTGTTTTTCACACATCAAAAATGACTTATGGATCATTTTACTAAAGTATAAAATAATCCGAATGTGTTTTCTCGATTTTGAGTATATCACTTGAGTTTTTTTTATTAAAATGTCATTTAAAATTGGAAACACGCACTTTGAGTCATATCGGCCACATCATGTGTCAGTTTGACATGATACTACTTCCTGCACATCAAAACTGACTTATGAATCATTTTCCAAAATTATCAAGATAATCAGATTTTGTTTGTTTGGTTTTCAGTGAGTGACACATTTGAACTAAAATGTCAAGTTTAAACTCATAACGAACATTTTGAGTCATACCGGTCACACTGTGCGTCAGATTGAGGTGCATTTGATTCATACACATCAAAAAATGAATTATGGATCATTTTCCTAAATTATTAAAATAATCTGAAAATGTTTTCTCAGTTTTCAGTATGTCACTTGTTCTTTTTACTAAAATTAATGTCAATTTTAAATAAAAAGAGACACATGGAGTTATACCAGTCAAACCGTGCATCATATTGAGGTGCAGTTGATTCCTACACATCAAAAATGACTTATAAATCATTTTTTAAAGTATCAAAATAATCAGAATATGTTTGCTCAGTTTTTAGTATGTCACTTATTATTTTTACTAAAATTAATGTCAATTTCAAATAAATAGACACTTGGAATTATATCGATCACACTATTCATAGGATTAAGGTGAGGCTAATTCCTACACATTAAAAATGAATTATGGATCATTTTTATAATGTATTAAAACAATATGAATACGTTTTCTCAGTTTTGAGTACGTTACTTGTGTTTTTTTAATTAAAACGTCCTTTGAAATTGGAAACACGCACTTTGAGTCATATCGGTCACATCATGTGTCAGTTTGACACAAGACTGCTTAATACACAGCACAACTGAATTATGAATCCTTTTCCTAAATTATCAAGACAATTAAAGTGTGTTCTCTTGGTTTTCAGTGAGTGACACATTTTGAACTAAAATGTCAAATTTAAACTGATAACGGACATTTTGAGTCATACTGGTAACACCGTGCATAGAATTGAGATTCGATTAATTCCTACATTTCAAAAATGATTTATAGATCATTTTTCTAAATTATCAAAATAATCTGAATACGCTTACTCGGTTTTCAGTATGTCACTTGTTCTTTTTACTAGAATTAATGTCAGTTTTAAATAAAAAGACACACTTGGAGCTATACCAATCACACCATGCATCGTATTTAGGTGTGTTTGATTCCTACACTTCAAAAATGAGTTATAGATCATTTTTATAAAGTATCAAAATAATATGAATGCATTTGATTGATTTTGAGTATGTCACTTGTTCATTTTACTAAAATTAATGTCAATTTTAAATAAAGACACACTTGGAGTTATATCGGTCACACCGTGCATTGGATTGCGGTGAAATTGATTCATACATATCATAAATGACTCATGGATTGTTTTTTATAAAGTATCAAAACAATTTGAATGTGTTTTCTCAGTTTTTAGTATGTCACTTGTGTTCTTCATTAAAATGTCATTTCAAACTTGAAACATGCATTTTGAGTCATACCGGTTGCATTATGTGTCAGTTTGATGTGATACTACTTCATACACATAAAAATGACTTATGAACCTCTTTCCTAAATTATCAAGACAATAAGAGCATGTTTTCTTGGTTTTCAGTGAGTGGCATGTGTTTTGAACTAAAATGTAAATTTTAAACTAATAACAAACACTTTGAGTCATATCGGTCACACCGTGCATCAGATTGAGTTGAGGTTGATTTCTTCATGTCACAGATGACCCATGTATCATTTTTTTAAAGTATCAAAACAATTCAGATGTGTTTTCTGAAATGTCACTTGTTCTTTTTACTAAAATTAATATCAATTTTAAATAAAAAGATTCACTTGGAGTCATATCGATCACACTATGAATCAGATAAAGATATTGTTGATTTCTACATGCCACAAATGACTTATGGATCTTTTTTCTAAATTATCAAAACAATCTGAATATGTTTTCTAAGTTTTCAGTATGTCACTTGTTCTTTTTACTAAAATTAATGTCAATTTTAAATAAAAAGAGACACTTGGAGTTATACTGGTCACACCATACATCATATTATGGTGCGATTGATTCCTACACATCTCAAATAACTTATAGATCTTTATCATAAATTATCAAAACAATATGAATGTGTTTGCTTAGTTTTGAGTGTGTCACTTGTCATTTTTACTAAAATTAATGCCAATTTTAAATAAATAGACACATTTGGAATTATACCGATCACACCGTGCATCATATTGAGGTGCGTCTAATTTCTACACGTCATAAATGACTTAAGGATCATTGTCATAAAGTATCAAAACAATTCGAATTCATTTTCTTGGTTTTGAGTATGTCACTTGTTTTTTTATTAAAATGTCATTTGAAACTGTAAACACGCACTTTGAAACTAAAAAAATTCACTTTAAGTAGTAGGAATTCACCTTTTCATGATGGTTTTATATATTCTTGACCCATTTCATTATTTTCATTATCTTAGATGAATCCTCAAAGTCAAATCTCTCACGAGCATGAGCAGCTTCGAATAAACCACCACAACTCGAAACAAAAGAATCCACCTGTATAAGAAAACAATTATTATGTGAGTAATACTAAAAATAAATAAATTAAAAATAAATATGAAACAATCCATTACTTCTATAGAAGTCACATGTTCATGTTATATGTGTAAAATTTTCCATTAGGCATGCTGCCCATTTGTTTCTAAGAAAATATTTATCGTCTTGTGAATACAAGTATTTTTGATAGTCATAGTAGTACTAAAAAAATATAAATACACAAAGTATTAAAAAATATTTTAAATGAAATAGTAATTATCTTTGAAAATACCTCTTTGGGGATGCTATTTCGTTGATAGAATATGATCTATCTCATAAATTTACAAACATAGTAACCATACTCTTTTCCATTTATTTACTTCGTACACTATAGAAACATTGAAAAAAATAAGTAATTTGTTTTGATATGTGTTTGGATAGTGAAATATTATTATATATACTATGATATTTGTCCACTTGTAGAACTTATCAGGCTCCTTATGTGTATGGACTGTCCTCATGCCATGATTTCACGATATTTAAGCACTGCCTTTTCATAATAGAATTCTCATTAAAACATAATATAAAATATATAACTTGAATTTTAGTTAAAAAATGTTGGATGTAGTTTACTACAAATTGACAAATGTCATCATGTGTGGTCGTTTTGTTGGGTATCCATGCTGTGAATCTAGGAAATAAATTTTTAGAGTATCCAAATTGACTGCAATGAGCATCCAATATTGCCTAAAAACACAAAAAGGAATAAGCAATGAAAGAAATGAAAATATATTTATATGATTAAATTGTAGAGTTTTAACCCTTTATTGTTGTAATTAAGAATAATCTTTAATTCGTAAGTTTTCTTTCAAATGATTTGGCTAGTTCTGCCACTATTTCATCCATTTTTTATTCTATTTATTTTTGTTTAGTAGAAGCAAGGTGAGGACTAATGTGTCCAAATTTATGTTCATGGGGTAATCCCTTCAATTGGTATTCATATATAAACCTGCAAAAAATATGAAATGTATTTAGTCATAATTAACATAGTATATCATCTATTGGAAAAAATATCATGAAAAAATACCTCATTTCTAAATTTACAACTGAGACTCCTATTAATTCATACTTTAGGATTTCATTTACCTTCTCAAGATCAATGTAGTCTATAATTACCTCTCTATATATTTGTTCTTAAAAATAAACTATGTGATTACTACCACTTTGTAACTTTTTATCCGCACGAACCTTTAATGTTAGTAAATGAAGATATTTAACGGGTGGGGTAAAGGTGCTTTCTAAAGATCTTTTCGATTGGTTGGTTGATTCTTTAGATGGTTTTGATTCGACCTTTCATTTCATCCCTTTCCCTTGGTCCGTCTATAATAACATTCATCAATTCAAACATTTTTTAATATGAATGTACCAACACCTTGGTCAACTATATGAATATCTATGTCATCAAGTGGAACATGTAGTTTGGTTCTCGGCTTATGAGCTATTCTAATTGCCACTTTCACTTGACCTATTAGAAGTGGTCTGTTGTGTAGAGTGTCTTTTTGGATATTGAACATGGTATCCCTCACAATAAGGTGATGGATGAGTGTTGATAGGTATAAATCACAGTCATTTTCACCCTATATAATATCATTATAGAAAAGGTATCAGTATCTATATGATTCACATTTCACATAAAAAATTATTAGAATATTTATTACCTCATCTAAGACATCTCTTTGAGGGGAATGACTCACCTCAAAGCTGGTAGGGGGTGGGGTGGGATGGATCTTCACACAATGGTTGTTCTTGAGTTGTTTCTTCTCTTTGATTCCTACCATCACATTTTCTAGCAACTCAGACTTCCAATGAAATTTTCCTTCAAGGGAAGCTAATCTTGCTTTTATATCTTCCATTTCTTTATCTTTATCCTCCTGTTTTTTTCTCTCAAAATTTATTCAGGGTGTCACCCCAAAACCCACACCTTTGACACGACCATACTATCATGGTTGCTTCAAGGCCACCGATAGTAGGTGTTCATCCAATACAGGTTTTGATGATTCCCATGTCCAATTCAGATAGAAAATATAGGAAAATATGTAATCATTGTTATGTAATAGTGATTCAAAGAAAAACAAATTTTTATCATGTTATACTTACACATATTTCCCACACTTTTTTGTGTGTTTTCATATATTAGTATCTCATATTTATTTACATGTGCCTCCTTCCATAGCACATGACGTGGGATGGAAGTGGATTTGGATTTGGATTCATCAATCTACATATAAATAGAGGTATATAATTATGTTGTTGTTTCATGTTACATAAAAATATTATGGTATATTTAAAATACATACCAATTTTTTTCAAGTGAATCATACCCCATCCTTGCTTTACGGTAGGGGAATGTTGGTTTTTCTGACTATTCCTTATTTCCAGCACTTAGTTTCTTTTTTATAAATAAAAGAGTATCAATCAAAGTGATGAATACACATATTGTCAAAAAATGTATTACCAACCACAATATACCTGAAAAGATATATCCACATGATGGATAGAAAATTTATCCCACTCTACTTGTCTTATTAGGTGTGTATACATATGCAGTGGGTGCAGGTTTATTTTTCCTTCAGTATCTTTAAGATGAAACTTAATTAAATTGTGAGAAAGCCTCTATGAATCCTTCTAACAAGAATTAATACATATTTATTATGAGATTCATTTACTATAAATTCACTATGCAATGGAACATTAATAGTAATTCATTTCTTCATTATTTTATTTTTTAGTAAAATAAATAAAGGATATTATAATGTTACCATAATCCCTTCCCAAATCAGTGGCTTAATCATGGGTACAACATGGTGCCACAAATATACATCAATATACATGTGTTGTTGAGTGATGAGCCCAATGTAACTACTGAACATGGTCTTGTTGGGGTTAATATATTGGCCGCACACATTCCATCTGACCTCAAATTTGATACATTTGATTTTCACCTTATTAATTTTTGCTAACACTGTCATGCTACAATGATCCAATTTTTCCACAGTATAAATTCTTAATTTTATACCATTTCCTTGAATTCAATATCATCAATATGTTGTTCCTCTGGATTGGTAGCATCGACATGTGCATAAGGTCATTGTTCCTCTACACCAGGAGTAACAGTAGGTTGAGAAAACTGTTGATCCTTAGAATTAGGCGCATCAACATGTGCAGAAGTCATTATCTACATAAGCGGTTTAAGATTTAATTTTGATTACATAAATATAAAAATTAACAGATAATAACATGAGGTAACACAATGTATATTAAAAAAAATATAACCTGATTATTGAAATCTTTTTTTAAAGGTTAAAGGGATTGTACCCTCTATCGATTATCCAAATAACTTCATTATGGTATCCTCTAAAATAAAACCCCCCATCTATTTTGGGATCAGTACGATATAATTGTGATGTAACAATGAAAGGGTCATCCTCAGTTGAATTTTCATTTGACCCTTCAATGGTTTTGTCCTATAACAAAACAATTGAACACTTTCGGTTTTCAGGATCTTGAACATAAAATACCTGTACTGCCTATAATGTCGTTATAAATGGTTCGTCTTTGCACCCTTCCTTATTGAAATCCACATTTACAGATCCCAATTCATCAATTTTAACAACACTACTGTTATCAACCCACTTGCATTGAAAAATCGGTACTTGTAATGTTGTATAATACAACTCCCATATTTGTTTGATGATTCCAAAGTATGACATATTCACATAAATTTGATTTATATCCTTAGTACTAGAAAAATTCATCACTTCAACCACAAGTGGAACTTCACTATTTTTCACGGTATTTTCTTCATCATATTCATTTGTATAGAATGTATAACCATTAATTACATAACCATTGTAATATAATACATACACAATTGGTCCAATTTCTATCCATCAAAGTCATTCTAAAATTGAATCATGATTTTCATCTAATACCTTAAAAATATGGTCTCAAAACCATATTATGAACTATTGATTATGTGTATTTAATATGTAGCTTTTAGACCTTGATGGATTTAAATTCCTGAGAATTTATTTGTGGGTTTCAAAATATGGGCAAACCTCTAAAATGTTTCACAAAATGTAAAGGTGGGATTACTCCTGGTCTGTAATATTGATTGTGACAACATCTTTTCTAGAAATTTCTTCACCCACAAGCTGCCCATTATGATGAGATTTCAGTAGACTAATACTTTCCACACTAGATAGTTAGTCGGTACAGAATTCAACGGCTTCCTAAAAAATATATTACTCTACAATACAAACCTCTGAATGAATTCGATTTTTGACACACCCATTCAATATATTCATATACCATTCAATGTGGTACATCTATATATAATGTACATGACCACATAGTTGAATATCTCTCTCCAAGTGAACCATCAAGTGAACCATCATATCAAATAATGCTGGTGGGAAGAACATTTCCAATTCACATAATATGATGGTAATTTCCATTTCCATAGTTGAAAATTTCACAAGGTCTATAACTTTTCTGCATATAGCTTTGAAAAAGAAACATATCTTGGTTAATGTATGATGGACATTCTTAGAAAAAATGCAATGTAAAGCTACAAGAATTAGATCTTGCATCAAAACATGATAGTCATGTGATTTCAAAACCTTTAACTTTAATTTAGTCATTAAAACAATGTTATTGATATTCAATGAATACCCCTCTGGAACCTTTACATCATTAAAGAAGTTGCAGAATAGATATCTCTCCTACTTGGAAAGAGCATAAGAAGCCGGAGAAAGAAAAGTTCATTTTTACCCTTCACTGGTGCCAACTCTTCCCATATTCCCATGTTAATCAGGTTCAACCTAGCATTAATTCCATCCTTTGTTTTACTGGGTGTTTTTAGTAATGTGATAATGACACCATCACATACATTTTTTTTCAACATGCATAACATCAAGAAAATTTTCAACATACAAACAATTCTAGTATGGTAATTCAAAAAAAAACTAATCTCTTTTTCTAACTAGTTTTTATAAAGTTTTTCAAAAAAGTTTTACCAAAAGCGGTGTCAATATCCTTTACTTTATTAAACATTTGATCACCTATTAGTGGAGATAGTGTTGTACATTCTTCTGAACTTACATCAAATGATGTCACCCAAGATCAATACTTATGTTGTCAGGGTAGAAATCTGCAATATCCTAGAAACATAGTCTTCGATGAATGTTTCAATCTAATTGACTGTGTACCGTTTTTTGAAAATGGGACACCCTTGTGTTCCTTTAATGCTATATCCTAAAAAATTTCCATAAGTAGGAAATTCATTTATCATCCCATACAACATGGATCTCAATGTGATATATTCATTTATGTAAGAATCATACAATGTAACACCTGAATCCCATAATAATTTCAAATCTTCGATCAATAGAGCCAAATAAACATCAATATCATTACCTATTTGTTTTGGTCCTGATATAAGCATAGATAACACAAAGTATTTTTCTTTCATGCATAACCACAATTATAAGTTATAATTTACCAACATAACTAGACATGTACTGTAAGTGTTTCTTTGAAAACCAAAAGTATTCTCTTCATCTGTAGATAACGCAAGATGAATGTTTCTCAACTCGTTTCCAAATTCAGGATATTAATGATCAATTATCTTCCACTAAGGAGAGTCTTTTGAGTGATGAAGTTTCCCATATTTATTTATTATATATATGTTCTACGTTAATTTCCTTGTAGTTTTCTCACTTTCATATAGGTTCCTGAACATTGGAATGATTGGAAAGTACCATACAAATTTCACAGGACTCGATTCATCTTTCTTGTATCGAGAATCACCACACTTTGGACATTATTTAATAGATTTATGGTCCTTGAAAAATAGTACACAATAATTTGGATATGCATTCATTATTTTAGAGACCACACCTATTGAACATAGTATTAATTTAGCATCATATGTTTGTCTAGGGAGTTCATTATCTTCTAGGAGCACGTCATTCAAGAGAATAAGTAGTTCAATAAAACTGGTTTCACTCTATCCATTGCTAGATTTTAAATTATATAGATTCAATATGAATGAAAATGCTGTATATTTAATGAAACCAATATACAATGACATAGTTTCACAACTATTTAACTTCTCAAACAATTTTGGACAATCAGGAAGTTCATCTTCAACTTTCATTGTCATTTACACAATAAAAACTTCATCATAATTCACACCTATAATCACATCCTCAATAAAGTCTTCTTCATTTTTCTATAATTGTAATCATATCAGATGATCTATAAAATGCAGTGTTATCCCAGTCACTAGCTACATTCACTTTTCCCTATGTTTATTCCAACATTTATAACTTCAATCAATTATGTGATAGATTAAGTGTTCTTCCAACTACTTTGGACTAATTAGTCTTGAGTAGCAATAATGTAAACACGAACAAAGGATTTGAGAAGGGTCATATGCATGATATTTTACAAACTTGATGAACTCTTTCACCCCATCTTCATACTCTTTTGTCATACAATTCACATCCATCCATTATCTATTCATATCCATCCTATTTTATTCGGTAATATTAGTATTTAAAAAAAAATAAATAAAATATGTTTAATTACAGATGGATATAATGAATTTCTTGAAAGAAAATGAAAATATTGAAAAATGGTTTATCATCCCACATGATCAAAAAAAATTATTAAACGAAATTTATAAATATAATGGAGGATATTTCTCTTTTAAAAACTATTTTTCATTTAAATTGATTGGTTTAAGAAGCACTAAAATTATAGTAAAGAATTTTGGATGAAATGAGGTTCAATTTGTTGATGGATCGAGGCACAATCCCATGAGCATTTATTAACTCTTTAACAATGGGAATGAAAATATTTTAAGGTAGCATAAATGAGTCATTAGAAGATTAAATGATAGAACTATCATCATGAAGGATTAGTGATCAATCAATTATTTATTTCATATTTTTAATGATCAAAACCCTTTTTTGTATGTGTATAAATGAAGTATAAAATCACATTTACATTATAAAAAATTGATGAAAAAAAACTATTAAATGTAATAATGAAAAAAATAAAAGATATATTATTTGAAAACCCTTTTCATAATAGAAAATATGAATGTTGAATATAATAATGGTTTCACAAATAAAAAAATAAATTATTATATTTTTTAAAATATTTTCAACACTAACATTGAATTTATGAAAGTATAAAAGTATTAAACTATTGATAAATTGGAAAAAGTATATAGGTATAAAAGTATATAGGTATAAAAGTATAAATTAAAAATGTGTATATATTTATATTAGTATATAAAATTATATATGTATATAGAAGTATAAAATTATATATAATTTATAAAATAATATATATTTTAAAGTAATATACATAATTTTTAAATGTATATAAATTTATAAAACTATATAAAAGTACATATATTTTATAAAATAATACATAATTTATAAAATTATATAGTTTTAAAAATTTATAAGTGTAAAATTATAATATATAAATGTAAATTTTTTGAAAGTATAAAAAATAATGAGGAATGCGTTGTGCAAGCTTGATGGTTTCTCTCAATACAACTACGACGTATAGGTTTCCTAAGCGCAATGACCATCGATCTCAATTTTTATTTCAATCCAATTGAGGTGTTTGTTGGCCCTTAGAAGAATATTGAGGGTTTGGTTCCATCGAATCTTGTGGTGAAAATACTAGATCACTGGTGTTACTTATAAGAGCACAAGGGTGAGGCTGGTTTGAATTGAATCATGCGAAATGGATCTTTGTCCATTGTTAAAGAGAATCCTCAGACCCTTGATGCATGTATTGAGGAGTGTAAGTATTCGATTCTTGTGTGATTGATTATTTCACAGGAGGAGAAGACTTGTAACCTTAAATATCTACGCATCCAACTTCTTCGCTTTTGGGGATTCAGTAGATGGATACTTGTCTCAATAGGGAAAGGCTTCTATCATACTGTATTCCCTTTGATGGACCTCAAAACCAGGGCGTGGGGCCACAAACATGTACCTTTTAAACTTGATTTTCTGAAAATACAGGATAGGGGTCCCCTCTTTGATCTTGAGAAGATCAAGAAATCAGTCACTCAATCATGGGTATGTAGTTGTGGATTAAGTTGTTTTTTTGGAATTCTTATATCTTGTGGGACATTTATTTGGCGCTTGGGGTCCCAATAAAATTTTATAGGGAGATGGAACGAGCTATCTACGAATGCATTGAAATGGGTGCGATCACACCAGCATTAATGCACAAATTCATTGAAAGGATCCTAGTTGAGGTTGATTTCTACTCCACCTCGATTGAATTTGTTATTCTTCTTTCTGTGGATTATCATATCGAGCTGTATAGAAAGAAGTTGATCATGATTTGTGACATGATCTTTTAATTTCTACCAAAATGAAGGGGAAAGATAAAGTTGTGGATGAAGAGGGATTCCAACCAGTCACTCCTCAGAATACCAAGACTTCTCCACCTTTTTATAGGTAGGTTTTACCTGTACAGATTTAAGCACATGATCAGAAGCAGATATTCAACACTATTCCTAAAGATGCTCAGTCAGTGATGATTAGAAAAAAGACCAGGGGAGATCCTCCATTTATTTATTCTCCAAGAAGGTAATCCGATGATCAAGGTGTGATTTCATGTAGAGAAAGGGATGATGATGCTGGTACAGAAATGAAAATGACAACTAAGCTTGCCAATACCACACTGGACTTAGTTCCGGGTAATATTAGTCTTACCTTAGATGATATTCTCATCAGATATAACTGTAAGGATGTGTTCTGAGAGGAATTTGGCAACATCCATGAATCTTGCTTGTTTGAAGTGTACATTAGAGGCCATGTTGAGAAAAAGGAATCACTAGGTATGGTTGATCAGACTACTATCTGGAAAGATCCTAAGCAGTGGCAGAGAGGTAGGCATTTGAGGAATTGGGGTAGCTCTCGAGGAAGTGGTGGTAGAAACAAAAGAAGGTGACGATCATAGATATGTTTTTTGTGGTAGTGTTTTTACTGCTTTTTCACATTTTCATTCCCCCTCTTTCTTTTCATGTGTATTTTCTTTTTTTGAATAAATTTTATGGGGCCATGGGTTTTAACTCATGTCTCACACCATTCTGAGTACAAAAGTATAAAAGTATAAAATTATTTGATACCAACTCATAAAACTTGAATATAACATGTATATATTTTATATCATTTTTGTAATTTAAGCATTTCATCTCACATATATTCACACAACTATAGAACCAAATGATTTAGTGTCTTTGGAGATTAGCTAGAAAAATGTATTATTATAATATATTTCTTCAACATCTCACAAATATGTCTCTAGATAAGTATTCCTTCTAAAAATAATCTTGTATCTGATTCCCTATGGAAATGGAAAAAAAGAGTAGAGAAGAAATATCATATTAAAATTAAAATGAAATCATAATATATTTTTATAAATCATTAAATAAGGACATATAACTTGAAGAGATAAAAAATATACCGTAGAATAATAATTTAAATACATATAACAAAAATTATGAGCCCTAGATAATTACATAAACATGTGGCATAACTTAGAAATGTGAAATAGAAAATGTGACACATACATAATCATATAAATCATATCATATGTCAGGTTTATCTAGTAATACCATCATAACATAGTAGATCAAGAACCACAACCTATTTCTCATAGTTTATTGATCACCATAACTCATATCCTATAATGGATCAAGCATCACAACTCCTTTACCATAGTCGATCAAACATCAAAACTCATTTTCCATTATAGATCGAGCATCACAACTTGTTTCCTATAATAATACATTAGAGGAATATATAGGTCCCACTCATCATATAATGATAAACCATACATATGTGTTCCATATGAAATTAATTATATATAACATTATAAAAACAACCCACAAAAAATGGGATACATACCATTTTCCAATGAAATCAAGAATGAGACAATTTGATACCAAAATCACAATTTTCTAGAAGAATTATATCACATTATAATTACATAGGTACTTGGGGGTACAACTACATAAAACACACATACACACACCGTTAGGGTCAAACCCAATCCATAGCCCCTCAGGGATAGATCAAGAATACCCTCTACTTTATATATATATATATATATATATATATATATATTATATGGGGTAGTTGTGTGCTACCCCCACCATTCACCCCCGCCATGGAGCAGGGTCTTATTTTTCATTCTTCACGTCGGCCGCCACATCTCCATCACCGGCCTATGTTGTTGGGGCCCCAACATCCACACCGCTGCCATTGCACAGTCCTTATGGAGTCGACCTTCATCACCCCCTACCATCAGGTAGGGAAAATACCCACCAAACATGCCATCATAGACCTTGTTCACCGACCCCTCCTGTAGTTAGGGTCACTGCACCACCAATCGCCATCACACGCCCGATCAACGATAATCGCAGAACCCACAAAAAACAAGCACATGGTGCCCATCCTTCCACCATATTCCTCTGTGCCAGATCGATTTAAGATTCCTTTATGAGGTGGTGGCCACTACAGATGTTCTGCAATAGACACCCTTAGCCGACTAACTCACCCCCTCCGAGTCCACCTGTCCCGCATCCATGCCCTGCACAGGAAATATATTATTCTAGAGTCATTTTATGCCAGCCCCATATCAACCCCATGATTAGCCACTAAAAGAGGATAATATTCATTTTTTATATTATGATATTCATGTACTTCATTATTCATAAACACCATTTTTAGTGAATTTTAAAATTTGAACATTATTTTACATTATGATCATAATTATTTATTAAAGTGCACTATTACTTGGTAAATATTTGAACACCTCCTAAAAAAATGATCATCATTTTATTTTCATTATTTATTTTCATGTCTCCCATGATATAATAAACAATTAATTATTTTTTATCACTTGTAAATTCACATTGGAAGACGGCCAAAGTGAATTTTCATACCAACACATTCTGGGAAAAGTAAACTAGAAAATATCCCAATAAAGAGACTATAGTGGACAATATCCAAGAAAAATTATTCTCAAAATTGAACTGAAGATATATCAAATCAATAGGAACATTTAATTAAACAATGTTCCAAGCTAATTCAGATGTTTTAATGGGGTTACAGTCACCCCAAGTTGAAGAAGCAATTCTAGACCAGATTCTAAGGACCAAAAAAACATCCTACCATTTCAACCATATCTTGACATTATAACTTCCATTTTGGATGAAACTTTACAGAAAGTTAGAGGAAATATGGTAATTCATTTTATTCTTCTATGTCCCACTCCAATTCGTCCATCTAGAAGCTCATTTAGGCACCTTTGTTTAGTAGATGCAAGCTGGATGCCATTTCGGCTCAAGGGTGGAAAAGTCCAAATTCCACAAGATTTCCCCCACCCTAGGCCTACCATACTCAAGTGGGAAGACATGTAATATCATGGGATCAACCCATTCCTCTTGAAATTCCTATTTAAGGTAGTTGTGGTGAAGTGGTTAAGCATACTTGGTGCTTTGTTACATTGTAATGTTATGCTGCGATTTTGTTGTCTTGAATTTGTCGTTCACATGTAAGTTGTTCTAATTCATCTTAGTTTCTTAATAAAAGTTATTATTATCCTATTATTCTATTCTTATTCATATCATGTTGATACTATTGCCTAAAATTTTGAATTTATTCACACCAAACCTTGTGAAATTATCACATAATGGTGGAGTGATTGTTATTTCATTGTTTTCCACTTCTTCAATTCCGCCCTAACGAGTATAATTCCCGATTCCATTGAGATTATAGAATCAATTGAGGGATAATCATATTATGAGTTGATCCAAGTGAGTAAAAAGGGGATGTATTGGATGTAATTTTTCACACTATTAATTTCTAATCACTTAATTTAATTGAAAATTTTATTTGACAATTTTAAGACTTCTTCGTCCTTTTTGAATTTTAAGGCCACACGCTTCAAGTGATAATAAAAACCTTTACCTTGGAGTGATAAAAAAATTGATCCTCCAAGTTTATAGGTTATTATTATTAGTGTGTGTAGGTATTAAAATAGGAAGTTATGATGTTGTTTGATCTTCTCAAATAAACCCATCTCAAATATAAGAAATTTAAATAGTCGAAAAAGGAATGCATCCAATCCACTCCAAGTGATAACCTAGGATCAACTCATTATTTTAAATTGAATTCACTGAAATATATTAGTGTTTACTTAAACTCATATAAAATCAACCCAAAATTGGAAACTTAATAGCCAAAAAAATCCATATAATTTACATGTCTGTAGGTTCCTTCTTAGGTCTCTGAGGATTGGACAACCCAAGCTAAACTACAAGTGGCTGCTTAACCCTAAAAACTTGGGTAAATTTGGGTGAGGCCAAATTCTGTCACCATTGCCTAGGAACCAATTAATTCATCTCAACACTCATTATATTCTCCACTATTTCTATTTTCTCACCTAAAATTATCTTATCCTTTTCCCTTCTGTTTTTCACTTTTCTTGGTGCATGTCCGCCTATACCCATGACCAATCAAATCGTCTAGTTAGGGTGGATAGTCTTGTGGTTGGGGAGTTAAGTACACCAAGGGAACTTTTTAAATTATATCCAAATATTCATAATACTCTAAATTCAAAAATTGATCCCATTTCAATGGAGGGTCTTCAAAGAAACCAACTCATAACCTAGGCAAGAACCGGAATGGAAATCCAAATGAGGCAGCCCCAAACTTGGGGAATGTAATCGATCAAACCATGAATGACTACCTCACACCTACCTAGAACAATGAACCCTCTTGAATTAGGAATGATTCACTAGGAGAAGCCCGTTATTTATTCAAACCTCATTTCCTAAACCAACTTCCAACCTTCCACGGGATGGAGTCAGAAATGCCATAACTCCATGTTAAGGAGTTCAACAACAATACTGAAACCATGTGACCACCACATCAACTTGTGTCAGATAAGATGAGTCTATTTAATTTCTCACTAAAGGATCAAGTAAATAATTTGTTAAACAATTTGAGATCTACCTTAATCCACTATTGGGACAAATTACAAAGATAAATCTACAAAAAATACTTCTACCATCAAAAAACAATGTCAGTTAAAAAGAGCATCCAATTTTTTTTTGAAAAAGAAAGGGATTAATTTTATGAAACATGGGAAAGGTTCAAAGATACACTCAACATGATAACCCATCATGTATTTTAAATCCCATAACAAGTTCTAATTTTCTATGAAGGGTTGGTTCCAGAAAATAAACAATTCATTGACTTGATGTGTAATGAAACCTTCAAAAAACAAAGCCCCAAATGATGCTTATGAGTATATAGAAGGATTGACCGAATAAAATCAAACATGGGGAACATCACCTTACTATGAGAAGCCACCCAAATATGGTGGAATTCACACTCTTAGGGATGAATAAAGTCTCAGGACAGAACTTGTTGCACTCACTAGGAAGGTCAAGGAGATCGAACTTAGGAAGGTCCATAAAATTCAAACTGTTGACCCTATTTTCACAATTTGTGAAAAACATGACCACAAGACTGAAAACTTCCCAACCATACCTTCCATTAAAGATGTTATTTTAGGAGGACCACCAGTGGAGGTCAATGCTTTGAACTTAAAAAATACACAATACCAAAACACCATCAATCCAAGATATAATGACTATCCAAGATTCCATTGGAAAGATAACTAGCAACCCATCCAACAACCTAGTCACCCACAAGGACTAAAACCATATCCTCCAATTTTTTTTACAAACCATATCTAGTTCCAAACAAAACTAGTCCAATACCAACATCCTCTTATCCAATACCAACAACCCATCCAGAAACCCATTAAATAACCAATCCAACAACCAAAGTATCCTCTTGGGATAAACCAACCATCACAAGACCCTACCCAATCTATCCCTCTCCCAATACATAAGTAGTTTCATAAACAAATGTAGAAAATGAACTAAAAATTATCATCCCTTAAACATGAACTAAAAACCATTAAAACTGGGAAGGAACCCATGCCTACTCAAGTGGTCCCATCCTTAACCTTAAGGGAAGAATCCAGTTACACACAACCCTCTCATGAACAACTAAAATCAAAAACTATTTTAAAAAGTGGGAAATCCATAGATAAACATTAAAAAACCATTATAAAACCATTAAAAGGTTAAAAAACACATGAAAATGGTGAATAACCACCCACATATTCTGAAAAACCCAAGGAGAATGTGAATGAACCACAACAACACCAAACACTCAAACAACCTACTCTATTCCCTTAATAAATGAGAGGAAAATCTAAGCCATAAATGAATGAAACTTTGAGGGAAATCTTCTCTTAGTTTAAGTTGAACATTCCCCTTCTCGATGAAATCCAAACCATTCCTACCTACTCAAAGTACCTTAAGTACTTGTGCACTTTTAAAAGAAAATTTTCAAATAAAAACCAAGTCCTTTTGGATACTAATGTGAGTACCACCATTCAAGGGAACATTCCTAATTTTTTTTAAAGATCGATGATATCCATACATTAATATTTATTTAGGAGATAAAAAAGTTTTAAAATCCCTTTTTGATTTATGATCTAGTGTGAACCTCATTCCACATTCCATGTATTGTCAATTAGGGATTGAAGAACTCCAACTGACATTTGTCACTCTTTAACTTGATGATCATAGTGTTCGATTTCTTAAGGGAATATTAAAGGATGTTTTGGTGAAATTTTAAAATTTCATTTACCCTGATTACTTCATTGTCCTTGACAATCAACCAAGATCAGGACCTAGGGAGAAAACCCCCATCATCCTTGGCCATCCATTCTTGGAAAAAATCAACTCATTCATCCAAGTAAGGAATGGGAACATGATAATAACCTTCAGAAACATGAGTATTGATCTAAACATCTAAAATTAAAGTTCTCAAATTGGGTATTATGAAGAGATACACGAGGTAAATTGGATTGGTAGTGAAGTATAGGAACATCAAGGAATTATTAAAGGATGTTTAAGTCAAGAAGATATTTATTTCATTAATTCACATGAGGGAAATTTGATTCCTTGTCTTGAATGTCTTTCAGATAGCTCATTTTATGATTTTATTGTATCACCAATCAATGATAACATTGTTGAAATCAATAACATTGAGTTCATACCCATTCATGGCACTGATCTGGACAATTTAGTGGATGAAAATTCTATTCACAAGGAACTAATTCTATCAAGAAATCTGGATAAAGAAACAATGTTCAATACAAATTCCCATCATTATTTTGAAAGTGATAACCAATATGATCTAAAATTTAAGGTACTACCATCATCAATCATGTATGCATTGTTAGGGGAAAATTGATCATTTCCTGTTGTCATTTCTTCTTCTCTTGAATCCAATCAATAGGTGATGCCTTTGGATTTCCTAATAAATCATAAAAAAGAAATTGGATAGACCATTTTTGATATTACTGGGATTATCCCAATCATTGTAACTCAATGGGTTATTCTTGAATCTGAATCCAAACCATGTCATAAACCTCAATGAAGACTCAATCCCAATCTTATGTACTTGGTAAAGAAAGAACTTCTTAAGTTTTTGAAAGTGGGTATCATCTACCCTATTGCTGAGAGTGAGTGGGTAAGCCCAATTCAAGTTGTCCCAAAGAATGTTGGAATCACTGTGATCACCAATGAGGATGGTGACCTTCTCCCCACAAGGGTTATTAGTGGATGGAGAGTCTGCATTGACTATAGGAAGCTCAACTCATATACCAAGAAATGCCATTTACTCTCTTTCCTTTTATAGATCAAGTCCTCAAGCTAGTGGAGAGTCATAAATTCTACTTATTCCTAGATAGATTCTCATGGTATAATCAAATAGAGGTCTCCCTAGAGGATTAAGGGAAAACAACCTTAATTTTCCATTTGACACTTTTTCCTTCAAGCACATGCCCTTTGTGTTATGTAATGCCCCTAGTAGTTTCTCGGACATGGTGGAAGATTGTTAAGAGGTTTTTATATATGACTTATAAATCATTGGGGATACATTTTATGGATTCATTATAAATTTTAAAAGGGTTTTTTCAAGTTGCAAGGATAAGAATATCATCCTAAACTAAAAAAAAACACCATTTCATGTTAGTGGAAGGACTTGTTCTAGGCCATCTGGTCTCTGGTAGGGGGATTGAATTTGATAAATATAAGGTAGATATAATTATTAAACTTTCCTCTCCTAAAACTATCAATTAATTGAGGCCCTTCTTAGGACATGCTGGTTTCTATAGAAGGTTCATTGGGAATTTCAGCTCTATTTCTCGACCACTTTGTGCTCTGTTGGTGAAAAATGCTCCATTTTTATGAACATAAATCTATGAGGAATCATTATTTACACTCAAGTTAGCTCTTATCTCTCCACCCATCATGATATCTCCCAATTGGAAACTTTCATTTGAGATCATGTGTGATGCGAGTGACTACACTGTAGGAGCAGTATTAGGACAATAGTGTGAGAAAATTCCATGTGTTATTGCTTACACGAGAAAATATTTAAATAATGCACAAATAAACTACACCACCACTAAGAAAGAGTTGATTTCTATTTCCTTTTCCTTATAGAAATTAAGTTTCTATCTCTTAGGATCACCCATCATTGTATTCACTGACCATTCAGATTAGAAATACCTTTTATAAAAATAAGATGCCAAGGTTAGATTGATTAGGTGGGTCCTTCTTCTTCAAGGGTTTGATTTAACCATTAAGGATAAAAGGGTGTTGAAAATTTTGTAGTTGATCATCTCTATAGTATGTAATTCAAAGAAAAATCACATCACATTTCTATATCTAATTAATTTTCTGATGAGCACCTCTATTCGTTGAGTGATTGCCCATGGTATGTTGACATAGCAAACCATTTGGTGAAAAATGACATTCCAAAATTCCTTGAGACCAAAGATAATAAGAAATTGTTTTTTGATTTCAAACACTATGTGTTTGATGATCCATACCTCTTCAAGTTTTTTCATGATCAAATCATTAGGAGATGTATTCCAGAGTTTGAGAAAGAGTCTATTCTAAAATTATATCATGGAGAGGAATGTGGAGGCCACTTTTCAACAAAGAAAAATATTATAAAGGTCCTCCAAATTGGTTTCTACTGGCCTAACCTCACTAAGGATTCCTACCAATTCTGCCAATGTTGTCCTCAATGTCAAAAAATTAGGATCCATTACCAAAAAGAATCAATGCCCCTCAATCCCATTCTAGTCATTGAAATCTTTGATTTTTGGGGAATTGATTTCATAAGACCCTTCCAAAACTCTAGGTGATATCTATACATACTCTTAGAGGTTGATTATGTCTCAAAATGGGTAGAGGAAATTCCCACCAAGTCTAATGACCATCATGTTTTGATCCAATTTCTAAAAGAGCAAATATTTTTTCAATTTGGAACTCCTAGGGCTATAATCAGTGATTGAGGAACCCATTTCTACAACCATACATTCTCTTCACTCATGTATAAATATGGGATTTCTCACAAAGTTTCAATAGCCTACCATCCTAAAACCAATGGTCAAGCTGGGTTGGAAAATAGAGAGATTAAGAAAATTCTTCAAAAAACTTTCAATACCTCAAGGAAAGATTGGTCTGAGAAACTCTTGGATTCCCTTTGGGAATATTGTACTACATTTAAAACCATCCTAGGAATTTCCCCATATAGGTTGGTTTATGGAAAATCATGCCATTTACCTATTGAAATTGAACACAAGGCCTTTTGGGAAATCAAACAAATGAACTTTAACATTTCTTTGGCTGAAGAAAATAGTAAATTAGACCTTGATGAACTTGAGTAACTTAGGATGGGGGATTCTGAAAATTCAAGGATAAATAAATCTAGAGTTCAAACCTACCAATATAGGAATCTCAAAGTCATACACTTTTCACCAGATTTTTTTTCTCTTGTATAGTTCAAAACTTCATTTACACCCGGCAAAGTTAAGGTCTAGATGGTCATGTCCATACATAGTACATCATGTGTACACTCATGGGGAAGTAGAGATTCAGGATCCCACTAGTGATCATGCCTTAAAAGTAAATGGTCATAGGTTAAAACCATTCATTGAATCATTCAATAAACAAGAAACAATATAGGAGTTAACTGATCTAACCTATGAACCCAAAAAAATTTGATAGATTTAGGGTCAAAGTCGATCTAACGACTTTAAACTAAGTGATTTTTAGAGGAAACCTAGCATCAACATGGCTTTTATTTTATTTAATAACTTTTTTTTGTGTATTTTTCTATAAAAAATAAATTTCAATATATATATATATATATAATATTTTCAACTCATTATCTTTATTTTTTATTCTTATTTTATTTTTTTTTTCATTTTTTTGTTCTTCTATGTAATATATATTTTATTTTATGTGATATATATATATATTTATATTTATATTTTAAAAAATATGAAAAAAAGTATTTATATTTTTATGCAAAAATTTTCCTAGCATGTCAAAGGCGGGCACGACAGGACTCAAACCTGCAACCTTTGGGAAAGAGTTGCACATGCCTTCCACTGACCTACAAGACATACTGCTTTCCACATATTCTTTTTAAATATTTATACTAATTATATATATATATATATATATCTATGTGTGTGTGTGTGTGTGTGTGTGAAAAATGGCAAGCCATAGTTCAAGGTGAAAAAACCTCCATGGGACTCGAACCCGTGACCTCGGGGTGATAACTGACCTACCACCTGCACTGCACACATCATCCACACACACACACACACACACATATTTAATAGTGTTTATATATATATATATTTGTATATATATGTAATATATATATATATATATATTATACCTTGAGTCTATGTTAAGTATGCAAAATTTAACTGGTGTGTTTTTTTCCTTTCCTTTTGTTTTTGTTTATTTTTTTAAAGGGACCTCAAGGGGTTTCTGTAGTGTTATAATTGTGTGGTGTTTGAGATTCAAGGGATTCTAATATTGATGGATTTTTAGGAGAATAACAGGTGTACAAACATAAACTATTATCACTGTTGAGGATTCTCCGAGTGACATGGAGGTTAATGGATTAAATGGGAGCTACACAAACTTCAACTTCAATCACCAGGTGAATTCATTCCATGATTCTCATTTTCAAATTCCTTTTTGAACTCCTTTTCTCTACCTATATCCCCTTATAAAATTTCTTTCCTTTAAACACTGGGAACAATGTTATTTTAAGTTGGGGGGAGGGGGAGGTGAAATAAAAATTGATTTTTTACCAAAAAAAATTAAAAATTAATTTTTTTTGAAATAAAAATAATGCATGGAAGGAAACAATCCTTAAACCCAGAATATGATCATACAAATTTCATGCTTTGAAATTAAATATTAAATAAATTTTCATTCCTTGATTCTGATTTCAATGCAGGTTTATGTTTATAAGCATAGATTTTAGAAAGTTCGGTTGTCCAGTTTGATTTTCACCATTTATATTTTCATCCATTAAAAAAAACAAATAATGAAAATCCTTTTGATTTTGGGGTATTAGTTTGAGTTCTTGGGGTCTGATTATAAATGGAATATGTTTGGTAATCATTTTAATTTTAACATGAGTATTCAAAAAAGATAAAAAAATTCAATTGCGCGTAGAGCAATAGATTAATCTAATGTGTGGATTTCGACATTTGGGGATTGTGCGTAGAGAAATAATGAATTTGTTTTTGATTGAGTAAACTCAAGATGATGTCTGAGTAGATGGGATTCACTTGGAGCCCTAAGGTCTTTGAGCCTGAGAGTCATCAACAAAGTCTCACTATATGGGTTGACTCTATGGAGTTCAATTTCAATTATCATAGAAAAATTGAGAAAAAAAAACAAACATAAAAAAATAAATGAATAATTATATTAATATTAAAATGTGATTCACCTAGTGCTTCCATATTTTCTCTCTTGAATAAAGATGAACCCCCATGTCCATTGTGACACACAACACTTCATCATGCTTAATTGAAATTAGATGAAATATGGTGTTGAATTTGAACAAAGGAATGTGATTGGGATTGTAATATGCCTCTGGAAATAGATTTTTTTAATGAATTTGATGGGTTTCATAATTTTTTGGTATGAGGTATTTGGGTGAGAAATTTGTATTAAAATATTTTTGGAAATGGGAATTCGAATTTCATATTTTTGAGATATATTTTGCTCAGGACTAGAAAAAATAAAGTTGGGGGGTGTGATTAGACACTTAAAGAGGATAATATTAATTTTTTATATTATAATATTAATGTACTTCATTATTCATAAACACTATTTTTAGTGCATTTTTACAATTTGAACATTATTTCACATTATGATTGTAATTCTTTTTAAAAGTGCACTATTACTTGGTACATATTTGAACACATACTAAAACACAAAATGGTCATTATTTTATTTTCATATTTTATTTTATAGTCTCCCATTATATAATAAACAATTCATTTTTTTGGATCATTTTTAAATTCACATTGGAAGATGACCAAAGAGGACTTTCATGCCAACACATTCTGGGAAAAGTAAACTGGAAAACAACCCAATAAAGAGACAGTAGAGACTAATATCCAAGACCAATGATTCTAAAAATCTGACTTAATATATATTAAATCAATTGGAACATTTCATTAAATATTTATCCAAGCTAATTCGGATGTTTTAATGGAGTTACATGCAACCCAAGTTGAAGAAGAAATTTTGGACCAAATTCTGTGGCCCAGAAAAACATCCCACCATTTTGACCATATCTCGAAATTAAAAATCCATTTGGAATGAAACTTTACATACCGTTAGGTGAAATAATTTTATTAATTGTATTATTCTATGTACCACTCCAATTCAGCAATATAGAAGCTCATTTAGGCGCCTCTGTTTGGTGGATGCAAGCTGGATGCCATTTCGGCTCAAGGGTGGAAAAGTCCAAATTTCACAAGCTTTCCACCACCCTAGACCTACCATAATCAAGTGGGAATACATGTACTATTGGGTAATATAACCATGCCTATTTAAATTACTATTTAAGGTAGTGGTGGTGAAGTAGTTAAGAATATTTTGTGCATTGTTACATTGTAATGTTATCCAGTGATTTTGTCATCTTGAGTTTGTCTTTCACATGTAAGTTGTTCTAATTCATATTAGTTTATTAATAAAAGTTATTATTATTCTATTATTATATTATTATTTATATAAATTTGATACCATTTTCTCAAAGTGTGAATTTATTCACACCAATCCTTGTGAAATTATCACACAACGGTGGAGTGATCGTTATTTCATTGTTTTTCACTTCTTCAATTCCGCCCTCAGGAGTCTACTTCCCGCTTCCACTGAGATCATAGAATTAATGGAGGAAAAATACACTTATGGGTTGATAAAAGAGAGTATAAAGGGTCTGTATTGGATGTAATTTTTCACTATATTAATTTCTAATAACTTATTTTAATTGATAATTTCATTTGATAATTTTAAAACTTGTTCGCTCTTTTTGAATTTTAAGGCTACACACTTCAAGTTCTAATAAGAACCTTTACCTTGGAGTGCTCAAAAATTTGATCCTCTAAGTGTATAGGTGATTAGTATTAGGGTTTGTAGGTATTAAACCAGGAAGTGATGATGTTTTTTGATCTTATTAATTGAACTCATCTCAAATATAAGAAATTGAAATAGTCAAAAAATGAATGCTTCCAATCCACCCCAAGTGATAACCTATGATCAACTCATTATTTTAAATTGAATTTACTAAAGTCTCTTAGTTCAATTAAACCCATATAAAATCAACCCAAAATTTTCCAATTCATAGTAAAAAATAATCCATAGAATGTATGTGTGTGTAGGTTCCTTCTTAGGTATCTGAGGATACTAAAACCGAAGCTAAACTACAAGCGACCGCTTAACACTAAAAACTTGGGAAAATTTGGGTGAGGCCAAATTTTAGTGCCGTTGATGGGGAACCAATTAAGTCATATCAACAACCATTATATTCTCCCAAATTTATCTTTTCTCACCTCATATTATCTTATATTTTCCCTTTTATTTTGTTTTTCACTTTTCTCGGTGCATGTCCGCCTATAACTATGACAAAAAAACTATCTAGTTAGGGTGGATAGTATTGGGGTTGGGTATTCAAGTACACCAAGGGAACTTTTTTACAATAGATCCAAATATTACTAATACTTTGGATTCAAAAATTGATCCCATTTCAATAGATTATCTTCAAAGAAACCAACTCATAAACCCATGTGAGAACTAGAATGGAAATCCAAATTAGACAGCCCCAAACTTGGGGAATGTAGTCGATCAAACCATAAATGATTAAGTCACACCTGCCTGTACCAATGAAACCTATTACATTAGGAATTCTTCCCTAGGATAATCCCATTATGTATTCAAACCTCATGTCCCAAACCACATTCTAACCATCCACAGGATGGAGTCGGAAATTCCATACCTTCATGTTAAGGAGTTCAACAACATTTTTGAAACCATGTGCCCACCACATCAACTTGAGTTAGCTAAGATGATGATATTTCCTTTCTCACTAAAGGATCAAGAAAATAATTTGTTAAAAAATTTGAGACCCGACTCAATCCACTCCCAGGACCAATTGAAAAGATAATTCTATAAAAAATACTTCCCCCCACCACAAAACAATTTCACTTAAAAAGAGAAACCAATTTTTTTTGAAAAAGAAGGGGAATCATTTTATGAAACAAGGGAATGGTTCAAAGACACACTCAACATGGTACCTCATCATGTATTTTTAATCCCAAAACAAGTTTTAATTTTCTATGAAGTGTTGGTTCTGGGGAAAAAACAATTTATTGACATGATGTGTAATGGAACCTTAAAAAACAAATCACCAAATGATGCTTAAGAGTATCTAGAAGACTGGACAAACAAAACCAAACATGGGGAACATCACCTTACTATGAGAATCCACCCAAATATTGTAGAATTCACACACTTAGGTATGGATAAAGTATCATGACAAAACTTGCTGCACTCATTAGTAAGGTTTAGGAGATCAATATTAGGATGGTCCATAAAATTCAAAATGTTGACCCTGTTTCACAATTTGTGACAAGCATGACCATATGATAGACAACTTCCCAACCATACCTTCCATTAAAGATGTTATTTTAGGAGGACCCCCAGTGGAGGTCAATGCTCTAAAATTTCATAATACATAGTACCAAAACACTTTCAACCCAAGATACAATGACTATCCAAGACTCCGTTGGAAAGATAACCAACAACCCATCCAACAACCTAGTCATCCACAAAGGTCCAAACCCATACCATCCACAAAATTTTGAAAAAAATAACTAGTTCCAACCACAACCAGTCCAATACCACATCCTCCTATCCAATACCAACAACCCAACCAAAAACCCATCCAAAAACCCATTCAACAACCAATCCAACAACCAAAGTATCCTCTAGGGATAAACCAACCAACACAAGCTCCTACCCAATCTATCCCTCTCTAAATCCTTGATAAGTTGTGTAAACAAATGGAGAAAATGAACTCAGAAGTCTCATCACTTAAACATGAACTAAAAAACATTAAAACTGGGAAGGAACCCATGCCTACTGAGGAGGTCTCATCCTCAACCTTAAGGGGAGAATCCAGTTACACACAACCCTCTCATGAACAACTAAAAGCAGTGGCTATTTTAAGAAGTGGGAAATCCATAGAGAAACCCGAAAAAACCATTATAAAACCATTAAAAGCTTTAATAACACATGAAAATTATGAAGAAACACCCAAAGATTCTGAAAAAACCAATGATAATGTGAATGAACCAAAACCACACTAAACAATCAAAAAACCCACTCCCTTTTATCAATGAATGAGAGGAAAATATAAACTAGAAATGAATGAATCTTTCAGGGAAATATTCTCTCAGGTTGAGTTGAACATTCCCCTTCTTGATATAATCCAAACCATTCCTACCTACTCAAAGTACCTTCAAGAATTTTTCACTTTTAAAAGAAAAATTTCACATAAAAACAATGTCCTTTTGGATGATAATATGAATAACACCATTCAAGGGACCATTCCTCCAAAGCTGAAAGATCCAAGATGTCCATAAATTAATGATGAGTTAGGAGAGAACAATGTTTTCAAAGGCCTTTTTGATTTAGGATCTAGTGTGAACCTCATTCCATATGCCATGTATTGTCAGTTAGGGATTGAAGAACTCCAACCCACATCTATCACTCTTCAACTTATTGATCGTAGTGTTCGAGTAACTAAGGGAATATTAAAGAATGTTTTGGAGAAAGATGAAAATTTAATTTACCCTTTCGAATTCGTTTTCCTTGAAAATCACCCAAGATTATGTCCTAGGGAGAAAAACCCCATAATCCTTGGTTTTCCATTCTTAGTAATTATCAACTCAGTCATCTGAGTTAGGAATGGGAACATGAAAATAACCTTCGGAAACATGGGTCCTAATATAAAAATCTATAATGAAAAATATCAAATTGGGGATGATTAAAAGATCCATGAGGTAAATTGGATTGGTAGTGAAGTATAGGAACATCAAAAAATTATTGAAGGATGTTTAAGTTAAGAATAGATTGATTTAATCCATTCACATGAGGGAAATTTGTCTCCTTGGCTTGAATCTATTTCAGATATCTCATTTGATGATTTTATCGAATCTCCAATCAATGATACTATTGGTGAAATCCATAACATTGAGTCCATACCCATTCATGGAACTGATTTGGAAAATTTATTAGATGAATATATATTTACAAGGAAATAATTCTATCAATAAATATGGATAAAGAAACTGAGTTCAATACAAAGCCCTATCCTTCTTTTGAAAGTGATAACCAATCTGATCTCAAATTTAAGGTTCTAACTTCATCACTTAGGTATTTATTCCTAGGGGGAAATCAAGCCTTTCCTATTTTCATTTATTCCTAACTTGAATCCAATCAAAATATGATGCTTCTATATTTCCTAAGAAAGAATAATAAAGCAATTGGATGGACCCTTTATGATATTCCTGGGATTATCCCACTCATTGGAACTCATAGGATTGTTCTTGAATCTGAATCCAAACCATGTCATAAACCTCAATGGAGACTCAATCCCAATCTTATGGATAAGGTAAGGAAAGAACTTCTTAAGTTATTTAAAGAAAGTATCATCTACCCATTTGTTGAGAGTGAGTGGGTAAGCCCAATTCAAGTTGTCCCAAAGAAAGCTAGAATCACTGTGATCACCAATGAGGATGGTGACCTTATCCCCACAAGGTTCAGTAGTGGATGGAGAGTCTGCATTGACTACAGGAAGCTCAAATCATGTACCAAGAAAGACCATTTCCCCTTTCCCTTTATTGATCAAGTCCTTGAGTGAGCGGTGGGTCATCAATTCTAATGCTTCCTAGATAGATTCTCAGGGTATAATAAAATTGAAGTCTCCCTAGAGGATCAAGGAAAAAAACAATTCAATTCTCCATTCGACACTTTTTCCTTCAAGCGCATGCCCTTTGGGTTATGTAATGCCCCTGGAACCTTCTCGAACATGGTGGGGGATTTTTTAGAAGTCTTTATGGATAAATTACCAATATTTGGGGATACTTTTGATGGATGACTTATAAATGTTGAAAGGTTTTGGACAAGATGCAAGGATAATAATCTCATCCTAAATTGGAAAAAATTCCATTTAATGCTAATAAAAGGACTTTTTATAGGCCATATGGTCTCTAGTAGAGGGATTAAAGTTGATAAAGATAAGGTCGATATCATTAATCACCTTCCCTCTCCAAAAACTATCAAGGAAGTGAGGTCCTTCTTAGGACATTATGGTTTCTATAGAAGGTTCATTAGGAATTTCAGCTCTATTTCTCAACCACTTTGTGCTCTGTTGGTGAAAGATGCTCCATTTTTATAGACAGAAAGCTATAAGAAATAATTATCTATAATCAAGCCAGATCTTATCTATCTAACTATTATGAAATATCCTAATTGAAACTTCAGTTTGAGCTCATGTGTGATGAGAGTGACTATGCTATAGGAGCGGTATTAGGACGCCAGTGTTAGAAAACTCCATGTGTTAACAACACTCTTGTAATCAACCCACTTGGATTAAAAAATATGTACTTGTAATGTTGTATAATACAAATCCCATATTTTTTTGATGATGAAAAAGTTTGACATATTCACATAAATTTGATTTATGACCTTAGTACAAGAAAAATGCATCACTTCAACCACAAGTGCAACTTCACTATTTTTCACGGTACTTTATTTATCTTGTTCATTTGTATAGAATGTACAAACATTAATTACATAACCATTGTAAGTTAATACATACAAAATTGGTCATATTTATATCCATCAAAGTCATTCTAAAATTGAATCATGATTTTCATCTAATTAATTAAAAATATGGTCTCGAAACCATATTATAAACTATTAATTATGTGTATTTAATATCTAGATTTTAGCCCTTGATGGATTCAAATGCCTAAAAATTTATTTTTGGGTTTCAAAATATGGTCTAACCTCTAAAATGTTACAAAAAATGTAAAGGTGGGATTGCTCCTGGTCTGTAATATTGATTATGACAATATCTTTTCCAAAAATTCTTTTACCCACAAGCCTCCCATTGTGATGAGATTTCAGTAAACCAATACTTTCTACACTGGATAGTTAGTCAGTATAGAATTCAATGGATTATTTAAAAATATATTACTCTTCAATACAACCCTATAGATGACTTTGATTTTTGACACAATTTTTCAAAATATTCACATACCATTCAATGGGGTACATCCATATATAATGTACATGACCACATAGTTAAATATCTCTCTCCAAGTGAACCATCAAGTGAACCATCATATCAAATAATGCTGGTGGGAAGAACATTTCCAATTCATATAATATGATGGTAATTTCCTTTTCCATAGTTGGAAATTTCACAGGGTCTATAAATTTTCTTCATATAGCTTTGAAAAATAAACAGAGTTTGGTTAATGTATGATAGACATTCTTAGAAAAAATGCAACGTAAAGCTACAAGAATTATATCTTGCATCCAAACATGATAGTCCTATGATTTCAAAACCTTTAACTTTAAATTAGTCATTGAAATGATGTTATTGATATTCAATGAATACCCCTATGGAACCTTTACATCATTAAAGAATTTTAAAAATAGACATATCTCATACTTGGAAAGAGAATAAGAAGATGGAGGAAGAAAAGTTCATTTTCGACCTTCACTAGTGTAAACTCTTCCTGTATTCCCATATCAATCATGTAAAACCTAGCCTTAATTCCATAATTTGTTTTACTGGGTTTATTTAGTAATGTGTCAATGACACAATCACATACATTTTTTTCAACATGCATAACATCAAGAAAATGTCCGACATACAAACAATTCTAGTATAGTAATTCAAAAAAAAACTAATCTCTTTTTCTAACAAGTTTTCATAAAGTTTTTCAAAAAAGGTTTACCAAAAGCGGTGTCTATATCTTTTACTTTATCAAACATTTTATCACCTGTTAGTGGAGACAATGTTGTACATTCTTCTGAACTTCCATTGAATGATGTCACCCAAGATTGGTACTTATGTTGTCGGTGTAGAAATCTGCAATATCCTAGAAACATAGTCTTCAATGACTGTTTCAATCTAATTGACTATGTACCTTTTTTCACAAATGGGATACCCTTTTGATACTTTAATTCTATATACAAACAAATTTTTATAAGTAAGAAATTCATTTATCATCCTGTACAATATGGATCTCAATGTGAAATATTCATTTATGTAAGAATCATACAATGTAACACCTGAATCCCACAATAATTTCAAATCTTCGATCAATATAGCCAAATAAACATCAATATCATTACCTATTTGTTTTGGTCCTAATATAAGCATATATAACACAATGTATTTTCATTTCATGCATAACCACAGTGATAAGTTGTAATTTACCAACATAACTGGCCATGTACTGTGAGTGTTTCTTTGAAAACCAAAGGATTCACTTCATCTGTAGATAATGCAAGATGAATGTTTCCCATCTCATTTCCAAATTCAGAATACTCATGATTAATTCTCTTCTAATAAGGAGAGTCTTTCGAGTGATGAAGTTCCCCATATTTATTTATTATATCTATGTTCTATGTTAATTTCGTTATAGTATCCCCACTTCCATATAGGTTCCTAAACCTTGGAATGATTGGAAAGTACCATAAAAATTTCGTAGGACCTGATTCATATTTCTTGTATTAAGAAGCAAAACACTTTGGACATTCTTTAAGAGATTTATGGTCCTTGAAAAACAGTATGCAATCATTTGGATAGGCATTCATTCTTTCAGAGACCACACCCATTGAACGTAGTATTCATTTAGTGTTATATGTTTGGCTAGGGAGTTCATTGTCTTCTAGGATCATATCATTCAAGAGAATAAGTAGTTCAGTAAAAATGGTGTCACTCCATCCATTGATAGATTTTAAATTATATAGATTCATTATGAATGAAAATGCGGTATATTTAGTGAAACCAACATACAATGACATATTTTCACAACTCTTTAACTTCTCAAACAATTTTGGATAATCAGGAAGTTCATATTCAACTTTCATTGTCATTTCCACAATAAAAACTTCATCATAATTCACACCTATAATCACATACTCAATATAGTCTTCTTCATTTTCTATAATTGTAATCATATCAGATGATCCATAAAATGAAGTGTTATCCAAGTCAGTAGCTACATTCACTTTTCCCCAAGTTTATTCCAACATTTATAACTTCAATCAATTATGTGATAGATTAAGTGTTCTTCCAAATCCAATGGACTAATTATTCTTGAGTAACAATAATGGAAACACGGATAAAGGATTTGAGAAGGGTCATATGCATGATCTTTTACAAACTTGATGAACTCTTTCACCCCATCTTCATAATATTTTTTCATACAATTCACATCCATATATTATCTATTCATATCCATCCTATTTTATTTGGTAATATTAGTATTTAAAAAAATAAATACATAAAATATGTTCAATTAAAGATGGATATCATGAATTTATTGAAAGAAAATGAAAATATTGAAAAATGGTTTATAATCCCACATGATCAAAAAAAATTATTAAAGGAAATTTATAAATATAATAGAGAATATTTAAGGTAGAATAAATGAGTCAATAAAATATTAAATGATAGAACTATCATAATGAAGGATTAGTGATCAATTGATAATTTATTTCATATTTTTAATGATAAAAACTCTTTTTTGTATGTGTATAAATGTAGTATAAAATCACATTTACATTATAAAAAATCGATGAAATACAATGTAATAATGGAAAAAATAAAAGATATATTATTTGAAAACCCTTTTCATAATAGAAAATATGACTATTGAATATAATAATGGTTTCATAAATAAAAAATAAATTATTATATTTTTTAAAATATTTTCAACACTAACATTAAATTTATGAAAGTATAAAAGTATTAAACTATTGATAAATTGGAAAAAGTATATAGTTATAAAAGTATAAATTAAAAATGTGTATATATTTATATTAGTATATAAAATTATAGAAATATATATAAGTATAAAATTATATATAATTTATAAATAAATATATATTTTAAAGAAATATACATAATTTTTAAATATATATAAATTTATAAAACTATATAAAAGTACATATATTTTATAAAATAATACATACTTTATAAAAGTATATAGTTTTAAAAATTTATAAAAGTGTAAAATTATAATATATAAATGTAAAATTTATGAAAGTATAAAAAACAATGAGGAATAAATTGTGTGAGCTTGAGGGTTTCTCTCAATACAGTTACGACGTATAGGTTTCCTAAGTGTGATGACCATCGATCTCAGTTTCAATTTCAACCCAATTAAGGTGTTTGTTGGCCCTTATAAGAATATTGAGGCTTTGGTTCCCTTTAATCTAGTGGTTGATTATGTATTAAAATGGGTGGAGGCCATTCCCACCAAGTCCAACAACCATCATGTTGTGATCCGATCTCTGAAAGAGCATATATTTTCTCGATTTGGAATTCCTAGGGCTATAATCAGTGATCGAGGAACCCATTTATGAAACCATCCATTATCTTCACTCATTTCTAAGTATGGGATTTCCCACAAAGTTTTAATAGTGTACCATCCTCAAACCAATGATCAAGTTGAGTTGGAAAATAGGGATATTAAGCAAATTCTTGAAAAAACTGTCAATCCCTCAGGGAAAGATTGGTATGAGAAACTCTTGGATGCCCTTTGGGCACATCGTTTTTCATTCAAAACCATCCCAAGAATGTCACCATATAGGTTGGATTATCTAAATCATTCCATTTACCTGTTGAAATTGAAATCAAGGTCTTTTGGGCAATCAAAAAAATGAACTTTTACATTTATTTGGCCGAAGAAAAGAGGAAATTAGACCTTAATGAAGTTGAGGAACTTAGGATGGAGGCTTATAAAAATTCAAGGATAAATAAATCTATAGTTCAAGACTAACAATCTAGGAATATCAAAGTCAAACACTTTGAACCAGTAAAATTTATGCTCTTGTATAGTTCAAAACTTCATTTACACCGAAGAAAGTTAAGGTCTAGATGGTTAGGTCCATACATAGTGCATTATGTGTACCCTCATAGGGCATTATAGATTTAGGATCCCACTAGTGGTCATGTATTAAAAGTTAATGGTCATAGGTTAAAACCATTCCTTGAATCAGTCAATAAACAAGAAACAAAGAAGGAGTTAAGTGATCCAACCTGTGAACCAGAAAAAATTTGATAGATTTAGGGTCCAAGTCGAGCTAATGACTTTAAACTAAGCGCTTTTTGGGCGGCAACCCAACATCAACATGAATTTTATTTTATTTTATTATTATTTTTGTGTATTTTTGTTTGAAAAAATAAATTTCATATATATATATATATAAATATAATATTTTGAACTATTTTATCTCTTTTTCTTCTTCTTTTATTTTGTTTTATTTTTATTTTTTTCATCATTTTTGTTATTTTATGTAATATATATTTTATTTTATGTGATATATATATATTTATATTTATATTTTAAAAAAATAGGAAAAAGAAAAGAAATATTTATATTTTTATGATTTTTTTGCCTTGCATGTCAAAGGCGGGCACGACGGGGCTCGAACTCGCAACCTTTAGGAAAGAGTCACACACGCCTTCCACTGACCTATGAGACATAATACTTCCCACTGCTTCTTTTTAAATATTTATACTAATATTATATATATATATATATGAAAAAAAGGGCAAGTCGTTGTTCAGGGCGAAAAAACCCCCGTGAGACTCGAACCCGCGACCTCGAGGTGATAATGGAGTGAACCTTCGACTGACCTATGACCTTCCATGCACACATCATATGTATATATATATACCTCGAGTCTGTGTTAAGTATGAAAAATTTAACAGGTGGGTTTTTTTCCTTTCCTTTTATTTTTGTTTATTTTTTTTAAAGGGACCTCAAGGGGTTCCCACAGTGTTCTAATTGTGTGGTGTTTAAGATTCAGGGGATACCGAGATTGATGAATTTTTAAGAAAATCACAGGTGTATAAACATAAACTATCATCACTGATGAGGCTTCTTTGAGTGACATGAAGATCAAGGGATTAAATGGGAAAAACACAAACTCCAACTTCAACTACCAGGTGACTTCATTCCATGATTCTAATTTTCAAATTCCTTTTTGAACTCCTCTTATCTACCTCTATCCCCTTATAAATTTTCTTTTATTTAAACATTGGGGAAAATGTTATTTTAAGTTTTAGGGGGGTGAAATAAAAATTGATTTTTTGTGAAAAAAAAATTTAAAAAGTTTTGAAATAAAAAAAATGCATTGAAGGCAAAATTCCTTAAACCTTCAACATGATAATACAAATTGAACACTTTGAAATTGAATATTATTATTTTTTCATTACTTGATTCTGATTTTAATGTAAGTTTATGTTAATGATCATATATTTTAGAAAGTACGTTTGTACAATGTGGGTTTTCACCATTTTATATTTTCATCCGTTAAAAAAACACACAACACACGTACTTTTGACTGTGGGGAATTATTTTGAGTTCTTGGGGTCCTATAATAAATAAAATAGGTTTGATGATCATTTTAATTTTAACACGAGTATTAAAAAAAAAATTGCGTGTAGAGCAATGGATTGACCTAATGTGTGGCTTTTGGCACTTGGGGATCACGAATCCTTAGTTTTTTGGACCAAAGTTGGGAATTTTATCTCTATTTTTGGTAATTTGAATTTGTTTTTGATTGAGTAAACTCAAGATGATGCCCGAGTATGTGGGATTCACTTGGTTCCCTAAGGACTTTGAGCCTGGGAGTCATCGACAAAGTATCGATACATGGGTTGACTCGATTGAGTTCAATTTTTGTTACAATAGAAAATAAAATAAAAAATAAAAAATGAAAACTCATATTAATATTGAAATGTGATTCCACTTGGAACTTCCATCTTTTCTTCCTTGAATAAAGATGAACCCCCATGTCCACTGTGACACACAACACTTCATCCTGCTTAATTGAAATTGGATAAAATGTGGAGAAGAATTTGAACAAAGTAATAAGATTGGGCTTGGGATATGATTCTGGAAATAGATTGTTTTATATGATTTTAATGGGTTTAATAATTGTTTGGTATGAGGTATTTGGGTGAGAAATGTGTATTAAAATGTTTTTGGAAATGAGAATTTGAATTTCATATTTTTGAGATATATTTTGCTCGGGACTAGCAAAAATCAAGTTGGGGGGTGTGATTAGCAACTAAAAGAGGCTAATATTCATGTTTTATATTATAATATTAATGAAATTCATTATTTAAAAACACAATTTTTAGTGCATTTTATAATTTGAACATTATTTCACATTATGATTGTAATTTTTTATTAAAGTGCACTATTAATTGGTACATATTTGAACACATACTAAAACACAAAATGGTTATGATTTTATTTTAATATTTTATTTTCAGGTCTCCCATGCTATAATAAAAAATTCATTCATTTGGATAACTTTTAAATTCACATTGGAAGATGACCAAAGTGGACTTTCTTGCCAACACATTCTGGGAAAAGTAAACTGGATAACAACCCAATAAAGAGACTATAGTGGCCAAGATCCAAGCCCAATGATTATAAAAATTGAACTAAAGATAGAGGACATAAAGGGGAACATTTCATTAAACACTGTTCCAAGATAATTCAGATTTATTTAATGGAGTTACAAGCATCCCAAGTTTAAGAAGCAATTCTGGACTAGATTTTGCATCCCAAAAAAATATACCACCATTTTGACCATATCTAGAAATTAAAAAATAAATTTGTGTTTAAACTTTACATAAAAAATTAGGGGACATCAATAGATTCATTTTATTCTTATATGGACCACTCCAATTTTTCCATCTGGAAGCTCATTTAGGCACCTCTGTTTATTGTATGCAAGCTGGATGCTATTTCAGCTCAAGGGGGGAAAAGTCCAAATTCCACAACCTTTACACCACCCTAGGCCTACCATAATCAAGTGGGAAGACATGTACTATTGGGGGATCCACCCATGCCTCTTGAAATTACTATTAAGGTAGTGGTGGTGAAGGTGTTAAGCATAATTTGTTCTTTGTTACATTGTAATGTTATGCTGTGATTTTGTTGTCTTGAGTTTGTATTTCACATGTAAGTTGTTCTAATTCATCTTAGTTTCTTAATAAAAGTTCTTCTTATCCTATTATTCTATTCTTATTCATATCATATTGATACCTTTTCATAAAAGTGTGAATTTATTCACACCAAACCTTGTGAAATTATCACATAATGGTGGAGTGATTGTTGTTTCATTATTTTTCACTTCTTCAATTCTTCCCTCATGAGTCTACTTCCTGCTTCCACTAAGATCATAGAATCAATGGAGGTATAACACTATTATGGGTTGATACAAGGGAGTAACAAGGGGCTATATTGGATGTTATTTTTCACTCTATTAATTTCTAATCACTTCTTTTAATTGATAATTTCATTTGATAATTTTAAAACTTCTTCTTCATTTTTGAATTTTAAGACCGCACACTTCAAGTGCTAATACAAACCTTTACCTTTGAGTGATCAAAAATTTGATCCTCCAAGTATATAAGTGATTAGTATTAGGGTGTGTAGGTATTAAACTAGGAAGTGATGATGTTGTTTGGTCTTCTTAAATGAACCCATCTAAAATATAAGAAATTGAAATAGTTAAAAAAGGAATGCATCCAATCCACCTCAAGTGATAACCTAGGATCAAATCATTATTTTAAATTGAATTCATTTAAGTCTCTTAGTTTTCACTTAAACCCATCTAAAATCAACCCAAAGTTGGCCTCTTCATAGAAAAAAACAATCCATAGAATGTACGTGTTTGTAGGTTTCTTCTTAGATCTCTGAGCATTCAAAAAATCAAGCTAAACTATAAGAAAATGCTTAACCCTAAAAACTTTGGTAAATTTGGGTGAGACCACCCCCAAATGAATTGGAGGAAAATTAAATAGCTGTTGGGTTTTAAACTTAGCCTACATTGATGCATTGGAGGGTGATGAACTAGTCAACCACCACCTCATGTTCTCACATTATAATTTATATGGATAACTCATGAATCAAATATCCTTTGAAGATATATCCTTTAGATATAGAGGGGAAAACTAAATTTAAATCATAAAAAAGTTTTTATAAAACATTTTGAACATTGTCATAAAAATACAATGTTATGAGTAACTTTTAATAATAATTTTTGAGATCATGATGGGGAGATTTTTTGAAACATTATTATTTAATAATCATAAATAAGGGATATTTTAAAGGTTATAAATTTAATGTTTTGAAATGTGTATCATAAGATATAGAATTGATGAAATTCAAATGAAATTCCTTGTTTAAGATTTTTAGGCTATTTTTGAGAAGAACCTGCATCGATGAAATTTTTATAAAACTATCATTTGAAAGGAAATAAAGTGAAATATTAATATTATAAAATATGATACATATTTATCATTTTGAAATATAAGATGCAAGATTTTTTTGGAGGAAATAAAATATAAATGGAGGAAAATGAGTCATTGTATTGGATGAGAATTATTATTAATAATTTTAAATTTTATGATGAAATTAATACATGTGACCTGTACTGTCATTGAAGCTGGTCAAAGTTTAATATTTATATTCCTACTAACTATAGTATATGTGGAAATCAGGGTCGAACCCACAGGGAAGTTAATTTTGTCCATTATTCTTCTAAAAAAAACTTGGAAGCTCCAATGTTTTCTATAGTGGAGTGAATTTTCAATTTTTCACTTTTTATATTTTGTTTATTGTAAAGCACAAATGAAACATAAAAATATTTTTAAGTTTTTTTTCTGAACTATATTGAAGCAAGAAACAGACTAAAAATAGTGAGAAACAAATAGATAAAATGCCGATAAGTGAACAATCAAGAGAAATATGTTTGGGGAAAACATCAACTCTACTAGTTTTGAAAACATTCCTTATCACGATAGTGATTACAACTAATACCACTGAAAAGGAGTGATTTATTTCCCCCACAAGGAGATAAATCCCTCAAGTCGGCCAATTTTAGAGTTCTCCACTCTTAGATTAATCAACTTGGAAATTCTGGTTTGAAAATATTACAGAACAAACTCGCCATATGTTCTGTAGTCTTTAATTTCAATTCAAATAATTAAGAAAATTAATCGACATTCAAACTCACCGTATGAATGTAGATTTTCAAGATTAAGTGTAGGTGGTATGTTGCAATTGAATGTAATCAGAACTGACCTTGTCGATCAATTCCAGTCACGTTAAAATGATAATGAGAAAAGAAAAAGATAAGAACCATTAGATTCAATTTTTACCCCAAACTAGAATTATTTAGCCTATCATCATCTCTATTTCATAAACTAAAATCATTCAATTACAGTGGAAGAGAATTGAAAGAGAACAGAGGTAAAAAACTCCCTCTACTCACATGGATTTCTACTCCTGGACCTCGGATCTCCAAGGAATGGTTCTCCGAGAGTTGCTCCAGAATTCGCCTCTAAGGTTCTTACTCTGCTCTCATGTCTGGTGTGTTCATGAAATCAATCCCCCTCTCAATTCTTCTGCTGCTCTTCTTTATATATCAACTATCAATTGACACATGTCACTGCTCATTTCCACCGACTTTAAAAATCCTTCACTTGTGCACCACACACGTGTATTTTTTCACGACTGGAACGTCACACTAGCATTTTCCTCATAAATAACTTCCATTAAGTTAGTTAAATGTATTTAGACGTATAAATATATCTTGAATGAACTTTCATTGATAGAATATAAAAGTAAATAATTGCGAACGCAAATAATGGAAAAAAGTTATTTTTTTTAAATTACGTGTTATACTCATTGAAAGTTAACTAAGGTTAATTGATGATTATTATTTAATTTTATATTATTTATAAAATTATTCACTTAATATTACTATGGTAAAACATAATTTTATTAAAAATTTATTAATTAAGTTAATAGATATAATTACTAAGTTATTAATTTTATTATTTTTAACTAAGTTATTAAAGTTTAGCATCATAAGTAAATAAGTAATTAAAAATTTAACATATTAGATAGTATTAATTATTTTTAATTAATAATTTTATTATCATTATTATAATTAATTTTTAAGAAATTAAATTGTTCGATTAATTTATTAATTAGTTTATTTTAATTTAGTAATTAGAATTAATGCTTTAGTTTTAAATATTTTTAAATTTGTTAGTATATTTTATAGTTTATTTAATTATTATTATTAATTATATATTTATACTGTTAATAGTATATTAATTTATTATTAAAATTTATTATTAACTAAGTTTTTAATTAGTTTTAGCTTTTTTTTATATTTGCATTTCATCCCCCCCAATTCCGGTGCACAAAACCAGGGGGTAGGGTTTCAGCGCCGTAACCAGCCCTACTGCGGCTTCTACTTGAGCAACCCGGCGGCGACCTGCTCTTATGGCAATGCAGTGACGACGCAAGCTTGGATCAGACTCTTCCTCCAAGCCAGGCGCTATGCAGGTCACCCACAGTGGCGACCTGATGGTTCGCACACCGTCTTTAACTCCGGTGAACCCTCGGCTTCAGTGTGACATCCTGGGGATGGTGAGAATCCTACTTCTACGACGGTACATCAGATCACTTCTATGGATTCATCACAACAGAAACCTCTAGCAGTGATGCACACTTCCTGCAGCAACTCACCTCCTCCACGTAGTGCCTCTTCGACAGTGGCACTGCGTCAGGTCAGCCTCCTCTTCCACTTGAAACCCTCAACAACAAAAGTGTGAATGTTTATTATTCACTATGGTGTGACACCATCTCATCGGTAGATCTCATCTCGCGGCTCAGCTCGGCCTCGGCGGAAGACGGTCTCCCCGACGGCAGTGTGAGATCTGAATTTTTGTTTGATTTTGTTTGGTTCTGGTTTGTGGTATTACAATTGTAGAGATGAAAGGTGAAAGAACCGGTGACAATGGGGGAAGAAGATGTGGTGGAAGAGGAAAATAATCGGTGAGTGAGATAGGGTATTGGGGAAACCAAGAATCGGTGAGTCAGTGAATGCTTCAGTGAGCGCGTGAAATGAGTCAGTGCAAGAAATTAGAATGAAATGAATAGCGGTGTGTGCGTGACACACCGATAGTTGAAATGGATCAGTGAGCCAGTGACTCACTGATAGAAGACAAATAAAGAAAACGAGCCACCGATAAATAAAATAAAGGGTAATTAATCTGCACGATGTGAGACTAATGATGATATAGGATATCGGTGAGTTAGAATCACCGATAGAAAGAATAATAATCAGACACAATGGGACAAAAAGAGATAAATATTATCGATGAGTGTGTGAAACACTGATGAAAGGATAAAATAACCTATTTGTCACAAAAAATAATAAGAAACTAAAACCGATGAAAGGAGAAACCGAAACTGATGAAGGGATCGGTGCGTCGCAACATCGGTGCGTCATGAGAGACTGATGGTGTTTCGAAGTAATCGGTGAGTAGTGACTCACCGATAAAATAAAAAACTTCAGTGTGACAAAAGAATTGGTTTGACAAAAGAATCGGTGTGATGAATCACTAATAAACAAATTAAAACATTAACCATTAATTTAATGCTGGAAATAAAATGGTAAAACATTAATTAATTAACATAAAAGAAAGATTAACTAAATTGTTTAGAATTAAATAATTAATTGTAACCAAAGACTAACTAAATTATTTAACAAACTAAAAATAAAGGTAACTTAATTATTAACTAAGAATATAAATGTTAAGTTTAATTAAATTTATGTCAAAATAAATGCAGAACACCTACAAATAATTAACCGCAAACATAAAACTAAAATAATTCTAATTAACTAAAGAAATGAAAAAGTTAATTAGTTAAATGAAAAAATGAAACATAACATTAAAAACACATTATTTTATTGAACATTAACTTAATTTATTAACTTATTTATTAAGAAAGATGGTAAAAAAAATTATTTAACAAAGTAAATTTATTCTACTAAATCTTAATTAAAGGATAAAATATTAAAATATAATCTAAATTAATTAAAACACAAATAAAGAAATTAAAATATTATTTATTATGAATGTTAAGTTATTAAAAGGTGAGCAGATTAAGATTAGTATACTAAAAAGAAATTTAATACAATTAGAATAACTAGAATGACTAAATAAAAAGACTAAAAATTCATATTTAATTATAAAAAATGATTAATTAACATATTTAGTATTAAAAATACAAATATGCCATTATTTATTAAAAAGTGTCAAAATACATAATTAAATTGATAAAAATTAAATAAAAAATGTGTAAAAACTATGTAAAAATAGATCCACATAAAATTCCCCCACACTTAAGCATTGTTTGTCCTCAAACAATCTCATGTCTTATTTTCTTTGAAAACCAGTAAAGTGTTTATGATTAAGATTACACTGTAACATGTTCAGCATTCAAAAATAGAGGACTAAACATAACAGCAGACTTAGAAAATGAATTACTCATATGAATCTTGCATATAAAAAATACTCAAGGGTAATGAAGAAAACAAATACCATCCATCAATGAAGATGTCATGCCTCTTATGTGATACTGCTTAGTGACACACTTCAAACCAAGCTTAAGTCCAAAATCTGAGAGTGACAAAAGGTTAAATATCAATGGAATTAATAACTTAACAAAAAGAACTTTTTATTTTGACCTTTTCACCTAGGTTCCAAAAATAAAAATATTTTTTTTGTGAATCACCTCAATGATAAAACCTAAATGACTCCCATATACACCAATTGACCCCTTCTTCATTTGGAGTTCATTATTCCCCTCACCTTAATGAGCTCATTTTTGACCCTAGACACTTTATTTATTTTTTCCAAGATATGTATCAATGTGCTGAGCACTGTGTAATGAACTTATTCAAAGTGTACAGAGGGCTTATAGTTAATAGAAAAGCACCCAACATCTAGGGTCTTAGAGACTCATAGTGGGATCCTAGATGCCCAAATTAATCCAGTTTCAAAATATTTATATAAAAAGCATTTACATTGGCTCATTAAAGAAATTAATTTTAATAATTAAAAGAAAAATGAGTCACCTATGATCAAAATCAAATATCCAATTCCAAGAGTTATGATTATAATTCCATTAAAAGTATACCCATATCACTTTCAGAAGTAGTTCCTAAAGAAAATTTTCATCAAATCACTAAGTAAGATCACTCAGCAATCATCCAAACTCATTAATTTTAGACTCAGAGTAGTTATTAAATACCAGCAAGAAACTTTCCCTAAGAAAAGACTCATTATAGAACAGAGTAAAGCCTAAAATTATGCAAGAATTTTGAAAAAATTTAACCATTTTTTGACAAAAAGTTTTAAGTTGTAGTAAGAATTGATGGACTTTCAATTAAGCACAATTAAGCACAGTCAAGAATTTACCCCCTCCCCCACACTCAAAACCCAACTTTGTCCCCACAGTTGACTTCTAAAGTGGAGAAGAAAAATTTGACAATTAAGGTTCAAAAAATATTTTCAATTTATTAGATTTATAACATGTATAAAGGGTCTCTATAAAGTTCAAAAATATTGTTCACCACAAGGAATAAATTAACAACAGGTTCATTAACAAGATACACACATTAAAATTTAAGTCCAGTGACATGGATTTTGCATTAAAGTTCTAACAAGGCATGCAACTTATGGGTGCAACATGGATAGAGTGTAGAAATCTGAAATTTTTGGTTCAAAATAATGTTCAATATAATAGAAAAATGCATGCTAACACCCTATAGACTAATCGGTTCCAAAAAACCCAACTACCAACAAGCATGTACCCCCCCCACACTTAGTTTCATGCAGTGAATGATTTTAAAAATGGTGAAGTTTAATTTAAAATGAGGAGGAACATGTAGAATTTTTAAGCACAACATAGTGACATGTAGCAAAATTTCATTCCAATATGACCAGAATTTTAAACATATACAGAATTTTTATTTCAGTAGCAAAGCATGCAGAAAAATTTCAGCAAATATGTAACAGAATTTCTTAATCAAGCAGAATTTTTTTATACAATAGTTGCATAAGATTTTTTTTCTAAAGCATTAAGGAGTATAGAAATGAAACAGAATATAACAGCAAGGTACTTCCTTGAGTTAATGTTTTAACCATTAATCATTCAATATGGGAATTAAACTCCTCCATGAAACCAACAACCACATCCTAAAAAATAGAGCATGTAATCTAGGTATAGATAACCAACAAAGACAGAACATACAGTTGGCAGCAAAGCATCACATTATTCAGCACAAAACAGTACAAAAATATAAACAAAGGATCATGGGTTGACTCCCATGAAACACTGATTTTAAAGTCTTCAGTTAGACTTTATTTAATCACAAATTTTTTTAATTATTAACACAACAAAAACCATGGGTTGACTCCCATGTAGCGCTAGGTTTAATGTCCCCAACTAGACTTCATTCAAGAACAGTTTTCTAGCATAGTGAAGGCAACCAAGCCCTTTGGTTATCCCTAAAAATAGAGTTTAACTCTTTTCCCATTAACCAAAATGGGTTTATTCTCTTAACCTATAATTTCTAAAGCTCCATTTTTAAGCACTCTGAAAATTGTAAAAGGTCCAGACCACTTGGACTTTATCTTTCCAGGAAAGAGTTTAAGTCGAGAGTTAAAGATAAGGACCTTCTATCTAGGTTTTAATTCTTTGTTTTGAATGATAGAATCATGAAAGATTTTAGTACTCTCTTTATAAACCCTTGAATTACCATAAATCTCTCTCCTAATCTCATCAAGTTCACTCAGCTCAAGTAATCTCCTCTCACCAGTACTCTTAAAGTCAAATTTTAGAGCTTTAACTACCCAATAAGACTTATGTTACAACTCCACAGGTAAATGAAAACATTTACCAAACAATAACCTGTAAGGAGACATACTTATTGGGGTCTTGATAGCAGTTTTATAAGCCCATAAAGTTTCATCCAATTTAAGAGACCAGTCTTTCCCAGAGTTTGACACAGTTTTCTCAAGAATTTGTTTCAGTTCCCAGTTTTAAATTTCTACCTGTCCACTGGACTGTGGATAATAAGGAGTACCAGTTTTATGAACACAACAATATTTTTCCATAAAAGATTTAAACTTATAGTTCTTAAAGTGTGTTCCATTATCAGCGATAAAAGCTCTTGGGACTCCAAATCTTGTAAGGATTTTCTTTTTAATAAATTTAATTACAGAATTGTCTTGATTTTTGGGCAGTTCCACTACCTCAACCCATTTAGAAACACAGTCAACAAAAATAAGTATATACTCATTCCCATGATATGATGGAAATGGACCCATGAAATATAAACCCCAAACATCAAAAATCATAACTTCTAGAATTTCTTTTTGGGGTAAATCTTGCTTTCTACCCACATTACCTAGCCTCTGAAATCTATCACAACCAACCACATAGCTCCTAGCATCCTTAAAAAGAGAAGTCCAATATAAACCAGATTGTAGAACTTTCTGAGCAGTTATTTCACCACCATGGTTACCTCCCCAAGGAGAGGAATGAAAACTTTCTAAGACAAGAAACATCTCTTCCTCATGAACACACCTCCTAAGGATACCATCATCACACCTCCTAAATAGAAAAGGATCATCTCAAAGATAATATTTAATCTTAGAAATGGATTTCTTTCTTTGTTTATTGGAAAGATTTTTGGGAAAAACACCTGCTTCCAGGAAGTTGGAAAAAATTTCTAACCAAGCAGATTGCCTAATAGAAATAGTAAGTAGCTTTTCATCAGGAAAGGATGAGTTAATCTCCCTAGAATTTTTATAATGGGTAATAGGAAGCCTAGATAGGTGATCAACAACTAAATTTTCATCTCCCTATTTATCCCTAATATCTGAATCAAACTCTTGAAGAAATAGAATCCATCTAATCAGCCTGGGTTTAGTTTCTTTCTTAGACAAAAAATACTTTAAAGTAGAATGATCAGTGAAAATGATGACTTTTGAACCTAAGAGACGCTGTCTAAACTTCTCCAGAGAAAACACAACAGCTAATAATTCTTTTTTAGTGGTGGTATAATTCTTTTGGGCATCATCTAGTAGTCTACTAGCATAGTACACCACATATAGTTTTATATCCTTCCTCTGTCCAAGGACAACACCTACAACCATGTCACTAGAATCACACATTAGTTCAAAAGGTAGTTTCCAATCAGGTGTAGTGATGATAGGTGATGTAGTGAGTTTCTCTTTAAGCAGATTAAATGATTTCAAATAGTTTTCATCAAAATTTAAAGGTACATCCTTGACCAGTAAAGAACACAAGGGCTTAGTTATTTTGGAAAAATCTTTTATGAATCTTTGGTAGAAACCGACATGCCCTAGAAAACTTCTAACACCTTTGACATTAACAGGAGGAGGCTGTTTTTGAATAAAATCAATCTTAGCAGTATCAAATTCTTGACCTCTCTTAGAAAACTTATGACCAAGCACTATACCTTATATAACCATGAATTTACATTTCTCCCAATTAAGAACAAAATTGGTTTTAATGCATCTTTCCAAAACTAACTCAAGATTTCCAAGACAAGTATCAAAAGTACTACATACAATGGAAAATTCATCCATGAAAACCTCAATAATTCTCTCAATCATATCTAAAAAGATAGCCATCATACACCTTTGAAAGGTGGCTGGAGCTCCACACAACCCAAAGAGAATCCTCCTGTAGGCAAATGTACCAAAGGGACATGTTAAAGTGGTCTTCTCCTGATCCCCTGGATTAGCAGGAATCTGGTTGTAACCAGAATACCCATCCAAGAAATAGAAAAACTCATTTCTAGCAAGCCTCTCAAGAATTTGATCCAAAAAGGTCATTAGAAAATGGTCCTTCCTAGTGGATGCATTAAGATTCCTATAGTCTATACAGACTCTCCATTTTGTGGCTTTCCTAACTTAGACTTCTTTGTTTTTTTTTCATTTTTAACTACAGTGAAACCTTTCTTCTTGGGGACAACCTGGACAGGGCTGACCCAAGCACTATTAGAAATGGCATATACCATTCCAGTATTTAGAAGTTTAATCACTTCCTCTCTCACAACTTCTTTCATGTTAGGATTCAATATTCTTTGACATTCTACTATAGGCTTATGATCAGGCTCCATAGGAATCTTGTGCATACAGAATGAGGGACTAATACCCTTGATATCAGCTATTGTATAGCCTATGGAAGATTTAAACTTTTTCAAAACATTCAACAATCTTTCCTCTTGGTTTTCATTAAGTTCAGCATAAATTATTATACGCAAAGTGAAGTTCTCACCCAGAAATGAATATTTAAGATGAGCAGGGATTGGTTTCAGTTCAAGAGTGGGTGGTTCTACACTAGAAGGAAGTCTCTTAGGCCTAGGAGGTCCAAGATCTTTAACATATTTCTTATAAGGAGTATTAAAGATGAATTATTTTCAATTTCATGTTCATATTCAGAAGTAACAATGCTACTATCCAGTGTGGGCAGTACACTGTCCAAATTTTCCAGATCAGATTTCAGTAGGTTTACCAGAGAAAAATCATCTAGTTATCTTATAAGTTCTACCTCAATATCATCAAAGTGTTCAAAAAGGATGGTGTTAATAGAAAAACCATAAAATTCAATCAAAAAGCTCCTAAGTTCAGAAACAAAGGACCCTTATATAGCAGAAACTAGAAAATTGTCTAGTTCTGGAAAATTTTCTAGTTTTGGAGTTTGAGCAGAATTTTCAATTTCTAAAAAAGATTCAATAGGACTTTAAGCTTTAAAATTATATTCTTTAGCATAGGATTGATTCTCATATTTTTAAATATTTTCAGTTGATTTCTCATTTTCTAAGGACTCTAGCATTGAATAATTTTCAAAAAACATTGGTTCTTTAACATTTTTAAACACATTGAACTCTTCTTGTTGTTCTAAAATTTTAAAAATAAGTTGACCCTTAGAGACATCAATAATAGAATCACCTGTGGACAAGAAGAGCCTACCAAAGATTATCGGAACCTCTTGATCACATTCCAAATCCCAGACAAGAAAGTCAGTAGGTAAAAATAGCTTCTCAACTCCAACTAGAAAATCATCTACCCTACCCACAGGAAGAGTGAACGATCTATCAGCTAACTGCAGTATGACTGTGGTGGGTTAAAGGTCACCCAACCTCAACTATTGAAATAGTGAGTATGGGAGAAGATTAATGCTAGCACCTAAGTCACACAAACAGTTGAGTTGATCAGATTTTCCTAGTGTCCAAGGTATGAAAAAACTAGATGGGTCTTTCAGCTTAGGTGGGAATTTCTTTTGGAGTACAACACTCCACTCTTCAGTGTGGTTGTAAGTAGAAAATTCTTATAGAGTTTTTTTTGAAATAATTTTCTTCAAATATTTTAGATAATATGGGATTTGAATTAAGGATTGAATGAAAGGAATGTTCACTTGAAGTTTAGAGAGGTGACCAAGAAACTAAAGAAGTTCAGCCCTGGTGTTACTTTGAGGTTTTAGATTTTCAAGGAAAGGGATGGGTGGGGAATTTTTTTAAGGATAGTAGGAATATCCCTCACCTCTTACTCAAATTTTTCTTTTCCTTTATTATTTTTATTTTTAGAATAAGTTTCAACTTGAGTTTCAAGTGACAAATTTATATTTTGATCATTTTCAAGACTTTTCTGTGAATTTCCAGCATGTGTGCAAAGCAGATTTTTATTACCAGAATGAAGAAGATTTTCATTTTGGGCATTTTAATGGTCTTTATCAGAAAAAATTTGTGTATTAATCCCACTTCTAGTGACAACACCCATGGAACTCTCCATAAGATTAAGTTCAGTGGTACTAGGAAGTCTACCTTTTTCCCTATATGAAAAATACCTAGCAAGTTGACCTAACTGTGTTTCCATGTTCTTCATTATAACATCAGTTTTCATTTTATCAGACTCATATTGATTTTGATGTTTGGTTATCTAAGTCATATATATTTCTTCTTGAGAGTTTATTTTATTCAAAATTAGATAAATCTTATAATAAATGTGATTGTCATTGTTTCCTTGTATATTTGATGACTCACCCATCTCTGGATTTTGAAAGTTTGGTCTTGATTGATTAGAGTAGTTAGGGGCAGCGAGTTGTTTGATTAAGCCTTGGGATTTCCAGGATAGATTTGGATGGTTCCTATAGCCTTGGTTGTAATTATTTGAAAATGGATCGTCTTTAGGAGGCATCCTAGGACCATAGTTAATAAAGTTTGAGTTTTCTTGTTGTTGGGCTGGCATATCAAAGTTAGGAAAGAAGTTTTCAGTATGCCCAAACATACCACACTGGACACACTATTACCTTAAAGATTGGTTGGTATTTTTACACCCAAGTTGATTAATAGTTTTTTTAGAATTCTGGTTCATTAAGGTTTGAAGTTGGTTGGCGATTTCAGCCAGTTGATCTTGAGTTTTATTCATTGAACCAGTGTTCGAATTAACATTTCTATTGAATCTTTTTCTTCTTGAATTTTTATATTGTGAATTTAGTGCAAGATTATTAAAAATTTGTCTAATTTCTTCATATGTTTTATCATTGTAATTACCCCCAGCAGCTTGATCAACTAGGTTTTGTCTAGATGAGGACAACCCTTCATAGAATGTATCCATGAGAAGGTGAGATGATAGTTGATGATGGGGACACTGCCTAAGAAGATCCCTGAATCTATCCCAAGATTCATGAAAAGCTTCTCTATCCTCTTGATAAAAACTAGTAATCTTTGTTCTAAGTGCACATCTAAGTCTTTGAGGATAAAATTTCACAATGAAAGAGTTATACACTTGATTCCATTTTTCAAAAATTTTATCATCTAGACTCAGAAACCAATTTCTAGTATTCCCCTTAAGGAAAAAGGGAAAGAATCTCATTCTAAGTTCAATATCTATGAGTCCTAGAAGAGGTAATTGCTGCACAGTGTTATAGAAGTCACTAATGAAGGCAAGGGAGTCCTCATTAGAGAGCCCATTAAAAGTAGGTAGTAGTGAAATGTGTGATTGTTTCAATTCATAGTTTCTGGCCCCAGGACTAAGTCTGATAGATGATGGATTTCTTGAGACTTGTGGAATTTGGAACTCCCTCATCCTAGGCCTTTCATTTTCATCTAAGAGTTCTAGTTGATTTTGGTAGTTATTAGGTGTAAGAACTCTATTATCTATTTTTTCCATTTCAATTTTGTTCTTCTTTCTTAGAGCAGTGAGATGTTTATCTAATTCAAGGTTTAGGGGATCTAATCTAACAACATAATTTATTTTGGTCATACAAATAGAAATAACAGACACTACTTAGCAGTAACAATTCAACAATAAGAGACACAATTTTTTTTTTATTTTTAAATTTTCAATTTTTTTAAAGATTGTTTTTAAAAAATATGTTTTTCTAGAGTATTTTTGAGTAATGGATCATTCCTTCCCCAACAACAGTGCCAAAAACTTGACCTGTACTGTAATTGAATCTGGTCAAAGTTTAATATTTATATTCTTAATAACTACAATATATGTGGTAAGCAGAGTCGAACCCACAAGTAAGGTAATTTTGGCCACTATTTTTCTAAAAAAAACTTGGAAGCTCCACTACTGTCTACAGTGGAGTGAATTTTCTATTTTTCACTTTTTATATTTTTTTTATTTTAAAGAACAAATGAAACATCACAATATTTTTATGTTTTTGTTCTGAACTATATTGAAGCAAGAAACAGACTAAAAACAGTGAGAAACATAGATATAAAATGATGATAAGTGAACAATCAAGAGAAATATGTCCGGAGAAAACATCAACTCTACTGGTTTTGAAAAAATTCCTTCTCATGATAGTGATTACAAACAATACCACTGAAAAAGAGTGATTTATTTTTCTCTCCAGAAGATAAATCACTCAAGCTGACCAATTTCAGAGTTCACTCTTAGATTAATCAACTTGGAAATTCTGGTTTGAAAAGATTACAGAACAAACTCACCGTATGTTCTGTAGTCTTTAATTTCAATTCAAATGATTAAAAAAATTAATCCACATTCAAACTCACCATATGTATGTAGAATTTCAGGATTAAGTGCAGGTGGTATGTTGCAATTGAATGTAATCAGAACTGACCTTGCCGATCAATTCCGATCACATTAAAATGATAATGAGAAAAGAAAAAGATAAGAACTAGTAGATTTGATTTTTACCCTGAACTGGAAGTATTTAGCCTATCATTATCTCTATTTCATAAACTAAAATCATTTAATTATAGTGTAATAGAATTGAAAGAGAATAGAGGTAAAAAACTCCCTCTACTTGTATGAATTACTGCTCCTGGACCTCAGATCTCCAAGGAATGGTTCTCTGAGAGTTGCTTGAGAATTCACCTTCGAGGTTCTTACTCTGCTCTCGTCTATGGTGTGTTTGTTGAATCAATCCCCCTCTCAATTCTGCTGTTGCTCTTCTTTATATATCAACTATCAAATGCCGCATGTCACTGATCATTTCCACTGACTTCAAAAATCCTTCACTTGTGCACCGCACACGTGTGTTTTTTCGCGACTCACATGTCACACTAGCTTTGTCCTTGTAACTAACTTCTGTTAAGTTTGTTAAATGTATTTAGACGTATACATGTCTCTTGAATGAACCTGCACCGATAGAATATAAAAGTAAATAAATGCGAACACAAATAATGGAAAAAAAGTTATTTTTTTTAAAGTTAAGTGTTATATTACTCGTTGAAAGTTAACTAAGGTTAATTGATGATGATTATTTACTTTTATATTATTTATAAAATTATTCACTTAATAGTACTATGGTAAAATATAAGTTTATTAAAAAGTTATTAAATTTTAACATCATAAGTAAATAAGTAATTAAAAATTTTACATTTTAGATAGTATTAATTATTTTTATTTAATAATTTTATTATCATTATTATTATTACTTTTTAAGAAATTAAATTGTTCAATTAATTTATTAATTAGTTTATTTTAATTTAGTAATTAGAATTAATACTTTAGTTTTATTTTTTTAAATTAGTTAGTATATTCTATATTTTATTTAATTATTATTATTAATTATATATTTATACTTTTAATAGTATATTAATTTATTATTAACATTTATTATTAACTAAGTTTTAAATTAGTTTTATCTTTTTTTTAATATTTTCATTTCATCCCCCCCAATTCCTACGCACAGAACCAGAGGGTAGGGTTTCGGTGATGTAATCAGCCCTGCTGCAGCTTCTACTTCAGCAACCTGGTGGTGGCCTGCTCTTACGGCAACACAATGATGATGCAAGCTCGGCTCAGACTCTTTCTCCAAGCCAGGTGCTGTGTAGGTAACCCACAGCGGCGACCTGCTGGTTCGCACACCGATTACAGCTCCGGTGAACCCCCGGCTTTAGCGCGACATCCCGGGGATGGTGCAAATCCAGCTTCTACAACGGCGCATCGACTCACTTTTTCGGCTTCATTAAAGCAGACACCTCTATCAGCGATGCGCACTTCCAGCGGCAACTCACCTCCTCCACGCAGTGCCTCTTCGACAGTGGCACAACATCAGATCGACCTCCTCTTCCACTCGAAACCCTACACGGTGGAAGTGTGAGTGTTGCTTCTTCACTACGGTGTGACACTAGCTCATCGATAGATCTCAGATCGTGGCTCAGCTCAGCCTCGGTGGAAGACGGTCTCCACGGCGGCAGTGCGAGATCTGATTTTTTGTTTGATTTTTTTGGTTTTGGTTTGTGTTTTTGGCATTACAATAGCAGAGATGAAAGGTGGAAGAACCGGTGATAGTGGGGGAAGAAGATGTGGTGGAAGTGGAAAAGAATCGGTGAGTGAGATAGGGGATTGGGGAAACGAAGAATGCTTCAGTGAGCGCGTGAAACGATTCGGTGCAAGAAATTAGAATGAAATGAATATCGATGTGTGTGTGATACACTGATATTTGAAACAGATGAATCACCAATAGAAGACAAATAAAGAAAACGAGCCACCGATAAATAAAATAAAGGGTAATTAATATGCATGACGTGAGACTGATGATGATATAGGATATCGGTGAGTCAGACTCACCGATAGAAAGAATAATAATCAGACGCAGTGGGACAAAAAGAGATAAATATTATCGATGAGTGTATAAAACACCGATGAAAGGATAAAAGAATCTGTTTGTCACGACAAATAATAAGAAACCGAAACCGATGAAAGGAGAAATCGAAACCGATGAAAGGATCGGTGCGTCATAACATCGGTGTGTCACGAGAGACCGATGGTGTTTCAAAGTAATCGGTGAGTTACGACTCACCGATAAAATAAAAAACTTCGGTGTGACAAAAGAATCGATGTGACAAAAGAATCGGTGTGACGACTCACCGATAAACAAATTAAAACATTAACCATTAATTTAATGTAGGAAATAAAATGGTAAAACATTAATTAATTAATAGAAAATAAAGATTAACTAAATTGTTTGGAATTAAATAATTAATTATAACCGAAGACTAACTAAATTATTTAACAAACTAAAAATAAAGGTAACTTAATTATTAACTAAGAATATAAATGTTATGTTTAATTAAATTATGTCAAAATAAATGCAAAACACCTACAAATAATTAACCGCAAACATAAAATTAAAATAATTAGAATTAATTAAAGAAATGAAAAAGTTAATTAGTTAAATGAGAAAATGAAACTTAACATTAAAAACACATTATTTTATTAAACATTAACTTAATTTATTAACTTATTTATTAAGAAATATGGTTAAAAAAATTATTTATAAAAGTAAATTTATTCTACTAAATCTTAATTAAAGGATAAAATATTAAAATATAATCTAAATTAATTAAAACAAAAATAAAGAAATTAAAATATTATTTATTATGAATGTCAAGTTATTAAAAGGTGAGAAGATTAAGATTAGTATACTAAAAAGTAATTTAATACAATTTGAATAACTAGAATGACTAAATAAAAAGACTAAAAACGCATATTTAATTATAAAAAATGATTAATTACCTTATTTAGTGTTAAAAATACAAATATTCCATTATTTATTAAAAAGTGTCAAAATACATAATTAAATTGATAAAAATTAATTAAAAAATGTGGAAAAACTGTGTAAAAATTGAGCCACATCAACATGAAAGAAAAAAGAATGAAATAAAAATGTAATTTAACTTGAAAAGAAATAAGGAATAACATTATACAATCATAGGTTAGAATAATCCAAACATAAAAAGATGTATTCAATAAGGAAATATTATGAAACTATAAAAGTATTAAACTATTTATAAATTGAAAAAAAGTATATAGGTATAAAAGTATAAATTATATATATATATATATATTATTATATAAAATTATAGACGTATATAAAAATATAAAATTATATATAATTTATAAAATAATATATATTTTAAAGAAATATAGATAATTTATAAACGTATATAAATTTATAAAACTATATAAAAGTACATATATGTTATAAAAGTATATATAATTTATAGAAGTATATAGTTTTACAAATTTATAAAATATAAAATTATAATATATAAAAGTAAAATTATTGAAAGTATAATAGCATACTAATTTATAACGAATAAAAATATAATTATATATTAATTTATAAATCTAAAAATCTATAAAATTATAGATAATAAATAATATTTTATATTTAAACTATATATGTATAATATAATACACTATAAAATTTATAAAAGTATATAAATTTATAAATGAATAAAACTATAAAAGTATAAATATTTAATAAAAAATTATTAGAAAATTATATTAGTATATTATGATATACTATAAAATTTATAAAAGTATATAAATTTAAAAACATATAAAACTATAAAGTTATAAATGTTTAACAAATGATTATATATAAATTATTTATGTATAACAAGATATACTATATAGTTTATAGATGTATATATAAGTATAAAAATTATATCTAGAAGTATAAATATAAAAAATTATACTTATAAAAAATTATACTTATAAAAAATTATAAATTTCTATTGATTATTATTTATAAATTTATAAAAGTAATAATTTATGTTAATAAAAATTATAATTTTCTATTGGTTTTAAGAATTTGTTGTGTGTGGGCGAGTGTTAGGTTGTTGCGAAGGAGATGAAGAATGAATTCGTGTGGGACTGAAACTCACATGCATAGCTGTTATCTCTAAAAAAATGCAGATCTCAACACATGGTGACCTCTTGTGCGAACTTCCAACAACAACACACACCAGAATCGTCACTTAAGGAATTTCGTCAACACTCGCTGCCTCACGATATGGTTTTCATGCGGGAAATAGACAAGAAGAGGTGGTGCGATGTGGTGAATGGGTGATATGTAGTGCAGGGGTGTGATGTAGTGGAGTGATTCTTTACATACCTTATATTTGGAATAAAAGCGATGATGGAAGCAGGAGTAGCGTTTGACAAGAACAACGTCGCGATGATAGCGGGGTTCGGTGAGAGCGGCGGTGGAGGGAGTTGGGTTCGACAAGAGAGGTGGTATGGTAGCATTTGGTTTTGGTGAGAGAGGTGGTGCACTGGTAGTGGGGTTCAGCTAGAGCAGCGATGATAGTGGGAATAGGGTTCGGTGAGAGTGGCGGCGCAACGACAGTGCGGTTTGGTGAGTGCGGCAGAGCGGCAGCGCGATGGCAGTGGGGTTTGGTAAGAGCAGCGGCGTGACATCAGTTGGTCTCTGAGAGATATTGAAGGTATGTAAGAGAAGACATCCAGTTAGGTTGATTTTAAAAGAAGAGATAGGGATTTTATCAGTTCTTTTCAAAAAGCGCTGATAAAGAGTAGTTTTATCAGCGCTAAAATTATAACGCTGATAAAGAGTAGTATTATCAGCGCTTTTTTAGCACTGATAAAGGGTTATATTTATCAGTACTAAAAAAATATTGATAAAGATCTAATGTTAATAATTTATTTATATTATTATATATATTTATAAAATTATATATATAATAAATAAATATTTATTTATTTATAAGTATAACCATAAATAAATATATATTTATTTATAATTATATATATAATAAATATATTTATAAACATTTGTATATATATATAATTATATATATTTATAAAATTATAAATATAATAAATATATTTATTATAATTTTATATCTATAAATAATTATATACCTAGTAAAGTATAGATCATAAAAAGCGAGTCATCACATATATGGAAAACATGAATAATAATGGTGTCAATGTATAAATGAACATTCACGAGTCATGAATACATAACATATGCATGCGTCATCATAATATACATAATCTTAACATTTGGAACATAACAACCCACAATCATGTCCACAATTGAACTTATGATCATATAACGTCAATTATACTTATGAATCAATATATGAACATAAATAACAACAATCATGTCCATGATTATCATCATTATATCATCCAATATATATATATATATATATAGACCAAATTCATTGGAGACATATATTTATTTATTTATAATTATAATTATAAATAAATATATTTAAAAAGTATTTATATATAATTATAAATATATAATTATAAATATAATAAATATAATTATTATTTTAAAAAATATATTATAATATTATAATTATTTAAATATATACATTTATTTATAATCTTACAAATAATTTTTTAAAACATTTTATATATATTTGAATTATTAAAAAATATATATTAATATATCATATTTATATTAATTATAAACATGTGTTTTCTAATTAATGTATATAAATAAACATTATTTTTTAATATAAATATAATAAATTTATATATATTAATAATTTTTTACTAAAAACTTTTATTAGCGCTAAAAATAGAAATGATAAAGTTAACCTTTATCGGTGCTAAAAAAACATTGATAAATGATACACCTTTATCAGCACTTTTATCTAATACTAATAATGGTGAGGCTTTTATCAGCGCTTTCTGTTTAGTGATGATAAAAGCAGGTGCTTCCCTTATGTTGATTTGTGGTAGTGTTAGTGACATTGAAATTATTTAAACTTATTTTTTAGTATTTAATTTTGTATAATTAAATTTTGAATAATTATGCACTATATGAAATTAGAAATTATTTTGAAATTGAATTATAACATTCAAATTATCTTCAATTTTTAAGGGATTTATTTGACCAATTTTTTTGAAGACTATTTGAATTATTAAATGAGTAATTCAAATTAGTTTTAATTAGTGTTCGTGTTTAGAATTTAAACGAATTTTATTACGATTATTATAGAATGATAATTTTCTCTCTCTTAGATAATTATGAAGTTTTAATTTAAATTACTTTACTTGGTTGAAGATTGACTTGTAAGATTTTCATATTCTATTTAAAGGCTTCAAGATACATTCAAAGTGCATAATTATGAGAACATGATCTTCAAAGAACCGAAAGATCTTTACTCTAAACTTTGAAGTGTTGTACAAACCAAGTCCCGTGTGATCAATTTTTAATCCATTTGACAAATTTTTAAGTGTTGAATGAAAACTTATATGGATTCTATTATTACCTTGAAGAGACATCCTGATATATTACTCAAGAACCAATACTTATGATTATTTCATTTATCTTCTATCTCATCTTGGTTTCTTGTGTCTTTAACATTACTTTCCATCTCTCTCACACATGCTATCAATTTCTGTTTATGCCTTTTCATTCAAAAGTATTCTTTCTCTTTCATTGGTTTGTGACTCCTGGATTCTAAAGTTAGTACTATTCAAGTGTGACTCCCTTAATCTAAAGTCGGTATTGTAATTGGATTCTGAATCCCCATACAAAAGTTTCGTGCCTTGGTTATACTTTCATTAGAAAAAGTAGGTTGTAATCAAGTTATGATTCCCCTTAAAAAATCAATTTACTACACAATGTATCTCTCACAAAGTAAAGAGGTATAAGAGTGGACTAGGTTAATTTACACTGAACCATTATAAAAATTCTATGTGTTATTTAATTTTTTTCTACTAATTAACTTTGATACTAATTTTATGTGGTTAATTTTTTTAATATGGTTTATTCAACCCCCTCTAGACCATTTTTCATCACCCATTTTGACCTAACAATTGATATGAAAGGATGATCCTATTAGGATTTATTGGTTTTTCTCTACTATTTTTTTATTGTTACCAATAATTGGTATCAAAAGTTGACCTTGCTGAGGATAGATTAATGATATTGTTTCTCTTCCTAATATCAACCACCTAGTATCTAGAACTTACTGATCTTGGTTATAGAGTATGCGTTTTTATTTTACTGTGCTAACCATATCCTAGACTTTACAATCTAAGGGAAAGATCTTTAATATGGAAGGAATGAACCTAAATGATGTATGAATTCCTCAAAATACACATCACTTTGAAAAAAATAATTATGGTTACTAGAAATCCATAATGGAGGCATATCTTAAGTTGTTATGCATAGATCACCAGTCAATCATGGTAAAACCATAAAAACTACCATAAACTGATCCAAATAATCTTATAAGAAATGATCATGCTAAATATGTTTTTAATTACAAAGTAGTAAATATTTTATATTGTTATATTAATATAAGATTGTTTATTATTGTGTCTTCATGTAATAAAACTCATGATATTTGGAATAATTTACTAGTTACTCACCTTGGCATAGAAAAATTGATTTGAACTAAGCTTGGAATGCTTCAAGATGAGTACCAAGACTTCAAGATGGGAGAAGAAAAAACTATGAACCAGATGTTCCACCGATTCTAAAAAATTATGAATGAAATTACTTCTCTTAGAGAAACATTGGAAAATTCATTACTTTTTGAACAAGTCCTAAAAGTGGTACTAGGGAAATGAAATGAAAATAAGGTCAGCATCGATGAAATCAAGAACTTTAAAGATTTCACTCTTGATGAATTGATTAGATTACTCTTTCAGTATGAATCAGAATTAAAGAACATAGCCTAAGTGGATACAACGAAAAAGAAAAGGTATAGATTTTAAATCTGTAAATGTTGTTTCTACTGAATATTTTGATTATGAACTATAGGATAATGAAAAATAAGACATGGCTCAGATTGTGAATAGAGTCTATAAAAGAATTAACAATAAAGGATTAAGGAACCGATTTTGAAGAAACTCTTAAAAATAAAAACACAAGGGAGATAAAAAAGATAGTTTTAATTATAATGGTTCATATGTTACTTGTTTTCAATGCATAAAGAAAGTGAATATCAAGACTAAATCCACAAAACTAAAGAATAAATAAAAATACAAAAATAAGTAGAAAAATACTTTCATAATAGTTAGATTTGTATCAAATAATCTAATTCCAGTGAAGAATATGAAAATAAGAAATAATTTTCTAACCAGTGATTCATGGAATCTCTAAATAAGGTTAGTGATTCTGGATTTTATTCTAAATGTTTTTATTTTGATTATGATTATTAAAATCCGAATGTTTTTGAGTTAAATGAATAATTTAAAATATTCATAAAATATGTTTTCAAATTTGTTGATTTATATAATAATATTAAATAAAATAATGATAAAATTATTTCTAAAAATAAAGTTCTTTTATAAGAGAATAAAAAACTAAGGAATATTGCTTTTACTTCTCACTCTAAAGTTTAGGATGATTTGAAATTTTCTTAGGATTTGAAAGAAAAACTGAAAAAGGAAGTTAGAAGTGTTAAGAAAATTTTGTTTTCTTTTATTAAAGGTCAAGAAATGTATCATAAAATAAAGTCTTTGAATAAAATAAATAAAAATAAAGATGGTATTGACTATGATATAAGATTACCTCAAATGTATCAAAATAATTTTTTGGAAAGTAAAAAAGGATATACTTCTACTGTTACATGTTTTCAATGTGGCATGAAAGAACACTATATAAATTATTGTTCTATTAGATTTAAATAGTCTTTAAGATTTATGAAGAATCATATTTCATTATCTTTATTATCTAAAGTACCATAAAATATTTGTTTTAATTATTTTTGGTTAATTAAAAATTATTTTACTAATCTAATTGTACCCAAAATATCTTGGGTACCAAGATTGTTAAGTAATTGATTTTATAGAAAAAATTACTTGAAAGTATAAAGAAAGACATATGGTACACAGACAATGGATACTCTAGGAATATGACTGGATTCCCATCAAATTTTATTACTTATAAAAAATTTGATGGATGCACTATTACATTTGGAGATAATTCCAAAGGAAAAGTGAAAGGTTTTGATAAAGTTAGTATTTCAAATTATACTTTTATTTATAAAGTTTTATATATTGAAGATTTAAGATAGAATTTAATTAGTATATCTTAATTATGTGATGATGGTATGGAAGTTAAATTTCAAAATGATAATTGTTTAGTTTTTGGGGACAATTCTTTATTATTTTATGCTAATCGAAAGGAAAATATTTATACTATTGATTTTGATGAACTAATTATTCAACATGTTAAGTGTTTGAATGATGTGAAAAGTAATATCATTATTTGGCATCAATTATTAGGTCAAGTTAATTTCATAATGTTACATAATCTATATAAACATGAGAAAATTCTATAGATACCCACTATGAAGATATAACTTCATTTTTGTGATGCTTTCATGAAAGGGAAACAACATAAAGTTTTATTTAGACCTATTAATTAGACAAGTAATAATATAACTTTATAATTAGTACATCTTGATTTATTTTCTCATACTCAAATTTCTATCCTTAGAGGAAAGAAATATACTTTAGTTATTATTGACAATTATAGTAGATTTATATCCCCTTATTTTCTTACACATAAAAATGGAAATTTATCTAGATTTATTAATTTTTGTAATTTAGTTCAAAATGAAAAATGTTGTATGATTGTTTCAATTCATAGTGATAAAGGAGGTGAATTTCATAATTTATAATTTTAAAAGTTATTTAAAAATAATGGTTATTTTAATATTTTTTTTACTCCTAAAACATCATAATAAAATGGTGTTTTAGAATGAAAAAATAAAACTCTTATTGAAATTGATAGAACTATATTTAGTGAATACAATTTTCTTAGATATTTTTGGGATGAATATATTTTTACTACTTATTATATTTCAAAAATAATTCTTGTTAGACCTATGATTAAGAAAACTCCTTATTAATTGTTTAAAGTCTTTATTTTCAATTCGAATGATAATTTAGATGAATTTGATACTAAAAGTGATGAAGGTATTTTTCTTGGTCATTATAATAATAGCATGTCTTATAGAGTTTATAATAAAATAACTATGGTTATTTAAGAATATTTTCATGTTATGTTTGATGAAAATAATGTGAAATTGAATTATGTTTCTGATGTTTCTTATAACGAATTATGAGATTTTAATTTTAGTGATTAAAAACCTCAGGATAAGGATGAATAAATTAAGGGGGATCATACTACATCTTGACCTGATCATAGATCATGGGATATTCATAGAGATCATCCCATTGACAATTTGATTGGTAATATTGACTTTGGTATTAAAATCAAAATTTTTGTTTTAAAATTTTATGCTAATTTTTTTATTCATGATTTTTTTCCTAATAATGTTAATGAATATTTAAATGATTCTAATTGGATTATTACTATACATGATGAGATCAATAAATTTTATTATAATAATGTTTGGTCTTTAGTTGAACCCTCTTCAGATAAAAATGTTATTAGAACAAAATGGTTTTTTAGAAATAATATGGATGAATCTGGACAGGTTGTTGACAATTAATATAGACTTATTTCTAAAGGTTATTGTAAAGAAGAAGGTATTGATTTTGATGAATCTTTTTCACCATTTTCTAGAATTGAATCTATTATAATTTCATTACCTTTTTCCACTTTTCATGGTTTTAGTTTTTTTAAATGAATGTGAAAAGTGCATTTCTAAATTGTTTTATTTCTGAATAAGTTTATATTTCTCAACCCCTTGATTTTTGAAAGTAAAATTTTTTCTAATCATGTTTTTATGTTATCAAAAGATTTGTATGGTCTTAATAAATCACTTTATTCTTGTTATGATAAACTTATAGTGATTTTATTAAAAAATGATTTTTTTTCCAAAGGTAAAGTTTTTCTTACTTTATTTATTAAAAGGATTTCAAATGTTATTTTAATTGTTCAAATATATTTTGATGATATTTTTTTGGATCTTAAAATGATTTCAAAGAGTTTTAAAATTTTATGGAAAGTGTGTTCAGTATTAGTCTTATGAGAGAATTGAAATTATTTTTGGGACTTTAAAATTTTCAAAGAACTGATGTAATATTTTTGAATCAATCTAAATATAATAAATATTTGGTCAAATGTTTTGGTCATGATTTGTGTAAATATTTTAGAACCCCTATGAGTATTAGTTATAAATTAGATTTTGATGATTATGAAAAATATATTTATTCTAAATTATTTAAAGACATGATTTGTAGTCTATTTTATTTAACTACTTCTAGAACATATATAATTTTTAGTGTTTGTTTGTGTGCTAGATTCTAATATTTTCAAAAAGAATCTCACTTAATGGATTTCAAACATATTATTAGATATGTTAAATGAACTATTAATTGTGGATTATTTTATTCTATAAAAAATTGTGTTAATTTTATTAGTTACTCTGACTCTAATTATGGGAGATGTAGACTTGATTAATAAAGAACCTTAGGTATGAATCACATTCTTGATAAGAATTTAGTTTATTAAAGTTCAAAAAAAACTCTATTGCTTTATCAATTTATGAAAGTGAGTATATCTATACTTTTGTTGTTTCTCTAAATATTTATAGATTAAACAAAATTTTTCTAATTATGGTTTTAATTTTGAAAAGATACTTATTTATTGTGTTAATTCTTATACTATTTATATTTCAAAGAACAATTTAATGCATTCTAGAACTAATCATATAGATACATGTTTTCATTTTATTAAATATTATGTTAATAAAGGTAATATTTTTTTTAATATATTATAATTGAAAATCGACTAGTGGATATTTTTACCAAACCGTTGGTTTTTTCATAATTTGAGAAAATGAAGTTTGAGCATGACATGTTAGAAATTTAGTTTGAAAATCTTATTTTGATTTATTTTTTAACTTACCTTAATATGGATTTATTAAGGGTTTTTTATAATTTTAATGTAAATTTTTTCACTTTTATTTAAAATTTTCTTATCTTTATACTTATTAATATTGTCTTGCTGAAAAATTTTAAAAAGGGTGAGAATTATATAAAATTTTATTTCAGTTTTGTAATTTTCAAAAAGGGGGAGTTTGATGGGAGTTTTTTTCTTTGTTTATTTTATGTTTTGAACATTATAGTTCTTCAAAATATTTTATTTATTATATGTTAATAATAATTTCTAGTTATCTATTTTACAAGATTAGTTTTTAGTTTATATTTTTCTTATATTATTAAATTATAAATTGAGTTACATAGCTCATATCTGTGTGAAACTTATTGAGATAGAAATCTAATAATTTTATATAAATTTCCTTCAACTATAAGGAAGGATAAAATTACGATTTAGATGATCTAAAAATTTACTGAAGTTTCTATATTATTTCAACTATTTTTTCTGAAATTTTTAGATTATTTTTTGTTACTTTTTTCAATGATATCACTTGATATATAATTCAAATTAAGGAGTTATTTTATCAGTTGTAAAACTATTGAATTTATCTACATTTAAGTCAATTGAACCCAATTCTGAATATGATGTTTAGATAGTATATATTTTTTCCAAACCTTCTAATGTTAATTTAATGTTTGAAGGTTTTCAATGTGATCGTGTGTTTTTTAAAAGCGAATGTTTGGTTTTTCCAAGTGACTTCATGTATGTTTTTTAAATTGCCAACATAAAGGTTTTTTAAAGTGATCACATGCATGTTTTTTAAGTGACCACATGTGTATTTATTTAAGTGAAAACATGATATGTTGAAGTTACCACATAAAACTTTTTCAAACCTACCTCAAGTGTATATCTGAACCTATTATGCGAAATAAAGATATGATAAGATGAAATCTTAAATGAACCAACCATATGTTAAAATTTTATCTGATCCTACTCCTTATGGTAGCTTAAGCGGGAACACATTATATTATTCACATGGTTAGTATATCAACCACATGTTTTATGAACCGACCACATGATTTGATGTCATGGTAAGTTCAACGATTGTATGGAATATACCCCACGATCACTCGGAAGTCACGGTCAGTTCATTACTTCATTTATTTTCCTAAAATCTATATTTTTCAGCATGTTTTATTTTTCATTATTTTTTGATAATTTAGTTTAATGTATTCTTATATTAATTATTTTATTTATTTTGTTGATTTATAAAATACATACATATTATATAGAATCTATGAAAATAAAATTTTAGTTTATTTTAAATATATATTTAATTTTTGTTTAATTTATTCTTTATTCACACATATACATATGACTTATATTTTGAATATTTAAATATTTAAATTTTTTATTGATTTCTCTATATTATTATTTTATAAATTAATATTTAGTGAAATAAAATCTATTTAAACTTATTTTGTAATATTTAATGTATTATAATTAAATTTTGAATAATTACACACTTCATGAAATTAGAAAGTATTTTAATATTTTAATTATAACAATAAAATGGTCTTATGATTTTTATGGGATTTATTTGACCTATTTTTTAGAGACTATTTGAATTATTTAATGAGTAATTCAAATTAGTTTTATTTAGTATTTAAGATTTGAATTCAAATGATTTTTGTTACGATTATTATGGAATGATAATTTTATCTCTATTGGATAATTATGAAGTTTTAATTTAAATTACTTAAGTTGGTTTGAGATTGACATGTTAGTTTTTAAAATCTGATTTAAAGGCTTCAAGACACATTGAAAGTACATAGTTATGAGAACATGTGATTTTGAGAACCGAAAGAGATTTACTCTAAACTTTTAAATGATATACAAACCAAAACCTATGTGACCAAGTTTTCATATTCTAGAAAAATTTTCAAGCACCAAAGAAAAAATTTTATGATTTTTATGATTTCCTTAAAGATATATCCTGATACATTACTCAAAAAATAGTACCTGTGATTATTTCATTTATCTTATTTTTCATCTATGATTATTGTGTCTATAATAATACTTCCCATCTCCCACACATAACCTCACTTTATATTTATTATTTTACATTCAAAATCATTATTTCTCTTTATTTTGGTTGTAAATCTCAGATTTTAAAGTCAGGACAATTTGGGTTATGACTCCCATAGTCTAAAGTTAGTATTGTAATTGGGATATGACTCCCTATAAAAAATTCAAGTTTCTTAGTTACTATTCAACTAGAAAAAGTAGGTTTTAATTGGGTCATGATTCCCCTTCAAAATTTGTTTAGTGAATAACATCTCTCTCATAGAGTATAGATACATAAGAGTAGACTAGGTCTAATTTGGGATGTACCACAATAAAAATTCCATGTGTTCTTTTATTTATTTCTCGATGCTAATTAACCTTGTTAATTAACATTGATAATAATTTTTTTCTGGTTAATTTTTTTATCTGATATATTCACCCCATTTTATACCATCTATCATAACCCTTTTCAACCTAACAAGTTACACAAACCAATGTTTGTGAAAATATGTGTTATACGAACATCATTCTTGCATAAAAGGGGTTACACATTCCTTTAGTAAATTTCCTATAATATCTATGGTCAAGAGGAGTTAATAATTTATATGAAATAAGGTCTTCATGACACACTATATATAGTATAGAAAAATTCTATTCAACACATCTGAGTTCACTTTGATTGAGAGAGCAATGAGTTCTCAAATTTGGAGAACAATGAGTGTAACAACCCAAAACCTCACTATGCATTTTCTTTAAGTAAATATTATGTTAATAGATTATTCTTCATTAAAAAAATAACTAAAAATGAAAATTTGATATGTTAAACCAAAATTTTAAAAATATAATATAGCCTTTAAATTATAAAGTATAAAAGGAAGTAACTATATTTAGGAATCTATTAAAAAACGAAAGAAATGACATTAGGTAATGAGAATCTTCCTTATGAAGCTCATTTATCTAAGCTCGGGAAGGAGGTATCTTCACTAGGGTTTTCTCTAGAACAATACAAAGATGAACTCAAATAATTATTATATGACCTAAATCATCTGCGAGGGAAATTCAAACCCATGGTTATTACCATGTGATCTATGCTAACTGAATCAACACCCACAATTTTCACCAAAGCATACCTTATGCCTAGATCTTATGAGAAGATCTTGAGGGGATATGCAAATAGAAATTAGGATTATATAATCATATATTTAATAATTAAATATGTTATCTATCACATGTATTTTACACATTTCTCATTTTGACTTTAAAAAAAATAAAAGTTTAGTTTTTTATAAAAATACTTTTTCTTTATATTTTGTATTTAAAATTTAAATTTATAATTTTTAGAAAATTAATTAGATAAAAATAATTCCATTTTTGGATTTATAATTTCAAAATTACATTGTTATGAATTTTTTGTATTTTTTATGAAAATATTGGGTTTTAGGTGAATAGTGAAAAATACCTATATTGCTAAAACTGTCACTTTTATGACACTATGTTAATATAAGAATGAGTTAAATGTTTTGATTTTTTTCAATAATATATATATATATATATATAAAAGTATAATAAATCATTTAAATTTACTATGTTTTATTTATAAAACCGACATATATAATTTTGGAAACATACATAATATTTTACTCTAAAAACTGATTTATTTCCTATATTAAAAAATTAGTCTTCATTAATTGAGAAAATTAAATCCAAAAAATGGATTTCATATTTTAGATCAAAATTTTTATATTATTTAATAAGTTCAATTTCATTTTTGGGCATAAAAGTATGATTACTAAGATTAAAGTTAATGACCATGATAATGGTGAAACTGTTATTTTCAAAGAATTATTTTATTAATATTGTGAATTTTTTTATCTAATTAAATAAATTAATCTCTTATAAAATGTTAATTTAATATAATTATTAATAATATATTTAAATAAATCATCACTCATTAAATTATTTATCAATACTAAATAAAATTAAGAACACTTAATAGTTAAAACAACATTTTTCTATAAAACAGTTTATATATATATATATTTTTTTATTTTAAAGATAATTTTATATTAATTAGAAATTTAATTAGATTAAATTTATATTAAATTTATATTCAACACACCTAAATTTTTTAATAGGGGTTATTTTATATGTTTCATAAAACATAAGTTACATGGGTAAAAACTAGTTACCCTAGTAAAAACAAAAAAGGTAAAATTAAAAATCTATGAAAAAATAACTAATAAAATATTTAAAACATGTGTAGAAATAATTTTTTGAGAATTTATTGACCAAATATCACCCAAAAATGTATTATTTAAATATTTTGAAACAATTTAACCTTAAATAGTGTCATTCCATTATTGAAAAATAATGGGTGTTCACAAAAATCCCCTTTACTTCAATTATAAGGCAGGATCACCTCCACTCTTTCAATAATCCAATTTACCTTAAAAATATTCTTGAAAAATTACCTAGTTTTAATCTTTTATAAGTACCTTAAATTTAATAAATCCCCTTGTTACTACAATTTATCCAAATTCCTTCAATTATAAGGAGTTCATCAAGAGGAAGTTTAAGGTCTTGATGTAAGTATTACTTAATCGTTAACCATTTCTTCTTATTCGTTTTCTTATAAACCTAAACTAACCATAGTAATATATTTATCTCAGTATAATTATTACATTGAGGTGTTATTATATTAATGTAACATACCTTATTAATTCCTTCTCATTCACTTAGAAAAAATAGAAGAATATTGATCATGCATTGTGCAGATTACCTCCTCCATGAAGCGACATCTTTAGTTTTTCACCACCACCTATCTTCACTAGTTATAAGGGTTAAATTTAATAATAAAAAGGAATTATATAATATAAATATTATTATAAAGAGATAAATTATAATCCACTTTCTTACCCTCTTAGTCTTTGAGAAATGAAAATGTTAACTGTGCGTTGTGGGGACTACCGCCTCCATGAAGTAACATATATCATTTTTCATATAGTTTATTTATTAATAAAAAATCTTAAAATATGATTCAGAACCTTAAAATTATCTAAATAATACTAATATTATTTTTTAATAATGATATTATTCCGAAAATAAACCACTTTCATAATCATAATCAACCACCAATTATGGTATGTTCATGTTTGGGTCGGTCTAAATAATAACTTGAATAATAATATAAAAAAATATCATGTATGAATATGAGAAATTAATTACTAATAATAAATTATATAAATAATTAAATAAATACTTTTTTTTCTGAAATGTTACATTAATTTTAAACTCATTAATCAAGATACCAACATTCGTTTGTTAAAAACCACTGAAACATGCTCACCGCCGATTTTATTTTTAAGTATCACTACCAAAAATACCATAGAGTGAAATTATAACATTATAAATAGTTATAAATAATAAATTCTAGTACCTTTAATTATCTACTAATTATGAACTTTGGGATAATAATGAAGAACAACACCACTATTACAAAACTAGTTTAAAAAGATCAAGATTACTCACACCTGAAATTGAAAATAGATAATAACTAACTAATATATATGTAGAGAATAATTATAAATTAAGTTTATAAAAGTTTATAGATATAAAAAATGTTATTAAATAAATTATTAAGATATTTATTTTGTTATGCAGTATATTTAATCACTTTAGTGTAAGTGAAGAATTAAAGTAAGGGTTTGTGCTAACTCAATTTTCTTCCATTGAGTTAAAAAATTTATTATTGAACTCTATTTTTATAAGTTTTATTTATTATACCAAATTAATAATTTATATTGTATTTAATATTTTTTTTGGGTTCAATAATTCTTATTATAACCTTATTTTCAAATGATTCTTACCTTAAATACTATGTTACTTCAAAGAAGTTTCTTATCTCAAATTTTTACCCCTTGAGACATATTCTTTATCATACAACATGTTTTATTTGAAATTGTGTATATATTTAACATTTTTATATTTTTTATAATAATAATATCACTATTCATGGTATTTAATGTTTCATTTGAAATCTTATCCTTCAAAGGGTTTTGAATCAAAATTTTCTAAGATTCTAAGGGCTTCTTGTCTCAATTTTCACCCCCTTGAGATATATTTATTATTATATACCATGTTTTATTTTATATGGTGTATTTATATCCACTTTAATATTTTTTATCATGATATTATCATTATTCATGTTATTTAAGGTTTCATTTTAAATCATATCCTTCAATGTGTTTTGATTAAAAAGTTTCTAAAGCCGTAAGAATTATTTGTCTCTATTTTCAATTCCATGAGGCATGTTTGATATTGTGCATAATCTTTTATTTTATATGGTTCATTAACTCACCTATTTAATTCAATTATAATGAATATATTTCATTTCATTATATTTTACTTTCATGGTATCCCTCTCATGTTTTTTTATTCTCACCTTAACATTACTATAAGAGTCTTTGCATCTCAATTTTGTTTCATTGAGATATGATTAATATTCACCACTTGTTTTATTTTGTTTGGTGTATGTACTGTCCATGTATTAATTTATAAATCCTATTATACCATTTTAATCTATAGGATTAAAATTTTAAAAATAAATCATTTCCTTTTTATTTCCAAATCATACTCTATTATAGTCGTGATTTTTCTTCCAATGCCTCTCCTATGTGAATACCCTATTTATAATAATGTTGTTTGTAGGGAATTCACCTAGATAGACACACATTGATTAATAGGGTAAATTATTGACTTCAATATATAAAATTACTTCATATGGTGTTAGTTTGATAGATGCTTACATAGAAATCTATTTATCATCATCATCATTTATTTATTTATAAGTAAAAGAGGGGGAAGGATAGAAAAGAACAAACACCTCCTGGGACAAAGTAAAAACACGCACAAGCCTAAGGAGGTATGAAGTAATGTAACCCAAGGGAATCACCCCTTATGATATATACACCCTAATATTTCAAGAGGTTTATATTTGAGACGTAGTAGATGTTGGAGTTGGGGTTGACCAAGGATGCAAGGTGGTCTGCCACTTTATTCCCTTCACTCCATGTGTGAATAACTTTGATATTGTCATTGAGAAGCATACCTAGACACTTTATAATGGTGTAGGATATTGACCATGGGATGAAAACAACACCCTTAAGGGAATTATGTTGAATTAGGGAGTCTGTATCCACTTCAGAGAGAATGATATTGGCATGTTGGCAAAGGGTGAGGCCATTAAGAGTGGACTTGGCTTCTGCCTAGATAGATTACCCACTACCCAGATAAACAAAGAAGGCCATAATGACTGTACCTTTAGAGTCCTGAACAACCCCACCTCCACAGATGGTTCCCAAGTGATAGGAACCATTAGTATTAAGTTTCATACCACAAGTAGGTGGAGTCCATCACACCCAAAGGGATCTTGGGACATTACTGGGCATATGGGAAACTAGGACATTAAGAAGTAGGAGCTGCAAGGAAGGATCCTCCCTCCATTCATCAAAGATCTTGAACATATCCAGAAGTAGGTTCCTAATGTTCACAATGATAGATCTACCAGATGATTGGAATCCCTCAAATTTCAGCTTATTCTGATCCTTCTAGAGACACCAGCAGGCCGAGTAGAACACCAAAATGTAGCCTATCTTCTCTATTCTAGAGACACCCAAGCTGTTGAACCATAACTTTAGGAAAGATGCCACAAACAGAGATGAATTAGAGAAAGCAGTAAACGGGCCAAAATAAAGCAAGAAATCACACACCAAAGCACACTTAAAAAATATGTGAGCCACCTTCTCTTCCAGGTGATTCCTACAACAGCAGCGCCTGGAGGCTAATCTAATGCCGTATCATTTGATATTGTCCTACAAGGGTAGTGCGTTGTTTCTAATCTTATAGAGAAGAAAGTTATACTGTATTGTTATCCTCTTGCACCATAGGGTATTATTCCATCCATCTGATGAAGGTTGTGTAGCCGAGAGACACTGAAAGTCCCTAGAAGAGAAGGTTATCGAGCAGGACATAGTGAAGACACACCTGTCTGCCTCCTTAGTGAAAATGATGAGATTAAAAAGTGACTTCTAGTCCTTTTCAAGAATAGATGAAATTAAGGATGTATGAATGGAAGATTACTTGAACATAATATCAGGAACGTGACACCCTATAAATCCAATGGCAACCCCAACCTAGTTCTGGTGCCAAAATGATAAGTTACCATTACCCAAAATCCACCAGGTAAAGGGATGAATGACTGGAATAAGAGAGAAGATATTGGAATAGAAGAGGGTTACATGACATTTTACCCAAGCCAAACCCTGTCTCCATCAGCCTTCCATAGATTTCCCTCAAATAGAATGCTGATCATGGACCTCCCAAGAAAATTTAGCATGCATGCAATGGATAGTATCACCAAGTCTCCTAATGTTGACATCACCCTAATAGATAGGACAAACCATTTTATCTCACGAGGCCCAATGCCTTTTTCCCTCCTAGAGAGAATCCCAAATAAAGCTTTATAAAATCCCATAAATCTTGGAAATAACTCCCTTGGGAAAATGAACTGAAGATAGCTCATGAACAGGGGTGGCCAACAAGACACTATTCACCAAAGCAATCTGGCCGCCAAAGGAAAGGAAATGGTTCTTCCATTTGAGAACTCTATCTATAGTTCTACTCACCACATAGTCGGAGTCCTATATCTGGAGCCTTCTTGAGGAAATAGGATCTCCCAGGTAGTCCATTAAAAAATGTCCTCTCTACATACCGAAGGAATTGCACAGATACAAGGCACGCACTATAGGACACTTTTTTGAGATAAAAAAGGTTTCTCTTAGTGGTATTGAAAATATGGCCACTCCATTGGCAGTATGTCTCCAAATCTTTGGTAAAACCTCTAACTGATCTTCTTCTAGAATTCATGAATACTGTGGTGTTGTCCGCAAACATAAGGTGAGTAATATAAAGAGAGATCAATCTCTTGCAGTAGGGAAGTATCTCACTATTTTACATGCACCTGTTGATAAGCCGACTCAAATCATCTTGGGAGAGGATGAAGAAGCTTAGGGACAAGGTTTCCCCCTATCTTAGGCTGTGGGAGGCCTTGAGGAAACCATGTATTTTACCCATGTAGAAGATCACAAGCCATGAGGAACTAAAACACCTGAAGAAAAGATATATAGATCAGGGAGAGAATCCCATACCTGTCAAGACCATTTTGATGGAGCTCTACTCAATCTGATCATACGCCTTGTTCATTTCAATCTTAATGGCCAAGTTGGATCTATGGGTTTTTTTATCGAGGTCCCTTAAGAGATATTGGGCCAAGGTAACTGAACCTTGAATGCACCTACCCTTCACAAAACCATGCTGTTCCAGGGACACCCATTCTAGGAGGCGAGGCATAATCCTAGAGTTGATGATACTGAATAAAATTTTGTAAGGAATTTTACACATACTCATAGGTCTGATTTGGAGGAGGGATGAAGGGTTCTTGATCTTGGGTATGTGAACTAAAGTGGTAGCAGACACAACCCACGACAGGCTCTCTCCCTTGAAAAAAATATTGAATTTCCGTAATGACATCATTCTTAATAACATCCCATACACCTCTATAAAATGAGCCTAGGAACCCATCAAAGCCAGGTACACTTTCAGGATTAATGTTGAGCATAGCCGCATGAATCTCAACCTCATCATGGATAGCACCTAGCATGTCATTGATCTGGGAAGATATGACGTTAGGAATAACTTCAAGGATGTTTATTGATTACTAAATTATATTGGTTACGTATTGTATAGTTTATTCATTCCTTCTTATGATAAATTCATTATAATTAATTAGTTAAGGGTGATTACTAGTATAGATAGCCTCTTGATGTATCAATATGTCTCATTAGATAAACTAGCTTGGGTATTTTAGTGCATGCGTTCCAAGAACAAAATATTACCTAGATGCAGGGACTTGATGGTAAGATCATGATGTTTCAACTTATAACATGAAATTAACTATCCAAAATTATATATTTCATTACTAAGGAACCAATTATTGTTATCCATGCATTTATTTACTGATATATCAACCATAGATATGTTATGATCATATTTACTTTTTATTATAAAATTATTTTGATTATATATCTTTGAAATATTATTTATGATAATTTTATCATAACTTATGATAAATTATGATCTTTGATTGTTATCTCTTATGTTTACCCTTATTGAGCATTTTATATCACCTATTATTATTTTTCATTTTCTCCAGGTTATGAAGAAATCTATTACACATGATATGTCTAAAAAAATAGCTAGTGTGGAGAATTTATTAGAGATGTTGAAGACTTATTATGGATTAAGTAGTTTATTATATAGTGAAAAAATGTCCATTATTTGTAAAATACATGGTCTTTATTAGTTAATTTTTTAATAGGTTGAGGGTTAATCCCCCTATATTAAGCATAAAAGAAGAAGACCTATTTTGAAAACTAGGAAAAGAGGGAACCCATTACAAACACAGAGGTAACGACCTTAAATAAACATGACTCAAAGGACATAATCGTCCTGAATGTCCAATGGGTAAAAAAAATCAATATAAGAAACAAAAAAAGACTAATCGCCCCCTCTAGATAATGAAACATTTTAATCAATTAATGATGATGAATCCCACCCCCTACCAAGAAGTTGTGCCATGCTGGACCAACACAACATGGAAGAGCACCCCTCCCACCCCCAAAAATATAAAGAGGGAGGACCAGATGATAAGTTCTAGTATGCCTATCTCTCTCTTGATCCACCCAACCGACATTTCATGTGATAAAATAACTTTAATTTCAACCTGATGAAACAAATAACTAGAAATAAAACACTCCATAGAATAAAAAATAGGGCACCCATCCATCTAAAAAAAGAGGAATGACAGATGAATGATGAGCGTCAACATACCCATCCCTCTTTTGAGGCTACCTACCTAGAAATACCTACAAGAAGATGCACAACTAACTAAATATAACGAGAAAAAATCCAATGATCACGAGACATCTGTGATCCAATAAAACACACAAACCCAAAATTAGATTGGATTTAAATAAAAACTCATATGAAAATACCAAAGTAAAGCATTGTTTACTAAGCGACACCAAAAAACCCTGAAATCATCACCGACCAGAACATCATCAACATCCCTGTTCCGCATCCATTATCAACCCAAACTCCCATAGCCATAAATCAAGATCATAATGACATGCCTCACCTCAATAATCACTTAAAGACTAAATTCCACCAAACCACCAACAATCACTGCTTGAAGGAATCCAAGCCATCACCTAAGTCGATCCCCATAGCATGGGTGTTGTTTTCCAATGGAATCTGAGCCACAATGACTTGATGAACCGATGAACCGTCATGTGAAAATAAATTCAATAGAAGGAAGACTAGATATGAACTAGATATAGGGATTAAAGAATATGGGTAGGATGAATAGAGAAGGTAAAACCTGACAACTTTAATGAACTGATCAGAATGGAGATGAAGACAGATAAATCTTCAAAGAAGATTAAATCCCACAACAAACACCAAATATACTAAAGAATAAATGAAAAAATAAGTCACATCAAAATTCATCCATTAAAGTAGAGGTAAATGACACTGTTAGGGGAATTAGAAAACCCTAAGAGAGGGAGGTGCTATGCCTGGAGAGTGTAGAACCATCATGATATTTATTAGTTAATGATTTATCACAATTATCTAAATCTATAAACCTAAAAGGTCATGAGAATTTATTGTAATGAATTATTTATTTTAATTCATGCAATTATGGGATAACTATGTAATACCCTATGATTTTAAAATAAGACTATGTTTGATAGTACAGAGGACACACAACACTGATATTAAACAAACCATAAAAATATTATTATTTAAATATGATGGTTATAACCTAGCCATTGAATTGGAGGATATAAATAGAAGTAACTAAATTATAAAATATATGTATAATGGTCCTACTCAATAAAAATTTATTGATTAATGTTTAGGAAATAAGCACTTAATTTTTGGTAAAGTCATTTTATGCTTCAAAATTATATTTTATTAAAAAATGTTTTTATTAGTTTTTGTGAGTGAATATTATAATTAGTTTATACTAGTTTTAGAAATTTTATTTTATAAAAAATATATCATTTTTTAAATAATCATATCAAAGTTATCTTAGGGTGAAATTTTGATATTTTTTTGAAAAGATTTATTTTTTAGTTAATAGTGAAAAATACTGATTTTATAGAAAATTGTCATTTATTTTAAAGCATTTACAAATACCCATTTTTTAATAAATTGGATTTAAATTTATGTTATTTAATTTTTATTAAAAATAATCCAATTAATCTCATTATAATTGAAATTATGCTTAATTCTAATATAAAAACATTTTATACTTAAAAATTCATTTTTTTAGAAAATCGTTTTTTATCACGTTTTGCTAGTTTATTTTAAAAGTAAATTTTGACACTTATATAAAGTAAATTTTATAAATTTTTTCCATATTTATAATCATAATTTCAAAACTTGGTGAATATGACAACTTTATTTTTGGTCATAATAAAAAATAATCTTGGTAAAAATGTTGTCACAATGGTAATGATAAAATGGGTAAAGTAAGGTTAAAATTATAAAGTAGGGATTAAAAATTATCCATACACTTTCCCATATTTAATTGGATGATTTTTATTCTACCACCCATTCAAATATTTAAAAATATGGAATTTCGGTGCCATTTGTCTTCGATAAAGACCTTTGTTTTATTTTATGTAAAGGAAAATTCCAAAAATATCCATTTCTTGACTTTAATATCTATAATAATTTATGATTAAAATAAAAAAAGTTTTGTATGGTTATAAAAACAATTTTTTTTCCAAATGAACATAAAAATCAATTTAATTCTCTTTGTAATTCCAAGGTCACCCCTCACCTCTCTTATACAAGGAAACCACCTCTCCTCTATTCATCACACTTCTTGAGACACTTAGCTCAACCAATACCTAAAAAACTCTTATTAACTTCATTATATACATTATATAGGTTTTTTTATTCTTAAAAAACCATCCCTAGGGTTCTTAAGGAGTGATCCAAAGGAGGTTCTTCAAAGAGGAGATAATCGTCTCAACTAAGAGTTTTCATTTTACTTCTTCCACCTATATGAATTTGATTATAACCATTATAATATAATAACATAAGTATATTAAATATAATTAGATGTTATTATATTAATTAAATAACCTTATTCATATATTTTTTCCATCAAATGGGAAACATAACCATCGTTTGTGTGTACGTGCAGACTACCACCTCACGAAATGATGAATTTTGTTTCTCATCACCACCTTTAATGACTGGTTATTATGATGGATTTAATGTATATATATGATATTCATGACAAAATAATGTTTTAAAAAAAATAATATATCATCTATTTTCATACCATTCTAATCGTTAAAAATGAAATCATCGCACATGTGTATGTATAGAATACCATCTCAATGTAGCGATGCACTTCATTTTTCAATACCACCTCTCATGGATGGCCAGTGGGATGGATTTAATGAATATATTTAATTTTTATAACATGATAATTATTTTTAAAAGATAATATTTTATTTTTATTTCTTTATTTTCCATCCCATGAAAAGTAAAAACATCATTCGTGTGTATGTGCATACTACCGCCTCATGATCCAATGTAATTTATTTCCTTACTAATTTTCATGGATGGATATAAAATTTTATTTGATGAAAAAAAATAATTGTTCCATTATTATTATTATAGATATGATGTAATATTTACCCCTTTTACTATGGTCAACCTACAAAAATCATTTTTCAATTATGAACTGAATTTCCTCAAAACAACCAATGCAGACTTAACCAGTTAAGTAATAAAATATATCATTGAAATAAATGAAATAAATGGTTTAATGCTAAGTTAATAAACTTTTAAAAGGTTATTAAACAAGTAAATAATTAATATAATTATATTATACAAGTGTTAAATGACACACATAACAAGTTGAGACTTGAGGTAAGGGCTTTCTTAATTCAATTTTCATTCAATGTGTTATACTTCTACTTCATTGACTATGTTATGCCATGATTTTTTATGAAATGACCTATGATTATATTATGTTGTATTTAAAATTGTTTTATGTTTTTTATAATTGTTACACATAATCACCTCAATGATTAATTCTCACTTCAGTGATATGATCTTTGTAAGGATTATTAATCTCAAAATTGTTTCTTTGAGACATGTCATGTATTATGCACCTACTTACTTTTATAAGGTGTATATGCTGACTTTTGAGATACTACATCATGAATAAATCTTTTATCATGATATTTAAAGTTAATTTTAAGTTCTATCTTTCATGAGATATTTATTCAAATGTTATAAAAGTTTAAAGGGGTTTCATGGTCTCAATTTCAATTCTTTGAGATAGAATTCATGTTATGCACCATGTTTTAATTATATCCCCAAGAACATGTTTTTACATATTATTTCATTAAAATTAAGTTTTTTAAAAAATCATGTTAATTACTTTCATTCAATGTATTTTTGATCAACCATTACCCAAGTTGCAAGGGTTTCTTGTCTCAAACTTCATTCTTTGAGACATGTTTTTATTGATAAAAAAATATTTATTTATATGGTGTATATAAAAAATCTTTAAGTATAATATCATGAATATTTTTATACTCATGTTATTTTATGTTCCTTATTATTTTATTTTTTTCAAAGAGTTTTTGGTTTTAAAAGATAGTAAATTATTTTTCTTTAAAAACATTACTTTAAAGGTTTTAATGACTTTTAACCAAAATCTTCCTCTTCGTTCTTTATATTATTTCATGAATATTATTTTCTAAACATAAATAATTTTATAAATTTATTTACCATGATATTTTAACTTCTTTTAAATGGTTTTAAAAAGAAATTTCTTAATGTTTTCTGCACGGGTTACTTTTGATTTTATTTATAAAAGTTTTAAAATAATGTTTATTTTTAGTGTTTATGACATGAATAGAATTTTAAACTATTATTAAATTTATTTTCCATGAAGATTACTTTAAAAGTTACCAAGTATATTTTAAAATAAAATATTTTTCTCAATATCCTAGGAATTTTGTTGATATTGAAAGAAAATGGTATTTTCCCTATTTTCAATGAAATGTTTTAGATGTTTTTTAAAAGTATTTTTATCGATGTCAACATCCTTTAATGATTCTTATAATTCACTAGGGATATAATATTATGAGTCCATTCACTTCCTTTCTCTTAATGGTTTATGATGATGTTTTAAATAGATTATCAGTAAACTTGTTTCTTTTTCATGGGTAGGTTAAGATATTATAATTGTGATGGAATGCATGCTTCCATGCGATTTTTCATGATATAATACTTAGAAATTATTGATGAAAGTGGTATCAAGAAATGAACCCAAATCCTTAAGATAATTTGTATGATATGTGATGGGTGGATCCGTTATCACTATAGAAAACTTTAATTTAACAATGTTTTTTAAAGACATCTCTAATTTAGCCACGTTTCTTGAAAACTTCGCTAATTTTGTGATGTTTCATGAAAAAAATCACTAATTTAGCGTTGTTTTCTGAAAACATAGCTAATTGAGCGATGTTTCGTGAAATACATCGCTAAAAATATATATATTTATATAGCCCATTTCTCTAAATCAATATAAATTTATATTTAGATATATATTATTATATATTAATATATATTAACACAAATACATATATATAAACACATATATATAAATATATATATTTATATATATCTAAACACACACACACAAATAGATATATAAATATATAAATATAAATATATATACATATTTTTATGTTTAAAAACACACATATATTTTAAATTTATTCACGTTTTTAAGAAAATGTGGCTATTTTAGTGAACTTTTTATAAGTCCTTTAAAACATGGATAATTATATTTATATATATAATTATAATTATAATTATAATTATATATATGTATACATGAACAAGTATATTTATACAGACATAAACACACACATATAAACATACACATTTATGAATATATATATATATATATAATATAAACATATATATATATATTAATATAAATATATAATATATATAAAGTAAACACACACACACACAAATATATAAACAAATAATATAAACTTAAAATATAAACATAAAATATAAACATATATATAATATAAAATATAAACACCCACACACATTAATATATGTATATTAATATATAAAATTATATATATATAATATTAATTTTTTAAATACTAAAAAATATATATAAACATATATAAACACGCGCGCACGCACACACATATATATAGTAATACACACACACACATACACACATATATAAACACACACACACACACACACATATATATATAAACACGCACACACATATAAATTTATAAATATATACATATATATATATATATATATATATTTATATATAAAAATAAATATATAATTTATATTTAGTCATGTTTATAAGAAAACATGGTTAATTATATATATATATATATTTATAATTATATTTATATATATGTATATATATATTTATATACACACAGACACACATATATGAACATATACACACACACACACACACACACACACAGATATATAGATATATATATAAAATATAAACATAATATATAAACATAAATTATAAACATAAAATATAAACATATATAATATATATAATATATATAATATAAAAAAAACACACACACACCCATTGGGAACAAGTATTGTAGTAGTACTATAGTGGTATTGTAGCAGACTGCAGTGACAATGTGACTGTAGCACTAGAAACACTATTGCGGTGGCGGGTACTCTAGCATGCATTGTAGCAGCGGTGTTACTGTAGAAGTACTATTCAATAAAGGGCCTTTGGGCCAAAAATATGGGGCTTTAGGGCCTTTTAATGAGCTGTAATTCCCACTGGGCCTACAAGCCATGTAATGAGCTTCATCTACCCAAAAAAGAGGCTATTTCCATTGTTTCAATAATAAAGAGGCTTTGGACCCAACTTAAAAAAAATATAAAATATAAACATATATATATTTATATTAATATATAAAATTTTATATATAATATATTAATTTTTTAAATACTAAAATATATTTATATTTATATAATATACCATAATACAATTTTATATTCAAAATTCCCATATGTTATGTGGTCTGTTTTGTTTTATTTAAACCGACAGGTTCTATGTTTGAAATCTGACCGAGGAATATTTTCTTCCTAGATTTCTTGCAACATGGACCATGGGTTTTTGCGGGCTGCTTCAAGCATGGAGAGGCATGTGCCACCACCATTATGTATGGATATGAGAAGTGTGGGGCATGTGCCACCACCATTATGTATGGATATGAGAAGCGTGGGGTTGGGGTTGGGGTGAGGTGCACCATGGAGGATGGTAGAGGGTGGGGTTGTTCAAATATTAATATATATTTTTATTTTTTAAAAAATTATAAATTATAAAAAAATAATCACCAATGTTTTTTTGAAACGTCTATAAAAAATATTATGGTTTTCAAAAATATTATAAATTTCAAAAAACAATTACAAATTTCAAAAAAAAAAACAATTATTGACGTTTTTTAGAAACGTCGGTAAATGAGGTGTCATTTACTAACATTCATAAAAAACTTTAGTAATTGAGGTGTCTCTAAATAGAAATGTTTATAAAAATATCCATTTTATCAACATTTATTTACTAATGTTTCTAAAAAATATTAGTAAATGAGGTGTCTCTAAATATCGACGTTTATAAACCGACATTTCTAAAAAACATCGATAAATGATGTGCTGCTAAATAAAAACGTTCACAAATTTATCTATTGGGTGACATTTATAAACATCTCTAAATTATAAATATTTATAAACATCACTAAATTAGAGACACCTCATTTAGATATGTTTTTCATAAACGTCGCTAAATGAATTAGCGATGTTTTAAAACATCGCTAATTTAAAAAAACATCGCTAATTAATAATTTTTTTATAGTGTATAGTCCTACAATGTATTGGGTAATGAGATAAAGTTAACTGGATGGAATTTACTCTTAAGAGATGACAAATTTATGTTACTCCCAAGAGAAAACAAAGTTTACTGATGTTTGTAACTCATAGGAGACAAAAGATTTGACTGATGTAAGTTACTCTAAAGAGTTTTTTTTGAATTATCTTGTTTAGGTGATTCCATGATGAATGTTTAATGTCCCAAGATACCTACACAATTATTCAATGCTTGTTATGAGTTATAATGTTTTATTTGAAAAATGATTACTTTCACATGGATCATGATTGGTGACTCATATGACTTTTATCTTATGTTAAAGTTTTATTCCATTACTCATGACTTATGATCTATATTTTGATGGGTATGAATTATCTTATGTTATGCTCCCTACCTTCATACCCATATGATCATCTCATGCTCACTAATGATATTCAATTATTAATTCCTATTTTTACCTTTATTGTGAATTTTAGATCACCCCATCCTTATGATTTATTTTCCCTAGGTTATAAAGAAAGATGTTATGTAAGATATTTCTAGAAGGGTTTCATGTGGGGGATGATGAAGACTTGATGTGGAATAAGAAAATCCATATACAATGAGAAAAATTATCATTTAAATACATTATTTATTTTATGTAATATTTTGTACCAATTATATAAAACTATAAATATAACATGTAACACCTCTAGATTTTAAAAAAAGAACGTCATGTTCGATTTCATATACGACATAAAATACCGAGCTTAAACAACCCATGAAATATATTATTTAAATATGACTATTATAGAAAAGCTGTTAAATTGGTGGGTATTAATAGGACTAACTAAATTATGAAAATAATATGGTTTATACATATATGAATAAATTTATTAGTTATCAATTGATTATAAATAAAAATAAAGATCATTTGAAAGAAAAAAAATGATTTTATGAAAAACTATATTTTAGTTTCATCACGTTTTGCGAACTTATGTTAAAACTAATTTTTAAAACTTTTATAAAATGTATTTAAAAAAATTTACTTCATTTTTGAAATTATCAAGTCAAAATTATCTTATAATAAATTTTTGAGTTTTTTATGAAAAGATTATTTTTTGATGAATAGTGAAAATATACTGATTTTTATTGAAAAATTCCTATTCATTTAAAGCATTTAAAAGTTAAATTTTGTTTTAAAATTTTATTAAAAGTAAAATTAGTTCAATTATATTATAATTAATCTAATTTAGGTTATTTTAATCAAATATATGGTCAATTTTGATATATATTTTTTTTATACTTTTGAAAAATTTTCATTTGGAAAACAATTTTTTGTCTCTTAAACGAGTTTTATTTTAAATAAAAAATTTCCACATATGTGAATTGAATTTGATAAAATGAATTCAATATTTGGAGTCAGAATAATTATTATTATATAATAATTCCAACTTCATTTTTTTCACAATGAATAGTAAAAATAGTAAAAATTAATTACCATAATTATAGTTTAAATAGATTTACTAGGTGGTTAAAATAAGAATATAAAGGTTAAAATGATATAAAAATTTATCTAATTACTATTTTATGGCCATATTTTTACCTTTCCTCATCCAAGATTTGATAATGATCCATTTTGAAGCCTTTTTTCATGTGAAAAACATGGGTATAATTTATTCTTTTCCAAAATTCCAAGCGTGTCCCCTCCACAACTTATAAAAGGGAACCCACTATTATCATATTTTAACACTTTAAAAGACTTTGGTTCAACCAAGAACTACCCAAATCCTCTCCTTTCATCCATACCCATGATCTAGAGTCCCTAGTTTGATCCAAAAACCATTCTAGAATGGTTTTAGGTTTAAACCTAAGGAGTTTCTCCGAAGAAGAGGTATAATTATTAAACATGCATATTCCTTATACTAATATGTTATTATTTTAATGAAATAACATATATCCATCTCTTATTCTATCAAATGGGAAACAAAAACTTCGATCGAGTGTATGATGAAGTACTGCCTCGTGAACCAATGTAATTCATTTTCCATTACCATATCTCATAAATGGATATGATGATGGATATAATGTTTATATATTATATTTATGAAATAATTATACTTCAAAAATTATAATATCACATTTACCTTCTTACCTTCCAATCCATTGAAAAATGATAACGTCGCTCATGCGTACGTGTAGACCACTATCACCATATATCAACGTGATATATTTTTCATTTTATTTTGAAATTAATGGTAATAAAGATAAATTTAATGAATATATATATATATATGATAAATATGATATGATAATTATTATTTAAACTTTAATTATTACTTACCTTTCTTTCATTCCATTCTAAAAAAATGAAAACAATTTTCATGCGTACGTATAACCTATCATCTCTAGTAATGATTTAACTCATTATCCTATCTCTAAATTTTGTGGACTATTATAAAAAATTATATAAAAAATATATATGATATTTATATCATGGTTAAAATTCTATATATGATGTTACTATGATCAAATTACAAGTATCAAAATTATTAAACAAAAACATATATGAAAAATAAAGTAATTATTACCCAGAACAATTATTTTAACAAGAAATTGTTAATAAACGGGTAGTAAAAAGATATAAGAAAATCATATATGATATGATATATATGAGTATGGTTCTATAATATATGTATAATAAATATTTATTTATAGGAGTTTCATACATGTATGAAGTAAATTGGGTCTGAGGTAAGAGTTTCTCATCTCACTTTTACTTTTGTGAGACATATGCCATATTCATCACTTATTTCTTTTATATGGTGTATATACTTACCCTTTGATATGTTATATAATTAATATATTTATCTTAATGGTATTTAATGTTTCATTTGAATTTATTTATTTCAAAGGGATTATGATTCAAAAGTTACCTAAGTGGTAAGTGTATATTTCACAATCTCATCATTATTTTAGATTATTTATGTTTAAGCCTCCCTTGGGGGAATTATTTGATATTTATAACTTAAAAACAATCTATTTTCTTCTCTTATAGTTATTTATGAACTTTTCAAGTAATAACACCATTTTCCTCTTTTTGGTACTTTAAATTATTGGGAAAATGTTTTCAAGAAAAGCTGGATTTATTTCTCTCTTCGATCGAAAATCCTTTTTCTTCCATATCTAAGATTTCTAAAAGTATTTTCAAAAATGTTTTTTTAATATTAAAAAAATGATTTATTAAAAACATTTTTACCCATGTTTCAATTTTTAAAAAATGGTTTGAAAGGAATATTCTTTTCTTTTTCCAAATGAGGAACTTTTAACCCTTTTATAATAGTTTAAAAAGAATGTTTTTTAACTTATATATCATATACTAAATTACCTACCATCATGAAAAATAATTGTTTTGAATATTTATTTAAAAGTTTAAAAGGTTCATTTTAAATATTTTTTTCCTAATATTCTGGATTTTTTTATTTTTTAAAAGTTATTTTCAAAGTGAAAAGTTTTTTTCCTTAAGAATGTTTTAATGACATTTTTATGGTATTTCTATTCACCAATGACAAAAAAAATATTTTATTTATACTTCATTGGGGATATATTGTAATTATACCAAAAAAATTATTTCTCTAGGTGTTTTATGGTTAGTTTTACTAGAGATGTACTATTTTGATACCATTCTTTATATAAGTCTAGATAGTTTATAATTATGTTTATTGATTAGAGAAATTATTAACATTTCATATGATAGTTTTTTAATAAGATTGTTTATGTCAATTATGTTTCTCCCCTTTCATATGAGGAATGAATTGGACTTAGAAAGTGATGGGAATAGACTAATATAGCCCCTTGATGCATTAGCATGTCTCATGAGAAAAACTAGCTTGTGTATTTGGATGAGGCCTTACCCATTTATGTAATATATCATGGAATGAGGCATTGATATCATGATTACAATGTCCAAAATTATGCATTATATTATTATGAGATTATTTATTGAGGTTCATGTGATTATTTTATTAGTTATGATATCCAAAGATAAGTTTAAATCTTATTTTATTAGTTATATGACATTATTTGATCAACATTTATTCCTTCCATATTATTTTTCATGGTCAAGTTATTGACCAAATGATATATGTTTTCATTTATTTACCTTTCCATGTTTATTATGCCTTATGTATTCATGATAACTTCCACTATACACATACCCTTTATAATAATTTGAGCTCAAACCTATCTTATGCTTCCTTTCCCCAAGATTCTAGGAAGTGTTTTTTTGATTAATATATAGGGATATTCTGAAGGTAATAATGGTGTTCTCAAAATACTATGTTTTATTTTAAGTTTTCAATTGTAATGTGAGATTCAAGTATGTATCTAGTTTTTGAATTCTAGTAAACTATTTGGTCATTTGGGATGAAATCATTGGTATATATCACCAATGTAATAAAGTAACCACCAACTCTATGTTGAGATTCATCACATTTATTAATGAGAGAAGAAAATTATTAATGGAGGGATTCATCACATTTATTGATGAGAGATGAAAATTATTAATGGGGAGATTTATATCACCATTAATTGAAGATTTTCTCCCAAAATTAATGGATATTTAATTATCAATATTAATGGATGAAATAATGGATGTTGACTGCATTAATTGATTATTATGGACTTGGTGTCTATATAAGGAGGATGCATAAACATATTTTAAAGGAAAAAAGGGTGTGCCAGCAAGATGTAGCCAGCAAGGGAGACCCGGGAAGGGGTTTCCGCGTTTGCGGTGGCCCGTGTGGCACGACGACGATGACGCGTCGACGTTTGACAGGTGCGGTGCAGCAACAACACAATTGATGATCGGGGCCACGTATCGAAAGTCTGCCTGATAGCGGTGATCAGGTGGCGTGTACCGATTGGAGATCGGTGATACATCATCATGGCGAGATCTTTCGGGTGTCCCAAGCTGATGCGAGGCTGACGCATGTTCGGGTGAAGATCTCCGAGGTAGTGACGTTTCGTCGACAGAAGGGTGGAATTTTGTCACAGATTGATCTTCCGATACATGGCGTCAGCGGGATGTTTATCAGAGAGATGGAAGAGGCGTATCGGGGTGTGGTTTTCACACAGGTTTTCTATGCTCTCTCATTTGTAATTCAAGTTCGGGCATTGATTGGATTATTGTATTCTCTGATTCATAGTGGATATTTTGGGAATTGCCCCGTGGTTTTTAATCCTCCGCATGGGAGGGTTTTTCCACTTTAAAAAAACCTGCGTGCTGATTTATTTATTCTGCTCATATCGCTTCCATATTTCGATGGGTTTCTCATGATATTTTTGGCAAGCAATTTTCGGTCCAGATTCGGGATTCTACCCAACAAGTGGTATCAGAGCAGGTTGGTTTGTGCTTACAGTTTAACGTGAGGATTTTGGAAGCTTCGAAGAGGATCGTAGATGCGTGCGTAGAGCAAAATAAAGTTTGGAAAATAATGCAGGTTGAGAGAGGTGATGCACATATCCGCTCATGAGATGTTGAGCAGGGGGAGCTATTTATTCCTGCAGGTGCTCCAGATTATGTTTTAATCACTATTATGGGGGATCCAGATGTTTCTGGTTCTTGTCTTGTTCAGCAGGATGAGCAGGATGGTGCAGATACAAATGTGACGAAAATTTCGGCATTTGATTTTCTTTTTGCAGGGGGAGCTGATATTTTTTTTATCAGAAGTGCAAAAGGATGTCGTCATATTTTTCTGTAGTTAATGATGGTTGGTGTGATACCGACATATTTTCTTTCCAACTGGGTTTGTTGGATGGTTCCATTCATTAATGTGATGAAGGGGGAGATTGTTGAGATTCATCACATTTATTAATGAGAGAAGAAAATTATTAATGGAGGGATTCATCACATTTATTGATGAGAGATGAAAATTATTAATGGGGAGATTTATATCACCATTAATTGAATATTTTCTCCCAAAATTAATGGATATTTAATTCTCAACATTAATGGATGAAATAATGGATGTTGACTGCATTAATTGATTATTATGGACTTGGTGTCTATATAAGGAGGATGCATAAACATATTTAAAAAAAAGGGTGTGCCAGCAAGATGTAGCCGGCAAGGGAGACCCGGGAAGGGGTTGCCGCGTTTGCGGTGGCCCGTGTGGCACGACGACGATGACGCGTCGGCGTTTGACATGTGCGGTGCAGCAACAACACAATTGATGATCGGGGCCACGTATCGAAAGTCTTCCTGATAGCGGTGATCAGGTGGCGTGTCCCGATTGGAGATCGGCGGTACATCATCATGGCGAGATCTTTCGGGTGTCCCAAGCTGATGCGAGGTTGACGCATGTTCGGGTGAAGATCTCTGAGGTAGTGACGTTTTGTCGACAGAAGGGTGGAATTTTGTCACAGATTGATCTTCCGATACATGGCGTCAGCGGGATGTTTATCAGAGAGATGGAAGAGGCGTATCAGGGTATGGTTTTCACACAGGTTTTCTACGCTCTCTCATTTGTAATTCAAGTTCGGGCATTGCTTGGATTATTGTATTCTCTGATTCATAGTGGATATTTTGGGAATTGCCCTGTGGTTTTTAATCCTCCGCATGGGAGGGTTTTTCCACGTTAAAAAAACCTGCGTGCTGATTTATTTATTCTGCTCATATCGCTTCCATATTTCGATGGGTTTCTCATGATATTTTTGGCAAGCAATTTTCAGTCCAGATTCGGGATTCTCCCCAACACTCTAGTCTACCAGGGTTGAGGTATTTATAGCTGGTATTCAAGAAATTTTAGTAGAAACCTTGTGAACTATATTTAGGAAAACATAGATTTGGTAATATATCCATATGACCTGCTCTTTGGATAAGACTAAGTATAGTATAACATCCTAAAGTTTTTGTAAGGTAGATATTATGTGGTTCTCCTAGAAATATACCCTTTTCTGGATACTAAAAGTAGATTTGGATTTGGAACATTTATACCTAGGGGTAATAACTTTGAAAATGGTTTATTTGGCTTTGACTCGATTGTCACTTGGTGCATGACAACGAGCCTTGTTGCACACCTGGTTTTACACTTACATGATATATTCTTGGGTTAATTCACATTTTCTATACAAACCATTATGAGGGATCTATTTTTTTTATGATTTGAAATTTTTTCTAAGAGATCATGTTTATGATTATAAGATTATCTATATATAAAAATTTCAATTTATATCAAGTATTTCACTAATTTTGGGACTATAAATTATGTTTCATAATGTTATAATCTAATATAGCATAAGAAATTATTTAAAAATGGTTCATAGTGGAAGGAATGAGAATCATATAAATGCATGAAATCTATAAAGGTATTTACTTCCTAGGTATGATAATGAATTTGGAGCTAGAATTATAGTCAAAACTTCTCAAATTATAACTATATTGGGGCAATTGACTCAGGTTATGACCAATAACCTTTCACATATGAAGCAGATTTTTGATACACAATGCAATGTAATAATGTTAGAACACTTTATTCTCCAACAACCTCCTTCATATAATGTGACAAGAAATCAATTTTTAGTTGAGTAATGGATAATTTCCTTATAGAAGACATTTCTTGCTCTGGGAAGTAATGAAAGGGAGAAGGTTTTTATGGTAGTTTATTATCTCTAAGAATATGGAGAACAATGATGGTTATTAATACAAAACACTAATGATGAAGAATAAATATCAAACATGGAGTGAAAAGATTTTAAGGTAATATTATTGAAATTTTTTTTCCTCATGAGAAATGAGAAAATATGCGGAGACCATTCTAGAGTCTAAGACAAAAGGAAGATTAAAATATTTCTAAGTATGAATCCAACTTTATCAAGACATTCTATAGACTATGTATGTAATATGAAGATAAATATTGAAAATTTCTTTGATGGGATCAAGCTAATCTTTTATAGGAAACAAGTCTTACAAACATTCTCATCATATGAGGACATAATATCACGTGCTATAAAGATGTAGAAATAGTCATCCAAGTCATATGGATTCAAAGGTAAGTGAGAGAAGAAGAGTATAATAGAGAAAAAATGGATAAGGTGAATAATGGAAAGAAGGATTTTTCCACATGTGATAATTATAAAAAGAGACACCCTTGTACTTTCTTGAAGGGAATGAGAGTTTTCTTTAAGTGTGGAGAGAAAGGATATGAGGTGAATGAATGAAAGGGTAAGAAAGAAACCTAAAATTTTTAGTATTTTAAATGTAAGGATATAGGGAACTATACAAAAAAATTCACCAAGAATCAAGGAAATATACCTCATAAGAAGCTAAGGGATCAAGGTCAATATTATGATATTAATACAACCAAAGTGGAATGAATAAAGTGATTGTGTATTTTTATTCACGAATTATGTTGTATAATTATTTTATTAATGATATTATCATTATAATAATCATAAAATGTATAAGGATTGTATTTTATTAATTTTTATATAATGATTTAAAAACATATTTTTAATGGTAATAATGAACAAGAAAAATGATTCAGTGCCAAGTTGATCTTTTTGGAAAACACATGATTGAGGGAAGATAAAATTTATTATATGAACAATTTTGAGATAATAATGATAAAGATACATTTATGAGATAGAATTGGTGAACTTGAAATTGGTTAGTGATTTGATGGTTTATGTTATCTTTTCTAAAGTTTACTATATTTTTGGATTTTTGGAATATATTTTATAATATGAGATTTTTTTGTAAGAAAACATGTTTTCATTAAGGTTTTATGGTGATCAAGGTATTGAAATATTTGGTATGTGACATTAAGATATACCTTATTTTATTTAGGGAATCTAATGTTAAGTTGATTTTGGATATTTAGTAACCTTCCTTCTAAATTTTTGGAATTTTAATTTGGTTAGACATATTTTAGAGGATTTTTAAGGTTAAGTATTTATGAAATGGTTTAATTTGAACTTTGGGGTTATAATTGAGGTTTTATAAATTAATGTATTATTGGATAAATTTTTTCAATAATTTTTCTTTTAAAAAATATCTAGATAAAGTAGGAATGAATTTTAATTATTTTATGGATATTATGATATGATAAAATTTAATTTTAGTTATTCAAGAATGAAAAATTAATCTTTAATAATCATCGTTTGGATAATAATATGAGATTTTAGTGGAAATTTATTAATGGATAAAATTCTACTTTTTAAGTAAGTATATTTACTTATGTTCTTAGTCTATATGAAAAATGAATTCCTAAAATCTAAGAAAAGTATCTTGAAACATTTTTTTCCCAACACCATCAATTATTATGAATTGATGGACTTTTCACCCATCATAGATTTATGGCTTTGTGGTTGCTAATTTCCTTCTGACCATGTTCTATATCACTCTCTATTAGTCATTGGGTGTTAGTTTTCCCCTCCATGTCCATATTTTCACTTACCACTAATGTTATCCTACTTAGAAACCTAGTTAAGTGTTATTCCAGATGACCTTCATATTCCATTTACATTTTTTCAAGAGAAAGTTTTATTAAAAATTCTTACAATGTGGTATTTCAAGAAAGGTATTTTCAAATAACGAACCTTTGATAACTAAGATCAAGTTAAAATTGCGAGGAAATAATTTATTGAAGGTGGGGAGAATTTAACACTCCAATTTTTTTTAAAATAACATTATTCTCAATAGCATATACAACATACAACATCGAGCTTAAACAACTCGTGAAATATATTATTAAAATATGATCGTTATAACCTAGCCATTAAATTGGTGGGTATGAATATGAATAACTAAATTATTAAAATTATATGGTTTATACATGTATAAATAAATTTATTGGTTATCAATTTATTATAAATAAAAATAAATATCATTTGAAATAAATAAAATAATTTTATACAAAATTGTATTTTTTTTAAAACGGGTTCATCACGTTTTTCCCACTTATATTAAAATTAATTATTACCACTTTTAGAAAATTTATTTAAAAAAATTACCATCTTTTTTAAATCATCATATAAAATTTATTTTAGAATTATTTTTTTGATAATTTTTTGAAAATATTATTTTTTCAATGAATAATGAAAAATTATTGATTTTTATTGAGAATTGCTTTTTCATTTAAAAAATTTACTAGTTTACTTTTATTTTTAAATTATTTTAAAAGTAAAATTATTTAAATTATATTATAATTATTCCAATTTATTTCATTTGAATTAATTATATGTTCAATTTTGATATAACAACTTTTTATACTTTTGGAAACTTTTCCATTGGAAAACCATTTTTCATCACATTTGTGTGTTTAATTATTAATAAAATTATGCCAGTAATATTAATAATATTTGGTAAAATGGATTAAATATTTGGTATAATACTAATTAATATTATACAATATGGTCAACTTAATTTTTGGTTATAATGAATAGTAAAAACAGTAAAAATTAATAATTGCGGTTAAGGTTTAAACGAGTTTACTGGGGGTTAAACTAAGAAGATAAGGGTTAAAATGAACTATTTTTTTAATTAATATTTTATGAAAATATTTAGACATTATAATATATAATTTTCTAGAATGATCCATTTTGGATCCTTTTAGAATGTGAAATATGTGGGTATAACTTATTCTTTTAAAAAATTCAAAGTGTGTCCTCCCCCCCACTTATAAAAGGGAACCCAATATCCTCCCATATTCACACTTAAAAATACATTTGTTTTGACCAATAAATACCAAAATACTTTATTTAAATCCCTACCCATGACATAGATTCCTTGGTTTGTTCAGAAAACTATTCTAGAAAGGCTTTAGGTATAAACCTAAAGAGTTTCTCCGAAGAAGAGGTATAGTTCTTAACTACGCACCTTTGTTTTATTTCTTTCTCTATCCCATTAAAATTTTATCCAAATATGATAAAATAATAACAAAATTATCTTATATATACTAATATGTTATTTTTTTAATGACATAACCTATATCCATCTCATCTTCTATTAAATGGGAAATGAAACTATCGGCCTTGTGTACGGCGGACTACCACCTCGCGAACCGATGTAATTCATTTTCCATCACCATATCTCATAGATGGATATAATTATGGATATAATGTTTATATATGATATTTATGAAATAATTATACTTTTATAATTATAATATCATATACATCTTCTTACATTCTAATCTATTGGAAAATGATAATGCCACTTGTGCGTACGTGTGGACTACCGCCTCCATGTAGTGATGCGATACATTTTTCATTTTATTTTGAAATAGATGGTAATAAGAATATATTTAATGAATATATGTGATATAATAATTATAATTTAAAGGTGAATTATTAATTAATTTTTTTTCCATCTGTAAAAAAATGAAAACAATGTTCATGCGTACATATGACCTATCGTCTCCATGAATGGGGCAACTCCATTTTCTATCTCTAACTTTTATGGAAAATTATAAAAACTTATATATATATATATATGTTATTTATACATTTTTTTAACATTTTTTAGATTATGTAATCATGATCAAAGTACAAGGACTGAAACTACCAAACCAAAACATATCTGAAAAACAAAGAAGTTATTACCCTCAATGGTGATTTTAACAAGGAATTGTTAATAAACAGGTGATAAAAATTTATTAGTTAAAAATATATGGTATTATATATATGATTATGATTTTATAATATATGTATAATAAATCTATATTTATATGAGTTTCATACATGCACAAAAAAAATCAGACCAGAGGTAAGGGTTTCTTGTCTCACTTTTACTTTTGTGAGACATATGCCATATTCACCACTTATTTATTTTGTATGGTGTATATAATAACCATTTTATATATTATATCATGAATATATTTATATTCATGTTATTTAAATTTTCATTTGAAGTAATTTTTTTCATGGGGTTTATGATTCAATAGTTACCAAAGTAGTAAGAGTTTATTTTATGATCTCATTATTATCTAAGATTTTTTATGTTTACACCTCTATTAGGGGAATTATTTTATATTTATATATTAAAAATAATTTATTTTTTTATAATCAATTTATTCATGAACTTTTCAAGTAATTGTACTATTTTCTTCTATTTAGTACTTAAAATTATTGAGAAATTATTTTAAAGAAATGATGACTTCATTTATCTCTTCGGTTAAAAATACTTTTTCTTCTATATCTATGATTTATAAAAAATATTTTCAAAAATATTTTTAAAATTATCAAAATGATTTATTAAAGAAATTTTTATCCATTTTTTAATTTTTACAAAATGGTTTTAAAGGAATCTTCTTGTACTTTTTTGAATGAGGTACTTCTAACCTTTTTACAATAGTGTGACAAGAATTTTTTTAGCTAATATGAAATGTTCATAATTATCCACTATCATAACCAATAATTTTTTGAAGATTAATTTATAATTTTATAGGTTTATTTTAATTTTTTTGTCCTAATATTCTAGATTTTTAAAAAAAATAAGATTTTCAAAGTGAAAAAAGTATTATCCTAAAGAATGTTTTTAATTACATTTTATGGAATTTATATTCATCAATGAAAATAACCCTTATTTGAATAATGTTCCATTGGGGGTATTTTTCAATTATACCATACACCTTATTTCTCTGGATGGTTTATGATCACTTTTATTGGGGATGTACTATTTTGATACCATTCACCATATTACTCTGGATGGTTTATGGTTATGTTTATTGATTGGGAAAATTATTAACATTTTGTATGCTAGTTTTTTAAAACAAATTTTTATGTTTATTATGTTTCTAGCTTTTAATATGATCAATACATTGGACTTAGTAAGTTACCAGAGGGACCGATATAGCCCCTTGATGCATCAGTATGTCTCTTGAGACAAACTAGATTGGGTATTTGGCTGAGCCCTTACCCATTAATGTAATATTTGTTATCATGAGCCCTTAATGGTATATTTATAATATCCTAAATTATAAATTTACTCATTATGATATTAGTTATTAATTTACATGTGATTATTTTATTAGTTATGATATCCATGGATAAGTTTCAAGCTTATGTGATTTGTTATTTGGAATTATTTGATCAAAATTAATTCCTACCATATTATTCTACATGGTCAAGTTATTGATTAAATGGAATGTTTTTCAGCTATTTACCTTTCCATATTGATTATACCTTATGTACTCATGATAGCTTCCACTGTACACATACCCTTACTAAGCATCTCAGCTCACCCCTTTCTTATGTTTTCTTTCCCTAAGATGCTAGGAAGTATTTTATGATTGATATGCAGGGATATGCTAATGGGAATGATGGTTTTATCAAAATAATATGTTGTATTTTAAGTTTTAAATTGTAATATTAAATTCAATTATGTATCAAGTTTTCTAATACTACTAAACTATTTGGTCCTTTGGGATGTGATCACTTGTATCTAGCACCAATGTAATAAAGTAACCACTAAATCTTGGCTACTAGGTTTGGGGTCACTACTACAGAACTGGGTTTATCCAACTCTAGGTTTTTAATAGAGCTAGATAAAAGTTCTGTTAAAAACACCCTTTATCAGCACCAGAAAAATATTATTAAATGGGGTCTTTAACAACACTTTTTTAGCACTATTAAAGGGGGTCTTTAACAACGTTAAAAAAGAACTATTAAAGGGGTCTATTTATCCGTACTAATAAAAAATCACCAATAAAGTCCCCTTTAATCAGGGTTATTAAAAAATCATTGATAATGGGGGACCCTTTATCAACTCTTGTAAAAAAGTGCTAATAAAGGGAAGCCATTATCAACGTTTGTAAAAAAACACAGATAAATAGGAGTCATTACCAGCACTTGTAAAAAAGTGCTAATAAAGGGTATTTAAAAAAATTATATTTCATTAAAAATAATATATCAATATATCAATATATCAATATATTTATATTGATATAAATATAATATATATATTTTAAATATGTTTTAGATATGACTAAATAGAAATTTACACATAATATATAAGACATATTGTGAAAATGGTTTATAAAATAATCAAAAAATATTTTTAATTAACAATTTTCTAATTATTATTGAGACATAGTCATTTGATAACAATTTTAAGACAACAAAATCAAAAAATTAAAAAAAGATCTAAAGTAAGTTGAAAACATAACTCAAACTTCAAAAAACTATAACTTTTTATCTGGGCGTCTTTTTGGAATCTACCACATATCAAATCAAATATTGTGATAAGATCTATGCCATAGAGACCAAGTAATACCCTAGTAGTGTTTTTTGAGGCAAAAAATGTACACAAGTCCTTCAAAACTGAGTTTTTAGTCAGGGTACCCCAATTTTTTTAACATTCCATGGATTTTCAGCATCATTTAAGGGGATTTTATTTCCTTCTTTTCAATGGAGACTGAATTTATTCCCAATGATTACATTTATATTGATATTATGATTTTAAAATTTAATAATTTTTCATATTTTACTATTATTTATAATCAAATATATAACAAAATATACACATATATTTTTTAATATTCACACACAAAAATTTAATTTTATAAATAAATATTTAAATATATTCATATATAAAATATATTTACCAATATATAAAACTTATATAAATAAAAACTAATATACATTTTATTTGAAATAAAAATGTATGAATATTTATATACCTATACAATTAATGCATATATAGTGTTTATATATATATATATTTGTGTGTGTATTAACAAAAAAAATATATTTATCTATATATTCTAACATATGTACATAAATATTAATATATAATACATGTAAATAAATATAAACATGTATAATTATATATATATATATATGTATATATATATGTATGTATATATGTATGTATTTATAAACACACACATACACAAAAATAAACTTATTTTATATATTTATTTAAAAATATATATGTATATATATATATATATATAAATATATAAATATATATAAATATATATAAATATATATAAATATATATAAATATATATAAATATATATAAATATATATAAATATATATAAATATATATAAATATATATAAATATATATAAATATATATAAATATATATAAATATATATAAATATATATAAATATATATAAATATATATAAATATATATAAATATATATAAATATATATAAATATATATAAATATATATAAATATATATAAATATATATATATATATATATAAACATATATATAAATATATGGATAAAAAATGCAATGAATATATATAAATATATAGATATATCCTAAAATGGAAAACAAAACAATATAGGGGAGTGGAAAAGGCGCTGGCATATGAGTTGCAGGTCTCAAGTTCGAAACTTGCTGGAGGTAGGGGAATGTGTGGGAGGATGGAATTATATAAAGCATTAATAAAGGGGGGTGGGAGGGAAGCGCTGTTAAAAAGGTGGGGAATGAACAAAAAAATATCCCTTTTATCAACAGGGCCTTTAATAATGCTTTTTTTAGCATTAATAAAGGGGGCCTTTAACAATACTAAAAAACACTATTAAAGGCCCCCTTTATCAGTGATTTTTTAGTGCTGTTAAAGAGGCCCTTTATCATTACTTTTTTAGAACTGTTAAATCCAAACTTTTAACATCACTCATATCATCAAAGCTTCTATGGCATTGATTAAGTCCTTTTACTAGTGCTGTTAAAGGCCCAATATGTAGTAGTGGGTCTTTATATAACATTTGAGATTCAATTATAATAATTGAACATTTTATATTATTGAAACTATATTACAATGCACATTTTAATATTTCATGGCATAAAAATTCTAATTTTATAGGATGGATATCAATTTTGAACTCACTATGTCAAAATAATCCTAGAATGATTTTTTTAAAATTTTCCCATAAAAATAAAATTTTATAGATAATTGGAAATGTATTATTTAACAAAAACTATTTTTATTTATAATAAAATTTTATAATATTTATAATTAACTTTTTTTATTATCAATTTGATAAAAATAAATATAAGATCATTTAGAGGTAAAGGGGATATTTTTCAGAAAACAATTTTTAAGTGCATAATGTTTTTCTATTTTAATTAATTTAAAAAATATTTAATAATGAATGATTTAAATGAAATTTATGGATTATATATCTAAATATATGAATTTATATTCATATGATTCTGATTACTAGTTATATAGTTAATGTAAGACCATCTTATGCTTGAAAAAATGCATGTTTATGAAAACTATTTTTCATCACATGTTTTCGGTTTATTTTTATATCAATTTCTACCAATTATTGAAATGAAATTTTATAAAATGGTTTTCATATTTAGAAACATAATTTTCAAATTTTTTAATGAGTCCACTTTAATTTTTTTTTCATTATGAATAGTAAAAATGGTAAAAATTGGTTACCACGGTTAAGGTTACAACGGGTTTACCAGGGGGTTAAACTAAAGTGATAAGGGTTAAAATGGACATAAAAATTTTCTACATCATATTGAATGAATATATTTAATCCCTATATTATAAAACCTTATAAATGAACTCAATTTGGAGAAATATTTCCATGAAAGTGAATTAATAATATTTTAAAACATGAAAAAATTACAAGTTTGTCAACCACCTCACTTATAAAAGGGAATATCCTCACCTAAATTATTCACATATCTTGATCCATTTATATATATATTTTCCAAAATATCCCCAAATATATTTAAACAAATTCTATAGGTACTGGTCTTCCCAAAATACCAATTCTAGTTTCCTTAAGGGTATTTTTCAAAGAAGAGATAATCATCTTAACTGAACACTTTAATTTTTATTCTTCTTTTACCACATTCAATTATGTCATAACCATTAAAATAAAATAAAATCGGTATATAATATTTAGTAAGATGCTATTATATTGATATAATAATATTTATTGATCTCCTTTTCTATCAAATGGGAAATAAAACCATTGCTCTTGTGTACGATGATCTACCTACACATGGACCGATGTAATTTGTTTTCTATCACCGCCTCACATGAATAAAAATAATGATGGAAATAATAAATATATATAATAATTATGAAATAATCATGTTATTGGAATTTTAATATATCATCTACCTCCTTACCCTTTTACCCATTTAAAAAAGACAACGTCGCTCGTGCATACATGTGGACTACCACCTCCACGAAGTGATGTGATTAATTTTTCAGGTCCAATTTTCATGGATGATTATAAATATGTATAAGATGAATATGTATAATATTTATATCATGATTCAAATTTTAGATATGATATAACCATGATCATGATACAAGAACTAGAACTTTTGTGAAAAAACATGCATGAGAAAATGAAGTAGTTAACACCCAAACAAATGATAACAATGAAAGATTATTAACTAAAGGGTGATAAGATGTTATAAGAGGATAATATATGATATTATAAATATGAATATAGTTTTGTTATAAATTAATAAATTTTTTAAAACCATTATACATGAGGTTAAATCATGTTCAACTAAGTATAATCATGGGGTAATATATTTTGTCTCAATTTCCACTCAATTGAGACATATTTTATATTATGCACCTATTTTATTTTATTTGGTGTCTATAATTCCCTTAAAATGACCTTTTTTTTAACTTTTAATAATTTTAAATATATTAAGGGATATTTTCGAAGCCATGTATTGAGATGACATGAGATTTTGAGGCCCGGTGAGCTCGAAATTGATATTATAAAAATATTAAATATATTAATATCACATGTGTACAATTTTTTTAGAAATAAAAAAATATATCATGAAAAGAGACTTGAATAAAAAATCTGTGACCATGATTGATTCTAAAATGCGGGATTTACCCTAGGCGTGACCTAAGGTCAATCAATATCAAACGTTTGGTTGAGGCAACCATTGGAGGGTGCGTTAAGTGAATTAATTTAGTTATTTAATAAACCTAACCTAAACCTCCCCTATAAATACATCATTATGATGATTTTATAGGGTTAGTGACACAATCATTTTTCATGCATAATTTTAAGTGTTTTCTTAATGATTTCAATGGTTTTCAATGAATATTCCCAAGTAATTCAATAATTTATTAAAATAAGGGAAATTTAAAATAAATAAATAAAATGAATTTAAATTTTAGATTTTAATAATTTATTTTACTCAAGATTATTTTTTGGAATTTTTATTATGAAATTTTAATGATTTTTATGTAAAAAAACAATCCATCCCGAGGATAACCCTCAACAAATAGGCCACACACCTCTTAGCTAACCCAAGAGAGAGACAGCCAGCCATGCAACCCATTGGGAGGGCCTACCCAAGTAGCGATGAAGCATTGGAAATGTGAGGATCCTATGAAGATTCATAGATTGGGCCATGGACCACGCATGCCACATGTGTAGGAACGACCCATTATGTGTGTGTGAAAAGGTACCAGGATCCCATCTCTGGAGTAGGCATATGAGCCGGTGATGGGTTCACTTTCATTATAAAAAAGAACTTAAACTAGGTGCATTTTCTGAGGTGGCACAGACCTCATGAAAATATTTTTAATTTTAATCAAACTGATGTTGTCCCACTCCAATTCCATGCACATCTCACTTAGATATTTCACGAGTTGCCGCTTTCGACATCATGTTTTGTTGCTTGATGCCACATTCGACGCCTGAACCCACCAGAAAACACCATTTCCACCACTGTTGAATCTCAATATCAAGTCGATAGCCTCCATCGAAGCCTGAGACCACCTCATATCACCTTCTTCACCTCAAATGACCACCATGAGGTGGATCTTGACCCATCCATACACTATGAAGGATGAGTGACTTGGAGGAGGATCCTTGCACTAAGAGGAGCCACTTTCACATGCACCAAGTCATAACCACGTGTCCTTGTCACCCATGCAGTTCATGCACATGATGATGGTTTTTCCCTGCCATATGCACTACAAATTGGAAAATCTTGGGGTATAAATAGATTCAAGACCCATATATTTAAAATATACACATTCAAACCAAAATACAAATTTGAAAAAATGGAAAACTTGACCTGATCTTAATCAATATTCTATCAAAGGAATACCAAGGCACTCCCCTTTTATAAATAGAGGGGCCCGACCACTAAAAAATGGATCTCGATCACAGAGGGAGGCCCCACGTTGGAGAATGAAGGAAGATGAATGTTTTCTTTTCTTATTTATTTTTCTCACTTTAGTTTATTTACTTATTTAATATTAGTTTTTTTATAATTTTAATTTATGCATGTTTTATTTAATTTAAAGTGTCTTATTCCACCCTCAATTCTCCACTGTTCTTCTTGTTCTTATCCTTTTTCTTCTTTTCACATTTTATCTATTTATTTTATTTTATTATTCTCTTATATTTTATTTTTCATCTTCTCTCTTTATTCCTCTTCTGTCTTTATTATGGTATTTCATGTGTTTTATTCTTTTTCTATTTTATATTATTATTTTATTTTATTCTATTTTATCTTTATTCCACCATTGTGATATATTACTCCCGATAATGTGAGGCTAACCCGAGGCTTGGCCCCGGGGGAGGTTAGGTGTTCCTAAATTGATCACTTTAATTATTTGAAATGTTTTTAATCTATTTATGATGAATTAAAGTGACATGAATGAGTGAGGAATTTTTCCACTATGACATGGATATTAACCACACTTCTTTTCTTTTATTTAAATATTTTCCCTCCCTTCTTTTGGACACAAGATATTCATATGGTGGAGTTGAGACATTAAATAGATGAAAAGAAATATGGTGGAGTCGGGTCCTGGAAGGTGTCACACCCTCGATTAAGGTGTGCCATTAACCTTGATTAGAGGAGGAGGTAGAATTTATATTACTTAGGCATTCGACATTACATAACTAATAAATAAAATATTAGTAGTTTATGAATGATATTTCAGAATTGAACTATCAAACTAAATTTTAAAAGATAAGAAAAAGAATGAGGAAACCCATAAAACCAAACCATAAGGCCAAGTTCTTTAATTTCGTACTCATTATATTATCATTTCATAATAATTTATAATTTCATCTCATTATATTATTTTAGAAAATAATAAAAAATAAAAAATATCACTATTTTAAGAACATAAAAAAAGTATTTTAAGTGAATTAGATTAAGTGAATCAACTATGAATTTTCTCAAGTGAGATGACCCTATTCAACTACTATACTAAAGTAGGAAAAATTAGAAATTTTCTTTTTTTCCATGCCTCAGAACATGCATGCTTTCAAAACTAGCACCGTTTCCAGGCAGCCAATTAGTAGTTTGATTTTTGTTTCTATTTTCACATTGTAGATATTTTTTTATTGTTTTATTTAAATAAATAATAAAAAATTATTTTTCCATGATATTTTAAAATTATTATTTTTTCAATTCGAGGTGTAAGATCAAAATCAAGTTCTACACTATGCTAAGAAGTCCCTCCTATAAAGGCTTGATGAACTCACTAACTTGTCCAAGAATATTTTAAATAGGAATACCACATGAATTTTGTTTCAATAGTTAGAAGACGTGGTTGATAAAGTTAAATCTGATTATCAAAGACTTAATTCCAAGGAGGAATTGCTACTAGAGCTTCCCAATTTTAAAGAATAAATCCAAGAGGTTGAGGGAAAACTTGAAGAGTATCCACAACCTAACCATTTGAAGTGATAGATTGAAGACTACCATTAGAAGATAGAGAGTAATGATGAGGAATCACATGTTTATGTGAACATGATTGATCACCAAACTTTTAATTTAATATAAATTCCCACATTTTATGATATTGGTGATATTTTGAGCTTAATAGTAAAAATGGTCCATTTTGTATTTTTAACTGTTTCAATTTTTTTTTTGTATTTTGGCCATAAAATTTTCTAAATTAATCAAAATTTCAAAATTATTTATTTTTTAGATTTTAAACATCCAAGTATTCATTTATCCTTCTTGACCAAAATCTGAATCGACCATATGGAAGCTTAAAAGAAGCTCAGAAGTTGGACCATAAAAACTGTTTACAAATTTGTGGATTTTTTTGTAGGGTGCATAACTTGTTCATGGTGGGCCCAATTGATGTGAAATTCGGTGGGTGGATGTAAAATGTGTTTTTGGAACATCTTTAAGGAATGATAGAATGCATGAATTGGCCCTTTTAATGGCCATCAAATCATTCTAATCTAGAGGTTTGCGATTTGAAGAGTTTTACTGGATAGAATAAATATTGAAAGTAAAATAGGAATAACTCTCGTAATACTTGTCCAAATATGCTGAAATTTTGAGGAGGGATAGAAAAGATAATTATGAAAAATATTTATGAGAAGAAAAACGCATGAAAAGGTAATTTAATGGGGATAAAATGCGTCAAATTTTGGGGTGAAAATTCTTCCTATAGAAGGAGGGGAGCTCCTCCCTCTCATGACATCTCATTCCATCCCATTCCTTTTGGGACACAAAGGAGGAGAAATTTTCAGATTTAGATATTTTATTTATTATCTTCTCCATAGATTTGTAACACCTTCTTCTTCCCTATTTATCTCTATTACCCTTACCATGGTGGGGTGAACATTTTGAGTGATCGAGGAAGGCTTGGTTTTCTATTTTATAGTGCTTGAGTTCTTGAACATAATTGAATGAAATTTATTTCTTCTTCAAAGTTGTTTTCAATTTCATATAGAGGATTTTATTATAAAGTGCGATAATTCTTGAATTTTAATTTCATTAGTTATTTTTTCATTGGTAAATAATCATTATCTCCCTCCACTGATTTCTAGTTTATATATGATGGAATAGACTAGGGATTAGTGGTGAATTACTCGATGATCGTCAATACGTGTAAAATGGGTAATGAATGTTCTTGATTGTTTGGAATAAATAAGACCCGATCAGGTATTTACCAAGTCAATTGAGAATATTCAATACAACTCTTTTTCATATGGAAAGAGAGTTGACTAAAATGAGATCTTGGTAAGGTTTTCTCTCACCATCATAATTTCATCAAGGAAGTGAGAGGAAAATATTACGGAAACTCACTTTAACAAACCTAGAAGAAGAGGTTTGAATTAAATTGAACAAGTATAGAATTACAATTGTGAAACTAACCCCGACCTAAACACCCTTTTAATATCATAGTTTTTCAATCATTTGAATTTCATTTTTTTTCTTTTCAATAATTATTTTATTGATTTATTCTAAAAACAACCCATTTTTACCCTCATTTAAAAGTGAAAAACTATTTTTGTGCACTCCTATTTAGGATAATTCATAAGGCTAATTACTAGACTACACTTATGAAATTTAAAAAAATTCTTTTTCCACGCCCTATGATAGGCATGCATTAAAATTTTCACTGTTGCCGGGGAGCCAGTGCCACAATCTAATTGTAAATATTTGAATCTTTTCAAATTTAAAAAAAGAAAAAGAAAAAAAAACAAACATTTTCCATATTATTTTCAAATGATTATTTCTTTAATTCATGGAACACTTACCCACAAGTGAAAAAAAATTTCTAACTCACCTTGGTCTACAGAGTATATTATTTCATTCTTGGTTAAACAAATTTGGGGAGCTTGAATCCAAATCATCAAGGAGGATGAATTCAAGGATCTCATTCAAAACATTAAAGGTAACCTCGAATACCTAGTGTTGGAGGGTTTTTCCAGAGAATTAATTAAACTCTAGGAGTATTTTTCAGAATTTTATCAAGAAATAGTTGAGGTACAAAATGAGATTTGACAAGTGAAACACCATGAAGGAGAAGTTCACAAGGATCTTGAAGCCAAACTTGAAAGAATTATTCATACACTGAAACAGCTAGAGAGAAAAATACATTGGATAGTGGAATATATACATGCATCTCAAGATCAACAACTAGAGATGGAACAAGAACCAGAACCAAAAAAATTGGTGGAAGAATTAGACCCACATATCTTTCAAGTTGAAGAACCCATGGAGGCCTTAATAAAATTAAAAGAAAATCCATTGATCCTAGCTCAATCAATGTTGGGGGAGATTTATGAATATTATTTTCCTATTTAAATACATATGGGAGATCAAAAATATTTGGATAACTTTTGGAATGAGTGTGGGGAACTACTTATTCCAACTATTCCTTATAATGTAGAAGATTCAGCACCATTGAAGGAAGAAACCACCCAAGTGGTGGAACTTGAAGAGAAGACGGAGGAGTCTGACTACCTACCTCTATATAATGAAATTAAACTACAAGTGGAACCTCCCACCAAATATGAAATTGAAGTTGAAAAAACTCAGGGAGATAATCTTTTCATGAACTCATTATCATTTGATTTTGTTGAAACTGAATTGGATATTACCTCCCCTTGTTTTAATTTTTTAGATTCAGAAAACACTTGTATTTCCTTGGAGGAAGATGATGAAAAAGAAGATTCATATGAAGCGTAACATCTAGAGATCCTTGAAATTGTTGAACATTTATTAGGGGGTGTTCAAGAGGAGATAAAAGTGGCTTTGCCTCAGGAAAATGAGACAAAATTTGTAGATATTGAAAGGGAATAATTTCATATTAACACTTCATGATTTAATTCTATTCAAATAGAATTACACTATGAATTACACTTTTATTTTTCTATTGATTTATAATACCATCAGCAACCACTGGAGAATAAAGAATATGTTGTGTAAGTGGAAACCAAGAAAGAAGAGGAATCAATCATTTTCATAACCCCACCATGAATGTTTTATCTCATTATAATGGTGGTGGACTTGGTATACTATATCCATGGATTACTCAACAAAAAGGAACATGTGATTTCTAGAAAGAATATTTTTTTTGGTTGACGAGCAAGAAACTTCACCCACCATTAGGTTAGGGATAACCGATTAGAACTGCCCATCTGGAGGCAATCAAAACCCTAGTCCCACTTAGGGTATTAAACCAAGTTATATCCTTATAATATAATCCTATTTATTCTTTTGTTTCTTTTAAAAAATATATTATGTTTTCTTTTGTTATTTTTTATGTTTTTAGAGTGCAACACTTAGGAGCTTAACTAAATGTTTCACTATGAAGAAGTCAGGTTATACCTATCCTTTATTCTTACTTATTTGTTGTGAATCAATAAAAAATAAAATTACATGATAAATCTATTTGAATGCATTGAGGAAACTGCATCATTTAAGTGTGGGGGAAGGTATCCTTTTTAGTTTTGGATTTTCATTTGTTGTTTGGTTTACAATTCTTATAAAAAATATTTGTTTGTTTTTCAGATATTTGTGTGTTCATTTTTAAAATTTAGCATGTTGTCAAATTTTTTGAACTGAAATGATTATCATTTAAATTTTTGAAACCCATGTAAATGAGTGAAACAATATATTTCATGAAACTGAGATTAAATGAATTCAGAAATGACTTTGTTTAAAGTTCAAATATTTTGGAATTTCATGAAAATTACTCTGATTTTTAAATCCCATGCTATATATCACCGTATTTATTTTTGAAATCACTTTCTTGTGAGACTTCTTTACCATTTTTTTCATATTATTTACATTCAACTCATTTTTGAGAGAACTAGACCATGCTAGATTTAACTATAATTTCATTTATTCAGGTCAAAACTTAAGGGTTTTAGGTAATTGTGTTTTAAATGATTAAGGAATTTATTTGGTTCTAATACCCCTTTTCAAAATAATCCTTTTTATTATGTCCCACCTTATACATTAATCTTTTTAGACCTTAGAATCCATGAAAAACCTATTAGGTTAGCCACATTACAAGACAATTTTCTCTAACCAATTGGCTCTTGAAGTGAAATTGCATGATCTATTTGAAATTAAGTGTGGGGGAAGATGTCTTGTGGTGTACTAACTCATTTGGTGATACTTTGGGTGAAAATTAAAATTTTTAAGAGTTTATGTTTCTACTAAAGATTTCATTTTTTTAAAAGCCGGGCCTTTTCTGGAGCTTACATGATAAGAGAAGTTGTGCCTTTATGGAGCTTCCAATGTAAAAAGAAAGATGTTCCTATCTAGAGATTTCAAGGAAAATAATTTTTGAGAAGAATTTTTTTCTGGTAAGATGCTAAATGGCACGAAATTTCTTTGAGTTATCATGATTATGGAGCTGATTTTCCATGGCTTGCGATCTCAGTCATCAAATCTCGCCATGAGGGATCTTGACCATCCATGTCTATCCCATGTTTGAACCTCCACCGCTGCATTTCAATCATCGTGTTTATCTCAATCATCCAATCTGGATTCTCCCAATCTTTACCATTGATGTTTTTTAATATCACGCAATTGACACTATATGTTTGATCAAAGATACGATCTAATATCTTCTTTCCAATGTTTTAAAATGTGACGGATAAATCTAAGCTGTTCAATTGGATCCCGAATGCATCACAACCATCCGTTGATCAGCCACATAATCCACCATTGTTAAATTTGTTTAGGGTTAATATTGACCCTTGGATCACACCAAAATTTATCTGGGCCATCCGTTTCTTCTCTCTTTTTCTTCCTTATTGGAGCCAAAACAGTCTCCATCGCACCACTAGTCACCGACGCCTCTCCATGCCCTCTTTATTGTGATTATATCCCTCTCTTCCCGACATGTTTCTATCAGTCTTTGCCCCTTTGTTTTTATTTCTAATGTTGGTGTTATTTTAAAACAAATATCCTCATCCTTAAAGCAGATCCCTTTAATTTCCTTGTTTTTATATATTAGGGTGCCAACCATCACGTTACATATTGACTGATGCTAATTAATGTTTTTGTTTGGGTTAGACTTGGTCAATTCGAAGCAACAATTGAAATTATATATATATAATATAAAATATAAACACCCACACACATTAATATATGTATATTAATATATAAAATTATATATATAATATTGATTTTTTAAATACTAAAAAATATATATAAACATATATAAACACGAGCGCGCACGCACACACATATATATAGTAATATACACACACACATACACACATATATAAACACACACACACACACACACACACACACACACACACACACACATATATATAAACACGCACACACATATAAATTTATAAATATATACATATATATATACATATATTTATATATAAAAATAAATATATAATTTATATTTAGTCATGTTTATAAGAAAACATGGTTAATTATATATATATATATATATATATATATATATTTATAATTATATTTATATATATGTATATATATATTTATATACACACAGACACACATATATGAACATATATATATACACACACACACACACACACACAGATATATAGATATATATATAAAATATAAACATAATATATCAACATAAATTATAAACATAAAATATAAACATATATAATATATATAATATATATAATATAAAAAAAAATACACACACCCATTGGGAACAAGTATTGTAGTAGGACTATAGTGGTATTGTAGCAGACTGCAGTGAAAATGTGACTGTAGCACTAGAAACACTATTGCGGTGGCGGGTACTCTAGCATGCATTGTAGCAGCGGTGTTACTGTAGAAGTACTATTCAATAAAGGGCCTTTGGGCCAAAAATATGGGGCTTTAGGGCCTTTTAATGAGCTGTAATGCCCACTGGGCCTACAAGCCATGTAATGAGCTTCCTCTACCCAAAAAAGAGGCTATTTCCATTGTTTCAATAATAAAGAGGCTTTGGACCCAACTTAAAAAAAAATATATAAAATATAAACATATATATATTTATATTAATATATAAAATTTTATATATAATATATTAATTTTTTAAATACCAAAATATATTTATATTTATATAATATACCATAATACAATTTTATATTCAAAATTACCATATGTTATGTGGCCTGTTTTGTTTTATTTAAATCAGCAGGTTCTATGTTTGAAATCTGACCGAGGAATATTTTCTTCCTAGATTTCTTGCAACATGGACCATGGGTTTTTGCGGGCTGCTTCAAGCATGGAGAGGTATGTGCCACCACCATTATGTATGGATGTGAGAAGTGTGGGGCATGTGCCACCACCATTATGTATGGATATGAGAAGCGTGGGGTTGGGGTTGGGGTGAGGTGCACCATGGAGGATGGTGGAGGGTGGGGTTGTTCAAATATTAATATATATTTTTATTTTTTAAAAAATTATAAATTTTAAAAAAATAATCACCAATGTTTTTTTGAAACGTCTATACAAAATATTATAGTTTTCAAAAATATTATAAATTTCAAAAAACAATTACAAATTTCAAAAAAAAAAACAATTATTGACGTTTTTTAGAAACGTAGGTAAATGAGGTGTCATTTACTAACATTCATAAAAAACTTTAGTAATTGAGGTGTATCTAAATAGAAATGTTTATAAAAATATCCATTTTATCAATATTTATTTACTGATGTTTCTAAAAAATATCAGTAAATGAGGTGTCTCTAAATATCGACGTTTATAAACTGACATTTCTAAAAAACATCGATAAATGATGTGCTGCTAAATAGAATGTTCACAAATTTATCTATTTGGTGACATTTATAAACATCTCTAAATTATAAATATTTATAAACATCACTAAATTAGAGACACCTCATTTAGATATGTTTTTCATAAACGTCACTAAATGAATTAGCGATGTTTTAAAACATCGCTAATTCAAAAAAACATCACTAATTAACAATTTTTTATAGTGTATAGTCCTAAAATGTATTGGGTAATGAGATAAAGTTAACTGTATGGAATTTACTCTTAAGATATGACAAATTTTTGTTACTCCCAAGAGACAACAAAGTTTACTGATGTTTGTAACTCATATGAGACAAAAGAGTTGACTGATATAAGTTACTCTAAAGAGTTTTTTTGAATTATCCTGTTTAGGTGATTCCATGATGAATGTTTAATGTCCCAAGATACCTACACAATTATTCAATGCTTTTTATGATTTATAATGTTTTATTTGAAAAATTATTACTTTCACATGGATCATGATTGGTGACTCATATGACTTTTATCTTATGTCAAAGTTTTATTCCATTACTCATGACTTATGATCTATATTTTGATGGGTATGAATTATCTTATGTTATGATCCCTACCTTCATACCCATATGATCATCTCATGCTCACTAATGATATTCAATTATTAATTCCTATTTTTACCTTTATTGTGAATTTTAGATCACCCCATCCTTATGATTTATTTTCCCTAGGTTATAAAGAAATATGTTATGTAAGATTTTTCTATAAGGGTTTCATGTGGGGGATGATGAAGACTTGATGTGGAATAAGAAAATCCATATACAAGGAGAAAAATTATCATTTAAATACATTGTTTATTTTATGTAATATTTTGTACCAATTATATAAAACTATAAATATAACATGTAACACCTCTAGATTTTAAAAAAAGAACGTCATGTTCGATATCATATACGACATTAAATACCGAGCTTAAAAAACCCATGAAATATATTATTTAAATATGACTATTATAGAAAAGCTGTTAAATTGGTGGGTATTAATAGGCTAACTAAATTATGAAAATAATATGGTTTATACATATATAAATAAATTTATTAGTTATCAATTGATTATAAATAAAAATAAAGATCATTTGAAAGAAAAAAATGATTTTATGAAAAACTATATTTTAGTTTCATCACGTTTTGCGAACTTATGTTAAAACTAATTTTTAAAACTTTTATAAAATGTATTTAAAAAAGTTTACTTCATTTTTGAAATTATCAAGTCAAAATTATCTTATAATAAATTTTTGATATTTTTATGAAAAGATTATTTTTTGATGAATAGTGAAAATATACTGATTTTTATTGAAAAATGCCTATTCATTTAAAGCATTTAAAAGTTAAATTTTGTTTTAAAATTTTATTGAAAGTAAAATTAGTTCAATTATATTATAATTAATCTAATTTAGGTTATTTCAATCAAATATATGGTCAATTTTGATATATATTTTTTTTATACTTTTGAAAAAATTTCATTTGGAAAACCATTTTTTGTCTCTTAAACGAGTTTTATTTTAAATAAAAAATTTCCACATATGTGAATTGAATTTGATAAAATGAATTCAATATTTGGAGTCAGAATAATTATTATTATATAATAATTCCAACTTCATTTTTTCACAATGAATAGTAAAAATAGTAAAAATTAATTACCATAATTATAGTTTAAATAGATTTACTAGGTGGTTAAAATAAGAATATAAAGGTTAAAATGATATAAAAATTTATCTAATTACTATTTTATGGCCATATTTTTACCTTTCCTCATCCGAGATTTGATAATGATCCATTTTGAAGCCTTTTTTCATGTGAAAAACATGGGTATAATTTATTCTTTTCCAAAATTCCAAGCGTGTCCCCTCCACAACTTATAAAAGGGAACCCCCTATTATCATATTTTCACACTTTAAAAGACTTTGGTTCAACCAATAACTACCCAAATCCTCTCCTTTCATCCATACCCATGATCTAGAGTCCCTAGTTTGATCCAAAAACCATTCTAGAAAGGTTTTAGGTTTAAACCTAAGGAGTTTCTCCGAAGAAGAGGTATAATTCTTAAACATGCATATTCCTTAAACTAATATGTTATTATTTTAATGAAATAACATATATACATCTCTTCTTCTATCAAATGGGAAACAAAACCTTCGATCGAGTGTATGATGAAGTACTGCCTCGTGAACCAATGTAATTCATTTTCCATTACCATATCTCATAAATGGATATGATGATGGATATAATGTTTATATATTATATTTATGAAATAATTATACTTCAAAAATTATAATATCACATTTACCTTCTTACCTTCCAATCCATTGAAAAATGATAATGTCGCTCGTGCGTACGTGTAGACCACTATCACCATATATCAACGTGATATATTTTTCATTTTATTTTGAAATTGATGGTAATAAGGATAGATTTAATGAATATATATATATATATATATGATATATATGATATGATAATTATTATTTAAACTTTAATTATTAATTACCTTTCTTTCATTCCATTCTAAAAAATTGAAAACAATTTTCATGTGTACGTATAACCTATCGTCTCTAGTAATGATTTAACTCACTATCCTATCTCTAAATTTTGTGGACTATTATAAAAAATTATATAAAAAATATATATGATATTTATATCATGGTTAAAATTCTATATATGATGTTACTATGATCAAATTACAAGTATCAAAATTATTAAACCAAAAAATATATGAAAAATAAAGTAATTATTACCCAGAACAATTATTTTAACAAGAAATTGTTAATAAACGGGTAATAAAAAGATATAAGAAAATCATATATGATATGATATATATGAGTATGGTTCTATAATATATGTATAATAAATATTTATTTATAGGAGTTTCATACATGTATGAAGTAAATTGGGCCTGAGGTAAGAGTTTCTCATCTCACTTTTACTTTCGTGAGACTTATGCCATATTCATCACTTATTTCTTTTATATGGTGTATATACTTACCCTTCGATATGTTATACAATTAATATATTTATCTTCATGGTATTTAAAGTTTCATTTGAATTTATTTATTTCAAAAGGATTATGATTCAAAAGTTACCTAAGTGGTAAGGGTATATTTCACAATCTCATCATTATTTTAGATTATTTATGTTTAAGCCTCCCTTGGGGGAATTGTTTGAAATTTATAACTTAAAACCAGTATATTTTCTTCTCTTATATTTATTTATGAACTTTTCAAGTAATAACACCATTTTCCTCTTTTTGGTACTTTAAATTATTGAGAAAATGTTTTCAAGAAAAGCTGGCTTTATTTCTCTCTTCGATCGAAAATCCTTTTTCTTCCATATCTAAGATTTCTAAAAGTATTTTCAAAAATGTTTTTTTAATATTAAAAAAATGATTTATTAAAAACATTTTTACCCATGTTTCAATTTTTAAAAAATGGTTTGAAAGGAATCTTCTTTTCTTTTTCCAAATGAGGAACTTTTAACCCTTTTATAATAGTGTAAAAAGAATATTTTTTAACTTATATATCATATACGAAATTACCTGCCATCATGAACAATAATTGTTTTGAATATTTATTTAAAAGTTTAAAAGGTTCATTTTAAATATTTTTTTCCTAATATTCTGGAATTTTTTATTTTTTAAAAGTTATTTTCAAAGTGAAAAGTTTTTTTCTTTAAGAATGTTTTAATGACATTTTTATGGTATTTCTATTCACCAATGACAAAAACAAATATTTTATTTATACTTCATTGGGGATATATTGAAATTATACCAAAAACATTATTTCTCTAGGTGTTTTATGGTTAGTTTTACTAGAGATGTACTATTTTGATACCATTCTTTATATAAGTCTAGATAGTTTATAATTATGTTTATTGATTAGAGAAATTATTAACATTTCATATGATAGTTTTTTAATAAGACTGTTTATGTCAATTATGTTTCTCCCCTTTCATATGAGGAATGAATTGGACTTAGAGAGTGATGGGAATAGACTGATATAGCCCCTTGATGCATTAGCAGGTCTCATGAGAAAAACTAGCTTGGGTATTTGGATGAGGCCTTACCCATTTATGTAATATATCATGGAATGAGCCATTGATATCATGATTACAATGTCCAAAATTATGCATTATATTATTATGAGATTATTTATTGAGGTTCATGTGATTATTTTATTAGTTATGATATCCAAAGATAAGTTTAAATCTTATTTTATTAGTTATATGACATTATTTGATCAACATTTATTCCTTCCATATTATTTTTCATGGTCAAGTTATTGACCAAATGATATATGTTTTCATTTATTTACCTTTCCATGTTTATTATGCCTTATGTATTCATGATAACTTCCACTATACACATACCCTTTATAATAATTTGAGCTCAACCTTATCTTATGGTTCCTTTCCCCAAGATTCTAGGAAGTGTTTTTTGATTAATATATAGGGATATGATGAAGGTAATAATGGTGTTCTCAAAATACTATGTTTTATTTTAAGTTTTCAATTATAATGTGAGATTCAAGTATGTATCTAGTTTTTGAATTCTAGTAAACTATTTGGTCATTTGGGATGAAATCATTGGTATATATCACCAATGTAATAAAGTAACCACCAACTCTAGTCTACTAGGGTTGAGGTATTTACAGCTGGTATTCAAGAAATTTTAGTAGAAACCTTGTGAACTATATTTAGGAAAACATAGATTTGGTAATATATCCATATGACCTGATTTTTGGATAAGACTAAGTATAGTATAACATCCTAAAGTTTTTGTAAGGTAGATATTATGTGGTTCTCCTCTAAATATACCCTTTTATGGATACTAAAAGTAGATTTGGATTTGGAACATTTATACCTAGGGGTAATAACTTTGAAAATGGTTTATTTGGCTTTGACTCGATTGTCACTTGGTGCATGACAACGAGCCTTGTTGCACACCTGGTTTTACACTTACATGATATATTCTTGGGTTAATTCACATTTTCTATACAAACCATTATGGGGGATCTATTTTTTTTATGATTTGAAAATTTTCTAAGAGATCATGTTTATGATTATAAGATTATCTATATATAAAAATTTCAATTTATATCAATTATTTCACTAATTTTGGGACTATAAATTATGTTTCATAATGTTATAATCTAATATAGCGTATGAAATTATTTAAAAATGGTTCATAGAGGAAGGAATGAGAATCATATAAATGCATGAAATCTATAAAGGTATTTACTTCCTAGGTATGATAATGAATTTGGAGCTAGAATTATAGTCAGAACTGCTCAAATTATAACTATATTGGGGCAGTTGACTCAGGTTATAACGAATAAACTTTTACATATGAAGCAGATTTTTGATACACAATGCAATGTAATAATGTTAGAACACTTTATTCTCCAACAACCTCCATCATATAATGTGACAAGAAATCAATTTTTAGTTGAGTAATGGATAATTTCCTTATAGAAGATATTTCTTGCTCTGGGAAGTAATGAAAGGGAGTAGGTTTTTATGGTAGTTTATTATCTCTAAGAAGATGGAGAACAATGATGGTTATTAATACAAAACACTAATTATGAAGAAGAAATATCAAACATGGAGTGAAAGGATTTTAAGGTAATATTATTGAAAAAATATTTTCCTGATGAGAAATGAGAAAATATGCGGAGACCATTCTAGAGTCTAAGACAAAAGGAAGATTAAAATATTTCTAAGTATGAATCCAACTTTAGCAAGACATTCTGTAGACTATGTATGTAATATGAAGATAAATATTGAAAATTTCTTTGATGGGATCAAGCTAATATTTTATAGGAAACAAGTCTTACAAACATTCTCATCATATGAGGACATAATATCACGTGCTATAAAGATGTAGAAATAGTCATCCAAGTCATATGGATTCAAAGGTAAGTGAGAGAAGAAGAGTATAATAGAGAAAAAATGGATAAGGTGAATAATGGAAAGAAGGATTTTTCCACATGTGATAATTATAAAAAGAGACACCCTTGTACTTGCTTGAAGGGAATGAGAGTTTTCTTTAAGTGTGGAGAGAAAGGCTATGAGGTGAATGAATGAAAGGGTAAGAAAGAAACCTAAGTTTTTTAGTGTTTTAAATGTAAGGATATAGGGAACTATACAAACAAATTCACCAAGAATCAAGGAAATATACCTCAGAAGAAGCTAAGGGGTCAAGGTCAATATTATGATATTAATACAACCAAAGTGGAATGAATAAAGTGATTGTGTATTTTTATTCACGAATTTTGTTGTATAATTATTTTATTAATGATATTATCATTATAATAATCATAAAATGTATAAGGATTGTATTTTATTAATTTTTATATAATGATTTAAAAACATATTTTTAACGGTAATAATGAACAAGAAAAATGATTCAGTGCCAAGTTGATCTTTTTGGAAAACACATGATTGAGGGAAGATAACCTTTAGTATATGAACAATTTTGAGATAATAATGATAAATATACATTTATGAGATAGAATTGGTGAACTTGAAATTGGTTAGTGATTTTATGGTTTATGTTATCTTTTCTGGAGTTTACTATATTTTTGGATTTATGGAATATATTTTATAATCTGAGTTTTTTTTGTAAGAAAACATGTTTTCATTAAGGTTTTATGGTGATCAAGGTATTGAAATATTTGGTATGTGACATTAAGATATACCTTATTTTATTTAGGGAATCTAATGTTAAGTTGATTTTGGATATTTAGTAACCTTCCTTCTAAATTTTTGGAATTTTAATTTGGTTAGACATATTTTGGAGGAGTTTTAAGGTTAAGTATTTATGAAATGGTTTAATTTGAACTTTGGGGTTATTATTGAGGTTTTATAAATTAATGTATTATTGGATAAATTTTTACAATAATTTTTCTTTTAAAAAATATCTAGATAATGTAGGAATGAATTTTAATTATTTTATGGATATTATGATATGATAAAATTTAATTTTAGTTATTCAAGAATGAAAAATTATTCTTTAATAATCATCATTTGGATAATAATATGAGATTTTAGTGGAAATTTATTAATGGATAAAATTCTACTTTTTAAGTAAGTATATTTACTTATGTTCTTAGTCTATATGAAAAATGAATTCCTCAAATCTAAGAAAAGTATCTTGAAACATTTTTTTCCCAACACCATCATTTATTATGAATTGATTTACTTTTCACCCATCATATATTTATGGCTTTGTGGTTGCTAATTTCCTTCTGACCATGTTCTATATCACTCTCTATTAGTCCTTGGGTGTTAGTTTTCCCCTCCATGTCCATATTTTCACTTACAACTAATGTTATCCTACTTAGAAACCTAGTTATGTGTTATTCCAGATGACCTTCATATTCCCTTTACATTTTTTCAAGAGAAAGTTTTATTAAAACTTCTTACAATGTGGTATTTCAAGAAAGGTATTTTCAAATAACGAACCTTTGATAACTAAGATCAAGTTAAAATTGCGAGGAAATAATTTATTGAAGGTGGGGATAATTTAACACTCCAATTTTTTTAAAAAATAAAATTATTCTCAATAGCATATACAACATACAACATCGAGCTTAAACAACTCGTGAAATATATTATTAAAATATGATTGTTATAACCTAGCCATTAAATTGGTGGGTATGAATATGAATAACTAAATTATTAAAATTATATGGTTTATACATGTATAAATAAATTTATTGGTTATCAATTTATTATAAATAAAAATAAATATCATTTGAAATAAATAAAATAATTTTATACAAAATTGTATTTTTTTTTCTAAAAACGGGTTCATCACGTTTTTCCCACTTATATTAAAATTAATTATTACCACTTTTAGAAAATTTATTTAAAAAAATTACCATATTTTTTACATCATCATATAAAATTTATTTTAGAATTATTTTTTTGATAATTTTTTGAAAATATTATTTTTTCAATGAATAATGAAAAATTACTGATTTTTATTGAGAATTGATTTTTCATTTAAAAAATTTACTAGTTTACTTTTATTTTTAAATTATTTTAAAAGTAAAATTATTTAAATTATTTTATAATTATTCCAATTTATTTCATTTGAATTAATTATATGTTCAATTTTGATATAACAACTTTTTATACTTTTGGAAACTTTTCCTTTGGAAAACCATTTTTCATCACATTTGTGTGTTTAATTATTAATAAAATTATGCCAGTAATATTAATTAAATTTGATAAAATGGATTAAATATTTGGTATAATACTAATTAATATTATACAATATGATCAACTTAATTTTTGGTTATAATGAATAGTAAAAACAGTAAAAATTAATAATTGCGGTTAAGGTTTAAACGAGTTTACTGGGGGTTAAACTAAGAAGATAAGGGTTAAAATGAACTATTTTTTTAATTAATATTTTATGAAAACATTTAGACATTATAATATATAATTTTCTAGAATGATCCATTTTGTATCCTTTTAGAATGTGAAATATGTGGGTATAATTTATTCTTTTAAAAAATTCAAAGTGTGTCCTCCCCCCCACTTATAAAAGGGAACCCAATATCCTCCCATATTCACACTTAAAAATACATTTGATTTGACCAATAAATACCAAAATACTTTATTTAAATCCCTACCCATGACATAGATTCCTTGGTTTGTTCAGAAAACTATTCTAGAAAGGCTTTAGGTATAAACCTAAAGAGTTTCTCCGAAGAGGAGGTACAGTTCTTAACTACACACCTTTGTTTTATTTCTTTCTCTATCCCATTAAAATTTTATCCAAATATGATAAAATAATAACAAAATTATCTTATATATACTAATATGTTATTTTTTTAATGACATAACCTATATCCATCTCATCTTCTATTAAATGGGAAATGAAACTATCGGTCTTGTGTACGGCGGACTACCACCTCGCGAACCGATGTAATTCATTTTCCATCACCATATCTCATAGATGGATATAATTATGGATATAATGTTTATATATGATATTTATGAAATAATTATACTTTTATAATTATAATATCATATACATCTTCTTACATTCTAATCTATTGGAAAATGATAACGCCACTTGTGCGTACGTGTGGACTACCGCCTCCACGTAGTGATGCGATACATTTTTCATTTTATTTTGAAATAGATGGTAATAAGAATATATTTAATGAATATATGGGATATAATAATTATAATTTAAAGGTTAATTATTAATTAATTTTTTTTTCATCTGTAAAAAAATGAAAACAATGTTCATGCGTACATACGACCTATCGTCTCCATGAATGGGGCAACTCAATTTTCTATCTCTAACTTTTATGGAAAATTATAAAAACTTATATATATATATATATATATATGTTATTTATACATTTTTTAAACATTTTTGAGATTATTTAATCATGATCAAAGTACAAGGACTGAAACTACCAAACCAAAACATATATGAAAAACAAAGAAGTTATTACCCTCAATGGTGATTTTAACAAGGAATTGTTAATAAACAGGTGATAAAAATTTATTAGTTAAAAATATATGGTATTATATATATGATTATTATTTTATAATATATGTATAATAAATCTATATTTATATGATGTTCATACATGCACAAAAAAAATCAGACCAGAGGTAAGAGTTTCTTGTCTCACTTTTACTTCTGTGAGACATATGCCATATTCACCGCTTATTTATTTTGTATGGTGTATATAATAACCATTTGATATATTATATCATGAATATATTTATATTCATGTTATTTAAATTTTCATTTGAATTAATTTTTTTCTTGGGGTTTATGATTCAATAGTTACCAAAGTATTAAGAGTTTATTTTATGATCTCATTATTATCTAAGATTGTTTATGTTTACACATCTATTACTGAAATTATTTTATATTTATATATTAAAAATAATTTATTTTTTTTATAATCAATTTATTCATGAACTTTTCAAGTAATAGTACCATTTTCCTCTATTTGGTACTTAACATTATTGAGAAATTATTTTAAAGAAATGATGACTTCATTTATCTCTTAGGTTAAAAATAATTTTTCTTCTATATCTATGATTTATAAAAAATATTTTCAAAAATATTTTTAAAATTATCAAAATGATTTATTAAAGAAATTTTTAACCATTTTTTAATTTTTACAAAATGGTTTTAAAGGAATCTTCTTGTACTTTTTTGAATGAGGTACGTATAACCTTTTTACAATAGTGTGAAAAGAATTTTTTTTAGCTAATATGAAATGTTCATAATTATCCACTATCATAACCAATAATTTTTTGAAGATTAATTTATAATTTTATAGGTTTCTTTTAATTTTTTTGTCCTAATATTCTAGATTTTTAAAAAAAAATATTATTTTCAAAGTGAAAAAAGTATTATCCTAAAGAATGTTTTTAATGACATTTTATGGAATTTATATTCATCAATGAAAATAACCCTTATTTTAATTATGTTCCATTGGGGGTATTTTTCAATTATACCATACACCTTATTTCTCTGGATGGTTTATGATCACTTTGATTGGGGATGTACTATTTTGATACCATTCACCATATTACTCTGGATGGTTTATGGTTATGTTTATTGATTGGGAAAATTATTAACATTTTGTATGCTAGTTTTTTAAAACAAATTTTTATGTTTATTATATTTCTAGCTTTTAATATAATCAATACATTGGACTTAGTAAGTTACCGGAGGGACCACTATAGCCCCTTGATGCATCAGTATGTCTCTTGAGACAAACTAGATTGGGTATTTGGCTGAGCCCTTACCCATTAATGTAATATTTCTTATCATGAGGCCTTAATGGTATATTTATAATATCCTAAATTATAAATTTACTCATTATGATATTAGTTATTAATTTACATGTGATTATTTTATTAGTTATGATATCCATGGATAAGTTTCAAGCTTATGTGATTTGTTATTTGGAATTATTTGATCAAAATTAATTCCTACCATATTATTCTACATGGTCAAGTTATTGATTAAATGGAATGTTTTTCAGCTATTTACCTTTCCATATTGATTATACCTTATGTACTCATGATAGCTTCCACTGTACACATACCCTTACTAAGCATCTCAGCTCACCCCTTTCTTATGTTTTCTTTCCCTAAGATGCTAGGAAGTATTTTATGATTGATATGCAGGGATATGCTAATGGGGATGATGGTTTTATCAAAATAATATGTTGTATTTTAAGTTTTAAATTGTAATGTTAGATTCAATTATGTATCAAGTTTTCTAATACTACTAAACTATTTGGTCCTTTGGGATGCGATCACTTGTATCTAGCACCAATGTAATAAAGTAACCACTAAATCTTGGCTACTAGGTTTGGGGTCACTACTACAGAACTGGGTTTATTAAACTCTAGGTTTTTAATAGAGCTAGATAAAAGTTCTGTTAAAAACACCCTTTATCAGCACCAGAAAAATATTATTAAATGGGGTCTTTAACAACACTTTTTTAGCACTATTAAAGGGGGTCTTTAACAATGTAAAAAAAGAACTATTAAAGGGGTCTATTTATCCGTACTAATAAAAAAGCACCAATAAAGTCCCCTTTAATCAGGGTTATTAAAAAATCATTGATAATGGGGGCCCCTTTATCAACTCTTGTAAAAAAGTGAAAATAAAGGGAAGCCATTATCAACGTTTGTAAAAAAACACAGATAAAGAGGAGTCATTACCAGCACTTGTAAAAAAGTGCTAATAAAGGGTATTTAAAAAAATTATATTTCATTAAAAATAATATATCAATATATCAATATATTTATATTGATATAAATATAATATATATATTTTAAATATGTTTTAGATATGACTAAATAGAAATTTACACATAATATATAAGACATGTTGTGAAAATGTTTTATAAAATAATCAAAAAACATTTTTAATTAACAATTTTCTAATTATTATTAAGACATAGTCATTTGATAACAATTTTAAGACAACAAAATCAAAAAATTAACAAAAGATATAAAATAAGTTGAAAACATAACTCAAACTTCAAAAAACTATAACTTTTTATCTAGGCGTCTTTTTGGAATCTACCACATATCAAATCAAATATTGTGATAAGATTTATGCCATAGAGACCAAGTAATACCCTAGTAGTGTTTTTTGAGGCAAAAAATGTACACATGTCCTTCAAAACTGAGTTTTTAGTCAGGGTACCCCAATTTTTTAACATTCCATGGATTTTTAGCATCATTTAAGGGGATTTTATTTCCTTCTTTTCAATGGATACTGAATTTATTCCCAATGATTAAATTTATATTGATATTATGATTTTGAAATTTAATAATTTTTCATATTTTACTATTATTTATAATCAAATATATAACAAAATATACACATATATTTTTTAATATTCACACACAAAAATTTAATTTTATAAATAAATATTTAAACATATTCATATATAAAATATATTTATCAATATATAAAACTTATATAAATAAAAACTAATATACATTTTATTTGAAATAAAAATGTATGAATATTTATATACCTATACAATTAATGCATATATAGTGTTTATATATATATATATTTGTGTGTGTATTAACAAAAAATATATATTTATCTATATATTCTAACATATGTACATAAATATTAATATATAATACATGTAAATAAATATAAACATGTATAATTATATATATATGTGTGTGTATGTATATATGTATGTATTTATAAACACACACATACACAAAAATAAACTTATTTTATATATTTATTTAAAAATATATATGTATATATATATAAATATATATAAATATATATAAATATATATAAATATATATAAATATATATAAATATATATAAATATATATAAATATATATAAATATATATAAATATATATAAATATATATAAATATATATAAATATATATAAATATATATAAATATATATAAATATATATAAATATATATAAATATATATAAATATATATAAATATATATAAATATATATAAATATATATAAATATATATATATATAAACATATATATAAATATATGGATAAAAAATGCAATCAATATATATAAATATATAGATATATCATAAAATGGAAAACAAAACAATATAGGGGAGTGGAAAAGGCGCTGGCATATGAGCTGTAGGTCTCAAGTTCGAAACTTGCTGGAGGTAGGGGAATGTGTGGGAGGATGGAATTATATAAAGCATTAATAAAGGGGGGTGGGAGGGAAGCACTGTTAAAAAGGTGGGGAATGAACAAAAAAATATCCCTTTTATCAACAGGGCCTTTAATAACGTTTTTTTAGCATTAATAAAGGGGGCCTTTAACAATGCTAAAAAACACTATTAAAGGCCCCCTTTATCAGTGATTTTTTTAGTGCTGTTAAAGAGGTCCTTTATCAGTACTTTTTTAGAACTGTTAAATCCAAACTTTTAACATCACTCATATCATCAAAGCTTCTATGGCACTGATTAAGTCCTTTTACTAGTGCTGTTAAAGGCCCAATTTGTAGTAGTGGGTCTTTATATAACATTTGAGATTCAATTATAATAATTTAACATTTTATATTATTGAAACTATATTACAATGCACATTTTAATATTTCATGGCATAAAAATTCTAATTTTATAGGATGGATATCAATTTTGAACTCACTATGTCAAAATAATCCTAGAATGTTTTTTTTTAAAATTTTCCCATAAAAATAAAATTTTATAGATAATTGGAAATGTATTATTCAACAAAAACTATTTTTATTTATAATAAAATTTTATAATATTTATAATTAACTTTTTTTATTATCAATTTGATAAAAATAAATATAAGATCATTTAGAGGTAAAGGGGATATTTTTCAGAAAACAATTTTTAAGTGCATAATGTTTTTCTATTTTAATTAATTTAAAAAATATTTAATAATGAATGATTTAAATGAAATTTATGGATTATATATCTAAATATATGAATTTATATTCATATGATTCTTATTACTAGTTATATAGTTAATGTAAGACCATCTTATGCTTGAAAAATGCATGTTTATGAAAACTATTTTTCATCACATGTTTTTGGTTTATTTTTATATCAATTCCTACCAATTATTGAAATGAAATTTTATAAAATGGTTTTCATATTTAGAAACATAATTTTCAAATTTTTTAATGAGTCCACTTTAATTTTTTTTCATTATGAATAGTAAAAACAGTAAAAATTTGTTACCACGGTTAAGGTTACAACGGGTTTACCAGGGGGTTAAACTAAAGTGATAAGGGTTAAAATGGACATAAAAATTTTCTACATCATATTGAATGAATATATTTAATCCCTATATTATAAAACCTTATAAATGAACTCAATTTGGAGAAATATTTCCATGAAATTGACTTAATAATATTTTAAAACATGAAAAAATTGCAAGTTTGTCAACCACCTCACTTATAAAAGGGAATATCCTCACCTAAATTATTCACATATCTTAATCCATTTATATATATATTTTCCAAGATATCCCCAAATATCTTTAAACAAATTCTATAGGTACTGGTCTTCACATATCTGAACACTTTAATTTTTATTCTTCTTTTACCACCTTCAATTATGTCATAACCATTAAAATAAAATAAAATCGGTATATAATATTTAGTGAGATGCTATTATATTGATATAATAATATTTATTGATCTCCTTTTCTATCAAATGGGAAATAAAACCATTGCTCTTGTGTACGATGATCTACCTACACATGGACCGATGTAATTTGTTTTCTATCACCGCCTCACATGAATAAAAATAATGATGGAAATAATAAATATATATAATAATTATGACATAATCATGTTATTGGAATTTTAATATATCATCTACCTCCTTACCCTTCTACCCATTTAAAAAAGACAATGTCGCTCGTGCTTACATGTGGACTACCACCTCCATGAAGTGATGTGATTCATTTTTTAGGTACAATTTTCATGGATGATTATAAATATGTATACGATGAATATGTATAATATTTATATCAAGATTTAAATTTTAGAGATGATATAACCATGATCATGATACAAGAACTAGAACTTTTGTGAAAAAACATGCATGAGAAAATGAAGTAGTTAACACCCAAACAAATGATAACAATGAAAGATTATTAACTAAAGGGTGATAAGATGTTATAAGAGGACAATATATGATATTATAAATATGAATATAGTTTTGTTATAAATTAATAAAAATTTTAAAACCATTATACATGAGGTTAAATCATGTTCAACTAAGTAGAATCATGGGGTAATATATTTTGTCTCAATTTACACTCAATTGAGACATATTTTATATTAAGCACCTATTTTATTTTATTTGGTGTCTATAATTCCCTTAAAATGACCCTTTTTAACTTTTAATAATTTTAAATATATTAAGGGATATTTTCGAAGCCATGTATTGAGATGACATGAGATTTTGAGGCCCGGTGAGCTCGAAATTGATATTATAAAAATATTAAATATATTAATATCACATGTGTACAGTTTTTTTAGAAATAAAAAAATATATCATGAAAAGAGTCTTGAATAAAAAATCTGTGACCATGATTGATTCTAAAATGCGGGATTTACCCTAGGCATGACCTAAGGTCAATCAATATCAAACGTTTGGTTGAGGCAACCATTGGAGGGTGCGTTAAGTGAATTAATTTAGTTATTTAATAAACCTAACCTAAACCTCCCCTATAAAAACATCATTATGATGATTTTATAGGGTTAGTGACACAATCAATTTTCATGCATAATTTTAAGTGTTTTCTTAATGATTTCAATGGTTTTCAATGAATATTCCCAAGTAATTCAATAATTTATTAAAATAAGGGAAATTTAAAATAAATAATTAAAATGAATTTAAATTTTAGATTTTAATAATTTATTTTACTCAAGATTATTTTTTGGAATTTTTATTATGAAATTTTAATGATTTTTAGGTAAAAAAACAATCCATCCCAAGGATAACCCTCAAAAAATAGGCCACACACCTCTTACCTAACCCAAGAGAGAGCCAGCAAGCCATGCAACCCATTGGGAGGGCCTACTCAAGTAGCGATAAAGCATTGGAAATGTGAGGATCCTATGAAGATTCATAGATTGGGTCAAGGACCACGCATGCCACATGTGTAGGAACGACCCATTATGTGTGTGTGAAAAGGTACCAGGAGCCCATCTCTGGAGTAGGCATATGAGCCGGTGATGGGTTTACTTTCATTATAAAAAAGAACTTAAACTAGGTGCATTTTCTGATGTGGCACAGACCTCATGAAAATATTTTTAATTTTAATCAAACTGATGTTGTCCCACTCAAATTCCATGCACATCTCACTTAGATATTTCACGAGTTGACGCTTTCGACATCATGTTTTGTTGCTTGATGCCACATTCGACGCCTGAACCCACCAGAAAACACCATTTCCACCACTGTTCAATCTCAATATCAAGTCGATATCCTCCATCGAAGCCTGAGACCACCTCAGATCACCTTCTTCACCTCAAATGACCACCATGAGGTGGATCTTGACCCATCCATACACTATGAAGGCTGAGTGACTTGGAGGAGGATCCTTGCACTAAGAGGAGCCACTTTCACATGCACCAAGTCATAACCATGTGTCCTTGTCACCCATGCAGTTCATGCACATGATGATGGTTTTTCCCTACCATATGCACTACAAATTGAAAAATCTTGGGGTATACAGAGATTCAAGACCCATATATTTAAAATATACACATTCAAACCAAAATCCAAATTTGAAAAAATGGAAAACTTGACCAGATCTTAATCAATATTCTATCAAAGGAATACCAAGGCACTCCCCTTTTATAAATAGAGGGGCCTGACCACTAAAAAATGGATCTCGATCACAGAGGGAGGCCCCACGTTGGAGGATGAAGGAAGATGAATGTTTTCTTTTCTTATTTATTTTTCTCACTTTAGTTTATTTACTTATTTAATATTAGTTTTTTTATAATTGTAATTTATGCATGTTTTATTTAATTTAAAGTGTCTTATTCCACCCTCAATTATCCACTATTCTTCTTGTTCTTATCCTTTTTCTTCTTTTCACATTTTATCTATTTATTTTATTTTATTATTCTCTTATCTTTTATTTTTCATATTCACTCTTTATTCCTCTTCTGTCTTTATTATGGTATTTCATGTGTTTTATTCTTTTTCTATTTTATATTATTATTTTATTTTATTCTATTTTATCTTTATTCCACCATTGTGATATATTACTCCCCATAATGTGAGGCTGACCCGAGGCTTGGCCCTGAGGGAGGTTAGGTGTTCCTAAATTGATCACTTTAATTATTTGAAATGTTTTTAATATATTTATGATGAATTAAAGTGACATGAATGAGTGAGGAATTTTTCCACTATGACATGGATATTAACCACACTTCTTTTCTTTTATTTAAATATTTTCCCTCCCTTCTTTTGGACACAAGATATTCATATGGTGGAGTTGAGACCTTAAATAGATGAAAAGAAATATGGTGGAGTCAGGTCCTGGAAGGTGTCACACCCTCGATTAAGGTGTGCGATTAACCTTTATTAGAGGAGGAGGTAGAATTTATATTACTTAGGCATTCGACATTACATAACTAATAAATAAAATATTAGTAGTTTATGAATGATATTTCAGAATTGAACTATCAAACTAAATTTTAAACGATAAGAAAAAGAATGATGAAACCCATAAAACCAAACCATAAGGCCAAGTTCTTTAATTTCTTACTCATTCTATTTTCATTTCATAATAATTTATAATTTCATCTCATTCTATTATTTTAGAAAATAATAAAAAATAAAAAATATCACTGTTTTAAGAACATAAAAAATGTAGTTTAAGTGAATTAGATTAAGTGAATCAATTATGAATTTTCTCAAGTGAGATGACCCTACTAAACTACTATACTAAAGTATGAAAAATTAGAAATTTTCTTTTTTTCCATGCCTCACAACATGCATGCTTTCAAAACTAGCACCGTTTCCAGGCAGCCAATTAGTAGTTTGATTTTTGTTTCTATTTTCACATTGTAGATAATTTTTTATTGTTTTATTTAAATAAATAATAAAAAATTATTTTTCCATGATATTTTAAAATTATTATTTTTTCAATTCGAGGTGTAAGATCAAAATCAAGTTCTACACTATGCTGAGAAGGCCCTCCTATAAAGGCTTGATGAACTCACTAACTTGTCCAAGAATATTTTAAATAGGAATACCACATGAATTTTGTTTCAATAGTTAGAAGAAGTGGTTGATAAAGTTAAATCTGATTATCAAAGACTTAAGTCCAAGGAGGAATTGCTACTAGAGCTTCCCAATTTTAAAGAATAAATCCAAGAGGTTGAGGGAAAACTTGAAGAGTATCCACAACCTAACCATTTGAATAGATAGATTGAAGACTACCATTAGAAGATAGAGAGTAATGATGAGGAATCACATGATGATGTGAACATGATAGATCACCAAAGTTTTAATTTAATATAAATTCCCACATTTTATGATATTGGTGATATTTTGATCTTAATAGTAAAAATGGTCCATTTTGTATTTTTAACCGTTTCAATTTTTTTTGCATTTTGGCCATAAAATTTTCTAAATTAATCAAAATTTCAAAATTATTTATTTTTTAGATTTTAAACATCCAAGTATTCATTTATCCTTCTTGACCAAAATCTGAATCGACCATATGGAAGCTTAAAAGAAGCTCAGAAGTTGGACCATAAAAACTGTTTACAGATTTGTGGATTTTTTTGTAGGGTCCATAACTTGTTCATGGTGGGCCCAATTGATGTGAAATTCGGTGGGTGGATGTAAAATGTGTTTTTGGAACATCTTTAAGGAATGATAGAATGAATGAATTGGCCTTTTTAATGGCCATTAAATCATTCTAATCTAGAGGTTTGCGATTTGAATAGTTTTACTGGATAGAATAAATATTGAAAGTAAAATAGGAATAACTCTCGTAATACTTGTCCAAATATGCTGAAATTTTGAGGAGGGATAGAAAAGATAATTATGAAAAATATTTATGAAAAGAAAAACACGTGAAAAGGTAATTTAATGGGGATAAAATGCGTCAAATTTTGGGGTGAAAATTCTTCCTATAGAAGGAGGGGAGCTCCTCCCTCTCATGTCATCTCATTCCATCCCATTCATTTTGGGACACAAAGGAGGAGAAATTTTCAGATTTAGATATTTTATTTATTATCTTCTCCATAGATTTGTAATGCCTTCTTCTTCCCTATTTATCTCTATTACCCTTACCATGGTGGGGTAAACATTTTGAGTGATCGAGGAAGGCTTGGTTTTCTATTTTATAGTGCTTGAGTTCTTGAACATAATTGAATGAAATTTATTTCTTCTTCAAAGTTGTTTTCAATTTCATATAGAGGATTTTATTATAAAGTGCGATAATTATTGAATTTTAATTTCGTTATTTATTTTTTCCTTGGTAAATAATCATTATCTCCCTCCACTGATTTCTAGTTTATATATGATGGAATAGACTAGGGATTAGTGGTGAATTACTCGATGATCGTCAATACGTGTAAAATGGGTAATGAATGTTCTTGATTGTTTGGAATAAATAAGACCCGATCAGGTATTTACCAAGTCAATTGAGAATATTCAATACAACTTTTTTTCATATGGAAATAGAGTTGACTAAAATGAGATCTTGGTAAGGTTTTCTCTCACCATCATAATTTCATCAAGGAAGTGAGAGGAAAATATTGCAGAAACTCACTTTAACAAACCTATAAGAAGAGGTTTGAATTAAATTGAACAAGTATAGAATTACAATTGTGAAACTGACCCCGACCTAAACACCCTTTTAATATCATAGTTTTTCAATCATTTGAATTTCATTTTTTTCTTTTCAATAATTATTTTATTGATTTATTCTAAAAACAACCCATTTTTACCCTCGTTTAAAAGTGAAAAACTATTTTTGTGCACTCCTATTTAGGATAATTCATAAGGCTAATTACTAGACTACACTCATGAAATTTAAAAAAATTCTTTTGCCACGCCCTATGATAGGCATGCATTAAAATTTTCACTGTTGCCGGGGAGCCAGTGCCATAATCTAATTGTAAATATTTGAATCTTTTCAAATTTAAAAAAACAAAAAGAAAAAAAAACAAACATTTTCCATATTATTTTCAAATGATTATTTCTTTAATTCATGGAACACTTACCCACAAGTGAAAAAAAATTTCTAACTCACCTTGGTCTACAGAGTATAGTATTTCATTATTGGTTAAACAGATTTAGGGAGCTTGAATCCAAATCATCAAGGAGGATGAATTCAAGGATCTCGTTCAAAACATTAAAGGTAACCTCGAATACCTAGTGTTGGAGGGTTTTTCCAGAGAATTAATTAAACTCTAGGAGTATTTTTCGGAATTTTATCAAGAAATAGTTGAGGTAAAAAATGAGATTTTACAAGTGAAACACCATGAAGGAGAAGTTCACAAGGATCTTGAAGCCCAAATTGAAAGAATTAGTCATACACTGAATCGCCTAGAGAGCACAATACAGTGGATAGTGGAATATATACATGCATCTCAAGATCAACAACTAGAGATGGAACAAGAACAAGAACCAAAAAAATTGGTGGAAGAATTAGACCCACATATCTTTCAAGTTGAAGAACCCATGGAGGCCTTAATAAAATTAAAAGAAAATCCATTGATCCTAGCTCAATCAATGTTGGGGGAGATTTATGAAGATTATTTTCCTATTTAAATACATATGGGAGATCAAAAATATTTGGATAACTTCTGGAATGAGTGTGAGGAACTACTTATTCCAACTATTCCTTATAATGTAGAAGATTCAGCACCATTGAAGGAAGAAACCACCCAAGTGGTGGAACTTGAAGAGAAGATGGTGGAGTCTGACTACCTACCTCTATATAACGAAATTAAACTACAAGTGGAACCTCCCACCAAATATGAAATTGAAGTTGAAAAAACTCAGGGAGATAATCTTTTCATGAACTCATTATCATTTGATTTTGTTGAAACTGAATTGGATATTACCTCCCCTTGTTTTAATTTTTTAGATTCAGAAAACACTTGTATTTCCTTGGAGGAAGATGATGAAAAAGAAGATTCATATGAAGCGTAACATCTAGAGATCCTTGAAATTGTTGAACATTTATTAGGGGGTGTTCAAGAGGAGATAAAAGTGGCTTTGACTCAGGAAAATGAGACAAAATTTGTAGATATTGATAGGGAATAATTTTATATTAACACTTCATGCTTTAATTTTATTCAAATAGAATTACACTATGAATTACACTTTTATTTTTCTATTGATTAATAATACCATCAGCAACCACTGAAGAATAAAGAATATGTTGTGTAAGTGGAAACCAAGAAAGAATAGGACTCATTCATTTTCATAACCCCACCATGAATGTTGTATCTCATTATAATGGTGGTGGACTTGGTATACTATATCCATGGATTACTCAACAAAAAGGAACACGTGATTTCTAGAAAGAATATTTTTTTTGGTTGACGAGCAAGAAACTTCACCTACCATTAGGTTAGGGTAACCGATTAGAACCGCCCATCTAGAGGCAGTCAAAACCCTAGTCCCACTTAGGGTATTAAACCAAGTTATATCCTTATAATATAATCCTATTTATACTTTTGTTTCTTTAAAAAAATATATTATGTTTTCTTTTGTTATTTTTTATGTTTTTAGAGTGCAATACTTAGGAGCTTAACTAAATGTTTCACTATGAAGAATTCAAGTTATACCTATCCTTTATTCTTACTTATTTGTTGTGAATCAATCAAAAATATAATTACATGATAAATCTATTTGAATGCATTGAGGAAACTGCATCATTTAAGTGTGGGGGAAGGGATCCTTTTTAGTTTTGGATTTTCATTTGTTGTTTGGTTTACAATTCTTATAAAAAATATTTGTTTGTTTTTCAGATATTTGTGTGTTCATTTTTAAAATTTAGCATGTTGTCAAATTTTTTGAACTGAAATAATTATCATTTAAATTTTTTAAACCCATGTAAATGAGTGAAACAATATATTTCATGAAACTGAGATTAAATGAATTCAGAAATGACTTTGTTTCAAGTTCAAATATTTTGGAATTTCATGAAAAGTAATCTGATTTTTAAATCCCATGCTACATATCACCGTATTTATTTTTGAAATCACTTTCCTGTGAGACTTATTTACCATTTTTTTCATATTCTTTACATTCAACTCATTTTTGAGAGAACTAGACCATGCTAGATTTAACTAGAATTTCATTTATTCATGTCAAAACTTAAGGGTTTGATTTAATTGTGTTTTAAATGATTAAGGAATTTATTTGGTTTTAATACCCCTTTTCAAAATAATCCTTTTTATTATGTCCCACCGTATACATTAATCTTTTTAGACCTTAGAATCCATGAAAAACCTATTAGGTTAGCCACATTACAAGACAATTTTCTCTAACCAATCGGCTCTTGAAGTGAAATTGCATGATCTAGTTGAAATTAAGTGTGGGGGAAGATGTCTTGTAGTGTACTAACTCATTTGGTGATACTTTGGGTGAAAATTAAAAATTTTAAGATTTTATGTTTCTACTAAAGATTTCATTTTTTTAAAAGCCGGGCCTTTTCTGGAGCTTACATGATAAGAGAAGCTGTGCCTTTATGGAGCTTCCAATGTAAAAAGAAAGATGTGCCTATCTAGAGATTTCAAGAAAAATAATTTTTGAGAAGAAGTTTTTTCTAGTAAGATGCTAAATGGCATAAAATTTCTTTGAGTTATCATGATTATGGAGCTGATTTTCTACAAAGGGGAAGAGAAGGAGACCAAACTTGAGAGAAAATTATAATCTTTCAATTTTTATTCAAAAAAAGATCCAAGCCCTCCTTTTTTAGCCTCATAATTTTTAACATCAAAATCCTACCAACTGGAAGCCACATAACAACCATGAAAATTCCTCATGAGAAAAAATTTCCTTGACTCACATCGGGTAGAAAAGTAGAAATTTATCAATACTATGGTGACTCTTGTGTCAGTTTGGATGAGAAAATTCTTGTTTAACATTTATAATTGTGAGATGAGAGAAAATTCATGTGAGGAAGGTGTTTTGTGTGCATGAGATAAAAAATGAAGTGGAAATATATTAAATAATCTAAAATAGAGAACTTTAAATAATTTTTTTAATGAGGTATGATATCTTTTTGTTTCTTAGTGTGGATTTGGTAGATCTCATTGGTATGTGTTTTGTATTTGATTTGATTTAATTTTAATGTTTACTTGTCTAAGAGTCCAAGTTTTAAGTGTGGGGGAATTGATAGAGAAAATATTTTCAATCAATTTACATTGAATTTAATTGTTTTAAATCCCACAAAAGTGTTAATTTAAGATAAATTTTCACATTTTATGATATTAGTGATATTTTGAGCATATTAGTAAAAATAGACCATTTCATATTTTTAAATCTTTCAAATTATTTCCGTATTTTAGCCACAAAATTTTCTAAATTAATCCAAATTGAAAAATTATTTCTTTTAAAGATTTTAAAAATCCAAGTATTCATTTCATTCTTCTTGACCAAAAGGTGAATCAACTATATGGAAGCTAACAAGTTGGACCATGAAAACTATTTACAGATTTGTTGATTTTTGGTTTGGGGTTCATAACTTATTCATGGTGGGACCAATTGATGTGGAATTTGGTGGGTGGACCTATAATGAGTTTTGAAACATATTTAATTAAGGTTATAAAACATTAATTGGCCGTTTTAATGGTCATTAAATCATTATAATCCAGAGATTTGTGATTTAAAGAGTCTGAGTGGACAAAATAAATTTTCAGAGTAAAACGAGAATAAATCTTGTAATACTTGTCCAAATATTCTGAAATTTTTAAGAGGGATGGAAAATATAATTATAAACAACATTAATTAAGGGTGAAACACTTGAAGATTTAATTTAATAAGGATAAAACATGTCAACTTCCAGGGGGACAAATTATACCTATAAAAGGAGGGGATCTCCTCCCTCTCAAGGCATATCATTCCATCCCATTCCATCCCATTCGTTCTAGGACACCAAGGAGGAGAACTTTTTGGATTTATATCTTTTATTTATTTACTTTTCCATATATTTTTAGTGCAATATTCTTCCCCATTCATCTCTATTACCCTTACCATGGCGAGGTAAACATTTTGAGTGATTGGGGAAGGGTTGGTTTTATATTTTGTAATGCTTGAGTTCTTGAACATAATTGAATGAAATTTATTTCGTCTTCAAAGTTGTTTTCAATTTAATATAGAGGATTTTATTATCAAATGTGATTGTTCTTGAATTTTAATTCTGTTATTTATTTTTTCCCTGGTAAATAATCATTATCTCCCTCCACTGATTTCTGGTTTATATATGATGGAATAAAATAGAGATTAATAGTGAATTACTTGATGATAATTAGTAAGTGTAAGAGGGGTAGTGAATGTTCTTGATTTTCTAGGATAAACAAGACCCGATCACGTATTTCAAAAGTCAATTGAGGATATTCGATACAACTCTTTTGCACATAGAAGGAGAGTTGACCAAACTGAGATCTTGGTATGGTTTTATCTCACCATCATAATTTCACCAAGGAAGAGAGAGGAAACAATTGTGGAAACTCACTTTAATCAATTCAGAAGAATATTTTTGAGTTAAATTGAACAAGGATAGCATTAAAATTGGGAAACCAACCCTGACCTAATCACCCTTTTAATATCATAGTTCTTTAATCATTTGAATTTCAAATTTTTTTCTTTTCAATCATTATCTTATTTATTTATTCTAAAAACACCCCATTTTTACCCTTGTTTAAAAGTGAAAAAATATTTTTTGTGAACTTCTATTCAGGAGACTTCCTAGGGTTAATCTCTATAATAAACTTAGGAAATTTAAAAAAATTGTTTTTCCACACCCTAGGACAGGCGTGCATCATGTACCCACCTAAAAAATAGAATCAATAGCACCCTTGTACCAATATCTAGACATGGAAGAGGAGGAATCCACACAAGTGGAAAAGTTTGAAGAAATTTTGGAGGATTTTGAATATATACCTCCATCCAATGAAATATAAATTCAAGAGGCACTTAACACTGAAGAAGAGATTGAATTCAAACTTAGATAGAGAGTTGATCTTTTCTTAAACTCTCTATCATTTTATTTTATTCAATCTAAACTGAGTATTAAATCCCATTATTTTGAATTTTTATAATTAACCAATCCTTGTTTTATCTTGATGAAAGATTAAGAAGAAGAATATGCACCTGTTGAGGAACATATGGAACCTTTTAATTTTATTGAACATGAATTAGAGGAGGACCATAAGGATATACAATTAGATAAGCCAGAGGAAACCAAGGAAGAGACTACTCACATTGAAAGGGATAATATTGTTATTGATTATATATTTTTAAATTCCATCCAAAAAAATACATTCTAACCTTCCTTTTAAAATTGAAATTCATGCATCCCATATTGAGAAAGAACTGGAAAAGAAGGAAGATGTTATCCAAGTAGAAACCAAGAAAGAAGATGATCCATAATTCATCCCACCCCCACCATGTAAGCTATACCTAATTGTGATGGGGATGTATTTGGTGAACTCTATTCATGGACTCCTCACCAACAAAGAAGAAGTGGAAGATGGAAAAAACCACATGTAGTGGTTCAAATCCAAGAAGATCCACCAACTATCAGAATATTGATAAAGTTGGTACTGCCCTTCTGGAGGTAGTAAAAATCCACGTCCCACTTGTGGGATCATACCAAGATTTATCTTTACTTTCTTTCTATAAATTTCAATTTTATTATTAGAATTATTTTAGTATATATCCCGGTCCCTCTATCATTTTTTGATTTAATGAAATGGTCCTTTATTTTTAATGATTGATTATCTTTTATAGGTCCATAATGGAACAAGTCAACCCCCAAATAATAGAGGAATATGACTAAATCTTCATGAGAAAAGGGAGTTCACTTTTAATGTTTATTTTTTAAACTCCCTACATTTTTTTCTAAAAACTTATTTTAAAATTTAAAATTGAAAATTGCATGCCCATACTTGAATATTTTATTTACTTGAATTATCTTGGAGACGTGAATTTATCAAGAACCCTATCATTCCATGTTTTATATTTCAATGATAATGAGTTTGAATAAGTAAAATTGATAATTGAATTATTAGAGTGAAGAATGTATATTGAATTGAGGACTCATGATTTGAGGGAATTGGTTTATTTATGTAAATGAAATTTTGTAACTATTTTTTCATACTTTTAATTTCTGAAATTCATGTGAATTTATTTATTATTATTATTCATGAATTGAGTGATTATCCAAAACATTTTGTCCATTCCCAATATGATTTCTAGACTAAATACATCATATTTTATTTTGATCATATTTCTTGGGTGATCTTTTGTCATGAACCTACTTGAAATTGAATTTTATCTTTTCAAGGCTATGAATGTACAAAACCACATTTAAAATTAAAGATACATTTTTATCGATAAGCCCTTATCCTTGAGACACTACTGCAAATCGGGCCTTTAACAATGCTAGTAAAGGGATTTATTGGTGCTATAGAAGCACTGATAATGTAAGTAATGTTGAAGGTTTAGATTTAACAATGATCGTAAAAAGTGCTGATAAAACCCCCTTTAAAAGTGATAAAAAATCACTGATAAATGTGGCCTTTATCAATGATTTTTTAACACCATTAAAGGACACCTTTATCGACACTGTTAAAGGACCTCTTTAATAGCACTAAAAAAGTGCTAATGAAGGCCCCACTGATAAAGGGGACAATTTTTTTGTTCACATCCCCACCTTTATCAGAGCTCCCCTATCACCGCTTTAGATAATCCCACCGTCCCATGTGTTCCCCTGCCTCTAGTGAGTTTCAAACCTGAGACCTCCAGCTTATACACCAACGTCTTTTTCACTCCCCAATATTGTTTTGTTTTATATTTTATGATATATATATATATATTTGGTTACATTTTTTATCCATATATTTATATATATGTTTATATATATATATGTATATATATATGTATATATATATATATATATAAATTTTATTTTTGTGTGTGTGTATATGTGTGATTATAAATACATACAAACATATATATACACATATATATATATGTGCATCTATAAATATAACTATACATGTTTATATTTATTTACATATATTATATATTAATATTTATATACATATATTAGAATATAGATAAATATATATATGTTTTTCAATACACACAGACAAATATATATATATATATATAAACACTATATACACATTAATTTTATAGGTATATAAATATTCATACATTTGATTTTAAATAAAATGGAGACTAGTTTTTATTTAGATAAGATTTATATATTGAGAAATATATTTTATATGTAAATAAGTTTAAATATTTATTTATAAAATTAAATTTTTAGTTGTGAATATATAAAAGATATGTATATATTGTTATATATTTAATTATAAATAAAATTACAATATAAAAAATGTTAAAATTTAAAAAGAATAATATCAATATGAATGTAATACAAATGAATAAATTCAGTCTCCACTAAAAAGGGCAAAAAGACCACCTTAAATGAGACTGAAAATCCATCGAATGTTAAAAATTGAGGTACCCTGAATAAAATATCAGTTTTAGAGACCTTATAGGTGTTTCTTGGCCTCTAAAAACATGACTAGGGTTATCCCCTTATCACGAGGGCATATAGATCATCGCAAGCTTCGATTTGATATGTGGTAGAGCCTAAAGGGTCACTTAGATCAAAAGTTATGTTCGTTTGAAGTTTGAGTTACATTTTCAACTTATTTTAGATATTTTACTATTTTTTTAATTTTTATCTTCAAATTGTTGTTAAATGAATATTACTCAATAATAGTTAGAAAATTAGTAATTAAAAAAATATATTTTTAATTATTTTTTAATCAATTTTTAATAAATATCTTATATATTATGTGTAAATTTCTATTTATCCTTATCTAAAAAATATCTAAAAAATATATTTTATATTTATATCAATATTAATATATTTATATATTAAAATATTTTTTTTAATGAAATATATATATGTTTTTGAATATACCTTTTATCAGTGCAAGTAAAAAATCACTAATAAAGGGGGGGGGGCTTTATCAGTGCTTCTAAAAAAGCACTAATAAAGACCCCCTTTATCAGTGTGTTTTTAAAATCACTGATAAAATCCCCCCCTTTATTAGTGTTTTTTACTAGCCCTGATAGGGGGGCTTTATCAGCATTTTTTTACAAGCACTGATAAATGGACACCTTTAATAGTGCTTTTATTTAGCTATGTTAACTACCCCATTTAACAACACTTTTTCTAGCACTGAAAAAGGGGTTTTTTGACAATGATATTAGATAGCACTATTATAAGGCCCCAGCCTTAAACCTTACTTAATATTGAATTAAATGAATAATTCACATTGAGGATCTTTTCAGGTTTAGAGTTGTAGAGAATTAGAACATAACTATTACATCTTAAAAGATTACAAAGTAGACACTTCTACTAAGTCTCCATAAAACAATAACTCTTAAAAAGAAAGATGTCTAGATTCCATGTTTTAGATAGCATGACATTCCCTTGATCCCATCCTTGACCTTATTCCACTTTAAGTCCTGTGAAAAACATTTCGAAAAACTTGGGGTGAGCATAAAAAGCTCAGTAAGGGATACAAAGAGAATGAAAACTGTTAGTTTTTCAAACATCAAGTAAACCATGTATACTATATCAAAGTAATACCTTCACCTTCATGAAGTAGTAAAAAAAAATCTTCACTGAATAAAGTATCATTACTTACCTTTTTGTAACCAAAGGATTACCATAAAACCCATATAAAGAACACATAGAATATATAAAGGTAACTTGGGACATAAACATACTTAAGTGGAATAACCATACGGTTGACTTCCACACATATCACTTAATGGAATAGCCATACGGCCAATTTCCATACATACTTAATGGAATAGCCATACGGCCGACTTCCATACCCAATGCATTGGAGGTTATAACGTAACCACCCGTCCTGGTATTCACGGCACCACCCGTCATATGGTTTATAACGTAACCACCCGTTAAAATGTCCAAGTACCAGTATAAAATCATAAAACATAAAACCAATATAAAGGAATGATAACATTTCCACATTTCAATCATAATATATCATAAATATATTGACATAATAGAATCCTTTTTCAAAACCATTTTCAATACCAAAATACATAAAAGAGTATATGGTATTTATTTTATTCTAAAAACATTACGGCTTGTTGAGAAAGCCAAAGATCAAATAATACTCGCGGCGGTGGAAAAGGTCGTTGTCACCGCGTACGTTAAAAGAAACATTCCTTTTTGTCGTTTTGTAAAACGCTTCATAGAAAAAGATTCCTTTTGTATAAAAGTAAAGGTCAAAGGGGTTTATACACCGTATAAAAGAAAGTTGTGTATAAAATGAAATATGCCTCAATGAAAGGAGATTGAGACGAAGTCCCTTACCTTGGGTCCGACTTGACTCGATCGTTCTTTAACGTCCTGAATAATAAACTTGAGTTAATTTATACTTGATTAAGAACCTTTTAAAAGTTCATTATTTATTTTATATCACTTATTGCCATGTTATAAACATTATGTAACCATTTAAGTTAATAATGTTTGTTTTGTCAATATTTGGTTCTTAAGTCGAAAGTTGACTTCTTACAATTACATGTTGTTCGTGTGGTCAAAAGTTCTTTATATCCAGAATGAAATTCCTGATTTGGATATCATATATATCATATATATCCAGCATATACATGTATTTATAATATTACATAATCATTTAGAGTTAAGAAATGAAATGCACCGTTCATGGAGACGGTAAGCCGTACGTACGCATGAACGCTACTTTCATTTCTTTGTCATATTAGTGGAATTAAAACTAAATGAGAGGTATGTATATTTTAATTCCAGAATTATATTCATCATTTAGATATATCATTAATTATATATATACATTATATACATGTAATTTTAATAGTACATTACATTTGGGGATAAGAAATGAAATGCACCGTTCATGGAGACGGTAAGCCGTACGTACGCATGAACGCTACTTTCATTTCTATCTCATACTTTAATGGAAATAAATAATAATGATATAGAGGTATATTATAATTCCAGTATAACATCATATATAATAACTTTAAATCCATCCTTTACACGTCCCACATATGGCATTAACGAATCACATCACTTTTAGGGGGCGGTAGTCCGCACTTCCTTAAATGAAGATATCGTGTTTACCCATAATGGAAACCATAAAGGTATGCCCAAAATGAAAAATATAGAAGCTTAAAGAAATAATAAACATATTATATATTATATATAAAAATTGTGACATCATAATGGCCACCTTTGAAGGTGTTAAATGAGTATTGAACAATCATCGTTTCGGGAGGCAGAATTTTGCCATCCACGGAAAACATATGTTCTTTAACCATTTGATGTAGTTGTGTGAGAGTTTAGCTCAAATAAATATTATAAAAACATCCTAGTATATTGAATATACTGGTTTTGTTACAAAAGAAGTAAATAAAAAGAGTTTAGAGGGTTGGAGAAGCAAAATAAAACAAATGAACAAGAGAGAATGAATTACCTTTAAAAGTGTAACTCCCTTTTGATTTGAGCCTAAAGGCTTCCTTTGAAAGGATTCTTCCCAAAGGGAATCCTCTAGGATGAGGAGAGGGATGTGGAGAGAGTAATTGGGCAGGGGTTGGCCGAGCCAAAGGCTTGAGAAGTGTGTGAAATGGGGTAGAGGTGGGGGCCTTTTATAAGAGGAGAGGAGGGGCACTTTTGGAAAGTAAAGAAATATTACTTTATTTGAAAATGTGTTTCGGTTTTAAAAGGTCCCACATTGATATAATTCGTGGATAAGGTGATAAGAGTTCGAAATCCACTCATCCAATTGGTTTTGGACATGTGTAGGTTTTAGATTTTTCATTATCTTTCCATTTTATTTAAATCGTCAAATAATGATGTCATCGCTGCATCATTATTATGTCATATATAATTTAATTTATTTAATGTCTAAAAATTATAAAAAAAATACTATGATGTAGGAAATCTTTTTATCTTTCCAATGACAATTTATAATCAAAATTTGGACTTGTATAACCCCACTCAAAAAGTATTTTAGTAAAACAATTTATGTTAGTGTCATTTTCACTTTAACATTAAATAAAAATATATTAATGTCATTTTCCAACTAAAGTGGCTCCATGGGGTCCCCAAGTTGGCCCATGGATTGTCTTGGTCGGCCATGACTCACCCAATAGGTGTAGGACAAGTTTCAGGGTGTTTTCACATTCTTATAATACCATTTTTACCTTAAACTACACTAATTACCTCTAATCGCGATTAATGAAAAAAAGTTACTATTCACCAAAAAATTATTTTAATCTCATTGAACCACATTTTACTTCTTAATGACAACTATGTATGTCGGATTTTCAAAATTCAATACACATTAGTGGTAAACTTTCATTTAACTGAAAAATCAGTTTGCTTGATTACCACTTAGTGGTTTCACTATTCATCAAAAATTGAAGTTTTTCAGAAAATTACCAAAAATTCACCCGAAGCTATATTTGATATTCCGAATTCAAAAATGAAGTCTATTTTACAAAATTCAATATATATAAGTCACATTAATTAATTTAATAATTAATTCCCGCTGTCATATCAAATAGCGTGTTTTTATGAAACAATAAGTATCAAAAGATTGACACTAGTTTAAGTCCGTTTTCAAAGTGAAATTAATTCCAACGACCACTATTGGATTTAATGGTAAAAATATTTTCTAATTTCACTTTAAAACCAATTCAAAAGATAATCTAATCACATTAAAAATTAGATTAAAAAGAGGTTTTGAATTAAAATACAACATTTTACACTATTTATTAAAAAAAATGAACTTTATCGGAAAGGTACCAAAAATTTACACAAAGTGAATTTTGATGTCCCGATTCTAAAGAAGAGTTATATTTGGTTCAAAAGAATGTAAAAGAGTGATCAAAACTATATTTAATGACGGTTCGCCGTCAAAAGGTGATAAGTGAACCTTTAGTGAAAACTAGGGCATATACGCCTAAAATTGAATTCTTTCCGTATTTTAAGCCTTTATCTTTTATTGGATAAATGTAAAAACATTTAAAAACATATATAATCATATTTTAGTTATTTCTATCCATTCCCGCCTATAAAACGGCTACATGTTAACTAACATTTAAAATAATTATATTACTAGTGTGCAACGTAAGTTTTCAAAGGAACTCATCGTTGCGTATCGGGTACACTATCGAACATAGCAACCCCTTTAAAATACAATTAATATTTTATTCGTAAATATTAATAAATATGAAAATTCTTTATTCTTTATGTACCTGGGATGTTACATCCTTCCCCCCTTTTGGGAATTGCGTCCTCGCAATTTTATTCACTTATCAAAATAAGTGGGGGTATTTATCCCTCATAGCATTTTCAGATTCCCATGTTGCCTCTTCAATCATGTGGTTTTTCCACAAAACCTTTACCTGATGAATCACCTTATTCCGTAACACCTGCTCCCTGTGGTCAAGAATCTGGACTGGTTGTTCCTCATAAGATAGGTTCTCTTCCACCTGAACTACCTCTGGACTCAAAACATGATATGGATCTGGCATATACTTTCTCAACATCGAAATGTGAAAAACATTGTGTACCTGAGATAAACTCAGAGGTAAAGCCACTCGGTATGCAACTGATCCAACTCTCTCCAGAATTTCGTATGGTCCAACAAACCTTGGACTCAGCTTTCCTTTCATACCAAATCTCATCACGCTTTTCCAAGGAGAAACCTTGAGAAAAACATGATCACCTACCTCAAAAGAGAGATCCTTCCTCCTGTTGTCCGCATAACTCTTCTGCCTGCTCTGAGCTGTTCTCATGTGCTTCTGAATCAGCTGAACTTTTTCTACCATCTCTTCTACCAATTCTGGTCCCATCAACTTCCTTTCACCCACTTCATCCCAGAAAGCTGGAGTTTGACACCGCTTCCCATATGGTGCCATCTGTATACTGGAATGAAAACTGTTATTATAAGAAAACTCAACCAAAGAAAGATGTTGGTCCCAACTTCCCTGATAATCCATAGAACAAGCTCGTAGCATATACTCCAATGTCTGGATATTTCATTCTGAATGCCCGTCTGATTGAGGATGAAAAGCTGTACTAAAATTTTAATTCAGTACCCAACGACTTCTGAAGGCCTTTCCAAAAGTTAGAAGTAAACCTGGGTTCACGATCCAATACAATGGAGAGAGGAACTCCATGTAACCTGACTATCTCTTTAAGATACAGACGGGAAAGTTGATCTAGAGAGAAAGTATCTCGTATAGAAAGGAAATGAGCAGATTTGGTAAATAACCCAGATTGCATTATTACCTTGAGATGTCCTCGGTAATCCCACAACAAAGTCCATGGATATGTTTTCCCATTTCCACTCTGGCACTGGTAAAGGCTGAAGCATCCCTTTAGGTAATTGTCACTCTGCTTTAACCTGTTGACATGTCAAACACTTCACAGTAAAATCAGCAATATCTCTTTTCATTCCATCCCACCAGTAATACTCCCGCAGATCTCTGTACATCTTAGTACTGTCAGGATGAACTGAAAACGAGGAACTATGAGCCTCACATAACAACTCATTCTTCAACTGTGAATCACAAGGCACACATAACCTCTTCCCAAACCTCAAAACACAAACAAAAACTTATCCAAGAACTCATGGAAAATTTTATTCATAAGGTCCATGAATACAGCAGGTGCATTGGTTAACCCAAAAGGCATAACTACAAATTCCTAATGGCCATATCTAGTACGGAACGCAATCTTCGGAACATCTGCTTCTTTTACTTTCAACTGATGGTACCCCGACCTCAAGTCAATCTTCAAAAAATACTGAGCTCCCTGGAGCTGATACCACTTCATTCGATGGCCCAACATCTGCTGAAGTTGTCGCAAAGGATTTCACCACCCCTTTCTGCTTGTAGTCTGGCTGCATTCTCCCAGTTGAGTTCTTCGTTGGACACTCGTTTGCATAATGACCCATTTCATTACACTTAAAACATCTTACCGTTGGCTTTTCATTTCCTGCTTGATCATCTTCCTTACAGTTACGAGCAATATGACCAGACTTACCACACCGAAAGCACTTACCAGACTTGGATAAACATTCTCCAGGATGCATTTTACCACACCTCTCACAGGATGGATATTTGGTTTTCTTACCTCCTTGCTTCTTTGATGAATTCTTCCCCTTTGCCTGCCAACTGGACCTCTTATTCTGTTGTTTGTCATAGAACACCTGATCATCGGCAAACTCCATTTCCACCTTCTCCGCACATCGAACAAGTTTTTCATAAATTTTAAACTCACGAGAAGCTAAAGCCCTTCGATACTTTGGCTTTAACCCTGAGTAAAAACGGTATATTTTACTATCAAGATCACATATGAAGTTTGGAGCATACCTTGCCAATCGAGTGAACTTTTCTTCATAAGCAGCCACTGAATCATCCTCCTGCCTCAATTATAGGAACTATTTTTCCATCCTAAGACGAACCACATTGGGAAAATATTTCTCAAGAAACATACCTTTGAATTCGTCCCAGTGAAGATCCTCAATCTCATCACTATCCCTTATATTTTTCACCATCGACCACCACTGATCAGCTTCACCTTCAAAACGGTAAACAGCAAGAATAACCTTTTGATGTTCTGAACACCCCATGACATCAAAAATCTTCTCCAGTGCTTTAATCCACCCTTCAGCTTGCACAGGGTCAGATGATCCTCTAAATGATGGGGGATGTTGCCTCATGAAATGTTCCACCACTGAAATGTTCCTCTGCGGTTGATCTGGCTGATCTCGTGCATGGATACCACCACCATTTATAGCCTGAGTCAACTGTGCCATCACTGCAACAAACTGTTCAGTTCCGATTCCGACCATCTCAGGTTTCTGATTTGGAAGGTTATCTTTCTCCTGATGTCGTACCAACATAGCTGCTTTGTTTCCTCTGCGGAAAACCATTCTGAACACAGAAATATCTTAGGCGAAGCAACATGGTAATCTGTAAATGCTATATCATTTCAATCATATTATAATTTAACACTTTTCTAACTCCTAAAGTTGTCTAAACCGACCTTTGATACCAACTATAAGGCCCCAGCCTTAAACCTTACTTAATATTGAATTAAATGAATAATTCACATTGAGGATCTTTTCAGGTTTAGAGTTGTAGAGAATTAGAACATAACTATTACATCTTAAAAGATTACAAAGTAGACACTTCTACTAAGTCTCCATAAAATAAAAACTCTTAAAAAGAAAGATGTCTAGATTCCATGTTTTAGATATCATGACATTCCCTTGATCCCATCCTTGACCTTATTCCACTTTAAGTCCTGTGAAAAACATTTCGAAAAACTTGGGGTGAGCATAAAAAGCTCAGTAAGGGATACAAAGAGAATGAAAACTGTTAGTTTTTCAAACATCATGTAAACCATGTATACTATATCAAAGTAATACCTTCACCTTCATGAAGTAGTAAAAAAAAATCTTCACTGAATAAAGTATCATTACTTACATTTTTGTAACCAAAGGATTACCATAAAACCCATATAAAGAACACATAGAATATATAAAGGTAACTTGGGACATAAACATACTTAAGTGGAATAACCATACGGTTGACTTCCACACATATCACTTAATGGAATAGCCATACGACCAATTTCCATACATACTTAATGGAATAGCCATACGGCCGACTTCCATACCCAATGCATTGGAGGTTATAACGTAACCACCCGTCCTGGTATTCACGGCACCACCCGTCATATGGTTTATAACATAACCACCCGTTAAAATGTCCAAGTACCAGTATAAAATCATAAAACATAAAACCAATATAAAGGAATGATAACATTTCCACATTTCAATCATAATATATCATAAATATATTGACATAATAGAATCCTTTTTCAAAACCATTTTCAATACCAAAATACATAAAAGAGTATATGGTATTTATTTTATTCTAAAAACATTACAGCTTGTTGAGAAAGCCAAAGATCAAATAATACTCGCGGCGGTGGAAAAGGTCGTTGTCACCTCGTACGTTAAAAGAAACATTCCTTTTTGTCGTTTTGTAAAACGCTTCGTAGAAAAAGATTCCTTTTGTATAAAAGTAAAAGTCAAAGGGGTTTATACACCGTATAAAAGAAAGTTGTGTATAAAATGAAATATGCCTCAATGAAAGGAGATTGAGACGAAGTCCCTTACCTTGGGTCTGACTTGAATCGATCGTTCTTTAACGTCCTGAATAATAAACTTGAGTTAATTTATACTTGATTAAGAACCTTTTCAAAGTTCATTAGTCTTTTTATATCACTTATTTCCATGTTATAAACATTATGTAACCATTTAAGTTAATAATGTTTGTTTTGTCAATATTTGGTTCTTAAGTCGAAAGTTGACTTCTTACAATTACATGTTGTTCGTGTGGTCAAAAGTTCTTTATATCCAGAATGAAATTCCTGATTTGGATATCATATATATCATATATATCCAGCATATACATGTATTTATAATATTACATAATCATTTAGAGGTAAGAAATGAAATGCACCGTTCATGGAGACGGTAAGCCGTACGTACGCATGAACGCTACTTTCATTTCTTTGTCATATTAGTGGAATTAAAACTAAATGAGAGGTATGTATATTTTAATTCCAGAATTATATTAATCATTTAGATATATCATTAATTATATATATACATTATATACATGTAATTTTAATAGTACATTACATTTGGGGATAAGAAATGAAATGCACCGTTCATGGAGACGGTAAGCCGTACGTACGCATGAACTCTACTTTCATTTCTATCTCATACTTTAATGGAAAGAAATAATAATGATATAGAGGTATATTATAATTCAAGTATAACATCATATATAATAACTTTAAACCCATCCTTTACACGTCCCACATATGGCATTAACGAATCACATCACTTTTAGGGGGCGGTAGTCCGCACTTCCTTAAATGAAGATATCGTGTTTACCCATAATGGAAACCATAAAGGTATGCCCAAAATAAAAAATACAGAAGCTTAAGGAAATAATAAACATATTATATATCATATATAAAAATTGTGACATCATAATGGCCACCTTTGAAGGTGTTAAATGAGTATTGAACAATCATCGTTTCGGGAGGCAAAATTTCGCCATCCACGGAAAACATATGTTCTTTAACCATTTGATGTAGTTGTGTGAGAGTGTAGCTCAAATAAATATTATAAAAACATCCTAGTATATTGAATATACTGGTTTTGTTACAAAAGAAGTAAATAAAAAGAGTTTAGAGGGTTGGAGAAGCAAAATAAAACAAATGAACAAGAGAGAATGAATTACCTTTAAAAGTGTAACTCCCTTTTTATTTGAGCCTAAAGGCTTCCTTTGAAAGGTTTCTTCCCAAAGGGAATCCTCTAGGATGAGGAGAGGGATGTGGAGAGAGTAATTTGGCAGGGGTTGGCCGAGCCAAAGGCTTGAGAAGTGTGTGAAATGGGGTAGAGGTGGGGGCCTTTTATAAGAGGAGAGGAGGGGCACTTTTGGAAAGTAAAGAAATATTACTTTATTTGAAAATGTGTTTCGGTTTTAAAAGGTCCCACATTGATATAATTCGTGGATAAGGTGATAAGGGTTCGAAATCCACTCATCCAATTGGTTTTGGACATGTGTAGGTTTTATATTTTTCATTATCTTTCCATTTTATTTAAATCGTCAAATAATGATGTCATCGCTGCATCATTATTATGTCATATATAATTTAATTTATTTAATGTTTAAAAATTATAAAAAAAACACTATGATGTAGGAAATCTTTTTATCTTTCCAATGACTATTTATAATCAAAATTTGGACTTGTATAACCCCACTCAAAAAGTATTTTAGTAAAACAATTTATGTTAGTGTCATTTTCACTTTAACATTAAATAAAAATATATTAATGTCATTTTCCAACTAAAGTGGCTCCATGGGGTCCCCAAGTTGGCCCATGGCTTGTCTTGGTCGGCCATGACTCACCCAATAGGTATAGGACAAGTGTCATGGTGTTTTCATATTCTTATAATACCATTTTTACCTTAAACTACACTAATTACCTCTAATCGCGATTAATGAAAAAAAGTTACTATTCACCAAAAAATTATTTTAATCTCATTGAACCACATTTCACTTATTAATGAAAGCCATGTATGTCGGATTTTCAAAATTCAATACACATTAGTGGTAAACTTTCATTTAACTGAAAAATCAGTTTGCTTGATTACCACTTAGTGGTTTCACTATTCATCAAAAATTGAAGTTTTTCAGAAAATTACCAAAAATTCACCCGAAGCTATATTTGATATTCCGAATTCAAAAATGAAGTCTATTTTAAAAAATTAAATACATATAAGTCACATTAATTAATTTAATAATTAATTCCCGCTGTCATAGCAAATAGCGTGTTTTTATGAAACAATAAGTATCGAAAGATTGACACTAGTTTAAGTCCGTTTTCAAAGTGAAATTAATTCCAACGAACACTATTGGATTTAATGGTAAAAATATTTTCTAATTTCACTTTAAAACCAATTCAAAAGATAATCTAATCACATTAAAAATTAGATTAAAAAGAGGTTTTGAATTAAAATACAACATTTTACACTATTTATTAAAAAAAATGAACTTTATCGGAAAGGTACCAAAAATTTACACAAAGTGAATTTTGATGTCCGGATTCTAAAGAAGAGTTATATTTTGTCCAAAAGAATGTAAAAGAGTGATCAAAACTATATTTAATGACGGTTCGCCATCAAAAGGTGATAAGTGAACCTTTAGTGAAAACTAGGGCATATACGCCTAAAATTGAATTCTTTCCGTATTTTAAGCCTTTATCTTTTATTGGATAAATGTAAAAACATTTAAAAACATATATAATCATATTTTAGTTATTTCTATCCATTCCCGCCAATAAAACGGCTACATGTTAACTAACATTTAAAATAATTATATTACTAGTGTGCAACGTAAGTTTTCAAAGGAACTCATCGTTGCGTATCGGGTACACTATCGAACATAGCAACCCCTTTAAAATAAAATTAATATTTAATTCGTAAATATTAATAAATATGAAAATTATTTATTCTTTATGTACCTGGGATGTTACAACTATTAAATCCCTAGTGTTGGATAAAACTAGTTTTGTATTAGTGAGACTATATTAATCCTTGTTTATCCCTTATAAACCATGAATTCCCTTTTTAGGAATGAGACACATTTTAATCCATTTTTATCCCTTCCTATGCTCCTCCTAGTATTTGCATGATATTTTAAATTTGAAGTGTAAGGGTGAGGGAATTCATGGTGAAAGAGATGCAATACATTGTAAGGGAAAAGTTTGGGGGTGTTATCTTGTGTATTGGTAATTGAGAAAAGTTATTGATTCATACATTGTATTTTTTATTGTTTTCCCCTTTCAAATAAAAAAATGAAAAAAATTAAAAAATGGGTTTTGACTTGGTATATTAAAAAATCACAATTACCAGATCGATGATTTTGATAATATGTGGTTAGGTAATGGATGTGATGTTTATTCTAAGCACAACTTTCAAAAAAGAAAAAACAGGAATTAAGAAAAAGAATAAAAAGTAGAATAAAAATTTAGAAGGGTTCGCAATTCATTAATTATGATTTATTTGATAATGATGTTACTTTGATTTTAAGGAAATGATAGTTTCTATTTTGAATGGGAGAATTTAATTGAGCATTTATTTTTGATATCATGCTTTATACTCTATAGATTAATCCTCCTCCTAGAGCCTTATTATTTATAACATCAAATCCTACCAACCTTAATCCTTAGAGTCATATGAACCTCTTTTTTCAATTCCTCATGATTTTATGTGTATTTTTCCTTTACAAAGTGAAGAAAGTAATTCTTTTGCATGAATATATATAAAGATCATGTTTTCATGATATGATCATAAATATGCTTTAATTTTTATCATGAGTAATGAGTGAAAAGATTAAAAAATGAGGTAAATCATGATTTGGAATGTTTAATAATAATAAATTAAGGAGATTGAATAAACGAAAGAAGAAATGCCATAATTTTCAATAGGAAAAAGTAAAATACTGGAATTGAACGCTTCTTTGAAAAATGAGAAATTGAATTGATATTTTATACAAAACATGAAAATTTGGTTTACCATTGATAATTGTTTTATTATATTACTTTGAAATTGAAATATTGGTAGAATTTTTGACCTCTTTAATTCAATGTTGAGATTTTATGCTTGAGGAAAATTATAGTTTAAATATGGGTGTATTTTACACACTCATTTTTCATGCATAATTTTAAGTGTTTTCTTAATGATTTTAAATGGTTTTCAATAAATATTCCCCGGTAATTAAGTGATTTATTAAAATTTGAGAAATTTGAAATAAATATTTAAAATGAATTTAAATGTTATATTTTGATGATTTATTTTTTTCAAGATTATTTTTTAGAATTTTGATTATGATTTTTAGGTAAAAGAATTGGCCATCCCAATGCTAGAACTCAACCAATGGGTCATACACCTATTAGCCATCCCAAGAGAGGGCCAACCAGCCATGTATCCCACTAGGAGGGACTCCCTAAGTGGTGATAGAGTGTGGTACATGGGAGGATCCCATGATGATGCATGGATAGAGCCAAGGTCTGCACGAGATATGCATATAGGCACAAACCATTATGTGTGTGTGCAAATTTACTGGGAGCCTATCCATAGAGTAGGATTCTAAGATGGTGATGAGAGTACTTTTATTATAAATAAGCACCATAAATAGACACATTTATGATGTGGGACAAGAACCATGAGGGTACTATTAATTTTAATCAAAATTACACCGTCCCACTCCACTTCCACACACACCCACAGTCGGGCATTTCCCAAGCCACTGCCTGTTGCAACTCGCATTGTGCTCCTCTGCTCGACACCACCTCTGATGCCTAAGAAAACTGAAAAACACCATTACTGCCACTAATCAAGATCTATATCGAGCCGATATCCACCACCGAATCTCGATACCACCTCATATCACCTTCTTCACCTCAAATGACCATTATGAGGTGGAGTTTGACTCATATAGCCATTGTAAAGGCCAAATGACTCAGAGGAGGATCCTTGCGCCATGAGGAGCCACTAATGAATTCACCAAGTCACATACATGTGTCCTCTTCACCCTTGAATGTCATGCACATGACGATGGTTGCTTCCCTGCTGGTCTACACTGCAAATTGGGAAAGCTTGGGGTATAAAAATATTCAAGACTTGGATATTTAAAATATCTTTATTCAAACTAAAATAAAAATTTTAAAAAATGGAAACCTTGACCTGATATTAATGAATATTTGATTTAAAAAAGACCAAGGAACTCCCACTTTATAAATAGAAGGGCTCAAACACTGAAAAAAAGGAGCTTGATCATAGAGGGAGTCCTCATGCTGGAAGATGAAGGCTACTGCCTATTTTCTTTTCTTCTTTATTTTTCTTTCTTTAGTTCATTTACTACATAATATTAATTTATTTCTAATTCTAATTCATGAATTTTTTATTTAATTTAAAGTTTCTTCTTCACCCTCAATTCTTTACTTGTATTCTTCTTTTTCTTCTCAAATTTTGTATTTTTATTTTATTTTCTTATTCTATTCTCTTTTATTTTTCACATTTTCTCTCTCTCTTCATCTTCTATTTTTATTCTAGTATTTGATGTTTTTTATTCTTCCACTATTTTATTTTATTCTCTTATCACTTTAATCCACCATTGTGATCTCTTACTCTTGATAATGGGAGGATGACCCGAGGCTTTTCCTCGAGGAAGGTTAGATGTTCCTGAATTCTATAATTTAATTATTTAAAATGTTTTGAATCTATTTTTGGTGAATTAAAGTGACATGAAAGAGTGTGGAAGTTGTCCAATATTAAATGGATCTAACCTCACTTATTTTCTTTTATTTAAATATTTTACCTCCCTTCTGTTGGACACAAGTTCTTTATATGGTGGAGTTGATCCATTAAATGGAGGAAAGGACATATGATAGAGTTGGGTCCTTGACAATGCCACACTCTCTATTGAGGTATGACATCATCCTTGATTATAGGAGGTGGTAAAATTTAGATTTCTTAAGTATTCTACATTCCACAACTAATAAATAAAATATTAGTAGTTCATGTATGAGATTTCAGAATTGAACTATGAAACTGAATTTTAAAGAATAAGAATAATAATGACGGGAACCATAAAACCAAAATTTAATAAAAATTTCATTATTTTCTAACTCGTTATGTTTTCATGGCATGGTTATTTATAATTTCATGTAATTTAATTATTTTATAATATAATAAAAACCCAAAATATCATTATTTTAAGAAAATAATAAAAAAACAAAAATAAAGTAGTTTAAGTGAATTAAATTAAGTGAATAAACTGTGAAGCACCTCAAGTGAGATGACCCGATAAGCTACTATGATGCATTAGGGAAAATTAAAATTTTGATTTGTCCACACCATGTGGCATGTGTGCTGTCATTTAGCCACATAGACCTCATTAAATCTAAGAGGCAGAGGAGAGAATTATTTATTGGTGGATCAAAAAAAAAACAATGATCAGATCAAGGTGGATCAAGAGACAGTGAACACACTAGTTCTTCTCTATCACTAGAGAACATTTTCTTCAGTAATGATCAATCCAAATCAAGTAATCCCCCATCAATTTTGGATTTATCCATTTTGATTAAATGATTGATCATGGATATTTCTATCTACTTATTGATATGAATTTCTCTATTCATCACATGAGACCATTTCAATAATTTGATTGTTTAAATTATATTATGATTGACAATACAATCTATCACCCTTGGTATCCCAATTATGTGATCATTGTCCAATAATTCTTGGCCAATGAAGGATTGAATTTGTTTCTTTGAATTTCTCCCCACTGTTCTTCATGTTCTTTTCTATCGGCCTATGAGGTTTCACTTTGACATTATTGAGGTGGGTTCAAGAATGATTGAACCCCTAGATTAATGGTGGATTAAAAAATTATGACTAGGATGATTATTTTTAGATGGATCAAGAAATGTTGTAGGATACGGGTAATGCCTCCATGGATTTGAGATCTAGAGTAGCAATGGTTGGTGACGGGTGATGCATAGGTTGCTGCAGGTATCATACAGGTGGCCAAATTACAATTTTCATCCACTAGAGGCTGAGAAATTGATGCCTAATGATGTTACCTTTGATTATGGAGAATTTAGAGTGGTCAATAGGAAAAAATCATGACATAGTGGCCAAATCTGGAGAATTATGTAGAGAAATCAATTTTCTATAGAAAACTCAACTACACGATATGTAGTCCAAGAACAAATGCCATGTAGCCCCACTCAACTATAGTGACTAGGGTTTTAGGGAAGATAAGGATCACAAGCTATGTGGTTAGCCGCACACACCATGTGACCCTACCTAGATGGCCAAGACATGTTCTAGATGGCACATGCTCACGACCCCATGCGGGAGGAAACACCATGTACTCCAGGAGTATACAGGTACGATCTTGTACCTGAGCATGACTAAGTACATGACCAGGAACACAATATTGACCAAAAGAATATAGGCGCAACCATGATCACATAGGTAGGCCTTAGGTGGATAAGATACATCGTGTGGACCCCATAAACACCATGTAAAGTATGGTTTCTAAGCTATGTTCAAAGTAGCAGAAGACCAGGCAGTGAGAGGAACCATATTCTGCATAGGCCCCATAAAAACCATGTAGTTCCATCTAGAACTTCTTCCTCTTTTATATCCTTTTTTTGGACTTAGATTTTGGATGTGAGTAGACTATCCTAAGTATTTTTCCACATAGAACATGATGGTATACTTCATATAGGATTTAGATATATGATTTGGATTTTTTGAGCATCATGCTTCTTTAGGAGATTCTTGATGATGGAAGTGGTTAGGTGAGATCATCAGTGAAAGATTCCATGGTAGGAAACCCCCCACCGCATCAGGATGCAAGTCCCCATACTCAGTACATTGGTTGAGTGGAACCCCATATTGTACTAGAGTGAAATTACTCTACCCATTTAGTGGCACCTCCTTGATGCACTAGGGAGTAGGTCCTATATCTACACCTACCAAGTGTCAACCCTAATGTACTAGGGAACAAGTCCTCCATTCATTGAGTGGAAACCCCCTTATTCTACCAAGGTGAGGTTCCTATACCCATTGTGTGACATTCAATTGTCACTCTAGGGTGTGGTTACTCTACCCAATGAGTGGACCCCCCCATAATATACTAGGGTGAGGGTCCTATACTGAGCTATTGAGTGGAATCCCCCTGTCGTACTGGCTGTGGGTCCTCTATCTAATAAGTGACACCCCCTAGCATACTAGGGTGTGGGACCTCTAGTAGTGATTATCACCCCTCAGGATGTGGAGTTGTATCAAGGTGTGAGTCCTTCAAATAAATTTCTCATATAGACACACGAGATGTTGGGAATTAATAATGGGACTTTGGATCTATAGATAGAGTCATCATCCTAGGTTGGGCTGTTAGATGCAGACCCCCTTTCTCTCTCATCTGAATTTCTTTATGATCACACACACACACACACACACACATATATATATAGGTTTCATTTCCATCATGATTTAGGTTAAGTCAACTACTTCTGTTACATCTCTCTATTTCTCCCCTTTAGGTTTCATGGCTCCTACTGGGACTGTATATACACACCCCTATATGGGACTTTCCCACATGTGTTGTTTTTTTTATGCAGATGATGGATAAATTAGTGAGGGATTTTCTAGAAATTAGGGATACTTGGGTGTATAAACCATATATGGTGGTTGATCTTAGAGATTAGGAGCTGGTATCTCTCAGATTTCTTTATTCCAATTGTTTTCAGGTTGGGATGACTTTTCTCATTGGGAATGTATTTTTTCCCTTTACCCTTCTGTTGTATTTTATCATACTCTGATGTATTAACTAGAGGTATTTCATGCATGGTTTACTCTAGATGATTATTTTCTTTGTTATTATACCTATACATTGTTTCATAGATATGGTTAGGTGCATCCATATAGGTATACTAGAAAAAAGAATCCCATTTACATTATGACTTCTTGACACTTTTCACCAGCCCCTAGCCTATTTTATGAGGGATTGGGATTGTGATGGATCAACCTTCCATTATCTATGTGGGCCCTAGTGGGTCGGGTAATTACAGAGTGGTATCATAGAAGTTCATTCCTTAGGATGGTGTTTGGGTTTTCCCCTTACGAGGATTGGTTGTGACTTAGGGAAATGATGTCGAAGTGTCTCATGTGTGTATTTTAGGCTAGGGAACCCAGTGTTGGTGTGATGATTGAAGAATCCATAAATCCTGACTTTGAATACCTACTTTTTGAATTGGTATACTGAGACATTGGTTGTAGGTATCAATGGTACATAAATCATATAGGATTGAGTCCTTTTACTTTCCTTCTTAAGTAAACTCCCCATATATATTCTCATCTTACCATGGTATATATTGACCACTTTCAAGACGCCACTCTGAAGACAGACAACCAAGTTACTGATTCATGATTGTGATTATGATTTGATGAGTGATTAGGCCTTAGTTCAGGGTCCATATCATGAGGTGTTTCCTCCAGGTGGTAATATAAAAGCACCCCCACTTGTTTAAAAGTAGTTAGTATTAGAAGGGTAGGCTGAGGATGTGCATAAGATTAGCATGCTATGTGAGTCCCAACACTAGAGGTTTTTGAGGTTCTACGGTGACCCAAATTCTCAGGCAGTGGATATTGGATTTAGTTAGTGATCCAATCCTTTTGGAATGTGTATACCCCCACTAATCAAATGGTTGTACTAGTATAAAATATTTTTCATGGATCAACTGAGTTCTGGTGGAGTCTAATCATGTAGACTCATGATGAGATGATGTTCTCATGGTCCAACTTCCAATAGTTATTTTGTGAGGAGTATTTACCCTTGTTATTAAGCTTATATAAATTCTGTAGCATCTAGTGCTCTAATAAGGTAATAAGAAGGTTTCTGTGTATTCTATGAGGTTTAATAACCTTACATGATACTCCCTCAACATGGTTTAGTATGGTTACTTATGGGTGTGAATGTTTGAGTAGGGTATCCACAGATAAATCCATGATAGTTTAGAACCCCTGTACATTCCCACCCATACTGGAGTTCTAGAGTGGAAGTTGATGATGGAGAGTTTCCTTTCAGAGGGATGTCGGGAAGTTGGAGATGGCAGTGGGCATCATGGGTCTGAGTTTTCTATAGCAGCTAGCAGGCGCTAGTCGAAAGGGTCTCAACATAGGAGACCTCCCCATGGCCAGTCTCAGTCATGTGGAATGTGGTGCATGATTCACTCAGAGGACTAGATCATCCTAGAGAGAATAATTTCTATGGATATGATAGGCAAGTTCACATAAAATGTGATTTCCTGACCTGATGTGCTAAGTAGGAAATGTGGATAGAGGATAGACTGCCACAACAGAGGTAACACCATGACCAGGATTCATCCCAGTGTGGATAGGGTGACCCCCAAGGAGGTGATTCTAGAATGTGATTAGGTGAAGCTCCAAGAGGAGGAGCTATTGGTGGAGGGTGACACTATGATATACTTCCACCACCACCACTAGGCGGACCACACTAGGCTCAGGGAGCTGGTGGTCAAGGCCATGGAGAAATACAGGCTATGGAGGCTTATAAAATGATAGCCCACAAGATGATACAAGGTATGATATATGTATTTTATACAATTCCTATAGTACTTATTGATAAAAATGTGAGCCAATCCTTTATTTACTTATCCCTTGTGAGAGATCTAGAGATCCCCATTAAGTCTTTACCCCAAAATTTTTTTCTAGAGGTTCTGACTGGGTATGATTATTCGATATCGCTTATCTATTGGTAGTACAATATGGAACTTGGTGGAGAGAGTTTCTCATGGGACCTCTTTGTCTTCATGATAAAAACCTATGACATAATCTTGGTTATGGATAGTTTTCCATTATTCGAGCCCAAATTTAATGTCATCACAGGTGGTTAAGATGCTTTTGGATATATGAGATGAGATTATCCTTTACAGTCAAGATAGATCACATGGATGGAAGAGTAAGTCTTATGAGAATGAGGTTCCATCCCATCATCCATTATTTGGTGATTTTAGTCCTTGGTGCATCAGGATCTTTATGTATTTGTATTCGTTCAGTAGTGGAGGAGTTTATAAAAGTCTTACCCAAGGAAATTCTAGGACTAACTCAAAAGAGGGAGATGTAATTATGCATTGAACCACACCCCATTACTACATCAATATCTTATGCATCATATTGGATAAACCCTACCAAGATTCGGGAGATGGGGGTGAAGTTGGAGGACTTTTAAGAGAAGGGTTTCATCAGACACATTGTACCCCCTAGGAAGCTTTACTTTTGTTCATGAAAAATTCAGACATGAGATTATGGATTTGTGTTGATTATCACCACCTAAACTAGGAAATGATAAAGAAAATGTTCCCCTTGTAGAGTATTTACATCCTCTTAGTCCAGCTTTTTTTCCTGAGTTGGTTCTCTAAGATCAATCTCAGGTCCATATATCACCAGTTGAGAGTTCATGAGGCTGATATTATGAAGATGAAATTATTATGTCACTACGAACACTATGAGTTCTTGGTGATGCCTTTTGATGTGAAAAATACCCCCATTGTGTTTATGTATTTGATGAAACATATCTTTCATCAATGGTTGGACCAATTTGTGGTTGTATTCATTAATATCACACTCATTTACTCTTTGTAAAAGGAGGATCATGCATAACATCTATAGATAGTACTGAACTTACTCCAAGATAACCATCTTTATGATAAGATTTTGAAGTGCTAGTTTTGGATCTGTGAGGTTCACTTTCTGGGGTTTGTCATATCTGATCATGGATTATCTATGGAATTGGAGAATATTGATACAATGATTTATTAGGATCCACCCAAGAGTATGAAAGAGGTGTGGATCTTTCTTAGCTTGGTGGGGACTATAAGAGGTACATGCCTGAATTTTTATAGAGTAGCTGCCCCTTCAACTTCCCTAATGCAGAAATAAAACCTGTTTATCTAGACTGAGTTGTGTTAGATATCCTTTGAGTAGTTGAGGCTAAGGCTGACTAGTGATCCTATATTGTGACTATTAGAGGAGGGTGTGGAGTTAGTAGTGTATTGCGATGCCTCTGGAGCAGGGATTGACTGTGTGTTGATGTAAAGGAAGACAATGATCACATATGGTTCAAGGCAGTTGAGATCCCATAAGTAGAACTATGTGAATCAAAACCTGGTGTTAACAACAAAATTATACTCTCTAAAGATGTGGAGGCACTATATTCTAGGAGAGATTTTTTTAATCATACCATATGAGTATCATGTATATATTTACACAAAGATATATTAACTAGATGCATAGGTGTTAGTTGGAGTCCCTATAGGACTATGACTTTGAGATAGTCTATACTCCTGATAAGGGAAACGTGGTGGTAGATCCCCTTAGCAGGATGTCCGATTCATTCTTGGTGGAGGAAACTTCCAAGAAGTTGGATTCTTTGTAGTTGACCCTAGTGGAGGATAGATGTGAAACTTATCTTCAGTTAATGGTGTTAAATCCTTCACTTATTCAGCATGTGAGAGAGGCTTAGTTTGGATACATCGACTAAAAGGTTCATTGCGATTAAATACACTCAAGAGATTCACCAAATTGATTCTCTGAATAAGGGGATAATTTCATCCTTTTCAAGGGATGGATGGTTGTTCCAATCATCATGTGAGAGGAGGTGATGAGGGAGTTTCACATTTCTCCTTGGATGTATATCTTGATGTGGTGAAGATGTACTAGGAACTTCAATGATCATTTTGCTGGGATGACATGAGGTGTAGAATATCTAATTATATCTCTTGGTGTCTCACATGTTAGTAGGTGAAGTATTATCACCAGGTTCTAACATATTTTACACAAACTCATGATATCACCGAGTAAAAATTGGATGGCATATCCATGGAATTTTTGATAAGGATTCCATGGACAAAAAGAATCCAAAATTCCATTTGGGTGATTTTTGACCAAATCATAAAGTCTAAACACTTCCTTTACATTAGGGAGTAGAGTTTAGTGTAGGGTCTAGGACAATCGTATGTATGGTAGATCATCCAGCTCCACAGGATACCCTTTATGATTATATATGACTATGATGCGTGGTTTACTTCATGGTTATAAAGAGGCCTATATGAGGAATTTAAGACTCAGTTTCAGATGAGTATGGAATTTAACCCCCATATGGGTGGGAAGACCAAGATCACTATCCAGGTGTTGGAGGATATGATGAGAGTTTGTGTTTTAGACTTCAGATAAAGTTGGGATAATCACATTCAATTGTTATAGTTTAATTATAATAACAAATATTACTCTATGACTAGAATTTCACCTTTTGAGACCTTGTAAGGGAGACCATATAGGTCACCCTTGTGCTATATTAATATTTTAGAGGCATCTATTATTGGACTAGAGATGGTACATGTGGTGATTGAGAAGGTTCAGGTGATCCGCGAGTGTATAAGAATATCCCAAAGCTAATATAAATCTAATGCGTATTGACATCATAATCCCTTAGAGTTTGAGCAGGGAGACCATGTTTCCTTGAGAGTCTCTCCATAATGAGTATTATAAAGGTTTGTTAAGGGAGGTAAGTTATACCTAAGGTTAATTGGGCCATTCTAGATCCTATGGAGGGTTGGAAAGGTTTCTTATCGCTTATCCCTTTCACTATAGTTGGAGTGGGTGAATGATGTCTTCCATTTTTCACAGTTGAGAAGATACATGCATGATCCTACACATGTCATTGAATGGGGTGATATAGACATTGAGGACAGATCCACCTTTAGATAGTACCTAGTGGTGATCTAGGATCTACAAGAGTGGATCTTGGGGGGATAAACTATTCCCTTAGTTATTATGATGTGGCAACATGAGATCATGTAGGAGAGCTTGTGAGAGTGATAGATACAGATGAAGGATCAGTATCCCCACCTATTTGTTCAGCTTGGGATTTTTTGGATGAAAATACTTTAAGGGGGAATAATTTAGTGACCCCATTTTTACCTTGTAAGACTTTGAAATATATTAGGGAATATTTTAGGAACCAGGCATTGAGATGATATGAAATTCCGAGGCCTGGTGAGTCCAGAATTGATATTATAAAAATATTAAATATATTAATATCACACATGTATAGTTTTTCAAAAATAATAGAATATCTCCTAATTGAAGCCTTGATTTTAAATTTTATATCACAGTTGATTCTGAAATTTGGATTTTACCCTAGGTGCAACCTAAGGTCGGTCAATGCCATATGTTCAGTTGAGTCATCCATTGGCGGGTGCATTTAGTGAACTAATTAAATTAGTTAATTAATTAATTTAATAAACCTAACATAACCCTCCCTCTATAAATAAATTTTTATGATGATTTTCCATTGTTATCTGCATAACCCTTTATAAATATGAGAGTGATTGTACCACGATTCATTGTTTTATTCCACCCTTACACTGCTATTTTAAACTAGTTTTGTAATGAATATTCCAAATAAAATAATAAATTTTACTTTATATTTGAATCAATTAATTAATTTTAATCAATATTATAATGGGAAATTTTACTTGTTTTTATTATTTCAATGTAGGTGGAGATGATTTGGAGGGCCCTTTATGAAGTGGAAGAAAAATGGGCCAAAATTGCATGGATCCATGAAGACCTTCCCACTGTTGTGATTGTATATAAAATTCCTTACATCCAAATGGGATCATATTTTGTGTACTGGTACAAAATATAATGGGATACAACTCTTATGAAGGAATCCAAGCCCAATTCATCCGTCAAGGGGCCCACCCGAACTGATCTGTCCAAGGAATCAAATCTGTACAATGTCAAATGAAGTGTTCTGTAATATATCCATATCTCTCAGATACACTTGTCCAATTGATGCCAAAATTTTGGTGGAGATATTCAAGAAGTGGGGAAACAACTTTACAGTTTTTTTAAAAGGGAGATTCGGGTGTCTATTGGTCGAAACGTGTGGTACAAGTGGATTGAAGAAATCTGTGTGCCTCAAAAAACCTTCCAATTTTCATATAAAATGGAACCTTGGGCTCCCCATTTGGGAGTTCGGTTAGGAGGAAAGGTGCTTCCATTTTGAAGTCCCCAAGGAGTCTTCTCAAAATCCATAGCTTTTATGGAGGCTATGGAAAGTTCTACCCCATCATCTTTCTCTTCCTCCTCTCCCATGGGTTTCTAAACCCCTTGTGATCACCCGGGGAGTAACGTGATGTAAATCCCAAGCTTCATGTTTGTAATATTTGAAAGATATTTTGAATTCTAGGTTTTTGTGTTGTTTTTCATCATCCTATATTATTATTTTATTGAGTTATGTACTAGTATGTGATTCTCAACTCATATGATCATGTTTGGGGGTACCCATTCATGTGATGTTTCACACACCGTTCACCACTTTCTTTTCCCCTTTTCAATTGTGGTGTTTGTGTGGTTAATCTTGGTCAATTGAACTCACATAAGTACTTTCAATGCTATGTAAATTTATGTCATGATATTACAAATAAATAACATACAATCCTGGATAGCGCATCAAGTTCTTCATGTGTTTCCTTGGTGAGTTTTGGTTATGAAGTCAAACACAATTCACCCAATCATCGACGGTGTCCGGTGAATCATTGTGTGTTTTCAACTAAACACTAAGAGGTATCCTAGTATAAACTCAGTAACATTCTAGTTATAGGTGTTACAAACCATGGATTAAAATATCATAACCCTATATCATGAAGAGATTAAGGATAAACATCATGAGAGTACCCCAGGTTGATCACGCTTAATTAATTCTGTTAATCTCTACATTGTTTTATCGCTTTCATTTTCTATTTTCATCTTTAATAATAAAACCCCCAAGTTTTAAAAACCTCATTCACCTTCTAATTTCATAATCAAACCCCTATTTTTAAATTAATGATCTAAGGCTCTGTCGAGAGACGACCTAGGGTTGCTGCTATACTGCAGAAATTCTAGTCAAAATTAAACAACTAATTTGATGCGCTCGACAAAGTGATCAAATTTTGGTGCCATTGATGGGAATACAAGATCATTTTTTTCTTTATTTACTTTTATTTATTTATTTTAATTCTTAATTATTACTCTTTTAAATACCTTACCCCCCATTTGATTGTTTTTGTTTTGGGTTTTGTCTTTATTTTTGGTTGTTTTTGGTGTGTTCTTTCTCTCTCTATCTCTCTCTTATTCTTCTCCATCTCCCTCTCTATAATTCTGTATTATAACATTATATTCTCTTTTCACCCTTATTAAGTGATTTTATCCATATTAAAAAAAACAAACTTCACATCTTATTTTCATGACCCGATCTGGTAAAGAAACACTACTTGAATTTGACCCTGAAATTGAAAAGTCACTTCACACTCAAATAAAGGAATCTAGAGAAGGTAAATCATGTAACATTAAAGAACCCCTATCAGAAACTCAAGTGGTCCTAAATCAATCCAAAATTGAACCCAATCAAATCCAAGAAAACATGGATGCAAAAAACTGAACTTTAAAAGAACTGACTACCCCTGATGTGGAGTACCAACCTGCGTATATTCAATATCCTGAGGAAGTAGCTAAATTTGAGCTGAGGTCAGGTCTCATTCACCTTCTTCCTAAATTCCATGGTCATCCCGGTGAGGACCCTCATAAACACCTTAAGTAGTTTCACATAGTGTGCTCCACCATGAAACCCCAAAATGTGTCTGAGGACTTAATCAAGTTTAGAGCCTTCCCTTTCTCCCTTGATGGTGTAGCCAAAGATTGGATATACTATTTGCCTACCACGATTAGAGGATGGAATGACCTTAAAAGTCTCTTTTTAGAGAATTTATTCCCTGCCACCAGAAAGACATCAATTAGAAAAGAAATCTGTGGAATTAGGCAATCACAAGGAGAGACCCTTCATGAATACTGGGAGAGATTCAAAAGACTTTGCTCAAGCTGCCCCCACCACCAGATTAGTGAACAACTATTAATCCAAAACTTCTATGAGGGACTTATCCCCATGGATCATGAAATGATTGATGCTAAATCTGGTGGTTCCCTAGTTTATAAAACTCCTTCTGCCGCTCGTGACTTAATAGCCAACATGGATCAAAATGCACAACAATTTGGTACATGATCAATTGCACCAACCCGGGGAGTTCACGAGGTAAGTCATTCAGACCTAGAACAAAAGGTAGATACTAAACTTGATGAGATGGATACCCTTCTAATGAAATTATCTCAAGCACAAGGTAACTCTCACTCTACTTATATTCCATTATATTGTGGTATTTGTTCTGATAGCACTCATTTTTCTGACCACTGCCCAAAACTTCAAGATTCATCTGAGTCTTGTGCAGTTGTGTTCCCAGGGCATCCATTCCAACAAGAACCTCCCTTCAAGCAAGAAAAATTCAGGCCAACTCCAAATCCAGGGTGGCAAACACAACCCCAATACCGACAAAGAGGAAACTCAAGATACCCCAAGCAGAATTGGTATCAACAAGGCCAAGGTATGAAAACTTATTATCCATCAACATCTCAAAACAATCCTCCTCCTCCCAAATCTGAACCAAGCCTCGAGGATATGGTAAAGAAAATGGCAACCCAGAACCTCTAGTTCCAACAGACCACACAATCATCAATTCAAGATTTACGAACTCAAGTGAGACAATTGGCGAACACCATCAATGAACTTAAGATGAAAGGTTCTAGAAAACTACCATCTCAACCCATTTCCAATCCAAAGGAAAAAGGTAATGTATGAGAAATTACACTTCGTAGTGGTAAAGAAGCCTCTCCTTCTACTGATTCTACTCAATAGGTATGTCCCCCTCTTGAAAACACTCTTTCTCTACCAATAAAAGATTCCAATGAAGAAAAAAATAAAATAAAAATGACAATAAAATTATCATTAAGGATTCCCATGAACAATCAATTCCTCTTCCTTTCCCTCAAAGAATCTCTAAATCTAAGAATTTTTTTGATAATGATATTGATAATGAGATAATGGATACATTTAAAAAAGTTCAAGTTAATATTCCTTTATTGGATGCAGTCAATAAAATTCCCCATTATTACAAATTTCTTAAAGAAATTTGCACCCATAGACAAAGGCTGAAGGGGAATGAGAGAGTCAACTTGGGTAGGAATGTATCAGACTTGATTCAACTAGAAATGCCAACCAAATGCAAGGATCTGGGCACATTAAAGATACCATTTACCATAGGGGTGACCTTATTTTCTGATGCTATGCTAGATTTAGGTGCTTCCATTAATGTAATGCCTCACTCCGTGTATACTTCTCTACAGGTTGGAGAGCTTCAAACAACAGGAGTTGTCGTGAAAATTTCCAACCGGAGTACAACACATCCAAAAGGAGTGATTGAGGATGTCCTTGTTAGAGTGAATAATCTCATCTTCCCCACTGATTTCTATATTCTTGAGATAGAAGATACCCAAACCCAAGGACACGTTCCTCTCATAATTGGGAGGCCATTCCTCAAAACAGCAAAGATGATCATCAACGTTCACAATGGTAAACTGTCCATAGAATTCGGAGGAGAAAAGGTAAGTTTTAACATCCTTGAGTCTATGAAACACCCCATTGAAGAGCACTCTACTCTTCCTGTCTATTTGATGGAAGTTATCTCAAATGATGCACACACACACAATTCTCTCCTCAACCCAATCTCTAATTCATTTTTTTTTCTTCACCCTTGGATGATTTAAGTTTTGATTCATGTTTTGAGTGTTGTGTGGGTTTTGAAAAGTGTAAATTTTTTGATTTAATTGATGAGTGTATTCATTCCGAGGTACCCATGACCGTCGATGATTCTGGAAATATCATTTATATTGATTCTCTATCTTTAAAGAATAAACATGAGAAGATAGACAGTTTAATGGACCTCACTCCCCCTAAATCCCCTACCTAAATCCAGAAACCACTAGTGTTGGAACTTAAACCACTTCCTTATAATTTAAAATATTCATATCTTGAGGGTATTAACCAACTTCCCATCATTATTTCCAATAACCTCTATCCAAAACAGTAATCGAAACTACTTAAACTTTTGAGAGAGTGTAAAAAGGCAATAGTATGGACATTGTATGATATTCCTGGGATTATCCCATCTATTTGTATGCACCATATACTTTTGGATGATGAGGCTAAGCCCGTAAGACAATCTCAACGCCGATTGAATCCCACTCTCCTTGAAGTGGTAAAATTGGAATTCAGTAAATTACTTGCTTCGAGGATCATTTATCCTATATCTGATAGTAAATGGGTTAGCCCAGTGCAAATTGTGCCTAAAAAAACAAGAATAATAGTTGTGTCAAATGAAAGGAATGAATTGGTTCCAACACATGTGAAAAACAGTTGGTGAGTCTGTATTGACTACTGTCGACTGAATCCAGCCACACGGAAGGGCCACTTTACATTACCTTTCATTGACCAAATGTTATAATGATTGGCTGGTAAGTCCCATTATTGTTTCCTTGATGTCTATTCGGGTTATTTCCAAATCCATATAGCCCTTGAGGATCAAGAAAAGACAACATTTACCTGTCTATTTGGCACATTTTCATACAGAAGGATGCCTTTTGGTCTTTGTAATGCTCCTGGTACTTTTCAGCGTTGTATGTTGAGTATATTTTCAGAGTACCTTGAGAATTTCATGGAAGTTTTTATGGATGATTTAATAGTTTATGGAACTTCTTTTGATGATTTTTTGTCACATCTAGGTTCTATCCTCCATCGTTGCATATAAAAAGATCTTGTTTTAAATTATGAGAAATGCCATTTTATGGTTGAGTGGGGGATAGTTCTTGGGCATGTCATTTCAAATAAGGGAATTCAAGTCGATAAATATAAAATTGAATTAATTTCAACCCTTCCATATCCAAAATGTGTTCTTGAGGTGCGATCTTTCTTGGGTCATGTTGGTGTTTACTGCTGATTCATTAAAGACTTTAGTAATATTGCACTTCCATTGTCCTGGTTATTGAAAAAAGATTATGAGTTTGTGTTTGATAAAAATTGTGAGGATGCCTTCAATTCACTAAAAAAGAGTCTCACATCACCTCCCATTATCGAACCACCAAGGTGGGATCTCCCCTTCGAGATTATATGTGACACCTCTAACTTTGCAGTTGGGGTAGTTTTATCACAAAGGGTTGAGAAGGCTCCTCATGTCATTGCGTATGACTCGCATACCCTTGACCCTGCCCAGGTAAACTACACAAACACTGAAAAATAACTCCTTTCTATTGTGTTTGCCTTGGAAAAATTCTGTTCATATCTTCTTGGGTAAATAGTGATTGTGTTTTCTGACCATGCTGCCCTTGGATTTCTCTTAAAGAAACCTGAAACCAAACCCCGTCTCATATGGTGGATGCTCCTCCTCCAAGAGTTTGACCTTGATATTAGAGATAATAGGGGGGGGGGGGGGTGGGGTAGAAAATGTTGTAGATGACCACATTAGTAGGATTTTCCCACCATTGGACCATCATGTTGACTCACCCCTACCCATTGGATAATTCTTCCCTCATGAGAACCTTTGTGATGTTGTGGACTTTACCCCCTGGTATGCGGATATTGTGAATTTTCTAGCAACATCTAGGGTCCCCACTGATTTCAACATTTCACAATCCCAGAGACTTAATCATGATTATTGTTGGTATATTTGGGATGACCCATACTTGTGGAGAATTTGTAGTGACCAAGTAGTTCGTCGGTGTGTCCCTGACCATGAGTTCACCTCTGTTTTGACCTTCTGCCACACCTTGGCATGTTAGGGCCACTTTGGCTCTCAACATACAGCTCGAAAGGTCCTTGAATTATGACTTTATTGGCCAACATTGTATTGGTATGCCCATAGATTTTTTAATTCATGCAATCATTTTCAATTCACAGGGAATATCTCCAAGAGGAATAAAATGCCCCAAAAGCCCATGTTATTCTGTGAAATTTTTGATGCACGAGGCATTGAATTCATGGGGCCTTTTACAAATTCATTTTGATTTGTGTACATCTTATTGGATGTTGAATATATATCTAAATGGGTGGAAGAAAAGGCCACTAGGACTGATGACTCTTGAGTGGTTGTTGATTTTGTGAGGTCCCAAATTTTCAGTAGGTTTGGTTTACCAAGATTCATCATTAGTGATTAGGGTTCACATTTTTGCAACCACAACATGAAAAATTTGCTTCTTAAGTATGGGTTTGATCATAAAGTATCCACTGCATATTACCCCCAATCTAATGGACAAAAAGAAATATCAAATCGCGAAGTTAAACAAATCTTGGAAAAAATGGTACAACCCAATAGGAAAGATTGGAGTTTGTGCTTGAATGATGCACTTTGGGCGTAACATACAACTTTTAAAACCCCAATCGGAATGTCACCATACATAATTGTGTTTGGAAAGTCTTGTCACCTTCCAGTGGAGGTATAACACCGTGCATATTGGGCTGTTAAACAATGTAACATGAACCTTTAAGATGCATGTGAAGAAAGAAAGCTATAGATTCTAGAGTTGGAAGAAATTCGATGTGATGCATATGAAAACTCCCAGATATATAAAGAGAAGACAAAGGCTATTCATGATAGCATGATTCACTAGCAGAAGTTCCATATTGGTGAGAAGGTCCTCATGTACAATTCCAGGCTTAAGCTCCACCTAGGTAAGCTTCGTTTCTGATGGCTCGGTCCTTATACTGTTACTAATGTTTACCCTTTTGGTACAATACAGATTTTGCATGAGCAGAGTGGACAAATTCTTACCATCAATGGGCAGCGACTTAAACACTTTTATGAGGATTTTCCGAAGAATCCAGTGGAGGAAATCCACCTTCTTGACGCATCATACCAATAAAACACACTAGGTTTTATCCATCCTTATCACATTCTCAATTATTTCAGTAAGGGAACTGCATATTCTAGGTGTGGGGGGGTGGATACATTCATGGGTTAGTTAGGAATTTTCATCGTTTTTCCCTCTTTTTGGCCTTCTTTATGGTATTTTCATTTTTCCCCACCAACAATTTCGAAGTTCCATGATTTGGCGACCATAAAGGGGGGAAAGTAAAAATACCATAACAAAGGCCAAAAAGAATATTTGTATGAATTTAACATCAGGGAGTGATTTTCTTTTTTAGTGAATTGGTTTTCTTTCAATGATATAAATGGTCGTATCTATGTGAAACCTTTGAGATGATTGATGCCCCTTGTGTGAGTAGTTTTTTGGAAAACCGTGTCACTAACATCTCCACAAATTTTTGCACCAAACCACAAAGTGTGATTATTTTTTTACTTAATATAAGGTAAATATATGTTGGGTTACTATTTCTCATATTTAAATGATATTTCCATACGTTCATTCCTTATCCGATCTATTTCATTACTGTACCAAATTGACCTATGCGTGTGTACCTAATGCCCAAATGTTGTACGCCCTCAAAAAAAATTGTTTGTGTCTTGGGTAGGTCAAAAACCACTCCTCCTCAACCTTTGATCTTTTTATAACTATTGCAATTAGTGTCATGAGGAGATCAAACAAGGGTTGAAAGATGAGTGTGATATTTGTTCCAAATGAAACTTATAAAAAATAAATAAATGAGGGGAGTGATAAAATGTGAAACATATGGGGATATCTAGGTCGAGAGCTTATTGTTTGACTTTAAGAAATTCTTAAGTGAGTGGGTCTTGAAATATGATTGCAAAATATGTAGGGTAGATTCGGTGGACAAAATCATTTAAGCTGAAAAATGTTAAAATAACCTATATTTATTGGATAGAAAGTGGAAAGAATATCATGGAATGGTTTTCACACACACACATGGAGAGTTAGTTTCATGGTTGAATTCTTAATTTCTCGATTAATTTGGTATCATGAATCTTTTTGAATTTCACTATGATATGATTTATGAGACATCTTTTTCTATTTTCACTAGAAAGAACTCCTTGGTGTGGTTCAAGCATTGATCACATTACTTTAATTAAAATTTACTCAAATATTAAATCATCCTGATTTTGGGAATATATATTTGCATCATTTTATTTGGATATTTTACTTTTCCCATGAGTGAAAATGTTTAGGTGTGGGGGTGTGATCATACCACGATTCACTGTTTTATTCCACCCTTACACCGCTGTTTTAAACTAGTTTTGTAATGAATATTCAAAATATAATAATAAATTTAAATTTATGATTAAATCAATTAATTTATGTTAATAAACATTTGAATGGTCAATGTTACTTATTTGTATTATTTCAGTGTAGGTGGAGATGATTTGGAGGGCCCTTGATGAAGTGGAAGAAAAATGGGCCAAAATTGCATGGATCCATGAAGACCTGTCCACTGTTGTGATTGTATAGAAAATTCCGTACATCCAAATGGGCTAATATTTTGTTTACTAGTACAAAATATAATGGGATACAACTATTATTAAGGAAGAAAATCCCAATTCGGCCGTCAAGGGTCCCAACCGAATTGATCTTGCCAAGGAATCGAATCTGTACAATGTCAAATGCGGTGTTCTATAATCTATCCATATATCCGGATCCACTTGTCCAATTGATGCCAAAATTTAGGTGGAGATAGTCAGAATGTGGGGATAGAACTTTCTAGTTTTGTAAAATGGTAGATTCGGGTTTCTATTGGTTGAAACACATGGTACAAGTGGATTGAAGAAATCTGTGTGCCTCAAACAACCTTCCAATTTTCCTATAAAATTGCACCTTGGGCTCCCCATTTGGGAGTTCGGTCAGGAGGCAAGGTTCTACCATTTAGGATTCCCCAAGGAGTATTCTCAACATCCCTATAATTTCTATAGGATATGGGAAGTTCTACCCCAACATCTTTCTCTTCCTCCTCTCCCATGGGTTTCTAAACCCCTTGTGATCACCCGGGGAGGAACGTGATGTAAATCCCAAGTTTCATGTTTGTAATATTTGAATGATCTTTTGAATTGCAGGTTTTTATGTTGTTTTTGATCATCCTATATTCTTATTTTATTGAGTTATGTACTGGTATGTCATGCTCAACTCATATGATCATGTTTGGGGGTACCCATTCATGTGATGTTTCACACACCGTTCACCACTTTATTTCTCCCCTTTCAATTGCAGTGTTTGTGTGGTTCATATTGGTCAATTGAACTCAAATAAGCACTGTAAAGGCCATGTAAATTTATGTCATGGTATCACAAAGAAAAAACATACAAACCTGGACAATGCATCAAGTTCTTCATGTGTTTCCTTGGTTAGTTTTGGTTATGAAGTCAAACACAATTCACCCAATCATCGACGGTGTCCGGTGAATCATTGTGTGTTTTCGACTGAACCCTAGGAGGTATCCTAGTATAAACTCAGTAAGATTCTGATTCTAGGTGTTACAAACTAGGGATTAAAATATCATAACCCTATATCATGAAGCGATGAAGGATAAACATCATGAGAGTACCCCGAGTTGATCACGCTTAATTAATTCTGTTAATCTCTACATTGTTTTATCACTTTCATTTTCTATTTCCATCTTTAATCATAAAACCCCCAAGTTTTACAAACCTCATTCACCTTTTACTTTCATAATCAAAACCCTAATTTTAAATTAATTATCTAAGTATTCATCGAGAGACAACCTAGGTTTTCTTCTATACTGCAGAAATTCTAGTCAAAATTAAACAACTAATTTGACGCGCTCGACAACGCGATCAGAGAGGAGGAGGATAGTGTTATTCATTAGAATATTGACATCGAATGATGAATGATGATCAGATAGAGGTGGATCGGGATCTAGTGAATTCATTAGGTCTTCTCCATCACTGGAGAATGTGTTCTTCATCAAAGATAGATCTAAAATGAATCAGGTCATGTTAATTGTAGATTTCACCCTTTTGATTAAATAATTGAGCTTGGATATTTCTATCTTTTTATTGATCCATGTTTATCCATTAATCACATGATCCCATTTAAATAATTTGATTTTTTAAATTAAATTATGATTTCTAAGCCTTTCTATCACCCCTCATATCCCTGTTATGTGATTATTGGATAAAAATTCTTAAACAATGAAGTATATTATTAATTCCTGTGAATATGTACCCACTATTCCTCACAATTTTCATCATTAGACCACGGGGTTGTGGTTCAATATTGACAGGGTGGTTTTGAGTGTAATCAAACCCATGGATTCATGGTGGATTGGTAAATGATGACCAAGATGATGATTTGAATACGAATTGGGATAGGTTGAGGGATGCGGGTGAGGCCTCCATAGATCTAGGATCTAGAGTGACGATGGTAGGTGATAAGTGACATGTTGGGTGGTGCTATGGGAATTTTTTGGGTGATCATATTCTAATTTTCAGCAACTGGAGACCAGAAAATCGCTGATCATCACCATTACCTTTGATTGTGGTGGATTTCAAGTGGTCAATGGGTGGAAATCGTAGCATAGAGGCCAGATCTTGAGAACCTCATGGAGGACTAAAGTTTCTATTAAAAACTCGAATACATGACTTGTAGTCCAAGAACACACGCCATGTAGCCTCACAAAGTTGTGATATATAGGGTTTTGAGGAAGATATGGATCACACACTATGTGGTCAGATCCACACGCTGTGTGACCCTCCCTGGGTAGCCAATCCATGTGACAGCTAGTATATTCCCTAGACCCTATGTGGGAGGACATTCCATTTACTCAAAGAGTACACATGCATGGGCCGATACTCGAGCATGGCTAGGTATATGGCTAGGAACACTGGAACAACTCGAAGAACATAGGTAAGACCAGAAGAACATGGGCAAGCTCTAGGTGGCTAAGACACGACATATGGCCCCATATACACCATACATAGTGACATGGTTTCCTATATATGTTCATAGGAGCACACAACCAAATAAGAGAGGCTGGACCACAGACTATGTGGGCCCATACACACTCTGTAGTTCCCTCTTGAATTTATTTCTCTCATATCTCCTTCATTTGGACTCAGTTTTTGGCCATGAGTATCCTATACTAAGATTTTTTCCACATAGAACATGATGGTAGCCTTTATAGTGGATTTTGAGATAAAAAGTGGAATATTTTGATTTTGGTGCTTCTTTAAGTGATGCTTGATGATGGCGATGGTCAGGAAGAATCATCAGAGAGAGGATAGGGTTGGAAATCCCCTATTTCACCAGGGTGTGGGTCCCCCATTCTCCTTAAAATGGCTGAGTTCCACCCCATTATCATACTAGGGTATGGGTACTTTACCCACTGAGTGAGAAAACCATGACACACTAAGGAGTGGGTCCTCTATCGATACCTACCAAGTGGAACCCGCTATCATACTAGGGCATGGTTCCTCTGTTCTTTGAGTGGAACCCCCCTTGTCACAATAGGGAGTGGGTCCTCTACCCATTGAGTGTAATCCCCCTATCTCACAAGGGTTTAGGTCCTCTAATCATTGAGTGGAAACCTCCTAACGCACTAGGGAGAGGGTCCTCTTCTGAGCTAACGAGTGGAATCCCCCTATCACCCCAGGTGTGATTCCTCTATCTACTGAGTGAAATCCCCCTGCCACACTAGGGAATGGATCCTCTATTGGAGATAGTTCCCCCTTAGGATGTGGAGCTGTAACGAGGCATGATTCCCTTACATGACTTTCTTAGATAGACAAGCGAGATGTTGGGCATCAACGATAGACATTTGGAGCTACGAGCAGACCCATAATCCAGAGTTGGGCTGTGATATGGAGATCCCCTTTCTATCTCATATGGGTTCATTTATGAGGATATATATATATATATATATATATATATATATATTGTTGGGTTTTGTTTCTTTATTGATTTGGGTTGATATGAATACTTATACCGTATCTCTCTATTTCTCCCCTTTGGGTTTTTGGGCATGCTACTGGGTATGTATGTACTCACCCCTACATGGGATTTTCCTACATGTGTTTTGAATTATGTAGATGATTGATAGATCAATGATGATTTTTTTGAATCTTAGGGATACTTGGGTGCATAGACCATGTACAATGGTCGAGATTAGAGATCAGGATCTAGGATCTCTCATCTTTCTTTATTCTAGTTGTTTTCAGGTTTTTACTTATTTTTTGGTTGGGCATGTATTTTTCCACTTTACACTTTAGTTATATTCTATCATACTCTAATGTATTCCATATAGGTATTACATGCATGGTTTACTCTAGATTTTTATGTAATTTATTATTATACCTCGACACTATTTCATAGAAATGGTTGGGTGTTTACATATATTCACTCTAGGAAAATTCCTCCCATTTATATTATTTCTTCTCTACGCTTTTCACAAAACCCTATCCTATTGGAGGCAGGCTTGGGGTTATGATGGATTGACCTTATTCCAATTAGGATAACCCTAGTGGGTCAGGTCATTAGAACCCCTTTAATTTATTTAACATGAATATCTATTTATTCATGCTACTTAATGGTTTAATTAAAGTCTACTCATTCAATGGGATACAATTTAAAAGTTACCAAAGAGGTAAGAATTTATTTTACAATCTCATTTTTTGGTATTGATTTTATTTTCATTAAAGTAATATTATAATATATCCTTCATAAAATCCATTGATTTTATTAACCTTTAGATATTTAAGGAGTTACCATATTTTCTTATAACTTTTAATCTCTTTGGAACTTGAATAAATCAATGAATTTTTTAAAATAAAAGTCAATATTATTTTTCTTTTTGATCAGGAATATGTTTCTTATATGTCTATATTTTTCAAAATTATTTTATAAAAGTCCTTTTTATTTAATAAAATGATTTAGTAAGGACATTTTATATAATCCTTGACTTTTTTATATGGTTCGAAAGAAACATTAATAATTTTATCCAAAATTTTTATTTTCAAATTTCTTTACAAAAATTAAAAAAGAATGTTTCTTTTTAATGTATATGGAATTATTGGATTTTCCTACCACCATATAAATTTTACGTTATTTAGTTTTTTCTATAATATTTAAATGTTTTTTAAAATAAAAATATTTAATAAAAAATAATTTTAAATGTTTCTCTTACATTTTCTTCTATTCCTTAAAAGAATTAATTTTACTAGAAAATATACCTTTTTGATGAATTGATGGCTACTTTTTATCTTTGATTAATTTTGTGATCTTTAACTTCATATTGAAACATTCACTTTCTTATATTTTTCCTTTTAAATTAAATTTATCTTGCATGTCCATATTTATTATATCATGGATATGTTTATTTCCTAAACAATATACTGTTTCTAGATATCATGTTTTACTAAGAAAGTTATTTGATTGACTAGGGAAATCTTGATATTCCATATTCTTTAATCAACATAGATATTTATTGATAAGGCATATTTCTTATGAATTAAATTTACCATTCAATATACAGTGGATGCATTGGACATGTAGTGATGTGTGGGGACTAGAATTACATATCCCTTTAATACATTAGTAGGTCTCATGAGACAAACGAGTTGGCTAGCCTTATTAAATGTGTTTTTGGTGTATACCTACCCATAAAATTAAACTATCTTGGAATAAGGCCTTGATGATAATATACCATGATTTATGATATCAAAAAAATATAAAATTATTCATTTAATTTATTGAGAATTCAATTATTTTTATCCATGAGATTATTACTTTAATATTATCCATGGATGTTTTTTGTGCTCAAGTTTTTGATTAAATGACATGTGTTTTTAGTTATTTACATTTATATATTTATTATGACTTATTTAATCATGATATCTTCCACTATACACAAACCTTACTAATTATTTGAGATTAGCCTTATTTAGTTTTCTTTCCCTAGGATACGAATAAGGAATATTTTAACGATTTCAAGGATGTATAATATTTAATTTTAATATGATTTATATTTTATTTTAAATATTAAATGATAATCATGTATATATTTAGTTCTTCAAGAATACTAAACTAATAAATCCTTAGTGATGTGATCCCTTGTATCTTATGCCAATGTAATAAAGTAGACATAGACTTCGGGTTACGATTTTTGGGGTTTTTACAATTGGTATCAGAGCAAGTTTAGTAGAAACCGTAGAAACTATATTTAGGAAAACAAATATTAAGAAACATAACCCTATGAAAAACTTTGAGGATATGTATCATTGTAGGATAATATCATAATTTTTTTGTATGGTAGATATTATTTGATTTTTTATTAATAAATCTCTATCTGGATACTATAAGTAGATGTGGTTTTGGCATAGATGCATCTAGGTGTGAAAACCCTATAAGGAGTTAGTTGAGTATATCTTGACCATCATTATTGTGAACAGTGAATGGAATCTTACTCTACACTTGGTTTGAAACTCTCAAGGAATGTTCTTAAGTTAATTAACCTTTTATTTATGAACCATTATAAAATATTTGAAAATATTTTTATAATTTAAAGAAACCAAGTTTATAATTCTAATATTAGCTATGTATAAATTTTCAATTTATGTTAAGTGTTACACCAGATTTAAAATTATATATTATGATTTAAAATCAATAATGTTATAAGCTAATTCAGAATATTCTGTTGTCTAGAAATGGTTCCTGGAATAATGAATGGTTTCAATACTCATGGACAATGTGGATATTTCCTTGTAGAGTAAACCAATACAACTGGTGTTAGATCTTTGAATATCATGACCTGTTTAGGGAATATAACACAAGTTATGACTAATAACCTACCACATATAGAGCATCATAATGTTCCATAGCATGATACACCTATATTGGATTGTTTCAACTGAAATAATACTCTATATTTTAGTGGAAATACTAATATAATAGTATATAATAAATGGATTAAGTCTCTTGAAAAGATATTTAGGTCATTGGGATGAAATGAATGAGAAAAAGATATACTCAAAGTGTATTATCTTAAAGGTTATGATGATCAATTATGGTTATTGATATACTAGGGAGGAATAATAGATAAAACATATGAAATAAAGATATTTTTAAAGTAACATTATTAGAAAAATATTTCCCTTGTGAGCAACAAACTAAAATGAAGATTAAGTTACCCAGTTTAAAGAAAAAGGAAGAGGAAAGTGTTACAAATTATGAGGCTACCTTTACAAGACTATCTATGTATTCTATGAATTATATACATAATTCAGAAATCAATATTGAAAATTTATTTGAAGGGATTATTCCATGAATATAAAGGGCACTAGTTTCTTAGAATTTTTCATTATATTATTAATTTTTTTATGTTCCATAAAAATAGAGAATGAATTTTCTAGATCCTATATATTTTAGAGAAATCAAGAAAAAATAAGTCAATTGAGAATTAAGAAAAATGGAATGCATCAAAGAATAAGGAGGGAAGAAATAAATTTCCATCATGTGAAAATTTTGGAAATAAACATATTAGGAAATGCTTGGAGGGAATGTGAGTTTGTTGCAAGTGTAGAGATAAGAGTCATTTGGATAATGAATGAGAGGGGAAGAAAGAATATATCATAATCCAGTGCTTTAATTATGGATAAATGGGGCATTATTCACACCTAAGTCCCAAGCGTCAAGGGAAACTACCACAAAAGAGTTCAAGGGTAGAAGATCAAGCTTATGCAATCAATATAGTTGAGGTTAAAGTTTCTAAAGATATGGTGGCAGGTACTTTAATCATAAACTCAAATTTGGCTAATGATTTATTTGATTCTGGATCTTAAAAATATTTCATATCTTCCATGTTTTCAAAGAAAATTAAATATCTCCCTAACAACTTAAGAAGGTATTTTTTGGTCAATACACAAAGTAGAAATCTTATTGTAATAAGGATTTATCAGTTAATTCCCATTATGACACATAAACATACCCTATTTATAGATATGATTATTATACCCACGGTTATTTTTGATATAATACTTAGTATGGATTGATTTTTAACATATAATGTAAAATTTTACTTCCAAGGGAAGGAACTTATGATTAGTGATGAAATTTGGAAGTCTTTATCATTAGAGGAGAGACTTCACCATTTGGGTCATGTCTATATCCACCTCCAGTATCTCTTTAGAATTAGATTCTTGGGAAAGAAGAGATGAAATAATCCACATATGGGAATGTTAATATTCAAATTGAGGATGTACCTATTGTACATGAATAAATTGATTTTATTTCCTAAGTAATTACCTTGACATCCACTAGATTGTGAAGTTTAGTTCTCCATTGATTTAATCCCTGATAAGAGACTGATACCAAAGACTCCCTATATAATGGTCATTGTGAAATTAATGGAGTTGAAGAAACAACTACAAGAGTTTTGTGATAAGGGATTTCTACTCCCCAATGTTTCACCACGTGGATACCCTTTTCTTTTCATTAATAAGAAATATATATCTATGAATATGTGCATTGATTAGAGGGAAATAAATGGTATTACTATAAAGAATAAGTATCTGATGCCTTGTATTGATGACTTGTTCAATCAACTTCACAAAGCTCAATATTTTTTTAAATATTGACCTTTATTATAGGTATTGTAAATTGTGAGTAAATAATGAATACATTCCAAATACAACTTTTCATATGTGGTATGCACATTAAAATTTTATATAAATGCCATTTTGATTGACTAACACCCTCTATTTTATGGATCTAATGAATAGAGTATTAAAGGAATATCTTGATAATTTTTTTGTGGTATTAATTAGCCATATCTTGGTGTATTATAAAAGATATGAGGACTGTGAGAATCACTTGAAGATCATTCTTGAGACTCGTAGAGGAAGAAGGTTATATGGGGAATTTAGCGAGTGTAGATTCTGGATTAAAAAAGTTTATTTTTTTGGATATATTTTCTTAAAGTATGGAATATAAGTTGATACTATGAAGAAAAAAATAGTCAAAGAATTACTTACACTTAAAAACATAATTGAGGTTCATAGTTTACTTGGACTGATAGGTTACTATTAGAAAGTTTTTCAAAATCTTTTCTAATTGGATAACCTGTTAACCAAAATTACACATAAAGGGGTTGAGTTCATATGGATAAAGAAATGTGGAGAATGTTTTGAATAACTAAAGAAGATATTGGTCAATGATCTGATATTGAATCTTCCATTAGTAAATGATGAATTTGTGATATATATTTATGCATCAAATAAGGGACTTAGTCGTGTACTTATACACAATGATAAATTTATTTCTTATACATCAATGAAGTTAAAGACTCATGAACAGAACTATCCAACCCATGATCTTGAGTTGGAATCCATGATATTTTCTTTAAATATATAGATATATTATCTCTATAAAGAAATATATGAGATATAAAAATATCATAAGAGTCTAATATATATTTTTATATAAATAGCTCAACATGAGGCAAAGGTGATGGCACAATCTACTTAAGGAGTATGATTTCTCAATACACTACCACCCAGGGAAGGAAAATAATGTTGAGTATGCATTGAGAAAGAAAGATCATGGAGTCCTGACTAAAATGAGGATTTATAGGGATTCTATGTTCATGGATTTAGTAAATAGAGATATAGGAACTATTAAGTAAGGGGAAACATCACGCATTTTTCAAATGATTTCTAAACTATCTTTATTAGAAAAGATAAAATTTCTCAACATGATGATGAAAGTATTCAAAATAAAATTAAATCTATTAATTATGGAAAATAGGAAGACTTTTTTTTATGAATATGGTGTTATAAAATTTGGAATGATTCTATGCATTCCATTTATACCTGAGATGAAAAGATAATTATCATATGATGCCCACATATCAAATTTATCTATTCACCATAGTAGCATCAATATGGGTAGGGATTTGAAGGAACAATTTTGGTAGGATGAAATTAAGTAAAGAATTGATGATTATGTATCACAATACTTTTTTTTCAAAAGATAAGGTATAAGATAAAAAATCCTTGAGGATTAATACAACCTCTACATATTCTTATATGTAAATGGGATGAAATTACAATGTACTTTTCACCGAATTACCAAATAATCTTTGAACCAAATCTACACATTTACTCTGTATAAGAGAATATTTACCTATTGAGCACCTCATATGGCTTTATATTATTGATTTTTGTAAGAATTCATGGTGTGCATCTTTCAATTGCATCTAATCATGATCCATGATTTATATCAAAATTCTAGAAAAGTATTCATAAGTTTCTTGATACCAAACTTCATTTGAGCACCACCTATTATCCTCAAATTGATAGATATTCTAAAATGAATATTCAAAAATTATAAGGCTTGTTGAGGTTGTGTTCACTTGACTTTAAAAGTATGTTTGATCAATATTTATCTTTGGGGGAGATTTATTCTAACAATAGTTTCCATTCAAGAATTCAAATTGCACAATATGAAGCATTATATGGCACAAGATTCTGTTCTGCAACTTGTTGGTGAAATGAAGATTGTAGACCCATAACTTGAGGAGACAACAATGAAGGTAAATACTATTCAAAAAACATATAAAATAATCTCAAAGTAGGAAAAAGTTATATAATGATAAAAAAGTAAATATTTGTAATTTCAAGTTGGAGATCATATTTTATAGAAATTATCTCCATGGAAGGGTGTTAAAGTTCTATAAGAAAATAAAACTAATCCCCGGGTGCATGATACCTTTTTAAATTTTGGAAAGAATTGGATCTATGGATTACCATTTTGAAATACCACTAATACTCTATAAAGTACATGATGTGTTCCACATCTAATTGTTAAGGAAGTATATTCCATACCCAATGCATGTTCTCACCTATGGAGAAATAGAATTAGATATTGATCTATCTTATTGTAAAGGTCATATCCTAAATCTTGACACTAGAGAAAAAGTGTTGTAGAATCGGATGTCTCAACTGGTAAAGGTACTTTATAAAAATCATAAAATTTATAAATAATTGTGGTAACTTGGGGATGTTATGAATAAGAACCACCCTGATTTGTTTTGAAAATAATATCCATGAAAATTTCAAGAATAAAATTTTTAAAAGAGGGAAGAATGTAACACCCTAGCTTCAATTATAGTAAGTGAAAATTTTATATTAATTATAATATAATACACATTTTAATATTTAATGGAGCAAAAATTTTAATTTTATGGGTTGAATATCAATTTTTATCTCACTATGTCAAAATATGTTTTGAATGATTTTTTAAAATTTTACCTTAGAAATAAGATTTTATGAGTAATTAAAAATGTAGTATTTAATTAATACTCATTTTATTTATAATTTTATTTTATAATATTTATAATTGACTATGTTGATTATCAATTTTATATAAATAACTACAATATCATTTGGAGGTAAAAAGAGATATTTTTTAGAAAACTGTTTTGAAGTGCATAATGTTTTTCTATTTTAATTAATTAAAATATTATCTAATAATGAATTATTTAAATGAAATTTATATAATATATATCTAAATATATCAATTTAAATTTATATAATTATTATTACTAGTCATAGAGTTAATGTAAGATTATTTTATGCTTGAAAAATTCATTTTTATGAAAAACCATTTTCATCACGTTTTGCATGTTTATTTTTAAATTAATTTCAGCCACTTATAGGATTGGAATTTGATAAAATGATTTCAATATTTTTATTTAGAATTTATAAATTTTTTAATGATGTTAATATTATTTTTGGTCATTATGAATAGTAAAAATGATAAAAATTGGTTACCATGATTAAGATTAAAATGGGTTTTCGGGGGGGGGGGGGGGGTTAAACTAAAGTGATAAGGGTTAAAATGGATATAAAACTTGTATAAATAAAATTGGATTAATATATTTTGACCCTATATTATCTAAAATTATAAATAGACTCAATTTGGATCCATTTTTACGAGAATGTGACTTAATAATATTTCACAAACTTTGAAAATTTTCATGTGTGCCACCCACCTCACTTATAAAAGGGCACATCCTCCCATTAGTTATTCACACCTCTTGAGAAATTTAGCTCAAAAAACCTTGAGAAAACATCTCCCTAACATCCTTATACATGTTTTAGAGGTTTTGGTATTACCAAAAGATCAACCCTAGTGTCCTTAAGAGGATATGTAAAAGATCTTTTCAAAGAAGAGGTAATCATCCTAACCGAACAATTTCATTTTTTTTATTATTTTACCAAATTAAATTATATCCTAACCATTTAAATATAATAAAAATATTATATAACATATTATGAGATTTTATTATATTTATTTAATAATATTTATCCATCTCATTCTAAATCAAATGTTAAACAAAACCATCGCTCGTGTATACGGTGAACTACCACCTTACGAACCGATGTAATTTGTTTTCCATCATCGCATCACATGGATAGACATAATAATGGAACTAATTAATTTATATGGTAATTATAAAATAATTATTATAATTTAAATTTAATATATAATCTACCTCCTTACCCTTCCACCCATTAAAAAATGATAACGTTGCTCTCGCGTATGTGTGAACTACCACCTCCACGAAGTGATGCGATTCATTTTTCATGTTTTATTTTCATGGATAATTATAAATATGTATATAATTAATATTTATAATGTTTATATACTGATTAATATTTTATAGATGATAAAACCATGATCAATACACAAGAATCATAACTTCCATGACCAAACATGCGTGAGAAAATGAAGCGGTTAACACTTGAAATAATGAAAATCGTGAAATATTATTAAAAAACAAGTAATAAGATGTTATAAGAGGATCATATATGATATTATAAATATGAATTTTATTTTGTTATAAATTAATAATAAGTTTAAAACCATTATACATGAGGTTAAATCATGTTCACCTGAGTAAAATCTTTAGGTAAGGTATTGTGTCTCAATTTCCACTCCATTGAGTCTTATATGGTATTATGAACCTATTTTATTTTGTAGGGTTCATATATAGACCTTTTTATTTATTTAACATTAATATATATTTATTAGTAGTAATTTAACTTTCAATTCAGGTTTACTCATTCAAGGGGTTATAATTTAAAAGTTACCAAAGAGGTAAGAATTTATTTTACAACCTCATTTTTTGGGAAAAAATTTATTTTCATTGTAGGAATTTTATAATATATCATTCATAAAATCTATATATTTTCTTTTATTTTTTATATTTAAAATTTTTACATGTTTTTTTACAAATTTACACTTTATTTCACTTTAATCAAGCAAAAAAATGTTTAAAATACAAGCCGATCTTATTTCTCCTTTTGATTCAGTATATTTTTCTTCCATGTCCATATTTTGAAAAATTATTTTTCAAAAGTCCTTTTTATTTACTCAAATTATTTATTAAGAAAATTTAATATTATCATTGAAAATTTTCAAGGTTTTAAAGGAATATTTATAATGTTTTCCAAAAATTTCATTTCAATCGACCTTATAAAAGTCAAAAGTAAAAATTATTTTTAATGTATATGTCTTTAATAGATTTTCACACCACCATAACCATTTTATGTTCCTTATATTCTTCTAAAATATTTCAATGGATTTAAAAAGAATAATATTTAATTAAAACTTATTTTAAATGTCTCACTTCCATTTTAATCTATTATCCAAAATAATTAATTTTATAAAAAAATTAACTTTTCTGATTAATAAATGGATATATTTTATCTTTGGCTAATTTGTGATCATTAACCTTCTCTTTAAACATTAAATTTTTTATTATAGTATTCTTGGGACCAAGTTAGCTGGAGAAGGTTTTTGGAAGTACGAATAAGGTTATGTTGATAGTATTGTCTTTTTTTTGGTCAAGGAAATAAAATCACCTCACTTTATAAAACTAGTGATCAGACTCAAAAATCATATTCAGGAAATAAAAATAACATTTATTAAGAAATTATATCATATTGAGAAGATTTTTTATTGATTAAAAGGCTTATATGACTCACCTTGAGTCCATAATGAGGTTCTTATCATAATGAGGAAGAGAATCAGATTCAGCATGTATCCAATATAATCTGATTATTCTTTGTATTTTTTATTTCTCAAAAATCATTAGTAAGTTGTAAAACTTGTGATGCTATCCTGATAAAAGAAAGGGAGAGAATAAGTGATGAAAATTTTATTGAGCATCGGATTGGAAGAGAAAAGGTATTGAAAATTTTATTTAAAAAAAACATATTCAGGCAGAGTAGGAAAGAAAGATGTGTCTGGAGTAATTAGAAGCTATAATACTTTCCATTATATGTTAGATGATTCTTAATATTATATTAAATGTTTCAAAGTCATGAATAATTCATGCTTACAAGAAATAAGTTGAAGAAGAATAAAGGTTGAATTTTATTCCAAGTGGGTCAAGAGAAAAGACAAATAAGAATCTATTGTTTTACATTTGTCTTCATCGTAATGATTCAGATTATTATTTGAATAAGATTAGAATTTTTTAAGACTAGAATTGTGATTTAAGATATTGAAAAATATGTAAAAGTGTTGTCAAAGCGAAACTTGAATATCTAAGAATATGTTTGTTTTTGTTTTCATCAATTGGTATAGAGAAATCAGAATGGATAAATGATAATAGAGAAATGAGAATGAAGAAATCAGAATGGAGAATCAGAATTGCTCTGGAGTTTGTTATGAAGTCTTCACTTCCATATTTACAAGTGGGTCAAGAAATCAATATGACCATCATAATAGATAATCGTAATGGTAAAATTGTAATGAAAAACCTAAATGAGATTGAATATTTGTTATAAATACTAAAGGGAGATAAATTTAATAGAAGATCTAAAATTTAAGGAAAAATATGGATTTAAAGGGAAATTTAATGAGTCAAATAAAGATGTGGATTTCATAAGGAATTGAATGATTTTAAAAAGATCTAATATTTAAGGATGATTGAAGATTCAAGAAATTTGGTAAAGCGTGAAAACCTTTTCAGAATCCCGTTTAAACCATTCTTACAAGCCTATAAATATGAGGAGAGTACTTCATGTATTCTATGACTTTAATTTATTATGAAAGAGGAGAGAGAATATCCATAATTATAACAAGAATAAGTTTCCAAATTATGTTTTGTTGAAAAAGTTAGCTGGATAGAGGAAGAAGAGAAGAAGATCGTATTTAGAGTTTCCATAATCAGATTGACCTTTTCATATTGGGGTTTTCAGAATTAGAAAAAAGTATTCCTAATTTGTTTTTGTGGTATTATAACAAATTTACATTTTCCATATTGATAAAATTAGACTTAGGAATCAGACTTGGGAATTAGACTGGGTTTTCTATACTTATATTAGAAGTGGTTCAGAATTGTAGTAGCAGTATTCTAACATAAGTATTTTTTCCATATTGAGAAAATAAGACTTGGGAATTAGACTAGTGAATCAGACTGTGTATCATTACAAAGTCTAGGAAGTTATTACCATCTTCTCGGTAATAAAATAAATATTTTTTTAAATGATAATATTTGAGAATGTTTATCAAGAAGCACCATAAAATTTTTGTTACAAAAATTGTATTATATCATTTCATGCTACTTGAAGCACATGCACTATTGTATTGAACCTAGTGCTACACGAGTCTAAGAGAATATCCTACTCATTGTATTCAACAAAAAAGGATTGTTTTCTAGGGGATTTTGTGGTATTGAATTATTTCTAAACTATACCAATTACTAGCTACTCTTGTTGAGTAGTGAACCTTGTAAATTATTTTGTTCCTTTGGTTATGTGTTTGATTTTTTTAGTAGAGAAAGAAATATTTAATATGAGGAGAATGTTGTTTCTTAATAAAGGAAACCTAAAATAAAAATATATCACTGAATCACCCCCTATCAGTGATACTTGAACCTTGGTTGGGTAATATCAATTGGTATCAGAGCTAGGTCCCCTTTGTTTACTCTTTTCTGAATTTTTTGAAACAGAATTTGTGATAAAGAATTTTAATTGCATCAATAGTAAAGGTATTATAATATTTTATGGTAAGAACTATCATATCTAAAAATTTATAATTTTTCCTTATCTTATTTATATTGGGTATGATTTTCTTGAAGTTACAATAGATGGAATTCCTATTATTTTTGATAAGGTTCCTATTAAACTTGTTGATAAAAATAATCTTGAGAAAGATGGAAGAGCTAAAAATTATTTACTCTCATCACTTTATGAAAGTGAGTTTTAAGAGTGAAAGGTGTTTACACTACCAAAGGTATTTGGTATAAGTTGAAAAAAATTTATGAAGGCATTACAAAATTCAATATGGAAAAGCTACAAATATAGAGGCTAAAGTATGAAGATCTGAAAATGGGTGATTAGGGATCTATTGGGTACTTCTTTACAAGGGTAAATGTCATTTTCAGCACTATTACATGTCTTGGTGAAAAGTTTGAATATTCTACTATTATTGAAAAAATCATAACAATCCTTCCTAAAAAGTTTTATGAAAAATTCTCCACATTGAAAGATAGATATCATGAAATATTTCATAGTACTCTCATTACTTATGAAATGAGAAGGGAAAAAGTTATAAAGATCAAAACAAAAGATGATAGAGAAATTTCTCTCAAAGTTTCCAAGAAAGAAAAGTATAAGAAGGTTATTGACGAAGATGATGTTGCTGAATCTGACTCTCAAGATGAGGTATATAAAATTTTTGATGAAATTTTATCCTTGTTTTCTAAAAATACAAGAAGAGGTATATGTAAATAAAAATGGAAACTTCCATTGAAATTTATTGAATGTAGATCCATTGGGAACTTTATAGCTAATTATCCTTGAATAAAGAAATAATAAGATAGTTATAAAGATTAAATAAGGTCAAGAATTTTTTGGAAGAAATAGGGTGATAAAGATAAATCTTTTTCTAGAGGAAAAGTTAAAAAGTTCTTCAAATCTAAAAGAATAAGTTTTTTATCTAAATATGATGAAGAAGAATATAATGATACAGAGTCCAAAATTTTTTTTACTGAGAAATCTAGATAAAATACTTTTATTATGACAGTGAATAATGAAAATTTCTGAAGGAACAACTTTAAAGAAGAAGAAACTCAACTTGAATCTCATTTGAAAGAAGAGTTGAGAAAATGTATGATAAAGATTAAAAGGCTTGAGAAGGAAAATAAGAAGTTAATAAATACAAATTCCTCACAAAAAAATCAATAAGGTTTTCCTAATGAGAAATTCAAGATATTAAAATATATTGATGATTTGAAGAAATATCTTGAGAAAGAAAATAATCTCAATGAAAATCAGGAGGTAAAGATGAATTCAAATAAAGAAGAGTTGGAACTTGTCCAATAAAAACTTTCTAAAGCTGAACAAAGAGGAACAAGTTTTAAAAACTATATCTTTGAAGTTAGTGAATGTTATCATAAGGAGGAACCTGAGAATGATCAAAATTCACCTTCAAAGGTTTATAAGAAAGTTAAATTTGTTCTTGAAAAGAAATCTAAAAATGTTTTTGAAAAGAAGAAAGTTGGTAAAGTTATGTATGTGGCTAAGACCAAAAAAGTGATAAAGTTAGATGTTTCTAAAAATTTTGAGTTTTAAAAAATTTATAAAAATTCTAAATATGAAAAATTTTCTATTAATTCTAATTTTTATTAAATTGGAAAAAAAAATTGAGCAAAAGAAGAAATATTAATTTGAAAACAGAAAGGTTGGTTCTCAACAAAGTTCTTTTGAGAAGGTTGCTGAGAAACATACTCAAAACATCAGTTAATATGAAAATTTCAAAGAAAAATACTCTTTTTATAGATATTTCTAATATTATGGTGGATTTAGTTATATAAAAAATATGTTTTGGTTCAACCAACAACATTAATATTATTCCATAGGTTATGGAAGGTAAGGGTTTAGGGGAAGTCAATCCTCTCAAAAGAATTCTGAGAAGGATGTTCTGAAAAAACCCAATAAGGTTGGTGTGAAAGTCAAAAATAGGTTCCAACCCCTAGAAACCATTTGGGAAAGATGTGAACAACTTGGATATCTTTCTATTTTTTGTCTTGTTTTGTTATCAGTACAACAAAAGTTTCTTAATAATTCTCAAAAGTTGAAGGGAGAAGAAAAATATATTATTGTTGAAAACGCTTTGAAAGATATAAAAGGAGAACAACCTTGGATTCTTGATAGTGGGTATTATTATCATGTGAAAGGAGACTTAATTTTTTTTAAGAATGTGAAAAAATTTAAATAAGGAACAACGAAATTTGGCAGTGATGAATCTCTGAGAATCAAAGGTATTGGATAAACCATCATTAAGAAAGAAAAGATGAAATCCAAGAAAAAATTATACCTTGATGTGATAAAACAGAACCTTTTGAGTGTTTCAAAACTTTATGAAGAGGTTAAACAATTTATCATAAGAGAGGATGGTTTTTATGTGAAGAGTGAGGAATATATAAAAATAGTTACAAGATTACAATGTACAAAAGGAAACTTATTTCAAGTTAGTGAAATAAAAAACTCTTGTTACTTGGTTATGGTGGAAGAAAATCAGTTGTGGAATAAATGTCTATGAAACATGTGCAAAGAATCATGAGAAAGATATAAAAATGAGATAGTGTCCATGAAATTACTATTATGTCAAGATGAAGAGATTGGTGTTGCACTATTTTTCAGAAAGAAAAAATTACAAACTTAGTGCATAAGAAAGTTGAAATTTGTTCAAAATAACTCATGAAACTTATTCATTCTGATATCTATGGCCCAATAAGAAAATAGTAAACTAATGGAGATAAGTACTTCATAACTTTCATTGATGACTTTACTCGCATTACTTGTGTTATGTATATGAAACATAAGTCAGATTATATGAAAATAATTAAAAGTTTAGGGATGAAAGATGAGAAGGAATGTGAGTATTCAGTGAAGAAGTTGAGAACTAATAATGGTGGTGAGTATAAGAATGAAGAATTTTAAAGTAGTATTGAGAAGAATATAATTCAGAATGAGTTAAATTCACCATTCACACCTCAACAAAATGGGGTTTCATAAAGAAAGAATAGAAGTCTGGTGGAAATGGGGAGAACTATGTTACTTGAACATGGTCTTTCTCATTACTATTGGAGGCAATCCATGAGTACTACTCTGCATATTCAAAACCATTGTTTCTATTTTCCAATCTTAGATATGAATCCTTATGAAATGTTTTATGGAAAAACTCTAAGTTTGAAATACTTAACAGTTTTTTGGAGTCCATGCATTATAAATAAGAAAGGTGGAAACCTTGGAAAGTTTGAGCATAGAGGTGAAGATGGAATTTTTCTTAGTTATGATCTATAAGGAATAGGATACAATTATTTTAACAAAGAAATAGAAATAGTTGTTTTTTCTTTTGATGTGAACATTATTTAAAAATATGAGGAGGAAAAATAGACTCGTGCAGATAAGGAATTCGAACAAGATAAGAAATGTTTTGTTAACATTTCTGAAAAGGATACATACAATTATAATCCAACTCAAGAAGAAGAATCAGAATCATCTATTTCAAGTGATGAGGATGAAACTAAAATAACTCATCCTAGGATAAGAAAGTTATTGGAGGATCATAACATTATTTGTGATCAACATCATAAGGTTTAAATAAGAAGAACTTCAAAAATTGTTACACACACTTCTTTGTATTAAAAAGTAAAGATGAAAGAGGTGAATTATGCTTTTGATAATTCAAAATGGGTTAGGGATATGAATGAAGATCTTCATCAGATAGAAAAGAATGATACTTGGGAACTCATACCCAAACCAAATAACAAAAATTTTATTAGTACAAAGTGGATTTTTCATAAAAATATGAAAGAATAAGGTTAAGTGATAAGGAACAAAGAAAGATTAGTGTGTAATGGTTAATAAAAAATTGAAGGTGTTGATTTAGATGAGACTTTTTATCTAGTAGAAAGGTTAGAAACAATCAGAATATTCCTTGATATTGATTCACAATGAAGTTAAAAAATCTTTCAAATGGATTTGAATTCCGCACTCTTGAATGGTGATCTTGATGAGGAAGTTTACATTTAAAAACATTGTGGATTTGTTGTTGGGAATGTTGAATGTTATGTTTTTCATTTGAAAAAAGATTTGTATCGATTAAAACAAGCTATGAGGAAATGGTATTCCAAATTGGATACTTACTTAAGGAAGTTGAGTTTTAATAAGGGAAGAGTTGATATCAATCTTTACATCAAGGAAAGTTAGGAGTGTTCTCACATCATAGTTGTTTATGTTGATGAAATTATCTTTGCTGGTAATGATGAAAAAACTTGTTCAATATTTGATGAAGAGATGAAAAAATTGTTTGAAATTTCCATTTTGGGTGAAATAAAATAATTTCTTGGGTTAAAAATATTATAAAATAAGAAACAAATTTTTATTTATTAAGAAAAGTATACTAAGTAATTTCTTAAGAAGTTTGGAATGAAAATTCTGAAACCAATTTCCAAACCGATTTCAGTGGGAACTAAGTTTTCTAAAGATAGAGAAGGTAAGGAAGTTGATCAGAAAGAGTTTTGAAAGATGATTTGATGTTTTTTTTATATTTTAATGACTCAATACTAGACATTTTTTATGCTATTACTTTATGTAAAAGATTTCATAGTTCTCCTAAAGAATAACATTTACTTGTTGGAAAAGTAATTTTCAGATATATCAAAGGCATAAAAATTTTCAGAATCAGTTATGATAGCTTAAAAAGTATTAACTTGTTTGGGTATTTAGATGTTGATTGGGTATGAAATGTTGATGATAAAAGATCCATATCTGGTGTAGTTTTCTTTATGGGGAATGGTTTTGTTAGTTGGCATAAAAAGAAACAAAATTCAGTAAATCTTAACATAGAAAAATCTATGTATGTTCCTTATATTCAAGTAGCTACCCAACTTTTGTGGATGAAGACTCAGTTAGAAGACTTACTTGTTGAGGTTAAGTTACCCTTAATCTTGGGATGTTATAATAAAAGTGAAATCAACCTTAAAAGAAATCTAGTAAAACATTATCTTTCAAAAAATATTGACATAAAGAACCACTTCATCAAAGTGCACATGGAGAAGAATTAATTTAAGTTTGTGTATGTTCCTACATCATAACAAGTTACTGACACATTAAAAACACCTTTACTAAAATAACCCATTTATAAATTGCAGTTGAACATGGGAATTCAAACACTTTATCATCAAGGTTGAGGTATTTATTTTTTTAACCTCTCTCATATTATCTTTAAATAATATTTTAAAGGGTGAGAATTTTTTTATAAATCTATCCTTATAGAAGCATGAAAAAAGGGGGAGTTATGGGTAAGCTATAAATCCAACATGTAAGTGTGTGAAATATTCTAACTAATTGATGGAATGGTTTTAGGAATTTTTTTTTTGTATTTTAGGAGAGTTGAATAAGTGGAGAAAGATGAGGAAGAAAAGTTGAGGAAGAAATAAAGATGAGGAAGAAAACCAAAGAAAGAAAGTTGAGGAAGAAAGATAATAAAGAAAGGATGAGGAGGAAAGATGAAAAGGTTTCATAGTCACTAATTTTGGATAACATGGGTTTTTTTTTAATGATTATTGTTTCCTACAATGAGTTAGATCACATAGGCTTATAATTATTAATAAGTAATCCATAGCTTGAGGTTACAAAGTTCAGTTATTTATGATCCTTGGTTGAAAAAAAAATCCAAAGGGGGATATTGTTGGGACCAATTTAGCTAGAGAAGGTTTTTAGAAGTTAAAATAAGGTTATGTAAATAGTATTTTCTTTTGTTGGTCAAGGAAATAAAATCACCTCACTTTTTAAAACTGATGATTAGACTCAAAAATCATATTTAGAAAATTGGACTCGTAGTGATTAAGAAATTCCATCACATTGAGAAGATATTTTCTAGAAGAAAAGGCTCATCAGACTCACCTGGGTTCTAGAATGTGGTTTAGATCATAATGAGGAAGAGAATTGGATTCAGTATGGATCTAATATAATTTGATGATTCTTTTCTATTTTTTATTTCTCAAAAATAAAAATTAAGTTGTAAAACATGTGATTCTAGCTTAATGAAAGAAAGTGGGATAATAAGTGCTAAAAATTATATTGAGAATCATATTAGAAGAGAAAAGGTGATGAAAATTACATTCAATAAAATCATATTCAGGCTGAGTAGGAAAGAAATATGTTGTTGGAGGAATGAGAAGCTTTAATACTATCCATTATAAGTTAGAAAATGCTAAAGATGATCTTAAATATTTCAAAGTCTTGAATAAGTTATTATTACAAGTAATAAGTTGAAGAAGAAGAAAGGTTGAATTTTATTCCAAGAGGGCCAACATAAAAGAAGAAAAAGAATCTATTGTTTTACATTTGTCTTCATCGTAATGAGGAAGATCATAATTGGAATCAGATTGGAGTTTTTTTAATCCTGGAATTGTGTTTGAAGAGTTTGAAAAAGATGAAAAAGTGTTGTCATAAGGGAACTTGAAGTTTGAAGAATATGTTTGTTTTATTTCCATTAGTTGGTATAGAGAAATTAGAATGAAGAAATTGAATTAGAGAAATCAAAATGAAGAAATTATAATGGATAATTAGAATCAGTCTAAAGTTTGTTAAAAAGTCTTTAGTTCAAGATTTACAAGTGGGTTAAGAAATCAAGATGACCATCATAATGGTAAAATTATAGTGAAAAATTATAATCAGATTAAATATTTGATAGAAATACTAAAGGAAGATTAATTAAATAGAAGATCCAAAATTCAAAGAAAGATCTTGATTTTAAGGGGAATTGAATGAGTCAAAGAAAGATTCAGATTTCATAGGGAATTTAATGAGTCAAAGAAAGATCCGAGATTTAAGGAAGATTGAAGATTTGGTAAATTTGGTAAAGAGGGAAAAAAAATTTAGAATCCCTCTTAAAACATTATTGAGAGAATATAAATATGACGAGAGTACTTCACATATTCTGTTACTTGCATCACTTATAAAAGAGGAGAGTTAATATCCACTATTCTAGTAAGAAGAAGTTTCTGGATTGTGTTTTGTTGAAGAAGTTAGGCAGATAGAAGAATAAGAGAAGACGATTATATTCAGAGTTTCCAGAATCAGACTGACCTTTTTGTATTGGGATTCACAGACTTAGATAGAAGCAGTCCTGATTTATTTCAGTGGTATTCTGACAAAGTTACATTTTCTTTATTGAGAAAATTAGACATGGGAATTGGACTTGGAAATTAGACTGGGTTTTCCTGACTTAGATTAGAAGAGGTTTAGAATTGTCTCAGTGGTGTTCCGATAGAAGTATATTTTTTGTATTGAGAAAGTTAGAATTCAGAATTGGATTGGTGAATCAGACTGAATATCATTACAAATTCTAGGAAGTTCTTACTAACTTCTGGGTAATAAAGTAAAGAATTGTTTTAAAAGGTCATATTTGAGAAAGCTGATCAAGAATCACCATAACATGTTTGTTACAAAAATTGTATTACATCATTTTTTGCTACTTGAAGCACATGCACTATTGTATTTAACATAGTGTTACATGAGTGTAAGGACATATCCTACTCATTTTATTCCATATAGAAGGATTGTATTCTAGTGAATTGTGTGGTATTAGATTATTTACAAACCATACCAAGGACTAGATTCTCTTGTTGAGTAGTGAATATTGTAAATTATTGTGTTCTTGTGGTTATGTGTTTGATTTGTTTTCAATAGAGAAAGAAATATTTAATAGGATTCAAATGTTATTTCTTAATAGAGAAAACTTAAAAGAAAAAGATATCACTGATTCACCCCTCCCCCTCTCAATGATACTTGAATCCTATTTGGGTAATATCAAGTCTTTCATTGGACATTATATTTCTCTTCCAAATACATTTTTTATCATGAATATTCTTATTACCTAAAACATATACAATTTTTATATATAATGTTTTACTATGAAAGTTATTTGATTGGCTAGGAAATATCGATATTCGGTATTATTTACTCAATACATATATTTGTTGATAAGATGTAATGCTCCAAACCTAGTTACCCAGAGTCGGTGCATTATTACATAACATTGGCATGATCACAAGGGATCAAATCCCAAAATACAGACCAGTTTAGTAGCCTTGGAAGTACTAGATACATACACAAGTTTTACATTACATTATGAAATAAAAAACAACAAAATTGTGTCTCCTTTGAACACACTCATATCCCTTATATTATCCCTACAAGTCAGTAATAATATACTTGTTTGCATTTTGGAAAAAATAAAACATAGAAATGGGTGAGCTCAGATGATTAGTAAGGATAATAATATAGCAGAGATTTTCATAAATAAGCATAAACATTTAAGGCAATTTATAAGACTAAAACACAAGCCTTTTAAACTTAAACTTCAGTATAATATGAAAAATATAAATCAAATAATTACATTTACTTATTCACAAGGATATTCTACAAGTTGAATAATCACATGTAATATGAATAACTAATTTCATAATGATGGAATGCATAATGCTGGACATCATAACCACATAGTCAAGGCCTCGTGCCAAGACTAAAAATAAGATTTGGTCAAGGCCTTGTTCCTAGACACTAGTTTGTCTCATGAGAACTACCAATGCATCTAGGGGCTATAGCGGTCCCCGCCTATCACTTACTACATCCAATGCATTCCTCATATGAAAAGGTTGAAACATAACATAAACATTCATATTAAAAATAGCAAATAAAATGTTAATACTTTAATCATAAACCATGAATGGTATAAAAATAGCACATCCATAGTTAAACATATCACAAAAACTTCAATATAATATGGAATATTGCATCATAATAAATCAACTTCAAACAAGCGTTAAATCCAACAAAGGATATTTAAATTGATGAAATCAATCCAAAAAATATTCGAGAGAAATATCTATTTCCACTTTGAAATCATTTAAAAGTAAATAAAAAATTTATTTTTAAAATATTCTTATAAGTTTGTAAGGGATGCTTCGAAGGTTTTATAATGGTGGAAAATAGCCACACCCATCGTATAAGTTAAAAAAAACATTCTTTAATTAATTTTTTGAAAAGGTCATAAAGTACCTTGTTAGGAAAACGATAGAAAGATTACTTTTAAATTTTTATAAAAATTCAAAAAAAGGGTATAAATGACTTATAACCATAGTATAGAAAATAGTAAAAATGTTTTGAAATATATTTTTAAGGAACACATATGTGGATGATAAGGAAGTCCCAATAGATACTTACGTATAAACAACCTCAGATAATAAAGAGATTATAAAATTAAATGTTACCTTGTACTTTTCCTTAGTCGAGGGTACTTTAACCTCCTGTATTATGGTGAAATAATTTTTATTAAATTACTCAAGAACCACATACATAAATATGATATCATATATGATCTTATAATATTTCTTTGTTAATGATATTTCAGTAGTATCATTGTTTTGGGTGTTAACTGATTCATTTTCCTTTCTATGTTTTGTTATGTAAGTCATGTTTGTTATGGATAGGATGTATTTGATTCATATCTAGAATGATATTAAGTTCTTAAAGATTATTTTAATAATCAAATGAAAATTATTCTTGAATGGTTATGATGGAGAACGAAATCTCATCGCGTCCTGGAGACAGTAATCCGTACGTACACACGAGCGATAATATCATTATATTAGTCGTGAAATCATATGTAATTGGATGATATATTATACATACAGAATCATTAAAATGTTATATTTATTATTTACATAATTTATACTCATTATTATACCCATCCAAATAATGAAGTGTTGAATAAAAAACTACACCACAATGTGGAGATGGTAAGCCGTATGTACGCACATATGGTGAATTTTTCATTAATAGGATGGATAGAATAATGAATATGGTTGTACCATATTTATAATAACATCTAGGTATGTATAATGTACTGGAGTTATTATTTTATTATAGAAACAACAAAGAAATAGGAATTGTAAGAAGAAAAGAACTTCAAAAGAGGCGATGAAGCAATTACCTCTTCTTCAGGTTCTTCCTTTTGATTTGAAAAAAAGGGATACTTAGGTTGGATTTTATGATCATATTAAGGAATCTAGGTTGAATTAATGGTAGTTTAGATGATATTTGAGTAGGGTTTTTTGCAGACAAATGGCTTTGGAGGTGTGAAATTAAGAGAAGGGGAAGTACCCTTTTATAAGAGAGGTGATGGTCACTTTAGAAAAAGTTTGAAATATTATTTTATTATAAAATTATTTTCGGTTTATAATGGAAAAAAATGGATTTATTTCAAGGATAAGGTGAATGTGGGTCTAAAACCTCTCAACCAATAGGTTTTATACAAGTTTAAGTCACCATATTAACCTTATCATTTTTATTTAACTCTTAGTTAAATAGTTTAACTTTTACCATGTCTTCTTGTATTATTATATTACATGGTTAATAAACTTACTATAAAATTCCAAGAGAACCTAAAGTGGTTAATTAATTAAATATATATAATTATATAAGTCCTTTGGCCGAACCTTATATATTTAGTACTATTATATAATTTAATAAAATAGTATTTGTTTTAAAAACTCATTTATGTCAATTTTGACAGTATTTTTTATTTGTTTTTTGTGAAAGTCATAGAAACTTGATTACTTAGAAAAAATATATTGAATCAACCCTAAAATTTCATATTTACCTATAAAATTAATGTTTGGCATCAAAACATTCGAATTATATTTATTTTAGTATTTATAATATTATTTATTTGATTTCTTCATTAATAAGGAAAATACTGCATCATTATTGTTTCATAATTAAATATATTTATTTTATGTATAAAAATTATAAATAAAATACCATGATGTAGGAAATATTTTTAGATTTATAATGAATATTTATATTCTAAAATATCACTTATATAAACCCTTATAAAAATTGTTTTACTACAAGATATATATTTATGTTACATTTTCCTTAACTTTAAATTAATTTTTATAAAGTGTCATTTTCACTTAAAAGTGGCTCTATGGGGTCCAAAAATAGACCCAAAGATTCCCATGGTCATACATGTCTTAGAAAATAGGTTTAGAACATGTGTTAGGGTAATTTAATATTATTATAAAATTATTTTTTACCCTTATTTACTGGATTTACCCTTTAACCATGTTAAATAAAATATTTATTGATGTTACTATTAATAATGTATAAAAATAAGAGTTAACTATTTAAAAAATTTGTAACTTATGATTACAAATATGGAATCCATTTTTCCAAATTTAAAACACTTAATTTGCAGAAATTAATTTAAAATTAATTCCTATTGTCAAAACCAAAAAGTTAGTTTTTATTAAGTAAAAACTATCAAAAGATCAACATGTGTTTGTGTACAATTTAAATGTGAAATTAAGTCCAATGACCTAAATTATATTAAATGATAAAAATATAATCTAATTATACTTTAAAACCACTCAAATTTATAGTTTAATACTATAAATTATTTTGATTAAAAAAGTTGTTTTTAATTAAAATTTAGTATTTTTCACTATTCATAAAAATATGAATGTTTTCAGAAAAATACCAAAAAATCACCCTAAGTTAATTTTGATATTCCAAAACCAAAAATGAAGTCCATTTTGAAAAATAAAATTTATAAAATTTCAAAAAGTGGGTATTACTATTCATAACAACTTTTTAAATGGCTAGTTTGATTGATCGTGGTGTGTTTGAACTCGGTATTGTGTACATCGCACACTATTGTATTAATCAAAGAGAAAAATACAATGGAAGATTGGGGTGTTACATTCTCCTCTCATTCAAATAATTTCCTCCTCGAAATTTCTGGAATACTACTGCATAAAAAGATTTGGGTTGTTCTTCATCATAAGTTCCTTTGGTTCCCACGTTGCCTCATCCATTTTATGGTTTCTCCAAAGAACTTTTACCAGATGAGTTATTCAGTTTCTCAACACTTTTTCTCTGGTATCAATAATCATGATATGATCTTCACAATATGACATATCAGGTTCCAGTTCTATTTCTATGTAGGTGAATACATGCGTTGGGTCAGGAATGTATTTTCTCAACAATAATACATGGAACACATCATGAACTTTGGAGAGACTTGGCATCATTGCCAAATGATAAGCTACAACTCCAATTCGTTCTAGAATTTTAAAAGTTACGATGTACTTGGGACTGAATTTACCCTTCTTACCAAATCTTACAACACCCTTCCATGGAGATACCTTCATGAAAACATGATCTCCTACTTCAAATATCAAATATTTCCTTCAGTTATTGGCATAGATCTTTTTCCTATTTTGAGATACTTTGATATGCGTTTGGATAATCTTCACCTTTTCCATTGTTTCCTCAACAAGTTTTGGGCCTACGTGTTTTCTTTCACCAACATCATCCCAAAAAGTTGGTGTACGACATCTCTTTCCATATAACGCTTCATATGGTGCCATATGAATACTTGAATGGAATCTATTGTTATAGGAAAATTCTATCATAGGTAAATATTGATCCCACATACCTTTAAAATCAAGTGAGAAAGATCTCAACATATCTTCTAAGGTTTAAAAAGTCTATTCTAATTGTCCATCAGTTTGAGGGTGGTAAGAAGTGCTTAAACGAAGTTCATTATCTAGGGATTTCTGAAGACTTTTCCAGAATCTTGATGTAAAACGTGGATCATGATCAGAAACAATCGATAGGGGTACACCATAAATTCTTACAAATTAATTAATATATAGTATTTATAAATGTTCAAGTTATAAATCTTCTCTTATAGTTAGAAAATGTGCTGACTTGGTAAGATGATCAATGATGACCCATATTGCATCATTACTTCTAGGAGTCTTTGGTACCCCATGGAAAAGTCCATCGTAATATCATCACTGTTGGACTCCTCTTGTATTAATCATGTTTTAATGATCACAAATCTCAATCAGAATTACACATCTTGTTAATGATATCAAATCTTAATTACAAATCTTAGTCATGATCACAAATCTCATTATGATTTACCAATCTTAGTAATAATTATATATCTATCAATCCTCTGTATTTATGTTTCATGTTCTCTTACCTTATAATGGTTAAGCTTAATTCATATTATGCATATTACTATTTAAGCTTGAATACAGTTATTTTTCTAAGTATCAAGACACCGTGAAGTTTGACACAGTAAGATAGACTGTGTGCAAGACACAAACACCGTGAAGTGTAAGACAGACACAGTGAAACAGACACTGTGAAGTCTAAGTCTCAGACACCGTGACCAGTGAGACACTGTGACCTCAACACACCATGACCCAGACACCGTGAAGGACACACCGTGATCAACACACCATGAAGGACACATCGTGAGCAACACACCGTGAAGGACACACCATGAAGAAGAAACCGTGACCCAGACACTGTGAAGGACACACCGTGATTTAGACACCATGACCTCAATACACCATGACCCAGACACCATGAAGGAATTACCGTGAAGGAGACACTGGTTCAAGGAGATTCCGTTTTCATAACTACTGTGACACCGTTTCTTAACCTTTTTGTCAATATTATTTAAATAATGCTAACGGCCATATTTGATGTTTTTAATGAAATTAATGTTATTTAATGATAGTTGTTTCAAGTCATGAAACCGTACCTCGTACCTATGAAAAGGTAATCATTACTATTGCTAGAGCTCGTGGAATATAAGGAAGATTGAGCTGTAGTAAAGAAATATAGAAGAACATACGTACGTGCAACAACTCAAGAGACACGAGTGCTCTATACTGAATAGAAGAGAAATAATGAGCACTGAAGAACACATTGCAATATCTTCAAAGAACTATCATGTGTGCAATCCAACATAACTGAAGAACACACGAAGAATCAAGATAACTTCTTCACATGTGAAAGACACCAAGCTGAACCACGACACTCTGTTTTTCCACACAAGACCAGAGAAGGACTCAGAAGCATTTCTGCTGAATCCAAGGAGTTCAGAGCAACACTGCTAATCACTAGAGCTTTCTAAACTTTCATATAGTCTCTCTAAGTGATTTATTATTTACTTTTTCTAGCAGTGTGTGTACTATGTATATCTTACACACACACACACACTGTCTCTTATGCTGAACTGGAGGAAAATAAATCCTCATTCCAAACCTTCTACACCTTCTTGTGTCCCACTGAGGATAGTGGTAGAGGTCAAGTAGGACCTGGACAGCCTGTGTGCTATTGTCTTTGTTTTCCCACGAAGAACAGTGGTATAGGTCTTAAGATATGGACAGTTTTGGAACTGTTGTTAACCCCGATCCAGGGTGTGGATCAAATTTATATATAAATTTGAGAGGACTAAGTCTTGGATTGATACTGAACCTCTTAGTTATAGTTTCTGTGCATTTTAGTTCAAGTTTAAAGTATTCAATATCTAATTTATATTCCGCTGCTATTACTTTGAAATATAGAACTATTTTAAATTTACTTTGATAATTAATCTAGCAAGTGTTTGTAATTATTGTAAATCAGTATCAAAAGTTAATTTAATACTCTGATTAAATTAACTGAGACCTAATAAATATTTTGAGAACCTAATTGAACTTTTACAGTTTTACAAATTCACTACAGTTTAACTTGTTTTATAAATTGAGGATTTTAATAGAAATAATTTTTAACAAAAATTTTAATTGGAACTCAATTCACCCCCCTCTTGAGTGTCCACTCCGACCAACATTTGGTATCAGAGGTTTGTTTTTGTTTTTCAAAGTTTTCAAAAAATTCTTTTTTTCAATTGTGATTTTAGTTGCATCTTTAAAGATCTTAAATTTCTATTAGTTCTAAATTTTATCTCTTTAAATATATTTTCTAAATTATAACTATGGACAATAGACTAGAAGGTGCTGCTACTAACAAGCCACCTTTCTTCAATGGTACAAACTATGCCCAGTGGAAACTTATAATGAAAATTCATTTAAAAAGTATGGGTTTTGATATTTGTACTGCTATAGAAACTCAATATAAAATTCTAGAAACTGAAAGAACTGCTTGGGATGAACCTACTAAAGTGGCTTACAATAATAATTGTAAAGATATGAATTCTTTATATTGTTCATTAGGGTATGAGGAATTCAATAGAATATCTGCCTGTAAAACAGCTTATGAAATATGGGATACTTTGGGTGTTTCTCATGAAGGAACCACCAATGTTAAAGAAATGAGATTAAATACTTATACTATTAAATATGATAATTTTAAGATGAGACCTGTTGAACCCATTTATGACATGTACCTCAGGTTTAATGATATTTTCACACAATGAGCTCACTTAGAAAGGTTGTTCCAGCAAAGGAACAAATCATGAGAATATTGAGATGTCTACCAGACCGATGGAGAGGCACTTCTATTTCAACCAGAGAATCATGTGACATTGGTGCTCTGCCTATCAAAGAACTTATTAGTAAGCTTATGATGTATGAGGAAGAACTCAAGGTGAATAAGGAGGAAGATGATGAACCTAAAAGGAAGTCAGTAGCCTTTAAAACATCTGTCTCAAAGATCAAGGACAAAGACAAAGTTCAAATAAAAACTAAAAGTTCAACAAGTGAAGATTCAGACTTTGACAGTGATGATGAGATGACTCAAATAGCCAGAAGATTCAAGAAGTTTTATAGGAAAAAGAAGTTATTCAGAAAGTCAAACTACAAAGGAAAGTATGACAATAAAGGTCATTGGAAAAAGGACTAGAAGAAAGATAATAAAAGTGATGAAGTTATCTTCTATGAATGCAAAAGAAAAGGTCACATAAAAGCTAATTTCCCAAAACTTAAGTTTAAGAAGAAACGTGACTACAAGAACTGTAAGTATAAGAAAGCTATGAAAGATACCTGAAGTGCTTCAGAAGACAACACAAGTGAATCTAAAGTTTCTGATTCTGAAAAGAATCGTGCCAACATGTGTTTCATGACCAACACATCTGAGGTAACCTTAGATACTCCTGTTTTAAATTCCTGTTATTCTGGAGTTGATGCTGAATCTGATTCTGATTCTGAAGACATGACTAAAGATGAACTATATAAATACTGTAATATGCTAGAAGAGACCTATAATGAACTTAAGGACAAGTACAAAGCCTTGAAGAAAGAACATTCTCTCACAGCCAATGTTAAATCTTCCCTTGATATAGAAAAGGAAAAGAATGCTAAACTGTTGAAGGAAAATACTGAATTAAAAATGTCTAATGAGAAACTTAGAAAGGACTTAGAAAAATTCACAAAGGGAAAAGATACACTTACTCAAATGTTAGGTAAAAAAGTTACACCAATGTATACTACTGGTTTGGGATACCAACCTAGACAGAGATAGTTTACCAAAACTAGATTCACTCCTCAATCTGGACAAAATTCTGCTTGTTCCAATTCTGGAAATTCATATGCTTCAGCTAGTTACTCACATAGTTATAGATCAAATAGAGTTTACCTTTCAAAGTCTGTTGAATCTACTGATTATATGAGACCCATAAGACAAATTTGGGTACCTAAAGCTTTAATTGCTAACCTGTCTGGACCCAAGAAGATCTAGGTACCAAAATCATATTCCATCTAAAACTGTTTTGTAGGAAACCTGCTTGAAGAGTTCCCATAAGACGATATAGTACTTGGACAGTGGATGTTCAAGGAATATGTCAGGGGATTATTCATGCTTCAAAATATTAATAAAAGTTGATGGCGGCCATGTCACCATTGGTGATAATTCTAAAGGAAAGATTATCGGCCTAGGCCAAATTAGTAACACTAACTCAGTTTTAATTTCTAAAGTTTTATTTGTTGTTGGGTTAAAATATAACTTGTTAAGTATATCTCAATTATGTGATGATGGATTTAATGTTAAGTTTCAAAATGATTCTTGTAATGTTTTTAATTCTAAAAATGTTTTAATATTTTCTGCCTTGAGAAATGAAAATGTTTATGCAGTTGATTTAAATTATTTAGCTAAACAAAACATTACTTGTTTAAATGATTTTCATAAAGAATATTGGATTTGGAATAGAGGATTAGGAAACTGTAATATACATTCACTTAGAAAATTTACTAGGAAGAACTTAGTTAGAGACTTACCCAAACTTGAGTTTCCAAATGACAAAATTTGTAATCCCTGTCAAAAGGGAAAACAACACAAAATCTCTTTCAAACCAAAGAAAGAACTGTCAACTTCTCAACCCCTTGAGTTGGTTAACATGGACTTGTTTGGACCTTCTAGAGTTTCTAGTTTAAATGGGAAGCACTATGTCTATGTCTTAGTAGATGACTTTTCTAGATATACTTGGGTATACTTATTAGCTCACAAAAGTGAAGCTTGTTCTTATTTTTTTAAATACTCCAAGTCTGTAGAAAACCTTAGTGGAATTAATATTAAGACCCTGAGAAGTGATCATGACTGTGAGTTTGAAAATCATGAGTTTGACTCCTTTTACTCACAAAATGACTATACTCACAATTTCTATGCCCCTAGGACACCTCAGCAGAATGGTGTAGTTGAAAGAGGGAATAGAACCCTTCAATAAATTGCAATAATTATACTTAATGAGTATGACCTGCCTATTTACATTTAGGATGAAGCTATAAATACATTTTGTTATATCATCAATAGAGTCTTAGTCAGACCTGTTCTTAAAAAGACCCCTTATGAGTTGTGGAATAGAAGAAAACCTAAAGTTAGCTACTTTAGAGTCTTTGGATGTAAAGTCTTTATTCTTAATACCAAGGATAATCTGAATAAATTTTCTTCTAAGAGTGGTGAAGGAATATTTTTAGGATATTATATAACTAGAAAAGCCTATAGAGCTTTCAATAAGAGAACCAAGTGTGTGGAAGAATCTGTTCACATCAAATTTGATAAAACTAATCCACATGAACCTAAACCTTCTCTTGAAAATCTTGAAGATGATTTGTCTGTTCTGAACCTTAATGATAAAACCAATGAACCTGCTGTAAAAACATCCAGTTCTGGAAATATTTCAGAATCTACTCTTAATGAACCCGAACCTAGAGAAGAACCTGAAATTTCTAGTCCTACCTTTACTAGATCAACTAGGATTCTAAATAATCATCCTTCAGATGCTGTTGTAGGAAATCTGGATAGAGGGACACAGACTAGAGCTTCTCTTAGAAATCAAGTTGAATATCAAGCCTTCTTGTCATAACTTGAACCTAAAAACATTAATGATGCTATTAATGATGAAATTTGGGTAATTTCTATGCAAGAAGAACTTAATCAGTTTGAAATAAATAATGCTTTGAAACTAGTAGAAAGACCCAAAGACACATTTTTCATAGGCACAAAATGGATATTTAGAAATAAAGTAGATGAATCTAGAAATATAGTTAGAAACAAGGCTAGATTAGTTGCACAAGGCTATAATCAAGAGGAAGGAATTGACTATGAGGAGAATTTTTCTCCAGTAGCCAGACTAGGATCCATTAGGATCTTACTTGCTTATGCTGCACATCTTAATTTTAAACTTTATCAAATGGATGTCAAGAGTGCATTCTTAAATGGGTATATAGCTGATGATGTTTTTGTTGAAAAACCACCTGGATTTACAAACCCTCATTTTCAAAATCATATTTTCAAATTATTAAAAGCTTTATATGGTTTAAAGAAAGCTCCAAGAGCTTGGTATGACAGATTAAGTACTTTTCTTATTTCAAAAGGTTTTACAAAAGGTATAGCTGATCCTACCCTTTTTATAAAACGAATTTATAAAGATGTTTTAGTTGTTCAAATATATGTAGATGATATTATTTTTGGATCTTAAAAAACTTATTTATGTACTGATTTTTCTAAAATGATGCAAAACGAATTTGAGATGAGTTTAATGGGTGAAATGAAATTCTTTCTTGGATTTCAAATATTTCAAAACAATTATGGAATTATTTTGACTCAAAGTAAGCATACTAGAGATCTTTTAAAATTTTTTGGATTAGATAGCACTAAAAGTAGTGACACTACCATGTGTACCACCTGTAATTTAGATCTTGATGAAGATGGAAAATCTGTTGATCAAACCACTTATAGAGGAATGATTGGAAGTCTACTCTACTTAACTTCTAGTCGTCCTGATATTATGTTTAGTGTGTGTATGTGTGATTGTTTTCAAGAAAACCCTAAACAATCACATTTAAATGTTGTAAATAGAATTTTCAAATACCTCAAGCATACTCCCAATTTAGGACTATTCTATCCCAAAGGAAAATCATTTGAGTTAGTTAGTTATTCTGATGCTGATTTTTCTGGATGTAAGTTAGATAAAAAAAGCACCTCTAGAACATGTTACCTTTTAGGAAAGTAACTATTATCATGGTGTAGTAAGAAACAAAATTCTATTGCATTATCTACTGCAAAAACTGAATACATAGCTGCTGGAAGTTGTTGTGCACAAATTTTGTGGATGAAACACACTTTACTAGACTATGGATATCAATTCATACATGTACCAATAAATTGTGACAACACAAGTTCTATTAACATTTAAAAGAATCCAGTTTCACATTCTAGGACAAAACATATTGATGTAAGACATCACTTTTTGAGGGATCATTATCAAAAAGGTGATATCACTTTTGGAATTCATTGGTGCTGAATATAAACTTGCTGATATATTCACTAAACCATTAAATTCTGAGATATTAGATTACATCATACATGATCTTGACATAATCAATCACAAATAGATATCTTATTGGCCTTACTATTTAATATTTTTCTATAAATTACTTTACTGTTTCATGTCAACAGTTTATCATTTACTGTTTCATGCTTACGGTCTGACAGTTAACACCTTGTGTTCACGGTTTGTCACTTAACTGTCTCACCATGACTACACAGAACACTCATTGTCTCACCATGACTGCACAGAATAGTCACTGTCTCACCGTGACGACCACCAACTGTCTCACCGTGATGACTGCTTTTCATCGCACCGTAAAGACTACTCATGGTCTCACCGTGAAGAGTATTTATGCATTTACTTTAACTAGTATCACGGTAATTTTTATTTCACCGCTATTTACTTTCCTGTGTTTTTGTTTTTATGACGTTTGACATTCCCAAATGATAAAACTTAATGGTTTCACTCGATTCCTCACCCGAACTCTCTCCTGAACCTTCTCAACCTTGAAAACCTTATCTTCTTGTCTCTCACCCAAATCTTAAGTGGATGCCAAGGATGAAGCGTCTATCTTCACCCTCATCTGAGAAGCGTCGGTCTAATAAAAAGAAGAGAGCACCGAAGATAGCTCCCGATGGTCCCCTGAATCCTAACCTAGTAAGCCATACTGTTGCTCCTGATAAAGAGATTTGTCCTGAGTGGTTGCTATCTATTAAGTCTTTGGTTCTAAAAGTCCTCAGAGAACAAGGATGGATCGAATGGTTCTCTCGAAGGGATAGACCTATATACCCTAGGTTGGTATCTCAGTTTTATAAGTATGTAAAGTTCTCCTTTAATGCTGGAGAAATTTTTATAGTAACAAGCTGGATCAATGGTCAGAAATGTTCTTTCACTTCAAGGATATGGGTTGCATGCCTAAGGATTCCTCATGAAGGGATTTGTGATGACTACCAGAGAGACCCTCCTCCTTCAACTAACATATTTGACTTGGATAATGTCTTGGAAATATTAACTGGAAATGGAACCAAGTGAAGGGACATAGTTGTAGAGCTGGATGGGGAGACAAGGCTCCTGTTTAAATTTGTTCAGAATTTGATTAGCCCAAGGAAAGGAGATTTTTCTATGTTGAAGTATCAGGATGTGTTCTTGATTCATCTGATGAAGAATGGCCATAAGATCAACCTATGCAAATATGTCATTCACCATATGTGTGAACTGATTAAGGTCACTTCCAAATCCACATCTTTGTTTTACTCAAGGATGATTTCGGCTACGCTAGTTGCCAAAGGAGTTGTTGGTCCGAATGAAGAAAAGATTTTGGATTTTGAATACTGTTTATCCAAGCCTACCATCAGAAGGATGAAAATCAATTGGAACCCTTGGAAGAAGCAGTGGGTTGAAGATAATGAAAAAGTTTATGAAAAGTTCAATCCTATTGATTATCCAAGAAGGCCAAAGAATATAACTGATCCTGGTTTGGAACCAGATTAAGTGGCTGAGTATCCAGAAGAGGTAGAAGAAGTGGAAGTGGCAGCTAAAGTACCACATAGAGAAGAGGCTGAAGTACCTCAAAAGGAAGCAGCTCCTGTTGAGAAGGAAAGTACTGCTGTCCCTGTTGATGTTCCTGCAAAAATACCTCTTAGAGAGGAAGTTGCTGTTGTTTTTATAGAAGAAGAATATCCTACTATTCTTAGAGAAGAAGAAGCTCATACTTCTAGATATGGTGTTGATCCAGAAACCCAACCTGAGACTGCAAGATATTTGATTATCCCTGATTTAGTGTAGCAAGCCATGGAAGAGTCTGGTGGTGCAGAAATCCTCCCTGAAATGCAAGAAGAAAATCTAGAAGATCTCACCTTTGTGCAAGAAGCAAGTCTGGAAGCACAGCCTATGTAACATTCAGTTCCTGAGTACATACCCTCTACTGAAGAGAGGATGGAAATTTAATTTCAGTTGGCATGGAAATAAATGACTGAGGAGGATAGATTTGATCCTGTGGATCTTGATCATGCTGTTGAGCCTATAGTTTCTGAAATGGAAGCACAGTTTGAAGGGGAAGAACCTCAAATTATTGAGAATGGTGAAGCTGAAATTGATGAAGCTGGATCTGCTAAAGTCTCTCAACAAACTGTGTCTTTTTATGTGTACAATCGGTATGAATTTCCAAGCTTTTATGATGTGAGTGAATCACAACAAGTGACTGCAACTGGTATAGATATCTCTTCTATATTTCAATTGAAGTCAGTCACTCACCCTGAACCAGAACCAGAGCCTCAAACTCAACCTCAAACTGAATCAGAATTTGAATCAGAAACTGATTCAGAACCGTAACCAGACCCTGAACCTGCCCATGGACCACTTTCTACACCTTTTCTAAATCAGAAAAATTTTGTAAGTAAAGAATATTTAAAAGACTTTGGAGAGACTATCTTAGCTGAAGTTGAGAAGATTATATCCTCTCAACCTCGTCCAGTGACTCAACTAAGTCAGGAATATGCCTCGATTCTTTTGGAGAATATTATTATGAACATTCAACCCAGGAAGATCCATGAAATACAAGAAGTCAGAGTTGAAAATAAGTTGCTTAGTTCTGATGTTACAAATTTGAAAGATATGGTGGAAAACCTTCAAAAAGAATTGTCTTCAAGATCAGAGCATGCTCCTGTAGGTTCTGCTCCTACTCCTGCATCTGTTTCTACTTCTCCTGAACTAAATGTTTCCAACATTTCTAGAGAGATTGTATCTCAAGTTCATCCATATCTGTTATCTTTTGATGAGAATATTGGATAAAGACACACAAAGATTCTACAACGAATGAGAGAGCTTGTAGAAAATCCGAATAAGATCACAAATGAGTACACTGGATGACTTCAAAAGGTTTTGAAACAGCTCAAAGCTCTAACTGTAGTTGTAAAGGCTTATCCTCCATCTGGTCAACCTTCTGATCCTTCTTTGGATGATTCTATGCTCAGATCCATAATCAAGGAAGAAATTCAGAATGCCTTCAGTGGTTTAGATTTGTCTTCTTTATCTAAAGTTGTGAAGAACTGTGATATAGCACTTGACTTGGTTCACATTCATTCTAAGATTGCCAATGATTCTCAATAGGAGATCACCAAGAAGATAGATTTTTATCTCACCCGGATTTTCTCCAAAAGTGACATGACCAATCACTTTAAGTATCTTGTGGAGAATTTGAAAATCCCTCTAGTGACTCTAGATTTTAAAGCTCAAGTTCAGAAGCTTACAGAGTTCACCAGATTATTGGACAAATTCATGGAGAATAAGGATGATTTTGAAAAGGCTATGCAATACGGTGGAGAAATAATTACTAATTTCATAAATCTTTTGAAGCCGTATCTTCATGTACAGAGTACTGCAATAGTTGCTCCAGCTTCTGCACCCCTTAGACCTGGTCTACCTGTCCTAGCCTCAACTGCCATGTTAGTCAGCCAAGCTCTATCTCAGATCCGGCCAGTCATTCTTGACCAACCACAGACTAGATCTTCTACAGCTCCTACTTTGGCTCCCTCCATATTTGAAGGTATCTCTTTACAATCTTTGTCTAGTACCTCCATGCCTTCTTCTACATCAACTCCAGCTCCTGCAGCTGATAAAGGCAAGGAAAAATCCAATCCTTAAAGAAGCCCAATGACTACTTTCTTTTTGATGGGGATGTCTTTGATCGTTTATTGTTTTTATTTCTACTGTATAATGTCTTTTGAACGTTTTTAATGCCAAATTCATTGTTTCACTCCATTATCTCAACTTTTTGATAATCCCAAAAAGGGGAGAAAAAGTGATAAGAGTTATCTCTTAGTATTTTATCTGTTATTATTATATATGTTATTTTCTCTAACGTTGAATTTCATTTATACTTCAACTATACATGATTTGTGATCATAAAAAAGGGGGAGATTGTTGGACTCCTCATGTATTAATCATGTTTTAATGATCACAAATCTCAATCATAATTACACATCTTGTTAATGGTCTCAAATCTTAATTACAAATATTACTCATGATCACAAATCTCATTATGATTTACCAATCTTAGTAATAATTATATATCTTATCAATTCTCTATATTTATGTTTCAAGTTCTCTTAACTTATAATGGTTAATCTTAATTCATATTATGCATATTACTGTTTAATTTGGAATACATTTATTTGTCTAAGTATCAAGACACCATGAAGTTTGACACAGTAAGACAGACTGTGTGCAAGACACAGACACCGTGAAGTGTAAGGCAAACACAATGAAGTAGACACCGTGAAGTCTAAGTCTCAGACACCGTGACCAGTGAGACACCGTGACCTAAACACACCGTGACCCAGACACCGTGAAGGACACACCGTGAGAAACACACCATGAAGGACACACCATGAAGAAGAAACCGTGACCCAAACACTATGAAGGACACATTATGAGTAAGACACCATGACCTCAACACACCGTGACCCAGACACTGTGAAGGACGTACCGTGAAGGAGACACCGTTTTCATAACTACTGTGACACCGTTTCTTAACCTTTTTGTCAATATTATTTAAATAATGCTAATAGTCATATTTGATGTTTTTAATGCAATTAATGTTATTTAATGATAGTTGTTGCATGTCAGTAAACTGTACCTCGTACTTATGAAAAGGCAATCATTCCTATTGCCAGAGCTTGTGGAATATAAGGAAGATTGAGCTGCAGTAAAGAAATATAGAATAACATACGTACATGCGACAAATCAAGAAACAAGAGTGCTCTATACTGAACAGAAGAGAAATCCTGAGCACTGAAGAACACATTACAATATCTTCAAAGAACTCTCAGGTGTGCAATCCAACACAACTGAAGAACACATGAAGAATCAAGAGTACTTCTTCACATGTGAAAGAAACCAAGCTGAACCACGACACTCTTTTTTTCCACACAAGACCAGAGAAGGACTCAGAAGAATTTCTGCTGAATCCAAGGAGTCCAGAGCTACACTGCCAATCACTAGAGCTTTCTAAAATTTCATATACTCTCCCTAAGTGATTTATTATTTACTTTTTCGAGAAGTGTGTGTACTCTGTATATCATACACACACACAGTCTCCTGCACTGAACTAGAGGAAAATAATTCCTAATTCCAAACTTTTTACACCTTTTTGTGTCCCACTGAGGATAGTGGTAGAGGTCAAGTAGGACCTGGACAGCCTGTGTGCTGTTGTCTTTGTTTTCCCACAAAGAACAGTGGTAGAGGTCTTAGGACCTGGACAGTTTCTAAACTGTTGTTAACCCTGATCCAAGGTGTGGATCAAATTTATATATAAATTTCATAGGACTAAGTCTCGGCTTGAGACTAAACCTCTTGGTTATATTTTCTATGCATTTTAGTTCAAATTTAAAGTATTCAATATCTAATTTATATTCCTCTACTATTACTTTGAAATACAGAACTATTTTAAATTTACTTTGATAGTTAATTTAGAAAGTTTTTGTAATTATTGTAAATTAGTAGATTAGTTTCAAAAGCTAATTTAATCTTCTGATTAAATTAACTGAGACCTAATCAATATTTTGAGAACCTAATTGAACTTTTATAGTTTTACAAATTCACTACAGTTTAACTTGTTTTATAAATTGGGGATTTTAATAGAAATAATTTTTAAAATAAATTTTAATTGGAACTCAATTCACCCCCCCTCTTGAGTGTCCACTCAGACCAATAATCACATTTCTACTCAGGTATGGGACGAGGTTTCATGAATCCTCGAGGATGTTGTCTTCTAGCCTTCACCTATTAACAAACCATACATCTTGAAACATAATAATCAATATCCCTCTTCATGTTGTCCCAAAAAAAATGTTCCTTCAAATCTCTATACATCTTAGTGCTACTAGGGTGTATAGAGAAATTGGAGCTATGAGCATCATCCAACAATTCCCTTTTTAGATCAGGTATATCGGGCACACAAATCCTCCTCCCAAATTTTAAAATTCCATCTTCATATACGAAGTCAATCAATCTCCCATCATTCATAGCTTAATTTTCTTTTGAAACTCTTCATCATCAGTATGAGAATTTTTTATCCTTTCTAATAAATATGGTTTGGAAATAATTTGAAAAAGTATCGATGTATCACCTTCCATGATTATTCCCATATCCATATTTACTAGATCCATGAACATAGGATCCCTTTAAACTTTCATCTTGTTTATAAATCCATGATCCTTTCTGCTCAAAACATCTTCCACTTTATTTACCTTCCCCGGGTGGTAGTATACAGTGAAATCATAATCCTTGAGTAGTTCAAGCTATCATATTTTCCTCATATTGAGTTCTTTTGTGAAAAAATATACTTTAAACTCTTGTGATTGGTATATATCTCACATTTTTCACCATGAAGATAGTGTCTCCATATATTCAAAGAAAATATTACATCTTCTAACTCAAGATCATGAGTATAATAGTTTTGTTCATGAATTTTTAGCTGCCATGATTCAGAGGCAATAACTATATCATTCTACATAAGGACACAACTAAGTCCTTTCTTTGAAGCATCATTATAAATAACAAATCCATCATTCCTAGATGTTAGAGTCAAGATAGGAGCATTGAATAGTCTTCTATTCAGTTATTCAAAAAATTCTTCACACTCTTTTATCTAAACAAAATTAACCCCTTTACATGTGATATTGGTAAATGGGTTAGACAATCAGGAAAAATCCTATACGAAATGCCGATAATAACCTGATAAACCAATAAATTTACGTACTTTAGTTATAATATTTAGTGCTGGACATTCTTGTATTTCTCTTGTCTTATAAGGATCAAAAGAGATTCCATCCTTAGAGACAATATGGACAAGAAAAGAAATCTCCTGAATCCAGAATTTACACTTGTTAAACTTCCCATATAATTCATTTCTTATAAGAGTCTTTAGAATAGTGCCCAAGTGATTTTCATGATATTTGTAGCTTTGGGAGTATACCAAGATATCATCAATAAATACCACTACAAAGTCATCAAGATATTCCTTTAAAACTCTATTCATTAGATCCATGAAAATAGAGGGTGCATTAGTCAATAAAAAAAGGCATTACTGTAAACTCGTAATGCCCATACCTAGTTTGAAATTCTTTCTTTGGAATTCCTTACTTCTTCAAGAACAAATAATGATATCCAGATCAAAGGTAAATATTTGAAAAATATTGAGCTATATGAAGTTGATAAAATAAATCATCAATGTGAGGTAAGGGATACTTGTTCTTTATTTTTATAGAATTGATCTCTCTGTAGAAAATACACTTCCTCATAGATCCATCTTTCTTCTTAACAAAAAGAATAGGGGATCCCCATGAAGAGACACTAGGGAAAATAAATCCTTTATTACTCAATTACTCTAATTGTTTATTTAGTTCCACTAATTCCACAGTGGACATTCTATAAGTGGTTTTCAATATGGGCCTTGAACCAGGAATTAAGTCAATGGAAAACTCAATTTCTTGTTCTAGAGGATGTCTAGGAAAATCCTCTAGAAATACATCAACATATTCTTGAACAGCAGGTACATCCTCTATTTGAACATTCCTTTCCTCACCCATAGTTATTTCACTATCTTCCTCTACAATAATTGGATTTAGTAGAGCTACTGGGGGTGGATCTAGTTGAGAATTAGATGGTGACGTTTCTACTCTAAAGATATAGGATTCCTTATCATCATCAAAAATTGATACCTTCTTCTTATTACAATAAATTTTCTCATCATGGTCTGAAAGACAATCCATACCAAGGATTATATCAAATCCAATCATGGGTATGATTATGAGATCAGTAGATAAAGAACATTTATATGCTATAATGGCAACTAATTCACAAAAATTTGTTGCAATGATACTTCCCTTAAATTTTTTTACTAAAAACTTCCTTGTTAAATTAAATTGGAAATATCTAATTTTCTTGAAAAAATGGGAATATATGAAAAAATGCAATGATCCAGAATCAAATAAATCATTGGCTAAATTTGAGGAAACAACTAATACACCTGCCACCATGTCATTCAGAACTTCAACCTATGTAGTTGTGATCGTATAATCTTGGCCTTTCTCCCATATACTTTTCTGAGGTAAGTTTCCTTAATTATTAGAACATTAATTTTCATAATTCCCTATTTCTTTACAACTGTATAATTCAACATTGACATCCTATTTCTTCCCCATTCAATCACGAGCTTGGTGGCCTTTTTCTATATACTTGTAACAGATTCCAATTCCCTTCAGGAAAGTACTGAGGTGTTTCTTCCCACATTTACTACAGGATAGAAATTCAAATTTTTTCTTCTTCCCCTTATTTCCATTTCCAGAGTGTTCATCAGATCTTTTCTTCTCTTGCTTTGCCTTAAAGTCATAAGACTTAGAGAATTCCTTTTCTTTCTTGATAACACGTGAGACTATATCTTCATATGGTAAGAAGGATTTTGAGACTAATAATTTATGAAGAAATGGTTTTAAACCATCAAATAATCGATCAATATTACTCCTTGGGTTATGTATATAATCTTTAGCATGCCTTTCTAACCTTGTAAAGTTAGCCTCATACTTTGCGACATTCTCATCCTCCTTTTTCCTCAAACTCAAAAATTTTATTTCCATATCCGTTCAATGTTCATGAGGAAAGTATTTTTATAAGAAAAGATATTTAAACTCCCTTCATTCCATATTTTATAATTCTTCATCCTCCTTTGTGTTTTGAATTATTGAACACCATTGATCTGTATCTCCTGTGAGGTGATAAAATGCCATGACAACTTTTTCCCTTTCGCTACTCCCAAAAGCATGAAATATTTTCTATAAGTAACTTATCCATTGTTTAGCTACAAATGGATTTGTAGTCCCATTGATTTTTTGTGGTTTTTGCCTCATGAAGCGGTCTAACATTGATCCTCCGTGTTGTGGATCAGAGTGCTACATACAGGTAAGGTTATTATTCATAACTTGAGTGAGTTGTCCCAGTATGGTTATAAGCTATTCATCACTAGTTGAATCACTTGATCCACTATAATTATCTTGATTAGGAGGGAAATCCCTACATGGGTTCCGTGCGTTGATATACTTTCCATTCCTTCCACTAGGCACCATTTCTAAACAATGGAACACACTATATTAGTTTGTGAACTGCAATACATAATTCCAAACTAGTAAAATATCTAACATAAATTGCAAAGTTTATGCATATAATTCATAATCATAAATAAATTTCTTTGAGGAAGTATTTACTCATAAATCCTTCATAATGGTTTGTAAATAAAATGTGACTTATCCTAAGCATATACCCTGGGAGTGTCGTAACCAAAAGTGCAGTAAGGCCTGTTGTCATGCACCAGTTCCCATTTAAGTCTAGCTCAAAGTGGTGTTTTCAGGTTTTACCCACAGATACATCTGTGCCAGAGCCGCCTATATCTACTCATATCCAGACAGGGATGTATTTCTTAGAAAATTCATAAAATATGTACATTACCAAAATTCTAGGAAGTTCTTCTATACAAATCCTCAAAGTCTATATTAGGGTAATGTTTTTTAATCAGAGTTTTTCTAAATCTTGTTTCCAAGGTTTGTACTAAACTTACTCTGATACCAACTATAATGCCCTGACCCTAGTTACCCAGAGTCGGTTCATTATTATATAACATTGGCATGATCACAAGGGATCAAATCTTCAAAGACCAATCATTTTAGTAGCATTGGAAGTACTAGATACATATATAAGTTTTACATTACATTTTGAAATGAAAAACAACAACATTGTGTCTCCTTTGAACACACTCATATCCCTTAGATTATCCCCACAAGTCATTCATAATATACTTGTTCGCATCTGAGAAAAAATAAAACATACAATGGGGTGAGCTCATATGATCAGTAAGGATAACAATATAGAAAAAACTTTCATAAATAAGCATAAAAATTTAAGGTAATGTATAAGAATAAAACACAAGACTTTTAAACTTAAAATTTAGTATAATATGGAAAATATAAATCAAATAATTCTTTTTTACTTATTCACATGGATATTCTACTAGTCGAATAATCACATGTAATATTAATAGCCAATTTCATAATTATGGAATTCATAATGCCAGACATCATAACCACATAGTCAAGGACTCATGCCAAGACTACAAATAAGATATTTTCAAGGACTTGTGCCAAGAAACTAGCATGTCTCACGATACCTACCGATGCATCAAGGGGCTATAGCGGGCCCCACACGTCACTTAATACGTCCAATGCATTCCTCATATAAAAAGGTTGAAACATAACACAAAAATTCGTATTAAAAATAGCATACAAAATGTCAATACTTTAACCATAACCCATGAATGGTATAAAAATAGCACATCTATAGTCAAACATATCTCAAAACTTTCAATACAATATGGAAGAGTGTATCATAATAAATCAACTTAAAATAGACATAAAATTCAACAAAGGATGTTGACATAGATGAAATCAATCCAAAAACTATTTGAGAGAAATATATCTTTCCACATTTAAATAATTTAAAAGTAAAGAAAACATTTATTTTTAAAATATTCTTATAAGCTTGTAAGGGAATCTTTTAAGGTGTTATAACAGTGGAAAATTTCCTCTCCCGCCGTATAGTTAAAAAAACATTTATTCCTTAATTTTTTGAAAAGGTCATAAAGTACCTTTTTAAGAAAATGATGGAAATATTACTTTCAATTTTTTTTATAAAAAGTAAAAAAGGGTATAAATGAATTTAACCCATAGTCTAGGAAATAGTAAAAAAGTTTTGAAATACATTTTTAAGGAACAAAAATGTGGATGATAAGGAAGTCCCATTAGATAATTATGTATAAACAAACTCGGATAATAAAGAGATTATAAAATTAACCCTTACCTTATAATTTTACATAGTCAAGGGTATGTTAACCTCCTGTATAATTTTAAAATCATTGTTATTAAATTATTCAAGGACCAAATACATACATAGGATATCATATATGATCTTTGAATTTTTCTTTGTTTATGATATTTCAGTAGTATCATTGTTTTGGGTGTTAACTAATTCATTTTCCTACATATGTTTTGTTACGTAAGTCATGTTTGTTATGGATAGGATGTATTTGATTCATATACAGAATGATATTAAGTTCTTAAACATTATTTTTAATCATCAAATGAAAATTACTCTTGAATGGTTACGATGGGGAATGAAATCTCATCGCGTCATGGAGACGGTAAGCCGTACGTACACACAAACAACAATATCATTCTATTAGTGGTGAAATTGTATGTAATTGGATGATATATTATATATAAATAATCATTAACATTTTATATTTATTATTTAAATCGGTTATACTAATTATTATACCTATCCAAATAATGAAGTGTTGGATAATAACGTGGAGACGGTAAGCCGTACGTACGCACGTATAGTGACTTTGTCATTCATAGGATGGATAGAATAATGAATATGGTTGTACCATATTTATAATAACATATAAGTATATATAAGGTACCAGAGTTATTATTTTAATATAGAAACAACAAAGAAAGAGGAAGTTTAAGAAAAAAATAACTTTGAAAGAGGTGATGAAGTAATTACCTCTTCTTTGGGTTATTTATTTTGATTTGAACAAAAGGGATTCTTAGATTGGATTTATGATCAAAGTAAGTACTCTAGGTTGAGTTGAGGATATTTTGAAGTATATTTGAGTAGGGTTTGTATGATCCAAATTGATTTGGAGATGTGAAATTAAGTTAAGGGGAAGTACCCTTTTATAAAAGAGGTGAGGGTCACTTTAGGAAAAGCTTGAAATATTATTTTATTAGAAAATAATTTTGGGTTTCTAATGGGTAAAAATGGATTTATTTCAAGGATAAGGTGGGTATGGGACTAAAAACTCTCAAAAATAGGTTTTAGACAAGTTTAGGTCACCATATTAACCTTATCTTTTAGATTTAACTCTTAGTTAAATAGTTTAACTTTTACCATGTCTTCTTATGTTATTATAATACATGGTTAATAAACTTACTATAAAATGAAAATAAAACCTCAAGTAGTTCATTAATTAAATATATATAATTATATAAGTCCTTTGGCAAAACCTTATATTTTTAGGACTATTATATAATTTAATGAAATAATATTTCTTTTAAAAACTCATTTATGTAAATTTTGACACTATTTTGTATTTGGTTTTTGTGAAAGTCATAAAAACTTGATTACTTCAAAATATATATATGGATTCAACCCTAACATTTCATATTTACCTAGAAAATTCATGTATGGAATCAAAACTTTCTAATTATATTTATTTTAATATTTGTAATATCATTTATTTGATTCTTTCATTAATAAGGAAAATACTGCATCATTATTATGTCATAATTAAATATATTTATTTTATGTCTAAAAATTATAAAATAAAATACCACAATGTTTAAAATATTTATATATTTCTAATTACTATTTATAGTCTAAAATATCACTTATATAATCCCTTATAATTTTTTTTACTAAAAGATATATGTTTATGTTACATTTTCCTTAACTTTAAATTAATTTTTATAAAGTGTCATTTTCACTTACAAGTGGCTCCATAGGGTCCAAAAATCGACCCAAGGATTCCCATGGTCGTACACGTATCATTAAATTGAGTTAGGACACGTTTTAAGGTAATTTAATATTATTATAATATTATTTGTTACCCTTATTTACCGAATTTACCCTTTAACCATGGTAAATAAAATATTTACTGAAGTTACTATTCATAATGCCTAAAAATAAAATTTACCTATTTAAAAAATATGCACCTTATGATTTCAAATATATAATCCATTTTTTCAAATTCAAAATGCAGAAGTTGTAGACATTAATTTAAAATTAATTTCCGTTGACAAAACTCAGAAATGGGTTTTTAAGAAGTAAAAACTATCAAAAGATCGACATGTGTTTATGTACAATTTAAATGTGAAATTAAATCCAATGAATTAAATTATATTAAATGATAAAGATATAATCTAATGACACTTTAAAACCACTCAAATTTATAATTTAACATTATAAATAATTTCTGTTAAAAAAGTTGTTTTTAATTAAAATTTAGTATTTTTCACTATTCATCAAAATATGAAAGTTTTTAGAAAAATACCAAAAAAGTAACCCTAAGATAATTTTGATATTCAGAATCCAAAAATTAAGTATATTTTTATTTTTTTTATAAAATTTCAAAAAGTGGGTATTACTATTCATAACTACTTTTTAAACGGCTAGTTTGATTGGTTGTGGTGTGCTTGGAATCAGTGTTGCGCACATCACACACTATTGTATTATTCAAAGAGATACGTACCATGAAATATTGGGGTTTTACATAAGACATATTGTTTATGAATTAAATTTATAATTCAATATATGATGAATTCATTGGACATGCAGTGATGGTTGGGGCCCGAAATTACATATCCCCTCAATGCATCAACATTTATCCCGAAAAAGAATAGTTGGATAACATTATCAAATGGGTTTTTGGTATATAACTACCCATTTACTTAAATTGTCTTAAAAAAGGCCCTGATGGTAGTATATCATGATGCCTATGATCACGATGTCTAATATTATGCATTTCCTTCATTTAGAATTCTGTTATTAATATCAATGTGATTATTACTTTGATATTATCCATGGATTCTTTTTATGATCAAGTTATAAATCAAATGACATGTGTTTTTAGTCCTTTACCTTTCCATATCGATTATTCTTTAACTAATCAAAATATATTCCACTATTTAAAATCCTTTCTAAGTATTTTATATCCCCCTTGTTTTGTTTCCTTTACCCATGATATAAAGAATGGATCTTTGAATGAGTTCAAGGATTCATAATATTTACTTTAATTATGGTTTATATTTTATTTCCAATGTAAAATAGGAATCATTCATGTATCTAGTTCATCAAGACTACTAAAATGATCTATAATTGGTTATGTGATACCATTTATCCCAATGCAATGAATTAGACACCGAATTTGAGTTACTGGAGTTGGGGTTGTTCCACTAACCCTAAAAGGTCCTTGGGTATGTAAGTGATCCAATTTTTTCTAATGATGTTATAATTTTTAAATGACTAAAACTGGGTCATGATTATTTTTATCAAATCCAAAAATGTAAAGATTATGTTTTTATCATTGGATCTAGGAGTGCAAATTTAGGGTTTTTATAGTTGTCATCAAAGTGGGATTTAGATAACTTTGAAGATTAATATGTTTTATTCTAAGGTTAACTTAAGAGTTATTGAAACCAACAAAAGTTTATAATTTTAAGGTCGATCATATATTCAAATTCATATACATCCCTTTTGAGGTTTTAAGTTATGCGATGTTAAGGTTTTTAATGATATTTTGGGTTAAGTTTTATTAGATTGAGCTATATATAACCCTTAGGTTTATCCTGAAGGATTATTTCATAATAATTCTATTATATTTTTAGGGATATAATACAAAAGGTATGAGATAACCTTTTAAGTTAAAACATTATTTAATGTTGAGGCTATTATGGTCAATTGAGATATAAGGTTATTTATTTATGGAATGATCTAAGTTGAGCCTATTCTATTAATATAGAAATTTTAGAGTTAAATATATTATTTATTCATAAGTAATGTTTATTCATTTTGGTATTATCTTAGCTTGTGCAAAACATTTTGGATTTATTAAATACATTAGGATTATTTTTTTCCTTGTCTATATCCCATGATCTATTGAAATTTTATGCTTTAGGCCTAAGAATGATTCATCATAGTCACCCATCACTTAGAATATGGGATGATATATAGGATCATAAGAGTAGCTTAGATGGATACTTACAAGATGAGAGGTTAATTGTAGTTTAAAAAGTTTAAACTAATCAAAACAAAAAACCTCTTAAAGTAATATTATCGAACTCAGACTTTGTCTGATGATCAGAGTGAAGAACCTGAATTATAGTGGATCTGATTAAATCAAAGTATTCTATTTATCATATTTAGAGTTCTACCAATAAAAAAATAGTATATAAAGTTATGCATGATGAATAAATTTCTATTACATGCATATCAGAATAAGAACTTGTAAAAACAAGTAAAACAATAGATGGTAATAGTAAGAATTAATTAAAAGCTATATTAAAATATTTAACTATTTTAACCTTAAGAGTAAGGTAGTAAATAACCTTGAATAAGGGTATCCATTATTTTATACTTACTATAAAGTCTGTATTTTCTTACTAGGAAATACCTTGATATGATAATCGTAAAAATTTCTATCTTCCCATCACTTAAATCCCTCAATATGATGATCAACATCTATCTTCCTATACCAAAAATCCCTCAATTTGATAGATCATATTTACTGTCTTCCTATACTCAGAAGCCCTAAATCGTAACAATGACCAGACACATGATTACAAAATTAAAATTTCTAAAGGAAACAACCTAACAAGGATTTCTTAAAACTATACTCTCTAAATTATTAAAAATACTTTGGAACGTGATGTTCATGAAAATGAAACTTTAGATATATTTAGTTGTGAATGTGATCAGATCCCAAATCTCCAAATTATTGTCTATTTATAGGTGATTCTTCAATGTTCATATTTTTAAGTTAGTTGCAATGACCTCATACAACTGTCTCTTTGAAAGTTCACAATGCTTTGGCATAATTTAATGTCTGATGTATTTTTTATTTAACACCATTATAGTGATAAAATTCATTTATTATAATATAAATAAGTCTTATATATTCCAATTATAAGCATAGGATTGTTATATGGACTTCCTTATCATTTTTTAATACCGTAATTCTTATGAGGGTCAGTCTTATTGTGTTAGTACTAGAATTAGTTCGATGGTCATGAATTTTGTCAGTACAATAGAGATGAAAAATGTCTAACTTCTGGTTTGATTAAAGGTAAGTCTTATTAATCATATGCATGCTCAATCTGATTATCGCAATGAATATAGATATGTTTATATTCATAATACATTTGAACTTTTTCTATATATGGTAAAAGGTAATGTTTTCTATAAAAAATATTAAAACACCTGGGACATAAAAAATTAGTAAAAAAAGTTTTAAGAGAGTGTTTGTGATTTCCAAAACTAGAGGAATGTAAAAGTAAGATGTAATACTTTGGACTCAATAATCTCCCCATTTTGTAAAGCACAAACTAAAAAACTTAAATGAAAAATTACTTAAAAAACTAAGAACCATTTTTTATTTTAAGAAATTAAAAGTTATTATTTACAACTTAACTTCCCATGATTTTATAACTCCTTTATAATATGATGGAAAGTAATAGAACATGTATTTTTTAAATTATACTTCTTCCCCTTTTGAATACTTCTCCCCCAAAGGATAATATCTCTTCCTTTAAAAACAGTATCCCCCTTTGATATAAATTTATCCCCCTTTGTTATTTTCTAAAAGTAATGGGAAATAATATGATGTTTCCTAAAATTTTAGAAAAAAATATTCAAAAAAATATTGAACGAACTAACCATCCATGTAAATATGAAAGAACATAAAACCAATTTGAATTATAAAACATTCAAGAAAAAAAAAATTGTATGAAAAGAAATTCATTATAAACAACCATTCAAATGTTTAACAAAGATATACATTGAGTGTTCAAAGAGAAAAAGATTCATTATTTCTTCATCAGGTTATTTATAATAGTATTCATCTTCCTAAGCTCATGCCGATCCTTTTCCAGCTTTACTAACTTTTCTTCTAGGATGACCTACTTCTGAAGTTCTACTTTAAAACTTTTAGCTTCCTTCAAGATTAATTTATTTTCATCCCTCATAATGATGAATTAATTATCACAAGATGTAAGTCCTCCAATCTATAACTCCATGATGCACATATTTTCTTTCAAGACTTTGAAATCCTCTATCTGATCATTTGTGGTATCTCTAAATTCTTATATAAATTTTAATCTGTCCTACATATATGTGGATAAATTGTTGAAGGATTATACTATTTCTAAAAAAAGTTTCATTACTTCAAAAAACTGATAATTATGCTCAAGAATATCATTATCTACTTGATTAGACCACTTAACCATTTGATTGAAAGTTCTTTTGTGAGTACAATAATTATCTTGAAAATCATTCAACTCTAATTTACTCTGAATCCATAATTATGTTAGAACTTTTATTGACTCTAAATTTTCACTAAGACTATTTTTAATGAGATGAAATATTTCTTCAAGGTTAGGAAATTATGGAATTGTAGATTCTAATCTCCTTAAGTATTGACAAATGTAATCAAATACTTTTAGTGCAATTATTACCTCTAAATCTGATGAACCTAAATAATGTTTGGGAGGTTTAATTTAGCTTATTCTGATATCAAATGATTTACTTTTTTTTCAACATCCTTTAAGAATCTCTAAGGAACATTTTTTTATCCTGAAACATTCACAATGTCAACATCTTTATCGGATTCTACCTTATCGTCAACATTAGTATTTGAATGTCGATCAGGTTATTATTCCATAGAAGATGAATTTTATTCCTTTTCTAAAGATGATCCTTACTCTTGGGAACTTTTAAAAAATTTCATCTTTATCAGTCTTAGAAGGTAAGTCTGATGAAGATGATTTCAATGATTCATTTTATTTTGATCCCTCAATTGATTGGGTTTTTTTCATCATCATCTTCCTTTTCTTCCTATTCTCATTATTCTTATTATTCAACAACTACTAATTATTATTCTTCTTATACTTATTCAAATTCTTCTTCATCTCCTTCAAATTCCTTATAAACATCTTTTTCAATCTCTTTATCTAACTATCTTCCTATTCTCAAAGCACCCTTACCAACTGATTTAGTTTCTGATTGTTTATCAAGAGATGATTCTTGAACAATCTGTTTTCCCTTTCCCTTATTCACTAATATAGGGATATAAACAATAACAATATAATTTTCTTTGAAAACTAGTCCATCTTTCGGATTAACTTGATCGGTATGGAAAATTGGAAGGACTGGATTCTCAGAAGCTTTCTCAACTCCTTTCAACAAACTCTATACTATTTTGGTTTCTTATAACCTCTTTCTTTACTTCATTATTATTTTATTCCTCTAATTATTCTACAAATTATATTTTTAAATCCTTATCCTCAAAATTATGAATAGAAAATTTTGGATCCACTATCTTATTTTGAGCTTTATGAGCCATGAGTTTTTTAGAAACATCATCTAGTAATTTCTTCTCTTTATTTTGTTTTAAAGTAGGGGATGTTTTAGGCTTTATTTTATTCTTAACATAATCATATTTCTTTAATGGTTGAACATCAAAAGTATCTCCATCAACTTTTTTTTGAAAACTTCTTTGACTTAGAATTAAAAGTAAACTTCATCCTTAACATTGTATCTTCACTTATAAAGGATATATTCTCTCTGAATGGATACGATTTTCTTTCAACCTGAAATAGATCCATACTATCATCTTAATGATAAAATCTAAAAACATAATTATATTTGACTTTATTAAGGAATTTTTTATATTTTCCAAATTAACTAATATAAAATTTCCCAAGTAAATCATTACTATGTTGAAAAAATAATCAAGAAAAAAACATCAGATACTTTCAGAGTATCCCTATCACCTTTCCTTGGAATAAAATACCCCTGCATCCACAATGTAATTACTCTGTTATATAGAGTGATATGTGATACTTTTATAACTTTATAATTAAAATAAATCATAGAATCTTTATCTTTGTTATTTTCAAAAGTTCTAAGAATATTTGGTAACTTATGTTAAGATAAATATGCTTCCCCATCAAAAGGAACACCAAACAGGTCCACTACTTTTTTATAATAAAGTTTGTACCTATTTCTAAACATGATGAAGGGAAATTTATCTTTACCCTCTTCTTTCTCATACTTAAAGAAATCATAAATGTAACAACCCAAAGTTTCATTAATGGAAATCCCTCTTGATCTAATTAAATGTCTCTTTATGTTTATATAAAATGTCAACTTCTTTGGTTTTATGATAAGAATTTTGATCGTTGCTAATATAGCCGTTGAACAGTGATCACATAAATATAGGACTTTAACAAATCCAATTTACTCAGACAAAGGAAGCGATGGCCTCATCCAGTAGAATTGCCCCATACGAAGCCCATTTGTTGGAGCTCGGAAAAGCGGTGGTGTCTTTGGGCTTCTCTCTTGATCAAGCCCAAGCTGAGCTTCATCTTGTCAAGCTCGAATGTGACCGTCTACGGGAAAAGTGGAAGTTGATTGAAATTACCACTCGAGCGATGTTATCCGAGCCACCCCAAGAGTCTGTCACCATCGCACACCTTACCCTTAGGTCTTATGCAGCTGTTTTAAGGGGTTATGTAACAAATAAGTAGTACTATGTTCATGTACATTATTTTTGTATATAATAATCAATATAACTTCTATTCATTTTTGATACATTGTAAATAGTTTTTAAAGTACAAATGGTGTTTTTAGTTATTATTTAATTAAGAATTATATTTTATTAAATTAAGGGATTTTTGAATTAAATAATATTTTAATAAAATATTATTATTAATATTAAATTAATTTTTATTAAATATAAATGATCTTATAATTTTATGAATGCAATTATAATTTTTATTAAGGTTTGAAAACCATTTCTGTCAAAACCCATGAATTTTCGATAAATGTTGGTTTTTATTTTAAAAGTGAAAATTAACATATTTCTAAAATTATTTAGATAAAATAAATGTTATTTTTGGAATCAGGATGTCGAAATTATCCAATAGTGAATTTTTCATAATTTTCTGAGACAGTCAAATTTTTGGGTAAAAATTAAATACCGTTTAAATATATAATGTGTTTTATGACATCATAATGACCCAATAGTGATGTAATAAAATACTATAATCTTTATGTTCGTCCAATATATGTTTTAACATTAAAAAAAAGTGATTTTGGGTTTGTTTGAATTATTTTTCAAAGCATTAATGGACCCCTGAAGACTTATTCAACACTTTGCCTTTTTAAATTAATTTCCATGGGAGTGTGACTCACCTCCACATAAGCAACCTTATTATTTTAAGAAGTTCTGACTTTGACCTTATAAAATAATGTTTTCCTCTTCCCTTTTCCAAAAATCGTGGGAAAAAACCATGGGATGGTTTGTGGTTTGGATTAATTTAATATAAGGGGTCCCAAACCTAAATAATAAACAATTCCCTCACCTTTCCTATATAAACCCACCCAAGCTCCCACTTAATCCTCACTCAAAGCCCTTTTAGTTCTTAAAACATCTTCCCTACTCTCTATAGAATCCTCACAAGGTGCCCCAAGCTCCCAAGAAGCCTCTCACAAGCCTCTCTCTAGCTTTTGGAAGCACACTTCCAAGTAAGGGTTTTTTCTTACTTTCTCATTTTGTCCAATGTTCTTTAAGTTGTTTTGCCTTTTAATTTAAATTATTAATGTCGGGGTATGGTTTCAAACCTCCCTAATACTTCCCTCTTTATTTTTGAATGATGGGAGACCCCTTTCTCTCTCATTAAATTCCTCCCATGTACACCCGTTACTATGCCAAAATTCCGAAAGGAAATTATCTCTCCTCTTTTACATTCAAGCAATATTTTGTATCATGAATATAAATTCCATTACAATTGTTGGGACATGTATCTATATGACCTCATTACTGTTAATTACATGTAAATATGATTAGGAACCCCTTTCTCTCTCATCAACCATTTTTATGAATTCTTATGTCACGCCGTTACGCTGCCGAAATCGCACCGATTTTCTAAGCCAATGCCATTGTGTAGTGAATACCATGCCCATTTCTCCATCAAGGGTATTCACATTTATGAACTTTTAATTATTGATTAAAAAGTTTCATGTATTAATTCCACATTCCTTTATCGTGGAATAAATGATTATGTTTTATGAATCCATGTTTTATGATCCATGTGGCACACTTATGCATGAAGTGAAATGTTTAAGAAGGGTGCGCCCTTATAGTGCTCCAATGCATTGGGTAAAGTATAGTATCATGATACATCATGTGCAATGAGTGTTGACTTATGCTAATTCAAGTGCAACGAGGGTTTACTCGTGCTTCATGTGCAATGATGATTTACTCATGCTCTATGTGCAATGAGCCTTGGCTCATGCTAATTCCATGTTAAGAGTTGTTGCCACATTTCCATGTTATGATTATCATGCTTTATCATGCCTTTATGTTCATGTTTCTTTTATGCTCTATTGATATTCCTATTGTCTAACATGTATTGTACTCCTCATGTTATTCCATGTGTACTCCCTTACTGGGCTTTATAGCTCACCCTTTTCTTATGCATGTCCTCAGGTTATCCCATGCAATGCTAAGTACGAGGGAATATAGTGGTCATGTAAAGGAAGTTTTCAATAAAGATGTTGTATTTTATGTTTTAAGTTTTTATGTAATGATCCTAAGACCCAAAGACACTAAACCTCTCGATCTTCTTTGTTGTATCAAGTGATGTTTTATGTAATAAACCATGTTTAAGTTTGTAATAAAAGCAGGGTTGTCATAGTTGGTATCAGAGGATAGGTTTAGTTATTTTTGGGATTAGGAAACCCTAGTAAATCCTTAGATACTAGACTAAGTATAATAAACATCCCTAAGTTTTGGTAAGTACTGGGTAAGTGGTTTATCAAACAAATACATCCATGTCTGGATACGAGCAGATAGAGGTGGCTCTGGCACAGATGTATCCTAGGGGTAAAACCCGAAAACACCGCTTTGAGCTGGACTCGAACGAGAACTGGTGCACGACAATGGGTCTTGCTGTACTCTTGGTTACGACACTCCCGGGGGATATGTTTTGATAAATTCACAAGCTTAGTATGAACCCTTATTAAGGGAATTAAAAAAATTCCCCTAAGAATATATGTTAGAAATTAGATCATGAAAAGCCTAGATTGAAGCCTATAGACTCATGAGTAAGGAAATAAAAGTTTATTTATAAGTCATCAACTTTTTTATTTGGATTACCCTTTATGTGTTACCCCTAATATTCCTTTTATTCCAGCCAATGGCCGGTAATAGGAGGAATCAGGCTAACAACCGATGTGAGGATCAGTGTGATGACTGTACTAATGAGATGCCCAATCCAATGGGAGCGGGAATCGAGAACTTTGTCACACTTCTCTCTCAGCTAACTCAAGCATTGAATAGAAACACGGGTCAAGAGGAACATCCATACCCCCCTAAGAAGGAACAAGCCTCTATCGAGAGCTTCATGAGGCAAAGGCCTCTTACTTTTAGTGGATCATCCGATCCCACGATCGCTGAACAATGGATCAACTCCATTGGAAAGATCTTCTCGATCCTTCAATGTTCTGAACAAGAGAAGGTTCTCCTAGCTGCTTATCGTATGGAGGGTGAACCTGATCAATGGTGGAAGTTGATCAAAAATACGAAGCCTGAGGAGGAGATCGAGGTGTTGGAATGGAAGGATTTCCGGAAGATGTTTTTCGATAAATATTTTCCGTGCACCCTCCATCTTAAGATGGAAAGGTACTTCCTTTCCCTCAAGCAAAAAGATGAATAATCTGTTGGAGCGTACGAGGAAAACTTCACAAGGCTTGCATGATACGCTTCCGGCTTTGTCGTTACCCCCGAATGCAAGGTTGACCGCTTCTTTGGTGGGCTGAAGCCTAGCCTTTGGAAAGCATTAGCGATCTGTGACTTCGACAGCTATGAGGAGATTGTCTGACGTGCCCTCAAGGTCGAAATGGAGATTGGGGAATCACATGGGTATCATGGGGACAAGAATCGTTAGGTGGACTTCAATGATGGTGGTCCGATGGACAAATCCAATGGTGCTAAGAAGATCCAGCACCCCACTTTCCAAAAGTGCGGAAAGAAGCACCCTGGAAATTGCCTTAAGGGGACGAGAAAATGATTCAGGTGTAGAAGAGAAGGGCACCTAGCTGTTAACTGTCGGCAAGAAAGACCCACGACAGCGACAGAGGAGAGGAATGCTCCGTTCGAACCTCAACGCGTTGTTCAATGCTACAAATTCAATGAACTGGGTCATTTTTCTAATCAGTGCCCTAATCCAAGGGTTTTCGGAGACAACCAACAACCTCCAAGGTAGAAAGGAAGAGCTTTTTCCATCACTTCTGCCGAAGTGAACCCTGACAATGAAGTGGTGATAGGTACGCTAGTTATTCATTCAATAATAGCGAACATACTTTTTGATTCAGGTTCTACGCATTATTTTATATCTCGAAAGTTTAGTAGAACAATCTCATCACCACCACAAATCATGGAAGTGAAGATGTCAGTGAGTACAAAAAATGGGGCAATCATTTCATCCCATGAATATAAGTCCTCCCCTGTTATAATCTGTGAATTGAATTTCCCGGCAAACCTCGTCATACTCCCTCTGGTGGAATTTGATGCAATTCTTGGCATGGATTGTATTTCCTTATATAGAGCCAACACAAATTGTTGGGAGAGGGAAATCACACTCCATATGGAGAATTGACCCTCGATTCTTTACAAGTGTCAGGAGGAAGATGAATCTCCTTTAGCTCCATCATCTCAAGAATGGATATTACTACCTTATGAGAACGCATATCTGGATTAGATGATTGAGTCCAAGGAAGAAACCATCCTTGAAGAAATGCCTATTGTGAGGGAATTCGCTGAAGTGTTTCCCGAGGAACTGCCTGGTCTTCCTCCAAGAAGATATGTTGAGTTATCAATTGAACTTATACCTGGGGCGCTAACAATATCCAAGAATCCATATAGAATGGCTGTTGTTGAGCTTGAAGAGCTGGAGAAACAACTATAGGAGAATCTGGATAAAGGGTTTATACACCCAAGTACTTCACCATGGGGTGCACCGGTCCTCTTCGTCAAGAAGAAGGATGGGTCAATGCGGCTTTGCATTGATTATCGAGAACTTAACAAAATCACGATAAAGAACAAGTATCCTATCCCAAGAATCGATGACTTGTTCAATTAGCTGCATGGAGCACAATACTTATCCAAGGTGGATTTGCAGTCGGGATATTATCAAGTAAGGGTGAAGAAGGAAGATGTCCCCAAGACTGCTTTTTGTACAAGATACGGGCACTATGAATTCATAGTAATTCCTTTCGGACTCACCAATGCTCCAGAAATATTCATGGACTTGATGAATAGAGTCTTTAGAGATTACCTTGACAAATTTGTGGTAGTCTTTATAGATGATATTCTAATATACTCCAAAACCAAGGAGGATCATGAGGAGCATTTACAAACTGTACTAGAGACTTTGCACAAGGAGAAGCTCTATGCAAAGTACAACAAGTGTGAGTTCTAGTTGAAGGAGGTCTCATTCTTGGGCCATATCATCACAAGAAATGGGATATCTATGGACCCCTCCAAAACAGATGCAATTGAGGGTTGGCCGAGTCCAACATCGGTAACGGATATCCGTAGCTTCTTGGGGTTTGCTGGATATTATCGACGATTTGTGAGGAATTTATCACGATTGTCCAACCCTCTTACCAAGATAACTCGAAAAGGAGTAAAGTTTGCTTGGAGTGATGAATGTGAAGAAAGCTTCAAGGAGTTGAAAAGAAGGCTTATCACTGCGCCCGTGCTCACTTTACCCACAAGTGGGGAACTTTTTGTGGTATTCAGTGATGCTTCGAAGAAGGGCTTAGGCTGTGTGCTGATGCAGAATGATAAAGTGATATCCTATGCCTCAAGGCAGTTAAAAATCCATGAGCGAAACTATCCAACACATGATCTGGAGTTGGCGGCGGTGATCTTTGCCTTAAAAATCTGGCGGCATTACCTCTATGGAGAGAAATGTGAGATATATACTGACCACAAGAGCCTTAAATATATATTCACACATAAAGAGATTAATATGAGCCATAGAATATGGATAGAGCTCATCAAGGATTATGATTGTTCAATACATTACCACCCTGATAAAGCGAACAAGGTGGAAGACGCCCTAAGTAGAAAGGACCCAGCAATTCTATCAATGATGAGAATTGAGAAGGATCCAATCTTCTTAGACTTGATGAAGATGGACATGGGAATTATAAATAAGGGAACATCATCAATCCTTTCACAAATGATTTCTCAACCATATCTTTTGGAAAGGTTAAAGGATGCTCAAAAGGATGATGTGGGAATTCAAGAAAAAGTGGAAGCTATCAAAAAGGGTAAATCCTCGGATTTTAATGTTAATGAAGAAGGAATTGTGTGGTTTTGGAAAAGACTATGTGTTCCATAAAGTCCAGAGCTGAAGAAGGAACTTTTGGATGATGCACATAGTTCAAATTTCTCTATTCACCCAGGGAGCACAAAGATGTATCGAGATCTCTGAGAAAACTTTTGGTGGGATAATATGAAGAAGGAGATCACTGAATATACATCAAAGTGCCTAGTGTGTCAGCAAGTGAAGGCAGAGAGGCAGAAGTCTAAGGGGATGATGCAACCATTTCCCATACCAAAATGGAAATGGGAAAACATCCCCATGGACTTTGTCACCAGACTTCCAAGGACATCCAAAGGCAACAATGCAATCTGGGTTGTTGTGGATCGTCTTACAAAGACTGAACACTTCATTACTATTCGGGAGGATTTCTCTTTGGATCAACTGGAAAAGATATATATCAGGGAAGTGGTAAGGTTTCATGGAGTACCACTATCTATTGTGTCTGACCGAGATCCAAGATTCACCTCTAAGTTTTGGAAGAGTCTTCAACATGCTCTGAATACTGAACTGAACTTCAGTATGGCCTATCATCCTTAAACTGGTGGCCAATCCGAGTGGACTATCCAAACACTTGAGGATATGTTGAGAGCGTACTCAATGGACTTTAAAGGAGGATGGGATCGACATCTTCCTCTAGTTGAGTTCTCTTATAATAACAGTTTCCACTCAAGCATCCAAATGGCACCATATGAAGCCCTGTATGGGAAAAGGTGCAGAACACCGACATGTTGGGATGAGGTTGGTGAACGTAAGATGATTGGACCAGAAATGGTCGAGGAAATGGTGGAGAAGATAAAAACCATTCAGCAGCATATCAAGGCAGCTCAGAGTCGACAAAAGAGTTATGAAGATAATCGTCAATGAGACCTTGAGTTTAAAGTTGGAGACATGGTGTTTCTATGCATATCTCCATGGAAGAAGGTCATGAGGTTTGGAAGGAAAGGGAATTTAAGTCCAAGGTACATCGTCCCCTTCGAGATTCTTGATCGTATCGGGGCTGTGGCCTATCGACTAGCACTTCCACCTGCCATGGCCAAAGTACATGATGTCTTTCATGTATCCCTCTTAAGGAAGTACATACCGAACCCTTCACATGTACTCTCTTCTAAGGTGGTACAATTGGAAGATGATCTTTCTTATGAGGAGAAACCAGTGAAGATCTTATATCATAGAGAAAAATTTCTACGAAATAAGACAATGCCCCTCGTCAAGGTGTTGTGGAGAAACCACAAGTTTGAAGAAGCAACTTGGGAATCGGAGGAAGTGATGAAGTTGAGTTACCCACATCTATTTTAGTGTGGGAAAAGGAAAATTTCGAGGGAGAAATTTCTTAAGGGGAGAATATTGTAACGACCCAAAGTTTCATTAATGGAAATCCCTCTTGATATAATTAAATGTATCTTTATGTTTATATAAAATGTTAAATTCTTTGGTTTTATGATAATAATTTTGACCGTTGCTAATATAGCCGTTGAACAGTGATCACATAAATATAGGACTTTAACAAATCCAATTTACTCAGACAAAGGAAGTGATGACCTCATCCGGTAGATTTTCCCCATACAAAGCCCATTTGTCGGAGCTCGAAAAAGAGGTGGCGTCTTTGGGCTTCGCCCTTGACCAAGACCAAGCTGAGCTTCATATTTTCAAGCTCGAATGTGACCGTCTATGGGAAAAGTGGAAGTTGATTGAAATTACCACTCGAGCGATGTTATCCGAGCCACCCCAAGAGTCTATCACCATCGAACACCTTACCCTTAGGTCTTATGTGGCTGTTTTAAGGGGTTATGTAACAAATAAGTAGTACTATGTTCATGTACATTATTTTTGTATATAATAATAAATATAAATTCTAGTCATTTTTGATACATTGTAAATAGTTTTTAAAGTACAAATGGTGTTTTTACTCATTATTTAATTAAGAATTCTATTTTATTAAATTAAGGGATTTTTGAATTAAATTATATTTTAATAAAATAATATTATTAATATTAAATTAATTTTTGTTAAATATAAATGATCTTATAATTTTATGAATGCAATTATAATTTTTATTAAGGTTTGAAAACCATTTCTGTCAAAACCCGTGAATTTTCGATAAATGTCGGTTTTTATTTTAAAAGTGAAAATTAACATATTTAAAAAATTATTTATATAAAATAAATGTTATTTTTGGAATCAGGACATCGAAATTATCCAACGGTTAATTTTTCATAATTTTCTGAGACAACCAAATATTTGGGTAAAAATTAAATACCGTTTAAATATATAATGTGTTTTATGACATCATAATGACCCAATAGTGATGTAATAAAATACTATAATATTTATTTTCGGCCAATATATGTTTTACCATTAAAATAAAGTGATTTTGGGTTTGTTTGAATTATTTTTCAAAGCATTAATGGACCCCTCAAGACTTATTCAACACTTTCCCTTTTTATATTAATTTCCATGGGAGTGTGACTCACCTCCACATAAGTAACCTTATTATTTTAAGAAGTTCAGACTTTGGCCTTATAAAATAATTTTTTCCTCTTCCCTTTTCCAAAAAACATGTGAAAAAACCATGTGATGGTTTGTGGTTTGGATTAATTTAATATAAGGGGTCCCAAACCTAAATAATAAACAATTCCCTCACCTTTCCTATATAAACCCACCCAAGCTCCCACTTCCTCCCCACTCAAAGCACTTGGATTTCGTCCAACCTCTGAACTACTCTCTCTAGAATCCTCCCAAGGTTCCCTAAGCTCCCAATAAGCCTCTCACAAGCCTCTCTCTAGCCTTTGGAAGCACACTTCCAAGTAAGGGTTTTTTCTTCTTTTCTCATTTTTGTCCAATTTTCTTTAAGTTGTTTGACTTTTAATTTCAATTATGAATGTTGGGGTATGGTTTTTCACCTACCTCATACTACCATATTTATGTTTGAATGACGGGAGACCCCTTTCTCTCTCATTAAATGCCTCCCATGTACACCCGTTACTATGCCGAAATTCCGAAAGGAACTTCTCTCTCCTCTTTTACATTCAAGAAATATTTTGTATCATGAATCTAAATTCCATTACAATTGTTGGGACATGTATCTATATGACCTCCTTAATGTCCATTACATGTAAATAGGATGAGGAACCCCTTTTTCTCTCATCAACCATTTTTATGAATTCTTATGTCACGCCGTTACGCTGCCGAAATCACACCAATTTTATAAGCCAATGCCATTGTGTATTGAATACCATGCCCATTTATCCATCAAGGGTATTCACCTTTACGAACCTTTAATTATTGATTAAAAAGTTTCATGTATGAATACCACATTCCTTTATCGTGTAATAAATGATTATGTTTTATTAATCCATGTTTTATGATCCATGTGGCACACTTATGCCTGAAATGAAATGTTTAAGAAGGGTGCACCCTTATAGCTCTCCAATGCATTGGGTAAAGTATAGTATCATGATACGTCATGTGAAATGAGTGTTGACTCATGATAATTCAAGTGCAACGAGGTTTTACTCGTGATTCACGTGCAATGAGGATTTACTCATGCTCTATGTGCAATGAGCCTTGGCTCATGCTAAATCTATGTTAAGAGTTGTTGCCACATTTCCATGTTATGATTATCATGCTTTATCATGACTTTATGTTCATGTTTCTTTTATGCTCTATTGATATTCCTATTGTCTAATATGTATTGTACTCCTCATGTTATTCCATGTGTACTCCCTTACTGGGCTTTATAGCTCACCCTTTTCTTATGCATGTCCTCAGGTTATCCCATGCAATGCTAAGTACGAGGGAATATAGTGGTCATGTAAAGGAAGTTTTCAATAAAGATGTTGTATTTCATGTGTTTAAGTTTTTATGTAATGATCCTAATCCCCAAAGACACTAAACCTCTCGATCTTCTTTGTTGTATCAAGTGAAGTTTTATGTAATAAATCATGTTTAAATTTGTAATAAAAGCAGGGTTGTCATAATAAAACTCTAAAACCATCTTAGAATAATAAAGATCAAAGTCTTTGTCTGGATTATGAATGCAAATAGATTCCCGTCCTTGAAACAAAATTATCCTTTTAAGAGATTAATCTATCTTATCAAACTAGGATATTTAAATTATAATTTTATAGTAAATGTATCACTTTGCATAATCATATTTTGTTTCCATCATAAGGGGAACTGAGACCGGTGATCAGACGAAAATGAAAATAATTAGACTGAAAAATTTGAAGGGTGCAGTATCTTAGGATAAAAAATAATTGATTGTCAATAAGATACATGGGTAGTCCCACCCTTATATAGGCATCAGTATCAAGGTTTTAGTTTCCATAATGAAACTAATAGTTGAGATTAAAACACTTTTTGATATGATATGTGAGATTTGTCTAAAGAAGGTTTTAAAATTTTATTTGAAATTTGAAAATTTTATAAATTTTATCGGATTGAAAATAATTCATATTAATAAAACTTTTAAAATTTTGAAAAGAAAATAAATATTTTTATTAAAAATAAAAGTATAGAAACAAAAAAAATCATAAATTAAAGTAATGGAATAGTTAAAAAAACTAAAAGAATATAAGAGTACCTTTCGAAGTCGAAAGCTTCATTGGTATAGTTAACCATTTATTCTTAGTTTTTTTTATAATAAACATATTATGATAGTTTTTTTAATAAAGTCTAACTATTATATTTTTTTAAGAAAACATTAATATGATAGTTTTATAAAAATAAAATGAATATAAAAGTTTTTATAATAAAAAATTATTATGGTAGTTTAAAAAAGAAAAATGAATATGATAGTTTTTTAATTTTGAAAAAGTGTTTTAAAATTTTTAAACCTATAAATTTTATAAAAAATTATGAGTCTATAAATCTATTTTATAATTCTGACATCAATTTTTTTTATAAATAATTTGAGTATGTAAAACTCATTATGATAAAATTTCTAGAAAAACCAAAAATTTAGAAAACTAAAACTTTTAAGAATAACTACATGTTTTTAAAAAAAACATATATACCCTACCTATGAAAAGGAGTAATTTAATGTAAGTAAATGGGTAAAAATGAAGTAGATATGAACAATCACTTAATATTGATCATTTATAGATTATGTTTAATGTATTGAAATCTATCAGAACTAATGGGGTATTTTAAAAATTTTATCAATTTTTTCTTGTATTCTGATGAATTTTAAAATTACGTCTATTTTGAGTGTCTGATCCTGAAGGAAATGGAGTCATATATTTATATTCATAGCACACGAGTGATGTGTTGGGATTTTAATTAAATAAATTGAATTTTTGTTATAAAAAATTATATGATTTTTAGTAAAACTCCTTCTATAGTCTGTGAGTGTGTGTTGCATCCACAATACTTGAGCACAAAAACTTCCAATTGTCACATATTAGCTTCAGTAGTGGGAAGTTCTAATGAGTGTTGTTTCTTAAATGACCAGAAAACTAAAGAATATCCTAAGAAATGAAAAGTTCTAGATGTAATGTTTCTATCCATTCTACATCCACCAAAGGCATAATTTGGATTTTTTTTTCCAAAAGAGTAGTAAAGGCCTAAATCTATAGTTCCCTTAAGCTAATGAAAAATTCATTTTATATATTTAGGATGAGATTATTTTGTATTGTCTTGATATCTTTAACATGAGAATACTAAAAACATTAAATCTGGATGACTAGCTATTAAGTAAAGTAAACTTCCTATCATACGTCTAAAAATATTTAGATCAACTGGTTACCCAGCCTCATCAAAATCTAAAGTAGTGGATGTACCAATAGGAGTACTAATAATTTTAGTGTTTTAATATCCAAATTTCTTAAGAATATATTTTATATAATTATGTTGAGATATAAAAGTTTCTTTTTATTTTTATAAGATTTTAAAACCTAGAAAATATGTTAACTCACCCATCATACTCATTTAAAACTCAAAATTCATAAGATACGTAAAGGAATATGTTAAATATTTTTGTTTTGAACCAAATATAATTTCATTGACATAAATTTCTACAATCATAATGTTTTTATTTAACTATTTTATAAAAAATTTGGATCCACTACTCCCAAATTGTTTATAACAAAAATTCAGTTAACCTATCATACTGATCTATAGGGGATTGTTTATGCACATATAAATCTTTGGTACGTTTATAAACATATTATAGATGTTTTTTATTTTAAAAAATAGGGGGTTGTTCTACATAAACTTCCTCTTGGACATATCTATTATGAAAATCACATTTAATATCTATTTGAAATAGTTTAAAATTAAATAATGATGTAAAGGCTAGAAGTATTTGAATAGCTTCAAGTTTTGCTACCAGATCATAAGTTTCTTCACAATATATTCCCTATTGTTGGTTATATCCCTTAGCAACCTGACTATATTTATTTCTAACTATTATTACATTTTCATCACATTTATTCTAAAAACCCATTTTACTCCAATTATATAAGTTTCTATAAGTCATTCAAATAATGCATAGAATTTATTCCTTTCAAACTCAATGAGTTCATCTTGGATTTCCTTAACCTAATACTCATAACCTAAGGCCTTATCATGATACTTAGGTTCAAATTGGGATAAGAAATCTAGATTTTAAATCTCATTTTTAAGGAACTTATAGTCCTAACTGATTGGTCTACACCACCAATTATACTTTAACTTGGATGATTCCTAAGAAAAAATTGATTTATTGGGTTTTCAAAAGTATATTATTCAATAATTGGTAGAAAATATTCTTGAGAAATAACTTCAAAAATTTATTATTGAGTTATTTTCTTATGATAAGAACTTTATAAGAATGATTTAAAATCAGTTTTAGAAATAACATCCTAGGATGTAGATTGAGGTTGTTTGAAAACAAATGGATCGATTTCATGAAACTTAATATGCACTGTTTCCTCAATAGTACAAGAGATTTTATTAAAAACTCTATAATCCTTATAAGTAGTGAGAAACCTAAAAATATTCCACCAACTGTTTTGGGTGAAAATTTATAAATATTATCTTTAGTATTTAGGATGAAAACTTTTCATCCAAAAACTTTGAAGTAATAAACTTTTGGTTTTCTTTTTGTCCAAAAATCATAAATAGTTTTATTAATAAAAGGCCTAATTAAAACTTGATTTATAGTATAGTAGGTAGTACTAACCACTTAAGCCTAAAAATATTTAGCAACTGAGTATTCAATCAATATGGTTCTAGTTATTTCTTAAATAATTCTATTTATTCTTTAAACTACACCATTTTTTAGGGAGTTTTAGGTGAGGAAATTTTATGTTCAATAACTTTCTTACTATAAATATTTTCAAAATTAGAATTTACAAATTCTCCACCATGATCACTATAAATATTTATCAAGGATAGGTTTTTCTCATTTTTTACATTGTCTATAAAAGTTTTAAAATAACTAAAGGATTAATTTTTTCTTGATATAAAATAGACCCATTTATATATAGTATAATCATCAACTAAGAGATATACATACTATTTTCCACCAATAATTATAGTTTTTTAGGACCAAATAAATCCATATGCACTAACTGTAAATCATCAGAAGTTTATACTTCACTAATAGATTTAAAACTTGACTTATATTGCTTATTATATTGACAAGGGTCACATACATTTGAAGTATGAAACCTAAGTTCCGGTAGATCCTTAACAAGTCATTACTTATTCAATTTAAATAAGGTTCTTAGGTTACAATGTTTTAACCTTCTATTCTATAACCAAGATTGATCTTCAATTTCACTAGGGTAAGTTAAGCCTTGGATCCTAAGGTCCACTGACTGTGTTTTCATGAAATGTAATATTGATTATGAATTTAAGGTTGATTTATGTTATAAGTCAGACCCTAGGTCATATCTCAAGGAGTGTTGATAGGTTTAAAGTATTCATTTTTAATAAAAAGTACTAAAAGGGGGGTGGGGGTGATTTTGAAAACAGTTTTAAGAAAATAACTTTACTTAAAGAGCTTAATAATTGACAAACCAAGTGGAATTTGAAAAATATTATATAAAGGGTTAATTGTGATTTCAATACAAAAATTTCAAGTTCATTGTTCTTAGATATTAATTTAGGTTCGGAATAATTATTTGGTAGGAATTAATTGGAATCCCGATTAATTCCTAAGCCTTTATTTCATTGCTTGAAGAACCATATCTTGACATAAAAATAATATTGAAAAGGTCCAGAACTTATGCAAGGAATAAAATATTCCAAATCAGATTTAAATATCAAGAAAGTGGGTATAAAAATTATTATTTTGTTGTCCAATTGGAACAACACAAGTCACACACTCAAAACCTCACACCGATCAGTTAGAAATTAAGTGCATAACATTAACATGCATAAAAAAGAATTCAAAAATAAAATCATGAAATATGTATGTAATTAAATGTTTAAAAAAAAATTACTCAAAATTAGTATCTAATAGACTCTCTTTAACTCTCTTGACATGTGTGTAGCTTCCTCATAATGAACACCCACCGTTTATCCCGACATCGAGAGGAGGAGGAAGCTCGGGTGGAACTCCTTCTTCATTATTGATCTTCCTATGAGGATAGGGACTTCCATAACTTATATAATAAGAAGAGGAATTATATAGGAATCCAAAATTTCAGATATTTTCTTCTAGTTCGAACTTGAAAATGAGGATCCCAAGGTTCCATTTTATAGGCAAAGTGGAAGGTAGTTTTGGGAACATAGATTTCTTAAAACCACTTATCCCATGGGTTTATATGGGTAGACAAACTTATATAGCTTTAGAAAAAACTAAAGTTTTGTTTCCATACATATTTAATATCTCAAACGAAATTTTTGATTCATTTGGAAACCTAAATCTTGAGATATGGATTGATCACAACACACTACTTTTGACTTCATGAAGATTCAGTGTGTTAGACAGATCAGTCCGGATGGGCCAACATATAGATGAATGAGACTTGGGTTTCTTCATATGAAATTTATACCCTTAAATTTTTGGATAGAAAAAAATATCATCCAATTTGGATGAATGATTTAGTAGAAGTGTTCAGTTGAGTCCACTGGTGTGCTTGGATCCTACGCAGTTCGACCCATTTTTCTTGAACATCGTCATGGGACCTCCAAATCACCACCACCTACAATGTAATTATCAAAACAAGTAACATTTCCCTTTTTAATAGTGATAAATGAAAAATAATTTAATCAAACAAGAATTGAAATTTTTTATTATATTTGAAATTTATAATACAAATTAAGTTTAATACAATGGTGTAAGAGTGAAAGAAAAATAGTGAATCACGGTGCGATCACACCCCCACACCTAAACATTTTCACTCCTAGGAAAATTCATATTTCTAAAAGGTATGATTGTAGATATTTAAAACTTTATAAATATTTAATATTCAATGAACATTTAATTCCTAATAGAAATGTGATCAACATAAAAATCACATCAAGAAGTAATTCTTAGTGATAATGGAAAAAGACGTCTAAAAAATTGTATTAGAATGAAATTCCAAGAGATGCATGATACCAATAAAATAAAATAATTCAAAAGTTAATAATGTAATTAATTATCCATGTGTGTGTGTGACAACCATTTCATGCTATTCTTTACACTTTATATCGAGTAAATATAAGTTATTTTAAATATTTTCTACTTACATGATTCTTTCCAGCAAACCTACTCTTCATCCTTCACAATATAATTTCAAGACCACTCACTTAAGTATTCCCATAAGTAAAACTATAATCTCCCGACCTATATATCTCTATATATTTTACATTTCATCACTCCCCTCATTTTGTTCAAAAGTTTCACTTTGAAAAATCTCACACTCTTCTCTCAACCCAAGTTTGATCTCCCTGTGACACTAATTGTAATAGTTAAAACAAGATAAAAAGTCAAGGAAGGGTGGTTTTTGACCTGGCCAAGACACAACCCATTTTTTAGGACATACAATAATTGGATAACAAGTACACATGCATAGGTCAGTCTGGTACAATAATGAAATATATCAGATAAGAAATGAACGTATGGAAAAATTATTTTGGAAAGTAGAGAAAAATAAACATAACTTATATTTACCTTATATTAAATAATATATTTTTACACTTCATGGTTTGGTGAAAATATGTGTGGAGATATTAAGTGAAACAATTTTCTCTTAAACTATTAACACAAAAGGGAACATTCTTCTCAAAGGTTTCAAAATGATACAACCATTTATATCATCAAAACAACCAAATTTCAAGAGAAATTCACACCACAGTATTAAATTCTGGATAAAATTCACATTTCATTAGAAATTTTCTTTTTTAATGTAAAAAAAATGAAATAGATAAATTACTCATTTATTTTCAATAACTTCTCTAATTAAGCAGGCATACAAAAATTAAACTTCCAACACAAAAGTGAGGGGGGAGGGGGAGGGGGGAATAAAATGACAATACAATCCAAAAATAGAAAAAGAAGAAAGATTATGAAAATTACTAACCAACCCAGGAATATACCCACCCCCACTCCTAAACTATAAAATTTCCTCATTGTAATAAAAGAAAATGTGGGAAGGAGGGATAAAACCTAGTAGTTTCATTCATAGACTGCATCTTGAACTTGGAGTTCCTCTATCGGGGACTCTGGAATGGCTTTGTGGAAGTGCTTTAGCCACTACCCACTAATAGTGAAGGTTTGCTTAGTTTATTCATTTTGAACCTGAAAAACACCAAATAGAGAAACACTAGTAATAGTGTATGGGCCAAACCAGAAGGAACAAATATTAACGAGATGAAACTTTAGCCTTGTATTTTAAAGGAGTACCTTCTGCCCAATGTGAAACTGAAGATGAAGGATGAGGCGATCATGGGAATCCTTGGTTTGCTCATTATAAATTTGGGAGTTCTCATATGAATCCCTTCTCATTTCTTCCAGCTTCTGAATATGTACATTCCTTTGAGAACCTGCACTAGAAAGAGTAAAATTTCATTGTTTAATGTCCTATTAGGCTTGGTGATCTATCTCAATAGGGATATGAAAACTCTTTCCAAACACTAGCTGATGTTGTGACATTACAATGGGAGTTTTAAAGGTAGTACGGTAAGCCCATAATGAATCATCGAGTCTAAGATTTCAATATTTTCTATTGGGTTGAACCATTTTCTGAATAATTTATTGTATCTATTTATTCGACACCTCGACTTGACCATTGATCTATGGGTGATAATCAGTAAACACTTGATACCTAACCCCATAACAATGAAAAATAGATTTCATTGTTCTGTTGTAGAAATGAGAACCTTGGTCACTAATGATGAACCTAGGTAATCCAAACCTACAAAAAATTTGGGTTCTCAAAAATTCCACAATAGTATTGGAATAATCAGCCTTTATGGAGCATGCTTATACCCATTTTGACACATAATAAACTACCAGAATAATTTACAAGTTCCCAAATGATTTGGGGAATGGTACCATAAATTCAATTCCCCAAACATAAAAAATTTCATGTAATAGCAAGGGTTTCTGTGGAATTTCATTTCTTTTAGAGACATTTCCCATTCTTTGACAACGAGGACAAGATTTAAAAAAAATCATGGGCATCCCAAAATAATGTTGGCCAAAAGAGACCAGAATCAAGGACCTTGAGAATGGTCCATTGGGGACCAAAGTGTCCCCCACAAGCAAGAGTGTGAAAAAACCTAAGGATAGACTGAAACTCACTATTGAGAACATAATGCCTAAGGAATTTATCACTACATGTGTGCCAAAGTTAGGGGTCATCTCAAATGTACCAATAAGACTCATGTTTTAGATGGTCAACTAGGTTTTTATTGAAATTAGTAGGAATGATATATGATACCAAATAATTTACAATTTCAACATACCAAGAAATAACATCTTGCACTCAGTACAATTACTCATCTAGAAACATATCATTTATGGGAATATTGGGGGATGATTCAATGTCCAAGGATGTATGGATCCTACTGATATGGTCAGCCACCACATTCTCTATTATTTTTTATCCCTAATTTCTAAATTGAATTCTTAAAGGAAGAGCATCCGACGAATGAGATGTGGTTTGACTTTCAGTTTCTTATGGGGATATCAAAGGGATACATAGTCTAAGAACACAATGTCTTTGGAACCTAAAAGATATGACTTGAATTTATCCAAGGAAAACACAATGGAAAGATTTTTTTCTGCTGTGGTGTACTTTTCTTGGGTAGGGTCCAGTGTATGTGAGGTATAAGCAATACCATGTGGATCTTGATTAACCCTTTGTGATAAGACTTCCCCAACTACATAGTTAGATGTGTCAGACATGATTTCAAATAGTAAATACCACCAAGGTTTTTGGATTACTAGGGGTGACATGAGACTCCATTTTAACTTATTAAAATCATCCTCACATTCTTTATCAAAAAAATTATTTTTCTTTTTGGAGAAATCAGGAGAGGTGGAGTTTAATTTTACTAAAGTCAGGAATGAAATGACAGAAAATCCAGTATGACCTAGGAAAGACTGAACATCCCGTACATTTTTGGGGAATGGTATGGAATAAATGACATCCACTTTTGATTTATCTACTTGGATACCATCCCCAGAAATGACACGTCCCAAAACTATACCTTGTCACACCATGAAATGGAATTTCAGATAATTTAATACAAGATTATTTTCAATAAAGCATTATAAGACTGAACCAAGACCACTCAAACATTCATCAAAAGAAGATCCATAAATAGTGAAATCATCAATGAATACTTCCATACAATTCTCCAGGTAATCTGAAAAAATACTAACCATGCATCATTGGAAAGCACCTAGAGTATCTCATAGACCAAATAGCATCCTCCTATATGAAAATGCACCAAAGGGGAAAGTAAAGGTTGTCTTTTATTGATCCTTGGGGGAAATATCGATATGAAAGTATCCAGAATACCTATCAAGAAAATAGTAATGGGACTTTCCTGGAATACTCTCTAGCATTTGGTCAATGAATGGTAAGGGGAAATGGTCATTCCTAGTGTGTTGGTTTAATCGGTGATAGTATATACAGACACACCAACTATTCTACACATGAGATGGAACCAATTCATTATTTTCATTTTTCATTACTATAAGACTATTTTTTTAGGAACCACTTGTACTGGACTGACTCATTGGCTATTAGAGATGGGGTAAATGATTCCAGTACCCAATAATTTTTTTACCTCATTTTTTAAAACATCTATGAGGTTTGGGTTTAGTCTTCATTGTGCATACCTCACTAGTTTAGCCTCATCATTTAAAAATATATGATGTGTACAGATTTATGATCTAATTCTAGGAATATCAACAAGTGTTCATCCCAAAGCCTTTTTATACTCTTTCAACAGTTCAAGTAGTCACAATTCATGCTCTTGAGGGAGTGAACTAGCAATGATGGCAGATATCTTTTTTCCATTATCAATATAGGAATATTTTAAATCTTGAGGTAGTTGTTTTAGTTCCAATTTAAGGGGATTTGGGATTTATGGGAGTGTATGTGAAAGTGAGAGGTCACTAATCTCATATAACTTCTCAATGGTATCATCCTCAGATAAAGAATAATCTTTTACAGGATTATCAATATCATCAATGGTCATGTGATCCTCAGAGTTCAAGAAATAATTAATTAGAAAACATGCATGACATTTTTCTAGACCACTACAATAATAAATGCATGATTCATTACCTAGAATTTCAATCAAGGATGAAAACTTAGAAAGGGGATCAGTGGAAAGAAAATATGTTTTTTTCAGGGGAAGAAAGTACATCAATTGAATTAATGGAGAGAGAGGAATGTTCTTCTAAGGGGTGATTCATGGAATCAAGGATATTGAAGTGGAAAATGTCACCACCAAACTCTATATATAATGTACCATTGTGGATATTAATTATGGTTTTGGTGGTTTTTAGGAAGTACCTCACCAATATAATCGGGGCATGTCCATTCATCCTATCATCTTCCATTTTTAGCACATAAAATTAGTAGGAAAAATTAAAATTTTCACCCTCACAAGAACATCCTCTAGTACACCCGAAGGGTGTGTGATACTCTAGTTTTCTAGTTAAACAAAAATTACTATGGGTTTTTGTTCCCCAGCCTACAATGAAGATTAAATGGAGTGAGGAATCACATTTATAGAATCACCCAAATCAAGCATAACATTAGAAAATGAATAGTCCCCTATGGTGTGTGGAATCAATAATGTTACTAGATCATTTCATTTAGTGTAAAGTGATGGATCTATCAATGCTGAGATGTTTCTCCCTAAGATCCCTTTCTCATCACCTTGAAGTTGCCTTCAGTGTGTATACATCTCCTTCAAAAATGTTTCATATCATTAAATTTGTTTCACAACATCAATTAAATTAATATTAACCCATACTTTTCTGAAAGTTTCCAATATTTCATTATCAAGTTTAGTTTCCATTTTCTTTCTATGTTGGGTAGCACTTTGGGTAAATGGAAGGGGAATGTTTGGGCTAGGTGAATCATCAACAGACACACTCTTTCCTTAGACATGGCTTCTCTTAGGACAAGGTTTTTTAACATTTGGGACATTTTAAATGGTTGGGATGGTGGTTTCCTCAGGAGGGGATGAATCTATTAGAGGGTTCATTTTTATTTCCACTTCTAAGGGTGATGGAACTAACATTTTTCTTATCCCTAGGGTTGAAAAGTGGTTTAGAGGGTAGTTTACTTGACCCATGACTTTGGATTTCCCCCACTGAGTTAGCTAGTTGGCCTAATTGGGTTTTTAGGTCTTTTATGGAAGCTTGGGTGGTTTTTTGGAATTATAGATTATTGGAATCCATTTGTTTCATCATATCTTCTAGGATAGGCTTAGGTTTTGGAGGGGGTGGTTGGAAATGCCCTTTTGGTGGTGGGTAATTCTGGGTGGTGGTGGTGTATGACTACCATGCCCCAGTTGGTTCCATTGTTGTTGAGGTTAGTTTGAATACCCCTTTCCTATAATCTTTATTTTCTTTTTACCTAGGGTTGGATGAATAGTAAAGTTCTTGCCTAAAGGTTTGGTTATAGGGGAAGACTAGAAAGATTGCCTCGCAACTCTCAGAAGTTTCTCTTAGTTGGGGGAATTGATTAGAATAATGGGTGTCAGAAGAACATATTCCATAGTGTATGGAAGTTGGATATTGGGATTTTCCTTAGGAAAGAGAAAGTTATCGAAGAAGGGTACTTACCTCTTCAAACTTCGTGTCCACCTTCTTCTCTAATTCAGTAGTTTACACCTCATGGACACCACGAATGGGAAAAATAGACCTTAAACCATATTTTTGAGTGTTTTGCGCCGTGTTCTCAATTAGGGTCCTTGCAACAATTGAGATTTTATCAACTAGTGCACCACCTGCAGCAACATCAATTATATTTTGATCAATATGAGTTAAACTTTTATAAAAATACTGAATTAAAATTTGATAACTTATTTGGTGGTTTTGGAAACTTGAAAAAAACCTCTTAAATATCTCCCAATATTCATGAAGTGTTTAAACTTGTGATTGTATTATCCCAAAAAATTATTTCCTAATTGTTCATTTTGAGAGTCTGGGAAATATTTTTCAAGAAAAGGCATTTCATATCCACCCAACCTATAATTGGTGAATTAACATAATACAACCAATATTTCATAGTGTCCTCCAATAAAAATAGGACTGCTTTGAGCATTACTTGTTCTTAATTCACATTAGTAGGTTTTAAGGTTAAACACAAATTATGAAATTCTTTTAAGTGATTATGTAGATCTTCTATCACGAGTCCATGGAATCTTTGTAATAAATGAATTAAACCGAATTTAAGTTCAAAATTGGGTGCCACACCTTGTAATTGAATGTATGTGGTTTGGATATCAACATTAGGTGAGTTTAGTTATTTTAATTTTTGATTGCTTACATCCATGTTATACATGTTAATTTAAGTTTTTAATTTGGTTCCAGAAGAAGAGGGGTTTAGAAAAGTCTCAAGTTGTGGTGTGTCCTCCATTAAAGGGTTGTCTTGTGCATCACTGTGTCATTGATATAGGATCCTCTATGGTTTGAGTTCGAAAGAGGGTAAATCTCCCAGAGTAGAACACATAATGTACCAAACCTACTCAATAAATAAACCAGGACACAAAAAGAAATGAAAAGGAATAAGATAAAACAAATAAATATTCACAAAAATTAAAAACAACTTAAAAAAACACGCACTAAAACCAAAGAGATCCTTAACAATGGTGTAACAACCCAATCTTTTATCAACAGATTTCTCCCCTCTTGAAGTAATTTCATAATAACATAAAATTACATTAGGAAACACAATGCTAGATCATGCTTAAATGAACTACTATGTGACCTTTAAACATAAATTTTCCACTTCTGTGATTTGAATTTTGAAAATATGACATACACAATTGCGATTAGTAAGATGTTTGGAGTCCAATAGGGAAAAATTAATTTTTAGTGAATAGAAACATACCCTTATGAATAGTAACATACCCTTATGAATATTAATGTTACCCTTATAAATATTAATATGTCCCTTATGAATATTAAATTGGACAAGTGAATAGGAACCTTAACAATGATAGTATAAATAAAATTTATCCATCCTATAAGTGACAATATGATATAATTATATTATAGTGTTGATATTTTTTGTAAGTCATGAAGATTTCATGATTGATTTAATAATTTAAAAGAAAATTTATTTTCATAAAATGTATTAATAAACTATTATTTTGATGTCTTAAAATTATATGATAATTTTATGAGACCTTAATTAATTTTTCAAAGTGTTAGAAATATAGTTTTAATTTTAAAATTTGTAATTTTAAAGTAAATTATGATTTTAATTAAAAATTAAATTAATCATATTTAGAAAATTATTTTCATAAAATGGAGTTAATTTTTGAATTCTACACATCAAAAAATTGTTAGGGTGATTTTTTGATATTTTTTAGATATACTTGATTTTTAGTGAATAGTAAAATACATTAATTTACCGTATAAATACATTATTATTTAAATTCACTATTCCTAACATCATGAGTGATGTAAGAACCAAAATCTCAAACTCACATGCACTTATTACTATTTTATTCATAATAATCCCCACTATTTTTTGTCTTGTGAAGAAATAATGAATTAATGAATATAATATTTAGAAAACCCCTCTCCCCTTCACTATAAATACCACCCCTCACAACCTCATTTCCAAACAACTCTCAAGACACGTGACTAATAAAAATTCTAATCAAATATCTTATCAAGCTCCTTCCCTACCTCTATAATCCCTTGGTCTTCTCAAAATATCAAATCCTCTCCTCTAAAGAGTCTCTCAAAGGAGATAAAATCAAGAGGTAAATTCCTCTTTCTGATTCTTTTATTTTCTTTCAAGTTCCTTTATTTTATTTTTCTTACCTCAACTACCTTTAACAAAATGGTATGTGTTGACGCTCCTTTCCATCACAGAGTCTAAATAAATGAAAAGGGAAATACCTTAAACAAAGAAGATTCATCCTTTGAACAAATATCAAAAATTGACAAAGGAAGGAAGAATAAGAACATTGCGCAAGGGTCGCACAAGTTCTACAATGGTCGCGCAAGTAGACTTGTGCGCCACCATGGTCGCGCAAGTAAAATTGCGCGCCCTAAGTGATAACCGCCCAGGGTCTTCTCCAGCCTATAAATAGACACTATGGGCCCCCCATTCGAGGAGGAATTTTTCCAGAAACTCATATTTAAGCTCCCGGCACCCTAGTCTGTTATCAAAGCTTCTGAAACACTTCTAAGGTAATTTCTTACCTAGAACAGAAGATATAAAGAGGGGGAGGAAGGCCTAAGTGTTGAAACTCATCAACACTTGTGCGACTGAGTGGCCAACCCTTAAGGGAAATGGCCACACTTGCGCGCCGCCTTACTCCTTCAATAGAACTTGCGCACCCCTCTTCTAGAAGAACCTCAAGATGATTCTAAAGGCTTTAACCAAGAGTCGCTCAAGTATTACCCTACTGGTTAACAATCGCGCAAGTACCCATATGTCGCGCAGGTATACCTGCGCGACTAGGAATTGCGCGCCCACGCAGTACCTGTGCGCCTGCCAGGACTTGCGCGCCCCTGCCTTTTTGGGTGCCCTTCTTTCCCATTTCACCCCTCTTAAGCCATTCCACATCTCCTATTCAAGATTCAGTCATCAATACACTCTTCAAATCCATTTATGGCATGATTTCTTGACTTGAATTCCTTATCTGAAAGGAAATCTGTGGAATAACTCTCAAAACCTAGTGATTTACACATCTTTATGTCACCAAAGATTGAGATTTAATTCATTCAACCTCATCCTTTAATATGAGAGAACTCATTAAACTGGGCCTCCTTTTCAGGAATAAGCCCCAGTTATAATTCTCAAATCTGAGTATCCTCCTTAGGAGTAATCCCCAAGTATAATTCTCTTAACCTGGGCCTCCTTTTTAGGAGTAAGCCCCAGTCCCGTAATTTGGGCATTCTCCTCTGGGGTAATCCCCAAGTCCCGTAATTTTTCAAGTCTCTTAACATGGGCCTCCTTTTTAGGAGTAAGCCCCAGTCTTAATTCCTCTTAACCAGTCCTAATTTACCTTTGATCTGGGATTCCTTCTCAGGAGTAAAAACCCAATCATAAGTCCTCTCCTAATTTGGGCCTCCTTTTCAGGAGTAAGCCCCAAGTTAGAGTATTCAAATCTCCGTGAAGCACATATACCTTTATGTACCCTGTTCCTGGATTTCTTCCCTGAAGTAAATCCAAATCTTCATTTATCTGGGTAGTTATACATACATAAGTCCCGCCTTATTTCTTATGATTGCGTCTTTCATGGCATAATTGTCTGATTTTTACCAATACCTCTTGTTTCTCACACCGAGCATGACTCACGTGAGCTTAGAGTGTAAAAGTAATTATGACATTCTTCTTTGAACCATCAATCATAAAACATCATACTCCCTTACTCGAACTACGTGGGTTCTGATTCCTTTTCTAAACAAAGGATACGTAGGTAGCCCATCTGCAGGTTCGATCCCAACTCTGAAATAATCCATGTCCTTCTGAATGAAAATAAAATTCAAGTGCCCCACTGAGTGGCTTTAAAACTAGCATGGTCATCATAATGACCAAGAGACTTTTACGTATCAAAGGATACCATTGACTAAGAATATATAACAAATACAGATGATTCTCTATTAATGAAGAACCTCAAATACATATAAAAGATTCTCTAAATTTCCTACATATTGATCATTGATTGTCAGATCTAAAGGAAAGCTCATTTTATACTTGGTAATGTAATAAGGATTCACGAACATAACTTAAATCTATAAAGAGAGTCTCTGAGTAGACAATAATTCCCCTAAAAAAGGTGTGATGAGTCCAACCTCCCATCCTCTCGACCAATGAAAATTCCTAAGACTCATCAGTCCACAAACTAATGAGCACCTACCTTTGGAAAGTAGGTCTAAATGGATGTGGAATCATTGGATGTTTATGGTTCTATGAACAAACCCATTAGAAACTGATCATAATGTTTAAACCTCCCATCAAGGAGGTCATCCCCAAATTCTGAGGGAAATAAAAAATGGTGAAAGCGACGTGAATCCTTTACCAAGTTAAAATGATTTTTTACCTATTTGTTAGGTCCCTATTTAAAACTCAATGAGAGGGCCAACAAAAACAATCATTGACATATGTGCTCATCCAAAATATGTAGTGGCTGAATTTATCTTGATTACGTCTGTTATATCAAATAGGTACTATTTTCCAAGATCTTATGCATTTCCAAAATGGCTTCTCTCAAGTTCACACATGTGAATACTGCTACTGCAAATGCCACTGCTGCTACTCCTGCTGGATCGTCGTCCGCTCTAAGGATAACATCACCTACTCAGCGTCTTCAATGCTGGGTATCAAATGAGCTGGTTAAGGAGTACCGTCAACACGTTACCATCCCAACTCTGGAGGCTTCCTGACAATCCCTCCAAGTGAACAACTCACATCGGTTGTCCGTACAACGACGACCAGTGATCAAGAAGTAGGCGGTGCTGACTACCGTCTCCGATCGTTTCGGGTCGTTATCCCCGGAACGCAATCACCATTCACTCCCATATTTTGGGGAGGTGAATGAGCAGGTCCCTCAGGGCCTTAATTCAAAGAAGCAGGAGTCCTTCCTGAGGGCTCCTATCAACAATCGCCGCCAAACTCGTGTGACAATGCACCCTTGACATGATGAGGGTATCGACTCCAGGAGTTCAGCTCAGGTTCCTCGAACCCAAGCAGGAAAGACGAACCGCCAGAGGTAGAATCCGGTCAACAGTGAGTAGGTTCTCATCTCTGCCATCTCTGGAGAAGTCCACCAACCTAACTTGGTGGCAAGCAATGAGCAAGCACACACACCTGCCTATTTTAATTCCGCTGTCCAGCAGACTCGTCTGGCAGCATCACGCCAATCCCGCCAGGAAATTCCGGCGGAGTACTATAGGCAGGAACATACACCTATTTATACATCATCATCTAGTCAGTAGACTTTTCTGACTACATATGATGGATCTCGTCAACTATGTTCGGCGAAGTGCAATCAGCAGGCACATACACCTGCTCGTATTGATCAAGCCTACCAACAGTCTCTCTTAGTAGAATTCGGAGAAGTTAGTCGAAAATCCCTGACAACAAATAGGAGGCAGACTCAACTCTCTGCCCCCACACTTGAGTACTGTCAGGATTCACTGACAGAAAAATGAGGACAGGAGCAGGCACATACACCTACTCCAAGCCTGGAATGGACGTATATCCCCGTTCCGGCAGCGGAAGTCACCAAGCATATTCTATCAATGGTGAAAGAGCAGAAGAAAATCCATGCTCATATTCTGGATGCCTTCCAGGATATTATAACATCTTCAGCAGTATCTCAGGGAAAGACACATAAATCTATCCCTACCAGTGGAGTGACACATCAACAATTTACTCCGAAACAGACACACACATCTGTTCCAGTCCAAGAGGGTTGTGGGGCATACTCCCCCATATCATACAGATAACCAATTCAGGCACATACACCTGATTTTAGTGGAGATCGTCAGCCTAACCTGGCCATCTTTCCTAAAGACACATACACCTGCTTTAAGCAGTCACTTTCGTCAACAAGTGGTTTCCAAGGCGAGTAAGAAGGCGTCTAAGAAAAAGACCTGCCCAGTACAGTCAGGAGATCAAGAGCCAATCTGTAACAAGGCCTTGCTCGATGCTAGAGTTCTTGAAGCCCTCAGACAGTTATCTGTTGGAATTCAATATTCTACTCCCTCATTTCCTAATAGTGGGAACATTAATTCCGAAGGTCTTCAACAAACACTTCCTCATGAAGGCTTGCTTCATGACAATTCAGCCGATCTTGAAGTTTCATCTTCAGATGAGAGCCACAAGAACCCTCTGTGTGGTCAGAAGGACAAGGATCAAGAGATCTCATCTTTTTCTGTAACCCACCATGGTGGTCCTCCTCATGATAATGAATTTCGCTGTGAAAGTCCTCTTCGCAGTAGTGATGCACATTGCCCAGAAAATTCTCCAGTGGACAATGTAGTGCCGAGAAAGCCCTCTTATCTCGAGGCACTTGAAAATGTGAAACCAATCATGTTTGATGCTTCATTGCTAGCAAGTGAAATACTTTCTCAATCAAAAGATAGCCCAGGGTGTAGGTCATTCTCCGAACCACCCCTAAGTCATGCATCTTCTAGTTTGATCAATGATTTCTCTACCAATCCTGTTGGATCCAATGAAGAAACAAGGAAACACCAAATCTGGTCAAATCAGGTAGAATAATCTTCATCAAATGATAAAGAGGAAATGATGAACATGAGAAAACAACTGAAAAAAGGTGAAGTGCTAATCATGTTTTGGCCTTTGGATGATTCTCAGTATGACATTCCAGAAATGTTGATGGAAGATGGAATTCATGATATTCGTCTCAACATATGGAAAAATCTTTGTCAGTTGAAAAATAAATTATTATAATATTATGAATATGAAAATAATATTAAGATAATAGAAGGGTTAAAACGTCAGATTGATTTGGCATCTCTATCAGTCTCTCGATATCTGAAGGCTGAAAAGCAGCAGAGATCCCTTCAACGTTCATGCCTTAGCACGCTAAGAAGATTGCATCAGTTAATTGCCAATGCCCCATCTGGTATTAGTGTCAGAGGATGGGGTGTTCATGGAGCACTGCATTTCACGGTGCTCTCCAGTCAGCAAAGCCCGCCGAAAATGGTCTCATGCAATGTTATTGCCCATGGCCGGCCACAAATACCAGGCTTTGTTTGTAATCAGAAGCTTGCCCAAGAATAGACCTCAACTAGTTCCTCTAAAAATCAAGATTACAGAGAATAAAGTTGTTGAATTACTCCTGCATCAAGCAAACGAGAATATTGAACATGCCTCTCGTATGGAGCAAGCACATCATCAAGTGACAGAAGTGTCGGAAATTATCCAACGGTCTTTTGAACCAGGTGATAAAAGTGGATACAGGTTAATGCATCCAGCTAATTTCCGAACTAAGGTTCACAAGATCAGGAGAGATTTTAAGAAAGTCTTAGACATATCATGTCAAGAGACACCCCAGCTTGCCAGATTGGGGACTCTTTTAAACCAACCCTCAGAATCAATAAATAGGATTCGAGGAGTTGAGCGGGAACAACAGGAACAACCCCAGTCCACCGGACTATGGACTTTTTCAAATCATCAATCCCCTCATCATAGAAAGTCGGTATTTTCTCGATTGGGGAAGAAGCCTCAAGAGGAACGAAGGGCCAAATTATCAGGAGATTCCCTCCAAATTACGGTTCGTCAAGAAATTCCTGAGGGATCGAATCAACAAAAGGCAATGTCTCATCAAAGACATGGAAGAAGAAAATATCACAGAAATGCTGATAGAAGGGATGTGATGTGTTATGCATCAATAAATTTCATCAATGTCGTTGTTACTGATCCACCAGATGAGGCTCACTCAGGGGACTTAGATGAAGAGGTTCCTTCTCAAGAAGATGTACGCACCGACACAAATGAAGAAGGTGTGCGTACACGAAATCAAAGGGTTACTCAAAACCTAGGTAATACTTCAAGTAACCCACTTACCCCTCTCTGAAAAGGATCCAACAAAGGGAGGGGAAAGAATCAGGTTACATACCCTTCCTATGGAGAAGGCCAATCGCTCTCACTAGAGAAAATGTTTGCACAACAGAAGGAAGAAATGAAGAAATTAAGAAGGTTGAATGTAGAACTACTTCAGAGTAGTCTTCTTCTTAAGCGTGATGGAGTCAGTCAGCCAAAGGAATTTGTTGCAGCTACTGAGATGGATCAAGAATATCCTCCTCTATTAGTACACCCTTATAGGTCTAATCCTATGGGTCAAGTGCAACAACAGTTGGCAGTGCTACCATCAGTTGTAGCACCAACCACCACATCTGTCCAAGCTCCAGTCATTGCACCTACCCAAGTCCAAATTCAACCAGATGTTTCTCAAAAGTTAATAACTACTATTGAGTCATTAACAGCTCGGTTAGAAAATATGTAAGGGAAACATGCGCAGGTTCAACTAGAAAAGAATGTTTACCCTGAATGGGTAGATTCAATCTCTCCTCCATCCAGTTTTGGAAACCCTGTATTCCCTATTTTCAATGGATCAGGCGACCCTGAACAGTATTTGATGCATTAAATGTCTTATTGTGATCCTATGATGGGAACTCCAGAGCCGCAAGAAGCAGTGAAACTCAGATGCTTTGTACAAACCTTGCAAGGACCATATTTTGTCTGGTATACAAGCTTGAAATCCCGGTCAATTACCGGATGGGAAGATCTCCGTCAATGATTTCTTCTTCAATCCAGTTCAACTTTTCCAAAGACAACAGTTTTTGATCTTACAAACTGTAAGCAAAGGGAGAATGAAAGAGTCTCTGATTTCATTGCTCGCTGGAAGGGGTTAACGTATTCTCTAAGCCTAGCACTCCCTCAAGAGGAACGGTTGCCAATCTATGTGGAAAATCTGTGTGACGAATTACGCACGCCATTGATCCCTGTGAAATACACAGTAGGGTTTTGAGATCTTACTTCAATCGCTCAGCAGATTGAAGATTCCATTATACAGGCTAAGGATAAATCTTGTGTAATTCCATCATCTCCAAGAAGGAGAATGGGTAAAGCAGAAACTACTACAGTTATGCTTAAATAAGCACCTGTACCTGTTTCTACCTCAAAACCTTCATCTTTTCGAAGGGATCCACCTCCTGAACGCCAACAACAAAGTCCGTTTCGTCCAGATGTTCAAAGAGATCAAAGACGAAAACAATTTGAGGATCTGAAGAGAAAAACATACTCTTTCTGAAATGAACAAGTTTCTGGTTACATCATTTCGGCTCTAGAAAATAATCTGGTTCAACTGCCAATGCCCAAGAGGCCAAATAAGAAAGGAGATGAAGACCATCCCAATTATTTACCCTTTCATCAAATGTTGGGGCATCCCATCCAAGAGTGTTTTGTCTTCAAATACCTCCTTCAAAAGATGGTCGACTCGGGACAAGTCAAACCGAAAGGCTCTTCAGCCCAGGTAGCATGTGTCATTGCTATAGTTCTAGAGGAGGAAGGAGAATGGAAAGAAGTCAAAAGAAAAAATGCACAGAAGTATGATGATTGGATGGTCAGAAAGAAAATCAACCGAACTCATGCTATTTTGCGAACACAATTAAAGAAACTGATTGTGTCTTCTGCCATGAATGTTGCGGTAAAACCCTCTTCATCAGAGGGAAAGTTCTCAAAGAAAAGGCATGATTAAAAGAAAGAAAAAGAAAAAGAATAAGATGAGTATGTGTCAAAGCCTAAATTTTATTTGACTCTGACAGACTTCATTCCATCTACTTCAAATCCACGTGCACCACCCCACCAAACGACACAACCTAAACAAGCTAATCAGGTAGAGTCTTCATCAGACGAAGAGTTAATCTTAGGTTCTGTTAATATGATTCAATTAATAGATCCATATTCCAGTAGCAGTTTGGATTTCGATGAGACTGAATTCCCTGTATCAAAAAAGGGAATCATAGGAAGTTCCAGAGGCTCAAGATACAGGGGAAGACATGGATATTTCAGAAGCCACTACTCCAATTCTACCCCTTATAGAACTTTGTACGCATTAGAAACTCGTGGTAGATCCCTTCAGCGATCTCATCAAGAACAGGAAAGTTCTTCTACCAATAGAAAATTCAGTCTTGGCACAATTATTTTGGAAGACTGGTTGAATGTTCCATCTTCTTCCTCTCAGCAAGTAAATGGATCTAATCAATATAATCTTCCAAAACCAGGGATATTGCCAACTCCTATCCCGATACAAGATGCATCAACTTCCAAAACATATGCTTCCAAGGTACCTGCTAAACCACATATTCCTGTTGGGAAGTACAGACCTCTGGATAAAAAATATGATGTATTGAAACACTTGGCCCAAGTACCAGCCAAGTTATCAATTTTGGATGCTCTGAATCTGTCAAAAGATCTTCGGAAAGCACTCATCGAGGCTTTGTCAAGTCCTCATGAGTTTGAAACTGAAATTGTTGTATCTGAAGTCTATCACATAGAGAATAATCCTGCAGAATGTCATGAAACAATATCTTTTACTGATGAAGATGAAGATGATGTTGTGCATGGGCATATTAGACCTTTTTACTTATCCGGCAAGGTCAATGGTGTAGACATCCAAAGAGCTTTCATTGACAATGGTTCAGGAGTCAACCTCATGCCCATTCGTACACTTTGTCGATTGGGCCTCACAGAATATGATTTATCTCCTTCTACCATGATGTTACAAGGATATGATAAAAATGAACAAGAACCACTGGGCGAAGTTACACTCAGAACTCAGTTTGGAGATCTTGTATCCAATTCAGATTTCATGGTTGTTGATCAAGACTCAGCCTTCAACATCTTTCTTGGAAGACCCTGGCTACATCAACATGTGGCTATCCCTTCATCCTACAATCAATGTCTCAAATATTGTTTCAATGGTAAAGTTGGGAAATTGTATGGTGATAAGGCCCCATTAAAGACATGTGAGTCTCAATACATTGAGGCGGAATTCTATTACATGAAGGGAAGGGAGAAATCCACAACAAAGGAGATTACCAAAGTTAATGCTCCGTATGGTTTGGAGAAGATTCTAGTAAATCCATTTACACATGTGAGTACAGATTATGTGTTTCCTATCAGTCAAATTGACAAGATAGACCCAAATCAAAATACTCTTTTGGAAAGATCCATAATGTCAGTTACGGTAATTGAGCCAGACAACATGGGAGAAATTGGTAACCCACCAAGCAGTAATGAAAGCACAAATGGTGACGTCTTCATTTCATCTGCTGAAATCCAACAGGTTTATAATTCACCAATTAGGTCAGAAGAAGTTATCGCAACAACAGAGGTGAAAAATGATGTCGATTCTCAATCCATCATCTCCTCTTTATTACCCAAAGAAGACCCTACATTATCAATCGGGTCGGAAATGGAAGCTTCTTCTTCAAGATGTGTAAATTTTAACATCTGTTCTAATCATGAAAATTATGCTTTATCATCTACTATGCAAGTAGAAATGGAAGAAATAACACATGATGAAGAATAAGAGGAAAATATCAGAGATGCTCTTCCAGCATTTGAAGAGGGTATTTCTACCACTGTGGATGAACTCAGAGAAATAAATCTGGGTATAAAAGAAGATCCAAACCCCACTTTAATCAGTGCGACCATGACTCTTGAAGAGAAAGAGATGTATATTTCTTTTCTAAAGAAAAATAGAGATATATTTGCTTGGAACTATAAAGAGATGCCCGGGCTTGATCCTGATGTCGCTACTCATCATTTGGGTTTATCAGAAGAACATTGAGGATTTAAGCAAGCCGCGAGAAGAACACACCCAACTTATGCTTCTAAAATTGAAGCTGAAGTGGATAAGATTATCAAAGCTAACTTCGTCAGAGAATTTTAGTATCCCAAGTGGTTGGCTAATATTTTCCCTGTAAAGAAGAAGAATGGAAAAATTAGAGTTTGCATAGATTTCATAGATCTTAATCGGTATTGTCCTAAGGATGATTTCCCAGTTATGATTACAAAACTTTTAATTGATGAAACAGCTGGCTATGAAGCAATTTCCTTCATGGATGGATATTCCAGATATAATCAGATCTGAATGGCCCCAGAAGATAAGGAATCCACAGCCTTCAGATCCCTTCAGGGTGTGTTTTTCTACCGGGTAATGCCCTTTGGCTTAAAGAATGCAGGTGCAACATATCAGCGTGCCATGCATCGTATCTTCAAACCCTTATTAGGGAAGTTTTTTGAATGCTATGTAGATGATTTGGTGGTTAAATCCAAACAACATTCTAATCACTTGGCTGATTTGGAAGTCATATTCCACAAGCTTCGACAATATAATTTGAAGATGAACCCCTTAAAATGTGCTTTTGGGGTAACCTCAGGAAAATTTCTCGGCTTTGTTATACGCCATCATGGTTTTTAAGTTGATCTTGAGAAGACCAATTCAATCCTTGGTACATCACCTCCTCAAAATTTGAAATAATTAAGAGGAATTCAAGGACACTTAGCCTATATTCAGCGTTTCATCGCCAATTTAGCAGGTAAAAGTTTACCCTTCACCATATTGATGAAGAAGGGAGTCACTTACCAGTGGACTGAAGAATGTCAAGAAGCATTCAATGTTCTCAAGAAATACCTCTTGAGTCCATCGATACTCATGCCACCTGTTGAAGGAAGACCACTTATACTCTACGTAACATCTCTAGAGCGATCATTGGGTGCCTTTATTGCTCAAAAGAATGATGTTGGGAATGAAAACAACCTCTACTATCTCAGTTGAACTATGCTTGAAGCAGAAACCCAGTATTCAAGTATTGAGAAGTGCTTCCTGGAATTAATCTTTGCAGTTCAGAAGTTGAGACACTACCTGCAACATCACGAGGTCCAATTGGTATCTCGCAATAACCCGCTCAAATTCATCCTTAGCCGTCCAATGCTTACAGGACGTCTGGCAAGGTGGTCAGTTATTTTTCAGCAATTAGACATTCAGTATGTGTCTCAAAAGTTGATAAAGGGCCAAGCTCTGGCTGATTTCCTAGATGAACACCCTTCATTGGAAGACACGTCTTCAGATATTGAACTCCCTGATGAGGAAGTCTTCTCTATTCAAGAAAGTCCTCAGGCATGGGGAATGTATTTTGATGGTTCTTACAGAAGTCCAACAGGGAGGAAAATGGAAAATCCTAAATTCAAAAAAGTTGGCTTAGGAATTGTGCTCATTTCTCCAGAAAAGGTAGTGTTGCCTTATTCCTTCTTATTATGGGAAGGTGGTACCAATAATGAAGCAGAATACCAAGCTCTAATCGTAGGCTTGGAATTAGCACTTCAAGCACAAGTGAATCACTTAAAGGTGAAAGGTGATTTTGACCTAGTAATCAAACAAGTCAATGGGGATTATGCCATCAGAAAAGAAGAACTAATCCCTTTGTATGATTACGTCAGAGAGTTAATGGAGGAATTCCCTTCGGAACCGACATTTTCTTATATCCCAAGATCACAAAATGCTCAAGCTGATACATTGGCTAATATAGCCACAGCTCTAGTAGATCCAAATTAGGATGAGACAACCATCAGTATTGCCCACCGTCGTACAATTTCACCTTATGTTCGAATCAGAACAGAGTAAATTAATGAAATTAGTCCCATTGCTAAACCGTATGGTCATACTATAGGATGGATGTCACCTATCAGGGAATACCTTCAAAATGGAATACTTCCACCTGATAGAGCCGAGAAAGAACAAATCTGGCGACGTCTGGTCAATTTTACTCTTTATGATAGCCTAGATCACCTAGAGAAAATTATCTACAAACGTGGTTTTGATGGAGTTCTCTTCAGATGCATTGATGGTTAAGAGACAATGACTGTCATGAAAGAAGTACATGCAGGAGTCTGTGGTGCCCACCAGTCTGGACATAGACTGTCTAATCAGATTCGAAGGCTTGGATACTTTTGGCCTTCAATGATACAAGATTGTGTCGATTTCACAAAGAAGTGTCATTCATGCCAAGTACATGCCAACTTCATTCATCAACCTCCAAAGTTTCTTCATACAGATAAATACTCATGGCCATTTTCCACATGGGGAATGGATGTGGTGGGACCTTACCCTTCGGCTATGGCCAAGCAATTTAAGTACATTCTTACTACTACTGACTTCTTTTCCAAATGGGAAGAGGCAATACCTCTCAAGGAAGTCAGTTCTAAATATGTTGTTAGCTTCATCAAGTCTAACATCATTACCAGATTTGGTGTCCCTCATACCATATTGACGGACAATGGCACCAACTTCTGTTCATCTGAGGTGAAGAAGTTGTATCAAAAATACAACAACAAATCCAACCATTCATCTCGATATCATGCAGCGGCCAATGGCCCGATAGAATCTTTCAACAAGACTCTTTCAAATATAATGCAAAAGATGGTGGATAAAGATAAGAAGTCATGACCTGATAAACTCTTTCATGCTTTATGGACTTATCGGTCTACCACCCACACTGCAACTCGGTCAAATCCATATTCATTGGTATATGAAACGGAAGCAGTCTTTCCAATTGAAATTCAACTACCCTCGCTCAGAGTAGCCATTTCTGATCAGTCATCTATAGATGAACAATCTCAAAATCTATTGAATGAATTGAAACAGTTAGATGAGAAAAGATTGTGCACTTTTCACCACTTAGAAGTCTATCAGAATCGAATAACACGGGCTTTTAACAAAAAAGTTCATCTTCGTTCATTCACTCAGGGAGAATTGGTATTAGTTCTCAGAACTCCAATGATACCAGGAAAGAAAACTCCCAAGCTTGATCCAAAATGGGAAGGACCTTAATCAATACATAGGGTCTACTCCAATAGATCTTATAAATTAATCTCTATGGATGGAGAATTCATCACTACTCCAACCAATGCCAGATTTTTGAAGAAGTATTTCGTATAAACAAAATTTACATCACAAATGGTCCGGTATGACCTTAAACTGCACCAAGGTCCAGTATGACCTTAAACTGCATAAAAAATGGTCCATGCATATGACCTTAAAATATTTGTACTTTCGTCTCACATGACGTTAAACTGTGAAAAATTTCCCTATATAGTCCATACATATGACCTTAAACTATTTGTACTTTCGTCCTACACAACGTTAAACCGTGAAAAATTTCCCTATATGGTCCATACATATGACCTTAAACTATTTTTACTTTCATCCCACATGACGTTAAACTATGAAAAAGTTCCCTAAATAGTCCATACATATGACCTTATGCTATTTGTACTTTCGTCCCACATGATGTTAAACCATGAAAAAATTCCCTAAATGGTCCAGTATGACCTTAAACTGCAACTAGGTCCTGTATGACCTTAAAATGCATCATCAACGGTCCATGCATATAACCCTAAACTATTTGCAAGTCCCTTACGTCCAGCAAGACGTTAAACTGTGATGTCCTAACTACATGACGCCAAACTTTATAAAAGTCCCTTACATCCGGAAAGACATTAAACTACATAATCATCAAAGGTCCTGTATGACCTTAAACTACACCACCGTCCAGCATGACATTAAACTGCACCATCCACGGTCCATGCATATGACCTTCAAATATTCACACTTTTGTCCAACATGACGCTAAACTGTACCGTCCTTAATTCGTCCAACATGACATTAAAATATATAGTCCCCATCGTCCTAACTACATGACGCTAAACTGTACAGAAAGTCCTTGATACGTTCTACATGACATTAAACTGTACTTTGTCCCTGCTACATGACATTAAACTGTGCAGCGCCAATAGTTATAACTGCAAGACTTTAAACTGCATAGTCCCTTCATATGTCCTATATGACATTAAACTATGCATCGTTAAAGTTGTTGTTACCTCTTGTTTCTAACACCGAGTATGACTCACGTGAGCTTAGAGAAAACCTCAACCATAACACTCTCTCTGGGCTACTAACCATGTGTAAGTACCAACATCCTTTTTTAGGTCGTTGTCCCCAAGAACAACTTGATCATTAATTCATTCTTTAATTAAACTACGCGGACTTTGATCCTTGCCTTCCAGTATGGGTACGTAGGCAACCTCCCAAGGCTCAAGCCCAAAATCAATCTCTTTACATCGGTTCACCTCTATCTCATACGATGTTGATTCGTGAAACCTCCCCTAGAATCAATATCTTTACATTGGTTCACTTTCGTCCTTGTTATACGACGTTAAACTATACAACACTTTTTTCCAGTATGACAATAAACTACAATATTATTTGATACCCTCACTTGAGAGGGAATCATTATTTACATTGATTTTAAATCATGTTTCTTTTCAAAGACTACGTGCATACATGGAAATGCCTAAACCATTTATCTTGGGTTAAACCATCATTGTAATAAAGTCCCCTTTCACCCTTCACATGTACGAACCAAATTTGTACAGAGGGTATTTCTAGAACTACGTGGGCTTGATTCCCATCCTTATGGGATATGTAGGAACGTTCGAGTGTCCCTCGAATCTATCCCAAAGTCTTTGGGCCTAACCCCAAATTCCACTTTCAGTCCCTTGACCGAAAATTCCCCATGAAAACACACACTGTGCATTTCTTACAATGGTCCAAGCTCTATGACCCTAAACTAAGATCTTTAATCCTTTTGTCCCGCACAACGTTAAACTGTAGTTTAAGAAATACGTATGGCTTGATTCCCATCCTTATGGGATACGTAGTGAAGTCCAATATTTCAATTCAGGACCCAGCCACAACATGATTATGGTTAGCATTGATCTGTGTATCTCTATATACATTGGACAATACCCATCTTTATGTGTCATAATCCTAACCTTAAATATTTTCAGATCTTCATAACACTTTTCATGACTTCTAGTCACAAAAATGTCAAACTTATGAGAATTATTTTTCCTGACTATGCATCACGTGCCCATAGGCGGCCTTGCATAAACAGTCTACATAACAGATTTGTAAGCCAAAAGATACTATTATCTGACTATGCAGCCAATGACCTTAGGTGGCCCTGCATAATTCAACCCCCTAATGGGTTTTTCAGATAGTGGTAAATTCATTCTTGGGAAGAATGCCTCTTTTGTCCTTATTTGTCTTAAATGAAAGTATGTAGGGATCCGCAAAAGCATCCATCTTTAACATATTTGTCCCATATCCTTTTTAATGATCTGAAAGTATTCAAGTATATGGTTTACATTCTCCTTCCCTATGTTTGGGTCAGACCTTCGTAGGAGTAATATCCACCCAGTTCTTTGATAATATTGTTTGGAAATATCTTCTCCATATTCAAGTAACTCTTTCCATATAGAAAATTTATACTTTTTAAAATTTGAATCTCCATAAACTTTCACTGGCTTTTAGCACTAGGAAAGTAAATTTCTGAGAGTTCTTTTGCCTGACTATGCAGCACGTGCCCATAGGCGGCCTTGCATAAACAGTTTATATAAAAGAATTGTTAGCCAAAAGATGCTATTTATTTGACTATGCAGCCAATTCCCTTAGGTGGCCCTGCATAATTAAACCCCCTAACGGGTTTGTTAAATAATAGTAACTTCATTCTTGGAAACTAATTCTTCTGATGCCTTTTAGCTATTTTTTATATCATTCCTCAGATTTAAATATTCTTAAGTCATAGTTTACATATTTTCCCTCATACTTGAGTATGGTAATATGTTTTCAGATGAATTTTCAAGGAATTGAGTCAATTCTAATTCATTTCGGTCAAAGATATTTCGACCTTAAACATTAGCCTTTTTAGTCCGACATGCATGACATTAAACTGCCAGATTTCTTATTTTTTTCACCTCAGAGTCAAATCCTCTTTTCTCTTCGGATCTAACTCTGAGGGGGGACTTTTGTTGATGCTCTTTTCTGTCACATAGTCTAAATAAATTAAAAGGGAAATACCTTGAACAAAGAAGATTCATCCTTTGAACAAATATCAAAAATTGAAAAAGGAAGGAAGAATAAGAACATTGCGCAAGGGTCGCGCAAGTTCTACAATGGTCGCGCAAGTAGACTTGCGCGTCGCCATGGTCGCGCAAGTACACTTGTGCGCCCTAAGTGATAACTACCTGAGGTCTTCTCCAGCCTATAAATAGACCCTGTGGGCCCCCCATTCGAGGAGGAATTTTTTCAGAAACTCAGATTTAAGATCCCGGCACCCTAGTATCTTCTCAAAGCTTCTGAAACACTTCTAAGGTAATTTCTTACCTAGAACGGAAGATCTAAAGAGGGGAAGGAAGGATTAAGTGTTGAAACTCATCAACACTTGTGCGCCTGAGTGGCCAGCCCTTAAGGGAAATGGCCACACTTGCACGCCGCCTTACTCCTTCAATATAACTTGTGCGCCCCTCTTCTGGAAGAACCTCAAGATGATTCTAAAGTCTTTAACCAAGAGTCGCTCAAGTATTACCCTACTGGTTAAAAATCGCGCAAGTACCCATATGTCGCGCAGGTATACCTGCGCGGCCAGGACTTGCGTGCCCATGCAGTACCTGCGCACCTGCTAGGACTTGCGTGCCCCTGCCTTTTTGGGTGCCCTTCTTGCCCATTTCACCCCTGTTAAGCCATTCCACCTCTCCTATTCAAGATTCAGTCTTCAAGACACTCTTCAAATCCATTTATGGCATGATTTCTTGACTTGACTTCCTTATCTGAAAGGAACTTTGTGGAATATCTCTAAAAACCTAGTGATTTACACATATTTATGTCACTAAATATTGAGATTTCATTCATTCAACCTCATCCTTTAAGATGAGATAACTCATTAAACTGGACCTCCTTTTCAGGAATAAGCCCCAGTCATAATTCTCAAATCTGGGCATCCTCCTTAGGAGTAAGCCCCAAGTATAATTCTCTTAACCTGGGCCTCTTTTTCATGAGTAAGCCCCAGTCCCCTAATTTGGGAATTCTTCTCAGGAGTTATCCCCAAGTCCCTTAATTTTTCAAGTCTCTTAACCTGAGCCTGCTTTTTAGGAGTAATCCCCAGTCTTAATTCCTCTTAACTAGTCCTAATTTACCTTTGATCTGGGATTCCTTCTCAGGAGTAAAAACCCAATAATAAGTCCTCTCCTAATTTGGGCCTCCTTTTCAGGAGTAAGCCCCAAGTTAGAGTATTGAAATCTCCATGAATTACATATACCTTTATGGACCCTGTTCCTGGATTTCTTCTCGGAAGTAAATCCAAATAGTCATTTATCTGGGCAGTCATACATACATAAGTCCTGCCTTATTTTTTATGATTGCATCTTTCATGGAACAATTGTCTGATTTTTACCAATACCTCTTGTTTCTCACACCGAGCATGACTCACGTGAGCTTAGAGTTTAAAAGTAATTATGACATTCTTCTTTGATCCATCAATCATAAAACATCATACTCCCTTACTCGAACTACGTGGGTTCTGATTCCTTTTCTAAACAAAGGATACGTAGGTAGCCCATCTGCAGGTTTGATCCCAACACTGAAATAATCCATGTCTTTCTGAATGACAATAAACATTAAGTGCCCCACTGAGTGGCTTTAAAACCAACATGGTCATCATAATGACCAAGAGACTTTTACGTATCAAAGGATACCATTGACTATGAATCTCTAACAAATACAGATGATTATCTATCAATTAAGAACCTCTAATACATATAAAAGATTTTCTAAATTTCCTACATATCGATCATTGATTGTCAGATATAAAGGAAAGCTCATTTTATACTTGGTAATGTAATGAGGATTCACGAACATAACCTAAATCTATAAAGAGAGTCCCGGAGTAGACAATAATTCCCCTAAAAAAGGTGTGATGAGTCCGACCTTGCATCCTCTCGACCAATGAAAATTCCTAAGCCTCATCAGTCCACAAACTCATGAGTTCCTACCTTTGGAAATTAGGTCCAAATGGATTTGGAATCATTGGATGTTTCCGGTTCTACGAACAAACCCGTTAGAAACTGATCAGAATGTTTGAACCTCCCATCAAGGAGGTCATCCCCAAATTCCGAGGGAAACAGTATGATAACTAAATTAACATGCATTTAATTTAATTATATTATGATAATTTTATATTTCATCATAATCTCTCCTTCCCCCTCCTTTTATCCTATAAATGTAAGCACCATCTGAGATGTGTTAATTTATCACATTCAAGGACGACGAGTTTTAAATTTGCATTACCATCTTCAAGACTGGTCATGAAACCATTTTAATAGTTTAAACAGATCATGATATATGTATTTTATCTTATTTTTTGTTCTTTAATCCTTATACACTCATGATATAAAATAATAATACAAAACTAGTTCTTTGTAGGAAAAACTACCAAATTAATTCAAGTCTTTATCATTAAAATTTTATTTAATGATTCATACTCATGTTATATAAAAAAATCATTATAAGATCATTTATATCTATATAATTTCACTGATAATATATTAAAATTTTTGGGTGTTTAACCACATTTCAAAAGAACTCTCATTCATGAATACAATTGAACCGTTCATAAAAGTTAAGAAAATTAACACTCTCGAACAATGAATTTAAGCTCTATAACTAATCCAATGGCCCATAAAAGAACTTAATAAAAACATAATGAATAAAATAAATATATTAAATGTTATTTAATTATTAATTAATGAATATAATGTCATTATACAATACTTTAAATTGAATAAAGCGTTCAGACACAATGTAAGGGGAAATTCTCAAACCCAACTCTCTTTCTTTCAGGTTTCCCTCTTCAAACCATTTTTAGTGTGGATATGTCTTAAAAATAATTTATTCATAATTATATTAACTATTTTGGGATATATATATATATATATATATATATATATATTTTAATTTATTTTATGAAAAATCCAATGTTTTCCAAAAGAACTCTTTTTTTAAATAATCACACCCTTTTTAACTTCTCGAAGATTATTTCACTCTTCACTCAAGGTTAATGGTTCTATGTCAAGAATGATATTCCATATTTATTTTGGGAACCAAATGTTTATGAATGTATGATTTATTATGTGAAACCCATTTCTTTCCATGTGTTATTTTATCTTCAATTTTGACATATTTTCTATGTGGCATGCATGATAATGTAAATGTTATGATGTGACAGGTGCACCTGAAATTATATAGCACAATATGAATGTTTTGATGAGACAGGTGAACCTGAAATTATTCAGCACTCTAATGAATTGGGTAAAGTGTTTAATCTCATGAGTTAAAGAGAAATTATGTGAACATGATGATATCTTTATTCACAACTATGTGTCGTAATTAACCACTAGGATATGCTGTTTCATTTTTATGCATTTCCATATTCCATGCCTTTATATAATGATTCCTCTTATTATTTTGATGATGATGTTATGATTATGATTACCCCATGTTATATTGTTCTCATATATCCTCTTAATGGGATTTTAGCTCACCCCTTTTTATGTATATCCCCAAGAGACTATGTTTACTAAGGAGATCTCAAAGGATAATAAGAATATGGAGAGGAATGAATTAAATAAATGTTTATGTTTTATAGTGTAAATTTTATGTATGGTCATAGTTTTCCCAAGACACTAGACCTTAGCATCCTCATTGTGTATTGTATTTTTGTTTATTATCATTAAATTGATGTAAAAGTAATGTAAGAAAAGGCCGGGTCACTATAGTTAATATCAGAGGCAAGGTTTAGTTAATTTGGGAATTATGATTAGTGAACCCTAGAGAAAACCTCTACTATGAGACTAATTACAAATATTCACACAAGAAGCATTTATAAACATAGGGATCCCATAATATATAATTTTAGCGTAAATTTCACAAATGAATAAGTTATTTATTCATGAAGTGTTGACTTATGTTTTTTTCTAACCTTTTCTATATTAGAAAATGGTGGGAACCATGAGAAATAAAGAAAACAACCCATGAGAGGGCCAATGTAATTATTGCCTGAACGAAATCCCCAATGCTTTGGGAGGTGGATTTAAAAATTTTATGGAAATGCATACTCAACTATCTAAGGTTATGAATAATAACCTGAATAATGTGTAATGACATCCTTTACCTAAGAGATAACAACTGGATATTGAGTGTTTTATGTTGAAATGACCATTAATGTTTAGTGGATCTTCCAATCCACTAGTTACAGAACTATGGGTCAACTCGATGGAGAATATATTTTCTGTACTTCACTATTCTAAGATAAAGAAGGTAACTCTAGCTATTTATCATCTCGATGGAGAGGCCGACCAATGGTGGGATTTGATTAAGAACACCAAGCCAAGAGACAAAATTGAAGATATGGAGTAGGAAGACTTTATGATAATGTTTCTTAACAAGTATTTCCCACAAACTCTTCATATGAAGATGGAGAGATAATTCATAGAGCTAAAGAAAAAGGATGGAGAATATGTCATGGTCTAAAAAGAGAATTTCACAAGTCATTAAAGCTATGCTTTGGGTTTTTTTATCAACAATGATAGAAAAATTGATAGATTATTTATTAGATTAAAACCAAACCTTCAAAAGGCTATTGAAATTCGAGACTTCAGGAGTTATGAAGAATTCATTCAATGTGATCTCAAAGTGAATATGAAGTTTATAAAATGGTCCCATGGATATAGTGTTAAGAAACAAAAGATGGAATTTCATGTTGGATGATCTAATGAGAAAGGTGAAAAGAAAACTCAACCACCCACACGTCAAAAATTTGGGAATAAGCATCATAGGAATTGCCTTAAAGGTATGGGGAAATACTTCAAGTGTGGGATAGAAGGCTACCAAGCTCAAGAGTATCTAAAATACATGAGAAGGTATGAGAATGGTGTGAAGGGAAGGAGAGCACCACCCATGGTCCAATGCTACTAATGTAGGGAACAAGGGCACTATTCAAGAAAGTGCACTAAACCTAGAGACCTTGAGGGTAATCAGTGTCATCGTCCACTAAATCCAAAAGAGAAAGAGATGGCTTATGACATAACTACTGTGGAAGTTGAGCAAGAAAATGAAGTCGTAAAAGGTGCACTTCCTATTCACTCAAGAGTGAAAAAACTCTTATTTGATTCTGGTTCTAAACATTTCTTTATATATTGAAAGTTTTCTAAAACTTTAGAATCCAAGCCCTGAAACCCTAAAATAGAGATATTTATAAAAACACTAAGTGGTACAATAATTTCAACCCAATTTTTGGACTCTTATCCTATTGGTGTATGTGGGAATATTCTTCCAGTGAATCTCATGATACTTCCCTTTGTGGAATTCAATGCTATAATGGGAATGTATTGGATCTCATTGTATAGAGAACATATCAATTATTGGGAAAAGAAAATATCTTTTCATATTTTTAACCATCCCATGCTCCTCTAAAAATTAAAGGAAGATCTCGAATCTCCATTTAAAAATTCTTTAATGGTGTGTGTGTTGATTCCCTATGAAGAATCATACCTCACTCAAATTTTTTAGTCAAAGAAAGTGTCAACCTAGCATAAATTCCAATCATGAGGGAATGTTGTGATGTATTTCCTGAAGAGTTACCCAAACATCCCTCAGTCTGTGAGGTAAATTTCTCTATAAAACTTATACCCAGATCTAATACTATCTCAAAGTGTCCCTATAGGTTAGATATTATTGAATTGGAGGAGTTAAATAAGCTGCTATAAGATAATTTGGACAAAGGGTTCATATTCCCTAGTGCATCACCTTGGGGTGCGCTAGTGCTCTTTGTGAATAAATGGATTGAATAATGTGACTGTGTATCGATTATTGGGAACTCAAAAAGATCACCTAAAGAACAAGTATCATCTTCTAAGGATTTATGACTTATTCGATTGGTTAATAAGAGATCAGTACTTCTCAATGTTGAATCTTCATTCTAGATATCATCAGCTAAAAGTTAAGAAGGAAGATATTCAGAAGACTACCTTCTATACAAAGTATGAGCTCTATGAGTTTATGGTGATTCCCTTCAGACTTAATAATAACCCTGTAATCTCCATGGATTTGATGAATATATTCCTTAGAAATTACCTCAACCAATTTTTGGTAGTGTTTATTGATGATATTCTATTCTACTAAAAGAGAAAGGAGGAACATGAAGAACATTTAAGACTTGTGTTTGATACATTGAGAAAGGAGAAGTTGTATGCCAATTTCAGAAAGTTTGACTTTTAGATGAAGCAAGTCACATTCTAGGGACATGTGTTCATAAGTTAGGGAATTTCTATGGACCCTTCAAAAACAAAGGTGATTGAGGAATGGCCCAAATCCTATATTGTCACATAAATACATAGTTTTCTTGGATTAGCTAGGTACTACCGTCGTTTTGTGAAAAATTTATCACGATTGTCAATACCACTAACCAAGTTAAAAAAGAAATGGGTAAGGTATGTCTGGATGGAATAATATAAGGAAATATTCAAGGGTCTAAAGAAAAGGCTGATCACTACACTTGTACTCACATTACAAAAAAGTGGAGCTTTTTTTTATATACATTGATTCTTCAAAGAAAGTCTTGGGTTGTATACTAATGAAAAATAATAATGTGATAGCCTATGCCTCATGAAAATTGAATATCCATGAGAAGAACTACATGACACATGATATAGATCTAGAGCTCTGTTTTTTACCTTGAAAATCTGGCGGTACTACCTCTATGGAGAGAAGTGTGACATATATACCGATCACAAGAGCCTAAAGTATATATTAACACAAAAGGATCTCAACATACATCAAAGGAGATGATTAGAGATAATCAAAGGTTATGATTTATAAATTCACTATCATTCTAGAAAGGTGAATAAGGTAGTTGATGCTCTAAGAAGAAAATAACCTGTTACTCTATCCATGACACGGATTGAGAAAGACCCTATCTTCATGGATATGCAATGGATGGATTTATAAATCATAACAACAAGTAATAAATACTACCTTTCCCAAATTATTTCCCAACCATCTATCTAAGATAAGATGAAGAATGCACAAAGGAATGATCTGGAGTTATAAAATAATGTGAATGTAGTAAAGGAAGGGAATTTTCAAGAGTTCCATATCGATGATGATGGTGTGATTCGGTTTAGAATGTGGATTTTTGTGCCTTCATCACTCGGTATAAAGGAGATATTGGACAATGCACATAGCTCAACTTTCTCTATACATCCTAGAAACACCAAGATGTACTGAGATCACTAAGAACACTTCTAGTGGGATAACATGAAGAAGAAGATTATATAATATATCTCAAGGTGCTTGATATGTTAGTAAGTTAAAGAAGAGTGAAAAAAGTATAAAGGGATGATGCAACCATTTCCTAGACCCATGTGGAAGTGGAAGAATGTCACTATGGACCTTTTCATGGGTCTCCTGAAGCCGTCCAAGGGAAATAATGTGATATTGGTTGTGGTGGACCGACTGACAAAGACTACACAATTTATCACTATTTGGGAAGATATCTTGCTTGAAAAACTTAAAAAGATATATGTGAAAGAATTAGTGAGACTGTATTGGGTTCCACTCTCTATTGTCTCTGATCTTGATCCCAGGTTCACATCTAAATTCTGGAGGAACCTTCAACTTTCTTTGAGTTTTGAATTAAATTTCAGCATGACTTATCACCCCTAAACTGATTTATAATATAAAAGGACTATTTATATGCTAGAAGATTTGTAAAGATACTGCTTCTTAGAATTAAAATGCGGATGGGATCAGAATCTCCCATTGGTTGAGTTCTCATATAATAAAAACTTCCACTCGAGTATTCTGATGGCTCCATATGAAGCTCTATATGGAAGGTGATGTAGAAATCCCACCTATTGGGATTAATTTGGTGAAAGAAAGATACTTGGACCTAATCTTGTACAAGAGATGATGAATAAGGTTCAAGCCATATAAAAACATATCAAAGCTGATTAGAGTCTAAAAAATATCTATGCTGACATCCATCGAAGGGAAATGGAGTTTGATGTTGAAAATAATGTATTCCTTAGAATATCACCTTGGAAGAGAGTCGTGCGATTTGGAAAGAAAGGGAAGTTAATCCCAAGGTACATTGACCCCTTTGAGATCCTTAACCGCATAGGACCCATTTCCTATCAGCTTTCACTTCCACCAAATATAGATCAAGTTTATGACATGTTTCACGTATCAATTTTGAGTAAGTACATACCAGATCCCTCACATGTACTGAAATCATAGGTGGTACAACTGAAAGATGATCTCTGTTTTGAGAAGCAGACAATAAAGATTTTAGACCAAAGAGATAAGGTCCTATAAAACAATACAACCAACCTTGTCAAAGTGTTTTTGAGGAACCATAAGTATGAAGAAGAAACTTGGGAACTAGATTATGTGATGAAGGAGAAATACCCTCACATATTTTTGTAAAAAAAATTTAGAGGGAGAAATTTCAAATGGGGGGAATAATGTAATGAACAAAGCTTTTATCAATGAAATTTCTCTATTCATAAAGTAATTTTATAATCACATAAAATCACATTATGAAACACAATGCCACATCATGCTTAAATAAACTACTACGTGACCTTTAAACATAAATTTTCCACTTCTGTGATTTGAATTTTGAAAATATGACATACACGATTGTGATTAGTAAGATGTTTAGAGTCCGACATGACAAACTTAATTTTTAGTGAATAGTCACATACCCTTATGAATAATAATGTTACCCTTATGAATATTAATATGACCCTTATGAACAGTAAATTGTATAATTGAATAGTAACCTTACTAATGATAGTATAAATAAAATCTATCCATCCTATAGTGACAATATGATATAATTATATTATAGTGTTGGTATTTTTGTAAGTCATGAATATTTAATGATTAATTTAATAATTTAAAAGAAAATTTATTTTTATAAAATGTATTAATAAACTATTATTTCGATGTCTTATGATTATATGTTAATTTTATAAGACCTTAATTAAATTTTCAAAGTGTTAGAAACACAATTTTAATTTTAAAATTTATATATTTCAAGTAAATTATGATTTAAATTAAAAAATTAATTAATCATATTTAGAAAATTATTTTCAAAAAATGTATTTCATTTTTGAATTCTACATGTCAAAAATGGTTATGATGTATTTTTGATATTTTTCATAAATACATGATTTTTTTCTTGTGAATAGTAAAATACATTAATTTACCATATAAATACATTATAATTTAAATCCACTATTCCTGACATAATGAGTGATGTAAGACCCCAAATATTGAACTAACATGCACTTATTACTATTTTTAGTGACAATAATCCCCACTATTTTTTTCTTGTGAATAAATAATAAATTAATGAATATAATATTGAGAAAACCCCTCCCCTCCGTTATAAATAACACCCCTCATGACCTCATTTCCACAAAAATATGAAGCCTTGTTACTAATATAAATTCTTATCAAATCTATTACCAATATCCTTACCCATTTCTATCATCCCTTGGTATCCTAAAAATACCAAATCCTCTCCCATAAAGAGGCTCTCAAAGGAGATAAACTCAAGAGGTAAATTCCACTTTCCAATTCTTTTATTTTCTTTCAAGTTCCTTTCTTTTATTTTTCTTTCCTAACCCCCCTTCAACAAAATGGTATTATAACTCCAGTAACATAAATTTACTTGAATGATATTATACTAATGGAATAGTTCATTATAATCTCTCCTTCCCCCTCCTTTTATCCTATAAATGAAAACATTGTCTGAGATTTGTTAATTTATCACATTCAATGATGACGAATTTTCAATTTGCATTACCATATTTGAGACTAGTTGTGAAACCATTTTAGTAGTTTAACCAGATCATAATATATATATTTTATCTTATGTATTGTTATGGATTATTTATACACTCATGATATAAAATAATAATACAAAACAAGTTCTTTGTGGAAAAAACTACCAAATTAATCCTAGCGTTTATCATTAAAATTTTATCTAATGATTAATCCTCATGGTATATAAAAAAATCATTATAAGATAATTTATATATCTATAATTTCTCTGATAATTTATTTAAAATTCTATATTTTTATCAAAATTTCAAAACAACACCCATTCATGAATACAAGTGAACCATTCATAAAAGCTATGAAAATTAACACTTCTGAACAATGAATTTAAGCTCTATAACTCATACAAAGGCCCATAAAAGAACTTAATGAATAAATAATGAATAAATTCATGTATTAAATTTTATGTAATTGTTAATTAATGAATATAATTTCAATATACAAGACTTTAAAGTGAATAAATGTTCAGACCCAAGGTAAGAGGAAATTCTCAAACCCAACTCTCTTTCTTTGGGTATTCCATATTCAACCCATTTTCAGTATGGATATTCCTTAAAAATAATTTCTTCATCACTATATTACCTTTTCTGGTATATAAACGTTTTCTAATTGATTTTATGAAAAATCCAATGTTTTCCAAAAGAACTATTCTTTCAAATAAACACACACTTTTTACTTCTTGAAGATTATTTCACTCTTCACTCAAGGTTAATGGATCTATGTCAAGAATGATATTACCTATTTATGTTGGGAAACAAATTCTTATGAATGTATGATTTATGATGTGAAAATCATTTATTTCCATGGGTTATTTTATGTTGAATTTTGATATATTTTCTATGTTGTATGCATGATAATGTAAATGTTATGATGTGATGGGTGCACTCGGAATTATATAGTGCAATATGAATGTTTTGATGAGATGGGTGAATCTGGAATTATAAAGTTCTCCAATTTATTAGGTAAAGTGATGAATATCATGAGTCAAAGTGAAATTATGTGTGAACATGATTCTAGCTTTGTTCATAACTATGCGTGGTAATTGACCACTAATACATGATGTTTTATTTTTATACATTTCTGCATTCCGTATATTTATCTAATGATTTATCTTATGATTTTGATGATGATATTATGATTATTCTCAACCCATGTTATATTGTTATTATCTACCCCCTTACTGGGATTTTATCTCACCCCTTTTTTTGTACATCCTCATGTGACTATGTGTACTAAGGAGATCTCAAGGGACAATAAGAATCTAGAGAGGAATGAATTAAATAAATGTTTATGTTTTATGTTTTAAATGTTATGTATGGTCATAGTTTTCTCAAGACACTAAACCTTTGGATCCTCATTGTGTATTGTATTTATGTTTATTATCATTAAAATGATGTAAAAGTAATGTAAGAAAACGTCAGGTTTCTATAAACGACGCCAAAATTTGACCGCGTTATCATGACACATCAAATTGATTATGATTCTAAGGTTGATTTATATTATATGACAGAACCTAGGTCATATATCGAAGAGAATTAATAGGTTTATAGTATGCATTTTTAATAAAATGTTCTAATGGGGTGGGGGTGATTTTGAAACAGTTTTAAAGAAATTACTTAACTTAAAGAGTTTAATAGTTGACAAACCAAGTGTAATTTGAAAAAATGAACTTGGGTTTTTTTATTTCAATAAAAAAATTTCAAGTTAATTGTTATTATAGATTAATTTATGTTTTGAGTAATTCTTTTGTTGAAACTAATTGGAATCTCAATTAATTCCTAAGCCTTTATTTCATTTCTTAAAGAACCAATTCTTGACATAAAAATAATATTGCCAAGGTGAAAAACTTATTCATAGAATAAGAGTTTCTAAATCATATTTAAATATCAAGAAAGTGGGTAAGAAATGGATTCTTTTGTTTTCCAATCAGAACAACACAAGTCACACACTCAAAACCTCACATCGATTAGTTAGAAATTAAGATCATAATATTCACATGCATAAAAAAAGAATTCAAAAATAAAATCATGTAAGATAAATGGAATGAAATGTTTAACATCCAATTTAATTAAAACTAGTAGCTAATAGATTCACTAGAACTCCCTTGACATGTGTGTATCTCCCTCACAATGAATTCCCACTATTTAGCCTGACATCAATAGGAGGAAGCTCAGGTGGAACTCCTTTTTCATTCTCAATACCCTATGAGGATAGGGGCCTCCAAAACTTCTATGATTAGGAGAGGAATCCTATAGGACTCCAAAATATCTGATATTTTATTTTGGTTAAAACTTTAAAATGAGGACCCCAAGGTTCCATTTTATAGGAAAAGTGGAAGGTGGTTTTGGGAACACAGATTTCTTAAAACCACTTGTCCCATGGGTTTTTATGGATAGAGAACCTTATCCTACTTTGGAAAAAACTCAAAACTTGTTTCCCAACCTCAGGAATATCTCCCCTAAATGTTTTACTTCATTTGGACATCTATATATTGAGATATGGATAGATCACAACACACCACTTTTGAATTCTTGTAGATTCGATGTGCTGGATAGATCAGTCCGAAATGGCCAACAGATAAACGAATGAGACATGGGTTTCTTCATATAAAATGTATCCCATTGAATTTTGGACTGTCCCAAAAAATTGAATCCCATTTTGATGAACGATTTATTAGAAGTGTGTGGTTGAGTCCACTAGTGTGCTTCTATCCTGCATAGTTTGGCCCATTTTTCTTAAACATCGTCATGAGACCTCCAAATCACCTCCACATAAAATGAAATTATTATGAAAAGTAACATTTCCCTTTTTAAAAGTGATAAATAATCATTTAATTAAAAAAGAAGTGAAATTTGTTATTATATATGGAATTTACAATACAAATTCAGTTTAATACAATGGTGTAAGAGTGAAAACGAAACAGTGAATCATGGTGAGATCATACTCTAAGTTAAGCGTGTAAACATTCTCATGCCAATTGGAAGAACGAATAAATTCATCCTTATAAATATGTACAATATATTTATTATTCTTAAATTTTACAAGAGAACCTTCCTCACATAACTGAATTATGCATATAAGGTTGTGATTAAGTCATAAAACAAATAAAACATTTGAAATAAGAGTTTTTCCACGAAGAATAATGTTACTTATTCTGATAATCTCTCCTTGAGCATTATCTCTAAAATTTACTTTTCCATATTTCATCTTGATTATATTCTTAAAGAAATATTTATTTCCAATCATGTTCCCGGAACATACAATATCCATATAAAAATGTTTTTGTTTTAGGTACTATGTAAGAACCCGGTTCTTAGTTTTGAGGTATGGGATTATTATTTTCCCCTTTCCTTAAGTATTTTTGAGAAAATATGGAAAATGGGGGAAAATACCAAATTTTGGAACTACACGCCATGTACTTTTCCACACGCCCTATACTTTTGGCCGTGTGGGATGGGTACACGGGGCGTGTAGACATGTCAGCGAGGAAGGGTGTAGGAACCGACTACACGCCGTGTAGTGGTCCCTTACACGTCGTGTAGTCATTCAGCAATCCAAAACAGTAAGGCGGTGGAGCAGCCGCCAGCTGGGCGGCAGTACACACCGTGTACTCAGGAGTACATGTCTTGTACTCATGTCGACGGATGAACAGTGTGGCGGTGCCGCTAGAGGAACAGTTAAATGAAAGGAGTACACGCTGTGTATTTAGAAGTACATGCAGTGTACTTTGTTTTTTTGCTTAAAACGGGCAGTAGCCTCCCCTATTCACAGGGAAGGTTTAGAACCAGAGGAAGGTGCTCGGGAGGAGGGCCAGATCTTCGTGGATCAACTGATCGAGCATCGGGAATCCGATCTCGCTTCCGTCGATCACGTTGGAACCGCGCGAGTAATCCCTCAATTATCCTAGCGTGTTGCTTACCAATTCTTTCCCTAACGGGAGTTATTTGAGGTTGAATGAAAGTTTTCTTACCTCAGATCTACGCCGTTCTTGGGCGTTTCTGGAATCGGTGTTTGCGTATACCGCTCATTGGCGTATAAGGTAGGTGGCTTGGTGTTTGTTTTTCCTACTGTCGTGTGTTTTGTGCGTTTTCGTGCCACGAACCCATGTTTGGGGTGTCGTGTGGCTGAGACCATTTCTATAATAAACACCTAGAATTGAGTAGGTGATTATTTGTGATATTAAAATGCTGGTTGGGATCATTTCTTGGATCCGGAACCACCCCAGGGGTGTGTTCCACTGTTTAGCCATTTGTCCAGGATACCCGAGGGTATGCCTTTAAAGTATTAATTGTAGAATTGCCTTGAGATGAATTGGTTGTTTACTGCTTATTTACTTGTTGGGCATGGACTAATTACCTGTTTAACCTGAGGGCGTTGTTGTGATTAGCCTATGGGTACTGCACTATTTACCCTGTGGGTAGTAGTTATTTCGTCCTGAAGGAAACTTCTTCCATGCCTGTGGGAAGCTGATTCTGTGACTATGGGAGACACTACCTACGCCTGAGGGAAAACTCTGTTATGCCTGAGGGCTGATTCTTGTGTTGGATACTCTTTACCTGAGGGTATGGGTTTACGTGTTTGAGGACATTAGTTGGTTACTTAGAATATTCACTGTGGTGATATTTTAAATTAAATGATTAAAAAGAATATTAAAATGGAAATATAACTGGTTAAGTTAGTCACTTCTTAGTACTGCTTACTTTATTTCATTTTACTACTGCACACTGTTGTTGCATGCTTACACGCAGTTGGGCACGGGCCTTTGGTGGGTGCCTACTGAGATATATTTCTCACACCCTGTTTGGGTCACGATTTTCGGCCCAAACAGATTACGTTTCTGCAGGTATGAATAGGGTCAAGAGTCCCTATACAGGTACTTGACTGTTGCTAAGGAGTAGGAGGGCATGGGACTGAGCCTAGGCTTGCTATGCCGCAACCAGTTTTTTTGCTTTGTTTTGCTGCACTCTGTATTTTGTTGTACTGTATTGATGTATAAAATGTTCTGGCTGTTTTCATAGAATTGAGACATGTTGCATCATATCTGTATATCTGGCTGGTTACCTTTTACTGCACTTGCTTTGTCACGACCCGTTCTCGGGACCCGTGTTGTGACTACCCCAAGCCCGCCTCCCATAGGCCAGGGGCTGGCGACTAGCACCAAGGTGTAAATCCTGAAAAAAGGGAGAAGACATTGCCTTTATAAAGTAAACAAACACCACAGAGTAAACAAGCAGAAGTAAACACTAAGTAAAACTGGTTACAATAGTAAGTGCGGAAAAGTAAGTGGGTCAGAATACAAACCCAAACTGAAAGTAAAGTATAACTGGAAAGAAGTACAGCAACAGAAAAGTAAAGCCGCAACGCCGAGCTGTACACTGGTTGTCCCACCTGAAGGGTGGGTGCAGATAGTATCCACAGCTCTATGGGTCCAGCCTTCCGCTCCGTGTACATCCCGCCCAATGGTAGACCTCCAGGTACCGACTCGCTCCACAAGCCTCAGCCACGATCAGTGTTGTCCATCATCTACATCCAACACAACGTAGTGCGGGCATAGACCGTGCACGGGTGAGTATAAGCTACTCAGTAGGGACCCCGAGACCCCCGAAGGTCTCCCAGAATCCACAAAGGATAATCCAAGAAGGAAAGAATACAATCACGAAGTAACATCCGACACTACTTAGGTATATTACCATACATATACCTAAGTCATCAATTCCAGTTCGGCTCCAACATCCGAGCCCAAGTATAACCCAGTCCACACAGGAAAGCATAACGTAATCCACATAGGATACCAAGTCAATCTTATCGAAGATAAAGATTGAAAGTCAAGACTCATCTCACACAGGAATACTTCTTCGTAAGATGATAGAGATGATCAGATGCAGCCATTGATTCATCTAAGCCATCAGACCCACACAGGATCGATAGGTACTAACCCCCGCAATGACCCACACATGATCGATAGCTACTAACCCCCACAATGACCCACACAGGATATGACCCACACAGGATCAGTATGCGCAGGCCCACACAGAACCGCTGAGCGCTGACCCACATGGGATCTAACCCACACAGGATCAGTAGCACTGATCCACATAGGATCGCTGAGTGTTGCAGTTGTCGCTGTCTAATCCACGGAGGATTTCTATACAGTCGTCATCGTCGTCGCAGTCGCAGTCGCAGTCGCAGTCGCAGTCGGCTCTAGGGTTCCCGCACACAACAAGCTCGTTCAGGGAGGGTCCGCTCCACGAGCCAAAGGACAGATACATCAACTGACACGAAGTCCGGAGTTGATGTATCCAAAAGTTCCGTATCGTCAACAAGAACTCAACGTCACAGACGGCGCGTCAATCAGACGCCCGGTCTGAGAGTTATTGGCTTTTTCGTTCCAGGGGCCCGGTTGGTTTTTAAGTCAAAACCAACCCGACCGTACTCCAATTGCTTCCAAAGCTCGAGAGGAGTAATCCAAAAGGTCCATCTCACTAAGAGAAATCCAACAATGTCGGCGGCACGCCAATCGGACATCCAGAGCTCAAGTTATAAGCATTTCCGCTCTGAGGGCCCGGTTGGTTTCGTGTTCGAACCAACCCGGCCGAACCCAAAGTTCTCCGAAACCTTGACTGTAATATACCGAAACGACCGTCTCAATCCAAGGATCGCATATCAACTGACGGTGCATCAATCGGAGGTCCATAGACCAAGTTATGGGGAAAAGACCGAAAGAGGTCCGAAAAATGGGGGTTTTGGGCCCGAACCGACCTGGCCCGAGACCCCCTGGGTCGGCCCGAACTGGGTCGACCTGAAACGGGTCCGGGTCCGGCCCGTTTGGGCGCTACCCGGCACGGCTAGCAAGCCTCGGCCCAGCCTGTGCAGCCCGGCCCGGCCTGGGCGCGGCCCGCGTGGCCTGCTCGGCTGGCCGAGCTGAGCGAAACAGGGGGGCGCACTGCCCCCCTGATTGACGAAACGCGGTCCCCATGTGGGGGGCCGCTCCTGTAGCTAGCCGGGGGTTTCGACCCCCAGCCTTCAAGGTAACCGGCCGGCTTGGCCGGCTGGTGGGTCACCACGGGACCCCCCATGCGGGTCCCGCCTCCATGCTCCGGTGGCCGGAAGCCGACCGTCGCTCCCCCGCACCACCGTGGCCATAGGCCGCGGCCTTGTCCGATCAGCGCGGTGCGACGGCGCTGCGCCCCACTGCCGCGGCCCCGCTCTAGCCGTGACCTCTTCGAGGTTCTCCGGCGCGGTGCGACGGCGCCACGACCCTGTTCGACTTCAACGGCGCCGCGCGACGGCGCCACACATCTCCGCCCACACTTCATTATTTCCGCACGGTGCAACAGCACCGCACTGCCTTGATCGTGCCGCAACAAAATCAAGCATCAAGGGGGGATGAGGGTCGGACATGTTCGTGCGGTCCGACCTCCTCCGGTTATTACGATAACAGGCGGCTTAATTAGGAAACGATGACCGACGACGAAAGTATTCACGAAAAAGAAAATAACCCCTACTTCTAGCATTGTTGATTCATCACGGAAAAGAACATCGCGGAAGAAGGCGTCGCGAAAAAGAGAATCGTTGGAATCGCATCGTCGATCTCCGAGTATGGCGTCTTTCACCGGCTGCAGAGAGGGAAGAAGACGGTACGACGAACTCCCCTTTACGATGACAAAGTTCTTCGTCGAAGGCTCGGTGTTCTTCGCGTTCTTCGACGAGGAAGAAGACCTTCTTCAAGAGTTAGAGAAAATCCTCTCCAAAATCCTCTCGCATAACCAAACAACAATAATAAAATAAGAATTGCCTTATTTTATTACTCATGCCATGCTTTTCAAAATTACAAAATTTAAAACCTAACATACTTAATTAATTGATCTTAAGTTATCCTATTAATTAGTCCTTAGGTTGCATGAATTAATGTTGGAGGTGAGGAGTTAGGGAATTTGGAAGATGGGGGATCATTTGGGCCCCACCACCCTCATAACCTCACATGGGAAGTTGGGTGGTTGTGGGCCCCACCAACAACTTCCCATGAGAGAATTAAACTACCATGGATAAAATAAATTGCACACAATTTATTTTACTTGACATTTAATTCCCTAATTTTTAACAACTCTTCGCGAGCAAAAGCAACTCCAGTAGAGGTCTTCTTAAGAAATTACCAGCGCTGTGGTTTCATCGGTGCCCTCAGATTTCAATTCCGAGCGCCGGATCAAAAGTTAGAAAAACCCGCTCGTTCGTTCACTGAACGTACCCAAGCTAATTTTCAGTAAATGATTCCGGGCACACCGGGCCTCCGAATCAGGTGCCGTTAGAAACTGCGTTTTTTTAAAATCCCAAAGAAAATTAAGAAAAAATTTCCCTTTAATTTTACGAGTCTTTAAATTACTCCCACCTCAGGGATTTACATCCCCATAAAGATACATCATAAACTAGGGAAACAAATGTGGGTACTGTGCACACATATGAGCCTCCCGCTACCAAGTGCTCTCCTAGAGGTTCCTATGCTGCCATTGGATGCGCACAAGAGGAATCGACCATCCACATAGGACCCTCTTCTGTCGATCCTCAATCTCCACTGGGACCTCTGCAAAAGTCGCCCCATCATCAATATCCATCTCCCCATGGTCGATGATATGCATCGGGTCGTGCATGTATCTCCTCAGTTGAGATACGTGAAAGACGTCGTGCACCTGGTGCAACTGAGGTGGTAGAGCCAGGCCATAAGCCACCTTGCCTATCCTGCTGAGGACCTGGAATGGTCCGATGAAGCACAAAGACAACTTACCGCCTCAGCCAAATCTCGGTAATCCACGTCGATGTGAGACTCGTAAAAAGACGTGGTCGCCATCCTCGAACTCTAGTGGTCTCCGCCTCTTGTCAGTATAAGACTTATGCCGGATCTGGGTTGTCCTCATCTGCTCCTGGATGACCTGGACCTTCTCCATCGTGGCCTGGACCATCTTCGGTCCCAAAAGTGCTGACTCCCCAGGGTTTGTCCAACACAACGCTGATCTGCAAGGTTGGCCGTACAACACCTTGTATGGTTCCATCCCGTTGGTGGAGTGGTAGCTGTTGGTGTACACGAACTCCACCAAGGGTAGGTGATCCTCCCAGCTGCGAACCAAGTCGAGGAAACATGCACGGAGCATGTCCTTGAGAGTCTGAATGGTCCTCTCCATCTGACCATCCATCTGAGGGTGAAAGGAGGTGCTCAGACGTAGCTACGTACTGAACACCTCCTGCAACCCCTTTCAAATCCGTGAAGTAAAGCAAGCATCTCGATCAGAGACGATAGATGATGGAACACCATGAAGCCGTAAAATCTCGTAAATGTAGAGGCGTCCCAAGCTCTCCACTGAGCCATGCTCTCTGATGGGTAAGAAGTGATCCGACTTGGTGAGTCGGTCAACAATCACCCAAATGGAGTCGTGACCTCTGGAAGTGCGTGGAATTCCAGTCACGAAGTCCATAGATATACCGTCCCATTTCCACTCCGATACCTCCAAGGGCTCTACCAAGCCTACTGGTACCTGGTGCTCTGCCTTCACCTGCTGGCAGGTGAGGCATCGAGAAATGAACTCTGCTACAGCCTTCTTCATACCCAACCACCAGTGCTATCGTCTGAGGTCCCGGTACATATTCACCACTCCTGGATGTACTACTAAAGGGTTTGTGTAAAACTCCCTCAGTACCTCCTCCTGTAAAGCAACTGGTACCATGGTACGTCCTCTGAAAAGGATGAAGTGCTCTCCTCCCATAGAGAATAAATCAGGTTCCTGTCCTGAGGATATATGTGCACACCGCGTCTCACAGTCAACGTCCCCACATTATGCCTCTATGACCTGGTGAAGAAGTGGAGGAGTGACTGTGAGTGACTGTAGAAAGGATGCTCCATCACTATGCACGAAGGATATCTGCAAAGCGGCTAGCTGCTCTGTCGCCTCCACAAGTAGCTGGATGCCCATCCTCCTATTGAGAGCATCAGCTACTACGCTCCCCTTTCTATGAGTATAGACTATCTCAAAGTTATAGTCCTGGAGGAACTCGAGCCATCGCCGCTGTCTCAGGTTTAGGTCATTCTACGAGAAGATGTACTTGAGACTCTGGTGGTCAGAGTATACTGTAAAGCGCTCACCCATAAGATAGTGTCACCACATATTCAGAGCGAAGACCACTGCTACTAACTCCAGGTCATGGGTAGCATAGTTCTGCTCATGCTACCTCAACTGACATGATCCATAGGCGATCACTGCCCACTCCTGCATCAAGACACATCTGAGTCTGGTCCCTGATGCATCGCAGTAAACTACGCACCCTACTCCCTCCTCTGGTAGCCCCAAGATAGGGGCGCTGGACAATCTCTGTCTCAGCTCCTGGAAGCTCTGCTGACATCTGTCTAACCACACGAAGGGTTTCCCATTCTTCGTCAAAGATGAATGTGGTGCTGAAACTCTGGATAATTCTAGCATAAACCTCCGACAGTACCCAGCCAGTCCCAAGAAACTCCGCACCTCCGTCATGCTCCTGGGTGGCTCCCAAGCTAGCACTACCTCGATCTTCGCAGGATCCACCGAAACTCCCGCCTTAGAGATGACGTGTCCCAAGAAGTGGACCTCACGTATCCAGAACTGACACTTTGAGAGCTTACCATAAAGTTGGTTCTCTCAGAGTGTGTCCAGTACAACCCGCAAGTGGTAAGCGTGCTCCTCCTCAGTCGTCAAGTATATCAAAATGTCTTCGATGAAGACCACGACAAATCGATCGAGGTAAGGCTAAACGATCCTTTTCATGAGGCCCATGAACACTGCTGGAGCATTGGTTACGCCGAATGGCATAACCAAGAACTCATAGTGGCCATACCGACATCTGAAGGCCGTCTTCTGCACGTCCTCATCCCGAACTCTGAGCTGATGATATCCTGACCTGAGGTCTATCTTCGAGAACCACTGTGCTACCTTGAGCTGATCGAAGAGGTCTTCAATCCTCGGTAGCGGATACTTGTTCCTCACGGTCACCTGGTTCAGGCATCGGTAATCGACACACAGTCGCAAGCTCCCGTCCGCCTTCTTGGCGAACAATATCGGGGAATCCCAGGGTGAAACACTGGGTCGGATGAATACCTTGCCTTGCAAGTCCTCCAACAGTACCTGTAGCTCTCGAAGCTCAGCGGGGGCTATCCGATATGCTGGATCAGATATTGGGGCTGTCCCTGGGTACAGGTCAATATAAAAGTCTACCTCTCTACGAGGAGGTAGTCCTGAAACGTCATCAGGGAAAACGTCCGCATACTGATCCACCAATGTCGGTAAGCTCGGACTCCGCACGTCAACTGCTCCTAGGATGAGGCTAGCCAACTGATGAATGGTGGGTTTTACTCTCCTCTGCGTGAGTCCATCCTGCGCTGCAAAGGCTCCCTTCTCGCCGGTGAAGGTGAACCTGCTCCCATCGGTGCGAACACATCGCACCTTGTGCCTAATGCAGTTGATCTGAGCATGGACTGTAGATAACCAATCCATGCCCAATATGACGTCGTAAGGCCTCGACGCCGCTACATGAAGATCCCAGCCGAAGCTCTCGCCTCCTAGAGTAAGATCACACTGCAGTCACTAGTGCGTAATCGTCGAGTCTTCTCCCGTAGGAGTCTCTAGCCATAAGGATCGAGCCAACGGCTCTGTTGGAATCTCCGAGCTCTGAACAAGGGCAGAAAAAAATGAAAGAATTACTCGCTCCTGTGTCTATAGGAAGTGCAGAAAGGGTGGAGTAGACACAGATAGTACTTCGAATCATCTCAGGCGCACCTTGGTCATAGGCCTCCGCTGCCTGAAGCTGTGCCAGCCTCTGCCTGCCATCTCCCTGTGGTCGGGGTGGGCCTCCTGGTGGTGGTGGTGGTAGAGCCTCAAAGCGTCGCCCACCACCTGCTGCTCGGCCATCTCCTTTTCCTCGTCCTCCTGCTACCTGCGGACCACCACGGTTGACCCTCTGCCTCTGTCTGGGTGGCCCCTCAACCGTCTGCTGCTCCTTGGAACGGTGGGTCGGGCAGTCACGAGCCATGTGGCCTTTTCGTCCGCATGCGTAGCACTGTTTGCCTCTTATAAGACTGGATCTGTGTTGTGTGCCCTGCACCTCTGAGCCAGTGTACTGAGGTCGTCCGCCTGAGGGTCTGATCTATTTGGACCCATGTGTCATCCGTCGACTGCCCATTGTAGAAGACTCTTCTACGTGCCGCCCTGTCGTAGGTCTCGCTGCTGGTATAGGCTCGAAAAGAAAGCTCTCAATGAGAAGGGCTCGCTCCAGTACTCCTACCTGTGTCGGAATGTTGAGGGAGATCAACAATGCCCTAATATCATGCCTCAATCCGTGCTCGAAGGTTCAGGCCTGGAAGAATGGGTCTCGTACCATGTCCGTCGAATAGCGCGAGAGATCGGTAAATCTCGCCGAGTACTGGGCGACCCTCATGCTGCCCTGCCGCAGCTGTAGAAGCTCCTGGATTCGCACTGCATGGAGGGTGGCTGGGACGAACTCCGAGCGGAAGAGGCTCTCAAAGTCCATCCAGAAGAGTGATGCCTCTTCGTGTACCTGGAGAATCAAGCTCCACCATCTGCCTGCTGCCGCGTGCAGGATACTCGCTGCAAGGATCACCATGAGGTCTGCGGGTGTCCCTACCAAACAGAAAACTTGTACAACTGCCTCCAGCCAATCCTCAACTGCCTGAGGGTCCGTCTCCCCAGGGAACCTGGGCGGTCTCTAACACTGATACTCGTGAAATGCACCAAGGCAATGTGCACTCTCAGCAACTGGGGCTAGTAGCATCGGTGGCTCGGCGGGTAGTGGTACCGCCGGTGCCTCTGTAGTAAAAGGACCCTGCACCGAGGCCTCGTCGCTCGGTGGGCTATCGTCACATACAAAACTCGGAACCCTAGCTGTCTGCCGTTGTGGGGCCATCCTAAAAAGAAACAGGTGCCCCATGGTTAATACAATATACCTGGTGAGATGAAACAATGTAATCACAAAGAAAATTTGAAACATACATGCAATCAATGTTTTCGTGCACTAAGTCAGAAATCAGAATTCAGGGTCTTGGTGTACGGATACGTCAGCCACCGCACCAACACTGGACTCCCTGGAATGATAACCACACTCAATACTCTTAACACTATTACTTCACATAGAAAAATATCAGAGTCCAGAGTTCTGCAGTAGAACCGAACTCCTCTGATACCAATTTGTCACGACCCGTTCTCGGGACCCGTGCAGTGACTACCCCAAGCCCGCCTCCCATAGGCCAGGGGCTGGTGACTAGCACCAAGGCGTAAATCCCGACAAAAAGGGGGGAGAAATTGACTTTATAATGTAAACAAACACCATAGAGTAAGCAAGCAGAAGTAAACACTAAGTAAAAATGGGTACAATAGTAAGTGCAGAAAAGTAAGTGGGCCAGAATACAAACCCAAACTGAAAGTAAAGTACAACTGGAAAGAAGTACAACAACTGAAAAGTAAATCCGCAACGCCATGCCGTCCACTGGTTGTCCCACCTGAAGGGTGGGTAAATATAGTCTCCACAGTTCTACGGGTCCAGCCTTCCGCTCTGTGTACGTCTCGCCTAGTGGTCCACCTCCAGGTACAGACTCACTTCACAAGCCTCAACCACAATCAGCGCTGTCCGTCGTCTGCATCCAACACAACGTAGTGCGGGCATAGCCCGTGCAGGGGCGAGTATATGCTACTCAGTAGGGACCCTGAGACCCCTGAAGGTCTCCCAGAATCCACAAAGGATAATCCAAAAAGGAAAGAATACAATCAGGAAGTAACATCTGACACTACTTAGGTATATTCCCACACATATACCTAAGTCATCAATTCCAGTTCGGCTCCAACATCCGAGACCAAGTACAACCCAGTCCACACAGGAAAGCATAACGTAATCCACACAGGATACCAAGTCAATCTTATCGAAGATAAATATTGAAAGTCAAGACTCATCTCACACAGGAATACTTCTTCGTAAGACGATAGAGATAATCAGATGTAGCCATTGATTCATCTAAGCCGTCAGACCCACACAAGATTGATAGGTACTAACCTCCACAATGACCCACACTGGATCTATAGGTACTAACCCCCGCAATGACCCACACAGTATCTGACCCACACAAGATCGGTATGCGTTGGCCCACAGAGGACCGCTGAGCACTAACCCACAGAGGATCTGACCCACATAGGATCGGTAGCATTGATCCACACAGGATTGTTGAGTGCTGCAATCATCGCTATCGAATCCACAGAGGATTTCTGTACAGTCGTCATCGTCGTCGCAGTTGCAGTCGTTGTCGCAGTCGGCTCTAGGGTTCCCGCACACCGCAATATCATTCCGGGAGGGTCCGCTCCACGACCCAAAGGGGTGATACATCAACTGACACGAAGCCCGGAGTTGATGTATCCAAAAGTTCCGTATCGTCAATAGGAACTCAACGTCACAGACGACGCGTCAATCAGACGCCCGGTCTGAGAGTTATTAGCTTTTTCGTTCCAGGGGCCTGGTTGGTTTTTGAGTCAAAACCAACCCGACCGTACTCCAACTACGTCCAAACCTCGAGCGGAGTAAGCCAAAAGGTCTGTCTCACTAAGAGGAATCCAACAAAGTCAACGGGACGTCAATCGGACGTCCGGAGCTCAAGTTATAAGCGTTTTCGCTTCGAGGGTCTGGTTGGTTTTGTGATCAAACCAACCAGGATGAACCCAAAGTTCTCCGAAACCCTGAGTGTAATATACTGAAACTACCTTCTCGATCCAAGGATCTCATCGCAACTGACGGTGCGTCAATCGGAGGTCCGTAGCCCAAGTTATGGGTAAAAGACCGAAAGAGGTCCAAAATGGGGGTTTTGGGCCCGGGCCGACCCGACCCAAAACCCCTGGGGTCGGCCCGAACCGGGTTGACCCGAAACGGGTCTGGGTCCGGACCGTTTGCGCATGGCCTGACCCGGATAGCGTGACCCCGCCCGGCCTGCGCCCAGCCTTGGCGCGGCGCGGCCCGGCGGCCGGTTGGCCTGCCGCGCTGGCGCGGCCTGCTCGGCTGGCCGAGCTGAGCAGAACAGGGGGGGGGGGGCACTGCCCCCCTGATTGACGAAATGCGGACCCCACGTGGGGGGGGGGGGGGGGCTCCTGTATCCAGCCGGGGGTTTCGACCCCCGACCTTCAAGGTAACCGGCCGACTTGGCCGGCCGGTGGGTCACCGCGGGACCCCCCAGCGGGTCCCGCCTCCTTGGTCCGGCGGCTGGAGGTCGGCCGCTGCTCCCCCGCACCACCGCGGCCATATGCCGTGGCCTTGTATGATCGGCGCGGTGCGACAGCGCCGTGCCCCACCGCCGCGGCCCCGCTCCGGCCGCGGCCTCTTCGAGGTTCTCCAGCGCGGCGCGACGGCGTCGCGACCTTGTTCGACTTCAACGGCGCAGCGTGACAGCGCCGCACTTCTCCGCCCATACTTCATTATTTCCGCGCGGTGCAACGGCACCGCGCTGCCTTGCTCGTGCCGCAAAAAAATAAAACATCAAGGGGGGAGGAGGGTCGACCGTGTTCATGCGGTCCGACCTCCTCCCGTTATTACGATAACAAGTGGCTCAATTAGGAAACGATGAACGGTGAAGAAAGTATTCATGAAGAAGAAAATAAACCCTACCTCAAGCGTTGTTGATTCATCGTGGAAAAGAACGTCGCGGAAGAAGGCATCACGAAAAAGGGAATCGTTGGCGTCGCGTCGTCGATCTCCGAGGATGGCGTCTCTCACCAACTGCGGAGAGGGAAGAAGAAGGTACAACGAGCTCCCCTTTGCGGCAACAGAGTTCTTCATCGAAGGCTCGGTGTTCTTCACGTTCTTCGACGAGGAAGAAGATGTTCTTCAACAGTTAGAGAAAATCCTCTCCAAAATCCTCTAGCACAACCAAACAACAATAATAAAATAAGTGTTGCCCTATTTTATTACTCATGCCATGCTTTTCAAAATTACAAAATTCAAAACCTAACATACTTAATTAATTGATCTTAAGTTATCATACTAATTAGTCCTTAGGTGGCATGAATTAATGTGGGAGGTGAGGAGTTAGGGAATTTGGAAGATGGGGGCTCGTGTGGGCCCCACCGCCCTCATAACCTCACATGGTAAGTTGGGTGGTTGTGGGACCCACCAACAACTTCCCATTAGAGAATTAAACTACCATGGATAAAATAAATTGCACACAATTTATTTTACCTAAAATTTAATTCCCTAATTTTTAACAACTCCTTCTGAGCAAACGCAACTCCAGTAAAGGTCTTCTTAGGAAATTACCGGCGCTGTGGTTTCATCAGTTCCCTTATATTTCAATTCCATGCACCAGATAAAAAGTTAGAAAAACCCACTCGTTCATTCACTGAACGCACCCAAGCTAATTTTTGGTTAATGATTCCAGGCACACCAGGCCTCAGAATCAGGTGCCGTCAGAAACTGCGTTCTTGTAAAATCCCAAAGAAAATTAAGAAAAAATTTCCCTTGAATTTTATGGGTCTTTACATTACTCCCACCTCAGGGATTTACGTCCCCGTAAAGATACATCATAAACTAAGGAAACAAATGTGGGTACTTTGCACGCATCTGAGCCTCCCGCTCCCAAGTGCTCTCCTGGAGGTTCCCGTGCTGCCGTCTAATGTGCACTAGAGGAATCGACCATCCACGTAGGACCCGCTCCTGTCAATCCTTGATCTCCACTGGGATCTCTGCAAAAGTCACCCCATCATCAATATCCAGCTCTCCATGGTCAATGATATGCGTCAGGTCGTGCACGTATCTCCTCAGCTGAGATACGTGAAAGATGTCGTGCACCTGGTGCAACTGAGGTGGTAGAGACATGCGATAAGCCACCTCTCCTATCCTGTTGAGGACCTGGAATGGTCTGATGAAGTGCAAAGACAACTTTCCACCTCATCCAAATATCTGTAATCCACATCGAGGTGAGACCCGTAAAAAGACGTGGTCGCCATCCTCAAACTCTAGTGGTCTCCGCCACCTGTCAGCATAAGACTTCGGCCGGCTTTGAGCTGTCCTCATCCACTCCTAGATGACCTAGACCTTCTCCGTCGTGGACTGGACCATCTTCGGTCCCATAATTGCTAACACCCCAGGGTCTGTCCAACACAGCGGTGATCTACAAGGTCAGCCGTACAACGCCTCGTATGGTGCCATCCCGATGGTGGAGTGGTATCTGTTGTTGTACGCGAACTCCACCAAGGGTAGGTGATCCTCTAAGCTGCAACCCAAGTCGAGGACACATGCACGGAGCATGTCCTCAAGAGTCTGAATGGTCCTCTCCATCTGACCATCCATCTGAGGGTGAAAGGCGGTGCTCAGACGTAGCTGCGTCCCGAACTCTTCCTGCAACCCCTTCCAAAGCCGGGAAGTAAATCGAGTATCTCGATCGAAGACGATAGATGATGGAACAACATGAAGCCGTACAATCTCCTGAACATAGAGGCGTCCTAATCTCTCCACTGATCCCTGCTCTCTGATGGTTAAGAAGTGAGCCGACTTGGTGATTCGGTCGACAATCACCCAAATGGAGTCGTGACCTCTGGAAGTGCGTGGAAGTCCAGTCACGAAGTCCATAGATATACCGTCCCATTTCCACTCTGGGACCTCCAAGGGTTGTACCAAGCCTGCTGGTACCTGGTGCTCTGCCTTCACCTGCTGGCAGGTGAGGCATCAAGAAACGAACTCTGCTACAACCTTCTTCATACTCGGCCACCAGTGCTGTCGTCTGAGGTCCTAGTACATCTTCGCCACTCCTGGATGTACCACTAAAGGGAAGTGTGAAACTCCCTCAGTTTCTCCTCCTGTAAAGCAACTGGTACCATGGTACGTCCTCTGAAAAGGATGACATGATCTCCTCCCATATAGAATCCATCAGGTGCCTGTCCTGAGGATATCTGTGCATGCCACGTCTCACAGTCAACGTCCCCATACTGTGCCTCTCTGACCTGCTGAAGAAGTGGAGGAGTGACTGTGAGTGAATGTAGAAAGGCTTCTCCATCACTATCCACGAAGGATATGTGCAAAGCAGCTAGCTGCTCTGTCGCCTCCCCAAGTAGCGGATGCCCGTCCTCTTGCTGAGAGCATTGGCTACGACATTACCCTTTCCAGGAGTATAGACTATCTCAAAGTTATAGTCCTGGAGGAACTCGGGCCATCGCCGATATCTCAGGTTCAGGTCTTTCTGCGAGAAGATGTACCTGAGACTCTGGTGGTCAGATTAGACTATAAAGCGCTCACCCATCAGATAGTGTCGCCACATCTTCAGAGCGAAGACCACTGCTGCTAAATCCAGGTCATGGGTTGCATAGTTCTGCTCATGGTACCTCAACTAACATGATCCATAGGCGATCAATTCCCGCTCCAACATCAGGACACATCTGAGTCCGGTCCCTGATGCATCGAAGTAAACTACATACCCTAATCCCTCCTCCGATAGCATCAAGATAGGTGCACTGGTCAATATCTGTCTTAGCTTTTGGAAGCTCTACCGGCATATTTCTGAACACACGAAGGGTTTCCCCTTCTTCTTCAAAGCTGAAAGTGGTGCCGCAACTCTGGAGAACTCTGGCACAAACCTCTGGTAGTACGCAACTAGTCCCAAGAAACTCCGCACCTCCATCACGCTCCTCAGTGGCTCCCAAGCTAGAACTGCCTCGATCTTCACAGGATCCACCGAAAATCCCTCCTTAGAGATGAAGTGTCTCAAGAAGTGGACCTCACGTATCCATAACTGACACTTCGAGAGCTTACCATAAAGCTGGTGATCTCGGAGTGTGTCCAGTACAACCCGCAAGTGGTAGGCGTGCTCCTCCCCAGTCGTCGAGTATATCAAAATGTCTTCGATGAAGACCACAACAAATCGATCGAGGTAAGGCTGAAAGATCCTGTTCATGAGGCCCATGAACACTGCTAGAGCATTGGTTACACCGAATGGCATAACCAAGAACTCATAGTGTCCATAACGACATCTGAAGGCCGTCTTCTGCACGTCCTCGTCCCATACTCTAAGCTGATGATAACCTAACCTGAGGTCTATCTTCGAGAACCACCTTGCTCCCTCGAGCTGATCGAAGAGGTCGTCAATACTCAGTAGCAGATACTTGTTCCTCATGGTCACCTGTTTCAGGCGTCAGTAATCGACACACAGTAGCAAGCTCCCGTCCGCCTTCTTGGTGAACAATATCGGGGAAGCCCTGGGTGAAACACTGGGTCGGATGAATCCCTTTCCCTCCAAGTCCTCCAACTGTACCCGTAGCTCTCAAATCTTATAAAGGGATATCCGAAATGATGGAGTGGATATCAGGGCTATCCTGGGGTAGAGGTCAATATAAATGTCTACATCTCTGCAAGGAGGTGGTCCTAGAACATCGTCAGGGAAAACATCCGCATACTGATCCACCACTACGGGTACGCTCGGACTCTGCACATCAACTGCTCCTAGGATGAGGCTAACCAACTGATGAGTGATGGGATATCCTCTCCTCTACGTGAGTCCATCATGTGCTGCAAAGGCTCCCTTCTCACCGGTGAAGGTGAACCTACTCCCATCGGTGTGAACACATCGCACCTTGTGCCTAATGAAGTCGATCTGAGCATGGATTGTAGATAACCAATCCATGCCCAAGATGACATCGTAAGGCCTTGATGCCGCTACAAGAAGATCTCAACCGAAGCTCTCGCCTCCTAGAGTAAGCTCACACTATCGGCACCAGTGCGTAATCGTCGAGTCTGCTCCCGTAGGAGTCTCTAGCCGTAAGGATCAAGCCAAAGACTCCGTCGGAATCTCCAAGCTCCGAAAAAGGGCAGCGGCAATGAAAGAATGACTGGATCCTGTGTCTATAAGAAGTGCAACAAGGGTGGAGTAGACACAGATAATACCTCGAATCATCTCGGGCGCGCAGTGGTCGTAGGCCTCCGTTGCCTGAAGCTGTGCCTACCTTTGCCCGCCAGCTCCCTGTGGTCGGGGCGGGCCTCCTAGTGGTGGTGGTGGTAGAGCCTCAAAGCATCGCCCACCACCTACTGCTCGGCCATCTCCTCTGCCTCGTCCGCCTGCTGCCTGCGGACCGCCACATTCGACCATCTTCCTCTTCCTGGGTGGCCCCTCAACCGTCTGCTGCTCCTCGGAACGACGGGTCGGGCAGTCACGATCCATGTGGCCCTACTCGCCGCATGCGTAGCACTCTCCGCCTCTCGTAGGACTGGCTCTGAACTGTGTGCCCCGCACCTCTGAGCCAGTGTCCTAAGGTCGTTCGCCTGAGGGTCTGATCCGCCTAGACCCATGTATCATCCATCGACAGCTAGCTACAGAAGACTCTTCTACGTGCCTCCCTGCGGTAGGTCTCACTGCTGGTGTAGGCTCAACCAGAAAGCTCTCAATGATAAGGGCTCGCTCCATTTCTCCTTCCTATATCGGAATGCTGAGGGAGATCAGTGATGCCATAATCTCATGCCTCAATCCCTGGTCAAAGGTCTGGGCCCGGAAGAATGGTTCCCGTACCATATCCGTCGAATAACACGAGAGATCGGTAAATCTCGCCGAGTACTGGGCGACCCTCATGCTGCCCTGTCGCAGTTGTAGAAGATCCTGGATGCGCACCACACGAAGGGTGCCTGGGATGAACTCTGAGTGGAAGAGGCACTCAAAGTCTGTCCAGAGGAGTGATGCCTCGTCGTGTAGCTGGAGCATCAAGCTCCACCATCTACCTGCTTCCGCGTGTAGGAGACTCGCTGAAAGGATCACCATGAGGTCTGCTGGTGTCCCTACCAAACGGAAAATTCGTACAACTGCCTCCAGCCAATCCTCGGCTACCTAAGGGTCCATCTCCCCACGGAACCTGGGTGGTCTCTGACGCTGAAACTCGTGCAGTGCACCAAGGTGACGTGCACTCTCAGTGGCTGGGGCTGGTAGCATCAGTGGCTCTATGGGTAGTGGTACCGCCGATGCCTCTGCAGTAAAAGGGCCATGTACTGAGGCATCATCGCTCAGTGGGCTGTCGTCACGTAGAAAACTAGGAACCCTAGCTGGCTGTCGTCGTGGGGACATCCTGAAAAGAAACAGGTGCGCCACGGTTAATACAATATACCTGGTGAGCTGACACAAAGTAATCACAAAGAAGACTTGAAACACACATGCAATCAATGTTTTAGTGCACTAAGTCAGAAATCAGAAGTCAGGGTCCTGGTGTATAGATACGTCAGCTGACGCACCAACACTGGACTCCCTGGACTGATAACCACACTCAATACTCTTAACACTATTGCTTCACATAGAAAAATATCAGAGTCCTGAGTTCTGCGGTAGAACCGAACTCCTATGATACCAATTTGTCACAACCCTTTCTTGGGACCCGTGCTGTGACTACCCCAAGCCCGCCTCCCATAGGTTAGGGGCTGGCGACTAGCACCAAGGCGTAAATCCCGAAAAAAGGGGGAAGGCATTGCCTTTATAAAGTAAACAAACTCCACAGAGTAAGAAAGCAGAAGTAAACACTAAGTAAAACTGGGTACAATAGTAAGTGTGAAAAAGTAAGTGGACCAGAATACAAACCCAAACTGAAAGTAAAGTAAAAATGGAAAGAAGTACAACAACTAAAATGTAAAGACGCAACGCCGAGCCATCCACTGGTTGTCCCACCTGAAGGGTGGGTATAGATAGTCTCCACAGCTCTACTGTAGAGACCCGAAGCTTTACGTACATGGACATTACATTACTTTAGTGGAATAATTAATACATAACAAAAATCAAAACTCAAGGACCGTAATAGTTTAGTGTCTTTGGAAACTCGGAATGTAATCTTCTAATCTTGGTGAAAGATCTTCAACATCTCCCATAAAGATCTTCCCCTTTTATTTTCTTACCTAAAACCTTTCTTTTAATCCTGGGGAAAAGAAAACATAAAAAGGGTGAGCTAAAATGCTCAGTAAGGGTAAGCATGGATAAAATAAAACATACCATATACATTTGAACTGAAAAAAACATGAACATTAAAAATCTTGAGCAACGACATAAAACATGGAAGTACATAAGGCATAGAACATAATGGAACATAAATTATGATAAAATAGCATGGGAATAAAACATGTAATTGTGGCATCCATTAATCACATGTAATGATTTCCATAGTAGCCAAGGAATTGCTGCCAAGACCATCTTAGTGGACAAAGTCCCATTCTGAATCGAGTTCACTCCTCGTTTCAGTCCTGTAACACTGAACCAGATTAACTTACCGTTCCAGCCATGTCTATCTCATGAGATATAAAATCTGTACCCAATGCATTGGAGGGAGATATAGGTCCCACCCATCTCATATTGAAATCATTCTTACTTGTGCCACAAAATAAACATACATCATTCATAATAACCTAAAGAATAAAATGGGTTTCATAAACATCATCCCATCATCACACAATCCATATAAAAGAAATGGATATCATCTCATAATAAGAAATGTGAAACCATTTAAATCATAAAGACATTATACTTGAAACATACACATATGAAATAATGTCAACTTAGATGAAAAATGGTTTTGATAAAACACTTGAAATGAATTCTTGTGAAAAATATCCTTTCTTATTCAAAATCATTTTCTTTTCACAAAATGTGATGCAATTTTAAAAGAAAAGGATTTTGTTGAAAATATTCATGAAATATTTTGGAGGAAGCTTCATGAAAATAGGGCTTTATAAAACCGTAAAAATCCGTTCATGCTGTATAAGTTAAAAAACATTCTTCTCATACTATTTCCAGAAAATTCAAAAAGTACCTCGTAATATTAGGATTCCATACATACCATGTAGTAAAAGTCAAAAATGGGTAAAAATGACTTTAAACATACATGAAAACACTTTTATAAAAGATGGAAATGGTTGATAGAAATAACCCTAGCAAATACTTACGAATAATCAATCTCGGATAAAAATGAGATTTGCAAAATTATCCCTTACCTTAGGTCCGATATGCTTCGTATGGTTCCGAACCTCCTCTTCTTCGATACGCCTCTTTGAAACCTCCTCTTAGGGAACTAATATTGGTCTTTGAAGTAGACCAGGACCACTAGGATGTGTCTAAGGAAGCGGAGAAGAGAATTTGGCAGGGGTTGTACGAGCTTGAAGGCTCAAAGTGGTGTGATGAAGAGAGGGAGGAGGTGCCCTTTTATAAGGGAGGAGAGGGGGACCTTTGGAATTCTTAAAAATATTAATTTATAATAAATCTAACCACACTTAAAAACCTCCAAAAATGACTCATATTCAAAGATTATATGATATAGGGTTGTAATCTCATCAACCAATCAAATTTATACATGTTTGGATCTTATTTTTAACCTTATCATTTTGATTTATCCTTATTCAATCTATTTAAGTTTATTTGTGGTAATAAAATTGTAAATTTTAAATTATAACAAATAATTACGTATTTGTTGTGAATTTTCCATAATTGGTTACTTTATAACAATATAAACCATATAAATTTAAATTTATAATTTTTAAATATTTTTGTGATTTTTAAACAATTTTATAATATGTTATTTTTATAAAATAACAATAGTGTCAATTTTGACACTATTCATTTATTTGAATTTAAATAAAATATATACAGAAGATATGTTCTAAATAAAAGCTTTAATAGATTCATAAAAGGTCATAGGTATCTAGAAAATTAGTGTATCACTTGAAATAGTTCATATAATATTTATTTTATTATTTTTAAAACCATTTATTTGGTTTATCTCTTAATAAAATAATTACTACAACATTTTTGTATAATTATTTAATATACTTATTTTTTGCATATAAATTAAAAATAAAATCCCATGATGAAGATAAATCTATTAACTTTCACAAAAATACATTTACTCTAATTTATCATCTTAAAATCACAATATTTAAATTTTTATATTTATTAAATTATGAAGGTGACAACTTTGGAATCATTTAATATAAAATAATATAAGTGTCATAATCACTTTTATAAGACTCCAAACGGTTATATATTAGGTCATTGTATTATTATGGTATAGATATATACTACCAATAAGTTTTGGTCAGGTTTTTGGGGCTTTTAATCGGTATTATTATTTTAATAAAAAACTATATTACTGATTGTTCACTTAATAAATAATTTCTTCATCATTAATGTATCACCATTAATGACAATTATATAATCCCTAAAAGTTCTAAATAAATTATCATGATGTAGATAATTTTATTAGATTTCTGGAGACTATTTATGTTTGAAGGTTTATGATGTTTATCACTAAATTAAAATTATTATACTTATAAGATTTAAGAGAGTGACATGTTGTCACTTTCTTTGGTTTTAATAATAATTAAATTATTTTCATGGTAAAATGTCAATAAAATGAATCTAATACGCCCCTTAGGTGATATGGTTCTACTTTTATCCATCCAATATAATTTTGGTATGTGTTAGGGTAATTTTATAATATTATATTTACCCTTAATTACCCGATTTACCTTTAACTATGGTAAATAAAATTTACCGTTGTTACTATTCATAATTCCCAAAAATAAAAAGTAGCTTATTAACATAATTTGAACCCACTGATTCCAAATATGGAATCCTTTTTTCCAAATTCAATACACAAAAGTTGCAAAAATTAAATTAAAATTAATCCCGTCGTCGAAAGAAAACGGGTTTTTCTTTAAAACATTACAAAAGATTGAATTGATTTAACCTACGAATTAAAGGTAAAATCAATGCTAATGACATAAATTATATTAAATGGTAAAAATATATTCTATTTATACTTTAAAAACCTTCAATATTATAATTTAACCATATAAATTATTGCGATGAGGAAAGTTGTTTTTAATTAAAATATAGCGTGTTTTTACTATTCATCAAAATATGAAAGTTACCAGAATAATATGAAAAATTTATTCAAAGTAAATTTTTATTTCTTGATTCTAAAGAAGAATTTTATTTTGTAAAACTGAACTTATAAACATGTCAAAAACTAGATTTAAAGTGGGTGCGTCATCAAAAGGCGGCAAAACTGCATTTTTTGAAAAATACTTATTTTACCCGAAAAATTTATTTTGTTCTTATACCATGTTCTAGAGAATTTGTGAGATGAATAATAATGTTATAAAATTCAAAATTTAGTTAATATTATTCATAATTTCTAGTTCATAATAATATTATAATAATATATCGTTGTTTAGTAAAACCCGGTATTGCGTACAACACACGCTATCGAGGAAGGTCGCGATTGCGTGTAATGCAAGCCAAGTCAGGGTTGAGTGTTATGCATAAATCCTTCGTTGTTTTGTATAATATAATACAACCATATTTCATTTATACATTGAATATATATATATATATACTCAATGTTGCGTAGAATAACTATTATCAAAATTGTGTGTAACACAATCCAAGAATAGTGTTGCGTATACTGCAAGCTAATACGGTGTTGTGTATAGCGCAAGGTAATATTGGTGTAGCATACAACACAAGACATTAATGAAATTAAAAGAATATTTTTCATAAAATCTCGGGGTGTTACATTCTACCCCCCTTAAAATGAATTTCTCCCTCAAAATTCGTCGGGGTTATAAATGGTTTACTACTTGAAAGTTTGTTTAATAGAAACCCACATCGTATAAAAGAATACCAAAACATGGATTTAAAAACTAAATTATGAAATGTAACGGTTACCCAAATTAACCCATCACTGGGTTTCCATGTAGGAGAACATAGGTGAAAATATGGATATGGAAGAAAAATCTAACCATCAAGTTCTGATGGAGAGTGGTAGAGAACATGGCTATGAAAAAGCCAACAATCACAAATCTATTGATTTGTGATGATCTAAGGTACCATCTGATTCATCAGATATAAGGGGACTAGGACAACATTTTTGGTTTTCAAGATCATTTCCCTAAAGTTGATAAATTAAAAGAAATACTTACATGATTTTGGTACAATCTCACTGTTGTTTGTGAATTGAACAATTTCCACTTCATCCCTTAAAGAAATGAAGTTGAATTTGTTATTCGTGATGTGTTAGAAAATCATGTGATAGAATGATGGGTCATTCCATCTCTTTCAAACAAAAGGTTAGAAAAAGTTATAAGTCCATATTATGGTTAAATTAATCGTATATGGTTCCAAAAATGAACTTATACTTCATATATCATACCTCTTAATAAAATAAAACTAGTTTCTACTAACCAGGGACTTCCTGTAGGCCAGTGTTAGGCGATAAAGGCCAGTCGCACTTCGGTTGTGGGTTCGATTCCCACAGCCTTGTCCGACGCGATGGGTTGTCACCTGTCCTGCAGGTTGTCCTTTTTCTAAAACTACATTACTATAACATCTGATCAATATTATCGAAAAAATTTCTATCCTTAAACAATACTAACTTATGTCCAACATAATCCATTCCAATATTTAGGCTTATCTATAATACTTCGCTCCAAGCTCATAGTATAAAGAAAACGACTACTTAAAATATCATCAACCAAGCATGTGAATACCATCATTTATCCCCCATATATCTTGTTGGTCACATTCCAATCATGCGAATACCTTAATCATGTATTCTCTTGAAAAATGAATACCCATTAAACCTTAGTGAAAACATAAATGCTATCAAAAGTTAACTCTTTCCACATACCAAAATCCAAAAATTCTATATACTCAAACCATGATACAACCTTCTCCTTATATCAGTCATGAGCTCATGAATACTATCAAACATTTAATTTTCTACTTATCCCTTCATTATGCAATATCATCTACTTTCCAAAAATATCTGAATAACCTTTCATGGTTACTGGTACCATTAATCATACACTTTCAAAACTTAAGGAAATACAATAGTGTAATAATCCTTAGATGTCTATTTATTCCATAGTACCATGAGATTACTTATACAACATTACACTTGATAAACATGTAATCATTCCACTACCTTCTTAAACCATTGACTAAACTTCAACAATTCTTTCATCTTACATATGATTTGTATTTTCTTCATCATCATCAACATAAATACTAACCATACGACCGTACTGATTCACTTCATGAGACTTTCCCTTAGGGAATTGGTTTGCATAATGCCCATACATTCCACATTTAAAACATTTAACCATTGTTGATGTCGTAGCAATACCATTATCCTCATACATGGTGTTAACTGAACCTTTTCCTTTGCACTTACTTGATTTGTGTCCTTCTTTTCCACACCCAAAGCATCTTCCAGTTCCCCTGAAACATTCTCCTTGATTCCTCTTCTCACATGATTTACATAGGGGAAATTGAACTTTCTTTCCTCTATGATCATCATGAAACTCCATCTTTCTCTTATTATCTGAGTCGGGAAACATACCAAAGTTGAGATTATTGATCATATTATGAGATTGCTGATTAGGAATAATAATGATGTTTGGACTTCCAAATCCCGTTTCATTTGGTTTCTCATGAAGAATATCATTCCATTGTCCGTCATATCCTCCATTATCATGAATCTTCCTACTTCCATCCATTTTTTAAAACCCAAAAAGAATAGTGTGAGAGGCAAAAAATCATGCTTGGGAAAACAATATAGTAAAGGAGGAGTATCCTCAATATCTAACATCTTAGGTTAAATTCTATGATCGTTACTGTAATTCTAGGACTGTATCCTATACATATACTTATCCTTAGGGACATCCCTAGACATACCTTAGAAATATCTCTAGGGATCTCACTAACGTTTTAACATCCTAGTTTCCAAAGGTTGACTAAACCTTTCCTCTGATACCAACTTTAGAGACCTGAAGCTTTACGTACATGGACATTACATTACTTTAGCGGAATACTTAATACATAATAAAAAACAAAACTCAAGGACCATAATAGTTTAGTGTCTTTGGAAACTCGGAACGTAATCTTCTAATCTTGGTGAAAGATCTTCAACATCTCCCATAAAGATCTTCCCCTTTTGTTTTCTTACCTAAAACCTTTCTTTTAATCCTGGGGAAAAGAAAACATAAAAAGGGTTAGCTCAAATGCTCAGTAAGGGTAAGCATGGATAAAATAAAACATACCATATACATTTGAACTGAAAAAAAAACATGAACATTAAAAATCTTGAGCAACGACATAAAACATGGAAGTACATAAGGCATAGAACATAATGGAACATAAATCATGATAAAATAGCATGGGAATAAAAAATGTAATTGTGGCATCCATTAAGCACATGTAATGATTTCCATAGTAGCCAAGGCATTGCTGCCAAGACCATCTTAGTGGACAAAGTCCCATTCTGAATCGAGTTCACTCCTCGTTTCAGTCCTGTAACACTGAACCGGATTAACTTACCGTTCCAGCCATGTCTATCTCATGAGATATAAAATCTTTACCCAATGCATTGGAGGGAGATATAGGTCCCAACCATCTCATATTGAAATCATTCTTACTTGTGCCACAAAATAAACATACATCATCCATAATAACCCAAAGAATAAAATGGGTTTCATAAACATCATCCCATCATCACATAATCCATATAAAAGAAATGGATATCATCTCATAATAAGAAATGTGAAACCATTTAAATCATAAAGACATTATAATTGAAACATACAAATATGAAATAATGTCAACTTAGATGAAAAATGGTTTTGATAAAACACTTGAAATCAATTCTTGTGAAAAATATCCTTTCTTATTCAAAATCATTTTCTTTTCACAAAATGTGATGCAATTTTAAAAGAAAAAGATTTTGTTGAAAATATTCATGAAATATTTGGGAAGAAGCTTCATAAAAATAGGGCTTTATAAAATCGTAAAAATCCATTCGTGCCGTATAATTTAAAAAACATTATTCTCATACTTTTGCCAAAAAAGTCAAAAAGTACCTTGTAATAGTAAGATTCCATACATACCATGTAGTAAAAGTCAAAAAATGGGTAAAAATGACTTTAAACATACATGAAAAACTTTTATAAAACATGGACATGGTTGGTAGAAATAACCCCAGTAAATACTTACGAATAATCAACCTCGAATAAAAATGATATTTGAAAAATTATCCCTTACCTTAGGTCCGATATGCTTCGTATGGTTCTGAACCTCCTCTTCTTCGATACGCCTCTTTGAAACCTCCTCTTAGGGAACTAAGATTGGTCTTTGAAGTAGACCAGGACCACTAGGATGTGTCTAGGGAAGTGGAGAAGATAATTTTTCAGGGGTTGGCCGAACTTTAAGGCTCAAAGTGGTGTGAGGAAGAGAGGGAGGAGGTGCCCTTTTATAAGGGAGGAGAGGGGAACCTTTGGAATTCTTAAAAATATTAATTTATAATAAATCTCACCCCACTTAAAAACCTCCAAAAATGAATCATATTTAAAGTTTAGATGAGATAGGGTTGTAATCTCATCAACCAATTAAATTTAGACATGTTTGGATCTTATTTTAAACCTTATCATTTTGATTTATCATTATTTAATCTATTTAAGTTTATTTGTGGTAATAAAATTCTAAATTTTAAATTATAACAAATAAGTACTTATTTGTTGTGAATTTTCCATAATTGGTTACTTTATAACAATACAAACCATATAAATTTAAATTTATAATTTTTAAATATTTTTGTGATTTTTAAACAATTTTATAATATGTTATTTTTATAAAATAACAATAGTGTCAATTTTGACACTATTCATTTATTTGAATTTAAATAAAATATATACAGAAGATATATTTGAACTAAAAGCTTTAATAGATTCATAAAAGGTCATATGTATCTATAAACTTAGTGGAGAACTTTAAATAGTTCACATAATATTTATTTTATTATTTTTAAAACCATTTGTTTGGTTTATCTCTTAATAAAATAATTACTACAACATTTTTGTATAATTATTTAATATACTTATTTGTTGAATATAAATTAAAAACAAAATCCTATGATTAAGATAAATATATTAACTTTCAAAAAAATACTTTTACTCTAATTTATCATCTTAAAATCAAAATATTTAAATTGTTATATTTATTAAATTATGAAGGTGACAAATTTGGCATCATTTAATATAAAATAATATAAGTGTCATAATCACTTTTATAAGACTCCAAACGGTTATATATTAGGTCACTGGATTATTATGGTATAGAGATATACTACCAATAAGTTTTTTTCAGGTTTTTGGGGCTTTTAATTGGTATTATTATTTCAATAAAAAACTATATTACTGATTTTTCACTTAATAAATAAGTTCTGCATCATTAATGTATCACCATTAATGACAATTATAAAATCCCTAAAAATTCTAAATAAATTATCATGATGTAGATAATTTTATTATCTTTCTGGAGACTATTCATGTTCGAAGTTTTATGATGTTTATTACTAAATTAAAATTATTATACTTATAAGATTTAATAGAGTGACATGTTGTCACTTTCTTTGGTTTTAATAATAATTAAATTATTTTCATGGTCAAATGTCAATAAAATGAATCTAATCCGACCCTTAGGTGATATTGTTCTACTTTTATCCATCCAATAGAATTTTTTCATGTGTTAGGGTAATTTTATTATATTATATTTACCCTTAATTACCCAATTTACCTTTAACTATAGTAAATAAAATTTACCGTTGTTACTATTCATAATTCCCAAAAATAAAAAGTAGCTTATTAACATAATTTGGACCCACTTATTCCAAATATGGAATCCTTTTTTCCAAATTCAATACACAAAAGTTTCAGAAATTAAATTAAAATTAATCCCGTTGTCGAAATAAAACGAGTTTTTCTTTAAAACATTGCAAAAGATTGAATTGATTTAACCTACGAATTCAATGTAAAATCAATGATAATGACATAAATTATATTAAATGGTAAAAATATATTCTATTTATACTTCAAAACCATTAAATATTATAATTTAACCATATAAATTATTGCGATGAAAAATGTTGTTTTTAATTAAAATATAGCGTGTTTTTACTATTCATCAAAATATGAAAGTTACCAGAATAATATGAAAATTTTATCCAAAGTAAATTTTTATTTCTTGATTCCAAAGAAGAATTTTATTTTGTCAAATTGAACTTATAAACATGTCAAAAACTATATTTAAAGTGGGTGCGCCATCAAAATGCGGCAAAACTACATTTTTTGAAAAATACTTATTTTACCCGATTTTTTTTTTATACCATGTTCTAGAAAATGTGTGAGATGAATAATAATGTTATAAAATTCAAAATTTAGTTAACACTATTCATAACGGATAGTTCATAATAATATTATAATAATATATCGTTGTTTAGTAAAACCTAGTATTGCGTACAACACACGCTATCGAGGAAGGTCGCGATTGCGTGTAATGCAAGCCAAGTCAGAGTTGCGTGTTATGCAAGAATCCTTCGTTGTTTCGTATAACAGAATCCAACCATATTTCATTTATACATTGAATATATATATATATATATACTCAATGTTGCGTAGAATAACTATTATCAAAATTGTGTGTAACACGATCCAAGAATAGTGTTGCGTATACTGCAAGCTAATACGATGTTGTGTATAGCGCAAGGTAATCTTGGTGTAGCATACAACACAAGACATTAATGAAATTAAAAGAATATTTTTCATAAAATCTTGGGGTGTTACATCTACAGGTCCAGCCGTCCGCTTCGTGTACGTCCTCCCCAGTGGTCCACCTCCAGGTACCGACTCGCTCCACAAGCCTCAGCCACGATCAGCGATGTCCATCGTCTGCATCCAACCCAATGTAGTGCGGTCATAGCCTGTGCAGGGGTGAGTATAAGCTACTCAGTTGGGACCCCGAGACCCTGGAAGGTCTCCCAGAATCCACAAAGGATAATCCACAAAGGAAAGAATACAATCACGAAGTAACATCCGACACTACTTAGGTATATGCCCATACATATACCTAAGTCATCAATTCCAGTTAGGCTCCAACATCGAAGCCCAAGTACAACCCAGTCCACATAGGAAAGCATAACGTAATCCACAAAGGATACCAAGTCAATTTTATCGAAGATAAAGATTGAAAGTCAAGACTCATCTCACATAGGAATACTTCTTCATAAGATGATAGATATGATCAGATGGAGCCATTGATTCATATAAGCCGTTGGACCCACATAGGATCGATAGGTACTAACCCCCGCAATGACCCACACATGATCGATATGTACTAACCCCCGTAATGACCCACACATGATCGATAGGTACTAACCCCCGCAATGACCCACACAAGATCTGACCCACACAGGATCGGTATCTGCTGGCCCACACAGGACCGCTGAGCGCTGACCCACATAGGATTTGACCCACACAGGATCGGTAGCACAGATCCACACAGGATCGCTGAGTGCTGCAGTCATCGCTGTCGAATCCATGAAAGATTTATGTACAGTCGTCATCGTCGTCGCAGTCGCAGTCGCAGTCGCAGTGGGCTTTAGGGTTCCCGCACACATCAAGCTCGTTCGGGGAGGGTCCGCTCAACGATCCAAAGGTCTGATAAATCAACCGAAATTAATTCCGGAGTTGATGTATCCAAAAGTTCCGTATCGTCAATAGGAACTCAACGTCACAGACGGCACGTCAATCGTAGGCCCGATCTGAGAGTTATTGGCCTTTTCGTTCCAGGGGTCCGGTTGGTTTTTAAGTCAAAACCAACCCAACCATACTGCAACTACGTCCAAACCTCAAGAGGAGTAAGACAAAAGGTCTGTCTCACTAAGAGGAATCCAACAAAGTTGACGGCATGACAATCGGACGTCCGAAGCTCAAGTTATAAGCGTTTCCGCTTCAAGGGCCCGGTTGGTTTCGGGTTCGAACCAACCCGGCCAAACCTAATGTTCTCCAAAACCTTGAGTGTAATATACCGAAACGACCATCTTGATCCAAGGATCGCATCAAAACTGACGGTGCGTCAATCGGAGGTCCTTAGCCCAAGTTATGGGCAAAAGATCGAAAGAGGTCAGAAAATGGGGGTTTTGGGCCCGGACCGACCCGACCCGAGACCCCCTGGGTCGGCCCGAACTGGGTCGACCCGAACTATAACACCCCAAACTTCTACGGTACGCTTCTCTTTGAATAATGCGATAGCATGTGTTGTACGCAACACCGAGTTCTAACAACCAATCAAACTAGCCATTATGAATAGTAATACCTACTTTTTAAAATTATATATATTTTATATTTCAAAATGGACTTCATTTTTGGATTCGGAATATCTAATTTAGCCTAAGGTGAAATTTTGGTACTTTTCGGATAACTTTCATATTTTGATGAATAGTGAAAATTACTAAATTTTAATTAAAAACAACTTTTTTAATCAAAATAATTAATAGTGATAAATTATGAATTTTAGTAGTTTTAAAGTATATTTAGAATATATTTTTACCATTTAATATAATTTTGGTCATTGGACATAATTTTACAGTTAAACCGAACATAAACAAGTGTCAATCTTTTGATAGTTATTATCTCTTAAAAACACGCTTTTTGTTTTGACAGCGGAAATTAATTTTAAATTAATTTCTGCCACTTCTGTGTTTTGAATTTAGGAAAATGGATTCCATATTGGAAATCAGGATGTTCAAATTGTGTAAATAGGTAACTTTTATTTTTAGACATTTTGAATAATTAATGCGGTAAATATTTTATTTACCATGGTTAAGGGTAAATCCGGTAAATAAGGGTTAAACAAATAATATTATAATAATAATAAATTACCCTAAAACGTGTCTTAACCCTATTGGTTGATACATGGTCGACCATGGGAATCTTTGAGTCGATTTTGGGATCCCATGGATCCACTTGTAAGTGATAATGACACTTTATTTTAATTAAGTTAAAATGAATACAAAAATGACACAAGCATATATCTTTTAGAAAAACAATTGTTACATAGGGTTATATATGTTGGATTTTAGATTATAAATATTCATTAGAAAGATAAAAAGAGTTCCTACATAATAATAGTTTATTTATAATTTTTAGACAATAAATAATTTATTTTATTTATGACACAATGATGATGCAGTAATTACTATAATAGTGAAAAATTAAAATAATTGATATTATAAATACCCAAATAAATATAATATGAAACTTTTAATGAATTAAACTAATTTTCTAGGATAATATGATATATTAGGATTGATTTAATTGACTTTGTTCGAAGTAATCAATCTGTTATGAGTTTCAAAAAAATCAACTATTGAATAGTGTAAAAATTGACATAAAAGAGTTCTTAAAACAAATATTATATTATTAATTGATATTAAATTCCTAAAAATCTAAGGTTCGGCCAAGAGACTTATATCATGATAGGTTCATAATTAATGGACCACTTGGGGGTCGCTTGGATGTATATAGTAAGTTTATTAACCATATTATATAAAAATACAAAGAGACATTGTAAAAGTGAAACTAATTAACTTAGAGTTAATACTTAAAGATAAGGTTAATATAAGTACCCAAACCTGCCTAAATTATATTGGTTGAGTGTTGTTAGACCTATCCCCACCTTAACCTTTGAATAATCAACTTTGGAGCCATTATAAACCGAATATGAATTTATTATAAATTAATATATCTAGCTTTTCCAAAGGTGCCCCTCACCCCTCTTATAAAAGGGCACTCCTCCTTCTCATTTCTTCACACCTTAAAAGCCTTTTGGTTCGGCCAAACTCTGCCCAAATACTCTCCCAACATCCCTCAATACAACCTAGATGCATTAGTTTGATCAGAAAGCCAACCTAAGGAGCCGTTTTGATCAAATCAAAATGAAGAACCCGAAGAAGAGGTAATGTTTTCACCACCCCTTTTCAAGTTCCTTTCTTCTTCCACTTCTTCTTTCTTTGTTATTACCATTCTAAAATAATAACTCCAGTATATTACATATACTGTTATGTTATTATAAATATGTTACAACCATATTCAGTATTCTATCCACCCTTTGAATAACATGTCACCATACGTGCGTACGTACGGCTTACCGTCTCCACGTCGTGGTGTAATTGTTATTCAATATATTATTATTTGGATGGGTATAATAATGATGTGTAACTCATGTAAATAATAAATATAACATGTTAATGATTATGTATATATGATATAACATCCATTTATATATTATTTTAATATCAAAAGAATGATATTGTTGCTCGTGCGTACGTACGGACTACCGTCTCCACGAACGCGATGAGATTCATTCTCCATCGTATCCATTCAAGTATAATTATCATTTGATGATTTAAAAATGATGTTTAAGGACTTGATATAATTATGGATATGAATAATATATAACAAACATGGCTTATGTAACAAAACATATAAAATAAAATGAGTAAGTTAACACCCGAAACGACGATAATTCTAAGATATTATTAACAAATCAATGTTAAAAGATCATATATGATATCATATTAATATATATGATTCTTGTATAATTTAATAAAAATTATTTCACCATTATACAGGAAGTTAACCTACCCCAACCAAGGAAAAGTACAAGGTAAGGGTTATTTCACAATCTCTTCATTATCCGAGGTTGTTTATACGTAATAATCTACTGGGATTTCTTTATCATCCACATCCATGTTTCTTCGAAATGTATTTCAAAACATATTTATTATTTACAAAAATATGGGTTAAAGTAATTTATACCCTTGTTTGACTTTTTATAAGAGGTTTATAAAGGAATCTTTCCGTCGTTTTCAAAACAAGGTCCTTTTTAACCTTTTCGACAGAATTAAGGTAAGAATGTTTTTTTTAACTTATACGACGGGTGCGGCTATTTTCCGCCGTTATAAAATCTTCAAAGCTTCCCTTACAAGCTTATAAGAATATTTTCAAAGAAAATGTTTTATTTTATATGGATCTTAAATGATTTCAAAATAAAAGGAGATATTTCTTTAAAAAGAATTTTGATTTCATCTATGTCAACATCCTTTGATGGATTTTAAGATTATTTGAAGTTGATTTATTATGATACAAAACTTCTATATTGTATTGAAGGTTTTGTGATATTTTTGACTGTGGATGTGCTATTTTTATACCATTCATAGTTTATGGTGAAAGTATTTACATTTTGTATGCTAGTTTTAATACGAATGTTTATGTTATGTTTAAACCTTTTCATATGGGAATGCATTGGACTTAATATGTGACGGGTGGAGCCCGCTATAGCTCCTCGATGCATCGGTAGGTCTCATGAGACAAACTAGTGTCTTGGCACAAGGCCTTGACAAAATCTTATTTGTAGTCTTGGAACGAGGCCTTGGCTACGTGGTTATGATAGTCTGGAATTATGCATTCCATCATTATGAAAGTGGTTATTGATTTTGCATGTGATTATTCGATTATTAGAATAACCATGTGAATAAGTAAATGGAATTATCTCATTTTATTTATGCCATACTATGTTAAAAATTCAAGTTTAAAAGGCTTTTGTTTTAGTTATACATTGCCTTAAATGTTTATTCTTATTTATGAAAGTTTCCGCTATATTGTTATCTTTACTGGGCATTTGAGCTCACCTCTTTTCTATGTTTTATTTTTCCCAGGAAGTGAAGAAGTAAATTATGAATGACCTGCAGGGATATTATGTGGGGATATGAGTGTGGATTATGGCGACAATATGTTGTTGTAGTAGTTTTTCATTTTATGATGTAATGTAAGACTTATGAATATATCTAGTGTTTCCAAGACTACAAAACCAATCGGTATTTAGAGATTTGATCTTTCTTGTGATCATACCAATGTTATGTAATAATGCACCGACTCTGGGTAACTGGGGTCGGGGCGTTACAGTTGGTATCAGAGGAAGTTTAGTACAAACCTTAGAAGCTAGATTTAGATAAACTCTGATTAGAGCACGTAGACCTAAGATGAACTTTGAGGATTAGTATAGAAGAACTTCCTAGAATTTTGGTATTGTAGAGATTTTGTGAGTTTTCCGAGCAATACATCCCTGTTTGGATACGAGCAGGTAGAGGCGGCTCTGGCACAGATGTACCTAGGGGTAAAACCCGAAAACACCGCTTTGAGCTAGACTCGAACGGGAACTGGTGCACGACAACGGGCCTTGCTGCACTCTTGGTTACGACACTCCTGGGGGATATGCTTAGGATAACTCTCATTTTTCTTTACAAATCATTTTTAAGGGATTATGAGTATATACTTCCTCAAAGAAAACATTCTTATGATTATGGATTATATCCATAAATAGTTCAATTTATGTTAAGTGTTTTATAAGTATGGGATTATGTATTTTGATTCATAAACTGATCTAGTTTATGCCATTGTTTAGAAATGGCGCCTAGTGGAAGAAATGGAAACCGTATCAATGCACGCACTCCATGTAGGGATTGCCCTCCTGTTCAAGATAATTATAGTGGAGCTGGTGATGCAACTGGAGCCGATCAGCTAATCACCATACCGGGACAACTTACTGAGGTTATGAATAATAACCTTACCCGTATGGAGCACCCTGATCTGCAGCGTGGAGGATCAATGTTAGATCGATTCATGAGGCAACAACCACCAACGTTCAATGGGAGTACAAATCCCTTAGTAGCTGAGCAATGGATATTTTCCCTAGAGAAAATATTTCTGGCTTTGGGGAGCAGTGAAAGGGAAAAAGTTATCATGGCAGTTTACTGCCTCACTGGAGATGCTGATCAATGGTGGTCATTGATTCAAAATACGAAGGAAGATGATGAAGTATCAAATATGGAATGGAGGGAGTTCAAAAATCTGTTTTTAGAAAAATACTTTCATCGCGACCATCGAGCAGATATGGAAAGGCAATTTCTAAGTCTGAGACAGAAGGAGGATGAGAATGTCACAAAGTATGAGGCTAACTTTACAAGGTTAGCAAGGTACGCTGGAGATTATATACGTAACCAAAGAAGTAAGATTGATCGTTTCTTTGATGGGTTAAAACCATTTCTCCGTCGAGCATTAGTCACACAATCCTTTTCATCGTACGAAGACATTGTCTCATGTGCTATCAAGACCGAAAAGGAATTCTCTAAGTCTTATGACTTTAAAGCAAAGAAAGAGAAGAAGAGGCCTGCTGATCAATCTGGGAATGGAAATAAGGGGAAGAAAGGAAAGGTTGAATATCCATCCTGTGGTAAATGTGGGAAGAAACACCCCGGTGCTTGCTTGAAGGGAATGGGAGTCTGTTACAAGTGTGGTGAAAAAGGCCACCAAGCTCGTGATTGAAAAGGGAAGAAGGAAGCCACCAATGTTCAGTGCTACAATTGCAGGGAGATGGGACATTATGCGAATGAATGTCCTAAGCGTCAGGAGAACTTACCTCAGAAAAGGCCAAGGGATCAAGGCCAAGCTTATGCTGTCACTACTGCTAAGGTAGAAGCTCCGAAAGACGTGGTGGCAGGTAATTTAATGGTTTTCTCAAGTTTAGAAAATGAATTATTTGATTCTGGATCATCACATTGTTTCATATCTTCCCAGTTTTCTAAGAAAATTAGATATTTCCAATTTGATTTAACAAGGGCGTTGTCAGTTAAAACTCCTAAGGGAAGTATCATTGCAACAAAGTTTTGTGAATCAGTCCCCATTAGAGCACATAAATGTTCGTTATCTGCTGATCTCATCGTCATACCTATGATTGAGTTTGACATAATCCTCGGTATGGACTGACTTTCGGACTATGATGTGAAGATTTATTGTAAGAAGGAAGAGGTTACGATTCTTGATGATAATGATAAGGAACAACTTATCTTTAGAGCAGAATCGTCACCACCTAATTCTTATTTAGATCCACCCTCAATAGCTCAACTAAATTCAATTATTGGGGAGGAAGAGAATGAAATAACTACGGGTGAGGAAAGGAATGTTCAAATAGAGGATGTACCTGTTGTGAAAGAATTTGTAGACGTATTTCCGAAAGATTTACCTGGACATCCTCCAGAATGAGAAGTTGAGTTTTCCATTGATTTAATTCTTGGATCAAGGCCTATATCGAAGACCCCTTATAGAATGGCCACTGTAGAATTAGTTGAACTAAAGAAACAACTAGAGGAATTGAGTAATAAGGGATTTATTCGCCCATAGTGTTTCTCCATGGGGAGCCCCTGATCTTTTTGTTAAAAAGAAAGATGGATCTATGAGGTTATGTATCGACTACAGGGAGATCAATGCTATAACGATAAAGAACAAGTATACCCTACCTCGTATTGATGATTTATTTGACCAACTACATGGAGCTCAATACTTTTCAAAGATTGACCTTCGATCTGGATACCATCAGTTGTGTGTAAAGAAGGAAGACATTCCGAAGACAACATTTCGAACCAGGTACGGGCATTACGAGTTTACTGTAATGCCTTTTGGATTGACTAATGCACCCTCTGTATTCATGGATCTGATGAATAGAGTTTTCAAGGAGTATCTCGATGAATTTGTGGTGGTATTTATTGATGATATCTTGGTATAATCCAAAACCTACGAAGATCATGAAAATCACTTGCGCATTATCTTGAAGACTCTGAGGAGGCATGAATTATATGGGAAGTTTAGCAAGTGTGAATTCTGGCTTCAGGAGATTTCTTTTCTTGGCCATATTGTCTCTAAATATGGAATCTCTGTTGATCCTTCTAAGACCAAGGCAATCCAAGAATGGCCAGCACCTACGAGTATAACTGAGGTACGCAGTTTTATTGGTTTGGCAGGTTATTATCGACGTTTCGTCCAGAATTTTGCCCGATTGGCTAACCCATTAACGAAGCTCACACGTAAAGGGGTTAAATTTGTTTGGACAAAAGAGTGTGAAGAATGTTTTGAAGAACTGAAGAAAATATTAGTCAATTCTCCTATATTGACTCTACCATCGGGGAATGATGGGTTCGTTATTTATAGTGATGCATCGAAGAAAAGACTTGGTTGTGTCCTTATGCAGAATGATAGAGTTATTGCCTATGCATCACGGCAGTTGAAAATTCATGAAAAAAACTATCCTACTCATGATCTCGAGTTAACAGCTGTGATCTTTGCTTTGAAGATATGGAGGCACTACCTCTATGGTGAAAAATGTGAGATTTATACTGATCAAAAGAGTTTGAAGTATATTTTCTCACAAAAAGAACTCAACATGAGGCAAAGGAGATGGCTTGAATTACTCAAGGATTATGATTGCATGATACACTACCACCCGGGGAAAGCAAACAAGGTGGCAGATGCTTTGAGTATAAAAGACCATGGAGTTTTGAACAATATGAGAATTGAAAGGGATCCAATTTTCATGGATCTAGTGAAGATGGACATGGGAATAACCAGGGAAGGCGAAACATCATTTCTTTTTCAAATGGTTGCCAAACCATCTTTAATAGAAAGGATTAAGAGTACTCAGACTGATGATGAAGAATTTCAAAAGAAGATTAAAGCTGTGAATGATGGGAGATTGAGAGAATTTGTGTATGAAGATGGAATTTTGAAATTTGGGAAGAGACTTTGTGTTCCCGATATACCTGATCTAAAAAGGGAATTTCTGGATGATGCTCATAGTTCCAATTTCTCTATACACCCTGGGAGCACCAAAATGTATAGAGATTTGAAGGAACATTTTTGGTGGGACAACATGAAGAGGGAGATTGCTGATTTTGTGTCAAGATGTATGGTTGGTCAACAAGTGAAAGCTGGAAGGCAACAGCCTGGAGGAGTCATGCAACCTCTTCCCATACCAGAGTGGAAATGGGACAATATTACGATGGACTTTGTCATGGGGATACCAAAGACTCCTAGAAGGAACGATGCAATATGGGTTATTGTTGATCGTCTTACCAAGTCAGCACATTTTCTTGCTATAAGAGAAGATCTACCCCTGGAACGTCTAGAAAGACTATATATTAATGAAGTTATGAGACTTCATGGAGTACCCCTATCGATTGTTTCTGATCGTGATCCCCATTTTACTTCAATATTCTGGAAAAGTATTCAGAAATCCCTGGATACTGAACTTCATTTGAGCACTTCATACCACTCTCAGACAGACGGACAATCAGAACGGACTATTCAAACCTTAGAAGACATGTTGAGATCTTGCTCACTTGACTTTCAGGGTATGTGGGATCAATATTTACCTCTGGTAGAATTTTCCTATAATAATAGCTTCCATTCGAGTATTCAGATGGCACCATATGAAGCGTTATACGGAAAGAGATGTCGTACACCAACCTGTTGGGATGACGTTGGTGAAAGAAAACTTGTAGGCCCAGAACTGGTGGAGGAAACGGTGGAAAAGGTGAAAGTAATCCAAAATCACATCAAAGCAGCTCAAAGTAGGCAGAAGAGCTATGCCGATAATCGAAGGAAGGATTTGTAATTTCAAGTCGGAGATCATGTTTTCCTGAAGGTATCTCCGTGGAAGGGAGTCATACGTTTTGGTAAGAAAGGTAAATTGAGTCCCAGGTACATCGGACCTTTCGAAATTCTAGAACGAATTGGGGTTGTAGCTTACCGATTGGCAATGCCGCCAAGTCTCTCCAAAGTTCACGATGTGTTCCACATATATCTGTTGAGGAAATACATGCCTGATCCAACGCATGTAATCACCTATGAAGAATTAGAACTGGAACCCGATCTTTCCTATTGTGAAGAGCCCGTCAGGATTCTTGATACGAGAGAACAAGTACTGAGAAACCGGACGACACGTCTGGTAAAAGTTTTGTGGAGAAACCATAAGATGGAAGAGGCAACGTGGGAACCCGAGGAACTTATGATGAAGAACCACCCGAGTCTTTTCATGCGATAGTATTCTAGAAATTTTGAGGACGAAATTATTTGAAGGAGGGGAGAATGTAACACCCCAAGCTTCTACGGTACGCTTCTCTTTGAATAATGCGATAGCGTGTGTTGTACGCAACACCGAGTTCTAACAACCAATCAAACTAGCCATTATGAATAGTAATACCTAATTTTTAAAATTATATATATTTTATATTTCAAAATGGACTTCATTTTTGGATTCGGAATATCTAATTTAGCCTAAGGTGAAATTTTGGTACTTTTCGGATAACTTTCATATTTTGATGAATAGTGAAAATTACTAAATTTTAATTAAAAACAACTTTTTTAATCAAAATAATTAATAGTGATAAATTATTAATTTTAGTAGTTTTAAAGTATATTTAGAATATATTTTTACCATTTAATATAATTTTGGTCATTGGACATAATTTTACAATTAAACCGAACATAAACAAGTGTCAATCTTTTGATAGTTATTATCTCTTAAAAACACGCTTTTTGTTTTGACAGCGGGAATTAATTTTAAATTAATTTCTGCCACTTCTATGTTTTGAATTTATGAAAATGTATTCCATATTTGGAATCAGGATGTTCAAATTATGTAAATAGTTAACTTTTATTTTTAGACATTTTGAATAATTACTGCGGTAAATATTTTATTTACCATGGTTAAGGGTAAATCCGGTAAATAAGGGTTAAAAAAATAATATTATAATAATACTAAATTACCCTAAAACGTGTCTTAACCCTATTGGTTGATACATGGTCGACCATGGGCATCTTTGGGTCGATTTTGGGACCCCATGGATCCACTTGTAAGTGATAATGACACTTTATTTTAATTAAGTTAAAATGAATACAAAAATGACACAAGCATATATCTTTTAGCAAAACAATTGTTACATAGGGTTATATATGTTGGATTTTAGATTATAAATATTCATTAGAAAGATAAAAATATTTCCTACATAATTATAGTTTATTTATAATTTTTAGACATTAAATAATTTATTTTATTTATGACACAATGATGATGCTGTAATTACTATAATAGTGAAAAATTAAAATAATTGATATTATAGATACCCAAATAAATATAATATGAAACTTTTAATGAATTAAACTAATTTTATAGGATAATATGATATATTAGGATTGATTTAATTGACTTTTTTCGAAGTAATCAATCTGTTATGAGTTTCAAAAAAATCAACTATTGAATAGTGTCAAAATTGACATAAAAGAGTTCTTAAAACAAATATTATATTATTAATTGATATTAAATTCCTAAAAATATAAGGTTCATCCAAGAGACTTATATCATGATAGGTTCATCATTAATGGACCACTTTGGGGTCTCTTGGATGCATATAGTAAGTTTATTAACCATATTATATAAAAATACAAAGAGACATTGTAAAAGTGAAACTAATTAACTTAGAGTTAATACTTAAAGATAAGGTTAATATAAGTACCCAAACCTGTCTAAATTCTATTGGTTGAGTGTTTTTAGACCTATACTCACCTTAACCTTTGAATAATCAACTTTGGAGCCATTAGAAACCAAATATGAATTTATTATAAATTAATATTTCTAGCTTTTCCAAAGGTGCCCCTCACCCCTCTTATAAAAGGGAACTCCTCCTTCTCATTTCTTCACACCTTAAAAGCCTTTTGGTTCGGCCAAACTCTGCCCAAATACTCTCCCAACATCCCTCACTACAACCTAGAGGCCTTATTTTGATCACAAAGCCAACCTAAGGAGCCCTTTTGATCAAATCAAAAGGAAGAACCCGAAGAAGAGGTAATGTTTTCACCACCCCTTTTCAAGTTCCTTTCTTCTTCCACTTCTTCTTTATTTGTTCTTACCATTCTAAAATAATAACTCCAGTATCTTACATATACTGTGATGTTATTATAAATATGGTACAACCATATTCAGTATTCTATCCACCCTTTGAATAACATGTCACCATACGTGCGTACGTACAGCTTACCGTCTCCACGTCGTGGTGTAATTGTTATTCAATATATTATTATTTGGATGGGTATAATAATGATGTGTAACTCATGTAAATAATAAATATAACATGTTAATGATTATGTATATATGATATACCATCCATTTATATATTATTTTAATATCAAAAGAATGATATTGTCTCTCGTGCGTACGTACGGACTACCGTCTCCACGAACGCGATGAGATTCATTATCCATCGTATCTATTCAAGTATAATTATCATTTGATGATTTAAAAATGATGTTTAAGGACTTGATATCATTATGGATATGAATAATATACAAAAAACATGGCTTATGTAACAAAACATATAAAATAAAATGAGTAAGTTAACACCCGAAACGACGATAATTCTAAGATATTATTAACAAATCAATGTTAAAAGATCATATATGATATCATATTAATATATATGATTCTTGTATAATTTAATAACAATTATTTCACCATTATACAGAAAGTTAACCTACCCAAACCAAGTAAAAGTACAAGGTAAGGGTTATTTCACAATCTCTTCATTATCCGAGGTTGTTTATACGTAATAATCTACTGGGATTTCTTTATCATCCACATCCATGTTTCATCGAAATGTATTTAAAAACATATTTATTATTTACAAGAATATGGGTTAAAGTCATTTATACCCTTGTTTGACTTTTTATAAGAGGTTTATAAAGTAATCTTTCCGTCGTTTTCAAAACAAGGTCCTTTTTAACCTTTTCGACAGAATTAAGGTAAGAATGTTTTTTTTAACTTATACGGCGGGTGCGGCTATTTTCCACCGTTATAAAATCTTCAAAGCTTCCCTTACAAGCTTATAAGAATATTTTCAAAGAAATTTTTTTATTTTATATGGATCTTAAATGATTTCAAAATAAAAGGAGATATTTCTTTAAAAAGAATTTTGATTTCATCTATGTCAACATCCTTTGATAGATTTTAAGATTATTTGAAGTTGATTTATTATGATACCAAACTTCTATATTGTATTGAAGGTTTTGTGATATGTTTGACTGTGGATGTGCTATTTTTATACCATTCATAGTTTATGGTGAAAGTATTGACATTTCATATGCTAGTTTTAATACGAATGTTTATGTTATGTTTAAACCTTTTCATATGGGAATGCATTGGACTTAATATGTGACGGGTAGAGACCGATATAGCTCCTCGATGCATCGGTAGGTCTCATGAGACAAACTAGTGTCTTGGCACAAGGCCTTGACAAAATCTTATTTGTAGTCTTGGCACGAGGCCTTGGCTATGTGGTTATGATAGTCTGGCATTATGCATTCCATCATTATGAAAGTGGTTATTGATTTTGCATGTGATTATTCGATTAGTAGAATAACCATGTGAATAAGTAAATGGCATTATCTCATTTTATTTATGCCACACTATGTTAAAAGTTCAAGTTTAAAAGGCTTTTGTTTTAGTTATACATTGCCTTAAATGTTTATTCTTATTTATGAAAGTTTCCGCTATATTGTTATCCTTACTGGGCATTTGAGCTCACCCCTTTTCTATGTTTTATTTTTCCCAGGAAGTGAAGAAGTAAATTATGAATGACCTACAGGGATATTATGTGGGGATATGAGTGTGGATTATGGAGACAATATGTTGTTGTAGTAGTTTTTCATTTTATGATGTAATGTAAGACTTATGAATATATCTAGTGTTTGCAAGACTACTAAACCAATCGATCTTTTGAGATTTGATCTTTTTTTTGTGATCATACCAATGTTATGTAATAATGCACCAAATCTGGGTAACTGGGGTCGGGGCGTTACACGAACCAGGTCCGGGTTCGGCCCGTTTGGGCGCGGCCCAGCTCGGCTAGCACGGCCCGACCCGACATGCACGGCCCGGTCAGGCCGGGGCGCGGCCCGACCTGCGCGGCCCGGTCCGGCCGGGGCGCGGCCCAACCCGCGTAGCCCAGCCCGACCGGACCTGGAGGGCCCGGACTGGCCCGGCGGCCAGTTGGCCTGCTGTGCTGGCATGACCCATGTGGCCTGCTTGGCTGGCCGAGCTGAGCAGAACAGGGGGGGGGGGGCACTGCCCCCCTGATTGATGAAACGCGGCCCCCACATGGGGGGGGGGGGGCTCTCTTGTAGCCATCCGGGGGTTTCTGCCCCTGGCCTTCAAGGTAACCGGTTGGCTTGGCTGGCCGATGGGTCACCGCGGGACCCCCCTGCGGGTCCCACCTCCTTGCTCCGGCGGCCGGAAGCCGGCCGCCGCTCCCCCGCACCATCGCAGCCGTAGGTCGTGGCCTTGTCTGATCGGCGTGGCGCGACGGCGCCACGCCCCACCGCCGCGGCCCCACTCCGGCCGCTGCCTCTTTGAGGTTCTCTGGCGCGGCGTGACGGTGCGACGACCTTGTTCGACTTCAACGGTGCGGCGCAATATCACCACGCTTCTCCGCCCATACTTCATTATTTCCGCGCGGTGCAACGACACCGCGCTGCCTTGCTCGTGCCGCAACAAAAGCAAGCATCAAGGGGGGAAGAGGGTCGACCGTGTTCGTGCGGTCCGACCTCCTACCATTATTACGATAACAGGCAGCTCAATTAGGAAACGATGAACGGCGATGAAAGTATTCACGAAGAAGAAAATAACCCCTACTTCAAGCGTTGTTGATTCGTTGCGGAAAAGAACGTCGTGGAAGAAGGCGTCGCAGAAAAGAGAATAGTTGCCGTCGCGTCGTCGATCTCCGAGGATGGCATCTCTCACCGGCTGTGGAGAGGGAAGAAGACGGTACAATGAACTCCCCTTTGTGGTGATGGAGTTCTTCATCGAAGGCTCGGTGTTCTTCGCGTTCTTTGACGAGGAAGAAGATGTTCTTCAAGAGTTAGAGCAAATCCTCTCCAAAATCCTCTCGCACAACTAAACAACAATAACAAAATAAGTGTTGCCTTATTTTATTACTCATTCCATGCTTTTCAAAATTACAAAATTCAAAACCTAACATACTTAATTAATTTATCTTATGTTATCATATTAATTAGTCCTTAGGTGGCTTGAGTTAATGTGGGAGGTGAGAAGTTAGGGAATTTGGAAGATGGGGGCTCGTGTGGGCCCCACCGCTCTCATAACATCACATGGGAAGTTGGGTGGTTGTGGGCCCCACCAACTACTTCCCATGAGATAATTAAACTACCATGGATAAAATAAATTGCACACGATTTATTTTACCTAACATTTAATTCCCTAATTTTTAACAACTCCTCCTAAGCAAACGCAACTCCAGTAGAGGTCTTCTTAAACAATTACCAGCACTGCGGTTTCATCGGTGCCGTCGAATTTCAATTCCGAGCACCGGATCAAAAGTTAGAAACACCAGCTCGTTCGTTCACTGAACGTACCCGAGCTAATTTTTGGTAAATGATTCCGGGCACACTGGGCCTCGGAATCAGGTGCCGTCAGAAACTGCTTTCTTTTAAAATCCCAAAAAAAATTAAGAAAAAATTTCCCTTGAATTTTATGGGTCTTTACATGCTTACTTTAAATGAGCATGGATTATTGCTTCTGCTGTTGTTGTATGTTTTATTTCGTATTCCGCTGCGCTAAACTTTGACAAATGAGGTCATAGTTTTCCCACTATCAGACCTGGGCCCTTGCTGCTAGTCGACAGCCTCTGGAATTTGTGGAAATGCACTTGAGGTCACGTGGCGAACTGGGTTCGGGGCACCCGTTGCGTGGCACCCGGACCCAGGATGTTACAAAGTGGTATCAGAGGGGGTTCTTTTCTTGACTTACTATTTGGAGCCGTAGTCAGGGATAGGATAAACAGTAGTTGGTAATAAGCTGTGCCCGGGTGTAGCTAACCCTTGTACAGGGAAAACCCAGTCTACCTCATATTTTTTCAATTATTTTGATTTTTAAAATTTTACAGTTGATTTGATTTTACCCTTGGGTGACGCACTTGGATTGTGTTGTTTATATCTTATTAAGGAGTTCTATTTAGTTTCAACCCGATGAGATGAGGTTATGTCGTCTCATGCATCATATAGGCACATGATAGATATCACATGCCATGCATAGTTTCCTTGCCATGTAGGTGCATTAGAAATTGGATGTTGTTGTGATAGTTGTTGTGCTAGAAAAGCATGATGTTATGATAACTGCTTTGATAAAGTACCTGCTATTTGATAGGGTAATTTTATGTGAGCCTGTTTATAGAATGGATGCCAAACTTTGGTTTTTGGGGAGTATGTCCCCCCATTGACCGGAATTTGGTGGATCATTGACTATTTATTTTTTATAACATAGATAAGATGTCAAACTTTGATTCGTGGGGAGTATGGGCCCTCACGGGTTGGAATTTGACACTTAGGTGTTGTTTTTGGTATTTTCTGGGTTCTGGAGAAGTTTCTGAGGCATACTATCCAGAAACCCAGTATACACGCCATGTAATACCTTATATATGCCGTGTATGCTCTTCTGTTTGGGAATAAAAATGAACTTTTTGAGTACACTCCATGTACCTTGAGTACACACCGTGTAGTCTCTTCCCGTGTCACAAACCGTGTGGGCGGTGACATGGGGAAGGTAAGAGCTTGGGTAAAACACACCGTGTATGTTATATACACGCCGTGTTGTGTTAACCCAGAGTCCGGCCGTGTAACTAACAACACGGGTCAGTGAACTCTTTCACAGAACATGCTGTGTCAATGATGAACACGTCGTGTAGTGTGACATGGGGACTCGGCCGTGTAACCAAAAACACAGGTCGGTGTCACCTCTCCTTGCACATGCCGTGTACCTGTGGGACACGCCGTGTGGTCTTGTCCGAGGACAGACTGTGTGGTGTTAGACGTGTGGCTAGGGAAACGGGGTGATGTACACACCGTGTGCGGGTGTAACACGCCGTGTAGTTGCAAGCTGAGTAGTCGACCGTGTCACAGAAGACACGGGCAGTTGGAAGATAACACCATACACGCCGTGTAGATATTATACACGTCGTGTAGTTTTTGTTGAACGGGAGCCATGTGGTTTAGCCGTGTCGAAGGACCCGAGCAGGGGAAGGTAAGTCAAGTACACACCGTGTAGTCAGTATACACGCCGTGTAGTCTTGTTTTGCAATTTTGAAATGCCTTCTTCCTCTTGTTCCCTTTGTGGTTCCTTCATTTCAGACTTTGATAAATCGTAATCTAAGGTGTTCTTTTGAACTTGTAGTGTCATGCTGCCTAGACGAACACGCGTTGTTCGCTAGGAGAGTGGAAACAATTATACTCTGGAGATGGTGGGCCATGGGATACTAGTGGATCCTCTAGTAGAGCCCGATGCGGCGCCAGCTGTTATATCAGACATAGGCGCAGAGGCACAGTTCCATGAGGGCTTCATGCAGTTCATGCAGACCTTTCAGGGAGCACCGCAGGCTGCCACATCTATGGCCGAGCTGACGCGTATCTTCCCACAGTTGCATCCGCCTACGTTTTCAGGAGATAGAGGACCATAGGCTGCGGAGTCTTGGCTGGGGTCTATGTAGACTATCTTCGAGCATCTTGAGACACCTCTAGGGTGGAGGGTCAAGCTCGCGACGTATATGCTGCATGATTGTGCCAAGAGGTGGTGGGATGTTACCACCCAGTCAGAGCATCACAGGAACATGGCGTGGGAAGATTTACTTGCAGTCTTCTATGACTTCTTCTTCCTAGAGACGCTGAGAGCTGATAGAGCTCGAGAGTTCATGAATCTGCAGTAGGGCGCTATGTCAGTGATGGACTATACTGCTCGTTTCACCGAGCTTCAGCATTTTGCACCCGTGGAGGTGGGTGATGAGACGTTGAGAGCCAGACGTTTTGAGGATGGTATTCTTTATGACATATGAGCGCTGGTGAATGTTTTCAGGTTGCCTTTAGTACATGCTATTATGAAGCAGGCACTGATTACAGAGAGGAACATGAGGGAATCTAGTGGTGTGGGCCAGGGCAGTTCAGCATCAGTTACTGGTACTATTTCTGTTGGCAAGAGGAAGAGACAAATGAACTTCTCTCAGGGTGGTAGTACCGGTCAGAAGAATGCTTCAGGTTGCCAGGTTATGTGCTACCAGTTTGGTAGAGAGGGGAACAAGAGGCCGCAGTGTCCATGAGACCCAGTGGAGTGCTGAGATTGCGATAAGATGGGTCATCTGCATCGCTTTTGCAGGGCATTTCCACCAGTGGCTAGTGAGAGGGGTTATGTGCAGACTCTGCATGCGGGAGTAGGACGAGTGGCTTCTTTCCAGTCGGGGAACTGGAATACGTCGGGGCGTGCAGGCAGAGATGGTGGTCGTGGCCATGATAGCCAGACACCAGGATCTCAGAGGCAACAGGGCGGGACAACTCAGCGTAGTTAGGCTGTGTCGCAGGGCCGCGACACTGGACAGGCATGTGCAGTGCAACAGACCCAGCAGGAGCAGGATCCCAGACCTTCTACAGTCAGAGGTACTATTCTAATAGCTTCTGTCTTATCTTCTGTACTTTTTGAAATGGGTGCTACACATAGTTTCATATCTGTACCAGTGGTGGAGAGCCTTGGGCTCTATGTTTCTACTTCTTCTAATATCATGACGCTAGACACTCCGTTGGGGACTAGAACGGCTGGTGTGCGTCAGTTCAAGGAGTGCCCCCTTGAGTTTGGTGGGTGTCACTTTATATGGGACCTCTATGTCTTAGATTGACAGGTTATGACGTCATTCTCGGGATGGACTGGCTGATTCCCATCCGAGCCTTTGTAGACTGCTATCGTCGCAGGGTACCTTTCACATCACCAGAGGGCGGAGAGTTTCTATAAAAGGGAGAATGGGATGTTCAGGTGAGTCGAGCAGGACCAGAGCGTCATGGGTGAGGTGGAGTCACCGCCCAGATTGCTAGCTTATATCTAGATGATCAGGGGACTTATCAGATAGATTTCCCTCCAGTTGCTGATCATTTCAGGGATGTCTTCCCGGACGAATTCTCAGGTCTACCTCTGGATTGAGAGGTGTATTTCTCTATTGAGCTAGTGCCTGGAGCAGCACTGGTGTCCATTCCTCCTTATAGGATGGCTACAACAGAGTTTCAGGAGCTCAAGAGGTAGTTAGAGGAGTTACAGGAAAAGCGTTTTATCTGACCAAGTACTTCACCGTGGGGTTCGCCGGTCCTTTTTGCGAAGAAGGCGGATGGTACCCTCAGACTTTGCATGGATTATCGGAAGATAAACCAGTTGACGGTTAAGAACCGATATCCCTTTCCGAGGATTTATGATCATTTTGATCAGCTTCGTGGAGCACGAGTGTTCTCGAAGATTGACCTGAGGTCAGGATATCATCACCTGCACGTGAGACCATCAGATATACCACTTACAACTTTTCGGAGCAGATATGGTCTGTACGAGTACTTGGTTATGCTGTTCGGACTCACGAACATGCCAGCAGTTTTCTTGGATCTGATGAATTGTGTGTTCCATCCATATCTTGATTCTTTTGTGGTAGTATTTGTGGAAGACATCTTGGTGTACTCTCACACTCGACACAACCATGCTACCCATCTTGAGATCATATTCAGTACACTAAGAGAGCATCAACTATATGCTAGGCTCTCGAAGTGCCACTTTTTGATGGACCAGATTCACTTCCTAGGTCACATTATCTCGGAGGCAGGAGTTGCAGCAGACCCAGAGAAGGTGAGGGCAGTAGTTTCCTGGGAGCAGCCTAAGAATGTGTTTGAGATATGGAGTTTCTTAGGGTTGGCTAGTTACTACAGATGATTCATACAAGACTTATCCCACTTAGAAGCACCGTTGATAGGTCTGACTAATAAGGGTGTGAAGTTCGTTTGGTCAGAAGCTTTCGAGACAGCTTTCCAGGACCTGAAGGGAAGGTTGACATCAACACCGATCCTAATACTCCTAGAGTATGGGAAGAGCTATACAATTTTCTGTGATGCATCAGGGATTGGGCTGGGAGCAGTGTTGATGCAGGGAGACCGAGTTGTTGCGTACGGGTCTCGGCAGTTGAGGACACATGAGAGGAATTACCCGACGCATGATCTTGAGTTGGCTGCAGTTGTGCATGCATTGCGCTATTGGAGGCATTATCTACTGGGAGAGCATTTTGTGGTTTTCACTAACCACAAAAGCCTCAAGCATATCTTTACTCAGTGTGACCTGAATCTGAGGTAGAGGAGGTGGGTCGAGTACCTACAGTCCTTCAATTTTGAGCTTTCCTACGCACCTGGTAAAGGTAATGCAGTAGCTGATGCACTGAGCAGGAAGACTCAGAGACATGCAGTGCAGGAGGCCAGTGGTGAGTGGGAGGTCATGGCCTTGTTCTCTGAGATGCATCTGGAGGTTGATGACATTCAGAGGTAGACTTATCTTTCATCATTAGCTGTGACTTCTACTCTCCTGGATAGATTGAGGGTGAGATAGCTATCGGACCCAGAAGGCTTAGTTCTACAGGAGTCGGGGGCAAGTGGGGACCCTTCTCCTGGGTGGACGATAGGCAAAGATGAGGTTTTGCGTTTCCATGGAAGAGCATGGGTTACAGGGGATATACGCGAGGAGATGATGTGGGAGTTTCATGATTTATCTTGGGAAGTTCATCCGAGGGTTACCAAGATGTACCGTGACTTGAGACGTCAGTACTGGTGGCCGGGTATGAAGAGAGAGATAACTGGTTTTGTTATGAGGTGTTCCACCTATCAGAAGGTGAAGGTGGAGCATCAGAGACCAGTTGGGCTGTTACAGCAGTTGCCCATTCCCAAGTGGAAATGGAATGATGTTGCGATGGATTTCGTGACTGGATTTCCGAGGTCACCTCATGTAAATGACGCCGTGTGGGTTTTTGTGGACAAACTCATGAAGGTAGCTTACTTTTTGCCGATAAGGAGACCTTCGGTGTCGACGAGCTCGAGAAGTTGTATATCCGAGAGATCGTACGTCTTCATGGGGTTCCTCGTTCTATTATTTCAGATAGGGACACCCATTTTACGTCTCGTTTCTGGAAGAGTTTTCAGAGGAAACTGGGTACACAGGTGCTTCTAAGCACGACTTAACACTCTCAGACAAATGGCCATTCAGATCGTACGATACAGGTGCTTGAGGACATGCTTCGTGCATGCGTCCTAGACTTTGGGGGCTCTTGGGAGAGGCACATACCCCTAGTCGAGTTTTCCTATAACAATAGTTTTCAGGTGACTATTGAGATGGCACCATATGACGATTTATATGGTAGGACATACCGTTCACCTTTGTGTTGGTTAGAGGCAGGTGAGACAGCTTCACTAGGACCATATCTCGTGCAGGAGACTTCTGAGCAGGTCCAGTTGATTCGGAAGCGGATGGCTACCGCGCAGTCTCGACGGAAGTCATATGCTGATCGCCGCAGATGACCTTTGGAGTTTTTGGTCGGGGATCAGGTTTTCTTGCGTGTTTCACCAAGTCTGGGACAGAAACAGATCAAGAAATAAGGTAAGCTTTCACTGAGGTATGTGGGGCCATTTGAGATTCTGGAGAGAGTCGGGCTGGTCACCTATCGGTTGTAGTTACCACAGCGGTATCGAGCCATGCACAATTATTACACGTATCTCAGTTGCGCCACTATCATTCGGTCCCATCTCACATATTTCAGACCGAGGAGGTTGAGCTAGAGGCAGATGTGTCCTTTGAGGAGCATCCGATTCGTATCGTTGACAGGAGCACGGAAGTTCTCCAAGGCCGGTCAGTTCCTCTCGTATGGGTGCTATGGCAGCATGGCCGAGTGCAGGACGAAACCTGGGAGTGGGAGACCGACGTACGTGATCAGTGGATGAACTTGTTCACGGATATATCTTCGCCACCCTTGGAAGGGAAATTCGGGGATGAATTGCTATAAGGGGGGAAGTTTTTAAGAACCCCGTTCTTAGTTTTGATTTACGAGCTTCTTCTTTTCCCTTTTCCTTAAGTGTTTTTGAGAAAATATGGAAAATGGGGAAAAATCCAAAATTTTGGAACTACACGCCGTGTACTTTTCCACACACCGTGTACTTTTTGCCGTTTGGGAAGGGTACACGGGGCGTGTAGACATTTCGGCAACGAAGGGTGTAGGAACCGACTACAGGCCGTGTAGTGGTCTCTTACACGCCGTGTAGTCAGTCAGTAAGCTAGAACAGTAAGGTGGTGGAGAAGCCGCCAGCTGGGTGGCATCACACACCGTGTACTCAGGAGTACATGCCGTGTACTCATGTCGACGGATGAACAGTGTGGTGGTGCCGCCAGAGAAACAATCAAATAAAGGGAGTACACGCCGTGTACTTGGAAGTACACGCCGTGTACTTTGTTTTTTTCACTTAAAATGGGTAGTAGCCTCCCCTGTTCACAGGGAAGGTTTAGAACCGGAGGAAGGAGCTCGGGAGGAAGGCCGGATCTTTGTGGATCAACCGATCGAGCACTGGGAATCCGATCTCGCTTCCGTCGATCACGTTGGAACCACGCGGGTAATCAATCTCTTCTCCTAGCGTGTTGATTACCAATTCTTTCCCTAACGGGAGTTATTTGAGGTTGAATGAATGTTTTCTTACCTCAGATCTATGCCGTTCTTGGGCATTTCTGGAATCGACGTTCGCATATACCGCTCATTGACATATAAGGTAGGTGGCTTGGTGTTTGTTTTTCCAACTGCCGTGTGTTTTGTGCGTTTTCGTGCCATGGACCCATGTTTGGGGTGTCATGTGGCTGAGGCCATTTCTATAATAAACACATAGAATTTAGTAGGTGATTATTTGTGATATTAAAATGTTGGTTGGGGTTGTTTCTTGGATCCGGAACCACCCCAGGGGTGTGTTCTACTGTTTAGCTATTTGGCTAGGATACCTGAAGGCATGCCTTTAAAGTAGTAATTGTAGAATTTACTTGAGAGGAATTTATTTTTTAATGATTATTTACTTGTTGGGCATGGACCGATTACTTGTTTAGCCTGAGGGCATTGTTGTGATTAGCCTATGGGCACTGCAGTATTTAGCCTGTGGGCAGTAGTTATTTCGGCCTGAGGGAAACTCTTCTGTGCCTATGGGCAGCTGATTCTGTGCCTGTGGGTGACACTACCTACGCCTAAGGGAAAACTATGTTATGCCTGAGGGAAGATTCTTTTTTTGGATACTCTTTACCTGAAGGTAGGGGTTTACGTGTCTGAGGACATTAGTTGGTTACTTAGAATATTTACTATGGTGATATTTTAAATTAAATGATTAAAAAGAATATTAAAATGGAAATATTACTTGTTAAGTTAGTAACTTCTTAGTACTGATTAATTTATTGAATTTTACTACTACACACTGTTATTTCATGCTTATACGCAGTTGGGCACGAGCCTTTGGTGGGTGCTTGCTGAGATATATTTCTCACACCCTGTTTGGGTCATGCTTTTCAGACCAAACATATTACGTTTCTGTAGGTATGGATAGGGGCAAGAATCCCTATACAGGTACTTGACTGTTACTGAGGAGTAAGAGGGCATGGAACCAAGCCTAGGATCACAATGCTGCTGCCAGTTGTTTTGCTTTGTTTTGCTGCACTCTGTATTTTGTTGTACTGTATTGATGTATAACATGTTTTGGTTGTTTTCATAGAATTGAGACATGTTGCATCATATTTGTATATCTGGTTGATTACCTTTTTCTACACTTGATTACTCTAAATGTGCATGGATTATTTCTTCTACTGTTGTTTTATGTTTTATTTCGTATTCTGTTGCGCTACACTTTGACAAATGAAGGCATAGTTTCCCCACTATCAGACCTGGGCCCTTGCTGCTAGTCAGCAGCCTCTGGCGTTTGGGGAAATGCGCTTGAGGTCATGTGGCGAACTGGGTTTGGGGTACCCATTGCGTGGCACCCGGACCCGGGACATTACATACTATTTTTGTTTTCCTGAAAACAAAAAGATTAGATTTTCAAAATCCAAACCTTCTTGGGTCTGGTATTGTTAGAAAAAAATATTTTAGTAAACAAAATTTTTCCATTTTTTTTGTTTTTGGAAATATAATTTTCGTAGAAAAAAAAGCTTTATGAAATCCTAAATATTTTACATTATTTAAGGAATAAATTTTCTTCCAGTTCCCACCACTATTTCACTTAGTGGGAAAAGATGAAATTTTAGGAACAAAGTAATTATTTCTAAAAAAATGGTTTTTATTTGTGAAAACCATTTTTGTATTATCAATATAAGGAATATTTTTCTTATACATTTTATCAAAGTTTTTATTAGCATTGGTAAACTTGGATAAAAGTTTATTGAAGCTAGAAATTTCAGTCTTTAGTTTTACAACTAAATTCTTATCCTCATTTGTAATATTTTTTGGAACTAAGCTTTTCAAAATTATTTTCTCATAAAAAACCTTTTCAAATTATTTTTAAATAGTTTCTTTTCAAAAAGTAGTTCTATAAAGATATTTTGAAAGATTTGATATTTCATTAGTCAAAATAGTTATTCTCGAATTTTCCATATAAAGTTTAACTTTGGAATTATCAAGTTTTTTTCCAATCGTAGAATTTTCATTTTATAATTTTTTTTCAAATATTGATACTTCATCATAACTTGGTAAGTTATTCTCTTCAATGGATGAGTAAGATTCTCCATCAAAATACGTATAACTTTTCCCATTATCACTTTCATGGTAAATGGAATTTAAAGTTAAAATTGTAAGGGATTCAACAATTCTTAACTTTTCCATTAGACATTGATTTACCATGGGTAATTTAGATAAAAGACCAATGTTCCTCTCTAATGAACATTATCAAATGAATTTTTATAATAATCTCCACCATTAGAACTCCATGAGTTAGAATATTTCAAAAATTCTTTACCTTTTAGACTTGTAGTACTTATTAGCATTTCTATCTGAATTTATTTCCTTTCTATATTTCATTTTCAGCTTTGGACAATCAGGTTAGATATGTATATCTTTCCTACATTCATAGCAAGTGACCTCATAATATTCTTTGTCACCTTTATCCTTATGATATTTCTTATATCTATATTGAAAATATTTCTTTACAACTATCTTGTTCATCTTTCTTTCAAGATTATCCAACTCATTTTTATAATGTTTTTATGTACTAGAATATGACTGAACAACAATATTCTTTTTTCTTGGAGAATTCAAAATTTTCTATGGTGATTGAAATTTAGTAGATATAGTAGAAGTTGTAGTAAAATCAACACCACCATTTTTATTATTAGCTTTCTCAGACTCTCTTTTATGTCTACCCTCATATTGCATGATATTACCAATCAAATCATTATGAGTAAGATTAATAATCTTTATTATATCATCCAAAACTGTTATTTTTTATTCCCATTCATCAGAAATTATTTCAATAATCTTATCAAATAGAATCTCATCATCAAGACCTTTTTCACCAATAGACTTTAAACTATTTATAATAGTCATGAATCTTTGATGCATCTTGGAAAATGAATCTCTAGGTAAAAAATCAAAGGCTTGGTAATCAACTCTAAGCATATCTCTTATTTTTTCCATAACTTTGGATGTACTAAAATGTGTTACTTGCAATTTACTACAAATACTATTTATAAATTCACAAGATATTTCTGACTATAGATAATCCTCATCATATAACACAATAAAGTATTTATGACTTTATAGTTCAGCTAATATTCTAACTTCTCAACATTAGTAAAAGAAAAAACTTCCTTATTAGAAATCTTGTACTTTCTAGTAAGAATTAAGAAATTATCAACTCTAGTGTTTATTACAAAAGTTTTCATCATATCTCTCTAATATTCATAGTCATTACAACCAAAGATTTGTGCTCCACTAGGATTTAGATTATCAAGATATCTAACATTAATACATTCCATATTTAAAACAATATATTCTTTTACAAATACATGTTAGTTTAACAGAGTTTATAAATAGAAAGTTTATATAAAAACATAAAAAACTTGAAATAAGTAAAGAAAGTAAAAACCCAAAAAGTATATAAGTATTAGAAACCCTCTATGATACAAATTGTAAGACCATAATAGTATCTTAAATGGATATACTTATAAGAGGGGGGTGAATTTTAGTTTAATAATTTTAAACTAATAAAAACACAAAAACTCTTAAATTAATATTACTATACTCATACTTAATTCAATGATCAGAGTGAAGAATTAGAATCACAATGGGTCCGATTAAGTATAAGTATGTTATTTATCTTATTCAGAGTTATATAGAAAAAAAACAATATAGAAAGTTAAGTATGAAGACTAACTTTCTATTACAAGCACAATAGAATAAGAACTTGTAAAAACAAGTAAAACAATATCTTGTAATAGTAATAACAACTTACAAGATAAATATTTAACTATTTTAACCTTAAGATTAAGGTAGTCAATAACTTTTACTAAAGGTATCCACAGTCTTATACGTACAATAAAGTCTCTCTTTCATTACCATGAAATCCCTTGATATAATTATCTAAATAAGATATGTATTTATATCCCCTCAATCCCTAGATATGATGATCAATATCTATCTTCCGATCCCTACAATCCCTTGATCTGATAGATCAGATTCACCACCTTCCTATCCTCGAAATCCCTTGATCATAACAATGATCAGACACATGATTACAAAATAAAATGTTCTAAAGTAAATAACCTGACAAGGATTGCTTAGAAATAAAATTCTCTAAAGTATTACAAAGAATTTGGAATGAGATGTTCAAATAGAGGAAACTTTAGACTTATTGAGTTGAGAATGTGATTATCTCTCAACTCTTCAAATGATCAACTATTTATAGGTGATGCTCTAATGTTCATATTTCTAGGTAGTTGCAACGACCTCAGACAACTAGCTCTTTGACAACTCATAATTCTATAACATAACTGGATATATGATTATGTTTTTTTAACACCATTATAGTAATGAAATGTATTCCTTATGATAGAAATAATCATTATATATTCCAATTATAAACATAGGATATTCTGATGGAATTCCTTATCATTTTTCAATATGGTAATCCTTATGAGGGTCATTCTAATTGTGTTGGTACCGAAATCAGTCTAATGGTCCTGAATTTCGTTAGTGCGATAGACAAGACAAATGTTTAACTCCTATTCTGATTAAAGGTAAGTCTAATTAATCAGTTTCATGCTCAATCTTATTATCATAATGAAAAAAGATAGGGTTATATTTGAAATACATGAATTTTTTATATATATATAGGTAAAGTTAATGTTTTCTACAAAAACATACTAAAACACTTGGGATATAAAAATTTAGTAAATAATGTTTTAAGAGAGTGTTTGTGATTTCCAAAACTTAATTAATGAAAAATTAAGAAGTAATAATTTTGACTCAACATGAGATAGAGGTGGAAACTTATTAAAACTTGCAACCAATGGATTAAATTATGTTTATGGATTTGAAGAAAATCAAGTAAGTATATTTTTCATTTTTATTAGTAAGGATAATAAAATAATCACTTAAAAATTTAAAATTTTATCTTTTTACAATCATTTATGATGAATTGATGAACTCCTTTCTCTCTTAATAATTCATGATTTTATGGTCTTTATCTTTCTCATGAGAACATTCTCTATCACTCTCTATCACTATTTGGACATTAAATTTAACATTAATGTCCATATTTTCACTTCCCACTAATTTTTCCTATATGGGAAGCTAGTTATGTGTTATTATAGAAGACCTTCATATTTACCTCTCCCTCTGTTCAAAATTACATTTTATTCACCCTGTATAAGATGTGGGTGTTCAATAAATGGATTTTAAAATATTAAACCATTGAATCAACAAGATTGAGATAAAATTTCAAGGATTCAATTTATGTATGGTGAGAGAATGTAATTAACCATAATTTTAAATGATTACCATGTTCGATAATGTACAAGACATGCAACACTGAGCTTATATGAACACAAAAAATATTATTATTTAAATATGAAAATTATAACAAAACCGTTGAATTAGAAGATATGAATAAAAGTAAACACATTATAAATTAAATTTATATAATTCCTAATAAATAAAAATATATTGATTAATTATTAGGAAATAAACACTCAATTTTTTTAGTAATTTTATGCTTCATAAATACATTTTCTTCAAAAATGGTTTTTATTTATTTTTGTGAGAAGATATTATAATTAATTTCTTCTACTTTTGAAAATTTTATTTGATAAAAATGATATAATTTTTTAATTCACAGAATAAAAATTATATTAGGGTAAAATTTTGGGTTTTTTCTGAAAAGATTGATTTTTAATGAATATTGAAAAATACAAATTTTATAGAAAACTGTCATTTATTTTCAAGTATTTACAAAGTCACATTTTGTTTTAATTTGGTTTTAAATTTTCGTAAATTAATTTTATTAAAAATAAATAAATTAATGTCATTTTAATCTACATTATTCATAATTTTGATATAAAAATATTTTTATACTTAAAAATGCATTTTTCTAGAAAACCATTTTCCTCACGTTTTTCATGTTTATTTTAAAAGTAATTTATACCACTAATAGGAAATTAATTTTATAAAATGGATTCCATATTCTAAATCAAAATTTATAATTTTTTTAAATAATTCAACTTTATTTTTGGTCATAATGAATAATAAACTTGGTAAAATATTGTCACCATGGTAAGGGAAAACATGTAGAATAAGGTCAAAAATAAGAAATAAGGCTTCAAAATCATCCATACAGTTTAATATATTTAATTTGATGATGTTAATTTTACCAAAACCTTAAAATATTTTAAAATATGGATTTTTGTGTCATTTATCTTCAATAATGACCTTTTTATTATTTTAAGTAAAGGAAAATTCAAAAATTCACCTTTCATACCTTTAATATATATAATATTTTTTGATAGGGATAAAAAAATGTTATGAACTATTATAAAATTTTATTTTTAATACTAATAGATTTATTTTATGATGTTATTTTTTTTAATTTTTAGTGATTAAATAATTAACTAAATGCCTATGCAACACTGGAACAATGTTTGTGTAGGTAGTAGAAAAATCAAGTAAATGATTTTTAAAACTCTAAGTGTATTTTTTTTGGAAAATTTATGGTATTATAATAATTTTTTAGATGAATATAATTTGTTATAAATATTTTAAAACTTTATATTTGAACTATATTAATGTATTGATATTTTTTAAAGTCAAATTGTGGGATAAGTACCATAAATGACTTTAATGGTATTTTTTGTTACATAATATTTAATTAAACGATTTAAAATTAAGAAAAATATTATCTTTGGAAAAATGAATGGGATATAGTCAATAATATCATCCATTTTCCATTTATGGATCACTTTTACTTTTATAGTAACTTTCTTGACCCTTAAATAGTAAAAACATTATTATCACATAATCATTAAAAGGGTTAACAGGATGTTAAAACTAAGAGATAAGGATTAAATAATCACCAACACTTGTATTAATTTTATTGGATGATATTATTTAGAATTATATCCATCATATATTTTAAGTATATCAAATTGTTTCCATATGAAAATGAAAATTAATTTATATTAATTTTATAATTTTTATAATTCCAAGGATGATCCTCTCCTCTCTTATATAAGGACACTAACTCTCATATATTCCTGACACTTATTGAGACACTTAACTAAATAAAAACCTAATAAAAAATCTTCTTAAATTACTTAGATACATTATATAGGTTTTTATCTTTCTTACGATACCATCCCTAGGGTCCTTAAAGAGATATCCAATGGTGGTTCTTCAAAGAGAAGGTGATCATATCAACCAAGAGTTTTAATTTTACTTATTCTTCTAGATTATTAAATTAGGTCCTAACCATTAAAATATAATAAAATTCGTATCTATTATAATGCCCTGACCCTAGTTACCCAGAGTCGGTGCATTATTACATATCATTATCATTATCACAAGAGATCAAGTCCATAAATACCTATTAGTTTAGTATCCTTGAAAGTACTAGATATATATATATGTTTTACATTAGATAATGAAATAAAGAAAAACAACATTGTATCCCCTTTGAACACACTCATATCCTTTATCTTATCCATGTAAGTTAATCATGATATACTTATTCACATCCCAGGAAAAATAAAACATGGAAATGGGTGAGCTTAGATTCTCAGTAAGGATAACAATATAGCGGGAACTTTCATAAATAAGCAAAAACATTTAAGGAAATTTATAAGACAAAAACACAATCCTTTTAAACTTAAATTTTAGAATAATATGGAAAATATAAATCAAATAATTCCATTTACTTATTCACATGGATATTCTACTTGTTGAATAATCACATGTAATATCAATATCTAATTTCATAATAATGGAATGCATAATGTCGGACTTCATAACCACATAGTCAAGGCCTCGTGCCAAGACTACAAATAAGATTTTTTCAAGGACTTGTTTCAAGACACTATTTTGTCTCATGAGACCTATTGATTCATTTAGGAGCTATAGAGGGATCCACCCATCACTTACTAAGTCCAATGCATTCCTTATATGAAAAGTTTGAAACATAATCTAAACATTCGTATTAAAACATGCATACTAAATGTCAATATTTTTACAACAAACCCTGAATGGTATAAAAATAGCACATCCACAGTAAAACATAACTCATTAAATACAATATATAAGATTTTATAAATCAACCTCAATAAAGAATATTGAAGGATATTTACATATATGAAAATAATCAGTAAAACTATTTGAGAGAAATATTCCCTTTTTCTTGAAAATATTTAAAAGTATCACTATTTATCAAGAAGCTATTAAAAATTATAATTTTGAATCAAAGTGTCTCATACCACTTTGAATCTTTTAAAATGAATTTTAATTTTAAAACAATCATGTACATATAAATAAATACTTAAAACCATATTTAAAACATGGACATTAATGAGAATGATTTGGAAGAATAAATATTTAAAACATTTAAAATGATATTTTAGTTAGAGTTTCTAACCAAAAGAGAGACATTTGAATAAAAATAATTGAGGTAATCCAAAAATTATAATATAATGAGAATAAAGGGATTCATGATATACTATGTCAAAGTATAGTATATACACCATATAAAAGTGAATTGGTACATAACAACAAATAATTCTTAATAGAAAGTAAATTGAGATGAAATCCCTTATAAAGACTGTATCCTTAGGTTAAGGATAAATCAATGACATAATTATGTGTGAAAAATATAAATACACTCAATATGATTGGATATTCAGTGTAAATAAATTAGAGTATAATCACACATATTCTAGTAATAATAACACCAATGACTGGGATATTTAACTCAATGAATGGAAATTGAGTTAAGATTACTCTTATCAAGTTTATATCAATGACTTGAGAATTTATCAATGGAGTTATTATGTCTATAAAAATTATATCCACACAAATGGGAGTGAAAATTACTATATAAATAAATAAATTGTGATTTCACACATAATCTTGGAGTAAAATAATCAACAAAGTTTGCGTAAAACCCAATGAGTGGAAATCGAAATTAGAAATTCTCTTACCGATTTGGTAACATAAGAAACATACACCCCATGAAATAAGTATCATATAATGATGTTTTAAATACCCATAAATTAATGTATATTACACAAGGAATACAATCATGGTCAGTACATACACCACACAAAAGAAAATATTGGCAATATAGCATGAATCTCACAAGAATAAGAAGTGAGATAAAAACCCCTTACCTTGTAATTTTCTTTAGTTGAGGGTATGTTAACCTCCTATATAATGGGGAAATAATTGTTATTAAATTATAAAAGAACAATATACATAAATATGATATATTATATGATCTTTTAATATTTCTTTGTTAATAATATTTAATAGTATCATTGTTTTGGGTGTTAACTGATTCATTTTTATTTATATGTTTTGTTACGTAAGTCATGTTTGTTATGGATATGATGTGTTTGATTCATATCCATAATGATATTATGCTCTTAAACATTATTTTTTAATCATAAAATGATATTTATTCTTGAATGGTTATTATGGGGAATGAATCTCATCGCGTTCGTGGAGACGGTAATCCGTACATACGCACGAGCGACAATACCATTCTATTGATGGTGAAATAGTATGTAATTGGATGGTATATATTATATACAGAATAATTAACATGTTATATTTATTATTTACATCAATAATACTCATTATTATACCTATCCAAATAATTAAGTGTTGAATAACAAACTACACCACGACGTGGAGATGGTAAGCTGTACGTATGCACGTATGGTGACTTTGTCATTCGTAGGATGGATAGAATAATGAATATGGTTGTAACATATTTATAATAACATAAAAGTATGTATAAGGTACTGGATTTATTTTATGGAAACAACAAAGAATGAGGACGTGGAAGAATAAAATAACATTGAAATAGGTGATGAAATAATTACCTCTTGTTTGGGTGCTTCCTTTTGATTTGATCAAAAGGGATCCATAGGTTGGATTTATAATAAAATTAAGGCATCTAGTTTTAAGTGAGGTTAGTTGGGAGGACATTTGAGTTGGTTTTGGAAGATCCAAATGGATTTGGAGGTGTAATATTGAGATAATGGGAAGTACACTTTTATAAGAGAGGTGAGGGTCACTTTAGGACAACCTTGAAATATTATTTTATTATACAATAATATTCGGTTTATAATGGCTCAAAAAAGATTTATTTTGAGGATAAGGTGGGTATGAGTCGAAAACCTCTCAACCAATAGGTTTTAGACAGGTATAGGTCACCATATTAACCTAGATTCAACTCTTGGTTAAATAGTTTAACATTTACCATGTCTCCTTGTATTTTTATATTTTATGGTTAATAAACATACTATAAAATGCCAATAGAACCCCAAGTAGTTCATTAATGACATATCAATTATTATAAAAGTCCTTTTTACAAGCCTAATATTTTTTGGAAAATTATATCATTTAATAATATTTTATTTTTTTAAAAAACTCATTTATATCAATTTTGACATTATTTAATATTTGGTTTTTGTAAAAGTCATAACAATCTGATTTCTTCGAAAACAATAAATATAATCAACCCTAACATGTAATATTAACCTAGAAATTTTTTAATGCATTAAAAGTATACATTTACATTTATTTTAATATTTATAATATCAATTATTTTAATCTTTCATTAATAATGTAATTACTGCATCATCATTATGTCATAAATAAATTTAATTATTTAATGTCTAAAATTTTTAAATAAAATACCATGATGTAGGAGATTTTTTTAGATTTATAATGAATATTTATAGTATAAATTATCTTATGTATAACCCTATATTAAAAATGTTTTATTTATTAAAATTTGAATTTAACACTTTTAACTATTCTTTAAATAAAATAGTAATAGTTGTTCTAATCTAAACCAAGTTGACCAAATGGATCATTTTTAATCCTAAGGTTGATTTTGGTCGAAATACACTTATGAAATATAATTATGACATGTGTTAGGGTAATTATAATACAATTTTACCTTTAATTACTCTATTTACTTTTACCATGGTAAATAAAATTCAAAAGTTACTATTCACCAAAAATTATTTTCATCTTATCGAACCAAATTTTACTTACTAATTTCAACCATGTCTCCCATATTTTTGAAATTCAGTTTATAGAAGTGGTAAAATTAAATTTTATGTAAATTTGCTAACGTGCCTATAAGGTGGGTAAAAGACGTTAAAAAATTCCATAAAATTTTATAAATATAATTTTATTAGAAAATGGATCCAATGAATTAAATTTTACTAATATTAGTTTTATAAATCTATTTTGAATTAAAATAAATTAAAATAAAATAAAAAATTACTTCAATAAAAATTCGGGTTTTAAACAATAAAGTAGTGTTTTTCACTATTCACCAAAAATTGAATGTTTTTAGAAGAATACTTAAAATTCACCCTAATATAATTTTGATATTCCAAATCCAAAAATGATGTTTATTTTAACAAATTAAAAACATTGAAGTTACATTAATTAATTTAAAATTAATTCCCGTTGTCAAAACTAGAAAGTGAGTTTTTGATAAGTAAAAACTATCAAAAGATTTATATGTGTTTATGTCCGGTTTAAAAGTGAAATTACTTACAATGACAAACATTGGATTAAATGATAAAAATATAATATAATTATACTTCAAAACCATTCAAATGTATACTTTAACACTATAAATTATTTTTATTATAAAAGTTGTTTTCAATTAAAATTTAGTATCTTTCACTATTCATCAAAATATGAAAGTTATCAGTAAAACACCAAAAGTTTATCCAAACTAAAATTTTATGTCCCTATTATTAAAATGAATTTAATTTCATAGAATTTAATATATAAAAGTGTCAAATATTGGATTTAAAAAGGGTTCTCCATTAAAAGGCAGAAAAACTATAATTTTTGAAACAATACTTCTTTTATCTGAAAAATTGAATTTTTCCTAATATTATGTCTAATAAATAAAAAAATGAATGTTAAAGTTATATAGGATATATATAAAATTCAAAATTTGGTCAATAATATTTATGACCACTTTTTAAACGGTTAGTTTGATAGGTTGTGGTGCGCTTGAACTCGGTGTTGCGTACATCGCACACTATTGTATTTTTCAAAGAGAAACGTAACATATAAGCTTGGGGTGTTACATTCTTCTCTATTTCAATAAATAGTGTCCTCACAATTTTAAATTGTTCTTCGAAAATAAAAGGTTAGAAAATAGAAAATACCTTTGTGGAAAACCCACATCAGAAATAGGGTTAATAAAATTTAGTTTTAATAAGAGGGAAAGGGAAATGAAAAAGTCACCACCAAATTAGGATTTTGAATAGAAGAACATTGATGGTAATTATAATTGGAGTAAAAATGTATATATTTATAGGGAGTTATTGAGGTAATCAATTACAAAGAAGTGAATGGAAAATTGAGGGCCTCAAAGCCATAAATCTATGAAGATTTAAAATATAATCAGTTCAACAAAACATAAGGTATTAGGATAACACATTTTTGGTTTTAATATCCTTTCCATAAATATGAAGAATTAATTTCTTCATAGAATAATAAAAAAGAATAATTGAAATGTAGAGTTCCATTCTTTAACTAATTTCTACCACAAAATCATCTTTCACTCCAAATGATGAGTATTCAAGATGTCTTGGTCACACCTGAATCACTAGAATCAATCTATAGAGAATCATATAATCCACAAAGGATAAACTATATATTTACCTTGTATTTAGAGATTAACCAAAAACAAAATGGTTAGTACAAGATCAGATGATCCCCAAAAAGGATAATCCTTTAGATACAGAAATACTAATCTTAATTTCAAAAATTAAACCAACAATACCCAAAGTTAAATAAATACCATTCGATAAAAAATTGTCCTTAAAATCCTTAAAAATAATCCAAACTAATATTGAAACCAAAAACTTAGAATAATTTGATTATATAGTCTTTCACGTTAAATTGTATTTCCAAATAACATCGACTACTCTTAAAGTCACATACTTAAAACCAATTAACCTAATCACATATTCTCTATGATAGGTTAATCATTTCCATAAATAACCCAAATTTCTATAAATCCACAATAAAAACATAGATAAAATACACCATTACTCCTTAAATGAAATCCCATATTATTATTTTTTACTTAGGCATATAGTGTTCCCAACAGAGCGAAGGTCTTCCAGAATAACATTTATCATTTAATAACCAAATAATTTTCATACACTAAGGATATACATTTGATAAAACATAAGATCCCAAATCAAATTATTATCGATAAATAAATTCATTTAAATAAAATAATTAGTCACACTAAATAGAGACTTCATGTAGTCTAGTGGTAGGTGATAAATCCCAGTCGTACTTTGGTTGTGGGTTCGATTCCTGCAACTTTGTTCGACATGATGGGTTGTCACACAGTCTTCATGTTTTCCTTTTTCAAAAACATTATTTTATAACATTCCTAAAATGAGATAAATTCCTTGAAATAACCATAACATAATTTAACCACAAATCTTATCTCATACCTCGCATTTTCATCCCAAAAATTAATAACTTGTAATTTCCTCAAATACAAGGATCATATAAACCCAAATGGTTATTTATAACTATATCCACAAAAGAAAAGATAATTATTCCTCGAATATAATTTTCACATAACAAACTGAAGGGTTATACATATAAGAGAAAAGTCTTCCAATGTAATCCCATCAACAAAGAGCACAAATACTTTTAAACATTTCTCCACCCATTTATTTCCACATAGGTTCTTCCTTGACCAAGAGGTTATCCTATAGAATAGATAATTGACTTAGGTAATTCCCAAGTCCCCTATATTTATGGAAAATGACTGTAAGTATATTCTTGGGATCATTTTTATTTTCTTCCATAGTAATATTCATTTTACTCGACAATTCTTTACTTTATATCCTTATTTCCCACACATAAAGCATTTATTTATTCCATTGAGACACTTTCCTGGGTGTCTCCTTCCACGTTTCCTACATGATGGAAACCGAGCTTTCTTTTTTCTATGACCTCTACTATTGGAGCTCTTATAATTCACCAACTTTCTCTTCTTTTTTGAGTCAGGGAGTTGGTTAATATATATGTTGTTGATCATATTTTTGGAAAATATTATTTGGCATGAACATTATATCTTTTACACCTATCAATATTCCATTTCGTTACTCATTTCCACCACCGTGACCACCTTGTAAATCATGTTCAATGTTACTCTGACTTCCTTGGAATCCAACCATTGACTAAAACCAGAAAGCATTGTGTGAGTAACAATAGTTATAAAATCATTTAGAGAATATCATGAAACCTTAATTTCAATCTATAACACCTTAGGATTAACCATGGTTATTTATTCTCATCTTATATTAAAATCATTCAAATCAGTTTGTAAATAAAATGTGAATTATCCTAAGAATATCCCCTAGGATTTTCCTAACCAAGAGTGCAGCAAGACCCGTTGTCGTGAACCAGTTCCCATTTGAGTCTTGCTTGAAGCGATGTTTTCAGTTTTTACCCCTAGGTACATCTGTTCCAGAGCTACCTCTACCTTCTTGTATCCAGATAGGGATGTATTACTTGTAAAATACACAAAATATCTACATTACCAAAATTCTAGGAATTTCTTTTAAACTAATCCTCAAATTCTATCTTAGGGTAATGTTCTCTAATCAGAGTTTTTCTAAATCTAGTTTCCATAGTTTGTACTAAACTTCCTCTGATACCAAATGTAATTCCCCAACCCTAGTTACCCAGAGTTGCTGCATTATTATATATCATTGGCATGATCATAAGAGATCAATTTCTAAAAGACCTATTAGTTTAGTATCTTTGGAGGTACAAGATACATACATATGTTTTACATTACATCATGAAATAAAGAAAATCAACATTGTGTCCCCTTTGAACATACTCATATACCTTAGCCTATCCCTAAAGGTTAATCATGATATACTTCTTCACATACTAGAAAAAATAAAATATGGAAAGGGGTTATCTCAGATTCTTAGCAAGGATAACAATATAGTGGGAACCTTCATAAATAAGCTTAAACATTTAAGGCAATGTATAAGATAAAAACACAAGCCTTTTAAACTTAAATTTCAGTATAATATGAAAAATATAAATCAAATAATTCTATTTAATTATTCACATGGATATTCTACTAGTCGAATAATCACATGTAATATCAATTTCTAATTTCATAATGATGGAATGCATAATACTAGACATCATAACCACATAGTCAAGGCCTTGTGCCAAGACTACAAATAAGATTTTGTCAAGGCCTTGTGCCAAGACAATAGTTTGTCTCATGAGACCTACCAATTCATCGAGCAGATATAGAGGGCTCCATCCATCACTTAATAAGTCTAATTATTTTTTTATATGAAAAGTTTTAAATATAATATAAACATTCATATTCAAACTTGCATAAGAAATGTCCATATTTTAACCACAAACCATGAATGATATAAAAATAGCACATCCAAAATCAAAAATAACTCATTTAATACAATATATAAGATTGTATAAATCAACCTTGATCAATAATAATGAAGGATATTGACATATATGAAAATAATTAGTAAAACTATTTAAGGGAAATATCCCCTTTTTCTTGAAAATATTTAAAAGTATCACTATTTATCAAGAAGATGTTAAAAATTAGAATTTTGAGTCAAAGTGTCCCATACCAATTTTAAACTTTTAAAAGTAATTCTAATTTCAAAACATTTATGTCCATATAAATAAATCCTTAAAACGATTTTTAAAACATGGACATTAATGAGACAGATTTGGAAGAATAAATCTTTAAAACATTTAAAATAATATTTTAGTTAGAGTTCCTAACAAAAAGAGAGATGCTTGAATAATAATAATTGAGGTAATAAAAACTTTATAATATCATGATAATAAAGGGATTAATGATATAATATGTCAAAGTACAATATATACACCATATAAAAGTGAATTGGTGCATAACAATAAATAAGTCTTAGTAGAATGTAAATTGAGATGAAATCCCTTATAAAGACTGTATCCTTTAGTTAAGGATAAATCAATGACATAATTATGTGTGAAAAATATAAATACACTCTATATTATTGGATATTTAGTGTAAATCAATTAGAGTACATTCACACATATTCTTGTAACAACAACACCAATGACTTGGATGTTTAACTCAATGAATGGAAATTGAGTTAAGATTACTCTTATCAAATTCATATCGATGACTTGAGAATTTATAAATGGAGTGATTATGTGTATCAAAATTATATACAAACAAAGGGGAGTGTAAATTACTACATAAATAAATAAATATTGATTTCACACATAATCTTGGAGTAAAATAATCAATGAAGTTTGCGTAAAACCTAATGAGTGGAAACTGAAATTAGAAATTCCTTTACAAATTTGGTAACTTAAGAAACATAAACCCCATGAAAGAAGGATCATAAAATAAAGTTGTAAATATAAATAAATTAAAGTATATTATACAAGGAATACAATCATGGGCAGTACATACACCACACAAAATGAAATAGTGGCAATATATCATGAATCTCACGACAATAATAAGTGAGATGAAAACCCCTTACCTTGTACTTTTCCTTAGTTTAGGGTATGTTAAACTCATTTATAATGGTGAAATAATTGTTATTAAATTATAAAATAACCATATACATAAATATTATATCATATATGATATTTTCATATTACTTTGTTAATAATATTTCAGTAGTATCATTGTTTCGGGTGTTAAATGATTCATTTTTCGTTATATATTTTGTTACGTAAGTCATGTTTTTTATGGATAGGATGTATTTGATTCATATCCATAATGATATTATGTATTTAAGAATTATTTTTTAATCATAAAATGATATTTATTCTTGAATGTTTATAGTGGGGAATGAATCACATCACGTTTGTGGAGACGGTAATCCATACGTACGCACGAGCGACAATACCATTATATTGATGGTGACATCATATGTAATTGGATGGTATATCACATATACATAATAATTAACATGTTATATTTATTATTTACATCAATTATACTCATTATTATACCCATCCAAATAATTAAGTGTTGAATTACAAACTACCCCACAACGTGGAGACGGTAAGCCGTACGTACGCACGTATGTTTACTTTTTCATTCATAGGATGGATAGAATAATGAATATGGTCATATCATATTTATAATAACATCATAGTATGTAGAAGTTATAGGAGTTTTTATTTTGTTATGGAAACAACAAAGAAAGAGGAAGTGAAAGAAGAAAAGAACATTGAAAGAGGTGATGAAATAATTATCTCTTCTTCGGGTTCTTCCTTTTGATTTGATCAAAATGGCTCCTTAGGTTAGCTTTATGATCAAAGTAAGGCCTATAGGTTGAATTAAGGGTAATTGGGAGGATATTTTAGTAGGTGTTGGCTGAGCCAAATGGCTTTGGAGGTGTGATTTTGAGATAAGGGGAAGTGCCCTTTTATAAGAGAGGTGAGGGTCACTTTAGAAAAACCTTGAAATATTATTTTATTATACAATCATATTCAGTTTATAATGGATCTAAAAGGATTTATTTTATGGATAATTTGGTTATGGGTCAAAAACCACTCAACCAATTGTTTTAGACAGGTTTAGGTCACTATATTAACCTTATCTTTTAGATTTAACTCTTGGTTAAATAGTTTAACATTTACCATGTCTACTTGTATTTTTTTATTATATGGTTAATAAAAATACTATAAAATGCCAAGATAACCCCAAGTGGTTCATTAATGAAATATCTATTATTATATAAGTCCTTTTGCTGAACCTTATATTTTTAGGACTATTATATCATTTAATAATATTGTATTTGTTTTTAAAACTCATTTATGTCAATTTTGACATTATTTAGTATTTGGTTTTTGTGAAAGTCATAAAAATCTGACTTCTTCAAAAAATAAATAAATTTAATCAACTCTAACATGTAATATTAACCTATAAAATTTGTTTAATGCATTAAAAGTCTCAATTTATATTTATTTTAATATTTATAATACCGATTATTTTAATCTTTCATTAATAAGGTAATTACTGCATCAACATTGTGTCATAAATAAATTTAAACATTTAATGTCTAAAAATTATAAATAAAATACCATGATTTAGGAAATATTTTTTTCTTTCTAATGAATATTTATAGTCAAAATATCTTATGTATAACCCTATATGAAAAATGTTTTAGTTATTAAAATTTGAATTTAACACTTTTAAGTCTTCTTTGAATAAAATAATAATAAATGTCCTAATCTAAACCAAGTGGACCAAAAGGATAATATTTTATTCCAAATTTTGATTTCGTTTGAAATAAACTTATCCAATAGAATTATTACATGTGTTAGGGTAATTATAATATCATTTTTACCTTTAATTACCCTATTTACTTTTAACCGTGGTAAATAAAATTCAAAATTCACTACTCATAAAATAATATTTTCATCTTATTGAACCAAATTTTATTTACTTATGTCATCCGTGTCTCTTATATTTTTTAAATTCAATTTACAGAAGTAGTAAAATTATGTTTTATGCAAATTTTCTAACGTGTTTAGAAGGTGAGTAAAAGATGTTAAAAAATTTAGTAAAATTTTATACATCTAATTTTATTATAAAATAAATCCAATGAATTAAATTGTACTAATATAGGTATTATGTATCTATTTTTACTTAAAATAAATTTAAATAAAATAAATAATTATTTAAATAAAAAGTCAGTTTTTAAACAATAACGTAGCGTTTTTCACTATTTAATCAATAATTGAATGTTTTCAGAAAAATACCAAAAATTCACCCTAAGATAATTTTGATATTATGAATCCAAAAACGATATATATTTTACCAAATTAAAAAAAATATTTTTCATTAATTAATTTAAAATTAATTCCCGTTGTCAAAACCAGAAAGTGAGTTTTTGAGAAGTAAAAACTATCAAAAGATTAATATGTGTTTATGTCTGGTTTAAAAGTGAGATTAATTAAAATAACCAAAATTGGATTAAATGATAAAAATATAATATAATTATACTTTAAAACCATTCAAATTTATAATTTAACACTATAAATTATTTTGATTAAAATATTTGTTTTCAATTAAAATTTAGTATCTTCCACTTTTCATCAAAATATGAAAGTTATCAGTAAAACACCAAAAATTTATCCGATTTTTTTTATGAACATATTCTAAAAAATAATTTAATTTAATCAAATTTAAAATATAAAAGTGTAAAATATTGGATTTAAAAACGGTTCTCAATTAAAAGGCAGAAAAACTGCAATTTTTGAAAAATACTTCATTTATCTAAAAAATTGAATTTTTCCTTATATTATGTCCAATAAATAAAAAAATAAATTTTAAAATTATATGAGATATATATAAAATTCAAAATGTGGTTATTACTATTTATAACCACTTTTTGAACAACTAGTTTGATAGGTCATGGTGCGCTTGAACTCGGTGTTGCATACATCACATGCTATTGTATTTTTCAAAGGGAAATATATCGTGGAAGCTTGGGGTGTTACATATACCATATAATTATATGTTATTATGTTAATATAATAACCTTATTCATCTTCTTATTCCATTAAATGAGAAATGAAACCATCATTCATGCGTAGGTGCAGACTACCGCATCGTGAATTGATGAATTTTGTTTCCTATCGCCACCTTTCATGGAGGGTTTTTATGATGGATTAAATGTATATATATATATATAAATATTATATTCATGAAATAATTATGATTTTGGAAATATAATATATAATATATCTTTATACCATTCCAATTGTTAAAAACTGAATCATCACATATGCATACATATGGACTATCATCTCCATATAGCAATATACTTCATTTTCAACACTTCCACTCATGAATGGTCATTGGGATGGATTGAGTGAAATTATTATATTTTTATAGCATGATAATTTTTCTTTAAAAGTATTTTTTTAATTTATTTCTTTATTTTCCATCCTATAAAAAGTAAAAAAATATCTCATGTGTACATGCAGACTATCGCCTCACTAGCCAATGTATTTTTTTTCATGACTTCTTTTCATGGATAGATCTAAAATTATATTTGATGCATAATAATTTTAACTATGTAATGATTATTATTATGTATATTATCGATCATTTAACCCTTTTACCAGGATCAACCTACCAAATTCCTTCTTTAATTTTGAATTAAACACCCTCAAAACACCCGATGTGTGCTTAACCGATTAAGTAATTAAACATGACACTGAAATAAATTAAATAAATGGTTTAATGATAAAATAATGAACCTATAAAATGTTATTAAAAAATTAAATAATTAATATAAGTTTATTATATAGGAGTTAAGGGACATACATAGAAAGTTGTGAATCAAGGTAAGGGGTTTCTTAACTAAATTTCCATTCTTGAGTTATAATTATACTTTATTGACTATGTTATTCCATTATTATGTGTAAAATTAAATTTTATTATATTATGTTTTATTTACACTTGTTTAATTTGGTTTTAAATTTTTTTCACATAATCACCATAATGATTATTTCTCACTTCAATGATATGATATTTATAAGGATCATTCATCTCAATATTATTTCTTTGAGACATGTATTGTATTAAGCACTAAATTCCTTTTATAATGTGTATATACTGCCTATTGAGATATCATATCATGAATAATACTTTGATAATGGTATTTAAATTTACTTCTAAGTTATCTATTTCATGATATTTTATTTAAAATGTTATAAAATTTGCTAGGATTTTTATTGTCTCAATTTCAATTCTTTGAGACATAATTAATATTATGCACCATATTTATTTTATATGGTGTAATTAAGAACCCATAATTTTTTTTCACATATTATTTCATGTTATAAATCATTAAATGTATTTTTATTCAAGCATTACCCAAGTTTCAAGGGTTTCTCATCTCAAACTTCCTTCATTGAGACATGTTTTGATTGATTCACCTATATTCACATATATAATGTATATAATGAATCTTGAAATATAATAATATGACTATTTTTATTTTCATGGAATTTTATTTTCTTTATTATTTTATTTATTTCCAATTGTTTTTTGTATTAAAAGACTATAAATGGTGTTTCTTTAAAAATACCGTTTTATAGGTTTTAAAGGCTTTTAGCCAAACGCTTCCTCTATGTTCTTTATCTTATTTCAACAATTATATTTTGTAAACATAAATTATTTCCTAAAGTTATTTTACATGATCTTTGAACTTATTTTAAATGGTTTTAAAAGGAAATTTCTTAACGTTTTCTATAGGAGTCACTTTTGACTCTCTTTACAAAAGTTTGAAAAGAATGTTTATTTTTAACATTTCTGACAAGAACTGAATTTTAAATCATCAAGAAATTTATTTTTTTGAATATTACTTTACAATTTACCATGTATATTTTCAAATAATTAAATTTTTAAATATTATAGGAATTTTATGATACTGAAAAATAATATTTTCCCTATTTTCTGGGAAATTTTTTAAGTATTCTTCTAAAAGTATTTTCTTCTATATGAACATCCTTTAATGATTCATATGATTTATTAGGGGTATAATATTATGAAATCATTCACTTCATTTATTTAAACAGTTTATGATTATGTTTTAAAGACACTTTTAGGAAACCCATTTCTTTTTCATGGGTAAATCAATCTAGTTGTGATGAAATTAAAGTATCCATGTGTTTTTTTTCATAATATGGTACTTAGAAATTATTAATGAAAGATGTATTGTGGAGAGAAACTAAATAATTAAGGTAATTTATTTGATTTATGATGGGTGGGTCTATTATAGTCCTCTAATGCATTAGGTAATTATATAAAGTGAAATAGATGGAAGTTACTCCTAAGAGATGATATATTTATGTTACTCCTAAGAGATGATGATGTTTACTTATATATGTAACTCTTTAGGGATGTTAAAGTTATTTGATGTAAGTTAATCCTAATATATTATTATAATTATCCTATTTAGGTGATTCCATGATGAATGTTTAATTTTATAAGATACCTATATAGTTTTCAATGCATTATATAAGTTCTAATGTTTCCTTTGATCAAAGATTAATTTCACATGGATCATAATTGTTAACACATATGACTCTTACCTTTTGTTAAAGTTTTATGTAATGAATCATGACTTATGATCTATGTTTTTATGGGTATTAATTATCCTATTTTATACTCATTGTATTCATACCCATTTGATCATCTCCTATTAGCTAAATATATTAATTTGTTAATGCCTATATTTATCCTTACTGTACATTTGAGATCACCTGTTTGTTATGTTTCATTTTATTTAGGTTATAAAGAAATATGTTAAGTATTATATGTATATAAGGATTTCATGTGGTATTTTATAAAGTCTTTATGTGTAATAATAAAAGTTATTTATAGTAGGAAAAATGATCACTTAGATACACGGGTAATGTTATGTAAGAGTTTTCCTAATTCTCTAAAACTCTAAACCTAAAAGGACCGTGGGTATGTAAGTGATCAAATATTTTTGATGATGTTAAAAGTTTTGGATGACTAAAATTTGATCATGATTAGTGGTATCAAATACATAAATTTAAAAATTATGTTTTCGGAACTGAATCAGGGAGTTCATCATTAAGTCTGTTATAGTTGTAACTAGAGTAGAATTTAAATAACTTTGGAGATTATGATGTTTTCATGTGAGGTTCAATTAAGATTTATGGATACCATAAAAGGTTTATAAGTTTAAGTCTGATCATATTTTCAAAGCCATAAACAATTTTTTTTGAGGTTTTAAGTGATGGTATTTTATGTTTATTAATGATATTTTGGGAGACATTTTATTTGGTTGAGGAATATGTATCCCTTAAAGTTTAATGAAAATAATCATTTCATAATAATGCTATCACATTTTCGGGGATATAATCTAAAAGGTATGAGAAAATATTTGAGGTTAAAACGTTTTTTTATTGAGTTTATTAAGGTAAATTGGGATATAGTGTTATTTATTTATGAAATTATCTAAGTAGAACCTTTGGTATTATTGTGGAAATTTTGGAGTTAAATGAATTATTTATTCCTTTAAATTTTTATTCATTTTTTGGTATTATCTTTCCCTGTGATATCCATTCTGTATTTAGTAAATATAGGAAGATTATTTTTTGTTTCTATTTTAGATCCTATAATCTATTAAATGTTGATGCTTTATACATATGAAATATTAATCACAGATAGACATCGATTAGAATTTGGGATGAGATAGAGGTGGAAACTTTTTAAAACACAAAACCAAGGGATGAAATTATGTTTATGTATTATAAGAAAATCAAGTAAGTAAAATTTCCAATGTTATCATTCAACATTATAAAAAATTACCTCATAAATTAAAAATGCTATCATTTTACAATTATTTTTGATGAATTTATGGTCTTATTTCTCTCTTTTTAATTCATTATTTTGTGATCATTAACTTTATTATAATCAAATTATCTATTACTCTCTCTCATTATTTGGAAATTAAATTTATCCTCCATGTCCATATTTTCACTTATCACTAATGTTATACTATTTGGGAATCTAATTATGTGTTATTCTATATGAACTTCATATTTACCTTTCCCTCTTTTCAAAAGGAAATTTTATTTACCCTTTTTATGATGTGGGTTTTCAAAAAAGGTATTTTTAAATGTTAAACCCTTGAATCACCAAGCTCAAGATAAAATTATGAGAAAATAATTTATTTATGTGGGATAATTTTATACCCTATGACTTTAAAAGAATACTATTTTTGATATTGTACAATACATGCAACACCAAGATTAAACAAACCACAAAAATATTATTATTTAAATATGGTTGTTATAACCTAGTTATTGAATCTACATATATGAAGGAAGTAACCACATTATAAAATATATTTATAAAGGTCCTACTAAATATAATTTTATCATTTCTAGAGAATAGGGATATACCAATAGTTTTGAACCATTACTATAGGCTGGAAAATCATTGGTATAGCTTATACCAATGATTCTACAAACCGTTTGTTATAATACTATGGGTATAGTCCTATACCATAAGTTTTCTCTAAACCATTGGTATATGACTCTAATAAGTTCATTTTTCAAATGGTTTTGGTTAAGCCATTGGTATAGGTCATTACCAATGGTTTAAAAAAATGGATAAATCTATATACTAACAATTTAGAAACTATTAGAATATACTTTCCTAGATGAAAGATTTACCAACAGTTGTATGAAACTATTAGTATAGGTCTATACCAATGGTTTCAAAACCATTGGCATAGACCGGATATACCTTCCTAGGTAGCAGAACCCCCACCTTGGCTAATTACCTAAAGAAATCACCAAACAATTGCAACATACCTCACCAACCAATATACAAACAATGATAGAACAATAAACTAATTAATGAATTAAACCAATGATAACACATTTAAAACATCACATATATTCATTCACAACAAATCATCAAAATAATGTGTCATTAATATCAGTAAAAAATGTAATGGATAAATCTATCTCTCATCAAAACCAATATTATCAACATTATCATCATCACCACCACCATCATCCTCACCACAATCCTCACAATTTCCATTTCCATCACCATCTCTAGGTATTTCTTCATCCCGACCACCACATGAAACATCACCTGATGCACCATATAATGTATGCATCACTAACATATATCTATCACAATCTATGGCGGTATCTGGTGAAAGTGATGTAAATAAGGCAACCATAAATTTCATAAATTCATCAATGGCCTTTTGATTCCATTCATGCTCTTACATGACAATTTTTTGTGCATATTCTTCCTTAGAATGAGCCAATGCTACCTCTTCACAAGATATTTCTAACTTGGTGCTATAATAACTAGAACCTAAAGTGGGATAATATCTAATGGGGAGAATACTATTCCCTGGTCGATAGAATACACGCCCATGGTTCTCATATCCTAATAACTATTGTAAATAATTGGTCTTCTCAATATTGTTAGTTTCTTGCTCATCAAGGGCCTCTAGAGTACACAATTACAAATATAAATGAACTATTTAGTTAAAACATATATATTAAAATTTTAAATCAACAAAGTAAAACTTAGAATCTAATGTTGTGTATGTTAGTTTACCACACTTCTATATTTCTTCTTTCTATTTGAGAAAATATTTTTTTTCTCGAGGATCATGTCTTTAAATATTCAAAACCTCCATCTAAAACGACATTGAATGTAGAAAACCATTATTAAAAATAGGTTATTAATAATGAATTTCATAAATAAAATCAAATAGATATACTCAATGATGTAATATGATTTTTTATAATGATTGATTAACTTGTAATAATATGACATGATTTGGTTAATAAAATAAATTTTATAAATTGGGAAAGTTAAGAATATGATTAAATAATGATCTGATAAATAAAATTAAAGTATATTTTATGTATTATTGTTTGTATAGATTATTTTCATGAATATAAGGGCAATGAAATTATAGAATAATGTAAATGAAATGTATTTATTGAAAATAAATATACAAAATTAAATACATATATAATATTGTAAAATTTAAAGGTGAAATGTATGATATATGCGTTTCTATTTGGTTGTTTCTATGCTTCTATGATTTAATATGAAAGTTATTAAAATAGTAAAAATAAAGGTAAATTTTTCATTTATGGATATTGATTGAAAGCATAGATTCAATATAGATTTTATGTGTGTATTTTGAGTTGGTTGAAAGTGAATTCCATTTAATTTTTGTTAGGTTATAAAATAGTATGTTAATAATTAGTTTTACAAATGAGGTGATTAATGGATGTTTGAGGTATTTTTAAATGGGAATTGGAATAAATCAAATGAAATTTATTTTTATATAATTTTCTATTTATTGTGTATAAAAAAGTCATAATGGGAACTATGGTTTATGTTAAATGTTTTATTTAAATAAGAAAATATTTAATTTTTTCTTTGAGAAAGATTATAAAAGCTATTGGTGTTTTTTTGTTAAAAAGACACATGAAAAAATTGGATTTATTATTTATTTTTTTAAATAATGTTAATTTTTAGTTAGCATAAGAGTATATAAAATTAAAATTTTATGTTATACGAAGATTAACAATCTATATTTTGTGTTGAAATTGGGATGGTGTGTATATTTTTTTCCTTATGGTTTAGGTAAAAGGAAAAGAGGTTTAGTTTATTTTAGGTTTTAATTAAAGTTTTTATTTTAGTTCTTATTGGATTCTTGATATTTGGTAATTATAGTGGGAATTGGGATTTTAATCCTTGTGAGGAATGGTAACATACCCTGAGGTAAGTGGTTGTGAAATTATTTGAATTTATAATTCACTAATCTATTGTATTATGGATAATCTAATAATTGAATTTAGTTGTTTTATGATTTTTTGATATGATATTGGATAATAATTCAAAGAGGTATGAACTAATATCATTTTTTATAGATTGATAATGATAGCACTTGTGAAATTCTGTTATGTTTAGCTTAGAATATTGTAAAAAATTAAGTATGCTATAGAATAAAATGAGTTGTGTGATTTAATAGACACCTTAAGTGGAATATTTTTTATAATTTTTTATTTTATTTTATTTTATTTTTTCTACAAAAATATGATTATCTAGTATTTAATAATCATTCCATGTGATTTAAATGGGTAAATTTTTGGAATAATTCTTAAAGGTGATAAAGATGTCAATTGTTAAATTAATAAAACTAAATCATATTTAGGTGTTGTAATTTTTTGTTTAATTGTGTTTTTTGTGAGTTGAGTGAAAATTAATGATATATAAAGATTTTTTAAAGCATTATGTGGCATGTTTCCATGTAAAAGGTATTTTACATGATGTGCTTTCTTATTTTGGTTGAATAACTTGTGTGTGTTGATGGAATTTAATTAAAACTTGAGATTAATAATGGTATATGTAATGACCTGACCCCATAAGCCTAGATACAGTGCATTATTTTAATACATTGGCATGATTACAAGGAATCAAGTCCTGAAAGGCCGATCAGTTTAGAATTCTTAGAAAATAGATTACATACATGAACGTAACAATACACATTATAAAATAAAACACAACATAAATAATCCTTTGAGAATGCCATTAATCTCCTAGATTAACCCTTCATATCAATCATAATACACTTCTTGGAATCCTGGGAAAATTAAAACATAGAAAGGGGTGAGATTAGATGCTTAGTAAGGATAAAAATATAGCAGAAACTTTCATAAATAAGCAAAAACATTTAAGGCAATGTATAAGACTAAAACAAAAGACTTTTAAACTTAAACTTCAACATAATATATAAAATATACAATAAAATAATGCCATTTACTTATTCACATAGATATTTTATTAGTCGAATAATCACATGCAATATCAGTAGCCACTTTCATAATGATGAAATACATAATGCCACACTTCATAACCACATAGTCAAGGCCTTGTGTCAAGACTAAAAATAAGATTTTGTCAAGGCCTTATTCCAAGACACTAGTTTGTCTCATGAGACCTAAAGATGCATCGAGGAGCTATAGCGGGCTCTACCTGTCACTTACTAAGTCTAATGCATTCCTCATATGAAAAGGTTTAAACATAACCTAAACATTTTTATTAAAACTAGCATACAGAATGTCAATACTTTATCCATAAACCATGAATGATATAAAAATAACACATCTATAGTAAAACATATCACAATAACTTCAATAAAATATAGAAGATATGTATCATAGTAAATCAACCTCGATCAAGAATAATATCCTGTAAAGTATGTTGACATAGTTGAAAATGATCAGTAAATTTTTTTGAGAGAAATGTCCCTTTTTAATGAAATCATTTAAAATTCACATAATTTATAAAGGAAGTCATTTAAAATATTGTTTTGAATCAAAGTTTCCCATACCACTTTAAATCTTTTGAAAGGAATTAACATTTTAAAACATTCATGTCCATACAAATAAATCCTTAAAACCATTTTCAAAACATGGAAATTATTGAGAAAGGATTAGAAGAATAAATATTTAAAACATTTTAAAATGATGTTTTAGTAAAAAGTACCTTAAAAATATCCCCTTTGAAAAATATTTTATGAAACATGTACATGGATAACAAATATTTCCCAATAGATACGTAAAAACAACCTTAGATAATAAAGATATTGTGAAAATAACCCTTACCTTGCACTTTCCTTTAGTCGGGGGTATGTTTAACCACCTGTATAAAGACCGTATTATGTTATTAAATTATTCCATAACCATTTTAATATTTATTATATCATAAATTATTCATTTATGACTTTATACTACCCATTTAATAATAATTTCCATGTTAAATTAATATTTTGGGTAATAATTGCTTTCTTTATCGTACATGTTTTAACTTGTTACTCTTGATTGTATCACTTAGATCATGATTTAAAAACTTATAGAATATAAAAAATTATTTAAATATCATATATATTTATAATATAAATATGTATAATATACCTATATATATATATGAAATGGAAAACACCATTTATGGAGATGGTAGGCCGTACGTACGCATAAAGGTTGTTTCCATTTTCATATCATATTGAACGGAACTAAGTGAATAAGGTATATGTAAGTACACACACACACAGACTGATATATATATATATCAAGTACCATTTTTATTTCATATATTACATACTTATTTATGATATATATTTTATAATCATTGTTGAATGGTGAACGTGGAAATAAATCTCATTACGTCGTGGAGACGGTAATCTATATGTACGCATGAGCGAAAATATCATTATATTAATGAGGAAATAATATCTAATTGGATGTAATATCATATATATAGAATAATTAACATGTTATATTTATTATTAACATTATTTATACTCATTATTATACACATCTAAATAATGAAGTGTTTGAAAAACAAACTACACCACGACGTGGAGATGGTAATCCGTACGCACGTACGTATGGTGAATTTGTAATTTATAGGATGGATAGAATAATGAATATGGTTGTACCATTTTTATAATAATATCACAGTATATATATGATATTGGAGTTATTATTTTATAATGTAACCAATAAAGAAAGAGGAAGTGGAAGAAGAAAAGAACTTGAAATAGGTGATGAAATATTTACCTCTTGTTCAGGTTCTTCCTTTTGATTTGATTAAAAGGGATTCTGAAGTTGAATTTATGACCAAATTAAGGCCTCTAGGGTGAAGGGAGAAAAGTTGGGAGGATATTTAGGCAGGGTTTGGCCGATCCAAAAGGCTTTGGAGGTGTAAAATTGTGAGAAGAGGAAATTCCCTTTTCTAAGAGGGGTGAGGGTCACTTTAGGAAAATATTAAAATATTAATTTATTATACAATCATATTAGGTTTATAATGGCTCAAAATGAATTTATTTAGAGCCTTAGGTGGTTATGTGTCTAAATAATCCCTACCAATAGGTTTTATACAAGTTTAGGTTACCATTTTAACCTTCTCTTTTATATTTAACTCTTATTTAAATTGTTTATCTTTTACCGTGTCTTCTTGTATTATTACACTATATGGTTAATAAACAAATTCTAAACTTCCAAGAGAAAATAAAGTGGTTAATTAATTACATATATAATATTATTTATTACCTTTGGAAAAAACTTAGATTTTTAGGAATATTATATCAACCAATAATATAATATTTGTTTTAAAAACTCAATTATGTCAATTTTGACATTATTTATTAAATTATTTTTGTTAAAGTCCTAAAAGATTTATTACTTAGAAATAAATTCATATGTTCAATATTAACATGTCATATTAACCTATAAAATTAGTGTAATTAATCAAAAGTCTCAAATTATATTTATTTGGATATTTATAATATAAATTATTTTAATATTTCATTATTAAGGTAATTACTGCGTCATCATTGTGACATAAATAAATAAATTAATTTAATGTCTAAAAATTATAAATAAAATATCATTATGTAGGTAATATTTTTATATTTGTAATGAATATTTATAGTTGAATTTATATTATTTATAACCCCATATTAAAAGTGGTTTAGTTATTAAACTTTGAATTTTACTCTTTTCACTCTTCTTTTAATAAAATAATAATAAATGTCGTAATCAAATCCAAGTGGACCAAAGAGAATAATATTTTATTCCTAATGTTTTTTTGGTCTAATTATACTTATCCAATAGAATTAAAAGATGTTTTAGGTTAATAATAATATCATTTTTACCCTTAATTACCCTATTTATTTTTAACCGTGGGAAATAAAAGTCAAAAGTTACTATTCACCACAATTTATTTTCATCTTATTGGACTGCATTTAATTACTTATATCAACCATGTCTCTTGGATTTTTTGAAATTCAACACACAAAAGAGCTAAAATTTTGTTTAATGCAAATTTGTAAATTCTCCTAGAAGGTGGGTAAAAAAAATGTTAAAAAGTTTGATAAAATTTTATATATCTAAACATATTATAAAATAACTCCAATGAATTATTTTGAACATATATAGGTACTATGTATATATTTTTACCTAAAATAAATTAAAATAAAATAACTATTTATTTAAATAAAAAGTCGGTTTTAACCAATAACACAATGTTTTTTTCACTATTCATAAAAAATTTGAAAGTTTTCAGAAAAATACCAAAAATTCACCCTAAGATAATTTTGATATTATTAATTAAAAAATGAAGTCTATTTTACAAAATTAAAATAATATATGTTTCATTTATTAATTTAAAATTAATTCTCATTGTCAAAACAAAAAAGCGGGTTTTTAAAACGTAAAAACTATCAAAAGATTGACATGTGTTTATGTCAAATTTAAATGTGAAATTACTTATAATAACCTAAATTGTATTAAATGATAAAAATATAATCTAATTATAATTACAAACCATTAAAATGCATAATTTATCACTATTAATTATTTTGATTATAAAAGTTGTTTTTAATTAAAATTTAGCATTTTTCACTATTCATCAAAATATGAAAGTTATCAGAAAAGTACCAAAAATTTATCCAAACTAGATTTTTATGTCATGATTCTAAAGAATAATTTAATTTCATTAAATTGAATATATAACATTATCAAACATTAGTTTTAAAAAGTGTTCTCCATTAAAAGGCAGAAAAATGGCATTTTTTAAAAAATACTTATTTTATCTGAAAAAATGAATTTGTTCTTATATTATGTTTTTGAAACAGATAATATGAATTTTAAAATTATATAGAGTATATATGATTCAAAATTCAGTTAATACTATTCATAGTCGCTTTTTGAACGGTTATTTTAATAAATTATGGTGCGCTCGAACTCGGTGTTGCTTATAACACAAGCTATTTAATCACTTTAATGAGATAATGTACTATGAAATCTTGGGATGTTACATTCTACCCTCCATAAATAAATTGCGTCATTGTTCTTCGAAAAAAATGGTAAAAAATAGAAAAAATACCTTTGTTGAAAACCCACATCATAAATTGGTTTAATAAAATTTACTCTTAATAAGAGGGATAGGGAAATGAAAAAGTCACCACAAAATTATGATATCAATTAGGAGAACATTGTTGGAAATTAGAGACACATAATTGGAGAAAAAATGTAAAATTTATAGGGAGTGATTGAGGTCATCAAATACAAACAAGTTTAAAATTGAGGGCCTCAAAGCCATCAATCTATGATGATTTAAAATATCGTTAGTTCAACAAAACATAAGGTATTAGGATAACACATTTTTGGTTTTAAGATCAATTACCTAAAGTTTAAGAATTAATTTATTCATATAATAAGAGGAAAAAAATATATTTGACAAGTAGAATTTCATCCTTCAACGAATTCCTACCACAAACTCATCTTTCACTCAAAAGATAATAGAATTCAAAAATATTCTATTTATCCTATTCTTATTGGGTTCAAAAAATAATGAATTTATAATTCATTTGACAGAATATTTAAAAAAACTACATTATACAAACCAGGACATCACGTATTCCAGTGGTAGGTGATCCATCCTTGTCGCCCTTCGGTTGCGGGTTCAAGTCTTGCGGCCTTGCCAGACGCGACAGGTTGTCACCCGACCTCCGAGTTGTCCTTTTTATGACAATCCAAAAATAATCTCAAGAAATTATTTATCCTTAACAATAGTATCCAATGTCAAACATAATCTATTACAACCTTTAGACTTATCCAAAATAATTCTATCTAAACTCACAGTCCAAAATTTACACGGTAAACACAATGAAGATCCTTTTTGACACATAATAACATGTGAATAACTTCATCATGCATTATTTTAAAACACAGTAACACCCTGAATTTTCATATAAGTATATTGGTTACATTCATGATCCCTTATTATTTATAGAAAACTGGATAAAATACTTATATCGAAAAAATTTGTAAACTCCAACAATGATGGAATAAATAAACCATTACCCAGTTCCAAGGATATCAATAATATCCAATATAATTTATCCAAATCAATAATCTCTTATTCCAAAATCAATACCTCGATATCAGGACCATATTAAAGTTTTGTATTTTCTTCATCCATGTATTTTATAAAAAGGTTAACTTTCAATTGAGTCACTTTTCATGGTTCCACACAATCTCAAGTCCTTAATAAAATAGCACTGTAGTACAATCCTTATATAATCTATAATTCTTATAACATGTACATCATTAATACAATACTCAAATGACACAATAATTTAATAAAAACATATAAACTATTAATCATTCCTCTTCATCATAAGTAGTATCATAACTTTATTATTATCCAATAGTAGCATTTGACGTATACTCTGAATATTTGGACATTGATTCGCATAGTGTCCCAACTCCTTGCAGATGAAGCATTGTACATTTGAAATTTTTTTCTCACCCTTGAAATCACGTACTTGGTGTATTTTTTCTCTACACTTATAACAAACTCTCATACCCTTTAATAATTTACCAAGGTGATTCTTTCCATAGTTATCACATATGGGAAAATCCTTCTTTCCCTTATTCCCTTTATCCATCTTTATATCTAAAATCCTTTTCTTCTCCAGATTCCCTTCAAATCCATAGGACTCGGAAAATTATTTACTTATCTTTATTAACACATGATACTATTTCTTCATATGATGATAATACGTGGGAGACTATTTACTTTCTAAATGTTGGCTTAATACCATGAAATATATGATCCTTCTTACTCTTTGGATCATGCGTATTACTGGAAGTCTCATTCCATCTACTGGGTGCCATTTCTAAACAATGGCATACACAAGGTTAGTCTATGAATCACAATGCATAATTTCAAACTTGTAAAATAGTTAACATAAATTGAACAATTACTTGATATAATCCATAATCATAATAATGTTTTCTTTGAGGATTTATATACTCATAAACCCTTCATAGTGGTTTGTAAAGAAAACAAGAATTATCCTAAGCATATCCCTCGGGAGTGTCGTAACCAAGAGTGCAGCAAGGCCCGTTGTCGTGCACCAGTTCCCATTCAAGTCTAGCTCAAAGTGGTGTTTTCAGGTTTTACCCCTAGGTACATCTATTCCAGAGCCGCCTCTTCCTAATCGTATCCAGACATGGATGTATTGCTTGGAAAACTCACAAAATCTCTACAGAACCAAAATTCTAGTAAGTTCTTCTAAACTAATTCTCAAAGATTATCTTCGGGTAGCATTCTCTAACCAGAGTTTTTTTTCTAAATCTAGTTTCCATGGTTATTTCTAAACTTCATTTGATACCAACTGTAATGCCCCAACCCCAGAAGCCTAGAGTCAGTGCATTATTTTAATACATTAGCATGATTACAAGGAATCATGTCTTGAAAGACTGATCAGTTTAGCAGTCTTGGAAAATATATTACATACATGAATGTTACATTACACATTAGAAAAAAAAACACAATATAAATGATCCTCTGAGAATAGAATTAATACCCTAGCTTAACCCTTCTAATGAAACATAATACTCTTCTTGGAATCCTGGGAAAATTAAAACATTGAAAGGGGTGAGCTCAGATGCTTAGTAAGGATAACAATATAGAGAAAACTTTCATAAATAAGCATAGAAATTTAAGGCAATGTATAAGACAAAAACAAAAACCTTTTAAACATAAACTTCAATATAATATGTCAAATATACAATAAAATAATACCATTTACTTATTCACATGGATATTCCACAAGTCAAATAATCACATGAAATATCAATAGAGACTTTCATAATTATGTAATGCATAATTCCAGACATCATGACCACATAGTCAAGGCCTTCTGCAAAGACTACAAATAAGATTTTGTCAAGGCCTTGTGCCAAGACACTAGTTTGTCTCATGATACCTACCGATGCATCGAGGAGCTATAGAGGGCCCCACCCATCACTTACTAAGTCCAATACATTCCTCATATGAAAATGTTTAAACATAACATAAGCATTTGTATTAAAACTAGCATACGAAATGTCAATACTTTATCCATAAACCATGAATGGTATAAAAATAACACATCCATAGTCAAACATATCACAATACATTCAATACAATATGGAATATTTGTATCATAATAAATCAACCTCGATCAAGAATAATATCATGTAAAGGAGTTTGACATAGTTGAAAATGATCAGTAAAAATATTTTAGAGAAATGTCCCTTTTTCATGAAATCATTTAAAAGTCAAATAATTTATAAAGGAAGTTATTTAAAATATAGTTTTTAATCAAATATTCCCATAACACTTTGAATCTTTTGAAAGTAATTAAAATTTTAAAACATTCATTTCCATACCAATAAATCCTTAAAACCATTTTGAAAACATGAACATTAATGAGAAAGGTTTAGAAGAATAAATCTTTAAAAAAATTTAAAATGATGTTTTTGTAAAAAGTCCCTTAAAAATATTCCATTTGAAAACTATTTTATGAATCATGTACAAGGATAATAAATATGTCTCAGTAGATACTTAAGTAAAAACAACCTCAGATAATAAAGAGATTGTGAAAATAACCCTTACCATGCAGTTTACATTAGTTGGGGGTACGTTTAACCTCTTGTACAAAGACCGTAGTATGTTATTAAAGTATAAAAGAACCATATAAATAGTTATTATATCATACATTATTAATTTATGACTTTATACTACACATTTAATAATAATTTCCATGTTAAATTATCGTTTCGAGTAATAATCGCTTTCTTTATCGTATGTGTTTTAACTTGTTACTCTTGATTGTATCACTTAGATAATGATTTAAATACATAAATAATATAAAAAATGATTTATATATCATATATAATTAGAATATAAATATGTATAATAGATATATATATATATATATGAAATGGAAAACATCATTTATAGAGATGGTAGGCCGTACGTACGCATAAACGTTGTTTCCGTTTTCATATCGTATTGAATGAAACTAAGTGAATAAGATATATATAAGTAAAAACAGACACAAAAACATATATATATATCCAACATCATTATTATGTCATATATTACATACTTATTAATGATATATATTTTATAAATATCGTTGAATGGTGAACGTGGAAATAAATCTCACCGCGTTGTGGAGACGGTAATTCGTACGTACGCACGAGCGAAAATATCATTATATTGATGGAAAAATCACATGTAATTGGATGTTATATCATATATATATATAATCATTAAAATTTTATATTTATTATTTACATTAGTTATACTCATTATTATACCCATCCAAATAATGAAGTGTTTGAATAACAAACTACACTACGATGTGGAGACAGTAATCCGTACGTACGCACATATGGTGACTTTGTCATTTATAGGATGGATAGAATAACGAATATGGTTGTAAAATTTTTATAATAACATCAAAGTATATATAAGATACTGTATAAATTATTTTATAATTAAAACAACAAAGAAAGAGGAAGTGGAAGAAGAAAAGAACTTGAAAGAGGTGATGAAATATTTACCTCTTCTTCAGGTTCTTCCTTTTGATTTGATCAAAAGGGATCCTTAGTTTGGATTTATGACCAAATTAAGTCCAATAAGATGAATGGAGTAAATTTTGAAGGATATTTGGGCTGGGGTTGGCCGATCCAAAAGTCTTTGGAGGTGTGAAATTAAGAGAAGGGGAAGTGCCCATTTATAAGAGGGGTGGGGGTCACTTTAGGAAAAGATTAAAATATTAATTTATTATACAATCATATTCTATTTATAATGTCTACAAATGAATTTATTTCTAGACTTAGGTGGTTATGGGTCGAAATCCTTCCAACCAATAGGTTTTAGACAAGTTTAGGTTACCATTTTAAGCTTATCTTTTATATTTTACTCTTAGTTAAATAGTTTAACCTTTACCGTGTCTTATTGTATTCTTACACTATATGGTTAATAAAATTACTCTAAACTTCCTAGAAAACATCAAGTGGTTAATTAATGACATATATAATATTATTTAATCCCTTTTTCTGAATCTTATATTTTTAAGAATATTATATCGACCACTAATATAGTATTTGTTTTAAAAACTCAATTATGTCAATTTTGACATTATTTATTAAATGATTTTTGTTAAAGTCCAAACAACTTCATTACTTCGAACTAAATTCATATGTTTAATCATAAAATTTCATATTAACCTATAAAATTAGTGGAATTCATCAAAAGTCTCAAATTAAATTTATTTAGATATTTATAATATCAATTATTTAAATATTTCATTATTAAGGTAATTACTGCATCATCATTGTGTCATAAATTAATTAAATTATTTAATGTCTAAAAATTATAAATAAAACATAATTATGTATGAAATATTTTTATATTTCTAATGAATATTTATAGTCTAATTTATATTATGTGTAACCCTATATTAAAAATGGTTTAGTTATTAAACTTTGAATATAACTCTTAACTATTCTTCAAATAAAACAATAATAAATGTCCTAATCTAATACATATGGACCAAAAAGAATCAAATTTTATTACTAAGGTTATTTTTTGTATAATTATACTTATCCAATGGAATTATTACTTGTGTTAGGGTAATAATAATATCATTTTTACCCTTAATTACCATATTTACTTTTAACCGTGTTAAATAAAAGTCAAAAAGTTACTATTCACCAAAAATTATTTTCATCTTATTGAACCAAATTTTACTTACTGATATAAACCATGTCTCTAGTTTTTTTAAATTCACATCACAGAAGTGGTAAAATTAAGTTTTATGCAAATTTTCAAATGCAGCTAGAAAGTGGGTAAAAAAACGTTAAAAAGTTTGATAAAATTTTATATACCAAAACATATTATAAAATGAATCCAATGAATTATGTTGAAAATATATAGGTATTATGTATCTATTTTTACCTAAAATAAATTAAAATATAATAACTATTTATTTAAATAAGAAGTCAGTTTTAACTAATAACCTAGTGTTTTTTCAATATTTATAAAAAATTGAAAATTTTCAGAAAAATACCAAAAATTAACCCTAAGAAAATTTAGATATTACGAATTCAAAAATTAAGTCTATTTTACCAAATTAAAATCATATAAGTTTAATTTATTAATTTAAAATTAATTCCTGTTGTTAAAACCAAAAAGCAGGTTTTTAAAAAGTAAAAACTATCAAAAGATTGAAATGTGTTTATGTCAAATTTAAATTTGAAATTACTTATAATGACCTAAATTGTATTAAATGATAAAAATATAATCTAATTATACTTCAAAACCATTAAAATTCATAATTTATCACTATTGGTTATTTCGATTAAAAAGTTGTTTTTAATTAAAATTTAGTAATTTTCAATATTCATCAAAATATGAAAGTTATCAGATAATACCAAAAATTTATCCAAACTAAATTTTTAAGTCCTGTTGTAAAAAATAATATAATTTAATTAAATTTAATATATAACATTTTCAAATATTGGTTTTAAAAAGGGTTCTCCATTAAAAGGTGAAAAATTTGCATTTAAAAAAAAATACTTATTTTATCCGAAAAAATGAATTTGTTGGTAATGATAACCATATAAAAAATAAATAAATAGATTCTATCTAATCATTTTTCTCACACACTTGTTATAACTCAAATAATTTTTTTTTTGTAATGCTAACCATATAAAAAATAAATAGATAGGTTCTACCTAATCATTCTTCAACATCAAAAGGAATAGTTTAGGTTTTGGGATCTTCCTTAGTTAGGTTTTATCCCATCAAAAATATAGGTGCTGTCTACTCTATAAAAAAGTTTTTATTGAGTTTCCGATTCAATGTTTGAAAAATTAATAGTTAAATAATTTTCAATATTAATCAAAATTCCTAATTCAAGTCACCAATAAACTCTTTAATCTATTTTTTCACATCAATTTATTGTAGTGTTTATAAATTCACATGTACATCAATATATTTTTTATGAAAAAATTATAATTCATCTATATAATTTACAATTGATGAAATTTAATTTCCATATTTTTTTTAAATTGAAGGATTATAAATGAATATCATAACTACTTCCTCTCATGTTCTGACATCGTAGTCCACCCCAAAGTGTGGAGGTATTTCATAGAATCCTTATTTTTCTTATTTTTTTATGAAGCTTATTAAAAAATAATTTTCAATAATAAAAAATTGAGTATCAATTCAAATCGTCATAATTTTCATTCAAAAACCTAAAATTTGATTAATACCGTAAACTCGATACTCATAAAATGAGAAATAATTTCTTGATAATGTGATAATGGACACTAATTCTTGATAGGTATGGACTCTAAATCCATACCAACTCTAGAAACCCATCCTCTATACAACAAATCCTTACATTCTCTATATAACTCACCTAATTCCATGAGTCATGCAGTCCTCACAACCTCACAATTAGTAAAAATTATAATGAAGTAAAAACCAAAATATTAATTCATATAAATAAAAAAATAATATAAAATTAAATATTATGAATTTTCTTACACATATTTTCAACCAAGAATTATCCTTTACTTAATTTTGAAGGTGTCTCCAGGAGAGGGGCCTAACGGATTGATGTCAGAGTATTTGGAAAGCATCACCATCAGAATCCAATATTATTGTCATCTTTTTCAAATAATTTGATTATCCTTATTATATTCCACCATTAGTTGTGTGTGGTGGTTCTATACCTCTCACATGCGTGTACGCCCATGCCTCATAGTGGATGATCCAACAGTTAAAGAAAAATAACAAATATTATATCAATACATTTTATAAGGAAAATAAATTATGGTCAATTATTTTACCAGGGTTTTATAAATATACCTGATCTAGGTTGATTAGTGGGTACTGTTGGATCCTTAGGCTCTAAAGAATCATCAAACTATTCACTAAGTGTGGTATTCAATGTCTTCTCATGAAACTTAGGATGTGTTTAAGTAGAAGTTGAAGGAGCATGAGTGTAGAATCTTAGGGAGAAGTAAGTAGAAGTAAAATAAGATTGCATATAAATTTGTGGAAAAGTATAATACATATAGGGAGTATAATCCATCATCAGATAAGGGAAATAAATATGATGAGGATCATATGTAAATTGTGGTGAAAATATAGGCGGCCTAAATATCATGCGTGCCTCTAATGACACTATAAGATAATAAAGCGTGTTAGATGGTATATTTGATGAAGGGAAAGAATTTGATTAGGTATGATGTTTGGTGGGAGTAGATCTCATAACACCCCCTCACATCATCTGGCTAAGAATCAATTCCACTAGGTTAATTAGAGAATAATTGTCTCCTAGGTCATGGATCTTAATTGAAAGTTAAAAATAAAATTAATCACCAGATATTATATGAAATTGATATATATATATATATATATAATAAAGTAATCACAAAAATCACTAGAGTAGGAACACCTGACTCTCATGTGGAGATTATTGTCTAATATCCTCTTCTTTTATACCACTTCAATGTTTTTCATTTTATGCATTTGAAAAAAATATTAATTTAATTATAAATTCATGAAAAATGTGTAAGAAAAATAAGAAAGAACATGTGACATGACTTAATTAATAAATACCAATTTTCAAACCAAATAAAGGATATATAGTGACATAACAAAATCATATTATATTTAGTGGGAAGAATATCAAAACATGAAATACGTGTCATAGAAAAATCAACACATTCAAATCAACATGTTTAGAATGGGTATGATATAGTTTTATCTTCTATTTTCAATTTGATCCAATTACATTTTGGTTAGGTCATTTAGTTCATTTTGTTCAATTTATTTGGCAATTTTTACATTTTTTGGGTTAGGACATTTGGATCATATTTCTGGGTTAAGTCATTTTTCCATTTTTTTGGTTAGATCATTATTTTCATTGGTTTTTATTTTCATTCAAATTGGTTTATTATGTTTCATTTAAATTCATCTTGTTTTTTGTTCTAAAGTATTATTTTTAGATTTATTGGGTTTGTTAGGTTCTAATGCAGTTCAATTCAATATTAAAGAATTAAATTCAAAGAAAAATACAACCATTATATATTTAAAATTCACATGAATTTCAATTTGGATACAAAATATTTGTAATAAATAGTAAAATAATCTGAATAATACCAACCTGAAAAACCCAAGATGAGCTGAAAAAAATTAACTTAGAATAAAGATTGACGATTATAAATATTTCCCACCAAAACATCAGGTTCATAATCCACTCTGAAAATTGAAATATTAAATTTATCATAAGTAATAAATTGATTAGGTCTAATGGGGGCAGTGATGGTGTCAATTTCATCATCATCATCATAAAAAATATTTCTTGGGATTACTTCAATAATGACACAAAATTCCGGTGGTGAATGATATTTTACATAAAAAATTGTTTCATCGATGATTACAATATATATGGCTCATCTGTAGCAAGTTTGTGAGTCATGTCAATAACTCAAAATCCAAAATCATCAATAAATGTCCCATGTATCTTCATTGAATCAAAACACTTTTATTTTATCGCAGTGAGTTGACCATAAGAATTAAAATCCAAAATTAGTATTTTCTCAATGAATTTATAATAAATTACATTTTAAAATAGAGGTCTAATATCTGATGTACCAGAATAATAGTATGTTGTTGCAGTTACCATAACACCATCATATTGTGTTCTCTTGTTCATTGCTCGTTCAGTGATAATAAATTTGTACCCATTGATCACAATCTATTTGCATTCAAAAACCATAAAATTAGGACCAAAATTAAAAGTTCTTATTTACATAGATACAGAGTCAATAGGAAAACACAATACATGAAATATAAATGAATATTAAAATCAAATAAATATTAATTTTATTAATTTATCACAGTAAAACTTCTACATTAAATTTAAACAAAGAAAAAAATATGTGCTATGTAAAGTCTCTCTTCTTCTCAAAGATAAATAATGATTATTTATATTTATAATTTTTTTATGTTCCCTATAGAAAAATAGAAATAGTTTAATAGATATGGATAATTACATGAGATGAGATAACATATACATGTTAAATTTAATTACTTGAAGTGGTCATCAAACAAATCATAAGTAAACAAAAATGTGTGATGTTTCATCTATTTCTCTTCAAGTGTTAATGCTTTCAATGTATATGATCTAAAAATTCCACCTTTTTAGGTTGAAATATACAAAACACACATGAGGGGGGGGGGGTTAATTGTGTCTTTTTAAAAACTCTTCCCCAATTATGAATGTAAACACCCTCTTTTAATTAGCATGGATAAGAATTGTTTTTACTTATGATCAAAGAATAATAATTGAAAAAATAGAAATAAAAGACACAAATTTTTATAGTGGTTCGAGGTGCAAATATCCCCCAATCCACTCCACTAGAATCTCACTCTGTGAGCTTGGTGAATTTCACTAGTCTTGTACTCTTATAATAAGAACAAAATTCCAAAAACTGAGTACAGTTAGTTGAAATATTTACAGTTAAGAATAAAAAATTTTTCTAGTTCTAAACAAAGAAGTATAATCCATAGATTAGATCTAGAAGCTTACACTCCACTTCATTTGAGTATGAGTAGTCAAAACTCAAATAAATCACAAAGTGATTTGATTTGTTGAAAGAAATTGATCTTCATAGTAACAACAACATGAAACAAAAAATTGATAGATCTTATTCTCCATAAAGACAATCTTCAAGATGAAATAAGTCTGAAGAGATTTGGTTGCACCAATGATCTTTGATTGTAATAATAAAAACTAAAACAGAGTAGCAGTGCACTTACATGATTGAACATGTATGTAACCAAAGTGTAGTCCTCTTCTTCAGTCAGTTGTTCACTGTAGAACTATATATATGATCACTAGAAATATTTAATAATAAAAAAAATTCTTCACCCTCAATCATATAAATAAAATAATACTCGAAGAAATATTTACTGAGCCTCCTTCTTCTAAAATTATAGATCCACAAAAGACACTTGATAAACCGCAGAAATTCAAAATTGAATTTACCAGGGGAGTCATATCATCCCTTAATAACATGAGTAAATTTCTACATTGAATAATGTTATTTGAATAAAATAAAATGATATTCAAAATGGTCAAAAATGAGCTTTGAAAAAACATATAAATCTATCAAGTTCGTTGAAGAAATCACAAAAAATATCACGAAAATAAATCTCCAACATTGAAAAGTCAAATGTAGGATTCCTTCACAAAGTGAAAAAAATACTGAATGTAGGGTTCAACTGTGTATCATCCATCTTCCAAACATAAGGTTGACAATATAGTGTTGATAATAAAAGTAATGTTGATGACCCATATGTTTCTCTTCAGAACGTATGGTTTATTACTTATATAGGGTTATTTAACCATACTTTCTTCTCTTGCCAAACATATGGTCCCTTTCAAACATAAGGTTCTTTTACCATACTTTTCTAATAACATAAGGTTGATTAACCATACGTATTGATCTAAAAATAGGGTTAAAAAACCATACTTTATTCTTCTAGAATAAGGTTGAATACAAATGTTGGGATCAATATCCATACATGGTTTATCATTCACTAAATTTAGGTTTTCTTATCCATACATAAACTTTTCAATGTAGGGTTGAAAATCCATACGTGTATTTATAAAATGTAGGGTTCATTCCTTATGTTATGCTTACCAATGTAGGGTATGAATAGTGTTTCTAGAATGCTCAAAAACATATCCCGAACACTTTTAATAAATATTTTTTACGAATTGAAAGCTTTAAAATAATTTTAGAATAAATAAAAATAATATTAATTCCCTGAAATAAACTTAAAGTAAAATAATTATTAAAAAACGAGGGTATATGTGAGCATCAAAATCATTATAAATTATAGAGTATTATTGAGACAATACATTCCCAAAAATCCCCCCTTTTTTTATGATCACAAAACCCATAAAATTATTTTAATAATTTAGAATTTTTCAAACATTTTAAATAAAATGATTCAATTTTACAGAATTATTTCGATAAAAATAAATGTTGTGTTTATCTAAATTTCTTCTCCTTTTTGTGATATCAAAAATAAAGTATAGAAAAAGGATTAAAAGGATTTTAATTTTTGACAAAACATTAAGTAAATGTTAGAATATACTGTTTAGATAAATAAGGCTGGATTTATAGCAGTAGAAATAAACATAAAAGAATATCAAATAAGGCAAAAAAATAAGAATAAATATATTTAATTAATCAAAATATATATAAATACCAAATTTAGTTTGACTAGGAAATAGGTAAGCTAACTAATGTGGTTAGGGTAAAAGAGTTTGGTTTAGATTATGGCATTGTAGGAATTTGAGCAACTTAAAACACTTATTTCATCTCTCTCATCTATACCTGCAACATTTTCATAAGATTATCTCCCAAATTCATAATCAAAATCTTCGAATATTGACTAACATGAAGATTTTTAAGAATATTGACTTTCAAGAAGTCATGCAAACTTTCATCTTGCTGCATAAATTGTTCTAACTTATCTATGAATTTGTTGAGTGGAACTCGAATACATGGTTCACCTAAAGTCAATTTCTCAGTTAGATATCTCTAATTATCCAATAAAAATAATAATGGAGAACTATTTAACTGAAGGTCATGAAGATGTTCATTCAAGTTATCCATAACTGAAGTAATTGCTTGAACTCTTTGAATCAGATCTGGAGAGGTAGAAAGAATAGAAGTAGAAGCACTATCTTGAGAAACACTTCCATTAATGGAATAAAATTTTCTTCCTAAACACCACTTAAAATATGAAAAATATATTTTGGAAATAGATTCAAATCTATTTTTTCCAACTTCAACTAATATATATCTCTTGAAAGCATCAAAATATTTCCTTGAGACTGAATTTTCTTTTAATTCTTGAAGTTGAGTCTGAAGAGACTCAAAATCAGGACTTGGAGTTGATGAATTTTTCAAACCAATTAATAATTAATTTAAGCCCTACATATCCTGCCTAAGAACATAATTTTATTCCAAAAATTTATTAAATTTCATCAAAAGATCTTCTACATGATTAGTTAGGGAACCAGACATCCCTTCATCTAGATTTTGTGACAGACCAACAACCACAATCACTATTGGATTTGAAGCAGACTTCCCCACATACTTTTCCACTTATTTTTCAAATGATTTTCACTAGAGAAAGATACATTATAAATAACCTCTATCTTGTCTCCAAAAACAGATTCTGGTCTCTCAACCAACTAATCAAAGACCAATATAGCAAGATTTTCAACAACATATGTAGCCACATTTTTTGATTTGAGCATTTTTTTCTCTTCCTGGATAGCTTCTTCATGGAAAAAATATTATTGAATACCTGAAAATTCTTCCTAAACAACTAGAATAGAAATATCCTACAAATATTGAACTTGAATTTCAACCTGTTGGTCTTATTCAAGAACCGATTCTTCCTAATGATCCAATCTAGTAGCTTCACCTGATCTCAACACTGGTTCTTCAACTGGTGGTTCTTCTATGTTCCTTGGTTTCAAAAACAAATCCTATATAACTTTTTATTCTTATTCACTATCAAATTTTAATTCTTTATTTGTTGGTTTAGAAATTACTTCAACTCTATATTCTCTAATCCCTTTATTTCCAACAACACTTTTCTCCCCCTGAGCAAATGTTCCCGACTTTTGTTGGTCAACTAGACCAACTAGAATAAGAATTCCTATCACTATACTCCAATAAAAACCAATTTTTCTAGGATTACCAGTAGTCAATACATTACTTTTATGAAATTTAACTCTTGAACTGAACAAATAAATCATATTATTTCTGAACAAAATTAAATACAATATCCTTCCATAAGGATAAAAATATATACTAGACTCTTCTTGAAAATAATATCTCAAATACCTCAACATATACCTTGTAAAATTCATCTTGATTTAAAATATGAATAGAAACATAACATACATGTCTGGATATAAGATTTTATCCATCTCAGATATTCTTAGAGCTATTACAGTCTGAATAAATTTAACCAAATGTTTTTGATCAACCTCAAGGTCCTTAACAAAAATCTTTTTGATTTGAATTGATCCAAAAAGAAATGACATAATTTCCATAGACTTGTGATCTTGATTACCCCTAGATCACATATCAAAATTCAAAACACCTTCATGGGGAAATTTCAATATTTCATCTTTTTATATAGAGGAAATTGAAAATTCCTTATCCTCTATTTTTGCAAAAATAGTGTCTTTAGTCTCACTAAAACTGAAATGAACACTATTAAAGAGATATTCCAACTATATCTCATAAAAAAATTCTGTATTTACCTCATTAAAAATAAAATATGGACCTTAAAATGTGAGTGATTACTTAAGCAACAAAATTTTCTGATACAACCACTTGAAATCGAAAAATTTTCATTGCAGAATCTTTCTTGAAGAAACTAACTGACGCTTTGGTTCACTAGGTTCACCCTCATTAGTTTTCTTGGTTTTTACCATATCTAAAAATCAAAAGCTTTGAGGTTCTCAGGTTCTATGGTTTCAAAGGTAGATGAAGGCTTTAGTAGATGAAATTTTTTGAGAAAAAAGGTAAGGAAAGATGAATAGTTTCAGAATGTGAAAAGTTTCTGACATCACCTTGTTTCCCATTCCATGACGTAAGATAATTATTTTTTTTGAAAACACATGACTTTAAAAATTAAAAACAATATTATTTAAAAAAATAAACTACAAAAATAAAAATAAGTAAAGAAGAAAAAAAAATTACTAGAGGTAAATAATCATAAAATTAAAGTTAAATTAGTTAAAATTAAATAAACCTAACCCCCTTAATAAAATCAAAACTAGAAGTGGGAAGTAGATTGTTAAAAATATCAGCCTATTGATATTTAGAATTAACAAATTCTAAAGATATATCATTTTTAAGGACATGATATCTTAGAAAATGATGCCTTATATCAATGTGATTAGTCTTAGAATGACTTATAGGATTATTAGATATATTAATAGAATTAGTATTATCCCATAAAATAGGAATATTATTAAAATTTAGTCCAAATTACAGTAGAGTATTTTTCATCCACAATAGTTGTGCATAACAACTGCCAATAGACACATATTCTACCTCAATAGTTAACAGAGAAACTGAGTGTTGTTTCTTATTAGACCAAAAAGCTAAAGATTTTTCTAAGAAGTGATAGGTTCCTTAGGTACTTTTTCTATCTTATATACACCCTCTAAAGTCATCATCTAAATATGCAATTAAATTAAAATTAGAAGTTTTAGGGTAAAGAAGGGGTTGAAAACAATTAATTTTAAAAATCTAATTTTTTTAACAGTATTAAGATGATATTATTTTGTATTTGATTGAAATATATCATAAATACATACTAAATACATAATTTATGGTCTACTAGAAGTAATATATAACAAAATACTAATCATACCTCTATATATCTTTTTTTCAACTGGTTTCCTAGTATAACAACCATGCTCTTTATTACACACTTAAACATGATTAATTACATAGACTTAAACTTAATACAACTCTGAGGATTGAGAGGTCTAGTGTATTTGGAAATTAAGAACATTACATAACAACATAGAACATAAAACACAACATCTTTATTGAAAACTTATTTTATATGACCTCAACATTCCTTCATACTTAACATTGTATGGGATAACCTGAGGACATGCAAAAGAAAAGGGTGAGCTATAAATCCCATTAAGGGAGTACACAAGGAATAACATGAAGAATATAGTACATTTTAGGAAATAGGAATATCAATGGATCTTAAGAGAAACATGAACATAAAAGGCATGATATAGAATGATTATCATAATATGGAAATGTGGCATCAACATTTAACATGATATTAGCATGAGCCAAGGCTCATTGAACATGGAGCATGAGTAAAACATTATTTCACTTGAATTATCATGAGTAAACCCTCATTTAACTTGAATTATCATGAGTAAACCATCATTTCACTTGACGTATCATGATACTAATCTTTACCGAATGCATTGGAGCACTATCTGGGTGAACCCTTCTTAATCATTTCATTTCATGCATAAGTGTGCCACATAGATCATATAACATGGATTCATTAAACATAATAATTTATTCCATGATAAAGGAATGTGGAATTCATACATTAAGCTCTATAATCAATAAGTGAATGTTCATAAAGGTGAATACCCTTGATAGAGAAATGGGCATGATATTCACTACACAATGACTTTGGATTAGAAAATCACGGTGGAATTTCAACAGCATAACAACGTGACATAATAATTCATAAAAATGGTTGATTAGAAAGAAAGGGGTGTCTCATTATATTTACACAAACTATACAGTAAGGGGGTTATATATATATACATGTCCCAACATATTTAATGGAATTTATAATCATAATACAAAATAATTGCTTGAATGTAAATGAGAAGAGAGAAATTCCTTACTGAATTTTGGCATGGTAACAAGTGTACATGAGAGGAATTAATGAACAAAAAATAGATCTATCATCATTCAAACATAAGTAGGGAAGTATTAGGGAGGTGTGAAATCATACCCCAAAATTTTTAATTGAAAATAAAAGGGTATAACAATATAAAGAAACTTGGACATAAATAAAGAAAAAATACCTTACTTGGAAGTGTGATCCCAAAGGCTTGGGAGGGGATTGAGAGAGGCTTCTTGGGATCTTGGGATGCCTTGGGAGGATTTTAGAGGAGAGGAGGGTATGGTAGGGACGTGATACAACTTTTTTGAGTGAGGAGAAGTGGGATCTTGTGTTTTTTTATATGGGAAAAAAGAGGGAAATATTTATTATTTAGGTTTTAAACACCACACATTAAACTAATCAAAATCACAAACCATACCACGGTGTTTTCCCATGGTATTTTACAAAGTGGAGTGGACAAAATTATTTTATAAGTCCAATGGAATAACTTATTAAAATATCCGACTTGCTTATGTGGAGGTTAGTCACATTCTCAAGGAAATCATTTTAAAATGTTAAAATATTTTATAAGTCTTGGAGGGTCCACTAAGGCTTTTTAAAATAAATAAAACATACCTAAAATCAAATTATTTAAAAGTTAAAACATATATTGTCCAAAAAACCCATATATAGTATTTTATTATATCACTATTGTGTTATTATTATGTCATAAAACACATTATATATTTAAACAATATTTATTTTTTTACCCAAAAATTCAACTATCTCAGAAAATTTTAAAAAATTCACCATTGGAAAATTTTGACATCCTAATTCTAAAAAAAATATTTATTTTATCTATATAATTTTACAAATATTTTAATTTTCACTTTTAAAATAAAAACTAACATTTATTGAAAATTCATGGGTTTTGACAAAAGCAGTTTCCAAACCTTAATAAAAATTACAATTATATTCATAAAAATTATATGATCATTTATATTTAAAAAGTAATTTAGTAATAATAATATTTTATTAAAATATTATTTAATTGAAAAAATCCATTAATTCATCAAAATAGATTTCTTAATTGAATATTAACTTAAAATACTATTTGTTCTTTAAAAACCATTTACAAAGTAACAATAATGAAATGAATGTATATTATTTTTAAAAAAAATAAATCACATAATCATTGTTTTAGGGTCTTGTTACATAACCCCTTATAACACCCACATAATATATAAGGGTAAGGTGTGCGATGGTGACAAACTCTTGGGGTGACTCGGATAACATCGCTCTGGTGGTAATCTCCATTAACTTCCACTTCTCCTGTAGGCAATTCCGTTTAAGATTAATGTGTTGAAGATCATCTTGGGTTTGATCAAGAGAGAATGCCAGTGATGCCACCTTCTTTCCAAGCTCCAAAAATGCTCTTCGTATGGAGAAATAATACTGGATGAGGCCATCACTTCCTTTTTTTTTGAGTAAATTGGATTTGTTAAAGCCCTATATTTGTACAAATCATGTGTTCACTATTCAATAGATATATTAGAAATGGTAAAAATTCATAATGGCATTTTAAAATCCAAAAACATTAAACCAAGGATGTGTATATGTTATATAACCATTTATATAATAATACATTTAATTATATCAAGAATAATTTTCATTAATAAAAGTTAGGGTCGTTACAATATTCCCCCCTTAAGATTTTTTTCCCTTGAAATTTCCTTTTCCCACACCAAAATAGATGAGGGTAAATCCACTCCATCACTTCCTCTAATTCCCACATTGCTTCTTCAAACTTGTGGTTTCACTACAACACCTTGACAAGGGGCATTACCTTATTTCATATAACTTTTCCCCTATGATCTAAGATCTTCACCGGATTCTCTTCATAGGAGAGGTCATTCTCCAATGGTACCACTTTTGTATTGAGTACATGTGATGGTTCAGGTATGTACTTCCTCAAGATTGATACATGGAATACATCATGTACTTGATATAGGTTCAGTGGGAGTCCTAGTCGATACTCCACTGCTCTAATGTGATCCATGATCTCAAAAGGGATGATGTACCTTGGACTAAGCTTTCCTTCTTCCCAAATATCATAACTCTCTTCCATGGTGATATGCAAAGGAATACCATGTCTCCGACATCAAACTCTTGGCCTTGTTGATGGTTATCATCATAGTTATTTTGTTGACTCTGAGAATCTTTAATGTTTTATTGGATGGTCTTAACCTTCTCCACCATTTCTTCGACCATTTCTAGACCTAGGAGTTTCCCCTCCAAAACTTTATCCTAAAATGCTGGTGTTATGCACCTCTTCCCATAAAGGGCTTCATAAGGAGCCATTTGGATGCTTGAGTGGAAACTATTATTGTAAGATAACTCAACCAGAGGAAGACGTTGATACCATCCTCCTTCTAAGTCGATTGAGCATGCTCTCAACATGTCCTTAAGTGTGTGGATAGTCTGCTCAGATTGGACATCAGTTTGAGGATGATAAGCCGTACTGAAGCTCAACTCAGTATTTAGAGCATTTTGAAGACTCTTCCAGAACATAGAGGTGAATCTTGGATCTCGATAGGATACAATAGATAGTGGTACTTCATGCAACCTTAGCACTCATATAATATATATATGTTCCTGTTGATCTAATGATAAATCATCATGAATTGCAATAAGTGTTCAGTCTTTGTAAGATGATCCACAAAAACCCAGATAACATTATTTCTTTTGGATATCTTCAGAAGTCTAGTGAAAAATTCCATGGTGATGTTCTCCCATTTCCATATTGGTATGGGTAATGTTTGCATCATACCCTTAGACTTCTTCCTCTTAGCCTTCATTTGCTGACATACCAGGATCTTTGATGTATACTCAGTGATCTCCTTCTTCATGTTATCCCACTAATAAAGCTCTTAGAGATCTTGATACATCTTTGTGTTTCCTAGGTGAATGGAGAAATTAAAACTATTTGCATCATCCAAAAGTTCATTTTTTAACTTTGGATTTGATGGAACACATAGTCTTGACCCAAATATCAAAATTCCTTCTTAATTAACATTTAAATCCAAGGTTTTCCCTTTTATAATAGTTTACACTTTCTTCTAAATTTCCACATCATCCTTTTGAGAATCTTTAACCTTTCAAAAAGAGATAGTTGGGAAATAATTTGTGAAAGGATTGATTATGTTCCCTTATTTATGATTCCCATGTCCATATTAATCAAATCTAAGAAGATTGGATCTTTTCTAATTCCCATCAATGATAGAATTGCTGGGTCCTTTCTACTTAGATCATCTTCCACCTTGTTCCCTTTCCCAGGGTGGTAATGGATTGAGAAGTCATAGTCTTTGATCATCTCTAACCATCTTTGTTGGCGCATATTCAACTCTTTATGTGTGAATATATACTTGAGAATTTTGTGATCCGTGTATATTTCAAACTTCTCCCCAAAGAGGTAATGTTGCAAAAATTTTAAAGTGAAGATTACTACAGCCAACTCCAGATCATGTGTTGTATAGTTTCTCTCATGAACATTTAATTTATTTGAAACATAGTCAATGAATTTTTCATTTTGCATCAACACACAACCCAACACCTTCTTCGAAGCATCACTAAATACCAAAAAAGTTCTCCACTTGTGGGTAGTGTGATAATGAGTGTAGTGATAAGCCTCATTTTAAACTCCTTGAATCTCTTTTTGCATTCATCAATACAAGCAAACTTGACTCCCTTCCGAGTTAGATTGGTAAAAGGTTGGAAAATCATGAGAAATTTCTCAAAAATTGACAATAATATCTAGCTAACCCCAGTAAGCTATGGATTTTCATTACCAAGGTTGGCCTTGGCCATCCCACAATTTCACTTGTATTGGAGGGTTACATATATATCCCATTTCTTGTGATGATATGACCCATGAATGAGACCTCTTTCAACCAAAACTCACACTTGCTGTACTTCTCATAGAGATTCTCCGTTTTCAAGGTCTCTAGTACAATTCTTAGATTCTCCTTATGCTCCTTGGTTTTATAGTATATTAAAATGTCATCAATAAATACTACCAAAATTTTTTCAAGGTAATATCTAAAGTCTCTATTCATCAAGTCCATGAATATTGCTAGAGCGTTAATGAGTCTGAAAGGAATTATTATGAATTCATAGTGCCCGTATCTTATACAAAAAGTAGTCTTGGGGATATCCTCCTTCATCACCCTTACTTGTTAATATGCCGATCGAAAATCCACCTTGGAGAAGTATTGTGCTCCATGTAGCTGATCGAAAAAGTCATCAATTCATGGAAAAAGATAATTTTTTTATAGTGATTTTATTGAGATCACAACAATCAATGCAAAGGTGAATTTACCCATCCTTCTTATTGATGAAGAGGACTAGTGTACCCCATGGTGAAGCATTTGGGTGAGTAAACCCTTTATCCAAATTCTCCTGTAGTTGTTTCTTTAGCTCGTCAAGCTCCACAACAGCTATTCTATATGGAATCTTGGATATCATCAATTCCCCAGATATAAGATCAATTTATAATTCAACAAATATTCTAGGAGGAAGACCAGACAATTCCTCGGGAAACACTTCAGCAAATTCTCTCATAATAGGCATGTCTTCAAGGATGGTTTCTTCCTTAGACTCAATCATTTGAACAAGATACACATGATTATAGGGAAGTAATATCCACACTTGAGATGATGGTGCCAAATAAGATTCATCCTCCTCCTTGCAATTGTACATAATCAGTGGTCAATTATCCATACAAAGAGTGATTTCCCTCCCACGGAAATTTATGTTGGCTCTATATAAGGAAATACAATCCATGCCAAGAATTGCATAAAATTCCACAAGAGGGTGTATGATGAGGTTCTCTGGGAAGTTCAAACCAAAAATTATGATATGGGAGGAGTTATATTCATGGGATGCAATGATTTTACCATTTTCTGTTCTCACCAATATATTTACTTTCATGATTTATGGGGGTGTTGGGATTGTTCTACAAAAATTTTGGGATATAAAAGAATGCATAGAACCATAATAAAAAATCATGTTCTCTATTCTTGAATGAATAAATATCATACCTATCACACTTCTTTATTAGAGTTAACTTTAGTGGTGTTGATGGAAAAAGATCATCCTTACTACCTTGGAGGTTGTTGGTTGCCTTAAAAAACCCTTGGATTAGGGAATTGGTTTACAAAGTGCCCTGGTTATTTGTAGTTGAATCAATAAACAATGCATTGAGGGTCAAACGGAGTGTTCCTATCCTCTATCGTAGCTATAGTTTTTTCTTATCGGCAGCTAATGGATAGGTTCCCTTCTCTTCCACACATAAATCATTTCTTCTCCCCCTTCAGGTAATTTTTGGGGTTCTTCTTTCTTCACTTTTAGAAAGTGGGGTGCTATATTTTTTAGCACTGTTGGATTTATCCATCGGACCTCTAGAATTAAATTACACCTTACACTTCTTATCCCCATGATACCCTTGAGATTCACCAATCTCCATTTCAACCATGAGGGCACATAAAACAATTTCCTCATAGCTCTCGAAGTCACGGATCATTAGGGATTTCCGTAGGCTAGGTTTTATCCCACCAAAGAAGTGGTCAACCTTTCATTTAGGGGTAATGATAATGATAGAGGCCTATTGTGAAATCCTTGTGAAGTTTTCCTTATACACTCCGATGGATTATTTTGCTTTTTTCTTGAGGTAAAGAAATACCCTTTCCATATTAAGTTGGAGGGTGTGAGGAAAAGTTTTATCAATTTTTTTGTCTGGAAATCCTTACATTTTAATGCCTCAATCTCCTCCTCAGGATTCTTGTTTTTGATCAATTTCCACCATTTATTAGCTTAACCCTTCATACGATAAGCAACCAGAAGTACCTTATCTTATTCATAACATTGAAGGATAGAGAGGATATTATCAATGGAGAAGATCCATTATTCGGTGATTAAGGGATCATATGTTCTATTAAAAGTAAGAGGAATTTGTCTCATGAAGCTCTCGATTGCAGGTTGTTAATTATTAGGGGGGTTGAACGTTCCTCTTGACCCATGTTTATATTAAAAATGTGAGTTAACTGAGAGACTATCATGATAATGTTTGTGATTAACACTCCCATAATATTGGGAATCTCATTAAAACAGTTTTCACATTGATCTTCACATCAGTTGTTAGCCCAAGTCCTCATATTACCGGCCATTGTCTAGAATAAAAGGAAAGTTATTGGGTAACATAGAAAGGGTAATAAAAATAAAAAAGGGATTATTTATAAATTACTTTTATTTCCTTAACTTATGACTTTATAGGATTCAATATTTGTTATCCATGATCTACTTCCCAACATATATTCTTAATAGATTTTTTTATTCCCTTAACAATGGTTCATCATAAGATTATGAATTTACCAAAGCATATACCCCAGGAGCTTCATAACTAAGAATGAAACATGGCCTATTGTCGTATACTAGTTCCCATTCGAGTCTATCTCAAAGCAATACTTTTGGGTTTTACCCCTAGATACATCTATGCCAAAGCCACCTCTACCTGCTCGTATCCAGACAAGGATGTATTTTTTTGATAAACCACTTAATAAAAACTCACCAAAATTTAGGGATGTTTTTATTATACTTATTCTTATCCAAAAATATTTCATCGGGGTTTTAAAATCCTAATACAAAAAATAACTAAACCTATCCCCTGATACCAACTATAACAACCCTGCTCTTTATTACACACTTAAACATGATTTATTATATAAAATTGCACTTAAAAAAACTCTGAGGATCGAGAGTTATAGTTTATTGGGAAATTAGAAACATTACATAACAACTTAGAACATAAAACACAATATTTTTACTATAAACCGCTTTTACATCACCATAACATTCCTTTGTACTTAACATTGCATGGGATAACCTAAGGACATGAATAAGAAAATGGTGAGCTATAAAGCCCATTAAGGGAGTAAACAATTCATAAAACGAAGAATATTGTACATGTTAGTCAATAGGCATATCAATGGAGCACAATAGAAAAATGAACATAAAAGAATGATATAGCATGATTATCATAACATGGAAATGTGACATCAACATTAAACATGATATTAGCATGAGCCAAGGCTCATTGAACATAGAGAATGGGTAAACCCTTATTGAACTTGAATTAGAATGAGTAAACCCTCATTTAACTTGAATTATCATAAGTAAACCCTCATTTCACTTTATGTATCATGATACTAATCTTTACCCAATTCATTGGAGCGCTATCTGGACGCACCCTTCTTAATCATTTCATTGAATGCATAAGTGTGACACATAGATCATATAACATGGATTCATTAAAAATAATAATTTATAACATGATAATGGAATTTTTAATTCATAAATGAAACTATATAATCAATAAGTAAATGTTCATAAATGTGAATACCCTTGATAGAGAAATGGACATGGTATTCACTACACAATGACTTTGGCTTCGAAAATCGCGATGCAATTTTGACAACATAACAACATGCCATAAGAATTCATAAAAATGGTTAATGAGAGAGAAAGGAGTGTATAATCATATGTACATGAAATGGATAGTAAGAGAGGTCATATAGATACATGTCCCAACATATGTAATGGAATTTAGACTCATAATAAAAAATAATTTCTTGAATGTAAATGAGAAGAGAGAAATTCCTTATGGAATTTAGGCATGGTCACAGGTGTACATAGGAGGCATTAATGAGAGATAAAGAGGTATATCATCATTAAAACATAGAGAGGGAAGTATGGGGGAGGTGGGAAATAATACCCCAACATTTTTAATAGAAAATAAAAGGGCATAACAATATAAGGAAACTTGGGCATAAATAAGGAAGAAATCCCTTACTTGGAAGTGTGATCCAAAAGGCTTGAGAGGGGCTTGAGAGAATCTTATTAGGATATTGGGGATCCTTGAGAGGATTTTAGAGAGATGAAGGTTGTATAGGGACGTTATAAAAGGTTTTTGAGTTAAGATAAGTTGGATCTTGGGTGGGTTTATACAAGAAAAGAGAGGGTATTCTTTATTATTTAAGTTTTGGACACCATAATTAAACTAATCAAAACCACAAACCATTCCTTGGTTTTTGCCTATTTATTTTTTCAAAAGTGGAGTGTAAAAAGTTATTTTATAAGTAAAATGTACGAAATTATTAAAATATTAGCCTTTCTTATGTCTAGGTGAGTAACACTCTCAAGGAAATCATTTTAAAATGTTAAAATGTTTTATAAGTCTTGGAGGTTCCACTAAGGCTTTGTAAAATTAATCAAACAAACCTAAAATCACATTATTTGAAAGTTAAAACATATTTTGTCCAAAAAACCATTTATATTATTTTATTACATCACTATTGGGTCATTATTATATCATAAAACACATTATATATTTAAAAAGTATTTAATTTTTTACCCAAAAATTTGACTGTCTCAGAAAATTATGAAAAATTCATCGTTGGATAATTTTGACGTTCTAATTCCAAAAAAATATTCATTTTATCTAAATAATTTTCTAAATATGTGAATTTTATATTTTATAATAAAAACTAACATTTATTGAAAATTCATAGGTTTTGACAAAAATAAATTTCAAACCTTAATAAAAATTACAATTGTATTCATAAAAATTATACAATCATATATATATATATATATATTAAAATAGTAATAATAATATTTTATTAAAATATTTTTTAATTCAAAAAATCCATTAAAACATCAAAATATATTTCTTAATTTAATATTAATTAAAAATACTATTTGTGCTTTAAAAACCATTTACAAAGTAACAACAATGACATGAAATCATATTATTTATACCAAAAATAAAGCACATAATCATAGTACTAGGTTCTTATTACATAACCCATTATGAAACCTACATATGACCTAAGGTTATGGTGTGTGATGGTGACAAACTCTTGAGGTGGCTCAGATAACATCACTCAGGTGGTAATCTCTATTAACTTCCACTTCTCCCATAGGTGGTTTCGTTCAAGCTTAACATGTTGAAGCTAATCTTGGGCCCTGTCAAGAGTAAACCCCAGTGATAGAACCTCCTTTACATGATCCAAAAAATGGGATTCATATGGAGAAATTCTATTAGATGAGGCCATCACTTCCTTTTTCTGAGTAAATTGGATTTGTTAAAGCACTATATTTATACTAATCATGTGGTCACTATTCAATGGCTATATTAGAAATGATAACAATTATTGACAGTATTTTAAAATCCAAAAACATAAAACCAAGAAATTTCATATGTTATATAACCATTTTACATAATAAGAAATTTAATTAGATCAAATGGAAATTTCATTAATAAAAGTTTGGTTTGTTACACCCAACTTCATCCAAATAAAGTTTTATATTTTTACACATGGGAGTTGAATATGTATTTCTATTTTTAAGACCAAACTTTTCAATAAATCTATAATATACTTACTTTGATTTAATAAATTTTGATAATATTTTTGATAAATTTGAAATCCTAAAAATAAATTTTGTTCTTCCATCATACTCATTTCAAATCTTTTTTGCATTATATTTGAAAAATAATGACAAATATTTTTATTAGTTGAACCAAAATAACATCATTAATATAAATTTGAACTAATAAAATATTAGAAATTTTTTTTTCTTAAAAAGTGTTGGATCTTCCAAACCAACAATAAACCATTTTTCAAAAGAAAAGAACTTAATATTTCATACCAAGCTCTAGGTGCCTGTTTAAGGCTATAGAGAGCTTTAGTAAGATTAAAAACAGAGTTGGATTTTTTAGGATTTTTGAAAATAGGAGGTTGTTCAACCTAAAATTCCTTTATTAAATAACCATTTAAAATGGTAGGCTTAATATCCATCTGATATAATTTGAAATTCACATGATATGCATAAGCTAAAAGGATTCTAATAGCTTCTATTCTAGCTACTTGAGCAAAGGTATCATCATAATGTATTATTTTTTCTTGATTATAACCCTTGTATACTAATCTAGATTTATTCCTAGTGATTATTCCTTGATCATCCTATTTTTTTTCTATAAACCCACTTGGTTCCTATGACTGAATAGTTGGTTGGTCTCTCTATTAGTTCCCAAACTTTATTTCTTTTGAACTTGTTTAACTCTTCATGCATACCTATCATACAAGTCTCATATTTTATGGATTATTTAATTGTCTTAGGTTATATATTAAATAGTAATGTATAAAATTTGAATAGGTTTCCTACACTTATTCTAGTTTTAATACAAGGGTCTAAGTTTCTTATAACAGTTTCTAAGGGATGATTCTTTAGAGATCTAGGTTTTCTAGTTAGTGCACTTTCAGGTTCTTCAGTTTCAAGTTCTTTTGAATTGATCTAAACTTTACTAAAATCATAATGAAAATAATTGTAATGGTTTAAAGTCTCATGTTATCAAAAGAGTCAGTGACTTCATCAGTTTTATATGTTTCTTTAATAAAGTATCAATTTAATAAAACTTCACATGAAATTATTCTTCTACAATACTTGAATTTTTATTAAACACTCTATAAGATTTAGAATTAGAAAAATATCCCAAAAATATTTATTCATTAGATTTTGGATCAAAATTAACATAATTATCCATGGTGTTCAGGATATACACCTTGAATCCAAAAAATTTGATGTACATTACTTTAGGATTTATATTATTCCAAAGTTGATAAGGTGCCTTTTTGAAAATAAGCCAAATTAAAATTCTATTCATGATATAACAAGTTGTGATTATTACTTCTTCTCCAAAATATGTTGGAAGATTATATTAATTCAGCATAGTCTTTTTCATTTCTTTAATTGTTCAATTTCTCTTTTCAATAATTCCATTTTTTGAGGTGTTCTTGGTGCAGAGAAGGTATGTTTAATACCCATATTTGAGAAAAAATAATTAAATTCTAGATTATAAAATTCATCACCATGACCGCTTCTTAAATAAATTATTTTAAAACCTTTTTCATTTTGAACAATTTTACAAAAGTTTTCAACAATAGAGAAAAATTCACTCTTAAGATTTAGAAAATAAACCCAAGTAAGTCTGGAATAATCATCAACTAAAACTTAAACATATAATTTAACATCCAAACTTGTTACTATGGAAGGTCCAAATAGATCCATGTGGATAAGTTATAGAGGTTTTGAAGTAGAAATTTTGCTAATATATTTGAAAGAAGTGTTACTTTCTAATTTGGCATGCATCACAGAACCTATCATCATAAAATTTAAGACTAGGTAAATAAAAAACTAACTGTTTCTTATGAAATTTATATAAAGCATAAATATTACAAGGACTAACTCTTATAAGCTATATTCATGTCTCAATTTTATTAGTAGATAAACAATTCACTTTTTTTTAAAATAGGAAATATAAGTCTAGATTATAAACATTATCATTTCTATGTGCTCTAAATTTAAGCAATTCGTTTTTAAAGACTAAGTTGAAATTGTTAGCGAAATAAACATAAAAACAATGATAAAAAAGCTGATAAATACTTATCATATTGTAATTTAATCCTTTCACATAAAGTAATTTGTTAATGGATATTATTTTTGGATCTCTAACAGTTCCAATTCAAATTATTTTCGCTTTGGAATTATCCCCAAAAGTGACAAAACCTCCATCTATTTGAGTCAACATATGAACATTTAATGAATCTACACTAATATTCCTTAACCATATACTATCCATATACCTAATAACATTTTTGATCTTGTGTCCTTTTACCTGCAAAAGAATTTAAACAAAAATTTATTTTGGTACCCATATCTTCTTGGGTCCAGTAGTGTTAGCTAATAGAGATCTGAGAATCCAGATATACTTTGTTTTTCCATAACTCATATCATTTTCTTTAGTTAATTTTTTTAAAATAAAATATAATTTATTTCCAATTATTTGAGGATTTTTCAAATAAAATTTATTTTTTATATTCCCTTTTGTTTCAAAAAAATGTCAAGTAACACATTGAGTTGGGAAAAAAATAATTCTTGTACAATTTACATTTTTCACCCTTACCTCCTATATCGAATATTTCCTTTTTAATGAAATTATTACCAAGAATTTTATTCAAAATTTTTTCTCCTTTTTTAAATAAAATAGGAGAACTTTTAAAAGTTTATACTTCATCTTGTAATGCTTTAATATTATTCCCATGATCAAGGCAGTTTGTATTATATGAGTTAAATTTATCAACTAACTCATGATGTTGTTTTAGCATTACATATATTTCTCTTAAAACAAAATTATGAATATTCTTTAAATATTTGTGATTTTTTAATGAAGAGTCATATTTATCTTATAACATTGTGCAGTAGGAATCCAATTTATCATTTGAACAATTTAAATTTGAATCAGAAATTGATGAATAATAGGTTTGTACCTTATATTCTTCATCCATGAAGCACATATTTTCTTTCACATTTAATTCTTTATTTTTTGAATCATATTTTTATGATCTTTTGGAGTCTTCATAAACAATCTATATAGATTTCATTACTCCTTTTCTTTTTTGTTCATAATCTTCATTTTTCTAATATCTCTTATCTGGTTTTCTCTTTTCATCTTTTAGATGAGGAAAATCATGTTTGATATGACCCAATTTTTTTCATTAATAGAATATAACTTATCTTGAATAATTATCATCCTTTTTAAGGGATTTTAATACTCTTTTATTCTTATAAAACTTGCTAAAATTTCTGGCTAATTGATCCAATTCCATTTCATAATTAGATGAATTAAAATTCTTTTTTTCTAACTTCTTGGATCATTCTTATACTTTTCTTATGAGATGTTACTTTTAGAGCATTATTAAAATAATTTTATGATATTTAGATTCAACTTTCATTTCATCTTCATACATCATCAAAGTCCCAATTAGTTCTTCCATGGTCAGGTCCTTACAGGTGATGATTGTTGAATAGAAGTAGAAATGCCATTCCGTTTAAAAGGTGGTACTATAAATGATTTCAACTCTTGATTAGATTGTTTTACAGGTTCACCTAAGGATATAATATTATTGATAATTTCTATAAGCCTTCCATTCATATATGTAACACTTTATCCATCAATCATTCTGAAGGTGTCCAACTTCAGCTTTGTTGTTGATTACCTCATCTATCATAAATTATCTATTCTTTCATAGGAAATTGTAATAGTTTTCCACATTTCATAACTAGTAGGAAATTGTGAGGCATGATTGAATTCATTTGGTTCAAGACCACAGATAATTACATTAATAGCTTTGGAGTTCATATTATATTCAGCTTCGGCTGTAAAATCCCATGTTTTTGGTTTCTCATGAATCTTATAGGGAGTAGTAATCTTTGAATAAACTCTAAATCCAATTTTTTTTAAATAAATGATCATCCGTGATTTCCAGCACCCATAATTTTCACCATTGATGTATGGAGCATGAACCATGGAGCTCCCTTATCTGGGATCAACCATTGACATATTTATATAGACCGTTAAACTTTCATCTTTCTAGATCTTTATCTAAAATCTTTCCCTTGATACCAATAGTTAGGTCATAATATACAAAACACACAAGTGGGGGGGGGGGGATGAATTATGTATTTTTAAAAACTTTTCCACAATTCTGAATTTAAACACTCTCTTTTAATTAGTGTGAATAAGCATTTTTTATACTTCTAATCAAATAATAAGAAGTGGAAAAATAGAAATAAAATACATGTATTTTTATAATGGTTCAGGGCACAAATATCCCCTAGTCCACTCCACCAAAAGCTCTCTCTATGAGTTTGGTGAATTTCACTAGTCTGGTCCTTTTATCACAAGATCGAAATTCTAACAACTAGGTGCAGGTAGTTAAATCCTTTACAATTAAGACTAAAAACAATGTCATCTAGTTCTAAACAGAGAACTAATTATTCACAGCTTAGATTGAGAAGTAGACACTCAACTTCAACTGAGTACAAGTAGTCAAAACTCAAATAAATCAAAAAGAGTATTGATTTATTGAAACTAATTGATCTTCATAGTTGCAGTAAAATGAAATTGAAAATTGATGGATCTTCATTTTTAGAAATAAAATCTTCAATATGTAATAAGTCTGAAGAGATCCAGTTGAACAAGAGATCTTCGATTTTAAGAAAAATAATAAAAATAGAGTAGTAGTGCACTTACAGGATTAAACATATATTTCACCAAAGTGTAGTCTTCTTCTTAATTAATTCATTTGTTGTAGTATTGTGTATATGATCACCAGAAATATTGAATAATAACAAAAAAATTCTTCACTCTCGATCATATAAATAAAATAATACATGAAGAAATATATAATGAGCCTCCTACTTCTAAAATTCCAAATCCACAAAAGATGCCTGATAAACTGTATAAATTCAAAATTGAATTTACTAGGGGAGTCATAACATCACTTAATAATAGGAGAAAATATCTCCATTGAATGTAGTTCTTTGAATCAAATAAAATTATCTTAAAAATGGTCAAAAATGAGCTTCAAAACATCCTGTAACTCTGTCAAGTCCATTGCAGAAATCATGGAAAATATCATGAAAATAAATCTTCGACATTGAAAAGTAAAACATAGGGTTATGTCACAAAGCGACAGGGTGTTGAATTTAGGGTTTAACTAGGTAGAATCTAACTTCCAAACCTAAGGTTGATCACAAAACTAATGTTTATGATCTATAAGTTTCTATTTAGAATGTAAGGTACGTTACTTAGGCAGGGTTATTTAACTATACTTTCTTCTCTTTCCAAACATAAGGTTCCTTTCAAATGTAATGTTCTTTTGCCATACTTTCTTGATAACATAAGGTTGATTAACCATATGTACTGATATGAACGTTGGGTTGAGAAACCATACTTTTTTCTTCCGACATAAGGTTAAATAAAAACATAGGGATCATGATCTATACTCGGTTTATAATTCACTAAACGCAGGGTTGTCGATCCATATGCAAACTGTTCAACATAGGGTTGAAAATCCATACGCACATTTATCAAACATAGGGTTCATTCCTTATGTTACACTTACCAATGTAGGGTATGAATAGTGTTTCCAGAGTACTCAAAAACATATCCCGAAAACTTCTAATAAATAGTTCTGGTGAATTGAAATCTTGAAAATAATTTTAGAATAAATAACAAGAATATTAATTCTATAAAATAAACTTAAATAAAAATCATTTGTAAAATAAACAAGGGTATTTGTGAGCATCAAAATCATAATAAATTATAGAGTATTGTTGAGAAAATACATTCCCAACACACCTGATTGGGGAAGTGATGAAAAATTGGTTTCAATTTTATCATAATTATCTTATTCATTTCTCTTTGTTTTGTTCCATTTCATATTCACATTAAAAAATACATTGAATAGAAATATATACATTCTTGGTCCAATTAAACATTCACAATAGAACCTTTAAGATGATTCCTATTCTGAACACAAGAATTCAATTTATACAAATTTATTTTAGTTGGATACATCCAAGTAAAGAAACAAGTCCTTTAAGAAGTATTTAGATTAGAATATTGAAAATTAGATTCATCATGAATGTGAAAAATGATGGAGGAAACATCTTCTCTAACTCACAAAAAATTAATGGTTCATCTTACAACATTTTTTACAAAAAAGGATGGGAAAACATCTTAGTATAAAGATCTATATAAAAATTTCATAACCAAATAATTTCCACCATTATATTATGGGAAAATAGATGACATATTTCTATTGGAATGAACTCATGCTGAAGGATGCAATAATCACGAGCCTTTAAATATTTTAGATTCAAATATCATATGTTGAACTATTTTGATTTGTTGCTTGAATATACATCTGGAAATTTTATAGTCACTAGTTCTTCCAAAAAATGATTTTTTTTCTATAGGTTTCATCAAATAATAATCACATGGAACATTCCATTTATTTTCACTAATACAAAAAGGATGCAATTATGGTCTGATACCCCAATCCACAAAGTCACATAGAGATTGTAAATCATCTTTTTTTCTTTCCATTGATATTTAGAATAATTTAAATCAATATTTCACATATATATTTTTCAATGTGCATTAAATTTAAGCAATGATGTCACAAATTGGTTGAAAAATAAGGAAACTCAAAGAAGATACCTTTTTTCTTCAAATTGTAATTTGATTCAATGGAAACAATTTTCATCTTTCTATATTTCAGATGACCCTTATCAAATGAAAAAATGACATATTTCAATTCATTAAGCACATTAGTTCTAGACATACAATGTGGTATATTTTTAGTCTCCATGGTATTGTAAAACCTTTAATGATTATTCTTATATGAATGATCAATTAGAAAGAATCATAGATGTACTATAGAACTGAAACTAAGGAAATATTTAAATCTTCTGGATCATGTATTCTTCATACAAATTGGAAATTAAACTATTCTATCCATGCTTCATCCAGACATCATTGCATAATATAGAAAATCATTTATCATCCACATAAGTGCAACAAGCATCTAAAATACTTCTTTCTAACAAGTATTTTATATGCACACACCAACATTCCATAGATTTTTCAACTCTTTTATTAATGGTTTCATGTATATATCTATATCATTTTTTGGATGAGAAGATCCAAATATTAGTATACTCATGAAAGTGAAAGGTTTTTTCATACATATCTATGGAGGAAGGTTATAAATGTATATGAAAACTGACCATGAACTATGAAAAGTAAACATATTACCAAATGGATTAAAACCATTACATTATATAACCAACCACACATTTCATATGTGAGATACAAAATCAAGATATCAAGAATCAATTTTTCATAATCCATCTATACGATGAAAAAACTCATCATTATCCTTATTTCCCTCAATATCATTCATTCACATATTTATTTATATTTCACTATACATGAAAATATTATGGAGTCTAGGAATAAATGGAAAGTGCCGCATTACTTTCTATGGCACATGAGATAGTGTTCCATTAGTATTTGTCTTCTATCAGGATGTTCTACATTCCATAAAATCATTTTTTTCAACAGTTTCCTCACATAATATAATGCAATCTTTAGGGAAAGCATGAATTTTATTTTTTGAAAATCCAAGTTCACCAACTAACTTCCATGACATATAATGGTTTGAGGAAATTTCTATATCATCTAGAAGTAATTAGTTAAAAAAAGTACGAATATAATTGATGGAATTATTAGAAATCCCATACATGTTTTCCCATAAAATAGTAGGATTAAGAATTTCATCTTTTTCATTCAACCACATTGCTAATATACTAGTGTTGTGGTAGCATCATTCAATTTTTTTCACCCTATAAACACCATCATTTTCATTACATGCATCATGGGTGCTTGTATCAATGTCTATGGGTTCAAAAACCTTTCTTTATCATGATGATGAATAAAAGGAAACCATTCATCTAATGAATTCTCCAATTCGGCCCTCTCATTCAGATCTTAAATATTTTGAGATTTGAATTTCTCCTCATTATGATACCAAAAATAGTATTTTTTTGAAAACCATATTTGGTTATATGGTAGATAATTTCTCCATTAATTAACCAATGTATTAAAATTATGACATGGGCTGTGCATATGACCATTATTTGAAGCATTGTTAAATAAAAAATCTAAAAATATCTCCAAATTGTTTTGAATTTTTTTTGAGATCCAATCAGTTTCATACATCCAAATTCTATCAAATATATAAAAACTTTTATATGTCATGTCATAAAATAATAAAATAAGACTTAAGTTAAATTGAAAATATATTTAAGGAAATGAGAATTGTAAACTCTATATAAAACCATAACTAAAACACTAGTCTATATGTGAATCATAATATAAAAGATAAAAAAATAATATATATATTGAAAAATACTATAAATATAAAACCATGGTATTGAATTACTTTATAATAATGAGTAATAAATATGTACAATACTTGAAAAAATTGTGTTTATAATTTTTATTTTTATTTTTTCTCTTATTCTATTCACCTTTGTACTCATGTTATTCATATTCTATAAATTCATGTATAAAAGATTACTATTTCTAAGTAATAATCTTATGAAACACACATAAATAATAAAATTAGGTTGGATAAATATATAATTAGTTTTTTCTCATATTGAGGAGTGTTTAAGTGATTCATTTTAAGATTTACTAATCACCCCATGACAATAGTTTTGGCTATCTATAATTTGGTATAGACCCCCTTTATGTTGAATTTAGTGTACTTTTTCATGCCTTCCAATGGATCTATAGTATTTTTAACAACCAATTTATATAGAAAATGAATTTTTAGATATACTATTATGTTATAGTTAGATAACAGTAATATTTAGTTTGGATATGTAGTTTCAATATGCTTTCTTCATTATAGTATGCACTCAGTAGGCTTTTTAATGTTTAGTTTGAGTATGATTACATTTAACTATGATGCTTTATCATAAAGTATCATCCGAGTCAGTATAACATACATTAAAAAATTTCAGGTGGAAGTGGGATTCAGGATAAGTATGTTAACAAAAAATATTGGTGGAAGTGTGTGTGGTGATGAGTCAAAGTATGATAGAGGTGATAAAATAGATGAAAAGTAAAAAAGTGGAAAAAATAAATATATTTTTTTGTAAAAAAAATCATGGGAAGCAATAGGAAGGTGTGAAAAATGGGTGTATGAGATAAAATAGTGATCAAGTGAAAGAGTTAATTAAAACATGACTAAAAAAAATAAAATTATTCTTAGGGGGATACACTTGATTTGGGATTCTTGAAATGTTTTTCAAAGACATAAGTTTTTATTATAGGATAACCGAGACTCTTCTAAAGTGTTAGGTATCTACATAAATATTCATCAACCAATCAATAAATATCCAAACTCTTTGAAAAAAACAATACCAACTAGGAATAAGAATTTCATTGAATTGAAAAGGCTAACATACTTCTATATTTTCACATGAAATTACTATAGTTTGACTTGCTAGTATACTGTCAGTCAAATTTATAATTTATTACTCAAGAATAAAACATTAAGATTTTTTGATAGATTGATTTTTTCAAATTACACATGTTAGTGAAAAATTGAAAATAAAAAAATGATAAGTGAAAAAACTTCCCAGGAGAGTCAAATTAGGTTCCACATATAAAAAATTCAAGGATGGAAATTATAGTAAGTAACCCATCACTAAAGATATCCCCTAGAGTGATTGAGCTAAGAAAATAATCCAATGAAATACTAAAATTATATAGATCATAGTTTTGAATTTAGAAAACAAGAGAAATAAATAATTAAAAACAAGAAAATTAACAAAATCTCCTTTAATATAAGTATGTAAAATAACACACAAGAATATTTAGAAATATTAAAAGAATTCAAATGTAGAAAAAAATAAAAAGGAATCTACTGTGGTGTTCTAGACCTAGAATAAAAATGAAATTGATGGTTTTTGGAATATATTAATGATTTTCAAGTCACTTATTCAATATTAAATAATAATGGAATTAAAACCGCAATAGATGAGAGATCTGCATAGGTGTGGAAGAAAATGTAATGCTAAATACTGCTAGCGTATTTTGGATGTGAATGAGATGTGAGGAGGGGATCCCACATGGGTTGGGTAGATGTATAAAGACTATACCAAAAGTTTTATAGAACTGTTGGTATTTACAGCTCTATACCAATTATTTTTTAAAACCATTGGTATAGACATATCCATCCCAACATTTTTTTCAAACCGTTGGGATAACCATGAAATAAATTTCCCATACCAACAGTTATGCTAAACCATTGGAATATGACCACTTATACCAATGGTTTTTGAAAACCATTTCTATAGGTTCATGGGTATAGTCCTTTCTTATAGTAGTATATTTATTAATTCTTAGGAAATAAACACTAAATTTATAGTCAAGTCATTTTATGATTCAAAAAATACATCTTTAACAAAAATAAATTTTATTACTTTTTTGTGAGAAAATATTATATTTAATTTCTAAAAAATTTAGAAATTATATTTCATAAAAAGAATAATTTTTTTTCATAATCATATAAAATTATCTTAGGGTAAATTTTTTGGATTTTTCTAAAAAGATTTATTTTTCGATGAATAGTGAAAAATACCAATTTTATAGAAAACTGTCATTTATTTTCAAGTATTTTAAAATACAATTTTTTGAATTGTATTTAAATTTTAATTAGTTCCTTTTTATTAAACATAGTCTGATTAAATTCATCATAATCTACATTCTACATCATTTTGATATAAAAACATTTTTTTACTTAAAATTGATTTTTTCTAGAAAATCATTTGTCGTTGTGTTTTACAGGCTTATTTTAAAAGTAATTTTTCCACTTCTAGGAACTGAATATTATAAAATAGATTTCAAATTTAGAATCATAATTTTAAAATTTTATAACTAGGTCAACATTATTTTTGGTTATAATGAATAATTACCTTTGTAAAAATATTATCACCATAGTAAAGGTAAAATGGGTAGAATGAGGCTAAAACTATGAAATAAGGTTTAAAAATATTACATACACATGATTTTATTTAATTGGATGAGTAAAATTAGACAAAAACCTACAAATATTTTAAAACATATCATTTTGTGCCATTATTATTTGATATATACCTTTATATTATTTTCAATAAAGGAAATTATTAAAATGTGTCTTTCTTGCCTTTAAAATCTATAATATTTTGTGATAGTGATAAAAAAAGATATGAATGGTTATAAAAGGTTATTTTTTTAATATTAATAAATTTATATTATGATGGTAATTTTTTTTTAATTTTAAGTGATTGAATAATTACCTTAAATGCTTATGTAAAACTGAAACAATGTTTATATAATAGAAATATTAAGTAAATGATTTTCAAAAATCCAAAAGTAATATTTTTCGATAAAGTTATGGAGTAAAAAAAAATTTCTGGATAAATATAATGTATTATTGATGTTTTAAATATTTATATGTGAACTAAAGTATTTTTTTGGTATTTTTTAATGTCAAATTATTTGAATAGTCACAAAAATGACTTTAATGGTATTTTATGATAAATAATATTTTATTAAATAATTTAAATTTTCTAAAAATACTATATTTGGAAACTTTAATGGGATATAGTCTATAATATCAACAATTTTACATTTATATGTCACTTTTATTTTTATAGTAACTTTATTGACCCTTAAATGGTAAAAAACATTGTTATCGTAGTAATCATTGAAATGGTTAATAAGGGTAAAAAAATAAAAGATAAGGGTTAAAACAACATCTAAACTTATCTAAATTTTATAATATGATAGTATTTAGAATTAAATTCATCCTATATTTTAAATATATCAATTTTTTCCATATTAACATGAAAATAATTTTATATTAATTTAATAAATTTTGTAATTCAAAGGGTTCCCTTCTCTTCTATTATATAATGACACCACCTATCCTGTCTTCCTCTCACTTCATGAGCCTCTTAATTCTAAAAAACCCTAAAAAAAATTATTAACTTTTTTATATACATTCTTGTAGGTTTTCTATTTTTAAAAGACCATCCTTAGGGTCCTTAAGGAGAGATCCAAAGGTGGTTCTTCAAAGAAGAGGCAATCATCTCAACCAAGAGTTTTTATTTTACTTATTCTTATACCTCCTTAAATTTTGTCCTAACCAATAAAATATAATAACATACATATATAAAAGATATTTAGATGTTATTATGTTAATGAAATAAGCTTATTCATTTTTTTTCTATAAAATTGGAAATAAAACCATCGTTCATGTGTACATGCGATCTACCACCACACGAACCGATGGATTTTGTTTCTCATCATTGCCTTTCAAGGATTGTTATTATGATGAATTTAATGCACACACACACATATATAATTCAATGAATAATTATTATTCTAGAAATATAATATATCATCCATCTTCCTATCATTCCAATTATTAAAAATGAAATCATCACAGGTGCTTACGCACATTCTACAGTCTCCACGTAGCGATATACTTATTTTTTCGATAATTAATCACATGGGTGGTCATGGATATGGATTTAATGAAGGTATTTTATTTTTATAACATGATAATTATTCTATAAAGATAATATTTTATTTTATTTTTATTTATTTTACATCTAATTAAAAGTAAAAACATCACTTGTGTGTACGTGCAAACTCCTACCTCGTGAGCCAATGCATTTTGTTTTTCATGACCACTTTTCATGGATGAATATAAAATTTTATTTGATATATAAAAATTATAATTATTTCATGATTACTATTCTAGATATTATGGAACATTGACCTATTTGATCACATTCAACCTACCAAAATCATTTTTCAATTATGAACCGAACATCCTTAAAACACTTGATGTGAAATTTATTGATTAAGTAAGTAAATACGTAATTGAAATATATGAAATAAATAGTTTAATAATAATATAATAAATATAGAAAATTTTATTAAATAAGTAAATAATTATTATAAGTTTATTATATAGGATTTAAAAGAAATGCATAGAAAGTTGGGAGTCTTGATAAGGGGTTTCTTAACACAATTTCTACTCATTGGGTTATAACTTCACTTCATTGAATATGTAATACCGTGATTATGTGTGAAATTAACTTTGATTATATTGTAATATATTTCAAATTTTTTATGGTTTTTAAATTCTTACGCATAATAACCTCAATCATCAATTCTCACTTCAGTGATACAATCTTTTTAAGGATTATAATTCTCAACATTGTGTCTTTAATACATTCCTTGTATTATGAACCTACTACCTTTTTTAAGGTGCATATGATGACTATTGATAAATTATATCATGAATGAATCTTTTATCATGATATTTTAAGTTTCATAGAAGTTCTATCATTCATAAGATATTGATTTAAATTTTATAAAAGTAGTAAGGGTTTTCATGGCCTTAATTATAATTATTTGAGGCATAATTCATGTTATGTGCCGTGTTTTATTTTATATGTGTAATTACAAACCCATGAACAAGTTTTCACATATTTTTTCATGAAATTTATGGGTTTTATAGAATCGTGTTAATTTCCTTAATTCATTGGATTGTTGATTCAATAATTACCCAAGATGTAAGGGTTTCTCATAAAAAAACAACCTTCTTTAAAACATGATTTGATTGATGAAACTATATTAATTTATATGGTTTTCATAATTATTCTTGAAATAAAATATCATTTCTATTTTTATAGACATGTTATTTTATTTTCATTCTTATTTTCTTTATTTCAAAGGGTTTTTTTGTTTTAAAAGACCATAAATGATTTTTCATTAAGAAAATTTCTTTAAAGGTTTTAAATATTTTCAAACAAACTCTTCCGCCATGTTCTTTTTCTTATTTTAATAATTTTCTTTTATAAACAAAAATTATTTCCTAAAGTTATTTTCAATGATATTTACCATATTTTGAAAGGTTTAAATGGAAGTTTCTGAATTTTTTCGACAAAGGTCACTTTTGACTCTCTTTACAAAAGTTTAAAAAGAATGTTCATTTTTCACATTTAGAAACAAAATTTTACTATACTGAATCTAATTTTATTGGATTTTAATTTGAATATTTATATGTATATATATATATTTATCCTTAGATTTAGCATAGCTTTTGGGTGTTTTGGGACCCCAAAATTAATATATTAAAAATATTAATATATTTTAATACACACATTCACATCATTTCAATTTAAATGGTTTCCCCGTTGTTTGGGACCTTGGATGAGAAATATGAGACCGTGATTGATTTAAGAATGTGAGTTTTACCCTATTAATTCCATAATATTGGTCAGCATCAGCTATTTTGAGGGATGTGGCCGTTGGAGGGTGCATTTAATAAAATAAATAATTTTATCTATTTATTTTTATTGAATGACGTAAATCTAAACCTATATAAACACCATTGTAAAAAATATATAAGGTTATCCGCATAACTCTATGAGGATTTTAGAGGAGGAAAATAGACATTATTTATTGGTGGATCGGGATCAGATGATGATGAACGATCATATCTTGGTGGATTTAGAGGCAGTGAATGCAACATATCTTCTTTATCTCTGGTGAAAAAAATTCTTAATTAGGGATCAATCTTAAATAGAGGTATAGATTGTTATTTATGAATTAATTCCATTTTAAATTTCCTAATCAAGGATTTAAAATTATTTGATAATTTTATCTATGATCTTTTGATATTTTCATGAGCCCATTACATAATTTGAATTTCTCAAATCAGATAATTCTTATTATTCCTAAATTTTAACATTAGATATCCCATTTATGTGATCATCAACCAACAAAACATGGACAATGAAGAGTTTAATTTTTTATTTTATATCACCCCACTGTTGTTTTCATTCTTCACTGTTATCCCTTGGGGTTTTGGTTCGACATTGCTGTGGTGGGTTCAAGAGTGATTAAAACCCCAGATTCGTAGAGGTTGTGTGAAAAAAGAGTGGGGTAGTGATTTGAAGATGAAACAAGTTGTATGATGGGTGATAATTCATGGATATAGGAATCTAATTGGTTATAAGAGATGAGAGGGACATATAATGCATGGAGGCTCATCGATGGATGATTAGATTCTAATATCTGGCCACCAAAGGGTGGAAATAATTAGCCAAAGGCATTACACCTTTACATCTGATGGTTAAATGGTGGTTTTCATGGTGATAAAGATATATCTAGATCCACAAGAATAAAATGAATTTTCTATGAAAAAACTCAACTTCACGATGTGTATTGTAAAAAACACATATCGTGTGGTCTTTTGGCTATGATGACTAGGGTTTTAGGAAGAGAAAAATATAACATGCCATGTAGACCCACCAAATTCCATGCAACCCTATTTTGGTAGCTTGGTGTATAACCTAGGAGTACATGGGAACATACACATCTAGTAACATGAGCATGAATGATGTACATGGGCATGAATATGTACCTGGACACAACTAGGATACCCGAACACTACCATACACACAGGCATGGGCTGAGGTACATGTGCACAACCAGAAGAGGATGGGCAGGGATTGGGTGGCTGATACATGTCGTGTATAAGTAGTACTTTCCATGTAGTGTGACATGAATCCCCAATCCATGTTTTGGGGGAAACTATCAAATAGTAAAGAGAGGTCACACATTATGTGGACCCCATACACATTGTGTATACCCCCTAGAAACTTATTCATCTCATATCTCCTTCTTTGGGACTCATATTTTGGAATGCGAGTAGCCTATCTTTAGTGTTTTTTGTAACAACCCGAACTTTTTTAATGATAATTGTTTTCTAAAAATGTGTGTTATATTATATCTCTAAAACAATGAAGTGAGTATATTTTGAAATGTGACCATTGGGTTTAAACTATTATATAAATGTTGGTCAATTATGACCATTGTTCAATATTTCCATTGAATACAATACTCTTAATAATAAATTTAACATTATAATTAGTGTTATAAATAGAAATCATAATGGTTAATTAATGCAGAAAAAAGAAATGATGGCCTCAACCAGTAGATTTGTGCCATATGAATCCCATTTTTCAGAGCTTGGGAATGAGGTAGTGTCACTAGGATCCACTCTTTACCAAGACCAAGTTGAGTTTCAACATGTTAATTTTGAATGAAATTACCTATGAGAGAAGTTCAAGTTACTATAAATTACCACTCGGGCGATGTTAGCCGAGCCACAATGTGAATCCATCACAATCACACACCACACCTTTACGTCATATGTAGGTGTTATATGGGGTTATGCATTAAGGAATTAGTTAATTATTGTATAATCCCATTGTATAAATAAAATTTTTATTCCATCCTTTCTGCTTTTGAGTTTATTTTTTCTTAAAAATGTGACAAATTTGATAAATTAATTTTTGGAAAAAAATTATACTTTTTAGAAAATATATAATTATTATAATAAAATAAGGTATTATTAATAATGTTTATTTCAATAAAATATTATGATTAAGAAACTATTATTTAAAATTAAATGATAATATTTTTTTTCAAGAGTTAGAAATTTTACTATGCATTTTACAATGCATAATATATCTGGTATTATTTTTAATAAATAAGGATTTTTATATTTTAAAATTAAATTTCTCATAATTATAGAATTATTATAATAAAATGAACATCATTTTTATAGTCAGTACATCGAAATTAAGTTAGGGTGAATTTATGATTTTTTTTAAAATATCATGTTTTTGGTGAATAGTAAAAATGCAGTTTTGAGTTTTCGATATGTATAATGACATCATAATGATGAAATAATTAATATAAAATTATGGTATAATTTTTTGGATTATAATAACATATTAGGTGTCTCAATTGGCCAATATCATGGGAAAATACCATGGGAAATCCCATGGTTTTGTAAATACCACTACCAAGGTATCCAAGGAAATCAATAAAAAATCCCTCACTTTTTCTATAAATACCCACCCATTTATCCATTATCTTTAATTAAAAATTATTATTCCATGAATATATGATAGTTTTATATCCCATTAAGTCCTACCAAGGTTTATGCAATCCCCCAAGACCCCAATCATTGAGTTTTAGGAGTTACTCTTCACGGTAAGGGAAATCTCAACATCTCTTTTCCTTTCAAGTTCCTATTTTATATGGTATGTACTTTAAATTTCCAAAAAATATTTTTATTTCCATTTTATTTTATTTATTTTTTGTATTAATAATATTTTATGAATGTGATACCCTTTTACCCTCTCTTTTTAATGTTTTCTAAAACCATGTTTCATACTTGTTATATTGCCAAATTTTCTTCTCAAATTTTCTCTCTTTTTTCTCATGAAATTATCTTATTTTCATTTATGAATACCAAAAATTCTTTATTTTTTAGGGGTATTAACCTATATGTAAAAAAGATATATTTTTTATTTTTTTATCAGCATACATTAAACCAAACTTCCTATTCAGTTGGTTAATAATGACATAAAGATATAGTATTTAAGTACTTCTTTTTTAAATGCCTTGATTTTTATATGAAACTTGTTTCTTTTATTCTACATGGGTTATTTAAGAATTTTTTTATTATGATATATGAAGATAAAATTAATTAATACATATGAATGATACGCCCTGATATCACTCCAATGCATTTTGTAAAGAATTTAATCTCTAGAGATGACATGTTTTATAATACCTTGATAATTTTTATGACACCTCGATGAAAAATCACGGTGATATGATTATGAATATATAAAATAAATGTTATATCCAAATCTACAAGTTATGATTCATGTTCTTTTATTTATGATAGTCTTCATGTTCTATTTTTCATTCCATAATGATAGTCTTCATGTTCTTATTGAATTTTCTCAAGATCACATGTAAACTGTTTCCCTTGATTTCCCTTACTCGGACTTATTCTCACCCTTTCCTTTGATATATGTCCCTAGGTTATGATATTCCTTAAATGTACTTAGGATAAATATTGAAGATTTATTATAAGTGTAATAGAATAATGTTTTATGTTTTCATGTATTATGTACCTTTTTTTCCAAGAAACAAAAATTTAAAAGATCCTCTGTTTTGTATAATGTAATGGAAGTTATGTAATAAAAAGGCAGGATTCCATAGTTGGCATCAAAGGAAAATTTAGTTATTGATGGAAATTATGATTTTAAAACTTTATGAAGAACCTAAGGTAAAAGTTAAATTATATGAAAACAAACCCTTATTTTGGTGTAATATTAAGCAAGTGGTTTCCGACCAAAGAAATCCCTATCTAGATATGAACAAGTGGATTTGGTTCTAGCACAGATGTACCTAAGTGTAAGAACTATAACAAGGTGCATCAAGCCTGACTCTATATAACCTGTTAAATGTTAACTTTCCTTTCTGTAATCATGGTTTGACACTACTAGGTGATATGTTTGGTTAATTGAAAGCTTTTTATTAACCATTATGCAGGATTTATATAATATGTAATTGTTGTTAAAGAATAAAATCATTAAGAATGATGTTTTAAGACATGAAATTCTTTTAGAATTATAAGATTTTTAAATTAAAAATATTTCTAACTAAGGTTTTATTCTTTTATAAAATGGTGGGAAATAGGATAAACCACATAAATAGAAAGTACAATAGACCAGGTGCTGGTGACCTTCTATGGATGCCAGAATGGAAAACTTCATTTGAATGATGAATAAACTAACTCGAGTTATGATCAATAACTTTAATCAAGTTGAGAGACCATATCCACCTTAAAGGGAAACACTTTTTGTTGATTCCTTTATGCATTAACAACCACCTTCATTTACTAGATCTACCAACCCATTGATTGCTGAACAATGGATAATCTTTATAGAAAATATCTTTTCTGTACTCTATTATTCAGAATAAGATAAAGTAACCCTGGTGGTGTACCAATTTGAGGGATAATATGATCAATGGTGGAAACTACATAAAAATACGAATCCAGGAGGGGATATCGAAGCTATGGAGTTGGAAGAGTTCATGATAACCTTTTTCAAAAAATATTTTCCCCATTCAATATGAACAAAAATAGAGAAGGAATTCCTAGAGTGAAAGAAAAAGGCTAATGAATCTATGGGTTTCTATTAGGTAAACATTATTATATATTATCATTACACCTTTTAAAGGATACTAATAATAATATTGATATATTCTTTAGTGGACTAACACCCCATCTATGGAAGAATCCATCCAACCGAGACTATGAAAACTATAAAGAGATCATGAGGAGTTCTATAAAAGTTGAACTAGAGTTTGAAGAGATGAAATGGTTCCATAAATTGAATGAAATAAAAGAGATATTTAGAGCCAAACTTGGGGAGGATATTTGATCAATGAAGATGAGAAAATAAAGTGAAAGTTTTCACATGAAACAAATGTCGGAAGAAGCATTCAGAGAATTGATTTCATGGGAGTGGGAAATGTTCCCAGTGTAGAAAATAAGGTCATATTGCTCAGAAATTTTGTAGTGAGGTAAAGCCTCCGCTTATAGACACTAATGAAAAATGGAAGATGTTGTAGGCCCTACTTTAAGTCCAATTATTCATGTGTGTATATCTTAAGAACTTTTCCAATCGCAGTGTAAATTCGAAGTTAATAGAGGGGGATCATCATCAACCTTAACATAGGAAAAGGGAGAAATGTAATAGTTTTGATATCACGATAGTTAAAGATGAAGCTCTAAATGATGTGATGGTTGGTACTCTCATTATTCTCTCATAGCTATTAAGTAATATTTTTATTCTAGTTCTACGCATTCCTTTTTTTCCACCAAGTTTGAAAAGAATATAGAATCAATCCCTAAATTGATAGAAGTAATGTTTTTAGTCATGAATATTATAGTGATTATCCATGAATCAATAGTGTATAGAAACTATATTATTCACTTTGGAACCAGAACCTCATCACATATATAGTAGTCATTACCATGTTAGAATTTGATATTATACTAGGTATGGACTGAATCTGAAAGTATAATTCTAAGATCAACTACAGAAGCAAGGAAATATCAGTAGTCTTGAATAGAAAAACAACCATTGTTTTAGAAGGAGAGATATATTGACCCAAGCTTTGTTTAGAATCACCACCCATAGACTTATTTATGGAGATGATCAATGAATATGAAGAAGGAAATGAAAATATATAAATAGAAAGTGTCCCCATTATGTGGGAATACATTGATTTATTTCTTGAGGAGTTACCTGGACCTCCCTTAGAAAGAGAGTTAGAGTTCTCTATCGAGCTCTTTCCTAGTTCTAAGATGATTTCAAAGAACCCATATAGAATGTAAAATGTGGAGCTGGAGGAATTAAATAAACAACTTCAATATCTTTTGGATAAGGGGTTTATCTGACCAAGTGTGTCTCCTTAGGGAGCACCTATTCTCTTTCTGAAGAAGAAGGATGGATCAATGCGACTATGCATTGATTATAGAGAACTTAATGAGATCATAGTGAAGAAAAATCAACCTCTTCCAAGAATTGATGATTTATTTTACTATATTTGTGGGGCTAAATTCTTCTCAAAGATTGATCTTAAAGATAGTTATCATCAATTGAGGGTGAAGAAATAAGATATTCTAAATACTACATTCTGATCAAGATATGGTCATTGGGATTTGGTTATTATTCCATTCATACTGACTAATGATAGTGCTATTTTTATGGATTTGATGAATCAAGTCATTAAGGGCTACTTTTTTAACCTTTTGGTAGATTTTATTAATGATATTTTGATATATTGCAAAAGTTTCTAGGATAATGAGGATCATATAAGGGTTATATTGAAAACTATGAGGAATAAGATGCTATTTAGGAAGTTCAAAAAATGTGATTTTTGGTTACAACATTTTGCTTTCTTGGGGCACATTGCAAGAAGTGAAGAAATCTCAATTGATCCTTCCAAAACAAAGGTTTTGGAGGAGTGGCCTCATCCTAAAATAGTAACTGATATTCTATGTGTCCCTGTATTAATGGGATATTACATGAGGTTTATGAAAAATGTTTCACATGTTTCTAATACACTAACCATGTTAACAACAAAAGTGGTCAAGTTCACCTAGATAAAGGAGTGTAAATTTTTTTTCTAAGATCTGAAGAAGAGATTGGTTACTTAACTCATGTTAAATCTACCCTCTATTGGAGATTTATTCATTATTTTTAGAGTTGAATCTTTGAAAGGGATTGGGTGCATCCTCATGAAAACTGACAAGGTGATTTCTTATACATCACAATAGTTGAAGCTTCATGAGCAGAATTATCCTACGCATAACCTGGATCTTGTTGTGGTTGTTTTTAATACGATTATACAGAGGAACTATCCTTATGGAAAGAAATGTGATATATACACATACCACTAAAGTTTTAGGTATATTTTCACATAAAAGGAATTGAACAAAAGACATAGGTGATGGTTGGAACTTATTAAATACTATGATTGTTCAATTCATTATCATCATAGGAGACCAAACAAATTCATTGATTCATTAAGTAGGAAATACCCCGTTGTTCTAGAAATTATGAGTATTAAAGAAGATCCATTGATCAAAGATCTAGTAAAACTGGACATGGGAATTGTAAGGGACTGGACATCATCAACCCCATCCCAAATAATTTCTCAACCATCATTACTAGAAAAGATCAAGAAAAATGAAATAGATGACCCTTTTTTGAAAAAGAAGATAGAAGATGTCAAGAATGGGAAGTTATCTAAGTTCAATATTGATCAAGAAGGTGTAATGAAATTTTGTACAAGACTATGCATTCCATATATTATAGAAATAAAGAAGGAGCTGATGGATGAAGCTCATAACTTTACTTTCACTATACATACTGGAAGCAAGAAAATGAATAGAGACCTTCGTGATCATTATTGGTGGGATAACATGAAAATGGATATTTAGGACTACACTACATGGTGCATGGTGTGTCAACAAGTGAAGGCAGAGCAACAACTTCCTAAAGGGGTATTACAAACACTAACCATACCAGCATGGAAGTTGGAAAATATCACTATGGACTCTGTTACTGGTCTCCCGAAAACATTCAAAAAAAATAGTGTGACATGGGATATAGTGGATAGTCTAACCAAGACTTCCTATTTTATTTATATTTGAGAATAATTATCTCTTGATCAACTTGCCAAGATTTACATAAAGCAAGCAGTAAGGTTTCATGGAGTGACACTTTTTATCATACCTGATTGTGATCCAATGTTCACATGAAATTTATGGAGAATTATTCCACATTACTTGAGTACTGATTTGAATTTCAGTATGACCTATCACCCCAAAAATGATGGAAAATATGAAAGTACTATTCAAACACTTAAGGACACACTGAGAACATGCTCAATGGAATTTAAAGGTGGATGGGATCAAAATCTCCCATTAGTTGAGTTCTTATAGAATAAAAACTTCCATTCAAGTATTCAAATAGAACCCTATGAAGATCTATATGGGAATAAATGTATAACTCCTACTTTTTATGATGAAGCTAGTGAGAGAAATCTTCTTGGGTCCGATCTTGTGCAAGAGATGACAAAAAAGTTCATGCCATCCAAAAACACAAAAAGGCTGATTAGAGTCGGTAGAAGAGATATGATGACAACAATAAATGGGACTTAGAGTTTGATGTTGGAAACAAATTATTCCTTTGAATTTTACCTTGGAAGGGAGTCATGTGGTTTTTGAATAAAGGGAAGTTATCTCTAGGTATATTAGCCCTTATAAAATCCTTGATCGCATAGGAGCAGTGGCCTATCGACTTGCACTTATTATAAATATATATCATGTTCATGATGTATTCCATTTATCTATCTTGAGGAAGTACATACCTAACCCTTCACATGAATTGAATCATGAAGTGGTACAACTGGAACATGACCTCTCTTATGAGGAGCATCCCATGGAAATCTTGGACTGTATAGATAAGGTTCTATGCAACAAGACTACCCACCTCGTTAATGTGTTTTGGATGAACCGAAAATATGAAGAAGACACATGGGAACTAGAGGAAACAATAAGGCAGAAGTACCCAGAAATTTTCTCATCTGAGGTAATGAGATGAAATTTTGGGGATGAATTTTCTAAAGGGGGGAAGAATGCAATGACCCAAAATTTTTGAATGATAATTGTTTCCTGAAAATGTGTGTTATATTATATCTCTCTAATAATGAAGTGATTATATTTTGAAATGTGACCATTATGTTTAGACCATTATATAACCATTGTTCAATTATGACCATTGGTCAATTATGACCATTGGAGATAAAACTCTTAATAATAATTTTAATGTTATAATTAGTGTTATAAATAGAGATGATAATGGTTAATTAATGTAGAAAAGAGAAATGATAGCCTCAACCAGTATAGTCATGATGTATGAATCCCATTTGTTTGAGCTTGGGAAGGTGGTAGAATCAATGTTCTTCACTCTTGACCAATCCTAATTTTAGATTCAATATGTTAAGCTTGAACAAAATTACCTATGATATAAATTCATGTTAGTGGAAAATACCACTCAGGCGATGTTAGCCGAGTCACCCCATAAATAAATCACTATCGCACACCTTACCCTTAGTTCGTATGAAGGTGTTATAAGGGGTTATGTGTCTAGGACTTAGTTAATTATTTTATAATCCCTTTGTATAAATAATCTTTGCCCATAATTTCCATTTTGAGTTTAGTTTTTCTAAAAAATATGACGAATTTGACAAATTGATTTTTCAGACAAAAATTGTACTTTTCAGAAAAGATATATTTATTATAATAAACTAAGGTATTATTAAAAATGTTTATTTTAATTAAATATTATTATTAAAACATTTTTATTTAAATTTAAATTATAAAATAATTTTTTTTTCTAGTGTCAGAAATTTTACTATGCATTTTACTACACAGTTTCTATCTGTTATTATTTTTAATAAATAAGGATTTTTATATTCAAAAATTAAATTTCTCATAATTATAGAAATATTATGATAAAATAAATTTCATTTTTGAAATTATAATGTCAAAATTAGGTTAGGGTGATTTTGTGATAATTTTCTAAAATATTTTTTTTGAAGAATAGTAAAAATACATTTTTGAGTTTTTGGTGTGTTTAATGACATCATAATGATGTAATAAGTTATATAAATTAATAGTTGACTCTTTTGGATTATAATAACATATTATGTGTCCCGAGTGGACAATACCATGGCCAATCCCATGGTTTTTCAAATACCACTACCGAGGTGTCCAAGGAAATCAATAACAAATCCCTCACTTTCCCTATAAATTCATACCCATTTATCCATTGAATTTCATTCCAAATTCATCATACAAAAAGATATGACAGTTTTACATCCAAATTATTCTTCCCAATGTGTCCTCAAGCCACGAAGGTCCCAATATTTGAGTTTTAGGAGTTAGTCCTCAAGGTAATGGAAATATCAACCTCTCTTTTTCTTTCAAGTTCCCTTTTTTAGGTGGTATGTAATTTAAATTTTAATAATATGTTATTCATTCCATTTTATTCTATCATTTTTATGTATTAAAATTATTTTATTAATTTTATACCCTTTCCCCTCTTTTTTTTTCTAAAATCATGTTTCATACCTTTTATGGTGCCAAATTTTCTTCTCAAATTTTCTGTCTTTTTCTCAAGAAATTTTCTTATTTTATTTTGTGAATACCCAAATCGATTTATTTTCCATGGGTATTAACCTAGATTTAAAAATGATATATATTTATTCTGGTATTAACATACATGAAACCAATATTCCTTTTTAGGGGGTGAATAATTACATAAACATCTTATCTTTGAACACTTCTTTTTAAAACACCTTGATTTTTATATAAAACCCGTTTATTTTATTATACAAGGGTTATTTATGAAATTTTTTGTTATAATCTATGTGGATAAAATTAATTAATAAATACTAAGGGTGAAATCTGATAGTGCTCCAATTCATTAGGTAAATAATTTAATCTCAAGAGATGAAATGTTTTATGATACCTTGGTGACTAACCTTGGTAATTTTTATGTAACCTTAGTGATAAAAATTGGTGACATGCTTATGAATTTATAAAATAAATGTTTTACCTACATTTTCAAGTTATTATTCATGTTATTTTATTTATTATATTCCTCATGTTATCCTTTTCATTCCATGATGATATTCTTCATGTTCTTATTTAATTTCCTCAAGATCACATGTAAACTACTTCCCTTTCTTTCCCTTACTGGGCCTTATAATCACCCTTTCCTTTTATGTATGTATCTAGGTTATGAGATGAAATAAATTTACTTATGATGAAACTTGAAGAAAACTTTCAAGTGGAATAGAATAATGCTTTAAGTTTTCTTGTATTATGTACCATTTTTACAAGAAACTAAACTTTAAAAGATTATCTATTTTGTAAAATGTAATGAAAGTTATGTAATAAAATGGTAGGATGTTCTATTTTTCATGTAGAACGTGATAGTGGTCTTCATTGTGGAATATGAGATATGACATGAGGTGTTCTGAGCATTATAATTCTTTAGGAAATTCTTGATGATGGTAGTGATTAGGGAATGAAAATCAAAGTGATACTAGGGTCGGTACTCCCATATCGAACTAGGGTATGAGTTACCCATACTATTTTCATAAGTAGAGTAAGTAATCCCCCACATCAGGGAACAATTCCTCTATCTACAGAGTGGTACTCTCTCATCTTCGATCTCTGGTGGGGAGTGTGTACTCCACTATAGTTTTGGCTCTTGCGATTGTGGATCAAAACGATGAGGGTTGAGCACCTCTACACATATTCTTGTGATGTTTCATGTGATGATAGAAATTAGAGATGGACTTAATAGAGATGCTGATAGACTCATCAACTTTGTATGGGATGTGGATATAGAGACCCACCTTTTCTATAATCTAGATATTTTATGAGTATATATATTGGGTTTTTCCCTCTTTTTATGGGTTGAGTTGATATTTTTTGTATCTTTCTATTTCCCCAACGTGGTTTTTAGGGAAATATACTGGGTATGTATGTACTCACCTATGCATGATATTTTCCTACACGTATCATGTCTTATGTAGATGAAAAACAATTTGGTGGTGACATCAGTGGATCATAGAGATTCTTGGGTGCATTGACCATGTATGATGGCCATACATAGAGATAAAGAGTTGAGATATCTTAATTTTCCTTTTTTTTACAGTTGTTTTCAGGTTGGAAATTCATGTCTAGTTGGGTGTGTAATTTTCCATTTTCTCTTTGGTTTATACTTTGTTACTCTAATAAATTCCCTATAGGTTATTTAATGCATGATTTTACTCTAGATGTTAAATTATTTTATTTATATTCCTATGCGCATTAATATGTAGATGATTGTGTTCATGCATATAAGTACATTATGCAAAATCCTCCCATTTTACTTATTCCTTCTTGAAACGTTTCATCAACCTCTAGCTTAATGAAGGTTAGCTTGTGGTTGTTTCACCTAGCATTCCACGGGCCAGGAATGCCTTGCTGGGTTAGGTCATGGCAGATTGGTATTATAGTATCTCATTTCTTAGGATAGTTTTTAGAGTTGTTACATTTATGAGGATTGGTTCGGACTTAGGGAAATGGTATTAGAGTATCTTAAGTGTGGCTTTTAGGCCATAAAAATTAGTGTCAGTACGAGGACCAATGTATCTGTTCACTAAGAATTTGACTATATGCTTGTTGAATTGACATACTAAGACATTATTTGTTGGGAACAATGGTACATGAATCATATAGGATTGAGAACTTTGACTATCCTTCTTGATTCAGATCCTCGTATATATATTCCCTTATAACTGGGGAACACCTTGATCACTTTTAGGATTCCTAAATAAAGATATCCAGCCGGGTTAATATTATAGGATCATGATGATTATTTGATGAGTTCTTAGGAATTAGTTTAGGGGCCATATCATGATGTGTTTTTTTTGTTTGGGTAGGGAGTTTCACCCCCACATATTGATAAGTACATAGTACCAAAAATTTAGGCTGATGATGTGAGTATTATTAATGAACTATTTGAGTTCCAACATTAGAGGCCACTAAGGTTACATGGAATTCCAGATCCCTAGGTAGTGTAAGGTTGGCTTGAGTTGGTTATTTGAGTCTTTAGCATCTTTTGAATCCCAAATGACCATATGGTTGCACTAAAAAACACAATTTTCCATGGAGCAGTAGGGAACTAGTGGAGTCTGGTGATGCATACCCATGGTTAGATGATTCTCTCATGGTCAAATTTCGAAAAACTATTTCTTAATGAGTATTACCCCTAATTATTACACTCTATGAGTATTCAAGAGCTGCTTGAGATGGAACAGGTTGACATGATAGTTGTAGAGTACACTGGAAGGTTCATTGACTTACACATTATTCACTAGAGATGTTGTGAGATGTTTTTTTTGGAATAGAAGTTTGAGAAGTGTCACTACAAAGAAATTTGTTCCAACATAGACTCCTTGTGACATTAAAAAAATGATATTGTGTTAGATAAGGCTCTGGTGACTGTAATCTTCATAGAATAGGTATTCTAGGTGTTTGGAGATGATGGTGGGCATCATGAATCCGAGTCATTTGCAGTAGCTAGAAGGCATCATATGTCAAGGTCTCGATAGAGGAGGCATTATCATTCTTGGAGGCAGGAATGTGGATCTGTGACTCAAAGATCATATAGAGGATTCATCAAATTAGGTGAGTTCTGATTCTATGCTTGTGATATAAGGGTTCACATCGAACATGATTGATCGACTTGTCATGATGAGAAAGATAGGTAGATGGTGGATGGACCACCACAGAAGAGGCCTCTCCATGATCAGGGATATCCTAGGAATGGATAGGGTGGATCTTAAGGTGGTTGTGTAGATAGATGACTAGGTGGATCTCTATAGGGAGGAGCTACTAATGGAGGCCAATGCTATGCGCCACTTCCACCACCACCATTATGTGTCCCTCGCTAGGCTCAGAGAGCTGGTGGTCAAGGCCGTGTATTGATTCTAACTATGGAGGGATATGATTAGGCTACACATGATATGATTCAAGGTATTATATGTGTCTTATACTCTTTCCCCATTAACATTAGACATAGGAGTGACTCACTAATTCCCCAATTTATCCCTTATGCAAGATCTAGAGCTTTTGGTTGAGACTTCAACACAAAATATAAATCTAGAGGTTCTTAAAGGAAGCAATTATTCGATATAACATATATACTAGTAGTGAGAGATAACACTTAATGGATAGAGTTTCTCATGGGATATACTAGTCATCATGATGAAACATTATGAAGTCATCTTGGTAATGGACTAATATTCTATGGTTTGGGCCTAGATTAACTATCATCGTAGATGAGTTAGATTCCTTCAGTGAGATATAAAGAAATTATCCTTTGTGGGAAAGAGAAGTGTCTGGGTCTTATAGGAAGGAATATATAACCCATTACCCATCATATATAAAGTTTATCTCTTGGTGTAGTGGGCTCTTTAGGCATCTATATTCCTTCGATATTGGATTACTTTATAGATGACTTCCCCGAGGATGTTCTAGGATTACCTCCAAGGTGGGAGATGAACTTATACTTTTATTTTTACCCCAATAACACAATAATATATTCTACATCATATTGGATATAACCTACAAAGCTATGAGATATGAGCGTGTATTTGGAGGACCTTCTAGAGAAGGGTTTCATCAGACCCAGTTTCCCCCCGGGAAGCTCTTGTGTTGTCTATGAAAATGGTGGGAAATATTTTGATGCTTCTTAATGAATATCATCACCTGAACTAGATAATAACAAGTAATCCTTGTCTATGAGTGATGAAATTTTGACCATTTTATAGGCATGAGTTGGTTCTCTAGGATTGATCGTAGGTTTGGATACCATCAGTTGAGGTTTCTCAAAGAAGATATTCCAAATACGACATTCCAACGTCACTATATATAGTATAAGTTCCTAGTGAATCCTTTTAGTGTGATGAATTACCTCATAGTATCTATGTACCTTATGAATCATATATTCTATCCATAATTGTAATGATATGTGGTTGTCTTCATAGATGACATACTAATTTACTATGTGTCAGATGAGGAGCAAGAAAAGCACCAGAGGATGGTCCTAGACATACTCCAAGAGCACCGACTTTATGGTAATCTCTCAAAGTTCCATTTTTTATCTATGAGGTTCATTTTCTAGGGAATTTCATCTAGGAAAATGGTTTATCTATGTAATTAGTGAATATTGATGCAATTATTTCTTGGGGGCCATCCAAGAGCATGTCATAGGTACAAAGTTTTCATGGATTATGGGGTACTATAGGAGGTTTATGGTAGGATTATATAGGATTTCATCCCCTTTGAACACCCTAATGTGGAAAGAGTATCTATTTATCTAGACTGAGAAGTTTTATAGATCCTTTAAGGAAATGATGCTAAGGCTGATTGGTTCCCCTATGTTGAGACTACCAGAGGAGGGCATGGAGTACATAGTGCTTTGTGATGCCTCTACAGATGAGCTTGATTGTGTGTTGATGAAGAGGTATGAAGTGATCATATATGGGTCAAGAATGTTTATACCACATGAGAATAAATATGCGACTCATGACCTATATTTGGCAGCAATAGTCTTCACCTTAAATATTTGGAGGCACTATCTTTTCAGAGAATGCTTTGTTGTATACTAAAAACACCAGAGACTTAGTTATATCTTCACTCAAAGAGATATAAACCGAATAAAAAGGCATTGGTTAGAGTTCATTATGTAATAAGAGTTCGAGATATTCTATACTATGGGGAGGTGTATTGTGGTGGCAGATTCCCTTGGCAAGAAGTATTGTTCTCACTTTTTGGAGGATACGTCTAAGCAGTTGGCTTTTTTATAGCCAACCTTGATGGGGGAGTGGGATGTAGTTTTTATTTAGTTGATGGTAGTGAATTCTTAACTTCTTCAAAATGTGATGGAGTCATAGTTGGGAGACATAAACTCTGAGGTTATACATGATCATATATCCTCAAGAGGTGCACCTGATAGATTTTCTGAAGGAGGGGAGCACATTATCCTTTTCCTAGGATATATATCGGTTTTAATCACATTGAATGAGGTGTTAATGAGGGGTATTAACAATTACCCCTTATATTTAAATCCCAATGTATAAAATATGTACAAGGGCATTTAGTAGAAGTATTTGTGGGCAAGCATGAGGTGGTGTGTAGTTGAATTTATCTCTTATTGTCTCACATGTCAATGGGTGAAGGTTGAGCACCAGGTCTTAGTAGGTTTAAAAAAACCTCTTGAGATCACATAGTGGAAATTGGATGGAATATCCATGGAATTTGTGATGATGATTTTGAATAAAGTGAGAGGGAATGATTCAATATGGGTTATTATTGACTAACTCAAAAATTAAGCACACTTCCTTTCCATCAAGGAGTATAGTTTAATTGTGATTTTTGTGTAGTTTTATGTTTGGAAGATAGTCTGATTTTATGGGGTATCCTAGATGATTGTCTCTGAACATGATGTTAAATTCACATCACGGTTGTAGAGAGGCTTGTAGGAGGCCTTCTAGACTATTTTGAAGGTGAGTATATATTTTCACTTCCAAACAAATGGAAAAACTGAATAGACTATCTAGGTGTTAGTGGATATACTAAAGGCATGTGTGCTAGAATTCAGCCAGAGTTGGGGGGATCACTTGAAATTGATAGAGTTTTCTTATAAAATCATCTATCACTATACTATCAACATGTAAACTTTTGAGGCTCTATTTGGGAGATCCTACATGTCACCCTTATTCTGGACTATGAATGATGAGGTATCTCTTGTTAGACCATAGATGGTGTAGGTGATGTCGAAGAAGGTTTAGGTGATCCATGAGTATATGACGATCACCTACATTAGAAATAATTCTTATACAGATTTATTTCATAATCCCTTGAATTTTGACTTGTGAGGCCATGTTTCCTTGATAGTCTCCCCCTATGAGGATTTTGGAGGTTTAGTCAAGGAGGAAATCTGACCGCAAGGTTCATCGGACCATTCGAGATTCTATAGAGGGTTATCAAGGTTGGTTATCACCTAGAATTTACCCCATAGATCGATTCAGTACATGACGTCTTCCATGTATTGTAGCTGAGGAGATTTGTACATGAACCAATGCATGTTATTTTCTAGGGAGAACTAAACATTGAGGATAAAGACCCCTTACTGAAGTAACTAGTAGTGATTGATGATCGACTGGAGTGGAACCTATGATGATGGACCATTCCCTTGGTTCATGTGTTGTGGTTGGACAAGGGTATGCAAGAGAGATCCTGGGAGTGGGATATCCTTATGCAGACTCAGTGCCCCCACATTTTTGGTGTAGCTTATGCATTTTGGGGTGACAATCCTTGAATTAGGATAGAATGTAATGACTCTAGTTTTATTGAATTGTCCATTGAATATTTCTATGTATATATCTATATTTTCTTTAGAGTTGGTGCAATGTTTTAGTGTCTCAGTTATCTAAAATTAATATATTAAAAATATTAATATATTTTAATGGATTCTAATGCATCATTTAAGTTTAACTGGGTTTTATATTGTTTAGTACCTTCTATGGAAAATCTAAGACCACAATGGATTCCATAATGTGGGGATTACCCAAGATGTGACCTAATGTTGGTCTCTATTGGATGTTCTGAGGGTGGTGATCATTGGTGGGTGAATTTATTAAAATAAATAATTTTCTTTGTTTATTTTTATTAAATTACCTAAATATAAACCTCTATAAATTTCCTATTATGAAAAATTACTAGTGTTAGATGCAAAATGTTGGAAGGATTTGATAGGAGGAAAATGAGTGTTCTTTGTTGGTGGATTAGTATTAGACAACGACAAATGATCAGATCGAGGTGGATCAGGAGGAATTGAATGAAAAAAATCTTCTTCATCATGGGTGAGTGCATTTTTCATGAAATATCAATCATAAATCAATATAGGGATCATTATTTTTGGATTTACACACTTTTCAATTTCATAATCATCGATTTACATCTATCCACTTGTTTGATTTGTGATCTTTTGGTCTTTTCATGAGACTACTCCATAATTTAAATTGTTCAAATTAGATTATTATTTTTGTGCCTTTATATGACCCTTGGATATCTTGTTTATGTGATTTTTGGATAAGAAATATTATAAAATAAATAAATTAAATCATTATTGTGCATCTATCCGCATAATATTTTAAATTATTTATCATTTCCCCTTGGGGTCATTTTTTAATGTTTCTAGGGTGGGTTTGAGCATTATTGAACTCCCCCTGTGTTGTCCCCTAGCTAGGGAGACTAGGGTTTTGGGTAGATGAAAATGTGTCACACTATGTGGAGAAACCACACACCATGTTACCCTGTGTTAGAGGCTCAATATATACTTTGGGAGATGGGTATATACATGGACATACTCATGGGCATAACCAGGGAAAATATACAGAATCATGTACTCAAACATGGCCAAGATACTCGAACAGAACCATATACATGTGAAAGAGATATTGTACATGGGAACCAATGAAGGAGAACAAGAAGGGGATATGTGGATGAGACACACCATGTATAACTAGTACACTCCATGTAGTGTGACATGTATTCCCAATCCATGCCCACAGGAGAACACATCCTGTCAATGAGGTGGGGTTACATGCTGTGTGGACCCTATACACACCATGTATCCCCCCTAGAAACTTATTCCTATCAAATATACTTCTTTGGGACTCAAATTTTGGCCTTTGTGTAGCCTATCTTGAGTATTTTTTTACATATAATGTGATAGTGTCCTTAGTTGTGGGATATAAGATATGATGTGAGGTGATCTAAGCATAAAAATTCTTTAGGAAACATTTGATAATGGAAGTAATCCGAGAAGGATCATCAGAGTGATGCCAGGGTTGGTACTCCCCCTTCACACCTTAGAGTGGGTCCTGATACTCTTTACATAGGTATATTTAGTACTCACCCATAGTAGGGTGTGATTCATCTATCAATGGATTGGTACTCCCCTGTATTCAAGCTCTAGGGGGAACATGTCCTCCAAAGGAGTTGTGACTCTCTCAGTAATAGAGCTCAATGACAAGGAGTAAGACACTCCACATATATTCTTGTGAGTTTGTGCATGATACTAGGAATCCGAGATAGAATTATAGAGATTTATGAAGACTCATCGACTTTGGATGGGTTTTGGAAATGGAGATACCTTTCTTTATCGTTTGGGTTTCTTTATGAAAATATATATTGGGTTTTTATTTACCTCTTTATATAGGTTAATATGAACTCTATTATATCTTATGATTACTCCCTATGTGGTTTTTTTAGTGTCCTAATAGGTATGTATATACTCATCCCTTCATGGGATTTTACCACATGTTTTATGTCTTATATATATGACATGAAGTTCAATGGTGACATCAATAGAGTATAGTGTTTCTTGGGTGCGTTGACCATGTATGGTGGTTGGACTTATGGACCAAGAGCCAAAATATCTTTGTTTTACAATTTTTTAGTTATTTTTGGTTGGGACTTAATTTATATCCAGAATTGAAATTTTATATTTTTGAATTTGGTTTATACTATAGTACTATGATGTATTCCCTAGAGGTTCTTGCATGTATGATTTTACTATAGATGTTAGAATATTTTATTTATATTCCTACACAATTTGACATGGATATAGTTGTGTGTGTGTATATAGTTACATTAGGAAAATTACACCCATTGTAGTTATGTCTTCTAGGCACTTTTTTTCCAACCCCTAGATTATTAGAGTTAGGCTTGGGGTTTTTACACCAGGCCTTCTATTGGATAGGCGGGCCTTGGTGGGTTGGGTCATGGCATTTACATTGTCATGAGATTTCTTTTATTTTAATATTACTTTAAATTTTACCTTATATATTTTTAAAGAAAATTTTATTCTCTATATTTTGGGAATTTTCATGATACTAAAAGAAAATGATAATTTCCATGTTTTCATAAAAAAGTTTTAAATGTTATTTTAAAAGTATTTTCATCAATTTTAACACCCTTTATTGATTTCTATAATTTGCCATGGATGTAATATTGTGATACCATCAGCTTCTTTTCTTTGAATTTATTATGATTATGTTTAAAGAGTTTTTCAAGAAACCGGTTTCTTTTTCATTGGTAAATCAAGAATTGATAGTTTTGATGATATATAAACATCCATGTGTCTTTTTCCATGATATGTTACTTAGAAATTATTTATGAAAGCAGGATTGGGGAGTGAACTAAAATCCTTTAGGTAATTTGTATGATATGTGATGGGTGGGTCCGTTATAGCCCTCTAATACATTGAGTTATGAAACATAGTTAACTGGATAGAAGTTTCACCTAAGAGATGAAAAGGTTATGTAACTCCCAAGAGATGATTGAGTTTATTGATGCAAGTAACTCCAAAAAGATGATAAAGTTAACTAATGTAAGTTAATACTAATTGTTTTTGGAATTATCCTATTTAGGTTATTCCATGATGAATGTTTAATGTCCCAAGATACCTCCATAGTTTTTCAATGCTTTCTATGAGTTCTAATGTTTCCTTTGATCAAGGATTACTTTGATATAGCTCAAGATTATTGATACATATGGATATTATCTTATGTTAATGTTTTATGCCATGAATTATGACTTATGATCTATATTTTGATGGCTACAAATTTTCTTATGTTATACTCATTGTCTTCATACCCATATGATCATCTCATTCTACCAAAATATATTCAATTTTTAATGCTTATGTCTACCCTTACTGTGCGTTTGAGTTCAACCCTTTCTTACAATTTATTTTTCCCATGTTATAAAAAAATATTTTATGTCAGATATGTATAGAAGGGTTTAATGTAGAAGATGATGAATAATTAATGTGGAATAATAATGTTAGGTATAATGGAAAAAATGATCACTTAAATATATGGGTAATGTTATGTAAGAGTTTTTACTAATTCTATAAAAATCTAAAACTAAAAGTCTCTTGTGTATGTAAGTGGTCTAATATTTATTGATAATGGTACAAGTTTTAGATGACTAAAATTAAGTCATGATTATTGGTATCAAATCTATAAATTTAAAGATTATGTTCTTAGAATTAGTTTCGAGAGTGTATTTTCGGGACTATTATAAGTATTATATGGGAATATTATAAGTATTATATGGGAATATATAGTTGGTCTCAAATATATTATGTAAGGTATATGTTATTCCTACCAAATCTGAGAGTGTGGGTTTGAGGTACCATAGTGAGTTATCAAAGTGAATGGTTTTAATCTAGGGGGACAATGATTCCACTCTAAAGTTGTAATCAAGCAATGAACTTAGTGATTTTGGACATCGATGCATCATTGTTGTATGCTCCTTGGATTAGCCTAATATGGGTGAACCGGGTAAAAAATTTCTTATTTCCTATTTGACATTCTTTATTTATTCATATCTATTGTGATGAAGAGAGGCTTTCCTACTAATAGTGGAGGAATATCTTTGGTGAGGGCTGTTTGAAGAGATCGACATACCCTGATTCACCCCTCCCATGGTACTTACCTATATCAAGGTTTTAAAGTGGTATCAATGATAATGATTTGAGTTAGTTTAACTATATACTAAGTTGAATACATGACAATATTAAATCATAAATGGTTTTTTTATCTTTTATGGAAAAAACTTTTAAATCTAGAAGAATCAGATGAAAAATTATTTACGATCATTAGACATGGATACAAAAACCACTACAATTCATGGGATCTAAGTTAGTACGGATATTGTAGCATTATCATAAATATATCACAAATATTTATATATTGATTCCATTAGAATCAATGAATTAGGGGAATATTTTTCAAACACAATCAACGTGAATGTGATGAAGTGTAAACCCTCATACACAAAGTGGGACAAACCAATTAAAATATATCAAAGTGAATGAAAGGTATGAGAAGATAAATTGTTGGTTCTATGGAATAAGTATTAGGTATTGAGGATTTAATAAAATGAATCTTTTGATTTATTCTTTGATTGGGGGTTAAATGTTAATGTAGAGGATATGCATGGAATTATAGAATATATTGATGATGTGAAGATCAACAAGAATATCTTCAGAATATTACCACATCAATTTAACCATAAATTCTCTATTATTAAGGATAAATATCCAAAGGATTGTATATTGGATTTTATTCATAATAATATTTTTCCTTATGAGATGAGGAATGATGATAGTGAGGCTATTGAAAAATGAAATTCTAAGGAAGTTGTATTCAAGGTGATAAATAATCATAAAATGTAGAACTACCAGGAAGATGATGAGATTGATGAAGTTATGTCATTTTATTTCACCAATATGAAAAGGGGAAAAGAAACCATCTCATATAGTATAATCCAAGAAATGGGTTCTGAGCCTCTCCCCTATAACTAGTGGCCTGAGTTCCCCATGATCTGATCTCTAGCACTTAGTTCCTCTTGAAACTGATAAGGATAAAAAACTACCCTCTTCTTGATAAGACTAAGTCTTCTAGACCCAGTACTACCATAACCAAGCCTTTCAGGACTTTGATCTATATAGGGAGTTTTCCCTAGAAGATAGTATTAAATATTTAAGAATATGTAGCTATCCACGCGATTCTATATATAAATTTATCAAAATTACTGAACCCTTTTGGCATGATCCCGCTATGGACCCATCTAGACGAGCGATGCAACTCCAACCACAAGCTCACTAATAACCGAATATGCACAAGGAATAAAAAGGGAAACTTTTACTGACATTATTTCATTGTTGAATGGTTTTGAACCTTATAGAAAAGTTTCCCAATAAGTTTCAACATGATAATAAGGATGATGGAGTTTACATGAAGAAATATTTTATTAATGTGAATGGTAGGAGGGTACTAAGAAAATTTTTTTCAATAAAATGAACCTACATTCATAAGATCATAATAACCCAAAAGGGTCATAAGTGGAATAAATTGAGGACTATAAATATCTTAAAGAATATGTTCTCATGGATATTGTAGAAAATTCATAGACAAGGGAAGACAATTATGATAAAAAATTATAAGTAAAAGGGAGAGTTGATCTCAAAGTAGAATTAGTGGTTTTAATTGATGATATAGATGTTTGGAGATCTAATAAAAAATATAATAGAGTTTTTCATGATTGAAAAATATAAAGGTAATAGAAAGAAGAAGAAAATTTTGAGTTTAAGGGAGGAATTTATGAGAAAAAGTATGAAAAGTTAGAAAACTTAATGAAGTTTGTTGAGTAAAAACTAAAGATCAAAAAGTAGACTCATATTATTTATGATTTGGACAACACAATGAAAGATCAAGTTAGGCATATAAAATTGTTTTAGGGATAATTAATCAATCTTTGGTGAATGATATAAGATCAATAGAGACTCTCTATTCTTGGTATTTCATCAATAAATTAGACCGATTGTATTGTAGAGAAGGAAAATGAGAAGTATGGAGTTCTATCAGAATGGTTAGAGATATCTCCAAAAAAAGTTATATCAAAATGTAAAATTTGGTATAGGTCATGATCACAAGAAAAATATAATGATGGTTGATTCCATGTTGTAAGAAACCACTTTAGAAAGGTTAATTTGTGCGTGGATCAGAATCAAAGCACTAAAAGAGATAAAAAAACTAATAGTGCTACATAAAAAACATGTAAGAATACACCAAAAATCATGTGTTATTACTTTTTAAAGATATGACTTTATAAAAATGTGTGTTTCGTAGAAAATAGGTACAATATGGTATATGATTAATAAAGAAACTAATAAAAGTTTAACATTCCAGGTATTCTTTTAATGTGTACTGTTTTGGTTTTGGGGGAGGTGGTCATATAACTAGGTATTTCGCATTAAAAGGATAGAGTAATGTTACCTTAAAGACCTAAAGTGATCATATATAGAAGATCAAGTAATAATTAAGTAGGATGAAAATAAAAAATCAATATTTGACTTTTTAAGAAGATGTTTTCCCATCATATTCATAAGAAGATCATGTTTACAAATATTCACTGTATGTGAAGAAAAAGACATGGATTAAAAATAAAAGATTTGAAAAGGAATTGTTTATCGATATTTATTTGAGAGAATTAGATCATGTTTTTTATGGATTCTTGATAGTGGATGTACATTATAAATTATGGAAAAAATAATTTCATTATAGAAATTACACATGAAAAAGAAGGTGATGTAAAATTTGGAAAAGATAAAGGATTGGATAATTTTGGATTAGGAAAATAAAAAATTAAGGGAAAATAAATAATATGTGAGGATGTATTGGTTGTTTAAGGTCTTGATAAAAAATTTGTAAATGAAATTAAACTATTTAACTCATAATATGTAGTGAGTTTCCCTAAGAATAATTTTATCACCAACATAAAGGATATTACAGTTGTGATGAAAGGGAAGAGAAAAAGGAGAATATCTACCTCATCGGTAGAGAATTAGATATTTACTTTCTGTCTAAGGATGAAGAAAATATATTGTGGTAAAAATTTCTTGGTTACTTGATCCAACAATCCTTGGAATACCTGGTGAAGAATGATAAAGCTAGTGATATCACTAAACATTAATGTGATCAAATGTACATGTGTAATATTTGTTAAGAATGGAATATTATTTTTAAAAAATACAAGTTGAAATAAAACATTATGAAAGAAATAATTTTTTTCAATGAGTTATTTATGATTGATTCCCATTAAAAAAATTTATTTTTGACTAAGATACATCATAAATATCCCATCATGGAAAGTTGCATCATAATTATTTTTTTTGATGAACTATCATAATTAATCTAATGGCCATACTATTTGTGATAGATTTTGAAGTCCACCATAAATAATTTCTGTCCAAATTATTTTTGATGTATTATAAAGTCTATTAAAATTAATTTGATGACCATATTATTTATGATAGAAATAGTTATCTATTAAAAAATATTATTTGGATGGATTATAAAGTCCGTCTTAAATAATTTATTTACAACTTATTCATGATAAATTATAAGTTCCATTGAAAATAACTCTATATAAATATAAAAATATAAAATTCCTTAAAAAATAAAACTATAATAAAATATTCATTATAAAAATAAACACATATAATTCAAAAATGTTCATAAAAAGGAACATAATAATAATTTCTATGAGGGGGTAGGTTATTATCTCTATCACATGGATAGAACTTCATCAATAAATCACATGTAAGTCGTCATATATACTCCATCATTTTCTAATGTTTCTTCTCTTACTATTAACATTTCTACTCTTCATCTCTGGGAAATCTCTATATAGTCTCTTCTTAAGTTCATAGCCTCACCTCATAGTTTACAGTAGAAAAGGACGATGATCCCACATGATCTCCCTTTGAGCTAAATGATGAAATAGGTTTAGTACTATAGTAACTAGTCAGTGTCGATCATTAACTAATACAAATCAATTGACTTGTGTCAATACCATTAATAATCACCCGTATCCAACCTTCATCATTAAAACATGAATTGTAGAAGGCCTCATCATACCCACAATCTATCTCGACCTAACTCTCCCACATTAGAAACATATATTTCATATATGTCTCATAAAAATGTATAAATTGAAATTAAAAAGATAAAAAATTATTATTCTTATCTAAAGAACTAAAAAATAAATACTAACCATAATATGCCACTTTATATTACCAAGAATTTTCCTAATTTTAGTATCAGTGTAAATCCTCTTGTACACATCAAATTCTATAATATATAGATCAAACAAAAACTTCATAAATTCATCATATAAATTTATTAATATATATATATTATTAAATAATATTACTTAACAACTTTCAATGATGTATAATAAAAGTATGACTCCTAGATATGTATGTGACATCTGTCTCCCCTAATTATATCGACTAATTAATGATCTCTTCCTAAAAGTATCCCTTAAATAGTAAGTCGAAAATACCTCCCAAGACTCAGTTTTGATGTAATTAGGTCAATGAAACACATAAGAGTCATTAAATACATTCACATATACTCTCTCTATATCTCTCCTCCAAAGGTTATGTAAAAATTGATGAAAACGTTCATGCATGAAACCTCCCATGCCTCTTAAATGGAGGGTCTCATGCTATAAACAATGGGAGACCATAAACCCTGTAAATATTTAATATTATAGTAAATTATACATTACATAAATTTAAAATTAATATATTATCTATTTACATACCATCTGGTGATCAAACATTCAATGATACAAGTTATTAGGAACAAAATCCCATGACACCCATAGAATAGAGAAATAGTTCTTTAGAATATAACTCACTTGACCAATGAATAGATGTAAAAAATTGAAATAAGAATAAATGTAACAAAATTAATAAATAAATTAAATTACCTAAAATTTTAATAAAATTAATATTTAAACTTACATATTCTAATAATGATCAAAATAAAGATATGGATTATTCTCAATAATAGGATTTAGAATCATTAATCACATAAGGCCTCAATGTCTTCTAGTAGTTGGTTCCATGTTATCACCCTCGACTGAAAAAATAGGAGGCCCATCACTAGGTAGCTCCTCCTTCTTCAATATATACATTATCTCATATAAATTTCTCCTGAGACATCAAAAACATATAATTATTTTTATAAAAAATTCTTCATTCTATATAAAAATATAAAAAAACTAAAAAATGTAATTTTTTTGAAAGAAACCAAGATCAAATAATGTTTCCAATAACTAGTTATTAATATAAATTTAAAATATAAAAAACTAATAAATATTTATTAAATAAAAATAATATATATTGATTATGACTATAACTAAAATGTATTACATCATTCATTATCTTCGTCTTCATTTTCATCAGTGTTAATGTATTCATATTTGTCCTTAGAATTATAAATTTCTATACATGATTCAATTTAATAACCCTTTATTATTTCAAATTCATTGGTTACATCATTGAAATTATCAAAATCAACAGAATTTAAATGCAAGGTCTCATAATTGGTAACCATATCTCTTTGAGTAAAAAATATACTTGATGATGTTTCTTGAATTTTTTTAATATTTTACACTTCTATAAAACTAATTTTATTTTCCATAAACTAATTTCAATGAGATTTAATTTTTATTACACCCTATAATCCATTTAAATATCTTGAAGCAACATTGTAATTTTCATAATAAATTCAATGTGGTTGATGACACAACATATATGGTTCATTTTATACAAAATGATTTTTATATTTAATTTAAATGACTCAATGTCAGGGTTGAACACAAATATTTCAATCATTATCAAACCAATAACATTTAAAAATGGTTATGTATTTCTATCCTAGACAACATAACTCAATTATTTCATCTAGAGGTCAATAAATATCAACTTCACATTCTTTGTGATGAGTTAATTTTAAACAAACATCACTATTCATTTATTTTTTTGACACACCATATTTTCATGTACGAAATCAAAATCCATTAAACATATATGAATTATAATATTTTACCAATTTTTATGGTGTTTTATTGATTAAAAATAATTGAATATATATTTTACTTTCATGTTGCGATACTTGGAAAAATAAAAAATAATTAATAATAGATAAAATGAATAATTTAATCCATATGACCGACTATAAAAAATTTAACTATGACACTCATCAGATCACTAGTATGTTTAATTTTGAGTTTTATTTAACTTTATTGTTTTTAATTGGAGTTCATGGGTTCTAGGGTTCAAAAAATGTAGTTTTTAGAAAGATATACCAAGGCACATAGTTAGTGCACAGTTTTTCAGACCACATGGATAACTGTGTGTTACTACGAAAAAATTCCCATATAAAATCAGTTTTTTATCTGGAAGTGGATTAAACCACCGCTATATGGTCCTGTGATGGATTTAGAAATTTGCTTCTAAAATCGGTGTTGAAAATCAACACGCAACGATTCCTTAAATTTAGCGGTGGTTTTTTGAAAGTTTCATAGAACATGTATTTTACGACAAGTTTTTATGTTTTAGCGATGGTTTTTTCTTTAAAAAAGTAATTATAATTTAGTAGCAGTTAAAACCACCCCTAAATTCCGAACCTTTTACAAAAAAACTACCACTAATATGGATAAAACCACCAATAATCCATATTATTTCATATCTATCGGCGGTTTTAACTGACACCCTTAAAAATACCATAATATAGTAGTGGTTTAAACCGCTGAAAAAAACTATATCTAGAAGCGGTTTAAACCACCACTATATCATGAATGAAAAAAAGATATAGGTTCTACAGCCTTAGAACCTATTATCGGAAAAAAACATCACATAGACTATTATATCATACAGGAAAACACATTCATTATCCAAACAGTTCCCTTATATTAACCCATCATCACAATACTTCTTTTCCACATCATCATTCAACATACCATCCACTAGAACATATTTCGACAAGATATCCATTCCACCTCACTAATGACATCTACTGCACAATATCATATAAAAATTATACTAAATATATCAATAATGATATAATAATAATTCATTTCACATAGCTTTACCTTATAATAATAAATGAACAACCCAAATAACTAAACACGTAGTTTAAGGGAAACATATCATTAACAAGGTATTCCAATACATAATTCTTGGTTGAAAAGAATTTTTGGAAATGTATTTTATGTATATGGAAATAATGATCTTATAACATGATTTTCAATTACCACAACATCAAGGAATCATATTAGAAAACTATTCATAATAATCTAGTGAAATTAATACATTTAATTTCTAATATGATATTTTGAGTTTATAGGTTTGTTAATTAATACACATTAATCATAAATTATAAATAAAAATAAGTAATATTATATAAATAAAATAAATTATCATATTATGTCATGAATTATTAATAAAATAAGTTTAATCTAACATAAATAAATTAGTTAGAATGTATCAATAATTATCAAAAAAATATTATAATAAATAAAACACTAGAAATTTATTTGTTACCAAAATAAACACACTAAAAAAAAATTAAATTTTATCATAAATATAATCCTATGATAATGACGAATGAATATTTATTAAAATTTTACAATGAAAGTAATTCATTTTTATCTAAAAATGCTCAGTTGGCTGTCATAGTCTATGCATTGAATAATAGAGGCCCACCTAATAAATCTTTCATGGCTAGTAAATCACTATGAGAAACAAGTGGGAAATAGTAGAATATAGTAGTCAGATCAACCAATATGTAAAATAGAGATAAAAAAATAGAAATCATATATGATCATAATGAAATTTCAATCTTCATATCCAGTTGAAACATAAAAAATAGACACATGGTTATACAACACATACATACGATGCCTGTTGTCCCGATCCCATCTAAAATATAAGAAAAAGATAAAAAATACCCACATTGGATGTACTGATACAAGAAAAAACCCTATCCATTAATCATTTCCCAATGAGGAACTATGCTTGTCACCCTCTCCATCTCCATCTCTACTTACTCCTACCGACACCTGTAAAACAATTATATTGTTTATATTTAAACAATGTTGTACTGTTTACTCTCTTTTTTTATAATAGTTTGTTGGGAGAAGGTCTCTGCCTGTCTCTTGAACCTTTTGGCTATATTTATATTTAAACTTAAAATCAATAAAAGTGTTTGAAATAAATGATTTTGAAGTTGTGTGATTTACCTTATCACCACCAGTCATCAATTTAATCCCCATTTTCCTACCAAATACCTCATATGATAATGGTCCCAAACCTATCCCATGCACTCGAATAGGATTCTCCTTCCCATGGACTTTACCAACCCGGTCAGCCTAGGAGACTGAGTTGGAACATGTGAGATTAAAATTCCATAGTTCTTTAAATTTTACCTATAGATAAAATATCAGTCATATTAGAAGAAATATATATTAACATAGTTAAAAATAATAATAAGTTATTATAATGAAAAATGAATTCATACCCCAACTTCTTTGGCAGACTCATTAACAAAACTTCCATCATATTTTTTTGAACATTCAACCACACTTCTATTTGGGATGCTTAGTGGAATCAACTCTATGACTGAATTAACCAAATATAAATCAACATTTTAATATATTAAACAGATAAAATTGTCTAATAAATATTTAAACTAATTAAAATATTACCAGATTTGATCGGCTTATAGAAAAACTATTTGACTCCACAGTGTGAGTATAACGCTTCCCCCTTGGCATTCCTATCTTTTAATCAAGTAAAATTAAGTTCAAAACATATATTTAAAAAAATTCATGTAGAAAAAAATAGAAATGATAACAGATGCACAATATTAGTAAAAAAAATATACATAACAAGGATAATGAATGATTGCCCAAATTACATAAGTGGTTGATAAATGAATGGATAACTGCACATACAATTATTTTATTCCTCAATCATTTCAGTTTCCTACTCCATTATTTCTTCATCTACTTTGTCCACTCTTATAAGAATAATATTTTCAATATCATGATGAAAAAATATGTCCGCTTCTTACTATATATGGGATTCAATTTTAGAGGTCAAATCTTCCACTTCATCACCCATATCATACAAATCTCTTTGTTTTATGTGTGAAACTACACTCCACCCTTCATCCATGACATATTTCACATAATATACCACTTTCTATTATGATGATAATATATAAGGATCATGTAGTTCATGGTCACCAACATCCATCAAGTGAGAAAAGTTCACAGAAGTAAATTTCAATGAATCTCTTTTAACACCCATGATAATATTCACCCGATTGCATTTGAATAAACAGCTGAAAAATTCTCATGATAGTTTAATTCAATAATATCAGTAAACCTTATATAGTATTCCACTTCAAAAAATGTAAATATGACACTATTTTGTGTTTTCAAACCCTCTTCTTGATCGACTATATGAAATCTAAATCCATTCACATTGTAAGCGTCGAACTTTGAAGCTTGTTTTAGAGGAACTCCAGAAAGAAAATTCGACTATTTTGACAACTTTGACTGAGTATCAGTATTCATGATTTGAAAATAGTAATATACATTTATATATTTACAAAATATATGTTTCAACTTAATATTTGTATTGATTGCAATATTTATGAACTTACACATCATTCAAAACATTCTAAACACTCTTTATTAATAGCTTTTTTAAATCATTCTCATTTCGTATTCATCCTCTCATTATTATATTTGTTTGTATTCTAAACTCTTCAATAAATGGATCTGCAATTTCACTATTTAGCAGTACATATCTATGTGCCTGTAATAATTCCATTTATGTCAATGTAATATTTTAGATCCTCCCAACTGATCATCCAATAGTAGTAAAATATTTTGATTTCCCATGTATTTTAGATTGATTCGATGTGTCGTCAACATGTACAACTCAATTGAATATTTTCTCAATGTCATTCAAGTATCTAGAACAAAAGTTAATACACTCTACCAAATAGCCTTCAGAAATAGAACCTTTAGGTTGAGCTTTATTTTTCAAAGAAGACTTTGAATGCCCAATATATATGAGAAATAAATTAAAAAAACATAATTATGTAATTAATTAAGTTACAATAATTATTTAATTAAATTAAAAACATATATATAAAGTACCACACAATTGGATACATCTATTGATAATATACGAGACTTCCAAATTTAGCTTCCTAAACTAAATGCACAGTTAAATGCATCATAAAAGTAAAAAACAATAGAGGAAAGATCATATCCATTGCACAAAGTGCCAATATAAACTACTCATTAAGGTTGTGAAGATGAAATAGATTTATATTTATCTCACATAATTGTCTAAAATATGTGTATAATTGGAGTACAATAATAGTAAGCTTTTTAGGTAACAATGTACTCAATGCCAATGAAAGTAACTACTATAACAAAATATGTGAATTGTGGCTTTTAAATCCATGTAACCTACAATTCTTTAAGTAAACACACCTTGGGTTATTACTTGGATACCCATTAGATACCTTAACATGTTTTAAAATTATAAAGAATATATATTTATCCCTATTTTTTATTTCAAAAATTTCCAGAGCATACATTCAATTCTCATCTTTCTAGAGATCACACTTTATGTTCATTGCTTGTAAGTCTTTCTTAGAATTGAGACGATACTTCAAATTTTGATGCTCATTAAGTAATGTGAAGATAAAATTTTCACAAAAATTCGTCTCAATAAGCATCTCATCAAGAGTATTCTGTAATAAAATAAATTCCCAATATGGAATTTTGATGAATATACGTTTTTTCTTCCATTTTTGCGTTCTGATTTCACTTAATGATACACATCAAACTTGTTTTCCACTATCATTAAAATGACGCACCTTACCAAATTCTGTTTCAATATTTCCATTTTGTACCAATATTTCAAAACCTATGAACAACTTTGAAGGTGATCTATAATCAATTAAACCATTGAATTTTGACTTGTTCAACCGAAATTTATGAGATGCAACGAGAAATCTTCAATGACACAAGAAGCACCATTTTTTACTGTGAGGTATCCATTCAGGCTCAAAATCAAAGTTACAAAAGAACAGTACAAACATATGTAAGTGTTCCAACTAGATAAATTCTGATGTCTGTAGAAGTCACTAATGATCCACTTTAGAGCAGATTTCATTTTGAACATTTTTCTAGAAGACATATTACATGTCTCAAAACCGTTGTTCCATAACTCATGTAATTCTTCAATTAAAGGCTAAAATTATACATCAATATCATTTCCAAGTTCTTTTATAGGAATTATCATAAAAATGATAAAAAAAATTATACACATCCACGAAGGTAGATTGTAAGAGATCAAAACAAACTTCCAAATGTTATAACTTGTACTCAATGTCTCACATTGGATGAATACATCGATAGCCAATACCAATAAAACATTCCAAGGATCATATGGAAAATATAGTTGTAATGAATAAAATGTATTCAAAAATTTTGAGACTCTTAGATATCGAATTAACCCATCATTTATTATCTACAAAATGCCACTTCAATTGTTCGGCGGTTTTCGATGACATGACTAATCTTTGCAATCAAGGCTTTAAAAAAATGTAATGAAAAAACTTTTTAGGTTTTTTTTTCTTCTTCTTTATGGTAGTATGTTGATTCAGACTTCCAACATCACCCATAGACTTCAATCTAGAAGAAAAACATTTTTTTCAATCCTTTATGCTGGAATTGTCTATCTAATAAAGCATAAAATTATTGGGACATGCATGTATTTTTGTATAATTCAGACCAATCTTGTTAACAACTTTTTTCATATCATAAAAAGACCCAGGGATATTTGATTTAGAAAATTAATCCCGTATTAATTCCCATATCATGGACATCACTTTATTTGTAATTCAACATAGGCATTTGAAATGGTAAAAATTTAGCATAAAATAATGTTTTGAATATTTCAAACAACCACTATAAAATTATTGATTTCCATAATCAAATAAACCATGAAACATATCTGTCATATCAGTGAAGTATTCTCTTACATTAGTCTCCACATAATTAAGAGGAGGATCCAATGATATGTTATAATCTTGATCTGGTAGTCCTATAGTCTCAAAAACATCACTTGTCATGTTGCTATTTTTAGAACCCTAAACTTGTGGTTATGATATGTTTTGATGTTGATGTTGGGGTCTTGCAATGCCAAATGCATCATTTATAAGGTTTTTCATTTCAGTTCCCATTGTCTATGAATTCAGGAGCTCATTCTGTGGATTTACATCAATGATCAACCTTTCTATAACATTTGATTCTTCATGCCAAATCCAACACAAATAATGAGTAGAGAATTGCTTAAATATCAAGTTTTTATAAACTTCATCTCTCCTCAATCATATTCTAAATATACATTTCAGATATGGAAATATTATTCTCCCATCAAGAGATCAATTAGAAATTGAAAAATATAAAAACTCTTCCATACCCTTAGCTTACTGAGGTGTGTTCCTCTGTAATGTGATCTAACTTTTATCCATATATATCACAATGTGCCTACAAATTATGAAAAAATTAAAACACATAACTATTACTAAATTGGAAAATAGATTCATATATACTAGATGCAAAAATATGAATATGTTAAATAACAATAAACTATCTTTTAAATGTAAATATAACCGTCCATGAAATAACAATTACAAAAAATTATGAAAAATAATAAAACTATTTGGACTATTAAAATATTTTTATGAAGAAACTGGTGTAGAGTAGTAAACCTCGACCCTTCATTAATTGATACAGAACAAGGAAATATAGAGAAAATATAAATTCCTCAAAAAATTAGTATAATGAATCCATGAAGTTTTAAATGTCTTTTTTATTCTTTATCCATTTTTTCCATAGCTTTTATTTATATAAAAATACAAATGGATAAAATTATTTAAAAATCCATTGAATATTCTACACATGGTTGTTTCCTAATTCTTTACAATACATTTTAAACCCGAAAATTATAAATTAAAATAGAAACATATTAATATTGAAATTATCACGATCAAATTCAAAAATACTCAACGTATTTCAATCATATTATCGTTTTCCAATGACATAGGTTTTCTACCATTCAAACCAATGAGATATGATACTACTTAAATATAATAGAAAAATTTTATACCTATATAGCCCACATAAGGGGAAAATAATTTTTTCATATGATACATAAGGGTAACTCATATTTTTTTATAATTTCTATAAAGTCAACCTTTAAAATATACAGTTCACATAAAAATAAGATGCATTTACACATTCTATATATAGGTAAATTATAATTCTATGTAAGGGTAATAACAAATCATAATAATTTCATAAGGTTAACTATTATAGTTGTGTAATGGTAATATTTTACTTAAAATGTTTATGTAAAGGTAACTAGAAAATATTTATAAAGGAACTCATAAGTTACATAAGGGTAATAATAATTTTCTAAAGCACGCGTAAAGGAAGACCATAAATTCCATACACTATTTAAAGGTATATAGTTCACCACACAAGGGTAACTTAAATTTTTCCATGTCTCTTAAGGGTAGCTTAGCACTTGCATAGAGGTAAGAAACACTTGTGTAGAGGTAAGAAACACCTGTGCAATGGTAAGAATCACTTGGTTAAAGGTAACAAAAACTTGTGTAAATGTATGTAGAGATTACTTAAGGGTAAAACCAAGAATACAAAGCATGCGTAAGGGTATAAAGGTAAATATGTAAAGGTAACACACAAACTACAAATTCCATTTAAAGGTAAGAAAAATAGTTACATAAGGAATATAAAAATACAATACAAACAAGAAAGATTCCATAATGAAGAAATCATGGGATATTATATAATATAGCACTGGATAAAACTCCACTAAATCACTAAGTAGACATATAATACAATATACAAAAGAAATATTCCATAATGAAGAAATCAGAGGAAATGATATAAAATTAGACTAGATAAAAACTCTTCTAAGTCACTAAGTAACCATATAATTGAATGTGTCCTGGGATCTAACCTGGGAATACTAATGTGATAAGCAGTTAATCATATATGGGCATAACCACCTGAACTATATATCTATCAGCTTATGCTACATATATAACTGAAAACCTAGTTTCTCATATAAGTTTCATAATGAAAACCCCCACCTATACCTTGTCCTTATAATGTCTGGTTTGAAACTAGTATTATGTGAACCAACTAAAGAAATAATTTTGGTCGTCCAATTAGTACCTGGTTTCCCATGACCAATACTGGAACTGAGGCATAGTTAAAATGAGAAACGTTTAACACATGAGGAATAAAAATAACTACACTCAACCCTAAAACCCAATGATGTAGTGCCCCATACATACATAACATACAATCTAGGCATAATTATCCAATTCTCATGCATGGGGAGAAACAGTCATCACATATTTATCACAAACCCACACAAGTGGTAAATGAGAATAGGGAAATCTAGGGTTTCCTTCCACATACACCATTTCAAACCAATGTTCTAAATAGTACTTTGACACCAACACATGTCTTGGAATGATTTTGTTTTCATTTTTCATAAAATAATTACCAAACACAATATAGAAAATGATGAAAAACACCAAATCATTTTAAAAATTTCAATGTCACCCTTACACAAGCGTTCTCTTCTTTGAAAAAACAAATCATAGCCAATGAACTTTATTTCCCTAAAAAATAACATGAACACAACTTGAAACGTTTTAATAGGTCCAAAAAAATAAAAAATTTATTTTAAAATGTTTTAAAGCTACACTTCAACAAGGTTCTTTCCATTTTAAAGTGAAAACAAGGAAAAAGGTACAAATACATCCATCAAACCATTTTAAACATGCCAACAAGACATTTTAGAAGTTTTAAACCATGTACACATTTAAAATAAAAATTTTAAAAACATTAAAACAAACTTTTTTAAAACATTTACAAGTCAACACCCCAATTACAAATCAAATTTTATTTAAAATATTTTTTTCACACATTAAAAATCATAATCGGATCAAAACCCATTTCAAAAAATGATAACCATTTCAAATGAAAATAAGATATTTCATAAGAATATTAGTATAATAAAACATTCTATATAAAAAATTAAAACATGGTATTCATGTGAAAACCCATTTATACCAACCTCAAAACACCAAGAAATATTTTCAAAAAACCATTGGTATATATAAAATATTTTTAATTTCATAAAAATGAAATTTAGAAAGTAAACACATGCTTATAATTCTAAAATGATACATATATTATATAATATAGAGTTATGTTAGATCTTCATTATTATATTTATTATATTGTATTTTATAAACTTATATTATACAAGATATAGTTGTGTAAGATATTCATTATTCTATTTATAATACTAATAGTGTTTTTTATTTCATTCAGTATCAGGTATCATCTCCCTTTCAAAATATCTCTATTAAAAATCCTAATATATCACAAAGGGACACATTCTTTTCTATAGATTTTAATTTAAGGTTTAAATTAAAACATACAACTTATTTCAATTTATTTATAACTACCCCTACTTTATTTTGAACCATTGGATCATAATAGACAATAATATTAACCATAAGGGTAAATTGAGATCTAAATAGTTACACATCAGCTATACATGTTCAAACTATTAAGAAACAACATATTTGATTTTAAAACCATGCATCATATTATGATTTAGTGGATAAATAAGTTAAATATAACTACTTAAACTTTTGGGGAGTTTAATAATCATTATGGTATGGAGATATACATATTTTTATCACCTATTAAAACTCTCCTCTAAATATTAATAGTGCAACAAAACTATTGTGTTTGGGAAACTCTTGTCTGAATGGACTACAGTGTGAACATCCTTACATAGAAAAGAGGTCCTCAATTTTCCAGAGACATCAAATATATAATTTGATCCTATTTTAAATGTGAAATGAATATGGGGGCATAGACCACATCAATTTGTAGGAGTCTATATTTTCAAAAAAATCCTTTATAGAATTGATATATCTTCCATGATGTATCTATCACAAATAATCTAGTACTAACAAATACCACATCATTGAATTACAACATGATATTTTTCCTAAGGGAGAAAAAAACTCCATTACCCATATAAATGACTCAAAAATCATATGAGTGTAGTGAAATTTTATTTTTACTCCTATCCATCATCGTTAAGGACCCTTACCCCGATGAGGGTCTGACCATCAACGATGGAAGATGAGTGTCGAGATTGGAGGTGCGGGATGAGATTGGAAGTGAGGGATGAGATTACCGACGATGAGGGTTAGACCGATGGTGATGGGAGGTGATGGACGGCGAGTGTCAGGATCGACGGAGAGGGACAAGATCTGCAGAGATGGATGTGATCGACTACGATGAGGGTTCATAGGGATTTGGGGGGTCAGGGCTGAAGCGTTGAGGGTTAATGGGAGAAGTCTTGAATTTTGTTAAAAAATAAAAAGATTAATGGTGGATTTTAATAATCCACCACTAAGTTATCTTAAAAAAATTAGTGGCGGTTTCATAAACCACCGGTAAAAAACCACCGCTAATGAAAGACTTTTGTGTAGTGCGTGGGTGATATTGTTGGTAAATGTTGGTTTTTTCATATTTTTTCAAAATATATAACACCCAATGGTAACCATGTATCTTGAATTTGGGAGAGTTTTTATCCCCACATAGTTGTTTCAAAGTTTACCTAACCATGCAGTCAAACTGTGAAGCCTATCTAGGTAACCTAAAAACTGGATTTTTACCATTTTACCCTTATGGTATTTTAAGGATTTTAGACCTCATTTTCATTCTATATCATGTAAAACCACATATACTTGGTGGTAGATATTCTCCTCTACTTTTGTGGTGTATTTCTTCTTGGATTTAAAGTGGGTTGGCTTGAGATAAGTCAATTTCTTGAGCTCTCTTCCTCCTTTCCCCCTCTCCAAGCTTATTCTTCCATTTCCATGGAAGTGTGTAACCTTGGGAGGGTTGTTGGATGAATATAGATTGTGTAATGGGGTAAATGGTTTTTTATTATGTATTATGTGTGGGAGCACTTGATATTCCTCTTCTGGGTGGTTATCATCGAATGCGATGAGGTCAATACTGAATCTGAGTCAGGTGTCTCTATTTAAGGGAATTTCCCATTTATTAACATTAAATTATGTATAACATTTTGTTTATGTTTGTTTAATTTCTAGGTAAATGATTTCTGGTTGATTTTTATCCTGTTTTTTATGTGTGTTATGAATTGGTTTGACAATTTTGTGGTTTAAAGTAGCTTTTCCAAATTGGGGTGGAATGTGAGCACCCTAATTGTTTTATGAAATGGATCAAAAAGTTTTATGGATTTAAATGTGATTTTAAAATGGTTTTAGAAGTTTTTTTCCTTGTGTGATGATGTTTTATAAAATTTTCATGTTTAGTCATAAAATTTTCATGCTAACTAGATTTTTATTACATGGAAATCGATTGTAATTATGTTGTCACAAAGTAGCAAATGGGTAAATCGGGGTGTGTGTGAGGGGTTGTATGAGGGACCGTAAGACCCTTCAGGGAGGAATACCATGAGAGATTTAATTTTGGTTTCCAAGGGAATGTGATTTAATTTGGATAGGAAGATTGTGAGATCTTCCATTTGGTCGCTGAGTGAATGTGAGAGCTCTTGGAGTTGGGCTTGGGGAAGACAAAGAGAGCTTATACTTTCTTAGCAAGTAAGAATAGTTTTTTTGGAATCAATCACATTAGAACCTTATTTTTAGGGACCTATATAAACTTACTCATGCCAGATTGGTTTGTATTAATTTATTCATTTTATTAGTTTTATGCTTGATATGATGATTTGAGATTCCCATTTTCATTTATATGGTTATATGATGATTATTTTATGATTTAACTTATTTTATTTGGTATATTGAGCATGTTTTTCATCGTATGTTTAATAGATCCATGTCGAGTAAAGTTTTATTAAAACAATTTTCACATAAAAAGGAAAACCAAATGGGTTTCAAAGGTTTATTTGAAAATGGTATGTTTTCAATGTTGTTTAGTTTCTGAATAGTGTTTTAAACTAGTTTATTTGTTTTCATGGGTAAAATCCTTAACTAGATTCATGATGTTATAATAATGGGATTTGTGCCCCACATCCTACATATTCCTTTTAGTGAATATAGATATCATTTTTCAGGTAATAGGTAAAGGAAAGGAAACCATGTACCTAGGTGGATATACTTGATCATCGTATTTTATTTTTTGTTAGAGGAGATAGGGTCTAATTGGGTTGGATCGATGGGAATCCATTTTGAGAGTTATGTACCTATTGGGATGTGAATTTTGGTACAGATAGGATTTATAATATTATTATGTATATATGAGAGATGGATTGAGATACCATGTGTATGATTTTCTGAGGAATGACTTGTATAGGATGTTTAGTTTGGTTTATGGTATCTGCTTACCTTATATTGATTTTCTCTAGGTGTTTGATTATTCTTGTTGAATATGATTATGTTGGAATGGAAATCCCATTTCATGGATGGTTCATGTCAGTTTACCATGGGTGAAACTATTACCAAGATATTATTGGTTATTCCCGGTGCTTATCACCTACCTGTGGAGATTAGGAATCTGCTTTAAGACATATGACATGCTAGTTAAGGTGATGGGTTGGGTCAACCTAGTTTGGTTCATTACAAAATGGAATTAGATAAGGTTGTTACTTTGGAGTTAGTGGAAGATTGAAGTGAGTAATTTTAGGGATTGGGAGGTAAGAATGGGTAGTTTCTATCTATATATTCTTTTTGTTGAATCTTGAGTTTCCATGGGTGGTCCAAGATTGTTTTTATGCCTTAAGCGTGGTTATGGAAAGTTTTGATGATATTTTGAGGTATTTCATAGTCAGTTGTGAGTTCCAAGGGTATCTCAAGGGTTGTTTTGAGTTTTAGGGTGAAACATATAGGTTTGGAGGAGGGGAACAATTAGTAGTAACTATGAACATCCCATGTGGCCTTTTCTACAAACCTTTAGTGACACCCACATGGTTGGTTTATAATTTTCCTAATTTTGAAGCCAAACTATGAAAAGTGGTAAATTATTGATTATTTTTCATCCTTTTTTGTGTGAAGATGATTTTAATTATAGTGTTTCTTTTTGTTACCCATGATAGGGGTCATTTTTTTTTATTTTTATGTGTTTTGAGGTTGAATTGTTCTTGATGAAGCTGGTGTTTTGTATCTTATAGAAAATGACTCCAATAAGAACCATGTCCAAGTTTATATAGGGTGTTGATGTGAATGCCCTATAGGTGAACCATCATCTTAATTTAGTTTTTGTGGATTCAATTATCCATATGATCCAATCCTTGGGTCAAATGGGTGGTCGAGAGATGACTTGAAATGTGGACCATGCTCTGGAGTTTATAAGGAAAAAACCCTCCAGTGTTTTAGTGTGACTGGGGACCCAATGAGCCTGAGGAGTGGTTGGATTGTATCAAGTGGATATTTGAGTTCTTGAATACCCCTGAGACCTATAAAGTGGGATTTTCAAGTATGTTCTTAAACTACTAGGTATAAAGTGGTGGGAGTCGATAGTTCTTTCAAGGAGGCATGGGGATCTCACATGGACCACTTTCAAGGTGGATTTTAATTGACCGTTCGACCTAGAAAAATTGATGGTGCTTATGGACCAAGAGTTATTAAAGTTATAGAAATGGAATAATTCAATGATGGTGTATTCTACCCATTTTACCGAGTTGGTGCAAGTTTCTCTGGATCTCCTCATGGATGATTACCTCACAGCTTGGCATTTTGAAATGAGATTTAGGCCATAGATCATATCTATGATTATTCTCATTTTCCTACTTATTCAGAATTGGTTAATATATAATCTATGGTAAAGGGATATTTTATTGGTAAGATAAGTCTCAATGGTGTTATTTTGGTGGGAGAAACATAGAAAACTTAGTTAGGATAGATGGGGAAGTAGGACGAGTCTTAGAGGGGTAGGGGAAAGAGTTTCCATAAGTTATCAAGTTAAGATCTCATTTATTCTTCAGGGTGTATGTGTAACACCCCATGCTTCCACGCTATGTTTCCCTTTGAATAATGAAATAGATTAAATTGTACGCAACTTCAAGATTCTAACATACCATGACCAATCAAACTAGCCGTTATGAATATCAATACACACTTTTTGAAATTTTATAAATTTTATTTTTCAAAATGGAATTAATTTTTGAAATCAGAATATAAAAATTATCCTAGGGTGAATTTTTGGTACTTTTCTGAAAACATTCAATTTTTGATGAATAGTAAAAAATACTAAATTTTAATTAAAAACAACCTTTTTAATCGAAATAATTTATAGTGTTAAATTATATATTTTAATTATCTTAAAGTATCATTAGATTATATTTTTATAATTTAATATAATTTATGTTATTGTATTAATTTGACATTTAAACTGGACATAAACAAGTGTCAATCTATTAATAGTTATTATTTCTTAAAAACACGCTTTTTGTTTTGGCAATGAGAAATAATATTAAATTAATTTATTCCACTTATATGTTTTGAATTTTGAAAAATTTATTCCATATTTTGAATCAGGAGGTCCAAATTGTGTAAAAAGGTAACTTTTATTTTTAGACATTATGAATAATTACTTCGGTAAATATTTTATTTACTATGGTTAAAGGGTAAATCCAGTAAATAAGGGTAAAAAATAATATTATAATAATATTAAATTACCCTAACATGTGTTATATTCCTATTGGTTGATAAATTTATGACCATGGTCATCCTTGGGTCAATTTTGGGACCCCATGGAGCCACTTTATAGTGATAATGACACTTTATATTAATTAATTTAAAGACAAAATGACATAAACATATATCTTTTAGTAAAGAAATTTTTACATGGGGTTATATAAGTTATATTTTTGACTATAAATACTCATTAAAATTTTAAAAATATTTCCTACATAATTTTATTTTATTTATAATTTTTAGACATTAAATAATTAAATTTATTTATGTCATAATGACGATGAAGTAATTACCTTATTAATGAAAGAATCAAATAAATGGTATTATAAATATTAAAATAAATATAATTTCAAAGTTTTTATGAAATCCAAAAATTTTATAGGTGAATATAAAATGTTAGGGTTGATTCAATGTATTTGGTTTGAAGTAATCAAGTTGTTATGACTTTCACAAAAACAAAATACTAAATAGAGTCAAAATTGACATAAATGAGTTTTTAAAACAAATATTATATTATTAAATTATATAATAGTACTAAAAATCTAATGTTCTTCAAAATAACTTATATAATGATAGGTATATCATTAATGAACCACTTGAGGTTATATTGTCATTTTATAGTATGTTTATTGACCAATTATTATAATAATACAAGAATACATGGTAAAAGTTAAACTATTTAATTAAGAGTTAAGTCTAAAAGATATGGTTAATATGGTGACCCAACCCTATATAAAACCTATTGGTTGAGAGGTTTTAGACCCCTAACCACCTTATCCTCTAAATAAATCATTTTGGAGCCATTGTAAACCGAAAATGATTTTATTATAAAATAATATTTAAATCTTTTCCTAAGGTGCCCCTCACCCCTCATATAAAAGGGAACTTCCCCTTCTCTCAAAATCACACCTCCAAATCCATTTTGATCTGCCAAAACCTAAACAAATATCCTAAAAATTTCCATCACTTCAACCTAGAGTCCTTAGTTTTATCATAAATCCATCCTAAGGAGACCTTTTGTTCAAATGAAAAGGAAGAACCTGTAGAAGAGGTAAATATTTCATCACCTCTTTCAAGTTCTTTTTCTTCTTCTTCCACATCCAATTTCTTTGTTTTTTCCATTCTAAAATAATAAATCCAGTATCTTCTATATGATATGATGTTATTATAAAAATGGTACAACTATATTCATTATTCTATCCATCATATGAATGACAAAGTCAACTTACGTGAGTACGTACGACTTACCGCCTCCACGTCATGGTGTAGTTGTTATTCAATACATTATTCTTTGTATGGGTATAATAATGATGTATAATTGATGTAAATAATACATATAACATGATAATGATTATATATATATGATATACCATCTATTTACATATGATTTTAATATCAAAAGAATGATATTGTCGCTCGTGTGTACGTACGGATTACCGTCTCCACGAATGCGATGTGATTCATTTCCCAATCATAACCATTCAAGAATAATTTTCATTTGATGATTTAAAATAATTTTTAATAACTTAATATCATTATGGATAAAAATTAAATACATCCTATCCATAACAAACATGGCTTATGTCATAAAACATATAAAGGAAAATGAATCAATTAACACTCAAAATGACGATAATACTAAAATATTATTAACAATGAAATATTAGAAGATCATATATGATATCATATTTATGTATATGGTTCTTGTATAATTTAATAACAATTATTTAACTATTATGCATGAGTTTAATGTACCCTCGACCAAGGAAAAGTACAAGTTAAGGGTTAATTTTACAATCTCTTTATTATCTGAGGTTGTTTTTATGTGAGTATCTACTAGGAAATATTTATTATCCATGTCCATGTTTCATAAAAGAGTTTTCAAAGGTATTATTTTTAAGTGTCTCTTTTACTAAAACATAATTTTAAATGTTTTAAAGATTTATTATTCTAAATCTTTCTCATTAATATCCATGTTTCCAAAATGGTTTTAAGGATTTATTTATGCGAACCTGAATGTTTTTAAAATGTTAATTCCATTTAAAAATTTCAAAGTGGTATGGGAAACATTGATTAAAAAATATATTTAAATGTATTCCTTTCTAAATTTTGTGACTTTTTAACGTTTTCATGAAAAATGTATATTTATCTCAAAGAGTTTTACAAATCATTTTCATCTTTGTCAGCATCCTTTGATAGATTTTAAACTTATTTGAAGTTGATTTCTTATGAATCAAATATTTCATATTGTATTGAAGGTTTTGTGATATATTTGACTGTGGATGTGTTATTTTTATAAAATTCATGGTTTAGGGTTAAAGTATTGACATTTCATATTCTAGATTTAATATGAATGTTTATGTTATGATTCAGAATTTTCATATGAGGATTGTATTGGACTTAGTAAGTGATGAGTGGAGCCTAATATAGATCCTCGATGAATCGGTAGGTATCATGAGACAATTAGATGTATAATTGGTTGAGGCCTTTCTCAATTTTATATATGATTTTAGCCGAGGCCTAAATCATTTTTAGACATCTTAGCCGAGGCCTTAACAATATGTTTCAGAATTTCCAAATTTATACATTCCCTTATTATGAAAATAATAATGATGGTTCATGTGGTTATTCGACTAGTATAATACCCATGAATATGTTTTATTATGGCATTATTTACTCAGCTCATATTCCATCCATAATGTGTTCATGTTTATTATTTTTAAAGGCATGTATTTTCAATTATTCACCATGCCTAATGTTTATGATATCTTCCACTGTACTTATTACTCTTACTGAGTGTTTGAGATCACCCGTTTCTTATGTTTCATTTTCCCAGGATATGAAGAAGTTAGTTATGATTGACTTACAGGAATAATCTAGGAGGATTGGATGTTTCTAATGGAATAAATTAGTGTTTTATTTCTTCAAAATTTGTAATGTAGAACTTATGTATGTTTCTTGTTTCCAATAATACTAAAATGTTTGGTATTTCAGGATATGATTCCATGTATCATGCCAATTCTTTGTAAAAAAGCACCGACTCTGGATAACTAGGATCAGGGCATTACAGTTTGTATTATAGGAAGTATAGTACAAACCTTGGAAACTAGATTTAGAAAGACTCTGATTAGAGAACATTACCCTATGACAGACTTTGAGGATTAGTATAGAAGAACTTCTTAAAATTTTGGTAATGTAGAGATTTTGTGTATTTTCGGAGAAATAAATCTCTATCTGGATATGATCAGGTAGAGGTGGATCTGGAACAGATGTACCTAAGAGAGAAATCTCTAATAAGGAGTTTCAGGATTGACCCGGGGTATTCTGTTTCTTGACAACAGGCCTTGCTGCACTCTCGATTACAATAATCCCAGGGTATATGCTTAAGATTATTCACATTTTCATTACAAACCATTATGAAGGATTTATGATTATATTCCTCCTAAAATATTTTTTTTATGATTATGGATTATATCTATAAATTGTTCAATTTACGTTAATTGTTTTACAAGTTTGGAATTATGTATTGCGATTCAAAAACTAATCTAGTGTATGACATTTTTTAGAAATAGCGCCTCGTGGACGGAATGAAAACTATATCAACACATGTAATCTATATAGGGATTGACCTCTAACTCAAGATAATTATAGTGGAGCTGGTGATGAAATTGGTGTTGATTATCTTATCACCATACCGGGACAAATCACTCCGGTTATGAATAATAACCTTACCCATATGGAGCACCCTGATCCACAACATGGAGGATAAATGTTAGAACACTTCATGAGGAAACAACCACCAACATTAAATGTGAGTAAAAATTCATTAGTAGCTGAGCAATGAATAAGTTCCTCAGAGAAATTATTTCATGCTTTGGTGAGTAGAAAAAGGGAAAATGTTGTCATTACAGTTTATCACATCACTAGAGATTCAAATCAATGGTGGTAATTAATTCAAAACACAAAGAAGGATGAATAAGTATCAAGTATGGAATGCAAGGAGTTTAAAGAGATTTTCTTAGAAAAATTCATTCCTCATGACCATCGAGTGGATATGGAAAGGTGATTTCTGAGTCTAAGAGAAAAGGAGGATGAGAATTTCACAAAGTAAGAAGCTAACTTTACAAGGTTAGAAAGGCATGCTATAGATTATATACATAACCCAAGAAGTAATATTGACCATTTATTTGATGGGTTGAAACCATTTCTCCATCAATCATTAGTCTCTCAATCCTTCTCATCATATGAATATATTGCCTCATGTGATATCAAGACAGAAAAGGAAATCTCTAAGTCTTATGACTTTAAATAAAAGAAATAGAAGAAAAGATCCTTTAAACACTTTTGGAAAGGAAATAATGAAACATGGAAGAAGGGAAGAGTTGAATTTCCAGCATGTGATAATTGTGGAATGAAGCAACCTGGTTCCTATCTAAAAGGAAAAGGAGTATGCTACAAATGTGGACAAAAAGAACATCTTGCTGGTGATTGTAAGGGGAAAAAGAAGATACCAATGTTCAATGCTACAATTTTAGGGAGATGGGAAATTATGCAAATGAATGTCCTAAGAGTCATGGAAACTTACCTTATAAAAGGGAAAGGGATCAAGGCCAAGCCTATGTGATCACTACTACTGAGGTTGAAGCTCCAAAAGATGTGGTGGCATGACTGACTGAATGGCCCGAAGGCTGAAATTTTTATTGATTTTAGATAAACCCCCTTTTAAGGGTAAAGTGGGAGAAAACAAACACTTAAAAGATATCAATACATTAACAAAATAAAGAATCAAGGGGGTTACAACCCAGAGAAAAACAACAAGGCAATGATTCAACCCAGCATCAACATCATTAAGGCACGCCTCCACCAAAGCATAGCTGCTCAGCAAGCAGTCCCGTGCAAGAGTGCACAAGAACGATACCGATGGGTGCTCTATACCCTCTAAATCTTCCAAATCCAAAAAGTCATGCTCGGTGAAGACGACCAGCTCTAACCTCATATGAAGAAAAATCTTGAAGAAATTTTGGGTTCCCAAAGAGATCATCCAATTCATCTCTAGTAACTTGACCAAAGAGCAACCAATAACAAACAATTCACAAGCATCCAAGAAAATTTGATATTTCAAGTTTAGCCAATGCTTTATTTTATTCTAGATCATTTCATTGTTTCATATCTACCCAGTTTTTTAAGAAAATTTGATATTTCAAATTTGATTTATCAAGGGAGTTGTTAGTTAAAACTCATAGGGGAAGTATCATTGCAACAAATTTTTTTGAATCAGTCCCCATTAAGGCATATAAAATATATTTATCTGCTGATCTCATTATCATACCCATGATTGAATTTGATTTAATCCTCGGTATGGATTTGATTTCAGACCATGATGGAGAGATTTATTGTAAGAAGAAGGAGGTTACAATTCTTGATGATGATAAAAAGTACCCTATCTTTAGAGTAGAAATGTCACCATATGATTCTTATCTAGATTCACCCCCAGTAGCTCTAATAAATTCAATTATTGGGGAATAAGAGAATGAAATAACTGTGGGTGAGGAAAGGAATGTTCAAATAGAGGATGTACCTATTGTGAAAGAATATGTTGATGTGTTTCCCGGGGATTTACCCAAACATCATTCAGAATGAGAAATTGAGTTTTCCATTGATTTAATTCCTTGTTCAAGGCCCATATCGAAGACTCATTATAGAATGGCCACTGTGGAATTAGTGTAACTAAAGAAACAAATAGATTAATTGAGTAATAAAGGATTTATTTGACCAAGTGTTTGTCCATGGGGAGCCCCTTTCATTTTTGTTAAGAAGAAAGACATAACTATGAGGTTGTGCATTGGATTGAGGGAGATCAATGATATATCAATAAAAAACAAGTATCCCCTACCTCACATTGATGATTTATTCGAAAAATTTCATGGAGCTCAATATTTTTCAAAGATTGACCTTCGATCTGAATATCATCAGTTGTGTGTGAAGAAGGAAGACATTCCAAAAACAACATTTTGAACCATGTACAAGTATTAAGAGTTTAGAGTAATGCCTTTTGGATTGACTAATTAACCCTCTGTCTTCATGGATTTAATGAATAGAGTTTTCAAGGAATATCTTAGTGGTTTTGTAGTGGTATTTATTGATGATATCTTGGTATACTCAAAAATCTAAAAAGATCATGAAAATAAATTGTGCACTATTCTGAAAACCCTTAGAAGAAATGAATTATATTATAATTTTAGTAAGTGTGAATTTTGGCTTCAAGAGATTTCTTTTATTGTGTATATTGTCTCTAATGATGGAATCTCTATTGATCCTTCAAAGACCAAGGCAATCCATGAATGGCCAACACCGATGAGTATAACTGAGGTATGAAATTTTATTGGTTTATCAGGTAATTATCGACATTTTATCTAGAATTTTTCCCGATTGGCTAACCTATTAACCAATATCACATGTAAAGGGGTTAAATTTTTTCGGACAAAAGAATGTGAAGAATTTTTTGAAGAACTGAAGATAAGATTAGTCAACACTCCTATCGTGACTCTACCATCAGAGAACGATGAGTTTGTTATTTATAGTGATGATTCAATGAAAGGAATTGGTTGTGTCCTTATGTAGAATGATAGAGTTATTTTATATGCATCATGATAGCTAAAAATTCATGATAAAAACTATCCCACTCATGATCTTGAATTTTTAGTTGGAATCTTTGCTCTGAAGATATGGAGATATTATCTCTATGGTGAAAAATATGAGATTTATACTGATCACAAGAGTTTGAAGTATATTTTCTCAAAAAAAATAACTCAACATGAGGAAAATGAGATGGCTTGAACTACTCAAAAATTATGATTTCACTATACACTACCACTAGGGGAAGGAAAATAAGGTGGAAAATGCTTTGAGTAGAAAGGATAATGGAGTTTTGAACAAGATGAGAGTTTAAAGGGATCCTATTTTTATCGATCTAGTAAAGATAGATATGAGAATAACCATGGAAGGTAAAACATCAATAATTTTTCAAATGGATACCAAACCATATTTACTAGAAAGGATAAAATATTCTCAAACTAATGATGAGGAGTTTCAAATGAAGATTAAACCTATAAATGATGGAAATTGAGTGACTTCATATATATAGATAGAATTTTGAAATTTGGGAAGAGACTTTGTGTTCCTGATATACCTAATCTAAATAAGGAATTATTGGATGATTATCATAGCTCCAATTTCTCTATACACCTTGGGAGCACCAAGATGTATAGAGATTTGAAGGAAAATTTTTGGTGGGACAACATGAAGAGGGAGATTGCTGATTTTGTGTCAAGATATATGGTTTTTCAACAAGTGAAAGCTGGAAGGCAATATCCTGGAAGAGTCATGAAACCTCTTCCTATACCTTAGTTGAAATGGGATAATATTATGATGTACTTTGTCATGGGGATACCAGAGAATCCTAGAATGAATGATGCAATATGGGTAATTGTTGATCTTCTTACCAAGTCAGCCCATTTTCTTGCTATAAGAGAAGATTTACCACTTGAATGTCTATAAAGACTATATATTAATGAGGTTGTAATAATTTATGGAGTACCCCTATTGATTTTTTCTGATCGTGATCCCCATTTTACATCACGATTCTGGAAGAGTCTTCAGAAATCCTTGGATACTGAAATTCATTTGAGCACTGCCAATACCACCCTCAAACTGATGAACAATCAGAATGGACTATTCAAACCTTAGAAGACATGTTGATATCTTGATCACTTGACTTTCAAGGTATGTGAGATTAATATTTACCTCTGGTAGAATATTCCTATAATAATATTTTCCATTAAAGTATTCAAATGACACTATATGAAGTGTTATATAGAAAGAGATGTCGCACACCAACTTGCTAGGATGTTGTTGGTGAAAGAAAACTCATAGGCCCAAAACTTATTGAGGAAAGGATGGAAAAGGTGAAGGTAATCCAAACCCACATCAAACAGCTCAAAGTAGGCAGAGGAGATACATCGATAAATGAAAGAAGGATTTGGAATTTCAAGTAATAGATCATGTTTTCTTGAAGGTATCTCCATGGAAGGGAGTTAAACGATTTGGTAAGAAGGGTAAATTAAGACCCAAGTACATCAGACCTTTCAAAATTCTAGAACTAATTGGGGTTGTAGCCTACTGTTTGGAAATTCCACCAAGTCTCTCTAAAGTTCATGATGTGTTATACGTATCACTGTTGAGAAAATACATGCATGACCCAACACATGTACTCACCTATGAGAAAATTGAACAGGAGACTGATCTATCTTATTTTCAAGTTCTTGTAAAAATTCTTGATACTAGAGAACAAGTGTTGAGAGACCAGATGACTCATCTGGTAATAGTTCTTTGGAGAAACCATAAGATGGAAGAGGCAATGTGGGAACCTGAGGAACTTATGAAGAAGAACCACATGAATCTTTTTGTGTGGTAGTATTCTAGAAATTTTGATGATGAAATTATTTGAAGTAGGGAAGAATGTAACACCCCAAGCTACCTTGGTACATTTCCCTTTGAATAATGAAATAGCTTGCATTGTACACAACTTCAAGATTCTAACACACCAAAACCAATCAAACTCGCTATTATGAATAGTATTACCCACTTTTTGAAATTTTATAAATTTTATTTTTCAAAATGCTCTTCATTTTTGAATTCAGAATATAAAAATTTGCTTAAGATGATTTTTGGTACTTTTCTGAAAACTTTAAATATTTTATGAACAGTGAAAAATACTAAATTTTAATTAAATTTTTTTTAATCAAAATAATTTATAGTGTTAAATTATACATTTGAGTGGTTTTAAAGTATAATTTGATTATATTTTTATCATTTAATATAATTTAGGTCATTTTATGAAATTTCACATTTAAATTGGGCATAAAGAAGTGTCAATATTTTAATTGTTATTATTTCTTAAAAACACGCTTTTTTGTTTTGACAAAGAGAATTAATTTTAAATTAATTTTTCCCACTTCTATGTTTTGAATTTGGAAAAATAGATTCCATATTTGGATTCTAGAGGTCCATATTTTTTAAATAGGTAACGTTTATTCTTATACATTATGAATAATTACTTCGGTAAATATTTTATTTACCATGGTTAAAGAGTAAATTCTCTAAATAATTGTAAAAAATAATATTAAATTACCCTAACATGTGTCCTATTACTATTGGTTGATACATTTCCGACCATGGGAATCTTTGGGTCGATTTTGGGACCCCATGAATCCACTTGAGAGTGATAATGACACTTTATATTAATTAATTTATAGTAAAGACAAAAATGGCATAAACATATATCTTTTAGTAATTTTTATTTACATGGGGGTTATATAAGTTATATTCTAGACTATAAATACTCATTAGAAATATAAACAGATTTCCTACATAATTCTATTTTATTTATAATTTTTAATCAAGAAATAATTAAATTTATTTATGACACAATGATGATGCAACAATTACCTTATTAATGAAAGAATAAAATAAATGGCATTATAAATATTAAAATAAATATAATTTTAATGTTTTTTGGACATACACAATTTTTCTAGGTGAATATGAAATTTTAGGGTTGATTTAATGTATTTTTTTAGAAGTAATCAATTTTTGATGACTTTCACAAAAACCAAATACTAAATAGTATCAAAATTGACATAGATCAGTTTTTAAAACAAATATTATATTATTAAATTATATAATAGTCCTAAAAATAAAAGGTTCTGAAAAAGAACTTATATAATTATAGTTATATAATTAATTAACCACTTGAGTTTCTCTTTGCATTTTATTGTAAGCTTATTGACCAATTATTATAATAATACAATAACACATGGTAAAAGTTAAACTATTTAACGAAGAGTTAAATCTAAAAGATAAGGTTAATATGGTGACCCAAACCTACCTAAAACATATTTGTTGAGAGGTTTTAGACATATAACCACCTTATACTATAATTAAATCATTTTGGATCCATTATAAACAGAAAATAATTTTATTATAGAATAATATTTCAATATTTTCATAAGGTTCCCCTCACCTCTCTTATAAAATGGAACTTCCCCTTCTCTCAAAATTACACCTCCAAAGCCATTTGGATCGCCCAAAACCTACCCAAATAACCTCAAAATTTCCCTCACTTAAACCTAGAGACCTTAGTTAGATCATAATGTCTACCTATGTATCCCTTTTGATCAAATCAAAAGGAAGAACCTGAAGAAGAGGTGAATATTTCACCACCCCTTTCAAGTTCTTTTTCTTCTTCCACTTCCTCTTTCTTTGTTGTTTCCATTCTAAAATAATAACTTCAGTATATTCTATATACTGTTATTTTATTATAAAAATGGTACAACCATATTCATTATTCTATCCATCATATGAATGAAAAAGTCACCATACGTACGTACGTACGACTTACCATCTCCACATCGTGGTGTGATTATTATTCAGTACATTATTTTTTTGGATGAGTATAATAATGATGTATAATTACTGTAAATAATAAATATAACATGTTAATTATTCTTTATATATGATATAACATCTATTTACATACGATTTTAATATCAAAATAATGATATTGTCACTCGTGCGTACGTACAGATTACCGTCTCCATGAACGCGATGAGATTAATTTCCCCATCATAACCATTAAAGAATAATTTTCATTAGATGATTTAAAATAATGTTTAAAAAATTAATATAAATCTGTATAATAATCAAATACATCCTATCCATAACAAACACGACTTATGTAATAAAACATATAAAGGAGAACAAATCAGTTAACACCCGAAACGACGATAATACTAAAATATTATTAATAAAGCAATATTAGAAGATCATATATGATATAATATTTATGTATATAGTTCTTGTATAATTTTATAACAATGATTTAACTATTATACAGGAGGTTAACGTACCCTTGACCAAGGAAAAGTACAAGGTAATGGTTAATTTTACAATCTCTTTATTATCCGAGGTTGTTTTTACGTGAGTATCTACTAGGAAATATTTATTATCCATGTCCATGTTTCATAAAAAAGTTTTAAAATGTATTATTTTTAGTGTGTCTTTTACTAAATCATCATTTTAAATGTTTTAAATATTTATTCTTATAAAAATTTCTCATTAATGTCCATGTTTTCAAAATGGTTTTAAGGATTTATTTATATGAAACTGAATGTTTTAAAATGTTAATTCCTTTCAAAAGTTTCAAATTTGTATGGGACACTTTGATTCAAAAATATATTTAAATTTCTTCCTTTCTAAATTGTGTGAATTTTTAATGTTTTCAGGAAAACGGGATATTTCTCCCAAAGAGTTTTACAAATCATTTTCATCTATGTCAACATACTTTGATGGATTTTAAACTTGTTTGAATTTGATTTATTATGATACAAATATTCCATATTGTATTGAAGGTTTTGTGATATATTTGACTGTGGATCTGTTATTTTTATACCATTCATTATTTAGGGTTTAATTATAAACATTTCATATGCTAGTTTTAATAAGAATGTTTATGTTATGTTTCAACCTTTTCATATGAGGAATGTATTTGAATTAGTAAGTGACGGGTGGAGCCCTCTATAGCTCCTCGATGAATTGTTAGGTCTCATGATACAATTAGTCATGGAATTGTCCAAGGCCTTTCCCAATTTTATATATGGTTTTGCCTAAGGCCTAAATAATTTTTAGACGTCTTGGATGGGGCCTTGACAAGATGTTTCAGAATGTACGGTATTATACATTCCCTCATTATGAAAATAATAATGATGGTTCATGTGGTTATTCGACTAGTATATTACCCATGAATTTGTTTTATTATGGAAATATTTACTCATCTCATTTTCCAGCCATAAAGTGTTCATGTTTATTATTTGTAAAGGCATGTGTTTTTAATTATTCATCATGCCTAATATTTATGTTATATTCCTCTATACATCTTAATCTTATTGAGCATTTGAGCTCACCCCTTTCTTATGTTTAATTTTTCCAAGGATATGAAGAAGTTATTTATGAGTGACTTCAAGGAATAATCTAGGAGGATTGGATGTTTCTAATGTAATAAATTAGTGTTTTATTTCTTCTCAAGTTGTAATGTTGAACTTATGTTTGTATCTTATTTCCAATAATACTATACTATTCGGTCTTTTGGGACATGATTCCTTGTATCATGATGATGCTATGTAATAAAGTACCGACTCTGGGTAACTAGGGTCAGGGTGTTATAGTATGAACATTATTTATTATTTTTATGGGAAGGATAGAAACTAGGAATCATTTATCAAAACCTATGAGGGAGTTCCACTAATTTTGATTTATGGGTCACCTCCAGTGCTACCATCAGTTAGATTCATGGGGGGGCAGCATGGGATCAACTTTTTCAAATGGATCTCAGGTGAAGTCAGACTCTTCCAAGGGTGGAGGATCCCAACCTTGGGGTAAGGTAGATTCTCATTTGAGAAATAAGACTTAGGGTATATCTAAGTTAGAGAATATATATGCAGTAGAGGTTACACTAGAGGAATAATATTTTAGACTGGACACTGTGATGGGTATGTTGTTTATTGTTTCTTCCATGGCATTGATTTTATTTGAAATTGGTACATCCAATTGTTTAATTTATTTGAAGATGATTGATTATTTGGGAATAAGAGTTGAGTTTATGCCTTATGTTATGAATTTGTTAACCCTATTGGGTATGAATAAGGATCAAGATTTCAAGTTCCCTGAGTTCCGTGTTTTGGTAGCTGGGGTGGAAATCACTCAAGATTTCCTTGTTTTAGATCTGGATGTTTTTGATCTTATAATTGCAATGGATTTTTTGATTATCTTTAAGGTGCTAGTTGAATTTTATCACTCTAGAGTATAGTTCCTTACTTGTGATGAGAGTAATCATGTATTTCAGGGTAATTGGGATCTATGATCAAAGAGGGAAAGGCCAGTTTCCTCAGATTTAGGGTTGATCTCATACTAGTTGTATGAGTTGTTTCTCAATGTTATTGTGTGGAGTTCAGTGGGAAAACTTCAAGTGGTTATAGAAATGTCACCATATGTATTTCTAGATGATTTTTCAATATTTATACCCCAACGAGATGTCAAGTTCACTATCAATATAATCCTTTGGGAGCGTTTGATTTATTTACCATCTTATCTAATGGATCTAGCAACGTTGAAAGAGATGAATGTTCAGTTATATGATCTCGTGGGAAAGGGATTTATCTTCCCCATTGTTTCATCATGGGATTCACTAGTGCTAATTTCAATGAATAAAGATGATGGAATATGACCTTTAATATAACATCATAGGCTTAACCAAGTTACCATGAGAAATAAATACTCATTTCCCAGAATTGAAGTTATCTTTGATCAGCTTAGGGGAGCTTGTTGGTTTTCAAAGATCAACTTGAGATTTGGGTACCACTAGTTGAGGTTTTGGGAAGAGGATATTACAAATACCACCATTCAATGATGGTATGAGAATTTTGAGTATTTGGTTATTCCATTTGGGCTTACCAATGCTCCTACAGTATTTTTGTAAATGATGAATTATATCTTCCATTGATTTTTAGACTCCATCATGGTCATTTTTTGAATTAAATATTGGTTTATTCCAAGAAGAAGAAGGATCATTCCGACCATCGGTAGGGTTTTTTGAGATAGAATTGTCTATATTTCAAGATTTCAAAGTAATATTTTTGGATTCCCGAAATGATTTTTTTGAGCCATATGATTTTTGAGGTAGGAGTTTTAGTGGATCTATAGAAAGTTCAAGCAGTCATGTCTTCGGAGTAGTCCTAGAATGTGTTTTATATCTATAGTTTTCTGGGACTGGATGGGTATTATAGATCTTTTTGGGACTTCTCTAGGTTGGATTCTATCTTAATAGCTTTTACTAGGAAATAGGTGATGTTTGAGTGATATGAGAAGTGCCAGAGTGATTTTGATTCGTCGTGTGCCCATTTTAAATACATTTATGTTTTGATTAGTCCTAAGACTAAAAGATATAATTCCTTGTATTATGATGCTTTTAGTGTGGTTTTTGAGTGTGTGTTGATGTAGTACGGCCATGAGGTTTCCTAGGGATCATAGAAGCTATGCCTACTTTAGTATAATTACCCCAATCATGACCTTGAATTAGAAGTTGTGATGAATGTACTAAATAATTGAAAAATTTCCTCATTGGGAAGTTTTATACTGTGTACTCAAAACATAAAATCCTAAAGTATATTTTCACCCATAGAAACCTAAACCTTAGATAGAGATGCTGGGTGGAATATCTTCATAAATTATATTTCAATATTGCATATACAATAGAGAAGGGGAATATGTCATCAGTGATTTGAGAAATATACTTACAATGTATTCCATTAAAGAGTTATAAGATAAGTGGGGTCTAATGATTTTGTTTATTGATCTATGTTCGGAGTTGTAAGAGGATAAAGGGAAGGTGTTCTTGGAAGTGTATTGGTTACACCCTCCCTTATTGATTAGGTGGGGAGTGAGAATGTATATGCCCCATGTGCCAATACATTAGTAGTGATTTAGATAGTGGGGATAAATTGGGTGATTGGTCACAATATCCTAATGGTTCTATTCTTTTTAATAGTAATTTAGTGGTTACTTTGAGCATGGGGAAGGATATGATGCATGCGACACATAATTCTAGTTGGGTCATGCACCCCTGGGTGACCAAGATGTTTTATACCTTGAGAGGTTGGTATTGGTGACCTAAGATGAGATGTACAGTGGAAAACATTCTTTCTAGATACTTGAACTGCCATAGGATCAAAGCTGAGAATCAATGTCTGGTCAGGTTACAACAACCACTTCCCATTATAGTATGGAAGTGAGGAAAGATCTCTATTGATTTCATGATCATGTTGCCTCATAATTTAGGTGGGAAAGATTTATTATGGGTGATTATAAATTGTATAATGAAATCATCCCATTTTATTTTCATCAGTGAGTCGAAGAAGGTAGATGAAATCATATTCCTATTTGTTTGAGAGGTCAATTAGATTCATGGAGTGAACTTAGTGATAATGTTAGACTGGGAAGCTTGTTTTACTTACCATTTCTATAAGGGACTACTAGAGGTTTTGAGAACCAAGATGATATTGAGAATAATGTATCATACACAAACAAATTTCCAGACTGAGTAGACTATCCAGACTCTCGAGGATATGTTGCGAGTGTGTGAGATTGATTTTTATGTTTTGTGGGAAATGAACCTTCCATTGGATGATTTTTCTAATAATAATATTTATCTATCCTCGATCAATGTGGCCTCATTTGTAGCATTGTATGGATGGTCGTTCCAATCCTTATTGTGTTGGTATAAAGTGGGTGAGCATTCCTTGGCTTGACCAAGTCTCCTATGGGATATGATTGAGATAGTGTAACTAATTCAGAAGCATTTAGTGATAGATCAGGGAACCCTTATGTCATATTCCAACCATATTTTTTACCAGTTAGAGTTTTAGTTTAGTAATTATGTTATTATTCAGGTATCAATTCAATTGAGACACCATCACTTGGGTAGGTAGGGGAAATTGGTACTGCATTACACCATGCCTTTTCTAGTTATAAAGAATATTGGGAAGGTAGCCTATCAGTTTGAGTTGAAACCATGGATGACCTCAATCCACAATGTCTTATATGTTTTCCAATTAAAGAGATATCACCTAGACCCATATCATGTGTTGGATTTGGAAGATTTGGTGCTTGATCCAGATACAACCCTTATAGAGAATCAGGTTCGTATTGTGAATTTCCATAACAAGGTTCTGTATAGTTAGTTGATCCCATTAGTTCATTTTATATGGTAGTGAGTTGGATAAAACTATGCGATATGGGAGTGGGAAGCTTTGGTGAGGGAGAAATGGCCTCACATGTTTTCTTTTTTAGGTCACTTGAGGTATTTCTGGCGGTAGAAAGTGGCTTGGTGAATATTTTATGAAACCCTTTAGGCCACCAATATGTTTAATTTTGAGTTTTATTTACCTTTTTGATTTTTTATTAGAGTTCATAGGAGTCAAGGGTCTAAGAAGAAAGTTTTAAAGAATAAAAACCAAGTTACATAGTTAGAACATGTTTTTTATAACCATGCAGATAACTGTATGAGGGTGATATAGTTTGTGATAGTGGGGTTTATCAGAGTTTGAGCGTGGGTTTTCAAACCATACGATACCTAGGGGTAAGCATGTGGACTGGATTTTGCGGAGGTATTATCCTAGAAAGGTTAAATCACGGTTTACCTAACCATGTGTGAAAACCACATGCCCTATTTAGGTCACTTCAAAATTACCATTTTAGTATTTTACCCATATTTACTTAAAAATGTTTTGGCTCTCATTTTCGTTCTCCATCATTCATAGACATTTTTTTGGTTTTGTATCTTCCCCTATTTTGGTGGTGGATTTCCCATTGGATTAAAATTATCTTGGATTGAGGTAAATCAATTATAGTTGATGTTTATCCCATGATTGATGTGTTTTATGAACTGGTTTTTCAATTTGGTGATTTAAATATAGTTTTCCAAATGGGGGTGGCATTTGTGTTCCCCAAGAGTTTGATGAAATGGATCAAATATGTTTTATGTATTTAAATGGACTTCTGAATTTTTTAAAATTTTTTCCTTGTGATAATGTGTTTTATAAAACATGCATGTTTAGTTGTGAAATTTTCATGTGAAATGGATTTTTTATTACTTGGAACTTGATTGTGATTATCTTGGAATAGACTAGCATGTGGGTTAACTGGGGTGTGAGTGAGAGGTTTTATAAGGGACCATGAGAGAATTTAGGGAGTAAGACCATGATAGATTCCATTTTGGTTTCTAAGGGACCATTAGAGCCTCTGGGTAGGAAGTCTGTGAGAGCTTCCTTTTGGTTATCGAGAGACTGTGAGAGCTCTTGAAGTTGGGATCAGAGAAGACCATGATAACTTTTACTTTATTATCCAGATGGCATATTTTGTTTGGAATAACTCACATTAGTCCCTTATGGTTAGATTCCTAGGTTCACATACTCAATTCATATTGGTTTGTATTATTTTATGTGTTTATTTGTTCCATGCTTGATATGATGATTTGATATATCTATTTCCATTCATATGGTTATATGATGATGATGTTATGATTTACCTTGTTTTATTGGGTATATTGAAAATATTGTTCCATGATTGTATATTAGAGCCATGTTGAGTAAAGTTATGAAAAACATGCTTCACTTAAAAAGAAAAACCAAATTGGTTTCAAAGGTTTATTTCAAAATGGTATGTTTTCAAAGCAGTTTAGTTTTTGATTTTTTTTTTCAAACTAGTTTATTGATTTTAATTGGTATAAGCCTTAAATATATTCATGGTGGTATTATACAAGTCTTTGTTCCTAAAACCCTACATATTCCTTTGGGTATATATAGATTTAATTTTTCATGACAAAGGTAAAGACAAGGAAACTATGTACCTGGGTGGATCTTCTTGATTACCTTCATTTGTGTTTTTTTGTAGGAGATGAGGTTTCACTAGGTTGGATTGAGGAGGATCTATTTTTGGTTTTTTTACACATTGGGATGTTTATTTTGGTTTATCTAGGCTTTATTCCCTTTTTGTGTATGTTTGAGCTATGGCTTGAGATACCATGTGTATGATCATATGAGGAATGCCTTATATATGATGTTTAGTTTTGTTTATGTAATATACTTGAATTATAACCCATTTTTCTGGATGTTTGATTATGTATGTTGATTTTTATTATATTGGCATGTCCATCCCTTTCATGGATAGGTTATGCTAGTTTACCATGGGTGAAATTTTTCCTATGATATTGTTGGTTATTCCCGATGCTTATCACCAGCCTTTGGTGATCGGGAACACGCTTTAGGCCATGTGATAGGCTAGATCATGTGATGGGTTGGGTTGAACAGGGTTGCTTCATTACATTAACTTACCATTATTTGAAAATAGTAAGAAAAATCACGATGCATACATTGTTTAAGAGTTTAAAAAGTAATATTTGTTAATTATATTTTTATATAATCATTATATAATCAAAAAATAATAATAATATAAATTTAATTTAATTTTTTAATAGGTAAAGGTACAACATAATTTAAAAATCATGTTATTTCTTCACATTTGAATAAAAAATATGTATGATATCTATTTTGTTTTTCATATGAAATAAATTGTCAATGATCACCAAAAAAAACTAAGTTAAAGATGATTAAATACTAATAATCAATGGATGATGACATCATCAAAATTTCCCTCACTACAACCCAAAATATTATGTTTTGAAGGATATTTAGGTTGAAAATAACAAGAGTAGAAAATTGAAATTTCATCCTTCAAACATGATTATGCAACTGAAACTTCAACTTATGATTTGTTATGTGCATACTCTAATTTTTATATACATCCCTCATATGAGCACATTAATAAAAACTATATTGTCCATACATATTTTAATTAATACATAATATTTATTATTAAATGTTCTATAAAATAAAATAATATTGATAAAAATATTTTTTAAAATTTATATAGAATTAGAACCACATTTCATATAGTGTATTTAGTGCATTATAGTCTATTGTTTCAATAGAGAGGAATAAAAAAATGGATACTTTGATCAACACACCCCAAATCAAAGAATTCAAAAACCCAATAAGACTAATAGAAATTAATCTTTCCATTATGACATAGAAATAATGTCTTTTTAACCCAATAATATGACCATTTTTGAAACAATTAGACAAATTAGAATAATTTCCATCTAGTAACATTAAATATCCAATCCAATAATACAATAATAAATAAATTTATTTAGAAAGTAAATAAACTAATTTAGAATTAAATAAATTTGGTGATATTTCATTTTAAAAAAACTCAAGTTAAAGATGCCTGTAAATTTGGGAAATATATAACCATGCCTTTACAGTGTATTTAGTACTTCCACATGTGTTAAAAATGGTATAAAAAATGTTATAAAAATATTTCATCTCAATATTCATTACATATAACAAGTGATAGACCAATAAATCAAACCAATATAGCAGGTCCCTAAAAATACTTCATTTTATCCCATTGTAATCTCCCCCAATGTCACTTATTTTTTATTTGTTTATAGTTGGTCCAAAAGTAATTGGAGGTAATGAAGAGATTATAGATTTTACCTGAATATTTATGATCACTATTGGAGGTCCATATCTTTCAATTCTATCTTTTGTAAAATTATTTCTATTCCTTAAATAAGGATGATCTATAGGAAGAATTCTTTGATGATAGTTTAAAAATAAATTTTTTCATTCATTGATAAGAAAAAACATTTTACAATCACCCATATAGTACAAACAAGATTTTGGAGCATGTATAAACCATCTAGTTAATATTTTTGAGTTGAAAGTTTAATTCAAAAACTTTCTAACCTCAGTTTTTAAAATCACAATACAATTTCTTAAAATACTTAATTTTACTAACTTGATACATTCCAAGTGTTTATAATTTTTTATAAAAAATATATTTTTTTCCGATGTAGAATACTTTTAAAATAAGATGGAAATTAACTTAAGTCTTTAGGAAAATATAAACTGTATAGAATCTTATGAATCATATGGACTTGTACTTTTTATATAAAAATAAAATATTTCAAGGTAAATCAAATGGAGGTATTTAAAGTCTATAAGATAAGGTATTGAAACATATTTATATAATAAGTTATATAAAATCTATAAGAAAAACTTAATGAATAGAGGAATACATGCTCTTTAGATGATCCTTTATAAATAACTACAGGATTAAACATGTATATTTATATAGATAAACTAAAATCATTATACTAGATATAACCTTTATATCATTGTAATGGTGATTCATTGGAATCAACCATCAGACGAAGAAGATGTAAAAAACATTATCAAGTGAAGATGAGTTCAATGGTATCCATTTCAACTAACTCAAAATAATATAGATTATGGCCATTAGATAAATTCCTATAAATAGAAGTTTAATCTGAGTAGGGGGAATCTTTTTCATTATTGATGATATAATATTACTTTTAAGATTTTTTAAAAACGTTTTACTCATGTGATCCAATATAATCTTTAGATTTTTTTTGGGATCTTAAGGTATCCAAGTGAGGATTTTAAATATCATAAGATATATTTTTTGTAATTGTTTGTTTGATATAATGATTCAATGAGGGATTATGAGGATATGAATATAGAGGGTATTCTGATCTTTATATCAAGGGTTATCAAGGATATGGAAACAAAAGTTTTTCTGATCTTTTTATCAAAGTATTACTTACATATAAAACATAACACTTTATAGTTTGGTTAAAATTGTGGATTCCTAAAGTCATGGTTATTGAATTCCTTAACTATTATGGTTAATGATTGTATATATTTGTTATAAATTTTTTATTTTTTCTTTACTCACTTTATAAATCTTACTTTAATTTTCTTTATAAGTTTATAATTCCACTGTGAATGTTTATGGAAATTTTTATACAACTTGTTATAATCTTTTCCAAAACTGTGATTTTACAAAGTAGCGGTAAAAATGTTTTTCTGAATTTTTTTTAATAAATTGGACAAAGGATTTTCAGAAATAACTTTATAAATAGGTTAATTAAATTTTATATTTTTATTTTGTAAACTACAATTCAACCCTCTTTTATAGTAAACTTATGACTCTTTTGATCTTATATTTGGTATCAGAGCTAGTTTTTAATTTTATTCATTATTATAAACTATTACACTAATGTGAATTATAGAGAATAATATATCTATTTTTAAATATTGTAGGTTAAAATGTTATAAAATTAGAAAATCTCAATCCAAGATTACCACCAATTTTGTATGGTGCTGACTATGAGTATGGGAGAGATAAAATTAATACCTTTGTGATGAATATTGGAGTTGATAACTTTGTGATGCTTATTGAAAATTATGTTATTCCAGATAAATTTATTTCAAACTTTTCTAAGGATAATAAAATTTAGTATTAATTTAATTATAGATTTAGAAATATTTTTATATGTTCTATGATATGGAATATTTATAGTAAAATTTTTTCTGGGGAAGTAGATAATAGTATTTAAAAAAGGATGAAGTTATCCACTTTGGAACAACCAAATTTATTAAAGTAGGAAGATATATGTTAAGAGTTGATTATCAATCCATCAATTTTCTACCTAGAAAATATATTTCTATGATTCATAAGAGATTCATGACCATTTCTAATAGCTTATAATATTTTGGAGATAAATATTTAAATGATGAAAATTTGGTTGATAAGATTATAGAAAGTATTCCCAATGATTGGGAATCTAAAAGAAAAATATTAAATGATACAATGGATCTAAGTGAGTTAAGATTAAATGATTTAATTGTATCTCTCATGATGTATGAGGGTAGAATAAGAATGGTCGTTAGAAAAATAAGAATAAAAATGGTGGCGTAACTTTTTCCTCTACATCTAAAGTCGTTAAGAAAGAAAAATCAGCTGTGAAAGTTTCCAAATCTTCTAATAAGAAGAATGTAAAATTTGAGAAAGAAATTAGTTCTTATGAGTAGAGTGAAAATGAAATGGTTAATATTGAAAAGAGGATGAATAAGATTTTTTTAGAAAAAGGACTTTCATTAAAAATAAAAGAAAGTTTCCAAAGATATAAATGAGAAAAAATATTCATCTAAGATGATATTTTATGAGTGAAAGAATATAGGGAACATCAAACTAGATTTTACAATATTGAAGATGAAGGATAAGAAATAAATAAATGATAAAATATTCTAATAGAGTAAATGTAAGAAAAGTTTGAAAGATTCTAACAGTTATAATGCAAGTAGAGGAGATAGTTCTTTAGAAAATTATTCAGAAGATACCAGTGATAGTCAAAAGATTATGGGATTATATTCTGGTATTCCAAAAATAAACCCATATTACATGAAAAAAGTATCTTTTAAATCTCTTACAAAATTAAATTTAAATATAAACTATCCTAATTATAAGGATGAATGTAATTATATTTCTTCATATGAAAAATCAATTTCATATGAAGAAGATGATTCTTTACCTATCTTTCAATAAGTGTATAGATTAGCTAATTTTTTAGAAAAATAGAATTATAATGCTTATAAAAACCTTGAAGATGCTAAGGAAGAACATTAAAGGAAAATTAATGAAAATATATAATTAATTTAGAGATTTAAATTCTTAAATTATAATTATAAAATAAATTTTTCTCTAAAATTACTAATGATGATAAAATTTTTGTTATAATACTAAATTCAGACATTTTTATTCTAACTAATCTTTTATCGAAATTTACTTCTGGGAAGATTTTTTTTGAAAAACATTATAGAGAAATAATTCCCCATATAAATAACTCTAAGATAGGTTTTATAAATTAAAATCATCATTTTCAAAACAATTATTTTGTTCCAAAAAATTCTTCCTTATACAATTTTTTTTAGAGTGATGGAAATTGGAAGAATTAACGTTCTTTAAATAAAGTACAATATTTTTATTTTTATACTGAATATTTTTCTAAAGAATTAATATTTTTAAAACATAATAGAGTTATATGGATGTTGATTCCCAAATTATTATTTTCTAACAATGCTGGGCCCAAGCAAGTCTGGGTACACAAAATCTAACTTTTTTTTTTGTTTTTAGAAAAATAAAAAAAATTCCAACAACAAAAAAATTAGTACATTTAAAGTGGGTGTTCTCATCATATAAATGAAAATAAAAAGTTCTTTTATAATATTATAAATATAAAAGGTTTCAAAGTCACTTTTTTTGATAATGATCAATGAGAAATCTATGGTATATGTAATATTGTTCCTACTGGAAAATATTTAATTTCAAAGGTCTTATTTGTTATAAACATTAAGCACAAGATTATAAGAATAATCCAATAATGTGATGAGGAATAACTTATGAACTTTATAAATGATAAATTTTTTGTTCAAAGTTCATAAGGTAAATTTATTATTTTCTTTCAATAGGCATGATAATGTATAAAAACTAAAATTAGTAGTCTTAAGAAGCCAAAATCTACCTTACCTTCATATAATAGAAGATAAATATTGGTTTTTGAGTAGAATATTATTGAACTATGATGTCATAACTTTATCCAAAATTTCTAATAAAGGAATTGTTAGAGATCTGATAGAGTTGATGTAATGTCTCAGATTATTCCGTTTATTATTTTAAATATTATATGGAATTAATTTGAGACCATGCGCGAAGACGGCACATCATTCTGAGGTCCAGTGAGCCCGGAATGGTGGTTTGAACTTTTTTTAGTTAAGTGAGTCAGCACTCACACGCGGTTGTGGAAGTTCCCAAACGGGTGTCCGGATTAAAAATATGAGAGCATTGTTGCGTCCGGGACGACAAATTTACCTAATAATGAGCCTAAACTCAACCGGCACGGGTCGAGGGAAAAAGTTATTTTTCGGAAGTTTTAATAAAAAAATAAAATAAAATAAAAAAATAAATGTTTATTTAATTTTATGGAAACAACCGCTGCAGCACGGAAAAAGGGTAGCTGTTTCCTTAATTAAATGTTGTGGCATAATGATAAATAAATGGAAAGTCGGACTCTTTAATACTTAGCGATGTGACGTCTGTTTCCTTAACTAATGGTACGTCATAATGACACAAGAATAGGCAAGTAGAAGTCATTATTATCGCCACATAATTAAGTGCGAATATTGTTTCCCTTTTTAAAGGGTTGAACAATTGTTGATCGTTGGAAACGTTTGAGAGGAACCTCTACCGAATCCGCGGCGCATGGGAGCAAACTCTCGGTGACGAACGATGACGGATCGAAGTCGAGAATCGCTATGCCAATAACGTTGAAGGATCTAGATGGCAACGGCTGCATGGTGACTTCCTCAATGATCGATCCTTTCGAAAGGTAGGGGTTGTTAATTCAATTTATTTTCCACATATTTGAGTTTAAACGACGAACGCGGATCAACCACGAACAAGTTGATCCGCGGATTCGTACGTTCTTACGGGAGGGATTTTCTTTGGGAATATTAAGGGGAATTGACCCATGATTTATGTTGTTATTGATTCTAGCTCTGTTTAAACCTGTTAATGGGAGTAGATTAATTTCTTGATGAATGACGGCGGAGGTTCATTCTTCAATTTGTTTATTTGGATTTCTTCCCCCTTCTTTCCTCACGCATTCTTCACGTTCTTCGTGGTGCGAAGAACAATAGATCGTTGCATATTAGTTCTATGATGAAATGATCCCAAATCGAAGGTTCGACACTGCAATGACCTTGTGGAGGTGCGACGACGATGGCATACGATAAATCAGACCGGATCAGAAAGATCATTCTTCGAGCGTTCTTCGTGCGGGAAGATCAGAACACGTTTTCGGAGCCAATCGGAGGTCCGAAAACACCAGAATCGGCATTGTGGTGATGGGGCGACCAAAACCTGGGAGTTTTATGGTGATCGGACGACCATATCGGTTTTTGGGGAACCACATGAGGCGCGATGATGGAGGTCCGCATTTCGGGAAATTTCCAGAATACATGACGTGTACTTCCGAAGAACACGCCATGTAGTACTTGTGGCGGTGGATAGGGTTTCAGGGTCAGAGAGGAATAACACGGCATGTGACCCCAGTCACACGGTGTGTTGGACTTTCCACGAAGCTCGGCGTGTACTTTGGGTAGTACACAAACACGGGATGAGCTACACGGCTTCAGGCGGCACGGTGTGTACTGCTTTGCAGAGGCAGATACGCGGAGCTCGGTGTTTATCTTGGGGATACACAGACATGGGATGGAGTACACGACCGTGTACTCCGTCACACTACCAGGAAAGGCCAGTTACGTGGGTCACCCCGTGTGCCGATTACACGGGTTGGAGTACACTGGTTGATGACCGTGTACAGGAATATGGCCAGAGTACATGGAGCCAACCCCAGTTACCCAGACAAGGCATGTACAATGTACTACACACCGTGTACTTAGTTTCTCCTACACGACCAGTCTCCCGACATGGTCCGTTGTACACAGGAAGTACCCGGGGTCAGACAACACGGCGTGTATACTTTCTACACGCTGTGTACTTTTTGGAAAACGTATTGGTCCACTTGTTCACCGTGCCTTGGACATATTTCGTTTGGGTTAGTTCCCCTTCTTCTCATTCCCTAAAGGTCAGGTATCATTTCCTTTTTTAGGAGTATGATCCCTTCAGCAGAACTTTCTGTGATAGATTCAGGCATCCACCCGAGAGGCCCGGATCAAGATCCTCTATCCATTCCAGACCCTAGGTAGAGTCAGACATCGACGTGACCAACTATACCGGGCGTTGATCCTCTACCTAGAAGGTGAATTCCGTATGATTCGTGGTATTCACCATGGCCCTGGGAGTGATCCTCATCTGTGTATCGAGATCTTTCCCACTCAAGAGTGTGTCTCCCGTAATGAGTGCATCTATCTACTGATCTTTCCCACTCAGGAGTGTGTCTCCCGTAAAGAGTGTAGCTACCTCTCATGACTATTCTTGACAAATAGCACTTCTCAGACAGACGTCATCAGAGCTATAAGACTTGTGGAGTGTGTTCTCCCGGAACGAGTGCATCACGAAATCTTCGAACAGAATCCCTTACGGGGGTATGTGGTTCTGTAACTTGTATCTAGAACACGGGTCTAGGTTTTGAGTATATCTAGTTTGTTCTATATGTTCTGTAGACATATATTGTGCATAGCTGACTGTAACTTTACTTTTTTGTACTACTTTGTCGTTTTCGGGGTCCTCTACTGAGTATTGTTATACTCACCCCTACACGGGCTTTGCCCGCATGTCTGGTGTCTTGTGCAGATGGGCAGCCTTTTGACAGAGTCCAGGGCAGACCCGGACATGACCGAGCTTTCTGAGTTCCCTATAGGATGAGGCGATCCTACGACTAGGAGCGTCAGTCCCAGTACCTTTTGTTCTTACAGGTTGGACTTTGCTGTTTTCAGACTCTTGTTTTTGGTGGGCTTGTATTCTGGCCCAGTTTACTTTTACAGTACTCTACCTTTTGTCGTACTCTATTGGTTGGGGTTTAGTTGTATGCATGCATTTTGTTCCTTAGTGTTTTACATTTAAGCATTTGTGGGATTGGAGATGTGTGTGTGTACAGGTACTTAGGCAATGCCTCCCATGTTAGTGATATGCCTACTCGGTGCTAGTCACCAGCCCCTGGCCTTTTGGAGGCGGGCTTGGGGAGTCACGACGTGGGCCCCACTGGGATGGGTCACGACAGAGTGGTATCAGAGCTGGTCGATTCTACCTTAGGACCAAGAGTCTATGAGTTTGGTTTGGGGCAACATTGTTGAGTGTTTTGGGTTCGGCTTTCAGGCCAGAGACCCCAGTGTTGGTGCAGCGGCCGACGTATCCATACACCAGGACTCTGATTACTTGCATTTCGACCCAGTACATGAAAACACTGGTTGCAGGGAAATAAAAGGTACATTCATCATATAGGAATGGTTTGTGGTTTCCATGTCCCTTGTGTCAGCTATCCAGATATACTCATTGACCATGGTACATCTTGTTTTTTTACAGGATGCCTCCGCGACGCATACCTGCTATGATTCAGAAGCACGATCATGAGGATGACCCCCTCAGTGACGAGGCTTTGATACAGGGACCACCTCCCCAGGCGTTGCCACCAGGTGGTGCACCTGCTATACCACCACCAGTGGAGCATCTAGCGGTACCCGTGGTACCGACCGACGAGGAGCGCAAGCTCAGCGTGCTCCATGAGTTTCAGAGATAGAGGCCCCTCAGGTCGTATGGCGAGCCCGAACCTTAGGCGGCTGAGTACTAGCTTGAGGCGGTGACCAGAGTTTTCTGTCTAGTGAGGATACCAGCAGACCAGATGGTGATCCTAGGTGCGAGCCTTCTTCAGGGTTCAGCCAGACGATGGTGGAGTCTGACCACGCAGATTCACAATGAGGAGACTCTTTCATGGACGGAGTTTGAGAGACTCTTCAGGGTGGAGTTCTCTCCGATTACGCTGAGAGCAGTGCGCATCCAGGAGCTTCTTCAGCTCTAGCAGGGCAGTATGACAGTAGCTGACTATTCATCGAGGTTCACCAAGCTCGCCAGGTACTCGATGTATATGGTCAGGGATCATTACTTTAGAGATCAAACCTTCGAGGGAGGTTTATGATGAGAAATCAGAGTTAGTGTCGTGCCTCTATGAATATCGACTTATGCTGGAGTGCTCAAGAAAGCTTTGGTGGTCGAGAGATTCTTGGCGGAGCAGAGGTAGCGGACGACAGTCAGCAGTAGGCAGATAGGTGCAGAGACCCCGAAAGTAGGGAACTGACATTAGGAACATGGATCTAGACATGGTAAACATCATAGGAGGACCTAGGACAGGGGATCGACAGTCCAAGGCTCTCAGGCTGGATCCAATCAGCCTAGGGAGAAGCGATTCTACGCATGCGACGGTAGGGGACATCTCACTAGAGATTTCCCGACCCGTCGAGCTGCTGACATAGATGCAGTGGATGGACCACCGAGGAAAAGGCAGAGAACAGAGAAGGCAAATCCTCCAGGCGACGGACGTGGTGGAGGAGCAGGGAGAGCTGCAGGTGGTGGTAGACGCTTTGACTTACTTCCACCACCACCCCCAGGAGGTCCACACCAGGCTCAGGGAGCTGGGGGACAAGGGCGAGAATAGCTGCATGCGGTCGAGGCATACAACCCAGGGGACCCAGGGATGATTCGAGGTACGATCTGTGTCTTTTCTACCTTAGATTCTATACTCATAGACAAAGGTGACAATCATTCCCTTATAGCCACATGTCTTGTACAAAACCTCGAGATTCTGGTAGAACCGTTGGATCGATCCCTACGGTTGGAGACACCTACGGGAGGAGACTCGATGATCATGAACCTTTGAAGACAGTGTGATCTTACCCTTTGAGGTGAGAGTTTTGGTTGGAACCTCTTGGTGGTAGCATCGAGGCCTTACGACGTCATTCTCGGTATGGATTGGTTATCTTCGGTCCATGCCCAGATTGACTGTTTTAGGCGAAGAGTGCGGTGTGTCCACCGTGGTGGAATGAGGTTTTCCTTTGTCAGAGAAAAGGAAAACCAGGAAGCACAAAATGGGCTCTTGCATAGGAGGGTGCAGCCGACCACTCATGATTTGGCTAGCCTTACCCTCGGCGTAGTAGATGTTGTGAGATCTCAGTTCCCAGTAGTGGTGGAGGAGTATGAGGAAGTCTTTCCCGAAGCTGTTCCAGGATTACCTCCCCATTGAGAAATTGACTTCTGCATCGACTTACACCCCAGGATGACACCGATTACCTCATCGACATATCAGATGGATCCCGCAGAGCATCACGAGCTGAGGGTGCAGTTGGAGGATTTGCAGAGCAAGGGTTTCGTAAGACCCATCGTCTCATCATGGGCGGCCCCAGTATTTTTTTCCAAAAAGGCATATGGGAGTCTGAGGTTGTACGTGGATTACCAATGCCTAATCCAAGTAATGGTGAAGAACAAGTAACCAATACTGAGGATCGATGAATTCTTCGATCAACTAAGAGAGTCATCGTGGTTCTCAAAGGTTGACCTTCGTTCAGGCTATCAACAGCTATGAGTACGGGACAAGGATATACCGAAGACAACTTTCAGATGCCTCTACGGTCACTATGAGTACATGGTGATGCCTTTCGGCATGACGAATTCCCCTGCTGTTTTCATGGGACTAATGAACCAGATCATCCATCCGTACTTGGACCGGTTCATGGTGGTCTTCATTGAAGATATCCTTGTGTACTCAGCATTAGAGGAGGAGCACGTGAGACACCTGTGGATGGTTCTAGATGTACTCCGGGAGCACCAGATTTATGGGAAGCTCTCGAAGTGTAAGTTCTGGATTCAAGAGGACCACTTTCTGGGAAATATCATCTCAGCAGATGGAGTAGATTTGGACCCAACCAAGGTGGAGGTTGTGTTAGCATGGGAGCCACCTCGGAGAGTGACGGAGGTGCGGAGCTTCCTTGGGTTGGCAGGATATTACCGGAGATTCATTCTTGATTTCTCACGGATATCATCACTGATGACGGCTTTGACCAGGAAGGGGAAACCCTTCGTATGGATAGAGAAGTGCCAACATGCTTTTGAGTAGTTGAGACAGAGTTTGATGAGTGCCCCAGTCTTGAGATTGATAGAGGAGGGTGTCGAGTACGTAGTTTTATGTGACGCATTAGGGACCATGCTCAGCTGTGTCCTGATGCAGCGGCATGCAGTGATTGCTTATGGTTTGCGCCAGCTTAGGCCACATGAGAAGAACTATGCGACCCATGATCTCGAGTTGGGAGTGGTAGTCTTCGAATTGAAGATGTGGTGACACTACCTTATGGGTGAGTGATTTGTTGTCTACTCTGACCACAAGAGCCTCAAGTACATCTTCTCGTAGAAGGATTTGAATCTGAGGCAGAAGTGATGGCTAGAGTTCCTCCAGGACTATGATTTCGAGATCATCTATACTCCTAGAAAGGGGAACAAGGTGGTAGATTCTCTTAGGAGAAGGTCGAGATCACAGCTGTTGAGTGAGGCGACATAGTAGTTAGCCGCGTTACAGTCATCCTTCATGGATGGGGAGGATACAGCTTACATACAGTCAATGGTTGTCACCCCTCCACTCTTACAGAGAGTTAGGGAGGCATAGCTTTGGGATGTCGACTGTGTAGCTTTACATGCTCAGTTATCCACGGGACATGCACCTGATGGATATTCGCAAGGTGGGGAGCACATTCTTCTTTTTAGAGGACGTACTGTTTTACCAGTGGCATCACAGGAGGAGATCCTGAGGGAGTTTCATACATCCCCTTTGGTGGTACATCCTAGAGTGGGAAAGATGTATCGGGATCTCCGACGACAATTATGGTGGTCAGGCATGAAGAGGGAAGTAACAAATTTGGTTTCCCGATGCCTCACATGCCAGTAGGTGAAGGTTGAGCACCAGGTTCCAGCAAGACTAGCTCACCCCTAGATGTTCCCGAGTGGAAGTGGGATGGAATATCGATGGAATTCGTGATGGGCTTACCACGGATGTCCAAGGGGAATGATTCCATCTGGGTGATCATTGACCGACTCACCAAGTCGGCCCACTTCCTAGCTATCAGGGAGCAGAGTTTTGTAGAGATCTTGGGACACCCTTATGTGCAGGAGATAGTTCGACTTCATGGAGTCCCCTCGACTATAGTCTCAGAATGAGATGCCCGCTTCACATCCCGGTTTTGGAAGGGATTGTAGGAGGCTTTTGGGACTCAGCTACGCTTGAGCACAATGTTTCATCCTTAGACGGATGGTCAGATGGAGAGGACCATTCAGGTTCTGGAGGATATGTTACGAGCCTGTGTCTTGGACTTTGGTCATAGTTGGGAGGACAACCTACCAATGGTGGAGTTTGCGTACAACAACAGCTACCACTCCACCATCGGTATGGCACCGTTCGAGGCCTTGTACGGGAGACCTTGCCGGTCACCACTTTGCTAGACCAACCCCAGATAGTCAGCACTCATGGGTCCAGAGTTAGTGCGAGCTACCATAGAGAAGGTGCAGATCATCCGGGAGCAGATGAAGACTACACAGAGCCAGCGAAATTCTTATGCTGACAGGAGACAGATACCTATGGAGTTTGAAGAGGGAGACAACGTCTTTCTTCGGGTCTCACCTCAATGAGGCTTGCGGAGATTTTGCCAAGGCGGAAAGCTATCTCCGATGTTCATCGTACCTTTCCAGATTCTGTGCAGAGTTGGAGAGGTGGTGTACCGCCTAGCTCTACCGCCACAGTTAATCAGGTACATGATGTCTTCCACGTGTTGCAGTTGAGGAGGTATGTGCATGACCAATCACCCGTCATCGACTGGGGTGAGCTGGACATCGAGGATGGAGTGACCTTTGTTGAGTACCCAATGGAGATCGAGGATAGGCAGGAAATTATCCTTTGTGGGCGATCGATTCCCTTGGTGCACGTCTGGTGGCATCAAAAGAATCTTCAGGAGAGCACGTGAGAGCAGGAGGCTTAGATCCAAGCCCAATACCCTCATCTTTTTGAGTAGCCCTTGTTTTGGATTTTCAGGGACGTAAAGCCCCAAGTTGGGGAGAATGTAATGTCTCATATTTTTTTGTTTGTTATTTTAAATATTATATGGAATTAATTCAAGACTAGGCGCGAAGACGACACATCATTCCGTGGTCCAGTGAGCCCAGAATGGTGGTTTGAATTTTTTTAGTTAAGTGAGTCGGCACTCGCGCGCAGTTGTGACAGTTCCCAAACGGGTTCCTGGATTAAAAATCCGAGTGTACTTTTGCATCCAGGACGATGACTTTACTTAAGAACAAGCCTAACCTTGACTAGTGTGGGTCAAGGGAAAAAGTTAATTTTCGGACGTTTTAATAAAAAAATAAAAAAACAAATAAAAATATAAATGTTGATTTTATTTTATGGAAACAACTGCTGCAACGTGGAAAAAGGGAAGCTGTTTCCTTAATTAAATGTTGTGGCATAATGATAAATAAATGGAAAGTTGGACTCTTTAATATGTAGCGATGGGATATCTATTTCCTTAAGTAATGGCGCGTCATAATGTCTCAAGAATAGGAAAGTAGGAGTCATTATTATCGCCGCATAATTAAGTGAAAATCTTGTTTCCCTTTTTAAAGGGTTGAACAATTGTTGATTGTTGGCGATGTTTGAGAGGAACATCTGCCAAATTCGTGGTGTGTGGGAGTAAACTCTCATCGACGAATGACGACAGATCAAAGTCAAGAATCGCTACACCAACAACGTTGAAGGATCTCGACGACAATGGCAGCACGTCGCCTTCTTCAATGATCGATACTTTAGAAAGTTAGGGGTTGTTATTTCAATTTATTTTCCCCATATTTGAGTTTAAATGACAAACATGGATCATCCACGAACAAGTTGATCCATGGATTCGTACGTTCTTGTGGGAGGGATTTTATTTGGGAAGATTATGGGGAATTGATCCATGATTTATGTTGATGTTGATTCTTGCTCCATTTAAACCTGTTAATGGGAGAGGATCAACACCATGATGAATGATAGCGGAGGTTCGTTCCTCAATTTGTTTATTTGGATTTGTCCCCCCTTCTTTCCTCACACGTTCTTTGCGTTCTTCGCGGGGCGACGAACAAAATATCGTTGCATATCTGTTCTGGGACGCAATGATCCCAAATCAAAGGTTCAACACCGCAATGACCTTGTGGATGTGTAGCAACGATGGCAGACAACAAATCAGACCAGATCGAAAAGAGCGTTCATCGAGAATTCTTCGTGCGGGAAGATCAGAACACGTTTTAAGAGCCGATCATAGGTCCGAAAACATTGGAAGCGACTTCGTAGTGACCGGGCGATAAAAACCTCTGAGTTTTACGACGATCGGATGGACATATCGATGTTCGGGGCACCACAAGAGGCACAAAGGTGGAGGTCCGCATTTCTAGAAATTTCTAGAATACACGGCGTGTACTTTTGAAGAACACGCCATGTAGTACTGGCGGCGGAGGCTAGGGTTTCAGGGTCATAGAGGAATAACACCGCGTGTGACCCCGATCACACGGTATGTTGGACTTTCCCCAAAGCTCTGTGTGTACTTTGGGTAGTACACGGACACGGGATGAGCTACATGGCTTCAGGCGGTACGACATGTATAGATTGGCAGAGGCGGCTACGCAGAGCTCGGCGTGTATTCCGGGGATACACAGACACGGGATGGAGTACATGACCGTGTAATCCATCACACGACCAGGCAAGGCCAGTTACGCGGGTCACCCTGTGTGCCGATTACACGGGTTGGAGTACACGGGTTGATGACAGTGTATGGGCACATGGACAGAGTACACGAAGCCAACCCCAGTTACTCAGACACAACGTGTACAACGTACTACATGCCGTGTACTTAGTTTCTCCAACATGACCAACCTACCGACATGGGCCGTTGTACACGGGCAGTACCCAGGGTCAGACAACATGGTGTGTATCCTTTCTACACACCCTGTACCTTTTGGAAAATGGCTTGGTCCTCTTGTTCACCGTGCCTTGGAAATCCTTCATTTGGGTTAGTGCCCCTTCTTCTAGTTCCTAGAAGGTTAGGTATCATTTCCTTTTTCAGGAGTATGAATCCTTCAGCAGAACTTTCTATGATAGAGTCAAGCATCCATTCGAGAGGCCCGAATCGGGATCCTCTATCCATTCCAGACCCTAGGTAGAGTTAGGCATCGACATGACCAACTCTACTGGGCGTTGATCCTATACCTAGCAGGTGAATTCCGGATGAGTCGTGGTATTCTCTATGGCCCTGGTAGTGATCCTCATCTGTGCATCGAGATCTTTCCCACTCAGGAGTGTGTCTCCCGTAATGAGTGCATCTATCTACTGAGAGTGTGTCTCCCGTAATGAGTGTAGCTACCTCTTGTGACGGTTCCTGACAAACAACAATTCTCGGATGGACGTTATCAGAGCTATAATACTTGTGGAGTGTGTTCTCCCAGAACAAGTGCATCACGAAATCTTCGAACAGAATCCCTTACGGGGGTATGCGGTTGTGTAACTTGTCTCTAGACCATGGGTCTGGGTTTGGAGTATATCAGGTTTGTTCTATATGTTCTGTAGACATATACTATGCATAGATGAATGTACCTTTACTTTGTGCACTGCTTTGTGGTTTTCGAGGTCCTCTACTGAGTATTGTTATACTCACCCCTGAACGGGCTTTGCCTGCATGTCTGGTGTCTTGTGCAGACGAGCAACCTTTTGACAGAGTCCAGGGCGGACCAGGATAGGACCGAGCTTTCTAAGTTTCCTACAGGCTGAGGCGATCCTACGGCTACTAGTGGGAGTCCCAGTACCTTTTGTGCTTACAGGTTGGACTTTTCAGGTTTCAGACTCTTATTTTTGGTGGGCTTGTATTTTGGCCCAGTTTACTTTTACAGAACTCTACCTTTCGTCGTACTCTGTTGGTTGGGGTTTAGTTGTATGCATGTATTTTGTTACTTAGCGTTTTACATTTCAGCATTTGTGGGCTTGGAGAAGTGTGCGTGTGTACAGGTAGTTAGTCAATGCCTCCCATGTTAGTGATATGCCTAATCGGTGCTAGTCACCAGCCCCTGGCCTATTGGAGGCAGGCTTGGAGAGTCACGGTGCGGGCCCCACTGGGATAGGTCGTGACAGTTGAGGTTTAATTCTAATAATATTAGTGATCCATTTCAATTTAGAAACCAACATAAGTCAAGTTTTAAATCTGTTAGTTAAGTTTCAACTTTTGATAATTTATAGTTAGTATACATGGATTTATTTGGTTTAACAAAAACAAAAGTATTGGTGGAAAATATTATGTATATGTTTCATTTGATGACTACAGTAGATACACATGGTTCTATTTTTTTAGAAAAAAAAATTATAAGCCCTTTTTAAGAAGTTTATAGCCCATATTAAAATGAGAAAAATATACCTATGATAAATATTCATAGTGATCATGGTGGAGAATTTTTATATTATTAATTTGAAACTTTTTATAGTAAAAAATGTATAATACATAGCATCTCATTAGCTAGAACACCTTAGTAAAATGGTATAGTTGAATGAAGAAATAGAGTTCTTCAAGAATTTACTATATCCATGTTGAGTGAATACTCAATTTCTAAATTGTTTTGGGGTGAAGTGGTTAATACTTACTGTTATACTATAAATTGAATTTTACTTAGAAATTTTCTTAAATAAAATAATTATGAGTTGTGGAAATAAAGAAAAATAAAACATTTTTACTTAAACGTTTTTAAATAGAACGTATTCATTATTAATTATGAAGATAATTTATATAAATGCACTTCAAAATATGATGAAGTAATTTTATTATTTATTATAAAACTAGTAAGGCTTATAGAGTTTTTAATAAAAACTCAAGTACTATTTAAGAAACAAAGCATGTCATGTTTGATGAAAGAGATAGTTTTTTTCAAACAACCTAAAACAACATCTTTGAATGTTTTTACTAAAACTAATTTTCAATCCATGTTAGCAAATTATTTTAATGGGAGAAAAACAGAAGAAACTTTTTCTAAATTTGTAACCCCTAAAAGAATTCAACCTATTTTTAAATAATAAAATTTTAAAAAACCAAGAATTCAAAAAATATTTAAGGATTATCCATGTAATAATATCATTGGTGATGAAGTAAAATAGTTAAAACTAAAAGTTACTTGGGAAATTAAATTAAAAATTGTGCATTTTTATCACAATTTAACCGAATACTCTTAATGAGGCTTTAGGTAATGAATATTGGATAAAATTGATGCAACATGATCTCAATTCATTTGAAAAGAATCATGTTTGGAATTTGGTTGATTGTCTAAAATATTATCTAATAATTGGAGTAAAATGAGTTTTCTATAATAAATGTGATGAAAATAGATTAATAGTTATAAATAAATATATACTTTTTGTAAAGGGTTATAATTTACAATAACACATCTGATATGAAGAAACTTTTGATCTGGTATCCAGACATAAATATATTTGTATACATATAGCATATGAAACATTTATAAATTTCTATTTTTTCAAATGGATGTGAAGTGTGATATCTTTAATGGATATATATATGTGGAATTTTTAGTATAACAACCATATATTTCTAAAAAAAAGAAATCTAAGGATCATGTTTTCATAATTAATAAGGCACTTTGTGGACTTAAATAAGAACCAAGTGCCTAGTTTGATGGATTTACAATATTTTTTTTATCCAATGTTTTTGTTATGGGGGATGTGGATATAACATTTTCATTAGAATGTTTTTTAAAGATACCATAATTGTTTAAATTTATTTCAATAAAATTTTATTTGGATCAACTCAAAAATTTCATTTTGATTCTTTTTTGGACCTTATAAAATTGGAGTTTTAAATTGGCATGATGGGAAAAATAACCATTTTAATTGGTTTTCAAATTTATCAATAACTAGAAGAATCATTTATATCTCAATAAAATTATATAAAATATATTCTTAAAAATTATTGTTATGAAAATACTAAGAGTATTATTACTCTTATATAACCTTAGAAATATTGATCTTGATGAATCTCAGAAACCAGTTGATCAAAATACTTTTAGTAGAATGATTATTAGTTTACTATATCTCATAGATAGTCAACTATATTTATTATTTTCTGTTTGATTATGTGTGAGATATCAAGAAAATAAAAAATATTCCCATATTAAATCTATAAAATTATTATTTTTATCTTAAGGGAACTATAGATCTTGGTTTATTTTATACTTCTAGAAATGATTTTGATTTTTTTTTCAGAAACTGATTTTGATGGATGTAAAATGGATAGAAAATATACATTTGTAACTTTTTGTTTCTTAAGAGAGAAATTAGTTTCATGTATTATTATAAAAAAACATTATACAACACTTTACACTATTAAAGAAAAATATGTGTTTGTTGGAAGTTATTGTACTCAAATGTTTTGGATACAACACACACTCACTAATTTTGAAAGGATTTTTTTTGTAAAACTCTAATTTCTTTGTAATAAAATTTTTCACATATTTAAGAAAAAACCCATCACATCACTCATGATTTAATAAAATAGACACTGGACACCATTTTCTTTAGGATCAAACACATATAGGAGATATTATTCTACAATTCATCAGAATTCAAGAACAAATTGCAAATATTTTAACAAAACCACTCAATTTTGATTGATTTTAATATATTAAACTGAATCTAGGAATAGTCAATATAAAATGATTGTTCATATATATATATATATTGTTAAACTATCCCCTTATAGTAAAAACTAATTATTTGATGGGGGGTGTGGAGAAAATTTTTACTCTTTTTTAAAATTTTAATTTCTATTAATTTTTTCCAAAAATTTATAAATTTTTTACCCTATTTTTTTTCTAAAAAAACTATTTCCACAATTTTTTTAAATAAAATTTCTTTTTTTTATAAAAAAATTTAAAAGAAGTTTCTTCATTGAAAATTTTCTTAAAAAATTAGAGATAATGTTTTTTAAAACCAAGAAGTGATAATCATCAGAAAAACATTCTTAATGAAATTTTATTTTATTCTTCTACCTGAGGTAATTTATAAATATTTATTTATTACTATAAATTGTTAAATTATGGTTTATGCTTCTTTGAATTTTAACATTATAATTTTTTTAAAACTTTTATGTTATTTTCATGACAAATGTTCATTAAAAAAGTCTATTTTTTTAAAAAAATCCATGAGTTTAGTGAAAATATTTAATATTTTGAAAAATATATTAGTCTTTGATCAATAAAAGGGTTTTAAGATGAGTCAATATATCTAAGAGAATATAAATTACCTCTATTATAAAGCCTATAAAAAGGTGTGTGGGTATCCACTCCTTTATTTACTAATTGATTTGGATAATAACTCTTGTCACTCTATTTATTATTTGTCCATTTGTTTTATGGATCATCTATTTCCTAAGGGTTAATCCGATCAAGCTAAATGACCTCCTCAACTAATTTAGAAACCAAAATTCTAGTGAAGTAAAGGTTAATTAAAAAAAGGTTTTATGAAATGTATGACACTCTTCTAAAATAAACAATTGTTTTTCAAGGTTGGGAAATTATTTTTATTGAGAAAGAATATTTTGATCTTTATTTTCCAGAAATAGTAAGATAATTTTATTGATTAAAGAAATTTAGTGAGGAAAAAGGTTTTAAATTTGTTACTTTATCTATTTATAAATATTTTTATAAAATAAATTTCCAAAAAGTGGCTCATTTATCAAAATTACTTTTTAAGGAGAATCTATGGTTGTTACCAAATAGTTACTAGAGAAGTTGGAAAGCTTCCAAAAATCCAGAGTAGAAACTTATATGTTTTATTCTTATAATAAAGTGATAAAATTTCACCATATTTATTTAGATACAAGGATAATAGCAATTTGGATGAAACAATTTTTTATTCCTAGTAACTGAGTTAAGGATATGCTGAAAGTACAAGATATATATGTTTTAGATCTACTGTGCAATATGAGAAATTTTAATCTTATGTTGTTTGTGCTTCTTAGTATAGATATAGTCAAGCGTGGATGATTAAGTTGAACATTATCATGTTTCCATGTTTATTAAATAGATTTTTAATATAATTTAGGGAATTTTAAAATATCAATAACAAATAAACTCCAACAAGGGAAAAAGAATCAGTTATTGGTCAGGAAACTATCAGCAAACTGATACTTTTTTATTCCAAATTTAAATTTTTTTGTTGATAAATCAAAAAAAGGTTCATTAAAAGTAGACACTAAAAATTTAAAATAGACGATGTTAAAAAAGATAAATAAATGATCTTTCTATCTCCCTTTACTGAATAATAAAGGGAAAAAGATTTATGACAATAATTTTATATTTTTTATGAAGAAGAATAAATAAGAGAAGAAGCCTGATGATCTTACTTTAGTGTTGGATAAGGCTGAGACCTTTGTAATTAAAGATCAAACATATAAGAATATTCAATATAAATAAAATAAAGATAAAAATGAAAAAATAAGAACAAGAAAATGTTGATAAAAGTTTTCTAAAGGGTGTTCAAAAATTGCATGCTATAGCTGAAGTAGAAATGTAAGGAGAACCTCAATATGTTTCTCCTTTGTTAGTTGAAAAACTAAAAATTGATATGTATATTCAATCAGAAGGATAAAAGGATAAAAATTCAAAACCTCCTCTATAATTTGAAAAGGAAAAAGTAAAATTAGCTATTTTTATAAATTCATAGTATGTAAAACTGGTTAAAATTATAGTTTTGAATGTTCTTAAAAAATATGAAAAAATGAAGTCTAGAAGTGAAAAAGAACTTTAAAAAAGTTGAAAAAATATATCAAATATGAAGATAGTTCAACCATATATTCTACTACTCCATAAAATCAATCTCATAGGGATGTATATCTATAAGTATCAGATAGAGATGAAACTTTAGAAGAAGAAAATCAACATTCACAAACTAAGTTTTAAGAAAAACCTGATCCTAATATAGAAGTTGACGAGGTAGAATTTTATAAAAGAATAAATTGGTGAAAAGAAAGAAGAATATTTTACTTCAAAGATAATAACTCTATTCATTCAATAATTTTTATCTGATTACAATTATTCTTCCCCTAACACAAGTAATCATAGAATAGAAATTAGGAGAAATTATTCAATATATTTATTAAGAAACTTGAGGAAACTCTTCATTATTTCATGAAAATTCAAGACTAATATTAGTACATCCATGAAAGAATAATTTTTTTGAAAAATTAGAATTATTTGAAATATATCTTAGAGATAATAATTCAAAGTGAATCCAAGTTAAAATATTTTATAGGTAAGTCAAAATTAGACTCATGGAAGTAAAAAAAATGTTATATGTATAAATCATACTAAGGGTGATATAAAATTTTATGATAAGCAGATAAAAGGCATAATAAAATATTCAAAATCAGTTTCAATGATGACAAGATATATGAGTTCTAGAGTTAATTAAAGCATAATGGAAATTAAAAATCTCATGTCTTTGGAAATGAAATAAGATTCAGATATTTTAGAACATGGAAAGAAGATTCTAACCTTAGAAGAAGTTATAAAGTTGAAAAGTGAGAATAGAATGTTTCAAGAAGTGATGGAAAAGTTCAAAAATATAGCTGGTAAAACATTAAAGTATCAATTACTGAAAATAAGTTTAAGGTTCTTATAAATAAACATTCAAAGAAAGATTCATTCTACTCTTCTAAACTTTTAAAATGTTTTGTAATCAAACTTATTTTTTTAATAATGTTTTGAATGAATGTTCCTCTATATTTTGTTGAAGGATGTTTTTTAATTTCTTTGGAAATATATATTTCCATATATTTTTGGATGGATGCTTGTTTATATATATATTTTATTTTTAGAAATGCTTATTTCTCTAAATTTTTAGGTACACTTTATTCCTCCATATATATAAATATTTGAAAATCATAAAGGGGGTTAAAGGAGAAGAAAACCTGACCTCGACAAAAAATCTGACAAAATTTGTTTAAGGAGGGGGGAATTAACTAAGGGGTATAAGTAGAGAAATAAGTAAAAAGGGTTAATTTATTAAATATATAATAAAATTTGATTAAATATTTTCTAATTTATTCTCACACTATTTTTTCTCTTTGGTAGTTGTGTTTTATGATTTTCAAAAAGGGGAGATTTTTGAGTCGAATGTTTACCTTCAAAACTTCTTAGCCATAGTTTTGAAAATCAAAATATACATCCTTAAAATAATTAATTTTACTAACTCTATACTTCCCAAGTCTTTAGAATGTTTTTTGTAGAAAACATATTGTTTTACCAGATGTTAAATACTTTTCAAATAAAAAAATTTAACTTAGGTCATCCGGATGAACGAAACTGGGTATAATCTAATGAATTTGTTAGACTTGTCCTTTTCATGCCAGATAGATGATTTCATGGTAAATTAGATGGAGGTATTTAAAGTAAAGAAGGCAAGGTATAACAAAGTCTCACAAGATAAAGTTATATAAAGTATACCATAAAAACCTTTTTTAAAGAAGGTAGATATTACCTTCAGAAGATCCTTTATAAAATCATACTACATTATCCTTATATATTTCTTTATATAAACTAAAATAATTATTCTAATTGGAAAATTCATAAAATTTTATTTTTGCTTCATTAGAATCGACCATCAGATGAAGAAGATGTACTAAACCTTATCTAGTGAAGACGAGTTTATACAAAGCTGTTACAACCAACTATGAATAATGGAAATTATAAACATTAGAGTAATGAATATTAATAAAATAAGAATTCTAGGAGTAGTAATATTGTTTATCACATAAGATCTAGAGTTACTTTGATGCTTTTGTAACATCTTGTTACTCATGCGCTCTATTGTAATATTTAGATTTTTTTTCACCTTAAGTCATCTGAGTGATGATTGTAAATGCCTTAAAATATATAGGCCTTTTAATTGTTTGTTCAATGTTATGTTTGATAGAGGAATTATGGTGATAGGAAGATAGAGGTTATTTTGATCTTTGTATCGAGGGTTCCTGAGGCTAGGGAAATAGAAGTTTATCCCATCCTTACATTGAGGGATTTCTTTCTTAAGGAAGTCAAACATTCACAATTCAGTTAAAACTATGGGTACCTAAATTTAGGGTTATTTAATTCCTTAAATCTTAAGGTTAAATAAAAAACATCTTAGTTATAAACTTTTTGTAAGTTTTTCTTACTTGCTTTATAAAGTTTACTTTACTTGTCTTTACATGTATATATTTACACTGTGCATGTTTAAGGAATGTTTCATATTGTACAACATAAACTTTTATTGAAATTTGATTTTATAAAGTATCATTAACAATGATTATTCAAAAACATTATTATAAATTGGATAAAAGTATATCCAAAATACCTTTGTAATGTGGATAATAAAATTTTAAGTTTTTATTTTATAAACTATAATTTGTCCCTTTGTTGTAGTAAATTGATTACTCTTTTGATCCTATAAATATATCGTATGTTAGAATGTCACTAATTTTCTACATTTATAAAACTTTTAGTGTAAAATTATATCATGAAACTACATCATATGTAGTTAGATCATCACTCCTTAATAAAATTAACTCATCAATCAATGAAATCAAATAAACGTCAATATTCTACTTTAGATGTATTATAATTAATAATTCAAAATAGATATATGGTTCCATTATCAATATCTAATAATGTAATTTTTATGGAGTTATAAAAATAGGTTAGCAAAAATATTGATTTTTTTAAGAACCAAATGGATAAAAACTTTCAGTAGAAATACCTAACCATATATTATGAGGTTTTATTGAAAAAGAAGGATGGAACTAATCAAAGTGTTTCTACAAATAATCATTACAAGGATGATTTAATCATTTAGTAATATAAATATTGGATCTATACCTTGTCATAAATTCATGTATGTTGCAAGATATAATTAGATGTAATAATCTAGGTGTAATAAGAAAATACCTTAACAATTTAACAAGAACAAATTTGGAATTTCCTTTTTGAACCTCTTTATACATCGATTGTTCACATGATGGAAAATTAATTAATGAATCCTATTAAATAGAATATAAGATGAAGTCATTTTAACATGCATGGGTATTTTGATAACAAAGACATAAATATTTTAAAAAAAGAAAATATTTGATCAGAATAACTATTTGACATTATAAAATAAGATTTAATAGCCATAAATTTTGAAACAACTTCAAATTTACTTATCTTTTATTCAAGATATAAATCCCCCTCAACAAATCTTCCATGTTGTGACTGTATTTATTATTCCTATTCCTCATTATCAAATATAGATTTAGGTTATTATTTTATATTTTTATTTTGTTTTTTTAGATGGATGTTCTGGGAGCATTGCAGATCTTTTTAGCCTGAAATTGAAGGTTATGTTGTGTTGATAGAATTTCATTCTCCCTATACTGATCAATGACCCATTTTAGAAGTATTTTTAGAGTTTCCCTACAAGAAAAATTGTGTTTCATTTAGTGTAGGGAATTTTTTGAGTTCTATTTTTAAATAAATAAATAAATAAATAAATAAATAAATAATTTTAGTTTTAGATTTATAAAAATATTAGCAAATTTAGGTATAGAGTAAAATGTACTTGTATGTGTTTACAATCGTTAATTTTATATTATTTATTGATAAGTATATAATTTTTATAAAATTTTAGATCACATTGGTACCACTATTAGGATGTTTTAAGGGTATTTATGAATTTTGAGACTCATTTCTTCTAGTTAAATAAATTGTTGTTGTTGATGAATTACTTGAATTTTATTATATTTGTTCCTGGTTTAATAGATATTATATAAATTGTGATTTTTTATTACACAAACCTTGACCCTAAATGGGACCTCAATTTTAAAATTTAGACTAAAAATTATTTAGATATATTATATAATAGAAAAATTTTAGTTTTGACTTGTTTCAAATATCTTCTTAACCCTTTTTAAGAAAATTTATTAATTTTAATGCTTTTATTGATTTTAAAAACTTATATTTACAAATAGAGTGGAAGAACAAGGTGAATGTATTGTTTTATATTAATTTATTCAAAATTTAGGTAGTATAAAAATTATACAATTAAGATCAATTATATTATATGGTGATTAATTTAAAAATTATAAATCTAGATACTTTTAGGGATACAATCCAAATTGTGATTTTGATAAAAAAAATTCTTATGATTTGATTGAAAATGAAAATATGATAGTAGTATCCCATTTTCTATTAAAGGGGGACATACAGAGGTAGTTAATGTTCAGTATCCAACCCCACATTAAGAGATAAAACAAAGGATCATGAGATGAATGACAACCTATAAAAGGGGATATTCCCCTGACAGTAAATCTCATTATCAATCACTTCACCTGGTTATAGTTATTGTGTGTTATTTTTGAGTCATATTTCTTCAGTTATTAAAGTGATAAATTTATGAGGTTATTCTTCTTATAATATTTAATGTGTGTGTATCCACTTTTACCCATATTGACCCTTCTATTTCTTTTGTTTTACCCCTCTTCAGTTGAGGTTTTTCCACATTATATCTAGTGTTTATTTTTTTCTATATTTTTGTTCTTTATTTTATCTCAATATTATTACCATATTATTGGGTCAATAAATTTTTAGTCTAAACAATTGGAATCATAGTGAGGTTTTGACTAGATGATGTTTAATTTTTTGGGTATTAATAATTTTCATAAATTGAGTATTCTATGTGACTGTGACTCTGGTTGATATTTAACATCAAGGAAAAATTATTAATTTTATTAAATACATAATTATGAAATAGAGGAGTTTCTGGACTAACAAAATATACATATGGTAGTGAAATTTGATGGAAAATGAATATAAAACTTGTGTTGTGGAAGGATAATAGCCTACTAGTGATTGTAGAAAGATAAGAAAGTGTGATGAAGGAGAAATGGAATGACATTAAAGTGAATGTTTGTGCCAAAAAACATTTGGATCTAGTAGATGAGGTCTTATACAAAGTTTTGGATCTTGAATAATAAATTCAATGCAATAATATGGAGGAAAAACAAGTAAATTACCACTAAGAATAGGCTCTATCAATGGAGAGAGGAAGTATGGTGAAACGCGATTCCAGTGGGTTCCAAAATCATGGATAGAAAAAATTAATGTGTAAGAAGGAGGATGAAACATGCTACCATAATGGAAAGAAGTGGAATTCCAAGAAGGAATGTTTAAATAATAAGAGTGGTTAAAATAACTCTTAATGAAATATGATGAGTACTTATGGGAATGGATACATACTCGTTAGTGAAGCAGCTACGATTGTTGAAGATTGAAAATATCTAAACGATGTATAGATAATCGACTCAAGAGTAAAATTACACAGGAAATATCAAATGGAATGGTTTTATTTGTGTGAAACTATCCCTAAAGGAATTATGTACATGGGAAAAATCACATCTTGAATAACATTGGAGTCTATACAATGAAATTTAATTTGTATTCTGGTATCATATAAACTATCCAAGGATTTCACCATATCAAGATCTTGAATTAGAAAATATTTACTTTTGGGATAATTTGAAAACATTGTGATCAATAATCATACCAAGAATGGGGTGATGAATATTACGAAGAGTGTTTTTATGGTGATGAAGGTGGATAATATCTCAAAGAACCTTTACATTATTATCAGTTAAATATTCAAGGATCTAGTGATAGTTGTTGTATGGAACACCTTGAAAGAATTGTTTTTAATTTCATGCAATTAGAAGCTTTTCCATATTTCTAAGCAAGGCTTGAAAATTATTACTGATAAAATGTTACTACCTTGGATCACAAATGCATATATACCATTTTGTGAACATTTTTTTTGAGTAAGAAACATTGTTTGAAGTTCCAAACATTGATTATGGGGAGTAAAGAGATCTTATATTTAATCCATTATAATAATTGGAAGGCACTGGTTATATCCCTGGGAGGAAAAATTTAATTTATATCATTTATTAATTATTCTTCTTGGAGATTTTAGGTATAATCAATTAAAATATAAGCATATGTTTTAAATTATTTTAAAAAGTTAAAGTTTAGAAGGATCTTGAATATGGAAATATCGTCTTTCTTGGGACTAAAAAAGATCAATAATATACAATGTAGGAGTTTTATTATTTTTGTCAACAGAAATTAATTAAGAGATAGTTTACGATGGAATACACTCTTTAATAAAATGGAGTGGTAGGGAGGATGAAAAAACCTATTAGAAAGAATAGGTGAAATGTTAAAGACTACAAGAGTCGCTAAGACATTTTTAGTAGAATTAGTGAAGACCTCATGTTATGTGATCAATTGATATGCTTCAGTAGTGATTGATAAGAAAACACTGATAGATATGTGGACTGGTTTACCCATGGACTAATCTTGGTAACATTCTTTTGAAATTCCAATATATGGAATATTTTATGAAATTTAATGACTAAAGATGGATTAAAGATCCACAAAATATATCTTATTAGGATTTTTGAATGGTGTAAAAGAGTATTGTTTATGGGAACCCACTACCCATAAAATTATCACCAGTACGGATTACATATTTGTAGAATAAAAGCTAAAAATTATGATTTATGGATACATGGAGAAATAAAATATATAAACTACCATAATAGAGGTGGAGGAAGAATCAATGGAAGACCATGTTTCATCTAAGGAAATACCAGAGAATTTTGATCAAGAAAAAGTAGAGTCTAGGCCATTATTGTCAACTATGGATAAAAGAGAACCAATATATCACTCATGATATGTTAAGGAGAAAAATATTTTATACTATTTTTTGATAGACTATAGATATCTATATTGTTTTGTGTATATGACCCACATTCCAGATGTATCCTCATGGATGACAGGTATGTAGGAGGAACATGAAGACCTACACATGAACATGACTTGGGATCTTATTTAATTATCTCACAGAAGGAATACTATCAGTAAAAAATGGGTATTTATGATCAAGCGGGATAAAAAAACCATATTGAAAGATATCAGGTGAGACTGGTGGTCAAATGATATTCTCATAAGAAAGGTATTAATTTCAATAAAATATTTTTTTATTTGTTATACAGATGAATATTCACTTAGTTATGGAGATATATTCTAGATATAGTTTACATATAGGGAAGCTAGATTTGAAGAAAATTTTTCTCTATGGTGATATTGATGAAGAAATAAATATTCTACACCCAAAATTTTTTATAGAAGAAGGTAAAGAGAATTTGGTTTACATGTTGAAAAAATATATGTATGTTCTTATGGAGGCACCAAGATATCGGTACAAGAGATTTTATTTCTATATCATGATACTTAAACATAGTATACTTCATTCATATTTTTTTGTATATTTTAGGGGTTTATATGGTAATGAATTTACCATTATTTTATTATATGTGGATTTCTTATTTGTTAAAGGACCCAACATTGATCAGATCTAAAAGAAAAGGCATAATTGTCTAACATTTCATAGGAAGGAATTGGGAGAAAAAAATATATTCTTTGGAAGAATATTTAAAAATACCTAATTAATTGGGAAATTTGGCTATCATAGAAGAATTACATAAGGAAATTATTGAAATGATTCAATATACAAGACTACAATCCAATTTACACCCCTTTTCCTATAAATTTCAAGTTATCTTATTTTATGAGTTTTAATAGTTAAAAAAGTAGGATAGAGATGTATCAAGTACCGTATTCATCAGTAGCGGGGAGTTTGAAATTCACTATAGTTTGTATGAGACCAGATATTTCACATTCAGTGAGAGTAGTTAGTTATTACATTGAGAATCCTGGACAAGTGAATTAGAACGTATTGAAGAGGATCCTAAGACACATGAAGGTGAATTTAGATGCTACATTATGTTATGGAGGATCAAATTTCACTATTATAGGCTATATTGATTCAAATTTTAAAGTTGATTCGGAGTGATAAAATTCCAATATTGGTTCTGTATTTACTCTTGTTGGAAGATTTTTTCACTAGATTTCAAAGTTATAATCTGTTTTAGACTTATCTAGGACTAATGTGGATTACATGAAAGATGTAGAGGCATGTAAAGTGGTTATTTTTATGAGAAGGTCATTATAGAATCTTGGGAATAAAAATGAGAAAATTCAATTATTTTGTTATAGTCATAGCACATTTAATATTGAAAGGAATCCATATTTTTATTCCAGGATAAAGCACATTAGGGTATAATGTCACTTTTTTGAGATGTGGTGGAGGAAGGTAGTGTAAACGTGTAGAAAATTAATACCAATGAAAATCTAGTAGATTTCTTGTTGAAGGCAGTTGACTATGATAAATTTATATGGTGTAGATCCTAGAATGACATTGTAGAGATATAAACAACACGATTTAACAAATATAAGGTTGTGTGAATATATGATTGATCATAAATCATATATCTTCGTAAAAGATATATAGACAACCCCCCTATTTTTATTAAAGGGAGGAATGTGGAGGTAGGAGAATGTGGGTAGCCAAACCTACCTAAATTCCAGTATTAAAGGAAGAGTAGGGGATGCAAATCATCCTATAAAATGGAATCACCCTCAAGAAAAAAATCATATCAGCTCATCAGTAATATGTTCTACTAATTATTGTCATTTTGTGTTATTTATGGGGTATATTTATCCACTAATTCAATATAAAAAATTACGTGGGTATTCTCTTAATAATAGTGAGGGACTTTCTATACCAACTTTTACATATAGTGATCATTCCATTTTCACATGTTTTTTACCCCTCTTTATTTGGAGGTTTTCCAAATTAAAATCAACATTTATTTTTCCATTTTTTTCAATATATTACTCACTATGTTTCATTTGATATTTATATAGTATACCATTTATGAAAATGGTGAAATTATAATATTTTGATTCATTTAAAAATTATAAATCTTGAAAATTTTGGTGACATGATTTTAATTGTGAGTTGATCACAAATTTTCTTATCCTTCGATTGTGAGAGAAAATATGACACAAAATTGAAATTTTGACAATCTAAATCTATCAACACCGCTTGGAAACTGAAGGAGTCTTTGAAACCAAAGGTTGATGAGGTGTTTGGAAGACTTAAAAATGATCTTGGGATGCCTAATGCAGGAGGTTTGAGAAATGATGTGAGGCAGGCAGTCCAGTCTATTGGGTTGTATAGTGGCCAAGTGATGGTTTCAGTGGGGGGTAAGGAGGCAATGGATAGATCCGTTGAGTCTGTGTAGGCAGAGGCTTCTGCAGAGGAAGATGATGGTTGGGTGAGGGCCTCTCCTGGGCTTAATACTCCCCATGTGTAGCAGGTGGATAGAATTGAAGTAAACAACTACTTTTCTGGTCTCGTGGATGAAGAACTGGAGGTGGGTCAGGATCAAACTTCTCCTGATTTGGTTCTTGGACAGTTGTCTGCTAATGCTCTTGAGTTGCATGATAGTGAGGAGATGGGCCTGGGTCTGACTTTTGCTCAGAATGGAAGCAATAATGGATAGGTGCAGAGGAAGAGACCCTTCCATTGTGCTAAATATCGGGATCATGGGGAAATATGTCATGCTGGCGAGGATTCTTCAAGGACTGAAAGTGGTAACATGCAGGTTGGGTTGAACTCCCAAGATGATGTATCTAGTGAAGGTTTCTTGTAGACCAGGGTGATTGGAGATCTTGAGACTGTGGTGCAACCACAGTACTTAGCACTGATTGACCCTAACACTCATGTGGAGCAGGAGCAAGGTGTGAATAATGGTCATGAGATGGTGTTTTTACCTGGGAAATGGGGGGACTTATCTGACAGTGAGAAGGAGAATGATGCCAGAGACTGAACCTCATTTAGTGATGTTGCTCAGTATGGGAAGAAGGTTATGAAAGGGAGTGTGGGTAATATGACCGCCCCCCCAAAAATAAGGCAGCAGAAAGACTACTCATCTATTCCAAGGCCGATGTCTACCAGATATTCTTTGAACAATGGTAAAGGGATGAATTCTTCTTAGGAGTTTTTTCAATTGGATAAGTTAAATCTCATATGTAAGTATGTGATGATTATGAAGAAATATGAAAGTTCGGAATAGGATTAAACAACCACAAATTAGGCATTTGATCATGGAGCTAGTGATGGGTATGACGACGGGTGTGGTTTCTAACTTGTAATTGTATGCTCTTGTTTTCAATGCTTGCCCGCTGAAATTTTCCTTTATTTTAATAAATGTCCAGGGACTTTGTCTCTGGATGAGATTTTCTGGTAAATATAAATTCACAAATCTTCAAACAAAAAATTATAAACCCAAATAATTCTCAAACCAATGTAAATTTAGACTTAACATCTCATATGAAATTGATTATCAAGGAGAATGTTGATCATAAATCATATGTGGGCTCACTCACCTTTAACTAGAACCTGGAAGGTCATTTAATTGATAAATCCCATTTCAATTAAATTAATTATTATAGATTTTTTTTGTAATAATTATAAAAACTATCATCAATATCTTCACCATCACCAACCACACTTTTTCTTACCACCATCCATGCTCTGACACTTTTGATCACCCCTCATAAATAGTAAAATAAGGAAAATCTTAATAAAATAATTTGATTTTTGAAAAAAATGTATTAATATTCATTATATATATAAAAGTTTTGGGTGAAAATATAATAGAAAAATTTAGCGAGTTAAATTATTATAAAATTTAACTTTAGGTAAATAAATATTGAAATTCATATTAATGTTTGGGATGATTAAAAAAACTATAAAATTAAGATGAATTATTGGGTGCATGACACTTAAATCTTATGTGTCACCTCAAATAAATTTCCCTAATGTGGTTCCCAAATAAGAGATGGATATCCACTAAATTAACCAAATCAAAATCTCTACTTCTTCTCCAATATTCTATAATGTCAATAATATTTCCCAATATTCAATATGATTCATTTAGAAAAGAACAAACTCAACCTCCAATAATGAACCTCATTATTCCTTCTCTTTCTTCATTGTCAATATCATTAGCTTGTGATATATCATGTTCTAAATTAATTCCATGTATATCCTCAAGATTATATACCAGAAAAAACTATAAAACATATGAATATGAATTATATGAGTGTGTCATGAATTCTCTATCAATGGATATAATCCATAACCAACTCTATCCATGGTTCATGCCACTATATTCTCAGTTTGGATGGTATTTGTAAGAGATATCGATCCCTTGGTTGGAAAAAATTCTTATAGCTAAGGGGAACTACCTTAATAAAAATAAGGATGCACAAAGTCTTTTAAATCCATCATACTTCTTATAATGCACCATATTTTGAGAGTTATTCTTAAGCTAGTAGAGACATATATTATTCAATGACTTTCTTTTAAAAACATATATATATATATATATATCCCTTAATGAAACTATTCTGTGAGCTAACCAATTCATATGATGAGTTTAAATATATTCTTGGTTCAACATATACAACTTGTAATTTACTTTTATATTCATCCATATATGATTATAGAATATCCAAAAATATTCTTCACAAGACAAATCACTTCATCTCATCTTCATAATGATATTATGTATGAAACTTTATATAAATATCATATCAATAATTCCTGAGCACTTCAATACCCATCCTGAGAATCAAATAAATGAAAAAAATCCAACATGAATCATGAAGAATAAATTATCCTTTTGCACATCAATTTCCTCAATGCATTCCAAATGCAAAATGATTGTCTGTTGATCTTAACAATTTACAATAAATCCAACATGACATAATAATTCATGAATGGGTCCTTCATGAAATTCATTTCCACATTAATTTTCACATTTTAAATTATTGGTTATACAACCATCTTAAATATTTATCATAAAAACATGTATTACTTTGTGAAATTATAGTAATGGTGGATCCTGATCCATTGGTTGAAGTTGTACCAACGATGTTGGCCCGTAATGTACACCAATTCAAAAATATCACATAACAAACTCCACAGTGAGGTTTTTTGGGATTCTGGGGTGTAGTACCTCCCTGGCCAAGGGTCCATAGCTCAAATTTCCACAACCCAAATTTTGTAGGCATTTTATTAGTGATGACTAACGAGAATGATAATGGTACTATATTAGTGTGGAATTCAACATGGTAGTACTGAAACATGGAATTTACTAACATAGGTACTTTAGGTCTATAGACTTGGTTTCCATCATTATTGTAGCATAGTATATGAATTTTTTGGGGGTTTCATTGTAGAAACATGAGTTATTATAACAAAAAATTTCTTTATAAGCTCATTTTTGAGTTAGGGTTTCTATACTCTTTATGTGTTCCCTATAATTGAATCTTAGATGTAGTGAATTTGTTTTTTTCCTCTCCATGTGTGTAGGAATTATTTTTGAAATATATAAATACAATGTTCTTGTTCTTCATCTTTATTTTTCTACCTTTTAATCTTCTTCTTATAATGACTATCATGCATGATCCCGATGTTTGTAAAATAGAAAATTCATAAAAAAACTTGGAACAGTTTTAAAAACACATAGAAATCAATCCCCTTCTTTTATTAGAGCCATCTTTTGAATTTTAGTTATATGGGTTTTAGAATCCACCCCCCATGAATGAGGGGTCCTTATTTATCTTCCTAAAAATTCAATAACTTCCAACCATAGTTTTCAAAATAAGTGTCTATAATATTTTTAAAAAACATGCATTCTAATGATTTATTGATTTTCTTTTAGACATTTTTACTACTTTTGTCCAATATTTTGATCTAGTCCCTTATTTGGTTTCATTGGAGCATAAATATAAAGTCGATATCCTCCTTTTTTTATTCCAAACACTTCCCTTATCACCCAAATCCACTTTTAATATTTATAAGTTCCAATGGTTCTCCATATTTTGAGTTATATCAACACTCCATTTGAATTTTAGATATTGAAATATACTTGTAACATATCTCCATTATTTCTTAAAAGTGGATTGAGTGTGACAAACCATGAAACAAGTTTCAATGACTCCTTGGGTAACTAGATTATTCTTCTCCTTTTGATCTGTCAAGTGTTTCATGATATCTTACTTCCTTAACCAATTTGATAAGAATATCATTATTACTTATCTTACTATAATAATTTAAATCAAACTTTAAATCCAATTTCTTTGACACCCATGTGAGACACGTTTTGGATGCATGGTCCATTTATTTTTACCATCCACAAGTCTCCCTGAGTACATTGAGATTGATGAACACTTTATTAATTTCTTTCGATTTTTACACATGATTATTCTTATTATATTTTAACATAGGAATTTTGTATGAGTATTTCTTCAATTTGTTTCTAAAGAAACAACATAATGATAATCATCCTCATGTTTTTAATTCCTCTATATAGAAAGCATTTCTAATAGACCCCAAGAGTTTCTTTCTTTGATTATCTTGAGAAAAAACATCATCATATGTCATTTAGGATTTCAGTGACCTCTCTTCACCAAGGGTAAGTATCCTATAGACTCTTTACTATTTCCTTTAGATATGATTTATCTTACACAATTATTTTTGTTATTCCAAAACTCGTGATAGGAATAAGTGGTACTTCTCAAATATATCATCCTTGTCTTTTCAATCCATTCAACCTTGTATTTATTCTTATTTATTTTTATTTAATTGTAATCACTACCCATAAATTAAATATTTTTTCACCATTTTACACCATCAATAACTTCTTGAGGGTTTATATATTAGAATCAATTTACGTACTTCTTTTAATAATCCTCTTATTTTTAACATCCAATGCAAAAAATTATTTTATCTCTTGTAACATCTCAACATGATATTGTTTTCATTATAAAAGAGAAAATGTTTTGAGCCTCCAAATAAAAAATATTTGAATTAATATGATTGGTCACTAAGAAATTAGAGAGATAAAATTTTGTAAAATATTTTCAATATTTAATTAAACACATAATAACCTCATTGTGTTCATCTAATAATTCTTCAATAATGGCTTGGTGATCCATCAATTCAGATTTATAGGAATCTAATTCATATTAAAATTGTTATTCATATCTATTAAATAAATCCATATCACCTTGATCCAAATTATGATTACAATAATGAATTTAAATATTGGTTAGAAGCTTCTTATTTCTATGTATAAGCTTCAATTTTTTTTGAGACCTCCACATTAGAATTTTTAATTTAACTCTTCAAAATTATTAATTTATTTTTTTTCCTTTTTATTTAAATTTCTTAATATCTTACTATGCATAGCCTATAATTTTCCTTCTAGAAAATTATATGAAAACCAAGTAAAATATCATTATAATTAACCTTCTTGATGTAAGGGATAATTAAAAATTCCTTTGGGGAAAAGATATAAAACCATAAAAAATGATATTTACAATAGTGAATATATCAAATAAATTACCTCCAATTGAAAAAAAAACTCTAACCTCAAAAAACATTTTCTATTATTTATGAAAGAAATTTTCATTGAACATATACAATGGTATAAATATATATTCAAAGACAAAAAATTATATCACCTTTTATTTTAAAAAATCAAGATCTAATTATCAGAATACATAAGTCCTTTATTTATTGAGAACAAAAATTAAGAATTAATTAATAATGATGAAAGTAGATCCTCATGAGTATGATTTTCTCTAATAACAATTGTGGTTCCCATATGAGTGATGTCTGACCACTATATTCATCAAGTATAAGTCTTGAATTCTTCTACAATATTTTACAAAATCAATATTTTATTCCAAATATTATTATGATTCATTCGAAAAATTTAAAACTAAGCCTCCAATCTTGATCCTCATTATTTTTTCTCTTTAATTATTATCCATGTGATAAGCATATAATATATCAATATTTAAATTAATCGCAAATATATTTCCTTAAGAGTACTTACAAGGCACAAGTACAAAACATAAGAATATAAATCATGTTAGTGTTTCATGGAATCTGTATCAAAGTATAGTATCCATAGAAATATCTATTAAAAGGTTCAGAACACCACACCTTCTGTTTGTACGGTGTTAGTGAGATATATCTATCTATTGGAGAGAAATAATTCTTATGGCCAATGAAAACTACCTTAATTATATCAATGTATCACAAATTCTTTCACATCCTTTATAATCCATGTGATGAACCATACTCCTAGAGTTATTCTTAATCTAATCATGGCATGTATTATTTAATGAACCGCTTCAAAAAATTTCTCCATTATCCCTTCATAAAGAAATTCCATAAGAAAACCGTGGCATATATTCAATTACAACATCTTCTTGATTCAATATATAAAACGTATAATTTCCTTCAATAGTCATCCATATAGGATTCTATAATCTTCAATGATCTTCTTCACAAGACAAATCACTTGATCTCATATTTATAATGATCTTCTTTATGACACATCAAATAAAGAGTATATAAATATTTCTTGATTACTTCAATCTCCATCATGAGTATCAAATCCAAGACAAACAATACAACTTTATATATAACAAATAAATCTCCCTTAAATACATCAATGTCATCAATGTTTTTCAAATCCATCATCCTTGTATATTGAAAATAATTATTAATAAAAAATCAAACAAGATATAATAAGTAATGCATGGAATTTATAATTTATGTGATGCAGGGAAACATCAATTAAATGTTATTTAATTATGACTATTGTCAAGGATTATCTATGAAAAGGTGGAGAAATATATTTCTCAACCAAACACTATAATCAAAGCATAATAATGTGTAGACAATTTGATGTAACTGAGATATACTTGTAAGTCAAGTAAAAAAGGAATTTACTAGAAAATTCCATAAAGGTAAAATGAGTGTATTATAATTAAAATATTCAAATAAACAACCATCCATGCATAAATAGTATAGAAATAACCTTTAGAATGTAACTGACCAGACTCTTATATATAAAAACACCTTTCTCAATATATATGTCTATTGTATTTTTCAGCTATAAGATACAAAATAAAACACATAAACCATTTAATAAAAACCATCACAACATTATTTCATCAATATAGAATATTATATAAGGATAATAAATGTACTTCATAAAATAAAAAATAATAAAATGGGACAATAATCACAAGTAAATAACATAACTAGGATATGAAATTCGTTAACATCTTGGTCTCCTAGAAGTATCACAGTTGCGAGCAATACTGTAAAAATAAAATAAATAATTATAAATATTATTGTAATTTTGAAAAGTATATAGATAAATTTTAGGGAAACCTAATTGGATAATGAATGAAGGAAGTAAGTGGTACTTATAGGTAGTATAAACCAAATATGATCATTGGAATAATAACCCAACTATTAGAATAGTAAAATGAAATGTAAATAATAATTACCATAAATAAAAAAATTAATTGCAAATATTTTAATGACATAAAATAAATATTCAAATTAGGTAATACAAAGAAATTATAAGTTTATATTTTTAATAAAGTTTCTTTCGATTATTTTTATAAAAACCATATTTTTATATTTATTATTTAATATGTAATTTCCCAGAATTTCCGTATAATTTTTTTAATTATATGTAATTATTTGAAGACCGAGAAATCTAACCATGCATTATTCCAAGGCCTAGAGTGACGGGAATGATTCGTTGAAGTTTTGTTAAGATTTAATTAGCACGCGTAAGTAGTTTTCATGAAAAAGTAAAATTAATCTTAAATGGTTGCCCAGATCAAAAATCTAAGGGCACCATTGCGTTTAGTATGGTGGGTTTACACTAGGCGCGACTTAATTTTAGTTGGTGTGGGCCTCTTGTGAGAAAACCCAAAAATTGCATAACCATAAATACAATATTTAAATAAAGTTATTTTATTTTTCAAACACTTAAAACTCATGAACAATAACTTAGATTCAAAATCCGAGACCACTGCTGAACTCGTGAGGGTATGATTTCCTTAGGCAGACACTAATATTGGCCGGTGCAGGACACCAGTGAAAGTTAGTTCATGGCCGTAAATAAAATAATTAAGTGGAAATTATTTTATTGTAAAATCCATAAATTCTAAATGGTAACTCAAATTAAAAATCCAGGATAACTTTTGGGTTCTTTGGTGTAGTCACGACACGGGCCCTGGGGGACGGGTCATGACAAAGTGGTATCAGAAAATTTCAGTCCTACAGAATAACTAGGACTCTGATATTTTTTGTGTGGCAATAGTGTTAAGTATTCAGAGTGTGGTTTTCAGTTTGGGGAGTCCATTGTTGGTGCGGCTGTTGACGTATCCATACACTAGGACCCTGAATTCGGGTTTCTGACTCAGTACATAGAAAAACTGATAACATGTGTTTTTGAAGAGTTTTTCTTTTGATTTCTTTGGAATCCGCTCACCAGGTATAAATTAATGACTGTGGTTCACCTGTTTCTTATCAGGATACCGCTGCATAGACATCCAGCTAGGTTTCCCTAGAGGGTATGCGATGACAGCCCACTGAGCGATGAGGCATCGGTTTAGGGCCCTCTTAAGGTGTTAGCACCTTTAGGTGGTGCACCGGCATCACCACCACCCCTTGGGCTGTAGATTCCACCAGCCCCACCAGCTGATGGTGCACACCGACTGAGCGCATTGCACGAGTTCCAACGGTAGAGGCCTCTGAGGATTCGAGGTGAGACAGATTCCCAGGTAGCTAAGGACTGGCTGGAGGATGTAGATAGAGTTTTCCGCCTAGTTGGGACACCAGTTGAGTAGATGGTTATCCTACCTGTTGGTCTTTTCATGCATGTGACCATGAGGATGGTCTGTAGGGTAATGAGGCTTTGGTACTTGGACTGTTGTATGAGATAGTACATTCAGGTAGTGTGTCAGCAATATCACTACCCATTGGTCATCAGTTACAACTGGTGGTACCAGTAGAGGACACATTTTGGCTTAGTGCCTTACACTTGTTTCAGCATCAGATACCCCTTAGGATCCAAGGAGATCCTAACTCACAGGCGGCTAAGGATTGGATTGAGAAGGTAGCCGAGTTTCCATCTATCTAGGGCACCAATAGATCAGATGGAGGTCCTGGTAGAGATCCTTATATGTGGCTCATTAGGATGAGGAAAAGGTTTAGGTTACCCTGATCTTGCAAAGAGGTGACTTTTCTATGGATAAGCTTGAGAACATTTCTCAGAGAAGGGGGTATATTTCCATAATGAGATAAGGAATGAGAGTTCCCTAGAGCTTCTACAGCTTCGGCAGGACGACATGTCGGTAGCTGAGTATTCATCAAGGAATACCGAACATCCCAATCACTCAATGAATACATTATGATCAGTGATTCAGGGCTCAGACCTCCGAGTTATGTGTGTTTAGGGACATCCAAGCCAGCACTATTCCTCTATGCATTCCTACTTATATTAGGGTGATAGAGAGAACCTTTATGGTTGATTGTTCTTTGGCTAAGCCAATGCATGTAGTAAATGTTAACAGCGAGAAAGCAGGAAACTAACACCAGTATCAGAGAATTGGGCGTGTAAAATATTTTTGGAAGAGGATGTGATAGGGACATGTGAATCTTCATGGCTACAGATGTGGAAGCAGAGCTAGAAGAGTAGCATGAGGTGGTCTACATTTCAACATGTTACAACCCACCCTCTATGTGGTCCCCACCAGGCTGAGGGAGCTAAATTATAGGGTAAGGGAGTAGCTGCATGTAGTCAAGGAGTGTGACCCAAGGGCTCTAGGAATGATTCGAGGTACGATCTGTGTCGACTACTATCTACCATATTAATATAAATATGTACAAATCATTCTTTCCTTCCACAAATCTTGTCCAAGACCTAGAGTTTCTGGTTAAACTATTGACTTGACCCTCACATTTGGATATACCTTGGGGATCATACTCGATAATCACACTTACGCCGACAATGTGATCTGACCCTTGAGGTGAGAGTTTCGGTTGGAACCTCTTGGTGGCAGCATCGAGGCCTTATGACATTAGTTTGGGTATGGAATAGACAACTACAGTTCATACTTAGGTTTAATGTATTAGGAAAAAATGTTTTGGTTTATCTACAATGTTAGAATTGGGTTTTCCTTGGTCGATGAAAAAGGAAACCTAGGTAGCATAGGATTAACTCATGCATAAGAGGGTTCAACCGATCACTCTTGAGTCAGCCATACTTACCATAGTGGTAGTAGGAGTTTAGAGTTTTCTGTTCCCGACTAGAGTAGTAGAGTGTGGGGAAATCTTTTCAAAAGATGTTTCTAGGATTACCTCCCTGAAGGGAGAGGGACTTATTCTTTGGCTGGGTACTACTAGAGATTCGTTCCTGACTTTTCCAAAGTTGTGACACCCTTTTCAGCATTGATGAAGAAGGGATATCACTTAATGTGGATAGAGAGATGCTACCAGAGCTTTCAGAAGATGAGACAAATACTAACATGTTCCCCCATCTTGAGGATACCAGAAGAGGGATTTGGGTATGTAGTCTACTACGATGCATCCAGGACCAAACATGAATGTGCTCTGATGAAGGAGCGAGCAATGATCACCTATGGCTCAGGGAAGCTGAGACAACATGAGTTGAACAACACTACCCATGACCTAGTGTTAGAAGTAGGGGTCTTCACCTTGAAGGTGTGGTGACATTACTTTATGGGTGAACATTTTACTATTTACTATGATCATAAGAGTATTTGGTGTGTCTTCTCACAGAAGAACCTGAACCCGAGACATCGACGATGGATAGAGTTCACCCAGGACTATGATCTTGAGATAGTCTATACTCCTGGGAAGGGGAACATGGTAATAGACGCACTCAGTAGGAGGTCTGGTCTACAACTTCTGAGTGAGGCATCAGAGCAGCTAGATGCACTGCATATATCATTCATAGTTAATGATAGAGCATCTTAACTCTAGTGTATGAATATCACTACCCCAATTCTTCAGAAAATTCAGGGGGGGGGGACAAAACTTAAGCTGTTGACTGCGAGGCCCAACGTGCTCAGATATCCTCAGGATGGTGTCTTGAAGGATTCTATGAAGGTGGGGAGCCTGCCATCCTCTTCAGAGGACGTACCATGATACCAGTGATTATTCAGGAGGAGGTGTTGACGTAGATCCATACATCCCCTTTAACGGTACATCTTGGAGTGGTGAATATGTACCAGGACCTCCAATGTCAGTACTAATGGCTAGAGATGAAGGAAGTAGTGGATGTGTTTGTATCACAATGCCTCAATTGTTAGAAAGTTAAGACTACACAGAGCTAACAGAAGTCTTATGATGACATGAGGAGGGAGACCATGTCTTCATATGGGTCTCACATCGATGAGGTTTGCAGAGATTTGACTGGGGTGGCATGTTATTTCAAAATTTTATCAGATCTTTTTGGATTCTCAGCAGAGTGGGTGAGATGGCGTAATGTCTATCCCCTTCCCCACAGATTCACTAGGTGCATAATGTTTTCCATGTGTCACACCTGAGGAGATGCGTGCATGATCTATCGCTTGTTATCAACTAGGGAGAGATGAAATTTGATGATGTGGTGACTTTTATGGAGTTCCCAATAGAGTTTAAGGATCAATAGAAGTGGGTCCTTCATGGGCGGTTGATACCTCTGTTTCACATTCACTGGAGGCATATGAACCTCTAGGAGAGCACATGGGAGCATGAAGCTTAGATTCATGCTCAGTACCCTCATTTGTATGTTTCGCCGTTGTTTTGGATTTCAGAGACCTAAATCCCTAATGCGTAGAGAATTTAATGTCCCAGAATTTCCATATATTTTTTTAATTATATGGAATTATTTAGAGACCATTAAATTCGACGGTGCCTGATTCTGAGGCTCGAAGTGCCCAGAATGATCCGTCAAAGTTTTTTTAAGCATTAATTAGCGCGCGTAAGAAGTTTTATTAAAAAAGTAGAATAACTCTTAAATGGTTTCCCATATCAGAAATCTAAGGGAACTATTGTGCGGGCCACCTGTGAAAAAACATAAAAATGGCATAACCATAAATGAAATAATTTAAAAAAGTTATTTAATTTTCCAAATGCTTATAACTCACGAATAGTAACTCAAATTGAAAATCTGAGACCACTGCTGAACTTGTAAGGGTATGATTTCCTTAGGCTAAACAAACATTGGCCGGCGTAGGCCACTAGTGAATGTTAGTTCTTGTCCGTAAATAAAATAACTAAGTGGTGATTATTTTATTGTAAAATTCATAACATCTAAACGGTAACTTGAATTGAAAATACGATAGTACCATTGGGTTCATTGGGGTAGTCACGACATGAGCCCCGTGGGATGAGTCATGACAAAATATTTAAATTATTTAATTTATAAAATCATCATGATAAGTGAATTTTATTTTTTTAATCTATATGTTGAAATTATCCAAGAGTGATATTTTGATATTTTTTTGAAAAACTTGAAGTTCTACACGAAGAGTAAAAATATAGTTTTTCAAATACCATATATTTTATGACATAATATTTATGTAATGATATCCTAATAAATTATAAAATAATTTTATAAACCAAAAATAAGTTCAATAAGATAAATAATGTTTTAAAAATAAATAAACACATTTTTCAGACCTAAAAAGTGATTACCAATTTCAAGAATGATAAAGCATTCCATTAAAAAACAATTTTTCATTTTTTTCTTATTATCATTTGTATAAAAAACTAAATTTGGAAGTTAAAGGGTTTATAATTCATGAAAACATTATTTTTTAATTAACTATTATTCCTAGTCTCAAAGAGGACCACTCTTTCAAGTCTTACATTTAAATAATATTTCATTCATTATTTTTTCTTAAAATACCCTTCCCCTTCTAGTATAAATACCCACACTTTCCCCGATGAAAAATAACTTCCCAAAAACTTCTCATTTCCCAATATCTATCTTATTCCCATATTTTATACCTCTTATAATACATAAAGATATTCTAGTGTCATCCAACTCTAATCCGCCATGTCATTTAGACCTTAGTCAGAGATTAAACTCTAATGATGAGGTAACATTCTTTCATCTTCCTTTCAATTTATCATCTTCTATTCTTAAATTCCCATTCTAAATTTTACACCAATCCTCCAAGAATATATTAATGATTATACTAACATGAAATAAATGTTATTATGTCCCAAAAAGTTTTTTTAAACTAATTATAATACATATACTACCCCCTGATTTTGACAATATCACATTAATGGCCTATTTGTCACCTCTGAGGAAGTTTTAAATAATTTATTTATCACAACCCTTATGAATAGATATTTTATATAATATTTTAATAATTTTTATTATTATACTATATAGTTAATAATATATTTTTATTACATCTCTTTCCCTCTCTTGACACATTTACGAGAACGTTGACAATTAATTACTTATAACCACATTTGTAGTTGGTTAATATAACATATATATAACATATAAATATGTATTTTTATAAATATTTATGATTATAGAGGTAAATTCACTAATATAGAAATAATAATGAATCAAATCCATAAAATTAAAATCAACCCAAGATAATACAAATAAATATATCATCAAACAATTTTATCTTTAAGGAAATATTAATAACTAAATTCCAATGATTATAATTAATCAATAATAACAAAAATAAATGTAATATAATATATATTAATGTTTTAATAATCATTATTTGGGGTTTTATACTCTATGTGTAAACATGATGAAATGGAAAAGGAGTTAAGGTAAGGGGACTCTTAAGCTTTCCCTTTTCTTTTGGGACCACTCCATCTTTATCTCTATTTTAGCTATGATTCTTATAAAATATCATATAATTTTCTTCCATTTAACTTTCCCTTTACTTTTATTGGGGGTTATTATTTTCTTTATTTCACTAGGATTCATTCTTATTCACCTTCATGATTTTTGAAAAATAATTTTTTTCTCAAAATATCTCATTGATTCATCATATGTTTATTCTCATTATCTCTATGATATATGATAATATATTTATTAATGATACCCTTAAAAGATCTAAATAATTTTTTTACTTATAATTTTAAGAATGTCCTTGTTTATTCATCTACTTATTCTTTACGACATCATCATGAAAAAAATTCTTTTCTCATGGGTTTGTTTCATGAATATTGTTAATATATGTTTCCTTTCTATGTGAATGCATGATTATGATAAAATTATGATGAGACAAGTGGGAAAAAAATTGTTTATCCATATACTGAATTGAGTAAATTATTATATATAATGATAATTTTTTTGATAGACTTTATACATTTATTTTTTACAATATTATGAATGATCTTGATGTAGTTATCTTTGTCCATAATATTATGATGTCATGGAAGTAATACTTGACTTATGTTTATGATATTTCATTATTTTTGTGGAGGAAAAAACTTTATTAAATGTTTACTTTGTGTTTTATGGTGATAAATATTTTAGTGTAGAGTTTTATAGGACATAAAATGGTTCTTGGTTGATTTTTTAGTTGATGATGTGCATTGCGCCATAAAGGTATTTTCTAGATATTTCCTTGGTTGTAAAATTTTCTATATTATTTCACTATGGTAGATAGTGTTACATTATGGTTTTGGTCAAGGGAATTTTCATGTTTTAGGTTAAGGTTTGGATTTACACCATGAACCTAAAATATTTATGAGTTACTGCATAAAGGTACCTAATATACTATAAACTTCCTTGGTTTCATTGAATTTTAATTGTTGGAATCCCTAAAATTATTTTACCAAATCCAAAAAACCAAAATCACCCTTCAAAACATAAATTGTGGAATAAATTTTATAACTTATAAAACTAAATGACACTCAGTTTTATGTATCAAAACTAAGAAGCAGTACTCCCATTCACATGTTAGACTATCTGAATGCTATAAAATACATTATGAATGAAAAAAAACCATAAGAAACAAACTCCACACACACACATAAAAATAATTAAAAACAATATTTTACATGGTTTGGTAATTTAACTACTCCATAGGGGGAACACTACATCATTTTATTAAAAAAAATTGAATAATTACAAATTCTACCATGACAAAAAACTTATTTCTCTTGTTACCTTTTCTACAACTAAAAATTAAAAATTAAAAATTGTACCATAATAAAAGTGACCAATCCTATCTATTTTAGAGGATATATGTTGTATCCATATAGTTCCAATGTATTCTAAACCATTTTATATTTGAGTATGTTCATTACATTGAAAAATTAAATTGTTAGTAGTCAAATAACACACCAACTTCACTACTCTTTTTGGGGAACAATTTTAGCTTCCGAAACTCATCCTTCAGCTATTTCATAATTTCACCAAGAGTATTTCCAATACTTATTACTTATATTTCTAGAACATTTATATACTTCCCCTACCTCCATCTAGTTCTGAACCATAGTTATGAATTATCTCCCACTATAAATTATGATACTTCGCCATAATATAGTTTTCAAAGTTAAACCTTACAATCTCCCAATTAAAGATAATTTTCTAATACTTCACCAAGTCTATTTGGAAAATATTTTATCTTTTATTTTTCCTTTTTATAATAACTTGTACCTATATAGTGTATTCATTTATCTAAGTCCCACTAATTCACAATAATGCCCAAAAATTTCATGAACTTTTACCTTTATCAAAATATCCATTAGATTTTGACTCCCCGCAATCTTCCATTGATCCAAAATTTTTTCCCCCAATAACTTCTAGATGAAGTAATAAATCAAATGAATATGATTTTACTTAGATCAAAACATCACATCCTTATCAATATGGATCACACTATAACTATATTTGAACAAAATTTTATTTTCCTATATTTCTTTAAGATCCTTCAATAACCCCTCAATTTTTGTCAACTCCTTCTATGATACCATGATTTCTACATACTATACTCTTATTATTGAAAATGTAACTACTGGTTGGAGAATAAAAATTAAACTCACAATCGTTCCTTATAAAGTGAACAAAAATCTGTTAGTACTTCTCCATGTGTCCAAATATCCTCCGAAGTAAGAATATGAAAACCCCTGTAAAAAATCATCTATTTCAAAACATAGTTCCAGGTATACTAAACTTTTTAGATACTAGATTTTCCACATCACTGCATCCAGGTGATCCTTTTCTAGATTCTCCATGAACCCAAAAATTACTCCCACTATATACACAATGTGTGGACTTTTATGAACCATGTTATATATCATGCTTCTGACCACTGATATATATGGAACCCTCACTATGTACTTAACCTCATATTTAATTCTTAGAGCCTTGTCCTTAGAGAACATGAAGTGATTGACTAGGGGTATCTTTATAGGATTATAATTGCTCATTAAAAATATATCCATGACCTTATAGATGAAGTTTTACTGATATAGAAACAATTTTATATTCTTCAAGTCCCTTTTGATCCAAATCAACAACATTTTCTTTACAACACCAAATTTTTTTATCTGAATATTTCCAAACAAAAAACTTTCTTATCCTTTATATGATTTCTCTTAAAACCTTCCCATATCATACCATCCACGTATATGATAAGTTTGAATAATTATCCATTATCAAAAAAATTTTCAAAATGGAAATTATCTACACTTATTGAAATAAATTCATTTTACACCACGATGGAATCAAAATGTTGATTACATTACCTGAGTGCTTTTTTCAGCCAATACCAAAACTATTTGAACCAACATAATAGTACTTACATTATATTTTTCATGAAATCTTATAGTTTCACCATAAATATTTCCACTTAAAAAACAAAATAAAGGAATTCCCTCTTCACATCTAAATAATCAAGATGTAGACTATCCATAGAAACCATTTTGAGCACTGTCTGAAATATTGAATGTTTAACAACTTGAGAAAATACTTCACTAGAATAAAAACCTTATATTTTTTAAAAATCCCTTCACAAAAATCTATGCCATGTACTATTTCCTTAGATCAAATTCTTCCTCCAACCAATAAAACCACTAATTCTATTGTTCTCTTTTCCCAGTAGAAAGTTTAGTTAGCTTCCATATTTCAAAAACATGTAAGGAGTTCATCTACTAATTTATTTATAAAGACCATTATTTCGAGTCACTAAGAATTTTTTACTCTTATAGGATCTTAGGTTCTCCACAATCTGTAATAAAAAATTAGTGTATGACACTTATAACCCTCTACACTGGGTGATCATCTCTAGCAACCACATCAATTAAACCCAATGATCTACTATTTCTAGAACCACTACTTCCCTAATTTTATATTCCATAGCTCTAACAAAAGATTCAATGATCCTTAAATATTCACATATATCTATATTTCACTATATTAATGGTATCTAAATTCTTCCCAAAACATTCTCTAGATAATCTTGTATCTCTAAAACTACCATACTCCCTATATTAACAAAGACTTGAAAAATTCCATCCAAATGAAATTTTGAATGTGTTGTTTTTTTTCAACAACACCATTATCCAAGTTATGATAATTTCTTAGGTATTGTAATAATGGGATCCCTAGACCCATCTTTAATGGTAATTTTGATTACCATTTCATATATATACAATTAGATATGAATGATTTACACTTACCATTTCAGTTTAGACATTTCCACATCCCATATTTAGTGATAATGTCCATAGATTAATTGTCACATCGAAAGGTTATAATAGATCTCAGGCTATAATGATAACATACAGATAATATGTAATTAATCATAAATATATAGCTTATGGTATAGATATATCATACTAACTGGAAAAATTTGATTTCAAACGATTAGGTGCTTGGGGATCATAAGGGTTAAGAAATCTTCTGATGAAGTTTTCACGTGGTGATCTCTGGTAGGTGAGATCTTGAGGATATACCCACTTATAAAACACCACCTTTTTCAGGTTTCTTTGGTAGTTCCTACCTAAAAACATTTATATTGGTCTCCTAACTTGAGATCATTATCAACGTGTGGAATTTTACTACATACTTTGATGTAAGGAAAAAACTGAGATAATATAATTATGGAGAGGTATCTTGTGGTGGCTTTATCATTGGGGGTATGATATTAGTTGAATGATCAATATATATTTTTTATCTTCTGAGTTGAGGAAGTAATATATATCTATCTTGGCTCATCAAGATGGTAGTACCTTTATAAATCCTCATCAAAGGTAGTGGGAGGGAAAATCCATCCAGATAGATCAATAGATAATAAAGAAAGAATGGACAATGAAACAAGTGTCCATCATACTTTATGAGATATCTACAGACAAAGAGATTATATTACACAATACATGTTTGTAGGTTGTTTTTAATTTCTATGACTATTCCTTATCTCTTTAAGGTCCATGATGGGTTTCTAGACTCCACTCTAGGTCTATGAGTACTATTCACTACTATTGTGATAAGGTCCTAGAGGGTCACACACAATATCATATTAAAGAATATTCTTTATTCTAGAGAATAGGTAAATAGAACATGGTGGGCCACACCACATTGTCCATGGGCGTTCCATGTATTGATGATCACCGATAAATAAATAAATTAGTTATTATTCAAGTAAATAATAAATGGGTTTAATTTATTAATTAAATCTTTTAAAGGATCTTAAGTAAATACAAGAAATAATATTATTCATATGACTGTTATTTTAATATTATATATTTGTTTAATATTATCAAGAATTATGAGTTGAGTTCAATGAATTGGTTTTATCACATAATATATGTAATATATATTATAGGTTTGTGAAAAAATATAAATAGTATTTAAGATGTAGTTTAGTTCATGATAATTATTTATTCAGAGTACTTTAAATATACAGGGGTTGGGGAACCCATCTAGGTATTTTGAGCATCCACTATAAATACGTGAATAGAGAATATAGCACAATGATTATTCACTATGAGTTTTTTTAGAGTCTCTCTCTCATCACCCACATTTTAGAGAGATACGATCTCGATCCAAGTGATCAGATCAAGATCATCTCCTTGAATCGAAGGAACATCGATGTAGTGATTTTCGGGACATCAATGGCATTGTCAAATCACTATGCTAGAACCCAAAATTCAAAAATAGATGCTCGTTTATATTTTTGAAGTGAATTTGGATGGTCTAAAAGGATTTATCTTGGAATCATTTAAGCAGTTATCACTAGAGACAAGTAGAATTCAATCATGACTACATATTGGAAAATTTATGTTTTCTGTTATTATTTTTGTGCTTTTTTTTATTCATGTGAGATCCAAAGACCTATATAGGTGCTTGAATCGTCGGAGGCAACATGTTTCGTCATCTTGGTGATGAAATTTTTTAAATCCTTATCTCTTCGACTTTCATTGTGCGCCTTTAAACCTTCAATTGGTATCAGAGCTATCACATGAATTTTCTAAGCCATGAAAATTAATTTAGCATTAAATTTAACTAGAGGGATTGAATTCAGTTCTGACATATCTGATCACGATTTGATTTAAGGTTGGATGACCATGTTATGACAGTCCAATTTTTATTTTGATAAAATGTGGTGGTTTTTATGAGTATTAAAATTTAAGAAATATATTTTTGTTATGTGTTATTTCTATATGTTTTTTGTATTTTGGTGAATACTGATTTTTGGATGAAATAGTATTTTCTCTCCAGACTAAGTTTCCACCGATTGTGAATATTTTATTATAATAATTAGTTTTATTAATATATGAAAAGTTTATTATATTAGGTTTTTTTCTTTATTTTCATGGGTGGAATTATGTTGGTTCCTTGTCCAGCAAAGGGAAAAAAGGAAGAAAATAAAGAGGAGTATACCTTTTTAGGGAGATATTAAGGTAATAAAAAAATAGAAAATAGTTAAAAAATGTGGGGTATTATATTTTATCAGATGAAGCCAAAAATATGGATTCACCCTCATTGACCATAGTGAATCCATGAGTCCACCGCTCACCACCCACTATTACTTGGACACCCTTGCAGACCTCCTTCTTCACTGGTGATAGCCTGCTGTTGGGCCGCTGTCTCCCACCTCTCCTCCTTGGAGCTCACTAGAGACCGTAATGAGCCTCCCAAATCCTTGAGAACCTGGTGTCATCGTCCTCGTTTCCTCCCCACCTTGTCTTAGTCCACTACAAGCTACACCACTAGAAGCCACCCCTCATATTGGCCTCTTTATATGAGCAGCAACACCTAAAAGCCTCGAAACCTCCACTGAAACTTCCTCACTAGTTTCCCAACAACCTCCGACACAGGACCTTGGCCGTAACCCCCTCATCAAGTCACATTGGCTTCCTCCTGAGGCAAAATCTGGTGAACTGGGGACTACCAACATTGCATACTGCCTTCATCACCCCAGATCTGCAACTAATCACAATCAAACCATCATGGATCTTCCTACCAACCTCTATCCAACCTTGGATGACCCCCTCCCACATCCTTCTACATGAGATACCACTCTGAATAGACTTGATATGCCCTAAAACGGGACTGATCAGGTCTTCCTAACCTGTAATGGGTCTAAGTGGACCCGCTTGTGCTAGTATGTCCCTACACGGGCTTTTCATGAAGTAAAATGAGTTTCACGTGGGTTCGACATGACTTGTATTGGGCCTGCATGGGGTTTTTAATGCCCATGTTAATAAAAATTAATTTAATTAATTAAGTTAATTTATTAAAAATTCATGCACTATGAAAATTATACAATTGATATCAATTATATAATATGGTGATTAATTTAAAAATTATAAATATGGAGACTTTTAGGGTACAATCCAAATTTTTATTTTGATAAAACATTCTTATGATTTGATTGTGAATGAAAATATGTTATCAGTAGCCCATTTTCTATTAAAGGGGGACATACAGAGGTAGGTAATTTCCAGTATCTAACCCCATATGAATAGATACAAAATAGTTTCATGAGATGCATAGAAACCTATAAAAGAGAATCTCCCCCTGACAGTAAATCTCATCATCAATTTATTAACCTAGTTTTAGTTATTATGTGTTATTTTTGAGTCATATTTCTTCACTTATTAAGGTGATAAATTTACTAATTTATTTTTCTTATAATATTGAAAGTGTGTGTATCCACTTTTACCCATATTGATCCTTATTCTTTCTTGTGTTTTACCCCTCTTTAGTTGAGGGGTTTCTACATCATATCCGGTGTTTATTTATTTTTCTATATTTTTGTACATTATTTTATCTCAATATTATTACCATATTATTGTGTAAATCAATTTTTAGTCTAAAAAATTGGTATCATAGTGAGGTTTTGACCTTATGATGTTTAAATTTTGGGTATTAATAATTTTAATAAATTAAATATTCTATGTGATTGTGACTCTGGTTGATATTTTACATCAAGAAAAATTTATTAATATTATTAAATACATAATTACGAAATAGATAAGTTTTTGGAATAACAACATATACATATGGATGTAAAATTCGATGGAAAATGAAGATACAACCAGTGTGGTTGAAGGATAATATCCTACTGGTTATTGGAGAAAGATAAGAGAGTGTGATAAAGGAGAAATGGAATGACATAGAAGAGAATGTTTTTTCCAAAAACAATTTGGATTTGGTAGATGATATCTTATCAAGAATTGTGGATCCTAAATAATAAATTCCATAAAATAATATGGAGGTAAAAAAAATTCACACAAAGAATAGGCTATATCAATAGAGAGAGGAAGTATGGTGAAACATGGTTCCAGTGGATCCGAAATCATGGAAAGAAAAAATTAAAGTGTAATTAAGAGGATGGAACATGTTTCAATTATGGAAAGAAAGGGAATTCTAATAAGGAATTTTTAAATAAGAAGAGTGGTTAAAATAACTCTTAATGAAATTTGATGATTACTTCTGGGAATGGAGACATACTAGTCAATGAAGGAGCTATGATTGTTGAATATTGAAAATATTTAAATGATGAATAGAAAATCAACTTAGAAGTAACATGACACATGTAATATCAAAGGGAATGGTTTTATTGGTGTAAACCTATCCCTTAAGGGATAATGCACATGGGAAAAAAATCACATCTTGAATAAAGTTGGAGTCTATACAATTAAATTTAGTTTATACGATGGTATCATTTGAACTATCCAAGGATTACACCATATCAAGGGATTGAATAAGAAAATATATTCTTTTGGGATAATTTGAAAACATTGGGTGCAAGACATATGCCAATAAAGGGATGATGAATATTATGAAGATAGTTCTTATGGTGAGGAAGGTGGATAATATCTCAAAGAACCTTAACATGATTATTAGTGAAATATAACAGGAGGTAGTGATAGTTGTTGTATGGAACACAATGAAAGAAGTGTTGGTAAAGTCCTGGAATTAGAAGCTTTACCATATGTCTAAAAAAGTATTGAAAATTATTTCTAATAAAATGTTACTACCTTGGACCACAAATGCATATATACCATTTTTTGAACATTGTTTTTTGAGTAAGAAACGTTGGTTGAAGTTCACAACATTGATGATGGTGAGTAAGGAGATCTTATAAGTAATCCATTATAACATTTGGAAAGCACTGGTTATATCCTTGGAAGGAGAAATTTACATTGTAACATTTATTGATGATTATTCCAGAAGATATTAGGTATACTCAATTAAAAGAAAAGTGGATGTTTTAAATTATTTTAAAAAGTTAAAGTATAGAAGGATCTTAAATCTAAAAAGATTATGATTATTGGGACTGAAAATGATTGAGAATATACAATCTAAGAGTTTCAAAAAAAAATTTCAATAGAAAATAATTAAGAGATAGTATACTAGGGAGTAAAATCTTCAATAAAATGGAGTGGTAGGGAGGCTGAAAAAACCTATTAGAAAGAATAAGGTAAATGTTAAAGACTGCATGAGTCGCAAAGATATTTTTAGAAGAAGTAATGAAGACCTCATATTATGTGATCAATTGATATGCTTCATTGGTGATTGATATGAAAAAACTGATGGATATGTGGAATGGTATACCCATAGACTAATCTTGGTTAAATTCTTTTTAAATTCCAATATATGCACTATTTAATGAAATTTAATGACTAAAGTTGCATTGAAGATCAATGAAATATATATTCTTAAGATTTTCTTATGGTGTGAAAGTGTATTTTTTATGGGAACCCACTACCCATAAACGTATCATCAGAAAGAATTGAATATTTGTAGAATACAATATAAAAATGATGATTGATGGATAAATAGAGAAATAGAATATATAAACTAAAATAGTGGAGGTGGAGGAAGAGTCAAAGGAAGATCATGTTTCCTCTAAGGCAATACCAGAGAATGATGATCAAGAACCGATAGAGTCTGGGCCATGATGGTAAACTCGAGAGAAAAGAGAACCCAAATAGAACTCAAGATATGTCAATGAGAGAAATATTTTATACTATTTGTTTATAGATGATGTACATCAAAATTATTTTGTGTATGAGACCCACCGTCTAGATGTATCCTCATGGATGACAGTTATGTATGAGGAACTTGAAGCCCTACACATGAACATGACTTGGGATATTATTTCGTTATCTCACAGAAGAAATACTATCAGTAAAAATGGGTATTTATGATCAAGTGGGATAAAAAAACCATGTGGAATGATAATATGTGAGACTAGTTGTTAAATGACATTCTCATAAGAAAGGTAGTAATTTCAATAAAATATTTTCTTATGTTTTTATATATATGAATATTCAGTTAGTTATAGAGATGTATGATATATATAGTTTACATCCATAGAAGCTAGATATGAAGAAAAGTTTTCTATATGGTGATATTGATGAAGAAATAAAAATTCTACACCCAAAAGGTTTTATAGAAGAAGGTAAAGATAACTTGGTTTACATGTTGAAAAAATATATGTATGTTCTTATGTAGGAACCAAGATATTGGTACAAGAGATTTTATTTTTATATCATGATACTTGGATATAGTATAATTCATTCATATATTTTTGTATATTTTAGGGGTTCATCTGGTAATGATTTTACCATTATTCTATTATATTTGGATTTATTGTTTGTTATAGGACACAACATTGATCAGATCTAGGAGATAAAGGAATAATTGTCTAAAGTTTTATAGGAAGGTCTTGGGACCAAAAAATATATTCTCAGGATGCATATTTAAAAATACATAAGTAATGGTAAAATTTGGCTATCATAGAATAATTACTTAAGGAAATTATTGAAATGATTCAATATACAAGACTGAAATCCAGTTTACATCCCTCTTCCTATAAATTTCATGTTATCCTATTTGATGAGTTTTACCTATTAAAAAAATACGATGGAGATGTATGAAGTACCATATACATTAGTAGTGGGGAGTCATATATTCACTATAGTTTGTACTAGATCAGATATTTCACATGAAGTGAGAGTAGTTAGTTAGTAAATTGAGAATCCAGGGGAAGAGAATTAGAACGTAATGAAGAGGATCCTAAGACACATAAAGAAGACTTTAGATGAAACATTATGTTATGGAGGATCAAATTTCACTAATATATTATACATTGATTCAAATTTTAATGTTTCTTCTGATAGAGAAAAGTCTACTATTGGTTGTATGTTTACTCTTGTAGGAGGATTTTTTCACTAGATGTCAAAGTGATAATTAGTTTTGGATTTATCTTGGACTGAGGTGGATTACATAAAAAATTAAGAGGCTTGTAAAGAGGTTATTTTGATGAGAAGTTCATTAGAAGATCTTGTGCATAAAAATGATAAAATTCAATTTTTTTATAGTCAGAGAACCTTTAATATTCAATGAAATCCATATTTCTATTCCAGGATGATGCACATTGAGGTATAATATCACTTTGTTTGAGATATGGTAGAGGAAGGTAGTGTAAACATGTAGAAAATTCATACTAAATAAAATCTAGTATATTTCTTGATTAAGGAAGTTTACTATGATAAATTTAGATGGTATAGATTCTATAATAGCCTTGAAGAGATATGAACAACATGATTTAATAAATATAAGGATATGTGAAGATATGATTGATATTCAATAAAATATCTATGTAATGAATATATTGAAAACACCCCACCATTTTTGTTAAAGGGAGGAAGGTGGAGGTAAGAGAAGGTGGGTAGCCAAACCCACCTAAATTCTAGTAATAAAGGTAAATTTCGGGATCCAATCATCCTATAAAATGGAATCACCCTCGGGAAAAAAATCTCATCAACTCATCAGTAATATGTTCTCCTAAATATTGTCATTTTTTTATTTATGGGGTATATTTATCTACTATTTCAAATAAAAAATTACATGGGTATTCTCTTTATAATAGTGAGAGACTTTTTGTACCCACTTTTTCTTATAGTGATCATTCCATGTTCCCATGTTTTTACCCCTCTTTATTTGGATGTTTTTCAAATTAAATACAGTGTTTGTTATTACATTTTTTTCACTATATTACTCACTATGTTTCATTTGAGATTTATATTGTATACAATTTTTGAAAATAAAGAAATTATAATATTTTGATTCATTTAAAAATTAGAAATATAGAAACTTTTGGTGACATGATTCTAATTGTGGTTTGATAACAAATTTTCTTATCGCTTTATTGTGAGTGAAAATATGATGTCAAATTGAAATTTTGACAATCTAAATCTATTAACACCACTTGGAAAATGATTATAATTAAAAACAATCTTAAATATAAATTAATAAATCTCAAAATAAAAAATTATAAACCCAAATAATTCACAAAACAATGTAAATTTAGAATTAACATTGAATTGGAAATTTATTATCAAGGAAAATGTTGATCATAAATTCTATGTGGGCTCACTCACCTTTAACCAGAACCTGGAAGGTCAGGTATTTGGTAAATTCTATTTCAATTAAATAAATTGTTATAGATTTATTTTTTAATAATTATAAAAATAATTAATAAAAACTTAAAGGATTAATATAAAATTAATAAACACAATTATACTGGACTACCCCTCTAAATATTCATCCACACCCTAAAAAACATGGCCCAAAGTCCTTAACCCACCACTTATTACCAAACCCAAAAACCATTTTATTATATCTATCCCAATGCTTATACTTTTATTCATGTATGTATCCATTACTATAATTGCACCGCCATTAGTTACACCAAAAACCATTATCTAGATCTTCTACATCACCAACCACACGTTTTCTTACCTCTATCTATGCTCTGACACTTTTTATCGCCCCTCATAAATGGTAAAATAAGGACCATCTTAATAAAATAATTTCTTTGGGGAAAAATTTATTAATATTCATTATATATATACAAGTTTTGAGTGAAAATATAATAGAAAAAGTTAGCGAGTTCAATTATTATAAAATATAACTTTAGGAAAATAAATATTAACATTCATATTAATGTTTTAGATGGTAAAAAAGTATAAAATTAAGATGAATTATTGGATTAATAAAACATAAAACTTATGTGTCACCTCAACTACATTTCCCTAATGTGGTTCCCAAATAAGTGATCGATGGAAACTAAATTAACCTAATCCAAGTCTCTACTTCTTCTGCAAAATTCTAAAGTGTCAATAATATTTTTCAATCTTTATTATGATTCATTTAGAAAAGAACCAACTCAACCTCCAATCATGAACCTCATTCTTCCTTCTCTTTCTTTATTGTCAATGGGATAAGCATGTTATATATCATGTTCTAAATTAATCACAAGTATATCCTTAATATTATTTTCAAGAAAAAACTATAAAACATAGGAATATGAATTATATGAGTGTTTCATGAATTCCCTATAAATGGAAATAATCCATAACCAAATCTTTCCAAGGTTCATGCCACCATATCCTCAGTTTGGATGGTATTTTTAAGAGATATCTATCCCTTGGTGAGAAAAAATTCTTATAGCTAATGGAAACTACCTTAATAATAATAAGGATGAAAAAAGTCCTTTAAATCCATAAGACTTCTTATAATGCACCATATTTTGAGAGTTCTTCTTAATCTAATCAAGACATATATTATTCAATTAATTTCTTTTAAAAACATAAATATATATCCCTTAATGAAACTCTTATCTGATCCAACCACGAAATATGATGAGTTCTAATATATTCTTGGTTCAACATATAAAACATGTAATTTACTTCCATATTCATCTATATAAGATTATAGAATATCCAAAAATCTTTTTCACAAGACAACTCACTTTATCTCATCTTTATAATGATATTCTATATGAAACATTATATAAATATCATATCGATAATCCATTATCACGTCAATATCTTTCATGAGTATCAAATAAAAGAAAAAAAATCCAACATGAATCATGAAGAATTAATCTCCCTTATGCACATAAATTTCCTCAATTAATTCCAAATCCAAAATTCTTTTATGTTGATATTAATTATTTACAATAAATCCACCATGACATAATAATTTATGCATGGATCCTTTATGAAATTCTTGTTCACATTAATCTTCTCATTTTAATTTTTTGGTTATACAACCATATTAAATCTTTATCATAAAAACCTTTATTACTTTGTAAAATTATAGTATTAGTGGAGCCTGATCTTTTCGTTGAATTTGGACCAACTGATATCAACCCGTAATGTACTCCAAATCAAAAATATCATATAATAACCTCCACAGTGAGGTTTTTGGTGATTCTGGGGTGTAGTGCCTCCATATCCAAGGGTCTAGAGATCAAATGTCCCCAACCAATATTTTGGAGGCATTTTAGCAGTGATGAATGAAAAAAATGATAATGGTACTATGGCAGTGTGGAATTCAACATGGTAGTACTGAAACAAATAATTTACTAACATAGGTAATTTAGCTCAATAGGCTTGGTTTGCATCATTACTATAGCATAGTAGATGAATTTTGTGGGGTTTTCATTGCAGAAACATGAGTAACAATAACAACACATTTCGTTATAATCTCATTTTTGAGTTAGGGTTTATATACTCTTTATGTTTCCCTTATAATTGAATCTTAGATGTAGTGAATTTGTTTCTTCCTCTCCATGGATATAGGGATTATTATTGAACCATATAAATACCATTTTCTTGTTCTTCATCTTTCTCTTTCTACCTTTAAATCTTCTTCTTAGAATGAATATCATTCAAGATCCTGATGTTTCTAAAATATAAACTTCATAAAAAACATGGAATAATGTTAATAACACAAATAAATCAGTCTCCTTTTTTCATCAAATCCATATTTTGAATTTTAGTTATATCTGTTTTAGAATCCACCTCCCTTGAATGAGGGGTCCATATTTAGATTCATGAGGTTTCAATAACTTCCCACCTTTGTTTTTAAAATAAGTGTCTGTACTATTTTTAAAAATCATGGATTGAAAATATTTACTGATTTTTTTAAACATTTTTACCACTTTTGTCTAATATTTTGATCTAGTCCCTTATTTTGTTTCATTGGAACATCAATATCAAGTTGGTATCCTCCTTTGTTTATTCCAAACACTTCCCTTATCACCCAAATCCCATTTCATTATTTAGAGGTTCCAATGGTTCTCCATATTTTGAGTTATATCAACACTCCATTTTAATTTTAGAGATTGAAATATACTTGTAACACCTCTACATTATTTCTTAAAATTGGATTGAGTGTGATGAACCATGAAACATGTTTCAATGACTCTTTGAGTAACCAAATTCTTTTTCTCCTTATGATCCATCAAGTGTTTTATGATATCCTTTTTCCTTAACCATTTTGATAAGAATGTCATTATTAATTATCTTAATATAATAATTTAAATCAAAATTTAAATCAAATTTCTTCAACACCTATGTGGAACAAGTTTTTGAGGCATGTTCCATTTATTTTGACCATCCACAAGTCTCATCGAGTGCATCAAGATTTATAAACACTTTATTATTTTCTTTTGATTTTTACACATGATTATTATTATTATATTCTAATATAGTAATTTTATACGAGTATTTCCTCAATTTTCATCTAAAAAAAACATAATGATAAACATCCTCATTTTTTTATTCCCCTATAAAGAAAGAATTTCTAATAGATCCCTATAATTTCTTTCTTCTATTATATTTAGAAAAAACATCCACATATGTCATCTAGGATTTTAGTGACCTCTCTTAATCAAGGGTAAGTATCCCATAGAATATTTCCCACTTCCTTTTGATATGTATTATTTCATAGAATTATTATTTTTATTACAAAAATCAAGATAGGAATAAGTGTGAATTCTCAAATATATCATCTTTGCATTTTCAATCGATTGACCCTTGTATTTATTCTTATTTTTATTATTGAATTGTAATCACTATCCCTTAATTAATTATTTATTCACCATTCTACATCATCAATGACTTCTTGAGGGTTTATTTATTAGAATCAATTTACTTACTTCTTTTAATAATCCTCTTATTTTTAACATCCAATGAAAAAAATATATTTTATCTCTTGTGACATCTCAACATGATATTTTTTCATTATAAAAGAGATAATTTTGTGATCCTCCAAATAAAAAAGATTATAATTAATACAATTGGTCCCTAGGGAATTAGAGAGATACAATTATGTAAAATCTTTTCAATATTTTATTAAACACATAATAACCTCCTTGTGTTCATCTTATAATTCTTCAATGACAGCTTGATGATTCATCAATTCAGATTTATGGGAATCCAATTCATATTCAAATTGTGATTCATATCTACTGAAGAAATCCACATCACCTTGATCCAAATTAAAATTATTATAAAAAATTGAAATATTGGTTAGAAGATTCTTATTTCCATGTATATTCTTCATAATTTTTTTGAGACATCCACATGAGAATTTTTAATTTAACTCTTCAAATTTATTAATTTATTTTCCTCCATTTATTTAAATTTTTTAATATCTTACTATGCATAGCCTATAAATTTCCGTCAGGAAAATTATATGAAAAACTAATGAAAATATCATTAAAATCAAACTTCTTGATGTAAGGGATAATTATAAATTCCTTGGTAGATAAGATATAAAACCATAAAAAATGTTATTTACAATAGTGAATATATCAAATAAATTACTCGACTAGAAAAATAATCTCTAACCTAAAAAAACATTTTTTATTCCTTATGAAAGAAATTTTCAATGAAAATATACAATGATCTAAATATTGATTCAAAGACTGAAAATTATATCAAATTTTATTTTAAAAAATCAATATATAATTAAGAGAATACTTAATTACTTTATTTATTGAGAACCAAGATTATGAATTAAACAAGAATATTGAAAGTAGATCCTCATGAGTAAGCTTTTCTCTAATACCAATTGTGGGTCCCATATGAGAGATGTCTGACCACTATATTCATCAACTATAAGTATCCACTTCTTCTACAGTATTTTACAACATCAATAATATATTCCAAATATTATTATGATTCATTATAAACATTTAAAACTCAACCTCCAATCATGATCCTCATTATTTTTTTAGTTTCATTATTTTCCAAGTGATAAAAATGTAAGATATCAATATTTAAATTAATCACAATGATATCTCCTCAAGAGTAATTATGAGACACAACTACAAAACATATGAATTTAAATCATGTTAGTGTTTTATGGAACCAAATCAATGGATAATATCCATATAAATCTCTATTAAAATGCTCAGGACACCACACCATCAGTTTGGATGGTGTTAGTGAGATATATCCATCTCCTGGAGAGAAATAATTCTTATGTCCAACAAAAACTGCCATAATTATCACAAGGTATCACAAATTCTTTCACATCATTTATAATCCATTTGATGCACCATCCTCCTAGAGTTATTCTTAATCTAGTCAAGGCATGTATTCTTCAATGACTTGCTTCCAAAAAATGATCCATTATCCCTTCATAAAGAACTTCCATAAGCTAACCATGGAATATGATCTATAAAAAAATCTTATTAATTTAATATAGAAAACATATAATTTCCTTTAATAGTCATCCATAGATGATTCTATAATCTCCAATGATCTTCTTCCCAAGAAAAATCACTTCATCTCATATTCTGGATGATCTTATTTAAGATACATCAAATAAAGAGTATATAAATCCTTCTTGATTACTTTAATATCCATCAAGAGTATGAAATCCAAGACAAAAAATCCAACTTGAATTATAAAAAAAAATCTCCCATAAATACATCAATTTCATCAATGTTTTTCAAATCCATCATGCTTGTATATTGAAAATAACGATTAATAAAAAATCCAACAAGACATAATTAGTAATTCTTGGAATTCATATATTATGTGATGCATGGAAACATCAATTAAATGTTATTGAATGATGACTAGTGTCAAGGATTAACTTTAAGAAGGTGGGGAAATATATTCCTCAACCTGACACTATAATAAAATCATAATAATGTATAAAAAATTTGATGTAAGTGAGATAAACTTGTAAGTAAAGTAAAAAAAAGAACTTACTAGCCAATTAAATAGAGGTACAATGAGTGTATTATAATTAAAATATTAAAATAAACAACCATCCAGGCCTAAATATTATATAAATCACCAATATAATGTAACTGAACAGAATATCATATATAAAAACTTCCTTCTCAATATATATGTCTATCATATTTTTTATGTATAAGATACAAAATAAAATACATAAACCATGTAATAAAAACTAACACAAATTTATTTCCTCAATATAGAATATTACATAAGGAGAATAAATGTACTCCATAAAATAAAAATAGTAAAATGGGACAATAATCAAAAATAAATAACATAACTAGAATATGAAATTCCAGAACATCCTAGTCTCCTAGAAGTATCACAGTTTCAAGCAATGATGTAAAAAGAAAATCAATAATTATAAATATTATTGGAATTTTGTAAAGGATATAGAGAAATTTTAGAGAAACCTAATTGGACAATGAATAAAAGAAATAAGTGGTACTTTTAGGTATTATAAACCAAATATGATCATTGGAATAATAACCCAACTATTATAATAGTAAAATGAAATGTAAATAATATTTACGATAAATAAAATAATAAAATATAAATATTTTAATGGCATAAAATAAATATTCAAAATAGGTAACACAAATAAATTACAAGTTTATATTTTTAATAAAGTGTATTTTGATTATTTTTATAAAAATTGTAATTTAATATTAATTATTTAATATTTAAATTATTTAAGTTATAAAATAATCATGGTAAGTGAATTTTATTTTTCTAATCTATATGTTGAAATTATCCAATAGTGATATTTTGATATTTTTTGAAAAACATGAAGTTCTACACGAATAGTAAAAATATAGTTATTAAAATACCACATATTTTATGACATAATATTGATGTAATAATATCCTAATAAATTATAAACTAATTTTATCAACCAAAAATATGTTTAATAAGATAAATATTGTTTTAAAAATAAATAAACACACTTTTCAAACCAAAAAATTGATTACCAATTTCTAGCATGATAAAGTATTCCATTAAAAAACAATTTTTCATTTTTTTTCTTATTATCATTTGTATAAAACATTAATTTAGTGGTTAAAGGGTTTATAATTCATAAAGACATTTTTTTAATTAACTATTATTCCTAGTCTCAAAGAGGACCACTTTATAAATTATTACATTTAAATAATATTTTATTCATTATTTTTGCTTAAAATACCCTTCCCCTTCATGTATAAATGCCTCCACTTTACCCCATGAAAAATAACTTCCCAAACACTTCCCATTTTCCAATATCTATCTAATTCCCATATTTTATTCCTCTTATAATTCATAGATATGTTCTAGTGTCATAAAACTCTAATCCACCAAATCATTTAGACCTTAGTTAGATATTAAACTCCAAGGATGAGGTAACATTTTTTCCTCTTCCTTTGAATTTATATTCTTCAATTCTTCTATTCCCATTATAACTTTTATACCAATCCTAAAAGAATATATTAATGAGTATATTAACATTGAATAAAGTTACTATGTCCCCTAATTTTTTTTAATCTAATTATACAACATATACTACCCCCTGATTTTGACAATGTCCTGTTAATGGCATGTTTATCACCTATGAGAATGTTTTAAATTATTTTTTTATCCGAAACTTTATGAATATATAGTTTATATTATATTTTAAATTTTTTTATTATTATACTATAGAGTTAATAATATATTTTTATTACCTCGTTTTCCCTCTATTTACACGTTTACAAGAACATTGACAATTATTTACTTATCACCACATTTATAGTTGGTTAATACAACTTATTAATAACATATAAATATTTATGATTATAAAGGTAATTTCACTAATAAATAAATAATAATGAATCAAATCCATAAAATTGAAATTAAAACAAGATAATACAAATAAATATGTCATCAAACAATTTTATCTTTAATGAAATATTAATAACTAAATTCCAATGATTATAATTAATCAATAATAACAAAAATAAATTTAATATACTTATAGATTAATGTTTTAATAATCGTAAGTTGGTTTTTTATACTTTAAGTGTGAACATGACAAAACAAAAACGGATTTAAGGTATGGGGACTCTTAAGCTTTCCCTTTTCTTTTAGAACCACTCCCTCTTTATCTCTATTTTAGCTATGATTCTTATAAAATATCATACAGGTTTCTTCCATTTAACATTAAATTTTCTTTTTTTGGGGTTACTATTTTCTTTATTTCACTAGGATTCATTCTTATCCACATTCATGTTTTTGGATAAATATATTTTTCTCAAAATCTCTCATTAATTCTTCCTATGTTTATTCTCATTATCTCCATGATATATGATAATATATTTATTAATTATAACCTTAAATGTTCTAAATAATGTTTTCACAAATAATTTTAGTATTTTCCTTATTTATTCATTGATATATTCCTTATGACATCATCATGAAACAAATAATTTTCTCATGGTTTTGTTTCATGAATATAATTGATATATGTTTCTTTTCTATGTGAATGCATGATTATGAAAAAGCTATGATGTGACAGGTGGGACAAAAATTGTTTATCCATCTACTGAATTGAGTAAAGTATTATATTTCATGATATAATTTTTTATAGACTTTATACATTTATTTTATTACAATATTATGAATGATCATGATGTAGTTAGATTATTCTATAATATTATGGTGTCACGAAAGTAATCCTTGACTTATGCTTATCATATTTCATTATTTTTCTGAAGGAAAAAACTTTATTGAATGATTACTTTGTGTTTTATGGTGATAGATTTTTTAGTGTAGCGTTTTATAGGACATAAGATGGTTCTTGGTTGATTTTTTAGTTGTTACCATATATCATGACTTGGTCATGAGGGATGAGTAATGATCAACCGACTATAGAAGTGGGGTTACTATAGTATGGTGTACTTTCCCTGATGGATAAGGTTATAAGGTGAAAATATTCTTTAGGTAATGGAGTTTAGGTTATGAATTTTTAGTTTCATTCAGTCTATTTGATGGGATATAGTTGTGGTATAGATTGTTTTGTTGTGGCATGAGGAGTCTTGGGTTAATATTACATATGATATATCACACCTTGATGATGGGCATTACGCCATAAAGGTATTTTCTAGATATTTCCTTGGTTTTGAAATTTTCAATATTATTTCACTATGGTGGATGATGTTTCATCATGATTTTGGTCTAGGGAATTATTAGGTTTGAGGTTAAGGTTAGGATTTACACCTTGAACCTCAAATATTTATGAGTTACTGCATAAAGGTACCTAATATACTATAAAATTCCTTGGTTTCATTGAATTTAAATTGTTTGAATCCCTAAAATTATTTTACTAAATTCCACAATCCAAAATAACCCTTCAAAACATCAAATGTGGAATAAATTTTAGAACTTATAAAACTAAATGACACTCAGTTTTATGTATCCAAACAAATAAGAAGTACCCCCATCCAAATGCTGGACTATAATAATGCTATAATATACATTCTGAAAGAAAAAAAACCCTAAGAAACAAAATCAACAGACACACATAAAAATATTGGAAGACAATATTTTACGTGGTTTGGTACTTTAACTACTCCAATGGAGTAACAATACATCCTTTTATTAATAAGAAATTTAATAATTACAAATTCTACCATGATAAAAAACCTATTTCTCATGTTAAAAATTAAAAATAGTACCATAATAAAAGTTACCAAACCTATCTATTTTTATATGATCTATGTTGTATCCATATAGTTTCAATGGTCTCTACACCATTTGATCTTTGAGTTTGTCCATTACATTAAAAAATTAAATTATTAGTAGTCAACTAACACACTTACTTCACTACTCCTTTTGTGGAACAATTTTAGCTTCCGAAACTCATCCTTCAGCTATTTCATAATTCCACCAAGAGTATTTCCACTAATTATTACTTCTATTTATATACCTTTCATCTATTTCCCATACCTCCATCTGGTTCTGAAAAATAGTTATGAATTATCTCCCACTATAAATTGTGATACTTATCCATAATATAGTTTCAAAGTCAAACCTTACAATCTCTCAATTAAAGATAATTTTCTAAGGATTCACCATGTCTATTAGGACACTTTTATATCTTTTATTCTTCATTTTTTATAATAACTTGTCCCTACATAGTTTATTCAATTATTTAAGTCCCACTGAGTCACAATAATGCCCCAAAATTTCATGATTTTTGAACTTTATCAACATTTCCATTGGATTTCGACTCCCCTCAATCTTCCATTGATCTAATATTTTTTCCTCTAGTAACTTCTATCTGAAGTAATACATCAAATGAATATTATTTTACTTGGAGTAAAAAACCACAACCCTATCAAGATAGATCACACTCTAACTATATTAGAACAAAATTATATTTTCCTAGATTCTTACAAGATCCTTCAATAACCCCTCAATATTGATCAACTCCTTCTATGATACCATGATTTCTATACACTCAAATTTTATTGTTGATAGCATAACTATAGGTTGAATTATGGAAATTCAACTCATAATCGTTCCTTATAAAATGAAAAAAATCTATTACTACTTCCCCATGTTTCCAAATATCCTCCAAAGTAAGACTATGAAAACCCCTATAAAAATCATCTATTTCAAAACATATTTCCAGGTATACTAAAATTTCTAGACACTAGATTTTCCACATAATTTCTTCTTAGTGATCCATTAATAGATTCTCCATGAACCGAAAAAATAACTCCCACTGTATACACAATGTGTGGCCTTTTATAAAACACGTGATATATCATGCTTCTAACCACTGATACATATGAAACCCTCACCCTGTACTTAACCTCACATTTAATTCTTGGATACTTGTTCTTAGACAACATGAAGTGATTGACTGGGGATATATTTATAGGATTATACATTCTCATAAATAATATTTCCACGACTTTATAGATGTATTTTTACTAATATAGAAACAATTTTATATTCTTTAGGTCCCTTTTGATGCCAATCACCAACATTTTCTTTATAACTCCATTTTTTTTTATCTGAAACCTTCCAGAAAAAACTACTTTCTTATCCTTTATCTGATATCTCCTAAAACCTTGAAAAATCATACCATGAACATATAAGATAATTTTAATGGATTATCCATCATTAAATACATTATCGTAATAGAAATGATCTACACTTTTCAAAATAAATTCATTTTACACCATGATGAAATCAAAATTTTGATTCCATTACCTGGGTTCATGTTTCAGCCAATACCAACTCTATTTGAACCAAGACAACAATCCTTTAATTCTATTTTTCATGAAATATTCTAGTTGCACTATAAATATTTCCTCCTAAAAATCACAATAAAGTAATTACCTATTCACATCTTACTAATCAAGATGTAGGCTATCCATTGAAACCATTTTGTGCACTATCTGAATTATTGAATGGTTAAAAAGTTGATAAAATATTTCACTAGAATAAAAACCTTATATTTATTAAAAACCCTACACAAAAATTTATGTCATGTAATATTTAATTCAATATAATTCTTCCTCTAACAAATAAAACCACTTATTCTATAGTTCTCTTTTCCCAGTAGAAAGTTTCGTTAGCTTCCATGTTTTAAAAACATGTAAGGAGTTCATCTACTAATTTATTTATAAATACCATTATCTTGAGTCACTAAATTTTGTTTACTCTTATAGTATCTTAGGTTCTCCACCATCTGTAATAAAAAAGTAGTGTATGACACTTATAACCCTCTACACTGGGTGCTTATCCCTATTAACCACCTCAATTAAACCCAAGGATCTACTCTTTCTAGAACCACTACTTCCTAAATTTTATATTCCATAGCTCTAACATAAGCTTAAACTATCCTCAAATATTCAAATACATCTAGATTTCACAATATTTATGGTATATAAATTATTCTATAAACATTCTCTAGATAGTATTGTATCTCTAAAACTATCATACTCCCTATATTAACAAAAACTTCCAAAATTTCATCCATATGAACTTTGGCATGTGTTGATTTTTTTCTCAACTGCATCATTCTCCATGTTATGATACTTTCATAGGTATTGTAATAGTGGGATCCCTAGACCCAACTATAATTGTAAATTTTATTACCATTTAACATATATACAATTATATATGAATTATTTATACTTACCATTTCATTGTAGGAATTTCCACATCCACTATTTAAAGATAATGTCCATAGATTAATTGTCGCATTGAATGGTTATAAAATATATTAGGATATAATTATAACATAGAGATAATATGAAATAAATCATAAATATATATCTTATGGTCTAGATACATTATACTAACAGATAGTTTATTTCAAACTATTAGGTGCTTGGGGATTATAATAATTAATAAATCTTCTCATGAAGTTTTCATGTGGTGATCTCTGGTAGGTGAGATCTTGAAGATAAAACCACCAATAAAAACACCAGATGTTTTCAGGTGTCATTGGAAGTTCCTATATACAAACATTTATATTGGTGTCCTAACTTGAGATGATTATCAATGTGGTCCATTTTATTGCATACTTTGATGCAAGAAAAAAACCACAATAATAGAATCACGGAGGGGTATCCTGTGGTGGCTTCATCATTGGTGGTATGATATTAGTTGAATGATCAATATATATTTTTTCTCTAACAAGTTGAGGAAGTAATATATCTCAGGCCTGATTTATCAGGATGGTAGTACCTTTATAAATCCTCATCAAAAGTAGTGGGAGGGTAAATCTATCCAGATAGACCAATAGTTAATAAATAAAAAATGGACAATGAAACAAGTGTGCATCATACTTTATGAGATATCTAAAGACAAAGATATTATATTACATAGTACTTGTTTGTATGTTGGTTTTAATTTCTATAACTATTCCTTATCTCTTTAAGGGCCATGATGGGTTTCTAGACTCCGCTATATGTCTATGAATACTATTCACTATTATAGTGATAAGGTCTTAGAGGGTCACACACAATATCATATTCAATAATATTCACTATTCTAAAGAATGTGTAAATAGCACATGGTAGGCCCCACCACAGGGTCCATGGGCCTTCCAAGTAGTTATGATCATTGATAAATAAATAAATTAGTTATTATTCATGTAAATAATAAATGGGTATTATTTATTAATTAAAATATTTAAAGGTGTTTATGTAAATAAAATAAATAATATTATTCAAATGAATGTTATTTTAATATTATAGATTTGTTTAATATTATCAAGAATTATGAGTTGAGTTCAATGAATCAGTTTTATAACATAATATATGTAATATATATTACAGTTATGTGATAAAATATAAATAGTTTTTATGATGTAGTTTAGTTCGTGATAATTATTTATTCAGATTACTTTAAATATATGGGGGTTGGGGAAACCTTCCAGGTATTTTTGATCATCCAATATAAATAGGTGGATAGGGGATCTAGCACAATGATTATTCACTATCATTTTTTCAGCGTCTCTATCTCCTCTCCCACATTCTTGAGAGATAAGCTCTCGATCCAAGTGATCAGATCAATATCATCTTCTTGCATCGAAGGAACATCAATGTCGTGATTTTTGGGACATCAATGGAATTGTCAGATCACTATGCTAGAACCCACAATTCAACAATCGATGATCCTTTATATTTATGAAGTGCCTGTGGATGATATAGAGAGATTTAGATTTGAATCTTTCGATCTGTGATCACTGGAGACAACTAGAATTCAATCACAACTACAAATTAGAAAAGTTATGTTTTCAGTTAATATTTTGTGTTTTTCATAATTCATGTGAGATCCATAGTCCTTTATTGGCACTTGAATCATTGGAGGTAACAAGTTTCATCATCTTGGTGAGGAATGTTTTTAAATACCTAGCCCATTGACTTTTGTTATTCACCTTGATATCTTCAATTGGTATCAGATCTATCACATGAATTTTTTGAGCCACAAAAATAAAATTAGCATTAAATTTAACAAGGGGGCTTGAATTCAGTTCCAACATATCTGATCACAATTTGATTTAATGTCATAAGACCAATTTATGACTGTCTAATTTTTCTCTGGATCAAATCTGGTTGTTTTTATGGGAATTTAAATTTAAGAAATATATTTCTGATATGTGTCATTTCTATTTTATTTGTATTTCGGTGAATATCGATTTCTGGATGAAATAATATTTTCTATCTAGACTTAGTTTTTACCAATTGTGAATATTTTATTATAATAATTAGTTTTATTTTTATATGAAAATTTTATTATATTAGGCTTTGTTTCTCTATTATCATGGGTGGAATTATGTTGGTGCCTTGTCCAGCAAATGGAAAAAAGGAAGAAAATAAAGAAGAGTAGATTTTTGTGGGGAGATATTAAGGAAATAAAAAAATAAAAAAAATAGTTAAAAAATGTGGGGTATTCTATTTTCTCGGATAAAGCCGAAAGGCTGGATTCACCCTCCTAGACCACAATGAATCCATGAGTCCACCCCTCACCACCCCCTATCGCTAGGAAACCCTTGCAAACCTCCTTCTTCACTGGTGATATCCTACTACTGGGCTGCTGTCTCCCAACTCTCCACCATGGAGCTCACCAGAGATCGGACTGATCCTCTCAGATCCATGAGAACCTAGTTCCTCTATCCTTGTTTCCTCCCCGCATGGTATCAGTCCACTACAAGCTACACCACCGGAAGCCACACCTCATATCGCCCTCTTTACAAGAGTAGCGGCACCAAGGATCCCTAAAACCTCTACTACAACTTCCTCACTAGCTGCCCAACCACTATTGACATGCAACCTTGGTTGAAACCCCCTTGTCTCGTCACATTATCTCCTCCAAAGGCTGGATATGGTTAAATAGGTTCTACCAACATTGTGTGCTACCCTCATCGCCTAAGATCTGATACTAATCACTTTCAAACCATCATGGATATTCCTACAATCCTCTGTCCAAACATGGATGACTCCCTCTCACATCCTTCTAAATTATATAACTCTCTGAATATAATTGATATAACCTAAAATAATACTGAGATGGTCTACCCAACCTGAAATTGGTCTAGGTGGACCTGCTTGGGCCATTATAGCCCTACACGGGATTTACATGACCTAAAATTAGTTTTGCATGGGTTCAATGCGACTTGTATTGGGACTGCGTGGGGTATTTAGGGACCAGGTTAATAGAAAATAATTTAATTAATTAAGTTAAATTTATAATTAAATTTAATTAATTAAAATATTAATTTTGTTTTAAAATATAAATTTTAATACCTGAGTAAAATTAATTTAATTTTTGAATAAAATTAAATTAATTAATTAATTAAACTTTTGAAATTTAAATTTAATTATTTACAAGACCAAATAGAATTAAATTATTTGAATTTAATTAATTAATTTAATGTAATTAAATACCCTCATACTTTTATTTATTGTAATTTAATTTTTATCACGCATTTAATTTACCCATCGACTGGTCTTGAGAACCTACTGAATATGTCTATGTCTAGATGTCTTATTTAATTATTTAATTGCATGTGATGGTTATAATTAAATAATATGATCTATGCATCATATTTTTTTGGTAAATATGTACAAGGGTCTATACATCCAAATTTATCTCTTGTATATTTCTCTCCTAGTCCCCCTCACCTGTATGTGAATACATTTGTATTTTGACGAAAATGTTGTATGATGTGGACCTTGAAAAGACGAGGCAGTACACCAGATGTGATGTTGACCCCACCATGATGAGGTGGTATTTCAGATGATAAGGGAACACATTAGACAGGGATGAGCTACATAATGAGTCAAGATGGGACTTAGGTACGATACCCCTAGGTTGTGTTTAATCCATTGATTTTAATTGGATCAACCAGTTTTAGATTCTCAAGACCAATTGGGTAGTTTATTTCTTTTAGGTATTTATTTATTATTTTATTCATTCTATAATAGTGGGAAACACATAAAATAATAAATAGTAAAATTCATAAAGAAGCGATGAATGTTTTTCTATTAATGTTCAGTTGTGATCACAACAATGTTGAATGAACAAGATTAAAAGAAATGGATTACATTCTTTGAATAAAATAATAAAACCCTCAAATAAATATTAAGTCACAAAATCCCTTCCACTATTTGAATTTGAACAAAACAAGGTGTTCAGGGTGCTCTTCATCAAAAGTTGACGGTGCCACTTACTACCTAGGAGTTCTTATAAGAGTGATGATTTGACTTAACTAATGTTAGAAGTAAATAAGTATAGAAATATAGATTTCTACAACTATAGAGGAAAGTGTTGAGTAAATCATTATTATTATTTTAGTAGCTGAGAATTCACTCAAGAGATCAAGGAACCACGTGTTAGTGTGGTTGGCCAGTCAAACACCTACCGTGAACTTTAGGTGTAGTGGCATTTCCTAAGCTTGTAGAATAAGAGGAGAAGTTCAATGATCCTTTCTACAAGAATTATTAAGTGATATAGTATTCTGATTCTAGTATAGAGGGTTATTAAAATTCCATGAAATAGTGGGAGGCATTTAATGATTTAATAATTAATCAATAATGTATAAATCGATAGTCAAGATAAATGTACAATCTGTTCGATTTTTTTTGTAGAAAATTGAAAGTAATACAAAAATTACACTCTGATAAATATCAGACAAATTAAATTTCTAAAATAGAATAAATTTCCAAGTGTAGTACATGTAGTTGTACACAATACTACGATATCTAAAATTCAGGGTGTTGGGGTCTTCAATACATGTTAAGGCACCTCAAAAAGCTTGGGTGTAAAAAATATTATAGGAGATTCATGTGTGAAGAATATTATGATTTTTTCATAATTCTATCATCAAGGTTCGATGTGAGTTGTGGATAAAAACATCAGTACATGGATTATATTACATATTATCTCCTCTATAAGAAGCTATCAAGGAGAAAGTGAAGAAAAATATGAATTAGTGGTAATTACACTGGATATGTGTACATTTAAATATGGATCAAGATCTTTCAATGGATCCCTTATCATATCATCTTCACCCATATTCCCTAGTTTTGTTAAAGATTTAAAAATGAATAGTATGTACAAAGATGCTTCATTAACTTCTAGGTACGGTTTTCCTAGTTAATAAGAACTCAAATAATTTATAATATACAGTTCTTATAGAGAACAAGTTGAAAAGACAAGATGAAAAGGCCAATGGAAAGTGATTTCAAAGTCATATTCACAAAATAATTCAAATAGGAGGTGTTAAACATGATGTTATTTTTATAGCATATCATGAAATAAATCTATAGAACATAAATGCAATAAATTTAATTAAATAAGAATATACCCGCTTCTTCTATAGTGTATATTCATAAATTATAGGTATTTTTTCTCATATACTTCTTGTTTATTAAATATAATATGATTATCACATATGTGTATCAAATATAATAACCATGTAAGCATAGAAAAATTATAATAATTAAGGTGTATTCTCCAAGAGGAAGAGTAAGGGTGGTTCCTAAGTCAGCAATGAGAAGTACACAACATCTTTATTTCTACATACATGATCCTAGTGGAACTTTTATCAAGTATAACCAAAACAATTATCTCATGTTTCCTTGGACACAAGGATACATTATTTTGGTTTAGGAATGAATTTTGTTTGTTGTATTTCATACCCAACCAAAAGTTCAACAATAAATGTATAAGGCCCCAACATTAAACATTTACTTAATCTTGAGTTAAATCAAGAAATCACATTGAGGATATTTTCAGTTTTAGAGTTTTATAGGATTAGGCCATAACTATTACATTACATATCAAATATTACAAAGAAGACACTTATACTCTAACCATTTTTTTCACAAAAATAAAAATCCTTAAAGAAAACATTATTCTATCAATTCATACAAATCAATGAAATCATAATTTTCACTCATATAATATAATCTCTTTAAAATAACTCATGAAATCATATGATTTATGAATAAAATATAGAAATAATAAATCTTAAAGGTAACTTATGGAATCTGTAACATACTTACATTATGGATTCCATAGCTACATAAAGAGTTATGCTTGGAATACCCATCATAGTATATTTCTTAAATATACTAGGAGAAACATTAACTTTTACCTCCACCATGTTACCCAATGCCTTGGAGATCTATCTCTGGATCACCCTACCAAGGTTTATCATGGAAAAATCCATATAAGTAAACAATTACCAAGAACCATAACACTTAAAACAAGCATAAAGTAAAGATAACATTTCCCCATTGCAATAAAAATATAGCATATTAATATATTGAAATAATCAATGATTTATCAAAACCATTTTCAATTAAAAAATACATAAAAAGGGTATATGGTATTTATTTTCCTTTTAAAAACACTAAGGATTTTTAAATAATCTAAATATCAAATAATACCCATGATAGTAGAAAGGTCATTGTCAGAACGTACGTCAAAAAGAAACATTCCTTTTTTCATTTAGTAAAACTGTTCATAGAAAAATATTCCCTTTTGAAAACCATATAATTGAATTAAAAATATATATATAATTATACACCATATAAAATAAGTCCCCCTATAAACCAAAATATTCCTCAATGAATAGAGATTGGGATGAAGTCCTTTACAAAGATCATTTTATAAGTAAAATAGATTGATTATGTGTATTAAATATAAGTACACATAAGGCAAGTACAAATAAAAGATAGGATATCAAAATTTATTTATCACATAATCATATAATGACATAATAAATAAGTATATGGTCAATCCAGAGAATGAAAATTGGGTTAATAAGTACCCTTATAAAAAATCATCAACATAATTACATCACTTAACAATTCAGAAAATGAGTTGATTAGAGTGAAAAGGGTCTCTCATCACATGGAAATAAAATTTATAGTTATAAGGATATATAAGAACATATCCCAACATAATAAAATGTATATTAAAATACATAACATAAAATAAGTCTTTGACTAAAAGATGAGGGTGAAAGGTTACCTTACCCTAAGTCTGATTCGTCACGTATGTTTCATATTATTCATAAATAATAAATTTAATTTAACTTATACTTGATTAAGAAAAATTTTCAATTTTATTATTCTATTTTTATCACTTATTACAATGTTATAAAAATTATGTAATTATTTATGTTAGTATTGGTCATTTTGTCGATATTGGGTACTTGAGTCAGAAATGAACTTGTTATAATTACAAATTGTCTATGGGTCAAAAAATCATTATCTCCAGAATCATATTAATGATTTAAATATCATATATATCTAGTATATATGTATTTATACTCAGTATATATTTATATATAATAGTCCATAACATATGGAGATAAGAAATAGAATGCACTGTTCATGGAGATGGTAAGCCGTATGTACACATGAATGCTACTTTCATTTTTTTTACATATTTAAAGAAATTAAAACTAAATGACACATAGGTATATTATAATTACAATATAATATAATATTTTATATATGTTACATAATTTTATTAATTTCATCCTTTATATGTTCCATTTATGGCATGAATGAGTCATATCACTTTCAATGGACGATAGTCCGCACTTTCTCAAATGAAGTTATCGTATTTACACATTATGGAAAGCATAAAGGTATGATTTAAATAAAATAATAATCATATAGACAATATAAAAATAATATATATCATATATAGATATATTTCCATTATAATGGCCTCTATGAGAGGTGGTAGGGGAAATCGAACAATCATTGTTTCGTGAGGCATTAGTTTACTGTACACAGAAACAATATGTTTATATTCAATAGATGGAGTTGATTGTAAGTGTATTTCATATAATTCTCATAAAAAATTAATAATATATTTAGGATATTGGTGTTTTTATGTAATCAATGAATATGAATATAATATAGAGTGAATAAGTAAAATAATGAAAATGAACTTTAGAGAAGACACTACCTCTAAAACGTGTAACTCCCTTTTATTTGAGCCAAGAGGATTTCTTGAATTGAATTCTTCCTAAGGTAAGGATTCTAGGAGGAATATACGGATGTGGGGAGATTATTTTGGAAGAGTTTGGATGATCCAAGGGGATTGAGAGGTGTGATTAAATGGGTAGAGGTGATTTCCTTTTATAAGAGGGAGGAGGGGCACTTTTAGAGAAGTTTAAAAGTATTATATTATTATAAAATTATTTTCACTTACAAATGGTCCCAAAGTAATTTATTTAAAATATAATATTCTTTTCAGTCGAATTAATCTCAACCAATTGGTTTTAGATAAGTCTAGGTCACATATTTAACCTTATCTTTTAGCGTTAACCCTTAGTTAATTAATTTGACTCTTACCATACCTTCTTGCATACTCATACCACATGGTTAATATAGGTACCATAAAATGACAATAGAACCTCAAGTGGTTAATTGATGAAATTTAAAATATTATCTAATTTATATGGCCGAATATTATATTTTTATGACTATTATATCATTTAATAAAATATTATTTTTTTTAAAAACTCATTTATGCCAATTTTTATACTATTCACGTCATGACTTTTTTAAAAATCCATAAAAACTTAATTATTTTGAGAAAATTTCATGAATTCAAATATAAAAAGTCATACTCATCCATAATTGTTTATGGCAAAAAAAGTTTCAAAATAAATTTATTTTAATATTTATAATATCATTTATTTAAATCATTCCATAATAATGTAATCACTATATCATCATTGTGTCATACAAAAATTTATTTATTTGATTTCTGAAAATTATAAATAAAATACCATGATGTAGAAAATTTATTTATATTTCAAATTAATATTTATAGTAAAAAATATATCTTATACAACCCCATATAATTTTTTTTACTAAAAGATACATGTTCATGTTACATTTTTCTTTACTTTAAATTAATTCTTATAAAATATCATTTTCACATCAAATTGGCTCCATGGGGTCCCAAAATCAACCCAAGGATTCCCATGGTTGGACATGTCACATACAATAGGATTAGGACACATGTTAGTGTAGTTTAATATTGTAATAATATTATTTTTTTACCCTTATTTACCAAATTCACCCTTTAACCATGGTAAATAAAATAATTACAGAATTTACTATTTATAATGACTAAAAATAAATGGTATGTATTTACACTATTTGTAACTATTGATTCAAAATATGGTATCCACTTTTTCAAATTCAAAACACATAAGTTTCAGAAATTAATTTAAATGTAATTCCCCCTGTTGAAACCAAAAAGTGGGTTTTTAAGAAGTAATAGCTATCAAAAGATTGACATGTATTTATGTCCAATTTAAAAGTGAAATTACTTAAAATGGGAATAATTGGAATAAATGATAAAAATTTAAACCAATTAAATTTTAAAACCAATTAAAATAACAATATAACTATATAAATAAATTATATGAAAATAAATTTTTGACTTAAAATGCGGTATTTTTCACTATTCATTAAAAAATGAACTTTATCATAAAATTAGAAAAAAATTATCCAAGGTAAATTTTGATATCCTGCTTCTATGGAATAAGTTTATTCTATAAAATATAATATATAAAAGTGAAAAACTATATTTAAAAATGGTTCTCCATCAAAGGGTAGTAAACCGACCTTTTAAAAATATTAGAGTATTTTATCCATAAAATTAGTTTCATTTGTATTTTAAGCCTCTAAAATTTATTGGATAAATTTAAATACATTTAATAAACATGTATAATAATATTATAGTTAGTTATATTCATTCCCACTAATACAATGTCTAAGTGTTAACTACTATTTAAAATAATAATAATATTATATTATTTTTTGGTTTAACTCATAGTTTTGTGAAACATAGGATTTTGGAGAACCCTCGTGTTTCAGGTATAGTATGATATTAAAGAAAGAATCCCTATAAATTAAAGTTGATATCTTATTCATAAGTAATAATATAAATCAAAACGTATTATTCTATAAATACTTGGGTTGTTACATCCTTCCCCCTTTTGGAAATGGCATCCTCACAATTTTAAAATTGGGCTCGAAAACTTCATTACAAGTCCCACATTAGACAAAAAGTTAATAAAAACATCACTTTAAAAGAATGAAAGCTAAGTACAAAGGTCACCCGGGATAACACATACTAGGATTCCATGTCTAAAAACAAGGATATGGAAGAGAATACAAACCATCATGTTCTGATGGAGAGTGATAGAAAACATGATCAGGAGAATGTTAACTACTAGATAAACATAAAATTGTGATGAGTTAAATGATCTTTGATTCCCCAGTAGTAAAAGTGAATGGAAAACGTTTTTATAAGTTTATTTTAATAATGTTGAGGAATTTATTTATGATAATTACAAAAAATATAAGGAAATATACTTACCTTTCAAGTTGAGTTTCATCCTTTAATAAATTTCTACCATAAACTCATATTTCTCCAAACGATGAGTATTCATGATGACATGGTCACACCTGAAGTGATAGAATCAACTTCTAGAGAATCACATAATCCATAAAATATGAACTATATATTTCCCCAATCTTTATAAATTAACAAAAACCAAAATTGTTAATACGAGAGTAGATAATCCAAAAAAAGATAATCATTTATAAAAATAAATACTACTCTTAATCACCAAAATTCAAAAAATAATACCCAAAGATCAACAAAGACCATTCAATAAAAAATAATCCTTAAAATCCTTTAACATAATCAAAAATAATATTGAAATCCAAAATATAGATGAAATTTATCACATAGTCTTCTATGATAAATCTCGACATTTATCTCAAATTAAAATCGAATATTCTTAAAGTATCATACTTAAAAGTAATTAACCTAATCACATATTCTCAAATATTGGTTAATCATTTCGATAACTAAACCAAATCATTATAAGTCCACAATAAAAACATAGATTATTCCAAAATAAAATTCCTCCATTACTCCTCAAATTAAATCCCATAGTATTCTATTTTCCTTAGGCATATTATTTCCCAAAAGAGTGAACGTCTTCCAAAATAACATTTATCACTTAATCACCAAATCATTTTACTATACTAAGGATATAAATTTGATAAAAAAAGTTCCCAAAATAAATTTATTCTTGATCTGTAAAATCATTTAACTAAAAGGAACAATTCATACTGACTTGGGGATTCATATATGCCAGTGGTTGCCAATTCACCCTTGTCGCCCTTCGGTTCTGGGTTCTATTCTCATGGACTTTCCAAACAGGACAGGTTGTCACCCATCCTGAAGGTTGTCACCCATCCTGCGGGTTGTCATTTTTATAAAGCCATATAATTCTTATAAAATTATTAAAATTAATATAATTTCCTAAAAAATAACTATAATTTGATTTATACTCGAAGGTTATCTAATATATTTAATTTTTCATCCCAAAAAGTAATAACCCATAATTGATTCAAATTCAAGGATCATATAAACCTAAATGGTTCTTTATAACTATATCCACAAAAATGATAATATTCATCAAATATAATTTTCACATAACATACTTTAGGATTACACATACAAGAGAAAAGTATTCCAAATTAATCGCATCAATAAATAAGCATTAATACTTTTAAACATTTCATCACCCAGATATCTAACATAACTATAGAATTTCTAAAAATGTAGACATATTCATAATAAAACAATCTTCATGATCCATTAACTATTTTTTAAACTTATTTCATAATAATTATCTCTTAAAAACAAAATCTTTCATAATGTCTTAAGATTTCAGTAATGTCAATACATGAGCGACGAAATAATCCATACCTTTCATAGGTCATTTTTAGTTTCCTCATCTACAATTAGAATGGAATTAGGAATTGGTAAACATATATTTGTAGGATCCTAGTGATTCCATTCCCAAACCTTCTTTGTAAGACATATATTTCCATAATGAAAATGTACACCACATTTAAAACATTCAATTGATTATTTAGAATGAACTTTTTCCCCTTTCGTGGAGTCATCTGGATGCTTCCTTTTTCCATGGAAGGTTATTGATTTATGACATTCATTACCACATCTGAAACATCTTCCCATCCCTTTGAAGAGTTTTCATAGTTGTTTATTTCCACATCCTTAACACATAGGTTTTTTAATATACTTACCTTTATGATTATTACCTTAACTTCCATTGGGATTTATTTCTCACATATATGATACCTTAGAAAAATCACCCAGGTTCAAGTGGTAAATCATGAATCCAAATAGTTAGTTAAGAATAACCACAAGAGTTCTCATTGTATCTCCCATTTCATTCGGTTTCTTATTCAGAAAACCACCATAGTTTCTTCCACATCCATTGTTACTTTGGTTCCTGTAAGATCCATCCATTTACTAAAACCAAAAAGGTCAGTGTGAGTATATCATTAAAATAATCATATACTATCTTATGAGTAGGGTAAACACTAAGATATTCTTATTCAGGTTATGTTAAACTCATTCAGTTTACCTAAAATAACTATGAATATTTATAATATGCTAACTATTATGGTTATGTCACTTATGCTTAAATAAAACCCTAACCTCTAATGTTATCTAAACTAACCTCTGATACCAATTATAAGGCCCCAACCTTAAACATTTACTTAATCTTGAGTTAAATCAAGAATTTACATTGGGTATTATTTCAGGTTTAGCGTTTTAGAGAATTAGGCCATAACTATTATATTACATCTCAAATATTACAAAGTATACACTTCCACTCTAACCAATTTTTTTACAAAAATAAAAATCCATAAATAAAACAAAAATTATATATTTGATATAAATCTTCTTGAATTATCCCTTTATATTACCTTCTTTATAACATATGAAAAACATTCCAAAACCTAGGATGAGTATAAAAAACATATTAACGGTTATAAAATAAGGAATGAAAACATTATTCCATCAATTAATACAAATCAATGAAATCATACTTTTCACTCATATAACATAAGCTCTCTATTGTTCCTCATGAAATCATGAGATTTATGATTAAAACATAGAAATCATAAATCATAATGGTAATTTGTGAAATCCATAACAGACTTACATTGTAGCTTTCACATCTACATAGGGAGTTACATTTGGAATACCCATCATAGTATATTCCCTAAATCTCTTATGAGAGACATTAAAATTTACCTCAGTCGCATTACCCAATGCATTAGAGAGCGATGTTAGGATAACCTTTCCTAGGGTTATCATGGAACCACCCATAGACGTAAACAATTTCTAAGAACCATAACACCTAAAACAAGTATAACTGAAAGATAACATTTCCACATTACAATCACAATATATCATTTCAAGATATTGAAATAATAAATGATTTGTAAAAATCATTTTCAAAACCAAAATACTTAAAATGGGTAAATGGTATTTATTTTTCTTTCAAAAACACTACATCTTGTAAAGGAATCCAAATATCATATAATACACACGAAGTTGAAATGGTCATTATGACCACGGACGTTAAAAAGAAACATTCCTTTTTTCTTTTAGTAAAATGATATATAGAAAAATATTCCATTTTTAAAACCATTGAATTTAGTTAAAAAATATATAATTATACCCCATATAAAATAAATTCATGTATAAACCAAAATATTCCTCAATGAATGGAGATTGAGATGAACTCCCTTACAAAGATGATTTAGTAAATAAAATAGATCGATTATGCGTATTCACTATAAGTACACATAAAGAAATTATAAATACAAGATAGGATATAAAAAATTATTTCTCACATAATCATATAACAAAATAATCAAGAAGTAAATGGTCAACCCAAAGAATGGAAATTGGGTTAAGAAGTACGCTTATGAAAATTCAGCAACCTAACAACATCAATTAAAAATTCATAAAATGAGTTGATGATAATGAAAAGGGTCTCTAATAAATTGGATATAAAATGAAAATTAATAATTATATTTAAGAAAAAAATCCCAATATAAGAAAATGGAAATTCAAAGACATAACATAAAAGATGTCTTTGACTAAAAGAGGAGGGTGAAAGGTTCCCTTACCTTGAGACTGATTCATCACGTATGTTCCTTATTTTCATGAACAATAAACAAAAGTTAATTTATACTTGATTAAGAACATTTTTCAAGTCTATTATTCCTTTTATATCAATTATTAAAATGTTATAAAAATTACATAATAATTTAAGTTAATATCAGTCGTTTTGTCGTTATTGGGTACTTGAGTCAGAAATGAACCTGTTATAATTATAAATAGTCTATATTGTCAAAATTAAATTAGCTCCAGAATAATATTAATGATTTAAATAACATATATATATAGTATATATGTATTTATAATAGTCCATAACATTTGAGATAAGAAATTAAATGCACGGTTCCTGGAGACGGTAAGCCGTACGTATGCATGGACACAACATTCATTTCTTTTTAATATTTAGAAGAATTAAAACTAAATAAAACATAGGTATATTATAATTCCAGTATAATATCATATTTTATATACATTACTTAATTTCATTAATTCCATCCTTTATACTTTCAATGTATGGCATGAACGAGTCATATCAGTTTGAGGGGGCAGTAGTCTGCACTTCCTCAAATGAAATTATCATATTTACTCAATAAAGAATGCATAAAGGTATGATTTAAATAAAAAAATAAGAATATAAAAAATTTAAATATAATATATATCATATATAAATACATTTCCATCATAATGGCTACCATGAGAATTGGTAGGGGAAATCAAACAATCATCATTTTGTGAGGCAATAGTTCCCCGTACACAGAAACAGTATGTTCGTATCCATTAAATGGATGTGTGTGTAAGTGTAGTTAAAATACTTTTCATAAAAACATCATAGAATATTTGGGATATTTTTTTGTTATGTAATCAAAGAATAATAATATAATAGAGGGTGAATAAGTAAAATAATGGAAATTTACTTTAGAGAAGACGCTACCTCTAAAACATGTAACTCCCTTTGATTTGAGACAAAAGGCATTCTTGAATTGAATTATTCCTAAGTTAAGTATTATAAGAGAAGATAGATATACAGGGAAATTATTTTCACAATGTTTGAAAAGTCCAAGGGGCTTGAGAGGTGTGATTAAATGGATATAGGTGATGCCCTTTTATAAGAGGAAGGATGGGCACTTTAGGAAAGTTTGAAAGTATTATTTTATTATAAACCGATTTTTAGTTTCAAATGGTCCCTAAGTCATTTATTTCAAATATAATATTCATTTGGTTCAAAAAAACTCTCTACTAATAGGTTTTAGAAAAGTCTAGTTCACATATGTTACCTTATATTTTAGCATTAACCCTTAGTTAACTAATTTTACTCTTACCATGTATTCTTGCATATTCATACTATATAGTTAATATAGTTAATGTAAAATTCCAATATAACCAAAAGTGGTTCATTAATGATGTGTAAAATATTATATAATTCAATTGGATAAATCTTATATTTTAGGACTATTATATCATTTAATAAAATAGTGTTTGTTTTTAAAACTCATTTTTGTCAATTTTTATACTATTCATGTCATGACTTTTTTAAAAAATCAATAATAACTTGATTCTTAAAAAAAATCATGAATTAAAATATAAAAATTCATAACCATCAATGAAATTTGTGTATGGAATAAAATGTTTCCAAATAAATTAATTTTAATATTTATAATCTCATTTATTTAAATCATTCATTAATAAGGTAATCACTACATCATCATTGTGTCATAAATAAATTTATTTATTTGAGGTCTAAAAATTATAAATAAAAAAACATGATGTAGAAAATATTTATATATTTCTAATGAATCTTTATAGGCGAAAAATTCACTTATAAAACCCCATAAAAAAATTATTTTACTAAAAGATTCATGTTTATGTTACATTTTTCTTTACTTTAAATAAATTATTATAAAATTTCATTTTCACACAAAACTAGCTCCATGGGGTCCAAAAATCTTCCCAAGGATTCCCATGGTAATACATGCCTCATAAATTAGGATTATGACACATGTTATGACAATTTAATTTTATTATAATATTATTTTTGACCCTTATTTACCAGATTTACTCTTTAACCATGGTAAATAAAAAAATTACTGAAGTTACTATTCATATTATATAAAAATAAAAGGTACATATTTAGACTATTTGGACCTCCGGATTCCAAATAGGGAATCCATTTTTACAAATTAAAAATGCAGAAGTTTTTGTAATTAATTTAAAATTAATTCCTGTTGTCAAAACGAAAAGGCGGGTTTTTAAGATGTAATAACTATCAAAAGATTGACATGTATTTATGTAAAATTTAAAAGTAAAATTACTTACAATGACCATAATTTGATTGAAGGATTAAAATATAATCATATTACACTTTAAAACCAATTAAAATTACAATCTAACTATAAAAATAAATTATATGAAAAGACAGTTTTGACTTAAATTACGGTATTTTTTACAATTCATTTAAAAAATAAACTTTATCAGAAAATTACCAAAAATTTAACACAAGTAAAATTTGATGTGCCAAATCTATAAAAGAAGATTATTTTGTAAAATATAATATATAAAATTGAAAAAACTATATTTAAAAAGTGTTCTCCAATAATGGTGGTAAACCGACCTTTTAAAAATATTAGAGTATTTCATGCTTAATATCAGATTTATTCTTATTTTAAGCCTCTAAAATTTATTTGATAAATTTGAAGACATTTTAAAAAAAATCGTATTTTAGTTATTTATATTCATTCCCATCAATAAAAAGTCAAGGCGTTAACTACCATTTGAAATAATAATAATATTATATTATTTTTTGATATCACTCAAAGTTGTGTGTAATATAAGATGTCAGAGAAACCCCTTGTTTCATGTCGAGTGCGCTTTCAGAAAAAGTGCCCCTTTAATGAAAAATTCATATCTTATTCATAAGTATAAATAGAAATAAATAATTATTATTCTATAAATACCTAGGCTGTTACAACATGAATAATAGGAAATACTTGATGAATGTAAAATATAAGACTTATATACCCTGTTGTGGAAGATAATTCTTTATCGCGTAAAAAATAAAAGTGGACATCATGGATATACTCAATTTAGTACTTAGACTCATTATAACTAATCACATTAGGTATTTTCGATGTATATTCATTTTAGTTTGGATAAAGAAACTTTTATAAATAAATGTACACAACAAAGCATTCATAATAAGTTTAAAAAGAGAGCATGAAATATTCCAAAGGGTAATCTAGTGGTAAATATAATTCATTATATTCTTTTAAGTATTTATTATGGAATATAAAAGTAAATTATTGTTAGAATATATGAGTTTTTTTGTGCTGGAATTCCAATGAATATCCTCACCAAGCATTCATCGATCAATATATTGTAGCATAAAGTAATTCGTAAATTCATATTAATTTATTCACATTAGGGATATGATAATAATAAGGAGGATCTATGATAATTATTAAATGTTAACATTGATAAAAAATGTATCACAGAGAAATTATTAAATGCAAATTTCCTTTTATACATCAGATTTGTGATATATGTATAAAGAGCATCAATATTGATATATACTGTGGAAATTTTCATTATATTTCATGATGTTATTCATAAATAATAGTGATATCCCATAACCAAATGCTAACTATAATGAAAAAGGAATATCATATGGGTTATAGTATGATTGTAATCCATTTTTTCATAGGAATATGTTTTTCGATGTAAAGTGTTTCTTAAGGCTATAAAGAAACTTGCATTAAGAAAAACACAATGTTCATGTAAAGTAATTAACATAAAAGTTTCTTTGGATATTAATGAAAAACATATAATAGAAATATTATATTCAAGTTATAGACTATATTTATATAAAAGGGTATATATATCTATTTAAGATAGTGGGAGCCATATTGACTTGGGTTTAGTTGATGTCAAAGAATCCCATGTAGTTTGAATAAGAACAAGTTCCACAAGAGATGTGGAAGAGGAATGTTTGAGATAAACATACTACATAGGAAGGTTATAACCATAGTGATGGTTTTATTTTCACCAAAGTAAGTGATAAATTATTTAATAATAATAATAAATATTACAAGTAAGCATTATATGGAAAATAGCTAATATTGACAAGATTAATTATAATTCAATAATGGATTCCATGTATTAAAGGTACAAGGGGATTATTAATTTGAATACTGTGGTTGGTATTCCAGTGAGTCTATACATGGATGGAAAAATCATGGGAACAATAATGCTTGATTGGTAACACTAAGTCATTATGCCTAAATCCATTAGAAATTTACATATCAAAGTTAATATCTATGATAATTTTATTGTGCATTTGATGTTAAGACCACCAATTGTGGAAGGTGTCTATAAAACACAATCGTAAGGGGATGATGACATCACATAATTCCAATAAAGAGTCAAAGTTACTAAAATAAGTTTTAGGATTGATGTAATAAATACGATCACAAAATATTCATTTGGAATGATTCGATGACATGTATCTATAAGAGGTTAGTGGGAGCACCATGGTTTTACATGGGAAATATGTTTGGTAACATATAAAAAACACATATTGGTCTTATAGTTAGTTAATAAAAGAATGAAATAATCTATCTAGCATTTGACATAAAGTAGTAGCCTAATTTCTAGGGAACACTATCTACTAAGATAGATCTAAAAGTTTCTTAGACACAGTCAATTGTACATATATTGACATAGTATTGAGAAATACAAGTTAGAATAATTCGAGAGAGAATCATTACCAGTGTAAAATGTCATATATCTCTGTATGAAAACATGCATATGAATAGGAAAATATTACAATGGTGAGTGGAGTTCCATATGCTTCAGTGATGGATAAATAACATATTCCATGATATGTTCAAGAAATGATATTTCCAACATATACATTATAGTAGGCATATATCAATTATAAGCAGGAGAAATGTAAGGGAAGTAGTCAGACCTATTCAATAGTACTAGAGAGAGTATAAATGATATGTACCTGATATTCGGAGTAGAAGGGATTCTAATTTTAAGGGACTCAAACTAGTGTTCCTTAGATCAGTGTGATCTAATATTGTTGTTTGGTTGATTGAATGAGAAAGACAAGATCATACAAGCCAATGGTATCCATACCTATAAATATTGAGTACATTGAATCTTATAAGGTAGCTAAGAAGAAGTTATTAAATGAAATTATTTATTCTAATTATTGGAATCACACCAAGTAAGTAATGTTTTGTCATGATGTTAAATATTTTACTATTACTGGCCAGGATTTCATGTTTTGATAGTGGAAAAAATGAATATACTCTGGGATACAAACTCTTGAGAAGTTTTACTCAAGGAGATGAGGTCACATATAGTAGTATAACTACACAGAAAAAACGTGACATACCTAGAAACTAATGTTGTGACTCATCAGAAACATGATCTTTTTCATGTGAGAGCTAACAAGGTTTGTTAGTAAGTTGGATCTAGTGTAATTGGGAGTGTTTTAATAGTTGGTTCCCTAAAACCAAATTGAATAGTAATTTTGATTACCATTTCATGTATATATAGTGAGATATTCAGGATGTATAATTAAAATTTTAGTGTATACATCTATGTGTCTTCCATTTAATTGTAATTTACAAAGATTAATTATTGTATCAAAAGATTATATAAAATATTTGGATATAATGAGATGCTTGAGATACTATGAAGTTAATATTAAATTAATGTCCTATGGTATAGAAACATCATAATATCTGGACATAGTTGATGTCTGACTATCATGTGTTGGGGTCATAGAATCATTAAGACTTATTCTCATGAAGTTCACATTTGGTGATCTCTAGTAGGTGAGATCATGAGGAAAAACCCACCAATTGGAACACCACATTTTTTCAAGTGTCATTGGTAGTCCTTATCTACATCCATTTGTATTGGTATCCTAAATTGAGATCATTATCAATGTGTACCATTTTATTTTATACTTTAATGAAATGAAAAAACCATGATAATGAAATTGTTTCAAGGAGAATTATTTTGGGAACATAATTGGTGTTATGACATTGGTTGAATGGTAAAGATTAAATTATTCACTTCTGAGTTGAGGAAGCGATATATCTCAGGATTGATTGTTTAGCATGGTATTACCTTCATAAATCCTTATCAAAGGTAGGAAAAGGGTAAATACATCCAAATAAATCAAAAAATAATAAAGAAAAAATGGATGATGACACAAGTGTGCATCTTTATGTATGAGATATCTAAATATATAGAGATTATATTACACAGTACATGTTTATAGGTTGGTTTTCATTTTTATAACTATTCTTTATCTCTTTAGGGGCCTTGATGGGTTTCTAGACTATTCTCTTGGTCTATAAATACTATTCACTGCTATTAATATAAGAACCTATAGGGTCACACATATTAGCATATTCATGAATCTACCCTATTATAGAGAATAGGTAAATAAGAACTGGTGGACCCCTCCATGAGGTCTGAGGGTTGTCCAAGTATTGATGATCACCGATAAATAGAAAAATTAATTATTATTCCAATAAATAAAAATGGGTTAAATTTATTTATTAAATGTATTTACAAGTGAATACGTAAATATGAGGAATAATATTATTTAAAAAAAAATATTTTAATATTCTAAATTTATTTAATATTAGTGAAAATTATGAGTCGAGTTCTATAGATAAATTTTTTATTTAATATAGTTAATATATATTAAAGGTATGTGATAAAATATAAATAATATTTATGATGTGGTTTAGTTCATCATAATTATTTATTTAGTGGACGTAAAATATATGGGGGTTGGGGAACCCATCTGGGTATTTTGATCATCCACTATAAATAGGTGGAGAAAGTCTCTAAAAAAATGATTATTCACAGTGAGTTTGTCTGAGCCACTCTCTCCACTCCTGCATTCTAGAGAGATAATCTATTGATCTATGTGATGAGATCTATATCATATCCTTACATAAAAGGAACATCAACATGATGATCATCAGGACATCAAAGGAATCATCAGTTCACTATTCTAGAACCTATAATTTTATGATCAATACTTCTAGGGATTTTTGAAGCATGTGTGGATGATCTAGAGGGATTTATCTTTAGATCCTTTGACTAGTGATTATCGGTGATAAGAAGTTGTTGAGAGTTAATTAATATTGAAAAGTCATTTTTTAGGTTTATATTTTTATGCTTTGTTTATTTCAATTGATATCCAAAGACCACTACTGGGGCTCGTATATCCGGAGATCACAAGTTTCATATTCCTGATGATGATTTTTTTTAAACCCTCAGCCCACCATATTCTGCTGTGCACCCCGATACCTTTAATAGTTTCTCTTTATTAAATATAACATTACATACTTTGAAGGCCTTTTATAATCCATTATGTCAAAGTTAAAATACAAAATTTTCATATCCATATCCATAATAAAACATTCCTTGTACTTAGCCTCTAGATTTTACCTTTCCCTAACATGGATGTGGATATATGTGATACTTGAAAAAAATTCAAGTGTGGGATGATTTCCAATATTTTAGTCCAAAGATATTTCATAATATCCTACCCATATAGATTAAAAGGACTCTGATTCATAAGATAATCTGTATAATTAACTACCTTTACCCAAATCCTTGGGGAGATCAACATATAACCACATGATTTTAGTCCTATCATTCAGTGTTTGATTCATTAATTGTGTGAGACCATTATATTATTATGTTTTTGGTATGGACTTTAAAAATTACTCAACATTATTCAAATAAAAACTATAACACCCAAATATTTTATGATTTTTTAAAATAAATTTAATCTCTTCGATGTCTTGTGTTACATGCAACACCAAGTTTAAACGAACTATGATATACAGTTAAATTATAGTAATTTACTAGTAATTGGATTTGTGAGTATGAGTAAAACAAACTAAATTAAAAAAAAATTATGATTACATATGTTTAAATTAATTATATGGGTATCAATTTATTATAAATAAAAATAAAAAACATTCGAATGTAAAAGAGATATTTTCCTAAAAAAATGTTCCTACACACACAATGTATTTTTATTTTAATTAATTTAGTTAATAAGTTTTGGTGAATGATTTTAAGAAATTTTTTATATTATATATGAAATAAAATGTTTTAAAATTCATTTAATATATTTTTTTTCTGGGTAATGGATAAGAATAAATGATGTTTTATGATTAAAATTTTATTTTTCAAAAAGGCAGTATTTGTCATTTTTTTCATGCTTATTTTAAAGATAATTTCTTCTAATTATCTAAATTTAATTTGATATTTTTTCCATATTTGGAATCATGAGGTTCAAATTTGGTAAATATTTCCCTTCTATTTTTTGTTAATATGAATAGTAACTGTGCTAAAATTTGTCACATCGGTAAAGGGTAAATCAGGTTAATAATCTTTGAAACTATATTATAAGGATATAATTGTTCATAATAATTCTTATTGGATTAATTTAATTTGAACCTTATAACCTTAGGATTAATTGTTTTTGTTTAATGGTCACTTTTCCCTAAAAATGAACTATATAATATTTAAAACAAAGAAATTTACAAAATGTCACTCAATTGGTTTAAAATATCTCTTATGTTTCCACGTAGAGAAAAAAGTGAATTATGAATGAATATATGTGTCTATTTTGAGATTAATTAAATTATTTTTATTATATAAATTTACTTATAAATTTTAATAATTACATGATGATCTTAAATTCTTATGCAACACTGATGTAGTATTTATCCAATTAAAAAAAATAAAATGATAATTAAAAATATTAAAAGTAATATAATTTGAGCGATTTGATGTTTTGTAATATTTTTTCAGATGAATATGACATATTAGTGTTATTTTAAAGAATTATATTCGAATTAAAACCTAATTTTTATATCTTTTGTGTCAAATTAAATGAATAATTTTCAAATTGGAAATAATGATATTTTTTGATATTATATTTTATGAAAATACTTAAAACTAATAAAAATATAAGAAGATTTTAATGGGGATAATATATGGTCTTAAATTCCATGCCATTACAATTTATATCCCACATTTAACCATTTGGATTGAGATTGAATTCAATATATTTTAATATTTTAAGAAATTCCAAGGGTGCTCCTTCCCTCAATTATAAAAGTGCACCCCTCGTTTCTTTTATTGGAAGAAAATTTTACCTTAAATATTGACCATAATTTTCCAATTTATATTCTAAAATCCCATAGACACAATTAGATGTGATTTATTTCCCAAAACACCAACTTTAGATCCATTAAGAGGGGATCTAAAGAATTTATTTCAAAGAAGAGGTGATTGCTTTAGCTGATGACTTTCTTTTTAATTATTATTTATATCCTATAAATAAATTATATTTTTTATAAAAAAAGTAAACTAAATATAATTAAATGTTATTATGATTATTAAAACACCTCTATTCACCCAATTTCCATTAAATGGGAAGCGAAAATATTGTTCGTGTGTACGTACGATTTAACGTATCCATATAAGGATACAATTCATTTTCCATCAACATATTTTATAGATGGGTATTGTAATGGGTTTAATGAAAATTATTAAATAATTATACTTTGTAATTATAATATCACATCTACCTTATTACCTTCAAAGCCTTTGGAAAATGATAACATCGATTCTGCATACGTGTGGACTACCACCTCCATAAAGTGATATGCCTCGTTTTTCATTTTTGTTTTAATTGGATGGTAATAAAGATGAATTTAATTAATATATATGATATATGGGATATAATAATGATTCTGGTAAGAAAATTTATTATTTAGCTTTTTTTTGATCCATCTGTCAAAAAATGGAAACAACGTTCATGCGTACGTACGACCTCTCATCTCCATGAACAACATAATTCAATTTTCTATCTCTATATTTTACAAATAAATATAGACATGTATATATTTAATATATATTATATTCATATAATCATTAAAATTAAAAATATTATGTAACTATGATCAAAATATAAGGACCAAAACAACCAAACAAAAAAAACATGAAAAACGAAGAAAATATCACCCAGAATAGTGATTTTAATAAAGAAGTGTTAAAAATGAGTGATAAAAGGTTATAAATAAATAATATATGGTATAATATATATATTTATTGTTATATTATAGGTTTATAATAAATATATATTTATTATATTAGAGTTTCCAATGCGTATGAAAGAATTCTGACCTAAGGTAAGGGATTTTCATCTCTTTTTTATTTTTGGGGGACACGTTCCTTATACACCACTTGTTTTTTTTTTGTGTGGTGTATATACTACCCATGAATTTATTTTATGATTTTTATCATAAAAATTATTGTATTTAAATATCCATATAAGGTTATTTCTTTCATGGGTATTATAATTTAAAAGTTACCAAAGTAGTAAAAGTTTTATGTTACAATCTCATTGATTATCATGATTGTTTACGATTATGTTTTTGATTGTGAAATATTATGATATACCTATAAATAAACTCATGAGTTTTCTTATAATATATATATATATATATATATATTTAAATTACATGTTTGACTTTCATTTTATTCAACTTATGTACTCAATAGACTAAAAATATTTTTTAATAAAAATTGACTTCATTTCTCTTTTCGGTCAAAAAACCATTTTCTTCCATATAAATCTTTTAAAAAAAATTTTAAAAAAGGTTTTTAACTATTATTATATGATTTTTTAATGTGAATATTACCCACGATTTAATTTTTATAAAACCTTTTTATAAAAATATTCTTTCTTTTTGTGAACGATATAACTTTTGACTTTTTCTATAAAAATGTTTAAGGAATGTTTTATTTTAACAGATATGAAATGAAATGAATTTACAAATATCATGAACAATATATTATTTGAAGATTAATTAATATGTTTTAAAGTATTTTTTCTAAGAAAATATTTTCCTTAATAATTGGGAAAATATTTATGTTTAAAAATGATTATTTCAATGTGAGAAAGATATTTTTCTCAGAAATGTTCCAGGTAATATTTGAAAATAATTTCATCTAAGATGAAATATTTGTTTTTATTTATGATTTACTAAGGGTATGATCCAATGATACCATTATTAATCATTATCTTGATGGTTAATGTTTATGTTGATGAGTTGTTTATGAAACCCATTTATTCTCCTTGGGTTATGCTCTATAGAATTGATGAAATGTTTTTGAAACCCATTTTCTTTACATGAGTTATAAAGTGATGATATGATAAATATTTAATGATATTGTGGAAAAAATATGCACGGTGTTAATTATATGATGGTGACTACATTATAATCAGGTATGGATATTATGTTATAACCAAGTTTGGTGTCTATGATATAACCAAGGATGATAGTTACATTATAACCAAGGAAAACAGTCACATTATAACCAAGGATGGATGAGACCTATATGTCCCTATAATTAATTGGATAAATATTGATATATAATGATATAAATATGAATAGAATAGGGAGTTAAACCAGTTTATCAAATGGATTTTTCCACAATGATAGACTAGGGAGTGGACCTTTTCTACTAAGATAGTTTGGGGAGTGAACTCATTACACTATGATATTCATGTAAATGAGCTTTGAGTACTAAGGAAATTATTTTATATGATTATGGTATGCCACAAAATTATGTATTATGCTAATTTTATTCTCTAATTGATCATTTTCTTTGATTCCTTTATGATTCATGTCATATAAATGGCCACGTTATATTCCACGATTCAGGGCCATGATCTATGATATGCATGGTATAATTTTCAAATTTCATGCTCATATTATCATACCTTTATGTTCATTTTATGATCAAGTGATAATTTAAATCTCCCTTGTTTACACTTACTGAGCATATGAGCTAACCCTTTCTTAGGTTTCCTTTTCCTAGGTCATGAAGAAAGGTATTATATATGATATGTCTAAGAAGATTTCTAGTTATAAAGAACATGATGAGAGACACTTATAAACCAATTGTTTATGTCTTTATGATTCTAAATATACTAGACCTATATGATTATGTAATGTGTCATTATTTTATGTAATGAATTTTCGTATAATAAGACATACTATCTATTTATGAAATGTATGGGTCACTATAGAACCTATATATTTCTATACTTATGTACTAACCACTATTGTTAGACCTCAAGAATTTAAGCTTCATTTAGAACTCTTTTTACACCATAGATCTCCATCCAGTGAACTTTATGAAAACATTGGACTTGTACTTGAGAAAAAATCCCACACTTTCCATATTGTATTTTTGATAAAGGTATAATAGTATAATGAACCACCATTAAGATGAATTAGTGTTGGCCCCCATACATCCATATATACCAGATCTAATTTATGATTATTTAGCATCATTACTTATGTATTTATGTAAACCTTCAATTACTTACCCAAAATATATGCCTCAAATATTTCTTAATATATATTGAGTTTTAATATAACTTTTTCACCTATGTATTTCATCCGCTTCTCACTCTTGTGACCAAGATGAACATTCCATAAAATCATAGTTTTGTAAGTTGATTATTTTGAATGCATTGACCCTTATGAGTTATTGATAATATAAAATGTATAATTCTTCACACATTTAGACACAATTATGAAAACCTGTGTGATATTGCACACACCATCTAAAGATATAGTATAGAAACCCAAATCATATAGTTGTCGCACTGAGATAATGTTCTTAAGTAACCTCAGTATAATCCATACACCTTGAAACTCCATCAAGCATCAATTAAATGATTATACAAAAACATATCACTTTCACATAATCAAAAGAGAATCATTATATACAAGATAATACTTGATAAACCTTATAGATACATAATTATCCATGTAACTTCTCTCAAATATAGAGTGAAAATAATCTCCAGTGTTAATAATCCATGATTCAAGTAGACATGATTCACTCAATAATAATCTATAATTATCTTTAAAAATGATATTTTTTGATGAACTTTCATAAAAATTTCTTTTGGAATTGACCCTTTATTAAATAATGTATTTATTTGAATGTCCTCTATTACTACGAAAAATCATACGTTTCTAGGACTAGACAAATCTCATTGAATTGTTTTTTGTTTTAATTTACCCTTATTATAACTTTTATATTGAGTGGAATATCCTCTTCCTTTTGAATTGAATGTAATTCTGGTAGTTCTCTAGAACTCCTTCCTCTAAATCTCTTTAATCAGAATAAGACCCTAAATTTCATTAAATACTAAGTCATCATTATTTATAGAATTATCTAATACAGTAACAATCATATCCCATGATTCAAAAATTGATGATAGAAGGATCGATGCCTACACTTCCCCTATGAAATTTAAATTCACAGATTATAAATTAATTTGAATCAAACTAAAGTAATTTAATTAATCCTCCACCAAACTTCTATCAAAAACCATTTTAATAAAAAGTCATTGTATTATAAACACTTTGTTTATAGAGGCTGGATTCTCATACATGATGGAAATCCTAGATTTAACCTAGTAGTTGTCTTCACCTCCCAGATATTAAAGGAAAAATTCTAGGAAAATATCATCTGAATAATTACCAGTTCCTTTCATTAGATCATTTACTATTCTTTCCTTGACATGTTTTCTAGTTTTACAACATTCAATGGAATATTTAGATCTATTTAGAATAGATAATATTCACATTGTATCTTCTAAAATAAAAAATCTCACCTTTTAAACTTATGAAACTAAAACATACCTTATTCCAATTTTATCCTACAAAAACAGAACTCACACTAAATAAAAAATGTGTAAAAGTATTAGAAACATTCTCTTTAAATGACTCTTTTAAGTACAAGCTCAAAAAACTGTTTAACATTTAGTTATAAACACCCGAACACGATTTGAATGTATTAAACTCTATTACAAAGATTTAATACCAATTATTGTGCCATACCCCATGATTCAAAAGAACCTATTATAACTTCAAATATGGGAAAATTATAAAACTTTCAAAACTGAATGAAACATAATCTGATGTATTCAATGTTAGAATAATATTTCCCCATCTATACCCCAAATAATCTTGATTCCATAAAATAAGTTTAAAAATAAAATAACCTATAATAAATGAATTTAATAAAAAATGAAAGAAAAATCCTATAGTTTACATGTCCAGGGAATTACCCTACTCCATAGGAGGGACACTGAGACCTATTATTAAGAATAAATGGAAGAAGTTAAAATTATCCAATGAAAAAAAACATATACCAGTTTTACTACTTCTACAATCACAAATTATACATTAATAATAGTATCATAGTAAATTTAACCCCACCTAGTAATTTATGTATGATTTCTATAGTATCCATGTAGTTCCATAAGTTCTATTTATATCTTATTTTTGAAAAAATCCATTATATCGACCAAGGAAATTGCAAATAGCCCATTGACACACCCATGTCACAACTATTTACAGATAATAGTGAAAAATTCTACAACTCATCCATTTGATCTTACATAATTTCACCCAGAGTGTTTTTATCATTACTTACTTCCATTTCCATACCTTTTTTCACTTCCCCTACCTTCATTTAGTTCTAAACCATAGTTCTTAATTTTTCTACTTTCAAAAATTATGTTACTGATCTAGAAAATATACATGAAAGTAAAGCATAAAAAAGATTTAGAGGAGTTAATGTTATGATATCTAGACTATTACAACATCGAAGTGGGACCATGATCATCACACTTTGATTCTTCACTTTTCTGGTTTTTTTTATAAATTCAAGTACCCTACAAAATCATATGATCTTTACTGAACCCTAGGTGATTAGAGGTTCATATATGTAGATCTTTCATCATTTTTAGGGGTTATTAAAATATTTAATTCAAGTGATCTACAATGTAACAACTTAAAAATAATGTTTAAAATAATAATAAACTTTATATCATACTTAACATACATCACTGAGCTTTAAGAGAATTGAGATATATTATAAAAATATTATTACTTAATTTTGACTATTTTAACCAAGATTTTAATTAATGGGTATGAATTTGAGTAAATAAATTATAAATATATGTATAATGTTTCTATTCATTAAAAATTTATTGATTAATAGTTTCGAAATCAGAACTCAATTTTTAGTGAAGTTATTTTATGCTTCAAAAATGAAATTTTTTAAAAGTGATTTTTATTGAATTTGTGAGTTAAAATTATAATTAATTTCTTTTTTTTTTAAATTTTATTTCAAAAAATTAAAATAATTTTTAATCAGTATATCAAAATACCTTATGGTGAAATTTTGGAATTTTTATGAAAGGTTTGTTTTTCAGGGAATAGTGAAAAATACTTATTTTTCAAATATTGTCATTTATTTTAATTAAATAAATTAATTTGAATGTATAATTATATTTTGGATTTAGTATTAATTATAAATACAATCCATTTTATTTATAATAATCTAATTAATTCCATTTAAATCAGAAATATTCATGATTTTGATACTAGTTAATTTTAATGTTTAAAAACATTTTTCTAAAAAATGTTTTTATTGGGTTTTACGCATTTATGTTAAAATTGAATATTTATATTTATAGAGATTGAATCATAAAAAATGGATACCATATATATAATTAAGAGTTTGAAATTTAGTAAATAGTTCTCTTTTAATTTTGGTCATTATAAATAGTAATCGTGGAAAATATTTTTCATCTCAATAAGGGTAAATCTAGTAATTAAGGTTAAAAACAATGTGACAAGGCACTAAAAATCTATATGAAACCTATAGTATTTATATTTTATGAGTTTATTTCTTCTATCCTCATAAAATACTCTAATATATGGCATGTTTTCCATTTCTCTTTGATAATGACTGTAATAGTATCTTAAATAAAGAATAAACAGAAAACATCACTCACATTGTTTCAATATCTATAATTTTTTTCATAAGGATAAAAAGATGTTATGTTCAATTATTAGAATTTATTTTAAATATTAGTTAATTATTTTTATCATGGTAATTTATTTAATTTTTAGTGATAGAATAATTACCTTAAAAGTATACGCATCAGCAACACTGTACTTGATCATGTAATAGAAAAATAAAATAAATGATTAGAAAAATATTAAATGAAATAAAATTTGGATGAATTACTATGTTCAAAAAAATTTATATACAATTAATAAAAATTAATGAAATTGTAAAATTTTATATTCTAATTCTATTTAAATCTTTTGGTTTTTAAAACTCAATAATATGAATAATTCTGAAAATGACTTTAATGGTATATTATGTTAAATAATATTTTATTAAATTAATTAAAATTAATAGAATTATTGTATTTTTTCAAGTAAATGGGATATAATATAATTTTTTTATTTATGGGTGTATTTTTTTTATAGTAACATTATGAACCTCTAAAGAGTAAAAAACTTTGATATCGTAGTAATCATCAAAAGGGATAACAAGAGGGGGGGGGGGGGTTAAAATTAAGAGATAAGGGTGAAAAAAACACCTAAAATTGTTCAAATATTATTTTATCTAAGTATTTAAACTTATATTAATTTTATATTTTAATTATATCAATTTAGAGGTTCTTGAAAACGATAATTAATTTATATAAATTTAATACTTTAAGTAACTCCTAGGGTTCCCCTCCCCTCACTTATAAAAGGGAACCTCCTCTCCGACATTATTCAAAATGTTTTAGGACTATATCATAGAAAATAAATTACCTGATACCTTATAATATTCCTTTCGTTTTTCTTATATCCCATATTATTCTCCTAAGACCAATCTTTCAAGGATTAAAGTGTAAGTCAAAGGAGGACTCTCGGAGAAGAGGTAATCATCTTTACCGACCATTTTGAGTTCATTTCATCTTCAAATTCCTATAAATCTATTGTAAAAATAAAAAAATAATGAATATGGTATCTTAAATGTACATATATTTTATTATGATTATGGTAGATCTATTTTCCACCTCTTTTATATCCTATGGAAAATAAAAATATCATTTGTGTGTATATACGACTTATCGTCTCCATATAATGGTGTAATTCATTTTTCATAACCATTTTAATTGGATATTTATAAAAAGAGATATAATGAATATATATATATATAATATTTATGGCATAATTATGGTTTTTTGAATATAATATATCAATTACCTTTTAACCCTTCTACTGATTAAAAAAATGATAACGTTACTCGTGCGTATGTGTGGACTACCACCTCCACGAAGATATGATATTAATTTTTCATGTATTCATTTAAAGTATGATTCTAAATATTTATATAATGAATAAAAAATATATTTATATCATTATTAAAATTTTACAGATAATGGAACGATGATCAAGATATAAGGACTAAAACTACCAAACCGAAACTTATATGAAAAATAAGATAGTTAACACTAAGAAATGATGATTTCAAAAATAAATTATTAATAAATAACTATTAAAATGTTATAAATTAATAATATATGATATTATAAATATGTATAATTTTAATGGATTGAAATTTATTATATAGGAGGATAAAATCACTTACGAAGAAAATCAGTCCTTAGGTAAGGGTTCTTAATCTCAATATTGTTTCATTGAGACATGTTTGATGTTATGCAGCTATTTATATTTATGAGGTGTATATATATCCCATTTGACATGTTATATAAATTATATTTCGTAATTCATGGTATTTAAAGTTATAACTAAAATCATTTCATCCAAGGGATTTTGATTTGAATGTTACCAAAGTGGTAAGAATTTATTTCACAATCTCATCTTTTTTAGGATTGTCTATATTTATTTTTTTATTAATAAAATTATATGATATTTCTATATTAAAACACATATTTTTTTCTCCTCTAATGTTTTATGTAAATTAAAAGTTTTCATTTAATTTTCACTATTTTTATGTACTCAAGAGATCAAAATAATTGTTTAAAAAAACAACTTTGTTTTCCATTTCGATCAGGAATATTTTTCTTCAATATCAATATTTTCTTTAAAATAGTTTCAATATTGTTTTTAATATTATAAAATTATTTATTAAAGTCATTTTTAATCATGTTTTACTTTTTTAAAGGAATCTTCTTGTTATTTTCTAAATGAGGTACTTTTTAATTTTTACTGAAAATGTTAAAGGAATATTTGTTTCAACTTACACGATATGAACATAATTTTATGTCATCATAACCAATAAATTATTTTAAATTTTCTTTATAACATTATATCATCCTTTTCAAAGGAAATGATTTTTCTAGAATTTTGGAAAAAATAGTTTTTAAATAAGGATTTCAAAATAAAAAGTGTATTTCCTCAATAAATTTTCCGGTGATATTATTAAAGTACTATCATCTATATAAACATCATTTGATTAATATTATAATTTAATAAGGATATACACTAAATAAACCATACACTAATTATTTGGATGGTTTATGATCATTTTCACTAAGGAAAGTATTGAAATTTTGTATTCTAGTTCTTATAATACAAATAATTAATTATTTTTATGGAATGTTAATTAATTTTTATTTTTTATTCATATGATGAATGAATTAGACTTATTAATTGAAATGTGGGGAATGAAATTACATACACCCTTGATGAAAAGGTATGTCTTATGAGACAAAATGAAACATCCTATTACTATTTTTAGTTATTCTTAATCCTATCGTTTAATAATTCATTGGTTCGGTTTAGTTTGGGGTTGTTACCTGAGAAATTTTGAAAATTTTGGAAGTTTCTTAGCTAGTTCCGGGTTGGCACATGGTTTTCCCAAATTGTATGCCCTAAAAGTGAAAAATGTTCAAACCGAGATAGTGGGGTTTCACAAGGATGACACATGGTTTGAACAACCATGCACCACCATGCAAAAACCATGCACCTGGAGAAATAGGGGTGCATGACTTGGGCATACGATTTTTCTAAATAGTGTGTCTCTTCCAAGATAATCGTGCATATATATGGGATTTTAATCAAAAAATTAATTTCTAAAACACCTAAAACCCCCATTTTAGGTACTAAACAAACATGTACGACCCATAATTGATTTTTCCTTCCTTTAGATCTCCCAAGATCATTTCTAACCCCTATAAACCCCTCTATACTTTAATCTAATCTAGGTAAATGATGTTACATATTCTCCCAGTTAGTTTCCTCCTCCCGTTATCTTTCACTCACTCCCACTCTATTCCTCCCTAGGGTTTTGTGGACCACTATTCTGTTGGAAGATCTAATATACCTTGTTTTGGATCTTATACTCAGGTTTGATTCTTGGATTCCCATTGTTGTCATTCTTCATTTCGAATCACGATTTGGGTTTGGAGTTTTATGATCTGGTGATCTATATTAGGTGAATTTTGTTATGATACCCAATTTTTAATAACCCTAAATTGATTGATTTAAATCCAATTTATATTATAAATGAAATTCATTTCAATTTATTGATTAAAAACACAATTCCATTTAATTGGGGTTTTTAAAAATTGAATGTTTGGTATAAAATTTGGAAATCCCCCAATTCCATTGAATATGGGTGTCATTGTAAACTTGATGGAAAATTATGAAGATTTAAATTATAGAATTTAAATTGTGAAATTAATGGAAATTGTTTCTAATAATTTTTTGAATTTAATATTGTTAATTGAATTGTGAATTTATTTCAAATTCTTATTTGGAAAAAATGGCTTAAAATAATTTTGATAGAAACCATTCAGTTTTATCTTGGAAAAAGAATGTTTTGATTAAAAGACTTTTTTGGTTTTTAAATAGAATATTGTAATTTTTAAAATGAGAGAATATGATTTAATTTTATTTTAAAGTAGTTTAAAATAAAATTCCCATAATTGATTTTTTCTAGAGCATATGCAAGACTAGTTGGTTAGTGAGTTATTTCAGACAAGCACTCTAGGATGGGAATTCCCTTAGACCAGATTGACATTTTACAACTCTAACAAGAAATTTATTTATCACATGGTAATAATTAGTAGTATGATTATGAGTCCTCTCTTTCAAGTTCCATGGGACGTGTGTACACATTGTAGTTATTTTCACATGAGTGCTTGAGGATCTTATAACCTTGAACTATCATAGATTTTGGAAGAAGACAATATTGATCACTTTTTTATATTTGAGATATAAATGTATTACATTGTTTGTAAACTATTTTACATTCCTTATGATTTATATAAATTATTTTATATAAAATATTGAATTAATCCATTTATTTAAAGTATTTATATGTTTTTAAATGTAACTCATGATTTTTTAAGTATTCTTTTGAAATCAAAAAACTGTTTACTTAAAATTGAATGATCTTTATTTGGTGAATTAAATTTTGTCATATTATTATAGAATCCATGGTGATACCCTACTGGGTATTTTTCTCACACCATACCTATGCCTTTGGGTTTTGTATATTTTCTCTATCCATGTTTTAGTAGGGGTCATGCCCCACTTAGAGGTGGTCCTACCTATTTATCCATGGACTTGGTGAGTTTCATCCATTGGTACATGGGACGTTTTCCTATTTTCTAGTAATTTTTATAGTACTTTGGGTTTTTCATACCTATTTGACTTCTATTACACTTCTGCCTATTGATTTTGTCTTGTATGCATAATGCCTTGTTTATCTTGCTACCATAATGTTTGTGGAAAATTTTCCCCCACATTCATTTTGTATGATGCCGAGTGATAGTCTCAAACCCATGGGGATTGGGAATTCCATTCAGGTCATGTAAGGTCTAGATCGGTTATAAAGTTTCTAGGGTACCTGGGCTAGTTTGTGAAAAAGTTGCATCAAATCTCTAGGTTGAGATTCTTGTTTTGAAGTTAGTATGCATTGTGTAATATTTTCTTGACTTAGGAGGTAGTTTCAATTGAGTTCCTAGCTAGGTATCACTATAATTAGCCTTATGTAACTAGGGGTTTTTAAGGAAATAAGTCTCGAGGATTAGTTCAGGTCTTTTCCCTAATTTTGATGTGGATAGATTTAAATCCAAATCTTTTTTATCTATCTGTTGGGATTAATTTTATTTTTTGATTAGTTTGAGTTTTAATATGGTGTCTTCAACATTATTTGATTATGTTCTATAGAATCATGCCTCCATGAAGATGTGAAAATAATATCCAAGAGGATGTTTCTGATGAAACAAGGAATGAAAATCCTCTCGTGGACTCGAGTTTGGTTGAGGTGATTATATGCACTATCCAAGCTCTGGGATAATCATCAACACTAGATTTTGATTATACTCCAACTATAGAACCTCAAAGGTATGATATATGGAATTTTTCTCAGTAATTCATTCAATAGAAGACAACAATGTTCAAAGTCTCAAATGATCCGAACAAGGCTAAGGAATGGTTGAGAAGAATTGAATGTTTATTTGAGTTATTGGAAACACCTGATGAAATCAAGGTGAATTGTTACACCTTCATGGTAATGGGATCAAGAATCATATAGTGGGACATGATGCTGATGATGAAGAAGTATAAGGTATTATATTAAAAATATTTCAAGGTTCTTTTCACCAACCATTTCATCCATATTTTACTTTTTTGGCCAAGCCATCTGATTTTTTAAAACTTGATAAGGTTTACAATACCACGAAGAAGTTTGCAAACAATTTTTTTTGATATCGTGTAGTTTTCACCTGAGATAGTATCAAATGAGAAGGTGAAGGCTCGACAGTTTGAGTTGGTACATTTATAGGATATTTTTTCTCAGGTTCTCTTAATAAATCTACCTTCTTATGATGATGTTCTAGATAGACCATTTATGGTCATAATATACATGGATGGAATGTCAGGGTTTTTAGGAGTTTATTTCTCTCCCAATGGCAATGAAAGTTCTTTAAAAGGATAACAGAAGTGTGATGATTCTCATTGTGGATCTTGATAACAGGGTCATTCTAGAACACCTAAAATTCTTATTAGAGGCCCTTTTATTTGTTAAAGGTGTGGAAATATAAGTAATTCTAAGTGTGTTTGCACTAATTTTCCCAAGATATATTGTTGTTGTAGATGCTTGGGTCACCTACATAAGTTCTTCCATATCTACTCTTCTCTACATAGTGGCACAAGATCATCATCACATTCAAAAACTACATCATAATTAGATGATTCATGTATAAAATGGTTCCATCTAGAGGAATCTATAATGAAGATTTTTCACACAGTATAAGAGTATCCGGAGGAAGTAGATACCAGTCTAGTTACTGTGAGTGGTACCATCACTATAGATTCATCATTATTGAATACTTTATTTGATATCACTGTATCTCATTTTTTTATTTCAAAAAATTTTGTTTATATACTCAATATTCATATAGAGATTTTATCTTATGTAATGTATATTACTACAACCCTTGGTATGAAGAGAAAATTGGGTCTCCATAGCCCCTTAGTGTTTTCTCTCTATTAGATGTTGAGCTTTCTGCGAGTTTTTTTGGTCCTTGATATGAAACAAATTGATTTAGTTTTTGGTATAGTTAAGATCATTTACAATATATATCAGATTTATTATTATCTTCTATGAGTCAAATTTACTATAACTGATGGGGTTTACTGAATATTTCATGGATAATAGGACCTAAGGTCGAGTAGAGAAGGTCCTTTTTATATGGAGTTGGGGAAAATGATATCTATTTTCTCTTTTTATCTAGAGTAGAAATATTTGAGTGGCGATATACCTCTAGTTGTCATCAAGTTTCCTAACGTATTTTCTTCTAACTTATTAGGTTTTACACCAGTATGGGAGGTATATTTTTCTATTGATTTAGTGCCTGGTACTCAACCAATTTCTATTCCCTCTTACCACATGACACTAACTAAAATGAAAGAGTTGAAGAATCATTAGGATGATCTTTAAGAGAAAGGATTTATACGCATGAGTGTGTCACATTAAGAATCACTGATTCTATTTTCTAAGGAATAAGATGGTCTACTCCACCTATGTTTTTATTTCCATAAACTCCACAAAGTCATGGTAAAGAAAAAATATCCATTTCCACAGATTGATGATCTATTTGTTCATTTGAAAGGGTCAATATGGTTCTAAAAGATATAAATTTTATATGGTTACCATAAATTGATAATAAAAGAACCTGACATTCAAAAAATCGACATTCGAAGAATGTAAGTCCATTATAGTAGCTTTTCATTCCCTTTGGTCTAACTAATGTGCCTATAGTTTTCATGGATTTAATGAAAAGGATCTTACATGAGTATCTTGTTACTTTCGTGTTAGTATTTGGGAATGAAATCCTTGTTTACTCTATGTCTAATGAAGATCATTTGTGTCATTTGAGAGTGGTTATGGAATTATTTAGAAATCAATGAATTTTTGAAAATCATTAATGATTTTATATCTGGATATGGGATGTGAAGTTCTTGGGATACATGGTGTCAGAACAAAGTATTTCAGTTGATCCAGAAAAGGTAATGGATTTTAGGACATGTGAATAACCACAAAATGTTTTCAATATTCAGAGCTTCTTGTGTTAAGCTAGGTGTTATCTCTAGTTCATTGAATACTTCTCAATGTTATCCTCTCAAATGATCTCCCAAACTCGAAAGAGAGTAAAGTATTATAGGGATACAAAATGTCATAGTCCATCTATTGAGAGGAAACATATTCTAACCACTACATTGGTGTTGACTCTTCCATAGGTTGGGAAGGGCTATGTGGTCTTATGTGAAACATTAGGTTCAGGTTTAGGTTGTGTTCTTATGCAAGGTGACCTTGTCATTACTTATGGATCTCATCAGATTAGGACACATGAGATGAATTACATGACCCACAAACTTCAACTTGCAGCTATGATGCACATGCTCAATAGTTGGAAACATTGCCTGTATGGAGAATGATTTACCATGTTTTCCAAACAAAATATCTTGAGTTATATATTCTCTAAAAAATATTCAAATCTTCACATAAGGCATTGGGTGGAGTACCTATAATCTATCAAATTTTCCTATAAACCAGGAAAAGGGAATGTTGTTGTAGATGCTTTGACAAGAAAACATTCATCCAAAGCCATGAAAGAATCATTGGAAGAGTGGAACTTGATGGATCACTTTTCACAGTTTCATATTGGAGTCCAAGAATTAGGGGATGTTGTTTCTTTAGCTAGTGTTAAGTTTTCCTCAACTCTTCTCGAGATGGTTCTTTGGGAAAAACAACTTGATGATGAGTTCCGTAGAACTAGAGACTATATTAATGGTAAAGAGACCATTTCTAATTGGTTTCTATCAAGAGAGGGAATTCTATGATATCAAAATATTTTTGTTGTTCCCTTACTAGTAAGGAAATATGTTACAAGATATTTTCATAATTTTTATTGGGCAGTGCACCAAGGAAGCATAAATATTTTCTATGACATATACTTACAATTCTGGTAGCCAGGTATGAGACATGTCATTGCTGATTTTTTCTATCATTATTATATGTTCTAGTAGGTTAATTCCAAGAACTAGAAGCCTTTGGGATTGCTTCATCCACTTCCAATGCCTACCTGAAAGTGGGACGCGATCTCAACAGTCTTTGTGTTTGGGTTTCAAGGTACTCAGAAAAAAGAAGAATGTATTATCGGTTTTGATCGATAGGCTCACTAAGTTAGATCACATTATACCCATTCATGGTATGACCAAATTTAAGGAGTAATGAAATATATATGTGAAATATATTGTTCATTTGAATATATTTCAATATGCTATAGTCTCTAATAGAGATCCTTTATTAACTTCTCTCTTTTGGAGATTCCTTCATGAGGCACTAGGATCTTTGGTCCATTTGAGCACAATATACCATCCACAGTCAGATTTCTAGACAGAAAGAGATATATAGATTCTTGAGGATATTATCTGTGATTATGTTCTTGACTTTAGTGGATCTTGGGATGATCATTTGGGGATGGTTTTGTTTTCTTATAACAATAGTTACTTGTCCATAACTAGAATAGATCCCTTTGAGGCCTTGTACGGATGACCACGAAGATATACGTTGTGTTGTTTAGAGATTGGTGAAAGTTCCTTGTTTAGAACAAGATTAGTTCAAGATACGAAAACAAATATTCCGTTGATTTATCAGAGAATATTGATGGAATAAAGCTGATATAAGTCTTATGTTGATCATCATCACAGACCATTGGAATTATCAATTGGTGACTAAGTGTTCTTGATTGTTTTACCCCATTTGGATATCAAAGACCTGAGAGGAAAGTGAAACTTACTCCTCATTTTTGGGGCCTTTTTAGGTTTTTAAGAAGGTTGAAAAAGTGGCTTATAATTTACCACTTCTACCATAGCTGACATTTATATATAATATGTTCCATGTATCATAATTGATAATGTATCTATCTAATCTATCACATGTTCTCAGTTGGAGTGATCTTGAAGTTTGACCTAATTTATCCGTGAATGAATGGCCAGTATGGATAATTGATTTTGAAACCAAGGTACATCATGGGAGGAAGATACCTTTGGTTTATGTGCTATTAAATCATGGTTTTTATTCTCACAAGACATAGAAGAGGGAGACAATAATGAGATAGCATTGGACTCCTCTCTTTGGCATGGAATTTTCTTCATATTCATTCTTGGGATATAATGATTCTATGACGGGGAGTTTGTAACATCTTATTACTGTTTTTAGGAATTAATAAACCTATATTTTAATCCTTATTTGGTTGGGTTTCGTTTGGGGTTGTTTCAGGAAGAATTTTTAATAATTTTATAGTTTATAGGCTAGTGCATGTTTGGCGCATGGTTTTCTCAAACCATGCAACCTGCTAGTGCAAACCAAGAAAACCGAGATAGTGGGGTTTTTCAAAATTGTCCCATGGTTTGGAAAACCATGTGACACCAAGTATAGACCATGCACTTGGAGAAATATGGGCGCATGACTAGGGCGCTTGGTTTGTCTAAATTGTATAGCTCTACCAATCTAACCATGCATAACAGATTTTGAAAACAAAAATTAATTTTTAAAACACTAGAAACCACCATTTAAGGTACCCAAAAGGCCTATATAAACAATAATAAATTTCTCCTTCCATGATATCTACCAAGATAAATTTTTATCCACTAAAAATCCCTCTGAAAGTGAGTCGAATCTTGGAGAATTAAGTTTGATCTTCTCCAGTTTAGTTTCCTCTTCCTATTCTCTTTCTCCCAATCTAAATATTTACCTCCCTAGGGTTTTGTGGATCATCATGTTTTCGGAAGATATAATAAACATTGTTTTGGATCTTAAAACTAGGTTTATTTCTTGGATTCCCATTATTTCTGTTCTTTATTGGAGAATCTATTTTAGGGTTTGGAGTTTTGTGATCCAATGATCTACAATAGGTGGTTCCATTGTAATTCCAAATTTTTATTAACCATATATTTCATGATTTAAATTCATTATTGATTTAAATTAAATTACTATTATAAATGTAATTGATTTCAATTTATTGACTAAAAACCCAATTCCACTAATTTGGGGTTTCTAGAAATTCATTTTTTTGGCATGGAATTGGAAAAGACCCCAATTCCATTAAATTGGGGTGTGATTGTGAAATTGATGGAAAATTTTGGATATTTAAATTTTGAAACTTATAAAAATTGTTTCAATTAAAAGATTAAATTTATTTGTGGGAATTAAATTATTAAATTGAATTTTTAATTGATTTCAAATGCTTATTTGGGAGAAATGTCTTAAAATAGTTTTGATATCCCCCTTTGGTTTTTATATTAGAAAAAGGAATTTTTGATTAAAAACCCATTGTGGGTTTTAAATGGAAAATTGGAATATTTTTAATGGGAGAATAGAATTTAATATAATTTTATGTTTTTTTGAAATTAATTTCCTATTATTTATTTTTACTAGAGAACATACAAACCTAGGTAGTTTGTGAGTTATTTGGGACAAGCATGCTTGGATAAAAATGACCTATCATCAGATTGATGTTTTAAATCTGTAAGTTGAACTTTATTTAGCACATTGTATTCATCAGTAGGATGCTGATGATTCCTCTATTTTCAGTTCCAAGGGACGTGTGTACACGTTATAGTTATTATCACATAAGTATGTGAGGATCCCATAACCTAGAACTATCACACCTTTTAGAAGATGACCATGTTGATTTGTTGCTTATATTTTAGATATAAATGTATGACAATGTTTGTAAACTTTTTTACATGCCTTAGGATTTATATAAACTATTTTATATAAAATGTTGAATTAATCCATTTTTTAAAAATATTTCCATCTTTTGAAATGTAAAACATGTTTTTTAAATATGATTTTGAAATGAAAAAACTATTTAATTAAAGTGTAAATATCATTATTTCATTAATTAAATTTTGAAATATTATTATGGAATCCTTAGGGAGACCCTACTAGTGTTTTAGATCACACCCTACCTATGCGTTCAGGTCTTTGTAGATTTTCTCCTGCCAGGTTCGAGCAGGGGTAAGGAACCACTTGAAGGTGGTCCTAACTGTTGACTTATAAAATTGGTGAGTTACTTCTGTTGGAACATAGGAATTTTTCTTGTTTTATGGTAATTTTTTGTAGTACTTTGGGTTTTTCATACCTATTTGACTTCATTTACACATCTCCATGGGGATTTTTTTTGTTTTCATACTATCTTGTTTTTCTTGATTCTACAAGGTTTGTGGAAAATTAATTCCTAGTTTCATTTTTTTATTCCAAGTGATATTTGATAACCTATGAGGATTGGGAATTCCCTTCAGGCCATGTTAGGGCCATCTCGGTTGTTAGGTTACCAGGGTACTAGGGCTAGTTCGTGAAAAAGTGGTATTAGAGCTCTAGTTTGAGTTTCTTTTCTTGAAGTTAGCATGAATTGTGTAATATTATTAGGACATTGAAGGTAGTTGTGATTGAGTGCCTGGACATCAATCACCATAATGCATCTTAAGTCACTAGGGCTCATTGGGGAAATAAATTTTTAGGATTAGTTGTAGTCTTTTCACTACTTTTTATTTGGATAGATTGAAATCCAAATTATTTTATCTATCTATTAGGATTAATTTACTTTGTTTCTTAGCATGATTGTTAATATAATGTATTGAATGTTGTTAGATGATGTTATGTAGAAAAATTCCTCTGATAAAAAGTGTGAATAAGATCTAGGAGGATGTTTATGATAATCCACTGCGTGAAAATTCACCTGTGGGCTAATGTTTGGTTCATTTGATTGTGTGAAATGTATAGGATATTGAATATAAACCAAAACTATATCCTGTTTAGTCTCCAATCATGGAACCATAAAGGGATGATATCAAAAATCATTCTCCGAAATACCTTCACCAGAAACTAGTAGCGTTCAAAGGCTCCAATTATAGTCAATAGGGTGATAAAAGGTTGAGAAGTTTTTTAAATTTATTTGATTTCTTTGAAATACCCGATGAGATCAAGATGAAGTGTTCTTCCTTTATGGTAGAAAGACTGAGTACGAGATGGTGTTACATGATTGTGATGGTGAAGAGGAATGAGGGATTAGTGTGGAAATACTTCAAGGTTCTTTTCATAAACTAGTTCTATCTAGATTCGATTTTTTTGTCAAACAATATTGAGCTTTTAAAACTTGAGAAGACTAACAGGATCGTGATAGAGTATACAAATCTTTTTTCCGAGCTTGTTCAATTTTCACTTGAGATAGTATTGGATGAGAAGGTAAATGATTGACAGTTCAAGTTGGGACTTTTATAGGATATTTATTCTCAGGTTTTCTGTCTAAATATAACCTCTTATTGTGATTTGAAAGATAGAGCATTGATGGTGAAAATAGACATGTTTAAAATGTCAAGGTTTTCAGGAGTCTCTTTCTCTTCTAGTGGTGATGAAAGTTTCTTTAATGGAAATTTGAAGCTGGATGATTCTCATGGTGTATCTCGATAGTATGGTCAATCTAGACCTTCAACACTTTTTCTATAAGGCACATTGATTTGTTACTAGTGTGGAATGAAAGGGAATTATAAGTATTTTTTTACTGAGGTACCACATATATATGGATCATGAAGATTCTCGGGTCACATACAAAAGTTTTTCCATATTTAATTCACTCCTTATAGTGAAATGATTTCATTAGCACCTTAAAAAATAAAGTTCAATTAGATGCTTCACATATAAAAGGGTTCTAGCCCCAAGCATCCAGAATGATGTTTCTTTACCTAGTGTAAGAACCTATAGATGAAGCAGATATGTGTCCAGTGACTATGAAAGGAACCATCACTATAGCTTCATCATTAGTGACTAATGTATTTGATATGAGTTCCTCTCATTCATTTATTTAAAACACTATTTCTAATCTTCTAAATATTCATATGGAGATTTTATCTTATGTAATATTTATTACCACACCCCTTGGTATGAAGAGAAAACCTGATATCCATAGTCCCACAAGTGTTTTCTCAGTGTCAGATGTCGAGATTGATTGTATTTTTTTGTTACTCAACATGAAACTGATTGATGTCGTTTGTAGTTTGGATTTAATCATGGACAATAAATCCCAAATTGATTATTATCTACTAATGTTCTCCCTTACTGCACCTGATGCAGTTTACCGAATCTTCAAGGAGAATAAGAACCATGGTTAAGAAAAACTGGAACTTATTATTTAGAGTTAGGGAAAGTGATATATGTTTTCTCTTTTGAGATGGAGTGGGAATATTTGAGTAGTGATCTCCCTCCAAATTTCATTGAGTTTTAAAACATGCTTCCTTTTAACATCTATAGTTTTCCACCAGTAAGGGATGTAGATATTTCTATTGATTTAGTTTCTGGTAATCAACCAGTTTCAATTCCCTCTAACATCATGGAACCAACTAAAATGAATGAACTCAAGACTCATTTGGATGATCTTATAGATAAAGGATTTATACGCACAAGTGTATCACTTGGGAAGGCAAAAATTTAATTTTCTAAGAAAGATAGTGGTTCACTCTACCTATGTGTTGATTAATATAAACTCAAAAGATTCACGATAAATAACAAATAATAATTTCTATAGATTGATGATATTTTTGATCAGTTGAAAGGGGAAAAGTGGTTCTCGAAGAGCGACCTTTGATCTAGTTTCAATCAGTTGAGGATAAATGAATATAACATTTAGAAAATTGTCTTTTAAAGTAGGTACAACCATTATAAGTACCTGGTCATACCCTTTGGTCTAACTAATTCTCCTAAAATTGTCATGTATTTTATGAACATGATATTCCATGAGTATATTGATACTTTAATGGAAGTCTGTGTGGATTATTTCCATGTTTACTCTATGTGCAAGGAGGATCATGTATGTTATCTAAGAGCAGTTCCAAAATTGTTGATAAATCACTAAATTCATACCAAGCTTTTGAAATGTGATTTATGGATATTGGAGGTGAATTACATGAAAAACATATTGTCAAAACATTGTATTTTAGTTTATCCTAAAAAATTAAAGGATGATATAACATGGGAACAACTTTAAAATGGTTTAGATATTCAGAGCTTTTTGGACTTATTGGGGTATTATCTCTAGTTTGTTAAGGAATTATCAAAGATGGATTCTCCGATGATCACCCTAACTTATAAGGGAGTAAAGTTTTCTTTGGATGAAAGATTATAGAGTTATTTTTTTGAGATGAAATGTTTTCTGACTACTGCACCGGTGTTGACTCTTCCAGAGGTCGGTCAGGGCTATTTGGTCTTTTGTGATGCATAAGGTTTTGGTTTGTGCAACATTCTTATGCATGTTGACCAAGTCATTTCTCATGGATCTGTTCATCTTAGGCCTTATTAGAAGAATTACCAACCCCACGACCTTAAAATAAGGGGGTATGACTAGGGTTTACAGTTTTTTTAAACTGTGAAGCTCTTCCCAGCAAACTGTGAATACATGATTTTTAATTCAAAAATTAATTTTAAGAACACATAATACCCCCATTTATGGTTCTTGATAGACTTTTATGAACCATAATAAATTTATTCTTCCTTAATAGATCCCAAGAGAAGTTTATGACCCCTAAATACTCTTATAAAAGCAAATCAATGCTAGGAAAATGACATTTGATCTTCTCTTTGTTAGTTTCCTCTTTAATTTCTCTTTCTCCCACACTTTCCCTTTTCCTCCCTATGGTTTCTCGGATCACTGTGTTATTGTAAAATCTAATATCAATTGTTTTGGATAAAAAAATTTGATTTTAATCATGGAATATTTTTTTTTTGTTCTTCATTGGTGAATCTCGATTAGGGTTTGAAGTTTTGTGATCCAGTGATCTAAAGTAAGTGGTTCCATTGTGATAACTAATTTTTATTAACCCTAAATTTATGGATTTATATTAAATATTGATTTAGATTAAATTTCTGTTATAAATATAAATTATTTCAATTACTTGATTCAAAACCCAATTCCATAGAATTGGAGTTTTTAGAAATTGAATTTCTGGCTTGCATTTGGGAAAACCCCTGATTCCATTGAATTTGGGTGTGATTGTGAAATTGAAGGAAAATTGTGTAGATTTAAATGGTTGAATTTAAATTATGAAATTGATGGAAATTTTTTCAATTAAAATTTTGAATTTAATTATTGGAATTAAATTATGAATTTATTTCAAATTATTATTTGGAATAAATGCCTTAAATGGTTTTGATAGAAACCTTTGGGTTTTATCTTGGAAAATGCAGGTTTTGATTAAAAACAATTTTTTGGTTTTAAATTGAAAAAGTTTCATTTTTTTGTTATGAGAATAAGATTTTATTTTATTTTATGGTTGATTAAAATAAATTTATCATCATTGATTTTTACTAGATCACATGGAAGTCTCGGTACATAGTTAGTTATTTGGGATAAGCATGCTAGGATGTGAATTCCCTAGCACTAGATTGATGTTTTAAAACTCTAACAGGTACATTATTTAGTACATCTTATTACTTAGAAAGATACCAATGGGTCCTATTTTTTTAGTGTTAAGGGATATGTGTACACAATGGGGTTATTATCAAATGAATGTATGAGGATCCCGTAACCTGGAACTATCATACCTTTTGGAAGATGACCATGTTTCTCAATTATTTTTTATTTGAGATACAAATGTATTACAATGTTTGTAAAATATTTTATATTTCATCTGATTTATATAAACTACTTTATAGAAAATGTTGAATTAATACATTTGTTTAATGTATTTCCATATTTTTAAATGTAAATGATTATTTTTTTAAATATTATTTTGAAGTTCCAAAACTATTTGAAAAAAATATAGAGCTCTTGATTTGATTCATTAAATGATGGAATATTATTATGGAATCCTTGGTGATACCCTACTAGGATTTTAGCTCACCCCTACTTGTTCCTTCAGGTGTTTATATATTTTCTCCTTCCAAGTTTGATCAAGGGAAACACACCCCTAAGAGGTGGTCCTAGCTATTGATCCATGGACGTGGTGAGTTATATTCGTTGGGAATTTCAAATTTTTTCCTATTTTCTAGTACTTTTCTATAGTAATTTGGGTTATTTATACCCATTTGACTCCGGATACACTTCTCCATATTGAGTTTTTCTTGTATGCATTCTGTCTTTTTTATCATTCTTCTGAAATGTTTTTGGAAAATTAATTTCCAATTTCATTTTGTATGATGTAATGTTCTAGTCACCAACCCGTAGTGATCAAGAATGAAATTCAGGTCATGTTATGGCTGACTCGATTATCAGGTTACCAGGGTACCTAAGCTGGTTACTAACACAAAATATGTTGGGAAATTGGACAAGGACTTAACCATTTATGTAATATGACTTATAACGAGGCCTCAATGTTATATCTAAGATATCCAATATTATGAATTCCATCATTATAAAATTAGTTACTGATGTCCATAGGAATATTTAAATCATTATGATATTTATGGATAAGTTTCATGCTCATGTTATTATTTATGTGGCATTATTTGATCATCATTTATTCATTCCTTATTTATCTTTCATTGTAAACATTATCTTTCTAAAAATCTTAGATCACCCCATTCTTATGTTTCCTTTCCTTAGGATTCTAGGAAGTGTACTATGTATGATATGTAAGGATATAATAGAGAGAATAATGATATTCTAAAATAAAATACTTTGTTATATTTTTTGTTTCCAAATGTAATGTGAGGTTGAAACATGTATCTAGTTTACCAAGACTGCTAAACTATTCAGTCCCTTGGGATAAAACCACTTGTATCTATTTCTAGTGTAATAAAGTCACTAAAAACTCTAGGATTCTAGGTTTGGGGTATTTACAGTTAGTATTAGAGAAATTTTAGTATAAAGAATTGGAACTAGATTTAAGAAAACATATTTTAGGGAAAATAATCATATTATAAACTCTAGGGATAAGTTGAAGTAGAGAATATTATTATAAAGTTTTGGTAATGTATAGAATGTGTGGTTTCCTAGAAAATAAATCCCTATCTGGATACTAGAAATTGGATGCAACTGTACCACATAGGCACCAAGAGGGAAATAACTCTAAAAGGCGTGGAATGGGTATTAATCAATCACCACTTGTGCATAATGAGTGGGACTAAGACTAAACACCTAGCTAGACACTCTGAGGGGAATTATTTGATTAGTTCACATTTTATTTATAAACCATTATGAAATGTTTGATAATATTTTTATGATTTATTCGTATTCAAAAATATAACAAGATTATGATTTAGTGATTAACTATTCATAAATATTCAATTTATGTTATGTTTTTCACTTGTTTTAGAATTATACATTATGATTCATAATATTATGACCGAATCTAGTATATTCCACTATTTAGAAATAGTGCCTAGAAGAATTAATATATAACATATCAACACCCATAATAAATGTAGGGATTTCCCTAAATGTAATGTTAAAATGAATAATATTGGATTTGAGTATATTGTGACTGTATTAGGATAGTTTACTCAGGTTATGTCCAATAACCTTACCCATATTGAAAAACTATTTCTTCACATCATGATTAATTAATGTGGGGCCACTTTATGTGGCAGAAACCTCCATAATTTAAATGGAACTATTAATACATTAATAATAGAACAATGGATCAAGTCTTGAGAAAGGATATTTCTATATTTGAGAAGTAATTAAAGTTATAATCTTATTCTAGCAATGTATTGTTTAATATATGATACCTATTATTGGTGGTCATTGATTCAAAATAAAAAGGATGATGAAGAGATAAAGAAAATTTATATCAAGATTTTTAAGTATTTAATTTTCAAATAAATACTTTAATAATGAGAAACAAGATTATATTGAATGTAAATTACTAAATATAATACATAAGGAAGAGGAAAGTATTATTGAGTATGAGGAAAAATTTAAAAAAATTAGAAATACATGAAATGGGTAGTGTATGTTATCCAAAATTTATGAATGACCATTTATTTTATGATAGTATTCCAAGACTCCAAAGGGAACTAGTATATTTATTTTTTATAATATGATGATATGGTATCAAGTTCTTCAAGGATAGAGAAAGGATTCTACAAGTCATATATTTTCAAAGGAAATAAAGATAATTAGAGGTTGATTGATCACCTAGAAAAATAAATGATGTGGAAGAAAAATAATTGTAGTATGGAACTTTTCACATGTGATAATTGTGGAAATAAACACCCTAGTACTTGTTTGAATGGAAAGAGAGTTTTTTCTAGTGTGGAGATAAATTTCATTAGGAAGATGAGTGTAATGGAATGAAATAATCTTCCAATGTGCATTTTTTCAATTATTAAGATATGAAGAACTATAAAAATTAATTTTCTATGCTTCAAGAGAATCTATCTTACAAAATTCTAAGGGAGAAAGGTTAAGGATATGAAATTACTACATCTGAAGATAAAATACTTTAATTTTAAATAATAAGAACTTTTATCATAAAACCATGATTCATTTTATTCCATACATACACATTATTTTGTATTTTCCATGTATATTGAATTTGTAACAACTAAAACTTTTATAAATTAAATTAACTATTTTTGAATTAATAAATAAATTAAAAAGTGATGAAGTTATAGAAAACACATTCAATAGTTTTTTTGAATAGTTATATGGTCTATCAAATTAAAAAGACTATTATGAATCATATATTTTGATAATATAGACATTTTATAGTGACCATTAATATAACGATATTAAAGGGTTATAATAATGTCCAATTGATATAGATGAAAGAAGCAATGATATCGACCAAGTGGATGATACCCTATGAAGATAATTTATTAGAGATTGCAAGGGAGATAATATCATTGGTATTTTACCTTAATCAATCCCAATTTTATATTAAGAAAAAAAATAACACATGATATTATTTACAGGATAATTTCAAGCTCATTGAGATCACAACCCAAACCATGTACGTCAAACCACCCTAAGAAAAACTAACCATCACACCCATTAACCTTAGATATTTCACTAGTGTAATAAAGGGATATGTATATAAACCCTAATAGTATGAATATTTTCATTTTATTTTAATTAAACAATTATTATATTTATCCATTATTATAAATATTAAATTATTTGACAATGAGTTTGATAAAAACTAGATCTTGACATGATGAAACATAAATTGTATTTTTAAGAAATGAATAGTTTAAATATAGACACTATATTTTATTGAATTTGAGAATTTTTAAAATAAATTATATTTAAATAAATTATTCTTATTAAATATTTTTTATTAACTATAAATAATAATATAATTTTATGATGTCAAAAATAATTATTAAAGGGTTAAAATTTGTTATTGTAAAAAAAATATAATTTTTCAATAAATGGGTATTTTGATTTAAAAGTTTAAAATATCATATTTTGAGGATTATTTTGATAAAATAAATATTATTTTTTAAATTATCATGTCAAAATTATCCAACAACTCTTTTTTCATAATTTTATGCAACAATTGATGTTTCAGGTAAAAATTTAGTATGGTTTAAATATACGGTATGTATTATGACATCATAATGAATCAAATGTGAAGTAATATATTCCATAAGAGGTATTACCAACAAAATACATATTTAAACTTTAAAATAAGCTATTTTTTAGGTTATATTATTAATTTTATAAACCCTTAATAAAGCCTCAGAAACATATATTATATTTTAAAGTTTTAAAACCAATTATTTATAAACATGAATTAATTACACTTCACAAAGGGTGTTATTTAACTGATATAGGTTATTAAACAAGTAAAATAATGAAAAATAATAATTTTAAAGAAAACATGGGAAAAATACCTGGTAAGGTTTTTAGTTTTTATTACTTTATTATATAGAGACTAAAAACTTTGATTGAAAATTAATAAAAAACTCTCCTCCATTTTTCTATATATACCCAAATAAAATTTCATTTATCTTTACTAAAAACCTTTGTATCTTGAAATCACTCTTCCCTTACCTATATATATCCCTTCCAAGGTTTCCAAAGGCTCTTAAGAATCTCCTCCCTAGCTTTTGTAAACTCCCACAATGTGTAAGGGATCATCTCCTTCTCCTCTTTATTCAAGAGCCTACTTTATATTATGCCATTTTTTTCAAAATTTTCATATTGGGATATTATTTCAAACACCCCTATTACAACCCTTATGATTCAAAAGTGATTAAATAACCCTTTAACTCTCATTAATCCATCCCATGAAACATTACGTACCCCGTTTCCAAAGTTTTCATTATATGTTTTTATGCCAAACTTTTTTGTTGTAGATACTCATCATTATTTAAACTCAAGAGTACTAAAATAGATGTAACTATATTTAAATTTTGGGGACTTCCATGTATATAACCCACACTCCTTGATTTTGGGATTAAATTTATGAAAGTAATATTTAATTTTTATAATTAATGTGGATTAGTTATCCATGTATATGATACGAAAATGATAGGTGTGCCCATATAACACTTTAATGCATTGAGTATTGTTTTAGTCTCATGGTACATCATTTATAGGATTAAAGAGTAAAAATAATCAATTATGGGACTTTTTACACCATGTTATGATGTCTTGGTTGTTATTATGACCCATGTTTATGATTTCATGTTTAATGTGGTCACCACATTCCCATGTTGAATTTATGATTTGATGTTATATCATGACTTATTGCTCAAGATTATGATTCTCAACCCTATTGTGTTAACTTTATATAACATTGATATCACATGTACTATATTATCATATTCTATGATTTTTCTCCATTACTAGTCTTCATAGATCACCCCTTTCTCATGTATGTCCCCTGGTTCCCCTATGGAGTTTTAAAACAACAATGGAATTTTAGAAGCATATTAAGGAAATTTTAAATAAAGTTGTTTTATACATGTATAAAGTTTATTTTATATGTACCTAATTTAACAAAGACACTAGTATTCATTATATTTTGTGATTTTATCATGTGTACCTTTATGTAATAAACTTTTAATTTATTTTTTTTGAAATATGGGTTGTCATAGTTGGTATTAGAAAAACTCTAGTTTTTTGGTGATTTGGATCAGAAAACTCTATTAAAAGCATCATGGATAAGACTAAACATAAGAAATAATATATAAATTTTGGTAAATTATAGAGTAAGTTATTTCCAATAAAATACATACATGATTGGATACAGCAAGTGGATGTGGCTCTAGAACAAATGTACAAAGTGGTAATAACCCCGAAAAAGGAGCATTGTGTTCGGATCGATCGTTACAAGGTGCATGATAATAGGACTTGTTTTACTCCTAGTTTACAACTCACAGGGGATGTGATTTGGTAAATTCAAAATATCTTTATGAACCATTATTAAGGTAATATATATTTCAATAAGATTTTATTTTAGGAAATAGATCATGGATAACTTATATTGAAACCTATAAATTCATTAATTAAAGAATATATGTAATTTATGAGTTATCCATTTAATTTTCACGGTTTCTTGTTCATGTGTTTAATAATTTAAAAATTATATTCCCTAAATTTCTAATTATTCTAGTGAATGGATGGAAATAGGAGGAAGCAAGTAAACAACCAATGTGATGGGTAATGCGATGACTGTACAAATGAGATGCCCAACCTGATGAGAGAAATAATCTAGAATTTCATGAAAATAACATCTCAATTGAACCAAGTTTTAAAATAACATTCATGATGTGGAACTACCTAATCCCCTAAGAAAGATAAGTTTGAAATTGAGACTTTTATGTTTAAAAATACCTCTAACTTTGAGTTGATCTTTTGATCCCTTAATTGTGGAGAAATGGATTAACTCCATTGAAAAGATATTCTCCATCACTCAATGCTATAAGTAAAATAATTTCATACTCTTTGTTTATCATATAGAGGTTTAATCTGATAGATGGTGGAAATTTACCAAAAATACAAATCTTGAGTAGGATATCAAAGTGATGGTTTGGACGGAATTCCAATTTGTTTTTTTGAGAAATATTTTCCTCACTCTTTAAATAAAAATTAAGAGGTACTTCCTTAACCTTAAGAAAAAGGAAAATGAATCCATTGTGGAATATAAGTAAAACACCATAAGACTTTCATGAAACATCTATGTCTTTTTAATTACCCTTGAAAGTAAAGTAGACCACTTATTTGCTGGGTTGAATCTATGTCTATGAAAATCCTTATCAATTTGGTACATTGAAAGTTATAGGGAAATTTTATGATACACACTCAAATTCAAAATGATGATCAAATAATCTTAAGGTTTTCATGAGGATAAGAAGTGGAAAATAGAGTTTCATTCTGGTGGTATGATATTGAAATATAACAGTGTAAAGAAAGCACAACATCCCACTTGTCAAAAGTGTGGGAAAAATCATCCCCTAAATTACCTAAGAGAGATAAGGAAATGCTTTAGGTGAAAGAAGGATGCAAACCTATCTCAAATTTACAATGTAAAACCCCAAAAATTTGATATAATAATGGAATGATCCTATATAAAGTGCACAATTGATCGTGTAGGTACACTGAGTGGGGGAGGGTGAATCAGTGTACACAAGTTTTACAAACAAATTTCTTTACTCTTAGACTTTTTTAATTCAAACCACCACACTTATTAGAATGAATGAATATTATCTATTTAAAGTAAAATTTATAAAACATTCAATCTATAATGTAAATTAAGAACATCACATAGTGTTTTTACAAGGTTCTCCTCTGATGTGGGTAACTATGTACTTGATGTGTTTGGGATGATATAAAACAAAAATTCTCCACTAGAAATCAATCATCAATCAAAAGTGGGTTGGTTTGGTATCAAACTAAAACCAAGGTGTGTAGGTATGAACCACTTCTGAAATTATTCTAGTATCTAACCAGTGTTCTTTGTATAGGAATACAACTAGTGTAATTTATATTTTCATTCCACTAGTGGTTCACAAATACAACACCTAACAGAATGGGAAAGATTAAACTAACTTCAAGATGACACTGAAACACAAAATTGATCTTCCTCTTAGAGCCATTGAAATAAACTGATAATTCACTTTTTCAGTTTAAATAAAACTCTTCAACTTCAAATGAATGCAGTGAAAGAAACTTTATGAAAGTTGGCTTAGTATAATCTTTTGAATTGTAGAAGATAACACTTCCAATTTTACTAACTGTAAAATTAGACTAAACAACTGAAGGTTCCTCAATGTACTAAAAGTTTTCATATAATATAATGCTCTAGATTTATTCTCAAAAATGAATTTCACACATATCATGAAATGTATATTTCATGTGACTAATTTAGGTAAAACTAAAGTCATGGTCTTATTCATTTTATGTATGTATTATTTCATGTTAATGAGAATACACACACTACATATGCTTCTCTTGATTATAGTGTCTTTGTTCGCATGCACAAAAATAATTCCTTTAAAAATTAAAACACCTAATGAGTATTATAATTTATATTTACATCATCTTAATTCATGAATATTGCATACATCATTTATATCATTCACTTCCAATTGCACAAACCCAAATGGGTGTGCACTACATCGTTTCTCCTCCTAAAACCACTTTTTTCACACACACACACACAACGACTGTGTTCTAATAATCTGTATCCTGAATGTGAATGCACTTCCTCCCTTGTGAACTTCTAGATGTATGTTCACTGCCCTTCTTCCTTGTGTGCACCATTTCAAAAATACAAAGATAAAGTTTCTTTCTTTCAAGGCCATATTTTGTAGTAAAAATGTGAAACCTTTTTAGAACATGTCTTAAAAATCTAATAAATACTCTGTAATCATCACATTTAATGTCATTTCATCTAATTAAACTCTTAAAATAAAAATATACTTTCTAAATTAATTATTATAAATAGAGATTCAATGATAGATACTCCATACTTCAATCACCATAACATTGATTTTTCATTAAACTAGTTTATTGAAAAAAATTACAACAAAAATATTACCTTAATCAATTTGGGTTATTCAATATATCCCTTCTGATTTGTTGTCAATACCCATTTCAATTCTAAATTCAATATTTTCTTCTCCCCCTAACTTTATTATGAAATAAAATATTTAATTATAGGAAATAATTCAAATCATATCATTCAATATTAACTAAACTTTTATTATTCTCTCCTTCAATCCCCCCCATCCATAAGATACTACACTGAAAATATATTCAAATTGATTTACTTGAGAGAAGGAAAACATCACCTTTGTTAAATTAATGAGTCATTAATTAATCATATACAATTCTATGTCATCTTACCTGATGTAGAAAAAAATAATGATCCATTTAAACAACAAATATCTCAATTTTTTTTCTTCAGAATATGATGTCAAAATTGAAATCTTCTTTTAGGGATTGTTTAAAAGATACTCAAATAATATTATACATTCAACGTGAAAAAAATATTTGATGAATTCAACTGAAAAAACAACTTTATCAATCAATTTTAATTTTTTCATAAAGTTCTGATTTTCTCCCCTTATGACTTAGAATCTTTTTCCATAAATATATAAGAGAACATACCTCTCTAATGATAAGATTCAATTTACAAAATTTGAAATCATTAGATAAATCCCTTACCAAAAGATCATATATTCATTCAATACCAGTTGAGATATTCAAATTTAGTATTTTTTCAGATTTTCACCCCATATAGGGATGAGATTCATCCATCTTCTCCATTACGGCTGTATTTTTTCAAGAATTGTATTCAAGAACAATTTTAACCGTAATTGAAATAAATAAATCCATGATGGTTGTCCTCTTATATGATTTATAATATTTTTAAAATTTCGAATATCTTCTGGTCTCCCCCTAAATATATGACTCACCTTAAATTCCCTATATAAAAGAAATAAACGCCAAATATAAATTGGAATAAGGTGTTCTTCAATGATTTTCAGTTAGAGAAGCATGAATGATATTTATTTCTCAACTAGGAAACTCCTTTTGATTATTCTACAAATTTATGAAAAATCATCATGATTTATCCTTGTTTAACTTTACAAAGTTTATTATTTAAGGGAAGAATTTACTTTTTGATTTCTTCAACTTTCACCTTAGATAGAATAATATTCTTCACATCGAAAAGTAGTGGATTTTCATTCTTATATTCTTTCTCAAGTATCTTAGACAATTCTAGATTCACTAAACATATGACTAAGAATTATTTTGGTACATTCTCATATTTATTCTTGTGTTTATACTCTTTATTAACAATAGAACGCTTAGCATAATAATGTACAATTTTTTTTTTCCTTTTTTCTTCACTATTTATATTTTTTAGGAAATCATGTCATGCATTTTTCAGCAATATGCCCTAAAAATATACACCTTCCACAAAAATATCTATCAATTATAGGGTTATACTTTTTATAAAAACTATTATAAAATTGAAGTTTTTCATAATTATTATTATATACCAAATCAATCTTGTTATTTTTTTCTAAGAATAAATTCTTTTTGTGCTTTAGATTTCTTCCACTAGTATTGGTGTTTATGACTGGTTTGGAAAGTTCCATTATATAAACTCTTCTTCCAAAATAGATTTACTTTTTTTGGTGTGACATTTATTTCATCATTCACCTTGGGTGTATCTTTTTTATTGTTTTCTTAACTGTCTTTTTCTTGTTATACCCCAATGAGAATATTTCTTCTTTTGTTCTTTGCTGCTACATTTGATTTCATCCTATCTTCATATCCACATATGCATAGTGCATAGTTGGGAAATTCAAACACTCTTCATAATTCTAAAAACATATATTTCAATAATCATAGAAGTATTAAAGATACTAAAATCTATTATTGATAGAAATATTCTTCTTCATCTATGGATTATGATTCTACTCTGCCAAAATTCTCTTTACATCAAATATGATCCCCCTTAATATTGGCCTTATGTAATTATCATTCATTAAAAATTTATGACAATAATCAATGAAAAAACAGAAAAATTTCTAACACCAACAACAACAAAAAATATTGATTTCTTCTTATGTAGTACAAATTCTCTATATTTGACATATTTTTTTTGTTAACATGATTCTTTATATGAGATCTTTGTAGTGAACAATAATACAAACTCTTATCTATATCAACCTTTGATAATACAATGGATTTATCATCAGTATTCTTTACCCATGTTTTACCATAAATATTGTTAGAACCTATACATGTAGATGAAATAGTATTAGTACAAATAGAAACTTTTGGATCAAGGGTTACCTGTTTCAGTGGGACTCTAATAGATTTACATATAGATAATATCAAAATATTTTTTCAACTTGAATGAGCCTTATGAGAATTAATACTCTTTTTAGAATTAATCTAGGAAGCCTTTCTGATCTCATCATTTTGTAAACATTCATCTTTGGTGTTCTCTATATTTCTGAACATGACCTCCAAATTAATATATTTTAAATTTAGAGAGTTATTCTAGTCTGGATGTTATTTTACTATATCTTCACATTATTTCAAATAATTATTTAATTTTTTTTTCTTATGTTTTTTAAAATTTACTTCTATTTCAAGACACATTATGTTGAGTAAGTTTTTCTCATCCTCAACAAATTTAAATATGTTTTCCCATTAACGCTTTATTTTATGAACATGATTATCATGCATTTTATTTTCCTCCAATAAATAATTATACAACTCTTTAGTTCTCTTTGTCTTAACATCTAGTATAGCTTCTTTAACATTAATAGGGGTTCTGTGTAGTTTTTATAATGCACATATCATTTCAGTATAAAAATTATCAGTCACATCTTTCTCAAAATATATTCCTTTGTAATTAATCTTTAAGAAGAGAGAATATTTCATTGAAATAAAATATAGATTGTTATTTTGATCCTTTAGATGAGATTAGTATTTCATCGTTGTATTTAATTATCAACTAAGAGTCGCTAATAATAATGATATCTTTATGAGATTCTTCATGTGTAAAAATCATGTCATTATAAACCATCTCAGTTACTTCTTTCTCATACACATTTCTTTACAATTATTTTTCACCATAAGAGAAATGATTATTGTAATGAAATAAAATTTATTATTTGGATTCAATAATTTCTGCGAGAAGTTTAAATATTTGAAACATATATGCCAATGCTTTATATATATCCTAGTATTCCTTTATAAGCTATGCATTTTTATCTAATATTCCCTTGATAAAAGAAAATATATAGGTGAAAACCTCGGTTGGAACATTATTTAGAAAATATTTTATTTTAGAATAAAAATCACTAAGTGATTTAATAAATTCTTATTCATCATTTCTTGAAACAGACTCATCAAAAGGATCTTTATAAAATGAATTTACAAATACTACTGATATGCTACCACTCTGACTATATTCAGTTTCTTGTTTACATTCTTTCTTCTCCAAATTATATCTCATCTTTCTTGCCTCTTTCTTCTATCTATTCATCATGGTTGTTGTATAATACTTCTTATTTTCATTGACATAGATAGGAACTGAAATTTACATCTAAGGAAACTCTATTACTTATTTAAATCCAAACATGCACTTCATATATATATGATACAAATAGTTGGGACAATAAAGTATATCGAATAAAAGGTGATACCTTTGATCTGATTCCAATTAAAGTGCCTAGTGGATCAAGTAGGTACACTGAGGAGGGGGGAGGTTAATTAGTGTACACAAGTTTTACCAACTGTATTTTCTTCACTATTACCCCTTTTAATTCTAACCTATAGACCTATTAGAGTGAATAAATATTCTATGTTTAAAATAACAATTTTACCATAAATAAAACATAAAGTAAATGAATAAAAATCCAAATTATTTTTACAAGGTTCACCCATAGGGTTTCTACATCCTTGTTGTGTTCGAGATGATTTTAGTCACAAATTCTCCCCAAGAAAACTATCAACAATTATAAGTGGATTGTTCATGGATCACCCCGAAACCATGGTGGGTAGGAATGAAAAACTTCACTAATTATAATAATATCTCATCAGTGTTATATATAATATAATCTCTCCAATGTTATTTATAATGGCATTCCTCCAATGTTTCACAAATACAAAACTTAACACAATGAGAAGGATCACAAGAACTTCATGCTTCCACTGAAACAAAAAACCAATCTTCCTCTTTAATCCACTAAAATAAACTAATTCTACACTTTATCACTTTAACAAAAACTCTTTGACTTATAATGAATGTAATGAAAAACACCATATGAAAATCGTCTTAGTATACTCTTCTAAATTATAGAAGACAACACTTCCAATTAAATAACTATAAAATTAGACTAAAAGATGGATGATTCCTCCAAAACTACATGTTTTATTATAATATAAAGCATTGAATTTAATATCAAAAACACATTTCACAATTATCATGCAATTTATAATTCATGTACCTCATGCATATAAAATTCAATGAATATTATTCTTTATTCTATGCACAAATTATTTCAAGTGCTTGAGAATACAAACACTGGCTACACTTATCTTCATTGTAGTGTTTCTCTTCACATGCACAAACACAGTTCCTTTTCTAATTAGGATGACTCATGGGTACTCCACTTTATATGCATACCATTTTAAGGCATTCATGTTGAATACATCATGCTTATCATTCATTGTTGATTTCACAGACCCGATTGGTTGTACAATTTTTTTTCACATTCTCAAAATTCTTTTTTACCCACACACACACACACACACGATGCCTTTATTCTAAGCATGGGTATCATTATTGTCCATTCAATTCCTCCCTTACACACTCGTATGTCTGTCCACTTCCCTTTTTCCATGTGCACACTATTCCTTGACATGAAATAGAGATGTTCACTATTCTAAACTACACAGTACTCAAAAAAACATTGTACATACAAAATATTTTTCCACTTATTACTTTTCCAACTCACTATCTCAAGGGTGAGTATGCTACCTTCTCAAAAAACACTCCTATTTGAAATATATTGTAGATTGAAATATCTCATGTTTCTCAGTGTACTGCACAGAACATAAGGGAGATACTTGTAGAGCTATCCCATTAACTACAAAAATCATATATTTAAAATAAAATCTGAGTGTACTAAGAACAATTCAAACACTCATGGGATATATTCTTCTTCATACAAACAGAAATAGTGCAGAACCTTTTTTTTCATGAACTAATGAATTTCTATTTCTTTATTTTTTTCTCACGACTCTTCAAAATACTATCATTAAGCACATACTAAAAATGAAATCCTCAGGTGTATTTATATTAAAATAAACCCCTGGGCAAGATCATTCCCACTTCCTCAGCTCACATTTTTTTTGAAAATGATAATTCACCATCACCGATAATAACACATTTTCCTCCCACTTTTTTATCATCAGTATACTATTTATTTACACAAGAAAATGAAGTTTTAGGTAATTTTAAATACATTTAAATCATCATAAAACTCAAATGGATGTAAGAATAGTCAAAATGATTTTCTATCAACATTTCATAGAGATATCATCATAAAAAGTTGGTCACTGTTCCACACAATACTCACATTGGCACCACACTATGCCAACACCATGTTCACTATCATGTTTCCCCACACAGTGGAACGTCACATCTATTCTCATTCTCTATTGTGGGTGACATCTTTCACCCACTATGACGCTTACTAGCTTGTCCCGAGATATCTCCCTCTATCATGGTTAACTCTTTAGGTCCCATATATTTCTAGGTTTGAGCTGTCTAGGGCTGACCCTTAGGTTGGCCCATTTTTTAAGTAATCCCCCATTGTATAAATAGAAAAAATATAAGTAATAAAATGAAATATAAATCATTATTAAAATAAAATTCCAAGAAAAACTTAACTCATAAAATAAAAATCTAAATCCTTCTTTTTTTAATGGCCATATTTTTTAGTAACAATGTTAAACCTTCTTATCTCATGTCTTCAACATTTAAGAAAAACTATATAATCATCACATTTAATGTTTCTTTATAAAATGAAAATTAAAATCAAAACTACCTTTCCAACTTAATGATTCTCAAGACTAATTCAATTAAAGAAACACCATACTTAAATTACAATAACATTGAATTTTCATAAAACAATTATATTGATAACTATTACAACACAAATATTACTTTAATCAATTTTGGGTTTTCATAGCAAAAACTCATCCAATAGTATAATGATTCAATTTCAAGTAACACATGAATTATGCATTCCAATTCCCTAAGACATGGTTCTTCAAAGACAATCAACACCAAAAACCTCCATGGAAGTAAGGGAGATCTTATTCAATCACAAATTATGACGTGAATCCTAAAAAATAGTGGTTATAGGTACTCATATTATTTATTTAACGATAAAGCATATACTTTTTTATTATGGTTCTGTACATTCATTCCTATCATGCTATTTTAAAAAAACTATTCAAACACCACTGAAAATAATTGATGTAAATATATCAATGAAAATGAAAATGGGGTAATTATTCCATCCTAAGTATATAAATCCTCCCCTTTCAAAATTTTTGTGTTGAAATTCCCAACGAACCTATGATACTTCCTTTAGTAGAATTTGATATAATTATAGGTATGGATTGGATTTCATTATATATAGCCAACATAAAATTATGATTAAAGTAAATCACCCTTCATATTTTTATTTTCTCTTCAATTATATAAAAGTGTATTGATGAGGATGAGTCTTTTTTATCACCAACATCTCAATCATGGAAATTATTGACTTGTGAGTAAGTATATCTATCCCAAATGATTGAGATTAAATAAAATATCATCCTTGATGAAATACCCATTATAAGAGAAATTTTTGATGTGATTCCCATGGAATTTCATGTTCTTACCCCTAGCCATGATGTAGAGTTCTAAATCGATATCATACCCAGATCTTTGAAAAAAATCTAAGACTCTATAAAGAATAGTTTTCGTTGAAATTGAGGAGATGAAGAAACAATTATAGGATAATCTGGTTAAAGGGTTTATGAAACCAAGTTCTTCACCATGGGGTGAACTCATATTCTTCATTAAGAAGAAGGATGTGTTAATGCACCAATTCATTATTATCGTGAGCTCAACAATATCATGATAAGGAACAAGTATCATCTTCCATGGATTGAGGACTTATTAGACCAACTATGTGGAGCCCTGTATTTTTCTAATATTTATATTTGATTATGATATTATCAATTAATGGTAATTATGGAGGATATATCCGTGGATATCTTTCATACATGGTATGGGCACTATGAGTTTATAGTTATTCCATTTGGAATCACTAATTAAACAACAATATTTATGTATTTAATTAATAGAGTATTTAGAGATTACCAAATTAAATTTTTGGTAGTATTTATAGGTGATATTCTTATGATTTTCAATACCACTAACCAAAATTAATCGAAATGGAATCTATTTTTTCTAGATTAATGAATACGAAGGAATTTTTAAATAACTGTAGAGTAGGTTGATAACTACACCCTTTCCCACATTACCCACCAGTGGGGAAGGATTTTTAATCCATAGTGATGCATCAAAAAATCGATTGGGTTGTGTACTCATGCAATATGAAAAAGTGATAGCCTATACCTCCCACTAATTAAATTTCCATGAGTAGAACACCCTAAATCATGATCTAGAATTGGTTTTAGTAATCTTCACATTAAATTTATTATGAAATTGACTCTAAAAAGAAAACTTTAACATATATATGGGTCATAAAATACTTTAGTATATATTTACAGAAACAGAGCTTAATATGTTCCAATGAAGGTGGTTAGAGATGATCAAGGATTATTATTGTTTAATCCATTACTATCTTAGGAAAGAAAACAATGTGGTAGATGATCTGAGTATAAAGGATCCCACAACTCTATCCATGATGATGATTGAAAGGAATCCAATATTCTTTAACATGAAGAATGATGGATATGGGAATAATAAGAGTATATTTATCATAAATTACTCAAATAACTTCTCAACTATCCATTCTTAATAGGATCAAGGTGACTTAAAATGATGATGAGTTTATACTGATTAAGGTAGTGAGTATTTTTGAGTTCATATTTTCTAAAGACAGAGAAATAAGGTTTGGAACTTTGAAATGTGTCCCATCAAAACCAAAGGTGAAGAGTGAACTTCTATATAACATGAATAACTCATCATTCTATATTCATCTATGAAGTACTATGATGTATAAATATTTGAAGAAACTCTTTTTGTGGGATCACATGAAGATATATATGGTATGGTTTGTATGTCGATGCATAGTATTTCAACAATTTGAGGAAAAGTGATAGAATTTCAAGGTTTTGATGAAACAATTTCCCATACCAGTATGGAAATTGGAAAACATGATCATGGATTTCTTCATAGGACTCTTAGGACATGTAAAAAAAATAATTCCATCTGGGTGGTAGTTGATAACCTTAAAAATTCGTCCCATTTCATTAATATCATTGAATATTTATATCTTGATAAAATCACCAATATATATATAATGTAAGTGGTGAGACTTCATAGAGTTCCACTCTATATTGTATTTGATCGAGCTCCATGGTATACGTTGAGGTTTTGGAGAATAATTAAGAAATCATTGGATATAGAACTGAGATTCATCACTAATTATCACCCTCAAAAGGATGGTCATTTTTAAAGAACCATTCAAACATTAGAGTATATTCTGAGATCATATTCAATGGATTTACAAGGATGTTGGGGCCAACACCTTCCCCTAGTGGTGTTATCATATAACAATAGTTTTCATTCTAGAATTAAAATTGCGATTTATGAGGTGATGTATGGGTTTAGGTGTCAGACTCCAATATGATAGGATAAAGTTGAAGAGAAAAAGTTGATGAGGCTTTATTTTATACAAGAAATTACATAGATTTTTTAAACCATTCATCAATATATGAAATACAGACAAAGTCGATAGAAAATAAATACAGAAAATCATTGAGGAGACTTGTAGTTTGAGGTTGAAGATAACTTGTTACCTAATATATTAGAATGGAATAAAATCATGAGTTTTTGGAATAATGGAAATCTTATACATGGATACATAACCCCCTTTGAGATCATTGATTTCATCAGAGTGGTGTCCTATTGACTGGCACTACCACCTAAACTATCTCAAGTACATGATTTGTTCCATGTGTCCTTCTTGAGGAACCACACAAAAAACCCCTCACATGTACTAAATATTGAATTGGTACCATTTAATAATGATATTTCATATGAGTAGCATTCAGTTAAGATCTTATATCATAGATACAATGTTCTATGAAACAAAACAACTCACCTAGTCAAAGTGTTATGAAAAAACCAGTAGTTTGAGAAAGTGACATAGAAACTATAAGAGCTAATGAAACAAAAGTACCATCATCTATTTCAGTGTATGAAATGAAAATTTTGAGGATAAAATTTATGAAGGTGGAATAATGTAATGAACTAAAATTTTATAAATGAAATTCCCTCATTTTTAATGAATAAATTCATTATAAAGTAATGAAGTTATATAAAACAAATGAACTACATTGGTTATTTTTGAATAATTATATAGTATTTAAAATTTAAAACACTATTTTGCATCATAAACAAAAATAGTATATCCATCATAAAATGACTATTAATATTAGTATATTAAGGGTTATGATAATGTAAAATTGATACAGGAAAAAGAAGTGATGGCCTCAACTAGTAGGATTGTACCCTATGAAGCTAATTTATCAAAGATTCTAAGGGAGATAACATCATTAAGATTTTAACTTGATCAATCCCAAGATGAGATTAAATAAATAAAGTACAAATAGAACCATTTATGGTAGAATTTCATGATTATCGATATCATGAACCCAAACATATACACCAAAACGCCCCAAGAAAATCTCACCATCGCACACCTTACCCTTAGAGATTTTATTGGTATAATAAAGGGATATGTATATAGACCCTAAATATATAAATTTTATATATTATTTTAATTAAAAAATTATTATATTTATCTTTTTTTTATTTCTTAATTGATTTGATAATGATTTTTATAGAAATTAGATTTTGATATGATGAAACACAAATTTTAATTTCGGGAAATTCATAGTTTCAATCAACACATTATATTTTAATAAATTTCATAGTTTTTGAAATAAATTATATTTTAATAAAATATTATTATTAAATATTATTTATTAAATATAAATGATAATTAAATTTTACAAAATAGAAAACAATTGTTATAAGGGCCAGAGAACAGTTATTTTAAAAAAACCAATATTTATCAATAAATGGGTATTTTAATATAATAGTGTAAATTATCATATTTTGAGAATTATTTTGATAAAATAAATATATTTCTTAAAATAACCATGTCAATATTATCCCACAACATGTGTTTCATAATTTTTTTATATAGTTTAATTTTTAGGTAAAAATTAAATACAGTATAAATATACGGTATGTATTATGGCATCGTAATGACCCAAATGTGATGTAACATATCCCATAAGAGGTATCCCTAAAAAAATACATATTTAAGCTTTAAAATAATGTGTTTTAGGTAATTTTATTAATTTTATAAACCCTTAATTAATCATCCAAAACATATATTATATTTTAAGGTTTTAAAATCAATTCTTTGTAAACATGAATCACTGCCACATCACTAAGGGTATTATTTTAATGAAATTGGTTTCCAAACATGTAAAATAATGAATCCCACATCACTTTGGTTGAAAAAATGGGAAGAACTATTGGAATATTAGTGATTTTTTTTACTTTATCATATAGAGTCCAAAACCTATGTTTGGAAATTAATAAAGAACACTACTCCCTTTTTCTATATACACCAAAACAGACTCACATTTATCCTCAATGAAAACACTTATTTCATTACATTAATATTTTTTCCCTCTCTATAACCCTTACAATATGTCCCCATGCTTTTTATAAGCTTATATGAAGCTTTAAAAAACACCCTCTCAAGGTAAGGGATCCTCTGCCTCTCTTTTTTCAAGAGCCTCCTTTATATTACACACTCAGTTTTCTAATTTTTCATGTTGGGATATTATTTCAACAAACCCTCTAACATAAATTATGATTTACAAGTGATTAGATACCCCTATAACTTTTAATAAGTCATCCCATTAACATTTACATACATTCATTATAATGATGAAATTATCCTATGATTTTTCCATATCAAACATTTTTTTGTGAATAGCCATCCTTATTTCCACTCAAGAGTATTCACCAATATGTAATAATCCTTAATTTATTTTATAAATACATTTATATAATAAAAAATCCACGGTATTGGGATTAAAATTGATGAAAGGAATCTTTATGATGGATGATTCATGTGGAACACTTATGCAAGTACATGATATGAAAATGATGTATGCACCAAGATATCGCTATATGTATTGTGTAATGTATTAAACTTACAAGACATCATGTATGGGATTATGGAGTAATCCTAATTCATTATGATACCTTTTCCATCATGTTATGATGACTTGGAAGTTATCTTTGACCTATGTTTATGATGTCATGTTTAATGTTTTCACCACATTCTCATATTTTTTTTGATATCATTTTATATCATGAAATATTATTCAAGATTATGATTCTCACCCCTATTATATTATACTGATATTACTTTTGGATTACATTTATTTAATTTCCTTATGTTAGGATTTTTTATTTAATTACTGGGATTTATTGCTCACCATTTTCTTATTTATGTCCCTCAGTTATCCCATGTAGTTTTAAAAGAGAAATATATATTTTTGAACAGGTTAAGAAAATTTTCAATAAATTTTTTTATCCATGTATCATGTTAGTGTGTTGTGTACCTAATTTCCCAAATACACTAGGCATCATGATATTTTGGGAATGTATTTTGTGTACTTTTATGTAATAAATCGTGAGTAAAAGTGTAAAAATCTGGGTGGTTATTGAATAATCCCTTAACATAATGGGGAAAAAATTAACAATAAAGACATATAATATGAATCTAATTATCAAGAGATATCTATTAATATGAATTAATATTCCCTATTTGAAAACATGGCTGTTATACTTATATTTAGATTTGAAATAATATTTATTTTTATGGTTTATTTAGTTTTGAGGTTTTAGGAATTCGTTGATGATGTATAAAATAATATAGGAAAAAGATATTGAAAGAAATTTTCTATTCTTTCACTTTATTTTCTAATGAATTGATTGTCTTTTAACCCCTCAATGATTTATGGTTTTGTGTTTATTAAAATTCTTGTGGTAATGTTATATATCACAATCTATTTGTCCTTGTACATTAGTGTTCACCTCAATGTATATATTTTAACTTACCTCTAATGTTATTCTTATCTTGGAACCCAATTATGTGTTATTTTAGGACACCATTATATTTCACTTCCCCTTTTCAAAGGATGTTTTATTATACCTCTGTACAAGGTGGTAATTTAACAAAGGTATTTTCAAATATTGAACCCTTAATACATGAGATAAAATAGTAAGGGAATAATTTATTTAGGGGAGGGATAATTTTATTTCATAAAATTTTGTTTAAAATAATATTAATCTTGATAGTTTTATTAACATGTAACACTGAGTTTTATTCTAATTGAGATATATTACAAAAAAATTATTTTTTAAATGTGACTGTTATAAACAAGCCACTGAATAAGTAGGTTTGAATATTATTAACTACATTATGAAATATAAGTATCAGTTTCCTACTAAATACAAATTTATTGATTAATATTTAGGAAAAAATCACTCAATTTTCAATAAAGTCATTTTATGCTTCAAAAAATAATTTTCTTCAAAAATGTTATTTATTATTTTTGTGAGTATAAATTACAATTAATTTCTTCCACTTTTAGAAATTATATTTTATAAAATTAACATAATTTTCTAAATAATCGTATCAAAATTAACTTTGGGTAAATGTTTTGTAGTTTTATGAATTATTTTTAATTGAATAGTGAGAAACACCATTTTTTTAAATATTTCTATTTATTTTCATTAAATAAAGTAATTTAAATGTCCCATTATAATTTTAATTTATTATTAAAGTTAAATAGGATCCATTTTGTTTATAATATTTTAAATAATTCCCTTTTAATCAATAATATTCATGATTTTGATATAAGTAAATTTTAATGCTTTAAAAAACATTTTTCTTAAAACTGTTTTCATTGTGTTTCAAAAATTTATTTTAAAATGGATTTCTATCACTTATAGATATTGAATATTGAAAAATGGATACTATATTTGGAATTAGATTTTTTTAATTTTGTATATAGTTCCCTTTTAATTTTATTCATTATAAATGTTAACTATGGTAAATATTTTCCACCTGAGTAAGGGTAAATCAGATAATTAGGGTTAAAAATAATGTGATATGAATTTAAAAATATATCAAAAACCTAAATTTTTTATATTAAATTTGTTTATTTATAATATCCTCTCAAAATATTTTAATATATTTCAATTTTGTGTCATTTATCTTTGACGGGGACCTTAATATTATTTTTTAATTAATAAATTAATAAAAAATGTCATTCTCATTGTTTTAATATATCTAATATTTTTCCAAAAAAATAAAAATATTTTATGTCATATAATAAGTATTTATTGGAAATATGAATTAATTTTTTACCATTTTAATTTATTTTTAATTTTTAGGGATGTAATAATTACCTTAAAATATTACACAACGCTAATATAGTACTTGTTTAAGTAATAAAAAAAATAAAATTAATGATATTTAAAATATTAAATGAAATAAAAGTTGGATGAATTATTTTTTTCTATGAATTTTATAGATAAATATTACATATTATTGATGTTTTAAAATTTTTTATTTTAATTCCATTTTAATATTGTTGTTTTTAAGTCAGCTGTATGAATATTCTAGAAAATGACTTTAATGGTATCTTATGTTAAATAATAATTAATTAAATGAATTAAAATATATAAAAATGTTATCTTTATCTAATTAAATGGTATATGGTTTACCATATAAACCATTGTTTATTTTTAGGTCACTTTTTCTTTTATAATAACATTCTTAACCCCTAAAGAGTAAAAACCATTGATATCACAGTAATCATCAGAAGGGTTAATGCGGGGATAAAACTAGTATATAATGGTTAAAAAATAACCTAAAATTTTATAAATATTATTTTATGAGATTTTTTAAACTTATAAACATGTTATATTTTAAATATATTAATTTTTATCCACTTGAAAATGAAAATTAATTTATATTAATTTAACACTTTATGTAATTCCAAGGGTTCTCCTCCCCTTACTTATAAAAGAGACCCGCATCTCATCCCTTAGTCACAAAGTTTAAGTACTATAGATTAGAAACTTCCTAACCAAATACATTTTTATATTCTTTAAATTCATCATATATCCTCTAATAATTACCCTAAGACCAATCTATCAAGGATTAAAGTGTTAGCCAAAGGAGGTCTCTCAAAGAAGAAGAAATCATATTTTTTGAATCTTTCAAGTTTATTTCATATTATAATTAGTATAATAATATTATAAAAATTATGAAATAATTAATATATTATCATAATACACTTATATATTATTATTATTTTTATTAGGGTAAAATCATTTTATACCACTTTTCCATCAAATAGAAAATAAAAACATCGGGCGTGCATACACATGACTTACCATCTCCACATAATAATGTAATTAATTTTTCATAACCATTTGACATGTATGGTTATAAATATATAAATAATGAATATATAATATATTTATAACCTAATTATGGTTCTATGAATATAATATATCATTTAACTTCTTATCCTTCCACTCTTTAAAAAATGATAACGTCACTCATGTGTACGTGTAAACTACCACATCCATGAAGCGATGTGATTAATTTTTCATATACACCTTTAAATTATGATTATAAATATGAATTTAAATAATATTTATGATATTTATATCATGATTAAAATTATTTATATTATGTAACTATGAGAAAGATGAATGGACCGAAACTACTGAACCAAAACTAACCTGAAAAGTGAGACAATGAACACTCGAAACGAAAATTTTAATAAATAATTATAAATAAATTGGTATTGAAATATTATAAGTGGATAATATATTATATTTTAAGGATTTATATGGTTCTTTTATAAAATTATAATAAATTTAAATTTATTACACATGAGGTTAAACTCACTTACAAAGAAAGTCAGATTTGAGGTAAGGGTTCTTCTTCACAACAATATTTCATTGAGACATGTTTCATATTATATGAATATTTATTTTTATGAGGTGTATGTACTACCCATTTTACATGTTATATCATGTATATTTCTAAATTAATGATATTTAAATTTACAAATAAAATTATTTTATCCAAGGGTTATTTATTCGAATGTTAACAAAGTTGTAAGGGTTTGTTTTACAATCACATTCATATTTGAGATTGTTTATGTTTAAGTTACCATAATGGGAATTATATGATATTTTTATCTTAAACCACATATTTATTATTATTAACTTATTATTTCTATAAATTGGGAAATTTTCCTTTCATTTTTCCTCTCTTTATAAACTCAATATACTAAAAAACATTTTTTAAGGAAAAATGAAATTATTTTCTATTTAAGTTGGGAATGTTTTTATTATATGTACACATTTTATTCAAAATATTTCCAAGAATGTTTTTACTATTCTATAATGATTTATTATATTAAATTTATCCATTTTAGTTTCAATAAAAATTAATCTTCTTGTCTTTTTTGAAAGATATACTTTTGAATTTTTACTTAAAATGGAAAAGGAATATTTGTTTTAACGTACATGGCTTGAATAAAATTTAAAACCCTAAAAAATGATCAATTATTTGAAGTTTGATTTACAATTTTACATGTTTCTTTCCAAATGAAATGTATTCCTAATATTTTTAATAAAAATTAATTTTTTTAAGTGATTTCAAAATGAAAAGGGTATATTCCTTAAGAATTTTCCCAACGATATTTTTAAATAATTTTAATCTATGTAAAAATAATTTAATAAATCTTATGATTCACTAATTATATACTCTAAATATTCCATCTACTATATTTCTATGGATGGTTTATGATCATTTTTACTAGGGAAGTTATTTACGTTTTGTAGGCTAGTTCTTCCAATATGGATAATAGTTTATTTTAAAGATGTGTTGATTAATTTGTTTTATTTATTCATATGATTAATACCTGGGAATTACTAAGTGTTGGGTGAGGCCTAGAATAACATATCCCCTTAATTAATTAGTAGGTATTATGAGACAAAATAAGGAGGGTATTTGGCCAAATCCTTACCCATTTATGTAACATGTCTTAGCATTAGGTATCAATGATAAGTTTAAGATGTACAACATTATGAATTCTCTAATTATGAAATAAATTATAAATATCTATGTGATTATTTATGAAGTTATGATATACATAGATAAGTTTCAATCTCATGTGATTATTTATATGGAATTATTTGATCACTATTTAATCATGTCATATCATTTATTCCTTTTTTAGATTTCCCTATACTTATTCCCTAACTGAGCATCTAATATCACCCCTTTATTATGTTTCCTTTCCCCAGGATTACAAGAAGTGTACTATAAATGATATTAAAGGATATTATAGAGAGAATAATGATGTTATCAAAGGAAATACTGTGTTTTATTTTATGTTTTCAAATGTAGTATGAGATTCAATCATGTATCTTGTTTACCAATACTATTAAACTATTTTGTACCTAGGGATGAGATCACTTGTATCTAGTACAATGTAATAAAGTAACCACAATATTTAGGCTACTAGGGTTGGCGTATTTATATAACCCTTTCAGTATAAGATGATAAACTCTCTTATTACTCTTTATTCTTCCCTTGTTCTATCAATTTGGAAAGGTTGTGAAAATAAGGTTCCTTCAGTTTTGGAAATCCTAGGTTGAGTGGTTGATGAAGGTTTTATTCACTATAGGTTTTTGAGAGTTTCTTTATGAGTTATTAGAAGAGTGATCTCTACTTTATTCTTCATTATTGTACAATGAATATTGAATCATCCCTAAGGCATTGAATTTTGAGACATATACATTATTATTTATGTGTATTTGTGGAACTACCATGCCATCATATTATTTGGGTGGATGGTTGTAATAAACATAAGAGTTATAATGAACGAGATAAAATAAATTGAAAAAGATAAGGTTTATTAAAATGTGATATATTATATTTGATGTTATTACTTATTTACTATTACTCCTTGTTGATATGTCTTGTTAGAATAACCATTTTTTTCATTAAAATAATTAAATCCACTTTCAAAACTGTGTAACCTATTAAAGATAGAAAAGAACAAGTATAAAGAAAATTATGACTTATTATGTAGTTGTTTATATATATGATTCTAAATTAATATGAAAGTATGAATTAATAATGTGGAGATGTTTTATTATATGTTTTGGTATTAAGTGTGTCTTTCTACTATGTTTTTTGTGTTTTTTCTAGATTTGGCTGGTATTGAGATGGTGGAATGTGGTCATTATGGTAGTAGTTTATCTTGGTTAATATGAGAAGGAAGTATAAATGTTATGGACATCAATTTTAACTTACGTTAATGACTATTGGATGGTGATGATGTGGTATTTGATGAAATTATAAGGGAGGTTTATGTGGTTTTTATCATAGTTTCTTGAGAATATAGGTTTATGCTGAAATTAAATGAAATAACGAATAAATTATTGGAAGTGTAATAGGTTTAGGTGTTATTATTGTGTTATAAATATTAAAAATTAAATAAATGGGTAAATTATACATGATAAAGTGGGTTTTTTTTAATGAAATATGATTGATATGAATGTAAATAGAGGTGTTATAATGGTTAAATGAAAATTTTAGTATGTTGGTAATTTTGATAATGAAGTATTTATATAAAATGATATTAGATTGAAATTAATACGACATAAATAATGGAATTTGGTTGGTAACAATAAAACAATAAATTTATAATTATGTGATAAAATGGAAATTCAATGTTGTTTTGTGGCTGGTCTAGAGTGGTGGTGTGGTCAGTCTATATTGTGATTAGTCATGAAAACTATTGTTAGTGTGGGATGGTTGGAATAATTTTATTAAGATATGTCAATGAAATAAATATAAAACTTTTTGTGAGATAATCCTTGGAAATAGTCATGATTGGGTACTATATTGATTATAGTTTTATGTTATTTCATATGATCCACAACTTGATTTGGGAAGCCTTTCTGATGCCTATATTATTTTATATTTTCGGTGTTTTCCCTAATATCTAGTTAATAGAGGGAAAAATGATTAACTACTCCCTCTTAAATTCTCTCTATTTAGATATATTGTAGACTATAATATCCCAAGGTTATGATAATGGCTATAATTTACTATAGTTAGGTTTCATAGGCTGTAGTAGATTGAGATTAGAGTGCATATGATTTGGCTATGTTGTGGATGTATAGTGGGGAACATGCATGGGTGGAGGATGCTATGATTTTGATGTCCTTCATGATTATTTCACCCTACAATGATGAGGATGTGATGTGAAATTATTATGTGGTGATATTACAAGTGGATTTTTTTTGGTATGATGTGTCCATGTGGTATGTAGTAATGATAGTGATGTGGATATGGATATAATGTGGTAAAGTAGTTATGTGGATATGTAAGGGATGGTAGTACCATGATGTAAGTGGATAGGTGTGAGAGAAATAATATCATTGGGGAAGTGGTTTTAACGTACCTTCATGATGTATTCTTTAATAATATGTTACTATTATTAGTTTTGTTATTGATTTAGTGAGAATTGGTGTGGTTGGGTGGTAGTTTAATAGGTATAGGTGATGAGTTTTTTTTACTATTTGTTTATTAAAGAATTAGTATACTCCATTTAAAATTTCTCCATATTTTTTTGAGAGTATTTAATTGAGTATACTTGTATACTAGTGTTACAAAATAGTGAATACTTCATGAGTTTTATAGGTAAATAGTGTTAACTGAACTTATCACATAATGTATCAAGGAAGTCTGGTTATGACATGTGTGTTTAGGTCCCCCTGTGATATGATTCGAGGAAATTAAGAATACTAATTATTATATGTAAGATAATGTTTTTTATTGAGTAGATACCTAGTTTTGGTACATGCATCATGTAAGATTGCACATATATTTTAACTGGGTGAATTTTGTGGAAGTTAATATTGATTTAATTAAATGATCTTAAATTAATTCCATATTTTTAGGATGAAGAGTTCCATTATTCTATGTTATAGATATTACTGGTTCAAATCATATGTGTGTAGTTTAGGATGGTTTGGTTCAACTGGATGATTATGACAACTATAATATAATTGATTTAGAAGAGGAGTATGAGTCTTATAAGAATACATTGCATGATTTTTTTTAGATATGGAATATATATGGGGGTCTATCCCTTGTTGGGAAATGGAGTATTGGGTGTAGAAGCAAAGTATTTCTTTTAGTATAATATATGAATTGAATAAGGTTTTGAATATATTTTCTATTATTCAACTTAGAGAATATTCCAATGAGTTTTTTTACTATTTTTTGATTATTGTGAAAATTGAGAGGTTTCTTGGAGTGATTTTCAAAATAAGTTCTATATAGAGGCCTTTTATTTTTTGTTAACCACAATCTTCTCTCTCTTTGATAGGGGATATTGAATATATGGTATATTGGGGTTTTTTTGTGAATATACTTCTTTTCCCACCAATATTTTTCATGATGAGGACGAAAAAGTATGAAATTTTAAGGTGGTGTTATGTTTAGAGATTTAGTGATAGGTCACTCTATTTACGGTGATGACATATCTTGAGGTAATGGTGAAGGATTTGGGTGATTTAGAAGATTCATGCAAGTATTGTCTCATTTTGATAAGGGGTTCATTAGAAATTTATAAGGATTTATGTAACAGATAAAGGTTACCAGTGATCTTGACAATTGAGGTTTCAACTGATGGGGTGTTGATCCTATCTTTATTATTCTTTCCTCTCTAAAGATATAAGTTCATAGACTTTTATCAGGAGTTTCATTCTACTGTAATTTACTTATGGAGGTCTTACCCATTTTTACTTTCAGTTCATGAAGATAATTGGTGTTCAACATGGGATATGGAGTTAGTTTCTTTTGTAGCCTGGACAATAATTTCCTCGAAGGCCATATCAAATATAATAGAAGGTTCAACAATCTTATGGTAAGAATATATGAAATTGGGTAAGAAAAGAGAATCCTCATGATGTTTCTAATCCTTAGATACATAGGGATGAGAATGATCAGTGATGATTTTGATATCTGGGATGGTTAGGTAGAGGTTTAAGGTGCGATTAGTTTCATGACCTCAAGTTTTTAGTTCTAATAGTGTCAAAGATCATGTGAGGTACCATATGTTTATCTTATACCATGAATTATACTTCATATGATTTAAGATTATCACACTCCTTCATTTACACTACCTTAGTCTGAGATCTAGTATTTCTAATAGAAAGGACTATAGTTCCCATGGTGTTATAGAGACCATTTGGAGGTCAATTTGATTTTCTTAAGCCATGTCAGGGTTGTGAACCGATGATAGGGAAACATAAATACCTATGGTATCTTTTATTATGTCACAAACAATATTATAATTTCATTCTTGGAATGATTAGTTTTCAAAACCCCTACCTCCAAAGATGCCCCTCCTAAGCTGGTAATGGAGAAAGAGAGATAATGACCCCCCTGAGTCCCACCTCCAGTAGGCCCTGGGGTGGAAACCAACAACAAGGGTACACAATCTCACAAAAATGGGAGTCATTTCCCTTTTTAAAGAAAAAATATCAGGAAATAATATGTTACACCCCAAAAAAACTCTAGGATATATATATATAAGAAATCCCAAATCCATCCCACATTCATGGTTAAATAAAACTGTTAAAATGCAATAAAAACTCCAAAGTAAGTACCCAATGTAAAACTAAGAAGCGACACAACAACCATCCCAAAATTCTGAGCTATTAAGGTCTAGCATGACCCACGTAATCCTCATGGAAACCTGAAAGATGTTTATATACATAGGGTGAGCATACAAGTATACATAGTAGGAAAAACCAAAGTCTCTTGTGCACAAGTGTGAGAATCATACTAATGCTACCATGACAAAACAACAAAACCAAAAGCACCTAATAAGGTATACTAACTATCTCCACCTCACCAATAAGCACTCACCAAGTAACACATGTCAAGTAAAGTAATATAGTAAGAACAATGATGATTGGGTACCCCGCACCAATTCCCACTGGTTTAGCTACTCTTTCATAATAGAAAACATCCTCATGCTCCCAACTCTTCCCAACACACCACATCATAACCCACCCAGACATACATGGGCCTCATATCTAGTCCCATAACCTATGAAAACGAAGCTCATCACATCCCACCCGTACACACATGGGCCTCACAACTAGTCCTATCACTTGGGAAAAATAAGCACATCACATCCCACCTGTATACACTCAGGACACATACCATGTTACATCCCAAAAACACCTAGGTAATCATAACACATATCATCCGTAAGACACCTAGGAAAAAAACTCATCTCATCCCGAAGAAACCTAGGGAATCAAAACACGCCCGCACACACCTGAGCCTCACAAACCACAACCTACCTGAAGAGTCTTAGGTTATCACAACAGAGAAGAAGGTGCATGGAAGAGTGGATGGCCAACCATCCATCCTCCCATCAAGATTTTTGGGAAATACACACTCCCCTATTATGATTGGGGTGTTTGGAATATAGTGTTCAACTAGTGTGGTGTGTGTATAGAAATCACAAGGGAAAATACATGTATATATAGATATAATACCAAACACTCCTACCCATCCTATGGGTTCTCAAACAAACAACCAACTCACAAAACCGACTTTTCTTCTACCTTTAAATGAACAACCACACAACAAGCCACAAAAATAATTCACACCCTAAACCAATTTATTTAACCAAATCTCATTATTTATTAAACAATTCATTCATTCATGTCATCACTACCTAGGAAACTAATAGCCATAGTACACAATGCACCATATAAAAAAAGTCACATAGAGGAAGAAGAACCATGGTAAATTAACCCAATTCACATTCTTATATTATTAACACTCTTTTATGACATAACATACTGATCCCGAGATATGAGAAATATTTCTATAGGTTAATAATTTGGAAAATCACCCACTCCAACCACTTGCATCATTATTATTCAATGTAATTCTACCCAATCTATCCTTTCACCAAAGAAAACTGGCCAACTTAAAACAAAACCCAGCAACACATAACCACACAACCAGATCACAGTTCTGTTGTACAACACTTCCCCATCAATTTCACAATCAATCAATCTCTCAACCTGATATTCCATTACACCAATCAAATTATCCCACATCAAAAAACCATGCCCACAACCGTACCACCACACAAAACAAACAAAAAATATTTATATTTAATAAGGATCAACTATTTAATCCCACTTTTTAACTTCTAGGGTTATCATATAAACAATTTGATTTTAAGGAATCTATTTATTAACTGAGTGTATGTGGTTAACTTATTTCATAAAAATTGTTTGATAGAAAAAAATATAATGCATTCCAGAATCTATTCGGTGAAAAATCAAATACCCCCAATGAGACAGATTTTCAGTAGGCTAAGAGCCCATAAAATTCACAACATTGATCAAAATACCAATTAAATAGTATGATCATATGCCACTTACCCAGGTCCTGCTGATTGATCTTAACCTGTTTAATTATCTTCTTTAAAATGAATTCAACCGTGTTCCAAAAAAAAATTGATACACCCACCCCACATGATGCATAGATTAAAGAGAGATGAAGGGAAAAATACTTGGAAGAATAAGCGATCAACACTTTTTTAATGAACAAAAGAAGGGGCACACATATAGCAGGAAAAACCTCCAAGGAAGACTAGATTCTAAAACATCATAAAAATGCACATCTCCTCAGGGAATAAAGGTTCTATTGACGTACTCCATTAAGATAAAGGAGATGGAATGAATGAAGGGAAGGACCCCAACATAGAAGGATTAGATATGAGACTCACAAAATATGAAACAGTTTTGAATTACCATTTAAGCCAAATCTCAACAAAACCACACAATTGACCAATTAAATTCCCTCAGACTCTTATGGATTTAAATATACAATGCACAACCCAAAATAAGGCTTGAAAACCAATAAAATACGGTATTAAATATATTTTACATCAAAGAAAACGTTAAAGGGGTGAAGCTAGAGAAAATAGAGAAATACTAGAAAAAGGAAAACTTTTGAGAATGACCCACCATTGGATGATTTACTGGTTCAAGTTACTAGCATGATTCCTCAGTATGGGAAACCAGTGTGAGTCACTACTACATGCTACCATTTCGCCTCACTACTGTGACTCACTGTTGCGACTCACCACTATGACTTTCCATTGCAAGATACCAGTGAGAATTACCACTACAACTCCCCATTGCAAGCTACTGGTGTAAGTCACCATTTTGACTCACCGTCAGGACCAACCATTAGTGACCTACCATTGGAAAATTTTAATTCTAGAAAACTCTTGGAATGAGTCACTCTGACCTCCTAGAACACTTCAACCATTAGATGTTCACAAAGTAATGGACTAAAGAGGTCTCAGAAATTACATCAGATACCTCTCAGACTATTCTCACCCTTGAGAATACGAAACTAAGCCTAGAAGAAAGGGGTTTCTGAATAACCACCCCTCAAGATACATCTCAAGGATCCATTAACACTTGAAACACATCTATCAATAAAACACATCAACATCCAATGAAAAAAAACTAGGTTTTTTGAAGCTGGAGTAGAAACCTCCCCATCCAAGAACACATCCTATGACATCCACCAACCCAAAAAAACCACAAGGTACAAAACACAAGAACAACAACCACACTTTTTAAACACACAAACCATGGAATTCAATACTCCATGTCAAGATACTATCCACTCTGGGTGGAACTAACTTTCCCACATGGGTTTAATTTCATCACAATTAATGCATCTCAATTAAGAATTTGGTCCTCCCCTATTAATGTGTCAGCAATTCATTAAAAATTATAGGTCAAGGAAAAAACTCATCTAAAAAAACAAGGATCAAATATTACATCACAAGGAAAAACATAACAGGGAAAAATTCAAAAAAACTCTAGGTATTGGGCATAGATCTTCATTTCACACTCCCATGTACTCTCCTCTAAGCCACCATGCCTCCACAAAACATGAACTAAAGGAATGGTCCAACAACAAAGAACCTTCTCCCAAATATCCTGGATCTCCACTTGCCTCTCCATATACGTCACATAATCTTAGTTATCTAACTCTCCATAGTCAATGATATAGAAACCATCATGAAGATATCGATGGAGTTGATAGATGTGAAATATGTCATTGATCCTCTCCAAGTGTGATGGTTTCACCAACTAGTATGCCACATTTCTAACTTGCCCCAATACATAGAAGGGTCCAACGAACCTGTGAGAAATATTTCTCCTTATACCAAACCTCTGCTACCCACATTGAGGGGAAACATTCAAGAAAATGTGGCCCCCTACCTCAAACTTCAAGGGCCTCCTCTAACGATCGACATATGACTTATTTTGGTTCTGCGCTACTTTCATTCTCTCCCAAACAAGCTGAAACTTCTCCATCATTATTTATACTACACTAGGACCAAGAAAAACTATCTCCCTAACCTCTATCTTGCATAGAGGTGAACGAAATGTCCTACCATAGAAAGCTTTGAATGAAGTTGTGATAATGGAATAGTGATAGCTATTATTGTAAGAAATCTCTAACAATGGAATGTTTTGCACCCAAGATCCACCAAAGTCTAAGAAGAATGCTCACAAAAGATCCTACAGTGTCTGGATAGTTTGTTCTTCCCACCCATCTATCTGAGGGTGTATGGCAGTGATGAGGCAAAAATGGGTGCCAAAAGCATGCTGCAATTCCCTCTAAACTTGTGAGGTAAAATGTGTGTCCTAATATAAGGAAATGGATCTCAAAACTCTATACAGCCATGCCACCTCATCCATATACCTCTTTTACAAGGCATCCATTATGCTTAAATCCATGATTTATAAGAAGATATACAATTTTGTTAGCCGATCCACTAACACCCAGATAACATCGTAGCCTCCTTGAGATATGGGAAATACTTTGATGAAATCTACTAAGATTTTATCCCACTTACACCTGGGGACATTGTTGACGCTCCTTTCGTCACAGAATCTAAAGATCAGAAAAGGGAATATCTGAGCTCAAAGTGATTAAGCCTTTGAAGAAAACATCAAAAATCATCAAAGGAAGGAAGAAAGGATCAACAGCAACCTCACCGCGCAAGTTATCTAACTGGCGCACAAGTGTACTTGCGCGGCTACCTTGGTCGCGCAGGTGACTTGCGCGACCTAATTGGTAACCGCCCGGTAACCGCCCGGGGTCTTCTTTTGCCTATAAATAGACCCTGTGGGCCCCCCATTCGAGAGGATCTTTTTCCAGAAACTCGGATTGAAGCTCCCGATGCCCAAGTCTCTTCTCAAAGCTTCCGGAACACTTCTAAGGTAATTTCTTACCTAGAACGGATGATCTAAAGAGAAGACGGAAGGCCTAAGTGTTGAAACTTATCAAACACTTGAGCGCTGACTTATTTCCTTCAATATAACTTGTGCGTCCCTTTTCTGGAAGAAACTCAAGAAAATTCTAAAGGGTTTAAAAAAGAGTCGCTCAAGTATTTCAATGCTGGTTGAAAATCGCGCAAGTACACTATGTGTCGCGCAGGTACACCTGCGCGACCAATACTTGCGTGCCCACGGAAGACTTGTGCGCCTTGCAAGAATTGTGCGCCCCTATCTTTTTGGGTGCCCATATTGCCCATTTTTCCCCCTCTTAATCCATTTCACCTTTCCTTTTCAAGATTCAATCTTCAAGACACTCTTCAAAGCCATTTATGGAATGATTTCTTGATTTGACTTTCTTATCTGAAAGGAATTCTGTGGAATCTCTCTCAAAGTCTAGTGATTTAAAAATCCTTATGTCACTAAAATACGGAGTGTTCATTCATTCAACCTCATCCTTTAAGATGAGAGAATCCTAACCTGGGTCTCCTTTTCAGGAATAATCCCCAGTTATAAAACCTTTAATCTGGGAATCTTCCTCAGGAGTAAGCCCCAAATTCTTAAAGTTCTCAACCTCAAATCAAGGGCATCCTCCTCAGGAATAAGCCCCAAACCTTAATCCCTAACCTGGGTCTCCTTTTTTAGGAATAAGACTCAGTCATAACCTTGGGATTCCTTTTAAAGAATAATCCCCAAGTCTCCTAACCTGAGTCTCCTTTTTCAGGAATAAGACTCAGTCATAACCTTGGGCTTCCTTTTAAAGAATAAGCCCCAAGTCCCCTAACCTGGGTCTCCTTTTTAGGAATAAGACTCAGTCATAACCTTGGGTCTCCTTTTCAGGAATAAGTCCCAAGTTCCCTTAAATTTCTCTTAACCAGTCATAATTTACCTTTGATTTGGGTTTCCTTTTCAGGAGTAAAACCCAATCATAAGTCCCCTCCTAACTTGGGCATCCTTTTTAGGAGTAAGCCCCAAGATTAGAGTATTCAAATCTCCATGAAGCACATATAACTTTATGGACCCTGTTCATGGATTTTATCCCTAAAATTAAATCCTAAACCTTCATCTATCTGGGCAGTCATCCATACATAAGCCCCAAACAAATTCTTATGATTGCATCTTTCATGGCACAATTGTCTAAATTTTTACCAATACCTCTTGTTTCTCACACCGAGCATGACTCACGTGAGCTTAGAGTGTAAAAGTAATTCTGACATTCATCTTTGAGCCATCAATCATAAACATCATACTCCATAACTCGAACTACGTGGGTTCTGATTCCTTTTCCAAAACAAAGGATACGTAGGTAGCCCATTTATGGGTTCGATCCCAACTTTGAAATAATCCCTTTCCTTCTGAATAATGATAAACTTTAAGTGCCCCACTGAGTGGCTTTAAAACCAGCCTGGTCATCATAATGACCAAGAGACTTTTATATAAATGTTTTGAAGGATACCATTGACCAAGAATCTCTAAACAGATATAGATGATTCTCTATTGATGAAGAACCTCGAATACATATAAAAGATTCTCTAAATTTCTTGCATATTTAATCATTGATTGTTAAAACTAAAGGAAAGCTCATTTTATACTTGGTAATATAATAAGGATTCACGAACATAACTTAAATCTATAAAGAGAGTCCCGGAGTAGACAATAATTCCCCTAAAAAAGGTGTGATGAGTCCGACCTCCCATCCTCTCGACCAATGCAAATTCCTAAGCCTCATTAGTCCACAAGCAAATGAGCGCCTGCCTTTGGAAAGTAGGTCCAAACGGATGTGGAATCATTGGATGTTTCCAGTTCTACGAACGAACCCGTTAGAAACCGATCGGAACGTTTGAATCTCCCGTCGAGGAGGTCATCCCCAGATTCCGTGCGAAACAAAAATGGTGAACCCGACGTGAATCCTTAACCAAGTTAAAGTGATGTTCTTATTATTTGTTAGGCCCCTTGGGCCAACAAAGCAATCATTGACATGTGCTCATCCAAAAGATGCAGTGGACGGATTCATCTTGATTATGTCTGTTACATGGAACAGGCACTCTTTTCTCAAGATCTTCTGCAAAATGGCTTTCCTTAAATTCACCCCTGTGAATACTGCTGCTGTGAACACCTCTACTATGAGGTCTACTGCTGTTAAAACCAATGCTGCTACTCCTGCTGGAACGTCATCCGCTCTGAGGATGACATCACCAACTCAGCGTCTTCAACGCTGGGTTTCTAATGCACTGGTTAAGGAGTACCGTCGCAACGGTACTATCCCAACTCTGGAGGCCGCTCGTCAAGCCCTCCAAGTTAACAATTCTACCTGGTCGTTCGGACAACGGCGGCCAGCAATCAAGAAGCAGGCGGTGCTGACTACCGTCTCCAACCGTTTCGGGTCGTTATCCCCGGAACGCAATTTCCATTCACTCCCTTACTCTGAGGAAGTGAATGAGCAGGTCCCGCAGGACCTTAATTCAAAAAGACAGGAGTCCTTCTCAAGGGCTCCCATCAACAATCACCGCCAGACTCGTGCGGTAGTGCGCCCTCAACATGATGAGGGTACCAACTCCAGGCATTCAGCTCAGGTTCCTCAAACCCGAGCAGGCAAGATGAACCGCCAGAGATGGAATCCGGTTAACAATGGGCAGGTTGTCATCCCTGCCATCTCCGGAGAAGTCCACCAACCTAACTTGGTGGAAAACAACGAGCAGGCACACACACCTACCCGTTTTAATTCCGCTGTCCAGCAGACTCTCTGGCAGCATCAAGCCTATCCCACCAGGCAATTCCGGCGGAGTACCATAGGCAGGAACATACACCTGCTTATACATCACCAGTTAGTCAGCAGGCTCGTCTGACTACATATGATGGATCTCGTCAACTGCATTTGGCGAAGTGTAATCAGCAGGCACATACACCTGCTAATACTAATCAGGCCTACCAACAGTCTCGCTTGGTAGCGCCCGGAGAAGTCAGTCGGAAAGTCCCGACGACAAACAGGAGGCAGACTCAACTCTCTGCCTCCACACTTGAGTACTGTCAGGATTCACTGACAGGAAAAGGAGGACAGGAGCAGACACATACACCTACTCCAAGCCCGGAATGGACGTATATCCCCGTTCCGGCGGCTGAAGTCACCAAACATATTTTGTCAATGGTAAAAGAGCAGAAGCAAATTCCTGCTCATATTCTGGATGCTTGCCAGGATATCATAACAGCTTCAGCATCATATCAGGGACAGACACATAAATCTATCCCTAGCAATGGAGTGACACATCAACGATTCACTCCGGAACAGACACACACATCTGTTCCAGTCTAAGAGGGTTATGGGGCATACTCCCCCATATCATACGAACAACCAAGTTAGGCACATACACCTGATTTGAGTGGAGATCGTCAGCCTAACTTGACCATCTTTCCTGATCAGGCACATACACCTGCTCAAAGCAATCACTTTCGTCATCAAGTGGTTTCTAAAGCGAGTAAGAAGGCATCTAAGAAAAAGATCCGCCCAGCACAGTCAGGAGATCAAAGGCCAATCTGCAACAAGGCCTTGCTCGATGCTGGAGTTCTTGAAGCCCTCAGACATTTATCAGTCAGAATTCAAGATTATACTCCCTCAGTTCCCAATAACGGGAACATTAATTCTGAAGGTCTTCAACAGAAACTTCCTCATGAAGACTTGCTTCATGAAAATTCGGTCAATCTTGAAGTTTCTTCTTCAGATGAGAGCCACAGGAACCCTCTGTGTGGTCAGAAGACCAAGGAGCAAGAGATTTCATCTTTTGCTGAAACCCATCATGACGGTCCTCCTCATGGTGATGAAATTCGCTGCGAAAGTCCTCTCCACAGTAGTGGTTCACGTTGTCTCGAAAATTCTTCAGAAGGCAATGTAGTGACGAGAAAGCCCTCCAATCTCGAGGCACTTGAAAACGTAAAACCAGTCATGTCTGTTGCTTTACTATCGACATGTGAAACTCTTTCTTCATCAGAAGATAGCCTAGGGTTCAGGTTATTCTCCAAACCATCCCTGGGTCATTCATCTTCCAGCATGAATAGTGATTTCTCTACCAATCTTGTTGAATCCGATGAAGCAACAAGGAAACACCAACTCTGGTCCAAACATGTAGAAGAATCTTCATTTAATGATAAAGAGGAAATGCTGAACATGAGGAAAAAACTGGAAAAAGGTGAAGTACCAGTCATGTTTTGGCCTTTGGCTGACTCCCAGTACGACATTCCAAATATGTTGACGGATGATGGAATCCATGATATTTGTCTCAATATATGGAAAACTCTTTGTCAATTAAAGAAGAAGGTATTATCTTATGATGAATATGAAAATCATCTTAAGATAATAGATGGGTTACAACGCCAGATTGATTTGGCATCTCTATCAGTCTCTCGGTATCCGAAGGCTGAAAAGCAACAGAGAACCCTTCAACGTTCATTCCTTGGCGCACTAAGAAAATTATGTTAGTTAATTCCAATGCTCCATCTGATGTTCATATCATAGGATGGGGTGTTCGCAGAGCACTACATTTCACAGTGCTTTCCAGTCAGCAAAGCCCGCCGAAAATGGTCTCATGCAATGTTATTGCCCATGGCCAGCCACAGTCAATGGGCTTTGTTCATAATCAAAAGCTTGCTCAAAAACAAGCTTCAACTAGTTCCTCTCAAAATCAAGTATATAGAGAACAGGTTGTTGAATTTCTCCTACATCAAGCAGGTGAGAATATTGCACAAGCCTCTCGTCTGGAGCAAACACGTCATCAAATGATAGAAGTTTCGGAAATCATCCAACGGTCTGTTGAACCAGGTGATAAAAGTGGATACAGGTTAATGCATCCAGCTAATTTCCGAACTAAGATTCGCAAGATCAAGAGAGATTTTAAGAAGATCTCAGACATAGCATGTCAAGAGACACCCCAGCTTGCCAGACTGGGGACTTCTCTAACCCAACCCTCAGAGTCAACGAATGGGATTCGAGGAGTTGAGCGGAAGCAGCAGGAACATCCCCAGTCCACCGGACTGGGGACTTTTTCAAATCCTCAATCCCTCCCGCAGAGAAAGTCAATATTCTCTCGATTAGGGAATAAGCCTCAAGAGGAACGAAGATCCAAGCTGTCAGGAGATTCTCTCCAAGTGACGGTTCTCCAAGAAATTCCCGAGGGATCAAGTCAACGGAATGCCATGTCTCATCATGGACATGGAAGGAGACAATATCACAAAAATGCTGATATAAAGGATTCCATGCAATATGCATCCATTAATGTCATCAATGCCGTTTCTGCTGATTCACCAGATGAGGCTCAATCAGAGGGATCAGACGAAGAGGTTCCTGCTCAAGAAGTCGCGCACACAGACTTAAATGAAGAAGGTGTGCGCACACGTAATCAAAGGCTTACCCAAAATCTGGGTATTCCTTCAAGTAACCCACTTCCCCCTCTCCGAAAAGGATTCAATAATGGGAAAGGAAAGAATCAGGTTACTTCTCACCCTTCCTCTGAAGGAGGTCAATCGCTCTCATTAGAGCAAAGGTTTGCACAACAGGAGGAAGAAATGAAAGAATTAAGAAGGTTGAATGCAGAACTACTTCAGAGTAGTCTTCTTCTTAAGAATGCTGAAGTCCGACAGCCGAAGGAATTTGTTATAACTACTGAGATGGATCAAGAATATCCTCCTTTATCAGTACACCCACAGAGGTCTAATCCTATGGGTCAAACGCAACAACGGTTGGCAGCACTACCATCAGTTGCAGCACCAACCACCACGTCTGTCCAAGCTCCATTCATTGCACCTACCCAGAACCAAGTTCAACCTGACATTTCTCAAAAGTTAATAACTACTATTTAGTCATTAACAGCTCGGTTAGAAACTATGTAAGGGAAACGTGCACAAGTTCAACCTGAAAAGAAAGTTTACCCTGAATGGGTAGATTCAATTTCTCCTCCATCCAGTTTTGGAAACCCTGTTTTCCCTACTTTCAATGGATCAGGCGACCCTGAACAACATTTGACGCATTACGTGTCTTGTTGTGATCCTATGATGGGAACTCCAGAGCAGCAAGAAGCAGTGAAACTCAGATGCTTCGTGCGAACCTTGCAAGGACCAGCTTTTGTCTGGTATACAAGCTTGCAATCCCGATTAGTCATCGGATGGGAGGATCTTCGTCAAAAATTCCTTCTTCAGTTTAGCTCAACTTTGCCAAAAACGACAGTTTTCGATCTTACAAACTGCAAGCAAAGGGAGAATGAAAGAGTCTCTGATTTCATTGCTCGTTGGAAGGGATTAACGTATTCCTTGAGTTTAGCACTCCCTCAGGAGGAATTGTTGCCAATCTGTGTGGCAAATTTGCGTGACGAATTACGCACGCCATTGATCCCTGTGAAATACACAGGAGGGTTTCGAGACCTTACTTCAATCGCTCAACAGATTGAAGATTCCCTTATACAGGCTAAGGTTAAATCTCGTGTAATTCCATCAGCTCCAGGAAGAAGAATGGGTAAAGCAGAAACTGCTATAGTTATGCTTAAACAGGCACCTGTACCTATTTCTACTTCAAAACCTTCATCTTCTCGAAGGGCTCCACCTCCTGAATGCCAACAACAAAGGCTGTTTCGTCCAAATGATCAAAAAGATCAACGACGAAAACAATTTGAGGATATGAAGATTAAAACATACTCTTTTCGAAGTGAGCAAGTTCCTGGTTACTTCATTTCAGCTCTGGAAAATAATTTGGTTCAATTACCAGTGCTGAAGAGGCCAAACAAGGAAGGAGATGAAGACCGTCCCAATTATTGTCCCTTTCATCAAATGTTGGGGCATCCCATCCAGGAGTGTTTTGTCTTTAAAGACCTCCTGCAAAAGATGGTCGACTTGGGACAAGTCAAATTGAAGGGTTCTTCATCTCATGTAGCGTGTATTACCGCTACAGATCCAGAGGAAGGAGGTGAGTGGCAGGAAGTCAAAAGCAAAACTGCGAAAAAATATGATGATTGGATGGTCAGAAAGACAATCAATCGGACCCATTCCATTTTGCGAACACAATTGAAGAAGCCAATTGTGTCTCCTACAAAAGATGCAGTAATGCCTCCATCAAAAGACAAATCCTCAAAAGGGCAGCGCAATTCAAAGAAGAAAGAGGAATCAGGAGAAGATGAGTATGTATCAAAGCCTAAATTGTCTTTGACTCTGGCAGATTTCATGCCATCTACTTCAAAGCCACGGGCACCGTCCCACCAAACGGCGCAGCCTAAACAGGTTAACCAGGCAGAGTCTTTGTCAGACGAAGAGTTAATCTTTGGTTCTGTTAATATGATTCAATTAACAGATTCATATACCAGTCTTGATGAGCCTGAATTCCCTATATCAAATAAGGGAACCCGAGGAAGTTCTAGAGGTTCAGGATATAGGGGAAGACGTGGATCTTTCCGAAGACACTACTCTAATTCTACCCCTGCTAGCACTGTATATGCAGCAGAAACTCGTGGTAGAGCCCTTCAACGAGATCAAAAAGAACAAGCAAGTTCTTCTGTCAATGGCCAACTCAGCTTTGGCACAGTTATTTTGGAAGACCGATTAAAAGTTCCATCTTCTTTATCTCAGCAATTAAATGGATATAATCAGTCTAATCTTCCAAAACCAAAGATGTTGCCAACTTCAATACAAGATGCATCAGCTTCCAAAGCATCTGCTTCCAAGGTACCTGCTAAACCGCATATTCCTATTGGGAAACGCAGACCTCTAGATCAAAAGTATGATATATTGAAACACTTGGCCCAAGTACCATCCAAGTTATCAATTTTGGATGCTTTGAATCTGTCAAGAGATCTTCGGGAAGCACTCATCGAAGCTTTGTCAAGTCCTCAGGAGTTTGAAGCTGAAATTGCTGCAGCTGAAATCTATCACATAGAGAATAATCCTGCAGAATGCCATGCAGTGATATCTTTTACTGATAAAGATGAAGATGATGTTGTGCATGGGCACATAAAACCTTTGTACTTATCTGGCAAAGTCAATGGTATAGATGTTCGAAGAGCTTTCATTGATAATGGTTCAGGAGTCAACCTCATGCCCATTCGCACACTTCGTCGATTGGGCCTCACGGAATCTGATTTATCTCCTTCTACCATGATGTTGCAAGGATATGATAAAAATGAACAAGAACCACTGGGAGAAGTTACGCTCAGAACTTAGTTTGGAGATCTTGTTTCCAATTCAGATTTCATGATTGTTGATCAAGACTCAGCTTTCAATATCTTGCTTGGAAGACCCTGGCTACATCAGCATGCAGCTATTCCGTCATCATACCATCAATGTCTCAAATACTGTTTCGATGGTCAAGTTGGAACATTGTATGGTGATAAGGCCCTGTTCAAGACATGTGAGTCTCAATACATTGAGGTGGAATTTTATCACATGAAGGGAAGAGAAAAATCTACAATGAAGGAAATTACCAAAGTTAATGCTCCATATGGTTTGGAAAAAATTCCAATAAATCCATTTTCACATGTGAGTACAGATTATGTGTTACCTATCAGTCAAATTGACAAAATAGGCCCAAATCAAAATACTCTTATGGAAAGATCCATAATGTCAATTACGGCAATCGAGCCAGACAACATGGAAGAAATTGGTAACTTACCAAGCAGTGATGAAAGCATAAGTGGTGACGTTTTCATTTCGTCTGCTGAAATCCAACAAGTCTATACTTCGCTAATCAGGCCAGAAGAAGTTATAGCAACACCAGAGGTGAATATTGATGTCGATTCTCAATCCATCATCTCCTCTTTATTTCCCAAAGAAGACCCTTTATCATCAATAGGGTCGGAAATGGAAGCTTCTTCTTCAAAATGTGAAAATTTTGACATCTCTTATGATCATGAGAATTTCGTTTTTTCATCTACTTTGCAAGTAGAAACGGAAGAAATAACACATGATGAAGAGGAAGAGGAAGATCTTAGAGATGCTCCTCCAGCATTTGAGGAGGGTATCTCTACCACTGTGGATGAACTCAGAGAAGTAAATCTGGGTACAGAGAAAGATCCACGCCCCACTTTAATTAGTGCGGCCATGACCCTTGAAGAACAAGAGATGTATATTTCCTTTCTAAAGCAAAATAAAGATATTTTTTCTTGGAATTATACAGAAATGCCTGGCCTTGATCCTGATGTTGCCACCCATCATTTGGGTTTGCCAAAAGAACATCGAGGATTCAAGCAAGCCGCGAGAAGAACACACCCAACCTATGCTTCAAAAATCGAGGCTGAAGTGGATAAGCTTATCAAAGCTAACTTCGTTAGAGAAGTTCAATATCCCAAGTGGTTGGCTAATATTGTCCCTGTAAAGAATAAGAACGGACAAATTAGGGTTTGCATCGATTTCAGAGATCTTAATCGGTATTGTCCTAAAGATGGTTTCCCAGTTCCGATTACAGAACTCTTAATTGATGCGACGGCTGGCTATGAAGTAATTTCTTTCATGGATGGATATTCTGGATATAATCAGATCTGAATGGCCCCAGAAGATGAGGAATATACAGCCTTCAGAGCTCCTCAAGGTGTGTTTTGTTACTGTGTGATGCCATTTGGTTTAAAGAATGCAGGTGCAACATATCAACACGCCATGCATCGTATCTTCAAACCTTTTCTAGGGAAGTTTGTTGAATGCTATGTAGATGATTTGGTGGTTAAATCCAAACAACGTTTTGATCACTTGGCTGATTTGGAAGTCGTATTCCACAAGCTTCGACAACATAATTTGAAAATGAACCCCTTAAAATGTGCTTTTGGGGTAACCTCAGGAAAATTCCTCGGCTTTGTTGTACGCCATCGTGGTATTGAAGTCGATCTTGAGAAGACCAAATCAATCCTTGGTATGTCACCTCCTCAGAATTTGAAAGAATTAAGAGGACTTCAAGGACACTTAGCCTATATTCGGCGTTTCATCGCCAATTTGGCAGGCAAAAGTTTACCCTTTACCAAATTATTGAAGAAAGGAGTCACTTACCAGTGGACTGAAGAATGTCAAGAAGCATTTGATGATCTCAAGAAATACCTCTTGAGTCCACCAGTACTTATGCCACCTGTTGAGGGTAGACCTCTTATCCTCTACGTGACAGCTTTAGAGCGATCATTGGGTGCCTTTATCGCTCAAAAGAATGATGCTGGGAATGAAAATAGTCTCTACTATCTCAGTAGAACTATGCTTGAAGCAGAAACCCGGTATTCAAGTATTGAAAAGTGCTGCCTAGCATTAATCTTTGCAGTTCAGAAACTGAGACACTACCTGCAACATCATGAGGTCCAATTGGTATCTCGTAATAATCCGCTCAAATTTATCCTTAGTCGTCCAATGCTTACAGGACGTCTGGCAAGATGGGCGGTTATTCTACAGTAGTTCGACATCCAGTATGTGTCTCAAAAGGCAATTAAGGGCCAAGCTCTGGCTGATTTCCTGGCTGAACATCCTTCAGTGGAAGACACGTATTCAGATATCGAACTCCCTGATGAGGAAGTTTTCTCTATTCAAGAGAGTCCTCAAACATGGGAAATGTATTTTGATGGTGCTTCTAGAAGTCCAACAGGGAAGAAAATGGAAAATCCTAAATTCAAAAAAGTTGGTTTAGGAATTGTGCTCATTTCTCCAGATAAGGCAGTGTTACCTTATTCCTTTTTGTTGTGGGAAGGTGGTACCAATAATGAAGCTGAATACCAAGCTCTCATTACAGGCTTGGAGTTAGCGCGTCAAGCACAAGTGAATCACTTAAAGGTGAAAGGTGATTCAGACCTAGTAATCAAACAAGTCAATGGGGATTATGCCATCAGAAAAGAAGAATTAATCCCTTTGTATGATTACGTTAGAGAGTTAATGTCGGAATTCCCTTCAGAACTGACATTTTCTTATGTCCCAAGATCACAAAATGCTCAAGCTGATGCACTGGATAATATAGCCACAGCTTTAGCAGATCCAAATTCGGACGAGACAACCATCTGTATTGCCCACCGTCGTGCAATTTCACCTTATGTTCAAGTCAGAACAGAGGAAATTAATGAAATTAGTCCCATTCCTGAACCGTATGGTCATACTACAGGATGGATGTCACCTATCAAGGAATACCTTCAAAATGGAACACTTCCACCTGATAGAGCCGAGAAAGAACAAATTCGGCGACGTGTGGTCAATTTTACTCTTTATGATGGTCCAAACCACCTTGAGAAAATTCTCTACAAATGTGGTTTTGATGGAGTTCTCTTCAGATGTATTGATGGTGAAGAGACAATGGCTGTCATAAAAGAAGTGCATGCAGGAGTCTGTGGTGCCCACCAGTCTGGACATAGATTGTCTGATCAAATTCGAAGTCTTGGATACTTCTGGCCTTCAATGATACAAGATTGTGTTAATTTCACAAAGAAGTGTCATTCATGCCAAGTATATGCCAACTTCATTCATCAACCTCCAGAGTTGCTCCATACAGCTAAATACTCATGGCCATTTTCCACATGGGGAATGGATGTGGTGGGACCTTACCCTTCAGCTACGGCCAAGTAGTTTAAGTACATTCTTACTGCTACTGATTTCTTTTCCAAATGAGCAGAGGCAGTACCTCTCAAAGAAGTCAGTTCTAAATGCATTGTTAGCTTCATCAAGTCCAACATCATTACTAGATTTGGTGTCCCTCATACCATATTGACGGACAACTGCACCAATTTCTGTTCTTCTAAGGTAAAGAAATTGTATCAAGAATACAACATTAAGTCCAACCATTCATCTCGATATCATGCAGCGACTAATGGCCAGATAGAGGACTTCAACAAGACTCTTTCAAATATACTGCAAAAGATGGTGGATAAAGATAAGAGGTCATGGCCTGATAAACTCTTTCATGCTTTATGGGCTTATCGGACTACCACTCGCAATGCAACGCGGTCTACTCCATATTCATTGGTATATGGAACAGAAGCAGTCTTTCCAATTGAAGTTCAATTTCCCTCACTCAGAATAGCCATTTCTGATCAGTTATCAACAGATGAGAAATCCCAAGAGCGGTTGAATGGATTGGAACAGTTAGATGAGAAAAGATTGTGCACTTTGCACCACTTGGAAATCTATCAGAATCGGATAGCACGAGCTTTTAACAAAAAAGTTCATCTTCGTTCATTCATTCAGGGAGAATTGGTATTGGTTCTCAGAGCACCAATGATACCAGGAAAGAAGCCTCCCAAGCTTGAACCAAAATGGGAAGGACCTTATTCAATACATAAGGTCTACTCCAATGGAGCGTATTCTCTGATCTCAATGGATGGAGAACACATCACAACTCCAACTAATGCCAGATTTCTGAAGAAGTATTTTGTATAAACACAAAATATTGTTCCCAGATCCAAAACAATCACATTGGTTCATATTATGTCCGAGATGACATTAAACTATATTTTTTCCTGGCAACATGACATTAAACTGTGTGGCACTTTCATCGTCCAGCATGACGTTAAACTGTGTTAGTTCCCTTATCGTCCAACATGACGTTAAACTGTCACATTGGTTACTATTATGTCCGAGATGACATTAAACTATATATTGTCCAACATGACATTAAACTGTTATAATGTCCAGCAAGACGTTAAACTGTGATGTCCTATCTACATGACATTAAACTGTATAGAAGTTCCATATTTTGTCCGAGATGACATTAAACTATATTGTGTCCTAGCAACATGACATTAAACTGTGTGGCACTTCCAACGTCCAGCATGATGATAAACTGTAAAAAGTCCCCAGAACTGATATCCTCATATTAGTTCACCTTAGTCCTAGCTACATGACTTTAAACTGTACAGCACCAGTTCTTCCTTGCTATATGACGTTAAACTATACAGCAATGGTCCAGTATGACTTTAAACTGCAACTTCGTCCCACACGACATTAAACTGTGAAAAAGTTCCCTAAACCGTCCAGCATGACCTTAAACTGCATCATCCCTGGTCCATGTATATGACCATAAACTATTTTCAAATCCTTTATGTCCAGCAAGACGTTAAACTGTGACGTCCTAACTACATGACGCTAAACTGTATAAAAGTCCCTCACATTCGGAAAGACGTTAAACTATATAATCTCAAAAGTTCAGTATGACATTAAACTGCACCATTCACGGTCCATGCATATGACCTTAAACTATTCTCACTTTTGTCCGACATGACGTTAAAATGGTACACTCTTTTGTCCTTACTGCATGACATTAAACTGCACAGTCCCCCTTTCGTCCAATATGACGTTAAACTGTATTGTCCCCATCGTCCTAACTACATGACGCTAAACTGTACAGAAAGTCCTTGATATGTCCTACATGACATTAAACTGTTATTTTGTCCCTGCTACATGACACTAAACTGTGCAGCACCAATAGTCCTAACTGCAAGACTTTAAACTGCATAGTCCCTTTTTTATTTCCTACATGACATTAAACTGTGCATCATTAAGGTTGTTATTACCTCTTGTTTCTCACACCGAGTATGACTCACGTGATCTTAGAGCGAACATCAACCATAACACTCCCTTTGGGCCACTAACCATGTATAAGTCCCAACAACATTTTTTATTTAGATCATTGTCCACAAGAACAACTTGATCATTAATTCATTCTTTAATTGAACTACACGGACTTTGATCCTTTCCCTCCAGGCTGGGTATATAGGCAACCTCCCAGGGTTCAAGCCCAAAAACAATCTCTTCACATCGGTTCACCACCATCTCATATGATGTTGATTCGTGAAACCGCCCCTGGAATCAATATCTTTACATTGATTCACTTTCGTCCTTGTTATATGACGTTAAACTATACAACACTTTTGTCCGGTACGACAATAAACTACAATATTCTTTGATTTCCTCATTTGAGAAGGAACCATTATTGACATTGATTTTTTAAATCATGTTTCATTTTCAAAAGACTACGTGCATACATGGTAATGCCTAAACTTTTTATCTCAGGTTAAACCATCATTTCACTAAAGTCCCCTTTCACCCTTCACATGTACGAACCAAATTTGTACAAAGGGTATTTCTAGAACTACGTGGGCTTGATTCCCATCCTTATGGGATACGTAGGAACGTTCGAGTATCCCTCGAATCCAGCCCCAAGTATTTTGGGCCTAACCCCAAATTTCACTTTCAGTCCCTTGGATGAAAAGTCCTCATGAAAAAACACACTGTGTATTCATTATTATGGTCCAAATTCTATGACCCTAAACTAAGATCACTCATACTTTCGTCCTGCACGACATTAAACTGCATTTCAAGAACTACGTATGGCTTGATTATCATTCTTATGAGATACGTAGTGAAGTCCAAAATTTCAATTCAGGACCCAGCCACAACATGATTATGGTTTTCATTGACCTATGTATCTCTATATACATTGGACAATACCCATCTTTATGTGTTATAATCCTAACCTTAAATATTTTCAGATCTTCATAACCCTTTTCATGACTTCTAGTCACAAAAATGTCAAACTTCTGAGAATTCTTTTTCCTGACTATGCAGCACGTGCCCATAGGTGGCCTTGCATAAACAGTCCACATAACAGACTTGTTAGCCAAAAGATGCTATTCATTTGACCATGCAGCCAATGCCCATAGGTGGCCCTGCATATTTCAACCCCCTAACAGGTTTTGTTAAATAATAGTAACTTCATTCTTGGGAAGAATGCCTCTTTTGTCTTTATTTGTCTTACACGAAAATATGTAGGGATCCGCAAAAAAAATAGCCATCCTTAACATATTTGTCCCATATCCTTTTTCATGATCTGAAAGTATTCAAGTCTATGGTTTATTCTTCTTCCCTACGTTTGGGTCAGACCTTCGTAGGAGTGATATTCATCCAGTTCTTCGATATTCTTGTTTGGAAATATCTTCTCCATATTCAAGTACCTCTTTCCATACAACAAACTCTATGCTTTAGAAAATTTGAATCTCCATAAACTTTCACTGGCTTTTAGCACTAGGAAAGAAAATTTCTGGGAGTTCTTTTTCCTGACTATGCAGCACGTGCCCATAGGTGGCCTTGCATAAACAGTCCACATAACAGACTTGTCAGCCAAAAGATGCTATTTATTTGACCATGCAGCCAATGCCCATAGGTGGACCTACATATTTCAACCCCCTAACAGGTTTTGTTAAATAATAGTAACTTCATCCTTGGAAACTACTTCTTCTAATGCCTTTCAGCTCTTTTTCATATCATTCCTCAGATTCAAATATTCTTAAGCTGTAGTTTACATTTTTTCCCTCATACTTGAGTATGGTAATATGTTTTCAGATAAATTTTCAAGGAATTGAATCCATTTTTTAATCCATTTTGGTCAAAGCTATTTCAACCTTAAACATTAGCCCCTTTATGTCCGGTGTGCATGACTTTAAACTACCCACACAAAAGACAAAGGAACTCTGAATAAAAGTCAAGTTCCAACTCACTAAATATACATTTTCGTATGATTTAGGTAATATTGAGCAGTTAAAAGATTCAAAGTTTTTAGGATTATTTGTAATAATCCTAGTAAAAATCAAACTATGCTTACTAGGCCCATTGGCTTAAGTAAATTTGAAGCAGGTAATGGAAGAATGCAGGTACAAATGATTGAAGACGAAAGTGTTTTTCATTGGTACACAAGAGTTAGAAGGACATCCACAGACTGGAGTCTCTTCTTTTCTTTCAAGAATTACAAGAGTCTTTCAACATAACACTTCATTTGATTTACGGCATCCCGATCTTCATTAGCAACCACCTATAATTCATTCATTCAACTGGATACAATAAGAGATGCAGTGATACCAGCTCTTCTTGGAACAATTGTAAAAGGATGTTCTTGAGTGCGGTTTGAGAAAATTTTCTGCTGATCAAACAGTGACTCTGTTTCTGTCCAAGAGACTTGGAAGATGGATACATGGATTTGAGAATGGAGCATTGGAAGTAAAGAGCCATTTGGAGAGAGTACTCTTTTCAGATATTGCTCTAATATGATGTTTGTCTTCTCTCCACCAACCATTAGTAGAAAACATTTCAGCCCATGGGTTTGCCATTTTCATATCTGCAAGGGAATGACATGGAGGAAGAATTTGAAAGTTCACACCATTGTTGTTACTCTTAATACACAGCATAACCGAAATAGAGAAATAGCAGTGCAGCTGCATCTCAGGTGTATAATTGTCTGCATTTGGAACATTGACTCCTTGCAGATGACCATGAACACACAGAGACAAGTAGATGCTCTGTGGGAAATTAAGATGATATTTCTTCAAGTACTTATCCAAATCTGGGAAAGTGTTGTCGCAGATATCATAGTAATCATGGCCAATAATGTTCATCATGTCATCAATCCGCTTGCTAGCCAGTTCATCAGCCGTTCCAATTCCCTTAGGAGCCATTGAATCTGTACAAAAGTTGAGCAAATTTAACTCTTAAATGGGTTTATTTTTTTAAAATTTGTGAAAAAATTCGGAAAAAATGGCCAAGGCATTAAGTCGCGCAAGTCTAAACAAAGACGCGCAAGTATTTCGTGTGCCGCGCTAGTTTTTGACGCGGAAGTATAAACCGCGCAAGTAAGAATACCTTTACAGGAGCGCGACAGCGAGGGAACAATGGAAAAGAGACTTGTGCGGCTTAGGTGACCTGCACGGCGAGAGCTCGAGAAGGGATGAAGTCCGGAAATCCGGATACTTGTACGGAGGTGAGGCCGTGTATTTATAGGCCAGGAAGCCTACCTGCGCGCCACACCCAGAGCGCTTAAGGCCTGCGTGACACAGACTTACGCGCCGCCCTCTGCGCACTGAAAGACTTGCGCACCCTCCCTTTTCCTTTGGAGGGATTCGATTTCCTCAGAGTCAAATCCTCATTTCTCTCCGGATCCAACTCTGAGGGGGGACTTTTGTTGACGCTCCTTTCGTCATAGAATCTAAAGATCGGAAAAGGGAATATCTAAGCTCAAAGTGATTCAGCCTTTGAAGAAAACATCAAAAATCAACAAAGGAAGGAAGAAAGGATCAACAGCAACCTCGCCGCGCAAGTTATCTAACTGGCGCGCATGTGTACTTGCGCGGCTACCTTGGTCGCGCAGGTGACTTGCGCGGCTACCTTGGTCGCGCAGGTGACTTGCGCGACCTAATTGGTAACCGCCCGATAACCGCCCGGGGTCTTCTTTTGCCTATAAATAGACCCTGTGGGCCCCCCATTCGAGAGGATCTTTTTCTAGAAACTCGGATTGAAGCTCCCGACGCCCAAGTCTCTTCTCAAAGCTTCCGGAACACTTCTAAGGTAATTTCTTACCTAGAACGGAAGATATAAAGAGAAGAGGGAAGGCCTAAGTGTTGAAACTTATCAAACACTTGCGCGCCGACTTATTTCCTTCAATATAACTTGCGCGTCCCTTTTCTGGAAGAAACTCAAGAAAATTCTAAAGGGTTTAAAAAAGAGTCGCTCAAGTATTTCAATGCTGGTTGAAAATCGTGCAAGTACACTATGTGTCGCGCAGGTACACCTGCGCGACCAATACTTGTGCGCCCACGGAAGACTTGCGCGCCTTGCAAGACTTGCGCGCCCCTATCTTTTTGGGTGCCCATCTTGCCCATTTTTACCCCTCTTAAGCCATTTCACCTCTCCTTTTCAAGATTCAGTCTTCAAGACACTCTTCAAAGCCATTTATGGCATGATTTCTTGATTTGACTTTCTTATCTGAAAGGAATTCTGTGGAATCTCTCTCAAAGTCTAGTGATTTAAATATCCTTATGTCACTAAAATACGGAGAGTTCATTCATTCAACCTCATCCTTTAAGATGAGAGAATCCTAACCTGGGTCTCCTTTTCAGGAATAATCCCCAGTGATAAAACCTTTAATCTGGGCATCTTCCTCAGGAGTAAGCCCCAAATTCTTAAAGTTCTCAACCTCAAATCATGGGCATCCTCCTCAGGAATAAGCCCCAAACCTTAATCCCTAACCTGGGTCTCCTTTTCTAGGAATAAGACTCAGTCATAACCTTGGGCTTCCTTTTAAAGAATAAGCCCCAAGTCTCCTAACCTGAGTCTCCTTTTTCAGGAATAAGACTCAGTCATAACCTTGGGCTTCCTTTTAAAGAATAATCCCCAAGTCCCCTAACCTGGGTCTCCTTTTTAGGAATATGACTCAGTCATAACCTTGGGTCTCCTTTTCAGAAATAAGTCCCAAGTTCCCAAAAATTTCTCTTAACCAGTCATAATTTACCTTTGATTTGGGTTTCCTTTTCAGGAGTCAAACCCAATCATAAGTCCCCTCCTAACTTGGGCATCCTCCTCAGGAGTAAGCCCCAAGATTAGAGTATTCAAATCTCCATGAAGCAGATATAACTTTATGGACCCTGTTCATGGATTTTCTCCCTAAAAGTAAATCCTAAACCTTCATCTATCTGGGCAGTCATCCATACATAATCCCCAAACAAATTCTTATGATTGCATCTTTCATGGCCCAATTGTCTAAATTTTTACCAATACCTCTTGTTTCTCACACCGAGCATGACTCACGTGAGCTTAGAGTGTAAAAGTAATTATGAAATTCATCTTTGAGCCATCAATCATAAACATCATACTCCATAACTCAAACTACGTGGGTTCTGATTCCTTTTCCAATACAAAGGATACGTAGGTAGCCCATTTATGGGTTCGATCCCAACTTTGAAATAATCCCTGTCCTTCTGAATGACGATAAACTTCAAGTGCCCCACTGAGTGTCTTTAAAACCAGCCTGGTCATCATAATGACCAAGAGACTTTTATATAAATGTTTTGAAGGATACCATTGACCAAGAATCTCTAAACAGATATAGATGATTCTCTATTGATGAAGAACCTCGAATACATATAAAATATTCTCTAAATTTCTTGCATATTTAATCATTGATTGTTAAAACTAAAGGAAAGCTCATTTTATACTTGGTAATATAATAAGGATTCACGAACATAACTTAAATCTATAAAGAGAGTCCCGGAGTAGACAATAATTCCCCTAAAAAAGGTGTGATGAGTCCGACCTCCCATCCTCTCGACCAATGCAAATTCCTAAGCCTCATTAGTCCACAAGTTAATGAGCGCCTGCCTTTGGAAAGTAGGTCCAAACGGATGTGGAATCATTGGATGTTTCCGGTTCTACGAATGAACCCGTTAGAAACCGATCGGAACGTTTGAATCTCCCGTCGAGGAGGTCATCCCCGGATTCCGTGCGAAACAGACATTTATGGGCTACAACAAACAACCAAGAACATGGTATTGATCCTTCACCCGCTGGAACACTAAGCGTTTCACAACAAACTCTTCTATTTCCCATTTCATCCCATGCCACAAAAGTTTCATAATCAAGCCACAATACATCTTGGAAACTCTTGGGTGTACCACTAATGGTGAGATTTGAAACTCAAGGAGTACTCCCTCAAATAATAAAACTGAAACAAATAGCCTTCCACATAACAACATCTAATTTTGACCATCCTCCAAGCACCCCTTCAGAGCATAACCACAATCAACATGATCACACATCACCTCTTCCTTTGAGCCTCCCTAATGAGACTCCTCTACCTATTGCATCAGAGAATAATTCAATGCCAACTAAAGAAAACATCCACCACCACTATCCACCATTTCATCCAATTTAAAGGCTTTCAACTCCTCCATTGGATTCCAGGTATTCATATATTCTTGAACAACCTCCTTCTGTGAATTCCTTCACAAATAATCGACCAAAAAATTCCCCTTTCCTAAGGTGTAAGATATATAAAAGTCATAGACTTGATGAAACTCCATCCAACTATACTGTATCAAGTTTATATCTCACTGGAAAAATATATATCTCAAACTATTGTGATCTGTAAAGACCACAAAGTGATCCCCAATGAGGTAATGCTACCCCAAATTCAGTGCAAACACAACTGCTTCTAGCTCCCAACTGTGGGTGGCATAGTTACGTTCGTTGGTATGTAACTTACTAGATACATATGAGATCACTACCCATTGATACATCAAGATGCATCCCAATCCCAGATGATAATAATCAAAAAACACCCAGAACATCACCCCTTCCTCTAGAAACTAAAGAACCAACTAACTTCCCTTTCAGATAGCTGAATTCTTCCTGGAACTGCTCTCTCCACAAAAAATCCTTGGCTTTCATGGTCAGAGATGTCAATAGAGATACAACTTGATATAAATCGGGTAAAAACATCAGATAATAGCCTAAAAAACCAAGAAAAATATGAACGGCTACCACATTATTAGTATCCTCCCAAGAAACAAATGCTTCATCCTATTACGGGTCTACTTATACACCCTAAGGTGACACAACACGTCCGATGAAATGAACCTCTCATGTCTAGAACATACACTTAGAAAAATTTTCATTGAGATGGTTGTATCGAAGGACTTACAAGATAGTCATGAGATTCTTGGTATGCTCCTCCTCTAACTTCAAGTAGATCAAGATGTCATCAATGAATACAATGATGAACTAGTCTAGGAACTCATGAAGGAAATATTTTATAATCCTCATGAAAATGGTTGGTGTGTTTGTAACACCTAATGGCATGACTATGAACTCGAAGTTCCCATATATACATATTAAAGTAGTCCTTATGATATCTTCCTCCTTCACCCTCAAATGGTGATATCTAGGACACATATTGATCTTAGAAAACCAACTTCCCCATCTTAGTTGGTCCAAAATATCTTGTATCCTCGGAAGAGAGAAACATTTCTTGATCATCTCCTGATTCATCCTCTGATAGTCTATGCACAACCTCATACTACCATAATACTTCTTTATGAACACCATTGTAGCACCCAATGATGACGCACTGGTTTGGATGAATCCCTTCTTCATCAGGTCATCAATATGAATCATTAAATACCATAACTTGGAAGGTTCCATCTGATAAGGAGCCATCCAAATCAAACATGAACCAAAATATAAGTCTATCCCAAACTCAAAGTTACATAGAAGGGGTAGAGTCACAAAATCCTTAGAAAAAACATCTAGGACCCCCCCCCCCAAACTCAAGGAACCTATTTCGTCCCAACATCGGTTGATTCCATTGATATCTTAGCCAACAAGTAAAGAAGAGGCTCCACACATTGACTGTCCACCTGACCACTCCGCTCACCCACAAAATCCACACGCTGACTATCCACATCTGAAAACACAAATATTATCTTGAATAAGTTGATAATATAATGAATGGAATAAAAACTTTCAATGATAATAATGACATTGTATTATTGAATTTGTAGAAATAAGAGACCCCTGCGAGACTGATGCATTCCCAATATCAATCTATATCCATGACACACATCAAACAAGTTGGTCTAACCTCTAACTAGCATATTCAAAACTAGGGGCACAAGAATCCTCTCTACATTTATTCTAAAATAATGGGTTAGACTGGCTGAAAAAAAAGGATTTTGAATCTCTTGAATAAAACAAATCACAAGAAAGGATACTAAACAAGATGATCATACCTTTGACAATCATTGGTCATGGCTGAACTGCTACCTCCACTACATGAAACTGACCATGAATAGGTAGAGGACATTGAGGAACACCTTGAGGTCAGCCTCCACCTACTTTGTCTCCCCTCGGTGGAGAGTGAGCATGCTCTCCCTGCTATTGAAATAGCCTAGCCAAAAGCTGTTTCTAAGGCTTGAATTGAACCTACCCACCTTTACCATACAAAACGTGAATAGCCACTGGACACTGGTTCTGGAAATGGACAAGAACCCCCAAAAAGAACCACATTTTCCCCAAACTAATGGGGAATTCACAAGGACTTGAAGGTCTAAGTGTAAATTGATGTGGTCGATTCTCCACCGATCAAAACCTCAAAGGCCCTGGAAAATGAGACCTGCTACTGGTAACCCTACCTATCAAATAAACATGTTGGTTCCCCTATCATGATAGAAATACTCATGAGTTTATATGCTCAATCACTTCCATATTCTTCTAGACTGCCATTTATATTGGCAACGTAAATGGTGGTAACCGCGTACTATATTGAAGGATGAAGTGCCTCCTAGAGATGTCAAGCATGAAACTCTTCATCTAGAAAGAGATCCAGAAAAAAACAAAAGATATACTTGAACTTAATCCCCAAATATCATACCAATAAACTCCCAGGATAGAGATAGAGTAACTCTTACCTTTTATTAGCCTTCATGGCCAATGAAAGGAATTATGCTCCAAACTCCTTCTAAAAATTAACCCACCAAAAATAAACCTCCTACCTCGACCCTAGGTAAAAAATCCACCACTGACGCATAGATCGTTGCAATTGGATCACTAACAAAGGAAACCAGCACTCTGTTAGAGCCTGGATCAAACTGGAGGCGAGATCAATCTCCTTGAGCCAACTCTCTGTCTCCATGTTTGAAACACTTCCCACATACTTTCCCAAGGTCTGCTGCTGGATGACATGTAACATTCTCTGCAACTTTTCATCATCATCTACTGGATCAACTAATAACTGATCAACCATATAGGCCTATTGATCCTCAACTACCTAATCCACACACAAACGATGATCAGGTGACATATCTAAAAAAGGTATACAAGGAATTCTTAACCCCTAGTAGTATAGAATTTTATTTAAGATTCATTTTAACTCATTTATCTAATTTTGTTATCCATTTCAAATTCCTCAAAACAACCAAATTAATAAAATAACACTAGTCATTATGATTCATATATCTTTCCTAGGATCTCTACCCTACAAAAAATTTAACCTCACTTGGTCATTTTGTAGACATAGATTCCTTGGATTGTTTCATGGAGGGCCCTAAAATCCCATGTCATAGCTAGTATTCCCTTTCCTATATCATGAATCGAGGTCACCTGCCACCATTTTCCCACCAACCCATGAGATCCTCATTGTTCCTTCCTCCAAACTCCATCCTATCTCTAAACCATCACTTCTGATACCATTATTTCATGACCCCATCCCTCCAAAGATGCCCCTCTTAAGCTGGAAATGGAAAAAGAGAGATAATGACCTATGATTCCTACCTCTAGAACGCCCTAGGGTGGAAACTAGCACTAAGGGTATACAATCTCTCAAAAAATGAGTAATTTACCTCTCTAAATAAATAAGACCGAGAGATAAGATGTTCCACCCCAAAATAACTCCAGGATATATATATATATATATTAATATATATAAAATAAATTCTAAATCCATACCACATGAATATTTAAAATAAAACATTTAAAAAAGAAATAAAAACACCAAAGTAAGTACCTAAATTAAAACTATGCAGTGAGGCAACAAATTTCCCAAATATCAGAGCTATTAAGGTCCAATACAGTCCATGTAATCCTCCTAGAAACCTGAAATTAGTTTATATACATTGGGTGAGCATACAAGTATTCTCAGCTGAAAACACCAAGGTCCCTTGTGAATAAGTGAGATAAGCACACTAATTATCCCATGAGAAAATAGTAGATCCAACAACACCTAACAAGGTATACTAACCATCCCCACCTCACCAAGGAACACTCACCAAGGAACACTCACCAAGGAACACTCACCATGTAACAAAAGTCATGTAAAGTAATATAGTAAGCACATCAATGATTGGGTACACCACAACACCTCCCACTGGTTTAGATGCTCTTTCATAACAACAAACATCCTCGCACTCCCACCTCTTCCCAACACACCACATCACAACCTACCTGCACATACCTGGGCCTCATTTTTAGTCACTTCCAGTGGGAAATTAAATCTCATCAAATCCCACCTGCACACAATTGGTCCTCACAGTTAGTCCCATCACCTGGGAAAACAAATCACATCACATCCCACCCACACACACCAGGTCCTCACAACCACATCCCACCCGCAGAAACCTGGGCCACATACCACATCACACCCTGAAAACCTAGTAAAGTATAACACATCTCATCCTAAAGAAACATAGTGAAACACAAGTCATCTCATCTTGAAGACACCTGAGAAATAAAAACTCACCAACACACAAATGGGCCTCACAAACCACAACCTACCAGCAGATTCTTGGGCTATCACCACCTGGAAGAAGGATTAGGGAAGTGTGGGTGGCCATTCATCCATCCTCCCACCAGGATGTTTGGTAAAGACACCCTCTCTATGATGATGGGGTTGTTTGGAACGTAGTGATCAACTAGGGTGGGGTTTGTATATAAATCATAAGGAAAATAAATGTATATATAGATATAATACTAAACACTCCCTCCAAACCTATGGGTTCTCAAAAAAAAACCAACTCACAAAACCGGCTTTGCTGCTAACTCAAAATGAATAACCACACAACAAGGAAAAAACTCAATTTATACCCCCATCTAATTCATTTAACCAATTCTCAATATTTATGAAAAAATTCATTGATTATTTTCATCACTACCCTAGAAACTACTAGACACAAAACACAAAATCCATACAGAAAAAGTCACACAGAGGAAGAATAACCATGGTAAATGGACCCACTTCACATTTCTCTCCAATTAAAACCCATTCATGACATAACATATTGATCTCGAGATACGGGGAATATTTATAAAGGTTAATGATTTGGAAAATCCCCCATGATAACTACTTCCATCATCATTATTGAAATTCATTTTTTCCAATCCATCCTCCCACTAAAGAAAACCTCCAACTTACAACTGCACCCAACAACACATAATCTCATAACCAGATCACAACACTACTATAAAACATTTCTCCATCCATTTCAAAATCTATCAATATCTCAACATGATATCCCATTACACAACCTAAACCAACCCACATCAAACAACCATGCAGATGACCGTACAACCACACAAACAAAACAAAATATATTCAGATCAAATAAGGATTATTTCTATAATTACACTTGTTAACTTTTGGGTTTATCATAGAATTAGTTTGATCCTGACAAGTCCATTTATTAGCTGAGTTTATATGGTTAATCTATTTCATAACAATTGTTCTATAGGAAAAAAACATCATGCATTCCGGAATCTATTCGGTGCATAAACAAAGAACCCCAATGGCCATGATTTTCAGTAGGCATATATCAAATACAATTCACAACATTGATCAAAATATCAATAAAATAGTACGATCTTACATCACTTTCCTCATGCCTAAAATATTGATCTTATTCGGTTTAATTAAATTGTTTAATCTTAATTCCACCTTGTTCTCATGAAAAATTGAGAAACCCACCCCCCATGATGCACAAATAAATGAGAGATGAAGAAAAACCTACTTGAAAGAAGAATCTATCAGCACTTTCTTAATACTCTAATGTAGGGGTGCACATGTAGATGGAAAAGCCTCTAGGGAAACCTAGATTAAATTTTTTTTGCACAATGAACATCTCCTTAGGGACGAAATGTCCTGGGGAAATTTGATATTAAGGGAAAGGAGAAGTAATGATATAAGAGAAGGCCCCCCATCTTAGAAGGATTAGATCCAAGACTCATAGAATATGAAATAATTTGGAATTTCCATTAAAGATAGATCTCAACAATTCCACATGGTTTGACTAATTAAAATACCCCAAACTCTTATCGATTTATAGATATGACTAATAGTCATTGAAACGGTTTCAAATCCACTTAAATATGGTATTAAATTCATTTTAATTTGAATAAAACATTAATGGGTCAAAACTGAAAAAATTGGAGAAATATTGAAAAAATAGAAAACTGTTGAGAATGAATCACTATTGGATGAGTCACTTGTGTGAGTAACCGGTGTGATATATCAGTGTGATTCACCATTGTGAGCTATCAGTGTGAGTCACTAGTGTGAGCTACCACTACGACCTACCGTTGTGACTCGTCGTTGCGACTCACCGTTGCGAATCACTATTGCGACTCATCACTGTGAATCAAAACTATGACTCACTATTGTGACTCATAGTTTCAACTCACCATTAGTAACCAACTGTTGGAAAATGGTAATTTTGGAAAACTGTTGTAATGTGTCATTGAGACCTCCCATAACACTTCAACCAGTATATTTTCAAAAAGTAATGGACCAGAGAGGTCTGTTCCATTTCATTAGTTGTATTTATTTCATAATATTATAGGCTTATTTTATTGGAAGTTTAATATACTTGATGTGAAAGGAATGTGAATGGTGTTTTTTGGTGAGTGATATCATCAGATGGATCACAAGAATATAGATCCCTTTTCTTTTTAGTTAGACAAGTTGGTGTTGATATTGCTGGATGTTCTAGATGTAGTGTTCATGAGAATTTTGGAGGACTTTCTAAATATATTCATTGAATAGGTTGTGGTGCTACTCCATCAATGTGATATCATGTCCAAGATAGAGTTTCAGTTTGGTGTATCTCATATTTAAATGGATCTTTATTGGTTGAAACCCTATGAGTTATTGGAGTTCTATATTTAGATTGATGATTAGTTGAAAACGAGGTTAATTTTCCCCAAACTACCTCATTGTGGTGATCCATTGTTATTTTTTATAAAGTTGAATGGTAGTGTGAGGTTGTACGAAGACTACCAAAGGTTGAACCTTGTGATAGTGAAGGACTGTTAACCTCTCCAAAGGAGGGATGATTTATTTGTATAGATAAAAGGAGCTAGTTGGATTTAAAATATTTATTTGTGGTATGGATATTATTAGATAAGGGTAAAAGAAGAAGATATCCCTACTACTACTTTTAGATGCCCTTATAATAAGTTTGAGTTTTCAATTATTTTTTTCAGTGTCAAAATTACCCCAACAATTTTGATGGATTTGATAAATTTAGTGTTCCTTTAGTTCTTGTATCAGTTTATGGAAATTTTTACCAATGGTATCCTCATGTATTAGAAGTCTGATGGGGATCATGTTGAATATATGATAACTATTTTTGAGGTTCTTCAATGATATCATCTCTAAGAGAATTTTTCTATGTGAATGTTTTGGACAAGGGAGGTTCATGTACATGGGCTTGTGGTATCCCAGTAGGGAGTAGGGATGGATCCATCAAAGATATATGTCGTTGTTTCTTTGGTGAATCCAAATAATGTAATGAATGTTCATAGCTTCCTTGGGGTTTCTTGTTATTATAATAGTTTTGTGCCTAATTTCTCTTAGATTTCATTTTCCTTTGACAGCCTTGAATATGAAGGATTTTGAATTCATATGGTCAGATCATTTCTAGGATGTGTTTTTTGTATCTAAAATAGAAGTTGATCAATGTGCCTATATTTGTTTTCCAAAGGAGGGAGTCATGTTCGAGGTCTTTTATAATAATTCTCATCTCATCAAAGTTTTTACTTGATGCAACACAGGATGGTAATAACTTATAAATCTTGGTAGTTACACCCTTGTGAACATAACTATGTCACCCATGATCTTGATCTTATAATTATGGTTTTCTCACTATATTTGTAGTGGAATTACCTTATTGATGAAAAAATTATGGTCTTTTTAAATCATAAAATTCAGTGGTATATATTCTATCACAAGGACCTGAATTTTCTTTAGTGGTGGTGTAGAGATTTCTTACATTACTGTGACATAAAAATCTTCTCTACATTGGGTAAAGGGAATGTGGTAGTTGATAAACTTAGAAGGAAATACTGTTGTGATTTATTTATGAGCCTAGTAATTCATGTAGAGTGATGGTGTAAATTATAGATTAATATATTTATTTGAATGAATATGTTGGTTTATATTACCTATATTAGATGAATGTATAATCATCTATGTTATATGAGGTTGAGGAGTCATAGTTCGGTTATCTCCAGGTGTAAGTGTAGCATGATTCTATCATTTTTAGTGATTATATTGAGGGGTGTTCTAAGGATGATCATCACCAGGTGTTGTTTTAAGGGAATATTATTTTTACATCAGTGGTGTGTGTGGTGGTTCTCTAGTAGTTTCATAGATCACCTTTGTATGTATATCATAGTGTCACCAAGATATACCATTCCATTAGAATTTAGTTTTGGTGTCTAGATATGAAGAGGTTGATATAAGTGTTTGGTTATTACTTATTTGTATTCTAGATGGTAAGGGTTTAAATCATGTTCTTGGGGGTTTTTGTAGTCATTAGAAATCCCTAAGTTTAAGTGGCATTTCATTTTGATGGATTTCACAATTAGTTTACATTATGATATGGTAGGATATGATTCTATCTGAGTGATTGTGGATCATTTAATAAAATTGAGTCATTTCATAGAGATTAAGGAGTAAATATCTATGGAGTTTTTGATGAAGCGGTATGTGTAAAGGGTTTATGAATTCATACTATTATTAGTATGATTATATATTATCTTGATCCTCATTTTATCAAACAAGTTTTATAGGGTATTTAGTGTGATTTTTTATCTTAGTTATAATTTAGCATTAAGTTCCACCCTCAGATGGGTGGATAAATCAAGAAGATAATCTCGATACTAATGGACATGATCATTGACATCAAACTGTAATGGCCACCTCCTACAATCCACATAACCCTTCTCATGATCTTAAAAGGATTTCATCCACTCAAAAGTAATCTGAAACATTTCTATATGTCCCATACCAAATCCAATCAATGGATCACCAACTACCCAACCGTATGGATAAGATCCATGAAGTCTTCCACGAGTCTCAACTTCATCATTACCTTCATGATGATTATCATTCCATTTGTTGGGATGAATTAAACATACATTCTAAGGACCTGACCCTAGTTATAAAGAGTTGGTGCATTATTACATAACATTTGATTATCACAAAAGATCATGTCTTGAAAGACCAATTAGTTTAGTATCCTTGGAAGTATTTGATACAGAGATAAGTTTTACATTACATTAATAAATCAAAAAAAAAAACAACATCATTGTCTCCTTTGAAACATTCATATCTCTTAACATATCCCTTAAAGTCAACCATAAAATACTTCTTCACATCCTGGAAAAAATAAAACCTAGAAAGGGTTGAGATAATATGCTCAATAAGTATAAAAATATAGAAAAAACTTTCATAAATAATCATAAACATTTAATAAAATGTATAAGAATAAAACAAAAGACTTTAAAATTAAACTTATGCATAATATGGAAAAAATAAATAAAAATAATACAATTTATTCCTTCACATGGATATTCTACTAGTCGAATAATCAAATTCAATATCAATAGCCAATTTCATAATTATGGAATGCATAATGTAGGACATCATGACCACATAGTCAAGGCCTCATTCCAAGACTACAAATAATATTTTGTCGAGGCCTTGTGCCAAGACACTAGTTTGCCTCTTGAGACCTACCGATGAATCGATGATCTATAGAAGGCTTCGCCAATAACTTACTACGTCCAATTCAATCCTCATATAAAAAGGTTGAAACATAACTTAAACATATGTATTAAAACTAGAATACGAATTGTTAATACCCAAACCATAAACTAGGAATTGTATAAAAATAACATATCCATGGTAAAACATATCACAAAACCTTAAATACAATATGGAAGATTTTTATCTTAATAAATCAACTTTAAATAGGTGTAAAATCCATCAATGGATGTTGACATAGATGAAATCAAAACTCTTTAAGAGAAATATATTTTTTATTTTGAAATCATTTAAAAGTCAGATAAATATAAAAGAAAACATTTATTTTGAAAATATTATTATAAGACTGTAAGGGAAGCCTCAAAGATTTTATAATGGTGGAAAATATACACATCATCCGTATAAGATAAAAAAACATTCTTTCCTTAATTTTGGAGAAATGGTCGTAAAAGACCTTGTTTGGAAAACGAAGGAAATATTACTTTTTTGTTTTTTTATAAAAAGTAAAAAAAGTGTATAAATGAATTTAAACCATAGTATAGGAAATAGTAAAAATGTTTTGAAATACATTTTTAAGAATCACATATGTTGTCGATGAAGAGGTACCATTAGATACTCATGTATAAACAACACTGGATAATGAAGAGATTGTATAATTAACCCTTACATTGTATATTTCCTTGATTTAGGGTATGTTAAACACCTAATAATAGTTAAATAATTGTTATTAAATTAAACAAGAAGCACATACATAAATATGGTGTAATTCCCTGACCCTATTTACCCAGAGTCAGTGCATTATTACATAACATTGACCTGATCACAAGGAAATCATGTCTCGAAAGACCGATCTGTTTAGTCTTATTGGAAACAAGATTCATACATAAGTTCAAATTTACAGCTTGAAGTGAAATAAAACACAAATATATTTCATTAAAAACATCCAAGCCTTCTAGATTATGCTTACAGGTCACTCATAACTAACTTTTTCATATCCTAGGAAAATTAAACTAAGAAAGGGGAGAGCTCAAATGCTCAGTAAGGGTAATTAATACAGTGGAAAATGACATAAATTTTAAGCATGGTGAATAATTGAAACCACTTTCCTTTACCAATAATAAACATGAATACTTTTATGGAAAGAATATGAGATATGTAAATAATGCTATAATAAAACATAATCATGGGTATTCTACTAGTTGAATGACCACATGAACAATCAATATTATTTCCATAATGGGGGAATGTATAATACCAGACATTCTGAAACATTTTGTCAAGGCCTTGGCCAAGACATCTAAAAATGAATAAGGCCTCAGCCAAAACCATATATCAAATTGGGTAAGGGCCTCAACCAATTCCATTTCTAGTTGTCTCATGAGACCTACCGATGCATCAAGGATCTATAGCGGGCTCCACCCGTCACTTACTAAGTCCAATACATTCCTCATATGAAAATGTTTAAACATATCATAAACATTCGTATTAAAACTAGCATACAAAATGTCAACACGTTTACCATAAACCATGAATGGTATAAAAATAGCACAGCCACAGTCAAACATATCACAAAACCTTCAATAAAATATGGAAGTTTTTTATCATAATAGATCAACTTCAAATAAACAAAAAATCCATCAAAAGATGTTGACATAGATGAAATCAAAACCCTTTTTAGAGAAATATCTCTTTCTATTTTGAAATAATTTAAGAGTGACATAATTATAAAGAAAACATTTATTTTGAAAATATTTGTATAAGATTGTAAGGCAAGCTTTTATGATGTTATAACGGTAGAAATTAGCCGCACCCGCCGTATAAGTTAAAAAAACATTCTTACCTTAAATTTGTCGTAAAGGTCAAAAATTACCTTATTTGGAAAACGACCGAAAGATTACTCTAAAAACACATAAGGGTATAAATGACTTTAACCCATTGTCTAGTAAATAGTAAAAATGTTTTGAAATGAATTTTTATGAAACATGGATGTGGATGATAAAGAGGTCCTAGTAGATAATTACGTATAAACAACCTCAGATAATGAAGAGATTATAGAATTAACCCTTACCTTGTAATTTTCCTTGATCGAGGGTAGGTTAAAATACTTTATAATGGTGAAATAATTGTTATTAATTTATACAAGAATCATATACATTAATATTATATCATATATGATCTTTTAACATTGCTTTTTTAATAATATCTTAGTATTATCGTCGTTTCGGGTGTTAACTTACTCATTTTATTTTATATGTTTTGTTACATAATCCATGTTTGTTATGGATAGGTTGTATATTATTCTTATATAGAATGATATCAAGTACCTAAAAATTATTTTTAATCATCAAATGCGAATTATACTTGAATGTATAAGATGGGGAATGAATCTCATCACGTTCGTGGAGACGGTAGTCCGTACGTACGCACAAGGGAAAAATCATTCTTTTGATGTTAAAATAATATATAATTGGATGGTATATCATATATACAGAATAATTATCATGCTATATTTATTATTTACATCAATTACACATCATTATCATACCCATACAAATAATAATGTTTTGAATAACAATTACACCCTGACGTGTAGAAGGTAAGCCGTACGTAAACACGTATGGTGACATGTCATTCAAAGGATGGATAGAATACTGAATATGGTTGTACCATATTTATAATAACATCACATAATATATAAGATAATAGATTTATTATTTTATAATGGAAATAACAAATAAATAAGAAGTGGAAGAAGAAAGGAACTTGAAAGAGGGTGGTGAAATCATTACCTTTTCTTCGGGTTCTTCCTTTCAATTTGAGAAAAAGGGATCCTTAGGTTAGATTTATGATAAAACTAAGACCTCTAGGTTGAATTCAGAGAATTTGGGAGGATATTTGGGCAGATTTTATCCTATCCAAATGGCTTTTATGGCGTGAATTAGTGAGAAGGGTGACTTCCCTTTTATAAGAGGGGTGAGGGGCACCTTAGGAAAAGTTAGAAATATTATTTTATAATAAATTAATATTCGGTTTATAATGGCTCCAAAGTGTATTATTTAAAGTTTAATGTGGGTATAGGTCGCAAAAAACTCAACCAATAGTTTTTAGACAGGTTTGGGTCACTTTATTAACCATATCTTTTAGTTTTAACTCTTAGTTAATTAGTTTGACATTTACCATATCTCTTTGTATTTTTATATTATATAGTTAATAACCATACTATATACTTTCATGCGACCCCAAAGTGGTACATTATTGATTAAAATATCATTATATAAGTCCTTTGGTAGAACCTTATATATTTAGGAATATAATATCAATTAATAATATAATATTTGTTTTAAAAACTCATTTATGTCAATTTTGACACTATTTAATAATTGATTTTTGTTAAAGTCTTAAAAACATTATTAATTAAAACAAAATTCATTTAAGAAATCCTAACATGTAATATTGACTAATAAAATTCGTTGATGTCATCAAAACATTCAAATTATATTTATTTTAACATTTATAATACCAGTTATTGGATTCTTTCATTGATAAGGAAAATACTACATCATTAGTGTCTCATAATTAAATTTAATTATTAAATTTCTAAAAGTTATAAATAAATTCCATTATGTAGGAAATATTTTTATATTTCTAATTAATATTTATAGTCTAAAATATAACATATATAACCCTATGTAAAATTTTTTTATCTAAAAGATATATGCTTTTGTCATTTTTGTATTTACATTAACTTAATTAATATAAAGTGTCCTTATCACTTAAAGGTGGCTCCATGGGGTCCCAAAATAGACCCAAATATTCCCATGGTCGGAAATGTATCCACTAATAGGGTTAGTACATGTTTAAGGGTAAATTAATATTATTATAATTTTTTTATACCCTTATTTATTGGATTTACCTTTTAACCATGGTAAATAAAATATTTACCGAAGTAATTATTCAAAATGTATAAAAATAAAATTTACCTATTTACACAATTTTGACCTCATTATTGTTAATATGGGATCCATTTTACTAAATTCAAAACACAGAAGTGGCTGAAATTAATTTAAAATTAATTCTCATTGTCAAAATAAAAAAGCGTGTTTTTAAGAAATAATAACTATCAAAAGATTGACATTTGCTTATGTCCAGTTTAAATGTGAAATTATGTCCAATGAACAACTTTGTATTAATGGTAAAAATATAATATAATTATACTTTGAAATCACTCAAATGTATAATTTTTCACTATTAATTATTTCGATTTAAAAAGTTGTTTTTAATTAAAATTTAGTAATTTTCACGATTCATCAAAATATGAAAGTTATCAGAAAAGTACCAAAAATTTAGCCTAAGATAATTTCGATATTACGAATCCAAAAAATGAAGACAATTTTGAAAGATAAAATGTATAAAATTTCAAAAAGTGGGTATTACTATTCATAACATCTTTTTTGATTGGTTGTGGTGTGTGTTAGGACTCGAAGTTGCGTACAACACATGCTACTGTATTATTCAAAGAGAAGTGTACCATGAAAGATTGGGGGTGTTACATTATCCCCTCCTTCAAATAATTTCATCCTTGAAATTTCTATAATATTACTGCATAAAAGGACTTGGGTGGTTATTCATCATATGTTCCTCGGGTTCCCACGTTTCCTCTTCCATCTTATGGTTTCTCCATAGAAATTTTACCAGAAGAGTCATCTGGTTTCTCACCACTTGTTCTCTGGTATCAAGAATCTTGATGGGATCTTCACAATAAGACAGATCGGATTCCATTTCTACTTCCTCATAAGTGAGTACATGCGTTGGGTGAGGCATGTATTTTCTCAACAGTGATACGTGGAACACATCGTGATCTTTGGAGAGACTTTGTGGCATTGCCAAACGATAAGCTACAACCTGAATTCATTCTAGAATTTTGAAAGGTAATATGTACCTCGGTCTCAATTTACCTTTCTTACCAAAATGTATAACTCCCTTCTATGGAGATACCTTAAAAAACATGATCTCTTACCTGAAATTCCAAATCGTTCCTTCGATTGTTAGCATAGCTCTTCTACCTACTTTGAGCTGCTTTGATGTGGTTTTGGATTACCTTCACCCTTTTCATAATTTCCTCCACCAGTTCTGGGCCTACAAGTTTTCTTTCACCAACATCATCCCAACAAGTTGGTGTGAGACATCTCTTTCCATATAACTTTTCATATGGTGCCATCTGAATACTTGAATGGAAGCTATTGTTATAGGAACATTCTACCAAAGGTAAATATTGATCCCACATACCCTGAATGTCAAGTGAACAGGATCTCAACATGTCTTCTATGGTTTTAATAGTTCATTCTGATTGTCCATCTGTTTGAGGGTGGTAGGCAGTGCTCAAACAAAGCTCAGTATCCAGGGCTTTCTGAAGACTTTTCCAGAATCTTGATGTAAAACGTGGATCATGATTAGAAAAAATCGGTAGGGGAACTCCATGAAGTATTACAACTTCATTAATATATAGTCTTTCTAGAAGTTCAAAAGGTATATCTTCGCTTATAGAAAGAAAATGTACTGATTGGTAAGACGATCAACAATGGCCCATATTTTATTTCTCCTTCTAGGAGTCTTTGGTAGTCCCATGAAAAAGTCCATCGTAATATTATCCCATTTACACTCTGGTATGGAAAGAGGTTGCATGACTCTTCCAGGCTGTGGCATTCCAGCTTTCACTTTTTGACAAACCATACATCTTGACAGAAAATCAACAATCTCCCTCTTCATGTTGTTCCACCAAAAATGTTCCATCAAATATCTATACATTTTGGTTCTCCCAGGGTGTATAGAGAAATTGGAAGTATGATCATCATCCAACAATTATTTTTTTAGATCAGGTATATCGGGAACACAAAGCCTCTTCCCAAATATCAAAATTCCATCTTCAAACACAAAGTCAATCAATCTCCCATCATTCATAGCTTTAATCTTCTTTTGAAACTCTTCATCACCGGTCTGAGAACTCTTTATCCTTTATAGTAAAGATGGTTTGGAAAACATTTGAAAAAATATTGATTTTTCACCTTCCATGGTGATTCCCATATCAATATTTACTAGATCCCTGAAAATAGGATCCCTTTCATCTCTCATCTTGTTCAAAACTCCATGATCCTTTCTACTCATAGCATCTTGCACCTTATTTCCCTTCCCCAGGTGGAAGTGTATCGTGCAATCATAACCCTTGAGTAGTTCAAAACATCTCCTTTGCCTCATGTTGAGTTCTTTCTGTGAGAAAATATACTTCAAACTCCTGTGATCAGTATAAATCTCACATTTTTCACCATAGAAATAGTGGCTCCAAATATTCAAAGAAAAGATTACAGCTTCCAACTTAAGATCATTAGTAGGATAGTTTTTCTCATGAATTTTTAGCTGTCGTGATGCATTGGAAATAACCCTATCATTCTGCATTAGGACACAACCAAGTCCTTTCTTTGAAGTATCACTATAAATAACAAACCCGTCATTCCCCGATGGTAGAGTCAATATAAGATCATTGACTAATATTCTCTTCAGTTATTCAAAACATTCTTCACACTATTTCTTCCAACAAAAATTAACCCATTTATGTATGAGATTTGTTAATGGGTTAGGCAATAGGAAAAAATTCTAGATGAAACGTCATTAATAATATGCTAAACCAATAAAATTGCATACCTCAGTTATACTCGTCGGTGCTGGACATTATTGGATTGCCTTGGTCTTTGAAGGATCAACGGATATTCCATCCTTGAAGACAATATGGCCAAGAAAAGAAATCTCCTGAAGCCATAATTCATTCTTGCTAAACTTCCCATATAATTCATGTCTTCTAAGAGTCTTTATGATAATGCGCAAGTGATTTTTAGGATCTTCATAACTTTTAGAGTATACCAAGATATCATCAATAAATACCACCACAAATTCATCGAGATATTACTTGAAAACTCTATTCATTAGATCCATTAATACAGAGGGTGCATTAGTCATTCCAAAAGGCATTACTGTAAACTCGTAATGCCCGTACCTGGTTCAAAATTCTGTCTTTGGAATGTCTTCCTTCTTCACACACAATTGATGGTATCCAAATTGTAGGTAAATCGTTGAAAATTATTGAGCTCCATGTAGTTGGTCAAATAAATCATCAATGCGAGGTAGGGGATACTTGTTCTTTATCGTTATAGCATTGATTTCCCTATAGTCGATACCTAACCTCATAGATCCATATTTTTTCTTAACAAAAAGGGCAGGGTCTCCCCATGGATAAACACTAGGGAGAATAAATCCCTTATTACTCAACTCCTCTAGTTGTTTCTTTAGTTCAACTAATTCTACAGTGGCCATTCTATCAGGGTTCTTCGATATGGGCCTTGAACCAGGAATTAAATCAATGGAAAACTAAATTTATTGTTCTGGAGGATGTCCAGGTAAATCTTCAGGAAACACATCAACATATTATTTAAAAATAGGTAAATTCTATATTTGAACATTAATTTCCTCACCCATAGTTATTTCATTATCTTCCTCCCCAATAATTGAATTTAGTTGAGCTTCTGGTGGTGGATCTATATAAGAATCTGGTGGTGATGATTCTACTCTAAAGAGAAGGTGTTCTTTATCATCGTCATCAAAATTTGTAACCTCCTTCCTCTTAAAATAAATTTTTTCATAATGGTCTGAAAGACAATCCATACCAAGGATTATATCAAATTAAATATTGGGTATGATGCTGATATTAGAATATAAAGAACATTTATGTGCTCAAATGGGGACCGATTCACAAAAATTTTTCGCAATGATACTTCCCGTAAGAGCATTGACTGAAAACTCCCTTATTAAATCAAATTGGAAATATCTAATATTCTTATCAAACTTAGAAGATATGAAACAATATGATGATCCCGAATCAAAGAAAGCATTTTATAAACTTGAGGAAACCATTAAATTACATGCCACCACGTCTTTCGGGGCTTCAAACTCAGCAGTAGTGATTGCATAAGCTTGTCCTTGATCCCTTGGCATTTTCTGCGGTAAGTTTCCCTGACGCTTAATAAATTCATTTGCATAATGTCTCATATCCTTTCAATTATAGCATTGAACATTAGTAGCATATTTATTTCCTTTAAAATCACCAGCTAGATGGCCTTTCTGTCCACATTTGTAGCATAATCCTTTTCCTTTTTGACAGGCACCAAGGTTGTTCCTTCTGCAATTATCACGGGGTGGAAATTAAAATTTTTCCTTCTTCCCTATTTCCTTTCCCAGAGTGTTCAGCATATCTCTTCTTCTCTTTCTTTTAATTAAATTCATAAGACTTAGATAATTCCATTTCTGTCTTGATAGCACACGCGACAATATCTTTGTATGATGAGAAGGATTGTGATACAAATGCTTGACATAGAAATAGTTTTAACCCATCAAATAAATGATCAATATTACTTATTGGGTTATGTATATAATCTGCATCATGCCTCGCTAACCTTTTAAAGTTATTCTCATACTTTGCAACATTTACATCCTCCTTTTTCCTCAGACTCAGAAATTGTCCTTCCATATCCACTCGATAGTCATGAGGAATGTATTTTTCTAAGAAAATTTCTTTAAAATACCTCTATTCCATATATGATACTTCATCATCTTCCTTTGTGTTTTGAATCAATGACCACCATTGATCAGCATCTCTAGTGAGGCGGTAAACTGCCATGAAAACCTTTTCCCTTTCATTACTCCCCAAAGTGGGGAATATTTTCTTGAAATAATTTATCCATTTCTCTGCCACTAATGGATTTTTACTCCCATTTAATGTCGGCGGTTGTGGCCTCATGAATCGATCTAACATTGATCCTCCACGTTGTGGATCTGGGTGCTCCATACGGTTAAGGTTATTATTCATAACTTGAGTGAGTTGTCCCAGTATGGTGATAAGCTAATCAGCACCGGTTGTATCACCAGCTCCACTATAATTATCTTGAGTAGGATGTAAATCCCTACATGGAGTGTGTGCATTGATACAGTTTCCATTCCTTCCACTAGGCGCCATTTCTAAACAATGGAATAAACAAGATTATTTTATGAATCGAAATATATAATTCCAAACATCTAAAACACTTAACATAAATTGAACAGTTTGTGGATATAATCCATAATCATAAAAACAATTTCTTTGAGGAAGTAGACACTCATAAAACCATCATAATGGTTTGTAAAGAAAATGATAATTATCCTAAGCATATCCCAGGGAGTGTCGTAACCAAGAATGCAGCAAGGACCGTTGTCGTGCACCAGTTCCCGTTCAAGTCTATCTCAAAGCAGTGTTTTCAGGTTTTACCCCTTGGTACATCTTTCCCAGAGCCGCCTCTACCTGTTCGTATCCAGACACAGATGTATTTCTTGGGAAACACATAGAATCTCTACGATACCAAAATTCTAGGAAGTTCTTCTATACTAATCCTCAAATTCTATCTTAGGTCTATCTGCTCTAATTAGAGTTTATCTAAATATAGTTTCCAAGGTTTGTACTAAAATTACTCTGATAACAACTATAACACCCTTGCACTAGTTACCTATATTTGGTGAATTATTACATAAAATTTTCATGATCACAAGGAAATCATGTGTCGAAAGATCTATTAGTTTAGTATTATTGGAAACAAGATTCATACATAAGTTCATCTTTACAGCTTTAAGATAAATACAACACAAATATATTTCATTAGAAACAACCAAGCCTCCTAGATTATGCAGGGAAGTCACTCATAAATAACTTCTTCATATCCTGGGAAAATGAAACATAAGAAAGGGGTGAGCTCAAATGCTTAGTAAGGGTAAGTAATACAGCAGAAAATGACATAAATATTAAGCATGGTGAATAATTGAAACCACATGCCTTTAAAAATAATAAACATGAATACTTTTATGGCATGAATATGAGCTGAGTAAATAATTATAAATAAAACATAATCATGGGTATTCTAGTAGTCGAATGACCACATGAACCATCAATATTATTTCCATAACGAGGGAATGTATAATGCCAGACATTCTCAAACATTTTGTCAAGGCCTCATCCAAGACATCTAAAAGTGATTAAGGCCTCAGCAAAAACCATATATCAAATTGGGAAAGGGTCTTGGCCAATTCCATGTCTAGTTGTCTCATGAGACCTACCGATGCATCGTGGAGCTATATCAGTATCCACTCGTCACTTACTAAGTCCAATACACTCCACATATGAAAAAGTTTAAACATATCATAAAAATTCGTATTAAAACTAGCATACGAAATGTCAACACTTTAACCATAAACCATGAATGATAGAAAAATACCACATCTATAGTCAAACATATCACAAAACCTTCAATACAATATGGAATTATTGTATCATAATAAATCAACTTCAAATAAACTTAAAATCCATCAAAGGATGTTGACATAGATGAAATCAAAACCCTTTTTAGAGAAATATCTCTTTATATTTTGAAATCATTTAAGAGTCACATAATTATAAAGAAGACATTTATTTTGAAAATATTCTTATAATATTGTAAGGGAATGTTTGATGATGTTATAATAGAAGAAAATAGCCGCACCCACCATATAAGTTAAAAAACAATTTTACCATAAATTTGTCGAAAAGGTCAAAAAGTACCTTGTCTGGAAAATGACAGAAAGATTCCTTTCAAAACACATAAGTGTATATATGACTTTAACCCATTGTGTATTAAATAGTAAATTTTTTTTGAAATACATTTTTAAGAAACATGGATGTGGATGATAAAGAGGTCCCAATAGATAATTACGTATAAACAACCTCAGATACTGAATATATTGTAGAATTAACCCTTACAATGTACTTTTCCTTGGTCGAGGGTAGGTTAACCTCCTGTATAATAGTGAAATAATTGTTATTAAATTATAAAAAATCATATACATTAATATGATATCATATATGATCTTTTAACATTTCTTTGTTAATAATATCTTAGCATTATCGTCGTTTCGGGTGTTTACTTACTCGTTTTCTATTATATATTTTGTTACATAAGCCGTGTTTGTGATGGATAGGTTGTATCTTATTCATATCCAAAATTATATTAATTCTGTAAACATTATTTTTAATCATAAAATGAGAATTTTACTTGAATGGATAATATGGGGAATGAATCTCATCGCGTTCGTGGAGACCGTAGTCCATACGTACGCACGAGGGACAATATCATTATTTTGATATTAAAATAATATATAATTTGATGGTATATCATATATAAAAATCATTATCATGTTATATTTATTATTTACATCAATTAGAAATCATTATCATACCCATCCAAATAATAAAGTTTTGAATAACAATTACACCACAACGTGGAGACGGTAAGCCGTACGTACACACGTATGGTGATATTTCATTCAAAGGATGGATAGAATACTGAATATGGTTGTACCATATTTATAATAACATCATATTATATATAATATAATGTATTTATTATTTTATAATGGAAATAACAAAGAAAGAAGAAGTGGAAGAAGAAAGTAACTTGAAAGAGGGTGGTGAAATCATTACCTTTTCTTCGGGTTTTCCTTTTGTTTTTATCAAAAGGGCTACTTAGGTTGAGTTTTTGATCCAAATAAGGCCTCTAGTTTGAATTAATGGAAGTTTTTAGGATATTTAGGCAGTTTTTGGCTTAGGAAAATGGCTTTGAAGGTGTGAATTAGTGAGAACGGGGAGTGCCCTTTTATAAGAGGGGTGAGGGGCACCTTAGGAAAAGCTAGAAATATTATTTTATAATAAATTAATATTCGGTTTCCAATGGCTCAAAAGTTAATTATTTAATTTTTAATGTGGGGATAGGTAGAAAAAACTCAACAAATAGGATTTAGACTAGTTTGGTTCACTTTATTAACCATATCTTTTAGTTTTAACTCTTTGTTAATTAGTTTGACAATTACCATGTCTCTTTGTATTTGTATATTATATAGTTAATAAACATACTATATACTTCCAAGAGACCCCAAAGTGGTCCATTAATGATAAAAATATATTTATATAAGTCCTTTTGTAGTACCTTAGATTTTTAGGAATAAAATATCAATTAATAATATAATATTTGTTTTAAAAACTCATTTATGTCAATTTTGACACTATTTAATAATTGATTTTTGTTAACGTCTTAAAAACTTTATTAATTAGAAAAAAATCATTTAAGTAATAATAACATGTCATATTAACCAATATAATTCTTCGATGTCATCAAAACTTTCAAATTATATTTATTTTAAAACTTATAATACCAATTATTTGATTCTTTCATTAATAAAGAAAATACTACATCATTACTGTGTCAAAAATAAATTCAATTATTCAATGTCTAAAAATTATAAATAAACTACCATTATGTATGAAATAATTTTATCTTTATAATGAATATTTATAGTCTAAAATATAACATATATAACCCTATGTAAAAATCATTTTTCTAAAAGATATATGCTCATGTTATTTTTGTATTTACTTTAACTTAATTAATATAAAGTGTCCTTATCCTTTACAAGTGGCTCCATGGGGTCCCAAAATAGACCCAAAGATTCCCACAGTCGGACATGTGTCAACCAATAGGGTTAGGACATGTTTTAGGGTAAATTAATATTATTATAATATTATTTTTTACCCTTATATACCGCATTTACCCTTTAACCATGGTAAATAAAATATTTACCAAAGTAATTATTCAAAATGTCTAAAAATAAAATTTACCTATTTAAACAATTTGGAACTCCTGATTCTTAATATGGAATCCATATTTCTAAATTTAAAACACATAAGTGGCAGAAATTAATTTAAAATTAATTCCTGTTGTCAAAACATAAAAGCGTGTTTTTAAGAAATAATAACTATCAAAAGATTGACATTTTCATATGTCTAGTTTAAATGTTAAATTATGTCCAATGACAAAAATTATATTAAATGGTAAAAATATAATCTAATTATACTTTGAAATCACTCAATTTCATAATTTATCACTATTAATTATTTCGATTTAAAAAGCGGTTTTTAATTAAAATTTATTAATTTTCACTATTCATCAAAATATGAATGTAATCAGAAAAGTAAAAAAAATTCACCCGAAGCTAATTTCGATATTACGAATCCAAAAATAAAGTCCATTTTGAATGATAAAATGTACAAAATTTAAAAAATTGGGTATTCCTATTCATAACGTCTAGTTTGATTGGTTGTGGCGTGTGTTTGAACTCGAAGTTGCATACAAAACACACTACTATATTTTTCAAGGATAAGCGTACTTTAGAAGCTTGGGGTATTACATATGGTATCATATATGATCTTCTATTATTTCTTTGTTAATAATATTTCAGTAGTATCATCATTTTGGGTGTTAACTGATTCGTATTCCTTTATATGGTTTGTTATGTAAGTCATGTTTGTTATAGATAGGATGTATTTTATTCATATCCAAAATGATATTACATTCTTAAAAATTATTTTTAATCATAATATGAAAATTATTCTTGAATGATTATGATGGGGAATGAATTTCATTGCGTTTGTGGAGACGGTAATCTGTATATACACACGAGTGACAATATCATTCTATTGATGGTGAAATCATATGTATTTAGATGTTATATCTTATATAAAGAATCCTTAACATGTTATATTTATTATTTACATCGATTATACTCATTATTATACCCAACAAAATAATTAAATGTTTGAATAACAAAATACACCACGACGTGGTGATGGTAAGCCATACATATGAATGTATGTTGAATTTTCATTCATATGATAGATAGAATAATGTAAACAGATGTACTATATTTATAATAAAATGAAAATATTTATAAGGTACTGGAGTTATTATTTTGTTATGGAAGTAGCAAAGAAAGAGGGCATGAGAGAAGAAAAGAACTATGAAAGTGGTGGTGAAATTATTATCTCTTCTTCAGGTTCTTCCTTTTGAGTTGATCAAAAGGGATCCTTAGGTTGGATTTATGATAAAATTAAGGCCTCTAGGTAAAAGTTGGCATAGTTGGGAGGATATTTTAGCAGGGTTTGTGATAGGTTTGTATGAAGTATGATAATCTCCTATGATACCAACTGTAGGATCAAAATGATACTGTAGATGATCAATATACAAGAGGGGGGGGGGTGAATTGTATAATTTAAAAAATTACTTAAGGAAATTTTGTATAAACAAAATTCACAACACCTCTAGTTCTACACACTTTCTTGATTCCGGAAATATGATTCTGAGGATGAAATTCTGGAAAAGTGAATCCAGAAATTAATCTTAACAAAAGTTTACAAAGATAAAGATTCTACCTTAAAGCGTATAGAATCTTACTAAATCAGAGTGTTCAAGTATAAGGGAGTATAAGATAGTTATACGTTCCTCAATAATCAAAATGAAGCAGAAAATGTGAAATAATATAGGTAACAAGTAGTAAATATTTTAACCCAAAAAGAAGGGTATCCAACAACCTTGGATAAAGGTCCCTTGATTTATACTTTCCAGAAAGTCTATCTTACCCACACTAGGGTAAGCCCTTGATACGAAGATCAGAGTCTGTCTTTCTATCCCCACAAGCCCTCAACTTCAATGTAGTCGGCACCTCTTTCTTCCTATCCTCATAAGCCCTCGAATGTACTCAACAACATTTGGAGTTGCACGAAGCAATTCTGAAAAATATGTTCAGTATGAACAAAGCATGAAATTCTCTCTCTTGAAATCACTTCAGCAGCATGTATTCTCTAGGGTCATAGAACAGTATTGATCTCGTTCAAATGGGATCCTATTTATAGGCACAAATTTAATGGTCGACTAACTCCTCTAACGGTCATATTTTTTCCTTGAATTTTGGAGGGACATGTACACGTGTCACTCAAACAATGGTTAATTAGTAACTGAATGCATGAAATAATTTTATAAACAAAACATGAGTAAGCAAAAATATGGTTACTTAACCAAAATCAATTATTTGTTATGTAAGGAAATGAAAATTTGGAGTCTAACCAAAAACCCATTTGGTTTCTATAATACAAGGATATTCAGATTCTATCTTCAAAATAATTTGGAACCTGAATTATATAGAATTCTAGAGTCTGAATTTCATGGAAATTGAGAGTCTTGAAGTTAGTAGAATTCGGTGTCTAAATTCATATGAATTTTGAGTTTGAAATTAAAAAAGTATAGAGTCTGAACTTATAAAAGTTCAGAGTCTAAATTCATAAGAATTTGTATTCTGAAATCATTAAAGTTCGAAGTCTTAATTCAGTGGAATTCGTAGTTAGAACTCATCAGTGTTTGGAGTCTGAATTCAGAGAACTTAGAGTTGGAACTCATAAGAGTTTGGAGTCTGAATTCAGAGAACTCAGAGTCAGAACTCACAAGAGTTCGAAGTTTTAATTTAGAGAACTCAGATTCAGAACTCATAAGAGTTCAGAGTATGAATTCCAAGATCTCAGAATCTGAATTTAGATCCTAAAAATAGAATGATATATATCTAAGTATTATATGATTCTGAGGTTTTAGATATGAAACCGTAATTTAAACTTAAGTAAAATAATGAATAATGAAAAACAAGGCAAGGATAAATTTCCTTGGAGAAAGAAAATTTTCCTTATGAGAGTAAGGAATAGGGTAAAAGGGATTTGCCTTATGATAAGGTGTTTGTGATTATCAAAAAAAGAAGGAATGGAAAAGTCATAAGGAAACTTTATTGAATCAACAGTCTCCCCAAGAATGAAGAAAATTAAATTTCATAAGGAATCCTTATTGACTCAACAATATCCCCCTTTTTCGAAAGCACAAACATCCTTATGAAAAAGAATATAAGTAATTATAAAATATTTTTCTGGACTTTGAAAGTAAAACTTATCTCCCTTAACACATGAGCGATGAATAATATGACTAAATCCCCCTTAGGCTTTTGAACACTAAAGATTGTATTCTAGATTTTTGGATTGGGATTTGACATTTTATTTCATACATGAAATTTCTTGGATACAAACTGCCCCTTAGATGAACTCCCCCTTAGATAGAGACATCTGTTCTTTTCTTATTATTATTTTTCCTTTCTCCCCCTTTGTGATTTTCAAAAAGGTATACAGGGAATTGAAAAGAAGTTATATTACCTAAAAAATTAGTACAATACATCCAAAATACAATCAACCAAATATTTCATTATGACAGGAAAAATTTATAAAAGGAAGGAAAATACAACAAAATACTGGATTGGGTCTATCATCCTTAATTCTCCTTGGTCATAAACTTCTTCACAATGGTTTTCAGCATTTTGAGCACCTTGTGATCTTCCTCAGCTTTCTTTAGAATCTGATCCTGATCCTGAGCTTTCTTCTCTAGAGATTTGATTTTATCTTCCTGAGCCTTGAGGGATTTGGCCTAACTCTTTAGAGATTCTTCAAGCTTGACAATCTTTTCTTCTATCTCTATCCTGAGATCTCTTTCTCTTTTCCAACTTTGGGCAGCAGAATACAACTTCCCATTCAAATCCTTCACCTCTTAAGTTCGATAATTTTGTTCCAAAGTCAGCCTTTCTTCAAAACTACTTGTGAGATCCTTGATTTTACCATCTTCAATTTCAAATGCCTCTTTAACACTATCTTGGAACTCATCAAGAAATTTCATGTCCTATATGGGTTTCCTTGACCAACTGGTCATCTTCCTACATGATCTTTTATGGGCTTCGTAGTTAATGAAAAAATTCTTGAAATAAGCCTCAAGCTTGACACACTTCTCCATCGCCATGGACAATGAATCAGATTTTTGGTTTAAGGTGTGTTGAATCATCTAGAATTTGTAGTCAACGCTGGAAAAAATAGGAATAGTCCCCAGAAGCTTTTTCAAAGACTGTACCACAAAATCATGTCCAAGGGATTATGATTCCGAATCTGAAAGTTTTCTTTGTGAGGGATCTTTCTCTAACTCAACTTCCTTCCTCTTCGATGATCCACCATCTTCCTTCTTTTCAAAATAGCTTTACTAGGGGTATGAACAACCACTTGCTTTCCCCTATCAGGTTTCAGAATGGATTCCTCATCCGAAGATTCATGTTCACTTTCAAACAGCTGAACAATTTTATCTTCATATATATCCTCTTTCTCAGATCTTTCCTCAATGTCCTATGGATGTATGAAATAATTATTAGAACATTCTTCTTAAGATAACTTATTTAATTATTCAGTCTTTTCAACTTATCATTTCTCATCTTTCCCAGGTGTATCCAGCTTTGAAGATTCTTCTTTAGAAGTTCGGATTGAGAGATTCTCAGATAGGCTTTCTTTCTCATGGAAATATTATGATTTCTTAATCAACTCTACAGTGTCACCACTGCTTTCTAATTCTTCTTCAGATTATTCTACTTCTTTAACTTCTTGAACTTTTTTCGGAGTCACAAATTTCTTCCCTGGAGTTTCGAGTAAATATTTTACCAGGAAGGATTCTGGTACCAGAATATTTTTAGAAGCTTTCTCATTAACCCTCAAAAGGGATTACACAATCTCTGCTTCATCCATTTTCTTCTTTTTTTTATTTTCTATCTCTTCCCTTTCTAGATACTCAGTTGTCTTCTCCTTTAGATATTTTTCTTCAGTAGGGTCTAGTCAAAACTTGGGCTCCCATTCATTCCTGTTCATCTTATCTTCCCTCAACTTGGCTATTACCTCATCTAGATAGGTTTCTTGTTCTTTCAACTTTGGGGGTGCTGACTGAACTTCCTTATCCAAAATATTTATTTACTTTTCTTCCACTTTCTTCACTTTCCACTTCCTTGCACCTTTTTTGGATGTATCAGCCACTTCCTGTATCTTCATTATGTCTTTAGATTCTTCTTCAGTAAAGTCATAAAATTATTCAGATTCTTAGGAAAATCCAACATTAATCCTTCTCAAGGTATCATCACTAACGAACATGACTTTTTAATTCCTTGGATTTGAACTGAAAGGAATTTTGAAAGATTCCAAGCACCTAAAAATCATCTTTGAAAGAATGGCTGGGTACATAATGATATGAGCCTTCAAATTTCTTTTCTTTATATCCTCGATCGTAATTAGAATCTTCTTAACCAAACTAACCTTCCTCAGATTCACCAAGAAATCTATAATATACATATCACTTTTCTTCAATGTATCCTTTTCCCCTTTTCTCAGAATTATGAAACCTTGAACCCATAATTCGAGAATCCGATTATTTGTAGATAGATAAGAAATATTCAGATTCTTTACTTCAGAAATTCCAAGACAAGCCATAGCCTTAACCTTATTGAAACTTCCTTTATTATCATGCAAATTATGTGAGAAGAACTCTGCCTCACCCTCATAAGAAACTCATATTAAATTTGCAGCCTTGGTGTATGAGAGAGAATAAGTCTTTACACAACCTTTGAAAGAGAACATATCTCTGACTTCTTCCTTAAAAAAACTTACTGACTCATAAAATTCTACTAGAAAATCAGGATACACTAAGTCTTGAGCTCCAAACATTGATACAAAAACACTCTCCCATCCATTCAGCTTGATGTTCTTCGAGATTATAGAATCATACTTGGTGAAGAAGTTTGGATGCACCTACCTTTCCCTATAAACCTTCCACTCCAAGATTGGCTGGACATTAGACATGTATTTCTGAGAAGATTCTATGATAGATAATAATATTTGATCAAGTTCTGAGAAGTTCAGAATGATCTTAAGTAGAAGGGAAGAGCTTCAACACACACAATATTTGGAATAGATGTGAGACAACAATTTAGGGTTCCTTTATATAGGTGTTTTAGGTAACAGTTCAACTTCCAAACTTAGTCCAATGGTTGAGAAACCTTATGATCAAATCTGACAGTTGAGATGATAGTCGCAAGAAAAACTTGGTAGAATCCAATCTTTTGAGGTTTTTAAGAAAAACAACCAGATTTAAGAAAAAGAGAATCCGAAAATTTAAAAGAAAATAAAAACAAGTAAAACAATATTACGAAGATTAAATAAAGGAAACATAACTTTCAAATTTCCAGGAAGATTATTCATAATGGAAAATAATTTTCTTGAAAACTTTAGATTCTGAAAAATCTGAAAAATAATTTGAATAACCTGACTAAGAAAATTTTAGAAAATATTCATTACAAAAATTTAGAAAACCTTCATTATGAAAATGTATAAAATATTCATTACAAAAATTTAGAAAATCTTCATTATGAAATTTTGAACTACAAAAATTTTCCTTATGAAAAATTTAAGAATTAAAAAATTTTGGAAAAGAATAAGACTATGAATGATTTTAGAAAAAAAAATTAGACAATGATTTTTTTTAAAAAAACTAAAAAACAAATGTACTCGTCCTATGAAAAGTAGTTTATTACTATAAACAGATTGTTTCAACAGGAAGTTAATAAGGATTATTACCTTATAGTTATCATTCCTAACTTCTGTTTAATGTATTAAAATATATCAGAGGGTAAGTATTTTGTGAAAATATCAGCAAGTCGATCTTGTGTTCTGATAAATTGAAGACTGATATCTCTTTTTTTTGTGATACCTAAGAGAGTGATGCATAATATCAATGTGTTTTGCACGAGAGTGATGTGCATGGTTTTTAATTATGGAAATGGTAGTAGTATTATCACAATTTTTTTTTGTTTTGGTAAAACTCATACCATAGTCTGTGAGTGTGTGTAGCATCCACAACACTCAAGCACAATAACATCCAGCTGCTACATATTCAGCTTTAACAGTGGAAAGTGCTACTGAGTGTTGCTTTATACATGACCAATAAACTAATGAATCTCTTAAGAAATGACACATTCTAGATGTAATTTTTATATCCACTCTACATCTACCATATTCAACATCTGAAAAACTTTTAAAAATAAAATTATTTCCAGAAGTATAAAAGAGTCTTAAATCCATGGTTCCCTTTAAGTTGCAAAAAATTATTTTCACTCCCTTTAAATGAGATTCCTTAGGATTAGATTGATATCTTGTACATAATCATACTAAAAAAATTAAGTCTAGATGACTAGCTGTTAAGTAAAGTAGACTTATTATCATACCTCTAAAAGATATTTCATATACTAGTTTCCTAGCTTCATCAAGATCAAGTGAATTTTAGGTACCGATGGGAGTACTTATACTCTTAGTGTTTTGATATGCATACTTTTTAAGAAGATATTTAATATACATATGTTGGGATATATATATTCCTTAGATTTTTGGAGAAATTTGAAAACCAAGAAAAAATGATAACTCACCCATCATACTCATTTCAAACTCAAATTTCATTATATTTGCAAAGGAATCTGTTAAAGATTGTTGATTTGAACAAACAATAATGTCATAAATATAAATTTGAACAATCAAAACAATTTTGTTATCTTTCTTTATAAATATAGTTGGATATGCATTTCCCTTAACATAATTATTTTGAAGTAAAAATCCGACAAGTCTATCATACCATGCTCTAGGGGATTGTTTAAGTCCATAAAAAGTATTGGTAAGTTTATAAACATGTTTAGGATGTTTTAGATCTTCAAAACCAAGAGGTTTTTCAACAAAATATCCTCTTGAATATAACCATTAAGTAAATCACATTTCACATCCATTTGAAAATGTTTGAAATTGAAGAATGCTGCAAAGGCAAGTAGAATATGAATAGATTCAAGTCTAGATACTAGAGCATAGGATTCTTCATAGTCTATTCCTTCTTGTTGATTATATCCTTTAGCAACCAATATAGCTTTATTTCTAACTATGATTCCATTTTCATCACAATTATTTCGGAAAAACCATTTTACTCTAATAATAGAAGTTTCCTTAGGTCTTTCAACCAGGGCCCAAAATTTATTCCTTTCGAATTCATTTAGCTCATATTTCTTAGCCTTTATCCAATTATCATCACCTTAGGCTTCATCAATGATTTTTAGTTCTAATTGGAAAAGTAATCCTAGATGTTATACTTCATTTCATAAGAATCTTCAAGTCATTATAGGTTGATTAACATCACCAATGATACTATCAATTTGATGATTCTTTAGAAACAATTGGGTTGGGTTTTGTAAAAAATGTTCATAAAAATAGGGTATAAAGTCTTCTGGGGTAAATGATTCAGAAACATTTTCTTGGAAATTTTCCTTATCAGAAGGATCTTCTATCAAAGGTTGATAATCAGTTTTTGGAAAGGAATTTGAAGATGTAGGTTGATGTTGTTTAAAAACAAAAGGGTATATTTCATCAAATTTTACATGTACTGTTTCTTAAAAAGTACATGTGTTTTTATTGAATACTCTATAAGCCTTATAAGTTGTAGAGTAGCCTAATAAAATTCCTTCATCTGATTTTGGTGTGAATTTGTGTAGATTATATTTAGTATTCAGAATGAATACCTTTAAACTAAAAACCATGAAGTAACAAAGTCTTTATATTATATCATTCGATAACTCATAAAAAGTTTTATTAAGAAAAGGTCTAATCAAAACATGATTTATATTATAACAAGAAGTACTTACAGCTTCAGCACAAAATTGTTTGGCTATGAAATACTCACTCAACATGTTTCTTGTTATCTCTTGAAGAATTCTATTTATTCTTTCAAAAACACCATTTTGTTGAGGGGTTTTGGGTGCTGAGAAGTTATGAGTAATGCCTTTTCTACTACAAAAAGTTTCAAAATCAGAATTTTGAAAATCTCCTCCATGATCACTATGAATAGTTATCAAAGGAAAGTTTTTCTCAATGTTCACATGGGCTCTAAAAATTTTGAAATAAGAAAAATCTTCAGATTTCTTTTCTAGAAAATAAACCCATGTAAATCTAGTTTAATCATCAAATAAGAAAAATAAATAATATTTTCCTCAAATTATTTGAGTTTTTGTTGGACCAAAATGATCCATATGAACCAACTGTAATGCATCAGTGGTTGAGACTTCACTGACTAATTTAAAACATGATTTATGTTGCTTTCTAAATTTACAAGGATAAAAAACTTTTGAAGAATCAAATATAAGCACCAGTAGATCTTTAAATAGTCTTTTATTAGAGAGTTTGAATAGGATCCTAATGTTACAGTGTCCTAACATTCAATGATACAACCAAGAATGATCTTCTATTGCAATAAGGCAGGTATGTTTTGGATCCTAAGGTCTTCTATGTTTAGTGTGTAAACATTGTCTTGTCTATGGGTAGAAAGAATAAAATCTTCCTTGGAATTGTATACTAAGAACTTGTCATTCCTAAAATTCACAACGTAACCATCATCACAAAATTGACTTATGCTAACGAGTTTGTGCTTGAGACCCTTAACAAGTAAAAAATTTGAAATCAATGTTTTTTCCAGAAGAACAATGCTACCTATACCAATAATTCCTCCCTTGGAATTATCTCCGAAAATTACTTTTCCTAATTTCATCTTGATAATCTTTTCAAATATGTTTTTGTTACCGGTCATATACTGGTAACAACCACTATCCATGTACCAAGTATTGTTGTTGGTACTTTCCTTATTTGCTTGAAAATAAGAGTGTTAGATTTTCAGAATCCAAAATTTCTTGGATTCAAAATTGTTAGACAATAAAATTTTAGTTATCTACATTTTTTTATAAAAATAAGCTTTATGAAAACCAAGAGATTAAACATTATTCAAGGACAATTTTTTCTTCCAATACACACCACTTTGACATTTAGTACAAAAAGGGGATTTGGATGGAATAAAATATTTGTTTTTGAAAACAGGTTTTCTGTGAGTATTACCTACTCTAGTAGTATTTCCTTGACGTTTGATTTGATAATACATCTTGTAAAAATTTTATTTACCATAAGTAAAGTTTGAAAGAAGTTTCTTAAGGGAATATATTTCAGATTTTAGTCTTATGACTAAATTCCTATCCTCAATAATTATTTCCTTAGAGTTAGATTTTTCCTCAAAACATTTATTTTTAAAATAGAATTCTTAAGATATTTTGAATGTTTTTCCTTTTCAGAATTTACTCCATTAAGGTCATTAAAAACTTTCTCCAGAATCCCATCCTTATCTTTAAGATCTCCATAAAGGTTTGAAATCTCTTTTGTAAGAACCTCTTTGCTAGTATTTTACGTGTCTAATTTCTTAGAAATATTACAATTTATTTCTTATAACAACTTGGAAAATATAGATACTTATTCATATGAAGGTATTTATTAATTATCTAAAGATGAAGTATCTTCATTAAAAGTAATATCTTTAGAATAGTAGTTTTTATCAAGATATAAATTTGTTAAAGCCTCAACAGAGCGTACCTTGGCCATAAGACATGTAATTGGGAAAGAAGTAGTAGCAATGAATCCAATATTTTTCTATGTTGATGATTCATATTAAAAAGATTCACTTCCCAAAGATTCTCCATAGCTAGCACTCAAAGTATCATTTTATTTAAGACTTTTCTTGGGCTTTTAATGATAGAACTTCTTCTTGTTTCTCTCTGAATTCCATTAATCATTTTCCTTCTTTTTCAATAGTGGGAAATCAGGTCTGATATGAAATGTTCTTCTACATTTATAACAAGTAACTTACCCATCTTTCTCAACTTTATAGTCTCTCTTCTTGAACTTATTTTGATAGTTCTTCTGAGATATTATCTTGTTCATTATACAAGAAATATTAGCTAATTCATTCTTAAAATTTTCTATATCACTAGATTCTAACTGAATAGTAAATTTATTTGATATTGATCTAGTTACTCTTTATGGAGTATTGTCTTTCATATTTTTTAAAGTAGTTGTAAAAGCAACTCCTCCATTTCCATTCTTCTTTTTAACATTATCAACATCTCTCTTCATTCTTGTCTTGTATTGAAGAAGAGTTCCAAACAACTCATCTAAGGAAATCTGGGTGACTTTCCTATTCTCATCAATTGATGTCCTCTTGGAATCCCACTCATTTGGAATGATGTCTATGATCTTATCTATAAGGGCCTAATCATCCAAAAATTTCTCTCCCATACATTCTAAACAATTCACAATAGTCATAAACCTTTGCTGAACTTTTCTTATAGGTTCTCCATATGGAAAGTTAAAGACACGGTATTCAGCTCTCAACATAGCTTTTCTTGTCTCTATAACATTAGAAGTACCAAAATGTGTAACTTCATGTTTCTTCTAGATACTGTTTATAGCTTCACATGAAGATATTTGACTATAGACGTTCCTAGTCATGGAACATAACACTGTATTTCTGACTCTGAAATTTTCTTGATATTCAGATTTCTCCATATTAGTAAAAGTACTCAATTCCATATCAGGAATCTTATAGTTTCACTATCAGAATTACGTAGTTATCAACTCTAGTGTTAATAATGAAAGTATTCATCACATCTCTCTAGTACTCATAATAATTTCCACAAAAAATCAGAGGTCTAGTAGAATTTAGATTGTCGATAGAACCAACATTTTAACCAACCATTTTAAGGAAAATATTTCCAAACAAAATTGTTATTAATAAAAGTTTTTAAACAAAAAAATATCCTAACAAGGAATATATAAATAGAGTATCTCTAAGAAAAATATGAATCCAAAATTTATGATTCCAAAAATAAGAAGAAGAAGAATTCTCTTCGGAATATAATCGTGAGATTAATTCAGATCAAACCAATCCTCTAATACCAATTTTTGGGTTGGTATGGAGTATGAAAATCTCTTATGATATGAACTGTAGGATCGAAATGATACTGTAGATGCTCAATATACAAGAGGGGGGGGGGGGGGGGTGAATCGTATACTTTAAAAAATTCCTCAAGGAAATTTTGTATAATCAAAATTTACAACACCTCTAGTTCTAAATAGTTGCTTGATTCCAGAAACATGATTCAGATGATGCAATTCTGGAAAAGTGAATCTGGAAATGAATCTTAACAAAAGTTTACAGAGATAAAGATTCTACCTTAAATTGTATAGAATCTTACTAAATCAGAGTGTACAAGTACAAGGAAGTATAAGATAGTTATACTTTCCTCAACCATCAAAATGCAGTGGAAAACTTGAAACATTACAAGTAACAAGTAGTAAATCTTTTAACCCAAAGAGAAGGGTATCCAAAAATCTTGGATAAAGGTCCCTTGATTTATACTTTCAAGAAATTATGTCTTACCCACACTAGGGTAATCCCTTGATATGAAGATCATAGTATGTCTCGCTATCCCCGCAATCCATCAACTTCATAGTAGTCAACACCTCTGTCTTCCTATCCCTAGAAGCCCTCGAATGTACTCAGCAACATTCGGAGTCACACGAAGAAATTCTGAACAAGATGTTCAGTAGAAACAAATATTGAAAGTCTCTCTATAGAAATCACTTCTACAGCATGTAATATTTAGAGTCATAGAACAATATTGAGCTCATTCAAATGAGCTCTTATTTATATGCACATCTTCAATGGTCGGCTCCCTCCTCCAACTGTCATATTTTTTTCTTGAATTTCAGAGGAACCTATAAATGTCTCACTCAAACAATGGTTAATTACTAACTAAATGCATGACATCGTTTTATAAAAAAAACATGAGTAAGAAAAAATATGGTTACTTAACCAAAATAAATTATTCATTTTGTAAGGAAATGAAAATTCAATGTCTAATAAAAAAACTCATTAGGCATTTACAATACAAGGATATTTGGATTTTGTCTTCAGAATAATTATAAACTTGAATTCTATATAATTCCAGAGTATGAATTTCAAGGAAATTCAGAGTCTGAATTCATAAGAGTTCAGAGTCTGCACTTAAAAAAGTTCAGAGTTTGATCTTACAAAAGTTCAGAGTCTGAATTCATAAGAATTCGGAGTCTGAACTCATAAAAGTTGGATGTCTGAATTCAGTGGAATTCGTAGTCAGAACTCATAAAAGTTTGAATTCTGAATTCAGAGAACTCGAAGTTAGAACTCATAAGAGTTCGGAGTCTAAATTCCGAGAACTCGGAGTCATAACTCATAAGAGTTTAGGTTTTGAATTCAAAGTACTCGGATTCCGAACTCATAAGAGTTTGGAGTATGAATTCGGAGAACATGGAATCTAAATTCAGATCCTGAAAGCAGAATGCTCTATATCTAAGTATTATATGATTCCGAGGTTTTAGATATGAAACAAAAATTTACACATAGACAAAATAATGAATAATTAAAAACATGGTAAGGATAAATTTCCTTGGAGAAGGAAAATTTTCCTTATGAGAGTAAAGCATAGGGTAAAAGAGATTTTCCTTAAGATAAGGTGTTTGTTATTTTCAAAACAATAAGGAATGGAAAATTCATAAAGAAACCTTATTGACACAGAAATATCCCCAAACAAGATGGAATGGAAAATTCATAAGGAATCCTTATTAACTCAATAGTTTGGCTGAGCCAAATGGCTTTAGAGGTGTGATTTTGAGAGAAGGGTAATTACCCTTTTATAAGAGAGGTGGGAGTCAATTTAGGAAAAGCATTAAATATTATTTTATAATAAAATAATTTTTGCTTTCTAAGGGCCTCAAAAGGATTTATTTTGATGATAAGGTGGGTATTGGTCAAACAAATCTCAACAAATAGGTTTTAGATAGGTTTAGGTCCCCATATTTACCCTATTTACTTTTAACCAAGGTAAATTAAAGTCAAAAGTTACTATTCACCAAAAACTATTTTTAACTTATTGAACAACATTATACTTACTATTGTAAATCGTGTATCTTAGATTTTTGAAATTCAATTCATAGAAATGGTAAAATTACATTTTATGCAAATTTGCAAATTCACCTAGATGGTGGGTAAAAAACGGTAAAAAGTTAAATAAAATTATATATATATATATATAATATTATAAAATGACTCAAATTAATTACATTGAACATATATAGGTATTATATATCTAGTTTTACCTAATATAAATTTAAATAAAATAACTTATTATTTAAATAAAAAGTTGGGTTCAAACAATAATGCAATGTTTTCACTATTCTTAAAAAGTTAAATGTTTTCACAAAAATACCAAAAATTCACCCAAAGATAATTTTTAAATTATGAATCAAAAAATTAATTCCACCTTGAAAAATAAATTTCAGAAAATTTTAAATAGTGGCTATTACTATTCATAACAGCTAGTTTGATTGGTCATGGTGTGTTATAACTACAAGTTGCGCACAACATAAGCGATTGCACTATTAAAAGGGAAACTTACTGTAGAAGCTTGGGGTGTTACATTCTACCATACATTAAATAATTTCATCTTTGAAATTTATAGAATATTACTACATAAAAAGATTCAAGTGGTTCTTCATCATAAGTTCCTTGGGTTCCCACATTGCCTCTTCCATCTTATGATTTCTCCATAAAGATTTCACCAGACGAGTCGTTCGGTTTCTTAACACTTGTTATCTGGCATCAATAATTCTGATAGGATCTTCCCAATAAGATAAGTCAGATTCCAATTCTATTTATACATAAGTGAGTACATGTGTTGGGTTAGGCATGTATTTTATCAACAGTGATGCATGGAACACATCATAAACTTTGGAGAGACTTGGTGGCATTTCCAAATGATAAGCTACAACTCTAATTCGTTCTAGAATTTTGAAAGTTCTGATGTACCTGGGATTTTATTTTCCATTCTTACCAAATCATATAACTCTCTTCCATAGAGATATCTTCAAGAAAACATGATCTCCTACATGAAATTTCAAATCCTTCCTTCAGTTATCGGCATAGATCTTTTTCTTACTTTGAGAAACATTGATGTGTGTTTGAATAATATTTAACTTTTCTATTGTTTTCTCAACAACTTTTCGTCCTATGAGTTTTATTTCACCAACATCATCCCAACAATTTGATGTGAGACATCTCTTTCCATATAACTCTTCATATGGTGCCATCTGAATACTTGAATGGATGCTATTGTCATAAGAAAATTCTACCAGAGGTAAATATTGATCCCACATACCTTGGAAGTCAAGTGAGAAAGATCTCAAAATTTCTTCTAAGGTTTTAATAGTCTGTTTTGATTGTCCACTAGTTTGAGGGTGGTAGGCAGTGCTCAAATGAAGTTCAGTATCCAGGTCTTCTAAAGACTTTTCCTGAATCCTTATACAAAACAGGGATCACGATCAGAAATAATCTGTAGGAGTACTCCATGAAATATTACAACTTCATTAATACATAGTTTTGATAGATGTTCAAGTAGTAAATATCCTCTTATAGTAGGAAAATGTGCTGACTTTATAAGATGATAAAAAATGACCCATATTTCATCATTCATTCTTGGAGTATTTGGTAGTCCCATGACAATGTCCATCGTAATATCATCCCTTTTCCACTAAGGTAAGGGAAGAGGTTGCATGAATCTTCTAGGATGCTATCTTCCAGATTTCACTTGTTGACAAACCATACATGTTAACACCTAATCGTCAATATCTATCTTCATGTTTTCCCACAAAAAAATGTTCCTTCAAATATATATACATCTTAGTGCTACCGGGGTGTATAGAGAAATTGGAGCTATGAGAATTATCCAAAAATCCCCTTTTTAGACCATGTATGTCAAGAACACAATGTCTCTTCCAAAATTTCAAACTTCCATCTTCATATAAGAAGTCAATCAATCTTCCATCTTTCACATCGTTAATTTTCTTTTGAAACTCCTCATCAACAGTCTGAGAAATTTTTACCCTCTTATATAAAGATGGTTTGTCAACTGTTTGAAAAAGTATTTATGTTTCACCTTCCATGATTATTCCCATATCCATTTTTACTAGATCTATGAACATAGGATCCCTTTCAACTCTCATATTTTTTAAAACTCTAAGATTATTTCTGCTCAAAGCATCCTAAACCTTATTTTCCTTCGCCAGGTGAATGTTTATAGTGAAATAATAATCTTTGAGTAATTCAAGCCATTGTCTTTTCCTCATGTTTAGTTATTTTTGTGAGAAAATATACTTCAAACTCTTCTGATCAGTATATATCTCACATTATTCACTATAGAGATAGTGTCTCCATGTCTTCAAATAAAATAGTATAGTTTCCAATTCAAGATCATGAGTGGGATAGTTTTGTTCATGAATTTTTAGCTTTCGGGATTCATATGCAATAAATCTATCAATCGACATAAGGACACACCCAATTCCTTTATTTGAAGCATCACTATAAATAAAAAACCCATCATTCCCCAATGGTAGAGTCAATATAGTAGTATTGACTAATCTTCTATTCAATTATTAAATACATTATTCACACTCTTTTGTCCAATGAAATTAAATCACATTACGTGTGACCTTGGTTAATGGGTTTTCCAATAAGAAAAAATTCGGGATAAAACACCGATAATAACATGCTAAACCAATAAAAATGCATACCTCAGTTATGATCATCAGTGCTGGACATTCTTGTATAGCTCTTGTCTTAGAAGGATCAACAGAGATTCTATCCTTAGAGACAATATGGCCAAAAAAAATTAATTTCCTGAAGCCAGAATTGACACTTTCTAAACATCCTTTATAATTCATTTCTTTTGAGGGTTTTCAGAATAGTGTGCAAGTGATTTTCATGATATTTGATGCTTTTTGAGTATACCAAGATATCATAAGTAAATAATACTAAAACATCATCAAGATATTCATTGAAAACACTATTCATTAGATCCATCAAAACAGAGGGTGTATTAGTCAGTCCGAAAGGCATTACTGTAAACTTGTAATGCCTGTACCTGGTTTGAAATGTTGTTTTTGAAATGTCTTCCTTCTTCATGCATAGATAATGATATCCGTATCTAATTTCAATCTTTGAAAAATATTGAGCTCCATGAAGTTGGTTGAATAAATCATCTATGTGAGGTAGGGGATACTTGTTCTGTAGTGTTATAGAATTGATCTCCCTTTAGTCAATGCACAACCTCATAGACCAATCTTTCTTCTTAACAGAAAGAACAGGGGCTCCCCATAGAGAAAAACTGGGGAGAATAAATCCCTTATTACTCAATTCCTCTAGTTGCTTCTTTAGTTCCACTAATTCCATAGTGGCCATTGAATAAGGGGTCTTTAATATGGTACATGAACTAGAAATTAACTCATTGGAAAACTCAATTTCTCATTCTGGAGGATGTCCAGGTAGATCCTCTGGAAACACATCAAAAAATTCATTCACAATAGGTACGTACCCTATTTTAATATTCTCTTCCTCACCCATAGTTATTTCATTCTCTTCCTCCCCAATAATTGAATTTTTTAGAGCTACTAGGGGTGGATCTTGTTAAGAATTAAGTGGTGATATTTATGATCTCAAGATAAGGAACTCCTTATCATCATCGAAAATTGTAACATCTTTCTTCTTATAGTAAATTTTCACATCATGGTCCGAAATCCAATCCATGTTAAGGATTATATCAAATTAAATCATAGGTATAATGATGAGATCATCGGATAAAGAATATTTATATGACCTAATGGGGGCTGGTTCACAAAAATTTGATGCACTGATACTTCCCTTAGGAGTTTTGAATGAAAAATCCCTTGTTAAATCAAATTGGAAATATCTAATTTTCTTAAAAAACTGGGAAGATATGAAACAATGAGATGATCCATAATGAAATAAAGCATTTTATAAACATGAGGAAACCATTAAATTACCTACCACCGCGTCCTAAGAAGCTTCAACCTCAGTAGTAGTGATTGCATAATCTTGGCCTTTCTCCGTTGTACTTTTCTGATTTAAGTTTCTTCGGTTCTTAGGACATTCTTTTGTATAATTCCCCTTTTCTCTACAATTTCATCATTCAACATTGACAAACTATTTCTTTCCCTTGAAATCACGAGCTTGGTGGAATTTTTCACCACACTTGTAACAAAATCCCACTCCCTTTTGGAAAGTTCTGGGGTGTTTCTTCCCACATTTACCACAGCATGGATATTAGACTTTTCCTTTCTTCCCCTTATTTCTATTTCTAGAGTGTTCTGCAGAAATCTTCTTCTCTTTCTTTTCTTTAAATTTTCAAGTCTTAGAGAATTACTTTTATGTCTTGATAGTACGTGATACAATATCTTTGTACAATGAAAAGGATTGTGAGACTAATGATTGATGGAGAAATGGTTTTAACCCATCAATAAATCGATCAATCTTACTACTTGGGTTACATATATAATCTACTGCATGCCTTTCTAACCTTGTAAAGTTATCCTCATACTATGCGAGATCCTCATCCTCCTTTTGCCTCAGACTCAGAAATTTCTTTTCCAAATCCGCTCGATGGTAAAGTGGAAATTATTTTTCTAATAAAATATATTTTAACTCCCTCCATTACATATTTGATACTTCATCATCCTACTTTTTGTTTTGAATTAGTGATCACCATTGATCTGCATCTCCCGTGAGGTGACAAAATGCCATGATAACTTTTTCCCTTTCACTACTCCCCAAAGTATGAAATATTTTCTCTAAGGAACTTATCCATTACTCAGATACAAATGGATTTGTAGTCCCATTGAATGTTGGTGGTTGTTACCTCATGAAGCGGTCTAACATTGATCCTCCGCGTTGTGGATCAAGGTGCTCTATAAGGGTAACGTTATTATTTATAACCTGAGTGAGTTGTCCTAGTATGGTGATAAGTTGATTAGCACCAGTTTCAACACCAACTCCTCTATAATTATTTTGAGTAGGAGGGAAATACCTACATGGATTATGTTCATTGATATGGTTTCCATACCTTCCTCTAGTATTTGTTTCTAAACAATTTCATACACTAGGTTATTTTATGAATCGAAATACATAATCCCAAAGTTGTAAAACACTTAACATAAATTTAACAGTTTATGGATATATTCCATAATCATAAAAATGTATTCTTTTCAGAGGTATATACTCAAAAATCCTTCATAATGGTTTGTAAAAAAATGTGAATTATCTTAAGCATATCCCCTGGAAGTGTCATAACTAAGAGTGTAGTAAGGACCATTGTCGTGTACTAGGATACCCTAGATCAAGCCCAATACTCCATGTTAGAGTTTTAACTCCTAGGTACATCTATGCCACATCTGCCTCTACCTTCTTGTATGCAGATAGGGATGTATTCCTTTGAAAATACACTAAATCTGTACATTACCAAAATTATAGGAAGTTCTTCAATACTAATCCTCAAAGTCTATCTTAGGGTAATGTTATCTAATCAGAGTTTTTCTAAATATAGCTTCCAAGGATTGTATTAAACATTCTCTCATACTAACTGTAATTCCCCGACCCTAGTTACCTAGATTTGGGGCATTATTACATAACATCGGCATCATCACAAAAGATCATGTCTCAAAAGACTGATTAGTTTAGTATCCTTGGAAGTACTAGATACATACATAAGTTTTACATTACATTAAAAAATGAAAAACAAAAAAAAATGTCTCATTTGGCACATTCATATCCCTTATACTATCCCTTTGGGTCAACCATAAAATAATTCTTCACATCCTGGGAAAAATAAAACATAGAAAGGTGTGAGCTCAGATGCTCAATAAGGATAACAATATAGTGGAAACTTTAATAAATAAGCATAAAAATTTAAGGTAATGTATAATACTAAAACAAAATACTTTTTAAATTTAAAAAACAGAAAAATATGTAAAATATAAATCAAAATAATTCCATTTTCTTATTCTCATGGATATTCAACTAGTCGAATAATCACATGCAATATCAATAGACAATTTCATAATGATGGAATGCATAATTCTAGACTTTCATAACCACATAGTCAAGGCCTTGTGCCAAGACTAAAAATAAGATTTTGTCAAGGCCTTATAAAAAGACACTAGTTTGTCTCATGAGACCTACCGATGTATCGAGGAGCTATAGCGGGCTCCACCCGTCACTTACTAAGTCCAATTCATTCCTCATATGAAAAGGTTGAAAGATAATATAAACATTCGTATTAAAACTATCATATAAAATGTTAATACTTTAACCATAAACCATGAATGGTATAAAAATATCAGATCCATGGTCAAACATATCACAAAAACTTCAATTCAATATGGAATATTTGTATCTTAATAAATCAACATCAAACAAGTGTAAAATCCATCAAAAGATGTAGACATATATGAAATCAAAACTATTTGAGAGAAATATCTCTTTCTATTTTGAAATAACTTAAAAGTGACATAATTATAAAATTAAAAATTTATTTTAAAAATATTTTTATAAGCTTATAGGGAAATATTTGAATATGTTATAATGGAAGAAAATAGCCATACCTACCGTATAATATAAAAAACATTCTTTCCTTAATTTTTTCGAGAGGGTCTTAAAGGACCTTGTTTGGAAAATGATGAAAATATTCCTTTATAAAAATCTTATAAAATTTCAAAAAAGTGTATAAATGAATTTAAACAATAATCTAGGAAATTTTGAAAATGTTTTGAAATAAATTTTTAAGAAACACATATGTGGATGACGAAGAGGTCCCAGTAGATACTCACGTATAAACAATCTCAGATAATGAAGAGATTGTATAATTAACCCTTACCTTGTACATTTCCTTGATCAAGGGTATGTTAAACTCTTGTATAATAGTAAAATCATAGTTATAAAATTATACAAGAACCACATACATAAATAAGGTATCATATATTATCTTCTAATATTGCTATTAAATAATATTTCAGTAGTATCATTATTTCGAGTCTTAAATTAATTGTATTCCTTTATATGTTTTGTTAAGTAAGTCATATTTATTATAGATAGGATGTATTTTATTCATATATAGAATTATATTAAGTTCTTAAACATTATTTTTAATCATTAATTGAAAATAATTTTTTAATGGTTACGATGGGAAATGAATTTGATCGCGTTCGTGAAGGCGGTAATCCGTATGTACGCGCGAGAAACAATATAATTCTATTGATGGTAAAATAATATTTAATTGGATGGTATATAATATATAATTAATATTTTACATGTTATATTTATTATTTACATCATTTATAATCATTTTTATACCCATCCAAATAATAATGTGTTTGAATAACAAACTACACCACGACGTGGAGATGGTAAGCCATACACACACATGTATGGTGACAAGTCATTCATAGGATGCACAGAATAATGAATATGGTTGTACCATATTTATAATATCATAAATTTATAAATAAGGTACTAGAGTTATAATTTTAGTATTGAAACAACAAAGAAAGAGGAAGTGGAAGAAGAAAAATAACTTTGAAAGAGGTGGTGATATTATTACCTCTTCATCAGGTGTTTCTTTTGAGTTGATCAAAATGGATCCTTAGGTTGGAATTATAATAAAATTAATGACCCTAGGTATAATTTATGGTAGTTGGGAGGATATTTGAGCAGGGTTTGGCTGGGAAAAATGGATTTGGATGTGTTATTTTGAGAGAAGGGAAGTACCCTTTTATAAGAGAGTTGAGGTTCACTTTAAGAAAACCTTAAAATATTATTTTCTAATAAAATAATTTCCAATTTATAATGGATAAAAAAGGATGTATTTCGAGGATTATTTGGGGATGGGTATAAAACCTCTAAAACAATAGGTTTTAGATAGGTTTATATCACCATATTAACCTTATCTTTTAGATTTAACTTTATTTAAATAGTTTGACTTTTACAATGACTTCTTGTGCTATTATAATAAATTGTTAATAAACATACTATAAAAAGACAATAGAACACCAAGTGATTAATTATTGATATATATATATATAACCTTATATATGTCCTTTCACAAAACCTTATATTTTTATGAATATTATATTAATTAATAATATAATATATGTTTTAAAAACTCATTTATGTCAATTTCGACACTATTTTGTATTTTTCCTTTTTTGGAAGTCATAACATTTTTATGACTTAAAAAAATTATTTAATCAACCATAAAATTTCATATTAACCAATAATAGTAGTTTAATTCATCAAAAGTATCAATTGAGATTTTTTAGGATATTTATAATGTCAATAATTTTAATATTTCATTAATAAGGTAATTACTACATCATCATTGTCTCATAAATATATTTTATTATTTAACGTCTAAAAAATATAAATAAAATAACATTATGTAAGAAATATTTTTAGATTTCTAATGAATATTTATAGTTGAATTTATCTTACGCATAACCCTACATTAAAAATGGTTTAGTTATTAAACTTGGAATTTAACACTTTTAACTCTTTATTAAATAAAATAATAATAAATGTCCTAAAAAAATACATATGGACCAAAATGATCATATTTCAATCCTAAGGTTGATTTTGGTTGAAATAAAATTATCCAATATAATTAGGACAAGTTTTTGGGTAATTATAATATCATTTTCTACATTTAATCACCCTATTTACTTTTTATTGTGGTAAATAAAAGTAAAAAATTACTACTCACCAAAAATTATTTTCATTTTATTGAACCACATTTTACTTACTGATGTCAATTGTGTCTCTCAGATTTTGTAAATTCAATTCACAAAAGTGGTAAAATTACGTTTTATGCAAATTTACAAATGTGCCTATGAAGGTGGGTAAAAGACGGATAAAAGTTCAATAAAATTCTATATATCTAATACTATTATAAAATGAATCAAATTAATTAAATAGAAAATATGTATATATTTTGTATATATTTTTACCTAATAAAAATTTAAATAAAATAACTAATTACTTAAATAAAAAGTCAATATTAAACAATAACGCATTGTTTTTCACTATTCATAATAAAATTGATTGTTTTCAGAAAAATATAAACAAATTCACCCTGAGCTAATTTTGATATTCTGAATCAAAAAATGAAGTCCATTTTGAAAAATAAAATTTATAATATTTCAAAATGTGGGTACTAGTATTCATAAAGGCTAGTTTGATTGGTCATGTTGTGTTAAAACTCCATGTTGCGTGCAACACAAGCTATTGCATTATTCAAAGGGAAAAGTATCATAAAAGCATGGGGTGTTATATACATAAGGTTGAAATGTTCATGAAGTGTTCTATTGAGATTCAATATCTTTAGTAAAAAGTTCTATATGATATTTTCATTCCTTTGGTTTGTGTTTTGTGGAGGCATGGTTTCTTAGAAGAGCGTACATAGAATCATGAGTAAAAAATGCATGGTTAACATCCCATGATTTTTAAAATTATTTATTTATTTTTAGATTTATAGATTTAGTTTTTATATAATTTATTTTCTAATTTTATCATCTGCTTCTCAAGTTTCTATAGTGAAGAGATTCTTATTTTACAAGTATCTGCTAGAGATATTTGTGGTTTATGGTCACTTTTCCTTTTATTAGGTTTTGTTTATTCTTGAGAATGAGAATCATTTTAGTGGTATCTAATGTAAAGTATTAGATTATCCCAAAAATTTACTTTGTGCTTTCTAGGTGATATAGGTATCTGGGGAAAATTTGGTTAGAGGGAAGATGAGTTTTAACTATTGTTGCAGCTATAAATATTAATCAATCTATAATATTGAGGGTTTTTGGCATGGTCATTAGAATGAATAAGTGGTATTGATATAGTCTCTTGTGTCGTGTCATTATGTATGAGGTTGTGAAATTAGGATATGATTTATGGATTTGATCTTTGGTTGGGGGTTTTTATGTCATTTTTCTTCCCTAGAGAAGACAGTTAAAGTGTGGGGTGTTTTGTTATAATTTTAGGAGTCCTAGATTAATCTTATTTAAGGTCCTTCATGTTGTGATTCTATTGTTTACAACATAAATTTCTTATCAAGTGACTTCCTTGGTTCTTCCATTTTTTTGTCATTATGTCATGGTGGATAGTGTTGTATCATGATTTTGATATAGAGAGTTACCAATTTTGTGGTTAAATCCAGGGTTTATTCCATGATACATATAGATTTAATAATTATGTTGTGAAGTGACCCATTACACCATGAACATCCTTGGTTTTATTTTATTTATATGTCTCAAATACCCATGATATGGCGGAGATCACACCGTGAATTTTAGATCAGAAAACCATTGTAGTGTGAAAATTCCTGTCACATTATGATACACATTTTTTCTATTTTATTATAAGGTCAACTACACTTTAAAATTTATTTAAAATATTTCAACCTAGAATGAACCCTAGGTTTTTATGGGATTACATTTATTCATATTTTATCATCCTTTTTTGGGATTAATCTCTTGAATTTAAGAGACTAGTCTACTCTAATATAACGTGCTATCATATCCTCTTACCCTTTATTATTCCCTTATTCTTTCTTCTTAGTAAGGCTGTGTGTAATACCCAAGGCCTAAATATGGCATGTAAACACTATATCCTGAACTATCACATAATGCACACTCTAAAGTGACTTTATTCATAAGTATATTTAAAATACTGATATTTGAATTTTATAATTTTTTAACAAAATAAAACTAATTTTTGAATCCTTCTTAATTATAATAACTTAATATGTAATTTTGGGTTTTTTCTAAGAAAAACCGATTCTTAGGTGAACATTACAATATAATGATTTTACTAATATTGTGACTTTTCTGAAATTATTATTATATATGAAATTTATTAAGACCTTTAATTAAAAAATATAAATTTGATTATTTAAATTATACATTATAAAATATTGATTATATCTTATAAACCCCTGATTGCTTTTTCAGAACCCAAGTAATATTTTTCTCAAATATTATTTAGTAAATTATAAATGTGTAAGATTAAAATAAATTTTAAACACTTATAAATATTGAGTAATAAAAAATAAATTTAAAAATTATAATAATTAGGTCCAAATTATCTAATAAGGATAACTTTTTTTAGGCATAATGATTAAATAAACTTAGTTAAAAACTAGTAACTATAATAAAAGCTAAATTGGTAAATGTAATAATTCAAGTGGTAAAGGGATTGAAACGTGATTTCAAAATTTATATAATTTTTTTGATGATTTTAAAATAGACCTTATTTCTTATCCAATCCATTATTTTGTGTTTAATGAGCCACTTCACAAGTTTAACATGTTCTCCCTTTATATTAATATGAAATTTTTACTAAAATGTCATTTTACTCACTTATAAAAGGTGTCTCTCACCAAAAATTCAAGGAACTCCTAAAATTTAAGTTTCCACCTGAACAATATGTCTATTTTACTTCACCTATAATAATCTTCCACTCTCATAATATTATGGTCACCATAATTTGTCATATGTCTTTCATTTACAAGGATACTTCTAAGGAAAATTTAAGTCCCCGACACAAGTATTATCACCTACTTAGATTTTCCTATTAATTATCCTCATTAAAATTTATTAAAGACACAATAATGTAGTGATATTAGTATAATTTATATACTTTATTGTCACTATATTAATGGTATTATTATTGTTTATTCATATTCCATGTTCATTAAGAAAAACAAAATTATTGGTCATGCGCTGTGAAGACTACCACCTCCACGAGGTAACATGTTTCATTTTCCTTAACTAACTTGAAAATATGGATATATGGATGATATTAAAGGATAAATATTATTTTAATGATACCATTAATGTTATTTTATAATAAATTATATAACTAGTTAAAGATGTTATCAACAAATGATCATCAATAATTTAATCATTTAAAATAAGCATATTGAGAGGATAATCTTTTATTAAAATTATGTGATATTTTCATATACTTTAAATCCTATTTTAATTATTTAAAATTATGATTAATATCACTAATAAATGAAAAATAATATCATTATTCCATTTTTATAATGACATTACAAAAAAAACCCCTTATAATCATTCAACAAATCAGGTATGTTCACGTTCGGGCTGGTTTAACAACCAACTTGACCAATAAATTGAATTTATACCATGAATGATTGTTGGAAAATAATTACTCGTATAATATTATATAAATTTTTAAACAAATATTTTTTTGGTTCTGGAGATACTTTATCATTATATAATTCATCAATTAAGGAAACACACTTCATTCATCAAAAATCACTAAAACAGGCTTTTATCAACTCCATTTTCAAGGGTAATGTCTAAAACACTTATGAAGGGAATTTGAAACATAATATTTTTTTATAAACCATAACTAAAAGTATATTTAATTACCTAGTAATAATTAACTTTCCAAGAGTAATTAATACGAACACCACTATTAGGAAACTATTACAAACGATCAAAACTATAAACACTGTTGTGGAAATTCAGAAGAATTCATTTAGAAAATTAATATTTATAAATATTATTGATGAAAATGGATATGAATTACACTATGAATATAGTGATTAATTTATATATATATGTTTATTATACTGGTGGTTAATATATATATGTTTATTATACAGGAGGATGGGCAGACCCTTGTAGATTACAACGTCCAGAAGGAATCAAACCTTCATCACATCCTTATTCTTCGTGGTGGAAATATCTAAGGTGCCTCCCTCAATTATCTAATATGATTTTCTTTGAATAATTTCACAACTACATCATTCTTTATTTGAATTGCTATGCTATTATGTCCTAAATAATGCTTTCTCATGCGAATCTGTTGGCTTGGAAGTGTATCTTTTTCTGATTCACCACGTCTCTTCAATTGTTGTGTCCTATAGTGCATGCATTATTAGAAGGCCAAAAAAACGAGGCAAGGGTTTTCCTTCTCAAATTCCACTCTTTGGGAAAGGTTTTGTATTATGAATTTAATTTAATTTATATGGTGTATATAATTCATATTTGAGATATTATATCATGAAATTATTTTATTCAAGGTATTATAAGATCAATTTTAATCCCTTCATTTCAAGAATTTATGATTTAATTTCTACCCATTCCATAAATGGGGTTTTCCATATCAATCTTCTTTCATTGTGAATCATATTATAATCACCCCATATTTTATTTTATGTGGTGCATGAATTTCCATGGATGACATTTTAAATATTAATAATTAAATTTAAGGGATTTAAAAGTACATATTTATATACCTATCTCAAATTATTTTGATCCAATATTTACCAAAAGCATTGTAAAACTCAATCTTTTCAATGATGGAAAACCCATCCTAAACTTTGGTAAAGTAAAAGTGTGTGTAATTTACTATAAAATACATCCATATCTAGATAATGTTTAGTGAATGTAGTTTATTATTATATTAACATAAGGGTAATCACCATAAATTTTTTGTTGAGTAATGAATTAATCATTACATTGATACGCAAGGAGTGCGCCTAAGATTGCACACCCGAAGAGACACTCCTAGGGGATATTCTTTGGAATATTCACATGCTCTTAATGAAACATGATGAATAATTTTTCATACCATTTCCTTGGTCTCCTACCAATGAAAACTATTGAACCCAAATACTATTTTACATGTATAACCTATAACATTAAGGGAACCCTCACCCCTATATTTCTTTGATAAGGGTATTCCCTTTTACTTTGATGATAACACATGACTTCCAAGTTGAGTAAGATATGTTCTCCTCGAAATGAAAATTATTATATTGAATGGGGAGGTATTTTATTTTAATATTTAAAAATATATGGATAACGTAGTTTTATTCAGTAATATGTTTTTAGGGAACCTTATGAATGGTATTGATGACGATTATGGTGAATGCATTATACATAATTAGGAGATGAGTGGGGATAAAAATTATATAGCTCCTAGATGAATAAAAAAGCCTCATGAGACATAATAGGTTGGTTTTTTGTGTATAAATCTTCCTAAAATAAGATAAGTGTCTTGGTATAAGACCTTGATAAAAAATTTTAATGTTTCAAATTATGCATTGTGTCAAAATGAGTTCAATGTTTATTTTTATCCATGTTTTATTTTATTTTCATAGATATAGAATGACCTCAGTTTTATTTGTTTATGTTGTAGTTGGTGACCTAGAACCAACTACTTTGTACTTTATTCCTTAATAAATAACTTATCACATCTTGATTTTTCTTTTGCATGAGAATGCATGTGATAATGTCCTAAGGACAATTGTTGCATTAAAGGGTCATAGCGGATACCTGCTATGATGAGAACTTGGATGTTCCATAACACTGTTCTTGAATATATGTTCTATGGATGGATGTTTTTAATTGAGGGACACAAATAATACAGATCATTAGGTGCGAGGACTCATAAAACATTTAGGAACCTTCTCATGGTGTGCGCCCTTGGAAATATCCAGGAGGATATTATGAGAACGAGACCCACTGGTAGGAAATCTCCATTTCATAGTGTCATTGGATGTTCCTATCTTCAGACATGTGTTTTGGTCCTTAGACTTTAAGATTATTATTAATGGGTATTACAACTCACACAGTTAGATGTATTGACGAAAACTGTTATGACACACTGTTCGCAGCAAGGTAGGATACGTTGGGTGCGTCACGAGTAATACTATATTAATAGATAATGCAAGAAAGGATTTTTCCCTTCTATTCGATAATAGAAGTAGATATATCAGGCCCTTTGATGGAATTTATATAGCCTAAATAAATCCATGTCCATGGTAATGTATGGGTGAGTTCAATTTTGGAAAGTCAAAGAATGAATAATCGAGCACATGGGTTGATGACACTACCACGCAACCCACTTGATTAGATATATCGTGACAAAGGGATTATATTACATGGTAAAAATTCTTAGGGGGTGACACGTCATTGCGACGTTAACTTCTTTCTCTATGGGTGCCTTGGCGTGTTTCTAGACACTAAACTTGGACTTTAGGCAGGCTCCACCTAATGCCACTGAGAAAGGGGTTTAGAGGGTCACACACTAAGTGTGTCCATGTATCTTAGTTAAATATTAATTTACCAAGTTAAATAAATATTATTCCCGACTGTGATTTAGTAATTATTTAAGAATGTATGGTTTCATTTATTTCGACACTATTTATTCGAGAGAATATATTGTGGGAGAAATAATATATATTTATTAGTGAGTAATACAGTTACAATTATTTAACAAATGAATAGCCATTACTCAAGGAATAATAAATGTGGTGGAGGAAATAAAGGAAAATTAAGAATAAAAGTACACACCGTGTATATTAAATATACACGCCGTGTAGTTTAATGGAAAACAAGTACACGCTATGTATTAATTATTACACGCCATGTAGTTTTTCCAGTAGGGATTTTGAGGATATAATATTATTTTATTAAATGATATTTACTATAATTAGAGTGGGCACATGTCAAGGAATTAATAATTCAACATGGGGTGTTTCAATAAGAGTTAATTAAATAAATAAAACGCATATTGTGTTTATTTATTGTCATAACTCAATAACCTCAAACCCGATTATAAATATCCTCGCAACCCCAAAACTTTTCCTCAATCGTTGTGCACAACAATTCTAGAAAATTTATTAAAGGCTGAAAGAAATACTTCCTCCAAGAACACTCTCAATACCGAGAGACATCCTCCTCCATCGAATCATGGAGATCGAAGGTGGACACCATAAGTGAAGGTTCTTCCATGCGAGCACCCGGATATCCCTTCGGCTACATCCAAATATACATGGAGCACATGTGGATCACTGCTAGAGGAATCTTATACTTGGATTCTACGACTCAATGACTGATCACATCGAATCATGACTGGAGACATCAACGAAGAAAGAATTCCACCAAGGTAATTATTGAGAATTAATTAAATTAATTATAACCAACATATGATGATCTTATCTCTATGGTTCTAAGACTCCCTCTTTTGTTTTTCATTCTTCATTCTATTCCGAAGATCTGGCATTTTATATCATGACAGATCTCGGTTTGAACATTGTTTAACGCTAAAATCAAAGTTGGGAACTCCCACCACTGCACTTCCACTCTGTCTGGAACCTTCAAGTGGTGTCAGAGGAGGTCATATCGTTGATTATAATTATTTATTTTTTCATTGGTGATTTATGCATTTAATAATTTAGTTGATTCAATTAAAGTTAATCGTTATTTAAATCTGAATCTTGAGATCTGTTCCTCCTATATCATTTCTCAGTCACCATACAGAAATGACCTTTTCTTTTAATTTTTGATTAAAATAAAATAATGGATCTCATCCAGAGGAGCCAAAAATTCCGGGCCATACAACACGAGAATACCCGACGTGTATTAGGAAGTACACTTCGTGTAGTCTAGGTTCATCCATCGGGCTGGTCTGCCAAATCAGGCCATGTATTGATCCTATCTAAGTCATTTATGACACCGTGTGTTGACCAGGAACAGGTGGCACATGGTTTCTAGATTACATGCCATGTGGTCCAATAGAACACAATGTGTAGTCCCTTTGGGTTAGGGTTAGACTGTGTACCCCATACACGGCTTGCCCGGCAGGAAACCGTGTAACGCGAAAACTACACAACGTGTGTCCCACTGAACATGTCGTGTACTCCAAAAATTTCCAAAGTACATTAACACGCCTTGTCTCTGAGCGTGTACTTCAGATGGATGGTGAAGAAAAATTACACGTCGTGTAGTCAGAACTACACGCTAAGTACTCACCCAAATTACGTAGAGTTATTGAAATTTATTATTATATTCTAAAAACCCTTGAGATGTGTACCGTGGTGTAGGCTTAAAGCTGAGTCATAACACGTGATAGGTGTTTTATATATATGTGTTTTTTTAACACATGCGTAATGAACATGAATTCACCGGGTTTCCACCAAGGTACAAGTTACGTACAAGGATAATTTTAAATGAATTTATTTTTTTAATATTATAATGGATGAGAATCTCAAAGAAATTTAGAAAAGGGTTTTAGATGAAAGGATTGATTAATTAAAGATAATTAATTGATTCGAGCGTGATTTATCTTAAATAAGAACGATTAAATAATTGAATGAAAGTTTTATTTATGTGTAAATATCGTTGCATTTATGGATGATCATGAGCTAGAACAAGACCTTTGTATGTGAATGGTTTATTTTAATTAATTTATTTAAATTTTGTTAGCATGCGAGCATTCTCCTCATTAATATATAGGGTCTGCACGCCCAAGGATTCTTTTATTTAAAAACCCCTTTTTACCCCTCACCTTCATGTGAGATAAATGAATATGTAATGGATGGAACTCAAGATAGTGGAGGCAGTTCAAGTTAGAATCCAAGGCAAAACCAATCCAAGGAGATACAATGTTGGACAGGTGGGAAGCTGTAAAAACGAACCTGAAAGGTTCAAGGTGTTTCTCCCCTAGGTCTTGGGTTAGTTTATCAACTGCTAAATAAACTAACCAATATAAAAAGCTCATGATCATACCATTTTTTTAGTTTCATGGTTTATTTATCATGGGTGTGCTGTCACGATCACACAATTAATGAATTAAATGAGCATGCAAGATGGAACTAAAATAAAACCAGCATAAACGTAAATATTATCTTAGACATGGATAATCACTGAAGTATATCCCAATTAATATTAACAAGCATGTAATAAAAGGTAATAAATTTGAAATTTAAATATAATGATAAAATCCCTCAAAGAAATATTAAGTCAGTATAGCCTTCCATAATCTTGGTTAGAAGCGAACCATAGTTCAAAGTGCTTGACCAACCCTAGTTGGGGTGCTTTCAATTATTGAGGAATTCTAATTCAAGGTTTTCGATTGACTTGACTTGTTTCAAATCAAGGGTTGAATTCCACAACAAGACTTGGAGTGTCCAAGAGGGAAAGGTTGAGGAAATCTAAAATAAAAGGGTTTCAGGATTGTGGAGTCCACTCAGCGGATCAAGGAGCTGCGAGTTAATGCTGTTGGAATCTGGAATGCCTACCTAAACACCTTCTAGTTTCTTGAACAACATTAGTTGGGGTAATTTGAAGGAATATACGGATCCTTTCTACTAGAATATTCGGGAAATATAATATTCCAAAGTCAATGGTGAGGGCTATTGTATTTTGATAAAATAGTTGGAGGCTAATAAGTATTAATTTATTTATTTGTCTCATTTTTAATGAAGTACTAAACCTTTTCTCATTTTAATTTTTAGAAATAGAAATAAAAACGACTTCAAACATATCATTACGAACCATACTCAAGAAGGAAAACCTTCTCACCAGCACGAATTTCTAAGAGTGGCAGAGGCGTTTACGTGTTATCCTTCGCCACGAAAGAAAATTGTTTGTGCTGGAAGAGCCTATTCCAGTTGCGACTGGGAAGGATTCCAGTGATGAGGAACTATCTCTATACATGAAACACATGGATGATGCCACATATGTCTAGTGTTTCATGATATCGTCCATGTATAATTATCTCTTGAAGCAACATGAAAACATGGACGCGTATAGCATGATGTCTCGCCTTAAGGATTTCTACCAAGAGAAGCCAAGTTAGGAGAGATATGAGATCTCCAATGCTTTGTTTACAACTAATATTGGAGAGTATGAAACAAATGGGCCTCATATAGTCAAGCTCATTGGCTACATTGAACTCCTGGATATCTTAGGGATTATGTTTTCGGATGAGTTGCGTAAAGAACTCATCCTATCATCACTGCTCGCCTTCTCAAGATTTATTTTCAACTACAACATGAGAAATAATGAGAAGAGTCTGTCAGAACTTCTAACCTTAATTCAACAGGTAGATAAGGACATGGAACGTGAAAAACCCAAAATCCTTATGGTGAATAAGAAAAGGGAGGACAAGGAAAAGGGGCCAAAGACTTATAAACGGTCTGAAGCCCCCGAGCACCGTCCTCCCAAGAAGGGGAAGATCGAGAGGCAGGGCGAGGAACGGGGGGTAGTATGTTTTTCATGTGGCAAGCAAGGCCACTGGAAGAGGAGCTACACCCAGAAGCGTTGGGACGTTAAAGGTGCATTCGTTATCGAATGTAATATTTCTATTTCTTAACATTGGGTATTAGATACATCTTGTGGGGATCACATTTGTATTCAAATGCAGAAACCAAGTAGATTTAGAAATATTTCTTTAGGAGAGGTGGTTCTTTGATCTACCAATGGTGCAAAGTTGGATGCGTTGGCTATTGGCAATTACCACCTCTCATTTCCGACTGGGATGATTTTGGTTTGGCATAACTATTATTATGTGCCTAGTGTTACCAAAACATAATTTCTATATCTTGTTTGGATATGGATGGATTTACTTTCATGTTTGGAAATAAGGGTTGTCTCTTTTATAAGAACAAAATATGTTATGGTATGGAACATTTAAATAATGGTTTGTATGTATTAAATTACAATAACCAAGTGTTTGCAATCGATAATGAAACAAACTCACATGACTAATACATCACCTAGTTGTGGCATCACCATCTCAGTCATGTAAACAAGAAGCGCTTGACAACGCTCTGACAAGATGGATATTTAGACTCTACTGAGATAAAACCACTTGATAGATTTCATGCTTGTTTACAAGGTAAAATGACCAAGATGCCTTTTGGCAGATAGGGTGAAAGGGCCACAGAGCTTCAAGGATTGGTGCACACGGATGGATTTGGACCATTTCCAGTAGAAGTTATAGGTGGATATTCTTACTTCATTACTTTTACTAATGATTTATGTATAAATGGCTATTTCAAACTAATGAGTTATAAGTTAGAGTCCTTAGAGAAATTTAACGAATTCAAGAATTAAGTGGAGAATTAGCTTGGTAAGAAGATAAAGAAACATCTATTGGAACAAGGTGGAGAATATCTGAACCAAGATTTCATTGATCTTCTATGGGAGTCTGGGATTCTATCTCAGCTCACTCCCCTTATACATCATAGTGGAATGGTGTTAGTGGAAGGAGGAACCACACCTTATTGGACATGGTGAGGTCGATGATGACTCATGTAGATCTTTCATTATCCTTTTGGGGATATGCATTACAAACTGCAGAATACACATTAAACCGAGTACCAAATAAGAAGGAAAATGAAATTACATCTGAGTTATGGAATGGAAAGAAAACCATTTTGGCACACACACGTGTATGGGTATGCGGGGAATTTGTTAAGGCCTTCTTATACAACAAACTATCACCCTGGGGCAGGAAGTGTATCCTTATAGAATTTCTTAAGGAAATGAAAGGATATTACCTATATAACCCTTCAGACAAGAAAGTGACTGTTGCCAGACAAGCCGTCATTCTCGAGAGGGATCACATCCTCAAAAAGGATAGTAGGAGCAAGATTGACTTCGACAAATTTGATGCTCAAGATACACAGGAGTTGGTACAAGAACAAGTTCCACAGGTCCCCGTGGAAGAGTTTCCAGAAACACAAGTACTGCGTAGGATCTCAAGAGAGGTTAGGGAACTAGAGAGATTTGGTTTCCTAGTCCCCAAGGATGGTAAATCATTATTATTGTACAATGATGAACCTCTCTCCTACAAGGAAGAAGTAAAAATCTCAGAACTTGCAATATGGTTAGAAGCTATGAATTCTAATAAGGATTCCATGTATCAGAATCAATTCTGGGTTCTGGTCGATGAGCCAGTTGATGTAAAACCTATTGAATGCAAATGGGTATTGAATAAAAAACTGTACATGGAAGGTAACATTAGCACCTATAAAGCAAGCCTAGTGGCTAAAGGATCAGAAAACATCAAAGAATTGAATATGATGAAACCTTCTCGCCATTTTCCATGTTTAAATCCATAAGAACCATACTTTCGATAGCATCTTACCATGACTGTGAGATTTGGATAATGGATGTCAAAACAACATTCCTTATTGGGAACCTTTAGGAAGATGTTTATATGACACAACCAGAAGAGTTTGTGACACCAGGTGAAGCCAATTGAGTTTTAAAGTTATATAAATCCATTTATGGATTAAATCAAGCATCCATGTAATGAAACATTCAATTTGATAAAGCATAGAAGAATTGGGGTTCAATAAGAATGATTGTGAGCCATGTTTTTATAAGTAGTTTAATGGGAATGTGATCATTATCCTAGTAGTATATGTTGATGACATATTTCTAATTGGAAATGATGTACTAGTCTAACAGTCAGTTGAGGACTGGTTGAACAAGTGTTCCTCCAGAAGGACTTTGGTGAAGCAACCTACATTCTAGGGATCAAGATCATTTGTGATAGATCCAAAAGGCTTCGTGGACTATGTCAAGGTATATACATTGACCAGATACTAAAGAGATTTAGTATGGAATAATCCAAGAGGGGATTAGTTCTAGTGTCACATGGGCTACATATTTCTATGAAAATGTGTCCAGAGGAAAAACAGGAGAAAGATATATTGAGTAATATACCATATGCTTCGGCTATAAAATCTATCATGTATTGCATGTTATGTACCAGGCTTGATGTTTCATATTCACCAAGCATGGTAGGCAGATATCAAGTAGATCTAGGAGAAAAACATTGGACTACTGTTAAGACTATCCTTAAGTATCTGAGAAGAACTAAGGATCTGCTCTTGGTGTATGGAGGAGGCGAGGAGATTGTCATCAGAGGGTATGATGATGCTGGTTTTTAAAAAGATCAGAATGATCTAAAGTCGCAATATGGATATGTTTTCTGTCTCAATGGAGGAGCTATGAGTTGGAAGAGTTCAAAGCAGACAGTTTTCACCAATTCTACAGTGGGGTCTAAATATATAGCAGCTTCTGATGCATCCAAGGAAGTAGTCTGGATTTGGAACATTGTCCTGGAGCTTGATATGGTACCTACCAGTAAAGACCCTGTCACATTGTGTTGTGATAATACTGCAGTTGTGGCTCTTTCAAAAGAACCAAGGTCACATCAACGGACAAAGCACATACTCCGGAAGTATCACCTCTTGAGGGATTTCTATCAGAGGGGTGAAGTTGCAGTGAGAAGAGTGTCCATGGAAGAAAACATGGCAGACCCCATTACTAAAGGCCTATCTCAATAGAAGCTTGAATACCATGCGAGAGCTAGCAGGTTAAAGGTTGTTAGCAATTGGCTCTAGTCCAAGTGGGAGTCTATTGGAGTTCGTGGCCTAGAACCAACTACTTTGTAATTTATTAATTAATAAATACCTTATCACATCATGATTGTTCTTCTGCATGAAAATGCATGTGATAATGTCCTAAGGACAGCTGTTTCATTAAAGGTTCATAGAGGATCCATGGTATGATGAGAACTAGGTAGTTCCATAACACTGTTCTTTAATATTTGTTCTATAACCGGATGATGTTATTTATGGGAAAAAAATAAAATCGGCCATTAGAGGCGAGGACTCATAAAAATTTGAAGCACCATTTCATGGTGTGCGCCCTTGGTAATATCCAGGAGGATATTATGAGAACAAGATCCACAAGTAGGAAATCCAAATTTCGTAGTGTCATTGAATGTTTTTATCTGTGGATGTGTGTATTGGTCCTTAGACTTTAAGATTATTATTAATGGGTATTAAAACTCACACACTTATATGTATTGACGAAAACTATGACGATACATTGTTCGCAACGAGCTAGGATATGTTGGGTGAGTCATGAGTAATACTACATTAATAGATAATGTGAGAAAGGATTTTTCCTTTCTGTTCCATAATGAAAGTAGATATCTCAAGCCCATTTATGGAATTGATATAGCCAAAATAAATCCATGGCCATGGTAAGGTATAGGCGAGTTCAATTCCAGAGAGTCAAAGAAAGAATAATCAAGCACATGGGATGATGAAACTAGCATGCAACCCGCTTGATTCGATATATCGTGACAAAGGGATTATACAATGTGGTAAACATTTGTAGGGGGTGACACGTCATTGCGGTGTTAACTTTTTTCTCTATGGGTGCCTTGGCATGTTTCTAGACACTAACCTTGGACTTTAGGCAAGATCCTCCTAATGCCACTGATAAAGGGTCCTAGAGGGTCCCATACTAAGTGTGTCCATGTATCTCAGTTAAATATTAATTTAACAAGTTAAATAAATATTATTCCTGACTGTGGTTTAATAATTATTTAATAATGCTTGATTGCATTTATTTCGACACTAGTTATTTGAGAGAATATATTGTGGAAAAAATAATATATATTTATAAGCGAGTAATGCCGTTACATTTATTTGACAAATAAATAGCCATTACTCAAGGACTAATAAATGTGGTGGAGGAAATAAAGGAAAATGGAAAATAAAAGTACATGCTGTGTGTATTAAATATACACTCCATGTAGTTTTATGGAAAACGAGTACACACCGTGTATTAGTGATTACATGCCATGTTGTTTTTCCAGTCGGGATTTTGAGGATGTAATATTGTTTTATTAAATTATAATTATTATAATCAGCGTGGGCATATGTCAAGGAATTAATAATTCGATATGTGGGTTGTTGATAAGAGTTAATGAAACATATAAAATTCATAATGTGTTTATTTATTGTCATAACTCTATAACCTCATACCCGATTATAAATATCCTCACAACCCCCACACTTTTCCCCAATCATTGTGCACAACAATTCCGGAGAATTCTTTCAGGGCCGAAAGAACTACTTCCTCCAAGAACGCTCTCAAACCCGAGAGAGATCCTCCACCATAGAATCATGGTGATCGAAGGAGGACATTGTAAGCGAAGTTTCTTCCATGCTATCACCCGAAGATCCCTTCGGCGACATCCAGAGATACGTGGAGCACATGTGGATCACCGATAGAGGAATCCTACACTTGGATTCTACGACGCAATGACTGATCACATTAGATCTTAACCAGAGACATCAATGAAGTAAGAATTCCACCAAGATAATTCTTGTGAATTAATTAAATTAATTATAACCAACATATGATGATCCTATATATATGGTTCCGGGACTCCCTCTTTGGGTTTTCTTTCTTTGTTCTATTCTTAATATCTGGCGTTTTATATCCTGACAGATCTCAGTTTGAACATTGTTTAACGCTATTATCAATGTTGTGCACTCCCACCACCGGGCTTCCACTACGCCCAAAACCTTTAGATTATGAATTCATGTTTTTCGTTAATTCATTCCATATCACTTATTTCCATATTTATGTTATACTAGCTTCCATTGTATGATACTCCATACTGAGAATCTAAGCTCACCCTTATTTGTCTTCCTTTCCCCATGAAATCTAGAGGAGGACTATATATAATTTTCAGGGATATTATGGAAGGGATAATAATTTTAATTTAATGTGTTAATGAAAAATCTTATGTTTTCATGTATAATATATATATTTATCTAGTCTTCTATGACTATTTTTTTATCTGATGGGAACTCTTGTATTTTGTATCAATAATGTAATACAACTACTAGATTCTCTTTTCTGAAGTTTGGGATGTTATAGTTCGTATCATAGAACGTTTTTTAAGAATATTGGGGATGAGATTTAGATGAACCATGTTAGATAGAACACGCTCTACTATAAAGCCTAAATATATCTATGAAACACTCTAGAAATCATAATAGTAATTTTATTTTAAAATTCAATGTTATGAGATAAATCTATGTGTGTCAATATAGAAAGATGGTGACTAAAGGGAGGAATGGGAACCATATCAACAATCATATTAAATACAAGGATATTACCCCTAAATAAGTTAATAAATATATTATTGAGGCTAATTAGTCCATAACCATATTAGGTCAATTGACTCTGGTTATGAAAAATAATATCACATGCATAAAGTGACTTTTTGATCCACAACATGGTGTTACTATATTGGACCTATTCATCTGAAAAAACCTTCAAAATTTAGTTAAACTACTTATAAATTGGTAGATACCCAATGGATCAAGTCCCTAAATAAGACCTTTATTCCTTTTAGAAATAGTGAAAAGGAAGAAGTCACCATCGCAGTTTATCATTTGAAGAGAGATTCAGATCAATGGTGGCCATTAATTAAAACCACTAAAGAGGAAGACGAGATCAAGTTCATAGAATGAAGAACTTTTAATGATTTATTATAAAAAAAACTTTCCTCATGAACTGAGAACAGAAATCTAATGTAAATTCCTCAATCTTATACAAAAGGAGGAGTAACATGTTACTGAATATGAGTTTAACTTCATAAGGTTATCTAAGGAGGTTGCAACTATGTATGTAAACCAAAAAGTAATATTGATCATTTCTTTTATCGGTTAAAATAGACCCGTAAAAGGACATTGGTTTCTCATAAATTTTCATCGTATGAGGATATAGTCTCAAGTTCTATTAATATGTAAAAGGAGTTATCCATGATGTATGTATTCAAGGATGATCAGGAGAAGAAGAGGTCAATTGAGGATCATGGGAAGAAAAATATTTCTAAGGGGAAGAAAAGAAGGATTATATTTCCAACATGTGATTATTATGGGATTTAACACCCTAGGTATTTTAGGAATAGAACAAAATTATGTTATAAATATAGAGAAAATTCCATTAAGATCACCAATTCTAAAAAAATACAATCTATTGATGTTTAATACATTAACTATAGAGAGAAGGGTCATTATACTATACAATTCCCCATACATCAAGTAAATTTGCCTTAATAAAGGAAAAGGGAGAAAGGAAAATCCCATGTGATCACCACATCTAAATTAGAAGTTCCTAAGAAAATAATGGCGGGTAATTGGATCATTATTTAAAAGTTAGACAATGTTTTATATAATTTTGGGTCTTTTCATTCTTTTATATATTCCATGTTTTCCAAAAAACATTAGATACTTTCCTAAAACTATAGTAATAATTTATCAATTAAGAAATGAAGTGGGAGTATTATTAAAAAAAATATGTTAGTAAATTTTAATTATAATCCATTGGTGTACAATATATAAATTTTTTGCTATCATACCCATGCTTGGCATGAAAATAATCCAAGGTGTGGATTGTATTTCAAAGTATAATGCAAATATTTATTTCCAAGAGAAGGATATTATGATTCAAAATAGAGAAATAGAATCTCTTTTCTTTAGAGGGGAAACTTCATCATCTAAATCATGTTGGGATCCTCCTACAGTATCTCTCCTTAATGAAATTATGAGTATAGAGGAAGATCTAGTGTGATCTTTGGATGATGAAGGAATACTAAGAATAGAGGATGTACCTATGGTACTAAAATTCATTTTTGTTTTCCTATAATAATTATATAGTCATACTTTAGAGTGTGAAGTTGATTTCTACATTGAACTCATTCCTAATATAGGTCTTATAACTAAAAATCTTTACATAATGGAACCAATGGAGTTGGTGGAGTTTAATAAATAATTATATGAGTTGAGTGCTTAATAATTTATATGCCCTAGTGTTTAACTGCGGGGAGCCCCTATTTTATTAGTAAAAAATAAAGATGGGTCCATGAGATTATGAATTTCTTATAGGTAGATCAATTTCATAAATATAAATAATAAGTACCCCTTAACATAGATTTATGACTTATTTTATCAACTTCAAGGAGCCCAATAATTTTCAAAGACCGAACTTCACTCTAGTTATCATCAACTAAGGGTAAAGAAGGATGATATACCAAAGACAATATTTTTAACAAGGTATGTACATTATGATTTTATGTCAATGAATTATGGATTGACCAATAAACCTTTTGTATTTATGAATCTGATGAATAGAGTATTTATAAAGACCCACACTTATCCTGCATATATATTACATTTTAATAAATGAATATTTATTACATAACATAATGATCTGTGCTAGAATCATATAGGTCTAGTGTCTTTGAAAAATTGGACACATAGAAAATTGGTTCATAGGTTAGATAAGTTATCTAAATTTTTTTTTCTAAACTAACATCCCACTTAGAAATATCATACATAATACCTCCCTTAATAACCTAGGGAAATAAAATATAATAAAGGGAAAGATTATATGCATAGTAATGGTAAATAAGAGAGATATCAACACTATATGAGAATAATGGTACGAGAACATGAAAACACATTTTAAAATGATACCATAGTTATAATTGATCTCCAACACGAGTCATGGAATAAATCTTGTTTGTTTATAATACATAAATCATAAAGGAACCAAAGTACATAATACATGAGATTAGAACATTAGAATAAGACATAGATTTGTGGCATACAAATAAGCATATAAAATCATTTCCTTAGTATTGAAGGATAATTTCTAAAACCATCATATTATAATGGTTTCACTCCATAAACTATCATAGTAGTTAAGGTTCACTTATAAGACAATCATAGTTGACCAATGTAACGTCCAGATTCCAGAAGTCACCCAAAGGTTCCCCGTACCCGGTTGGTCACATGGCCTCAAGAACATTTACCTAAAAGGCAGAGGCTGCTGACTAGCAGTAAGGGCCTTGGGTGTGATAATGGGGAAATTATGCCCTCATTGGCATAGTACACAATGGAAGTAAAAAAGTACATAAAATAGCAGAAGCATTAAATATCCAACGAAAATACACAACGAAAGACTGATAAATTAACAACTGGAGCAGAATTTATATAAAATGATGCATGATACATATATGTCTAGAAAAACAGCCAAACAACTCACAATGCTGAGAACAATACTAAAACAAAGTACAAAAGAAAAACAAATAAACTCCTTAGCATCGCAATCCATAGCTCGGTCCCATGCTCTCCAACTCCATTGCAATCAAGAACCTAATGTAGAAGGGTGATTGGACTTATCTATACCTGCAACAATATAATCTGTCTGGGCCCAAAAGCATGACCCAAACAGGGTGTGAGATAGAAATCCCAGTAGGAAACCACTCGAAGATCTGTACCTAATAGTCAGTGATTATATGGAAACTAAAGTACAATATGTAGTAAACTGTATGCAGTAAATAGGGTAATGCACTGCAAAAAACAATCCACAGTCTCTAGCATATAATTTAAAAACAAGAAAGTATCCACTCAAGAAATTAGAACAAAATGGTAACCCTCTGGGTAGTTCTCACAACCTAACCCTTATGGTTCTACCTACAAGTACTAGAAACCCTCTGGGAGGCCCACATAGTCTCACCCCTCTAGTTCGTCGAGGAAAGGAAATAGAATCTATGGGGAAGAACTCACCGTCAATTCCCCCTATAGTCTTTTATTGTACTAAAGGCTCTCAAGGGAAACACTCAACCTGTGGCCCATGTCGAGGAACTACAAACACTATGAGGAAGAACTCCACATAAATTCCCCCTGTGGTCTTGCATCGTAAATTAAAGACACTCTGGAGAAGCCCTTACGTCCATTCTCTCTATGGTCTACTACACTGGGTTCTCACAGCCTTGTGTAAAGTCATCAAGTATTGCATCATGTAACGACCAATGTATCCTCAAGAACTACTTGGCTAGTAGTCTACAACATCTCAGCATGGAATAAAATTCACACCATACTATAAACTAGGCATGGAACTGGTAGAAGCCTTATAAGAAAAACTCGACCAAACGGTCATAAATAGGAAAACATGTAAGGTAAAAACATCAAAAGCACAGTAAATTACCCTATTCACAGAAATATCCTCTACTCAGGCATATAAGAAAAGCAGGAAATCAAAAAGGAATAAAAAGAAACATGCAATACCCTGTTGGAGGGTATTAGTGTAATTTGCACAAAATACTCACAGAATTCCTACAGAAAGGTACAAACCACCTACCTCAACATTAGGAGATTGGTATACTTGAGAAAAGAGGCTTGAATCTCTTCAGAACATCATAGATCTAAGAAAACACAAAAAAAATTTAGCCTACGATATCATGAGAAAGAAGAGGAAGTGGAAAATAAAGTTTTAAGATAAGAGAGAACTCATTGATGCTATTCCAACACATTCGACAGAGTTCGATTCGGAGGACAGACGATCTCTTGGGGGGTTTTTCAAAGATCTGTGACCGTTCGGGAGCTCTCGACTGAACGATACCTAAAACAATGTTTTTCTAGCGATTAGACGCGATCCCATTGTGTTTAATGAAAAAAAGTACACAGCGTGTACTTTTGGAGTACATGGCGTGTACTAGAATTTTTCGTACTCCGCTTTAGGCAGCCTCCAAGTCACCCCTACATGGCCATGCGTGTGGCCATGACATGGCCAGCACACGGCCTCGCGCAGAATCAAAGTACACGGCGTGTACTTATAAAGTACACGACGTGTACTCAGAAAATTTCCAAATTTTCCTCTTTTCTCACAAACTCCAGAAAAAGGGAAACAATACCTGAAAAGAAGGTTCAGGTTCTTACAAACATCCCCCCTTAAAGAGAATCATCCCCAAATTTCTCTAGTGATGTGTAATAGATGAAACACCTAATAGCTCCAGCCACTGTGATCGTACATTGGCCTCCCTCTCCCAAGTCTCATCCTGTACACGCCTGTGCTACCATAACACCCATACCAATGGAACAGACTAGCCACAAAGAACCTTCATACTATGATCGAAAATCCTTATAGGATGCTCCTCAAATGATGCATCTGCTTCGAGCTCAACCTCGTCAGGTTGAAAGACATGAGACAAGTCTGAAAAGTAACGTCAGAGCTGAGAAATGTGGAAGACGTCATGCATAGCCTTGTACCTCTGAGGTAACTGAAACCGATAAGAAACCTGCCCAACTCTCTCCAAGAGCTCAAATGGCCCAACGTACCTCGGTGAAAGATTACCCTATCTCTGAATCCTCTTGTGTCCCAACCTCAGTGTGACATGCTGGAAAACCTGATCCCCAACCTTGAACTCCATAGGTCATCTCCACTGATCAGCATATGACTTCTGTCGAGACTGTTCCGTAGCCATACTCTTCCGAATCATCTCTATCTTCTCTAAGGTCTCCTGAACAAGTTGAGGTCCCAGCAAAGCTGCCTCTCTTGCCTCTAGCCAGCATAAAGGTGATCAGCATTGCCTACCGTACAAGGCCTCTTAAGGTGCCATCTGAATCATCGATTAAAAATTGTTGTTGTAGGTGAAATCCACAAGAGGTATATGCTTCTCCCAAGAACCTCCAAAGTCTAGAATACAAGCTCGAATCATATCCCCAAGAATCTGAATCGTACGCTCGGACTGGCCATCTTTCGGAGGGTGGCATATTGTACTCAAAAGTACCTGTGTACCCAAATCCTTCTGAAGCCCCTGCCAGAACCGAGAAGTAAAATGCGCATCCCTATCCGAAACGATGGAATGTAGAACTCCATATAGATGCACAATCTCTCAAATGTAAAACCATCCTAGCTCATCAACGCTGAAGGGATCCTTGATCAACATGAAGTGAGAAACCTACGCGAGTCTGTCAATGAAAACCCATACTGTGTCGTTCCCTTGAGGAGACCTCGGCAAACCGGTCATGAAGTCCATCACGACGTCGTTCCACTTTCACTCAGGAATGGGTAACTGCTGTAAAAGACCTGCTGGTAGTTGATGCTCCACCTTCACCTGCTGACAAGTGGAAAACATCACGATGAAACCAACAAAATCTCTCTACATACATGGCCACCAATACTAATAGTGTAGATCATGATACATCTTGGTGACGCCAGGATGAACTGCCAAAGCTTTGGAATGAAAGCCATGCATCAGTTCCTCGAGTATGTCTTCTGGCACCCATACGTGTCCCTGGAAACACATGATCTCATCCTTGCCTACTTTCCATACATGAATAGGGTCCTCTCCTAACACGCTTTCCCGTAAGACTAGGCCTTCAGAATCTGATAGCTACCTCATTCACACTCGATCAAGAAGAGTAGAGGTAACAACTATAGAAGATAGGAAAGTCTGCCCCTGTCTATCATGCACCTCCAAATGAATCTCAGAAAACATATCCATAAGCTTCCACTCACCACTGGCCTCATGAACTACCTTTATTTGAGTTCTCCTGCTCAACGCATAAGCCACTGCATTGCCCTTCTTATGTGTATAGGAAAGCTCAATGTCAAAGGACCGAAGATACTCGACCCACCTGTGCTGTCTCAGATTCAGATCACACTGAGTGAAGATGTACTTGGGACTTTCATGGTCATTGAAAACCACAAAGTGATCTCCCAGAAGATAATGTATTATACATCATAAGGCATGAATAAAACTGCTAGCTCTAGATCGTGCATCTTGTAATTCCTCTCATGTGGCCTCAGCTTTCGAGACCCGTACACAACGACTCCATCTCTCTGCATAAGCATAGATCCCATCCTGGTACTTGAAGCATTGCAGTAAACAGTGTAGCTCTTTCCTGGATCTGGCAAGACTAGTATCAGTTTTTACCTAGAACTATAGAGGGTCCGGGATCCTGCCCCTGCTGGGTCTGCTCCACTGAAAAAGCCTGACCTGTCCCCTGACCCTGTGACCATGTGTGACCACTCTGAGATGATCCACCCTGTTGTCGCTAAAAGACCGGCGACTGACCACCATGGCCTTGACCTCTACCTCGACCCGAATAGCTGGAAGAACTCTAGTTCCCAGACTGGTGAGAAACTGGTGGCACTGCTTCTGAACAAGGAGTCATAGATGAACCCATGTCACCAGCTTCTGGTGAGAAAACCTGACAGAAGTGCTGGAGGTGACCCATGTTTCCATAAGATTGTCACTCCACTAGGTCTCTCTGGCACTACGGACTCGTATGACCATCCCTTCCACACTGTTAGCACACCACATGGCTACCTGAAGATGTGTCTCACCACCTCGGATCACCACGCGTAGACTCCCTACGACACTTCCTGTTGTCATCTAGCGAAGCACTAACTCTAGAAGCAGAACTACCCAGGTTCTTTGCTCCAGAATCTCTTAGAATGCGTTCTGCAATCAGTGCCTGGTTGATGATGGAAGTTATGTAAGTCAGCCCGAAGATATTCACCTATGAAAGGATCTCCCGTTTGAGACCATCCTCAAATTTCCTTTCCAAGAACATCCCATCTCCAACCTAGAGGGGTGTAAAATGATGAAGCTTGGTGAAACAAGAGGAATACTCCATGATAGTAAGAGTACCCTTATCTAGCCTCATGAACTCCCGAGCTTGGTCGGCCCTCAGGTTCTTCAGATAAAAGTAGTCGTAAAATATGTGTTGGAACTCCTCCCATGCCATAACCTTCTGATGACCCACCTACGATATCACGTCCCCCCACCTCTTGGCAGAGTCTCGTAGCATGTAGGTAGTGAGCTTGACCCACCTTTCTGGTGGCAGCTATAGATGCTCAAATATTTTCATGATGGATTCTATCCATTAATCTACAGCCTGAGGTCCTCCTTCCCCTAAAAAGGTGGGAGGATGCAGGCGCTGGAAAACCCGCATCAAGTCTTCCATAGTTGAGGCAGGAGGCGGTGCTCCCTAGAAAGTTTGTATCATCCTCAGAAAACCTTACCTATACTGGGCATCAGCACCTACGACTGGTATAACTGCTGGTGCCAAGTCTAGCATAGTAGGAGGATCTGCAGGAGGTCCCTGATCAGCCATATCAGGTGTCTGATCACTACTCTGCAACTGACAGACAATCGGAGGATGTCTTGGTGCCATAACTCTGAAAGGTCAAAGTCATAACATAGATCAGGATTAACAAAAACTGAAAACAAGAGTACAAGAGGGGAATAGGAGGAAGAAACATTCAAGTTTTACCAAACACGACTACATGACGTGTATCAAAACTACATGGTGTGTTCTCTTAAGTCATTTACATGGGCGTGTACTTCTTCCACAACTGGTCGTGTAACACCCCAAATACATGGCGTGTTGTTCTGAAACACGGCATGCACTTGAACTCTATTCCCCTAACCGGGTCTCCTTACACGGCTAGGTAACATGGCTCCTCTAATCCAACACTACACCACGTGTTCAAGGTTGACACAATGTGTACTAGGAATGCCTTACCTAGAATGTGTTGTTAGTGACACGACCTGACACACAGCTGACACTACATGGCGTGTTCCAGGTGGACACAACATGTACGAGAAAGGGTAACAATGACCTGTGTTGTTCATGACACAGCCGGGTACCTAGATCAGACTACACGACATTTTAGATTCAGACACGGCGTGTATGTGAAAAGATATCACGACCCGTGTTGTTCGTGACATGGTCGGGGTACCTATTTCATACTACACGGCGTTCTAAAAAAGTACACGAAGTGTTCTTACAGTATTTTACATAACCCCATGTTCCTGCCCACATAGTCAGTGACATGGCTATAGACTACACGACATGTAACCATAAATTAAATGCCGTGTATTCTTGGTTTTTCTGAACAGTAGCCTCAGAAACTGCTCCAGAGCCCAGAAAACATAGAAAACAAGCATGATGGTTCCAAATTATGATCCGTTAGGGCCCATAATCCCCACAAATCAATGCTTGTCATCTCATAAATATCATATTCAAGGAAAAAAGTCAATTATCCATTGAGTTCTAATTCATGAGGGCCCATAACACCTCAAGAATCAAAATTTGGCATTCATTCCAGTAAATCTCTACACAACAAATTTCCTATCAAACGACATGTATTTCTATCAAGGAAAATATCACAATAAAAATAGAACCTCAATAATATCAACAGTAACAACACACATAATGTGAGTCACTCAAGGTGAAATCAAATCAACTTTAAAATTGAAAACCAGTAAAATTGCAATAAGCAAGGTAGTATAGCTTTTCCCTATACACGGGTTAGCTAATCCTGGCCACAACTTATTACCAAGTACCTATTCGGTCCTATCCCTAGGTAATGGATCCAAACAGTAAGTCAAGAGAAAAGAAACACTTCTGATACCACTTTGTAATGTCCTGGTTCTAGAAGCCACCTACAGGCACCCCATACCCTATTGGTCACATGGCCTCAAGCGCATTTCCCCAAATGCCAGAGGCTACCGACTAGCAGCAAGGGCCTTGGGTGTGGTAATGGGGAAACTATGCCTTCATTGGCAGTGTACACAATAGAATTACACTAGTACATACAATAGCGGAAGTAGTAAATATCCAACGATAGTACACAGTGGAAGACTGATAAATAAACAAATGGAGAAGAATATATATAAAATGATGCATGACACATATATGTCTAGGAAAACAGCCAAACAAGTCATAATGATGAGAACAGTAATAAAAGAACTACAAAAGAAAAATAGATAAACTCCTCAGCATCGCAAGCCATTGCTTGGTCCCATGATCTCCAACCCCAGTGCAATGAAGAACCTAAAGTAGAAGGTCACATTCCCTAATCTATACCTGCAACAATATAATATGATTGGTCCGAAAATCATGCCCCAAACAGGGTGTGAGATAACAATTCTAGTAGGCAACCACCCGAAGATCTGTTCCTAACATTCAGTGATTATATGAAAAGTAAACTACAGTAAGCAGTAAACAATAAGCGGTTAACAGGACAATGCATAATAGCAAACAATCCACAGTCTCGGGAATATAATATACAAACAAGAAAGTAGCCACTCAAGCAAGCAGAACAAACAGGTAACCCTCTGCATAGTTCTCACAGCCTAACCCTTATGGTTCAACCAACAAGTACTAGTAACCCTCTGGGAGGCAGACACGGTCTCTCCCCTACGGTTTAGCTAGGAAAGGAAATACACTCTCCGGGGAAGCACTCACCGTCAATTCCCCCAATAGTCTCGCATCGTACTAAATGCACTCTAGGTAAGCACTCAACATCTCATTCCCCATGTGGCGTGCATCAAGTAACTACAGACACTCTGAGGAAGCACTCAACATAAATTCCCATGTGGTCTCACATCATAAAATAATGACACTCTGGAGAATCCCTTACGTCCATTCTCCCTATAGTCTACTACACTAGGTTCTCCTAGACCTGTGTAAAGTCAGCAAGTTTCACATCGCGTAATAGCCAAAGTATCCTCAAGAACTACTTAGCTAGCAGTCTACAACATCTCAGAATGGAAGAACAGTCACACCATCCTATAAACTAGGAATGGAACGGGCAGGAGAATGACAGGAAAAACTAGACCAAACGGTCATAAACAGGCAATCATGAAAGGGAAAAACATCCAAAGCACAATAAATTACCTTATTCATAAGCAATATCCTCTACTCAAGAATATAATCAAGGTAGGAAAATAAAAAGGAAAAAACAAGAAAACATGCAATACCCCGTTAAAGGGTATTGGTGTAATTTTCACAAAATACTCACAGACTTCCTACAGAAAGGAAAACACCACCTGCCTCGATGTTAGGAGATTGATAATCTTGAGCCATGGGGCTTGAATCTCCTTAGAACATCGTAGATCTATAAAAATGCACAAAATTTTCAACCTATGATAACTTGATAAAGAAGAGGAATTAGAAAACAAGGTTCTCGAAGAAGAGATAACTCACCGATGTGGTTCCAAAGCAATCGACGGAGTTCGATTAGGAGGACGGACGATCGCTCGGGGGTTTGTCGAATATCCACAGTGGTTCAGGAGCTCTCGACCTAACGAGACCTAAAAGTATGTGTTTCTAGCAATTAGATGCGACCCCCAGTGTGTTTAATAAAAAAAGTACATGTCGTGTATTTTTGGAGTACATGGAGTGTACTAAGATTTTCGATACTCCACTTTTGGCGACCTCCAAGTCACCCCTACATGGCTGTGTGTGTGGCCATGACACGGACAACACACAATCTCAAGCAGAATCAAAGTACACAGAGTGTAATTATAAAGTACACGGCGTGTACTTAGAAAATTTTAAAAATTTCCTCTTTTCTCAACAACTCCAGAAAAAGGGAAAACATACCTGAAAAGAAGGTCCGGGTTCTTACAACTAAGTACCTTACTGAACTGGGTTCACTCCCCATTCCAGTCTTGTTTATCTCGTGGGATATCAATCATTACCCAACACATTTTATGTGAATATATATCCCAAAAATAACATAATACATACATTTCTGTTCTATAGGATTATAAAACACTCATAATATCATAACTCATGAAAATAAATTGGTTTTATAAATGTTTCATTATAGTATAAGCCATGGGAAGAGAATGAGTTTCATAAACATCTAATCATCATAAACATAAACCATATAGTGAAATAATATGGATTTTTTCATTAGATTATATCCTCAGTAATGAATATGTAACATCAAATAATGTTATCTTAGATAGAAACTAATTTTGAAAGATCACGTAGAATATTTCTTTAGGAAAATAACATTTCCACTTTGAAAATAACCCTTTTAAAACTAAAATTTCACAAAATATTATTGAAATCCTTTTATTTGAAAATATCCTAGAGAAATTTTAAAGTATGAATAAAAATATTTTTTGGTCATAACAACATAAAATAATATTCATGTCGTACATATTATAACATTTTTTTAACATTTTAGGTAAAAGTCAAAAGTACCACATTTAGAAAATGACAAGAAGATTCATTTTAAACCATTTTGTAAAAATGCAGACATGGGTGAAATTTTATTTAAAAAACCATTGTATAATAGTAAAAAATTTCTTTAAAACCTTTTTAGAAAATATGGACACAGAAGTTTAAAAAGGATTTTTGACTACAGAGAAAAATAAAGTCAATTTTTCTTAAAAATATTATTTTTAACTCTTGAGTACATAAATAGTGGAAAATAAAAGGAAAACATGTATATTAATCACATAACCATACTAGAAGAAAAATAATTAATTTTATTGAGATATATCATAATATTACATCATTGAATGTATAATCATAAATTATCCTAATAAATATTGGGATGGTAACATGAATCCTTTAAAACTTTGGTATCTTTTGAATCATAAGACCCATCAAAAAATAACTTTAAATGAAACATTAAATGTCATTAGAATAAATAAATTCATTATATATAGATTCTAAAGGTTATATATATACACCTTATAAAAAATGTTAGGTATATAACATAACATATGTCCCAAAGAAACCAATTTGAGAAACAATTCTTTTACCACATTGGAAACATTTGAATCATATTCCCCATTAAATAATAAAATAAATTGAAACATTATATTTAATTAAAATAATTATATTCATGATATAAAATTTAAAATGGTCAGTATATACACCATATAAAATAAATGAGTGGGGAATATGGAATATGTCTCCTAGAAATAAAAGAGATACTGGAAATCCATCACCTTAAGTCTCAACTTCTTTCATACACATATGAACCTCTAATTTAATAAATATCGGTTTATTATACATATATTATAGAACCATAATAATATTAATCATACCATATATGGTTTACCTATAACATTTTATTACCTGTTTACTAATAATTCCATGTTAAATTTTGTTTCGGGAAATAACTTCTTTGTTATTCCTGTATTTTTTGATTTGATATTTTCAGTAATTTTAATTTGAGCATGGTTCCATAATTTAAAATTTTTTATCCATGATATGAATATTATATATACACATTACATATGTATTTATAGTAATCTATAAAATTTAGATATAGTAAATGAATTGAACCATTCATAGAGACGATATACTATACGTTTGTATAAAAATTGTTTCAATTTTTTATATAGAAGGAATAGAAGGAAGTAAAATAATATATTACCTTTAAAAATTAATTATTATTTAATATATATAATATATATTCATTAAATTTATCCTTTTTACCGTACAAGTAAATACAAAGTGAAAAATGAACCACATTACTTCATGAGGCGGTAGTCTAACAAACATATGAGTGACATTATCGTATTTCCACAGAATGGAAAGTAAGAAGGTAAATGTTATGTTATAATTATAGAAGTATAATTATGTTATTAATATCATATATATATATATATATAATTTATATCCATTTTTTATCCACCTATTAGAGGTGGTGATGGAAAATAAATTACATAGGTTCATGAGGTGGTAGTCCACCGTACACAAGATCGACGATTTCATTTTCAGTTTTATTAAAGAGGATATAGATGCCGATTATTTTGTTAACATAATAAAATATCAGTATATGAGAGACAATTATGTAATTATATCAGTATAGTTGAATAATATTTCAAGGAGGTGTAAGGAGAAATAAAATTGAAACTCTAGATTGAGAATGATACCTCTTTTTCAGATAACCTCCTTAGGTTTGCACCAAAATCCTTTTTAGGTTGGATTAATGATAAAAAATGATTCTAGGATGTTAATGGAAAATTAATGAATTTATTTGGGTAGTTATTAGAATAAAAATAGGTTTTAGAAGTGTTAATAGGAGAGGATATATGGTTCCCTTTTATAAGTGGGGGAGAGGGATTACATGGGAGTTTTGAAAATAAAAGGGTGTTCCAAAATTTATCACATTAAAAAAATGATCCAAAATGGATCATTATAAAATAATTCATGAGATAGGTTCTAAATATGGCCATAAAAGATGAATTTTACAAGTGTTTTGGTCATTTGAACCCTTATATTTTTAGTTTATTCCCCAAGTAAACCCCTTTTAACCTTAACCTCAATAATTAATTTTCTTTTATGTTTTTACTATTGACTTTGAAAAAAATATGTTTAATTTATTATATAATATTAGTTACTATTATTAAAAATATTTATTATATTTTAATAAATTCCATTCACATAATTTTAAAAAATTTAATTTTAAAATATACCTATAGATGTGATGAAAAAACCATTTTCCAAAGAGAAATTTTTCATAAGTATAGAATATTTTAATATAAAAAGTAAATATTAATTTGATACCAATGAAATAAATTAGATTAAAAATAAAATAATTAAACTAATTTAACTTTTAAAACATTTTAAAACAATATATAACTTTTTGAATTCTTTAAATGAAAATGCAGTTTCTAATAAAAATCATTATTTTTCACTATTCACTAAAAAAATTAATCTTTTTCGAAAATTATAAAAAAATACCCTAAGATAACTTTTACATGTTGATTCAAAAAATAAATTTAAATTTTAAAATATTGTTTCTAAAAGTTTCAATAATTATTTTTTGTATTTGTTTACAAAAATCAGTAAAAATTATTTTTTGAGAAAAAATTATTTTTGAAGCAAATAAAGACTATTAAAAACATTGTATTATATTCCAATATGTTTTATTTATATTAAATGATTATAATTAATTTTTTAATTTTTTTATTCATATTCATACAACCCAATTTAATATCTAGGTTATAGATATCTTTTTAAAATAAAAATATTAATAGTATACTATGATTCGTTAAAACATAGTATTTCATGTAATGTAAGCTAATTAAAAAATTAAATATATTTGAAATTTTTTTTCATAAAATATATGGGTGTTAAATTATACCAGCATTAAAATTAATTTCACCCTAAAAATTTCATCACTTTAAAATAAACAACCTAGGATACTTTTGCCTCATGACATCCTCAGGTTCCCACGTAACATCCTCAAATAGGTGGTTTTGCCACAAAATAATGACATGGTGAGTGGTATTGTTTCATAGTACTTTATCTGTATGATCCAAGATATCCATAGGTTATTCCTCATAAAAAAGATCATGCTCTGGTGTTATAACATATGTGTTCAGTACATGTGATGGATCAAGTAGGTACTTCTTCATGAGAGACACATGGAACATATCCTGAACCTGAGAGAGGTTCAATAGAAGTGAAAAGAGATAAGTTATGGTCTTGAAAGAATCAATAATATCAAAGGGATCAATATACCTAGGTCTTAGTTTTCTATTCTTTATAAATCTCATTACCTTATTCCATGGAAAAATTCTTAGAAACACTTTTTCACCAACTTCTAATTCCAGATCACCTCAATGATTGTAAAAATAACTTTTTTGGTGGCTTTGTACTACCCTTATGTGTTTCTGAATGGATCTAAACTTCTCTTATATTTATTTATCTATATCAGGTCACAATAGATTTATTTCTCTAACTTTATCAAAACATTTTTGACTTCTACACTTCTATCCATAGATGGATTCATAAGGAGCCATTTGGATGCTTGATTGAAATTTATTATTCTATGAAAACTAAACTAATGGAAGGTGTTTATACCAACCACCTATAAAATTTATATAACAAGATCTTATAATATACTATGGGGTTTTAATTTCTCTCTAAAATGGACCATCTACCTGAGCAGGATATGCAGTGATGAAACTCAACTCTGTATCAAGAGCTTGCTGAAGACTTTACCAGAACATTAAGATAATCCTTAGATCCCAATCAGAAACAATTGAATGTGTTACTCCTTGAATCCTTATCACTTCGTTAATATATATTATGGAAAGTTGATCAAGAGAAAAATATTCTCTAATAGTGATGAAGTATTTTTAATTTGTAAATAGATCAACTACAACCCATGGAGCGTTGATCCCTATATATTTTTTGGGGATTCCGATAAAAAGCCATGGTGATTTTTTCCCATTTAGATGGGTAAAGGTTGTAACATTCCCCTATAATTTTATCTATCATCCTTAACATTTTAACATACCATGAAATGAGATAAAAACATTGAAATATCTCTCTTTTTGTCATCTGACTATAAATACTCTTTCATATCATTATACATCTTTTTAATTCCAGGACGAATAGAGATTAATGAACTATGAGCTTCATCCAATATCTCCCTCTTCAAATATAGTATATATGAGACACATAAATAGTTTTTAAACTTTATTATTCAATAAAAATCATGTTTAAACATAGTTACATTTCTAACATTTTTTGTAGCAATGAATTTTACTTATGCACATCTTTATTATTCACCTGTATAAATGGTTGAACACTCATTTGAGAAAGGCAATATTTGTCCCATTTTATCAATATTTCTAGATCCATCCTTTTAAAATATAAAAATAATAAATCATTTTTTATTTTCATCGTAGATATTCTAGCATGATATTTTTGACTCAAATAATCTACCAACTTTTTCACTTTCATATTTTGGTAATGTATTACGATGTCATAATATTTAATGACCTCCAACCATATTATCTGGCACAAGTTTAGCTCCTTCCATGTGAATATATTCTACAAAATTTTATGATCATTATATATATTTAACATTTATCTATAAAGATAATGTACCTATAATTAATTCAAAAATCACTATAGCTAACTTTAAAACATTATTTGGGTAATTTTACTCATGAAACATCAATTTCCCCGAGTCATAAGCTATAAAAAAATCCCATGGTTATATCTATGATAAAATATATGTTCCTAATATCAACTTAGTATCTATATATCACTTAATTTAAAAATAATAATATCATACTAACTAGTACATCACATAGGTTGATGGTAGGAATTTTATGCTTATAGTCCTTCGGTTGTGGGTTCAATCCTTGTAGAGTTACCAAATGTTAGAGGTTTTCTTTTTTTACTAAAAAAATATTAATGTAATTATTATAAAATCCCCATAAACATCCTTGAAAATATTTTTAATCATCTATGATCTTATAAACCATAAAAGATATCAATACCTTTAAACTTATGAAAAATCAATAATCTAAAATAGTTTTTCATGTTGAACCTAAGGGTTACACATACATAATAATTATTAAAATTTTCACAAAATTTTATTAATACCACAACTTAAAACCTCAAAAGTGGTGTTTAAGACTTTGAACGTATGATAAAAATTGAACTCATAAATCCATGATGTTATCCATAACTCTTAAGTTAATCATACATGAAGACATATATGATTTTAAAATTAACCCAATAATTAGATGTTTAATGATACTTATAATAAAAATACCATTGGTAAAAATACCTTTGTAAAATAATTCTTGAATATGAATATATACACACTTCAATCCTTTTACATAAATGGTTGGGATGGTATAGAATCTTCATTGGTCTAGGTGATAACCCTTATTTTAGGGCATTGAACTAAATTATGCCCAACTTACCCACATATAAGAGATCGAATTACTTGGAAACTCATTACTCTATGACCTTCATTTACAAATATAAAACATCTTCCCCTCAATTTGATAAATTATTTAAGGTGTTTATTCCCACCTTCTTATCATATAGGAAGCAGAATATTCTGCCCCCTATGTTCATTACCATAAAAAACTTTCGCAAAAGTCCATATCATTCTTATTTTATGTATTAGGAATCTCACCTATGTTCATATTTCTAAATATATATTGTGATAGTTGATTAGGAATAATCAAAATATATTTCCATCCAGTCATCATCTGATTTTATTTATCATAATCAATAAATTGTTCATCTCATTTAGTATTTAAATTATTTATCCTGGTTTTATCCATTGACTAAAACCAAAAATCTTTGTGTAAGCAATAATAATCATAGTTGGGAACCACATAATCATGTAAAATCACTTATAGGTTGTCTAAATCATGAAACCTTTTATTAAAACAAAGGGTTAACCTTGTTCATTCATGGTCATTATTCAAATCCATCATAATGTTTCATAAAGATTTTGAAAATTCCCATAGAATACCCCATAGGAGTGTCAAACTCGGTGTGTAGCAAGGCTCATCGTAATGAACTGGGTGATGATCAAGTCTAACACAATGCATCATTTTTGATGTTATTACCCTAGGTGGAACTATTAAAAATCAACATCAACTTGTAGTATCCATATCGAGATGTTTTTTCTATGAAAACCACCATCCTTTATTTACCATAACTTAGGATATTATCTTATACTCAGTATTATCCAAAGGTTTCTCATTATGTTATGTAATGAATATTATTCTATTAAGATGTAATATTTATGTATGATAAGTGTGTGTATTTACATTTAGTATCACAGAAAGGTTTTCCCCTTATGATATAAAATGTAAAAGGGTTGGTATATACACCACAAAAAAGAAATGAGAGGTGAATATAGAATATGTCTCCTAGAAATAAAATAGATACTATAAATCCATCACCATAAATATCAACATCATTCATACACATCTGAACCTCCTATTTAATAAATATAGGTTTATTATAAATATATTATAGAACCATAATCATATGTATCTTACTATATATTATTTACCCTTAACCTTTTATTACCCCTTTGTTAATAATTATTTATTAAAATTGTGATTCGAGTATCCTGATTAGAAGAAAAATTCATTATTTTTCTTTCGATATATCATAATATTTCATCATCGAAATCATAATCCTAAACAATCCTGATAAATAATGAGATTGTAACCTAAAACCTTTCACACTTAGGAATCTTTTGAATCATACGACCCATCAAAAAATTACTTTAAATGAAACATTTAATTTCATGAGAATAAATAAATTCACTATATATAGATGTCAAAGGTTATATATATACACTGTATAAAAAACAATTAGGTGCATAACAGAACATATGTCTCAAAGAAACGAATTTGAGACGAAATTCCCTTACCATATAGGAACCTTTTGAATTATATGCCCAATAAAATAATAACATTAAATGAAATTTAAATATAAATAAAATAATTTTATGCATGATATAAAATCGAAAAGGGTTAGTATATACACTACAGAAAATAAATGAGTGGCGAATATGGAATATGACTCCTAGAAATAAAAGAGATACTAGAAATCCATCACCTTAAGTATCAACTTCCTTCATACATATCTGAACCTCCTATTTAATAAATATAGGTTTATTATACATATATTATAGAACCATAATCATATTTATCTTACCATATATGATTTAACTATAACCTTTAATTACCCATTTATTAGTAATTCCATGTTAAAATTGTGTTTAGGGTAACCATATTAGAGAAAAATTCATTATTTTTCTTCAGATATATCATAATAATTCATCATCGAAAGCATAATCATAAACAATACCAATAAATAATGAGATTGGAACATGAAACCTTTAAAACTTTGGTATCTTTTGAATCATAATACCCATACAAAATAACATTAAATGAAACATTAAATATAATGAGAATAAATAAATTCATTATATATACACGTCAAAGGTTATATATATACACCTTATAAAAAAAGTTAGGTTTATAACATAACTTATGTTCCAAAGAAACCCAATTGAGAAGAAATTCCCTTACCACATTGGAAAACATTGAAACATATGACCCATTAAATAATAACATAAAATGAAACTTTCAATATAAATAAAATAATTATGTTCTTGATATAAAATTTAAAAGGGTTAGTATATATACCACAGAAAGGAAATGAACGGTGAATATGAAATAAGTCACATAGAAATAAAAGAGATACTAGAAATCCATCACATTAAGTATCAACTTCATTCATACACATATGAACCTCCTATTTAATAAATATAGGTTTGTTATACATATTTTATAAAACCATAATCCTATGTATCTTACCATATAAGATTTACTTATAACCTTTTATTATCCGTTTATTAATAATTCCATTTTCAAATTGTGTTTGGAGTATTAAATACTTTGTTTTTTCATGTATATTTTGATTTAATATTTTCAATAATTTTAGTTTGATCATAGTTCTATATTTTAAAGAATATTAGCCATGATATGAATATTATATATACTCATCACATATTTATTTATAGTAATCCATAAAATTTTGATATAGGAAATGAATTACACCGTTCATAGAGATAGTAGACTATAAGTATGTATAAACACTGTTTCAATTTTCTTAATAGAAGAAATAGAAGGAAGGTAAATAATATAATACATTAAAAAATTAATTATTATTTCAAATATATAACATATATTAATTAAATTTATCTTTATTACCTTACATTTAAATCCAAAGTGAAAAATGAATCACAACTCTTCATGAGGCGATAGTCTACCAAACACACGAGTGAAATTATTGTATTTCCATAGAATGGAAAGTAAAAAGGTAAATGTTTTCTTATAATCATAAAATAAAAAAAATTACATCAGTTCATGAGGTGGTAGTCTGCCGTACACAAGATCGACGATTTCAATTTACAATTTTTTGAAGAGGATATAGATGAAGATTATTTTGTTAACATAATAAAATATCAGAATATGAGGGATAATTATGTTATTATATTAGTGTATTTGAATATTATTTCATGGATGTGGAAGGAGAAATAAAATAGAAACTCTAGATTGAGAATGATAACTCTTGTTTAGATAACCTCATTAGGTTTGCACCAAAATCCTTCCTAGGTTGGATTACTGATAAAAAAGGATTATAAGATGTTAATAGAAAATTAATGATTTTATTTTGGTGGTTATTGGATTAAAAATAGGTTTTAGAAGTGTGAATAGGAGAGGATATGTGGTTCCCTTTTATAAGCGGGGGATAGGGAACACATGGAAGTTTTGAAAATAAAAAGGTGTTCCAACATTTTTCACATTAAAAAAGGCTCCAAAATAAATCATTATAAAAATATTTATGTGATAAGTTCTAAATATGGCCATAAAATAGAAATTTTAAAAGTTTTTTGTTCATTTTAACCCTTATATTTTTAGTTAACCACCAAGTAAACCTGTTTTAAACATAACCTCAATAATTATTTTTTTTTCTGTTTTTACTATTCATTTTGACAAAAAAATTATGTTGAATTTATTATATAATATTAATTATTTTTATTAAAATTATTTAATTATTTTTAATAAATTCCATTCACCTAATTTTCAAAAATATAATTTAAAATTAAACTTGTAGACGTGTTGAAAAAAAACTATTTTCTAAAGAGAAAAATTTCATAAGTAAAAAATAATTTATCATAAATAGTAAATATTAATTTGATAACAATGAAATAAATCAGTTTAAAAATAAAATTAATAAAATTATTTAACTTTTAAAACATTTTAAAATAATATGTAACTTTTTTAATCCTTTAAACGAAATGGTAGCTTCTAATAAAAATTTGTATTTTTCACTATTCAGTAGAAATTATTCTTTTCAGAAAATTATAAAAAACATACAGTAAAATAATTTTTCCTTATTGATTCCAAAAATGAAGTTAAATTTTTAAATAATGTTTCTAAAAGTGTAAATAATTAATTAATTAATTTTTTCACAAAAATCAGTACAAATCATTATTGAGAAATAATTATTTTCAAATCATATAAAGACTTTAGAAAAAAAATGTATTATTTGTAAAAATGTACTATTTATATAATACCATTATAATTAATTTTTAAACTATTAATATTACTATTCATACAAACCAATTTAATATCTAGGTTATAACAATATTTTTTTAAATAATTATATTAATAGTATATCGTGGTTCGTTAAAACATGGTATTGCGTGTAATGCAAGCTATCTAGTAAATAAAATATATTTGAAAAAAAATATTTCTTAAAATCTATGGTTGTTAAATTATACCCTAATTAAAATTAATTCCACCCTCAAAATTTCATCACTTTAGAATAAACAACCGAGGATACTTCTGCCTCCAGACATCCTAAGGTTCCCACGTAACTTCCTCAAGTTGGTGGTTTGGCTACAAAATATTGAACTGGTGAGTGGTATTGTTTCGTAGTACTTTATCTCTATGATCCAAGATATCCACAGGTTATTCCTCATAATAAATATCATGCTCTAGTGATATAACCTATAAATTCATTATATGTGATGGATCAAGTTGGCACTTCTTCAAGAGAGATAAATGGAACATATCCTGAACCTGGGAGAGGTTCGATGGAAGCACAAAGAAATAAATTATGGTCTTGATATAATCAATAATATGAAAGGGATCGATATACCTAGGTCTTAGTTTCCCATTATTTATAAATCTCATTACAATATTCCATGGAAAACTTCTTAGAAACACTTTTTCACAAACATCAAATTCCAGATCACCTCGATGATTGTCAAAATATCTTTTCTGGTGGCTTTTTACTACCCTTATGTGTTGCTAAATAGATATAACATTCACTTACAATTATTTATCTATATCAATCCCCAATATATTTATTTCTCTGACTTTATCAAAATATATTGGAGTTCTAAACTTCTTTTTATAGAGGGATTCATAAGGAGCCATTTGAATGCTTGAGTGAAATTTATTATTGTAAGAAAACTCAACCAAAGGAAGGTGTTGATATCAAACACCTATTAAATTCATAGAACAAGATCTTAGAATATCCTATAGGGTTGGAATTGATCTCTCAAACTGACCATCTACTTGAGCAGGATATGCAGTGATGAAACTCAACTCTTTATCAAGAGCTTGCTAAAGACATTACCAAAACATTGAGATAATCCTTAGATCCCAATCAAAATCTATTTAATGTGTTACTCCTTGAATCCTTACCACATAATTTATATTATTTAATGTTGAGAAATATAAAAATATTCTCTGATAGTAATGAAGTGTTCTTAATTTGTAAGGAGATGAACTACAACCCATGGAGCATTTCTCCCAATATATGTTTTGGGTACTCTGAGAACATAACCCAAGGTGATGTTTTCTCATTTCGATGGGTAATGATGGTAATATCCCCTTAGAATTTTATCTATCATCCTTAAATTTATAAAAAACCAAGAAATGAGATACGAACGTTGAAATATCTCTCTTTTTGTCATCCCACCAGAAATACTCTTTCAAATCTCTATATATCTTTGTACTTCCAGGATGAATAGAGAATGAAGAACTATGAGATTCATCCATTAGCTTCCTCTTAAAATCCGGTATGGATGAGACACATAAACAGTTTTTTTTAACCTTATCATTCCATCATAATCAAGTTTAAGAATAGGTACATTTCTCACCTTTTTTGTAGCTCTGCATTTTACTTATGCACCTCTTTATTATTCACTTGTATAAATGGTTAAACACTCATTTGAGAAAGGTAATATTTCTCCCCTTCTATAAATATTTCAAGACCCATCTTTTGAAAATCCAGAAATACTTGATCTTTTGTGATTTTCATCAGGGATAAGCTAGCATGATCCTTTCGACTCAAAGCATCTACCACATTTTTCACTTTCCTATTGTGGTAATGTATTACGCAGTCATAATATTTAATGATATCCAACTATATTATCTGGCATAGGTTTAACTCCTTATATGTGAATATATACTTAAAAATATTATGATTAGTATATATATTACACTTTTATATATAAAGATAATGTCCCTCTTATTAATGCAAAAATTACTGTAGCTTACTCTAAATCTAGAGTTGGGTAATTTGTCTCATGAAACATCAATTTACATGAGTCATAAGCTATAAATAAATCACATTTTAATATCTATGATAAAATATATGTTCCTAAAATAAAAATAGTATCTATATATCACATCATTTAAAAGAAATAATATTATACTAACCAATACATCACATAGGTTGATGGTATACAATTCACACTTATTATCCTCTAGTTGTTGGTTCATGCCTCGTAGACTTACCAAATGTGATAGGTTGTCTTTTCTTAATAAAAAAATATTTATATAATTATTATAATATCCCCAAAAACATCCCTGAAAATATTCTTAATGAACTATGATAATATAAACCTTAAAGGATATCAATACCATTAAACTTATGAAAAAATAACTCATCTCAAATATTTTTTCAAGTTGAACCTAAGGGTTACATATACCTAATAATAACAAAAATTATCAAAAACTTTTATTAATAACATCAATTAAAACCTAAAAAGTGTTGTTTAAGACTTTGAACATATGATCAAACTTAAACTCTTAAATCCATGATTGTATCAACAAATCTTAAGTTAATCATACACGAAGACATATATGCTTCCAAAATTTACCCAATATTTAGATGTTTAATGATATTTATAATAAAAATAACATTGGTAAAAATACATTTACAACATAATTCTTGAATACCAATATATACACACTTCAATCCTTTCACTTAACCGGTTGGGATAGTATAGATTCTTCCTTGGTCTAGGGGACAACCCTTAGTTCAGGGAATTTAATCAAAATAATTCCCATGTTACCCACTTATAAGAGATCGAATTACTTGGAAACTCATTACTATTTAACCTTCATTTACACATATAAAACATATTCCCCTAAATTTGATAAATTATTCAAGGTGTTTCTTCCCACCTTCTTGACATATATGAAGCTGAATCATTTTTCCTCTATGTTGATTACTATAAAAACATTATTAAAATTCCATATTCTTATTATTTAATGTATTAGGATTCTCACCTAAGTTTATGTTGTTAAATATATATCATGATAGTTGATTAGGAATAATCAAAATACATTTCCCTCTAGTCACAATCCAATTTTATTTCTCATTATCAATCAATTTTCCATCACATTTAGTATTAACATGATTTATCCTGGTTTTATCCATTGACTAAAACCAAAAATCATAGTGTAAGAAACAATAATTATAGTAGGGAACAACATAATCATGAAAAATCAGTTATAGGTTTTCAAAATCATGAAACCTTTTATGAAAACAAAGGCATAAACTTGGTCATTCAAAGTCATTATTCAAATCCATCATAATGTTTTATAAAGAGTTTGTTAATTTCCAAATAATATCCCCTGGGAGTGTCAAACTAGGTGTGTATCAAGGCTCACTGTCGTGCACTATGTGAAGATCAAGTCTAATTCAATTCACCATTTTTGAAGTTATTACCCTAGGTTCAACTGTTCCGGATCCACATTGACTTGTAATATCTTGATGTGGCTCATTTTTAACACTCTTTTCCACATCCTTTTTATATTTTTATTGAATTTTTTATAACCAAATTATTGTTTTTATTAAATAATTGATAATTGTTGTGATTTTTTACTTCTCTATGTAGAATAATCAATTTCATTTTAAATAATGTGTTTTTATTCATTATTGCCTTTTTAAATAATTCTTATATTAAATTATTCCCATGAATTTGACTTTTATTTATTTTTTCTTTTTTTACAATTTTTCAATAAAGTTAGTTTATTAATTCATTAATTTAAATTAATTTATTAATTATTATTTAAATTTTAAATAAGTAACTCATTTTAGTTTTTAGTCTTTTAATAATTAAATTGGTTTTAACAATATAATTTTATTATGTTAATATTCATTATTCTTTAATTTACTTTAATTGATTCTTTAATTAATTGGTTCATTAATTTAATCAAGTAATTGAAAATAATTTATTTTCTTGTTTAATTAATTTGTTTATTTTATTTAATCTAAATAAATTTTTTTATTTTATACTTATCATAATTATTTTTATTATTTAACATAACTTTATTTATTTATTTTTTGTTTGTTTTATTAGTAAAGTATTTTTATTTTTTGTGTTGATGTATTCTTGCAGGTGTTGTTCGGATGGTCCTCTATTGTCGTTCCATTATAGTTCCACCTTCTTGCGCCCCCTGCCACTGTTTCCAAGACTCTATGTTCCACTAGTTTCCCCAGTCACCATTTTAGCATCACAGTCTCATCGTGAGCATCATTCATAGTGCCACAACAAATCCACCCAACAACTGTGAATCCACCTTCACAGTGCCACAACAAGAACTCACTGATCAGAATGGAACGATGTATGTTTCACCATTCCACACCCCAACACCCATCTATAATAACGGTTCCTATCTCACCGCAATCGTCTTTCCTCCGTTCCAGCTCCAGAAGCACATCAACAAACAATCAACCAAGCATCACAACACAAAGAATACACATTAGATTTCAGAATCAAAAACCAAAATTACAGCAACAGAAAATCCGAATTTCGGCATTTCCATAATAAAATTGTGCAAGAGAAAATGTAAGATTGAAGAACAACGTATCAAATTTTCCTTTTCTACCCCAGGATCCATTTATATCTCCTACCAATGTGTCATCAAAGCTGAATTCACCACAAACTAATTGAAGAACCGCTACAATGCCGCTCTGCCACTAAACCTAGTTCACCCACTGAGGACCTCGCTGCTCTAGATTAGCTCCACCCCTCACAGCTCGCAGTCACCGCTGCTAGAACACCCAAATCCCGCATCACCTGAAACCACCTCGGCCCTTATTTCTCTAATCTTTATCGAACCCACAGAACCCTAAGACACATTGCACAACCGCCACTCTTAATCTACTAGTCGAACCTCCCTGAACGGCCTTACCTGTTTCCCCTCTCCCTGCTGTCCAGATCAATCCCTCTCTGAATAGAACCACCCAACCCCCCCATATCATTTTTTCTTTTTTTTAGTTTAGTTTTTATTCTATTATATCATAACATATAATATAATATATGTATTATATAATATATATTATATACTATACAATATTAATAATAGATTTAATAATAATAGTATATATAGTTTTATATATCATAATAATATATGTATTAAACTTATATAATAGTTATTAAAACATGTATTAGTAATAATAATTTTAGATAGTAAAAAATATATACTGTTATAAGTATTTTAATTAATTTTATGTCGTGATATAACATATAGTATATGATAATTTCATTTTATTTAACTAATGTGCGTTTTTTGTGTTTTCTATTGATTCATGCAGGGGAGCTTCTGGTAGAAGCGGGGATAAAGGAAATAGTTCATAAGAAAGGCACGAGAATATTCATGAGGTATTTGCAATAGAATTATTAACACTCACTGAGAGTTTACATAAAGTCTGGTGACATACACATAAAACCACACCATGTGGAGCTGTTGTATTTTTTAGGGAAGGTTGCCGCTCGCCGCGTGGGCACTCATTTGTTCAATTAAGAGAAACTACTCTAGTGACAAGCACGGGAGGAGTGGAACTATGAAATTCCCACGTGGAGACTAGGTAACACCTCTGGAGAGATTCCAAAGACTTCAACTGGGTCATTAGAATTTGTGATGGGCACGAGATCATTTATACACCAAAGGGTGGGGTGTAGGAGTGAGAATTTTCAGGAGGCATCGATCCAGACTGAGGGGGGAGAGAAATAGAAACATACAAAATTTTTCTTCAGAAGCAGATTGGAGTACCGAGAGCAGCAGATCAAATAATTTTAAATCTCGATTTTCAGGGTAGGACATCGAGCGTATTCCACCATTGCATCCACCATTGAGAAGCATGAACTAGAACTTTTCGGAGATCAAGTAGGGAGACATAATTTCTTTTGTTTCATGGGATCTATTTTTATGAAACTCATTTCAATAAGAACTTCTTTGATTCTAATTCTATGTTTACATTGAAAAAAACCCTTATGTCTAGCTAAAATCTTTTAGAGGTGGGGGGGGGGGTAATCTGGATAATTTGATTCATTTATATTAATTCATGAACTGCATTTTTTGAATCTTATTTCTCTCGCTATTTGCGGGATGATTTTATTTTCAAAACAACAAGGTTGAGTGAAAAACTATCTTGATTGGATCTAAATGACAACTTTTTCATTCCGAGTAATTCACTGACAAGTGAATTTTGCTCAAATGAGAGAGACACACTGAACTCAAATGATAAGTTGAGCCCAGTGACATGAGACTTGTTATCACCATTGGATGGAATGAATTTTATAGTCGAAAGACTGTAAGAGGTATTTCATCGCAAACTGACCAAATGAAAAATCTAGCTAGTTACTTTAAGTCAAATCCATACTCCTTAAACTTCAGTGCATGAATGAGGCTAGAAAATTTCTGATTGGCCAATGGACATTCCCCCTACTCATCTATTGGTTTTTTTCACCACATTTTCGATTGTTGTTTTTCCTACCCCTTGCACTCACCATTTCACCTCCATTGTCTCACACACTAATTTTCACTCCCTCTACTTCATCACCTCCAACTGTTTTTGTTTTTTTTTTGTTTAGTTTATTTCTCTCCAATACAACATTAGGCCTCCCTGTGGTTTAAAGCTGTCTTACCACTGTCTTAAGTAGTAAGTAGGTTATAAATTTTAGTTTTTCACCAATTCCCAATTACACACATGCATGAAAATTTTGGTGGCATTTACCGGGAGGATAGGTGCGATATTTAAAAAAACAATACAAAAATTCACATATAAAAAAAAATAAAAAAATCATAAAATAAAATAATTTTTTTTCAGAAGGTAAATTGAAATTCAAAAATAATTGTGAACCTGCTACATGAAAAACATGTCTATGTACGAATACTTAATACCTGGTAATCCTAAAAGTGATAACCACCTAGAGTTAATGAAATGGAACAAAGACAAGTTTATAATGGAAGATAATAGAAATGAAAACATGAACAACCCACTTGATGAAAATTTGAACCAACATGGAATGATCAACCCACCTGAGAATGAGATAGCTGAGAGGAACATGTTGAGATAGTTCTTTCTACCATCAATGTCTAGTAACCATTCATACATTAGACTCCATCCTAGCTCCATGAATTATGAAATCAATCAATCCATGCTTAGTCAGCTTCCTACCTACCATGGAATGCCTAGTTAAGACTTTATTGACTTAAATAGAGCCTTTTACTATAGTGTCCAGGTGCTACCACTTAGGGGTCTCACTGAGGAAGAGATTAAACTGAGAGTGTTACCCTTTTGACTTAAGGGAAATGCTAGGAATTGGTTTCAATAGTTAAAGAAGAAATCTATGTCTCCAGGGATCATGTTTATAATGTTTTCACAATGAAATTATATTATAGGAGGTTGATATCTATCATTAGGCACAAAATAACTGGATTACATCAGGATGAAGAAGAACTGTTTCATGAAGCTTGGGATAGGTTTATAGGTTTTCTTAGGTAGTGTCCAAACCATTAATGTACACCCCAATTCATCATGGACACCTTCTACAATAGTCTCACCCCTTACAACCAAACCTTGGTGGATCTATCTTATAGAGGAGACTTTAGTGATAGGACTGCTGAGGATATTAAACAAATATTTAATACCTTACCTCAAAATTCCCAGCACAAATTCTCTTGGAGGAGAACAATTTTGAGAAAGGACACTGCTCCTTCTCCTCAAGATGAATCCCACGTTGTTGGGTTCTTCAATGAGAAGCCACATCAAACCCTTAAGGAGTAGTGCCACCACTATGGCATGCATGGCCATTCTTAAACCTGTTTTCCATACTTTGATATTACTATCCAGGATCATGAGAATGCCATATTTGCTGGCTATAGACCTTGGATGCAGCCTGAGGAAGATCCTTTTTACAACACCTACAATCAGGGGTATAGGAACCATACAAACCATTCATGGAGAGAGTAAGGAGTCCTCCAACCTACTGCCCCTCCTGGATTCCAGCAGCCTCTAAGGCAACAATTCCAACCCCAACTTGAACCTATGGCTGAGTTGTTTAACTCAAAAGATGAGGTGAGAGACACATTCTATCAGTTGATATGGAGTTTTGATGAACAAAAGGCCAAAAATGATTATGATAATGTTCAAATGGATGGTATAATGAAGAATTTAGAAATTCAAATGGGGCAGTTGGCTAGGGATGCTAGTAATAGAGAAAAGGGTAGGCTTTCTGGCACCACTGAAGCCAATACAAGGGAGAATTCCATGGCTGTGACCACCATATGTTGTCTCCAAACTCACCAAGATCCTAGGAATGAACCCCAAAATGCTGAAAATGAAAAATTGGATGAAGTTGGAAACTCAAATTTGGAAGAACCCAAATATAGAAAACTGGACAACACCACAAGAATCTCTCTAGTTCCTGCTATTCCAGCTCTAAAACCCAATGAAAACGGCTTTTAAAAAATGAAAATAAAAGAAAATTTTTTAAGAGGAAGTTATAGAGATTCCCCTAATTGTGGTGAATTTTCCCCTGATATCCCCTTCCCACAAATAATTAAGAATCCAATTCATGATTCTGAATTGTTGAAGTTTTTGAAAGTGGTAAAAATCTTAACATTGTTATCCCATTCTTGGAAGCCTTGATTCAAATCCCTTCATATCTGAAATCACTCAAGATAATTTGTTCAATCAAAAATAAATTGGTCTAATTTTCCACCTATAGATTAATAGAGGAGTGTAGTATAGTCTTGCAGAATAGAATACATCCAACGCTTCATGACCCAGGAAGATTTCTCATCCCATTCACCTTTGGGGATAGAGGTGGTAAGATTAACTATTTGTGTGATTTTTGTGCTATTATTAATCTCATTACCCTACCACATTTTCAGCACATGAGATTAGGAGTTCCCCAACCCACCACTGTTGTGTTACAACTTGATGATAGATCCATTTATCATCTAGTGGGTAGGGTCGATGATTTGTTAGTGGGAGTGGTCAAACTCTTTTTTCCTGCTAAAATACTTATCCTTGATATAGAGTGTGACCAGGAGGTTTCTATCATTCTCAGTAGGCCCTTCTTGGCCATAGGGGGAGCTATAATAGATGTGTCCATGGGGAAACAGATTTTCAATATGGGTGAAAAAGAAGAAGAATTCAATGTGTTTAAGAAAATCCAAGAACCCACCCACTCATTCTTTCCTAAAAATGAGATGTTTGTTGCTGAGAGTAGTGTTGATAAGGATGAAGAAGAGTTCCTTAGAATGATAGCTGAAATCAACAGTGAACCTGAAATTAGTGTTGTTGCCTGCATGGGGATCAGCTCAAGTAAGGAGAGATAATTTTTGATGAGTATGAGAGAGATTTCATGGAGAACCTAGATGTGGTTTTTTTAGCACATTCTTACCCCGAGAGATGAGTCTATGTTTGAGGATATTTTTTTGGGAAGCTCTACTACTAAGGGAGAATCCTTCTCTACTTCCCTCTTCAAGAGGAAGCATGAAGAACATGGGTCACCCATGCCCAAGTGTCTTCCATCATGCCACTCACCACCCACCCTTGAACTCAAACCCCTCCCTAGAAATGTGAAATATTCATTTTTAGGAGACAGTTCAACCCTCCCAGTTATCATTACATCCCACCTGAAGGTGAGTCAAGAGAAAAATCTGCTTAATGTTTTGAAGAAGTACAAGTTTGTCATAGACTGGTCTATTGATCATATAAAGGGGATAAGTCCAGCCTTATGCATGCACAAAATTCCCATGTAACATGAGTGTAATCCCAGAGTAGAATCTCATAGAATACTCAACCCCAACATTAATGAAGTTGTGAGAGAAGAAGTAATTAAGTTGATTGATGCTAGAATAATTTTTCCCATTTCTGATAGTCCCTGGGTCAGTCCTGTCTAGGGGGTACACAATAAGAGTGGAGTTACAGTGGTCACTAATGAAAGGAATGAGAAAATCCAGACAAGGGCCGTGAATAAATTAAGAGTCTCTATAGACATTATTAAATTTAATGCTGTCACAACAAAGGATCACTTTACCATGACTTTTTTTGGATCAAATGTTAGAGAGATTAGAAGGAAATGAATTCTTATGCTTTCTTGATGGTTATTCTATTTATGACCAGATTTCCATTTCACATGAAGACCAAGAGAAATCCACCTTCACCTGTCCTTTTGGGACATTTGCCTTCCAGCGGATTCCCTTTGGCTTGGGTGATTCTCCTACCACTTTTTAGTGGTGAATGATGGCAATTTTTTCAGTCATTATTGAAAGGATAATTATAGTGTTCATGGATGATTTTTCTATTATGGGAAATAACCTTGAGAACAGTCTGAAAAATCAGGAACTAGTGTTAGAAAGGTGCCAAGAGACCAACTTAGTCTTAAAATGGGAAAAGTTCCAATTCATGGCCACTGAAGGCATAGTTTTGGGACACAAAGTTTCTAATAAGGGGATGGGGGTGATAATTCTAAAATTGAGGTCATACTAAATTTTCCCACACTTGAAAATGTTAAAGGAATCATAAGTTTCTTGGGTCATGCTGGGTTCTACAGGATGTTCATTAAAAAAAATTCTATGATTACTAGACCCCTCTGATCCCAGCTGGTTATGGACACACCATTTTTCTTTATTGAGACATGTCTAGAGGCCTTTAATCTTCTTGAGGAGAAGTTTAATACGTCACCTGTAATCACTACTCCTGACTGGTAGATTCCCTTTGTGGTGATGTGTGTTGCTAGTGACTTTGCAGTAGGAGATATTTTAAGGAAGAGAAAGGATATGAAACTACATGTTATTTACTATGCAAGAAAGCTACTAGATGATTCCTATAATAATTATTCCACCATTTAAATGGTGTTGGATGCTGTGATGTTTGATTTGGAAAAGTTCAGGCAGTACTTTATAGGATCAAGGATCATAATTTTCATAGATCATTCAGCCCTAAAGTACTTGCTGGATAAAAAGGACTCAAAACCTAGACTCATGAGGTGGACCATGTAGTTACAGTAGTTTCATTTAGTGATTAAGGATAAGAAATGGGCTGAGAATGTAGTTTCCTATCACATGTACCAATTTCCTAATACCCCAAGAGAGAAACCAAAAGAGATCAACACCTCTTTCCCTGATGAACAATTGTTTGCTGCTACGGTACAACAATCTACTTGGTTCGCAGACTATGCAAACTTTTTGAAAGCTGGAGTCATGCCCAAGAATATCTAACAAAAATAGAGGAAGAGGTTTATATCTAAGCTGAAATATTATATTTGGGATGAACCTCTTCTCTTTTGGAGATCTACTGATGGTATTTTGAGAAGATGTCTTCTTGAGGATGATATTTTGACCATACTTGAGTGTTTTCATTCAGAACCTTGTACTGGCCACCATGGTGGCGAAACGACTGCTCAAAATGTCTTATAGGATGGTTTCTACTGGCCAACATTGTTTAAAGATGTTAGGATTCTGGTCATCGGATGTGAGAAATGTCAAATGTTGGGAAATGTTGGACGATGGTAGGAACAACCCCAAAAAGGTATTCTAGAGGATGGAATATTTTATGTGTGGGACTTGGACTTCATGGGACCCTTCCCAACTTCTTATAGGAATGAGGAAATTTTGGTTGCTGTGGAATATATGTCCAAGTGGTTTGATTCAGTAGCTCTGCCTGACAATTCAGATGCAAGTGTTGTAAAATTCATCAGGAAAAACATCTTTTACAGATTTGATGTGCCTCGAGCATTCATAACTAATAATGGGACTGACTTCAAGAATTATAAGTTCAAAGGTTTGATGGATAATTATGGGTGCTCACATAGGACAAGAACCACTTACCACTAACAATCCAACAGGTAAGAAGAAGTTTCAAATAGAGAACTCAAACATATTTTAGAGAAAAAAATGTCTCGCTATTGAAAAGATTGGTCAAGGAAGTTTGGATGAGGCCCTTTGGGCCTATAGAACTGCTTATAATCCTTATATAGGGATGTCACCAAATAGGCTACTCTTTGGGAAAACATATCATCTACCTATTGAGTTACATCAAGGATGTTATTGGGCAGTGAAGACACTTAAATTTGATTTTAAGTCTGCTGGTGAGAGGAGACTATTAGAGCTAAGTGGGCTGGAAGAGATTCGAAAAGAGTCTTATGAGAATGATGAAATTTAAAAAGAAATAACAAAGGATTTTCATGAAAAAATAATTCAAAATAAGAATTTCAATGTCGGTGAGAGGTTCATACTATTCAATTCTAGATTGATGTTGTTTCTAGGAAAGTTGAAGTCTAAGTGGTCAAGACCCTTTAACATTGTTTGAGTATTGGTTAATGGAGCTGTTGAGCTAGTTGGAGAAACAAATTGACCGTTCTTAGTCAGTGGTCAAATGATAAAGCACTTCTTTGAGGGGCATGCAAAGGTCTTGGCTGCCATCTCACTATTGGAAGAATGAGCTGATTCAAGTCTAACCGAGGACTATAAAATCAGTGTTTCGTAGGAACTAACCCATGGTTGCTTAGTTGTTTCCCTTTTATATTTGTTTCTTAATAAAGTTAAATTCTTCTTCTTATACTCTAGTTTAACCTCTTAACTACTTGATGGTGCCTCATGATCTGTTGTTGGTTTAAAGCGGGAGTTGTTTCTTCTAGAAACATGGCCTAGAAAACCCAAGGGAGAAATCCACTGCCTTATATGGATAACATTTCTTTATACTCACTCTCTTAGGTTACTTATCTTGAACTTAAAACTCTGCAATCATATTTTACTTATTTTAACTTTTTGGTTTATAAAAAGGAGTAACCACCCCATTCTGTTGAAAAAGATCTATCGATGAGATTCAGTGTTAAGTCTCTGATAAATCATGGAAGTGTTGTTTTGCCATTTTTCACTTTTCATTACCTGCTTAATCTTCAATGGGAATTATGTGGGGGGGGGGGGTCTTCCCCCTAATCTATGAAAAATGAACATGTTATATTGCCTGGGAGTTTAGATGTTAGTATCTAAAAATTGAAAGAAATTATTTTGAGCTGATATGTGAAACATTCTTGAACCCATTGCTTTCAATTTCATTATGTTTCTTCTGTACATCACTATTAATCATGCTACTATTTGAATTAAATTGATAAAAACTTTTTTCTCCTATTTAAAAAATTCAAATAATGAAAATTTTGTGAAATATAGTTATTTCTGAAGATGGTTGGTGGGGTTGGATTCCATTATTTTTGTGTGTTTGTTTTTTTATTTTCTTTCACATTTTGTGTAGAAAAAGAAATTTTTTGAACCTCATTACTACCCCTCTATATCATTTTTCAGGTGAAATATCTATCTGTTTTGAACATAAACTATCTCCCACCTTTATAATTCAACATTAGGGACAATTTTGGGTTTTAAGTGTGGGGGAGAGTGGTCATTCTAGTGTCATGTTAAATTCCCCCATTTTGAACATGAGTTTGTCAAAAAAAAGGTCAAATTTTTTCAAACAAAATTCATAATTTCTTCAAAAAATTTCAAATTATTTCATCAATTTATGGCTATTGGAGGTTCAATGGTACATGAATTAGACCTGTTAGTGGATAAATGCTTCGGGGTTCTTGAGAGTGGCACTTAGTTAGAAACTGTTAAGCATGAATGATTGCTGAGTGAAATTGTTCACTGTCTCTATAGATCTGTCTATTTAGGAACTGAGGACGAGAGTGTAATAGGGTAGGTTTTGTGGAATGAAGACCACGAATTAGGGTAAAAATAAGTTCTCACTGGAACCTAGGGGACTTACACCTTTAAAAAAAATATTCAATCACTTTAGTAATTTAACCCAAAATTTTTTTAGATATGTCATTTATAACTGGAGTAAAATGGGAAATCGGGATCCCACAGTGAATATCTGATACAAGGTGCACTGGGTGTGTTTCTGTGAATAAATAAAGACAATTTCAATCTTAATAAGTTCCATTCACAATTATTTGAAAATGGAATATGGTTAGGAAATATTAAAATAAAGTGTCCTTGTAAAAAATGAACTCATTAAGGTGAGGGGAATATGGTTTGTTTTCTTAGTAAATTCTTTTAAATTTTGGTGTTGTTGTATGCTTACAGGTGTTGGTCAGATGTTCCTCCATTTCCGTTCCTTCATGGTGCCACCGTCTTGTACCCCCACCACCATTTCCAAGACTCTCTGTGCTAATGGTTTCCCCAGTCACCATTTTAGCCTCACGGTCTCACCGTGAGCATCATTCACAGTGCCACAACAAATCCACCCAGCAAATGTGAGTCCACCTTCATGGTGCCACAACAAGCACTCACCGATCAGAATGGAACAATGCCTATCTCATCATTCCACTCCCAAACACCCATTTGTAATAATGGTGCCTCTCTCAACGCAATCACCTATCCTTCTTTCCAGATCCATAAGCACAAAAACAACCAATCAACCAAGCAGCACAACACGAAGAATACATAGCATATTTCAGAATCGAAACCAAAATTACAACAACAGATAATCATAATTTCAGCATTTTTAGAATAAATCTGTTCAACAACAAATGTAATATTGATGAAAATTGTATCAAATTTTTATTTTCTACCATGGGATCCATTTGTATCTCCTAGAACCACGCCGTAAATGCTGGAATCATAAAAAACTAGTTGAAGAACTGCTGTAATCATGCTCTGCCGCTGAACCCCATTCACCCGTTGAGGACCTCACTGCTTCAGATCTACTAAACCCCTCGCTACTCACCGTCACCCCCTACTGGAACACCCAAAGCCCACATCACCCGAAGCTACCTCGACCCTCGTTTCCCTGCTCTCCGATGAACCCACCAAACCCTAACTCACCTCACACAGCCACCGCTCCTAATCCGCTGGTCGAACCTCTCTGAATGACGTCACCTATTTCCCCTCTCCCTGCTGTCCTGATCAAGCCCTCACCGAACAGAACCACCCGAACCCCCATTTCATCATTTCTTTTTTTAGTTTATTTTCTTTTCTATTTTATTATATCATATAGTATGATATATGTATTATATAATATATAAGATATATTATATAATATTAATAATAGTTTTAATAATAATAGTATATAAGCTTTTATATATCATAATAATATATGTATTAAACTAATACAATAGTTTTTAAAACAAGTATTAGTTATAATAGTTTTAGATAGTTTAAAATATATATAGTTATAGGTATTATCATTAATTCTAAGCCGTGATATAATATAGAGTATATAATAATTTCTTCTTATTTGACTCAAATGCATTTTTGTTTGTTTTCTATTGTTTCGTGCAGGTGTAGCTACTTGTATAAGCGGGGATAAAGGAAATAGTTCATGATAAAAGAGCGATAATATTCATGAGGTAGTTGGAGGGGAATTTTTTACACTCACGGAGAGTTCACATTAAGGCTGGTGATGTTCAAATAAAAGCACGCCACATGGATCGCTGTCTGTTAGAGGGAAGGTTGCAGCTCGCCGTGTGAGCACTCAGCGCAGGGGGAGTGGAACTATTAATGTCCCATGTGGAGACCAGACAACAACTCTGGGAAGATTCTAGAGACTTCAACAGGGTCATTAGCATTAGTGACGGGCACTAGATCATTCATACATCGGAGGGTGGGGTGAAGGAGTGAGAATTTTTGGGAGGCATCAATCCAGACTGAGGGGGGAGAGCAAGAGGAACATAAAAGATTTTCCATCTAAAGCAGATTATACTACCGAGAGCATCAGATCATATCATTTCACACCTCGATTCCCAGGGCAGGACATCGAGCACATTTGATCATTGCATCCACCATTGAGCTACATGAACTAGAACTTTTGAAAGATCATGCAGGGAGACAGAATTATTTATGTTTGGTGTGCTCTATTTTTCTAAAAATCATTTCAAAATGAACTTCTTTGATTATACTTCTATGTTTTAATTGAAACTAACCATTATTGTAATGCCCTGACCCCAGTTACCCAGAGTCAGTGTTTTATTACATAACATTGGTATGATCACAAAGGATCAAGTCTCAAAATACCGATTAGTTTAGTAGTCTTGGAAAAGCTAGATATATTCATAAGTCTTAAATTACATCATAAGGTAAAAAAACTACAACAACATCTTTTCTTCATATCCCATCATACTATCCCTACAGGTCATTCATAAATTACTTCTTCACATCCTGAGAGAAATAAAACATTGAAAGGGGTGAGCCCAGATGCTCAGTAAGGATAAAAAATATAGCATAAGCTTTCATAGATAAGCATAAACACTTAAGGCAATGTATAACTAAAACAAAAGCCTTTAAATCGTGAACTTCAGCATAATATGGCAAAGATAAATGAAATAATGCGATTTACTTATTCACAGGGATATTCTACTAGTCGAATAATCACATGCAATATTAATAAGCACTTTCGTAATGATGGAATGAATAATTCCAGACTATCATAACCATGTAGCCAAGGCCTCATGCGAAGACTAAAAATAAGATTTTGTCAAGGCCTCATGCCAAGACACTAGTTTCTCTCATGATACCTACCAATGCATCGAGGAGCTATAGCGGGCTCCACCCATCACTTACTAACTCTAATTCATTCCTCATATGAAAAGTTTGAAACATAACATAAACATTCATATTAAAACTAGCATACGAAATGTCAATACTTTATCCAAAAACCGTGAATGGTGTAAAAAGAGAACATCCACAGTCAAACATAACTCATTCAATACAATATGGAAGATTTTATTGTAACAGATTAACCTCAATCGAGAATAATGAATGATATTGACATAGATGAAAATAACCATCAAAACTATTTGAGAGAAATATCCCCCTTTTCTTGAAAACATTTAAAAGTCACACTATTTTTCAAGAAGCCATTTAAAAATAGATTTTTGAATCAAAGTGTCCCATACCACTTTGAAACTTTTAAAAGGAATTTTAATTTTAAAATGTTAATGTCCATATAAAAAAAATCCTTAAAACCATTTTTAAAACATGGACATTAATGAGAAATATTTATAATAATAAGTCTTTAAAATATTTAAAATGATATTTTAGTTAGAGTTTCTAACCAAAAGAGAGAAACCTGAATAAAAATAATTTATGTAATCAAAACATTATAATATAATGAGAATAAAGGAATTCATGATATACTTTTTCAAAGTACATTATATACACCTTATAAAAGTGAATTGGTGTATAACAACAAATAAGTCTCAATGGAATGTAAATTGAGATGAAATCTCTTATAAAGACCATATACTTTGGTTAAGGATAAATCAACAACATAATTATGTGTGAAAAATATAAATACACTCAATATGATTTGATATTTAGTGTAAATCAATCAGAGGACATTCACATATATTCTTGAAAAAACAACACCAACTAATTGAATATTTGACTCAACAAATAGAGATTGAGTTAAAATTACTCTTATCAAGTTCATATTGATGAATAAAGAATTTATAAATGGAGTGATTACGTGTATAAAAAGTATATCCACAAAAAGGGGAGTGGAAATTATGACACAAGAAAATGAATAGTGATTCCACCCATAATCTTGAAGTATAATAATCATTTAAGTATGTGTAAAGCCAAATAAGTGGAAATTTCAAATTCCCTTATCAATTTTGTAACATACGAAAAATAAACCCATTAAATGAGGATCATACAATGGTGATGTAGATATCCATAAATTAAATCATATTACACAATGAATACAATCATGGGTAGTACACACACCACATGCAATAAATAAGTGGTGAACAATGAGAATCTCACGGAATTAAAAGTGAGATAAGAAGCCCCTTACTTTGTATTTTTTTTATTGGTCCAATGTAGGTTAACCTACTTTATAATGGTGAAATAATTGTTATTGAATTATACAAGAAACATTTAAATTAATACGATATCATATATTATCTTTTAACATTGATTTGTTAATAATATCTTAGTATTATCATCGTTTATGGTGTTAACAGATTCGTTTTCCTTTATATTATTTGTTATGCGAGCCATATTCATTATGGATGCGATTTGTCTTATTAATATCCAGAATGATATCATGTCTCAAAAAATTATTTTTATTCATCAAATGAAATTTATTCTTGAATGGATATGATGGGGAATAAATCTCATCGCGTTCGTGGAGATGGTAATCCGTACGTACGCACGAGCGACAATATCATTATTTGGATATTAAAAAATATATAATTGTATGGTATATCATATAGAAAAAATAATTATAATTTTATATTTATTATTTACATGAATTATACATCATTAGTATACCCATCTAAATAATAATATATTGAATAACAATTACAACACAATGTGGAGACGGTAGGTCGTACGTACGCACGTATGGTAACATGTCATTCAAGGGATGGATAGAATAATGAATCTGTTTGTTCCATAATTATAATAACATCAAAGTATATAGAAGATACTAGAGTTATTATTTTATAATGGAAATAACAAGGAATGAAGAAGTTGAAGAAGAAAGGAACTTTAAAGAGGGTGGTGAAGACGTTACCTCTTCTTTAGGTTCTTCATTTTGATTTGACCAAAAGGGCTCCATAAGTTGGATTTATGATAAAAATAAGGCCTCTAGAATGAAGTGAGGGAAGTTGGGAGGATATTTGGGCATATTTTGACCGATAAAAATGGCTTTGAATGTGTGAATTAATGAGAAGGGGGAGTGCCCTTTTATAAGAGGGGTGAGGGGATCTTTAGGAAAAACATAAAGTATTATTTTATAATAAAATAAAATTCGGTTTATAATGGATCCAAATTGGATTATTTAAAGTATAAGGTGGGGATGAGTCTAAATCCTTTCAGCCAATATATTTTATACAGGTTTGGGTCATTACATTAACCTTATCTTTTTTTAACTCTAGGTTAATTAGTTTAACACTTACCATGTCACTTTGTATTTTTATAATATATAGTTAATAAACTTACTATATACATCCAAGAGACCCCCAAAGTGTTCCACTAATGATACAAAAATAATTATATAAGTCCTTTGGCCGAAAATTAGATTTTTAGGAATAGAATATAAATTAATAATATAATATTTGTTTTAAAAACTCCTTTATGTCAATTTTGACACTACTCAATAATTTATTTTTGTTAAAGACTTAAAAAACATATTAATTAGAACCAAATTAATTTATGAAATCATAACATGTCATATTAACCAATAAAATTCGTGTATGTCATCAAAATTTTCAAATTATATTTATTTTAACATTTATAATAGCAATTATTTGATTCTTTCATTAATAAGGAAAATACGACATCATTATTGTGTCATATATTTTTTTACTTTTTAAATGTCTAAAAATTATAAATAAAATACCATTATGTAGTAAATATTTTTATATTTCTAATTAATATTTATAATAGAAAATATAACATATATAACCCTATGTAAAAATTGTTTTTCTAAAAGATATAAGCTTATGTCATTTTTGTATTTAATTTAACTTAGTTAATATAAAGTGTCCCTATCACTTACAAGTGTCTCCATGGGGTCAAAAAATCAACCTAAAGATGCCCATGGTCAGACATGTATCCACCAATAAGGTTAGGACATGCTTTAGGGTAATTTATTATTATTATAATATTATTGTGTACCCTTATTTACCGGATTTACCTTTTAACCATGGTAAATAAAATATTTACCAAAGTAATTATTCAAAATGTCTGAAAATAAATGTTACCTATTTAAACAATCTGGACATCTTAATTCCAAATATGGAATTCATTTTTCCAAATTCAAAACACAGAAGTGGCAGAAATTAATTTAAAATTAATTCTCGCGAAATAATAACTATCAAAAGATTGACAAATTTTTATGTACGGTTTAAATGTGAAATTATGTCCAATGGACAAAATTATATTAAATGGTTAAAATATATTCTAAATATACTTTAAAACCACTCAAAATAATAACTTATCGCTATTTATTATTTTGATTAAAAAAGTTGTTTTTAATTAAAATTTAGTAATTTTCACAATTCATGAAAATATAAAAGTTATCTGAAAAGTACCAAAATTTCTCCCTAAGATAATTTCGATATTATGAATCCAAAAATGAAGACCATTTTGAAATATAAAATTTATAAAATTTCAAAATGTATGTATTACTATTCATAATATCTAGTTTGATTGGTTGTGGTGTGTTAGAATCTCGAAGTTGCGTACAATGCAAGCCATTGAATTATTCAAAGGGAAACGTACCGTGGAATCTTGGGTTGTGACATTCTCCCCACCTTCAATAAATTTCATCCTTGCAATTTTTATAATTTGTCTTGAAATTATAATGGAAAGTCCCACATTGGAATAAATAGTCAATAAAATTATCACTTTAAAAGAAAGAAAGAGAAGTATATAGGTCACCCAAGATAACCCATATTAGGACTCAATGTAGGAAAAAATGGATATGGATGATAAACTCAGTGTCAAGTTCTGATGGAGAGGGATAGAAAACATGATCAGGAGAAAGTTAACAATAAGAAAACCACAAACTTGTGTTGGGACAAACAGTCATTAGTCTCCCAGTAGGAAAAGTAAACGGACAACATTATTTGTTTTAATTTACATTATATAAGGATGAGGAATTAATTTATGATATTTACTAAGAACATAAATAGATATACTTAATTTTTATGTATAGTTTCATTATTTAATAAAATTCTACCACTAACTCAATTTTTTTTGAACAATGAGTATTCAAGAAGACTTGGTCACACTAGAAGAGCTAGAATAAACGTCTATAGAATAACATGATCCACGTAGGATAAACTATATATTTACTATGTATTTAGAGATTAATCGAAACCAGAATGGTTAGTATAATATCTGATGATCCCCCAAATGGATATTCCATTAGAGAAAAGAAACACTAATCTTAATTTCTAAAATTAAACCAACAATACCCCAATGTTAAATAAATACCATTCAATAATCAATTGTCCTTAAAATACTTCAATATAATCCAAACTAATATTCAAACCCAAAACATAGAAGAATTTGTTTATGTAGTCTTCCACGTTAAATTGTATCTCAAAATGAAATCAACTACTCTTAAAGTAACATAATTAAAAGAGATTAACTTAATCACATATTCTCTATTATAGGTTTATCATTTCCCTAAATGACCCAAATTACTATAAATCCACAATAAAAACAAAGATAAAAATCCACCATTAATCCTAAAATGAAATCCCATATAATTCTATTTTACTTGGGCATATAGTGTTCCCAACAAAGCGAACATCTTCCAAAATAACATTCATCACTTAATCACCAAATCATTTTCATATTCTAAGGGCCTTCATTTGATAAGACATAAAATCCAAAATAAACTTATTATTGATCAATAAATTCATTAAACTAAAAATAATTAGTCACACTAACTAGGGACTTCACATAGTCTAGTGGTAGGCGATAAATCCCAATCGCACTTTGGTTGTGGGTTTGATTCCCACAGCTTTTTTCGACGCGACAGGTTGCCACACGGTCTGCGTGTTGTCCTTTTTGAAAAAGTATATTTTATAATATTACCAAAATGAGATGAATTCCTCAAAATAACAATAACATAATTTAACAACAAATTTTATCTCATACCTTGCATTTTCATCCCAAAATATAATAACTTGTAATTTCCTCAAACCCAATGATCATATAAGACCAAATGGTTATTTATAACTATATCCACAAGAGAAAAGATAATTCTTTCTCAAATATGATTTTCACATGATAAATTGCAGGGTTACACATACAAGAGAAAATTCTTCCAAAGTAATCCCATCAATAAAGAGAAATAACACTTTTAAACATTTCACCATCCATTTATTTCCACATAGGTTCTTCATCATATGTTCCTTGAGTTCCGACATTGCCTCTTCCATTTTATGATTTCTCCATACAACTTTTACCAGACAAGTCATCCGGTTTCTCAACACTTGACCTTTGGTATGAAGAATTCTGATAGGCTCTTCACAATAAGATAGATCAGGTTCTAGTTTTAATTCTTCATAGGAGAGTACATGCATTGGGCCAGGCATGTATTTTTTCACTAGTGATATGTGGAACTCATCATGAACTCTAGAGAGACTAGGCGGAATTTCCTTTTGGTAGAATGTGTTCATGTGTCACAATGGTACCTCATGAATTTTTCCAAATCATCTACTTCCTTTACCCAAAAACTCTTCATCCATATTGGATTATATCGATGGAAGCATCTATGCATCATAAAAAAATAGGTATTTCTTATATATAATTTTGAGACATCATCTTTAATATGTTTTTCTAGAAAAATTCTTACTGAGTCATCTTCAAATATTTCAAAATAAGGTTTTGGTAAATCAATTTCCATATATCCCAAAAGACATAAATATATAATTTGATACATATAGGCTTCTTGAAGGTCTCACTCTTCTGCAATATCTAGAAAATCATATAGTGCATCATAATTTTGAGATAAAGAGTGGAATTTGAAAAGACCCTGATGGTGCTTCCCACACTTAGCATGGTAAGAAAGTTGAAAGGGAAATATTATCCCGTAGTCATTACTTGATCCTTGAAAGAATCGTGCAATGCTAGAGGTATTGGATGTATCATAAAGTTGTTTGCATATAACGTGGACATTTGAAAAATTTTGAACATCATCTGCGCATGACTTCTGGATAATAATTGTAAGTACTTCTTTAGGAAGAGATAGAAGAGTTATTAGTGATCTTTCTCCCACCAAGTTTTAACTGACAAAAAGAAAATATAATTAGGGTTTTTGAATACTTATCTAATAATAATGTAAAAAAATAGACATAATAGGATAATATTGTATTTGAATAATGTATCCTAACTTGGGGTACCCTATGTTAAAATCTAGGTTATCCACTATCTATTTCCCGACAAATATTCTTAGGTGCATTTTTCTATTCCCTTTATAATGGTTCATACTAATCTTGTGAATTTACCAAAGCATATCCCGCGGGAGTGTCGTAACCAAGAGTGCAGCAAGGCCCGTTGTCATGCACCAGTTCCCGTTCGAGTCTATCTCAAAGCGGTGTTTTTGGGTTTTACCCCTAGGTACATATGTTCCAGAGCCACCTCTACCTTCTCGTATCTATACAAGGATGTATTTTTCAGAAAACTCATAAAATATCTACAATACCAAAATTCTAATAAGTTATTCTATACTAATCCTCAAAGTATATCTTAGTGCTATGTGATATAATCAGAGTTTATCTAAATTTAGCTTCCAAGATTTGTACTAAACTTCCTCTGATACCATTTTTAACGCCCCGATCCCAGTTACCCAGAGTCGGTGAATTGTTACATAACATTGGCATGATCACAAAGGGTCAAGTATCTAAAGACCGATTAGTTTAGTAGTCTTGGAAACGCTAGATATATTCATAAGTCTTACATTACATTATAAGGTAAAAAAACTACAACAACATCTTGTCTTCATATCCCCTCATACAATCCCTATAGGTCATTCAAAAATTACTTATTCACATCCTGGGAGAAATAAAACCTTGAAAGGGGTGAGCTCAGATGCTCAGTAAGGTTAACAATATAGAAGAAGCTTTCATAGATAAGCATAAACACTTAATGCAATGTATAACTAAAACAAAAGACTTTTAAACTTGAACTTCAGGATAATATGGAAAATATAAAATGAAATAATTCCATATACATATTTACATGGATATTCTACTAGTCGAATAATCACATGAAATATCAATAACCACTTTCATAATGATGGAATGAATAATGCCAGACTATCATAACCGCATACCCAAGGCCTCGTGCCAATACTACACATAAGATTTTGTCAAGGCCTCGTGCCAAGACACTAGTTTTTCTCATGATACCTACCAATGCATCGAGGAGTTATAGCGGGCTCCACCCGTTATTTACTAAGTCTAATTCATTCCTCATATGAAAACTTTGAAACATAACATAAACATTCATATTAAAACTAGCATACGAAATGTCAATACTTTATCCACAAACCATGAATGGTATAAAAATAACACATCCACAGTCAAACATAACTCATTCAATACAATATGGAAGATTTTATTGTAACAGATTAACCTCAATCGAGAATAATTAATGATATTTACATAGATGAAAATAACCATCAAAACTATTTGAGAGAAATATCCCCATTTTATTGAAAACATTTAAAAGTCACACTATTTGTCAAGAAGCCGTTTAAAAATAGACTTTTGAATCAAAGTGTCCCATACCACTTTGAAACATTTAAAAGGAATTTTAATTTTTAAACTTTAATTTCCATATAAAAAAATCCTTAAAACCATTTTTAAAACATGGACATTAATGAGAATGATTTAGAATAATAAATCTTTAAAACATTTAAAATGATATTTTAGTTAGAGTTTCTAACCATAATAGAGAAACTTGAATACAAATAATTGAGGTAATAAAAACATTATAATATCATGATAATAAAGGGATTCATGATATACTATGTCAAAGTACATTATATACACCTTATAAAAGTGAATTGGTGTATAACAACAAACAAGTATCAATGGAATGTAAATTGAGATTAAATCTCTTATAAAGACCGTATCATTAGGTTAAGGATAAATCAACGACATAATTATGTGTGACAAATATAAATACACTCAATATGATTGGATATTCAGTGTAAATCAATCAGAGGACATTCACACATATTTCTGTAAAAACAACACCAACGAATTGGATATTTAACTCAACAAATCGAGATTGAGTTAAAATTACTCTTATCAAGTTCATATTTAGGACTAGAGAACTTATAAATGGAGTGATTATGTGTATTAAAAGTATATCCACAAAAAGGGGAGTGGAAATTATGACATAAGCAAATGAATAGTGATTCCACACATAATCTTGGAGTATAATAATCATTGAAGTATGCGTAAAGCCAAATGAGTGGAAATTTCAAATTCCCTTATCGATTTTGTAACTTTTGAAAAATACACACATGAAAGGAGGATTATACAATGGTGATGTAGATATCCATAAATTAAATTATATTACATAATGAATACAATCATTGGAAGTACACACACCACATGCAATAAATAAGTGGTGAACAATGGAAATCTCACAGAATTTAAAGTGAGATAAGAAGCCCCTTACTTTGTAATTTTTCCTTAGTTGACAGTAGGTTAACCTCCTGTATAATGGTTAAATAATTTTTATTGAATTATAAAAGAATCACTTAAATTAATAGGATATCATATATGATCTTTTAAAATTTATTTGTTAATAATATCTTAGTATTATCGTCGTTTCCGGTGTTAACGGATTCTTTTTCCTTTATATTGTTTGTTATGCGAGACATATTCTTTATGGGTGGGATGTATCTTATTCATATCCGGAATGATATCATGTCTTTAAAAATTATTTTTATTCATCAAATGAAATTTATTCTTGAATGGATATGATGGGGAATGAATCTCATCGCGTTAGTGGAGACGGTAATCTGTACGTATGCACGAGCGACAATATCATTATTTTGATATTAAAATAATATATAATTGAATGATATATCATATAGAAAAAATCATTATCATGTTATATTTATTATTTACATGAATTATACATCATTATTATACCCATCTAAATAATAATATATTGAATAACAATTACACTGCAATGTGGAGATGGTAGGTCATACGTACGCATGTATGGTGACTTGTCATCCAAGGGATGGATAGAATAATTAATTTGTTTTTTCCATATTTATAATTACATCACAGTATATATAAGATACTGGAGTTATTATTTTATAATGGAAATAACAAGGAATGAAGATGTTGAAGAATAAAGGAACCTTAAAGAGGGTGGTGAAGATGTTACCTCTTCTTCGGGTTCTTCCTTTTGATTTGATCAAAAGGGATCCTTAGGTTGGATTTATGATCAGAATAATCCCTCTAGAATGAAGTGAGTGATGTTGGGAGGATATTTGGGTAGAGTTTGGCCATTCAAAATGGCTTTGATGGTGTGAATTAATGAGAAGGGGGAGTGCCCATTTATAAGAGGGGTGAGGGGCTCTTTAGAAAAAACATAAAGTATTATTTTATAATAAAATCATATTCAGTTTATAATGGATCCAACATGGATTATTCAAAGTATAAGGTGGGGATGGGTCCAAATACTTTCAAATAATAGAATTTAGACAAGTTTGGGTCATTACATTAACCTTATCTTTTAGTTTTAACTCTAGGTTAATTAGTTTAACACTTAATATGTCACTTTGTATTTTTATAATATATAGTTAATAAACATACTATATACATCCAAGAGACCCCCAAAGTGGTCCATTAATGATAAACCAATAATTATATAAGTCATTTGGAATAAATGTTTTTTAGGAATATAATATAAATTAATAATATCATATTTGTTTTAAAAATTCATTTATGTCAATTTTGACACTACCCAATAATTGATTTTTGTTAAAGTCTTAAAAACATTATTAATTAGAACCAAATTCATTTAAGAAATATTAACATGTAATATAAACCAATAAAATTACTTTATGTCATCAAAACTTTCAAATTATATTTATTTTAACATTTTAAATACCAATTAGTTTATTCTTTCATTAATAAAGAAAATACTGCATCATTATTGTGTCATATATATTTTTACTTTTTCAAAGTCTAAAAATTATAAATAAAATAACATTATGTTGGAAATTATTTTAGATTTATAATTAATATTTATAATTGAAAATATAACCTATATAACCCTATGTAAAAATTGTTTTTCTAAAAGATATAAGCTTTTGACATTTTTGTCTTTACTTTAACTTAATTAATATAAAGTGTCCCTATCACCTACAAGTGCCTCCATGGGGTCCCAAAATCAACCCAAAGATGAAAATGGTCGTACATGTATCCAAAAATAAGTTTAGGACAAGTTTTAGGGTAATTTATTATTATTATAATATTATTTGTTACCCTTATTTACCGGATTTACCCTTTAACCATGGTAAATAAAATATTTACCAATGTAATTATTCAAAATGTATAAAAATAAAAGTTACCTATTTACACAATTTGGACATCATGATTCCAAATTTGGAATCCATTTTTCCAAATTCAAAACACATAATTGGAATAAATTAATTTAAAATTAATTCCCGCTGTCAAAACAAAAAACGTGTTTTTACGAAATAATAAATATCAAAAGATTGACAATTGTTTATGTCCGGTTTAAATGTGAAATTACGTCCAATGAAAAAAATTGTATTAAGAGGTAAAAATATATTCTAAATATACTTTAAAACCACCCAAAATCATAACCTATCACTATTTATTATTTCTATTAAAAAAGTTGTTTTTAATTAAAATTTAGTAATTTTCACTATTCATCAATATATGAAAGTTATCCGAAATGTACCAAAATTTCACCCTAAGATAATTTCGATATTAAGAATCCAAAAATGAAGTCCATTTTCAAAGATAAAATTTATAAAATTTTAAAAAGTAGGTATTACTATTCATAACGGCTAGTTTGATTGGTTGTGGTGTGTTAGAATCTCGAAGTTACGTACAATGCAAGCCATTGCATTATTCAAAGGGGAACGTACCATGGAATCTTGGGTTGTTAAAATTATTTCCAGCTAAATTTCCTGGTGGGGTGGTAAGTTGGCTGATTAGATTCATTTAGTCTGATTCATGCATTGAATTCTTTTGGATCATCTTTCTCTCACTGTTTGCATGACGATTTTTTTTCAAAACATTAAGGTTAAGTGAGAACCAATCTGGATTGGATCTAAATAAAAATTGTTTCAATCCAAGGAATTCACTGACAAGAGAATTATGCTCAAATGAGAGAGACACACTGAACTGAACTGACAAGTTGAGCCTAGTGACATCTGACTTATTATCTCCATTGGATGGAACAACTTTTACAGTCGAAAGACTATAATATTTATTTCATCACAAACTAACCAGAAGACAAATTTGCCCAATTACTTTAAGTTAGATATGTAATCCTTAAACATTGGTGCATGAATGAGGATATGAAATTTCGAATCATCCAATGGACTTTCCCTCTACTCATATATTGGTTGTTTTCAACACATTTTCTCTTGTTGTTTTGTCTACCCCCTTACACTCACCAGTTCACCTCCACTGTCTCAAAAAATAATTTCCACTCCCTCCACTTCACTACATCCAACTGTTTTTGTTTGTTTTTGTGTGTGATTTTTTATTTTATTCTTTTTAGATCGCCAACATAACATTAGGCCTCCTAGTGGTTCAACCCTATCTTTCCACTGTCCTAAGTAGTAAGTAGGTTATAAAATTTAGTTTATCACCCATTCCCAATGACGCACGAGCGTGTAAGTCAATATACAAATGTTTTATCTAATAAAACCACAATCCATTATTTACCATAAATTAGTATATAAATACATATACTATATATTATCCAAAGGTTTCTCACTAAATTTTTATAATCCTAGTTTTCATTGGGGAAAAAAACAATTCTATGATACCAACTGTAAAGACACACACTTCTCATACATACATATTACATATTAATAGATGAAAATTCATTGCATAACATAATTATCCCCACTAGAATAGTATAAATCTAATTACTATGGAAACATTAACATATAAAAAATTTGTTCATAGGTGAGCTACACAATCTCCCGCTATGTTATTCATAACTATCACCCTTTTTAAAAATGTTATGCATAATAACATTTTCCATAACCCGGGTAAAGAAAACATAATAAAGGGTGAGACCAGATGATCAATAATGTTAAATAAGGAATATATCAACAAAAATTGAGAATAATGTATGAAAAAAATGAAAATAACCCTTCAAAACCATACCCTGCATATCACAGATCATAAACATGTGTCATGGTATAAATCTTGGTAGCTCATAGAACATGAATCATTAAGGAATCAAACTACATAATACATGAGAGAAAAACATTGGCATAAAGAATAATTTTTTGTCATACAAATAATAATAGAAATAACTTCCTTAACAATAAAGTCTCATTTTCTGAAACTATAATAGTGGAATGGGTTTTATCCCTAAACCATCATAGTTGTGAAGGATCACTCCCAAGACTATCATAGTGGGAAAAGTACCTCACTGAATTGGGATTACTCCATAGTCCATTCCTTTTTACTTATTGAGATATCAATAGTTACCTAATTTATTAGAGGAAGATATTGGTCCCACCCATCACATAATCCATACATTTGTGTACTAAAAAACCAAAAAATATTCATTATTTTAGAACCCATGAAATAAAATTACTTTCATATTTATTTCATCATATCATAACCCATGATAAGGGAATAAGTTTTATTAACATATTGTCATCACAAACCTAAAACATAAAAATAAATAAAATGGATTTTTTATTGGATTATATCCCCATTAAATCTTAATTATCATCAAAGTATTCAATCGTAGATGGAAAATGATTTTGAAAGATCACATAAAATATTGATTGAGGAAAGTATGATTTTCAATTTGAAAACTACCTTTTAAAAAATTGAATTTAACATAATGTCAAGGAAAAAATTTTCTTTAAAAATTTACTTGTAAACATATAAAGGATGAATTAAAACATTAAGTGTTCATGATGGTGGAAGATACCATTCATGTTGTATATGTTAAAACCCAAATTCCTTTCACATTTTTGGTAAAATTAAAAAGTGCCTCATTAGGAAAATAGAAAAAATGATCACATAAAAATTAGAAAAATTGGTAAAAATGTATTTAAATAATCATTTTATGATAGTAAAAAAATTCTGTAAAAAATTCTTAGAAAACATAGTCATGGAAGAAAAAGGATTTTCGACTAAAGTGAGAAATAAAGTTGATTTTACTTAAAAATATTATTTTAAAATCTTGAGTAAATAAAGATAGAAAAATGAAATAAAACATTTATTTTAATTAAATAACAAGAGTGTAATAAAAATTAATTAATTTCTTATGATATATATCATAACAATTCATTATCAAAATCATAATCATAAACAATCTCGATAAACAATGATATTGTAACATAAAACCTTTACCACTTTAGTATATTTTGAGTCGTAATCACCATGAATGATTAAAGTTAAATGAGACATTAAATATTAATTGAATAAATAAATATATGATAAATCATGTATTTGTTTTTGTATGTACACCTCATAAAATAAGATAGGTGAATAATATAACATTTGTCCCAAAGAAGCCAATTTGAGATGAAATTACCTTACCACTTTGGAAACTTTTAAATCCTAATCCCCATTAAATAATAACATAAAAATAATATTTAAATATCTTTAAAATAAGGATATTAATGATATAAAATTTCATAGGGGTAGAATATAGACCACACTAAATAAATGAGTGGTAAATATGACATATGTCTCTCAGAATTAAAAGAGAGATTAAAAATCCCTAAACTTAAGTCTCAACTTCCTTCGTACACATTAAAAACACGTATATCATAAATATAGTGATATTATAAATATATTAAATAACCATACTCATATCTATCATACCATATATGATTTACCGCTAACATTTTATTAAAAATTTTATTAACAATTCCATGTTAAAATCATGTTTCAGTTAATAACGTCTTTTTTCATGAATGTTTTGACTTGGTATTTTCCGTCCATTTACATTGACCATGGTTAAAAATATCTATAATCTTATCCAAGATAAAGATATAATATATATTCATAAAATATTTATTTATATTAGTCCATAAATTTTAAAGATAGAAAATTAATTACAATATTCATGGAGATAGTAGGTCGTACAAACGCATGAACAATGTTTCCATTTTATCAAAGAAAGGAATAAAAGAAAGTTAAATAATATATCACATTCAAAAATTAATTAATATTTCATATAAATTAAATATTATCATTAAATTCATCCTTAATACCTTCCATGTGAAGCATATGTGAATAATGAATCACATCACTTCGTGAGGCGGTAGTCCTCCGTACACACGATCGACGTTATCATATTACCACAAAATAGTAATTTTGAGTTTAAAAATGATATTATAATTATATAAGTATAATTATGTTATGAATACCATATATTTAATTTAATTCCATCATTATATTTTCCTGTGATAGGTGGTTATGTGAAACGAATTACATCGGTTCGCGAGGTGGTACTCCACTGTACACATGATTGACGATTTCGTTTCCCATTTGATGGAAGAGGAGATGGATGTATGTTATGAAATTTACATAATAACATATTATTATATGTTATATACCTATTTTATTATATAAAAAATGTTTAATAGTATTTTATGGAGTTGTATAGAGAAATAAAATATAAATTCTTTGTTGATAATGATACCTCTTCTTCGAATGACCTCCTTAGGTTTGCACAAAAATCCTTACTAGGTTGGATAATAGATAAAAAACCTCTATGATTTCATTATATATGTATTGAAAGGATTTGGGTAGGTATTTGTTGAAACAATATATTTTAGAAGTGTGAAGTGGAGAGAATATTGGGTCCCGTTTTATAAGTGCGGGAGAGGATACACATGGAATTTTTGAAAAGGAAAAAGTGTACCCGCATTTTTTACATTACAAAAGGAAAAAAATATCTTATTATCAAACATTCGTGGATATAAGGTAAAACTATATCTATAAAACAATAATTTTACATGTTTTTATGTCATCTTTACTCTTATATTTTTTGTTTAACCCCTAATAAACCTGTTTTATCCTTAATCTCAGTAATTAATATTTAATATTTCAACTACTAATTTTTACTAAAAATTATATTAACCTTATTATATATTAATAATTATTATGATTCCAAATATTAAATACATTTTTCAAAATTTTATTTATATAAGTGAAAATTTTTTATTTAAAATTAAATCCCGAGATGCAATGGAAAAAATGGTTTTATAAAGAGAAAATTATCATAAGTATAGAATATTTTAATATAAAAACATAAATATAAATTTTAATCCAATGATATAATTTTTTTTAATAATTAAATAATTAAAAAAAATTTTGTTTTAATTTTTTTTTAAAAATATGTATCATTGTAAATGCAATAAATAAAATGGAATCTTTTAATAAAAATTAGTTTTTTCACTATTCATGGAAAAATTAATCTTTTTAGAGAATTATCAAAAATTCAACAAATGATAATATTGAAATTTTGATTCCGAAAAAGAAGATAAATTTTCCAAATTAATTTTCCAAAATTTTTAGAAATTAGTTTTATTATTTTCTCATAAAAATTAGTAGAAATATTTTTTGAGAAAAAAAGAATTTTCAAAGAATATAAAGGATTTTCTAAAAATTAAGTGATTTTTTTTATAAATATGTTTTTTATATAAAAAATTATAATTATATTTTCAAATGTTTTTATTCCTATTAATACCTCTATGTTTAATATATAGGTTATAATGATCATGTTTAAATAATAATATTAATAGTATATCATAGTTTATTAAAAAAATGGTGTTTTATTTAATGCAAGCTATCTAAGGAACTAAATTTATTTTAAAAAAAATATTTTATAAAATATCAATGTGTTATATTATTAAAAAATTATCTTCATAAATTTTTAGTGGTATTCATTAGTGATATCTTAATATTCTCCAAGCGTTATGAAGAGAATGATATTTATCATGAAATAATTTGGGAGAACCTTAAGTGAATAAAATTATATGGGATGTATAGTGACTGTGAATTTAAGCTCTATGGGGTTTCTTTTATTGGACATATAGTCTCAATGTTTGGGATATATTTTGAATCTTCAAAGATAATAGTTGTGAAAGAATTGACTACACCGAAAAAAATAACTGAGATCCAAATATTCTTGGGCTTAATAGGTTACCATTGGTGGTTTGTTTAAGATTTTTCCATGTTGACCAGCCCATTAAAAAAAGTTAAAAAATAAAGTGGTTAAATTCACATAGTCAAGGAAATGTGAAAAATGTTTTGAAGAGCTAAATAAGATACTTATTAATGACCCAATATTAACTATACTATTAGGTAAGGAATTATTTGTAATATATAGTGATTCGTTAAAGAAATTACTTAGTTGTATACATATAAAAAATGATAGGGTGATTGCCTACAAATCAATAAAATTGAAAATCCATGAGTTGAACTATCCAATTCATGAACTCGAGAAGGAATCTATAATTTTTTTTTGAAAATATAGAGACACTACCTGTATGTAAAATAATGATATATATATATATGAACCTTTAGAGTTTGAAGAATATCTTCTCTCAGAATGAGATCAACATGAGGCAAATAAGATGGTTAAAACTACTCAAGGGATATGATTTCTTGATACACTACCACCCTAGGAAGAAAAACATAGTGTTTAATGCATTGGTTGGGATATACCATAGAGTTATGACAATTATTAGGATTAACAAGGATTTTATATATAAATATCTAGTAACTATGGGGGAGCCATCATTTATTTCAAAAGAAATTTCAAAACAATACTTACTAGAAAAGTTGATAAGTTCCAGCAGGATGATGATAACATACAGAGGAACCTTAAATAATTGAATGATGGGAAATTTATATACTTCAACTTTACATATTTGATATTTTGGAATAGACAACGAGTTCCATCCATACCATTATAAAATAAGGAACTAATAAATAAAGCACAAATCTCAAATGTCTCTGTAAAACCTGATAGAGAAAATATGTATAGGAATTTAAGAGAATATTTCTAGTGGGATGGTATGGATTAAGAAATTTCGGACTATTTTTTTAGATTCATAGTATGAAAATAGGTGAAGGATAAAATAAAACATCCTAAGGGAGGCATGAAACTTCTTTTGATATCTATACAGAATGGGGACAATGTTACAATGAACTTTTGTCACTATACTCCTAATCGATCTAAGAAATAACAATGTAATATGGATAATTTTTTATCATATTATTATGTATTCTCATTTATAAGTGATAAGAGAAGATATAACCCTTGATAACCTTTCATGGATCTAGATCAATGAAATCATAAGGCTTTATGGGACCATTTATTGTATGTATCTAACCATTACCCTCGGTTCACATTGAAAATTTAAAAGAATCTTTAAGGGACTCTCAAAAATGAGAAATATTTAATAACATATTGTCATCCCCATATTTTTTTTGGAATATTTAATGGACTATATAGACTTTGTAAAAATAGCTATGATCATTTTCACTTGACTTACATGGTTTTTGGAATCAGTATCTACCTGTGGAGAAATGTTTACAGAATAATAGTTTCCATTCGATAATCCATATGGCACCATACTAAGAATTGTATAGGAAGAGGTGTCGTATTCCAAACTATTATAAAGAAGTGGGAGAGATAATTTTAGATGGGTGAAATCTTATAAAGGTGAAAACTAGTATATTGTAAACTATTTAGTATCACATGAAACCATTCCAATGAAAATAGAAGAGTTATGATGATAATCGAAGGAATAGATTGGGGTTTTTTCTTAGGGATCATGTATTCTTTGAGGTCTCACCATTTAATGTAATTGTATGATTTGGTAAAAAGTGAGAGTTAATACCTAGTTACAATTATACTTTTGAAACACTAAAAATAATTTTGGTTCTAGCTTATAGATTGGTTACACAACTGAACATTTAAAAAATACACAACATATTCCAAGTTTCATTACTGAGAAAATACATATCGGATTCAAATAATGTGATCACTTATGGGTGAATAGAGTTTGTAACACCCCAAGATTCCATGGTACACTTATTTTTAAATAATTCAATGGCTTTCGTTGTATGAAACCCGGAGTTCAAGCACACCAAGACTTATCCAAGAAGCTGTTTAAAAGCCGTTATTAATAGTATTAACCAAAATTTGATATTTTATAAATATTATTTTTTAAAAATAGTGTTCATTTTTGAATTATGAATCTAAATATTATCTTAAGGTGATTTTTTTTAATTTTCTGAAATGTTTCAATTTTTGATGAATAGTGAAAAATAATACATTTTAATTCAAAACCGCCTTTTCATATAATTTATTTATATAGTCAGATTGTATTCTTAATTAGTTTTAAAGTATAATTATATTAATATTTTATCATTTAATATAATTATGGTCATTTTATGTAATTTAAAATTTATATTTTACATAAACACATGTCAATCTTGTAATAGTTTTTACTTATTAAATACTCACTTTTTGGTTTTGACAATGAGAATTAATTTTAAAATAATTACTGAAAATTATGTGCTTTAAATTTGGAAAAATGGATTCCATTTTTGGAATTTGAAGATAAAAATTGTGTAAATAGTTACCTTTTATTTTTGTATATTATAAATAATAACATCGGTAATAATATTTATTTACCATGGTTAAAGGGTAAATATGGTAAATAAGAGTAATTAAATAATATTATAATAATATAAAACTATACTAAAACATGTTATAATATTATTAGATGAGATATTTCTAACCATGGGAATCATTGGGTCGATTCTAGGACCCCATGGGACCACATGGGTGTGATAATGACATGTTATAAGACTGAATTTAAAGTAAAGATAAATATAACAGAAAAATGTATCTTTTACTATATCAATTTTAATATAATTTTATATAACTAATAGTTTTGACTATAAATATTCATTAGAAATATACAAATATTACCTACATCATGGTATTTTATTTATAATTTTTATACCTTAAAAAATCATTTTATTTATGACACAATGAGGATGTAGGGATTACTTTATTAATGAATGATTCAAATAAATGATATTATAAATATTAAAATAAATATAAATTAAAAATTTTGATGCCATCCACAAATTTTATAGATGATATTGACATATTATATTTTTTTTAATTCAATTAGTTCAAAGTAATCAGATTTTTATAACTTTAACAAAAAATCAATTACTTTTTAGTGTCAAAATTGACATAAATGTGTTTCTAAAACAAATACTATTTTATTAAATGATATAATAGTCATCAACATCTAATATTCGGACAACTAACTTATATAATGTTAAAAATTTCATTAATGATCAACTTATGGTTCTATTTTAATTTTATATTAAATATAGTTACCATATATTTTGAAAAAGCAAGAAGACATGGTAAGTGTTAATATTTTTAACTAGGGGTTAAATATAAAAGATAATGTTAATTTTGTGACCTAAGATTCTCTAAAACCTAATATTTGAGAGGTTTTAGACCCAGAAAACATATTATCTTGGAAATAAATTAGTTTAGGACCTTTTGAAACCGAAAATAAATTTATAATAAAATAATATTTCAATACCTTCTTAAAGAGCCCCTCCTCCCTCTTATAAAAGGCCACCACCTCTACCCACTTAATCACACCTCTAAATCCCCTTGTCTCATCCAAATTCTTCTCAAATAAGATCCCAACATCTCTCAATTTCTCCTATAATCTTTACCTTGGTTATAAGCCAATTCAAGAAGGTATTGATTCTCAAATCAAAAGATATTTTCCGATTTAGAGGTAACATCTTCTCATAAGTTCCATTTTTTTATTTTCCTTCTCCAATCTCTATGATATTATTATTATTTTATTACATAAAAACACTAGTATCCCCTATATACTAATAGTTTTTATACATTTATTCTAACTAAACATACAAACACCTCCATCTAATGGATATGACAATACAGTTTCTGTGGACGACGAACAACTACCTCACAAAATGATGATTGCTCCATTTTCTCCAACCACCTCTCATGGTGGAAATTTTGATAGAAATGTATTTATATATGATATATAATATATTTATATTGTATCTATGATCCTGTAATTTTTATTTATAGCATACCATTATGATTTCCATAATGTGTATAAAGGATAATTTCATTTGAGGATGCACAAACTACCACCCCCTCAAAGTGATATGACTCATTCATGACATACATGGAACATATAAAATATAGAGTTAGTAAAATTATGTAACATATATAAAATATGATATTATGCAGGAATTATAATATACCTGTGTATAATTTAGTTCTTATTCCATTAAATATGAAAAATAAATGAAATTAGCGTTCATGCGTATATACGGCTTACTATCTCCGTGAATGGTGCATTTAATTTCTTATATACTAATGTTATGGACTATTTTAAATACATATATAAAGGATTGAAATACATATATACTGAATATATATGATACTTAAATCATGAATAACATTCTGTTGATGATGGAATTTTGACTATATGGATAATTTACATCAAAATAAGTTCATTTTCGACTCAAGTACCAAACATCGACAAAACGACGGATATAAATTTAAATAATTATGCAATTTTTATTACATATTGATATGTACTATAAAATGAATAATAAAATTTAAAAATCTTTTGAAGAAAGTAGAAATTAACCAAAATTTATTATTCAGAAATATAAAGAATGAACGAGATAAGTCAGACTCAAGGTAAGTGAATTTTTCTTAATTTCATTTCTTTGAGGCATATTGTAATGTTATACACCTAGTTCCTTTTATATAGGGTATATTATACCTTTTGAATTTTTATATGAGTAATGTCATTAATTTCAAGATATTATATTATTTCCTTTATGGAAATTATTGATATATTCATATGACTCATTCAATATGGTTATGTGATAAAGCATATTATTTATTTTGATTATTCAATATGTGAAATAATTTGGACTGATAATGAAGGGTGGTTCCTGAACATTATTTATATCCTTGATGCATTGATAGTTTCTCATGATATGAATAAGTTGTCCAAATGGGTTTCTACACTTAATTTTAAACAGTATTGTGAAAGGTCTTGATGGTAATAGGTTTTCATGTGCCTAAGACATGACATCTTTAAATAATGTATTTTCGTCATTTACCTTTAGTAATTATTTATTCATATGATTTTTCATCGACTTATCTATATAAGTAGTTCATTATCAGGTTACTATTTTATGGAATGTGTTTTAGTTCATCACATTCGATATTATTTTTGGCTTATATAGTTTCGTAAAGGGAAAGTGTTCTCAAATATTTACCTTTCCATTCAGATTGATTATTACTTCTATTGTACTTACCCTTAATGATAATTTGATATCATCCTTATTATGTTTCTCTCCACAAGTTATGAAGAAGAGAACTTTGATTAAGCTTTCAAGGATGAATTATATTTCAATTATTGTGTTTCATGTTTTATTTTGTTTCCCCAATGTATTATGGGTTTCATGTATGTAATCGGTATTTCCATGACTGCTAAACTATAAGGTCCTTCAAGAATTGTTTCCTTGTAATAATGCTAATAAAATGTCATAATGCACCAGCATCAAGTTATCTAGGGTCGACACATTATATTTGGTATCATAGTATGTTTAGTAACAACTTGGAAACTAGATTTAGAAAACATAGATTAAGGAATATAAACTAAGATAGAATTTGGGGATACACTTATTATTATTCACCCAAAATAACAAAAGATTAGGATTTATGATGAATAAATCTTTAATTTATGTTTAGTGTTTTATCATATTTGAAACTCATAATTTTATGAGCTACTCTGTTATTTGTCATTATAATGAAATGGTACCTGGAAGGATGAATGTTATCAATACAAGAGGAAATCGAAGGGTTTCCCTATAGAGGAAGATAATACATCTAGTACAGGAACAGAGTGAATTATGGTGATATTAGGGAAACATAACCTGGTTATGACAAATAACCTTTATCAAATGGAACAACCCATTCCGTAGAGGGAATATCCTATGATGGATTTCTTTATGCGAAAAAAATCCCCCATCATTTAGTTACTAATCCAATTTTAGCTGAATAGTGTATTAAGTCACTACAAAATATATTTATGTCCGTGAGATGTAGTGAAATAGAAAATGTTAATTTTTTTCTATTGTCTCAAAGTTGATTTTGATCAATGGTGGACATTGATCCAAAATACTAGGGATGAAGAAGAAATAGAACTTATGGAATGGAGAACATTTAAGGAGACATTCTTTGAAAAATACTTTCCTCGTGATCAATAAATTGAGATGAAGAGGTAGTTACATAGATTAAAGAAAATGGAATAAGAGAGTGATGCAGGTTAGGAATCTACATTTACAAGGTTATCTAGTTTTTCTATGGATTATATAAACAACATAGAGTGAAATATCGATCAATTAATCGAGGGTATTAGACAAATCTCCAAAGTGAATTGGTTTCAATTTTTTTTCATCATATGATGAAATAGTTTTATGTGCCTTCAAGAAAGAGAATACATTTTCTAGTATCATTAAATTAAAAGGAAAATAAGAAAATAAGAGGTCATATAAGATCCATGAAAAATGGAATGCATTAAAGAATAATATGAAGTTTGAATGATTTTCATCTTGTGAAAACTGTGGGAAAAAGCACCCTGGGAAATGTTTGAAAGGATTGGGATCTTTTTTTAAGTGAAGAGATAAGGGACACCGGTATCATGAATAAAAATGGAAGAAAAAATTAATGATGTCTAGTGCTACAACTATAAATATATGGGAAACTATTCAAATGAATGCCCCAAACGTCAAGGAAATCTACCACATAAGAGGTCGAGGGGAGATGGACTAAAGTTTGTGATCACAACTACTATGGTTGAAGTTTATAATTATGTGGTGGTGGGTACTTTAATTATTTCCTCAAATTTAACTAAAGATATATTTGATTATGGATCATCTCATTCATTTATATCTTCATAGTTTTCTTAAAAAATTAGATATTTACAATTCACCATGAAAATGGATTTTTTAGTTATAAATCATAGTGGGAACCTTATCACAACAACGATGTGTCGAGTAGTTCCTATTTTAGAATATAAACGTGATATAATTCCTAATTTTGTTATTATACATATGGTTAATTTTTATATAATCCTTAGTATGGATTGTCTTTAAAAGTATGATGCAAAAAAATATTGCAAGAAGAAGGAAGTTTCAATTTGTAAGGAAGATGTAGAATTCTTTATCTTTAGATTAGAAACATAATTACCTAATTATTATCAAAATCCACCCCCAGTAGATTTTCTAAATGATATTATTGAGGAGTAAAAGAAAAAAAATCTAGTGGTGAAGGAGGCAATCTTTAAATTGAGTATGTACTTATTGTAAAATAATACATTGATATTTTTCATAAAGATTTACCTAGGCACCCCCCCATAGTGTAAGGTTGAGTTTTGTATTGATTTAATCCGTGATGTAAGGCCAATATCAAAAACTTCCTATATAATAGCCACTGTGGAATTATTAGAGCTAAAAAAACTTTCATTGTTGGGTCAAAAGGAATTTTTCTACCATAGTGTTTCTCTATGGGGATCCCCTATTCTCATTGTCATAAAAAAGCTGTATTCATGAGGCTGTGTATTGATTATACGGAAATCAATGTGATTACAATAAGGAACAAGTATCTTCTACCTAGAATCAATGATTTATTTTATCATCATCAAGGATTTGAATTCTATTAAAAGAATGATCTTCATTTTGGATAACAACAATTATGTGTGTATAAGGAAGGCATTTCAAAGACAGCTTTTTGGATGAGGTATGGTCATTGCAAATTTATAGTAATGCCTTTTGGATTGACTAATATACCCTCAGTTTTTAAGGAACTCATGAATAGAGTATTCAAGGAATATATTGATGAAATTTTTGTGGTATTAATTGATGATATTAGGATATATTCTAAATTATATGAAGACCATGAGTATCACTTATGAATCATTCTTGAGACCATCAGGAGAGAATAATTATATGGTAAATCTTGGAAGTGTGAATTATGGTTACAAGAATTTTATTTCCTTGAGTATATAGTCTCTAAGTATCAAATATCTATTTATCCTTCAATGACAATGGCAATTCAAGAATGGCTAACACCAACAAGTTTAACTGAGGTATACAGTTTTATTGGTTTAGTAGATTACTATGGGTGTTTCGTTGAGAATTTTTCCCAATTGGCTAACCCTTTAACCAAGTTCACACGTAAAGGAGTTAAATTATTAGGAAAAAAGAGTGTGAAGAATGTTTTGATGAATTGAAAAGAAGATTAGTCAATTATACTATCTTGACTTTACCATCTAGGAATTATGGGTTTTTTATTTATAGTAATGCATAAAAAGAGTACTTGGTTGTGTCCTTATGCATAATGATAGGGTTATTTGATATGCAGAAATGAAATTAAAAACCAATGAAAAAAACTATCCAAATAATGATCTTGAGTTAGCTGTAGTAATCTTTTATCTGAAGATATAGATACACTATCTCTATGGTGAAATGTGTGAGATATATACTGATCGAAAGAGTTTGAAATATATTTTCTCATATAAATAACTCAATGTGACACAGAGGAGATGTATTGAGCTACTCAAGGATTATGATATCATAATACACTACCACCTAGGGAAGGAAAATAAGGTGGTGGGTGCATTGAAAAAAATGGATCATGGAGTTATAAAAAAGATGAGAGTTGAAAGGGATCCTATATTCATGGATCTAGTAAATATGTATATAAGAATTATTAATGAGGTTGAAACATCACTAATTTTTTAAATGGTTTCCAACCCATCTTTACTAGAATGGGTAAAAAGTTCCCAGATTGATGATGAGAAGTTTCCAAAGAAAATTAAAGCAGTGAATGATGGGAGATTGATTGATTTCATATTTGAAGATGGAATAACGTAATTCAGGAAGAGGATTTGTGTTCCTGGTATACATGATCTAAAAAGGGAATTATTGTATGATTATCAAAGTTCCAATTTCTGTATATACCCTAATGGCACTAAGATGTATAGATATTTGAAGGAACATTTTGGGGGGAGAACATGAAGTGGGAGATTCTAGTTTATGTGTCGAAATTTTTGGTTTTTCAATAGGTAAAGTATGGTAGACAACATCCTAGAGGATTCATGAAACCTCTTCCTATACTTATGTGGAAATGGTATGATATTACAATGGACTTTGTCATGGGGCTACCAAAGAATCCTAGAAGGAATTATACCACATGGGTTGTTGTTGATCATCTTACCATGTCATCACATTTTCATGCTATAAGAGAAGATTTACCACTTTAATATTTAGCAATACTATATATTAATGAAGTTTCAAAACTTCATGGAGTTCCCCTATTGATTATTTCTGATCATGATCCCCATTTTACATCAAGATTGTAGAAAATTATTCAGAAGCCCCTAGATAATGAACTTCCTTTGAGGACTAAATACCACCCTCAAACTGATGGACAATCAAAAAAAACTATTCAAACATTAGAAGACATGTTGATATCATTCTCACATGACATTCAAGGTATGTGGAATCAGTACTTACCTCAATTAGAATTTTCCTATAACAGTAGTTTCCATTCTTGTATTCAGATGCACCATATGAAGCATCATATAGAAAGAGATGTCACACACCAACTTGTTGGGATGATGTTGGTGAAAGAAAACTTATATGTCCAAAACTTGTTGAATAAATAATATACAAGGTGAAGATTATCCAAACCCATATCAAAACAACTCAATATAGGCAAAAGTTCTATTCCGATAACCAAAGGAAGTATTTGAAATTTCAAGTAGGAGATCATGTTTTCTTGAAGGTATATCCATGGAAGGGTGTTATAAAGTTTGGTAAGAAGGGTAAATTAACTGTTAGGTACGTCAGACCTTTTGAAATTCTAGAATGAATTAGAGTTGTAGCTTACTATTTAGAAATGACTCTAAGTCTCATGAAGGTTCATGATGTGTTCCACATATCACTGTTAACAAAATACATTCTATACCTAACACATGTACTCACCAATAATGAAATAGAACTGGAAGCCAATATGTCATATTATAAAGATCCTATAATGATTTTTCATACCAGAGAAAAAGTGTTGAGAAATTAGACAACTCGTATGGTAAAAGTTCATTGAAAAAACCAGAAAATGGAAGAGACGACATAGGAACCTGAAGAACATATGATGAAGAACTACCCAAATCTTTTTATGTCATGATATTCTAAAAATTTCAAGGATTAAATTTTTTTGAAGTGGGAATAATGTAACACCCAAAGCTTCTGAGGTATGCTTTTTTTTAAATAATTCAATGGATTGCGTTGTATACAACACCAAGTTCAAGGACACCACGAATTATCAATGTAGCCTTCTAAAAAGCAGTTACGAATAGTATTAACCTCATTTTGAAATTTTATAAACAATATTTTTTAAAAAATAGAAATTATTTTTTAACTTAGAATATCAAAATTATCTTAGAGTGAAATTATGGTAATTTTCTGAAAAGTTTCAATATTTGCTGAATAGTGAAAAATAATGCATTTTAATTCAAAATTGCTTTTTCATATAATTTATTTTTATTGTTAAATTTTATTATTAATTGGTTTTAAAGTTTTAGTATATTAATATTTATTCATTTAATACATTAATGATCACTGGAAGTAATTTCACATTTAAATTGTACATAAAAATATGTAAATCTTTTGATAGTTTTTACATCTTAAAAACCCGCTTTCTAGTTTTGACAATGAGAATTAATTTTAAAGAAATTACTGAAACTTATTTTGAAAAATGGATTCCAAATTTGTAATCCTAAGATCTAATGTGTGTAAATAGGTAACTTTTATTTTAGTACATTATAAATAGTAACTTCAGTTATTATTGTTATTTACCATGGTTAAATGGTAAATATGGGTAAAAAAACAATATTCTAATAATATTAAACTAACCTAACACATATCCTAACATTATTGTATGAGATATTTTCGACCATGGGGATACATTATTCTATTTTAGGACCCCATGGGACCACTTGGGTGTGATAATGACATGTTATAAGAATTTATTTAAAGTGAAGATAAATATAACATAAACATGTATCTTTTTAATAAAACAATTTTAATATAGCATTATATAACTTATAGTTTTGAATATAAATATTTATTAGAAACATAAAAAGATTTAATACATCAAGGTATTTTATTTATAATTTTTAGACTATAAAAAATAAATTTATTTATGACACAATGATGATGTGGTGATTACCATATTAACAAAAGATTCAAATAAATGATATTATAAATATTAAAATAAATATAAATTGAACATTTTGATGCCATAAACTAATTTTATGGATTATATTGACATATTTTATTGTATTTAATTCCTTTGGTTAGAATTAATCAAGTTTTATGACTTTAATAAAAATGAATTACTTTATAGTGTCAAAATTGACATAAATGATTTTTTAAAACAAATACTATTTTATTAACTGATATAGTAGTCATAAAAATATAAGATTCCTCCAACTGACTTATATAATGTTAAAATTGTAATTAATTATCCACTTATGATATTTTTGTCATTTTATAGTTAATATAGTTACCATATACTATGAAAATATAAGAAGACAAGGTAAGAGTTAATGTTTTTAACGAAGTGTTAATGTTAAACGATAAGGTTAATTTTGTGACATAAGATTGTCTAAAACCTATTGGTTGAGATTATTTTGACCAAATATAATATTATAATTGAAATAAATGTGTTTTTGACCTTATTTAACCGAATATAAATTTATAATAAAATAATACTTCAATACCTTCCTAAAGTGCCTCCCCTTCCTCTTATAAAAGGACACCACCTCTGCCCTCGTAATCACACATATCAGGCATCTGGGTTCATCCAAATTCTACTCAAACAATCTCCCAACATCTCTACATTAATAATGGAATCATTAAATTGTGAATAAAGAAATTCGAGGAAGATTTTTGGCTCACATCAAAATTAGTTACCAGATTTTGAGGTAACGTCTTCTCACAAGTTCCTTCTCTTTTATTTTCCTTCTCCACATGCAATGTTCATCTTATTCTTTGGTTATATAAAAACAAAAATATCATCAATATACTAGGATTTTGTTATGATAAGTATTATAACTAATATTACACACACCTTCATCAAATGGATATGAACATATTGCTTCTGTGGACGATGAACTACTGCATCAAAAAATGATGATTGTTCAATTTTCTCCTACCTCCTCTCCTGGTGGATATTTTGATGGAATTGTATTTATATAAGATATATATTATATTTTTATTTTTTTCTATGATTATTTAATTTTTATTTACATAATACCTATATGCTTTCCATAATGTGTATATACGATAATTTCATTTGGGGAAGTGCAAACTACCGCCCCCTCAATGTGATATGACTCGTTCATTCCATACATGGAGTATATAAAAGATGATATTAATTTTTTATGTAACATATATAAAATATTTTATTAAAGTGGAATTATAATATATAAATCTATAATTTATTTCTAATTCCTTTAAATATTAAAAGGAAAAGAAAGTAGCATTCATGCGTACATACAGCTAACTGTCTCTATGAGCAATGAATTACATTTCTTATATTAAAATGTTATGAAATATTTCAAATAAATATATAATTGATATAAATATATATATACTGGATATATATGATAATGAAATCATGAATAAAATTCTTTTGATGATGGACTTTTGCCTATATGAATAATTTACATCTAAACAAGTTTATTTTCGACTCAAGTATCGAACATCGACAAAACGGCCGAAATGAAATTAAATTATTATGAAATTTTTATAAAATAATGATAATTAATATATAATAAAATTTAAAAATGTTATAAAGAAATTATAAATTAACCTATGTTTATTATTTAGGAATATAAAGAACAAACAAGACAGGTCAGACTCAAAGTAAGTGATTTCTTCTTAATTTCATTTCATTGAGCCATATTGTGATGTTATGCACCAAGTTTATTTTATAAGATGTATATTATACCTTTTGACTTTTTATATCAGGAATTTAATGAACTTTAGGATATTATATTAATTACTTCATGGGAATTTTTGATAGATCCATATGACTCATTCAATATGGTCGTGTGATAAGGAATATTATTTATTTGGATTATTCAATATGAGAAGTTACCCAATTTTGTCGACATATCTATGGAGGTAGTTCATTATCAGTTTATTGATTTATGGAATATGTTTTAGTTACTCACTTTATATATTATGTTTTCCTTATCTAGTTTCGTAAATGGAAATTTTTCTCATATATTTACCTTTCCATATAGGTTTATTATTACATCTATTGTACTTACCCTTACTGAGTATTTGAGCTCACCATTATTATGCTTATCTCCCTAGGTTATAAAGAAGATACCACTAATTATGATTTCAATGATGAAGTATATTTCAATAATTGTGTTTCATGTTTTATTTTATTTCTCCAATGTATTATGGGTATCATTAATGTAATCTATATTTCCAAGACTGCAAAACTATATAGTCCTTCAGGATTTATTTCCTTGTAATAATGACAATGAAATAAAATAATGCATAAGATTCTTATTATCTAGGGTTGTAGAGTTGTAGAGTTGGAGCCTAAGTTGTCTTATAATGAATAAAATTCCCAGATTCTTGACACCAAAGATTATGCATTGTGGAACCAGACAACTTGATTGGCGAAAGTAGTTTGGAGAAATCACAAACTAAAAGAAGCTACCTGGGAGCCTAAATAATCTATGAGGAAGGGATACAAAAATTTGTTTAATATAAAATATATAACTCTAATTTATATTATAAAATTATGTAAGGTGTTTAATATAATAACTGAGACCATACTGTAGCAAGTAAACACTATACCCCGAACTATCGCACAATGCACACTCTAAAGAGCCTTTATTCATAAGAATATTTAAAAGTTTGATTTATGAATTTTATATTTTATATTTTTAAAAGTAAAAATTTATTTTTGAATTAATAATATGGATATTAGTTTAAGATGAATTGTTGTGACATTTGAACGAAAAATTTATTTTTTGGTGGATAGTGTAACATACTGATTTTACTATTATTGATAATTTTATGCCATTTTTAATATATTTAATATTTATAAATCCTTTTAATTATAAAAATATATTCTATAATTGAAATTATATTTTTTAAAATATTAATTAAAATTTAAAAACCCAATATTGGTATTTTAAATCATAGTTATTTTTTTCTCAAAAAGAAATTAGTATATTATACATTTGTCATACTAAAATTAATTTTTAACACTTTTAAAAATTAAATAATAAAAAATTTATTCCAAAATTATAATAATTATTTCTATATTATCTAACTTTTATAACTTTTTTTGGTATAATGATTTTGTTACCTTAGGAAAAAATAGTTACCACAATAAATGCTAAAAACGTAAAAGTGACAATTCAAGGGCTAAAAGGCATCAAACATGATAAAAAATGTATATAATTGAGTGGGTGAAATTTGGATTGAAATTATATATTCCCCACTCCATTATTTCCTATTTTGAGCCAATTTTCATCTTTAACATGTGCTTCATTTATATTAAGTTTTAATATTTACAAAAATTTTATTCTCATCAGTTATTAAAGGGGCCTCCCACCACCAATTTAAGGAAATCCTAAAAATTGAATTTCCTCAGAAAAATATATCCCTTTTTTACCCTATAATACTCTTCCAATATCATAATTTTTTGGTTTCCATTAGTTATCACAATGACTTCATTTCCACGAAGACTTCAATAAAAAATTCAAGTCCTCGACATGAGTATTATTAACTTATTAGAATTTCCCCTTAATCATATACATTAAAATTTATTATATAAAAACTAATATAATTATATTATTATAATTTATATAATTTAATGTTACCTTATTAAGGGTATTATCATTTTTTATTCATATTCTCATCCATAAAAATATCAAAATCATTATTCATGCATTGTGCGGACTACCGCCTCTATAACATAATGTGTTTCATTTACCTTCACCGTCTTTCAAGGTTGGATAGAAGGATAGTATTAAATGATAAATATGAATTTTAAGATATAATTAATTTTACAGTATGATAAATTATAGAACCTATTAATGATATGTTCAACAAATGATCATCGCTAATTTAATCATTTATAGTATGAGTACTATGATGATAATATTTTATTAAAATTGTGTAAAATTTTTATTTGAAATAATTATTCTTATAATTGATTCAAATTATGATATATATCACTAATAAAAACTAAATAAGTTCATTATGGTTTTGGTATAATGTTATTACAACAAAACCATCCCATAATCATTCATTAAATCATGGTATATTCATGTTTTTGTTGGTTTAACCCCCTACTTGAACAATAAATTGAATTTATACCCTTAATGACTATCGGAACATAAATAATATTATAATATGATATAAATTTTAAAATAATTATTTCTTTTTATGTCACATCATGTCCTAGATCACTCTATAAATAACAACGAGACTGGTTGGTGATAAGGCATCAAGCACACCTCCCCAAATTCCAGAGGCCTCCAACTAGAAGAGAGAGACTTGGGTGTGTCTATGGGGAGAATATTACATCCTTTTAGAATAAAAAAACTAAAATAAATATCTCAGTGTCATAAATAGTAGTAAATAAATAGATCGTGTAAGCAATAAATATAACAAGGATGTAATGATAAATGGAATACAGTGATGGTCTAAATGACCATATCATATATACAACATTGACTGCTCTCTGGGACAAACAAACATATACATGAATAAAGGAATTAAACAAAAATTAAAAGTCTCTAATACTAATTCTCAATCGAACCACATGCATGATCTCTACAAATATATCTGAGCCATCCTGCATCATCCATTCCAAGCTTCATCCCATCATGTTCATATAACCATGTGAATGTTTTCTTGGGATACCCTAGTGAAATGGAAACCTAAGAAGGGTGTGAGTACAATAATCAATAAGGAACCCTCAATGAGGTCCTGTACATAGCCAATAATATGAAGTATATGTATATATGAGTTACTCGTCTGGATAATAATAATAATAAATAACTATTGAGGATAAGACAAAAGACATGGTCGAACAAGGAATGGTCATGGAATGTGCTTATCCTAGTAGAGACAAAACTATAAATGTAATGTAAAATAAAACCACAGTCGATCCATGTGTCTTTGATCCAAGTTGACCATACCTACTTCTTCTAGTGCTAAAAATGTCTCGAATTTCCTTAATTTATATAAATAAAACCAATACCCAAGGTATGTAACCAAAGTGTTCATGTATGATGATAATCAAGAATGGTATAATAATTCTCAAGTTAAGAGATATCAATTAAATAAATGGATCAACAACTCCATTTTTAGGAAAAACTGGACAATGTAGTAACAATGTGTCTACCATAACCCTGAGAAGTATATCAGGTGTCTCTTGGATATTTTCATCAATACCTAGGAACATCAAAATATATAAAGGTCATAAAAAGTGAGTTCACTTGACATTATCATCTATGGAACAACATATCCACCCATACCAAACATAACCATGGAATACCATGTCTAATGTGGACTGCCATGTTGGCTAATCTCTGTAATAATTTTGGAATGACATGTACAATAATTTCAATCATAACTATAAAAATTCTTGTCCACTAATTTCAGTAAAATATTAGGAATTACATTTCCATAATCCAGTCAAGTATGGGTCATAATTCAGATCCCAAGAAGTACATATGGGAATAAAAATCAAATGTTGCATCACATAAGACTCATTGGCCTAGTTCGAGGAAACACCTCCAGATATCATAGCTGCATCAATATTTATGAAAGGATAAATAAAAGAGTGAGGGTTGAAAAACACCTAAACACACTTATAATATATAAAACACTTCAAATTAAATGTTCAGTATGATTTTTATGAACACCTACTACCATCTCTACCCAAACACAGGACATATTAGATCAGGGTTAGTAAAAAACTAAGGCACTCATTGGGGTCCCCTAAGGCAATAAAATTGCGAGGTATTCACCTTGGAATCTTCTAAGTCAAAATAATGGTCTCTCGTTAACACCTAACACATAACTATTCTATATCTTATGGCAACATGAATAGGGTAGAACATCCTTGCCATCTACATTTGATCATTCCATAATAGTAACTATAAGAAGATGGGTCATGGCTGAATCTCAATGCCAATGTCTCTCTAGGATAGTCCAAAAATGCAACCTAGTATCAGTTTCTTATGTTATTTCTACCTAGGCATGTACAAATATGACATTCATCACCAAGTGTAGTCACAACTCCTAAGATTTTTTGGAGAGAACTTAGTTTCTGAAGGAGATAAGTTATGAAACTAACATGTAGGGGTTTTTAGTTACCCTAGGAATTCATCCATTAAAATATAACCATTTAATTAATTAAATTGTTCACTAGAATAAATTAAATAGTATATTTCACACTTAGGGGTGATCCTTAGCATAAAAAAACTACCATAAACTTGCATTAATACCATTGTTTAGTTACAAAAACCACCTACCTTTAAGAAGATTTCCATTTAATTTTTCTAAAGTTTGGAAACAGTTCTCAAGTCCCATCTAAGATCATCAGAGGCATATAAATTATTATCTAAAACTAAAACACCAAAAAATTAATTAATTTATAATTATATTGTATTTAATTAATAAAGATCAACAATAAAAAAATATAAAACATTAATTATAACGGAATAAATCTTAAAACCTCATCAACCAATAGCATCACATAAAAACCATGACCTAACACTCACCAAAAACTAGTTGCACACTGTCACACTTGAATTAGTCATAATCTCTAAGAAATGGTGTAAAAAATACCTAAAAATTTAATTTATACGTTAATTATTTATAAATTCACCATGGAAACATATCACAATGAAACAAAAGTAAGTTAATTGCAGACGAACTTATGGGTTATCCTCTTCTTAGGATGAGTAAAATACATATCATAAATATCTGATTCTACTTTTATCTAGTGTAATTATGAATAGAAAATATAATTGTAGAAACTATAAACTAATAATGAATAGAGAAGGAAATAAATAGAGTCCACCAAAGGATAAATCATACATCAAATGACTATATAATGCAACTAAGAACACCACCTTGATGGGGTTTGAAGAAGAAAGTGAGAGGAGAGAAGGTCCATCTCACATGAAGGAGGAAAAAGAAAGAAAAGATGAGGATTAACCAAAAAGGATTTTTATGTTAAAAGGGTAATTTAACCATTTTTAATTGGATTCATGGTTTGGATGCATGGGTGGCCAAACTGTGAGCCAACTATGTGGTTAGACTGCCCAAACACCACACCCCATTAATGATCATGGTGAGTAGTTTAACAGACTATGCACCATCCGTGCGAAATGTCTACAGTGTATTATAGACACTTTCATGGTTATCCCTATCATGTCACACATTTTACCCAACTATTTTCCAGTACAAACTAGCCCGCATGGTTAGGCTGCATGGTTTTTATTAACTATGCACCTACTATGTGCCAACCATGTACCCTATAATATAATTTTAAAAACACCAAATTTAGGCCATGAACCCTCGAAACACCCTTTGAACCTATGAGCTATATTAAACATATCAAACCATTCCTAAAACATTATTTATAAGCATTCCAACCATCAAACTTCCATTCCAAATACCTAATAAAAAATCAACCCACCCAATAATTAGAAATTCAAATTTCTTTTGAATTTCCCAAATCATAAAACAATAGTACTTAAAACCATCCAACCATAAATATTCTCATCCTTAAGTAGTCATGGTGGGAATCAAATTGAACAATCAAACATACTTTTATTGTTAAATCTGTCCAAATGATTATATTGAATTTGTGAACACCCAACATTATTTCAATATCTCTTTAAACATATGATGCTTAACCTGAAAAAAACCCAATCAAATCCTCATTACTATAATTGGAAAATCAATATGACACTTACCCATTCCTGTCTAATCAAAACTATTGTCACATCGATGTCTAAATCATTAACTTTCCTATAGAACTCCCGTTGATAGGTTCTACTTTCAATTACCAATTATAATCCACAACACTAACACTATCACAATTACTAAAGGAACAATTACCCAATAATACTAATTATTCTCTAGAATTATTATGACTCAATACACTTGATCACACATGGGGACACCACTCTCAGCCCTCAATTTGACCAAAACGGTCAAATTCCATTTAACCAAGATTAACCTAGTCATTCCATATTTTATTTGAAAATATTTGGTCGACCCATAGACTACGACCATTTAATCCCTTCAGTATGCTTGATGTAATTATTCATTGACCACATCCAATAATTCTAGAGAACATAATTAGAACCACCTTTGGACAACTATTCTAAAAAATTCACATCTTCAACAGTTGGCACATCATGAAAAGATTATTCCATTCATTTAATGACACTCAAAAGCTAAACAACCATCCAAAATTGGTCTTAAGGTCCCATGAACCTTCTCACGTGAAGTTTAATGCTGCTGAACAACACCCTACTTTCCACCTTAAGAGAATCCATATTGTTGTACTATCAAAATGATTTCTTGTCCACTATAGACAATACCCCATCTATTTATGTAAATAATGAGTAGCATGGAAAGAAAATCACTCACTTTCAAGTGTTAACTTGAATCCTTGAAACATCACCCATTCCCACTTCACAAGAATGTTTTCCACAACAACCACCAAATTTTAACCCATAATCATTATCACCACCCTCAACAACCAATGGTGCACCCACACCATATGGATCACCTTATACTTCTCCTAGATCACAACTCCTAAGGAGTCCTTTTCATCAAACCAGAATATTTTTTAAAAAGCTCAAAACATTGTTGGTTATATCTTATCATACTCATGATGATATTAATATATCAGGCATTATCATCTCTAGAATAAAAAAACAAATAATCCATTGATAGGTTTGTATTGAAATGCCCAAGTCATGCTCACATAAAACCAAGATACCCTTGACTTTAATCAACCCCTAGCACCACTTCTCCAGACAATTTGTATTCATGTCCAACCATGCGTTAACTTCCTTAAGACTCTGCATTCATTATTAATGTCTCTTCTACCATGAAGTGATATTCCTCATTTATCATAACTCCCATGAAACCTTACTTGTAATATTTACTTAAATCCATTGTTCTTTGGATAAAACATGGACACTCATCGATTTATGATTAAAATGATATGTGTAACTAACACAAACTATTACAACCCAACTCACAATCCCATGATTCATCTATCAAAATGATAATCTAGACATTCTACACAACACATCAATCTCATTAATCCAAAATATCCCATTAAAAAACTCTTCAATTTTGAGTACCTCACCTATTCCTTGATTTATTCCATGACCACCCATCAGACGATGTCATTTTATGAAATTAATGTTTCAACTTCATAACCACTTATGAACAAGTCCAGACACCCAAATAATTATTCCCATCAAACCCAGTCTTAGTACACAATCCCCCAAGGTGATTTCTAAAAAAAATACATCATCATGCCAATATCCCAAAACTCAAGAACCTACCATGAATGAGTCTCAAAACAAGGGTACAACCAAGATCACTTCCTAAAAAGGAATACCTAAACCTGGGATAACCCATATCATAGGCTTCCTTTGACCAAATCGAATGCTTAAACATAAGGGTCTATAGAGACCCATCCCTAAATAGCCCATAGTCAGTATCTACTAACAATTACATTGGCATGATTTCAAGAAATATAGCACTAAAGGACATCTCCATTTAGTAGTACTGGTAAACCAAATACATAAATGAGTATTTAATTAAAAAATGATACACTAATTACTAAATATTTTTATTATTATAAAAAATAAAAAACTTTAGGATAACTCTAATCCATCAATTATATTCCTGCATTTCTTTCATAGTAAACTTCTTGGATTCGTGTAGAAAGAAACATAATAAAGCCGATATCAAATTCACTGTAAGAGAAAAATATATCAGAAGCAATAACAACTCAATGCAAATTGTTCATATAGAAAGGTAAACAACTGTACACACATTCCATGTAATTAAAAAATGAATGAATATATGTAATAAATATGGTATGTTAATAATCGGAAATACATTCCATCTAGATAAATGAAAATAAAATGTATCCATAGATATGTCGATGAAAAATATCATGGATGAATAATAACAGAAACTAATATGAGTGAATTCTTTCTCAATGGATGTCATGTATAAGGCGCATGAAGACCTATTACATTCAAGATATATCCTTTGGAAAGTTTAAAACTATGGATCTATCCTCCATTTAATTTTTCCAATTGGTTTGTCTCCTGAGAACCTATAAGGGCATCGAAGAGCTATATAATGTCCGGTCTCTACTCGCCAATTAATTCCCAAAGAATTTTTTATATTAAACAATCACAATAAATAATATGCCTTATCAAATATCCAAATTTAATAAATAATATATATTTACCAATATTTTTTTAAATAATAAAACAACTATCATTGTATACATCACATTTAAGTAGGTATACGATTTATGAAATCGTAATATCCATGATAAATGGAATGTATAATTTAGGGGAAATTCAATATTCAATCATCATTTGATATTTAATATTTCAATAATTCTAAAAAAATCAAGGAAGTGTATTTGAATAATATCCTTCTCCAAATCAATAATGAACCATCCATAGGAAAAATATGGACAACATCAATATAAATAATACCATGTGGAGTAAAAGAAAGGATTGTTCTCATTGATGAAATAAAAGATTAACTTTTAAAAAATGTTCTTTAGGAAAATATTATTTTGTTTTGATAATATTTTTTAATTGAAAATTCCATTTTAAAAACATTGAGAAGAAGGATTTAAATAAATTACGATTGATAAATCCTTAAATTTAATATGAGGTAAAGATAATATACTTTTTATACGGAAAAAGGCTAGAAAATTCCTCATTTAAAAACTAAAAAATATTCCTTATAATATATTTTTAAAAGACAAAATGGTAAAATTTTCTTGAAATGATTTTTGAAATTTTTTTAATAAAACATTTTTTTAGAAGAAAACAGGTTCTCTGACTAAAGAGAGAAAGAAAGTCAGGTTTTATTAAAAACATTTTCTAAAACACTTTGAGTTCCAAAGAATGGAAAAAGGTACTAATAATTGAAAATGGTCATGAATAACCAAGGAATAATGAAAAATATTACTGAAAAATGGTTATATAATTTCCTCAAACGGAAATTCCATTGAAAGATCATTTATATTGGTCTTGAGAAAAATATCTTGATGTATTTCAAAGTTCCTGAAACCACTTTGAAATATTTTAAAACATTAAACTCATGAAAGAATATAATTATATGATTTTTTTCAAAAATATGAGAGTAAGGAGATTCATGATATATCATTTAATGTTCATTATATACACCACGTAAAATAAACTTGGTTCATAATAACAATTAAGCTTCAATGGATTGTAAATTGAGACAAAATCCCAAACTAATGTAGTAAAAAATTGATTAGAAAACCCAAAGGTAATAATACTTAAATAAAAATTTTAAATACCATGAATATAATATAATTCATGATATTATATGTCAATGTGGCAATAATTACACCATTTATAAAGAATTATGTGTATAATAATTAAGTATGCCTCACATAATGAAAATGAGAGAAGAATCACATACCTTGTGTTTCATTTTGAGTGAACATCCTTTAATATATTGTATAATAAACCTATGTTAATTTTAAATTTATTAATACCCTTTTTAATGTTTTTAATTATTTTTATTTCACTTATTACCATGTCGTGTATACCTACTTAAACAATTAAGTTTGTGTCACATGTTTTTTCACCAAATTTAGTTTATGTGTCAAAACAACTATTTTCAATGTCGTCATTATATAACATATCTAGAATGATAATCATGAAATAATTAACATAGTTTTACATAAATTGTAATTTCAAAATAAATCATTAAATATTTTTATGAACATGATAATTTGTTACAATCATGGAGACGGTAGGTCGTATGTATGCAAGAGTAACATTCCCATTTTTAAATGATCATTGAGGAAATAATCTAAGTAACTAAAATATTTACAGATTGATAATTAAATAAATAAAATAACATATTATTTAATCCCATATACTTATATATATAATTATTTTTTGAAATAGTAATCACATCATGTCGAGGATGCAGTAGTCCACACATCCATGAACAATTTTATATCTTTTAAAGTGTGTGAAGGGGTAATAATGAAAATGATATATATATATATATAGAATGGTAACTATGTCATGAATATAATATATATGTTTTTTATGTCTCATATTTTTAATTATAACCATCATTTATACATTTCATATATCATGTGAATGAATCACATCGCTTTGAGGGGGTAGTAGTCTACACTTCCTCAAATGACATTATCGTATTTACCCAATTTGGAAAGCATAAATGTATGTTATAAATAATATTTAAAGAAGGTTAAAACATTAAAAATAAAATATATATCATATAGAAATATATTTTTTATCATAATGGACACCAAGAAGGATGGTAATGGTAGAATGAACAGTTATCATTTCGTGGTGTAGTAGTTCTCTAACAACATAAACATTATGTTTGTTACCCATTAGATGGTTGTGTGAGTAAGTGTCGGTTAAAATATCATAATATAGACATCATATTATATTTATGATAATTATTTTATTATACAATAACATAATAAAGAGATTTTAGGGGTTGGATAATGTAAATAAAAATAGAGAGATTGAGAAAAGACATTACCTTTTAATCGGGTAACTTCTTTTTGTTTGAACAAAAATGATTTGTTGGAAGGGTTTATGCCTAAAGGGATGTATCTATGTAAAGGATAGGTATTATGGGATAATATTTGGTCAGGTATTGTTCTATATTAAGAGTTTTTCAGAGGTGTGAGGAAAGGGTAGAGGTGATGTCCTTTTAGAGGGAAGGAAAAAGACTCACTTGGTATTCCTAGAAACAAATTAGGCGTACACATGTTATTACCTAAACAAAGTATTAAAAAAATAAAACATTGGAAATAATGGATGGTTTATTTGAGATATATGGAAATAAAATTGGTATTGGAAAATATTATAGGCCATTTGGTCCTTTAATTTTAAGGTTTAGTCCCTAATTAAGCTGAATTTTTCAATAACAGTTGTTATTAATTTTAATCACTTTAACTTATCATTTTTGTCAAAATATTAAGTTGATATTATTATAACATGAATATTATATTTATTAAAATGTTTTATGTCATATTATAATTTTTCAATTCATATAATAGGCAAAATTATGATTAATGCTAATCTTACTGACAGACAGAATAACTAGTTTTAGTAGAAAAATGTTCAAAATAATGTAATGTTTTTATATTCAATTTAAAATTTATATTTATTATAATGAAATAAATTATATTAATATATGTATAATTTATCAAATTTTACTTTAAAATAAATTTATAATATTATTTATCAGAAATAATTATTTAAAATAAATGATTGTTTTCAACTAAAATGGTGTATTTTTTACTATTCACTAAAAAATGAAGTTTCATGGAAAAATACCAAAAATTCATCCAAATATAATTTTGAAATTATGAATTCAAAAATAATTTTTATTTTATAAAATTTCATTCATCAATTTCAAAATTAAAATTTAAAATAGGTTCTCCATTAAAAAGTGGTAAAAATGCCTTAATAAAAATATAGGTTTTTATGTGAAATTTTGTGGCTGTTATTATCTTATGATTTCCAAATCTAATGTATGAATATCGACAATATTTTATTGAATATATGAAATATATATTCCATGAAAATAATTAACTAATTGAAATTACTTTTATTTAATATGGTAAAACATCTTCATGAGTATAAAAATTAGTTTTCTATAAAAATATGCTTTTAATATTCAATTGGTTCTTGTATTCATTAATAAGTTTTTTCTAACTAATTATATAGTTGTATAAACCATATATTTTCATAAGTAAGTTAATACTATTCATAACAGCTAGTTTATATCTTATTATATTAAATAATAATGTTTTTATTATATATTGTTTCTCGGTAAGACTTGGTATTGCATATAGTGAAATCCATTGAAGAAGGTAAATTTTGCATGTAACAAAAGATATAGAGGATGTTATTTGTTCCATATGTTGTACACTAACCAATTGTCACATGCATTTCAATCTAAATCAGTGTTTCATTTGTTTAAATATATAGAAAATATTTTAAATAGTAAATATATTATAAAGTATATGGATATTATATTACATTACATGCTTGTTCTCAAATGTCATACACGCTATTGAATACAAGGTTATTGCTTTAGTTTTTAAGGGAATCACATTATCCCTTCCTTATTTAAATTGCGTCCACACAATTTAAAATCGATCATGGTGATATATTTTCTGATACTTCATATGTTTGATACTTCAAATGTTTGAAATCCCACATCAAGAAAAGGTTTCATAAGTCATCCTTTATATAATAGGGAATGTAATATACAAATATCACATGAAATACCATGTAACTAGGATTCTAAGTAGGAGAATATCAGTTGAATGTAGAGACACATGCTTAGAGGAATAACATAAATATTTATAAAGAGTGAATGAGGTCATTAATCACAAACAAGTGATTGATAAATGGAATGTTGAGGGCCTCAAATCCCTAAATATTTGTTGATTTATAAATCCACCAGTTCAACAGAATGTTAGGTATTAGGAAAAAATATTTATTTCGAATTCATTTTCCTAATATAGGAAAATTATTTTACTAACCCAGAATATAATTAAATATTTTAACATGATAGGTTTCAATATCTTATGAACAATATGATGTTTTGGTTGTGATTTGATCAAATTCTTATTCATCCTTTTACTCCCAAAAATTTAATTACAAAAAATGAATTTTTTTAATGTCTGATTCACTAAAATAAAATTCTAAAGGATCACAAGGCCTATAAAAGAGAGACAAGTCTCACTATTTTTCTTCAAATATCTACCAATATAAATATGGTTAATAGATTAATTTATATTCTTCAATGGTGTTACTACTAGATCATAATTAATATTTATTCGCTAAATTTTTTAACTAAAAACTATGAAAATTAACAAGGACATTGTGTAGGTCAGTGGTTAGCGTGAAACCCTTATTGTCCTTCGGTAATGTTTTCAAGACTCATAGCCTTGCTAGATTTGATTGGTTGTCACCATGATTATTGGTTTTCCTTTTGTAAAACCATATTATTATAACATCAAAATATAAATATTATAGGAATACTTGAAATTAGGGCAATCACTAAATAACATTTTAACTAAGGTTTATAATATAAACTCAATAAGTAAATACTTCATCCATTTTATTTCAACATAAGTCCTTCCATAAGGTTTTATCTCTAGTATCATTAGTTGTATTTATAAATCATGACACCTTATCTTAGATATAAAACTCCTTAGGTTTAACCAAGGTTAAATGTTATGTATACAAATTGTTTATAATGGTTTGTAAAGGAAAAGTGGATTATCCGGTGCATATCCCCCAAGAGTGTTAAACTAGGTGGAAAATAAGGCCTATTTTCATGTATCAGGTTACCTTAAGTCAAGACTGAAACACCTTGTCGGAGTGTTTACTCCTAGGTAAATCCTTTCCAAAACCAAGTCTACTTGTACTATCCAGACTGGGATGTATCCCTAAGAAGACCCTCATAATCTATACATTAAAAAATTATAGGATTTTCATCTATACTTATCCTCAAATTCTACCTTAGGTTTATGTTATCTAACCTAATTTTTCCTAAATATAGTTCGCAAGGTTACTACTAAACATCCTTTGATATCATCTATAGTGACCCGACCCCAGATAGTCCATAGTTGGTGACTTCTATCAATTACATTGGCATGATTACAAAAAATCAAGCCCCAAAGGACCGATCAGTTTAGTAGTCTTGGTAAACCAAGTACTTAAATTAGTACTTAATTACAAATGGATAACCTAATTACAACATTTTTTTCTTATAAATAAATAAAAATCCTGAGGATAAATCTAGTCCATCTATTATATTCATACATTTCTTTTACCATACGCTTCTTGGATTCATGGGGAAAGAAAAATATTATGGGTGAGATAAAATTCTTAGTAAGGGAAAAATAGAGCGGAAGCAATAATAACCCATTGAAAATAGTCAATATGAAAAGATAAATAACTGAACACACATGCCATGAAATCAATAAACTAAATGAAAGTACATAAATAATATGGCAAGGTAATAACTGGAAATACATTCCCTCTAGATAAATGAACATAAAATGTACCCATACATATGTTGATGAAAAATATCATGGATAAATAATAACAGAAACTAATACGAGTGTAATGATTTATCAAGGGATATAATTTCTAAGGAAATGAGGACCTATTACTGTCATGATCTAACCTACGAACATTTTAAAACTATGGATGTATCCTCTGTTTAACTTGTTTAAGTGGTTTGTCTCATGAGAACCTATCGATTCATCGATGATCTATATAAAGTCTGGGCTCCACCCTTCATTATATGACCAAATCATTTTTCATATTTAATAATTAATATAAATAATATGACTTATAAAATATCTATATTGAATAATGGATACATATTTACCAATATTTCCCCAAATAATCAAACAACTATCAACTTAGTCATTGTATGTAAGTAGGTATACAGTTTAAGAAATAGTAATATCCATGATAAATGTAATGGATAATTTAAGGGAAATTCAATGTTCAATTATCATAAGATATTCAATATCTCAAGAATACTAAAAAAATAAATCTAGGAATTGAATTTGAATATTATCCTTTCTCAAGTCAATAATAAACCATCCATAGGAAAAATAAGGATGGTATCAATACAATAAATCCCAATTGGAGTAAAATATAGGGTTATTGTCATTGATTAAATATAAGATTAACTATTCAAAAATATTCTTGAGTAAAATATACTTTGATTTTTAAAATATATTTTAATTAAAAATATCTTTTAAAAAACATTAATATAGGGGATTCAATGAAATGATGTCAGATAAATCCGTACATGTTGTATGAGGTAAAAAGAATATTACTTTTGTATGAAAAAAGGATAGAAAATGACTAGTTTGTAAAGATAAAAGAAGATTCATTCTAATAGATTGATAATATTCAAAAAGGGTAAAAGTGCATTTACCAAATCAATTGAAAAGCCTTTTAATAAAACATGGTTTTTATAAAATTTTTTTTTATCCAATTAGAGATATAAATAGTGTTGGGTTTTATTAAAATCATTTTCTAAAGCACATTGAGTACCAAAGAGTGGGAAAAGGGTACTAATATATGAACATTGTCATGAATAAAACAAAAACAATGAAAGGTATTATTGAAAAATAGTTATATAATTTCCTGTAATTGAAATTCTATTGAAATATCATTAGGATTGGTCTTGAGGGAAATAATCATCAAGAATTCCAAAGTGTCCCATACAACTTCGAAAAAATTTAAAACATAATCCTCATGAAGGAATAACATTATATGAATTTTTACAATATCATGTAAGTAAGGAGATTAATTATACATTATATAAAGGGAATTACATACACCATTTAAAAGAAACTAGGTTCATAACAACAATTAAGACTCAATGGAATGTAAATTGAGATGAAAATCCATTAATAATGTAGTAACAAATTGATTGGAAATACCAAAGGTATGAATCATTAAATAAAACATTTAAATACCATAAAGATAATATAATTAATGATATTATATATCAATGTGGCATTAATTACACCATATATACGTAATTGGGGGTATAATAATTAAATATGCCTCACATAATGAAATGGAGACAAAACCCCTTACCTTGTGTTTCCTTTCACATGAATATCCATTAAATTCAAATATAATAGACTTATGTTAATTTTATACTTACTTCCTAAACATTTTGATTTTTATAATTACTTTTATTTCACTTATTACCCAGTTCTGTATAACTACAAAAATAATTAGGTTGACGTTGGGTGTTTTTGACCAAATTCAGTTTATGTGTCAAAACAACTATTGTTGGCCAACTATGTTAAAATAAGTCATTATATAACATCTAAAGAATGATAAACATGAAATAATTATCATATTTTTTCATCAATTATACTTTAAAAATAAATAATTAAATATGGTTATGAAAATGAGAATATGTTACAATCATGGAGACGGTAGGCCATACATATGCATGAGAAACATTCCCATTTTTAAATGATCGTTACAGAAAAAAGGTAAGTAACTAAAATCATTCCAGAATGATAATTATATGATATATAAAATACTATTTAATCACATATACATATAAATATATATTTTTTGGTGTAAAAATAATCACATCATGTCGAGGATGCCGTAGTCCACACATCCATGAAAAACATTATCTCTTTTAAAGTGTGTGAAGGGGAAATAAAGAAAATGATATATATAAATATATATATATATATCCAGAAAGTTAATTATTTCATAAATATAATACATATTTTTTATGTTTCATATTTTTAATTATAACCATCATTTGTAAATTCCGTGTATCGTGTGAACGAATCACATCACTTTGAGGGGGAGGTAGTCCACACTTCCTCAAATGATATTATCATAATTACATAACTTGGAAAGCACAAATGTATATTATAAATAAAAATAAAATAAAGTTAAAACATTATAAATAACATATATATCGTATATAGATATTTTTTCCATCATAATGGCTACCATGATAGGTGGTAATGAAATAATGAACAATCATCTTTTCATGAGGCTGTAGTTCACCATCCATATAAACATTAAGTTAATTACCCATTAAATGGTGGTGTGTGTAATTTTAGGTTAAAATATCAATATTAAAATATCCTAATATATTTATTATAATTTTTTTTATAAAATAAAATAATAATGATATTTTATTGGTTGTAGAATGAAAATGAAACTAGAGAGATTGAGAAAAGACATTACCTTTTAATCAGGTAACTTTTTTTGGTTTGAACCAAAAGGCATTGTTAGAAGGGTTTCATCCTAAAGGGTTGCTTCTAGAATGAGTATATGAATTATGGGAAACTATTTTTTCACGTAATGGATGAAATAAAGAGGTTTTTTAGGTGTGATGAATGGGTAGAGTTGGTGGCCTTTTTAGGCAAGGAAAATGACTCACATGGTATTCTTAGAAACAAATAGTAGTGCACATTTTATTACCTAAAAAGTCCTAAAGACAAAAAAACTCAATAATGGATGGTTTATGGGAGAAATATGTACATAAAAATGGTTTTGGACAAGTGTCTAAGTTATTTGGGCCCTTAATTTTAAGGTTTAGTCCCTAATTAAGCTTAATTTGGCCTTAACTATTGTGATTAATTTTAATCACTTTTACTAATAATTTTATGTAATAAAATTAAAATTATTTTAATAGAAAAAAATATTTTATTGATTATAATGGTGTATTTCGTATTCTGAAAATTCAAATCACAGAAGTGGAAAAATTAGGATCAATGCTAATCTCACAGACAGACAAATTAACTAGTTTTAGTAGAAAAATGTTCAAAAGATTGTTATGTTTTTATATTCAATTAAAAATGGATATTTATTATATTGAAATAAATTATATTAATAAATGTATAATTTATTCAATGTGAGTTTAAAACAAATTTATAATACAATTTTACATTAATAATTATTTAAACGAAGAAGCAGTTTTTACCTAAAATGCAGTATTTTTAACTATTCAATAAAAAATTTTGTTGCTCAGAAAAATCCCAAATATTCATCCTAAGATAATGTTGAAAATATGAATTAAAAAATAAATTTTATATTATTAAATTCAATCCATTAATTTTTAAAAATTATTATTTAAAATGGGTTCTCCATTAAAAGGCTGTAACAATGCCTTACTAAAAATATAGGTTTTTATGTGAAATATTGGGGTTGTTCTTATCTTATGCTTACCAAATATAATGTATGAATATAAAAAATATTTAATTGAATATATGACATATATATTCCATTAAAATAATTATCTAATTTTAATTACTTTTATTAATTATGTTAAAATAGCTTCGTGAGCCTAAAAAATAGTATTCTTTAAAAATATGCTTTTAATATTCAATTGGTTCTTATATCTATTTACAATTTATTTTTGACCAATTATTTAGTTTTATAAACCATATATTTTCATAATATAGTTAATACTATTCATAATGTCTAGTTTATATATTATTATATTAAATAATAATATATTAATTATATATTATTTCTTAGTAAGACTTAGTATTATGAATAGTGCAAGCCATCGAAGAAGGTCGCTTTTGTGTGTAATGAAAGTTATAGAAGCTATTTTTTGTTTCATATGATGTATGTTAACCCATTTTTTCATGAATTTTAAGATAACATGGGGTTTCATTCATTGAAATATATATAATATATTTGAAATAGTAAATATATTATAAAGTATACGAATATTATATTACATTATGTGCTTGCTATTTCATGTCATACACGATAACAAATACAAGGATCTTAATTTAGTTTTTCGTGGAGTCACAGTTCTGAGCCAAAAGTATGGGTCTCCAGGTCTCCCACCTATCCCTACCAATCACTTCTCATACTAGGGTCACTAGGTCTGACCACATTGCCCAAAACGATCAAACCTCTCTAAGGGAGGTAAAGAAAACATCAAACTACAAGGTTCCAAACCTATCATCACAGTTCAATTATATAGGGAATACATTCCATGTTATAGAGAAAAAACTCTATAAGTACTAATTAATATCCCATTTAATTTCAACCCATTAAAATTACTAACTTATGGAAAAATTCTAATGACATTACATGCTAAGCATCAGCCTACCAGGCCCTGATCCTTTCCATAAATCCTTATATTGAACCACCTATGGTGTAACATCCCAAGTAATTAATGAACAATAGATAGTTTTATCTATGTCTATTTATGAATTAGATAGTGTTTTAGAGGCTTAAAATGAGAATAAATCCAATCTTAAGCATGGAATACACTAATATTTTTAGAAGACTGTTTTACTGCCTTTTGATGGAAAACCATTTTTAAATCAAACTTTTGATAATTTTATAATCTCTATTTTTCAAAATAAATATATTCTTTATTATTGGGACATTGAAATTTACATTGGATAAATTTTTGGTATTTTTTCTGACAATGTTCATTTTTAATGAATAGTGAAAAAATACTGCATTTTACATCAAAACTACTTTTTCATCTAATTTAATTATATGGTTATATTATATTTTTAATTGTTCTTAAAGTGTAATTTGAATATATTTTTTCCATTTAATACAATGGTGGTCATTAGGATTAATTTCACTTTGGAATTGGGTATAAACTAATGCCAAACTTTTCATATATATTGTTTCAAAAAAACCCTCTATTTGTTTTGACAACGAGAATTATTTTTAAATTAGTTATTGAAATTTATATGTTTGGAATTTGTTAAAATTGATTTCATATTTGGAATCATAAGGTCCAAATTATTTAATTAATACTCTTGTTTTTTAACATTATGAATAGTAACAACGGTAATTATCTTTAATTATCTTGATTAATGAGTAATCGGGTATTTAAGGATAATAAAATAATATCATAATAATAAAAAATGACAGAAACAAGTGTCCTAATGCTAATAGTTGTCTCATGGACGACCATGGGATGCCTTGTGCCAAACTTGAGGACCCCATGGAATCACTTTTGTGTGAAAGTGACTTTTTATCTTTTTATTTTTAAAGAAAGTAAAATATAACAAAGAATGAATCACCTGAGTAAAAAAAATTTAAGTTTGTCTACATAAATGATATATTGGACTATAATTAGTCATTGGAAAGATAAAAATATTTCCTACATCATGGTATTTTTTTATAATTTTTAGACATTAAATAAATTAAATTATTTATGACATCATGATGATGCATCGATTACCTCATTAATAAAGGATTAAATAAAATGAAAAGTTAATGTTAAAACTATAACTTACACTTATCAAAGACCTATTGTATGGGTGGATTTAAAACCCTTATCACCTTATCCTCGAAATACATCAATGTGGGACCATTAAAATCTGAAACTCATTTGAAAATAAAGTAACATTTTGTAACATTCCAAGAATGCCCCTCCTCTCCTCTTTTAAAAGGCCCCCACCTCTACCTCCTTACCCACACCACTCAAGCCTTTGGCTCGGCCAAACCCTAACCATTTTGTCTCTCCACATCCCTCTATTACTTATAGAAGCGTCACTTTTGGCAGAAGTCTTCCCAAGGAAGCCTTTGAGCTCAAATCAAAAAGAGTTACCCGATTTTAAGAATATTAAAGAACGATCGAGTCAAGTCGGATATGAGGTATGGGACTTTGTCTCAATCTCCTTTCATTGAGGAATATTTTGTTTTATACAAAAATTTCATTTATACGGTGTATAAACCCTTTTTACTTTTTTGCTTATTCAAAAGGAATATTTTTTTTATACGAAGCGCTTTACTAAACGACAAAAGGAATGTTTTTTTGTCGTACCTATGCGGCGACAATGACTTCTCCACCGCCGTGACCATTATTTGAGTTTCGGCTTCCTCTACAAGCCATAACTTTTTTTAATGATAAAGAATACCATGTTTTACTTTTATTTTATTTTGGTATTGAAAATGGTTTTCATAATGTTTTTATTATATCAATGTGTTGTATTGATATCTTGTGATTGAAATGTGGCAATGTTATGTTTCCTTTATGCGTGTTTTATGTGATAAAATTATGTTATCGTTCTTGGGAATTGTTATGAATACGAGTGGTTTCGTGATAAACTAAAGGCAGGTGTGCCCGATATAGCTCTCCAATGCATTGGGTAACGCAAAGGAGTTAAACGTTAAGGATTCTCCGAAGAGATTTAGGTAATATACTGTGATGGGTATTCCAAACGTAACCAAGAGGGTTACTCCCTACGTAAGAATGTTATAAATGCCTTGAGTTACCTTTATGTCTTATTATTTATATGATTTATTCATGATTTGATGAGGTATGTTAAAGTGATTATGTTTTTTGAGTAAAATATGATTTCATTGATTCTTATGTATACATGTAATCATGCTTCCTTTCCATATTTTTCATATCCCTTACTGAGCTTTTTATGCTCATCCCAAGTTTTTGAAATGATTTTCACAGGTCAAGGGAAAGGTACATGATGTGATGATAGTGTTAAGGATGTGTCAATAAATAATCCATGTTTTATTTTAAATATGTTTCCATTGATGGCAAAAATGAATACTATATTTTATGTAACCTCTTTGTTTAAATGTGGAATGTAATGCAAGTTTTGTGATCTAATTCTCTAAAAATCTAAACCTAAGATGATCCTCAATGTGTAATCTTGTAATAACTCAAGATTAAGTACGGTTTAAGGCTGGTGCCTTGTAGTTGGTATCAGAGGTCGGTTTAGATAACTTTAGGAGATAGAATTCTATTAAATGATTATCCAATTTTTTTTATGATCAAATTGAAATGATATAGCATTTGAAGATTACCATGTTGCTTCATCTAATACATGTTTGTTCAGAATGGTTTTCCACATAGGAAATAGGGAAGCAGTGCTAGGAAGGCATACATAAGGAAATAACCTTCCGAATCAGCATCCTAAGATGGTCGGAATTGGAATTGAGCAGTTTGTTGTAGTAATGGCATAGTTGACTCAAGTGATAAATGGTGGCGGTATCCATGCACGAGATGAGCCAGATCAACTGCAGAGGAACATGTCAGTAGTGGAACATTTCATGAGGCAACATCCCCCATCATTAAGAGGATCATCTGACCCTTTGCTAGCTAAAGGGTGGATTAAAGCACTGGAGAAGATTTTCGATGTCTTGGGGTGTTCAGACAATCAAAAGGTTAGTCTTTCTATTTACCGTTTGGAGGGTGAAGCAGATTAGTGGTGGTCAATGGTTAGAAATATCAGGGATGCTGATGAGATTGATGCTCTCGACTGGGATGAATTTAAAGGTATTTTTCTTGAGAAGTATTTTCCTAAGGCTGTTCGACTTAGGATGGAAATGAAATTCTTGGAATTGAGGCAAGATGAAGACTCAGTGGCTACCTATGAAGAATGGTTCACTCGATTGGAAAGGTATGCTCCAAATTTTATCCGAGACCTTAATAGTAAAATCAATTGTTTTTACTCAGTATTAAAGAAAAAATATCGAAGGGCATTAGCTTATCGTGAGTTCAAAAGTTATGAAAATCTTTTTCGATGTGCTGAGAAGGTGGAAATGGAGTTTTCCGATGATCAAGTGTTCTATAAAAACCAACAGAAGAAGCGACCGAGGTGGAGGGAGAAAGGGAATAATTCTTCAAAAAGGTCCGATGGTAAGAAAACTAAGTTTCCAGTTTGTGATAAATGTGGAAAAAGGCATGCTGGGGAATGTCTTCTGAATTCTGGAAAGTGCTACCGATGTGGTAAGATGGGACATAAGGCTCGTGATTGCACTGAAAAAGATCAAGGTGATGGTAAGTCCAAATTTGATTTGCAGTTAGTGAAATGTTTTAAGTGAAATGAGATGGGTCACTATGCAAACGAGTGTCCGACAAAGAGCTCGAGTGATGGAAATTAGTTAGACTACAAGCAGAAAGGGGTGTTGAAATCCTTTGCAACTACCTCAGTAGATGTCGGGCCATCAAATGAAGTTGTATCTGGTACTTTGTTTGTTTTTTTAGATTATGCCAGTGTCTTGTTTGATTCAGGGTCTACACATTCGTTCATCTCTAAAAAATTTTCTAGTAAAATGGGAATAGCATATCAAGAAATGGCTCTTTTACTTGTGGTAAAAACACCTGGGGGAAATGTTGAGGCAAAAAGAATTTATAAGAATCTTCCTATCCTTATCTGTGGAAAGAACCTACTTGCGAACCTTATTTTTTTAGCTCTAAAAGAGTTTTATGTTATCCTGGGAATGGATTGGCTCTCTATTTACCATGCTAAGATTGACTGTAGAGCTAAAGAAGTTTCTTTTCAAAAAGACTTTCAGTTTGTGTACATGAATGAACCCTTACTGTTGATAACTTATCAAGAGGCCGATAAACTTTTAAAATATGGAAATGAATGTTACCTTGCACACATCGTTGAAAACAAAGGAACTATTCAGATTAATGATGTGGCAGTGGTAAATGAGTATCCTGATGTTTTGCTGATGAGTTTCCTGGAATAATACCAAATTGAGAAGTTGAATTTACTGTTGACTTAGTTCCTGATGCTAAGACAATTTCAAAACCCCCTTACTGAATGGCTCAAACTGAACTTTTAGAGTTGAAGGAGCAATTTCAAGATTTATGAGAGAAAGGTTTCATTTGACCTAGAACATCACCATGGGGTTCTCCAGTTTTATTTGTTAAAAATAAAGATGGTTCTATGAGACATTTCATTGATTATAGAGCCTTGAATAACATCACTGTTAAGAACAAGTATCATTTTCCTCATATCGATGATTTTTTAGATCAGCTCCAGGGAGCTCAGTTTTTTCAAAGATTGACCTGAGATCGGGGTACCATCAGTTGAAGGTAAAGGAAGCAGATATTCCAAAGACCGTGTTCCGTACAAGATATGGCCATTATGAATTTGTAGTAATGCCTTTTGGGCTAACCAATGCAACTGCTATATTCATGGACTTAATGAATAGAATTTCCCATGAGTTCTTGGATAAGTTTGTGGTTGTTTTCATTGATGATATTTTGGTGTTTTCTAAAACTAAAGAGGAGCATGAAAGACATTGAAGGGTTATTTTCAAACCATAAAAGAAAAGAAATTGTATGGTAAATTTGGCAAGTGTGAGTTTTGGTTGCAACAAATTTCTTTCCTTGGTCACATTGTTTCTAAAGATGGGATAACTGTTGTTCCTGCAAAAACAAAGGTTGTAGAAGAATGGCCAAGTCCCACAAATGTAACTGAGATTCATAGTTTCCTTGGTTTGGAAGACTATTACCGAAGGTTTGTTAGAAATTTTTAATGGTTATCTAGTCCAATGAGTAAGCTAACTCGGAAGGGTGTTAAGTTTATCTAGACAAAAGAATGTGATGATTGTTTTCAGGAACTGAAAAGACGATTGGTGAATGCTCTAGTTTTGGCACTACCTTCCATGAATGGTGAGTTTGTTATCATCAGTGACGCTTAATTGAAAGGACATGGTTGTGTCCTAATGCAGAATGATCAGGTAATTGCTTATGCTTCACGACAGTTGAAAACTCATGAGGTAAATTACCCTAAACATGATTTGGAATTAGCTGCTATTGTTTTCACTTTAAAAATTTGGAGGCTTCATTTTTATGGAGTAAAGTGTGAAATATATACCAATCACAAAATTTTAAAGTATATATTCACTCAGAAAGAATTGAACATGAGATAGAGTAGATGGCTAGAATTAATCAAGGATTATGATTGTACAATTCATTACCATCTGGGAAAAGCAAATAAAGTGGCTGATGCTTTGAGTCGAAAAAGTAATGCTTCATTAACATTGTTGCGTTTGGAACATGATCCTTTGGTTCAGGATTTGATGAACTTTGGAATAAAAGTTTTTGGTGTGTGATGTTCTTCTATTTTGTTTCAGGTATCAGTGAAATCTTCTCTATCAGACAGAATCAAGCAAGCACCGAAGCAAGACAGTGAGTTGTAGAAAAAGGTAGAGCTGTTTCAAAAGGGTAAGTTTCCTGAATTCAACATTGATAATGATTGTGTTTGGAGATTTGGGAAGAGATTGTGTGTGACTTGTGATTCACAGTTTAAGAGAGAGTTGTTATGTGATGCTCATAGTTCTCCATTTTCAGTTCATCCTGGTAGTAGTAAGATGTACAGAGATCTGCGGGAGTATTACTGGTGGGATGGAATGAAAAGAGATATTGCTGATTTTACTGTGAAGTGTTTGACTTGTCAGCAGGTTAAAGAAGAGCGACAGTAACCAAAAGGGATGCTTCAGCCTTTACCAGTGCCAGAGTGTAAATGGGAGAATATATCCATGGACTTTGATGTGGGATTACCGAAGACATCTCGATGTAATAATGCAATCTGGGTTATTATTGATCGCTTGACTAAATCTGCTCATGTCCTTGCTATACGAGATACTTTTTCCCTAGATCAACTTTCCCGTCTGTATCTTAAAGAGATATTCAGGTTACATGAGGTTCCTCTATCCATTGTATCTGACCGTTATCCCAGGTTCACTTATAACTTTTGGAAAGGCATTCATAAGTCGTTGGGTACTGAATTAAATTTTAGTACAACTTTTCATCCTCAATAAGATGGGCAGTCAGGACAAAAAATTCAGAAATTGGAGGATATGCTACGTGTTTGTACGATGGATTATCAGGGATGTTGGGACCAACATCTTTCTTTGGTTTAATTTACATATAATAACAGTTTTCATTCCAGTATACAGATGGCACCATTTGAGGCGTTATATGGGAAGCAGTGTCGAACTCCAACTTTCTGGGATGAAGTGGGTGAAAGGAAGTTGATGGGACCAGAATTGGTAGAAGAGTTAGCAGAGAAAGTTCCGCTGATACAGAAACACATCAGAATAGGTCAGAGCAGGCAGAGGAGTTATGCGGAGAACATGAGGAAGGATCTCTCTTTTGAGGTAGGTGATCATGTTTTTCTCAAAGTATCACCATGGAAAAGTGTGATGTGATTTGGTAAGAAAGGAAAGCTGAGTCCAAGGATCATTAGACCATATGAAATTATGGAGAGAGTTGGATCAGTTTCTTACCGAGTGGCTCTACCTCCGAGTTTATCTCATGTACACAATGTTTTTCATGTTTCGATATTGAGAAAGTATATGCCAGATCCATCTCATGTTTTGAGTCCAGAGGTAGTTCAACTGGAAGAGAACCTATCTTATGAGGAACAACCAGTCTAGATTCTTGACCACATGGAGCAAGTGTTACAAAATAAAATGATTCATCAGGTAAAGGTTTTGTGAAAAAACCACATGATTGAAGAAGCAACATGGGAATCTAAAAATACAATGAGGGAGAAATACCCCCACTTATTCGATAAGCAAATAAATTGCGGGGACACAATTTTCTAAAGAGGGGCAGGATGTAACATCCCAAGTAAGTAATGAATAATATATATTTTTATCTATGTCTATTTATGAATTAGATAGTGTTTTAGAGGCTTAATATGAGAATAAATCCAATCTTAAGCATGGAATACACTAATATTTTTAAAATATTGTTTCACTGCCTTTTGATGGAAAATCATTTTAAATCAAACTTTTAACAAATTTATAATCTCTATTTGTAAAAATAAACATATTCTTTATGATTGGGACATTGAAATTTACATTGGATAAAGTTTTGGTATTTTTTTTTGACAATGTTCATTTTTTTAATGAATAGTTAAAAAATACTGCATTTTACATCAAAACTGTTTTTTCATCTAATTTAATTATATGGGTAGATTATCTTTTTAATTGGTCTTAAAGTGTATTTTGAATATTTTTTACCATTTAATCCAATGGTGGTCATTAGGATTAATTTAACATTGGAATTGGGCATAAACTATTGCCAAACTTTTCATATATATAGTTAAAAAAAAACCCGCTATTCGTTTTGACAACGGGAATTATTTTTAATTTAATTATTGCAATTTATATGTTTGGAATTTGGTAAAATTGATTCCATATTTTTAATCATAAGCTCCAAATTATATAATTAAGATTCTTTTGTTTTTTAACATTATGAATAGTAACGATGGTAATTATTGTTAATTATCTTGATTAATGAGTAATCGGGTAGTTAAGGATAATAAAATAATATCATAATAATAAAAAATGACACCAACATGTGTCATAATGCTACTGGTTGTCTCATGGCCGACCATGGGATGCCTTGTGCCAAACTTGAGGACCCCATGGAATCACTTTTGTGTGAAAGTGAATTTTTATCTTTTTATTTTTAAAGAAAGTAAAATATAACAAAGAATGTATCACCTGAGTAAAACATTTTTAAGGTTTTCTACATAAATGATATATTGGACTATAAATATTTATTGTAAAGATAAAAATATTTCCTACATCATGGAATTTTTTAATAATTTTTAGACATTAAATAAATTAAATTATTTATGACATCATGATGATGCAACGATTACCTCAATATTAAAGGATTTAAATAAAATGAAAAGATAATGTTAAAACTATAACATACACTTGTAAAAGACCTATTGGATGGGTGGATTTCTAACCCTTACAACCTTATCCTCGAAATACATCAATGTGGGACCTTTAAAATCCGAAACTCATTTGAAGATAACGTAACATTTTGTAACTTTCCAAGAGTGCCCCACCTCTCCTCTTATAAAAGGCCCCCACCTCTACCTCCTTACCCACACCTCTCAAGAATTTGGCTCGGCCAACCCATGACCATTTTGTCTCTCCACATCCCTATATTACTCCTAGAAGACTCAGTTTGGGTAGAATTCTTCCCAAGGAAGCCTTTGAGCTCAAATCGAAAAGAGTTAACCGATTTTAAGGAGATTAAGGAACGATCGAGTCAAGTCAGATACGAAGTATGGGACTTCGTCTCAATCTCCTTTCATTGAGGCATATTTTTTTTATACACAAATTTCTTTTATACGGTGTATAAACCCTTTTGACTTTTATGCTTATTCAAAAGGAATATTTTTTATACAAAGCGTTTTACTAAACAACAAAAGGAATGTTTTTTTGTCGTACGTATGCGGCGACAACGACTTCTCTACCGCTGTGACCATTATTTGAGTTTCGGCTTCCTCTACAAGCCATAAATTTTTTTAATGAAAAAGTATACCATTTTTTACTTTTCTTTTATTTTGGTATTGAAAATGGTTTTCATAATGTTTTTATTATATCAATGTGTTGTATTGATATCTTGTGATTGAAATGTGGAAATTTTTTGTTTCTTTTATGCATGTTTTATGTGATACGATTATGTTATGGTTCTTGGTAATTGTTATGAATACGAGTGGTTTTATGATAAACTAAAGGCGGGTGAGCCTGATATAGCTCTCTAATGCATTGGGTAACGCGAAGGAGTTAAACGTTAAGGTTTCTCCAATGAGATTTAGGGAATATATTGTGATGGGTATTCCAAACGTAACCAAGAGGGTTACTTCCTACGTAAGAATGTTATGAATGCCTAGAGTTTCCTTTTTGTCTTATGATTTCTATGATTTATTCATGATTTGATGAGGTATGTTAAAGTGATTATGTTTTATGAGTAAAATATGATTTCATTGATTCTTATGTATATATGTATTCATGTTTCCTTTCTATATTTTTCATATCCCTTACTGAGCTTTCTATGCTCATCCCAAGTTTTTGAAATGATTTTCACAGGTCAAGGGAAAGGTACATGATGTGATGATAGTGTCAAGGATGTGTCAAGAAAGAATCCATGTTTTACATTAAATATATTTCCATTGATGGCACAAATGAATACTATCTTTTATGTAACCACTTTGTTTAAATGTGGAATGTAATGCAAGTTTTATGATCTAATTCTCTAAAACTCTAAACCTGAAAAGATCCTCAATGTGTAATCTTGTAATAACTCAAGATTAAGTAAGGTTTAAGGCTGGGGCATTATACCTGGTGGGTCATAATAGTAAGTGGAAGATAAAAAAACCTCACCATGAATTTATATATTATAATATGGCATGAGTATTTAGTTCACAAAAAACATTTAGGTACTGATTAACATCGCACTAGAAGATCCAACTAGATAACAATCAACAAAGGCCGTGTAAATAAAAAATCATAGAAAACTAGAAGGGAAAATCCATGTATGATTTCATCCATATTTATTAAACAAAACTTGAATAGGATACACCCAAAAGGGTCTACTATAAAGGTAATCAACTGCCAAATTTGACCTACAAGGGTCAAAAATACATGCACAACATTGTCTCAATGATTCATATCATACCACACACACATGGTCCAGTTAAGTAGAATGCCATTCTAATCAATGTTGGTAAACACCATATAGGTTTTTACTAAAATTTTAAATAACCAAAGCTAATTAAGAAAAACCCATGAGGGGTCCATCAATAGGAACCATGTTCCCTATCAACATACTAGGGTCACTGCAACTCCTATCCAATTAGAATGATTCATCATCTTTACTATTGAACATCTCATCACAAGTCCACATGACGTTCCATCATAAATAAATATATATAACATTTGGCTTAATTGATTATATTGACACCAATAAACTATATGGTAAAAAAATATTTAGGTTGTTGTTGAATCTTTAACGAATTTTCCTATATTGTAAGAAAAATTACATACTAATAGGCCTATAACATATAGACCCTATTTACCAAACATGATGCATGATATGCCACTTTCTATCATTGTAAAAGAGTAAAAATAAATTACTAGCCTCTCACCAATGGTGTGAGAGCCATAAATCCATAATAAATCATAAAATCCACACAACATGTGGGTTGTTCAAAGAGAAAATTATATACAACTATAACAATGCACATCAGAATAGAAATACCATACCCCATGAATCTAAGAATTCTTACAGGAACAAGTATTCTCGATTCACCAGTACAATATCCATCACATGCATAAACACATTCATAATACTCCTATCTACTATCCCCAAATAGTAAGGAAAATAAAGCAAGATCTGATTCCACTTTGTCACGTCCCAACCTAGATGAAATAATAAATGAAGTGCAATAAAGGCCCAAAAGGCCATTTCATTCATACAAAACTGATCACACAATGGGATGACCATACATATACATGAATACAAGAAATAAAAAAAGTACAAGGCTTTAATTCTAACTCCAAGATAAACCACATACCTTGTTTCTATATACATATCCAATCCATCTTGCTCAGTCATTCTCAGGCCTCAACCAATCCTGTTCTTACCACCATGTGAATATATTCTCAGGTTCCCCAGTGTAATGGCAGTGCAAGTAGGGTGTGAGGAGAAAACTCAGTAGGGAACCACCAACGCGGACTTGTACATATCTAATAATATGCATTTTATGTATATGTGATATACTCATTAGGATAAAAATAACAATAATATATTAATATGATGGATAAAATAAAAGAAAAGTTCAAATAAGTCATTCTCATGAAATGTGCTTAGTCTATTTGAAACACAACTGGAAATAAATAATAAAATTAAACCATAGTCGATCCCTGGTTCCATGATCTAGATTGACCATACCTTATTTGGAAGGTGTTGGAAAGGCTTGTGAGTAAATTACTTTATATAAATAAAACTAGTACTAATTTTACATAATCAAGGCATCCATATATAATGATAATCCATCATGATATAATAATTCTAAGTCAGGATAGATCAATTCAATGAATGGATCAATAGCCCAATTGCTAGTAAATTCTGGAAAATGTTGTAACAATGCATCCACCCTAACCTAAAAGAGTATATCAGGCCTCTCTCAGGGAGATTATCATCAATCCATTGGAATATCACAATATAAAAAGATGAAGGGAAGTGTTCCAACCCAATATTATCATCCATAGAATTCTATGTTCACCCTTATCAAATATAATTATTGAATTCCATGTCTAATATGGAACACCATTTCCTCTAATCTAAATCAAAACTATGAAAAAACATTTCCAATAATTTCAATCATAAGAGTAGAAAATCATGTACACTAATTTCAATAAATAATGAGGAATTCAATTTATCTAATAAAATCAAGTAAGACACATAATTTAGATCCTAGAAGGTACATATGGGAATCCTAATCCTATGTCACATCACATCAGGATCATAATCCCAGTGTGTGGAAGCACCTATAAAAATCATATATATATTAATAAAAATTATGTGAAAGCATAAATAAAAGAGTAGGGGAATAATAATTCTTAATCCCACCACTAATACAGTAGACCTTTGACTTATATATTCAGTAAGGGTTCTAGGTTGCAACCAGTGCCTACTCTACCCAAACACATGACACACTGTATTAGGGTTAGTCAACAACTGGGGCACCCACTAGGGTTCTATAAGTCAATAATCTAGATATTTATCTCTCTTAGAATCCTATAATTCATAATAATGGTTTTGATTCAAAACCTAAGGCACCAGGACATCACATACTATGGCATCCGGAATAGGGTAACACTGTCATGCCAGTTATAAAGGGTATTACCACTATTAAATCAATTATGAGATGAGACATGGCCCAATCTTAGTGCCAAGGTATCTTTGGCAGGGTCTACACATCCAAACTTGTCCTGATTTTCTATGTTCTATCAACCTAGGCTTGAAAAAGGATCATATGCCTTGCCAAGTGTAGTATCACCTCCTAAGAGGTCTAAAGGATACTCAATGTCTCAAGGATCAATTCTATAAAACTAGCTCACATGGGTATTTAGAGACCCTAATCATTCATACTTTACAAACTACCCTTTAAATAATTAAATAGTCCATTAAAATAAATTAAATAGGAAATCCCAAATTTTCATGAGAGCCCTAGAACACACACACAACCATAAACATGCATCAATACCATACGGAAGGTATGAAATTCCAACCACCTTTAAGAAGATTTCAAATTATTTTTTCTACGGGCCAATAGTAGTTTTGAAGGCCCATCTAAGGTCATCTAAGACCTAAGAAATCTTTTTTCAAACAGAACCACCATAAAATTAATTAATTTTAATTAACTTATAACTAATTAATGAAACTTAACAAGGTATAAATGAAAAACAACTTCAATTACAATGTCATAAATATCAAAAACTCACCTGCCAATCTCATCCCACCAGAACCATGACTTAACACTCAAAAATAACCCATGAAACATTTTAAACCTTTAATATGGAATATTACCTAATAAATTTTATCAAGAGAAACACCCAAAAAATTAAATTAGTCTTTAAAGCTTTATAAATTCATTTTGGTGACACAAATCAACTCAACAACATGTAGTGAAGTGAAGACAACCTATCGGGAAATCCTTTTCCTAGAGGGAGTAAAATCCCTATCCCTAGTGTCTAATTTCACCTTGATTTAGTGGAATTGTTAAGTAAAACCCAAACTAGAGAAATTGGAAATTAGGAATGCAGAGAGGAGGAATGCAAGAGAGGACGCTGGAAGAGAAATCATACCTCAAATATCTATGGAAGGTCACAAAGAACTCCCCCTGATGGGGTTTTAAGAAGGGAAGGAGAGGAGAAGAGTTTTATCTCATGAAAGGGAAAATAAAGGATGAAAAGTGTGGGATTAACACAAAAGTATTTTAGGGGTGAAAGGGAAGTTTCACCTTTTTTAATGGGTAGAACGGTTTGGCTAAACGGTTGGCCAAATTATGCACCAACGGTGTTATTAAAACTACCAAAAAACTACACCCCCTGAAAGGTTATGGTGTATAGTTTAAAAGACCATATGGAATCTACGAATCATGTATGTAGTTTATTTTAGATAGCCACATGGTTAGCTATGTAATTTTGCAGAGTTTCCCCAGCTATGTTCCTGTACAAACTAAGCCACACAGTTAGAACACATGGTTTTCACTAACCGTGTGCCAACAATGTACTCCATAATATATTTTTTACTTATGAAAAATTTAGGCCTTAAACCCAAAAATTATCTTGAAACATATGAAATACTCTCCAAGCCACAAAACATGTCTAAAAATATTATTTAGAGGCATCACAACCTTTAAATTTTCATTCCAAATATTAGATAAAAAATTGATGCATCCAGTGATTTAAAATTCATGTTCCTTTTTAATTTCACAACTTGTAAAATACAGAATATTAAATTTTGGTTCTGGAAATATTATTTCAATATCTAATTCTTCTATTAAGGAAACACCCTCTTTTCTTCAAAAAAAAACCCAATCATGTTTATTATTGACTTCACCTTAAGGAATAAGGTTTAAACCACTTTAAAAGGGAATTTAAAACATCATAAATTTTTATAAATCATACTTAGTAGTAAATTTAATGATCTAGTAATGCTGAACATTGGAATAAGAATGAATATGAATAACACTATTGTGAAACTAGTATAAATTATCAAAACTATAAACACCAATGTGGAAAATCAGAATAATTCTTATAGAAAATGACTATTTATAAAGACTATCGACATGAATGGATATGAGTATGGTTTTAATCAATTAATTAAGATATATATATATATGTTTATGATATATGAGGTTAATGTAATTTCATGGAATTTGGGACAAGTGGTAAGGGTTCTCCATTTCAAATTCCTCTCTTTGAGAAAAATTTGTATTATGATCCTAATTTCTTGTATGTGGTGTATAAAATATTTATTTGAGATTTTATATCATGAAATTAATTTATTCATCATATTTAAATATCAATTTTAATCCCTTTATTCCAAGTGTTTATGATGGAATTGTTTCATGAGCCATAAGTTGATTTTTTCCATGTCAATAATCATTCTTTGGGAATCATGTTATAATCGCCACCTATTTTATTATGTGTGGTGCATAAATTTCCAAATAATTTTTTTCTATATTAATCATGTAATTATGGGATTTAAAAGACTATATTGTTATACCACTCTCATATTATATTGATTCAGTAGTTACCACAACTGTTGTAAAACTCTATATTTTCCATTGTGAAAAAATCATCCAAAGTTTTGGTAAAGTAAACTGTTGTGTAATTTCCTATAAAATAAATCCTTATTTGGATATTAGAATGTGGATGACACTATAAATCATATTCACCTCGATATAATCACATGTAAAAGTATTAGTTGATCATTAAATCAATCATCACTCTAATGCCTGACGAGTGAACTTAATACTACACCCTAGGTGAGACACTCTTAGTGGATATTTTTTGGAATATTTTGACACACTTAGTGAACCATGATGAAGTATTTTTTCCACCATTTCCTTAGTCTCGTACCAATGAAAATAATTGAACCCAAATTATATCTTCTATGGATAGCATAGAACATTGAAGATACCATAACCCATATATTTCTTTGATAATGACTTTAACATTAAAGAGACCCAACAAATTAAAAGTTGATTAGACAATTATATCATAGACATATACATTAATTTATTTAATGTGGAGGTATTTGATATCTGTATTTGTCAATATACGAGTATCTATGTGTTATTCAGCAAAAGGATCCATAAATAACGATATGAAAGGTATTGATGACTCTTATACTGAATGCACTGGCCTTAGTTAGGTGATGGGTGGGGCCCAAAATTATATATCCCCTATATACAACAACATGATTCAAGAGGAACAATGTTGGATTTTGGTGTACACCTCTTCCCATAACAGGATAATTGTCTTAGAAAAAGGTCTTTATAATGAGTTTTGATGTATGGAATTATTAATTACATCAATATAAGATCAATGATTATTATTATTCATGTTTTAATTTATTCTAATGGATATAGTATTCCCTGAATATTAGTTAAATATAGCCTCATTTTTAATTTATTCATATCATATCACTTATACCATGTTTATGTTATGTAAGATTCCAATGTGTTTTACACCTACTGAGCATATGATATCACCATTATTTTTTATAATTTCTCTAGGATATATAAAGGAAAACAATGTGTAATTTTCAAGTATACGAGGTAAGGGATAATAATTTTTTCATAATTTGTTCAATTTGTATATTATGGTTTCAATTGTAATGTCTATATGTATATAGTCTTGAAAGAATACTAATTTATTCTATCCTATGATAACTATTGTACTATATATAAATCATTTAATATAAGTATCAACTACATGTTTTTGGATTTTGGGATGTTACATTGTGGTTGTAAGGTTTGATAAATTTTGGTGAGGTTGGTCCAAGTGGTTGATGGAGGTTTATTATGATAAAAGTTTTTAAGGGTTTCCTAGTGAATTCTTTGTAGAGTGAAGAAACATTTCTTCTCCATTATTTATTATAATTTGTTTGATAGACCGAATGTTAGGGGATTTGAGGATTATAATTTACTATTTATGTGTAATTATGGAACTATCATGGTATTGTATTCATTGAGTGTATAGTTGGAATTAACATAGCAAAGATAATGAAATGGACTAAAACATTGAAGTGGATAATGGTAATTCACATGTTTATTATGATATTTGATGTTATTGTTTATGTTTTTTTAAATTCATATTGATATTCGATTTTTGATAACCCCTTTTTATTATTGTTGATGTGCTTGAATACCATAAAATAATTATCCAACCTCTTAAATATGGTAATGAACTGGTAACATAAAAATTTGTATGTTATTATATTTATATTTATGATTGTAATTCTAAATTAATATGAAATAATTATTAAAAATAAGAGATGTTTTGTTTTGTTTGATGTGTTATTAGGTATTTACATTTGTACTATTTTTGTTCCTTTTTTGGTTGTGTTTGGTATTAGGTTTGTGGAATAATATCATTACAGTGGTAGTTTAACTATGTTTGTATGGAATGTAGGGAAGGAAGTTGTGGAAATCAGAATGTCCTTGGGGTCGAAGATGATGGAAGGGGATGATGTGTTAGAGAATATATTTCTATAGATATTGATGTGGTTTATGACATAGTTTCATGATAATATGGATTTATTCTAAAATCAAATGGTAGAATGAATACCTAATTTTATGTGGAATGGGTTTAGGGTTTAATATTGTGCTAAAAATATTAAAAATTAAAGTAATAGGTAAATGATGCATGGTAGAGTGGAGTGTTTAATCAAATATGATATATTGGAATTTAAATAGAGGAGTGGTAGTGGTTAAATGAAATTTATAGTGTGGTGGTAATGTTGAAAAAGATGTACTTATATAAAATGGGAAAAGATAGAAATTAATGTGACATAACTAGTGGAATGTATCTTGTAAATATAATATTATAAATTTACAATTAAGAGACAAAATAAGAATTTAATATTGAGGTTTATGTGGTTTGTGGTGGTTTTGTGGTCTCCCTATGTTGGGTTTAGTCATGGAAATGTTTTTTGGTGTATGGTGATTGGAATGATATTGTTAAGGTAGGTCATAGTAATAAATACAAACCAATTTTCCAAATAGCCCTTAGGATTAGGGTTGTGTTGTTGTTAAATTGATTTTATTTTCATGTTATTTTATACACACTACCACCCGATTTGGGTAACCTCGCTAACTCCCACATGGTTTTCGATTCTGGGTGTTTTCCCCAATATCCAAGTTATAAAGGGAATAGATAGATGACTACTCCTACTTATGTTCTCTGTCTTCCAAAAAGAGTATTGGCTATAATGGGATAAGGTTATGATATATTCTATAATGTCCTGAGGTTATGTTAATCCATTTGGGAATTAGAGTGATAAGATCAGTGGGGAAGTGGTTATGTAGTGCCTTTATGATATATTCTGTGATACTATGTTACTATACTTGGATGCATTCTTGGATGAGTGATCATTCATGAGGTTGGATAAAAGGATTCCAAGCATAAGTAACAATTTGGTTTGGATATTTATTCATGTAACATTGATATTATCTTTCTACATTCACATGATTTGTCTTGGGGATGATCTGATTGAGTATGTAATAACCCTGGTACTTATAAAACAATTTATTTTCATTATGGAATTAAATAGTTAAATTAATTATAAATGTATAATGAAATAAGTAGTATTTACACCAATTAATAAATCTATAAAAATAGAATACTAACCTCACTTATGAAATTATAAATAAAATTTATGTATCTTATAAGTGGAAATATGATATGTTTATATCAAAGAATAAGTACATATTTTTTTGAAAATTATAAATTAAGTGTTGATATTTTTTTGACACGTAAATTTTTATTTACAATTTTATAATTAATATAATTATGGAAAATTAAATTTATTATCATAAAAATAAGATCAGAAATTAATATTTTATTGTATTATGATTATAAGATAATTTTATGAGACCTTAATTAACTTTTCAAAGTGTTATATAATCTGTTATAATTTGAAAATTGATTTTTTTCTAATACATGATGATTTCAATTAAAAATTAAAATTTTCATATTTAGAAAATTATTTTCAAAAATTGGATTCCATTTTTTATTTTTTTCCCATAAAAAAATTGTTGGTGTGAATTATTGGTATTTTTTAAAATAGTTTAATTTTTGGTGAATAGTGAAGTATTATAATTTATGGTATTTATAAAATACATTAATTATTGAGTCATTGTTGATTTATAGATTATTTTATACCATAATATCAAACTATCTTTATCCCTTTACTTTATTTCTTCAAGTAATCCAAAATATTCAAAGTCTTGAGCCAAAATAATAAATTAATGAATATAATAATCAAAAAACATTCCTCTCATGCACTATAAATACCACCCTCACCACATATTATCCTCACTCCTCCAATGAATTGTATCATGTTGAATTTCAACCCAATTACTTTGTAAGAACCTGGTTTTTGATATAAATGACTTTCGAATATTCTTGATGTTATTCCTGGGCAGCGCCCTCAAACGGCGTGCGATTCCAAGCCCTGGTGTGGCCGAAATTAAATGTTCAGTGCATTTACACTAGACACACCAAATAAATGGGATAACTACTAAACGATGATCTAGATCAGAAATTTGAGTTTACGTATGGGTCCAAAATGGGGTTTTTACCCTAGGAACGACATAAAACATGTCAGCGCGGGACGTTTGGACCCCTCGACCATTAACGGAATGTTAATCAGATAATTAAAATAATTAATTTATTGGTTTAACGGTTAAACTCAGATATCTCTTAAATGGTAACTTGGATTGGATAACCGAGGGCACCGTTGAGTCCGGAGTGTGATGTTTACCCTATAAGGGGTGTAACGTTCGTGGGCGCGGGCCTTCTGTGAAAAATGTCGCCAGGTGCGTTTTCGTAATTTAGCGACTTCAGATGTTAAATCTTATAACTTTTGAACGAAGCCTCGGATTAAAATTTTGAGACTGTCGTTGTGCTCAGGAGGTGGTGATTACCCTGGGGGAAACTTAATTTTGACCGCGTCGGAGGTTTCAGATGTGGGTCATTTTGGGGGTTTAAATTAATTAAACGCTTTAATTATTTTTTTATATAACCCATCTCTTCCTCCTTCTCCTCCTCCCCTCCCTTTGCATCCCCTGGCGAACCCCCACCCCCCCTCACCCTCAACCTCTCCTCCTACTCCTCCATCCTCGATCAAGGCGGCATCGAGCGGTGGGTGCGGAAGCGGCACGTGCGGTGAAGCTTCAGGCTATGCCCATGAGGTAGGATTGAGTTTTTATATTTTTAATTCCCGCAAACTCCATCAATTGATTTACTTGAACCAAATTTTTATCCGATCATCTAGAGTGGCTCATACGTGAGTAAGAATTGTTCTAATCTTTCCAACGCAATTTATGGTTTGGAATTCCGAGCTCTGAGGCGTCCGTGGCTGTCCGACGAAGTTTGGGTGAATTTTCTGGGTGATTTCCGGCGGTCCAGAGAGGGCTACGATGACTGCGGCGCGAGGCCAGGCGGAGGTGCGGGCGGCGAAGGGATCCAGCAGTGGCTTCATCCGTCGTCAAGGGAGTCGGCGTGATGTGGTGCAGGCCAGGTAAGGAGGCGGCTCCAGGCGGCAAGGCTGAGCCTCCGGGGCACGATGGTGAGCGGGCGCCAGCGGGGGCGCTCCGCGTCGCGGAGCAGAGACCGGGGTCATGCCGCACGACCCCGCGGACAGACCGAGAACCCCCTTTGGTGGGTCTCTACATGGAAGAAGCGACTGGACTTGAGGCTGGTCGGCGGAATCATGGACCGCAGGTCCATGGCCGGCCCACGCGGCCGAACCGTGGGCAGGCCCAGGACGGGTGGACCGGCCGGCCCAGGCCGGTCCAGCCCAAGGGGCTTTGCCCCCTCGACTCAGATGCTCGTAATGTTTTACTACGGGTGTCCATTTTGCATGCCGTATGTGGAAGTGAGTTCCTTGAGTGAAGGAAAAGGTTTTGATATGGTTTCGGGGGTTTTTAACTCCCGAAACGGGGGCCTCGGTGGCCCGACACGACGTTAAGTGGACGGGTGATTTTCTCGGGGGTTCTTGTTTTGGACGGCGCAGACACATATCATGACCGTTTTGAGCGCTGTTAGTGGAGTTGTGACCCTGGCTTTGATCTGGAGTTTCCAGTGTGGTTTCGGGCGTTGAAACCAGAGTTGAGGAGTGGGCCCCATAGCCCATCTTTCGAGATGCGTGTAGTGCTTTACAACCACTTCATAGGACGTCCGTTTGGGGCATGCAAGTAGTCTTTTTTGGGTGTTTTTAAGAGGGAATTGCAATGGAACAATCCATCCGCTTTAATTATGCATGATGGTGCGTGCCCCGCAAGGGCCATTTTGGGAGTTGGCGGTGATTTCTAGCTTTATCACCGGGTGTCCATTTTGGAGAAGTGAATAGTTCATCTTGTGTTCTTTTTCGAGAGGATCACCAAGGTGCAATCTGTTCGTTGTGTTTCGGGACAGGGGTGTGGGTCCCACTAAGAACCGCTCGTGTGCAGTGTGGCGGAATGTATCTTTTTCTCCAGATATCTGTCCCACTCAAGTGAGCAGTCCCTTTGACATGTCTTCCTGAGGGGATCGCAATGGTGTGATGCACTCGACTATTTTTGGGGCTGAGGCTCGGGACCACGGGACACCGTTCGAGCATAAGGCAGTGTCAGACCACTTTTATGTCAGATATCTTTTGGAGGCAAGTAGACCGTCCATCTCACATGTTTTTTTACAAGGATTACAACGGTAAGATCTATTTGGATGTGCGAAGTCTCTTTCAAGATCTCATTTAAATTCGGAAGCAAGTAAGGTGCTCCGGTGGTGGTTCGTCCTACTGTGTTTTTTGTGGACCCTTGGCGTGTGATCGTGTGCACTCCCATTTGAGTGATGTAAATGTTTGACGAGATGTAGTTGGTCGTGCCTGGGTCGATGAGGTGGCAAGTTGGAGTTGTTACGTTTATGCCCTTCGCGTTGACGTTGGGTATCATGTGCACGATAGCCTTTGGGCTGGAAACATGGTATACTATGGGTGTATACAAAAACGATTGGAGGTACATGTGGTTGTTTTTAGTTATGAATGTTTGTGTTCTTGGTTGGATTTGACTTGGGGCCACACATCGTGTGGGCCCCATGTGCATGTCGTGTTCTGCTTTGCGTACCCTTGACCTCTCGCGATGTGAAGGATCCCTATGTTCTCGTTTGTTGGACCACCAAGGTTGAGTTTTCCCCTAGTTCTGTTCTTGTTTGTTTGACCAGCAGGGTTGAGTGTTTTCCTCTGGTTCTGTTCTCAATGGTTTCGACCAGCAGGGATGAGTGGTTTTTCCCCTGGTTCTGTTCTCGATGGTTTGGCCAACAGAGTTGCTTTGTGTTCCTTAGTATATTCCATGTGGATTATGTGTGACCAACACATTACACAAGCACTGATCCTCTACCCAGGAGGTTGATTCCAATAGGGCTGACCAGGAGGTTGTTTCCAGCAAGGATGGCCAGTACAGTAGTGTCCACCGAGCAGTACCATCTAGCAGGGATGGCTAGAGCGGTTCCGGGTTTATCTTCAGTAGGGTTGGGATGTGGTCCTCGATACCGGATTTACCTCCAACTAGGCTGGGAAGTGGTCCCTGATGTGGGGTTTACCTCCAGCTGGGCTAGGAAGTGGTCCCCGATGACGGTTCCGAGCCTCCCTCCAATGGAGTACTCTTTTACGGAACTGGGCATTGGGACTCATCGATGACTTTAGCCAGGTCTCCCTCCAGTGGATTACCCTTTTATGGGACTAGAAGTGTGGCACCTGTCGACTCTTGTCGGGTCTCCCTCCAGTGGGATCCCGTCGACTTCCAGGGATTACCCTCCAGCGGGGCTGGGAAGGGGGTCGCCTATCGACTTTGAGGAGACCTATCGACTGCGGGGTAGTGACGGGGTGTGGTTTTATGTTCCCCAAAACACTCAAGTATGAGGAGAACTTTCCCCACCAAGACACGTCCTTAAGAGGTGACCTAAAACCGTGCATGGAAGTTAGTGTTGCCCAAAGCGGATAGTGTCAAGGTGTGGTGATTTGAGCCCCTTGACTTGAAGTTTGGGGAAGATGTGCGGGATGCTGGGCATCGATGGTGTTTACTTCTTGGACGGTTTGCTACACACTTTCTTGGGCGGAGCTATGGTACAGAGATCCCCTTACGATCTTGTTCTAGATTCTTGATAGAGAATATATATATGTATACATTATTCCAGTACCCACTTCTTGGGTTTGGTTACTCTCCTTCTAGTAGAGGCGAAGACGCACAAGGTATGCCATGTGCTTTTTGTGTCTAGCTTCTCGTTGTTAGACAAGTCTACTCTCTCCTATAGGTAGCGAAGACTCAAGGAGAAGTTCATCTTCTCACCGATTTTAGATCCTTGTAGTTGGACGAGTCTACTTCTTTCCTCTTGTTGGGTTGAGTTGTACTCTTTACTGCACTCTCGGTTATACTCCTTTACCTTTTCCCTATTCGATCTACTTCTCACCCTTCGGTACCACCTTTGTTGCTCCCTCGATACTTCGGGGTATCCTACTGAGTATTTTTTTACTCACCCCTTCTTGGGCTTTGCCCACACATGGTGTTCCCTTGCAGACGATGGACAGGTTGGTCGTGACATTAGTGGAGATTATGAGTTCGAGAGATTGGACCGCGTGCGATGGTCATAGCTGGGTTCCAAGTGTGGGACTCTCCTAGATTTTTTTTCTTTTGTTTACCTGTTGCCGGGTTTTGAAACTTTTCTGGTTGGGCGCGTGTTTTCCCCTTTTCTTTTTTAGCCTACCTTTAGCACTTGCTTTGTACTATTTAGAGGTCGATGCACATTTCTGGTTGTATATAGCAGTTTCACTTTACTTTACTTGTCTTTTCTTTTACTCTGCACTTCTACATTGAGTGGGTTGTGGGTGTGTGTAAAGGTACTTAGGAAAAGGCTTAACTGAATTTTTTAGCCTACGGCGCTGGTCGCCATCCCCTAGCCTGTGGAGGCGAGCTTGGGGTAGTTTCGGTTCGAGCCCGGGTAGGGTTGGGTCATGAAAAAGTGGTATCATAGGTGGTTTATTCCTTGGGACGTTGTTCGGACGTCCCTCAAAAGTAATTGGTTAGGATTTAGGGAAACAATGTTAAGGTGTCTCGAGAGCAGCTCTCTGGACGGGGAGTCCAGTGATGGTGCAGCAGCAGACGTATCCATTCACCAGGACCCTGATAACCTGCTTGTCGACTCGGCATGTTGAGACACTCATTGCAGGGAAAATTGGTTTCTGCATAACATAGGATTGAGTCTTTGACTGTCCTTCTTGAGTCATCTCCCCATTGTTGTGACTTTTATATACATATATACTAATCTGACAGTGGCACTCCTTGATAATATTCAGGATGTTTCCATGAAGATAGCCAGCCAGGATACCAGCTTTAGTGCATGATGACGACCCTTTGAGCTATGAGGCCTCAGTCTAGGACCCATCATGCGAGCCCCTTTCTCCCAGTGGGCCGGTAGCAGCACGCCCACCTGGTGAGCAGCAGACAACTCCAGCTGAGCAGACGGGGTTTGAGCGCAGGTTGAGCGCACTCCGTGAGTTCTAGTAACAGAGACCCCTGAGGTTTAGTGGCGAGCCAGACCCTTAGGCAGCAGAGGTTTGGCTTGAGACAGTGGTTCTCCTTTTCAGTCTTGTGAAGACATCGGAAGATATTATGGTGGCTTTGGCCGCAAACCTTTTCCGCGGAGCAGCTTGGCATTGGTGGAGTCTGGTGACTCAGTTTCTTGACAAGTCGTCACTTTCATAGGGAGACTTTTAGTTGGTGTTTCGTGAGGAGTTTTTCCCATCCTACTCACACTCTATTCAGATCCAAAATCTCCTGCAGTTTTAGTACGGAGTGATGACGGTGGCCGAGTACGCAGCTAGTTTCGCAGATCGTGCACGCTTTTATGTGGACTTGGTCCATGATGGAAACTTCCGAGTGCGGGAGTTTGAGCAGGTTCTCTGCTGAGAGATTCATGCTATCATAGTACCCTTGGGTATTCCCACTTATGCCGGGGTGATAGAGAAGGCACTGGTGACAGAAATCTTTATGTCATGTTCTACACTTGGTGGTGGCAACAGACACGTTGGAGCTGAGACGTCTGCCGTAGCTAGCGGGCGTCGGCTGACAGAACCTCGACGCAGGTGGCTTTCTGACAACCAGACTCAGGGGTGTGGTCGTACACCATAGTGGCGCCGGAGGGCACCAGTGCAGGCTGGATAGAGTCAGTGCTATGATTGCGGTGGGCGATGTCACCTCACACAGGACTGCCTGACTAGGAACACTGAGAATATCGGGCAGGCAGCAGGTGTACCACCGCGACAGAGGCATCACCGTGATCAGAGTATCGCCCAAAGAGGTGGTACATGTAGAGGAGTGGGAGGAGATGTTAGTGGAGGACGACCTTACGAGGTCTTCCCATCACCACTAGGCGGTCCACGTTGGGCTCCGGGAGTTCACAGTTGGGACCACGGAAAGCCGCGTGCTTTGGATGTCTATGATCCTGCAGATCATGAGGTGACAAGAGGTACAATCTACAACTCTTCTACTTCTTGAAATAGAATTGTTAGACTATGTCTGTGAAATGATTTTATTTCTACTCCTTGTTTGAGTTGTTACCAGGGTGGCACAGGGCGTCGGTGTAACCCTATGTTGGTATGGTAAATGGTATGGGACCTTTGTCCTTAGTCGATGGTGTCGAATCCATCGCTCTTCGAGCGTGTAAGAGAGTCTTGCTTGCGAGACATCGACTGTGAAATCTTGCGTAACCAGATATCATTGGGTGTTTCACCATATGGATATTCTGAATGAGGAAATCACCAGGCTTTCTCCCAGGTCCAAACGGTGATTTCAGTCATGGCGTGCGACGTAGGGGTTCAGTGGAGGAGGTGAGATACCCCCGAGAGCCTTCAGGCCATTTGAGACTGTGCAAAGGGATGAAGAGGTTCCCTACCACCTTTCCCTGACCCCAAAGTAGGGAGTGGGTGCACGACGTCTCCTGCGTGAATCACCCAAGAAAAAGTGTTCATGCTCTTTTTCACGTCGTCAGAAAGGGTAGACCTCGCGTTAACAGATCAAATCCTTTGGTCTGTTTCACGTGACACGGGTCTGTGCAAGAGTTCTTCTGGGTACGGGATATCCAGGTGTGGGCTTAGTACCCTAAGTTGTTCCATGGTTTTGATTTTTGGGAACGAAAATATTGAAGGAGGGAATGATGTAAGAACCTGATTCTTCTATAAAAGACTTTGGAATATTCTTGATGTTATTCCAGGGCAGCGCCTTCAGACGGAGTGTGATTACAATCCCCGGTGTGGCCGAAATTAAATATTTTGTGCGTTCACACTGGACATTCCAAATAAATGGGATAACTCCTAAACGGTGATCCAGATCAGAAATATGAGTGTACGGATGGGTCCGAAATGGAGTTTTTACCCTATTAATGACATAAAACATGTCAGCGTGGAACGTTTGTACACCTCACCCGTTAACGGAATGTTAAACGGATAATTAAAATAATTAATGTATTCGTTTAATGGTTAAACTCAGATATATCTTAAACGGTAGCTCGGATTGGAAAAACTAGGGCACCATTGAGTTCGGAGCGTGCCGTTTACCCTAGAAGGGGTGTAACATTCATGGGCGCGGTCCTTCTGTGAAAAATGCCACTAGGGGCGTTTTCGTAATTTAGCAGATTCGGACGTTAAATATTATAACATTCTAAAAGAGACTCGGATTAAAATTTTGATACCTCCATTGTGCTCGGGAGGTGGTGTTTACCCTAGGGGAAACTTAATCATGACCACACGCGGAGGTTTCAGATGCGGGTCAATTTGGGGGTTTAAATTAATTAATTTTTTAATTAATTTTTTTTATATAACCCATCTCTTCCCACTTCTACTCCTCCCCACCCTTTTCATCCCTTGGAGAACCCCCCCCCCCCCCCATCACCCTCCCAATATCCTCCTCCTCATGCCTCCTCGATCAAGGCAGAATCAAGCGGTGAGAGCGGTAGCGGCACGTGTGGCGAAGCTTCGGGCTACACCCACGAGGTAGGATTGCGTTTTTATCTTTTTAATTCCCACAAACTCCTTCAATTGATTTTATTGCTCCTAATTTCTGTCCAATCATTGAGAGAATCCCATACGTGAGTAGGAATCGTTCTATGATTTCTGACGCAATTTACGGTTTTGAATTCTGAGCTCCGAAGCATCTGTGGCTGTCTGATGAAGTTCGGGTGAATTTCATGGTGATTTCCGACGGTCTGGAGTGGGCTACAGCGGTGGCTGCGCGAGGCCAGGTGGAGGTGTGGGCGGAGAGAATGCTCTGAAAGTGTATTCAGGTGGGGTCGAGGGCACCGGCACGAGGCGGTGCTGGTTGGGCGAGGCGGCGGCTCCCTGCGGCGAGGCCGAACCACCGGGGCGCGACAGCGAGCGGGCGCCAACGGGGGCGCTTCGCGGCGCGGAGCAGAGACCGGGGTCGTGCCGCGTGACCCTGTAGCTAGATCGAGACCCGCCTTTGGTGGGTCTCCATGTGGAATAAGCGACTGACTTCGAGGCCGGTCGGCGGAACCGTGGAATGCGGGTCCACAGCCGGCACGCGCGGCCGAACCGCGGGCCAGCCCAGGCCGGTCCAGCCCAGGGGGCTTTGCCCCCTCGACTCAGATGCCCGTAATTTTCGCTACGGGTGTCTATATTTCATGTCGTCTGTGGTAGTGCATTCATGGAGTCAAGGCGAATCATATGAGATGGTTTCGGGGGTGTTACCTCCTGAAACTGGGGCCTCGGTGGCATGACATGACGTTAAGTGGACGGGCGCTTTTCTAGGAGGTTCTTGTTTTGGACGGTGTGGACACATCTGATGTCCATTTTGAGCACCGTCAGTGGAGTTACGACCCTGGTGTTGATCCGGAGTTTTCTAGTGTGGTTTTGGGCGTTGAAACCAGAGTTGAGGTGGGGGCCCCACGACCCATCTTTTGAGCTGTGTGCAGTGCTTTACAACTTTTTCATTGGACGTCCGTTCGGGGCATGCGAGCAGTTGTTTTTTGGGTGTATTTTTGAGCGTATTGCAATGGCGCAATCTGCCCGCTTTAAATATGCATGATGGTGTGGGCCCGGCAAGGGCTGTTTTGGGGGTTGGTGGTGATTTCCAGCTTTATCACTGGGTGTCCTTTTTGGACAAGTGAATAGTCCATCTTGTGTACTTTTTCGAGAGGATCACAATGGTGCAATCCATTCGTTGTGCTTCGGGACTGAGGTTCGGGTCCCATGAAGAATCGCTCATGTACAGTGTAGTGGAATGCATCTTTTTCTCTCGATATCTACCCCACTCAAGTGAGCAGTCCCTTTGATGTGTCTTCCTGAGGGGATCGCGATGGTGCGATGCACCCGACTATTTTCGGGGCCGAGGCTCGGGACCACAGGATGCCGTTCGGGCGTAAAGCAGTGTCAAGACACTTTTACGTCGGATATCTGTTAGAGGAGAGTAGATAGTCTATCTCGCATGTTTTTCCGCAAGGATTACAATGGTACGATCCATTTGGATGTGTGGAGTCTCTTTCAAGATCTCATTTAAATGCAGAACCATGTAAGGTGCTCTGGTGGTGGTTTGTCCTACTGTGTTTGTAGTGGATCCTTGGTGTGTGATCGCATGCACTCCCATGTGAGTGAAGTAATTTTTTGAAGAGATGTAGTTGGATGTGCCTGAGCCGATGAGGAGGAATGTTGGAGTTGTTATGTTTACACCCTTTGTGTTGGCATTGGGTGTCGTGTGAATGATAGTCTTTGGGCTAGAAACGTGGTATACTCTGGGAGTATACAGGAACACATGGAGTTACATGTGGTTGTTTTTACCTGAGAACGTTTGTGCGCTTGGTTGGAGTTGACTTGGGATCACACGTCCTGTGGCCCCCATGTGCGTGGTGTGTTCAGCTTTGCATACCCTTGACCTCTCGTGACATGGAGGGCCCCTCTATTCTCGTTTGTTTTACCAGCAGGGTTGAGTTTTCCCCCTGGTTCTATTCTCATTTGTTTGACCAGCACGGTTGAGTGGTTTTCCCCTGGTTCTATTCTCAATGGTTTCGACCAGCATGGTTGAGTGGGTTTCCCCTAGTTCTGTTCCCAATGGTTTGGCCGACAGAGTTGATTTGTGTTCTCTGGTAGAGTTCTTGTGGATTCGGTGTGACCAAAACATTACTCGGGCACCGATCCTCTACCCAAGAGGTTGTTTACAATAGGTCTGGCCAGGAGGTTGTTTCCAACAGGGCTGGCTAGGAGGTTGTTTCCAGCAGGGATGGCCTGTACATCGGTGTTCACTGAGCAGTACCATCTAGCAGGGATGGCCAGAGCGGTTCCAGGTTTACCTCTAGCAGGGCTGTGAATTGGTCCCCGATGCCGGGTTTACCTCCAGCTGGGCTGGGAAGTGGTCCTCGATGTCGGGTTTACCTCCATCTTGGCTGGGAAGTGGTCCCTGATGATGGTTCCTAGCCTCCCTCTAGTGGAGTACCCTTTTATGAGAATGGGAATTGGGACTCATCAATGACTTTAGCTGGGTCTCCCTCCAGTGTATTACCCTTTTACGGGACTAGGCAGTGTGGCACCCGTCGACTCTTGTTCAGTCTCCCTCTAGTGGGAACCTGCCGACTTCCAGGGATTACCCTCCAGCGGGGCTGGGCATGGGGTCGCCTGTCAACTTTGAGGACACCTCTCAACTGCAGGGCAGTGACGAGGTGTGTTTTGATGTTCCATAGAACTCTGATGTATAAGGGGCACTTTCCCCACTAAGACGCGTCCTTGAGATGCGACCTAAAACCATGCGGGCGAATCATTACCACACAAAGAGGATAGTGTCAAGGTGTAGTGATTTGAGCCCCTTGACTTGTAGTTCGGGGAAGACGTGCGGGATGCTGGGCATTGATGGTGTTTATTTCTGGGACTATTGGGTACTCACTTTCTTGGGATGAGATACGGGTTGGAGATCCCCTTATGATCTTGTTTGGGTTTATTGACAGAGCATATATATATATATATATGTATACCTTGTTCCAGTACCCACTTCTTGGGATTGATTACTCTCCTTCCAGGAGAGGCGAAGACGCGTGGGGTATTCCACAAGCTTTCCATGTCTAGATTTTTGTGGTTGGACAAGTCTACTCTCCTGCTATAGGTAGCGAAGACTCGACGAGAAGTTCATCTTCTCACCATTTCTATCTCCTTGTGTTTGGACGAGTCTATTTATTTCCTCTTTTTGGGTTGAGTTGTACTCTTTACTACACTCTCGGTTGTACTCCTTTAATTTTCCCTATTCGATCTACTACTCACCCTTCGGTACCTCCTTTGTTTCTCCCTCGAGGCTTCAGGGTATCCGAATGAGTATTTGTATACTCACCTCTGCTTGGGCTTTGCCCGCACTTGGTGTGCCCTTGCAGACGACATATAGGTTGGTCATGACTTTAGCGGATCTTATGAGTTCAGGAGCTTGGACCATGTGTGGTGGTCGTAGTTGGGTTCTAGGTGTGGGACTCTCCCAGCTGTTTTTCTTTGGTTTACCTGTTTGCCGGGTTGTGGCACTTTTTTGGTTGGGTGCATGTTTTCCCCTTTTTTTAGTTTACCTTCAGCACTTGCTTTATTCTATTTAGAGTTCGATGCAATTTTGTGTTTGTATATAGAAGTTTCACTTTACTTTACTTGTCTTTTCTTTTACTCTGCACTTCTTCATTGAGTGGGCTGCATGTGTGTGTACAGGTACTTAGGCCAAGGCCTCCCTGAGTTGTTGAACCTTCGGCGCTGGTCGCCAGCCCCTGGCTTATGGAGGCGGGCTTGGGGTAGATGCGGCTCGAGCCCAGGTAGGGCCGGGTTGTGACATCATTTCCCAAGTTTATTCCCCAAATTCTAGACCTCTTTTTCTCACCAAAAGTCCAAAACCATGTTCCTTAAAAAGGATCTCAAGGAGAATAAGTTCAAGAGGTAAAATACTCTTTTGTTTTCTTATAAATTTCTTTTCAATTTCTTTTATTTTCTTATTATCTCCTCACCTAACCTCATAAAAGTGACATGATTACTCCATTATATTACATTTACAACATTTTTATTTTCTTAATGTAATATCCATCATCAAACCTCTCATATTTTCCTCTTATTCAAAAAAATGAAAACATCATCTGTGATGTGTCGTTTTAATATCATCATGGATGATGTGATTTCATTTTCCTTTACTGGTATTAATTATAATCATAAAACCATTATTATGGATAATTTAGATTTCATTATACATATTATAAATTATATAATGTTCTCGATCCAATATATAAAAATGATATTAAATAAAATTATATTTGTCAGTGAAGGATACATCATAAGGTTGCTGTGAGGGTCACATTATAATGTATCTATAAGGGTTACAAATCATATGGTATTCGTGAGGATAAAAATATTATGTGAGTAGTTTTACAAGATATCTATATGGTTTTATTTATTTTTTCTACGTCCTATGGAAATCTCTTATTTTTACAAAGTAAGCATAAGATACTTCTTGGATGAGAAGTATATCTTGTGATAATGATTTCATATTGTTATAAGTATTCATGGACTAATGCTTCATTTTTCTTTTATGTCACATACCAAGATATTTGTGTCCATCCAAATATTTAAAATATTTTTTACAGGGTTTAAGGATGGGTAAGATAAAAGAATATGTCAAGTTGAATGTTGTGATGATTTTTTTTCATGAAAAGATTTTAGGTTTTATTAAAAAAAATTATTATGAAAGAATGGATATTTCTTTAGTAATACTGAATTTTTATTCTTGTGGGTTGATATATATTAATTTTGCTATAATTCTCTAAAAACACAAACTTAAATGATCGTTGGGAATTTAATAAAGTGAATTCTAAAAGAATTTAATATATTATGAAATGTTTAAGGTTTGGTCATATAGTTGGAATCAAAGCACTATTTAGTTAAATGTAGGGGTTAGAATGATGGAAACGAAATACCATAAATGATTTTTACATTATGGAGATGTTGAAATGATATATCATTTAAAGATTACCATGTTTCTTCCTCTCAGATATTTATTTTTAGAGTGGTTTTCTATAGATGAAATAGGGAATCTAAAGTAGAAAGTCATATAGATGATTAAATCTTTTCGAATTTGCAACCTAGAATGCTGGGAATTAGAACCAAAATATATTTTTACATTAATGGATCATTTTACATAGGCTATAAATGGTGGTGGAATCTAATAAATAGAACATCTAGAGCTACCAAAATGGGACATGATTATAACAGAACACTTTATGGGAAAACACATTCTTTATTTCAGTGGATCTTCTTACCCACTAGTGGCTAAAGGGTGGATTAAATCCATTGAAAACATATTTGATATCAAGGAGTGTTCAAAGAATCAAAATTTTAGACTATATATTTATCAATTTAAAGGTTAGGTCGACTAGTTTTGGTCAATGGTCTGGAATATCAGGGAAAGTGAAGAAATTGATATCTTGGAATGTGATGAATTTAAGAATCCTTTCCTTGAAAAATATTTTTCTATAGTGGTTCGACTAATGATGGAAAACCAATTCCTGAAATTGAAATAAAATGAAGAATATTTAGTGGCTTTTTAAAAATCAAAATTCACATGATCGGTAAGGTACACTCTATATCTTAGTCCGAATATTGATAGTAAAATCAATCATTTTTACTCAGAATTTAATCCAAGATATCGAAGGGCATTGGCTTTTTGTGAATTTAAAATTTATCATAAACTTTTTTGATGTGCTGAAATGTTAGAAATGGAGTTTTCTAATTATAACATTTACTTTGAAAAAAAAGTATAATAAAGGGTCCAGATGGAAATCAATGGGTAAGAATCAATTAAATAAATCTATATGTAAGAAAGTGTAGTTTCCATCTTGTTAGAAGTGTGGTAAAAATAACCCTAGGGAGTGAATTAAAAAATCTGCGAAGAGATTTTGATGTGGTATGTTTAGTAATATGGTATAATATAGAAATTAATATGTTCTTAGTGGAAATATATTTAATTTTTAAAATAAAATTGTAAAGTGTTCAAATGTGGTGATATGGGGCATTATACAAATACATACCCAAAAAAAATATCTGAATAATAGAAAGCATCCAAATTACAAGCATAAAGGTGCAATGAAGTCCATTGAGAATACTTCAATAGATGTTAAGATATCCAATGAAGTGGTATTAGGTACTTTGTTTACTCATATTCTTCTAATGTTTTCTCTGATATAAGGTCTACATATTCCTTTATATTTGAAAAATTTTAGGGTAAATTTTAAATTTCACCTCAATAAATGAAAACAGAACTTATGGTTAAAACAACATAGAGAAATATTAATTGAAAGGAATTATAAAAATCTATATATTGTTGTATATGGAATGAAATTACATTCAAATATTGATTTTTATACCATAGTAGAGTTTGATGTTATTCTGGGTATGAAATGGATTAATTTTTATCATACTAAGATTGATTGCTGAGTTAATGAAGTTATTTTTTAGAAATATTTAGATTTAGTTTACAAGAATGAACCCATAACATTAATAAAATATCATAAATCTAGGAAAATGTTAAAATATGGAAATGAAATTTATCTTTCACATATTGTAGAAAACAAGGGAAATTTTCAGAGTAATAATGTTCTATTCGTAAATGAATTCCTGGATATTTTTTCTAATGATTTTCTGATGTTATACCAGATGAGGAATATGAAGTTACTATTGACATAGTTAATGATGGTAATACAATCTAAAAAACCCATTATCAAATATATAATGTAAAAATTTTAGAATTGTTAAAGTAGTTGCAGGATTTTCTGGTTAATGTATTCATTCATCATAACACTTCACCATGGATTTTTCCAATTTTTCTTGTTAAAAACAATTATGGTTCCATGAAACTTTTCCCTGATTGTAGATTTTTCAATAAAATATATATTAAGAATAATTATCCATTTCCTCATATCTATGACTTTTTTGATATGCTCCTGGGAGATCAGTATTTTTCCAAGATTGACATGAGATTTAGGTACCATCGACTGATGGTGAAGGAGGATGAAATTATAGAAAAATATTTTTGTACTAGATTTTGGAATTCAATGTTTGTTATTATTCCCCTTTGTTTGAAAATTTATCTGGATATATTTACTGATCTTATGAATAAAATATTCTGTGAATATTTGGATAAGTTTTTTTTGTTTTTATTGATGATATTTTGGGTTATTTTAATATTTATTGAGAACATTAAAAATATCTAAGTATTTATCTAAAATCACTCAAAGAAAACAAGTTATATGGGAAATTTATTAAATGTGATTTTTGGTTGCAATGAATTTATTTTCTTAGATACATTGTCAACTATGATGACATAATAGTGGATAACACAAAAAAATGTGGTTTATGAATGTCCAATACCTATAAATTTTATAGATATTCAAAGTTTTCTTATATTAGTAGTCTATTGCCGATGGTTTTTTAAAAACATTTCATTCTTATCTAGACCTCTAACTATGTAAACATGAAATAGAGATAAATTTATTTGGGTTGAAGACTGTGATGTTTGTTTTCAGTAACTAAACAAAGATTGGTAAATGCTCTAGTTTTGGCCCATCCGTCCATAAATAGTGATTTTTTTCATCTATAGTGATGATTAATTGAAGGGACTTGGTTGGGTAATGATATAGAATGATCATTTAATTTCTTATTCTCCAAGACAACTAAAACCTAAGGAGTTAAATTATCTCACACATGATTTGGAATTAGTAGTTGTGGTTTTCACTTTAAAAACATGGAGGCATAATTTATATGGATCCAAATGTGAAATATATATTTACAATAAAATTTTGATGTATATATTTACTTAGATGGAATTGAACATGAGGCATAGAATATGGTTGGAGCTGATGAAGGATTATGATTTCATGATCAATTACCATCCTGGAAAATCAAATAAAGTGGTGGATTAATTAAGTTAAAAAAATCATATTACATTAACCTTGTTATGTTTGGAACATGACCCCTTGATTAATGATCTGATGAGTTTATTTCTTGGAAGTTATTAGTGAAGAAAATTATTCTATTTTTTTAGGTTTCAATGTAGTCATCTCTATCTGAAAAAATTAAGCAAGTGCAGAAGGAAGATTGTCAGTTTCAGAAAAAGCTAGAATTGGTTATAGAAGGTATGTTTCAAAAAATTAACATTGATAAAAATTTTGTTTCGATATTTGGGAAGAGATTATATGTTCTTAGTTATTCACATATGAAGAAAGAGTTATTAAGGGAAGCTCATAGTTCTATGTTTTCATTTAATTCTTGTAGCACTAGGTAAAGGGATCATTAAGAGTATTACTAGTGGGATGAAATGAAAAAAGATATTGTTGATTTTACTGTGAAATGTTTGACTTGTCAATATGTTAAAGTTGAGAAACAACCACTAAAGTACATACTTTATCCTTTTCCAGTGGCATAGTGGAAATTGGAAAATATATCCATGGTCTTCATGGTGGGACTACCGAATAATTCTCTAGGTAAAAATGCGATTTGGGTTATTGGTGATCGAATGACTAAATCTTAAAATTTCCTTCTAATTTGAGGCACTATTTCTATAGAATATTTTTATCTACTATACCTCAAAGATATTATTAGGTAACATGGACTAACTCTCTCTATTATATCTGGCCTTGATCGCAGGTTCACTTATATATTTTGGAAGGGCCTTCATAAGTCAATAAGAACTGAATTAAATTTAAACACAACATATCATACACAATATGATGGACAAAATGAGAAAACAATTCATACATTGGAAGACATGTTATGGGATTTTTTAATGGTTTACCAGGGAGGTTGGGATCAATGTCATTCTTTAGTAGAGTTTTCCTATATTAACAATTTTCATTAAAGTATATAGATGAAAACATATGTGGAATTATATGGGAAGTGATGCCAAAATTCATTATTTTGAGATAAATTCAGTGAAAGGATATTTATGGGACCATAATTAGTAGAGGAGGTTCTTGAGAAAGTGAAATTGATCCAACAACACATGAGGATGAATCATAGTATGAAGAAAAGTTATGAAAATAATAGGAGGAAAGAACTATATTTTGAGGTAAGGGATCTTGTTTTCTTTAAAATATCTCCCTAGAAAAGGGTTTTTCATTTTGGTAATAATGAAAATATATGTTCATGGTTTATTAGACCTTATGGAATCCTATATAATTTTTCACCTATTTCCTACTGAGTAGATTTACCTCCAATTTTATCTCAGGTACATAATATTTTTTATGTTTCAATGTTAAGAAATTATGTGCCAGATTCATACCATGTTTTGATCCCAGAAGTGATTCAACTAGAATAAAACCTTTCTTATGAGGAAAATCCTATTCATATTATTGATCTTAGATTTCATGTATTGAAAAATAAGATAATTCACTAGGTTAAGGTTTTGTTGAGGAACTGGATGGTTTAAGGAGTAACATGGGAATATCAAAATACTATGAGAGAAATGTATCCTCACTTTTTTAATAAGTGAATAAAAATTGTGAGGATGAAATTTCTAGAAGGTGGGGATAATATAATAACCCAATTACTTATAAAATAGTTTATTTTCATTCTATAATTAAATTTCTAAATTGAATATAAATTTATAATGAAATAAGTGGTATTTATAAAAATTTAGGAATATATACAAATAGAATAGTACCCTCACTTATGAAAGTATAAATAAACATTTTTTATCTTATAAGTGAATATATGATATATTTATATCATTGAATAAGTAAATAAATGTTTTGAAAATAATAAATTTTGTTTTGGTATTTTTGTAACACATAAATATTTATTTACCATTTTATAATTAATATAATAATTTTCATGAAATTTTATTTTCATAAAATACAAACATAAATTAATACTTTTTTTCATATAATTATAAGATTAATTTATGAGACCTTAATTAATTTTTCAATGTGTTATAAAATGAGTTTTAATTTTAAAATTGGTGTTTTTTAAATAAATGATGATTTTAATAAAGAAATTAAATTTCTCATATTTAGAAAACTATTTTAAAAAAATTGACACTATTTTTGTATTCTACATGTCAAAAAATGGTTGGGGTGAATTTTTGGTATTTTTCTAAAATAGTTGAATTTTGGCGGACTAGTGAAATATAGTAATTTACAGTATTTAGAAAATACATAAATTATTGGGTCATGACTGATGTATGGATTATATAATCCCAAAATATAAAACTATTATTCCCCCTTTACTTTATTTATTCATTTAATAAAAACTATTCATGTTCTTGATCCAAAATAATAAACTAATGAATATAATAATAAAAAACACCCATCTCCTCCACTATAAACACCACCACTCACCACATATTCTCTTCACACCTAAAAATCCTTATAGATTATTTAATTTCTATTAAATTTCCTTAAAAATCCACATACACATATCCAAGACCTATTGGTATCACCAAAAGTTCAAAACCATGTGCCTTAATAAGGTTCTCAAGGAGAATAAGTTCAAGATGTAAAATCCATTTTTGATTTCTTTTAAATTATTTTCAATGTCATTTATTTTTTTATTATATCCTCACCTAACCTCGTAAAATTTACATTATAACCCTAGTATCTTAAATATAATATAATTTTATTGTGTTAATGTAATATCCTTCATCAAACATCTCATTTTTTCCTCTTATTCTAAAAAATGGAAACATCATCCGTGATGTGTCGATTTACCATTATCATGGATGACGTGTTTTCATTTTTCATTACTTCCATAAAGTCTGGTCATAAAACCATTATTATGGTTAAATTAGACTTTATTATACATATTATATATTATATAATGTTCTGGATCCAATATATAAACACGATAGTAAATAAAATGATATAAGTTAGTGATTGTCGTAAAAACTACCAAAATAAACTAAATCATTTTCCTTAATGTTTTATCTAAATAATCTCCCCCATATAAAAAAATAAAATGATATATGGTGTCATTTAAAAATATGGAAACATATTAATACAATTTTTTTTTCCAATTATGGAGTTTTTCTTCCATTCGACAAGAAAATTCATAATGAACCAACCATGGAAACCAATAAATAAATACACTCAAAACAATGAAAATAACAAAATATTATCTATAAATGGGTGGAAAGAAATTATAATAAGATCATATAAGGAATTATTAAAATAAATATGGTTTTTTAATATATTAATAACACTATTTACACCATTATAATGGTGGATTTATCATGTTTTAAGCAAGATGAACCCAAGGGAAGAGACTTTTATTTAAATCCCCTCTTTTAAATTTCTATTATTTTTACAAAATTTAGAAGGAATTTATTAATAATATTCTTGTTTTGTGATTATGTTCTTGTTCTTTAGGATTATTTAGGATTAAGGGTAGTACCTATATCTACCTCCAATTCACTAGGTATGTTTATTTTGTATGTTGACCATAATGGTTATTCCAATTGTAACTGCGATGGTTACACTATAAGGTATCCATGTGGGTTACATCATAAGGTATCCATGATATTGACATTGTAGGTTATCAATGAGGGCTATAAATCATATGGTATCCACAAGGGTAAAAATATCAAGTACGTATTTCCACATGTTACCTATATGTTTTTATTTATGTTTTCTATGTTTTATGGAAACCTCATCTTTTCAGAAAGTAGGTATATGATACTAAAAGGGTGAGAAGTATATCTTCTGAAAATGATTTCATATGTTTATAAGTATTTATGGACTAATAGTTCCTTTTAATATTATCTCCATAACTATGCTTTTTTTTACTCATCCCGAGTTTAAAAAAAATTTCAATAGTGTTTAAGGACAGGTAAGAGAAAATAAGAATCCAAAATGAATAATGTGAAGATTTTTTTCATGAAAATATTTCATGTTTTATTAAAAAAAAATTATATTATGGAAGAAACGGATATTGTTTTAGTATTAACTAATTTTTATTATTATGGGTTTATATGTACGAATTATTTCATAATTCTAAAAAACTATAAACTGAAAGGATCTTTGGGAATGAACGAAAATGAATTCTAAAATAATTTACTTGATTATGTGATGTTTAAATCCAAGTACTTATATATTACACTTGGATTCTCATCATAATATATATATATATATATATTATGTTTCTCTTGACGGTGTTGGTGATTGGGTTAGATCGTACAAGCATGTGGTGATCATTGGTCTTCATTGTGTCACAACTATAGAAGTTCAATTTTGGTATTCTATTTTGGTGACATTTGTTTTGTATAATATAACATACATTATGAGTTGGTTTTTTTTATATTATATGGAGTTCATTTATGTCTTATATTATGTTCCATGTATTTATAAGGGTAATGCCTCCCATATTTCTATTTTTATACCATTAGTGATGGTCTCAAACCAATACAATATTGGAGGTGGGTTTCAAGGGTCACTATCATCTATAATGTTGGTAATGAAGGGGTACCAGTGGGGATCAGTCATGATTGAGTGGCATCGAAGTTATGAATGAGATTCAAGATAGAGTTTAGAGTTAGACACCGATTGAGAATACATGGGTTTGGTAAATAATAAATGTTAATCAAATTTACCATATGATATAGAAGAGATGATTATCTAGGATATAAGAATTAAGTTCCCGATAATATAATGAATGGAAATTAATATTATTAATAATATTAGGTGAGATGTCACTTCTTACAGGGTAAAGATATTGGTGAGGTACTTGAATCATGATTTATATTTCATTGGTTTGAATTGGGGTCATAATGAGAAAGTTAAAATGAATCTAATAAGATGATCATTAATGAATTCTAGGTTTCTATGAATACTAGATTACATTTTCTGTGTTATATAGATGGATTGAGGTAATCAACCATGTGTGTTTGGTGGTGAGATACACACAAATGCTTTGGTTGACCATAGGAGGTTTGAACCTATAGAAAAATATGAGTTTTGAATAATATGATGCACAAGTTTCAATATTAGAGTTAGAAAAAATATGGGGGACTATATGGGATAAGAAGAAGGTACATTGGTTCGAGTATCTAATACATGCAAGAAAACATAATTTCATTCCCTTAGTTATTAGTCATCTAATAAGAGTTACACATCAACGTGGTAACTATTTATTTGAGATCACAAGGAGTCAGAGGTTTTATGGGATGATTTTCAAAAAGTAGTTTTATGTAAAGTTTATTTCTATGAATCTAATTATAACCAAGAAAAAAAGTATTTATATCTTAATGGGGGAGCTTGAGAATGTGGTAGATCATAATTCAGTTTAAGAATCTATATTTATTTTCACAAGAACTTTTCATTAATGATGATTTTAGAGTGACATTTTTTGGATTCATTGTGTATGGATATTCTATTCTAAGTAACCCTATTTTCACTACTAATGTATCTTGACATGTTGGTGATGGATGAGGTGATTGAGAACATACATGAACAATCCAATTCATCTATAGAATTTAGTATTCCAAACTTACCAAGGAGTAAGGTATAATGGAGGTTTTTTATTATCTAGGCATTTAAGGTTTCAAACTATAAGGATTTAATCCATCAATTTTATTCTCACTACTACGAAGTTGGTAGTTCTAGATCTTCTAACATGAGTTATATTCTAGAATATTTTTATTATGGAGGCCCTAACCATTATTAGATCTACTACCTGACCATTGTTTGTGTAAAACATAGGGTATCCAATCAATTTCTTATTCATAATCAGTAATAGTTTCCTCTGAGGCCTTATTAGTAATAGTAATAGGGTCAACAATATTTTTTTTAGTAAAGAGTAGATGGTATAGGATATGGTAAGTCCTTTTATGTTCCCCATAATTTTGTACATAATGATGAGCATATTCATGGAGGAGCTGGACATTATGCCATGTGAGTTCTAGGAAAATTATGTGGTTAGTTACATGCCATAAAGATTCCAGTACTATGTGGGAGAGATATTATGTTAGGTACCAACTATTTATCTTCTACCATGTCTCATGAATTATTTAATTTGGGCGATTCATAGTCCTTAATTACACCTACCATAGTAAAAGTTATCAGAATTATGGTAGAAATACTTCATGTTCCCTTGGTGTTATCTACACCAGTTGGTGGTCTGTCTAATTTTATTGTTTTGTTTTAGGGTTTTGTACTGGTGATGGGGAAATATTCGTCCCTGGGGGAACATTTATTTCATAATATTTTCTTGATATGATGTATTTTTTATTATGGATTGATTTCATTTAGTGCATTCTATTACTGATTTCTTATAGAAAAATGTTGTTTTCTTAAATGTGGAAGGAAAATGTGTGGTGTTTGTTGGTGATCTGGATCATCAGATTGATATTTGGAGTATGGAGCCCTTTACTTCTAAGCTAGAAGAGATGGTGTTATGTTCAGTAAAAGATCAAGAAACACTGTTCTAGAAACCTTTGTTGGATTTTATTGATGTCTTACATGTATTGGTTTTGGAGCTACCCTTTGATGTGATATTGGGTTCGGGATAGAACTATATTTTGGTGTCTCTTATTTAAATGGATCGTTATCATATATAACATTCTATTTTTTGGATTTAGATCAATGATTAATTATAGAAGGGTTTCATTCAACCTATTGTATCACCTTGGGGAACTCATGTGTTATTTACAAAGAAGGAAGATGATTGTGTAAGGTTGATTATAGACTAATAGAAGTTGAACCAAGTCATAGTGAACAACTATTATCCCCTCTAGAAGAAAAATTATTTCTATAAGTTAAATATATCTATTTGTTTATCAATTATTTATATACAATCAAGATATCATCAGATATTGTTTAAGGAAGAGTATATCACAATGACTAATTTTTTGTATAGTTTTGGGTACTTTCAATTTCTGCTCATTCCATTATGAATTTTGATTTTTTAGTTGTTTTCATGGACTTGATGAAATCAGTGTTTCATGATTTCTTGATTAGTTTTTGGTAGTATACATTGAAAACATACTTCTGTATTCAATGTAAATGAGGGATCATACTGAATATACGAGAGCTATTTTAGAGGTTCTTTAATATTATTAGATATATATGAAGTAATCAAAGTTTTTTTGGATTAGAGAGTCTATTTTATTGGGAATGTAGTTTCTATATAGGGGTTAGTGGTGGATCCCTTGAAGATTGAGGTAGTTTTTTCTTAGGTGGATCCCAAGAATATAACAGATTTTCATATATTCCTTGGTATTTCAAGCCATTATAGTATTTTCATGTTTGATTTATATCAGATTAAATCATCTTATTTAGACTTGACCATGAAATATTAGTAATTTATATAGACTAATTTTTGTCCAGTGTAATTTGAGTATCTAAAAGAGAAGTTTATTAGTACGTCTATCCTTTGATTGAAAATAAGGGAGTCACATTTGAGGTATTTTGTTGTTTCCCTCATCTCGTCCTCAGTTATTCCTTAATTTTGTAGAGGGTAATGATCTCTTATAAGTATAAAAATCTATTTTTCCATGAACATAACTATTCCACCCAGGATCTGGACCTAAAAAAAATAGTTTTTTCTCTAAATATATGGTAGAATTACCTCATCGATGAGTGCTTTGCAGTATTCACAGATCATAAAATACTAAGGTATATCTTCTCTCAGTAAGTTATAAATTTACATTAGTGGTGATGGATGGAGTTATTGAAAGAATATGACTATTATATCTATTATAGACTATAAAATTGGAATTTTGTTGCTGATATGCTAATAAGGAAGTATTATGGTGGTCATTTTCATGAGTTTATAGATGCATGGAGGGTTATTGAGGAGCTTATGCTTTCCATATTGATATGGAGAAATCCAGTATGGAGGGTTATTGAGATATCGTAACACTTTGAGATATCTTATATTTTCAGAAGAATTTTATTTCATTATTAGTGAATGAGTTGGTTATCCATGAGTTTCATAGATCAACTTTGGATGTACATCTTAGTGTAACCAAGATGTACCATTACAAGAGGATTCATTACTAGTTTTTGAGGATTAAAATGTTGGTGATGGAGTTTGTGTCTTGGTGTTTGGTGGGATAGTAGGTGAAGGCTAGTAATCATATCCCTAGTGGGGTTTTACAGCCATTGGATATCTCTAAAAGGATCTGGGAGGAAATTTCAATTGATTTCATCAATGTTTTAACTAGATATTAGGTATGATATGATTATACTTTGATGATTATGGATCTATTGATGAAGTCAACTCATTTATTTGAAGTTAAAGAGTCAATATCTAAGTATATTTTTGAGATGTAGTATTCATAAGAGGTTTTTTAACTTCATAGGGGTTTGAGTATAGTCATATCTGGTCATGATAAATTTACCTTACATGTTAGGTAAATTATTCAACATGATTTGGGTACACAATTATACTTTAAGAAAACACCTCACCCTTAAAATGAATAATAGACCAAGAAAATGATTCATATGTAAGAGGACATGTTTAACACATTTGTTTTGGATTTTATAGCTTCATGGGTGAAACACCATTCCTTAGTTGATTGTTCATATAATAATAGTTATCACTCTTAAATTAGAATCACTCTGTTATAGGTGTTAAATGGGTAACATTATAGATATATATTGTATTGGACCAAATTAAAATATTCTTTAATACATGGCCTAAATCTATTTTTAATCATGGAAAATAACCTTCAAATAATTCTTGAGAGGATAAAAGTTAATTAGGATCATTGAAATTCTTATTATGATCATCGGATGAGGACTTTAGAGGTTGAGGTTGATGGTCTTGTGTTCTTGAATGTTTCCTCTAATCATGTGTAGTGGATTGTTTTTCAAATGAGTATGTTGTATCCCTGGTTTTTTAACTTTTCAAGGTGATAGACTATGTTAGTGAAGAATCATATTGGTTGATACTCCCTCCATATATAGATTAAACCAATGAAATATTCCATGTGTCATAATATTTTTAGTAAATTCATGATGGTTCTCATGTCATTTATTGGGGTGAGTTGGATTATATGAGGATGCAACATTAATGGAGTTACTCATTAATATTTAGGATCATTAGGAGAAATTACTTCACAGTCATTTCATTCCATTGGTTTTTTCTTTATGGAGGCATGGATTAGTGTATTTGGGAATTTGAGTCATAGTTGTGGTCTCAATATCTCGAGTTTTTTTTTTGAATTTTTAGATGTTTTGATTTTGTGGTGATATGATTGATATTATTGTTTTATTTTTATTTTTCTTGAGTTTTAGTAGTGGTGATCTTCTTATTTTAGAGGTATCTCATGGTGGTGTTTCGATTTCATGATTATATTTCTTATTTTTGATTTTAGATAGAATATTGAGGCTGATAATCATTTGAGAGGTATCTATTGTGAAGTTATAGACTTTATTGGGCCATTAATTTATTTTTTTTAAGTGGTAGAGGTGTCCTGGGAGAGTTTGGTAAGAGGGAAGAGGAGTGTTAGATGATTGTTAGCTATTATTAAAGATTACAATATTATAATTGTGGTTACTATGTGGTTGGTAGTATAGAGAAATGGGGTTTTTGTAGTCTAGTGTTCTATGTTGTGATAGTTATGATTACAATGTAATTTTATGCCTTGTATAATGTATCATAAAACATGAATTTTTGATTTTTTTTACTAATGAGGGAATCCAATTTTAGTATGAGTTGTTAGGTTATAGTGTGTGGAAGTTTGGGTTAATCTTAAACAAGGGTCATCAGGTCATGATGTTGGGTACTCTATCATGAAGGTATTGTCTATTGATTTCCTTTGTATTTTAATTTTTAGGCTCATTGAACCATGGTGGATAGTGTTGCACAATGATGTTGGTTTAGTGATTTATTGGTTTTGAGGTTATGGTTGGATTATATTTCATGAACCTTAGAGATTTACGAGTTGTGGTGTAAATGAGACCATTTCATTATGACCACAGTTTCATTGAATTTAGAGAGTTTGAATCCCTGAGATATAAGGGAATTCATGGGGTAATTTCTATATTAGTCCATCATTTTAGTGTGATCATAACAGTCACATTATGATGATATATTTTTTATTTTTATTATAAATTCAACTACCCATTCATATTCCTTTAAAATTATTTTACCCTTATCATATTTTAGGTGTTCAATGGTTTTTATTTTGGGATAATTGATCCTCCTTTAGTGGTATTAATCTCTAAATTTCAAGAGACCAGTCTTCTTAAATCTATGCTTATCTCTCCTCCTCTTCCTCTTCATTTCCCCCTTATTACCTATTTTTGGTAGATCTATGGAAGTAAGGTTCCATTGGTTTTGGTGATGTTGGGTCGAGTGGTTGATAGAGGTTTGATGTGATATATCTTGTTAAGAATTTTCTTATGAGTTCTTGGTAGAGTAATCATCCATTTATTCTCTATTTTTTTGCAATGAATATTAAGGAATCATTGAGGTAAGGAATTTAAGACCTCTCTTTTATTATATATGTGTGATTATGGAACTATCATTATATTGTATTATTTGAGTTTATATTTGGAATAAGGTTAATAAATATAATTAAATGGACTAAATAAATTTAAGGGGAGAAGGGTGATTCACATGTGCTTAATGATATTTGATGTTATTTCATATGTGTTGTTACACCTTAATGATATGTGAAGCTATGCCAACCCTTATTTTTTTTGTTAAATTGTTTGGATATCCTTTCATATTTGGATAACCACTTTAATAATTTAATTAACTAGTAGAATCTAAATATATAATTTCTATGTTGTTGTTTATGCATATGATTCTGAATTAATATGAAATCATGATTAAAAAGGGGATATGGGGTATTTTTATTGTGTTATTATGGGTTGATTACTGCTATATTTATATGATTGCACTAGATTAGGCTGGTATTAATATTTTGTAATTTTGGTGGTGTTGCATTAGTTTATCTTGGTTAATGTAGGAAGGATGGGTGGATGTTGTGTCTATTAGTTTAGACTTGTAGTAGTGGTTATTGGCTGGAGATGATGTCATAATAGATGTGTTTATGGGATAGGTTGATATGGGTTGTGTCTTAGTTAACAAGGAATATTATCATATACTGAAATTAAATGAAAAAACACATAAAATATTTGTTGTGGAACTGGTTGATGGGTTAATGTTTTTCTAGAACGATTAAAAATTAAATTAATGGGTAAATTATGTATGGTAATGTGGGATTTTTAATGAAATATGATAGATGGAAATGGAAATATAGGAGTGGTAGTGGTTAAATGAAATTATTTGTGTTCTAGTAATGCTGAGAAGGAGGAATTTATATAAAATGGTTATGGTCATAAAATATTGTAACGTAACTTATGGAATTTGGTAGGTAAGGATAACCTAGAAATTGATAATGATGTTTTAAAATGGAAAATTTAGGTTCTTATGTGGCTAGTTTGTGGTAGAGGTGTGTTCAGTCTTTGTTGTGATTATTTGTGGAAGCTATTTTCAATATGGGGTGGTTAGCATTATATAGATAAGGTAGTCCATATTAATAAATGTAAACCTATATTTGAGGAGACCCCTAATATTGGGTTTGTAAGATTATTATATTGATTGATTTTTTATGTTATTTTATATGTACCACCACCCATGTCGGGTAACTTTTCCAATGGACACATGGGTTTGGGTTGTATATATTTTTCTAAACTTCTAGGTTGTAGAGGGAATAGATTAATGACTAATCCCTCTTCCTCACTCTCTCTTCCATACATAGTATATAATATAATGGCATGAGGTTTTGGTATATACTATAATGGCCTAGGGTTATGTCACCTTAGTTTTAATGGATTGAGGTAAGAGTTACTATAACAACATAATGTTTTATCAATTGAAATTCTCTTACAATAATTATGTCATATAAATACATGAAATAATAACATAATGAACTGACCTTTAAACATAATATTTTCACTTTTCTTATTTTAATTTTGAAAATATGACATACACAGTTGCGATTTGTAAGATGTTTTTAGTCCAATAAGGCAAACAAATTTTTTTTTGAATAATAACCTACCCTTATGAATAGTAACTTACCCTTATGAATATTAATACGACCTTATGAATAATAAATTTTCAAAAATAATAGTAACCTCACCCTTGAATGTATAAAAAAAATTTAGGCATCATATAAGTGATAATGTGGCCATATTAAATGTATTGGTATTTTTATACATCATAAATAATTAAATAAAAGTAATTAATTAATTTAAAATATTGTTTTTAAAAAAGTGTTAATAAATTTTCAATTTTATGTCTTCTCGTTTTAAGATAATTTTAAAAGACATTATGTAATTTTTGAAAATATTATAAAATCAGTTATAGTTTTAAAATATGTATTTTCAAGTAAATTATGAATTTAATTAAAAATTAAATTAGTAACATTTGGTAAATAATTTTTAAAAAAGGAGTCCATTTTTGGATTCTACATGTCAAAAAATGGTTAGGGTGAAGTTTTGGGATTTTTTCTAAAATACTTCAATTTTTAATGAATAATAAAATACAATAATTTAAAAATTAACCTAAATACATGATTTATAGGTTCATAGATGATGTTATTTTGATGTAAGCCCAATTTTTTGAACTCATTTTTAGTCATGTAATCATCACTATTTCTGGTATTGAACGAAATTAATAATGTAAGGAATTAAATAATATGAAAACCCTCATCTCCTCAAATATAAATACAACCTCTCATTACGTCTTCTCTTCACTCCTCTCAAGCCTTTTTCCTTGCCTAAAGTTTCCCCAAACTAGTCCCCAAGATCCTACCCCACGTCCAACATCCCTTAGTCTCTTAAAAAGGCCAAATAATCTCCCTATAAGAGGCTCTTGAGGAAGATTGATTCAAGAGGTAAATTCTATTTCTCAATTCTTTTACATTCTTTTCAAGTTCATTTGTTTTATTTTCTATACTTACTCTCCCAACACAGATGTTATGAAAACTCCATTAACTTAAATTCACTATAATTTTGTTATTATAATGGAATAATTTATTATCATCTCTCATTTAATCTTCTTTTATACTAGTAGTAAAGACACCATTCGAGATGTGTTAGTTTACCACATTCAAGGATGATATGTTTTCAATTTATTTCATCTCCTTCAATTCTGGTCATGAAACCATTTTTGTTATGATTGAAACATATTATTATTTAATATATCCTATTTAATCTTCTATAATATTTTTGTACACATGATATTAAATTTTAATTAAACATGAGTTTGTGGTGATAAAAAAACGCCAATAAACCCAATAGCTTGTCACTAAATTTTTATATAATGATTCAACATCACTCCAAGTAACCAAATTAGATTTACAACCATGTAACCTTCTGGATGTTCAATAATAAAATATAACTCAAATTCTGTACAACCATTCCCATTTTACATGATTCTATGTTCATGAAAAATGTAAAACGATCATAAAAACCAAGAAAACAAACAGACCTGAACACTGAAATTGAACCACTTAACCCATAAAAAGATAATTAATAAACATAAAAAGGATATAAAAAATTTCTTACATAAATAATATGTTATTGATTTATTAATCAATTAACCTAATTGGATTATTCTGGTCATTAATATCAAGTGGATAACACCATCAATATTATGGCAAGGGATCCTCTCTATTACACTTTTATTCAAGAATGTCCTCTTTGTTGTTCCCTTTTTATGTGTAATAGGTAATTATGGGGTATGATTTTCCACCTACCCCATAATTCCATAAGGATTTATAAGTGATGATAAACCCCTTTCTCTCTCAATAAGCCATGTTAAGTACACCTGATATCATGTCGATAATCAATAAGGGATTCTATCCGAACCTCCTTTGTTCCTTCGAGTCTCCTTATCTCCCTTTTTCCAAATTGAGGTTATCTTATATTTTTTATGTGAATATTATAAATGTTTTTAAAATGTTCCAAATTAATTTATCAAGACACTTTCATCATTCTTGTTTTGGGAATTAATGGTTTTTAAGTGATTCTCTCCTCAATACTTCCTGATAGGAAAACCTATTTAGAAGGAACTTCCTGAATTCTTACCCGATATCAAGTGAACTATATATTATGTATTAATACACCATTGTACTTATAAAATAATTCTTTTTTTATTATGAAAACTTCCTTGGTTTACTTCTGGTTTTATATTAAGTATTGTTCCCTTTTCCATTTTAATGGCTCCATAGTATTTTCTTTAAAACCGCTCAAAAATATTTTTATGCAAATGTTTCTTAAATAATTTAATTACATGTTATAACTTCTAATTTACATAAATTAAGATGACACATTCCTGTTTTACCATATTAACAACCATTTATATTTTAGTTTCTTTCTTTCATTGACACTTTTATGACATACCCATTTGTTATGTTTTAGGACATGATTGTGGTACCCAATTATCTCTATGGGTAACCCTTATGTTTATGTAAGATTGATTATTTATGATTATTTATGTGGAAAAAATAATCATGAAAATTTATGACGGGTTCACCTAAATATAACTCTATTTCATTCGGTAAAATTTAGTTTCATGAGATGTTATGTGCAACGGTTTAGGTGGTTAGCCTTGGATTGTGCTACTATGTGAGACAATCTCGACGGTTAACCTTGTCTTCTGCTACCATGTGCAACAGTATTTGAAGTTAGCCTTGACTCATGATAAATTCAGGTTTTATGTTTAGGTCACATTATTATGACTACATGATTTTAATATTCCATGTTTTTATATTATGATTTCATTCGTTTCAAGCATTTTTACATCATCATGTCATGCCTTCTATCCCATGTGCTAATGCTTTGTTCTTATGGTAATTCCCTTACTAGAATATTTTTCTAATCCCTGTGATCGTGAGTTCCCCAGGGTACCCTATGAAGATGTTTGAACACAATGGATGTTAAGATCTCAATTTTAAGTTTAAATAAAAAAAATGTTTTGTTTAGTTCCATGTTTTCAGTTTTATGTACCTAGTCTTCCAAGACACTAGACTTTAAGATCATTTGGTTCTACTATAATGTATAAAAATGATTAAAATCAAGAAAATTTATATTTAAAAGGCTAGGTTATCTATATTTAATGTGATGTATATGAATGGTGGGGGATGTGCATGGTATGAGGAGGGGATGATGATGATGTACTTTATATTCACATTACCCCTACTTTGATGAGGATATTATGTGTAGTTATGATGCAGAAATATGAAATGTGGTAGTGTTTGTGCTATAGTGTGGATATGTGGTATGAATTAATGATAATAAAAAGGATATGTTTGTGATGAGGTTATGTTGTGATGTGTTTATATGGATATTGAAGGGATGATAACATTATGATGCAGTCTATTATGGAATGAGAGTGAAAAGATCTGTGAGGAAATGGTTGTGATGTACCGTCATAATGAATTATATTATGTTATGTTACTAAAGTTGTATGGGTTATTATGTGAGTGATATTTAGTGAGGTTGGGTGGTATTATACCTAGAATAGGTGATGATTTGGTTCAACCATTTATTCACTGAGGAATTAGGAGGGTGTTGGTTATCCGGATGAATGATACTAGCTCATGGTGACCATTGGTGTTTACAGAGTCATTATCGTAGGAGTTTTATTTTGGTATTATATTTTGAATTATTTTGTTTTTTATGAAATTAAATCCTTTTTGGATTGATTTTTATTTTAGATTATATGAATTTGATTGGTTATTTATCTTATCTTCTTGGGATTTATGAGGGCAATCCCTCCCATATTTTGTTTTTATACCCCTAATGCTAGTTTCAAAATCATGCCATATTGGAGGAGGGTTTCATATGTCACTCTGATATTAATTGATGTAATAAGATGGATAATAGTGGGAAAGGTCATGATAATGATAAATATTCCACATTTTAGGTCTCCTTTGAATGATTTATATATGATTATGATGATGATCTCATGCTTATGATATGACAATGATATTTATGATCAACCATGTACTTATATTGATTCAAGTATCACATTATTTAAAATTTTTCATCACCTTATTGGATTTTTTATAACACTTATTATTTAATTAATGTCCCCATGTAATGACATGAATTGGTTAGATTTTGAGAATTTATAGGAGGACTTCGAAGAAGTATTTAAATAAAGTTTAAAATGTTATGTGTCTTTATGTTGTATGAACCTAATTGTCCCAATATAGAAAACCTATTAATCTTTAGAGTTGTAATATTATCTATGTTTGTCAAAAAAATTATGTAATGATCACGTATGAAAGGTAAATGTTGCTATGTATAATGTCTTACTGACTAGATTTTATGAATCACATTTATGAATCTAAAGAGGGAATGAATCAAATTCACTAACCTGAGCAACTAACTTTAGCTTGGTCTATCTGCTATGAAACACCCATCATTGATCAATGGATCCTACCCCTTAATAATATGAAGAAAAATAAAATCTATATGTTCATTAGATTATTACATTCATGGAGTGTGTATAAAAATATGTAATATATCTATAATTACTCAACTCCCACAAGGGAATTTGTATCAATTTATGAATGTGTTAGTAAGTATAAAAATAAATTACAGTCAATAATATATCATATAAAATGTTATGAATATTATATAAAAAGAATCAATCAACAACTAAACAACCCTATTGTCAAAAAATTTCACACCTTAAATATAATAACACTCAAAATAGACACGAATGAAAATAAATATATCAAGTTATAATATGAGAAAATTGGTCCAAGGGTCATTGGTATTAACTAAGCCCCAACATAATTATTGTATCATAATCATCAATCAAATAGAATAATAACCACTAATTTTTGAAACATGAAAATAATTTCAAATATTTTTTAATGACTAAATACATGATTTCTACCAGAATTTATGGACATATATATGGTTAGAAGGACCAAAAGCCTTATTGAAGCCCAATTGACTCATGACAATCATAGGCATAGGGGTTGGAAGGGATGAGTATTAGATGTAATATTTTTGGTCTAGAATAGCCTAATATTCTATCCTATAAGCCTAGAAGTTTGGTCCATATCCCACCCCTTCCGCTCTATCTAACCTGGTAAAAGCATAAAAACTATGTTGAAACTTTTGACCTGGGTGGCATGGACCCCCACCACAACTTCTAAGTATACACCTATTAAGACTATATAATATCTATAAATATATGTTTATTTCATGAAAAATAAAAATTAATATCATAATAATATAAAAAAAATAATTTTTTTTGATGAAATATGAATGGCCTGATTAGCTGAGGCCAGCAGATCTACCCAACATGTATGGGCCTATAGCCTACCCCTGTAAACCCAAACTAACCCATAGATTAGTCCAGTTGGGGGTCTATCTTGGACTGAGTTATTGAAATTTTCATATGTCCTGAATTTACACAATTATTTCCACTAGTCTTGATAATTTTTAGTTCAATTCAAGATCGACCAAGCCCATCGCTTTATAAATGAGCTCGACCTGGGCTGTTTTTGAACACAAACCTAAATTGAGTATTCTATGCATTATATAAGTCAAATTGATTAATTAGGATACTTGAGAGATATTTTATGGAATTAGAATATTTTAAATATCACATATAGGGAAATGATAATTCACCATGTAATATTTTTCTTACCACAACAATTAGTAATAAAACATACTTGAGCAACCACTGAATATAATTTGGGAAATTATTCCACATAAATGAGCATGTTTCATTAGATCAAAAAAACATATTAAAAATTTCATAAAAGAATTTATGAATAAATATAGAGTTCTTATATTTTTTTTGTTTCAATTTCTAATATAAAAAATCAAAGAAGAATAAAATCAAGCCTTATGAGAGGTATTTCCAGGAATTTTTTTCAGGGAGATAGAACATAATGATAATGATAAAATAATTATGTACATACTTTTATTCATTAATCACAACGTAATATGAGGTTATTATTTCCTAATTCAATTTGTTTTTAATAATCAATGTTATAATAAAGATTACATGTAGATTTAAAGATGTTTAGAATATTTTAATATCTTATAAAAAACCATGATGAGGGGGGATAAAATTACACCAGGTCCCTTAAGAAGGATTGAATCATTAAAAACTACAGAAGAAAAAACAATTCCATATATTGTGTAGCTTAAGTGGTTCTAGATAGAGGTGACTAAGAAGAAATCATAACGTGTTATAGAAAACCGTGTCACAGTCATTGAGAATGTAAGAAGGTTCAGAATGAAACACAATAGAATATAAAGTCCATATAATCTTATTATTATGAAAATATCAACCATTTGAAATTAATTTTTTTAGTTAATATAAAATTTTAACATCAATAATGATTTATAAGATAAATGATTTATTTTTTGAAAAGGGGATATATATGGTGTTTTATTAAATTCATGTAAAGAAAAGATATATTAAATTAAAAATATACTGTAAACATGGTGTGTTCGATGTCTAGACACCACAATTTTTTATAATATAATAAAAAGTGTAAAAATATAAAAAAATAGTATTTTTATATGATGGATGATTTGGATACATACCATTGGGAACAACGTTAAGGAAATACCCCCATGAAACAACCATGAATAATAGATATGTACACTTATTCAATTAGGTATTTGAATTTGAATAATTTTTATTATTTTAGTGATTCCAATTTCAAACAAAATAAGATTTTCTAAATTAAGATGAGATAGGGACGCTAAAATTAAATAGAAGCCATATTCCAATAGAAAAAAAATTTATAAAAAAAGAGAGAAATCAGTAAATATAGAAAAGATATTTAAGGTGATTTGGTATTTTTTAGACCTATATACATGGAAAGAAAACCACCCACCACACATAATTTATTAGTGCTCAAAACTATATTGAAAGGGTACAATATTTTTAATAAAACAAAAACAATAGAAGCTTTGAAAAAATTAAATCTGCGAATGAAAGAACACAAAATGGATACTTAAAACATATAATTCATGGGTCTAGACATCATGTTCTCTTTAAGTAGTTGTTTCACAGTTGATACTAATATATTTGGATCACACCATAGGAAGGACTCTTCTAGTTGGGATCAGTGGTTGTAATATTAAGAACTCATCCATACTTTTTTGTGAGGAAGGATGATATTCAACTCAACCATGAACTACACACCAGAGGTATACATGGAAGAAAACAAACTCTAATGTCTGATCTCTGAAGATGATAAACGCAAAAAAAGTATAGCGTTTCTAAAAATAGGATAAAAGTAAAACCAAATCAATGAGAAGTGTGCGTGTGAATGAGTAAAAGAGGGAGAAGCACATTGGTTATAAAACCCCCAAATAAACATAGTCCCTCGAAATGACACTGAGGAATCATAAGTTTCCACAGTCACACAACTCAAATAAAAATAAAAAAATCATGGAAATAATGAATACAATCAAACATCCCAAAAATAGGATGGTGCAATATTTATGACTAGGATAAGGTGTTCTAGGATTGCATGTGCGGGATATGCAATGAAAACCATGGTCCAGAGTGAAACTCAAGACATGCCAAATGAAAGAGCCCAAAATACAGGGCCACACAGAGGCTTATCCACCAAGAAAGAGAATATAGGATTTTATGTATTTAAACAAAATTGAGCATAATAAAAAATATAACATAAAAAATTTTCATTTATGAATAATAAAACAAATAAATGGAAGAATGAATAATTTGCATATTTCAAATTGAAAAACACTTAATTTCACAAATCTCCACTGATTTATTTTAAATTGGAAATGTTATTGCACCTTTAGTCATTTAATGGGAAACAAATTAATCATATATAAACATTATTTGAATTTTGATAATACAATTTCATTAATAAAAATATCATATTGATTATTATTAGTATGTGACTTATTGACACATATAGTTCCAGATTTAATGATATCTATAATAAAATGTAATATAATTTCTATGTATTTGGATTTAACATGACATAAAATATTCTTTGATAAATATATAGAATATTTAATATTACTATAGACTATAATAAAAAGATTATAAATATTAAGTTTATAATCCAAACCCTTGAGCCATAATCCTTCCTTGATTGTCTCAATCAATACAATGTATTAATATTCTATTTTTTAAAGAGAAAAGCATACTTCATATTACATTTACAAGATTTAAGGTCTCAAAATGTAGTGAATATATACATTCTTAATAGATTTCTGGTATCAACATTACCTACATTGTCAACATCGACATATCTAGTAATAAATTATGCAGTATTAATATTTTTTCCTAAACACAAAGATAGGGATGATGTGTGTGATAGGTACCAAATAAGACACTTTAGGGAATGATAATGTGGATTCCCTAGGTTGGTTGTAATTAAATTAAGGGTTCCTATAGTAAAGTTAATATATGAACTCGAACATATCATAGAGTATATAACATTGCAAATAATATTGGAATATGGTATTTTAGATACAAACTCTACATCAGCAGAAAAAGTGGATGACTGGGTTAAAGAAAGCATAAAATGGAATGAAAATGGAACATTAATAGGTTTGAGAGATTGAAACAAGTTAATTTTGATAAATTTCATAACAAAATCTTGTAGAGAAAGATACAACGATTTATTGGCTTTATCTACAACAATTTCTAAACTAAATATTTTTTTTACTTCCACTAAATATTTCATTTAAAAAAAAGCTTTCAATTAATTTTTAACAGTAATAATTAGCTTCACGTAATCACACATAACCAACATGTCATCTATATATAACATAGGTAAATAATTATATTTTTTATAGACTTGAAGTAAATACAAGTATCATATTTTCTTATACTAAAATTATTATTAATCAGAAAAGAATAAATTTTCATATACTATTTCCTAGAGGTTTTTTGAAACCATACAATGTTTTATTCAGGAGGAAAACTTGGATAGGTTTAAACTCATTAGAATAACCATTTGGAGTTTTCATATATAATTTATCATTAATGTTACCACAATGGAATGAAATTTTCAATTCTTTTTGTTCTATGTGAAAGTCAAAATAGGCAACAAAATCCAATAGAATCCATATATAAGAATGTTTTAGAACAAGTGAAAATATTTATAATAGTTTATTCCCTATATTTAGAGGAACCCCTTGGTGAACAATCTATCTTTAAACTTGATTTTATTTTTAGTAATCTATTCCTCCCTTCCTTTATAAATCCACTTACAACCAATTACCTTAACATTGGAAGGTTTATCAATGATAGAACAAGTGATATTTTTTAAGGAGTTCATTTCTTAATTTATGGTAGAGATACATTTCATGATATATCTATCATTAATGTATTTCACGTAAATTTGAGGATCCTCATCTATAATATCTTGGGAAACAAGAAAGGAAAATGAAGCCATGTCATATTGATTGAAGAGATAAGGATGTATAAAACCCCATCTTTCACTATCATGGGTCAACTGGTAATAAACATTGTTATCTGGAGGTTTATTATCCGATTCTTAATTATAATTAAACTATATTCATTTTGGGTAACATATTGAGGATCAGGTGGATGAGGATGAACAATAGCCTCAAATTGGGTTGATGGTTCAATATCACTATCCCCATAAATGGCTGTAATATCATTGTGATGTGTAACATATTTAGACTTGGTAGAAAATGATTCATGAAACACCACATCTCTACTAATTATACACTTATGATATCTAGGCTTTTCAACCCAAAATTTAGAACCATTAACACGTTTAGGCCACCCAACAATAATTCAATTGAGAGTTAGAGGTTTAAGTTTATCAATATTTACATGGGAATATGCATTACACCAAAATAATGTTAGGAAATTGAATAATAGTGGCTTGTTATTCCATAATTCTTCTAGGGCTTTAGACTTTTTAGAAGAGGATGGAAACCTATTTACAAGGTTGTTATCCAAAGAGGTTAAATACCCTAAGGGATGTGAATTAAGGTATGAAATATTAAAAAATATCCCATTAAGATATTGTTTCATTATTAAAAAACACTCTTCTCTCCCTTTATCATAGAAATGCATGAGCAGAAATAAAAAGCATGCATTAGACACAACAATTTTACCTATTTCAGTTGCATCAAGATATCTCAAAATAAAATACAAAGCAAATGTTCTTATGTATCAATTCCAATAATGCACACTTCGATTAAAATTTTTATAGTGGAAACATTATCCATCCCAATTTACAACCAATCATAATTTGAATGCTCACTACTCTCTCAATTGAAGTGTACTAACTTCTCCTTCATAAGATTATCCTTTTGATCACTTGAATCAGTATTGTTTACACCTCATTTGTTGCATCATGAATATCTATCTTAATCCACTAGATGAATACTTCTTTAGCACATAATTACTGGAAAATCAATTCCGGTTTATTTAAGATTCACTTTCGAAAAACCCCTTCCTTAACATTCTCAAAAACTACCCAATTATTTGAAAAACTTTTCAAACCTTCATAAATAATTTCATTTCATGAAACTCACAATAGTTCATGAAAAATTATATGATTTCATGAAACTCATTTCTATTTTTGAAACTTTAACTTTTTCAAAACATCATTCATTCAGAAAACTAATATTATTATGGATCTTTCCTGTAAGGAAATATTTCAAAAATTTACTTTATGAATTCAATGCCATTAAATTTTCGTGAAGGACTCCTATCTTCAAATAAGGGGTCAACCACCTATTTATAAATGTTTCACCTCATTCATGATACATTCATGTTTTCCACTAATATTTTGTAAAAAACTTCAAACTTGTTTCTGAAACAATATATCTTGAAGAAACTTGTGATAATTTTTCCATTCCTGAAACTTCTCATAATTAAATAACATACCTAGTTTTCTCATTAATGAAAATTATCATAATCATAAAACTTACAAACTTTTTATTTCGTGGCTGAGAAGTCATTCATGAAACATAATTTCACAAATCCATAAACATGCCCAACACAAAATTTTAATGAAACACCAAACTTTCATGTATTAAATTACCTTTCCATATTTTTACAAGGTATCATAGAAAATCCAAGTTTTAAAAACTTGTCCCTTCTTAAAAATTTTGGACCCAAAATTTATTCAAACACTAAAAAAAATGCCACCTTGTACATGCAATTTTCCATACCACTTCTATAGCTTCCATACCTCTATCTTGAAACATTTTCAACATAATTGGTAAAAAATCACGATATAACTCCACAACTAACATTATCAATGTTCTTTTTAAATAAACAAAATCAACCCCAAAACACTAAAATGAAACCTTGAGGTATTTTTCCAAATAATATCTCCCTTTTGGTTTATTGAAATATTCTTCCAAAATTCCCTTCTTGTGAATCCATATAGTGATAAAAAATTTAAAAAACAAATACTCTAATCCCACATGAACCATGCTCAGTGTGAGAAACAAGTGTAGCATGAAAAGTTCACCGGTGAATCACTTTTTTTCCAAAATAGTCAACTACATTAATCATGAACCCCATCTGTCATGATATATAACTTTTAATCAATGATCTTTAGCATTGTTAGATTTAAACCCCCCTACTTCAATTCTCCCATATCATATTCTCCCATGTCTTCATTAAGATGTTTTCTTCCCCCTTTTCAATGAACCCAAAGGACACTCCTTTTAGGATTCAACGTTGTAAATAACACATATCAGCACATAAGGGAAAAACACATAATAACTTTGGGATAAAGGGTTCCAATTCCATACATTTTCACGTTTGGAAAGTCTAATGAACTCCAACAGCCAGTAAATTCCACTAAAATTCCTCTTTGGGAATGTTTCTCATCAAAATTTCCAAAACTTGTAGTTATATAAGCATGTAGTCTAACTTTACAAGCCCGGGATCCAACTTCTCCTTGATTAAATGATACATGTTTTCAATGTGTTTCATCTATGAGTTATGAAAAGGCTTTTTTTCTAATATCTATAACAGTTTAATTATTGCAATGAATTATGATAGGAGACTTCACTTTGAATCCCATATCTACAAGTTTTTTTTTCATCCAAAAAAACATCATGCAAGCTTGAGTGGACATGATATATTCATCTTATGTGGTGATCAAAAAAATAAAATATTGTTTCCAGATTAGCAAAGAAATATAAAATATTCCAAGATAGAATAAAACACCTAACAATGATGTTCCATCATCTACTGAACTAGACCAATCTACATCTCTATAACCTAATAACTATTGACGTGACATGTTATTGTATAAAAAAAATGAAATCCACCATTACAATGGCATACCTAAGTATTATTTTTTTCTACAAGTAAGTAGCTTTCATTGGGATTATTTTAATACCTCACTGCATGTCTTGTTGAAAAAAAATCAGGTTATATCACTATTAAATAAAACATATTTACAATGATATGCTTATATTCTGTGACATTAAGAACTTTTCCTTCACATAAAAAACTTATTAGAACAGCCTTAAAATATTTTTATTGTGAAATGAATGTTCCATTTATTCCTTTCATAACATATAAAATAAAGAAAAACATTAGTTCACTAATTAATGACTTTTCAAAATCCCTTTTAATGAATTCTGTGAACTGTTATCACTATAATTCATCTGATCCACAAAATTTTCTATATTTGATATACACCAACACCATCATCTTTTGATTATTGTCATTGTTGACATAGAGATTGTAATCAACTCCCCCACAATGAAAATTGAGCTTCTTCAATAACTGATCAATTCTTGAATACCAGAATTTCAATGCTTCCATTAACCTATATTTGACGTTCTTTAGTCGAAATTTTTTATCTCATAATCATGTATTAGAAAATAATTTCTATGTTCAATGTAAAATTCTTCTTCTGGAACCCCATTCAGAAATGATGACTTGATTTCCATTTATAAAACATTGAACATTCATTTCACCCCAAAGGAAAATAATAGGTAAATTGTTTACATCGATATAATAGGTGAAAATTTCTCATCAACAACGATTCCCTTGATTTGGGAGTATCTATTTCACACTAGTCATGCTTTATTTTGAATCACCAAATTCTATTTATTTAGTTTGTTCTGGAATTAAAATTTGGACTCTATGACATTATTATCTTCCAGTATCAAAACAATCTCTGATGTTTGGTTCTTTTATATTTGTTCAAGCTCTCAATTCATAGTTCGAACCCAATTTTCATATCGAACTTCTTCAAAAAAACACCATTTCTCTAACTGGGATAGAAATGTTGAATGATGTAAAGTATTTATTCTCTGTATTTGAAACAACACTGCTTGATCACCAATGTTGTTTTTTACTATCAATTTCAACTCAAATATTTAAATTCCATGTAGATACAGATTTTAATTCCCCATTATTATCATCAAAATATTCTTTTGAATTAGACTTTTCCACTTCTACAACCCCGGATTTGATTAACTCCTTAAAAATATCATCAGGGAACTGTTTTATATGTTATTGAAAATTATGTTCATTCTCTACTGGAATGAAATCAATGATTTAACCCACATTTTCTGGCCTCTTTTTAAATAACTTATATTATATTGTTTTTCTTGAGTATCCAAGGAATATCCCCTTATATCCATAAGACTCAAACATTATCTATTTCTTCTTATTTAGAATAAAATACATACTTTTAAATATTTGAAAGTTTATCAATGTTGGATTCTTTCCTTACCATAGATCATACAAAGTATTTTATTATTTTATACACAATAAATACCTATTAGATATTTAAATAAATGTCATTACATATTATTTATAGAATTTATCGCATAGGTATTTTCAATAAGCATTGTTCTAGATATGTTTTTTTAAGTTTAATTTCTCCCCTCAACTACTACATTTTACTATGGAGTTATCATTTCCAAAACATTGGGCCTTATCCCATGTTTATCAAGATAATCATACACTTGACTATTTGTGAATTCTGTAACATTATGGATTTATAACATTAGAATCTTAGGTCCAAGAATATTTTAAATTTCATCTGATATTATGTTATAAAGCAGAACTTGTCATACTTTTTGGAAATGTAAAATATCCATTACATCATACTAAAATCATTAATTAAAAGAACATAACATTGATTCTTGTCAATGGTTCCTTGTGAGATATGTCAACATACATATGTATGCACCAATTCAAGCACTCTTTTTAATTTTTTTCTATTTCCTTGTACATCTTTATGATAATATTCCCTTATTGACAAGCATTACACATGTGTGTATGATCACGTGATAGGTTGAGGATATTTTAAGTTACATCACATTTTATTGAATCTTCTAGGTATGGTTGGAATATATGGATAGTCCATTTATGCCACAACCTATTTTAATCATATTTGGATAGAAATCACATATCCTCATCTCTAATCATAATATAATTATTCCACTTTGTATGCTTTCCCTATTAAAAACATACCATATTTTCCCTTGATGATACTTAACTTCTTGGTATATCTTATATGGTGACATGAGTCACACAATTGACTAACACATAGTTAGTTTTGATTGAGACTTTCAATAAACAAGACATTAAGATGTATCATATATTTACCCCCAAATTTGGCTTTTTCAAAGACAATAATCTTTAGGCCATTAACATTTCCAAATTTAACAACATCATATTTTTCATATTTGATCTCTATAACAATATTCTTATTTCTCATCATATGGGATGTCTATCCACTATTAGTGATCCATAAACCATCACGATTTGATTCTTTAAGAGAAATCTCTATAACCACTTTTTGATCAACTATTTTCTCATTGACCCATGTCATTGAATTCATACCTATTGTGGAATGATATTCATGATCTTCCTCTAAGTATGATGGACCAACGTAATCTTAAAGAGTTGAAAATTGATTTTGTTTTTAGCTCATTTGATGATTCTTTTAGTTTCTACATACGAACACTTTGGGTCTACTTTGATACATTCTTCTGCATTGTTGATGAGAAATATTTTTCCATGTGTTTGAATAGTCAACACAAGAAACAATGACCATCAAAATCAATAATGGAATATTGAACTATATGTGGCCACCTTTCCTTTTCTTGTTCCCTTTGTTACCTTTTGGATATAGAACATAAATTTTTGGAATTTACCATCATTCCATAGCAATAACATGGAATACTAGGTGAATTATTGTGTGTAATTATTATAGGAACGTTTGTTACTTAGCTTCTATGAACTTCATGAATCTAATTTTTAACCAAATTAATTTTCAATCGCAGAGTGGGTTCATGTGTTATGACATAAATCATTAATGATTTTATTATGATCAAACCACATACCAACATCATCATTTGAATATGACTATATATTTTTTTAATAGACCTTTATGATTTACTTCCATATTTTCTATTAACCACGTTGTCTTATTTCCCGATTTCATACCAATAGTCAATATTCTCTCATGATCTTTCAATTTCCATTATAGGTCAAAAACATCCTCTTCACGTCCTTTGAAATAATTGATTAGATTTTTTTCTGTGTTAGTCAAATTATTGATCACACTTTCATGTGCTTCAACTTTGAGCTTGTACACAAAATCATTTTCTGAGTTCTACATCATTGAAGACTTAAGATTTTGAATTTCCCCCTTCATATCATACTTCTATAATTCTTGTTATTAAATATATAATTTTTCATTAATAAACACACTATTTTCTTTCTTCATTTTGGATCTCTAAACATCCATATCCTCAAGATTGGATTCTAATGAATCCTAGAGATCAACCATTCCTTTGACTTATCCTTCACCATTGTTACATTCCTCCCTTTTCTAGAAGATACCTACAACTAACACTATAGAATTTTCTCTGTGATCCCTGTAGTTATTCATCTATTCAACATCATATTCTTCTAAACTATCATTTTATTATGAAATATTTTTTTTAAAGAAGTTCATCTTAAAATTTTTCTTTCCTTTAATATAATATGAATAATTAGTCATGGGAATTTAAACTTCAGATTCATCGTAATCATGAATCTTCATGAGGAACATTACTATAATATGTATAACCTTTCCACAGCAAAAAAATGTGAGTGTAGGTATCCCTATAAACTATAATTTTCTTCTTTATAGATTTGAAGAAATAAAATACATGACCTCATCCATCTACTCTTATTCATAATAATATTCAATGGTGATATTCTTCATGTCCTTGAATGCCACCTCTTTGGACTACCATTTTTAAAAAGACTCGTTGTCATCATTTTTTATCTCGTATGTGATAAGTGTACTGTGTAAAATATCCAATTTTACCTCTTTTGGACATTTATCTTATTGTAAAGAGAAATTTTGGTTGAACTAAGATGTTAGTATTCTAAATATCCACTTAATGATCTTTACATCTTCAGGAATTTCTCCAAGACCATGCAAGTCTTTCATAATTATATTAACCTAGTTAAAGAATTCATCTATAGACTCGTTGGGGTGTAATCTTAGGTCGCCATATTTGATCCATAGAACATATATTTTTTATTCTCTGACTTTTGAATATCCATCACATATATTTTGAATCATTTATAACAAGAAATTAGTTGACTTACATGAAATCACCATCTTGTAGATTATGTTTGATAATGCTACTCCTAAGGAATTTATTCCTTTGAAATCAGTGTCAAATTCTCTTAAATATACTTCTGATAGAACTCTACTTTCCACACTAGTTTAAATAACAAACTTCTATACTATAAAGAAATACATAAATAATGATTATAAGTAGTGATGAATCTAATTCTTCCACAACTGAAACCTGTTTCCATCGGAGATCTAAATCCCATTGGGATTAACAACCTCCATTGAAACCACTAAGAGAGAAACACTGATTTTAACATTTCCCTTGGAGACCAATTCTTAGCCCAACTAGATTAAATACCATAAGGGGGTTGAATCAGGGTATGAAAAATAAAACCAACTACCCATTCAGATCTTTTTTCATCATAAAAACAATTTTCTCACCTTTTCTCATATAAATGTCTGAGAATAAATAAAATAATGCATGAGACCTGATAATTTTACTTGGTTCACCCCCAATGGTTTACTAACAAGGAGAATTCAAAGGAAATGTTACTATGTATAAAATACACTAAATATTACTATATTAAAAAATTTTATAGAATAATCATTGTCCCTACGAGTTTATAACCAATCAAAATTTGAATACTCACTCCACCCATGACTGAAGTGGAATCAATAATCCTTCATAAGATTGTTTGTTTCATCACTTGAACCAATGTTGTTTATAAATCATTTGGTGCATCATGAAGCTATACCTTTATCAACTTAATTAATACCTCCTTACCAAAAAAATGTATTATAAATTCCATCTGGTTTTCATAATATTCACTTCTGTAAAACCACTCTCTAATTTTTTATGAAACTACCCAATTATTTATGAAACTTTTCAAAACATCATGAGAAATTTCCTTATGAAAAACACCCTAAAATTCAATAAAATTTATATGATTTCATGAAAATATAAAATTTTCATAGAGCTTTTTCTTTTGTGAAACATCCTTCATTCATGAAATTGATATTATTATTAATCCTTCACAAATAGAAATATTTCATGAAATTACATCATGAATTTAGATCTATTGTATTTTCATTCAGGACTATTCTCTTCAAATTATGGGGGTAGATACCTATTTTTAGATTTTGTCTCCCCTTTGTGAAACTTTCATTCTCTCATCCGACATTTTGTAGAACTCTTAATACCTATTTTAAAAAACTCCCTATCTTTGTGAAACTTAATAAAAATTTTCTATTCACAAAAAATATCATAATTGAATAAATTATAATCTTTTTTCATTTAAAAATCATCTAATAACCACATAATTAACCAAATTTTTATTTTAGGGCTCAATAGTCTTTCATGAAACATACTTTCATGAATTTAAAAACATTCATGACACCAAACATTCAAAAAACACCAAACATTCATGAATTACATTCTTTTCTAATATTACTGGGAGGAAATCCTAAAAATAAAAATTTCACAAAACACGTCCCTTCCACAAAATTTTAGACCCCAAAAATTTGGTAGACATTGGGAATTGCTGCCACCATGTACACTTGATTTTATATAAAACTTCTAATGATTACATACTGATATCTTACAGCTTTGTTAACATAATTGGTTAACAATATCATTGGAACATCCTAAATAACCTTGAAAAACTTCTTTTTCAGCAATAAAATTAAACCAAAAACAAAACAAATTAACCTTGAAGGATATTTTCCAAACAATGGTAAACTATTATAGTTGTAGCCTCTTCTATGAAATATTTTTCCAACCCTGAGCATGACATCATGCTTTAGACTCACTAAATTAAATTTACATTTCTATGTTTAACAAGTTCATTATATTGAATAAGGGGTGGGGGGTCTCCATAAAAGTTTGGTTCCTTGAAATCCCCTTAGATTGGTAGAACAAATTGAAATTGGTAGATATGTATTATAATCTATTATCAGTTCTCATTATTTTAATTTTATTTCCTACAGGATTTTCAACAAGTCTTTTATAGGTTTTTAAGGTTTCAAAAACACTATATTTGTTCTGGAGTATTTAAATTCAAACCATTTTAGAGAATTCATTAATAAAGGAAACAAAATATAAGCCTCTACCATGGGAGGTAGTCCTATATGGTACCCATAATTCATAATTAATGTATTCTAAGGGGAAACTAGCTTTTATGGTAAAACAATTGAAACTAACACTCTTAGATTTACCCATTACACAATCTCAAAAAAAATTAAGATTAATTGGTGTAATGTTAGTTAACATCCATTTTTTATTAATTCCTTAAGACCCTTGGTTCTTAAATGCCCTGATTTCTAATGACATAATAATGTATTATCTCTTATAGGAATATATACACTACCCAATAGTCTATAAGGGTTCCTCCCATTGAATACCTAAAACCAATTGAAAAGGGAACCATTGATAGTAGTTCTAGATCTTTTGTATATTTTTCAAAAACCTAATTTAGAACTAAAATTAAATCCCTTTTGTTCTAAAACTTTTATGGATATCTTGTTTCTAGGGAGTTCATGAACCCATCAAACATATAACAATGTAATGATAGAGTGTACATCTAGTTATATTAAAGTAGAACCTCTTCCCATGACTCGACACCTCCTTTTATTTCCTAAAATAATACCTCCCTATACACTTTCTACCAAATCAGGAAATACTCCCTAGAAGGAAACATATGAAATGAAAAGCCACAATATAGGACTCACTCTTTAGTTAGTACATTCATGTACTAATTTATAACATCATAAATATATTAACCATAATCTACTAAATGTTTCTAGATAGTAGGTTCTTTAGTCTCAAGATTTTGTTTTCGTTTTCTTAAACTAGTTCTTGTGTGCCTTGGCCTACCACAATGGTATAATTTTTTTCCCATCCTTATACATTGACATAAACTTGGGTTGTTTTTTGATATTTCTTTTATCTTTACTATAGTATTTATTCTTACACTTGGATTGTGGAATACCCCTTATAAAAATACTATCAACCTCACCCATAACTATAGGATTAGAATGTAATCCCTTAAAGAGTAGGGAAGATTTAACTTTCTCTGGGGTTAAAGAGTCACGACCATATATCATAGTCTCTAACATCACGTAAGAGTAATTTTCAAAATAAATTAAATGAATAAGGGATGGATCCTCTTAATCAACAATTACATTTATATTGTCTAAATCAAGACTGATTTTATTGAATTTGTAAGTGATCTTTAATTGAAATACCAAATTTCATACTAAATATGAACAAGAGATGCTTATTATAAAGTATACTAACATGTGAAGTCATCATGTACAATTTATTTAAGTTGATATATATACCAACAATAATGGATTCATAATAATCTTATCTATGTACATTATTTATTAAAAAAAGATGCCCATAAATTGGTACCTTATCCAAAATATGTAAGAGATATCTAGAGACACAGTAGAGGTCTTCCCATTGGTGGACTGGGAAACAATGGGTTTTACATGGGCCATTTAGGGAATCAATTAACCCCTATAAAATAATTGGAGCTCTCATATTTAACCACAATAAATTTAAATCATTGTGACTATCAATTTTTTTTGTTTTCAATCCTATTTGAAGTCATGATTATCTGAAGGTTCTCATACTACTTTTTTGGGGACAATGTTAAGCATATTTACCCAAAAAATAGCCAAAATTAATGAATATTCTTACCTATTCAATTAGGTATGATTTCAGTTATTAAAATTACAAACAAAATAAGATAGTGGAGAATTAAGATAATATTGGAATGTGAAAATTAAAAAGAAACCAGATTCAAATCACAAAACAATTTCAAAAACAAAAGAACGAATGTAATAAATATGGATAGGCGATTTAATGTTATTTGGTATGTTTTGGTCCTACGTGCATGAAAAGAACACCACCCAACCAGACACTTTATTAATGCTCAAAATAAGATTTATAGTGTGTAAGGTTAGCAAGAAAACAACATCAACATAATATTTGAAACCATAAAATTTATGAATGAGGGAATGGGAAAGGGATGCATAGAATGATGACCAATTAGCTTCAGTCATCTTTTTATCTTAAAACTTCTTTTGTGAAGTTGATAATAATATATTAGACTCACACTAGGGGAAGGAATCACATAATTGGTATCAATGTTTGTCTTATCAGGAACCTGATCACACATATTTACAAGGAATGATGCTATCAAAACTCCACCATGAATTGCACACTAGGGGTATACACCTATTACAATAAGTTTGAATGTTCAATAAATCATGTTGATGAACACTCCAAAGGCTAGGATTCATTACCAAGATGGGATAAAAACCAAACTAGTGGGAAGTGTTAGTGCGAATGAGACAAAGCGATAGAGGTATAGGGGTAATGAAACCTCATGACAACCAAAGTCCAATGAAAGGGTCCGGACGAGCCACCAGGAATCACACTCAAAATGATGATATAAAACACATAAACCCCTTTATAATATGGAATAAAATAAAACAACCAAATGATGAAGGGCAATGAATGATCCATGACTAAGAGAAGGTGCACAGGGTTATCCAGTGTGACATGGGTAACACAAACTATGAGTCAAAACAAACCTCAAAGAAATCCAAATGAACCATCCCAAAACAAGATCCCACAAACATCATTACCATGACTATTATCACTATGAAAATAGGTCTATGTCCTAAGGTGTGTCATGATAGTGGTCGTAGACCCAAATTTCCATGGGCAGATGAATATGGTAGTATGGTACAAATTAATTTTTTAAATTTATAACCATAAATTCATATTTGTATTTTATGAATTATTAATAATTAATTATAAATTATAAATTATTGAAAATATTTGGGTTATTTATGTATGATTATTTTATTTTAAATTAATTATTATTCTATTTTTATTTTTCAAAACAAGAACTACACTTCTAAGTCGGCGACACATTGTCAAATTACTCTTACTCAAGCACAATTAACTCCATAAGCGTTTTCCATCCCCTCAAAATGAATTTACATGTATTAATATGTTTTAAATATTTATTTAACTTATTACACAAACATAATACATTATTCAAATAATTAGTAAAATAAAATTTATAATTTATAATTAAGTAATAGTTAAAAGTTTATATTTACTATTCATAATTAATAATTAATTGAAATTTAATTAAATTTTTTAATAATTAAATAATATTTATTAGTAATAATTAAAAATTTATAATTTATAATATGTAATTAGTAATTAATAACCAATAACCAATAATTACTAATTAATTAATAATTAATGATTTATTATTCATTATTCATAATTACTAATTATTAGATATTAAAGAATAATTAAAAATTAATATTATTAATAGTTATCAATTAAGTAATAGTAGTTAGTAACATGTAATAAATAAATAATAGTATTTAAGAATAATTAAAAATTAAAATTCAACAAATAATAAGTAATAATGATTAAGAATTACTAATTACTAATTAATAATCAAATAATTAATAATAAATATTTAAAAGATTATAATTAATAATAAATAATTACTCATATGAAATTAATATTTGATAATTTATAAGAAATAGTTGATAATTAATTAGCAATAATTAAAAACAAAAAATTATATAATTAATAATTAGAAATTAAATAATATTAATAATTAATAATTACATAATAAATAGAATATGATTTTTTTATTCACTTAAAAAATTAATTTACTATTTAATTCTGGAATTCCTTCTTTGGTTGATTCATCTCAATTCAAATAATCGATTCATTATTAATCAATTTCACTTCATTTAATGTTTACACTTTGATATGATTTGTGGTTGACTCATAGTTGAATGATAATCAATTATGAGTGACTAAACTCATAAAAGAGAGGGATATTGATTGATAGGAAAGGATGTGCATGACATGTTTTAATAAAAATTTTCTTAAAAATTAATTGAATTCGATTGTATTGAGCTAGGATGAAACATTATTTTAATTACTATCTAGTCAATAAGATATCTATTTATTAATGAATAACACAAAACATGGTAAAGATTATTAATTCCTGAGTGGAATGGATAAGTCTTTTACATATATAATTAAACGTAATGGTATTTAAATATTTTGATAATTTTGATCATTAAGAATTAAAATATCAATGTGGTATTAATGGAATTTGAGATTCAGAATCCAATTACATTTAATAATCAGGAAAATATTAATTTAATTATTTTCACAAGTCATTTTGAATAATATTCATTAAATAAAAAACATTATTGTTTACTATTTTTTCTCTGTTTTTATTATTTTTAGTTAAAACATCTGTTTAGTTTTGATTGTAATTCCTGGTTTTGAAAAAATTGTGAAGATATAACTATTAATTTTAAAATTCGTAACTCGGTTTCTTTGTTCCTCATGAGGTTAACCATTAGATTACTTTATACTATTACATTGTACTTAGTGTTGGTTTTAGTAAATATATATTTTACATTTTTATTGTCCACTTTTAATTAACATTGTCTTAACGATGATCAATGACAATGATAAAACATAATAGATACCCGATCATTTTGTTTAATAGGGAGGGTGTGTGTCAAAAAGACACACATTATAGAGTATTAACCACTCAATCACTACTGTTTTTTTATTTAGAGAATCCCTAGCATATGTTATCTTGGTTTAAAGATAAAAGAAAAAAATTAGGTTTTTTTATAAGATAAATGATTATATAGAATATTTGGGCTTTTTTAGAAGCATAAACCATCTTTTCACAAGGCATTTCGAAGGGAGTGTTCTAGGAGATAAAGATGATTAATCTTGAATCAACATTAGATAATATCATTACATTTTTGATTGGGAAACACATTTTTGAGTCACTTTATTAGATTTTTATGATTAAAATGAATAGTAAAAAAGATGTGACTTTCAAATATGTTAATGTTTTTATTTAAATAAAATATAGAATCAATTTTCAAGATTAATGAAATATCATTTTTTTCTTATCAAAGATTTGAAATGATGGAAATAGGTTAAAACTAAGGTTATAGATCCATACAAGTTGTTTATGGTTAAATAAAATAAAAAATAAATGTATGTTTTACACATATCCATGTCATGATTTATTCTAGATATAAAATTATTATTAATTAAAATCATGGATTATGGGATGAAAAAATGAATAAGAGAAATTGTATTTTTGAAGGACAATTATTGGATGAATACTGGATACTTAGTTTAGGGTTTATACAACTTTTAAAGATAATAAAAAAATAAGTTTTTTATTCCATGCACGAAAAGATCTTCTACTACCATTTTATGTTTAATTAAGATGTCAGGGTGGGAAATCCTTTTGTGTTTTGCTTAGGATTGAAGGGTGATTTTTAATGGATTTTTTATTTATTTTAATGATATCTGAGTGCATTTTCATGTTCACCTATTAATCTATATAAATATTATTTTTATTTATCTGACAATTGTAAATATAATCAAGAATTATATTATAACATGTGAACTAGATATTTAAAGTTGGTTTATGGAAATTGAAGAAACTATATTTATCTATGTTTAATCATGTATTTTTATTTAATTATAGAATATTATTATCATCCAAACTGAAGATTGTATTGGTTTAGTAGTTAGAGAATAAATACCAAGACTAATAATTTTTTGAGTATAATTATGATTCCATTTAATTATTCATTAAAATAGAACTATAAATTCATGATACATAATATCACTTCCTTGGAATTTCAATCCAATAAAATTTCTTTATTATTGTTATATTATTTATTATTAGATTTATTTAAACTACACTTGAACATGACTGTTCATACTAAAAAAATCAATGTAATAGTCAAGGGATTAATCTCCTCTCTATGGTCCTGATACTAGACTATTCTTTTTACCTTAATTTATTATTTTAATATATAAGAAGGTTTATAATAAATTTATAAATTAACATATCAATAAGAATTACTAATGTTTTTGATGTGTCAATTTTTTTCACATTGTTCAGGAATATTTAAACATAGTGCAAATTTTTGATTCGGTAGGCCATGAAAAATATTTTAATACATATTTCTTTTAGATTTATATTATTTTTATTATAGTTAATGTGTTTATGTTTTGAAGAATTTTTTTTATTCATTGATGCACATAAGATTGAATAAAAAAATCATTGATTCATGTAAGAAACTCTAAAATTACAATCCCATGTTAAGAATGAGTTTTATAAGACAAGTAAGTGTAATAATCTTTATTATAATCAATCGGGGAGGGGGAATTAGAAAGCTACAAAGAAAACATGCAATATGACTATACAAGTAGTTGGGGAGACTCTAACTTGTAACCTCCTTGAAGAGTAAAGGAAATAATCATGGTTAGATTTTAATAGAATAAATAGGTGGACCAAGTTGTGAAAAGTGGACAATGGGGACAAATAACATTAATTGACTAGTGATTACCTTTAAGTGTGAGGGTAAGACAAATAATATTAGTGCCACCAAATGTTTCATAAAACATCTTGATAAATATATATAATCATATAAATTATTTATATTTTTATTAAATTTTATGGGATACCACTTGATGATCTGAATGTATATTTAGAAACTTTTCTTCCACTTTTTGATACCTTATGATTTAATGGTGTCTCAAAAGATGCTAAAAGGCACCAATTTCATCAATTTTTATTAAGAGATAACACTAAATAGTGATTTCAATAATTTAATCCACATTATATTATGTATTGGGATAGGATGAAAATATGTTTCTCAACATTATTTTCACTCAATATAAATCTATTAATCTTTTTATTGATATATTATGTTTCAATAAATTTGATTCATAGTTAAATTATGAGTCTTGAGAGGGGTTTAAATATCTATTAAGATATATTTTCCATCCTGGTATTGAGGTAAGGTTGATAAATAAAAATTTTTATAAAGGTTTTTTAAAAGTAACGTGTTGATATTTATTGCTACCACATGGAGAATAACTAATAAAAAACATACCAGGATGATCACATGTGTTTTCATATGGGATTTCTAAAAATAATTTTCTATGGAGACTGAAAAGAAGTAAATTGGTAAGTGGATTATACATGGTGAATATATTCAATTAAATGGATATCAAAGTGAATGATCTTATTAAGATCATTTCTTTAGTCAGGTAACTCTTAAAAAAACTAAGGTATGACTAGGTAATATATAAATTATATTGATTTTAGTTTAAAAAACAATTGTTAAGGATAGAGACCAAAAGAAAACAATGTATGTAATTTAAAATAAATTCAATTTGGAGGAGTTTCCATTGGTCCACAACAAAAAATAGGGACATGATTTTCAGAATAATAAAATCACGTCACTAGTGAAAACATTTATAAATATTAATTTATCCATTGATGCTACATTCAAAACATAAGAAGATAATTATATAAATTAAGGTTAATTAGAAACTTAGAGATTCAAGTTTTAATAATTATAGTAGAAATGGATTAAATATAACAAAAATTCTTCTAGTTAAAATGAATGTTAAACACAAAGGTTAATTAAAGGAGAACACCTTGAGAATTGGAAAAATTCATGAGAATGAACTTGCACAAAATAAAAGGAGGATAAAGAATAAAAAAGGTTGTGAAATGATAAAGGGAAAGCGAAAAAACGATTAGGAAGAAGTTATAATGGATAGTACAAAACCTTTTAGGAAAAATTACTATTTCTAGAGAGGATGATGTAAGAAAAAATTATGAAAAATAATGTAATTTTTTAATTTTTTTAATGAAATTTAATATTAATTATTCACTTGTAGAATCTTAAGTGAACATGAACACTTATATAATTTATATAAAATAATTGATTTCAATCAAGAATCAAATTCAACATATAAGTACATTTACTCTCATAGGGTAATGTGTTTCTATGGTACTAAAGTTTTCACCAAAGAAGAAACAATATACATGTAGTTTTTTTATACATTACAACATTATATATTTTAAATTTGGAAAACATTTGTGTGATCTAGGAATGAGTATGAATATCATATTATACCCAACATTCCAAAAAATGGGTTTAAATGAGATAAATATTTAATTTTTGAGAAATACAATATTCAAAAAAATAAGATTAGAACTATGAAAAAAAATGATCAGGAAGGTAAGACGATTATTTTATTGATTATTCTAGAGTTTCCCTTCTATATGAAGTTCTCTACTTGGGGGGGGGGTGTTCACTACCATTTATTAGCAGTGCATTAGGTTAGGAAAGTTGGTTGGTGGGGGTGGGAAACCAACCTCTACTTAGCTTTGCATCAGGTATTGGAGGCTACTTAACACTCCCCATTAGTAAGCACACAAATACAACTGTCATACATGTTTTGATACTCCCTCATTAAAAAAAATTTCCAGAAAAACCTAGTTGGATAAAAACTATAATAATGAAAAGAGTATAGTTATATAGAATCCACCTGAAAGATAAATTCCATTAAATATTTTACAATATACACATACCTATATTATGTATAAGATTTCTAAAGATAATGATTGGTAGTGACTTTGTAAATAAATCTACAATTTTGTTTCTAGATCAAACATATTTCATATTGATATCTTTATTTGTCATTAACATTCCTGTGAAGAAGTAAAATTTCAGTTGTATTTGTTTTGTCAGATCATTCTTGTTAAAGACATACTTCAATTGTGTGACCCACATAAAATAATTTTTTAATAAAATTGTTTGGATACTATTCATATGTAATCCACTTGCTGCTCAAATGTGTTGAGTCATAGACCTCAACCAAACACATTCTCAATATGCTTCATGTAATACTATCACATATGTAAGATTTGATGATGTTGTGATGAGTATATTCTTTTGTGATCTCCAAGATCATGGAATTACCTCCAACTATGAACACATAAAAAGTTTATGATCTCATTTTACAAAGATAAGATAAAATACCCGCATCTGCAAAACCATCCAACTTCATATAGAATTTTTAAGAATAGAATAAACCCAAGTCACTAGTTCCATAAAGATAAAAAATACTTTTCATTAAATTCCAGTGTCTTTGTGTAGGGAATGAACTAAATATTTCCAATAAATTAGAAGAAAAAGGTATATTGGGATGAGTATAATTAATAAGATACATCCGCGCTTAGATATCACTAAGGTGTGCTAGTTCTAGACCATCCAACTCCTCATTTTCTTTCAAAGGTAATAATTGATATTTCTGTGTATTTAATGACCAAACAACCATTGGAGTACTAAAAGGATTCACTTTATTCATATTAAATCATTTTAATAACTTTTCATTGTAATTTGACTGATGAAAATTATATACCACATGACATATGGTTAATTTGTAATCCAGGTCGATTCATGGTTTCTCCCAGGCCATTCATTTCAAATTCATCCTTTATGTTTTCCATTTCTTTATTGATAACTTCTAGAGTTCTGATAATATTTAAATCAATGACATAAATAGAAATGATTTCACATCCAGAGTTTGTTTGATTAATAAAAACACATGAGTATATAGGGTCATTTATATACCCTTTACATAAATAATATTCTCTCAAACAGTTATACCACATATGCTAAGATTATTTAAATACATACAAGTAATTTTGTAATTTAATTAAAAATAAGTGGTGGATTTTTTATTTCAATAATTCAAGTATTTTGAATCATTTAGGGATTCACATATATATACTACTATCAAGTTACACGTATAAATAAGTTGTAACAACATCCATAAGATACATATTAGTTTTCTCAGCTACTACAAGGAATATTTGATATCAAAAGGTAATAACATCCATAATAAGAGAATATGTATCCTCATAATCTATTATAGGTCCCTAAGAAAATCCTTGTGAGACAAGACGATCTTTGTATCTTACAATCCGATTTTTCTCATTACACATACACACAAAAAACCATTTGTATCCAATAGTATTCACCACTTCTAATGTGGGTATTAAATGTTAAAAAAACTTTTTCATATTAAGTGAATTTAATTCAACTTGTATCGTGTCTTACCATTTATTCAAATCAGGGTGTTTTTGACATTCCATATCAGACTTTGGTTCAGGGTCTTCATTTTATATATCACGTGACATAAAATAAAAAAAACATTTCATTATTATTTTTCTCAATATATTGATTACATATATAACTTATAGTGGTATAATTAATAGAAATTTCATTATTTTCAAAAGCTTCAGGGTTTTCTATATCCTGTGAATTATCTTTATGATTCTCATCTTGTGTTTCTTTAAGATCACTTGAATTATATATTTATTCTGGAACACATGCCTCCATAATGAGGTTTTCAATTATACTCAACTCTTTTTTTTTTTTGGATTTATATCCTTAGATCCAATTATTATTCTATGTTTTAGTCACGTTTTTTAGATTTTTGTAACATCATTATGTAATTGTGTCTTCAAGACATCAAATCTACCTTGTGAATTTGTAGCTGAAATGTGTGATTTAGTCATTCCATTTCCTTTAGTAAATTAATTGGGCAATTTATTTTATAGTTCTTGAAAATATAACCTATTTTTCACTTATTTCTCATACTATCGAGTGGGAGGATCGAGAAAAGATACTATTTGAACATGCTAGTACATCTCCTCTATTTTTTATTCTCCCCCTAATGTTTGGAATAATTATTCATTAAAGTGACAATAAAAAATATATGATGTAAATACATCACTGGTTTTGGGTTTAATATATTTGATGATGGTTGAGGATTCACATCCTATATATATTTCCAACCACCTTTTATTTCCCGTCATTATACATTATGGTGGAACAATTGATTCATATACTACACATCCAAATATTCTTAAGTGGGTGATGTCAAGATCTTGGATAAAATCCAATTGGAGTGGATTGTTCATATTATTTTCAATTTGTATAATGTGAATCAATGTTGAGGCAGGAAGTATTGTTTGGCCTTATTAAGTTCTTGAAAACTTTATTCCCATTATTAATAGTCTATGAATAAGATAGAGGTGTTTTAACTGTGATTTAGCTAAACCATTTTGAGTATGCACTTGGGAAAATGGATGCCCTATAGTGATCCCCATATCCATTAAATAATAATGGAAATCATTGGAGGTAAACTCTATAGAATTATTAATACTTGCTTTCATGATGATATAATCATGGAATTGTGCATTCAATTTACTTATTTGAGCAATAAAAAGTGAAAATATAATAATACGTGTTGAAAACATACATACATGTGATCATTTGATATATGAGTCAATTAATACCATAAAATATGTAAATAGCCCACATGAGGGATGAATTAGTCCACTATATCACCTTGAATGCCTTCAATAAAGGTGGAAATTTTGACCATAATTTTTGCTGGAGATGGTATCATAATTAGCTTTCCAAGCGAACATGTCTCGCATGGAATTTTTTTAAGTAAAGAGATCTGTTAGAACTTTACTAAATGTTTATGATAACTTTCAATTATTTCTCGCATCATTCTTGAACCAAGATGACCTAATCCGTCATGAAAAAAATTAACAATTTATGGCCCATTATTTACTACCATATGTGTTTTGATTTCATTTATATATATATAATTCAATCCTTATGATAATTTTGGTAGTTTTTATAGTACATGAATTTTACTAGATTTATTAATTGTAATTCACTTGTACTTTTCACTTCTCTAAAATATAGTTTGAGTATCATACCTATGATGGTATATATCACTGAAACATAACATAATTATTTTGTAATTTAGGGAAAATAAAACACCTCTTAAATTAAAATTCACCCCATTGGGTAAACAAAAACTCACTTTACTAGTCTCTTTGATCAGATCTACAGGTCCTGATATTTTATTCAAAATTGGTTTTTTTGGTTTATGATTAGAACAATATTTTTTTTATTTTTAAGAATTTTGTATGTTGTTCCCCTATCTAGTATGAAAGTATTTGTCCCATTTACACAATCCATTTCAATGCTTCAAAATAAAGACAATAATATTATTAGATACCCCTTGTGAAATTCAAATACCACAAAATTAGAAATATAGATCATATAATTTTTTTTTCATATATCATAACTATAATATTTTTTTAAATTATTTAATTATATCATCTTTTCAAATTAAAAAATAAGTTCACCCACTTCAAGGTTAGTGAAATTATCATTTTATGGTTCGTGATTCTTAGTAAAATTTACATCTTTTAATCTCCCTCTATAGGATATCTCAAATAGTGCGGTTCATTATTATTATCCTCAAGAGATGACTTATAGAGCATAAAACGATGTTATGGGGTTCAGAAAACATGAGACCAATGTCATTTTAACCGCACCTATAACAGGAATCTTCAAGATTCCTTGGAGCTCTGGAGCTAATATATCATTAATTTTGATATTCATTTCACGCAGGCTTCTGGTTATAACCACATCCTCGACTGCAGTTGATTCCAAAACGACGTCCACCATGATAATCACGTCCATGACTTTTTTCTATGATTATGTTCATGAAATATAACATTTTATTCAGGAAATTATACATCTAAACTAGTAGGAGGAGACTGATGATTTTTAATAAAACGATCACTATTATTATTTACTATAATTATTGAAGATATGAGATCAGAATATTTGATATATCCTCATAGGTGATATTTCTAATTTAGGGTGATGTGTGATGCATGAAATGTTGTATATTTATTTGAAAGAATATCAAAATATATAATTAAAATACAATAATACTTTAGTTGTCATAAAATTCTGTACATGAAATAATTGTAATCAATAACCCTTTTATATTATTGGAAGTATATATCATTCCATTCATCATAGGTCGCTGGAAGAATAACATCCTTTTGATGATCATACCACTCCTTCAAACTCTTCTAGAGCTTAGATGGATCTCTTCCTATAAGGTATTCACATTTCAAACCCTCATAGAGATGTCTTTTGAGAAATATCAACATCTTTGTTTATTTTGGTGGGTTTTTGAATTATTTTATTAAATTTTTTTCATGAGATCTATCGATTTTATTTTCATTTCAACAATCAAAATCTAGGGTATGTAATTAATTACAGTAATATCATGATTTATGAATTTGAGTTTCAAAATATTTGAGATGATGATAACTAAGATGCGGGGGGGGGGGGGGGGTTATTATTATTCAAAAATAAGAAGACAACAATAATTTATATTTTGGTTAAAGAAAATAAAACGGTATCAAAAACATTAAAATCAGGTTAATATTATAATTTATAATATATATATATCCCACCATAATCAGTCAATAAATCTTTCACATGGGGATTTTAAATAAATAAATAAATATATCTCATTACTTATTTAAGAATTTTCTTACATGTATTGATTTATTAATCATACCATCCATCCATGCGGTGAAAAATAAATAAAATAATACCTTCTGAAAAGGAAACAACTTGCCCATTATGGTTGTAATTAAACAAACCAAATATACTGTCCATTCTGGCATTAAAAAATAATAATCTATAAATAATTAGAACTGTCCAACCAAAAACATATAATTTCTTCATTTTTGAGCATTTGTACTAATAACATGTTGAGAAAACCAAGATTTAAATGATAACAATTAGAATGATGAAAAAAAGAGCAGAAAGGGAAGACACATATTTTATTCATGATTCCAAAGTTTTCCTTCTATCGATATTGGTTTACTTTGGGGGAGGGGAGGGTTGAACTGCCTTTTATAGGAACTGTATCTAGTTAGAAAAGGGTATTAGTGGGGTGGGTAGCCCACCCCCATTGAACATTACAGCTACCATCAGTGTATACATAACATTAATGAGTTTATATTTAAATTTTGGATCATATAATTAAATGTACATGAGTTTTGATTCAATATTTGTTGGGAAAAGTGAATAAACTTTATTTTATACTAGAATTTCATATGCTTAATATTAAATAAGATAAGAAAACCATTATATTAGGAATGAATTTTTTAGATATGGGAAGGCAATTTATTGATATGAAAAATATGAATTTATCCTTATGAGTTGGTAAATATCAATTAAAATTCTATATCCACAAATTAAAGAAAAAGTTAGATGAAGGAGAAGATAATTTGGTAGAAGAAAATGAGATAAAATTTTCTAAACTCACTACCACTAAAGAATAAAAATTGAATATGTGAGGAATAATGAATTGGGTGACAGGGAAGAAAAGTAAAATGATAAGGATTTTGAAAAAATAAAATTGAATAAAATTTGAAGGAAAACTGTTAGGTCCATTAAGTCAAATATCTTGACAGCATAGGGTGAATTAGGGTATTCCAGATTCAAACAAATGCCCCTTCTGATTTTGTTTCATCATTAAAAAAAACACACTTCTCTCCTTCTCCCATTGAAATATATGAAAAGAAATGTAATCATGCACAGGGAATAATGATTTTACTTGGTTCACCCTAACTGGGATACGTAAAAGGATCAAATAATGAGATGTTCCAATATAAAAATCCACTAAATATCACTATCAAATTAAAATGATTTGGATAGATCACTTCTATACCTATGATCACTGCCATTACAACATTTAAGGTCTTCCCACTTCATTACCAAAGGTTTCTCTCTATGTATCTTTCTTTGCATCACTACCGGTGGAAAGGATTACCATATTCCTCTTCCTTACCTCACTTCTCTTTGAAGAGATCCACTCATAGTTTATAGATGTATAGGTGAATTCATATTCATGAAATCATGAATCCTAAACTATAGGTAGATCCTCTGTTGAATTCTCTTTTTCAACCGAAGATGAAATCTACTTTTCATCATATTGTTACGTTAGAGGAAATTTCATTTGTGAACTATTTTAGTGCTTTCTCAAGCTTCATTAAGTATTATAAGAATCGTCATCCTTCATCCATGAACTGTATAGTGGGTATTCTATGAATATAGATTCTTCCACATACCTCATTCGCTTCCACATACCACTTCCCCATACTTCCTCCTTCTATGTACCACTTCTAGCTTCTTCATACCATCTTCGCTTCTGCATACCACCTCTATCAGTGTACTGCTTCTAGCTTCTACATACATTCATCACTTTCATGTACCACATGACAAATTCCTTCATTCACATACCACTTATTCCTTTGCAAGCATCAATTTCTCACAAAATCCTTTCATGGAATCACTTCCATGAACTACTTCACCCTTCATGGAATTGCTTTCCCTTGAACCACTTCACTTCGTAAAATCCACCATCACGAACCACTTAAGACTTTGCCGAATTTCAAACATGACAAATTATGTTCTCTAATGAAAATTTATCTGACATTAATGATGAGATTAGTTCTCCTTATATATGAAAAAAGATCGGAAAAATATGCGAATATGAGATTTACAAAATCATTAATTTGGAAACGTATTCTCTATGCACCGCTTCTCACTCAAACCATTCTTCCCTATGTGCTCCACGTACCTCCACTCTACCTACGCGGTAGATACATTCATCTACAAACTAAACCCTACAAATTTCCTTAAATATCCACCTCATTTTCAACAACAATAGGCCATACCTCAGACCACAAGCCTTTCATGTACTGCATGCCTTCTTCGTGAAGAGTATGCTCTCCATGATCTATTCTCGTACGTGGTCCATGCATCGCGCTATGCAGCTCCCTTCTTTTTCTGATTTCCTTCAACATTCAGTGTACCACCATTCATGGTCCATGGAATATCCTTCAAAGTCCATTTACAATTCAAAGCTACACATAAATCCTTCCTTTTCTAAAATAAAACTCTAGATTTTGAGGCCCAAAAACTTGAAAACACTCGGAAACTATGCCACAAAAAAACATGCTTTCAGATAAAAAAATGTACACATTCTCAATCATCTCTCGTTTTCAAAAAACACAATCACACCCAAAACATATAGAGAAGACACATTGAAGGAATTTTTTCCTATAATATCCATCTTTGGGATTGATGAAAATTCTTCTCAAACTGATACCTCATCCATGATCCTTGAATTATTCTATTATTATTCACTTCTTGTGATGAATATTGAAATCAAGGATTTACTCAACATATACTTTAGGCCCACATGAGACATGATCAGCGTGAGAAATAATATTATAATGAAAATTTCATCAATTACCCAGTTCAATCCATTCCAAAAATCATTCTTCTACTTTCATCATGAACCAAAACTGTCATGATATGCGTCCATTGATCGATCATGTCTGTAATCATCAAATTTAATAACATCATCAAATTTAATACCCCCTACATCGTTGATCCAAAAAATATCATTCACTCCCCTATCACTCTGCTCCACCTAGAATCTTCTCTCCATGAATTTACTCAGTCATTTTTCCTTTCTAAATTCACACTTTATCTCTCATTGTCAACAAATCAAAAGTCTAGTCCTCTAAGGTATGTAATATGGTAAAGAACATATATTAACACTTTAGAAAAAAGATACCATACCTTAGGGAGAGGGGAACCACATCTACATTTTTTCATGTTCGGGGAGTCAATTGAACTCTTAGATCCAATCAATTCCTTTAAAATGATTATTTTGGTAAGGCCTTTATTATAATGTCCACAACCGATTGTTCTACATGCACATAATCCAACTTCAAAAGCCCTTACTCCAAATTCTCATTGATTAAATGATACTTGATTTCAATGTTATTTGTCTTTGAGTGATGAATTGGATTTTTTCTCAAATTTATAATAATTGAATTGTCATAATGGCTTCTAATCGAAGAATTCACTTAAAATCCATATCATCAAGATACTACTTAATCCAAAATAATTGTGTGCAAGATTGAGTAGACAAAATATATTCATATTCTTCAGTTCTCAATGAGATTAAATATTTTTTGTTTCTAATCCAAGAAATACACAAAACTCCAAGAAAAAATGAACCACCTGATGTTGATTTTATATCATTTGATAAACTGGCATAATCTGGATCTGTATATCCCAATAACGTTTACTATGATTTATCATTTTACATCAAACCTAAATCCAACATTCCGTTGATATAACAAATTATTCTTTTACTGCAATAAAGTGGATTTCATTGGGATTACATTGATACCATGCTGCTTTGCATGAAGAAAAATAAATATCAGGTCTTGTCAGAGTCAAGTACAGTAGACTACCAATGATTTCCTTGTATTCTATAACATTAACTACATTGCCTTCATCATCCCATTATAGTTTCATCCAGTTAGCCACTAAAATCTTAATCACATTGGAATTATCAATTCCAAACTTTCTCAAAACCTTGTTGAAATATTTAGATTGAGAAATGAATTTTCTAATCTTTCCTGGTGTTACCTGTAAACCAAGTGAAAATATTAATTAACCAATCATTGGAATTTTGAACTAACTTTTCATGAATTAAAAAAACAGTTTGCATTGTACTTCATATGATCTTCCAAAGATTAGTTCATCTATATAGAGCAGCACCATTATCCTTTTATTACTGTTGTGATTTACATATTGATTGTAATCAACTCCACCATGCTGAAAACTAAGATTTTTCATTAGCTGATCTATCCTTGAATACCACGCTCTTGGTGCTTGCATCAAACCATAGAAATCCTTATTCAATCGACAAAATATATTATCATATTCATTAATGAGAAAACCATCTGTTTTCTCAATATAAACTTATTATTCCAGAACCCCATTTAGAAATTATGATTTGATGTCCATCTAGAAACTATTTTACTTTCTTTTCTCTGTAATAGACATGAATAATCTGATTGTATCCAGCCTTATAATAGGTTAAAATATCTCATCAACATAAATTACTTCTATCTAGGAGAACCCTTTTCACACTAATCATGTTTTGTTTTTAATCACAAAAGAAGACTTAGTGTTAAAAGGATTCTCCTAGATAGCATCCCCTTATCTGCTTATTTCTTCATCACTATCCTCATGAGTCTGATCAAGTATTTGCTAAATATTCTACACATTCTCCACTCTTGTTATATCGTGTATTTTAAAAATATTTCCTAGCCTCTTTTTGAAGAATTTATATGATTTTATTTTCTTTGAGTAGCCAAAAAATACCCCTTCATAACCAGAAGAATCAGATTAATTTGTATGTCTTTATTAATAACGAAACACTTACTTCCAATGATTTCAACATAATTCAATAATGGTTTCCTTCCAAACATACCTCAAACAGAGCCTTCTATTCTTTAGAACATAATAATGCTCTATTTGATGTGCAGAATACTGCCATCACTACTTCTTTACAAAATTTATCAAAGATGGTATTTTTTAATGATAATTGTTTAGTCTGTATTATTTAGAATCTTATTTCTTCTCTCAGCTAATCTATTCTACTATGGAGTTCTCACTACTGAAACTTGATTCTTTATACCATGTTTCTTGAGATAATATTCCACTAGGCTCTTTGTGAACTATATTCCATTATCTGTTTAGATCTTTTAGATTTTCCGACTTAGATTCTTTTTAACTTCCCCTTGATATATTTTAATGAAACTAAACACCTCAAACTTATGGGTGATTATTTATACCCATGCCATTCTATTAAAATCATCTGTAAATGAAAATTGTATATCCTCCCATAAAAATCCCTTGGTGAAATTGGTCTACACACATCAATTTTCACCTACTGAAGATTTTTTTTTACCTATTCTCTTTTGAATTATATATATATTTGAATGATCTTCCCTTGTTGGAAGGCATCACATGTTTGTGTGCGATAACATGATAATCTAGGGGTTTCTCGAGCAACATCAAATTTCACCCTATCTTCCAAGGATGTTTGGCTCACATGGACACTATGTTTATGTCACAACTCATTTCTTATTCTTGGAAAAGAAAGAACATATCTTGTTCTCCACTCAAAAGGTAGAGATTAACTTTTGTACACTTTCCCTCTAATACAAAACAACCATATTTTTACATGTTGATACATAATTTACTCGAAAAACGTATAGCATGTCCGGGTTCACACAATTGAATTACACTAATAAAGTTGTAACTAAGACCTTAAATAAACAATACATCTGCATGTATCATGTCTTTCCACCAAAACATTTATTTTTGATAGATAATTATATTTAACCCTTCAAAATTAACAAATATTATGATACCTTATTTATCATACCATATTCGCATCACTATATTTTTGTTTCCTGTCATATGGGATGTGCGTCAACTATAAATGTTCCATATTCCTGTGCAATCTAATGCCTTGAACTCAATTTCAACAACAAATTCTAGCTTAGATATTTTATTTTTGATCCATTTTTTTGAATTTACACCCTATATGGATTGATACTCTTCGCATTCATTAGAATATGATGGACTAAAATAATCTTGTAGACCTGAAAATAAAATTTTAATTTTCATCTCATTTGATGATACATTTTTTATTGCGTATATCCAGCCTCAGTTTTCCATGGCACATTCTTCTATGTTGATGAGAAATATATTAACATGTGTCTAAATCCTCCACACTTGAAGTGGTGAAAATAAAATGATGACTTGGAAAATTGAGTTCTGTATGAATGCCTCTTTTGGTTCTTTTCCCTTTGGTACCTCTTTTCTATAGAACAATCATTTTAGGCATGTACCATCTTTCTTTGACAATAGAATCTTATGTGGGGTACATTCCTATGTGAAAATACTACACCACTAATTATCTTTATATTTATATGAATCTCATTATTCTTCTTAATACACAAATCAATCTTTAATATTTGATTCATTTCTTGTGGTTTGAATTTAACCATTACTGGTTTATATTTTAGATAAATTCTTATACCAGACTTATCATTTGAATTTGATTGTTGCTTTTGTTTTGTTGGACAACCATGTTCAACATTCATCTTTTCTGTTGTATGTGTTATCTATTTTCCCGATGATGTTCTTTGGGTCAATAATTTTTTTCTGATCCTTAACACATATCCATATACCAATGATTTCATCTTCAAGATCATTGAAATGTTTGATTTTATATATTCCAGTTTCAGTTAAACCATCAATCTCTATTTTCAGTTCTTTAATTTTGAATTTGTACTCAACCTACTTTTCTGATCTTTCTAGCATTGAAGTAATTTTTTTTTCAATTTCTTCATTCAAATCAAATTATATTATTCTTTATGGTGCATATAGAGTTGGGAATCAAAAAAACATTTATTATATTTCTTTTTTTGGCTCTCCAAATGTCGATATATTCAAGAGTATCTTTTAATTAAGCTTGATGGCCAATTCTTCCTTCAACTAATCCTTCTTTATTTTTGTCTTTCTTCTTTTGCTAATTAATTTCCAACAACTACCACCAAATCATCCACTTCATGATCCTTGTAGTCCTCCAACCCTTCTTCTTTAGAATCTTTTAAAATTTCATATTCTTTTGAAAGTAGATTCTTATTTTTGAATAATTTTCTCATATAACTTATCATACATTTCACAGTGGATGAATACTTATTTTAGGGATTTTCATCATTGTCTTCATTTTCATCTTCAATATTCTTAGGACACTTTGATGAAAAATTACCAATCTTTCCACATTGAAATCATGAAAATGGATGTTTACCATTGAAATTTCTTTTTCCTCTTTCCATATTTGAGGAGAGAAATGACACGACATCATCCAAATTTCCTTTCTCATGACAATCTTCAACTGATTGATTCTTCATGTCCATGAATTCCACTTCTTTTGAATTTCCATTTTCCACTACATTGTTATCATAATTTATCATTTCATATGCAATGAGAGTACTATTCAAGTTATCTAGTGTCAGCTCCTTAAAATCATTGTCTTCTAGTATAGAAATATTCTAATTAAACTGAGGTGGATGTTTCTGCAAGATATGCTTCAGAATCATTATATCTTCAATGAATTATCCTAGACCATTCATTTATTCCACTAAAACATTCACCCTAACAAATAATGCATCAAAATATTTATTTGGGTTCATTAACAGATCTTCATTCTTATTCCAAAAAACCTATATCTTTTCCTCTCTGACTTTTTAATCTATTTCCTAGATATTCAAAAACATTTCCCACATATCATGTGATGTTTTCATAACAAAACCTTTGTATAAATTGCATTTGATTTGGATCTCACTAAAACAATGATCCCTTTATCATCAACATCTAATTATATTTTTCATCTATTGAAAAAGAACCACTGTTTATATTGGCTAATATTCAATCCATAGATATTGTTAATACATCCATTCCTAATGATTATAAGTAGTGTTGCATCCGATTATTCCTTAGTTGGAAATTGTTTCGGTACAAGATCACAATTACTTTTAGATTGAACACCTCTATTTCCTCCATTAAGGGAGAACCAATTACTTTTAACCATTCCCTCTAATACCAATTGTTAGGTCCACTAGGTCCAATACCCTTAGAGGGGGGGGGATCAGGGTATGAAAGATTAAAACTACTACCCATTCAGATCTTGTTTCGTCATTAAACAAAACACAATTCCCTATTTCTACCATATCAATATATGGAATAAAATGAAATAATTCACAAGACACAATGATTTTACATAGTTCAACATCACTAGGCTACGTTCAAGGATCATATAATGGTGATGTTCCATTATACGAAACCCACTAAATCTCACTGCTAGATTACAATGTTCAGTTTAAATGACTATTATTCCCATGCTCACTACCATTACAAGATTGAGGGTCTATTCACTAAATTATCAAGGGTTACTCCCCATGTCTCTATCTCTCGCTCACTGCTAGTGGAAAGGATCATTGTATTCCTCTTCCTTCTCTCACTACTCTTAGAAGGGATCCAATCATAGTTTGTGGACTTGTAGGTCCCTTCAATTACATGAAATAAAACATAATAAACTATAGGTATATGCTTTGTTGAAGTCCCTTTTTCACCCATATATGAATTCCAATTTTCCATGTACTATTTTGTTAGTGAAAATTTCTTTCTTGAAAAATTTTAGTGCTTTTTCAAGATTCCTTAGGTCCTTCACAAACCCTTTTCCTTCCTCCACAAACTGTGTAGTGGGTATGCTACATGGTTTTCCTCTTCATTGTACCTCATCTGCTTCTGTGTACCACTTCTGTATACTGCCTCCTTCTATATACTGATTCTATATTCTACAGACCATCTTCACATTAGTGTACCACCACCTTCTGTGTACCGCTTCCAGCTTCCCCGTACTATTTTTCCTTTTTTATACCACCTACAAACTTCCTTCTTCTGTAGACAACTTCAACCTTTGCGGGCTTCATTTTCTCAAAAAATTCATTCATGGAATCACTTTCACAAACTATCTGACCATTCCCAAAATTTCTTTATCATGAACCACTTCACTTTGCAGAATCCTCCCTCATGAACCACTTCATACTTTTCCAAATTTATTAATAGAGCAAAGATGTTCTATAGTGAAAATTTATCACACCTTAAAAAATGTATTAGTGATCATTATATAGTCAAATAGATATTCCAAATCCATTAATCGAATATTTACCAAATATACAAAGCGACACCACCTTCACCACGTACCACTTCTCCCATGAACCGTTCTACCCTACAAGGTCCATGTACCAACAAAATCCCTACGTGGTGGCATCTATCTACCAAGAACTAACCCCTTAATGGTTTCTAAATTCTCTGTCTTGTTTTTCCAATGATGGGCCATCCTGCATACCAAAATCCTTCCACATATAGCATTCCTTCACCACAAACCTTATCCTCCCTTTGAACTATTCACTTATGTGGTCCACACCTCATGCTACATGGCTCCCTTATTTTGCCAATTTCCTTCACCATTACACATACCATTGTTTTTGGTATATGAACTATCCTTCATGTTTTGCATATTTTTCACTCCTATACAGAAACCATTCCTTTTCCAAAATAAAACTCTTGATTTTGAGCTCAAAAAATTTGGAAAATGTTGGTAAACTACACCGCATTAAAAACCTACTTTTGAAAAAACACCATCCATTCCCATTCTCAGTCATCTATCTTTGTGAAAAAACACAATCACACCCTAAAATTTCTAATAAGACACCTTGATTGATATTTTCCCAAAAAAAACATAATACATTCAACATATCATTGTGATGTATGAGATGAATGTGGGAAAATATGTTTGGTTTATCCATGTTTTAACATGTTATTTTTCAGTACAAACTAATATTTTGTGTATTAGTCCAATGAAATTGGATAAAATTCTACATAATGTAATATTAAGTCCAATTTTATAGAATAGAAATATAACTATATATGTGCATGGAAATTTAAACATGGATTTGGGGTTTTCATATATTTTCCCAAACATCTAGTTTATAGAGGGAATTTATGAATGACTACTCCTACTTCTATGGTCTCTCTTCCTTATATAGTATAAACTATAATCGAATGAGGTTATGATATATAATTTAATAGATTGAGGTTATGTTGTGTGATTTTTGTTGGATTGAGGTAAGAGTAACTATTATGTGATTGTGATGTAGATGCAAGGTGGGAGAAGTGCATGGTAGGAGGAGGGAATGAAGATGATGTGCTTTATATTCACATTACCCTACTATGATGAGTATGTGATGAGTATTTATGATGTGGAGATATAGAATGTGGTAGTGTTTGTGGTATTATGTGGCTATGTGGAATGAAGTAATGATAATTACAAGGATATTATTGTTATGACGTTATGTTGTGAGGTGGTTATATGGATATAGAAGGGATAATATCATTATCAAGTAATATATTATGGAATGAGAGTGAAAATATAGAAAAGGAAGTGGTAGTGAGGTAACTTCATAATTCATTATTCTATGTTATGTTACTATACATGGATGGGTTATTACGTTAGTGATATTTAGTGAGTTTGGGTGGTATTTTACATAGAATCAGTGATGATTTGGTTCAACCATTTTCACACTGAGGTATTGGGAGGGTGTTGGTTATCTGATTAGACTTTACTAGCTCATGGTGATCATTGGTGTTCACAGAGTTACTTCCATAGGATTTGAATATTGGTAATATATTTTTCATAATTTTGTTTTGTATGATATTAAATGTTTTTTGGATTGAGTTTTTTTAGATTATCTGAATTTTATTTGTTCTGAATCTTATATTCTCAGTAATTATGAGAGTAATACTTCATATATTTTGGTTTTTATACCCCCAAGGCTAGTTTTAGACTCCTAGAATATTAGAGGAGGGTTTTATATGTCAATCTCATCTTTATTATTGGCCTATGAGGGATAAAAGTTGGGGAAGGTCCAGAGAATTTGAAATATTATGCTTTTTTGTCTCCTTTGAATGATTTATATATTATAATGATGATGATATCATTTTTATTATGTGATAATGATGATTATTCCTACCCATGTACTTATATTTATTTATGTCTTATGTTCCTTCAAACTATTCCTCCAGTTATTTGAGGTTTTAGCTCACTCATTATTTTATGTATCTCAATAAGTAATCAAACTAATGAGATTTTGAAAATTTATAGGAGGACATTGAAGAAGGATTTAAATAATGTTTAAAATTTTATATGTGTTTATTTTGTGTGAACCAAAATATCCGAAGAATTTAAAATTATAAATTTGGGGAGTTGTAATATTATGTATGTTTATCTTAAAAATAATGTAATTATCATGTATTCAAGGTATATGTTACTATGTATATGTTCTCGTTGACTAGATTCTATGAAAAAAAAATATAACTCCAAAGAGGTAATGAATCAAATTCACTAACCCGACCAAATACCTTTTGCTCAGTTTTTCTACTATGAAACCACCATCAATGATCAAGGGAGCCATCCCCTCACTCATATGAGGAAAATATAAAATATTCATGTACATTAGATCCTTACATTCATGGAGTGAGTATAAAAATATATAATATTTATATAATGACTCAACTCCCACATGTTTATTTATATCAATGTATTCATGTTTTAAAAAGTACATAAAAATTAAAATCAGTAGTAAACCATATTAAAATAATGAATCAACAACTAAAATACCCTAGTTTCACAAACATCCACACCGTAAATATAATAACACTCAAAATAAACTTGTATCAAAATAAATCAATTAAGTTATAATATGAGAAAATTGGCTCTAGGGTCCTTGGTCAACACTAAGGCCCAAACTACTTGTTGTATCGTAATAATCAATCAAATAGGATAATAAACACTAATTTTTGAAAAATGAATATAAATTTAAACAATTTTTTTAATGATTAAATAATAATCTCTACCAAAATTTAGTGGTATAAATATGGCTAGAAGTCCCAAAATCTTTCTTGTAGCCCAATTAGACCAGGTCAAGCTTAGGCCATGGGGTTAAATGGGATGCATATGAGCTGTAGTAGTTTTGGTCTAGAATTTCATGAAATCATAACTTAAAAGACCAATATTTCATCCTAAATCCCACCACTTTGACTCTTCATAACTTAGTAAAAACCTAAAAACTATGTCAAAACATATGACATTGGAAGATTGGACACCCACCCCAGAATTACATGGATGTTCCTATTAAACCTATATAAAATTGATAAATATATGTTCATTTCAGAAAAAATTAAAACTAATAACATAATAATATAATTCTGAAAAATAAATATATTTTTTGATGTAATATGAATGGCCTAATTAGCCCAGGACCCTCGATCAACCCGACAGGTCCAAGCCCATAGCCTAAAATGATAAGCCCAAACTGACCCGTAGAATTAGTCCACCTGAGGGATGGGATTTGGATGAGCTGTGACACTGCTCATATGGCCTGAATGTACCCAAAATTTCCACCAATCATGAGAATTTTAGGTTCAATCTTAGACCGACTTAGCCTGGAGTTGTATAAATGATTTTAGGCTGGGCTGTTTTGAAACACTAACAAAAATTGAGTATTTTATGATTTAGATAATTCATACTGATAAATTATGATTCTTAAGTTATTTTTTTATGATTTATAATATTTATAATATCATATATATTGAAATGATAATGTACAGAGTCATCTTTTTATTACCATAAAAAATTAGTCATAGCATATACTTGATCAAACACAAAGTATGGTTTGTGCTAATGTGACACTTTAAGGAGCATGTTTCATTTGGTCAACAAAACATATTAAAAGAGTTATAATTTTTTTTAAATAAATATAGATTTATTATCATGTCTTGTTAGAAGTTTTAACATAAATTATCAAAGAATAATAAAATCAAGCCATATGATAGGTGTTTCCAGGAACATTTTTCTAGGGTGGCAAAACATATTGATAATGATAAACTAATTACATGTATAATTTTCTTCATGAATTATAACATTAAATGAGCTTATTATTTCCTAATTTTATGCGTTTTTAATAATCCAGAGAATAATTAATATTACATATGGATTTAATGATGTCTAGAAGATGTTAATATCTTATAAAAAACCATGGTGAGGTGGAATAAAACTTCACCATTTTCATTAAGAAGGATTGAATCCATAAACTGTATAGTTGAAAAAAATGAAATATATAGAGTAGTTGAAGTGGTGTTGGATAGAGGTGACTATGAAGAAACCATAACATGTTATAGAAAACTATGTTATGGTCAGTGAGTATATAATAAGGTTCTGAATTCTATTCAGTAGAGTATAAAGTCCATATGCTCTTATTATTTTGAAAATATCAATTAATTGAAATTAAAAATTTGTAAAAAACATAACTTTTTAACGTCAATCATGACCTAATAGAGAGAGATTTTTTGTATTGAAAAGGAGATATATATAGAGGTCAATTTAATGAAAGGGAAAAAAGACATCTAAAATCACAAAGATTCACTAATCATGGTGTGCTCAGACCCTTAAAACCAAAATTTTTTATTAGAGTGAAAAATTGTAAAAAATATGATTTGTATATGATGGATTATTTGGATACTTATCTTTGGGGACAACATTATGCGTACACCCACAATAAATATCCAAGATCAATTATTATGAACACTTATTAAATTAGGTATTTGAATTTGAATAATTTTTATGATTTCAGTGATTCCAATTACAAAAAAAGAAGAATATAGTGGTGAATTAAGATGTGATAGAAATGAAGAAATTAAACAAAAACCATATTCAAATAAAAAAGGTTTAAAACAAAATAAATAAAACAATAAACAAATACATGATATTTTACATGCTTTGGTCTACTTTGGACCTATATTAATGGATAGAAAACTACCATCAAGCCAACTGAATTAGTTCTCAAAACTAGATTGACATGGTAGAAGATTAGCAAGAAATAAAATTGAAAAATTTAAAGATGAAAATGGAAAAAACATAAAAGAAATATTTACAACATTGAATTATTTGGTCCTATCATCCAATTATCTTTATTCCATTGTTTCAAATTTGGTACTAATATATTAGGCTCACACCCGGGATAGGAATCTTCTGGTTGGGGTCCGTGGGTTATCAGATCAAGAATGCATCCATACTTTTTTGTGAGGAAGGATGATATTAAATCCCCCAAGAACTGCACACTAGGAGTATAAATTTTAATGAAATGAACTTTCTTAATGATATGTTTTTTGAAAAATTGTGTGTCATATAATTTTATACATGAAACAATTATATATATTTAATAATTATGTCAGTATAAATTGAAATGTGACCTTCAAGTTTCGACTGTTATATGACCATTGGTCAATATGACTGTTGGTCAATATGACCATTGGAAAATATACTATTGATAATAATTTTAATGTTATATTTATTTTTTATAAGTAGAAATGACAAAGGATACTTAATGAAGAAAGGTGAAATGATAGCCTTAACCTATAGAGTTGTGCCTTACGAATCCCATTTTTTGGAGCATGGGGGGGGGAGGTAGTTCCATTGGAATTTTCTCTTGACCATTCCCAATATGATATTTAACATATTAGGCTTGAATTACATCTATTACATGATAAGTTCAAGTTAGTGGAAATTACATCTCAGGCAATGTTAGGTGAGTCGCCCCATGATTCTATCACCATCAAATTCCTTACCCTTAGGTCATATGGATGTGTTATAAAGTGTTATGTGTGATGACCATAGTTACTTAACATATAATCTTATTTTATAAATAATATTTATGTTCACCCAATTGTGTTTTGAGATTAGTTTTTCAAAAAATATGATGAATGTGAAAAATTGATTTTTCAAACATAAATAGTACTTTTTAAAAAATATATAATTATTAAAATATAATAATTTATTATTAAAAATATTTCTTTTAATGAAATAATATTTAAAAAACACCCTTATTTAAATATAAATGATAAAATATTTTTTTTCCAGTGTCGGAAATTTCACAATGCATTTTCTATCAGCTATTATTTTTAATAAAAAGGTTTTTATATATAAAAGTTAAAATTATGATATTTATAGAATGAATATTATAAAAAATAAATTTTTTTAAAATCTCAAATAAAAATAATATTAGGGTGAATTTATGATAATTATAGAAAATATTTTGTTTTTTTGGTGAATAGTAAAAATATAGTTTTAGTTTTTCAGAAGCATTAATGACCTCATAATTATGTCATATTGATATAATAATTAGTTAAACTCAATCCACGGCTCAAATTATTTTATTATATTAATATAATGTATTTTAATATATTTTCATCAATTTCCAAATATATAATTTACTTTCCAAATTTTAAAAATGATACTTTAACTTAAAAAATGATATTTTGTGGAAACATTACTTTTCATGAAAAAATATGTAATATAAAATTATTCATTAATCTTTTTTGATTAAATTACCTAAAATATGATCCAAGTGTCCAATATCATGGGAAAATACGATGGGAAATCCCATGGTTTTTCAATTGAACTACCTACATATCCAATGCCTTTATTTGGAAATATATAAACAAATACGCCTCTTTTTGTTATAAATACCCACATATTTATCAATTTTAATACTTTAAAATCTATACTATATGAATCTATGATATTTTCACCACCTTGAGAGTCGTCCCAAAGTGTCCTTAGGCCCCCCAGTATCCCAATATTCAAGTTTTAGGAGTTACTCTTCATGATACTGGAAATCTAAACTTCTCATTTTCTTTCAAGTTCACTTTTTATGTGGTATGTATTTCATGTTTAAAAACTATTCTATTTGTCCATTTTATTCTATAACATTACTATAGTAATATGTTTTTTAATGGGAGACCCTTTTACCCTCTCTTTTATATATTATGAAATACCATATTTTATACCGTTATGATGGAAAATAATCATTTTAAAATTTACCTCTTTTTCTTTAGTAAATTGTTTTTTTTATTTTTGTGAAACTCAAACATATTTTTTTATATGTGTATTCACATTTAGGTCAAAATGTTCAATTATATTCCAGTATTAACATACATGATACCTGCTTTCCGTTTTCGTGGGTTTAAAAATACATAAAGATCTTGTCTTTAAGAACATAAAAACGTCATAATTTTGATATGAAACCCATTTCTTTTATTCTACATAGGTTATCTATAAAACGTTTTATTACGATCTATGTGACTCACATTAATTAATACATATGAATGGTTCTTCCTGATAGCACTCTAATTCATTTGGTAAATAATTTAATATCTAGATATAACATGTTTTATGATACCTTGGTGAATAACCGTGGTAATTTTTACGACACCTCGATGAAAAAACATGGTGGTATTCTTATTAATGATTCAATTAAATGTTTTATAAAAATTTAAATTATATTATTAATGTTATGGTTTACTATTATATGTCCCTGTTTTCTTTTTATAATTCTGTTATTCCTTATGTTCTTATTTATATTTCTCAAGATCACATGTAAACTGTTTCCCTTTATTTTCATTACTAGGCCTTATAATCACCCTTTACTTTGATGTATGTCCCTAGGTTATGAGATAAAATAAATTTACTTATGATGAAATTATTATGAATCCTTTCAAGTGTATTAGAATAATGTTTTATGTTTTCATGTATTATGTACCATTTTTTCAAGGAAAAAAACTTTAATAGATCCTCAGTTTGTACAATGTAATGTAAATTAGTGTAATAAAAAGGCATGATTCCATAGTAGGTACCAAGGATGGTTTAGTTATTTGGGGAATTTTTTTTTAAAAACATTAGAAAGAAACTTATGGAAAAGTTTACCATCATGGAATTTTGGTAAAATATTAAGTGGATTCTGAGTAAAAAAATCCATGTCTAGAAACGAACAAGTGGATGTGGTTCTGGAACATATATAACTAGGGGTAACAACACCAAAAAGTTGTGTTGACCCTAACTTGGTGTAACCTTGTACCCAAAAACAGGCCTTACTATGCACCTCTTTTGATAGTACTAGGGGATATGTTTGGTTAAATACAATATTTTTATAAACCATTATAAAGGATATGTTGAAAATTTAATCGTTGTTATTGAATAACATATTTTTTTTTAAAACATAAAATTCCTCTATAATTATAATATTATTAAAAGAAACATGTTTCTCAGTAATGTTATATTATTTTATAAAATAGTGGTAAATAGGTTTAATTATAAAAATGATGAGTTTAATGGACCAAGCACTAAAGACCCTCTTATGGAAGCTGGAATGGAAAACTTCATGAGAATGATTAATTAACATACAAGAGTTAGGGAAAAGAAATTGAATCAAGATGAGATACAAGATTATCCTAAAAGGGAACAACATTCTGTTGAGTCATTTTTGCATCAAAGACAATATTGTTTTAGTGGATCTACCTACCCATTGATTGTTGAACAATTAATAGGCTCAATAGAAAAGATATTTTTTATACTCCATTGTTCATAATAAGGGAACGTTACTCTAGGTGTGTTCCTCTTAGAGGGAGAAGATGATCGTTAGTGGAAACTGATTAAAAACACGAATCCAAAAAAAGGATATTGAAGCTATAGAGTAAGAAGAGTTCAAGGGATCCTTTTTCAAAAAATATTTCTATTGTTAGATGTGAATGAAAATGGAGAAAGAATTCCTAGATTTGAAGCATAATGAAACGGAATATGTGGGAAGATATTAAAAGAACCTTACAAGGATTTCTTGCTACACCTCTATCTTTTTCATGGATCATAGTGGATAGTTTGATAGATTATTTTGTGGAATAAGACCCCATATATAGAAGAATCTAGTCAATAATGACTATTAAAGTTATGAGGAGATATTGAGAAGTTCTACAAAGAGACACAATAGTATCACAAATCGAATGAAAATAAGAGATCAACAGAGCCAAGAAAATGGATTATCCTTGATCATGAAAAATGAGGAAAGAAATTAAAACCATCTACATGTAAAAAATGTGTAAGAAAGCATTCATAGAAATTATTTTCAAGAGAGGGAAATGTTACAAGTGTGTAAGATATGATCATATTTCTCAGAATGATCCTAGTGAGGTGAATACTCAACTTGTCAACACTAACAAAAAAGGGTAGATGGTGTAGGCCCGACCTGAATTTCAATTATTCAACTATATTTAACTTGGGAAATTTTCCAACCACTATCCAAATATAATGTTAATGGATGGGAATCACATCAAACTTAGTATAGTCCAAGGGAGAATAGCCGGGCTTTTACTATCACAATAGTGTAAGTTGATGCTCTAAATGATGTGGTGTCAGGTACTCTCATTACTCTCTAAAATCTAGAAAGTACTTTTTTGGATCCTGGTTATATGAATTCCTTTATTTCCATTATTTTAAAAGAATATAAAATCAATCCCCAAATATATAGAAGTATTGTTATCTATCAATAATCTTAGAGGGATTATCCAAGCATCAATAGTGTATTAAAACTCTAGTATTCACTTTGGCAGGAACAATCTCATCACAAATATAGTAGTTTTCCCCATGCTATAATTCAGTATTATATTAAGGATGGAATGGATCTCAAATTATAATTCTGAGTTCAGTTGTAGAAGCAAGGAAATCACAATGGTATTGAATGAAAATCATAAAGTTGTTTTCAAATGAGAGATATATCGACATGATATTTCTCTAGAAACACTTGTCATAGACTTCTTTATAGATATGATAGATAAATATTAAGAAGTAAGTTAAATTATATGAATAAAAGATGTCCCCAATCATTCAAGAGTACATTAACATATTTCCTTAGGAGCTACATAGAACTTTCATAGAAAGAGAGGTAGATTTCTCCATTAAACTCATTATTGGATCCAAGTCGATGTCAAAGACCCCATATAAATTGGAAAACGTGGAGATGAAGGAATTAATGAAATAAATTCAATATTTTTTTGAGAAGAGGTTTGTCCAACCATGTGGGTCTTCATGTGGATCACATGTTCTATTTGTGAAGAAGAAGGATGGATCAATGCGACTATGAATTTATTATAGAGAAAATTATAGAGGTCCAAAGCTTGACGTATAAGGACATTACATTTCTTTTGTAGAATAATTAAAACATAACAAAAACAGACACAAAAGGACCGTAATAGTTTAGTGTCTTTGGAAACTCAGAAAATAATCTTCTAATCGTGGTGAAAGATCTTCAACATCTCCCATAAATATCTTCCACTTTTGTTTTCATACCTGAAACCTTTCTTTAAATCATGGCGAAAGAAAACATATAATGGGTGAGCTCAAATGCTTAGTAAGGGTAAACATAGAGAACATAAAACAATCCATAAACATTTGAATGAAAAAACATGAACATAAAATATAAACATCGAAATCTTGAGCAAAGACATAAATCATGGAAGTACGCAAGGAATATATCATAAAGGAACATCAATCATGATAAAATAGCATGGGAATAAAACATGTAATTGTGTAAACCATTAAGCACATGTTATGATTTCCATAGTAGCCAAGGCACTTTTTCCAAGACCATCTTAGTGGACAATGTCTCTTTCAGAATCGACTTCACTCCTCGTTCTAGTCCTGTATCACTGAACCGAATTTACATATCATTCTATCCATGTCTATCTCGTGAGATATAAATCTTCACCCAATGCATTGGAGGGATATATAGGTCCCACCCATCTCATAATGAAATAATTTTTACTTGTGCCACAAAATAATCATACATCATTCATAATAACCCAACGAATAAAATGGGTTTCATAAACATCATCCCATCATTACATAATCCATATAAAAGAAATGGATATCATTTCATAATAAGAAAATTGAAACCATGTAAATCATAGATACGTTATACTTGAAACATACACATATGAAATAATGTCATCTTAGATGGAAAACTGTTTTGATAAAACACTTGAAATGAATTCTTGAGGAAAATATCCTTTCTTATTCAAAATCATTTCCATTTCAGAAAATGTCAGGCAATTTTAAAAGAAAAGGATTTTTTTTGAAAATAGTCACGAAATATTTTGGAGGAAGCTTCATCAAAATAAGGCTTTATAAAACCGTAAAAATCCATTCATGCCGTATGAGTTAAAAAAACATTCTCCTCGTACTTTTTCCGGAAAAGTCAAAAAGTACCTCGTAAAAGAAAGATTCCTTACATACTATATAGTAAAAGTAAAAAATGGGTAAAAAGAACTTTATAAATACATGAAATCATTTTTAGAAAATCAGGACATGGATGATAAATATAACCCCAGTAAATACTTACGAATAAACAATCTCGGATAAAAACGGGATTGTTAAAGTTATCCCTTACCTTTGGTTTGATATGCTTCGTACGTATCCGAACATCCTATATAATGATTTAAATAATGTCATTGACTTATTAAAGATTCATATTCATTGTTATGATATAATATATGGTTCAGTAATTACTTACCCGTTCTTTTTTAAATTCCATGTTAAAGCAGCGTTTTGGGTAAAATTGTTTTATTTATCGTACGTGCTTGGACATGTTGTTCTTGATATTATTATTACTTATATCATGATTTAATTACTTCCAGAATTTAAATCTTCATTTATATATCATATATATTCAATATATATATAATAGATAGATAAATTAAATGAAATACACTGTTCATGAAGACGGTAGGTCATACGTACGCATGAACACTTTTTTCTTTTCCTTATTGACTTGAATGGAAGTAAGTAGATGACATATATATATATATATATATAAATCTAGTAGATTTATAATGTCATATATTTCATTATTATACATTATATATACTTTATAATAATTCTTGAGTGGTTAACATGGAGAATGAATCTCATTGATTCTTAGAGACGGTAATCAGTACGTACGCACAAGCGATGATATTGTTCCCATAATTATTGAATTGGAGTGGGGTGGATGATATAATATCTCAGAATCAGTTTGATGTTATAATAACAGTATATAGTTATTATTTACACCATTATAACAATCCAAGTAAGGTGGTGGTGGAAAAACAGATTACATCACGGTGTGGAGACGATATTCCGTACGTACGCACGCGCGATGATTTCGTTTTTCATAGGATGGATAGAAGGTGAAATTGGGTTGTTTCATATTTATAATTACATATAATTATATTAGTGATACTGATTTTATTAATTTATGATGAAACAAATAAAGAAGAAGAAGTTGAAGAAGAAATAAACATGAAATAATCAGTAGAGGAGATTACCTCTTCTTCGACGCGGCTCCTCTAATCCTCATCTAAGGGCACAATAGTTGGTCATTAAAGAAGAATAGGTCCTCTAGTGGGTTTCTATGGATGTTTAGAAGTGAGATGGTCAGGTTTTGGCTAATCTTGAAGGCTCAAAATTGTGTAAAGAGAAGAGGGAGGAGGTGCCCTTTTATAAGGGAGGAGAGGGGCACCTTTGGAAACCTCAAAAATATTAATTTATAATAAATCAAACCCCATATAAAAACCTCCAAATATTACTCATATTATAAGATTAGATGCGATAGGGTTGTATTATCATCATCCAATAATATTTATACACGTTGGAAATTTATTTTAATCCTCATCAACTTGATTTATCCTTATTGAATCTATTTAATTTTATTTGTGGTAATAATATTCTAAATTTTAAATTGTTATAAATAATTACTTATATTATTTTAATTATCCATAATTTGATACTTTATTAAATTTTAGACCATATAAATTCCAATTTATAATTTTTAAATATTTTTGTGATTTTTAAGCTATTTTATAATATGTTATTTTTATAAAATAAAAATAGTGTCAATTTTGACTGTATTCATTTATTTGTATTTAAATAAAATCCAAAAATAGAATATATTCTAGATAATTATTTAATATATTATTAACATGTCATAGTTATCTATAAATTTTTTGTATAACATTAATTAGTTCATATAATATTTATTTTAATATTTTTAATACCATTCTTTTGATATTTCAATCAATAAATTAATTACTAAAACATTTTCATATAATTATTTAATATATTTATTTGTTGCAAGAAAATTAAAAATAAAATTCTATGATGAAGATAAATCTATTAACATTTATAATAATACTTTTACTCGAATTTATCATCTAAAAAAACAACATTTACATTGTTATATTTATAAAATTACGATGGTGACAACTTTGACATCATTTAAAATAAAATATTATTAATGTCATAATCTATTTTATAAGGCTCTAAATGGTACACAAGTAGAAACTGGAATGATTATGTTGTATATATACTCTACCAATAAGGTTTGGTTAAATTTATGGTCCTTTTGATAGGTATTATTATTTTAATAAAAACTATATTATTGATTTTTCACTAAATAAATAATTTCTGCATCATTAATGTATAAGCAATTAAGGTAATTATATATTTCTTAAAAATTTCAAATAAATTACCATGATATATAAAAACATTTTAGCTTTAAAATTAGTATTTATAACTGAATTTATATTCTTTATAACCATATATTAAAAATACTTTAATTATTAAAGTCTGAGTGAGAAATATTTCACTTTCCATTAAATAAAATAACCTAAAGGTCTTAATCACATCCAAGTGGGTTCCTATGGATTAAATTTCGACTCAAATGTTACATAGGACGAAATATAATCATCCAGTTATATTAAAACAAGTGTTAGGGTAATTTTATAATATTATATTTACCCTTAATTACCCAATTTACCATTAACTATGGTAAATAAAATTTACCGTAGTTACTATTCATAGTGCCCAAAAATAAAAAATAGCCTATTAACATAATTTATACCTACTGATTACAAATATGGAATCCATTTTTCCAAGTTAAAATCAAATAAGTTTCAGCAATTAATTTAAAATTAATCTCGTTGTTAAGAAAATAAGTTTTAAAAGTTAAAACATTGCAAAAGATTGAAATGATTTTACTTATTAATTTAATGTTAAATCATTGCTAATGACATAAATTATATTAAATGGTATAACTATATTCTATTTATAATTTAAAACCAATAAATATTATAATTTAACCGTATAAATTATTACGATGAAAAAAGTTGTTTTTAATTAAAATATAGCGTGTTTTTACTATTCATGAAAATATGAAAGTTCTCAGAATGATTTGAAAATTTTATCCAAAAAAAATTTTATATCATGATTCAAAAGAAGAATTTTATTTTTTCAAATTGAACTTATAAAAATTTCAAAAACTAGATTTAAAGTGGGTGCGCCATCAAAAGGTGGCTAAACTGCATTTTTCGAAAAATACTTATTTTACCCGAAAAATTTATTTTGTTCTCATACCTTGTTCTAGAAAATGATTAAGATGAATAATAATGTTATAAAATTCAAAATTTAGTTAATACTATTCATAACGGCTAGTCCATAATAATATTATAACAATATTTTGTTGTTTAGTGAAACCCGGTATTGTGTAATACACACGATATTGAGGAAGGTCTTGATTGTGTGTAATGCAAGCCAAGTAAGGGATGCATGTAGTGAAAGCTCCCTTTGGTGTTGCGTATAATATAATAAAAACTTATTTCATTTATGCATTAAACAAAATTTATACTTAATGTTTCGTAGAATAATTTCTACAAAACAAACTTGAAATTGTGTGTAACACGAGCCAAGAATAGTGTTGCGTATAGTACAAACTAATATTAGTGTACAATAGAAGATATCAAAGGAATTGAAAAGAATATATCTCATAAAATCTCGGGGTGTTACATTCTACCCCCCTTAAAATGAATTTCTCCCTCGAAATTTGTCTGGGTTATAAATGGTTTACTACTTGAAAGTTTCTTTAATAGAAACCCACATCATAAAAAGGGATACTAAAACTTAATTTTAAAAACTAAAGTATGAAAGATAACGATTACCCAAAGTAACTCATCATTGGGTTTCCACATAAGAGAACATAGGTGAAAATATGGATATGGAAGAAAAATCTAACCATCATGTTCTGATGGAGTGTGGTAGAGAACATGGCTATGAAAAATCCAACAATCACCAAGCCATAAATTTGTGATGATCTAAGGTACAATCTGATTCATCAGATATAAGAGTACTAGGACAACATTTTTGGTTTTCAATATCATTTCCTTAAAGTTGAAAATTTTTAAATAGAAGAAATACTTACTTGATTTTGGTACAGTTTCACTATTTTTTGTGCCTTGAACAATTTCCACTTCATCTCTTAAATAAATGAAGTTGAATTTTTCTTCCGTGAAGTGTTAGCAGATCAGGCGATAGAATGATATGTCATTCCATCTGTCTCAAACATAAGGTTAGAAAAATTTATATACATAAGTCCATCTATAGTGAGATTAATCATATATGGTTCATAAAATGGACTTATACTTCATCTATCATACCGCTTAATAAAATAAAACTAGTTTCTACTAACCGAGGACTTCCTGTAGGACATTGGTAGGTGATGAAGGCGGTTTCATTCCCGCAACCTTGTCTGATGTGACAGGTTGTCTCCCGTCCGACAGGTTGTCTTTTTTCAAAAACTATACTATCATATAATTTCAGAAATAAAAACAAGATGTTATAGCCTTAAGCAATACTATATGTTGTCCATTCCAAACATTAGGCTTATTGAAAATACTTTTGTCTGATCACTAGAAATTTCATCTACCGAGCATGTGAATTCCTGCATTTGTCCCCCATATATCATAAGATATATCTTGTTTTTTATCACATTCCAAACATCTAAATACATTAATCATGTATTCTCTAGAAAAATGAATACCCATTGAACTTTAGTGAAAACATGAATGTTGTCAAAAGGTAACTCTTTCCACATACCAAAATCCCAAAATTTCTATATATTCAAACCATGATATGACTTTGTCGTTATATCAGTCATGAGATCATTTCATTTTTTCATTATCCCTTCATTATGTGCATGTCATATTCTTTCAAAAATATTTCAATCACTTTTCATGGTTACCGGTACCATATAATTATTGAAAACCAATACATAGATATTCCAAAATTCCACGATACCATAAATGAGATTCCATGATACTATTTTAAAAAGTTTTATGTCAAAATTCAATATAATGTTGATTAAAATAACCTAAATTAATTAAATTATAATAATTTTACATTAAATACAGTTTAAAATATCATTAAATCTTTTAAATAATTTAATTGTAAAAGACAATTAAAAAAACAATATTTTCACTATTCAAGAAATAATTATTCCTTTCAAAAAAACTAAAAAAATTCACCGAATGATAATTTTTTCATATCTATTTCAAAAAGTACATTTATTTTGTCAAATAAATTTTCTAAAAGTTATAAAAATAATTTTTATATTATGTGTTTAAAGTGAAACTACACAACCTTTTAAGAAATATAGTTTTTCAAAAAACATTTCTTTTTTTTCATTCAAATGGTTCTTATTTTATTTTCAAACAATATATAAGAATTTAATGTATATTATAAACGTGTAAACCATATAATTTTTATAATTTATATATAAATATTCCAACTCACTAACTTTACATCTAGGTTATAATGGTAATGTTTAAATAATTATATTTTAACAAAGTATCATGTTTCATTTAAACCTGACATTGCATGTATCATAATCGATTGAAGAGATTGAATTTATTTAAACATAAATATATTATAAAACCTCGACATGTTACATTACCTTATAATATTTTTATTTCATGTAACATACTCTATAGATGATGATTTAACTCTTTTAAAATCTCAAGGCATTAAATTCTAACCCCTTTAAAAAAATTATGGCCTCAAAATGTAATCTTGATCCAAAAAAATAACAGTTTGGAATTTGAAAATACCTTTGTTGGAAACCCACATCATAAAAAGGGTTAATAAAACAGCCCTTTCATAAGATTAATTTTAATATACAAAGCTCATCTAGAATACAACATATCTTGGTTTCTTGGTATGTGAAAATTAGTGGAAAGTGAAGATATAGACCTAGAGATAAGCATAAATATTTATAGTGTGATATAGGTCACTAGTCATAATAAAGAGAATGATCAATGTAAATTTAAGGACCTAAAATCCATAAATATATGATGATTTAAAAGATCATTTGATTCATTTGATATTAAGGTAATATGATGACATTTTTGTTTCAAGATCCTTTTCCTAAAGTTGAGGAATAATTTTATTATCTAATGATGTAAGGAAACTTAAATGATATCATTCTACTTCATAAGCATAATCCCATACTTTTTTTTCTTCAATAAAATTTCACTTCATCTCTTATTCCATGAAATGAATATCCCAAAATGAATTTTTTATTCCTATGTCACTAAAATGTACTTTTAAGAGATTAAAAGATCAGTAAAAGAGTGGAAAATCTTTCCTCCCACCTCTAAATATTTTCCAAATCCAATATGTCAGTATTAGTTTTCCAATATAATACATTAATATCTAAAAATTAATAGTAACACCATAGGTTTCACATCAATATTTATCCATAAAATAATTTATGTAAAAATAATGACATATTAATCATAACATCAAGTAGGTCAGTGGTAGGTGCAACACCCTTGTTACCCTTAGGTTCTGGGTTTAAGTCCCACAAAATTTCTGAATGTGATGGGTTTTCACCCAACATGTATATTGTATTTTTCCAAAAAATTATTATTATTCCTCCTATAATGTTCCTAATTTGTAATAACCAATAATTAACTCTACATCAAAGGTAATATAAACCATAAAGGTTACCAATACCTTCATAAAAACATCTTTATCATTATTATCTCAACATCAGGCACTTACTAAGGGCTATCCATCCTCAATTATATGTTTTCCAATAATTTATCTTTCCATAAAATCACTTTTCTTATTCACTAATACCATTAAACAATGCTCTCAAATCCACATATAAAAAGTATTACCATACAATCCTTATACATTTAATTATTCATATAAATAGAATATCATTTAAAAAAACTCTTATAAAATAGTTCGTGAATCCAAACAAAAGAACAATAGCCATTCCACTTCTTATGTATAATAACATAATATTGACCTTTATCCATTAGATCCATTGAGGTATATTCCCTTGATGCTTGGGTAATTCATTTTCGTAGTTCCCCATCTCTTTATAGTTTAAGAATTACACATTGGAAGTTTTATTCATTCCCTAACAATAATAAGCATGGTGGACTTTCTTTGCACACTTATTGAAATCATCCATTCCCATCATGAAATTACTAGAGTGTTTCTATCCATAATTATCACTGGGGGAAAATACTTCTTTCCATTATTCTCTGTATCTTTATTTTACTCTCCATCCTATTATTCTATTTATTTTCATTGAATCCATAAGACTTGGATAATTATTTATCTATTTTTATACTATAAGATATTGTATACTCAAATGATGCGAATTTTTCGGATACTAGTTCTCTTTCAATTATTGGATTAATACCATTAAAGAAATTATCATTATTTCTCTTTAGATTACGTACATAGTCGGTAACATTCCTTGCTAATCTGATAATGTTGGATTAATACTTTTATAAATTGTATTCTTCCTTCTGTCTTAGATTCAGGATTTTTCTATCCATATATACTCATTGATCACGAGGAAAATAATTTTCCATGAAGAGTACCTTATGATTATTCAATTCCATTTTTTCAAATTCTTCTTCATTCTTAGTGGTTTGTATTAATTACCACCATTATTACACATTTTTTAAGAAATGATAAACTACCATGAAAACTTTCCCCCTATCATCTCTTACCAAAGAAATAAATATATTTTCTATGTAACGTATCCATTGTTCAACTACAAATGGATTTGTAGCCCCATTAATGTATGAAGATTGATGAGGCATAAAGCGGACTAATGTTGTTACATCGTGTGGTGGATAAGTTGGATGCTCTATATGGGAAAGGTTATTTCTTATAACATGAGTCAGTTTCCCAAATATGATTATAATTTGATCTGTTCTAACTGTATATATATCTTCGACTTTTTTATCTTTCCATGGAGGGAAATCCCTAAACGGGGAATGTAGATTGTTACAGTTTCTTTTCCATCCTCAAGGATATATTTCTAAATAATGTAATACAGTAGATATATCATAACATTAAGAATCATAAGATATAATGAAAAAACTTGTGAAACCCTTACCATAAATTTAAAAAACATTAAATTAGGAAAATATCAAAATAATAAATGTGGTTTTTAACACCCCAAGATTTTGAAAATAAATTTAATATTGAATGCATGAAACACTGATTCTCTACAAAACACCACTTTGTTATAACCTAGCCAGTAGACATAATTTTTCCACCTCTGTGATTTGAATTTCAGAAAACTGACATACACTATTGTGTTTAATATGATATTTAGAGTCTGATAAGACAAACATAATTTTTTATGAATATTAATATACCCCCATGAATAGTAACAAAACCTTCTATATAGTAATATTACTCTTAAGAATACTAATGAATAGTAAATTGACCAAAAAATAGAAACTTCAACCATGAATGTATAAATATAATTTAGATATCTTATAAGTGAAACAATGATCACAGTATAAGTATTGGTTTTTTTATGTCATAAATATTTTAATTAAAATTTTATGATTAATTTAATAATTTAAAATGGAAATTTTTCAGATAAATTTTTCTAATAAATTTCTACTTTATAATATTATGGTTATAAGATAATTTTATTGGACCTTCATTAATTTATCAAGGTCTTATAAAATGAATTACTGTTTTAAAGTTGTTTTATGGAATAAATTATGATTTTAATTAAAAATTATACTAAAAAAATGATAAAATTATTTTCAAAAAATGGATTTCACTTTTTTAATTCTACACAAGAAAAAATTGTTGGGTTCAACTTTTGGGATTTTTCTAAAATACGTGAATTTTTTCGTGAATAGTAAAAATATAGTTTTGAGTTTTCAGTTTGTTTAAGGACATCATAATGATGTAATAGTTAATATAAAATTATGGTAGATTTCCTTAAATTAAAATTATTATTAGGTGTCCCATGTGGCTAATACCATGGGAAAATACCATGGTCAAGCACATGGTTTTGAAAAAACCACTAATGAGGTGTCTTTTGAAATTAATAAAAAAAGACTCCTTCGCATTTACTATAAATACCCACGAATTCGTTCATTTTGATACATTACAAATTCATTATCTTAAAATATATGGTATTTTTACCTCCCTAGTATTCCTACCAAGGTTTACTCAATCCCCCAAGGTCCCAAACATCATGTTTTAGGAGTAACTCTACAAGGTAAGAGAATTCTCAACTTCTCTTTTCTATTCAAGTTATCTTTTATGTGGTATGTATTTGAAGTTTCCATTCTATTTTATTATTTACATTTTATTATATGCCTCTACTATATTATTATTCTTTTATTAATGGGTGACCCATTTCCCCTGCCTATTTAATATTTTCTGAAACCATGTTGCATAGCCATTATGTTGGAGAATTATCATCTCAAAATCTCTCTCTTTTTCAAGTACACATTTTATGTAAATATCTTCTAATTTAAATTGGAATATTTTGGGATTTGTCATTAAATATTCACATTAATCTCAATATTATGAAATAATTATGATACACTCTTTTTATCTCATAAAAATATTTTATGAATTTTAAGTGACACCGTCAGGCTGCCGAATTTTCGCAAGGGATTTATCAACTTCTATTTTTTTATTTCGAGTTACTTTAATTTATTTTTCTTTAATAAGTTAAATTTATTCAAAGTTTATGATAATTTTATTATTTTACATGTATTGGATTTTTTTTCATAATAGAATAATTCATCACCATCCCCCTTTACCCTTCTTTTATACTAGAAATGAAAAGACAATCCAATCTGTGTTAATTTATCACATTGAAGGATGACAAGATTTCAATTTATATTATTGTCTTCAATTATGGTCATGAAACCATTTTGAGTTTTTTTAATAGACTATAATATATGTATCATTCAATGTTATTGAATCTTTTTTCCCACATGATATTAATTTAAAATTTTAAATGAGTTTGTTCTGATAAAAACCCGCCAATTAACCCATACAATTATCATTAATGTATTATATAATGATTAATCTTCACTCCAAATAACCAAAATAATTTTATAACCATGTTATATTCTGGATGTTAACAAATAAATTACAATTTATATTCTACAAAAAAATTCTCATATTATATTCTTATCCTTACATTTATATACATAAATCGGTCATTAATACCAAAGAAGAAAACACTCCAAAATAATAAAACTAAACCTCTTAAACCCATCCAGAAGGCCTTGAATGAACTTAATAAGGATATAATAAATAAAATATATAATAGCTTCTGGAAATATTAATTAATTTATTTAATATGGTTATCCAGGACACTCTGTTGAACAGAAAAGCACCATCAAACTTAAGGTAAGGGTTTCCTCATCTCATTTCCATTTTAATGAGATATTCTTTATTCACTGGTATTACCTATATATGTTGTATGTATACTACCCATTAATGTATATTATATTGAATATATTTATATTCATGTTATTAAATGACTCATTTGAAGATTATTAATTTTTGGGCACACAAATTAATAGATTACAAAGTGGTAAGGGTTTTCCACCAGAACCTCCATTTTCATTCTTGTTACATTAATTGTCTACTTACCTCAATGAAATTATTATGTGTTATTATTTACTCCTAATAAATTGTATAGGAGTGTTATATATATTATTACCAACCAAAATCCATATTTATTTTATGGGGAGTTACTTGTTTTAAAAGTAACTCTAAAAAATTCTTCCAGAAAAACAAGCCTAATTCAAGGGAATTTTGTCGATTATTACCTATTTTCAAGAGCACTCTATATAGTATATTTTTAACAAAAACTATTCTCACAAAATTATTATTATTATTATTATTATTATTAATCTATCTCAAATAACTTCTGGTTTTATGTATACATTTACAAAAATAACTCTTCTTTTCCAAGTAATAGGGTTTCTATAAAATGAATTACTCGATGATTTTAGAAGAGTATTTTCACCCATTTCAACATTATTATTGATTATTATATTTAAATTGGTTCAATGTTTTATGAAATAATCCACTATGTTTTTAAATAAGATGTTATATCTTAAACCATTCACCAATTTACACAAAATGGTTAGCATTTGTACTTAATGTTCAAAAAAAGTTATTTAAATTTCATAAGTTAGTTTAAATATGAATGTATATGTTATTTATGTGTATTTTAAATAATATAAGGAATGAATTGGACTTATTAAGTTTCTGGTGGGGCCCACTATAACCCCTCAGTGCATAGTTAGGTCTCATGATACAAACCATGGTCTTGGCACGAGGCCTTGACAAAATGGATATTTATGGTCTCAGCATGAGGCCTTGACGATATGGTTATATGTCTCAAATTATGAATTCAATCATTATGAAACTAGTAATTCATTGTTCACAAGGGTATTCGACTATTTGAGTACCCATGTTTATGTTTTATTATGAAATTATTTATTCACCTGTTATTCATTCAATAATGTGTTCCAGTTATAGAATTTCATCTCAACCCTTTATTGTTTCCTTTTCTCAAGACAAGAATATGTTTATTATGATTGACCTGAAAGGATATACTTGTAGTTGTGGATATTCCCAATAAAATATATATTTTGTGTTTAATTCCAAGTTAAAATGTTGAAATTATATATATATATATATATATATTGTATCAAAATATACTAAACTACATGGTCCTTAGAGATTCACATTTCTTGTTATATTCCAATTTAATAAAATAAGGCACCAGCTCTAAGAAATTGGGGTCGGGTCCTTACAGTTGGTATCAAAGTAAGTTTAGTAGAAAACATGGAATCTATATTTAGAAAACATATATTAGGGAACAAAACCCTAAGATATATTCGATGATACACATGGAATAACATCCAATGATTTTTTTAAATTACATATTATTTGGAGATTATTTGAAAATAAATCCCCGTCAAGATACTATAAGTGGACATGGTTCTGACACAGATGTACCAAGGACTAAAAACTTTGAAAAGGTGTTTCGGGATTGACCTAGGGTACCCTGGTATATAAAAATAGGTATTACTGTGCACCTAGTTTTACACACCTGGGGGATATTCAGAGGATAATTCACATTTTTTTCTCACATACCATTATGAAGGATTTATTCTTCCAAAGTAACCAATGTATTTTGTTCTATGATTTACGATGCATAAATTTATGATATGTGAAATACCATGTTTAGAGTTCTAGAAAGTTCATAATTTTACGAGACAATATAGTATATGGAATTGATTTTAGATGGTGCCTAGTTGAAGGAATGAAACCATCACCAATGCCTTTAATTAAAATAGTAATATCGATCATATCTCTCTTGTTCCTAAGCCATCATTTCAAAAGAAGATAGTCTCCAAAATATTATTATCATTTGAGGAAATAGTATCATGTGTTTACAAGGTATGTAAAGATTTATCTGAGTCTTATGGATTTTAAGAAAAGAAAAAGAAGAATAGGATGGTAGTGAAAAATATGGGTAAAGGGAATAAGGGAAATAAGGGTTTTCCCACATGTGATAACTATGGAATGAATCACCCTAGTAAATTCATGAAGGGAATGGGTGGTTGTTATAAGTGTGGAGCAAAAGGACACCAATTTAGTGATTGAAAAGGTAAGAAAAAGATTTCCAATTTATAATGCGTCAGTTGTAAGGATATGTGACACTATGTGAATCAATGTCCCTTGCATGGATGAAATATGAACAAAATGATGTTACTATATAATGAATAAGTCATGATACTACCACAGTTGAGGTGGAATGATTAATATCCCACTTCAAGAATCATGTCTTTTGAATATTTTATCAGCAATGTACTGGTTGTAATAATTATGTAATATATGAGTAGTGTACAGTAGTACCATTTTATTGAGAATTTGTGATTTTATGATGATTTGAACCAAGGTTGAGTGACTCAGTAGAACGTTAATATCATGGGAAAGAATATGTATGATGAAAAGAAAAAACTAAATATATTCTTGATGGTTCAGATAATTATGAAGAAAGTATTTATTTAGATTAGTACCGACTACATCAAAACCTATTTTTGACTTCTCGACTACTGGTATGTACTATCATTGATGGAGTTTAGAACATTTTTGGGTATAAAGAATATATCTAATTGCATGTGTAAGGATGAATGCAAATATTCAAATAAGGTTTTATGGTAATTTGAGTAATTACAATATTTCAAGAGGACACATGATGAAGATATTCACATGTTTTGAATGTGAATATTTAGGATTGGTTCATGTTAATTAAAGGGAAATAAGGTAGTAAATGCATTGAGTAGGATAGATCATTGTGTCCTAAAAAATGAAGATTTTCAATGACCCTATATACATGGATCAAGGACGGATGGATATCAAAATGATTCTAAAGTATTGGGTTATAATCATTTTGAAAGTTAAACGATTTAAGAAATGGTTTTATTTTATCATTGTTTGATGTTTTAGAGCTTAATGTCACCACATGATGTAACATGTTCTAAGAGATAAAGTATAGATAGTTGAAGGAACAAAAAAAGGTTAAGATTTTGTTTATGAAATAGAAAATTATATTCATAATCGTGTAAGAGTGGAAAAATTCCTCAACTCTAGGAAAATAGTATTAAATAAAAATGTTTTCCTATTATCATTTTTTCATGATATTTATTAAATTTATCATAATTGTAGTTTATGGTTTTGTGGTAATGATCTTTCATCTGAGCATGATCTCTTTCAGTTTTCATCAGAACATGATGGTTTGATTATTATTCCATGACCATTTTGTCTAATTAGAATTCATTATTTTGTAGTAACCGATACATTTCACTTTACTCTTATTAAGAGGATATTTTAACCATAATCTTAATATGGGATTCCCACAAGGGAATTTTCATGTATCAAATGTTAACATCCAATGTTCAATTTTAAATTTCGAGGGAGAAAGTTTTGTAATCAGGGGAGAATGTAACACCCCAAGATTAGGAAAATAAATTTAATATCAAATACATGAAATACTGAGTCTCTAAAAAACAAAACATTTTTATACCCTAGCCAATAAATAAAAGTTTTTCACCTCTGTGATTTGAATTCTGAAAATCTAACATACACGATTGCGTTCAGTAAGATATTTAGAGTCCGATAAGACAATATTAATTTTTTATGAATAGTAACATTTCTTTATGAATAGTAACATACCCTTATGAATAGTAATGTTACTCTTATGAATAGTAATGAATAGTAAATCGACCCAAAAAATAGAAACATCACCCATTAATGTATAAATACAATTTAGACATCATATAAGTGAAATAATGATCAAAATATAAGTATTTGTATATTTGTATGTCATAAATATATTAATTATAATTTTATAATTAAAATAGTAGTTTTAAATGGAAATTTATTTTCATAGAATGTAATAGTCAATTTTTACTTTATTGTATTATGGTTATAAGATATGTTTATGGGAGCTTTATTAATTTATCAAGGTGTTATAAAATGAGTGATAGTTTTAATTTTTTTTTGGAATAAATTTTGATTTTCTTTAAAAATTAAATTAAAAATATTTAGAAAAATATTTTTGAAAAATGGATTTCATTTTTTTATTATACACATTGAAAATTGGACTGGGTAAATTTTTGGCATTTTTCTAAAATACTTTAATTTTTTTGAATAGTAAAAATACTGTTTTGAGTTTTTAGTATATTTAATGACATCATAATGATTTGATAATTAAGATAAAATTATGGTATACTTGTGTAAATTAAAATGTTATAATAGTTATCCCAATTGAATAATAAAATGGGAAAATACCATGGGCATGCCCAGGGTTTTTCAAAATTAATAAATGAGGTGCCCTTTGAAATTAATAAAAAAACTCCCTCTCATTTACTATAAATACCAACTAATTAATTCGTTTTAATTAATTAAAAATTCATTATCCTCAAATATATGGTAGTTTTACATTTTTTATGAGTCCTCCTAAGGTGTCCTCATGACCCCAAGATCCCAACCATCATATTTTAGGAGTTACTCGACAAATTTAGAGAATTCTCAACTGCTGTTTTCTGTTGATGTTTTCTTTTATGTGGTATGTATTTAAAGTTTCCATACCATGATATTATTTACATTTAATTATGTCCCTATACTATATTTGGATCCCTTTATTAATGGGTGACCTATGACCCCTCTATTTTTAATGTTTTCTAAAACCACGTTTCATAGCCGTTATGATGTAGAATTGTCATCTCAAAATCTCCCTCTATTAAAGTACTCTTTTTTTGTTATTATATTTTATTTTCAATTGGATTATTTTGGGATAGAGTATTACATAGAAAAATTACTCTAAAAATTATTTAATATTTATTAGATACACTTTTTATCTCATAAAAATATTTTATGAATTTTAACTGATGGCGTTAGGCTGCCAAAAGTTTCACAAGGGATTTATCAACTTCTATTTTTTATTTCGATTTCATTTCTTTTATTTTTTTCGTTCATCAGATCATTTAATAAAAATTTTATAATAACCCCATTATGTTATATTTACTATAATAGTATTTTGATAATGGAATAATTAATCATCATCCCTCTTTTCCCCTTCTTTTATACAAGAAACGGAAACACCATCTGAGATGTGTTAATTTATCGCATTCAAAGATGATGGGTTATTAATTTCAATTACTGTCTTAAGTTATGGTTATGAAACCATTATTATGGTTGATCAAGACTATAATATATGTATTATGTAATATTTTTAATCTCTATACACACATGATATTAATTTATAAATTAAAATGGGTTTGTTGTGACAAAAAATTACCCATTAACACGAAAAATTATCATTAATGTTTTATATAATGAATCATATTAAATCTTAATATCCAAATGAATTTTATAGCTTTGTAATATTTTGGATGTTAAAAAATAAATTAAAACTTATATTTTGTATAACCATTCTTATATTACATTGTTATCCTTACATTTATATATGTAAACCTGTTATGAATACCAAGGAAGAAAATGCTCTCAAACAATAAAATTAATCCTCTTAAACCCATAAAGAATGCCATGAATGAACTTAATAAGGATATAATAAATCAATTAAATAAATAATATTTTATTTAAATATTAATTAATTAATTTAATTTGGTTATCTAGGACACTAAGGTTAAGTTAAGAACACCATCAGACTTAAGGTAAGGGTTTCCTCATCTCACTTTCATTTTTGTGAGATATTATATATTCGAAACTATTACCTATGTATGGTGTATGTGTACTTCCCATTTATGTATCATATAATTAATATATTTATTTTCATGTTATTAAATTTTTCATTTTAGGATTATTAATTTTTGGGCATACGAATCGACTGATTATAAAGTGGTTATGGTTTTCTACATGAACCTCCATTTTCATTTGGGTTACTTTTATTGTCTACTTACCTCAATGAAATTATTATGATTTATTATGTAACCATAATAAATATTATATGAGTGTTCTGTATATGTTTACAAACCATAATACTTATTTATTGTTTGGGTAATTACATGTTTTAAAAGAAACATTAAAAAATTCTTCCTGAAATAAAACCCCGATTCAAGAGAATTTCTAAATTATTACATATTTTCATGATAACTCTATATAATCTCTATTTAACAGATATTATTCTCATAAAATCATAATTTTTATTATGATAATGAAAACTCAATTCACTTTTAGTTTTATACAAATAATTTTCCAAAATTACTCCTCCTTTCGAAGTATAATGGTTTTTATAACAAGAATTACTCGATGATTTTATAAGAGTATTTTCACCCATTTAAAAAATATTTTTGATTAATATGTTTAAATGGGTTTAATGTATTATGAAATCATCCTCTATGTTTTGACTGATTACGTGATATCTTAAACAATTCCCCAATTTACTCCGAATGGTTAGTGTTTGTGCTTAATGTTCAGGGAAAGTTATTTACATTTCATATGCTAGTTTCAATATGAATGTATATATTATTTAGGTTTATCAACATTCATATGAAGAAATAATTTGACTTAGGACATGTTGTGTGGGAGCCACTATAACCCCTTGGTGGATCGGTAGGTCTCATGAAATAAACAATACTCTTGGCATGAGGCCATGACAAAATGGATATTTTTTGTCTTGGAATGGGGCCTTGATGGTATGGTTATGATGTCCCAAATTATGAATTCCTTAATTCTGAAACTAGTAATTGAAATTTCATGTGGTTATTTATACTATTAGAATACCCATGACTAGGTTTTTTATGAAATTATTTATTTAACACTTATTCCTTGAATAATGTGTTCTAGTTTATTTTTAACGACGTGTTTTTAATTATTTACTATGGATAATGTTTATGTTATGATATCTTCCACTGTATTTCTTACCCTTACTGGGTGTTTAACCACACCCATTTCTTATGTTTCATTTTCTTAGGACTTGAAGAAGTTAATTATGATTGACCTGTAAGGATAAACTTATAGTTGTGTATGTAACCAATAAAACTTATATTGTGTATTTCATTTTAAGTTGTAATGTAAAACTTATGTATGTGTATTGTTTCCAAATATACTAAACAACTTGATCCTTCAGGATGCATATTCCTGATTTATATGCCAATATAATAAAATAATGCACAGACTCTGGGCAACAGTGGTTGGGTCCTATTTTTGGGAACGTTTTCAAATCATAAAAATATTTTCAAATCATTCATAATGATTTGTAAATAAAATGTTAATTATCCTAAGAATATATCATGTATATGTCAAAATAGAAGCATAGTAAGGCCCATTTTCGTGTACCTGATAACACAAAAGTCCAGCATGACACAAATTTTCATATTTATTACCCCTAAGCACATCTTGTTAGAACCATATCCACCGATAGTATCTAGATAGAAATGTATTGCTAGAAAAAAACACAATCTATTCCGTTCAAAAATATTTGTATGTTATTCTATTATTATCCTCAAATTCACTCATATTATAATGTTATCTAGTCTATATTTTCATAAATCTTATTCCCAATGTTTATACTAAATTTCCTCAAATACCAATTGTAAGGACCCCGACCCTAGTAGACCAATTTTTGTGGTTATGTAACTACATTGGCATACGATAAAAGGAATCAAATCCTAGAAGACTGAATAGTTTACTAGTCTTGGTAACTTAGTATATATTTGAATCTCATTTTATAAATGAATACGTCAAGTAAAACAAAGTGTTTTATTCGAGTGCATCATTATCCTATTTTACAATATCCTTGCATATAACCCAAAAAAACTTCATTGAATCCTGAGGAAAATCAAACATAATAAAGGGGAGAGATCAAATGAATATTAAGGGTATGTCTACAACAAAATATATCATGAATAAATAATAGTAATCATTATGAAGTTGTAAATAACTAAAAAACATGTTAAAAAATAAGTCAAGAATAATATGATTGGAAAAAATGATGATTAAATGACAAAATATAAATAATCACATGAGTGGGAAACATTACCATGAATATTATAACTAATTGAATAATAAAATTAACATCAATGAATAATATCATAATTAGGTAATTCATAATAATACATATCATAACCATTCCATCAAGGCCACATTCTAAGACATCTTACATAAATGGGTAAGGCCCCAGCCAAAAACCCAAGCTAGTTTGTCTAATGAGACCCACTGATGAATCAAGGGGCTATAGTGGATCCTTGCAATCACTTACTAAGTCTTTGAATTTAATATAAAAAGGAATGAAACAAAATCAAATTAAATATTTATATTAAAAAGTATCATATGAAATGCTAATAATTACTTCATTAAATAAACATAATCATAAATTACTCAGAGTAATGAGATTAATGGTATCAAAATAGTACACCCTCAATCAAATTGATCTTAAAAAATTCATTGAAATAATATGAATGGTACCATTACAAATATTCTAAATGTATTATAATTAAAATATGGGTTTTTGTAACTGATGAATTGAAATACCAAACAAATCAATTAAAAACATTTTTTAGGAAAATATATTTTTTACTTTAAAAATAACCTTTTAAAAATAAAAGCAATTTTATTTTTGAAAAATGTTTCTTAGAAAATAAAATTTGATACATGTAAAATTATCATTAAAACATATATTGGTCATGATAAAGGGAAATTTCATACATGCTATATATGGTAAAAAAATTATTTCACATTTTCTATAAATGCCAAACATGCCTTGTATGGAAAATGATATGAAAATTTCATTCAAAACATTTTATAAATAGTCAAACATTTGTAAAATTTTATTTAATAAATAATTTGGAGAATTTTAAAAACATTTTAAAAAACATTTTTAGAGAACATGTATTTGGATAAAAACATAAATTCAACTGAAGAAATAAATAATGATAAATTTTTTAAACATTATTTTTAACTCTTGAGTACATGGAGGAAAATGACATGCATTCTCATGAACTCTCTAGATTAGAAGAAAATTAATGAGTTTTATAAGAGATGGATCATAATATTTCATCATTGCGAGTATAAAAATAAATAATCCTTGTATATGTTGAAATTGTACAATAAAACCATTACCACTTTGGTAACATTGAATCGCAAGACCCATAAAAGAAATAACATTAAATGAAAAATTAATTACCATGCTGATAAAGGGAGTTATGATATAACATTTCAAAAGGGGAATTATATACACCACATGAAAGATCTAAGTGTGGAATATGACATATGTATCATGAAAGTAAAAGTGAGATGAGAAACCCTTACCTCAGATTCAAATTCATTTATATATATACAATCCTCACATATAATAAATATCAGTTTATTATAAATCAATTAAAGAATAATATTATTATTTATAACACCATATATGATTTACAAATGTTCTTTATTCTCTAGTTTATTGACATTTTTTTGTTAAACTCAATATTTTGGGTGATAAATACTTCACTTTTCATGTATGTTTTGGTTTGGTAATTTTAGTCCTTTTACATTGATAATAGATTCACTGTATCTAAAATGTTAAGCAAGATGTAAATTTCACATATATTTATTATATATACAATTATAGTAATATATAAAAGTCAGATATAGAAAATGGATTACACCATTCATGGAGATATTAAGTGATATGTAAACATAAATCCTATTAACAGAGTCATTATAAAGTAATATATATCACATATATCCTTTAAATCTAACTTTATTATATACCATATAATTCATAAGTGGAAATGATTCACAATGCGTCAGGAGGTAGTAGTCTGTCGTACACATGAGTAATGTTATCATATTTCCACATAATGTAATATAAGAAGGTATATAAGATATTATAACTATATAAGTATAGTAATGTCATAAATATCATATAAATATGTTAAATCCATCATTATCTCAATCCTTGAGAGGTGGTTATTGTTACATGGTGGGTTTAAATCCTACAAACCTTGATTTTTTAGAAGTGGTAAAACAAGTAAAAAATATGAAAATTTATGTTTTAGATATGATATATGATTTGGATACTTGATGTTGGGGACAACATTACGAGTTTTCCACAAAGAAATAGCCCTGATCAATGAATTTGAACACTTATTGAATTAGGTATTTGAATTAGAATATTGTTAATGATTTTAATGATTCCAATTACACGCATAAAAGTATATTTGAAAATTAAGATGAGATAGGAACACAAAAATTAAACAAAAACCATATTGGATTAAAAATATAGTTTCAGGAACTAAAGAAATATAGTAGTAAATATGAAAAAGATATTTAACATGATTTATTCTATTTTGAACCTATTTTCATGGAAATAACATCACCCAATCTAACAATTTATTAATGCTCAAAACTAGATTTACATGTTACAATCATAGCATGAAAACAAAAATAACAATAGATCATTTGAAACACATAAGTTAGCAGATGAAAGATTATAAAGGGGATACTTACAACATAAAATGCTTGGGTCTGGCCATCCTGTTATATTTAGGCTTCTATTGAAAAGTTAATAATAATATGTTGGGATCACATAGGAGGAAGGAATCCTCTAGTTGGGATCAGTGGTTCTTGGATAAATAACTCATCCACACATTTTATCATGGAAGGACACTATCAAACTCATCCACAAACTACACAGTAAGGGTATACACAGAGGACAAAAATTTATAACATATGATCTCTAAAGATGATGAACACATTAAAGGTTATGGTTTCCAAAACCAAGATGATATAAACAAATTGGTGAGAAGTGTTAGTGTGAATGATCCTAAGTGATGGAACCACATGGGTGATGAAACCACTAACTACCACAGTCCATAAAAATGGCCCCAATGAATCAAAAGGCACCAAGATCACACTATTGGACTAAAATTAAACCCCCTTGGAAATATTTCGTAAAATAAAACATCCTTAATAAGAAGGGTGGTACAAGATCAATTTCTAGGAGCATGCATGTGAGGATTTCTTGTAGGGAATGGGAAACACAAACCATGGGACAAAGAGAACCTCAAGGCTCTCCAAACTAACTATCTCAAAACATAGTCACACATAGAAGATTAACTACCCAAATAAAGAATATAATAAATTATTTATTTAAAAAATATTGGGCATAATAATAATAAAGAAAATTTAAATAATCTTCATATATTCAAAATAAAACAAATAATTTGAAGAATAAAGAATATGAAAATTTCAAATTGAAAATACATAATTTCACAAATCTCCAGCATTTTCATTTGAAATGGATGATGTTCTTGCCCATATAGTCATTAAATGGGAACCAAATTCATCCTATCTAAATGATATTATAATTTTGATAATACCACATCTTTAGTAAAATTATTAGATGGTAAATTTTTAGTATGAATCTTATTGACACATAAATTTCCAGATTTAATAATATCTATAATAAAAATGTTATCTAATATCTTTGTGTTTTTATTTACAATGAAATTAATGAATCTTGGATAAATGTAGTTAAGAGTTTCTATCACTATAGGCTACAATCAAAAGTTTTTAAAGATTATGTTTATAATCCAAACCCTTGAGCTATAAGGCTTCCTTGATAGTCATAGTCAATGTAATGTATTTAGCTTATATGATTGAAAGTGTAACCACAGATTTCATATTACATTTATGGGATATGGGGCCTCCACAAGTAGATAATAAATACATGGATAATAGATTTTTTATATCAACATTACCCACATAGTTATCATCTACACATCTAGTATTGAATTTAGAAGTGTCAACATTTTTTCCATAACACAAGAAAGTGGATGATGAGTGTGGTAGGTACAGAAGAATCCACTTTTTGGCATTCCAAAGTGGATTCCTTGCGTTGGTTATAAATATGATTAGGGTAAAAATTGAAAATGTAATATCATGTCTCGAGTATATCATGGAGTACATAACACTACTAATAACATTTCCATATGGTATTTTAGATAGGTACTCTATACCAGCATCAACAATGGGTGTCTGTGTCAAAGAAATCATATAATGGTGTGAAAATGGAACATTAAAAGCGTTGAGAGATTCAAAAATATATCTTTTGAGAGCTTTTAGAACATTATCTTGCTGATAGAGAGAGGTACAATATTTTATTGGTTTTATCCCTAATAGTGTCTACACTAATGATTTGTTTTACTTCCCATAAATCTTTCATTAAAAATAACCATTCAATTTTTTTTAATAATAATAAGAGATTCATGTTATCACATATAATAGAAGGTAAATAATTTTGTTTTTGATAGACTTAAAATAATCACGAGTATAATACTATCTCATAGTGAAATGGTAATTAATCATAAAAGAATAAAATTTATTATACCATTTCCTAGACACTTATTTTAAACCATATAATTTTGTATTTAAAAGGAAAACATGGTTAGTTTTAAAATCATTATAATATCCATTAAGAGGGATCATATATAATTTATCCTTATGTTCACCCTAAAGGAAGTATGTTTTCATATATAATTGTTCAATGTTAATGTAATGATTCGAAGAAACATTATGAAGTAGATGTATATAAAAATTATTTACCACTGTTGAAAAGATTTCAAAATTGTTAATTATATCTCTTTAGAGGAACACCTTGGAGAATAATCTAGCTTTAAACTTGAATTTAATTTCAGTAGTGTTATCCTTATTTTATTTATAAATCAATTTACAACCAATTACTTTAGCATTGATAGGTTTATCAATGATAGACTAAGTAATAATTTTATTTAAGGATTTCATTTCTTTATTTACGGAAGAGATCCACTGCTTAGAATCTCTATCATTAATCCATTGGTTATAAGTTTGAGGATCATCATCCTTAAGATCCTGGAAAATGTGAAAGGAAAATAAATCCATATCATATTGATTAAAGAATGTAGGCATCTTGGAAAGCCTTCTTACTATATTAGGATAAAAATGGTAATCAAAATTTTTATCTGGAGGGTTATTATTATAATCTGGATTAGAATTAGAGATAGATTCACTTTAGGCCATATATTAATGATCATGTGGTGTCTAAAAAATAGCCTCAAACAAGGTTATTGGTTCAGTATCACCAGCCTTTTCAATGGTCTCATCATTACTATATTGTGAGATAGTTTTATACTTGGAGAACATGATTCATAAAACACGACATCTTTACTGATAGACTTCTAGAATTCAGTTTTTTCAACCCATAATTTCTTACCTTTTACACATTCAGGTTACCCAAATAAATACACATGAGAGATTGAGGTTCAGGTTTATTAATCGTTGCATAAGAATATATAGTAAAACCAATGTACTTTAGGTAGTTGTATGAAGTTGGATTGTTACTAAAAAATAAATCCATGTATTTAATCTTATTAGTAGAGGATAGACACATATTTATATGGTATAATACTATATTGGAATTCTCAACCCAGAGATATTTTTCCCAACCCAATCATTCAAGCATTTTTTGGAAATTCTTAAGGACAGTTATATTAATATGTCCACTATTTCCATTCTATTAGAAGGGGGTTCTCCCTAACATTCTAGTGGAATGAAATTCCAATGGATTGGTAGAAATGAATGAAATCAGTAGATAGGTATTAAAATGTTGGAACCATGGTCTTCTATGCATGATTTGGAGTGTGGTTTGTGTATGTTGTCAATCATCAATGGAAGTTCAGATCGTGTACCAGCAAAGAGATCATACCGTTCAAGCAGACAACCGTATTGAAGGTGGCACCGTTTCCCAGTGTTTGCCAAATTTTTGGGGTCCAAAATTTGGAATTTGGTGAGCATCGCTAAAATAGGATTTCCTTGAAGATCATGATTTAATATGGCAAAGGCATTAATTTTGCGAAGATAGGATTCATGGTTTGGAAATCGCGAGGACCATAAGAATGGAGGCGGTGAGTCTTCACGATTACGTCAAGCTTTGTGAACAGCAGAGGCTGAAGCGCATCGCGGCGGAGAAGGGCTTTGCGAGGGAGCTTCGCAGCGAAGGCGTGAAGGAATGTTGACGGTGATTCTTTGCGATTACGTCAAGCTCCACGAATGGAAAATTGCCGGGGTGCTTCGCGATTTTGACAGAATTCCAGCGGAAACTTTGGAGCTTCGTGATTTGAGATGACGTGGCATTGACTTCGCGCAGAAGGGACGAGGGTCGGTGGAATCGCCTATAAATAGAGGTCGGCCCCCTCGAGAGAAGTAGAGAGAACTTCAGAGAAACTCCTTTTCTCTCAGTTCGCAAAGGTCACTCGCGAAGGCAGTGTGCTTCGTGATAGAAGTGATTCGCAGCGTCTATTCTATCACTGTGAAAGTCGTGCGCCCCGCGTTGGCTCAGTGAGCTTCGCGAAGAGGCAGGAGCTCCGCGATAGCCAAGATTTACCAATACTGGAGCATCGCGAGAGTGCTTCGCGATTGAGCTTCGCGAAAGGGCAGGGACTCCGTGAAGGCTTGTTTGAGCTTTGCAAAATAGGGAGCCTTGCGATGTAGGGTATTTTGTAAAGGCCTTTTCCAAAGGTTGTTTTCCCAGTGGACAAGGGAAAATGGGGTATTCATCAGTGGATGGAATTTGGACTTTAACAAAGCAATAACTCAGAACTCTGATGCATTCAAAGCCTCATGCTAAACAGGAGGAAAAGACCTTCTTGTTTATCTATTGAAAGGACCATCACATCTATAAACTAAGTGTGACTTAACCAACGGCAGTGATCCAGGGGGAGTGAACGGGAGTGACCCGAGGGAAGTAGTGAGCTATCCCTGAACCTTTGTAATGGCAGTGATCCTGGGACAGAGTGACTGTGCACGAACAATTGTAATCTCCAGCTAGTGAAGCATAGTGGATTTTGGTATGAACGACAACTTGTCAGCGTATGATCCTTGGACGTATCCCTTAGTGGTGAACCAGGTAAAAAATGGATTTGTCTTCTCTGTGCATGTGCATGTTTGATTTTTGATCTTTTTCATCATACAAGTTCAACAAGTTCCTACCAACATGGGAACAATATCCATCACATTAAAAGAAAACGTTGTCACCCTGATTCACCCCTCACCTCTCAGGGTGTCCCGGGGTCCTTCAAGTGGTATCAGAGCCTAAAGGTTGCTGGTGTTGAATCTAACCTTTTTCGACATGGAAAACGCGGTCAATGTCAGGGGAGTCCCTCCCTTCGATGGAAGCAATTTCCAGATCTGGAAGAATAGAATGATATCTCATCTAAGATCTCTTGGAATGGAAGTTCTCCTTTCTACTATGCAAGGAATACAAGTCACTGATCCAACAAGCCTAGCTATGACTGAAACAGACAGGAAACTTCTTGATGCAGATGCTAAAGCAAAAAATGCACTAACTGCAACCCTTTCTGATCAAGTCTACCTAAAGGTGATGAATTGAACCTCAGAAAAATACATGTGGGATAAACTTGAGAATATTTATGAAGGAGATACCAAAGTGATGGAGGCGAAACTAAAAGTGCTGCACAATCGGTTTGACGATCTGAAGATGCATCCAGACGAGAATACAGACTGTTTCTTCAATCGAATTACTGAAGTGGTTGGAGCAATTCGGGGTCTAGGCGATGAAATAAAAGAGATTGATATTGTAAAGAAGATATTGAGAAGACTTCCACCTCTGTATAATGCGAAGGTGTCATCCCTTGAGGAAAGAGATCTTTCCAAACATTCTCTTGATGATCTACTGAGCATCTTGGTAGCATATTAAATGAGAGTCAAACCAGAAGATGCTACGACTCAGGTGTGCAAGGAAATGGCATTCAAGGCCATGGATAAACTGAAAATCTCAAAGGATAATAGCGATGAAGATGACGAAGAAAAATAAATTCTTTCACTCATTGAAAAAAAGTTCCCGAAGGGGAAACGGAAATTCAAAGGGAAGTTACCTCTCGCGTGTTTCCGTTATGGAAAAGTTGGGCACATTGCCTCTCAGTGCTTAAAAATGATCAATTATGAAGATAGTGAGGATGAAAACTTCAAGAAGCCTCAGAGAAGGTTATTCAAAAAGGAAGACTTTAAATCTGGTAAGAAAATGAAAAGGAAGAGTTTTGTCTGTGAAGAGGAAGAAGATGACAATGAATTCTATGATGAAGAAGAACTAGAATTCAAAACTAGGAACCATGCTTCTATGTTGGCCACTGTTGAAAAGTCATAAGATACTGATGGAGAAAAACAACTGAGAACTTGTGTAGATCCTGAGATGTAACTTAAGGATGCGGTTAGTAAGATTAAGATTAAATGCAAGAGCTGCAATAAGTGGAAATCAATTGTAGAAGAATCAACTGAATACGTTGATCAACTTGAAGCTGAAATTGAGCGACTGGAAGAATTTGTGAAGGTACAGTCTAAAATAATTGAAAGTAATGATGATGTAGTAGATCTGAAGATGAAAATTGAAGAGCAGGAAAATGTCATCAATGACCTTGTCTCCAGACTCGATGAAAAATCCAAGACTACTGATGGTCTTGAGGAGGAAGTAGTTACTCTAAGGAGTAAACTGGAGACTGAATCAGTTCCAAAAGAATCGAGGAAGAAAATACAGTTTGGAAGATTCTTAGATGCAGAATTACTAGCAAGAGCCAAGTGTGGTTCAGATGGGGTTTGAAAAATCTTGAGTGATCAAAGACTCGCTTGCATGGGAAAGAGTGGAATTGGCTGTGAGGCTGAGACATCAACTGCAAGAAGTGAAAAGATCCAAAAGAAAGATAAGATGAAAGTTGAACATGTTTAAATGTAGCCTAGAGTGACGAAAAAGGAACCCTCAATCCAAAGTAAAAGGAGACCTGAAAATTATCCTCAAACATTCAGAAATGACAGACAGTCTTACTATTCTCCCATGGAAGAAGGTATGAGGAGAAATTCAAGTGAGAAGACACTTCCTCTCATGAAGTGTCAGTTCTATGGCTATTTGGACCATACCATGTCATATTTTGAAGAGGCAAGAAGCTATCTGAATGGAGAAGATATAGAACCTCAACAAAAGAGAACAATTTCATATCCTAATTCTTATAGAAGAAATAATTTCTCTGGATATTTTTTTTGTTGTTATAAAATTAGGCATAAGGCCGCTAATTGCAGGCAGAGAAGGGACATGGACACCTCATACCAAATTCCAATACAAGTCAAGTCTCGTCAGCAAGACAGTGTTTCTCGTTCAAATAGGTTTTCACCTCTCAAAGAAGACGTTGACTATGAAGAACCTAGGTATGCGGAAGAGATAATTGAAAGGACATCAGTTCTTTTTACTCGATCTAATGTCTCATGGAAGGAAAGGAAGAAGATTGAGAAATCCAACCTTGCAGAGGTGGCCCTCAAAGATACAAAGAACAACAGTACCTGTATTCTGGATAGTGGTTGTTCATCTCATATGACAGGTAATGTCGGCCTACTAACGAATATCATAAGGAATGTCGATGGTACAGTAAGATTTGGTAATGATGGGGGTCTGAAAATCAACGGGAGTGGAAGTACTAAATTAGCTAATGGAGAACTAAAGAAGACGGAAGTCCTTTACGTAGATGGAATACATCATAATCTCCTCAGTGTGAGTCAACTCTGTGACTCAGGACTTTTAGTTACGTTTAATCAGAAAGGCTGCACAATCAAGGAAAAGTATGGAAATTCACTTATGAAGGGATACAAAACAGAAGGAAACTTGTATCAGGTTGATAGTGAAGAAAATGTATGTTACATGACTATTTATGAAGAAAACAATTTGTGGCATCAGAGACTGGGACACACCAATCAACAAGACATGGAGAAAATATAAAAATTGAGAATTGTCATGGACATTCCCAACCTGAAGCGAGAGCGTGAAAAATCTTGTGATGCTTGTATTCGTGGGAAGCTAGTCTGCAGTTCATATCGGACAAAGAAGAAAAGGGCGTCTCACCTTCTTGATCTGATTCATACAGATGTTTGTGGGCCAATAAATGTTGCCAGAACTCATGGAGAAAGGTACTTTGTCCTATTCATAGAAGAGTACAGTAGAATGGCATGTGTGATGGTCATTCACAGGAAACGACAAGTCCTTGACTGCATGAAAACATTTCGTCGAATCGCCGAGAATGATACTGGACGAACAATCAAAGTGTTGCGATCTGACAATGGAGTAGAATACACGTCCATTGAATTTGAGAATTATATGGAGAAGCATGGGATACAGCATGAGGTAGCTGCTGTGATAACTCCACAACAAAATGGAGTTATTGAACGTAGGAATCGACAGGTGAACAACATGGCACGAACTATGCTGATTGAGAGTCGTATTCCATGACATTACTGGAAAGAGGTTGTTCAAGCTGCAGTGTACATTTATAATCAAACAGAACTTTATATGGGTGAGACGAAGACACTATATGAATTGTTCCATGGATGGAAGCCTTCTCTAAAATACTTTCGTGTATTTGGAAGTAAATGCTTCATCAGGAACAAAGAAGGAAATAAAGGGAAATATGGCGACAATGCAGATGAAGGAATTTTCCTCGGTTACTCAATGAACAGCAAAGACTACAAATGTTTCAACAAGAGTTTGAGAAGGATTGTGGAAAGAAGTGATGTTAAGATAATTGAAGAGAAAACCACAAATGCTTCAAGGACGTCATATGATGATGTGATAGAAATTCAGGAAGAATGTGAACATGAAGAAAATACAAATGAAGAAATAGAGGAAGCTGTTCAAAACACTCAGTAGTCACATCATGATGTTGACTCAAAAAAATAATCTGAAGAAGAAACTATGGTTGAAGAGAATACTACTGAACCTCGTAGGAGAAATCGAAGAGCTGAGATTGATCCATCCAACATAATTGGGGATAGGAGTGCACCCACTCAAACAAGAAGGATGAGGAATACCACACAATCTGCATTTCTATCAGTTTTAGAGCCATCCTCATTCGAAGAAGCTGCAAAAGATAAATCTTGGGTGAAATCCATGAATGATGAATTAGATCAGATTAACAAGAATCGGACATGAGATTTTATCCAGAGACCCGAAGGTCACAATGTGATTGGTACCAAATGGATCTTCAAAAATAAGTTTGATGAGCATGGAAGTGTCATCAGGAACAAGGCACGACTGGTATGTAAAGGATACTCCCAGATTGAAGGCATTGATGTTGAATAAACCTTTACTCCAGTGGCTAGACTGGAGTCAATCATGCTTTTCCTTTCCATGACACTCCAAAGAGAATATAAATTATATCAAATGGATGTCAAGACAGCATTCTTGAATGGTGTACTCGAAGAAGAAGTCTACATTGAACAACCAATGGGCTTTGTTTTGGGTACTGTTGAAACAAAAGTCTGCAAACTGAAGAAAGCTCTATATGGTTTGAAGCAGGAACCACGGGCGTGGTACTCACGGCTGGATTCATATATCAAGAAGTTGGAATTCAAAAGAGGAGGAGTTGATCACAATCTCTATGTGATGAATTCTCCAAAAGATCAATTCATGGTTCTTGTCTACGTTGATGATATCATATTTGGTGGCAGCAGGCAGAAATCAGTGGATGAATTTTCCAACCACATGAAATCAGAATTTGAAATTGTTGGGACGGAGAGTGATGGCAAGAGGGGGGGTGAATTTCCTTTTAAAAAAGTTTAACAATTTAAGAAAAAGTTAATGCGCAACAGAAATAAAAGAGGCAAGACACAAAATTGATAACAGAGTTCGGCCTAAATCCAAGGCCTATGTCTCTGCTCCCAACTCAACCGTTGAGAGATTTATACGACAGCTTGCTTTTCAATGGTTGTAGCAAGAAACCCACTAGACTTTAAGGCAGCCTAGAAACCTATTACAGCTTTCTTTTTATTGGTTGAAGCAAGAAACCCACTAGCCTTCTTACAGGTGAAGCCTAGCTCACCTATGACTCAAGTCTTTTACAGGGAAGACTTGACTAACCTCTTTACACCTTGAAGGTGGTGTGAAAACCCAAGCAAAGGGAGGATGATAGAAAGAAAGGTTTGTATGCACAAACTCAAAATAAAGCTCAAAATGATAAAGCAATAAAAACCGTAAAGAGGAGAAGTCTTGGGCGCCAATGGATTGATTGGTGATGATGAAGAGCGCTCCCAAGCTTCTATGGTGGTGCTCCTTAGTTGTGTAAGTGAGTTGGAGCAAATGGGGATCCTTGAAGGAATGCGCCGGAGGTTCGCCAAATGATCGAAAAATGTTCCTGTGGGCTACCGTATGTTTCCGGGGCTTCCTAGTCCTCTATTTATAGGAGAGGAACACACAAATGGCCGTTGGAGGTCTTTGGAGCCGTTGGAGAGGCCTTCGGAGCCGTTGGGAGTCAAAAGAACAAATCTGGTCAAAGCCCAATGGCTAGTTTGACTGGGCACACCGGCTGACCGGTGGTGTCTCACCAGCTGGCCGGTGGTCCACCGGTTGGCCGGTCTTGGGCCACCGGCTGGCCAGTGCTCCAGACAGAGAGAAATCTCTCTGCCCAGGTTCCACCGGCTGGCCGGTGGTCAGCCACCGACTGGCTGGTGACAATACCGGCTGGCCGGGGAGGTCACACCGGCTGACCGGTGGCTCTGGACAGAAACCATTGCTACTTCCAGAGACCACCAGCTGGCCGGTGGGAATCCACCGGTTGGCCGGTAGACTCAGAGAGTCTACTTTCAGTCTTTCTTGGCCCAACTCCTTAGCAAACTTTTTCCTATCAACAAAACACTTGAAAACAAGTTATAACAAAATAAGAGTGATTGTGATCATTAAAATCCAAGAGAGAGGGGTACAACAATCTCCCCCTATTTTGATGATCACAATCACCAAAACAAGAAATGTAAAAGACTGAAATGAAAGGCATGCTTTAAAGGATAAATTGAAAAGTAAAGCAACGTATGAGAGAAATATTTCTCCCCCAATCAACCAAGGAAATCTCCCCCTTTGTGATTATCAAAATAGCACGGGGCATAAAATTTGATTGAAGGAAAGGATTGAAAAACAAGATAGAGTTTTTAAACCAATTGAAATTTCTGAAATTTGAATTGAAAGTTTTCAATTGAAAGTTTTGAATTGAATGTTTTGAATTGAAAGTTTTGAATTGAATGTTTTGAATTGAAAGTTTTGAATTGAAAGTTTTGAATTGAATGTTTTGAATTGAAAGTTTTGAATTGAAAGTTTTGAATTGAATGTTTTGAAAGAAAAACGCAAAAAGGCTTAAACGATCCTAACTCCCCCTAAATAAAAACAACAAATCACCGGGGAGAGGATTTTAGAACCAAGACAAATTTTGGTCCGGAGAGACTCGCTAAAAGGGAATTTTCAATCCAAACTTGTCTTGTGGAGGGTCTTCTCCTATGAAATTCATCGCTAAAGGAAATGGTTTTGGGCATTCCATACCGGGCATTTTTGCAGTCGCACTCGTAAATTAAGTGCCCGATATTTTTGCAATAGTTGAAAAATTTATATTGGGAGCTCCCCCTTACAAAAACAGTAGGATCATGGGAAGAGGAAGCTTGCTTGGAATAGCCAGGCCCTTGGGTGGTTCTAGATATGCATTGGGAACGAAGGAGCTTCGAAAGGTTATGTTCACCTTCGGTGAACTTAGCTTGGGATTCCCTTAAATCCTTGATTGTTGATTCCATAGAATCAACATCGGGAAGGTTTTGGATCTTGAGGGACAAGTCTTCCTTCTCTTTGAGAAGTTGATCCATTTCGGAAGAAAGAATTTTTAATTTCTTTTTTAAAGAAATAAATTTGGAAGAAATTTCGTGAAAACCTTCCTCCAATTGATCTCTCGCATGTTGGAGATCCTTGTAAGATAAATGATTGAATGAATTGGAAGAACAAGAGGAAGTGGAGTCGGAAGAGGTTACCTCATGAAATGCCATTAGACATTTTTTACCGTTGTCTTTTGAGGAGGAGGAGGATGAGGAGATATCACTCCAAGTGGCCTTGAATGCCTTTTTCTTTTCCTTTTGCTTGGCCCTCGTCTTGTGGAGTGGGCAATCGGGCTTATAATGGCCTTTCTTGCCGCACCCATAGCATATTACCTCGGGCTCGGTTTTTTCGTCGAGTTCTTCCTTTCGAGCCTTGCGAGATTTCTTCTTTTTGTTCTTCTTCATGAATTTGTGCATCTTGCGGGCAAGGTTCTCGATTTCTGAATCGCCGCTTGAATAGGAAGAAGATGAGGAGGAGGATCTTTCTTCTTTTTGAACTTTGAAGGCGATGTTCTTTGGAGTTTCGATGAGTTTGCCTTCCTTTTCAGCTTGCCTCCTCATGGTGATCTCGTAGGTCATGAGGGATCCGATGAGCTCTTCGACCGGCATTTTCTTGACATCTTTTGCTTCTTGAATTGCGGTCACCTTTGGTGCCCATGAGCTTGGTAGGACCCAAAGAATCTTCTTGTCCATCATTTCTGCAGAAACATCATCTCCAAGAGACTTTCTCCCATTACAAATGTCAGTAAAACGAGTAAACATTTTAGTAATTGATTCGTGTGGGTGCATGGTGAAACTTTCAAAATCTTGGCGATACATATCCAATCGAGTATCCTTAACTTTTTGGTCCCCTCATGGGTAACCTCCAAAAGTTCCAGATTTCATGAGATGAAGTGCATATAGAAACTCGATTGAATTCATTACGATCAAGGCCGCAATGAAGAGCGTTCATGGCTTTGCCATCAAGCTCGAAATTTTTCATATCGGCTTGAGTCCATTTGGATTCATCGGGAGAAGAGAGAGAGTAACCATGCATGACAATTCTATAAATAGGATAACCTATACTTCTTAAGAAAAGTAGACATGAGGGTTTTCCAATAGGTATAGTCAGTTCCATCAAAAAAAGGAGCACGACCCAATGAATAACCTTCGGGGGTGAAAGAAGATGAAGCCATCACAATGGATCTTGAATTTGAAACCGGTTAAGGTATTACACAAACACTACCTTTGATACCAATTGTTGGGACGGAGAGTGATGGCAAGAGGGGGGTGAATTTCCTTTTAAAAAAGTTTAACAATATAAGAAAAAGTTAATGCGCAGCGGAAATAAAAGAGGCAAGACACAAAATTGATAACAGAGTTCGGCCTAAATCCAAGGCCTACGTCTCCGCTCCCAACTCAACCATTGAGAGATTTATACGACAACTTGCTTTTTAATGGCTGTAGCAAGAAACCCACTAGACTTTAAGGCAGCCTAGAAACCTATTACAGCTTGCTTTTTATTGGTTGAAGCAAGAAACCCACTAGCCTTCTTACAGGTGAAGGCTAGCTCACCTATGACTCAAGTCTTTTAAAGGGAAGACTTGAATAACCTCTTCACACCTTGAAGGTGGTGTGAAAACCCAAGAAAAGGGAGGATGATAGAAAGAAAGGTTTGTATGCACAAAATCAAAATAAAGCTCAAAATGATAATGCAATAAAAACCGTAAAGAGGAGAAGTCTTGGGCACCAATGGATTGATTGGTGATGATGAAGAGCGCTCCCAAGCTTCTATGGTGGTGCTCCTTGGTTGTGTAAGTGAGTTGGAGAAAATGGGGATCCTTGAAGGAATGCGCCGGAGGTTCTCCAAATGATCGAAAAATGTTCCTGTGGGCTACCGTATGTTTCCGGGGCTTCCTAGTCCTCTATTTATAGGAGAGGAACACTCAAATGGCCGTTGGAGGTCTTTGGAGACGTTGGAGAGGCCTTCGGAGCTGTTGGGAGTCAAAAGAACAAGTCTGGTCAAAGCCCAACGGCTAGTTTGACTGGGCACACCGGCTGACCGGTGGTGTCTCACCAGCTGGCCGGAGGTCCACCGGCTGGCTTGTCCTGGGCCACCGGCTGGCCGGTGCTCCAGACAGAGAGCAAGCTCTCTGCCCAGGTTCCACCGGCTGGCCGGTGGTCAGCCACCGACTGGCTGGGGACAATACCGGCTAGCCGGGGAGCTCACACCGGCGGACTGGTGGCTCTGGACAGAAACCATTGCTACTGCCAGAGACCACCGACTGGCCGGTGGAAATCCACCGGTTGGCCGGTAGACTCAGAGAGTCTACTTTCAGTCTTTCTTGTCCCAACTCCTTGGCAACCTTTTGCCTATCAACAAAAACACTTGAAAACAAGTTAGAACAAAATAAGAGTGATTGTGATCATTAAAATCCAAGAGAGAGGGGTACAACAGAAATGTCTATGATTGGGGAGCTCACGTACTTCTTAGGGCTGCAAGTGATTTAAAAGAAGGAATACACTTTCATTTCTCAAGAAAAATATACAAGAGAGCTGCTGAAGAAGTTCAATATGCAAGACTCCAAACCAATGTCAACTTCGATTGTAGTTGGAACTAAACTTGGAAAGCATGAGGATGGGAACTCTGTTGATCCCACCATGTACAGGAGGATCATTGGAAGCCTACTGTATCTGACAGCAACAAGGCCAGATATTGTCTTTGCATCATGCCTTGCGTCCCGCTTTCAGAGTAATCTAAAGGAGGAACATATGGCAGTAGTAAAAAGAATCATGAGATACATTCAAGGTACACATAACTTTGGGTTATTTTTTGTTGTAGGCTGGGACAGTGAATTATTAGCGTTTTCTGATGCTGACTGGGCTGGTGATGTAGTAGACAAAAAGTCCACTAGTGGTGGATCTTTCTATATTGGGCAGAAATGTGTTGCCTGGTTGAGCAAGAAACAAGAAAGTACTTCTCTAAGTACTGCTGAAGCTGAGTATATCTCCGCCACAAAGGCATGCACTCAACTGCTATGGATGAAGTAGCAATTAACTGATATTGTTGATGAGGTGAAGAAACCAATGTTGATTTACTGTGACAATAAGTGCGCAATTGATCTTATGAAGAATCATGTTCAACATTCTCGTACAAAACACATTGAAATCAGGTATCACTTTATCAAAGAAAAAGATGAGCAAAGCGTGATTAGATTGGATCATGTGGGAAAAGATGGACAAGTTGCTGATATCCTGATAAAGCCACTGTCATTGGATGTGTTTGAGAAGCATCGATTGAACCTCGGTGTTCGGCCACCTCCCAGTGCATAAGGAGGTTACGGAATTCCCCTCTCCCCATTTGTTATAACCGTTTTAATCTGTTTATGGGTGTGATGCATGTTTATGGGGGAGATATTATCCAGGGGGAGTATGGTTTGCACTGAACGTAAAAAAAGTTTTACTGGACTTTGGATTTATTGTCAATGGGGGAGAAAGGAGAAAGGAATAAATTCAGGAAACTTCTATGATGAGAATAATGAGAAGGAAAACAGTGGAACCCAATTCAAGCCACCTCTCTCTTTTTCTACACCGAGCACTGCCCACGTAGACTTAAGGTATTGGATGAGTTGATTCCGGCGTTTTTGGTTTTCACATTGATGGAGATCTATTGAATTTTTCTTCTGATTGCCAACAAACCAAAAGGGGGAGATTGTTGGAACCATGGTCTTCTATGCATGATTTGGAGTGTGGTTTGTGTTTGTTGTCAATCATCAATGGAAGTTCAGATCATGTACCAGAAAAGAGATTATACCGTTCAAGCAGACAACAGTATTGAAGGTGGCGCCGTTTCCCAGTGTTTGCCAAATTTTTGGGGTCCAAAATTTGGAATTTGGTGAGCATCGCGAAAATAGGATTTCCATGAAGATCATGATTTAATATGACAAAGGCAAGAATTTCGCGAAGATAGGATTCATGGTTTGGAAATCGCGAATACCATAAGAATTGAGGCGGTGAGTCTTCGCGATTATGTCAAGCTTCGCGAACGGGAGAGGCTGAAGCGCATCGCGACGGAGAAGGGATTTGCGAGGGAGCTTCGTGGCGAAGGCGTGAAGGAATGTTGACGGTGATTCTTCGCGATTACGTCAAGCTCCGCGAACGGAAAATTGTCGTGGTGCTTTGTGATTTGGAGATAATTCCGGTGGAATCTTTGGAGCTTCGCGATTTGAGATGACATAGCATTGACTTCACACGGAAGGGACGAGGGTCGGTGGAATCGCCTATAAATAGAGGCCGACTCCCTCGAGAGAAGTAGATAGAACATTAGAGAAAATCCTTTGCTCTCGGTTCTCAAAGGTCACTCGCGAAGGCAGTGTGCTTCGCGATAGAAGTGCTTTGCGGTGGCTATTCTAGCACCGCAAAAGTCGTGCGCCCTGCGTTGGCTTAGTGAGCTTCTCGAAGTGGCAGGAGCTTTGCGATAGCCAAGCTTTGCGATGGCTGGAGCATCGCGAGAGTGCTTCGCGATTGAGCTTCGCGAAAAGGCAAGGACTCCGCGAAGGCTTTTTTGAGCTTTGCAAAATAGGGGGCCTTGCGAAGTAGGGTATTTTGTGAAGGACTTTTCCAAATATTGTTTGCCTAGTGGACAAGGAAAAAGGGGGTATTCATCAGGGGATGGAATTTGGACTTTAACAAAGCATTAACTCCGGACTCTAATGCAAGCAAAGTCTCATGCTGAACAGGACACAAAGACCTTCATGTTTATCTATTGAAGAGACCTCCACGTCTATAAACTGAGTGTGACTTCACCAACGGCAGTGAACCAGGGGGAGTCAATGGGAGTGACCCGAGGGAAGCAGTGAGCTATCTTTGAACCTTTCTAATGGCAGTGAGCCTGGGACAGAGTGACTGTGCCCAAACAATTGTAATCTCTAGCTAGTGAAGCATAGTGGATTTCGGTACGACCGACACCTTGTCGGCGTATGCTCCTTGGACGTAGCCCTTAGTGGTGAACCAAGTAAAAAAGGGTTGTGTCTTCTCTATGCATGTGCATGTTTGCTTTCTGATCTGTTTCATCATACAGGTTCAACATGTTCCTACCAACGTGGGAACAAGCTCCATCACATTAAAAGAAAAAGTTGTCACCCTAATTCACCCCTCCCCTCTCATGGTGTCCTGGGGTCCTTCATATAATCCTTATTCAGTTATCATAATATTAGTTTTTGTTCCTACATGATTTAAAAACAGGACTTTTCTAGATATTAAAGGTTTCAAATACCCCAAATGTTTTCTTGAGTATATAAATCCAAACCATTATAGAGAATTCATCAATAATTGTAACAATAAAGGAGCCTCCAGCATGGGAGGTAGTCTTAGATGGTCCCCATACATGATAATAAATGTATTCTACGGGTAAACTAGACTTGGAGGTAGACCAGTTGAAATTGAATCTCTTAGCTTTACCCATTAAAAAATATTTACAAAAATAAAAATTGTTTGGTTTAATTTTGGTTACAATCCCTTGTTTATTGAGTTACTCAAGACCCTTAGATCTTACATTCCCCAATATCCAATGTAATGAAAAAATTTTATTAGTATTATAAATCTATAGACATCAAAACTATCTAGAATGGGTCCTCCCATTGATGACTTTATAACCCATTGACAAGGGAACCCTTGAGGATAGTTTTAGATCATTTGGATTATTTTAGGGAACATGATTCAAATCTAAAAGTGAATCCCTTTTGGTCCATAATTCCAAAGGATATCAAGGTCTTTTAGAGATAAGGAACCCACCTAGCATCTAGAAAAGTAATGATAAAGTGTTCATTGAGTTCGATAAAAACAGAACATTTATCCTGTGACTTGACATCTCCTATTATTTCTTAAAAGAATATCTCCCTTTGAACTTTCCCTAAAACCAATGAAAGAATTACTATAAAGACACATTAGAAATTGAAATCTATAATCTAGGACCCACTTATTAGTGACTGAATTTTAGGATACAATTAAAACATCAATTTATCAAAAGAATAATCTACTAAAAAGGACGAGTTAGTAGGTTCTTTAGTCGCAAGTTTTTTTTAGTTTTCCACAATCCGGACTAGTGTGCCCTAGCTTACTAAAACTATAGAAAACTATTTTACTATCCTTATACTTTGACCTGAACATGGATTTTTTATTGATCTTGCTTTTACCTTAATTATAGTCATTCTTCTTACCCTTGGTTTGTGGCTTGTCCCTTGTGAAAAGACTCGGAGTCAACCCTTAACTCTAGGTTTAGAACATAGTTCCTCAGAGAGTAGTGTAGATTTAACCTCCTATAGGGTTTGAGAGTCATGACCATACATCACAGTCTCTACCATTCTATTATAGACATTGTATAAAGATATTAAAAGAATCATGTATTGATCCCCATCATCAATGATCACATCTATATTGGCTAAATTAAGCATGATTTTATTTAATTCTACTATGTGGAATTTAATTAAAGCATAATATTTCATTTAAAATGTGAACATCGGTTGTTTCTTACAAATTATGCCAACAAGTGAAGCTTTCATGTACAATTTCTCTAACTTATTCCACATTTTAGTAGCATTGGTTTCATAAGAAACTTCCCTAACAACATTATCTTCAAAAGAAATAAGAAAATTACTTTGAGCATTAACAAGAACACCAGAAGATACATCTTGGTATATAGTAGAGGTATGTCCATTGATAGAACAAGTAAAAATGGGTATCATTGGGTCAATTAGGGAATCAATTAAACCATGATGAACAAATAGTTATATCCCCTTAATCTTCCGTAAATTGAAATTATTTTCCTCATTAAATTTTTCGATTTCAAACCCAGTTGAATTCATGTTTATCTGAAGGTTCTGATTCCACTTTTTGGAGGAAAATATCAAGAATATGCCCCCAAGAAATATCTAAAATCAATGAATATGAATTATTATTCAATTAGGTATTTGAATTTGAATAATTTTCATGATTTCAGATATTCCAATTAAAAATATAATAAGATAGTGGAGAACTAAGATGATACAGGAAGAGGAAAATTTAGCAGAAACTTGATTTGAATCAAGAAGCATTTTTAAAACAAAAAAGATTGAATGTTGCAAATATGAACAAGTGATTTAATGTGATTTGGTTTGTTTTAGACCACGTACATGGGAAGAACACCACTAACCCACAGACTTTATTAATGATCAAAACCATATTTATAAGGTACATGGTTTTTAAGGACATTACAAAAATATAAGCTTTGAAACACTTAAATTTGTGGATAAAGGAATGGAAAAAAGGATATATACAACATAAGATGATTATGTTAGGCAATTATATTCTCTTCAAACCATTGTTTCAAAGCAGATACTAATCTTTTGGGTAACCACTAGAGGAAGGAATCACCTGGTTGGGATGGTGGTTATCTGATTGTGAACTTGATCACACTTCTTTGTAAGGAAGGATTCTAGAGAAAGTACATTAGGAAAATCACACTAGAGGTATACATGGAGGTCCATAAGATCTAATGTATTATCATTGATGATTATGAACACAGAAGATGATAGGGTTTCCACAACCATGATTAGAGAAAAACTAAACGGTTTATCAGTTTTTTGAGGTTTTGATGGAAAAAAATCACTTCCATGATGTTGTGGGTGACCACCTTTGAAGATCTAGCCACCAAAGGAGACCCACTGAAGATTTTTGGGGCTGCCCATATATGACATGAAGAGATTGGTTCCTCCAAAGAAGATTTGATGCAGAAGTTGGTGACTGCCCAAGGAAAACATACAACAACCGTATTTGTTTTCTCCACTTCATCCTGATTATAAATATGGGTTTCCATTATGTGTGAGATGATACGAAAGACATGGGAAATTTGTAACTTTTTTATTCCATATTGAATAAGATTATCCATTGTCCTCCCCATGTACAAGGGTCACTTGACAGAACGACGTAAAATCTGTGTGCCTCTATTTTCATTTGATTTTGTTGTCTTTTTTTTTGTGGTTCCAAGTGTGTGAGGATTCTACCTCAACAAAGTGGTATCAGAGGTTTGAGCATTGGATCACTTTGGAATCACACTCTTTGGAAACCTGATGTTTTCCACACCCTGCTTGATGCAGTTTCTACAATTCTAAATCTGCTTCTTTGAAGCCCGTTGTTCATAGATCTGCAACCACTAATATCTACACTTCCTCCCAGAAACTAGAGTATAATGATTTGTAACATGTACACTGATTTCTACTATTGCTAACTTGAATCTTTTTCTCTGTAATTTTCCTGCTCAATACTGGATTTGGGAACCAGGTCTTACTGTCAGATTTGATTTCTCTTTGGAACTCTTTTTTGGTTGTGCAGTCCGTGAAAACCAAAAGGAGGAGACTTTGTGTTTGTGTTGTGCAAGGAGAATATAAGGGAGATAAAAGTTGGAATAAAAAAAAAGAAAAAGGAAAAAAGGCTTACGTGCATGTAGGGTATGGAATGAAGGAAAAGTGTGTGTGTTTTTATTTGTATTAGTTTGATTTTCTCCTTATCCTTTTCTCTATGTGAAAGTAAAAAGAGAAAGGTTATTTAAAGAAAAAAATTGATAGGGGTGGGTTGTATGAGTTGTCCAAGGAAAAAACAACAGGTATTTGGTTTTTTTTTTAAATTTTGGGTTGGCATTTCTGTATTTTTTAAATAAAATACTTGGGAGGAAAAATATTGGTTTTCATTGGGGATCCGACTGAAGCAATTAAATATTTGATTTCATATTTGTTAACAATTTTAGATTCATTGGTGCTGTCAGTTTTTTGAAAATTCTGATTTATTTTTGTGAAGGAGAATCCTGAAACCGAAAGTAGTTTGGTACCACCCCAGGATCCCTGGGAGTCTATTAAAGCTACACATGTCAGTATTGAAAATACTTCCGGACATAGATGTATGGTGTCCAATACCAAATATGAGGTGGAGAAATTCGACAGGACCAAAAACATCAACATACAGCAGTGTGAAGTTTTGGATATTCTAACTCAACAAGAGTTAGATATATCAATGGAAGAAGGACCCATCGACATCTCTGATGGTGCTTGGAAGAGACTCAACCATCAAGAATGCAGTGTGATCAAACTTTGTTTGGATAAAGATAAAAAAATAGTGTGATTTGGGAAACATGAGCGAAATGTTTGTTGAGTATTTTAGAGAACAATTATGGGGCCAAAAGCATTGCAAATCGGCATTACCTAAAAAAGAAATTCTTCATATTTTAGTACATGAAAGGTATGTATATGATTGATCACCGTATTCATTTAATAAAATTCTAGATGATTTCCAATGTTTGGAGGTAACAATTGAACATGAAGATAGAGCTCTATTGCTGTTGAAATCTCTACCGAAGAGTTATGATCACCTTACAACAACGTTTCTGTATGGTAAAGATGATGTGGAATTTTTTAATGTTTAAAATTCATTAGTTAACAATGATTACATGAAAAAGGAAAAATAATACCAATGATATTTATCATCGGAGGGATTGATGAGAGTTAGAGGAAGGTTATCTGACAGGAAATATATAAGGTTCATAAGAGATGAATCATGATCAATGTTAAAAGGTGGGTCGATCATTAGACATCCATAAAAATAAGAGTGTGAATAATTTCATAAAAAGGGAACTGGAAGAAGGATTAGACCAAAATTGTAAAACCAAAGGAAAATGTTTTTCAGGGATCTGATGATGCTCAAAATAAAATCCTTATTATCTTGATAGTCAACCAATAAGAAAGTTATATTCCTGATTCAATTTTTCTATTCCATATGTTCAAGAATCAAGATTGGTTTTCAAAAATCAATGAGTCAGATGAAGGTGTAGTGTTTATAGGAAATAACCAAAATTTCCATTTAGAGTTATAGTATTAATATGATTGAAGATGAAAGATGCTACAATTCGACGCCTTATAAATGTTAGATATATTCCATAATTGGAGAAAAACATCATATCGCTTTGTGTTTTGGATAAATTTGGTTACTAGATAACTATTGAAGATGGATTCATGAATGTTATATGTGGTTCACTTCATGTGATGAAAGGTATTAAAAATGGTGTATTGTATTATTTTAATTTTGAGACTATTACAAGTGGAGAAATGACATCACATAAGAGTAACACAACTTTTAGAACATGAAGAACTATTCAGAGACATTATAGGTATGGAAAATCAGTTAGATTTTCTCTTTCTGTAGTTCAAGTTTTTGTTCCAGTTTGTTATCAAGATGTTCTGGATAGCAAAGAAATGATCTAGTGGATGTATGTTATGGAAGAAGATATGAATTCACAATATTAGAATATTCTATGTGATCTTGTTTGTACTATGAAGGAAAAGAAAGTTTATATGGAGATCAAGTTCCAACATTTTTAGGACAGGATCAATATAACTCAAACTTGTGATGCCTACGAGTATTGGGAAGGCAGTAGCAGAAAAAAAATATTTGTTTCAATAATAGCCAGAAGATTTTTTTCAGTTACATAAAAAATTGTTTGGGCGGAAACATGGTGATATTTTCATCAAGGTGGATATTTCTAAGTATTTTATGGAAAGACATCACCATCATGATGTGGTGGGTAACCACCTTTGAGGATCTATCTACTAGAGGAGACCCGCTGAAGATGTTTGGTGCTGCACGTTGATGACCTGCTGAGGGCGGTGCCACCGAAGAATATTCATTGCAGTAGTTGGTGACCACCCAAGGAAAACCTGTAGGAAGAATCTCTGTTTTCTCTACTGCATCCTGATTATAAATATGGGTTTTTTATGTGTGAGATGATATAGGAGATATGTGGAATTTGTAACCTATGTATGCCTGGTTGAATAAGATTATTTGTTATCTTCCTCATGGACGTAGGTCATCTGACCGAACCATGTAAAAACCATGTGCCTCTATTTTCAGTTGATTTCTTTTTTTTTTGTGTGCTTATCCGAGTGTGTGAGGCTTCCACCCCAAAAACTTTTGAGTGTGAATGATCCAATTCTACAGAGGCATAGGGGTGATGAACCCCCATGACAACCAGAGTCCCTTGAAAAGCTCTTGATAAATCAAAAGGCACCATGCTCCCACTACAGATCTAAAATGTAAAACTCGCTTAATAGTAAGAAACAAAATCAAAAGAACCAAAGAATAAGGTAGATGCAAGATCGATGACTGGGAGATGGAATGCAAGGGTTTCTATTACGACATGGGTAACACAAACTGTTGGTCAAAGCGAACCACAAGGAAAACCAAACTAACCCGCTCTGAACACAGGCTCACATAAAAGCCTATCCTCCAAGATAAAGAATATATGGTTATATGTATTTAAAAAATGTTATACATAATAATAATAAATATAATTAAATTATTTTATGTATTTATAATAAAATAAATAAAATATAGAATTAAGAATATGCATATTTAAAATTGAAAATGACTTATTTTACATTTGAGAATGCCTTTATTTGGGTATTGAACATAGTTATAGAAGATGCCGATTTAATAGATTTTCTTCCTAGGCTTCAGACTAGGATCACACTTCCAAGCTACGGTCTCTTTGGGTTTGTGTTATTTTTACCTATGGTGGTGGTCTATACTGAACTTAGTCAGTTGTCATAGTAGATTCACCGTCCACCTTTTCTTATTCTGCTTAACTCAAGGTGGTTGACCAAATTTTCATGTCTTAATACAAAGATGATACCAATGGAGGGAGACCGCTATTCATTGAGACAGCTCTAACGTACCGACTTGACATCAACCTTGAGAATAGTAAACACCTCTAGAAGCTGACACCATAAACACAGGTCGCACACTCATGAAGATGCACACTACCTCCCCCCCCCCCCCACAATCCCAAACCATCACTGAGCGTCATCGTACCAAACCAAATGGGGCTAATTGTGGTGAATCTAGTGGGAATAGAAGATGAATAGTGAATGAAATCCATAGCGTGTGATGATTAGGTAATGAACAATAAGAACAACACATGAATATGAAAAAATAGAAAACCCATATAACTTCAAATCATAATCCCAATTTGCCAAGTACACCATCATGGTAGAAAAATAGGGTCTAGCATGGTGGGGAAGCTGAAAAGCAAGACAATGGGGTTGAATGAGAAACAAGGATACAGAAACAAATCTCCTCTAGAAAATGAACCCTTACACCAAAGAAAGTCTAAACATTGAGACAAAAATAAAAAACCATGGGTTGAAGAAGAGAAATATTTTAAGGAAAAACAAGAGGGAGTTAGTAGAGTACCACCACCTTGGATATGTGATGAAGAATACCTAAATCAATAAGGGAGGATAAATAGGTCTGTCTGCTAAAGAATACGGGGAAGAATCCCTAATTTTCATAAGAAATGAGAAGAAAGTCTTCCTGGGATAAACCTTGGATAGGGTGATTCCAAGAGAGACCACATGAGGAGAACTAAGGAATGAGGGAGCTGGAGTCCTGGATAAGATCACCTCATTATCTAAGAAGCACACTGACAAACAATAAGAGGGCTACACCAAGAGAGTGATAGAGAGAGAGAGTTGTTGAGGGAGTGGGGTTCAATCTCCTATGTTATCCTCACACATTCATAGTTATTTTAATATACCTAGTAAAATATAGTAATTAAATTCCTATAACCAACACACCTCACATAGATAGGTGGATTTATTTATAACCTTTAATGAACAAGTATTAGAGTCATCCCCTTCATGTTGAGTTTTAAGTCTAAGATCTAGTTTATCCTAGACATGAACATTAGTCACAACATCTTCTGTATGAAATATTAGTGAAAAATAAACCCTAGAAACACAATCCCCAACATCAACTATAGGTGAAACACCATCCCCAACAAAAATCCCTACAACCCTCATTACTATAATCACTTTAACTATAACCATTTATTTCAATAGATCCGACCATATCAACTATCCAGAACTACTCCAACCCCAATCAACTACCACTCTATGGATACAACCACTCACCATAGTGATTACACAGTATAATAAGTCCATCTAAGAATTACCATAACAAATTTATTTATAATTTACTCCTTTAGTGTTCTACATGTATTAATGGGTACGGATTTGTGGTCACCACACTAAAGAGTTTATTGTAATTCATTGAGTATATGGCCGTAAAAATTATGGAAAAGTGGTTGGTGATGGCCTTTCCATAGACTCAAAATAATATCCTTTCCATAGTTTTTATAGAGTCCAATAAAACAACCAAGCACCATATTTTTTTTTATTTAATGAAATTTAATGCAATTTATTATTTTATAGTAACCTAGATCTACTAAAAAATTATAAAATTCAAAATTTAGAAGAACAATCAATAATAGATTAAATTTTTTCAAAAGAGTTTACAATATTGAGAAATAAATTTCAGTATATTAATAATAAATCATTATTTATTGGTTAATATTTTAAATTTATTGAAATTTAAATAATTAAATAAATTGATTTATAAAAATATAGGGTTTTTAATAAAAGTGTTTATAGACTATATTTATAAATTTTCTTAAACTTATACATATGTATAAGTCATATTGAAAACTTTTTTTCAACATACTAACTATATGGAGATAATATCTTCTACTCTACCTCTGAATCATCTTGTAACACCTTGAAATTCTAAAGTAAGAAACTTATATTCGATTGCATGCATGACATTAAAACCAAAGTGTGCAAGGTGATATAATACCCTAATACATTAAAAATAGTTAATATTTTAAATATATTTTATATATTATATATTTGGGAATTCATGAAACACCGAGTTACTGTGAATTAAACACAATAGATACTTTCTTTGAAAGCATACATTATATGCAAGACCAAGTTTTAACCGAACAATAATATATTATTGAAATATTATTATTTAATATAATAATATGTAACCTAGCCATTAAATTAGTGGTTTTGAATATAATTAACTATCTTATGATAATATATTGTTTACAATAATATAAAAGTAATGCATATGATACAAACTAATTATAAATGAATATAAGAACCGATTGAATATAAAAGAAAATATTATTTTTTTTATTCTCACAATGATGTTTTACCCTAATAAATAAAATTATTTACAATTATTGAGTGATATTAATGTGATATATATTTTATATATCCATTAAAATATTTTTTATACTCATCCAATATATTGTATAGGCTTAAGATATAAACAAACCCAATTTTATGTATAAAATACTATATTTTTATTTTTACTGCCTTTTAATGGATAACCCATTTTAAATCCAATTTTTGACACTTTTATAAATTTATCATTTAAAAATAAATTCATAATTACGAATATAAACATAAAAATTATCTTAGGTTGAGTTTTTGGAATTTTTCTCTGATGATCCATTTTTAATGAATAGTTAAAAATACTGAATTTTAGTTTAAAACTACTTTTTCATCAGATTTATTTCTAATGATAAATTAAGTTATATATATTTTTGAAAGTTTATTTAGATAATATTTTTATAAATTAATCAAATTTAAGTTATTAGAAACAATTTAATTGGAAACATACTATTAATACATAGAAAACTTTTGGTGTTTTTTACCTTAAAACAGGAATTGTCATACTGTCCATGGAATTAAATTTAAATTAATTTCTACCTCTTATATGATTGGAATTTGGAAAAATAGATTAATTATTTTGAATTATCATAATTTATTATGTCTAAATATTTAATGTTAGTATTTAACCAAAAATATTAATGAGTGTAATTAAATTTAATTGCAATTATTAAGGTAATATTCAGCTTCAAAATGACAAAACAACATTCTTAAGGGCTCCAATGACTTAGAAACCTATACAAAAGCTTTTTAATGTCCAAAAATAGATTCTATAATCCCCTTTATCTAATTGGGTACATTATTGGACCTACTTTAAATGTAAAAAATGCGTATGGAACTCCTTTGTGAAAATATTACAAGAGTGGCACTCCTCCTCCACTTTAAAAGGGCCTTATCTCATCCCACATACTCACACCACTCAATGCACAATGGATATAACAATATCTTCCCAAATAGTTCATAAAAATACGTCCCCAAATCCTATAATAATCCCCTTTGTCATAAATTAATCTATGTAATCATTTGGTGAAAACCAAAAGAAGTTACCTTGATTAAGAGGTAACATCTTTCCTTTAGTTTTTTAGTTTTATTCCCATTCTCCACCCCCTAAAATATCAATTTTATATTATAATGAAAATTTATAATAAATTCACTATGATTTTGTTATTCTAGGTTTTTGACCTACACTTACACACACACTACCATCTAATGGGTAATGAACATACTGTTTCTGTGTACGGTGAACAACTGCATCACGAAACGATGATATTTCATTTTTTACCACATATCGTGGAGGAAATTATTATTGAAACGATGTTTATATATGAGATATTTGATATTTATTATCTATTTATACATATTTAATCCTTTTATAACACATACCTTTAATACTTCCCATTTTGCGTTAATACGATAACATCGTTTGAGGATGTGTGGACTACCACCTGCTCGAAGTGATGTAATTCATTCAGGCTATACATGGAACATATTTAGGGTGATTTTAATAAACCTATGTTACATAAATAACATATATATTATAATATAATTATAATATTCATATGTGTCATTTATCTTTAATTCTTTTAATACAACAAATAAATGAAAGTAGAGTTCATTCCTACGTACGACCTACCATCTCCATAAATGATGCATTTCATTTCATATCTCCAAACATTGTAGATTATTATAAATACAAATTTACTGAATAAATAATATTATCTTGTCAAGGTTTAAATTATAGTGATAATTAAATCAATATATAATTAATAGGATAATCAAATAATATGTCAAAACATACTTGAGTAAACTAGGTAAATAACACCTGAAATAGTGAAAATATGGAAAGATTGTTAAAAAATAAGTTATAAGATATTACAATAATATGAGATATGATATTATAAACATGATTATTATCATGGTATAAGTTATTAAAATATTTTAAAATACTTCATATGATGATAAAGACCACAAAACCCAAAATGAAGGTTATGTAAGGCATTTCAACTAAATTTATATTTTAATGGGACTTATTTGTAATTATGCACTTAGTTTAATTTATATTATGTATATACATCCCTTGAAATGTTGTATCATGAATATATTTGTTATAATGATATTATAATCTTTTTTAATTTTATTTATTCACAAGGATTTTTATTTAAATGTTTCAATGTGGTATGAGATACTTTGGGATGTTTAAAGAGTATTCTCCTCAAGAATGTTCTTAATGATTATATTTGAAATCTAACTTCCTTTGTTATTTTCAAATCCCTCTCGAAATAAAAAAAAATATTTTAAATCATTTTTCCTTAAAAATTTCTATTAATTTACATATTTTTATAAGGAAAATATTATTATTTTCCTAAACCATATATCATTTCACATACAGTGTTTAATTTTTATGTTATTTGATTAACTGGGGAATAATTGATAAATCGGTACCCTTAATTCAGTATAGATATTTTATAATTCACATTTTTTATTATTTAAATTGATCATTATATATTATTAATTATTTTTAAAGGTATGAAATTGGTGGATCTCGGTTATAGATATCCCCTTGATTCATCAGTAGTCTTATGAGATGAATTAGTCTGTGAAATACATTGGTTTTTACCTGATAGCTTAAACATCTTGTGAAATGTCTGGACAGTACTGGATTGATGTTCCAGTGAATCATAAAATTTGATAATTAATAATTTCATTAATTTAGTTTTAGTTTTTATTCATCCATGATATTTTCCAATGACAGATCTACGGATGCACTTCCATCTCAATTTATTGATTTAGATGGCATGACTTTTTGTTTCTCACCTTTTCATATTGATATTTCCTTATCTATTTAATTGAATGGATTGTGTTATCATTTACTTACCTTTACATGTTAATTTATTCTTATTTATTAATTATTTCTTCTTATTTACTCACCCTTACTGAGAATTTGAGCTCACTCTTATTATGTTGCCTTTCCCCTAGTTATGAATAAGAAATACCTAAATTATCATTCAAGGATGCAATTTATTATATTTTATTATGTATCAGGTTTGTATTTTCTATTTCCCAATGTATTATCGGAATAATGTATATAATATATCCTTCTATGATTACTAAATTGATCGGTCTTTTAAGATTCAATTCCTTGTAATTATTCCAATGTTATAAAATAATGCAACGGATCTTGGATTCCAGGGTCGAGGTGTTACAGTTGGTATCTTGGGAAGTTCAGTAGCAACCATGGAAACTAAATATAGAAAACATATATTAGGGAGAACAAACCTAAGAATGAAATTGAGGATAAATATACAATAAAATCTTAGAATTTTGGTATTGTAGTGATCATGTGGGTATTCATAAAAATATATTCATTTCTAGATACATCAAGTGGATGTGGTTCTAGAAATGATGTACCTCTGAGTAAAAAATATGACAAGGTGTTCTGAGCCTGAATCGAGGTTACCTGGTACATGACAATGATACATACTGGGAAACGGGTTTGACACTCTTAGGGGGACATTCTCTGGATAATTATCTTTTTATTAAACTACCATTATGATGGGTTTAAAAGTAAATTATGCTCCCAAAGTAAACAAATATTATTATTATTAGATTTATAATTCATAATTTTCTGTTATGTGATATACCATATTGAGAGTTATTCAAAGATCATAACTTTATGAGCTAATCCATTATATACCATTGTTTTGAAATGGAACCTGGAAGGATTAATGTTATCAATACTCATGTCCAATGTAGAGGTTTACCTACTGATAAAGTAAATTTATATTTTATTACAACTAATGAAGTTAGAGAGATATTAGGGAAAAATAGTTAGGTTATGAAAAACAACCTTTCCCAAATAGGGAAACCTATTCTGTAGTGATAATATCCTACGATAGATCACTTTATGTGACATAATCACCCATCATTTAGTTAGAATATTGATCCAATGGATGTGGAGCAATGGATTAAGTATTGGGAGAAGATATTTATGGAGTTGGAATGTGATGAAATAAAATAAATTTACACTAGTATTTTATTATCTCCAAGGTGATGTGGATCCATCGTGGTGTCTGATCCAAAATAAAAGAGAGGGAGAAGAAATTTATCACATTGAATGGAGGGATTTTTGGGATACATTCATTGTTAAATAATTCCCTCGTGATCAAAGAATTAAGATAAATAGAAAGTTCTATATATTGAATAAAAGGTAAGAAGGGATTGTTACAGATTATTAATCTATATTTAGAAAGATCACCAGGTATTCTATGAATGATATACAAAACAAACAATGAATGATCAACCACTTCTTTGAAAGACTTGATCTAAGTCTCTAAAGGGACCTTGTGTCTCAAAAATTTTCTTCCAATAATGAAATAGCTTTATGTGCTATCATGATAGAGAAATATTTATCCAATTACTATGGCTTCAAGGGAAACCAAGAGAAGAATATGTATTCTGAACCCTATGAAAAAAGGAATGAGTCAAATATGATGAACGGAAAGAAGGAATTTTCAACATGTTATAACTATGGAAAGAATCACCCTGGTAAATTCTTGAAATTATAGGTTGTTTGGTTTAATTATGGAGATAATGGTTACCAAGAAAAATAATGAAAAGGGACGAATAAAAAGGCTACAATTCATTGTTACAACTATAAAGAGACATGGCACTACACAAAATAATTCCCCATGTTTTAAGAAAATATACCTCAGAATAAGCTAAGGGATAAAGGTTAAGATTATGTTATTGATACTTATGAAGTGGAATGATTAATGTACCTATGTATTTGGAACTATGTAATATTTTTTAAATTTTTTATTTATTGTATTCCCATTATAGGATTTAAGAAATATATAAGAATTGTATTGAGTACTTTTTTATTAAGGATTTGAGATCATATATTGATTGGTACCAAGAATTTTTTTTATTAGAATGTAATTTTGTATGAAAAAACATGATTGAGTGATAGGAAACCCTTAATATATTACTGATGTTGAGATAATGATAAAGAAATGATTGATTTGGACAAGCGCTAATGACATGTGAACCGATTAATAGATTTTCAACAAGTGTTATTTTCTATCATTGATGAAATTTAAAATAATTTTAGATTTAAGTAATATATCAAATAACATGATTCTTACATTAGAAATAATGAATAATTCATGTTTTCAATATAGTTATTTGGTAATTCATGTTATTACCATATTTCAAGAGGATACATGATGAAGTTATTAAAATGATTGGAATGTGAAAATTGAAAGATGTTTCATGTTGACTAAAGGATAAATATAAGTTTTTTTGTAAATTCTATGAAATTCTTTCTGAAATATTGGATTATAATATTTTGGAAAATTTAACAATTTATGAAATGGTTTAAGTTGATCTTTAGACAAGGTTTTATAAATTGTTTTTTTACTTCACCTTATAAGATGAAAAGTAGAAAGCGTTCAATGCAAAACCAAAGGATAATATATTATTTATAGAATTTATATTTTCATCTATTATAGTATATTGATATAATTATAAAATTATAAAATGGTGTCTTATATAAAAATTTTGTATTATTATCATCATTTTTATGATATCATTTAACATTATTCATACCTATGATTTACGGTTTTGTTGTCAACATCTTTCAACTGAAAATGTTCTCTAGGACTCTCCATCAAAACATTATTATTGAATTTTTTTCATCTATGTCCATGTTTCCATTTCCCACCTATTTTCTCTTACTGGGGAACCTAGTTACGCGAACCTTGTACTTTCCTATCTATCTTATTAAGAATATGTTTTATTAACAATTTTTATGATGTGGATCCTTAAATAATAGTTTATTTCTAATCCCTCTATCATTTAGGTCAAGTTTAAATTGTAAGGACACGATTTATTTTATGTGGATAGAATTTATCACCCCAAAACTCTAAAGTAAGAACACTATATTTGATAACCTGATTGACACATGACACCAAGAATGTTAGGGGATATAATACCATGATAAATTAAAATATAATTACTATTTTAAATATACTTGATATAATCTATATTTTTAAATTCACACAACACCGATTTACGATGTATTACATGCGAGAGACATGTTCTTCAAAATCTTACAATACACGCAAAACCATGTTTTAACTTAAGAATAATATATTATTAAAATATTATTATTTAATATAATAAGTCTTAAACTAGCCATTAAATTAGTGGTTATGAATATAAATTAACTATATTATTATAATATATGATTCAAAAAAAAAATTATCTCATAGGTTACCATCTAATTAGAAATGAATATATGAACTGAATGAGTATAAAGGAAAATATTAATATTTTTATGCTCATAAAAATGTTTTACCATAATAAATTTAATTAATTACAATTAGTGAGTGATATTAATTTTATATTTATATATTATATTAAATCAAATATTTTTTATATTCATCCAATATATTTTATATTATTAATATAAAAACAAACCCAATTTTATATAGAAAATACAATATTTGTTCCTCTTTTTAATAGAACACCAATTTGAAATTGAAATATTAAATATTTTATAAATTTAAAAATACAAAATAAAAATATTATTTGGAATTAAAATATGAAATCTATCTTAGGGTTAATTTTTTGTGTTTTCCATGAAGATTAAATTTTTAATGAATAGTTAAAAAAATTAAATTTAGTTCAAAACTATTTTCTCACATGATTTATTTAAAAGATTAAATTGTGTTTTATATTTTTTTAAAGATTAATTTGATATATTTTTTATCATTTAATACATTTTTTTATTATAATCAATTTACTTTTGAAATTTACTATTAGAATATAGAAATCTTATAGACATTTTTACCTTAAAACCCTGAATTTTTATTGTATTTATGGTATTAAATGTAATCTAATTTCATCCAATTTTGTGGTTGTAATTTTAAAATTTATTCCATATTTGTAATATGAATAATTTATAATGAATAACTAGGTCAACATTGTCTTTAAAAATATGAATAGTGAAATTAATTAAACTTAATTACAATATTAATGTAAAATTAAGGTTAAAAGGAGAAAATAACTCATTCTTAAAGAACTAAATGACTTATAAACTTTTAAAAAATCCATTGGATGGCCATATTTTTACCCTATCATACCTTGGATATGATAGTTTCTATAATGGGAGCAAATTTTAATGTAAAAAACAAATATAAATTTCTTTTGTGATAATAATATAAGAGTACCACTCCTCATCCACTATAAAAGGGCCTCATCTCCTGCCATTTCCTAAAAAATATCCAGAAAATTTTGATGGAAAAAAATATAAAAAATATAGTTCCTAAATATCTCTCCCCTAATATTAAAATCCTCTCATTGGTCAAAATTAAATTCAAGGAATCATTTGGATCAAACCAAAAAGAGTTACCTAGTTAAGAGGTAACATCACAACTTCTGTTTTTTAGTTTTATTTCCTTTATCCACTGACTAAAATGTCAGTTTTCCATTATTATAAAACAAAAATAGTATCCTGAATATTCTTGGATGTTTTTTTGGATATAGTTTCTATATGAACTTACACACACTTCCATGTAATTGGTAATGAACATATTTTTTTGTGTATGACAAACTACTACCTCATGAAACGATCATTGTCCATTTTTTCCTTTACAACCTATCATGGTTGAAATTATGTTAGATACTCTATTTATATATTATATATGTGATATTTATTATTTCTTTATACTTATTTAATCCTTTTATAACACAATCTATTGATACTTCCCAATTTGGGTTAATACTATAACATCATTTGAGGATGTTCGGACTATCACCTCCTCAAAGTGATTTCATTCGTTCATGCTATATATGGAATGAATTAAGGATGATTATAATAAAATTTTGAAACATATATATAATAAGTATGATATTAGAAAGATAATATACAAATGTTTCATTTAGATTTAATTATTTTAATACAACAAAGAAATTAATGTAGCATTTGTGCATACGTACGACCTACTGTCTCCGTGAACAATGAATTTCATTTATTATCTCCAAAATTTGTACACTATTATAAATACATGTGTAGTAGAAAAAAATATAATCAAGTCATGGTTTAAATTCTAGAGGTTATAAGATCATGATCAAATTAATAGTATAATCAAATAACAATTAAAATTATACTTGTGTAAACTTGAAAAAATAACAGTTCAAATATTGAAAATAATTAATGATTGTTAACAAATGAGTAATAAGATATTACAAGAAGATGAAAAATGATATTATAAACATGATTATATTTTTTTATAAGTTAGCAAAATATTTTAAACCACTATGGATAAAGATAATGACCAAAAAACAAATAAGAACGTTTAAGGTTAGGGATTTTATCTCAATTTACACTATATTGAGATTTATTTGAAGTTATGCACCTAGTTTCTATTGTATGGTGTATATAAAACCCTTGAAATGTTATATCATGAATATATTTATCCTAATGATATTATATTCTTCTTTTAATGTTATTTATTCATGGGAATTATGATTTAATAGTTTTAATGTGGTTTGAGACACTTTGGGATCTTTAAAGAATATTATCCTTAAGAATATTCTTAATTATTATAATTGAAATCTCACTTCTTTAGTGATTTTCCACTGTCACTTGAAAAACACACTTAATAATAAATCATTTTTCCTTATAAATTTCCTTGAATATCCATAATTTCATATTATGTATATTATTATTTTCCTAAATCTTATAGCATTTTTCATATGGTGTACACTTTGATAGTTATTTGATCAACTGAGGAATAATTGATAAATCAGCATCCTTCATTCAATATGGATATTTATTAAACAAATTATTTATTATTTAAATTTATTACTAGATATGATGAATTCTATAGATAGGTATGACATGGATTTTTCCTGGTTATGGATAGGCCCTCTATGTATCAGTTGTCTCATGAGATGAAGTAGTTGGCTAAATAGATGGGCTTTACCTGATAGCTAAACTCTCTTGTCAAATGTCTTGATGGGACTAGTTACATGTACCTAAGAAACAAGGAATCTAATAATTAATATTTGCCTCATTTAGTTTTAGTTATTATTCATCCATGAGATTTTCCTTCAACACATCTATGGATACATTTTCTTCTGAGTTTATTGATTTAGATGGAAGGAGTTTCAATTTCTTACCTTTCTATAATGATATTATCATATCTAGTTATTTAAATGCCTTGTGTTACCAGTTATTTACCTTTCCATGTTAATTTATTATTATTGTTTTATTATTGATTCTTCTTTACTTACGCTTATTATGAATTTGATCCCACCATTTTTATGTTTCCTTTCTTGAGGTTATGAAGAAGAAATATTTGAATGATCATTAACGGGTGAATTTTATTCGATTTTATTATGTATCATGTTTTCATTACTTATTTTGTAATGTATTATGGGTATCAGGTATGTAATCTGTCTTTCCAAGAAGACTAAATTCATTGGTCCATCAGGACTTGATTACTTGTAATCATACAAATGTAAAAAAATAATGCACCGGCTCCATGCTTCTGGAGTGGGGAGTTACAAAAAATATGTCATTATCTTCTAAAAATGTATGTCAAATGTAATGAACATGTACTAGTTTCATTAATTACAGGTATATTAAGGTCTTAAGTGGTAATATTGTATAGTTAATTTATATGATTAATTTAATTCATATTTATGGATTAAGGTTCATTTTTTAGATTGAAGTTTTGGATATGAATTTGGGTGTTGGGGGATGAATTATAATGTGGTTTCAGACATGGGTTGAGATTAAATTGGGTGTTCTGGAGTTCTAGAGTGTCTCGGGACTGGTCGTACATACACTTAAGAACCACAAGTGACCCCAAATACCCATATATAAGAAACTAGGTACCTTCTAAACATGTAAGTGGCCCGTGTGTCTTTAGAGTTACACTTGTAACCTATTGGTTATTGAAGTGGTTCTCAATAGCCTCTAGGTATATTTTTTCTGGGATGGTAATTTTGCCATTTTCTTTTACATCCCATTTAAATATTTACTTACTCATTTTTACCATATTTATTAAATGTTAGAACCTGGGAGATGTTTTTCTAACTTTGAAGAATATATATTATGTTTTTAGTTATATTTTTATCTTTATATTTTATGTTCACAATTTTATTAACCATATCTAATTATGTAATTTAATTGTTCTTTAGTTGACTATATATTTATTTCTATGAGTGTATTTATAATGTATTATGTATTCACTATACAATTCACTGTTTATTTTATTTGAAACTAACATTACTAGTAGAATGTAAGGTTTCTATTCATTCATTAATAATTTTTTTTAAATTTTTATGTTTTTTAAGAATTTATATTATTTCAAGAATTTTTAGTTACTCTTATGTGTGTTTTGAAAACCATTTTCTACTATTTAATAGTTTTAGAAGAAAATTTTCAAAGACTTCATAATTTATAGTTTACAATTACATAACACTTAAAAATTTTTCGTACCTTTATGCAACCTATAAAAATTTATTTTTAAATATATATATTGTTTAGAAATTTCAATTTAACTTTAACCATATATTCAGATTACCTTTACACAATGTATGAAAATAATTATTTACCCTTACTCGTATTTTCATCTTACCTTTATGAAGGTTATATAATTTAGTGGTTACCCATACTCAAGGTATAAAAACGTTTTATTACCTTTACACATCATGGTATTCTACCTTCACACAGCTTATTGAATAAAATATGCTATGTTTTCATGTTTTCCATGGTATTTTGATTTGTTACTTGTTTGTTTCAATTTTTTATATTATTATAATGATTCTATAAATTCCAATTAATTTTAAAGAATATGTGTGAATTTTTTAGGATGTTTTAAGAAGATTTATATGTATATCAAATCTAATCTTGTTTTTCACAGATATGTATACAAAATGAATCTTAAAATTTTGACTATATTATTTTGAGTTTATTTTTTTGTGTTTATACTGTTTACAAATTTATATTAGAAGTTAAAAACTCATTCAAACTTTTTTATAGTTTTTAATATAATGTTATTCATTTTTCATGAAATTCTATGTATATATGCATGTATTCTATATGTTTTTGAATTTTTATTTCTAAATTTAATCAATTGATAGTTTATTGGGACCCTATTTTAATTAATATTTTATAGTTTTTTTTAAACTTCTCTAAGGATGATTTTAGGTTGTATTTATTTTTTCAAGGGTTTTTTAATTGAATAGATAGTTTTTCTTTGAATACTTTCACTCTATTTGATTATTCTAGTGACAATCATGGTATAGATATTATCATTTTGAATTTGAATCACCTAAAAAATTTATTGACATATTCAGTTAAATATTTTTAAAGGTCGTGATTATTTATTAGTGACAAAAAATCAAATACTACTACTTATTTTATTATATGTGAACCAACATATTTTCAAGAGTTATGCAAGAATATGATCTCATATAAACAGTTATTCTTCTACTGGATGAGCTCTCAAGGACTGTAACTAAATTAGTTCGACTCCTGCTACCATAAAAAGACAACTTGCTCCCATACTGAAGAACTGCAACTTATTTTTTTATATTATATTTCATCATGGTTTATTGTGATTATAACAGTAATTCCCACATCTTACAAGTGATCTAACTCTCTATTTATGATTTTCAATTAAAATTCATTCTTTGATTCTTAGGGTTTTGACTCATAAATTCTAATGATAGGGACATTTGGGCTGTGAATCCCATAGCCTAAAGTCTGTATAATAATTGGTTTGTGACTCCCCATACAAAATTCTTCTTTCTTGGTTATAATTACAATAGAAAAATAGTATGTAATCAGGTTATGATTCCCCTTTGAAAATATGTATTATGCATGCCCTATCTCTCACAGAGTAGAGAGGTATAAAAGTAGAGATAGTCCAATTTGAACCAAACTACTATAAAAATTTTCTATGTTACATACTTTGTTTTCCACTAATAATAAACTATGTTAATAAACTATGAGAATTAATTTCAATAATTAATTCAAATTTTTAGTTTTTTAATCCGGTATTTTTACCCCCTCTTGACCATATTCTATAATTATCTCTGACCTAACATTTTTTATTAGATTTTGAAACATTTAAAAATTATTTATTTAGATCTGTTGAATTTTTATTGATAATAACATATGGTATCAAGATCATTGGATTTTGTGAAATTTTTTATTTTATATTTTATTATGAAAAACTTTCCATTGAATTCACAGTCAAAGGAAAAAGATATTTGAGATGGTTAGAAAAAATTCCACCATACCTCCTCATTTTGACAGATTAGACTACAGATATTGGAAACCCCAAAGGATTACTACATCAAGAAACTAAATATCAATCATTGAACTATCATGGTAAAACCATATGATTTACATGATTTTGAACTAGGTACTCTTATAGGAACTGATTAAACTAAATATGTTTTGAATTATAATGTTATGAATATCATATATTTTTATTAATAAAATTGTTTTTAGTTATGTATGTACCTGTAAGAAAAATCATGAAATATGAAATATTATACATATTACTCTCTTTTTCTTAGATAAAGTCATCAAAACTAAACATTTCTTAATTTTGAGCTAAGTATCAAGAGTTTATGATGGGAGAAGATTAATGTGTAAAATAGATTTTCTATAGATTCACTATCACTTTGAATGGAATGAATTCACCAAGAGAAAATTTGGAGAATCTTGTAGTTATTAAATTATTCCTAAAAGCTCTTCCAAATAAGTGGGATGTGTAGAAGGTTTCCATCTATGAATCTAAGAACTTCAAAGAGTACAATTTTGAAGAATTTATTGGTTCACTGCTTCAGTATGAAATGAAACTATTGAACAAAGAAATAAAAGATACTTAAAAATGTGATATTTTTAAATTTAAAAATCTTATTTCTACCAGATCTTTATATTTTAGACATTATAAAAGTGAAATAGAGTATATGTATCATATTGACATAGTAGTCTACAAAAGGGGGAAAATGGAAGGTTTTAAAAACCATTATAAAAGAAACCCTTACAAAAATAACAGTAAAGGAGATAAGAAAGGAAGTTCAAATTTAATTAATTTAGATGTAAAATGTTATAAATTCATAAATAAAGGGAATATCAGGCCAAAATTTAAAACAAAATAAATAATTAATACAAAAAAAGGATAAAAATTCTTTGAGAACTAGTTGGGAAGATAAAGTATAATCTGATTCTAGTAAATAATTTGGTGGTGAAAAATAATTTTATAACTTATTCTTCATGACTTAACTGAATGCGTTTACTGATTCAGATTTTTATTCAGGTGGTTTTAATTCTATGTATTATCCTAAAAATCAAAATTTCTCTATGTTAAAAGATGAAATTAAAAGTTTTAGAAAAGATACTTTTGATGAATCTAATTTATATAACAGTGTTAAGAAAATAATGATAAATTTGTTTCTGAAAATAATGTTCCAATAAAAGAAAATGAAAAAGTGAGGAATAAATATTCTCCGTCTCATGATAATTTTTATGATTATTTATAACTTACTCAATATTTTAATTAAAAATGTAAAAATGTAAGTTGAAAGTCTTAATAGAAGTTGGTATGATTTTATTCAAGTCTTAAAATGTATCATAAAATTTTTTATTTGAAAAAAATAAATTGAAATATAGATAGTTTAATATATGATAATAGTTTACCTAAAATTCATTTAAGTAATTTTAAAAAAATTAAAAATGGTTTTATATCCATTTTTATATGTTTTAGATGTAGAATTAAAGGAAATGATACTAATGAATGTTCTATTAAATGTAAATATTATTTTGGATTTTCAGAGACTTATATTTAAAACAAATTATTATCTAGAGTACCATAAAATACTTGTATAAATTTTGAGTGGTTACCTAAAAATTATTTTACTAATCTAATTAGACCCAAATTATCTTGGGTACCAAAATTTTCAGGTAATATATTATTTTTGAAAAAATTCATTTGGTGTTTCAAGAACGATATATAGTACTTAGATAGTGGATTGTCTAGGAATATGATTGGAGACACATCAAATTTTATCACATAAAAAAATATTATTGAGACATTGTAACATTTTGAGATAATTACATTATAAAATTTAAGGGTTATTTGTAAAGTTGTTTTTTCAAATTGTACTTTTATTTCTATATTTTTATATATAGAAGTTTTAAAACATAATTTAATTACTATATCACAATTATATGAATCTTTTATGGAATAAAAATTTAAAAATTATATTGTTTTATTTGTTAAGTATTATTATTTTTTATTTTATTCCAATCATAAGGAAAATATTTATACAATAGATTTTTTCTGAACAAATAGCTCATCATGTAAAGTGTCAGAATGTTGTGCTGACTAATAAAATTATTTGGGATAAATGATTTGGTCTTGTTAATTTTATAATGTTAGATAATCTCTCTAAACATGAGAGTTTTTTAACACCTTGATACTTTATGATTTCTCCATCTTTAAATAAATCTTATTTCTTTGATATCTTTCTTTACAGGCAACACCAAGTTTAAACAAACCATAATATACAATTACATGTTTTATTGATTCAAAAGTAATTTCTTATTAGTTAGGTTTGTGTGTATGAAAAGGAATAAATAAATTATGAAAATTTATTGTTTACACATGTATATACTAAATTCATTTATTATAAATTTATTTTGAATGAAAATGAAATCATTTAAAAGTAAAAGATATGTTTTTATGAAAAATTGTTTTACTGTGCATAATGTGTTTTTTCATTAAAAATTTAAATTAATATCTATTGATGAATGATTATAATAAAATTTATAGATTTTATTTTTAATAAAATATTTTTACATTAATCTGTTGGTTTTTTACTAGGCTTTGAATAATAAAAAATCTAGATTTATACTCAAATATGAATTTTTCTAGAAAAATATTTGTTGCCTTTTCCACACTTATTATAAAATGAATTTACTCTAATATTAAAAATTATATTTGAAAAATGTTATATTAATTTTAAATTGATAATATGAAATTTATCTTAGAGTGAATCTCTAATATTTTCTAAAATTGTTTAATTTTGGGTGAATAGTGAAAATACAAATTTTTCAAATAATGTCACATTTATGAAATTATTATGATTTAATAAATACTTAATATATTGTTATAACTATTTTATTGACCAAATATCTGTTAAAGGGGTTAAATAATTTATTCTAAAGTAATATTTTGATTTTGGGAACCCAATCTTGACTTTTGTAAACATAAGTTTTCTTTTATTCAAAATTAAAACTATTTTTTGGTATTTTCGTTTGGTGGAATAGTTGGAAGACACCATTCAATTTTTATATTATCATTAACACTAAAAATATTCCTTTTTTAATATCTAATTCAATAAAAATTTAAAAATAAATTATGACACTATTTCCCAGTGAAATTGATTTTACAAATCACATATTTTCCTAAGAACCATTTTCAAGCATTTTGTGTTCTTATATTAAATGTAATTTCTAACACTTATAGACATTTCATATGATAAATTGGATTTAAAAATTTTAATCATATTTTCAATTTTTATTTATAATTACCCTTTTATTTTTGGCCATACAATTGTATTATCATGGTACACCATTAAGTTATCACTACTAAGGTTAAAAAAGGTTGAATGTGGATTAACTAGAAGTTAAGTCGTAAAATGTATCAAAAACATGTCTATTGGTTGAGTTTATTTAGAATATATCACATACTATCTTCTGGTTTTTGGTTTCTCAGTTCCACTTTATATGATTATTATATATATATATATATATATATATTATTAAATCTTTTAAATAATTTTAAGACTATCATTTCTCTCACTTATAAAAGGGAACCTCCTCCCCTCCCTTATTCACAATGTTTGAGTCTTATAGATCTACCAAGACTTAACATATTTTCATACTGCATTATTTATTCATTTCATGCATTTTTTTCTAAAAGACTATCCATTTAAGGTACAAGGTGTAGTCCAAGAGTGGTTTCTCAATGAAGAGGTATAACTCTTAACAGAGTAACTTTAATTTTATTTATTCTGATACCTCCTTTAAATATATTGGATCCATTATAAAATAATTACATCAATATGTTAAATACTATTTATTTTTATTATGATGATGTAACAACCATTATACAACTCTTTTCCATCCTATGGGATACTAAAACATAGCACATGCTTACGTGTGATCTACAACCTCAATGAAGTGATGTACTTCATATTTCATCACCAATTCACAGAAATTTTTATAATGATAGATTTACTAAATATATATGTTTTTATGATATTTTTATAGTAATTTAAATGTGACGTTTTATTTTTTTTTTCTTTCATTCCATTCATCGAAATGTGGTAACATCAGTCGTGTGTGTATACAGACTACCGTCTCCATGAACTGATGTAATGAATTTTTCATCACAACATTATGTGAGTAGTTATAAAAGTTTCAATAATGAATATATATAATAATAATGACATGATTAAAATCATTTTGGTGATGCAACCCTGATCAAATTATAATTATGAAAACTATATAACTAAAACATGATTGAAAATAGAATTACATATCACCCGGAATAATGGTTTTAATAAATAAATATTTATAAACTTGTGATAAAATGTAAAAAGTAAATAATATATGTTGTGCTATATATGGGTATAGTTATTTAATATATTTATATCAAATATATATTTGTTATACAATATGTTAAAACCCATATGAAGTAAGATAAGACATATTGTAGGGGATTTATGTTTCAGTCTCATTTTAATCAGGATAGTTATGATTCATTTTTTATCAAGGTAAATTATCTGATCCTTAACTATGAAAACCAGTTATTTTTATTCTACTATGGTTATTTATATATATTAAATGTTTCCATTTCATTTTCGTCAATTTGTGTAATCAAGAAACCAAAAGACTATTTTTAATGAAAACTATCTTTATTTCTCTCCTTGGTCAAAAATCATTTTTCTTCCATATCTATGTTTAAAAAAAAATCAATGTTTTTACTAATATCCAATGACTATTTAAATTTAGTTTTTCACATGTTTTAATTTTTATAAAAAGGTTTAAAAATAATCTTCCTGCCATTTTTTTGATTGAGGTACACTTTACTAAAGGTGTGAACATAATCATTATTTTACCAATTATGACATAACTGAAATATCCCACCTTCATGACCACTCAATTATTAGAAGATTTATTTATAATTTTCAGTGGTTCTTTTAAAATAAAACATCTTCCCTAATATTTTTGGAAATGTTTACATTTTATAAAATTGATTTGAATATAAAAATGGTGTTTTCATCAAGAAATATTCTATTGAAATTTTAAATACAATTTTCATATATCATAACATCCTTTTATGTTATTTATGATTTAATAGGGATATGATCCAATGATACCAATTTTAATATTTATTTGGATGTTTTATTATTATGAATTTGAGATGTTTTCGAAACCTATTTATATTCTATGGGTTATGTTATGATGATATGATTATGGTTTTATGATTTATGAAATAAATATGAATTTATTATGACTATGTAATGGGTGGACCAATAATAACATATCTGTAATGACCCGGACCCGAACAGCCACCGAATAGTGCTAAACAGGTCGGGTGCTACTAACTTAGGCATACCTCCCCGAATTCCAATGGCTGTCGACTAGAAGTGAGGGACTTATAGGTATAGTGGGGAGGGTATACCATCAAAGAGGATTATAATAATGGTACTAGTCCATGTATAACAACAAAGATACAGCAGAATAAATGACTCAGCAGACTCGAACCTGACCCATAGAGCGCAAGCACGTTCAATATCAATAAACTGCGGAATTAATACATATAAACAACAGCATCCGAAATAAACACAACAGCATGTTGATCACTTGTAACTAGTAACAAAAAATAAAACATGCATCCAAATAAGGTCATACAAATCTGAATACAAAAAGGGCACCAATGGATAACCAACTGTAGCTATAAAACAAGTAAGCATGCTGATACATGAAATAAGAAAAACAAGTGAAACTCCAGCTAGGCAAGACCTCAAGGTCTATACCATCTCCCTGAAATAGCTAATACAGATCAGCTCCTGAAGCTGGCTTCTTTTCTGTATGAAAATCCATAAAGTCTGCATGCGTCCTGAAGGGCCTGTGCAGGGTGTTAGACGAAGCTCAGTAGGATACCACCCAAAAATGAGTACCTAATATATGTGTTTAAGTAGGAATGCATTTATAAGGAAAGCAGTAAACAGTATGATGAAAAAATAAACACAAACTCCACTGGTGCTCATCATCCACCATGGAGTGTCACCTGCTTCAACCAACGCCAGAATCACTGTCATGTGACCCGGCACCATGTGCCCCTTGACACCACATGTCTCAAGTACCTGCGTCCCGAAGACATTCCCAATAGTAGTAACCCAAAGGAACAATGATGTCTCTCCTTAAATAAGTAACAAGAGTAATAGAGAGATCTTCCCTCAAATAAAATTACCAGAGGGACAATGGACTCTTCCCTCAAATAAGGTATCCGGAGGGACAATGATTTTTGCCCTGAAAAAAGTTATCTGGAGGGAAAATTATATCTACCCTCAAATAACAACGAGCGTCTTCCCCCCAACCTCAATGATATCCCCTAAAGGCTCTTTACCTCCCACATGGATTCCTACGGTAAGCACCCCCAACCAATAGTACTTAAATCGAAACTAATGGGGGCCTCGACCCACATGAGTTGTCAAAACCACCTCATCACAGAATCTCTTTGTGTGTATAGTACTCAAAGATTCTGGGTGAGCGGTAATCACCAAAATAGTACCCAAGCCACAACACCTATGACACCTCATGTCCCTGCAACCATTCCACTCAAGTATAATGACCTTGACATTCCAATAACCCTGGCCATGCCCAACCTGATATTCATCCTTCCTCAAACTGACACCCATGATTCCCAATCTCGTGGTTAGAACAACCCAACGTAATCTAGTACAAGCCCAAACTGTGATCAGCATCACTCAAGAATATCTGGGCTATGTCTTACACAACCAAAATGGTCCAGTATATGGAACTCAGTAATTAAATATATAACATATTTAAATAGAACACATAAATAGGGAAAACAATCTAACAATTGAATTTAACTAGGAAAGCGTTGTCCCATACCATCATAGAGGTCTTTCAGGCCTCAATCAATTTATATCAAGGTTTAATAACTAATATTAATAGTTAAAAACAATACAATTCAATTATAACCATTTTGGCATCCCCGAAAAAAATGCTATGACGAGCAACAACCCCTCACCCGGCCCTGCTAAAGAAAAACCTGTAACAGGGAAAACCCAAAGGCAACCCATTGGTCAAAAATCAATTCAAAATGTAATAGAAGATAAAATGGGTCATTCACAAAATACCTAAAAACTCACTGAAGGCTTCTTCACCCAAATGACCATGAGAACACAAAAATAGTTATGCACCACCTACCTGAGACTCGTACGATTCTAATCCTCCGATAACAGCCTCCAATTAGGACTAAAACATGGTAGATCTACACGTGAATCAAAACTTCTCAAACCCCTATAACTCGTTCGAGAACAGCAATCAAGGAAAAGAGCTCAGGGGGAATCAAGTCCTTACTGAGGTGGTTCTAACAGATCAATCATTGATTGAAACAAATTTCAAATGAAGATCCGAGAGAAATAATAAATCCAGTCGGCTCTCCCCACTCAACTCGATAAAAAACATGAGTTTCTACCTCAAAACAAGGCTACTGCCCATTTTAGCGAAAAAAGAAACTACATGGTGTGTACTTTATGATTACACACCCTGTATCATTTTACAGTTCATAAGACGACTGAAATTATGCAGACTTACTTTCCAGCACCTGCCGACATGAGTACACAACGTGTACCTAGGGGTACACGATGTGTACTTGTTTTTCTTATCTTCCTCACCGAATTACCCACACGCCCTGTATTTCTCTCATACACATCCAGACTACATGGTGTGTCCAGGAAGGACAAGACATGTACTTGGTAAAACGATTCTACCCAGATAACATGCCTACACTCCATGCATATCTCTCATACACTACTAGATTACATGGCGTGTCCAAGGAGGACACGGCCCGTACTTGGTTAAATGATTATAACCGGACAATAGGCCTACACGCCATGTATATCCCTCATACATGCCCAGACTACACAGTGTGTCCAAGGAGGACATGAAGTGTACTTGGTTAAATGATTCTACCCAGCCAATAGACCTACACGCCATGTATGGACTCTACACGGTCATGAGTACAACGCGTGTCGAAAACTACACACCGTGTAGTATGAAATTTCTACATGGTCATTACAGGACATGTACTCAGCGAGCACACGTCCAGTCACTCGCCTAACATATACACGACGTGTACTTAAAATACATGGCGTGTAGTCTGGAAATTTCCAGAAACTGCCCAATTTCTCCAGTTTTCTCAGGGAAAAGTCAAAAGTTCAAACAAGGTCGGGATTTTGACCCATTCTAAAAACTTGAGTTCTTAAAATCTCCCCACCTTAATATAGCTCATCCCCGAGATATCAAACTAAACCTAGTGATGGCACAAAACATACCACCCTGATCAAAGTAACCCATACTTCCCTGATCTCAATGGTCCTGGAAAAATTCTTCAAGGGGACGCCCACATTAGGAATCGCCTAACTCAGTCTCAACCAGACAAAAATCAATACAAACAAGGTTCACTAACCTATTTTCTAGACGCATAATCCTTCTGTGATGCATCGTCACCCCTACGCCTCATTGTTGCTCCTATGTCGTTCCCAACACTGAACGTATCTCGCACCGCATCAGTGTATGCCTCCACGGGGTCGTGGCGCCTAACACCTCATGTAACCCGCATCCTCGATACCCCAATGCCCAAGGCACATCATGTAACCCACATCCTTGATGGCCCGATGCCCACAACACATCAAGTAACACACATCCTTGATGCCTCGATGCCCACAACACCTCAAGTAACCCACATCCTCGAGGCCCCTGATGCAACACATCTCATGCATAAATACATACATATATACATACATACATATATATATGTATATATCATGAACCTGATATGGTGCCAATCCCACTGACTAGCATCTAGTCGGTGCACATAGATCATGTGCATCACGGGTACTCAAAACGAACATGCCACTACAGGTCATGCCAAAAAGGAAACATGGATATCATGGCCACACCCATGGTGTATCTCTAACCGTTGTTGGCTCACCAGCCTTCTCATCCTCTGGCAGCTCCACAACATGAACTTGGCTTGATGTACGGTTGGCTGATGCCTGGCCTCCCTACGGTGCTGCCCTAGCCACTGAACACTGACCCCTCAGCTGGATACTGTAACACCCGATACTTTTATGTTATATAAATCATCAAAGGAATCTTTTTCTACACAAAACTTGCTTGGCTTGCTTTACACGAAATCGCGACCTTCCTCAATAGCTTGCGTCGTACGCAATACCGAGTTTCACTAAACAACGATATGCTATTAAAATATTATTAAAACTAGCCATTATGAATAGTAATAACCACTTTTTGAAATTTTATAAATTTTATTTTTCAAAATGGACTTCATTTTTGGATTCAAAATATCGAAATTAGCCTAGGGTGAAATTTTGGTATTTTTCTGAAAACTTTCAATTTTTGATGAATAGTGAAACCACTAAGTGGTAGTTAAAAAAAACTGAATTTTTCATAAAACTTAATTTTACCGCTTCTGTGAACGGAATTTCGAAAATCCGAGAGACACGGTTAATATCAAGGACTAAAATGTGGTTCAATGAGATGAAAATAATTTTTGGTGAATAGTAACTTTTTACTTTTTTTTACTGTGGTTAATAGTAAATAGGGTAACTAAGGGTAAATATGATATTTCAATTACCCTAACACAAGTCCTAATTCTATTGGATAAGTGTAATTCGACCAAAAACAACCTTATGAATATAATATGACCATTTAGGTCCACTTGGATTAGATTATGACATTTAATATTATTTTATTTAATGAATAGTTAAAATAGTTAAAATCAAAGTTTAATAACTAAAACATTTTTAATATGGGGTTATACATAAGATAAATTCGACTATAAATATTCATTAGAAAGCTCAAATACTTTCCTAGATAATGGTATTTTATTTGTAATTTTTAGACACTATATAATGTAATTTATTTATGACACAATGATGATGCAGTAATTATTTTATTAATAAAATATTGACATAATTGATGTTATGAACACCAAAATAAATGTAATTTGAGACGTTTTATGAATCCCACTAATTTTCTAGTTTAATATGACATGTTAGTGTTGATTCAATTAACTGTGTTCGAACTTATCATTCTGTTATGAGTTTTTTTAAAAATCAATTACTAAATAGTGTCAAAATTGACATAAAATAGTTTTTAAAACAAATATTATATTATTAATTGTTATTTTATTCCTAAAAATCTAAGGTTCGGCCAAATGACTTATATAAGGTTATATATATTAATAATAAACAAATTGGGGTTCGTTTGTCTGCTTATAGTATGTTTATTAACCTTATAGTATAAGAACACAAAAAGACATGGTAAAAGTATAATTATTTAACTTAATGTTATATCTAAATGATAAGGTTAAAATAGGAACCTAAACTTGTCTAAATTCTATTAGATGAGAGGATTTAGACCCATCCCCACCTTAGCTTAGAAATATATCAATTTGCAGCTATTTAAAACCGAACTTGACTTTATAATAAAATAATATTTTTAGTTATTCCAAAGGTGCCCCTCTCCTCCCTTATAAAAGGACACCTCCTCCCCCTCTTCCTCACACCACATTGAGCCTTCAAGCTCGGCCAACCCCTGACACTTTCTCCTCTCCACTTCCCTAGATACATCCTAGAGGCTCTGATCTTCTTCAAAGACCCATTTTAGTGCCCCAAAGGAGGTCTCAAAGAAGCACTTCAAAGAAGAGGTAAAGCCCATTACCGATTCTTTCATCTTTATTTCTTCTTCCACTTCTTCTTCGTAGGTTGTTTCATTATGAAGTAATAACTTCAGTATCACTCATATACTGATATGTTATTATAAGTATTAAACAACCCTATTTCACCATCTATCCATCATACGGAAAAAGAAATCACCGCACGTGCGTACGTACGGAATACCGTCTCCACGCCGTGGTGTAATCTATTTTCCACCACCACCTTACATCGATGGGTATAATGGTGTATATAATGACTATATATGACTATTATAAAGTGATTCTGATTATGAAATAGTATACATTACAATTCCACGATCATAGGAACGATATCATCACTCGTGCGTACGTACGGAATACCGTCTCCATGATGTGATGTGACTTGTTCTACATGATCTTCATTTCATAATGATTATATAAATGAATTGAATTAATTAAAATGATATATATTGCACTAATACCATTCTAGAAATGAGGTATCTATAACCTAAAGAAAAAGAATAACAATTTATTCGAAAAAACACGCATAAGAAAAAAAAGTTATAAACACCTGAATAACAAGTTGCAATGAAATATTACTACTAAGAAGCTAAGAATATGACCATATATGATATCAAAAAAATAAGTATGATTATGGAATAAGTCAATAACATTATTTAAATCATTATAAATGAGGTTTGGACACTTACAAAGCAAGTCAGACCTAAGGTAAGGGAAATATCACAATCTCATTTTCATCCAAGATTGTTTATACTTTAGTATTTACTGGGGTGTATTTTCTCATCCACATCCATTTTTCTTTAATATGTAATTTTATTTCCATCCACCTACAATTGTTTAAATCCAATTTTACCCTTCGGTGAGTTTTTAGTAAAGGATATGAAAGGAATCTTTTGTCGTTTTTTCGTACGAGGTACTTTTTGACTTTTCCGACAAAAGTACGAAGAATGTTTTTTTTAACTTATACAGCATGAATGGATTTTTAAAACATTATTTCCAAAAATATTCCTTTACAAGTTTTCATGTTTATTTTTAATCAACTTCTTTTAGTTATAATTTTATGACATGTTAAGAAATGAAAAGTGTTTTTGAAGTAGAAAGGATATTTTCCTCAAGAATGGAGTTCAAGTGTTTTATCAAAATTATTTTCCATCTAAGATAATAATGGGTTATATTTCTATCCCTATTATTACATGGATTTGATTATGTTGTGATGGAAATATTTTTAATGAATTCCTTTATCTTATATGAATTGTTTTATGATGTCACGATGTTTAAGATTCCCATTTTTATTACATGGGTTATGCAATGATGTATGTTTTAAGATTTTGTGGCACACATAGGATTGGTATCATTATGAGATGGGTGGGACCTATATCTCCCTCCAATTCATTGGGTAAAGATTTTATATCTCATGAGATAGACATGGCTGGAAGGGTAGGTTATACCGGTTCAGTGAAACATGACTGAAACGAGGGTGACTCGGTTCAGAAAGGGATTTTGTCCACTAAGATAGTCTTGGAAATAAGTCTTGACTAACAAGAAATGATTCTATATGATTATGTGTGTATGAGACAAAGTTTCATGTTTTATGTTTTGAATATTGTGATTATATTTCACTGCCATGATTTATCCCATGTTATGAAATTATGATCTCTTTTGTAGGTTAAGATTTCCAAAAGTTATGTGCTTATGTATATTATGTGATTGATATTTCTTTTGTTTACCCTTACTGAGCATTTGAGCTCACCCTTTTGTATGTTTTCTTTCCCCAGGTCAGGAAGAAGGTTATTATGTATGATATGCCAAAAGGGACTATAGATATGAGGAAATAATGGGAGACAGTGTAGACGTTTTTGAACCAGTTGTTTATGTTTCCCAGTTTCTAAAGACCCTATACCTATACGGTCCTTTTGTAGTTTTGTTATATGTTGTAATAAGTATGCTTCAATTTTGAAGTATTAACAATGTATGTAAAGTATGGGTCGTTATAGTTGGTATCAGAGGAAAGGTATAGTCAACCTTTGGAAACTAGGATGTGAAAGCCTTAGTAAGAACACTAAGGATAAGTCTAAGCATAGAACACAATCTTACTGTTTTAGAAATGGCCTAGGATAAGACCTTAAGTGTGAAATTTTATTCTTGATTATGTGGTTTTCCTATTATAATTAGTGTTTCTCCCACTATTCTTCTTGGTTTTAGTCAATGGCTGGAACCCGAAGGAATCTTGTTAATGCGGAATGCGACGGGCAATGCAATGATTGTCCCCCTGAGCAACCAAACGTTGTGGGAGATGGAATGAAAAATCTTGTAGCCATGCTCACACAACTTTCTCAAGATATGAATCATGCAGGACTTCCAAACGAGCAAAGTAAGGAGCAACATTCTGTTGAATCCTTCATGAGGCAGCGTCCACCTTCTTTCAGCGGGTCTACTGATCCATTAGTTGCTGAACAATGGATTAGTACTACTGAAAAGATATTTTCAGTTCTTCAATGTTCTGAACATGATAAAGTCATCCTAGAAGTGTATCGTTTGGAAGGAGATGCTGATCAATGGTGGAATCTTATTAAGAATACGAGGCAAAGAGTTGAAATTGAGTCCATGGAATGGGACGAGTTCAAGAAATTATTTTTCAATAAGTACTTCCCTCGTATTCTCCGAACAAAGATGGAGAAAGAGTTTCTTGAACTGAAGCAAAAGGATGGTGAATCTGTTAGTACCTATGAAGCAAATTTTACAAGACTTGCAAGGTACACTTCTGGTATTATTATCCAACCTGAGAGTAAGATCGATCGGTTATTTAGTGGCTTAAAACCAAGTCTTCGAAGGGCGTTATCTATAAGGGACTTCAATAGCTACGAGGAAATCGTTCGATGTGCTCTTAATGTCGAGATGGAGATTGGAGTAACCCATCAGTCATATGGGTTTGATAAGAAGAGGAAAATGGAATTCAAAGGGAAATCTAAAGAGCACACTGAAAAGAAGATGAGATTTCCCTTATGCTCAAAGTGTGGAAAGAAACATGGAGGGAGTTGTCTTAAAGGGACATGTAAATGTTTCAAGTGTGGAAAGGAAGGTCATCGGGCATTTGAATGACACGATGATGGGAAGAAGATGTCTAATGATGCAAACAAAGGAAGGGATACACAGAATGAACCCACTACACTTCAATGTTTCATGTGCAAGGAGATGGGGAATTATGCCAATAAATGCCCTAATCCAAGGGTTGATGATGATGGTCGACATCAACAAACTCTTAAGGATAAAGACAAAGGAAAGTCACATGCAATTTCTATCAGCGATGTGGAGTACGATAACGATGTGGTGAAAGGTACACTTACCATCCACTCTAAAGTAGAAAATGTTTTATTTGATTCTGGATCCACCCACTCTTTTATTTCTGAATAATTTTCTAAGGGTATCACCGTATTACCTCAACAATTAGATGTTGAGTTAGCTGTGACAACACCTAATGGCACAACAGTTGCATCAAAAGTTTATAATTCTTCTTCGATCGAAGTTTGTGGGAAAGTGCTCCCTGAAAATCTTGTGATCCTTCCTATAGTGGAATTTGATGTGATTCTTGGCATGGATTGGCTTTCTTTATATGGAGCTCATATCAATTGCCAAAGAAGGGAAGTCACATTTCATATTCCAGATCAATCTATGATCGTCTATCAATGCAAGGATGAACATAACCTTCCAGTGGAAATTTCTTCCATCTTATGGGTCTTGATTCCACTAAATGAAGGTTATTTATCTCAAATGGTTGGTGAGAAACTCACGATTAAGAATATGCCCATTGTACGGGAGTTTGATGATGTCTTTCTGGAGGAATTACCTGGACTTCCACCAAATCGTGAAGTTGAGTTCTCAATAGAACTCGTACCGGGTGCTTTGCCTATTTCAAAGACACCTTATAGAATGGCCACAATTGAGTTGCAGGAATTGAAGAAGCAACTCCAAGAGAATCTTGATAAGGGATTCATACGCCGTAGTGCGTCACCTTGGGGAGCACCTGTTCTATTTGTTAAGAAGAAAGATGGATCAATGAGACTCTGCATTGATTATCGAGAACTTAACAAGATCACTATCAAGAACAAATATCCTCTCCCACGCATTGATGACTTATTTGACCAACTACGCGGAGCTCAATACTTTTCCAAGATTGATCTTCGTTCAGGGTATCATCAATTAAGGGTCAAAAGGGAGGATATACCAAAGACGGCTTTCCGTACAATGTATAGACACTATGAATTTATAGTGATGCCATTTGGTATTACTAATGCCCCTGCTATCTTCATGGATCTGATGAATAGAGTCTTTAGAGACTATCTTGATCAATTTTTGGTAGTCTTTATAGACGATATTCTTGTCTATTCAAAGAGCAAGGAAGAACATGAAGATCACTTGAGAATTATATTGAAGACCCCGAGAAAGGAGAAGCTTTATGCCAAATGTACCAAGTGTGAATTTTGGCTTCAAAAACTTTCATTTTTGGGTCACATAATCTCAAAAGAGGGGAAATCTGTGGATCCAGCAAAAACAAAGGTTATCGAAAGATGGTCGAGACCAACAACAGTAACTGAGATCCGATGTTTTCTTGGTTTGGCTGGTTATTATCGACGTTTTGTGAAAGATTTTTCACGATTATCTAATCCACTCACCAAGTTGACTCGGAAAGGAGTTAAGTTTGTCTGGACGGAAGAATGTGAAGAGAATTTCAAGGAGTTGAAAAGAAGGTTATCCAGTGCACCTGTGCTCACACTGCCTTGTAGTGGAGAAAGGTTTCTGATCTATAGTGATGCATCCAAGAAGGGATTGGGGTGTGTTATTATGAAAAATGATATGGTGATAGCTTATGACTCACGACAGTTGATAATCCATGAGAAAAATTACCCAACACATGATTTGGAGTTAGCTGTAGTAATCTTTGCATTAAAGATTTGGAGGCATTACCTTTATGGTGAAAGGTGTGATATTTATACTGATCATAAAAGTTTAAAGTATATTTTCACTCAAAAGGAGCTGAATATGCGTCAAAGAAGATGGTTGGAGATGATTAAGGATTACGACTGCTCAATCCATTACCACCCTGGGAAAGCAAACAAGGTGGAAGATGCATTAAGTCGACAAGACCATGCCAGTTTTGTAAAGACCCGGAAATTTCAAGGAAATTTTTTTCTTAATTTTCTTTGGAATTTTACCAGAACACAGTTTCTAACAGCGCCTGATTCCGAGGCCCGGTGTGCCCAGAATCAATTTCCGAAGTTTGGCTCGGGTACGTTCAGTGAACGAACGAGCGGGAATTTCTAACTTTTGAACCGGTGCCCGGAATCAAATTCTGAGGGCACCGATGGAACCGTAGTGCCGGTTTTTGCTGAGGAATGCCTTTCCTGGAGTTGCGTTTGCTTGGGAGCAGTTGTTTAATAAGGTTGTGGTTTAAGCGTAAAGAAAAATAAAATTTGTGTTACAAATTTTATTTATCTTCTTAAGTGTTTATATCCTAAGTGTGGAAGTTGGGGTGGAATCACAAGTTCCTAACTAACCAAGTGAGGATTAAGGTGAGGTGGGGCCCACACGAGCCCCAACCCTTCACCTTCCCCTTAACTCTCTTCTACCCCCCTTAAACTCCCTTGCACTTAATGTGCCAAAAGCCCTCAAATTCCTAACTCCTTAAACTCCTTAACTCCCTTGAACCCCCCCCTAATTAAATGTGACTCTTCACTTCCACCTTCATTAATTTTGGAGCCTCTCCACCCATTAATGAAGGATGTAACTTAATGAATTTGAATTATTTTGAATTCATTAAGCTAACACTATAATAAGGTGTGTTGTTTTATTGTTTGGGGTTGGATAAATCTTTGTGATAGAGTCATGGAAGGATTGAAGAGAATTCCACCCTCGACGAAGAACACGAAGGACATCTCCAAACATGGAACAACGTCTTCTCGACGAAGAATGCCTTTTCCAAAGAAGAACGTGAAGTTTCCAACGTCGATCCCTTCTTGGATGCCTCATTCCCACTCCTTCTGGAATAAAGAAGGGAGTGCCTTTCACGAAGAACGTCGACGTCGTCAATGGCTTCTCTTTTCCGATGTTGACGAATCGCCGCCGCCTTTCCGCGACTTCGTCAACACATAACGAAAAGTGAAGTAGGGGTTTGTTGTTGCTTTATTTAATTATTTTCCATTCTTGGTTATAGCATGACAAACTTGAGGATGAACGTTTAAGTGTTATCGTCTAACGAGAGGGGGACCAGACCGCACAAACACGGCCGAAACCCCCTCCTTTGTTCTTGAATGTTTCTTGCGGATGAAACGAGATAGCGTGGTGCCGTCGCACCACGCGGGAATCACACGGAAATTATTGCGCGGCGCCATCGCGCCGCGCCGTGGAATGAATTATCATGAACGTGACGTCGTCGCGCCGCGTCGAAGGAAACCGAAGACGCCGCGGCCGGAGCGGGGCCGCGGCGGAGGGGCGCGGTGCCGTCGCACTGCGCCGGATGACGAAGGCCGCGGCCGGTTCCGGGCCGCGGCGGATCGTGATGACCGGCGGCCAGCCGGGCCGCCGGTGCCGGAAGACGGAAGAGGACCGGCCCTTGCCGGTCCTGTTGACAAGAAGCCGGCCGGCCAGGACGGGCCGGCCGAGTTGGTGGAAACCGGGGGAATTTAATTCCCCCGGGCAGTTATTTGGTCCCCCATTATGAGGGGGGCCGGTTTCACAAAGGGGGACAGGCGACCCCCCCGTTTCCAGCAAGCTCGGCCTTCGGCCCAGCTGGCAGCGCGCCCAGCGCGCTGCCTTGCGCCGAACCGGCGCGCCTGGCCGGTTCGCCGCGCTGGGCCGGGCCGGGTCGACCCCGTCCGGGGCTGGTCGACCCGGTTCGGGCCATCCGGGGGGTCTCGGGCCGGGACGGCCCGGGCCCGAAACCCCCGTTACCGAGCGGTTTGGTGAAATGCACGTATCTTGGGCTACGAGCCTCCAAACGACTCGTCGTCAGCGGCAATGCGATCCTTGGATCGAGACGGTCGTTTCGGTATACGATACTCAAGGTGCACCTTCCTTTTCGGGAGCCTACGTGGTTAAAACTCCGTAGTTAAGCGTGCTTGGCCTAGAGTAGTGATGAGGATGGGTGACCTCCTGGGAAGTTTTCCAGGGTGGGTGTGAGACGGAAAGGCCAATAAATAACAGACCAGGCGTCCGATTGACGCACCGTCTATTTAGTTGAATTCCTCTAAGTGAGATGGATCTTTCGGCTTACTCCGCTCGAGGTTTGGATGCCAACAGAGTGCGGTTGGGTTGGATCGCACCGAAATCCAACCGGCCCCCTGGAACGAAAAAGCCAATAACTCTCAGACCGGGCGTCCGATTGACGCGCCGTCTGTTGCGTTGAGTTCCTGTTGACGATACGAAACTTTTGGCATCCTCCGCCCGAGTTTTGGATGCAGATGGATAGTGGCCGGGTTGGATCGCACCGAAATCCAACCGGGCCCCTGGAATGGAAAAGCTGATATCTTTCTGACAGAACGTCCGTTTGACGAACCATCAGCGGCGTTGGTGATCGCGTTGAGAAACGGTCCCCATGAGTTTACCCTATGAGAGTTCGGGGTACAGTTGAGATACGGTCGGGTTTGGTTCGTTCACAAAACCAACCGGGCCCCTGGGACGAAAAGGCTAATAACTCACAGACCGGGCGTCTGATTGATGCGCCGTCTGTTGCGTTGAGACCCCTATGATGTGGTGGTCCTTTGAGATACATCTTTGTGGGACTTCGAGATACTTGGAGTATCGACCTGTAGCTCATGGAGCGGACCCTCCTAGTGACGAGCGTGCGGAGTACGGAGACCGTGTAGCTGGCTGAGACCGGACGACTGCTGATCGAAGGACTCGGTGTGTTACAGAGGTGCTCTTGGTTGTAGCGGCACATGGGAGCGCTTGGTTGTAGCGGCAGACCCACGACAGAGGTGCGCTTGGTTGTAGCGGCACATGGGAGCGGTTGGTTGTAGCGGCAGACCCACGACAGAGGTGTGCTTGGTTGTAGCGGCAGATGGGAGCGCTTGGTTGTAGCAGCTGGCCCGTAGTACTCGATGGGTGGAGTTCTTCAGCAGTCTTAGGTTTGTGAGCAGTACCTCGGAGTGGTGACAGGACCACTGTACACTCCAGAGACGGAGCTCATCAGTAGTTACGGTTTCGATAATGAAAATCCTGGTTTGAGCTGAGACTTTTGACCTTGTGTTTACCTCATGATTGAGATGGGTCACTTGCTAACTTTGGTATATGTATGGGCATATACTCGGGTAGTGGTTATCCGTTGATTTCACAATCCTTGTGTTTCCTCATGATTGAGATGGGTTACTTGATAACTTAGGTATATGTATGGGCATATACCTAAGTAGAGGTTATCTGTTGAGATCTTCTTTGTGGTTATCCTTGTTGGCTTAGTGAGACCTTGAGGGTCTCGGGGTCCCTACTGAGTATCGTTATACTCACCCCTGCACGGGCTATGTCCGCACCTCGTTGTGTTGGTTGCAGACGATGGGCAGTGCTGACAGAGGCTGAGTGTTCGAGGACTGGATGGTACCTAGAGTTGGACTATACGAAGAGATGGTACCCGGAGGAGGACCTCACGACGAGACGGTACCCAGAGGTGGACGTGACGACGAGGCGGTACCCTGAGGTGGACCACTGGGCGAGACATACTTGGAGCGGACGGTGGGACCTGAGGAGCAGAGGAGCTATATGTACCCACCCTTCAGGTGGGATTTCCAGTGGTCAGCTCGGCATAGCAGCTTTACTTTTCAGTTTCTGTTTTCCCTTTCGAGTTGTACTTTACAGTTGGGCTTGTATTTCCGGCCCCTTTTTGCTTTCCGCACTTACTGTTGTACTCAGTTTTTACTTAGTGTTTACTTCTTCCGCTTGTACTCTGTGGTGCTTGTTTTCTTTTATAAAGGCAATGCCTTCCCAGTTATCGGGATTTTACGCCTTTGGTGCTAGTCGCCAGCCCCTGGCCTATGGAAGGCGGGCTTGGGGTATTCACGGCACGGGCCCCGAGGACGGGTCGTGACAAATGGTATCAAAGGAGTTCGGTTCTACCGCAGAACTCAGGACTCTGATCTTTTTCTATGTGAAGCAATAGTGTTAAGGGTACCGAGTGTGGTCGTCAGTTCAGGGAGTCCAGTGTTGGTGCGGCGGCCGACGTATCCATACACCAGGACCCTGACTACTGATTTCCGACTTTGTACACAAAAACACTGATTGTGTGTGTGTTTCCAAAGTTTTAAAGTCAGCTCAAACCCGGTCATCTCACTAGGTATAAGACGTTGACCGTGTCGCATCTTTTCAGGATGTCTCCACGCAGACAGTCAGTTGGAGTTCCGAGAGAGTACTCGATGACGGATCACCGAGCGACGAGGCTCTGGTGCAGGGCCCTTTTTACTATGTTGGCACCCTCGGGTGGTGTACCAGTAGCACCACCACCTGTTGGGCAGCAGATGCCAACGGCTATACTAGCATACTGTGCACGCTGGCGGAGCGTGTTGCACGAGTTCCACTAGTAGAGGCCTCAGAAGTTACGAGGCGAGGCAGATTTCCAAATAGCAGAGCAGTGGCTGGAGGCGATTGCTAGAGTTTTCCGCCTAGCTGAGAATTCATCGAGGCTTACCGAACATATCGGGTACTCGATGAAAGCGTTTCAATCAGTGCAATAGAGGTCGGACCTCTGAGCATGGTATGTTTAAGGGCTTCCGAGCCAACACCTTTTCTCTATGCATTTCTACTTAGGCTAGAGTGCTAGAAGGAACCTTTGTGGTTGAGAATTCTTTGCTGATCGAATACAGCCAGAGAATGTTAGATGTTTGGAAAGCAGGAAACTGACACCACTCTTGGAGACTTGGGCATGTAAAATGTTTCAAGAAGAGGAAATGTTAAGGACAGATGAATCTGCAGAGCAGCAGACATGGAGGTAGATCTTGGAGAGCAGCTCGTGGTGGTGTACATTTCAACATGTTACCATCACCCGCCTTTGTAGTCCCCGCTAGACTCAGGGAGTTGGAGAGCAGGGAAAGAGGGTAGCTGCTTGTGGTCATGGAGTGCGACCATAAAGGGGCTCTAAGGATGATTCGAAGTGCGGAATTTATCTTCTACTAGCTGCCGTAGCCACAGGCATCAAATCGAATCATCCCTTCCTTCCATGAATCTAGTCCCAGACCTAGAGATTCTGGTTAAGCCGTTGACTTGACCCTCACGTCTGGAGATACCTTTGGGAGGAGACTCGATAGTCACACTTACGCCGACTGTGTGATCTGACCCTTGAGGCGAGAGTCTCGGTTAGGACCTCTTGGTGGCAGCGTCGAGGCCTTACGACGTTAGTTTGAGTATGTATTTGGCAATCACTGTTCATACTCAAATTGACGGTATGAGGCAAACGTTGGGATGGGTTTTCCTTGGTCGGCGAAAAGGAAACCCTGGGCAGCACAAGATAAAATCGTGCATGGGAGGGTGTAGCCGATCATTCTTTGGTCGGCCAACCTTACCCTCGTGGCAGCAGGAGTTTTGAGTTTCAGTTCTAACCTAAAAAGGGAGACCTTTAAAGTTCGAGGATGGCGACCACGTTCTTATACAGGTCTCACCTCGACGAGGTTTACGGAGATGTAGCCGAGGCGGCAAGAGATCTTCGAGGTTCAATAGACCTTTCTAGGTCCCCAGCAGGCTAGGCGAGGTGGTTTATCTCTTGACCCATCCACCTCAGTTGCACCAGGTGCACGATGACTTTCACATAACTCAATTGAGGAGATGCGTGCTTGATCCTTCACACATCATCGACCTCAGGGAGTTGGACGTCGATGATAGAGCGACATGCACGGAGGTTTCAGTGGGGATCAAGGATAGACAGGAGCAGATCCTTCGAGGATGATCGATTCCTTGGGTGCACTTCCTTTGACAGTTCGGGAACCTCCAGGTGAGCACATGGGAGCGGAAGGCTCAGATGCGTGCTCTGTACCGATTTTGTGACCCTAGTTTGTGATGAAGCTTTACGGGGACGTAAAGCCCTGAGGTGGGAGTAATGTAAAGACCCGGAAATTTCAAGGAAATTTTTTTCTTAATTTTCTTTAGAATTTTACAAGAACACAGTTTCTGACAGCGCCTGATTCCGAGGCCCGGTGTACCCAGAATCAATATCCGAAGTTTGGCTCGGGTACGTTCAGTGAACGAACGAGCGGGAATTTCTAACATTTGAACCGGTGCCCGGAATCAAATTCTGAGGGCACCGATGGAACCGTAGTGCCGGTTTTTGCTTAGGAATGCCTTTCTTGGAGTTGTGTTTGCTTGGAAGCAGTTGTTTAATAAGGTTGTAGTTTAAGCGTAAAGAAAAATAAAATTTGTGTTACAAATTTTATTTATCTTCTTAAGTGGTTATATCCTAAGTGTGGAAGTTGGGGTGGAATCACAAGTTCCTAACTAACCAAGTGAGGATTAAGGTGAGGTGGGGCCCACACGAGCCCCAACCCTTAACCTTCCCCTTAACTCTCTTCTACCCCCCTTAAACTCTCTTGCACTTAATGTTCCAAAACCCCTAAAATTCCTAACTCCTTAAACTCCTTAACTCTCTTGAACCCCCCCCCCCCAATTAAATGTGACTCTTCACTTCCACCTTCATTAATTTTGGAGCCTCTCCACCCATTAATGAAGGATGTAACTTAATGAATTTGAATTGTTTTTAATTCATTAAGCTAACACTATAATAAGGTGTGTTGTTTTATTGTTTGGGGTTGGCTAAATCTTTGTGATAGAGTCATGGAAGGATTGAAGAGAATTCCACCCTCGACGAAGAACACGAAGGACATCTCCAAACATGGAACAACGTCTTCTCGACGAAGAATGTCTTTTCTAAAGAAGAACGTGAAGTTTCCAACGTCGATCCCTTCTTGGATGCCTCATTCCCACTCCTTCCGGAATAAAGAAGGGAGCGCCTTTCACGAAGAACGCCGACGTCGTCAACGGCTTCTCTTTTCCGATGTCGACGAATCGCCGCCGCCTTTACGCGACTTCGTCAACACATAACGAAAAGCGAAGTAGGGGTTTGTTGTTGCTTTATTTAATTATTTTCCGTTCTTGGTTCTAGCATTAGAAACTTGAGGATGAACGTTTAAGTGTTATCGTCTAACGAGAGGGGGACCGGACCGCACAAACACGGCCGAAACCCCCTCCTTTGTTCTTGAATGTTTCTTGCAGATGAAACGAGATAGCGTGGTGCCGTCGCAGCACGCGGGAATCACACGGAAATTATTGCGCGGCGCCGTCGAGCTGCGCCGTGGAATGAATTATCATGAACGCGACGTCGTCGCGCCGCGTCGAAGGAAACCGAAGACGCCGCGGCCGGAGCGGGGCCGCGGCGGAGGGGCGCGGTGCCGTCGCACTGCGCCGGATGACGAAGGTGGCGGCCGGTTCCGGGCCGCGGCGGATCGTGATGACCGGCGGCCAGCCGGGCCGCCGGTGCCGGAAGACGGAAGAGGACCGGCCCTTGCCGGTCCTGTTGACAAGAAGCCGGCCGGCCAGGCCGGGCCGGCCAGGTTGGTGGAAACTGGGGGAATTTAATTCCCCCGGGCAGTTATTTGGCCCCCCATTATGAGGGGGGCCGGTTTAACAAAGGGGGGCAGGCGACCCCCCCCCCCTTTCCAGCAAGCTCGGCCTTCGGCCCAGCTGGCAGTGCGCCCAGCGCGCTGCCTTGCGCCGAACCGGCGCGCCTGGCCGGTTCGCCTCCCTGGGCCGGGCCGGGCCGCGCCGCGCCGGGCCGGGTCGACCCCGTCCGGGGCGGGTCGACCCGGTTCGGGCCATCCGGGGGGTCTCGGGCCGGGACGGCCCGGGCCCGAAACCCCCGTTACCGAGCGGTTTGGTCAAATGCCCGTATATTGAGCTACGAGCCTCCAAACGACTCGTCGTCAGCGGCAACACGATCCTTGGATCGAGACGGTCGTTTCGGTATACTATACTCAAGGTGCACCTTCCTTTTCGGGAGCCTACGTGGTTAAAACTCCGTAGTTAAGCGTGCTTGGCCTAGAGTAGTGATCAGGATGGGTGACCTCCTGGGAAGTTTCCCAGGGTGGGTGTGAGACGAAAAGGCCAATAAATAACAGACCAGGCGTCCGATTGACGCACCGTCTGTTAAGTTGAATTCCTCTAAGTGAGATGGATCTTTCGGCTTACTCCGCTCGAGGTTTGGATGCCGACGGAGTGCGGTCGGGTTGGATTGCACCGAAATCCAACCGGCCCCCTGGAACGAAAAAGCCAATAACTCTCAGACCGGGCGTCCGATTGACGCACCGTCTGTTGCGTTGAGTTCCTATTGACGATACGAAACTTTTGGCGTCCTCTGCCCGAGTTTTGGATGCAGATGGATAGTGGCCGGGTTGGATCGCACCGAAATCCAACCGGGCCCCTGGAACGGAAAAGCTGATATCTTTCTGACAGAACGTCCGTTTGACGAACCGTCAGCGGTGTTGGTGATCGCGTTGAGAAACGGTCCCTATGAGTTTACCCTATGAGAGTTCGGGGTACAGTTGATATACGGCCGGGTTTGGTTCGCTCACGAAACCAACCGGGCCCCTGGGACGAAAAGGCTAATAACTCACAGACCGGGCGTCTGATTGATGCGCTGTCTATTGCGTTGAGACCCCTATGACGTGGCGGTCCTTTGAGATACATCTTCGTGGGACTTTGAGATACATGGAGTATCGACCTGTAGCTCGTGGAGCGGACCCTCCCCGTGACGAGCGTGCGGAGTACGGAGACCATGTAGCTGGCTGAGACCCGACGACTGCTGATCGAACGACTTGGTGTGTTACAGAGGTGCGCTTGGTTGTAGCGGCACATGGGAGCGTTTGGTTGTAGCGGCAGACCCACGACAGAGGTGCGCTTGGTTGTAGCGGCACATGGGAGCGCTTGGTTGTAGCGGCAGACCCACGACAGAGGTGCGCTTGGTTGTAGCGGCACATGGGAGCACTTGGTTGTAGCAGCTGGCCCGTAGTACTCGATGGGTGGAGTTCTTCAGCAGTCTTAGGTTTGTGAGTAGTACCTCAGAGTCGTGACAGGACCACTGTACACTCCAGAGACGGAGCTCATCAGCAGTTACGATTTCGATAATGAAAATCCTGGTTTGAGCTGAGACTTTTGACCTTGTGTTTACCTCATGATTGAGATGGGTCACTTGCTAACTTTGGTATATGTATGGGCATATACTCGGGTAGTGGTTATCCGTTGATTTCACAATCCTTGTGTTTCCTCATGATTGAGATGGGTTACTTGATAACTTAGGTATATGTATGGGCATATACCTAAGTAGAGGTTATCTGTTGAGATCTTCTTTGTGGTTATCCTTGTTGTTTTAGTGAGACCTTGAGGGTCTCGGGGTCCCTACTGAGTATCGTTATACTCACCCCTGCACGGGCTATGCCCGCACCTCGTTGTGTTGGTTGCAGACGACGGGCAGTGCTGACAACGGCTAAGTGTTCGAGGACTGGATGGTACCTGGAGTTGGACTATATGAAGATATGGTACCCGGAGGAGGACCTCACGATGAGACGGTACCCGGAGGTGGACGTGACGACGAGGCGGTACCCGGAGGTGGACCACTGGGCGAGACATACTCGGAGCAGACGGTGGGACCTGAGAAGCAGAGGAGCTATCTGTACCCACCCTTCAGGTGGGATTTCCAGTGGACAGCTCGGCATAGCAGCTTTACATTTCAGTTTCTGTTTTCCCTTTCGAGTTGTACTTTACAGTTGGGCTTGTATTTCCGGCCCCTTTTTACTTTCCGCACTTACTGTTGTACTCAGTTTTTACTTAGTGTTTACTTCTTCCGCTTGTACTCTGTGGTGCTTGTTTTCTTTTATAAAGGAAATGCCTTCCCAGTTATCGGGATTTTACGCCTTTAGTGCTAGTCGCCAGCCCCTGGCCTATGGAAGGCGGGCTTGGGGTAGTCACGTCATGGGCCCTGAGGACGGGTCGTGACAAGTTTATCCATGATGAGGATCACAAAAGATCCAATATTTATGGATTTACAAAGGATGGATCTTGGAATTATAATGAAAGGGGAAAAATCTTATCTTTCTCAAATGAATGTTCAACCCTCTATACATGTGAAGATTAAAGAGGCACATAAAGAATATGTCGAGTTTCAAAATAAGGTGAGAAATGTTCCTGAGTTCAACCTTGATTGTGATTGGATAATAAAGTTCAGGAATCAGGTTTGTGTTCCTCCGATCCCCGAATTAAAGAAGGAGCTGCTGGATGAGGCTCATAGTTCTTCATTCTCTATTCATCCTGGAAGCATGAAGATGTATAGGGACCTGAAAGAGTACTTCGGGTGGGATGGCATGAAAAGAGATGTTGTTGAATATGTCTCTCGATGCTTGGTTTGTCAACAAGTTAAAGCTGAGAGACAGAAGTGTAATGGGATGTTACAACCATTACCCATACCCGAATGGAAATGGGAAAACATCACCATGGACTTTGTCACAGGACTTCCTAAAACATCCAAAGGCAATAATGCTATCTGGGTCATAGTTGATCTTCTTACAAAGTCTGCACACTTCATTGCTATTAGAGAGGATTTCTCTTTGGATCAACTTGCCAGGATATATGTAAAGGAAGTGGTAAGATTGTATGGAGTACCACTTTCTATTATATCTGATCGGGATACGAGATTTACCACAAAGTTCTGGTGAAGCCTTCAGCATACTCTGGATACAGAGTTGAGTTTCAGCACTGCTTATCATCCTCAGACAGACGGTCAGTCTGAGAGAACAATTCAAACCCTAGAAGATATGTTGAGAGCTTGCTCTATGGATTTCAAAGGAGGTTGGGATCAACACCTACCTTTGGTGGAATTTTCTTATAATAATAGCTTTCACTCCAGTATTCAGATGGCTCCTTATGAAGCTCTCTATGGAAGGAAATGCAGGACTCCAACTTGCTGGGATGAAGATGGGGAAATAAAGCTATTAGGACCTGATCTTGTTGATGAAATGGCAGAAAAGGTCAGATCTATTCCACAACACATAAGAGCAGCTCAGAGTCGACAGAAAAGTTATGCTGACAACCGAAGAAAAGACCTAGAGTTTGAAGTGGGTGATAAAGTGTTCTTACGAATATCTCCCTAGAAGAGGGTTATGAGATTTGGAAAGAAGGGGAAGTTGAGCCCTAGATATATCGGTCCTTTCGAAATACTGGATCGTGTTGGGAAGGTAGCATACCGACTGTCGCTTCCACCGAATTTCTCTCTAGTTCACGATGTGTTCCATGTATCTATCCTGAGAAAGTACATACCTGATCCTTCACATGTACTCAGCTCAGAAGTTGTACCACTGGAGCAAGATCTTTCTTATAAAGAACAACCGATAGAGATTCTGGATCGTAGCGAAAAAGTCCTATGAAACAAGACCACTCGATTGGTGAAAGTTTTATGGAGGAATGACCAATTAGAATAAGCTACTTGGGAGCTTGAGGATATGATGAGGGAGAGGTATCCTCATCTTTTTGTTACAAAGTGACGAATTTCGAGGGAGAAATTCATTTTAAGAGGGGTAGAATGTAACACCCGAGACTTTTATGTTATATAAATCATCAAAGGAATCTTTTTCTACACAATACTTGCTTGGCTTGCTTTACACGAAATCGTGACCTTCCTCGATACCTTGCGTCATACGCAATATCGAGTTTCACTAAACAACGATATGCTATTAAAATATTATTAAAACTAACTGTTATGAATAGTAATAACCACTTTTTGAAATTTTATAAATTTTATTTTTCAAAATGGACTTCATTTTTGGATTCAGAATATCGAAATTAGCCTAGGGTGAAATTTTGGTATTTTTCTGAAAACATTCAATTTTTGATGAATAGTGAAACCACTAAGTGGTAGTTAAAAAAACTGAATTTTTCATAAAACTTAATTTTACCGCTTCTGTGAATGGAATTTCGAAAATCCGAGAGACACGGTAAATATCAAGGACTAAAATGTGGTTCAATGAGATGAAAATAATTTTTGGTTAATAGTAACTTTTTACTTTTTTTTACTGCGGTTAATAGTAAATAGGGTAACTAAGGGTAAATATGATATTACTATTACCCTAACACATGTCCTAATTCTATTGGATAAGTGTAATTCTACCAAAAACAACCTTATGAATATAATATGACCACTTAGGTCCACTTGGATTAGATTATGACATTTAATATTATTTTATTTAATGAATAGTTAAAATAGTTAAAATCAAAGTTTAATAACTAAAACATTTTTAATATGGGGTTATACATAATATAAATTCGACTATAAATATTCATTAGAAAGCTAAAAAGATTTTCTACATAATGGTATTTTATTTGTAATTTTTAGACATTAAATAATTCAATTTAGTTATGACACAATGATGATGTAGTAATTAATTTATTAATAAAATATTGACATAATTGATGTTATGAACACCAAAATAAATGTAATTAGAGCCTTTTTATGAATCCCACTAATATTATATGTTAATATGACATGTTAGTATTGATTTAATTAACTTTCTTTGAACTTATCATTCTGTTATGATTTTTTACAAAAATCAATTACTAAATAGTGTCAAAATTGACATAAAATAGTTTTTAAAACAAATATTATATTATTAATTGTTATTTTCTTCCTAAAAATCTAAGGTTAGGCCAAATGACATAGATAAGGTTATATATATTAATAAAAAACGAATTGGGGTTCGTTTGGCTGCTTATCGTAAGTTTATTAACCTTATAGTATAAGAACACAAGAAGACATGGTAAAAGTAAAATTATTTAACTTAATGTTAAATCTAAATGATAAGGTTCAAATAATAACCTAAACTTGTCTAAATTCTATTGTATGAGAGGATTTAGACCCATCCCCACCTTAGCTTCGAAATATATCAATTTGGATCTATTTAAAACCGAACTTGACTTTACAATAAAATAATATTTTTAGTTATTCCAATGGTGCCCCTCTCCTCCCTTATAAACGGACACCTCCTCTCCCTCTTCCTCACACCACATTGAGCCTTCAAGATCGGCCAACCCCTGCCACATTCTCCTCTCCACTTCCCTAGAGACATCCTAGAGGTTCTGGTCTTCTTCAATGACCCATTTTAGTGCCCTAAAATGAGGTTTCAAAGAAGCACTTCAAAGAAGAGGTAAAGCCCATTACCGATTCTTTCATCTTTATTTCTTCTTCCACTTCTTCTTCTTAGGTTGTTTCATTATGAAGTAATAACGTCAGTATCACTCATATACTGATATGTTATTATAAGTATGAAACAACCCTATTTCACCATCTATCCATCCTACAGAAAAAGAAATCACCGCGCATGCGTATGTACGGAGTACCGTCTCCACGCCGTGGTGTAATCTATTTTCCACCACCACCTTTCTTGGATGCGTATAATGGTGTATATAATGACTATATATGGCTATTATAAAGTTATACGGATTCTGAAATAGTATACATACACACCAATACAATTCCATGATCATAGGACCGATATCATCACTCGTGCGTACGTACCGAATACCGTCTCCAAAATGTGATGCGACTCGTTCTACATGATCTTCATTTCATAATGATTATATAAATGAATTGAATGAATGAATATGATATATATTACACTAATACCATTCTGGAAATGAGGTATCTATAACCTAAAGAAAAAGAATAAGAATTTATTCGACAAAACACGCATAAGAACAAAAAGTTATAAACACCCGAATAACAAGTAGCAATGAAATATTACTACTAAGAATCTAAGAATATGACCATATATGATATCAAAAAAATAAGTATGATTCTGGAATAAGTCAATAACATTATTTAAATCATTATACAGGAGGTTCGGACACTTACAAAGCAAGTCGAACCTAAGGTAAGGGAAATATCACAATCTCATTTTCATCCGAGATTATTTATACTTTGGTATTTACTGGGGTGTATTTTATCATCCACATCCATGTTTCTTCAATATGTAATTTTATTTCCATCCACCTACAATTTTTTAAGTCAAATGTTACCCTTCGGTGAGTTTTTATTAAAGGACATGAAAGGAATCTTTTGTCGTTTTTTTTCGTACGAGGTACTTTTTGACTTTTCCGACAAAAGTACGAAGAATGTTTTTTTTAACTTATACGGCATGAATGGATTTTTAAAACATTATTTCCAAAAAGATTCCTTTACAAGTTTTCAAGTTTATTTTTAATCAACTTCTTTTAGTTATAATTTTATGACATGTTAATAATGAAAAGTGTTTTTGAAGTAGAAAGGATATTTTCCTCAAGAATGGAGTTCAAGTGTTTTATCAAAATTATTTTCCATCTAAGATAATAAAGGGTTCTGTTTATATCCCTATTATTACATGGATTTGATTATGTTGTGATGAAAATATTTTTTATGAATTCCTTTATCTTATATTAATTGTTTTATGACGTCACAATGTTTATGATTCCCATTTTTATTACATGGGTTATGCAATGATGTATGTTTTAAGATTTTGTGGCACACATAATAATGGTATCATTATGAGATGGGTGGGACCTATATCTCCCTCCAATGCATTGGGTAAAGATTTTATATCTCATGAGATAGACATGGCCGGAACAGTAGGTTATACCGGTTTAGTGAAACAGGACTGAAACGAGGGTGACTCGGTTCAGAAAAGGACTTTGTCCACTAAGATAGTCTTGGCAATGAGTATTGACTAACAAGAAATGATTCTATATGATTATGTGTGTATGCCACAAAGTTTCATGTTTTAAGTTATGATTATTGTGATTACATTTCACTGCCATGATTTATCCCATGTTATGAAATTATGATCTCTTTTGCAGGTTAAGATTTCCAAAAGTTATGTGCTTATGTATATGATGTGATTGATATTTCTTTTGTTTACCCTTACTGAGCATTTGAGCTCACCCTTTTGTATGTTTTCTTTCCCCAGGTCAGGAAGAAGGTTATTAAGTAAGATATGCCAAAAGGGACTATATATATGATGAAATAATGGGAGACAGTGTAGACGCTTTATGAACCAGTTGTTTATGTTTCCCAGTTTATAAAGACACTATACCTATACGGTCCTTTCGTGGTTTTGTTATATGTTGTAATAAGTATGCTTCAATTTTGAATTATTAACAATGTATGTAAAGTATGGGTCGTTATAGATCCTGTTTTCTCTGTCACATTCTCCCCATGTAGCTAAACCTCAGCTACCCTCTGCCGGTACCGAACCTGAACCAACTCAAGATGCCACCGTCTGTCCTGGACCTTGTATTCCAGCTGTTTGAGAAGGCTACCTACAAAACCTTTCCAGATGCCCAGCACTCTTTTTGAGGCCTATCACACTGAGTTCGAACATTCCCTGACTGTCCACACTAAAAGTTAACCACTGAAGAACTTCTACAAGGTGTTCTAGCTCAGTCCTTGTCCTGAATGCCCTGTTGGAACTCATCTAGTCCTTTCTTCTTGTCGTCCAAACCCTCACCTGAAGTCGTTGTCCAGCCAACCTAAGGCATATCCCAATGGTTTCCCTCTGCTATGAGCACCTGATTCACCACCTCTGAAAAAGAACTCAGCCTGAATATATTGACCTAGATCTTAATGGTGTGTCGTAATCCATCCTCGAAGCACCTCACCCTAGTCGCGTCATTTCTTACCATACCAGGTGTAAAGTAAGATAGCTCAGTGAAAGTAGTTTCATAGTCCATGAAAGACATGTCTCCATACTAAACACTTAAGAACTCTCGAGCTATATCTTCTCTCAGTGTGTCAGGGTAAAAGTTATCAAATAACTTGTCCTCGATGTCCTTCCATGCCAGTCCCTCATGACGACGAGCCAGAACCTTCACATCCCACCAACACTGTGCCGGTCCCGGTAGCATGTATGTCGCCAGCTAGACCCTCCACCATAGAGGCATCTCGAGCTTCTCAAAGATCAACTGCATGCTCTCTATCCAGTTCTCAGCCGCCTGCAGACCACCCTCACCCTGAAAAAGTGGCTGCTGCTACGACTAGAACTCCGGCGTCAGATATGCCATAGATGGATCTATACCCTACGCGCCTCCATCAATCCCATGTAAGACACGCACCAGGCTAGCTCGGAGCTGCTCATCAAGCCATGGTCCAAACGCTGCCAAACTCGGCTGATGTCCTGCCTCTACTGGATCCTAAACCTGATCCTGTCCCTGATCCTATACCTGTGGCTCTGTACCATCTCATGTCTAACGCTCCATCTGAGTCGCCCAAAAAGGAACCGCTGAATACCATAAATGGTCGGAAATCCCATATATATATATATATATAACAATATATATTCAAAATAGATAATAATTCAATAAAAGGAAGAAAACCACTACCACCCTTACTCTCCCCCACTGCAACCATGCCCCACGACATCCCGGCCTCATGGCCTCCTTACCCACCCCTAACTGAGCCAAGTATCAAAAGTACCTCGAGCCATGCCCATCCTGACAACCCACGTTGCCTCAAACCGACGACCGAGTTAGCCAATCCTAGTGATCAAAATCACCTCAACCGATAGTACCTTCCTTCTCATACAAGATTCAGACCCAAATACCCTATCACATGAAATTCTACAAATATATAAAGCATGACATACACATTGCAACAATAAGAAATTCTATCAAGAATTCCATTTAATCACATTTCCAGAATACAGATCATAGAAACTGATATCATTCACATGGAATTATAACTTTACAAAGCATATTTGCAGTCATGAAATTGAAATATCCTAAAAATGTGCCTATCAAAAACCAAGAAAAAAAAGCCTTGCCATACCGGTCCAAGGTTTAATTCTCCCTTACCACACCAGGTCAAGGGTTACATATCACAATCAATAACATCACAAACCCAGTGATCCACTGAGGTGGAAATCATATAAACTGTATTCTGAGAAAAATACAAACAGAAATTACCACCCAATGTAACTTGGTCTATCCCTCATACTTGGGGCTACAGGCACCCAAGCATAAGCTAGAAACCCAGTTCCTAGTAAGAAACTATCTCTAGTCTACCATATACCAAATAGTAAAACCCAAAAAAATAAAAGAGAAGTCTCAATCTCATTAGTATCTAGAAAAAAGCTGCTTCTAAATCCCTATCAAGAACTCCTATGATACCACTTTTTAACGACCCAGACCCGAAAAGCCACCCGAACAGTGCTAAACGAGTTGGGTGCTATTACCTTAGGTATACCTCCTTGAATTCCAAAGGTTACCGACTAGCAATGATGGTATTATATGTATAGTGGGGATGCTATACCCTCACAGAGGATAATAATAATGGTACTGGTCCAAGTATTACAAAAAAGATGTAGAAAAATAAATTACTTAGCAGACTCGAACCAAACCCACAGAGCGGAAGCACATTCAATATTAATAAAACACGCAAACAATAAATATAAACAACAACAGTGGAAATAAACACAACCACATGTTGATCACTTGTAACTACTACTAAATAATAAATCATGCATCCAAAGTAGATCATACATATATTAATTTCAAAATGTCACCAATGGATAACCAAATGTAGCTACAAAACAAGTAAGCATGCTGATACAAGAAATAAGAAAAAGATGGTAAACTCTATCTAGGAAAGACCTCAAAGTCCATACCATATCCATGCAACAACTAATATATCCTAGCTTCTAAAGCTGGAATCTTTCATGCATGTAAACCCATAAAGTCTGCATGCTTCACGAAGGGCATGTGCAGGCTGTGAGACGAAGCTCAGTAGGATACTACCCAACGGTGCGTACCTAATATCTGTATTTATTCAAGCATGAATTTTTAAGGAAAGTAGTAAAAAGTATGATGCATAAATAAATAGAAACTCCACTGGTGCTCAGTAGCCACCATGGAGTGTCACCTTCTTAGGCCAACACCAGAATCTCCATCATGTAACCCGACACCATGTGCCCCTTGACATCGCGTGTCTCAAGCAATGACGTCCTGAAGGCACGCCCAACAGCAGTAACCCAAAGGAACAATGATGTCTGTCCTTAAATAAGTAACTGAAGGAACAATGATGTCTGCCCTCAAATAATGTAACCGGAGGGACAATGATTTCTTCCCTCAAATAAGGTATCCGGAGGTAAAACGATATCTACCCTCAAATAAGGTATCCAGTGGGATAGTGATATCTGCCCTCAAATAATGGTGATCCTCTTCCCCCAAATCTGATAGCCTCAATGCTATCCCCTGAAGGCTCCTCACCTCTCATGTGGATTCCTATGGAAAGAAACCCCAACCAATAGTAACTAAACCACAACTAACGGGGGCCTCTACCCACAGGAGGGGTCAAAACCACCTCATCATGGAGTTTCTCTGTGTGCACACTAGTCAAAGCTTCTGGGTGAGTGGTAATCACCAAAATAGTACCCAATCCACAACACCTATAACACCTCATGTCCCTGTGACCATGTCTCTCATGTATGATGGAATTTACATCCTAGTAACGTAGGCCATGCCCAACCTAACAATCATTCTACCTTAAACCAATGCCCATGACGCCCAATCCCATGGTCAGAACCACCCAACGTAACCAGGGCCATGCCTAACCTGTGATCAGCATCACTCAAGAATATCTGGTCCATGCCCAACATAACCAATAGGGTCCAGCATATGCAACTCAGGAATTACATATATAACACATTTAAACAGAACACATAAACAGGAAAAACAATCTAACAGTTGAATTTCCCTAAGAAAGCGTTGTCCCATACCGGCACAGAGGACTTTAAGGCCTCCAACAATTTATATCAAAGTTTAGTAACTAATCTCAATAGTTAAAAACAATAAAATTCATATACAACCATTTTGGAATCCCCTGAAAAAAATGCCCTGACGCACAACGACCCCTCACCTGACACTACTCAAGCCAAACTTGTAACAGGGCATGCCCAAAGGCATCCCATAGGTCAAAAATCAATTCAAAATGTAATAGCAGATAAAATGGGTCCCGCTCAAAATACATGAAAACACGCAGAAGTCCGTGTCACCCAAATGACCACAAAAACACAAAAAGAGGTATGCACCACCTACCTGAGACTCGTATTATGATACTCCTCCGATAACAGCATCCAATTAAGTCTAAAACATGTTATATCTATAAAATATTCAAAACCGCTCAAACCCCTATAACTTTTTCTAGAACAAAAATCAAGACAAACGGCTCAAGAGGAATCAAGGCCTTACCGAGGGGGTTCCAATGGATCAATTGGTGATTGAAATGGAGTTCAGATTAATATCTGGGAGCAACAATAATGTCTGACCGGATCTCCCCACTCAACTCGACGAAAATGTGAGTTTATGCCTGAAAACGAGGCTACTTCCAAATTTAGTGAAAAAAAACTAAACGGTGTGTACTTTAGGACTACACGCTGTGTATCATTTTACTGTTAATAAGACAGTTGAAATTCAACCGACTTACTTTCCAGCACTTACTGACATGAGTACATGGCATGTACCTAGGGGAACACAGTGTGTACTTGTTTTTATTCTCTTCCTCACCGACTTACCCACATGCCATGTATTTATCTCAAACACAGCCAGACGACATGGCATGTCCAGTAAGGACATGGTGTGTACTTGGTTAAACAATTCTACCTAACGAACATTCCTACACTCCATGTATAACCCTCATACATGGTTAGACTACACAGCATGTCCAAGGAGGACACAACGTGTACTTGGTTAAATGATTCTACCCAGACAATAGGCCAACATACCATGTATATCACTCATACACGGCCAGACTACACGACGTGTCGAAGGAGGACATGATGTGTACTTGGTTAAATGATTCTTCCCATCCAATAGAACTATACAATATGTATGGCCTCCATACCGTCCTGAGTACATGGAATGTCGAAAAATATATGCCGTGTAGTAAGAAATTTCTTCACGGTCATCACACGACTTGTACTCGGTGAGCACACGACCGGTCACTCACCTAACATATGAATAGAGTGTACTTAAATTACATAGCGTATAGTCTGAAAATTTCATGAAACTGCCCAATTTCTCCAGGTTTCTAAGGGACTTGTCAAAAATTCAAACAGGGTTTGGATTTTGACTTGTTCTAAAAATATGGATTCTTACAATATCCATCTAATTCATTGGGTAAATCCTTATATCCCATGATATAATTATTAAAAAAGAGTTGATGTGATTAATAAACTATGGGAAACAGGTGGTGATGCCTGGTCCGCTATGATATGGAAAATAGGTGGTGAGGCCTAATCCACTATAATATGGGAAACATGTTTCTATTCCAAATACACAACAATATGATGAAATTACTAGTTAAAATTGAAATATGATATGTCTTATTTTCTTATGACGGATCCATGCTTTTTTACATGTTTTTATACATATGATTTTAACCCTAGGATCGTGATTTATTTATGATCATTCTTTACTTATATGGTTGATGACTTTTAAAATGACAAATTTTATACCATGAATCATGTTTATGATCCATGAGAGGCTGTGGGTGAAATTTTTTAGTTGTGATCATAATACCATACCATTTTTCTTATATTATGATTTTATAAGATTACTCATTGATATCCCCCATGTTTATCCTTAATAATAATATGAGATCACCCTTTCTTATTTTTCATTTCTCTATGTTATGAAAAAATGTTTTATATATGTTGTAGAAAATAAGGGTGTAATGTGAGAAGAAATATAATTAAGATGCTAAATATATTTCTTGAAATAAGTTGTTTATATATCTAGTCTCCAAGGACACTAAACCTTTTATAGTTTTTGGGAGGGTAATTCTATTATATGTATTTAATTTTCATCTAAAATGGTCTAATATTTTTGTATGAAAGGCTTGGGCCACCTTAAATGTGTTATAATTACATACCATGAATAAATAGAAGCTAAATGTTTGTGAAACATTAATGAAATGGAAACAACTAAATGTTTTATTTAGACATGTCATACAGATAATTACTAATAGAACTTTGTATTTATTTCATATTCATTTATTTGTTCCTATTAAAATTTATTTTTTGGAGGAATGAAAAAATTTTTAGTAATATTTTATGATTATAGTAGATTTTCAAGGGTTTATTTCCTAAGATATAAAATTGATAATTTATCTACATTAATTGATTTTTATAATTTAGTGTAAAATAAAAATGGTTTTATGATTATTTTAATTCACAGTGATATGGGTGGTGAATTTAATAATTTATATTTTGATTTTTTGGAAAATAATGTATATTCTCATAACTTTTATGCTTCTAAAAAACCACATCAAAATGGTATTTTAGAAAAAAATAGAACTCTTATTGAAAATTTACATAACAATATAAAGTGAATATAATTTAACTAGATACTTTTGGGATGAAGATATTTATAATACCTGTATATTTCAAATAGAATTATCATTAGAACTTATTTTTGAATAAAACTGCATATGAATTTTTTAAATTTAAGAAACCTAAAGTAGGTTATTTTAGTGTTTTTAGATGTAAAGTTTTTGTTATTAATTCGAAATATAATTTAGATAAGTTCTATTATTATAGGGAGGATGGTATTTTTCTTGGTTATTCTGAAAATAATAAGGCCTAGAAAGTTTATAAAAAAATAAATATGGTTATTAAAGAATCCATTCATGATATGTTTGTTGCAAATTATGTAAAATTGAATTATGATTCAAATGTTTTTGATAATGAGTTTAGGGATATTAATTTTAGTGAAGAAAAACCTTTGAAAAACAATGATTCAATTGTGGGAGAGAGTACTGCTTGACATGATCCTAGATCTTAGAAGATTAAAAATGGTCATCTTGTTTACAAATATATAGGTTATATTGATTCTAGTCTTAAAACTAGAAATTATAATTTTTATTTTTTAGGATAATTCTAAATTTATTTCGGATTATGTCCCTAATGATTTTGATAATTTTTTGAACGATTCTAATTGGATTATTAACACTCATTATGATCTTAATAAATTTTATAGATATTTTATATGGTATTTAGACAGACCCCCTATATGTAATAATGTTATGGTAACTAAATGAAATTCATTATATATGATGGATAAATCTAGATACATAATTAATAACAAATATTTACATGTTTCTAATGGTTATTATAAAAAATAAGGTATATATTTTAATGATTCATTTTCTATTTTTTGTCTTATTGAATCTATTATATTTTTTTTGGTTTTTCAACTTTTAAATGTTTTAAATTGGTTAAAATGGATATAAACAGTGATTTTTTAAATGGTGTAATTTTTTAATAATTTTATTCAAATAACCCTATAGGTATTGAAAAGAATATTCTTCCTAATAGGATTTTTAAATTATCAAAAGATTTATATGCTCTTCAAAAATCCCCTCATGCATGGTATGTTAGAATTACATTTAAAAAAATGAATTTATTAAATATATAGTTGATCCTATTTTGTTTATAAAAAGGTTTTTCTATAATATTTTAATTTATTAAATTTTTATCAATGATATTATTTTTGGTTATTAAAATGAAGATAATTTTAAATATTTTTCTAAGTTGATGGAAGGTTATTTCTATTTGACTAGTTACTCTAATTCTAATTTTAGAGGTTGTAAACATGATAGAAAATGTACCTGAGGTATGTGTAACATTTTTAATTTAAAAATTACTTTGTTATAGATAATGGAAAAATAACATTATTTTATCTTTTCCTAAATGTGAATATATTTCCAAAAAAATTATGTTATTATCAATTTTTGTGGATTAAATAAACTTTATATTTTTTTGGTTTTAATATTTAAAAACCACCTATTGATTATGATAATTATTATTCTATTTAATTTTCAGAAAACCCCTATAAACCTTTTTCAATCTAAGTATATTGAAATGTGATTAATTTTTTTTAAGGTTATTTTAATAAAGGAGATATTATATCAAAACATTTTTCAAATGAAAATAAACATAAAAATATTTTAACTAAACAATTGGATTTTCCTAAATTTGTGAAAATTAAATTTTACCTTATAATCATAGTAATTTAGTTTTAAAAAATTATTTTAATTATTATAAATAAGATAATATATTTTTTAATTTAAATCATTCCTACGTTTTTGGTATATTATATTAACTTTTTGATAAATTTCAAAAAGGGGAAGAATTTAAAAAAATATTTTCTTGTTTTGTAATTTCTATTAGGGGGAGATTACTAGAGTTAGAAAGATTGTTTTTATAATTATAGAGGTTATATTTTATATTTTTAATAATATAAATGAATAAAAAAATTAATTATATATTATGTTCCCAATTTTATTAGCTACATGTAATTCTATAATTTAATTTTGTTATGGTTTGTTGTAGATATATATTTGTTTTTATAATGGATTCTATAGTCCTGAACAATTCATTATTAATTTTTTTTGAATCTTTCATTTCATCTAAAAATTAATTTTTTTATTTATTCATTAATTATTATGTTTTGTTTAAAATATTTTTTTATGTTTTTTTAAGTTTATTTTATTTCTATGTATATCTAGTTACCATTATATATGTTTTGAGAAATGGTTATTACCTTTACATAAGCTTAGAATAACCCCTGTAAAACCATTATAATTTATAGTTTACCCTTACTTAGTGAAAATGTTATCTTCTTACCTTTTCAAAACCTATGAAAGTTTTATTTTACCATTATTTATTGTTTGGAAGGTACAATTTACCTTTACAAATTTGTTTATCTTACCTCTATGCAAGGAATGAAAACCATTTGTTAAACACATGAGTCATGTTTTCTTAGCTTTATGTAGGTTATATAATTTATTGGTTACCCTTAAAAAAGTTAAAAAAATCATCATTATGTAGTCTCATATTTTACCTTCACATTGTTTACTGTATAAAATATGATGTATTTTGGTATTTTCAAATTGTATTTTTTTCTTCATGTTTTCATGTTCTAAAATTGTTATGAAAAATCTATATATTATTAAAAAATTATATATTATCTATTATAAGTGTTTTTAGGGTGTAATAAATAGATTTAATTAAGAATCAATGTTGTGCTTGTTTTTTACGCACATGTATACAACATGAATCTAAAAAAATTAAATTTATATTTTGGGTTCATTTTTTATTTTAACATTTCTAAATTCATATTATATATTGAAATACTAATTCCAACATGTTTTATAGAGTTTAATTTTGTTTTATTCATATTATTTAAAATTATATGCATATATTCATGTATTCAATATATTTTTTAATTCTGAATTTTAAAAGGAAACATGTGAGATTTGCTGGGAATTCTATTTGACCTATTATTATGGACTTGTTATAAAACTTATATAAGGATGACTCCAAATTAGTTTTATCTTTTCATGTGTTTTTAAATTCACGAAATAATTTTTCTTTATAAACTTTACCTCTCCTTAATAATTCTAAAGATAATTTTTCTATAGATATTATCTATTTAGATATTGAATCACTTAAAAAAAAATTATTCATGTAGAGTTGATTGTTTTTAAGGGAATAAAAATTTCATAAAGACAAATATATATATATATATATATATTTATAGATTTACTACCACATGAACCTTCATATTTTCAAGTGTTGTGAAAGACTATGATCCCATGTGAATAGTTATTCTTATACTAGATGATCTCTCAAGGACAATACCTAAACTACTTTGACTTTTAAATATTTGATGAGATCATATGATCTAACAGAGAAGAACTAGTACATGTGATTCTTTCATTTATCTTATATTTCATCCCATTTTATTATGTATGTAATACTACTTCCCAACTCAAAAACATGCACTCATGTTCAATTTATTCTTTTCAATCCAAAACCATTCTTTCTTTATTTTCCATGTGACTCATTGATTCTATATTCATGAACATTTGGGTAATGAATCCCATATTTTATGGTCAATGTTGTAATTGGTTTTGACTCCATATAGAAAATCCAAATGTCTTGGTTATACTTCCTCTAGAAAAAGTAGGTCGCAACTGAGTTATTATTCCCATCAAAAATCAGTATAGTGAACAATTTATTGCTCACAAGGTAAATAGGTATAAGAGTAAAGTACCTATAATTTTAACATAACTCCTATAAAAAAAATTTAGATTCATTTATTTATTTTCATTAACTAATTAACTCTATTAATAAATTTAGGTAATTAGTTTAGCATTTTTGATAATTTCTATTCTATTCACACCCTCACTAGACCACATGCCATCACTATATATGAAAAAGCATTCAAAAAATAAAGGGAATATTATATTACATTCTTTAGTTCTCCTCTTTCCCCTCATATAAACAATTTTTTATGGATTAAAGGGTTTTTTTCATGAAAAATCATGGATAAATCATTATCTCTATCCTTTTATCCCCTCTTATAATATTTTCCTCTAATGTCTTTACTGAAAATGGGTTTTCTACTTTGGGATTTCAAGAAAATCATGGGTAAATCCATTCAAATTACATAGAATTTTCTTTTATATTAAAAACGATCTAGGTTAGTGTTTTACTAATTATGTTTCACTATTTTGGTTGGGTTCTATTATTTAGTAAATCTATTAGAGTTTTACCATTTTGGGAACATTATTTTGGGACTTTTGGGTGTAATTTATTTAGGATTTATTCTAATTTGTGGATAACCTAATTATAGTGAAATTTTTCATGGGTTTTAGTTATGTTTTAATTGATTTTTTAATATGGTGGTTTGTTTATTTTAAGAAATTTATTTTGAATAGTAATGGATATATTTCCATGGTATTCTATGTTTTCATTGGATTATAAGGGATGAATGTCATGGCTATGCTAAAGGTAGGTAGTTCAAAGCCATATGAAATTCCATTTAAATTTCTTTTAATTAATCTATTATTTTTTATTTAAGATAATGAATGAAATTATTTCAAATTTCTAATGATATGGAATAATGTTTTCATGTAACAAATTTTATTAGATATTCAAATAATTTTCAAAAGAAACATTCTTTTTTACTTGGAAAAAATAATTATATTTTCTATTGTAGAATTAAAATTAATTTTTAAATGGTTTGGGAGTAATTGAATTATCTTAAAATGATAATTAAGTATATCTTGGTACTTTTTAATGTTGATACCATCTCAAACATGTTTATCCTTTCTATAAATGCTCAAAGTTTTAAATTATTTACTTTAATTTCCCAAGGTTAAATCACAAAGGGCGGGGTTAATAACATGGTTATGGTTTAATTAATTGATTATGAATAATAAATATTATTTTATCCTTAAGAGAATAAAATGATCTATATATATTATAACTAGGTTCTAAATAGATTTTTAGTTTATTAAAATCATTATTAAATTATATTTTGATTCAGAATGTATAACCTATTTATATAAAAGTGTATATAATTTACTTACTTTGAGTTGTTGATTAAACTTTCTAAGGGGATAAACTTCCTTCCTTGATTATAAATCTACCATCTTAAGCTCATGTGGTATTACAATAGTTATATAAGTAATTAAATTAAATTAAATTAAATTAATAATCATGTGTACCATGACTAAATGTTATTAGAATGACCCCCTCTCTTGTATATTTTCCTATCTATTTATGGAGACAATTAATTTTCACTTTAACATATATGAGTTATAAGTCAAATATTCATGATTAACCTCAGTAAATATTTTTAATCAAGGGAAGGATTACAACTGGGTTAATTTAAATGAAAAGGAATGATGTGTTTCATAAAAAAAATTAGTTTCATTAATTTGATTATTAACCAAATGATATAAATTTTCTTGAAACCTCAATTCTTTTATTTTTCTTAAATGATTTGATATTTTTGATTTTATAAAACCATCTAAATTTTAATTTAATTTCCTAAAAATACTTTTCAATAGATATTATTTTTTACTAAATTTTAAAATGAATAGGTTTCATGATAAACATTCTAGAAACATATATTATTTTATTTAAATTCATTAATTCATTAAAATATATATTTAATATAAGAACTTATTTTGGAAAAAGAGCTAATTCTAAAGTAGTAGTTCCAATTCAAAACTCCTGCCTCATTTAATTGTTTACCTAGGTTACCATGGTTATTTATTGGCTATAGATGATACCATAATTGATCACTTATTTAGTACTTTCATAATGAATACTACTCACTACCCATACTAGTAGTTTTATGGCCCTCTCTTCTTGGTTGTATACCTATTGGTCATTATCAATTGCCATGTGCTCTTTCTTCTCAACCCATCTCTCAAGACCCAATATTTGGGCTCATGTAATGATACTTGCGATGGATTTCTATTGTGATATGGAAACACTCGTTGACAGATGTAGATTCTTGGAGGTCATGTTATTGGTAAAGGAGTTTTTTCTTTTTGGGAATATCTTGGTTTAATGTCATGTCAGGTGGTTATTGGCGGGTTGGATTCTCTAACATCATTTTTTCTTAGGGTGATTAATTCCTACAATTGAAGGTAAATTTGATAGTTATGGGGATAATTATTTTGTATGGAAACTGATACTAATATTTCTTTGGCATTGTATGGATTTGGGTGACGCAAGGAATAAGAATAGATGGTATATGTCGTTTTATTATCAGATCCCCTGCATGGAAATTCAATTATTTTGAATGGATATTAATCCTATTTTTAATTTGGTGTTTTAAATTTAAATTTTGGTTTTTTAATTTGTTTGGTTATATTGTTTTACTATTTTTTTGAGTGTCTGGTGGTTAGTTTAGTGAATAGTAGAACTTAATGCTTCACACTAAACCCTCAAAAGTGTCAATATAAAAATGAATTGAATTATGAGGAAATTTACTACCCAAAAAAATTTAGATCCCTATATTTCTATATTTTAGTCAAACTTTAATTATTATTACCTCCCATATCATATAATTGGTGTAACCTGAAACTAGAGTTTCATGAAGAAAATGTTTTTCATAACTTATTATATATTTTTCTTGATGTTTGTGTATTTTTTTAGCTCAATAATGTGATGTTGACGGATTTTTCATGCTTATGTTATGACTATGTGTAAATTTAACTAACATTGTTGTTATGATAACTACCATAGAATATTATAGCATCTAATTTTTTTATTAATTAAGCATACTGGTTATTATAATTTATTTTCTTCTTTGGTATGACTATTTTTTTGATAGATAGTGGGAATGTTAGAAGGGGTAATTTACGATTGCATAAATTTTAATTAGATATGAAATGTATGTAGAATGATGAATGACATGGGATTAAAATTACCTAAATATAGTATACCCCTTACCCTACCCCCTTTGTAGAAGGATTGAATATTTATCTAAATCTTGTATACACTTTTCCATTCCCTTAAGATGGGTTACTTAGACCATGAATTTTTAAACACACACACACACACACACACATATATATATATATATATATATATATTTGTATGTATGAGGATATATATATACACATGTGTGCAATGGATTAGTTAGGATGATCATCACGGTTTCCTTGTCTAGTTTATCTCAAATCCCGAGTGTTATTATCAAAGTAGGTATGGAAGGTATGAACCCTCTCAATAGAGGGAGTATTAATTTGTTGTTCATAATGATCTATGAAGTGTTATATTATCTGTTACTATTATGTTGTGATTTATAATCTTACATAAAAATATTTTTATACATTTATTTATATAAATGATTATATTGATCAAAAGTACACAATTGGGTATATTTTATTCATCTTGTAATCATTTGTTTTACTATTGAGTATTATATTTTCACACCCTACATGCACACTTAGGTTCACATACCGATTCTTGATCTATTTTAAATATAACAACTAGTACTACAAGAAGTTTGGATGATTTGTTCTTTTTATGCATGGTAATTTTTTGTATGATTCACATTGAACTGGGTGTTGGAACTACAGGATAGAGATCATGTATGAAACATATCCATATATGTTAGAGACCCAACTAACACTATAAAAATACACCTAGATTATGCATTATCATTGTATGAAATTCATTTTATTCTTGTAAAGAAAGGGTAAACCATCTCTCATTGGTTTTCCATAAATACCGAGCCCTAGTTTACAGAATATGATGATAAATAGATGGACCATAGGTAATGTGGTATTCATGACCGATACTATTTGTGCATTTAGGCAAGCGCCACTAAAAATGATATCAGGGTTGGTATGTCACGAACTAGGATAGGTCGCCATCAGACTTTGTGCCCGACCCAGTCCGCGGCATGGTCTGAAGGGCGTTCCCGATCCCCACGGGCTGGCACAAGTGCCTAGGAGTCAAAACTATCACATGAGAACGATTTACTTGGGCACTTGTGTCAGCCCGTGGGGATTGAGAAAGCCCTTTGGGCCATGCCACAGACAGGGTCGGGCACCGAGTCGGTTGGCGACCCAGCCTGGTTCGTGACAAGATGGTATCATAGGAGGTTCTCTCTTGGGTCGTATTCCTTCAGGATAGAGTCATAGTATACCATGGTTAAGGGTGTTGTAACATGATTTTCTGGCTACAAGCAAGGTGTCTGGCCAGCACACCTCATGGAGGGACTCGAGTTACCAGAGTAAGTTGAGGTTTGTCTAAGTCTTTAGTCCTTGTGGTTAATCTTGTCTAGGGGAAATGAAAAGGGAGTAGGGTCAGTGGTCCTAGTATGCTTTTAGGGTCTGGCAATCCATGTGGAGCCAGGGACGCTGTCCTAGAATACTCTCTGTGTGTATGGACTCCAACCATATGTGTCAGTCACCCGCCGACATGAGTCTCCTCTTGTATCGTGCCTTGTCTCTTTGTTTTGGATTCACAGAAATCTAGTTTTTAAGGGAAAAATGATTTGGTCTTGAAAAATGTTTTGATATGAAGAGATTTAAAATGAAATTGGTGTGTAAGAATTTAAAAGTGCGGGTTGAATGTTTTTTTAAAAAAAGGAAAATGTTTGGTTTTGGTCCTTGGTGTTCTCATGGGAAACCACATTCATGAGTCTATATGAAAAAAATTGGTCAACGACACAGGAAAATGAATTTCTGGGTGGCTATGATGTGGGTGCCAGTGTGGCACGAGAACATTCATGTGTGAGGCCAATGCGACACCATTGGTGTTTGTGAAACCCACTAGATTTGCTTATTTTCAAAATGTTTTGTTAAATGAGAATTCAGTGTGTTAATAACTGGTGATTGTGTTGTCTGTCCTTGAATTTTGGAAATGTTTGATGTGAGACATTTTAAACCGAGAGTCCTTTTATGCTGATTCGTGTTTTGAGTTTGGATTCTTATTGGTAAGTTGGTGTGAAAGCGTGTGGTTAGTAGTTTCTTTGAAAAGTGCTTCAGAAGCCCCTGTAGTGGTCCCCCCTGCACGTTTATTTTTCTTTTGTGGTATGTATTGGAAATTGGTATAGTTTTACTAGGTCCTTGGTTTTCTTTCCTAGCAAGTGAATTCCCCCCCCCCATAATGTGTTAACATGTGATTGAATTGTAGTCATGGGCAATTCACCATTGGTCGGCCCTCCAGTTGATCAAAGGACTCTCCCTTTTCAGTGATCAAGCTATGTCTATCCCTTTTTCCTTTTTAGTTAAGCAGATACTCTCATTCTAGAACTAAAGATGCGAGGGAAGTTGATAGGATTATTTGTCTTTTTGAGTTGTGTGAGTTTTTGGGTACGAATTTTGACATTGTTGTGTTTGAAGGTTCCCCTGGAAATGGTGAAAATAATTCCAGCAGGGAAGGGTGAAGGAGGTTCTCAATTATCTATGCTGAACGATGTCTTGAAAGGTTTTTAGTGCATTGATCAGCTGTAAGGGCCATGTTTGGTGATGTCTGCATCGTAAGTTCCCTTGAAGAGCAAAGATAGATTTTGGGGGACCCTTTGAGAATCCTTGTTTTCAGAGGAGTGTGTCCTACTCTTGGGGAGTGTTTTTCGTGCGTCTTCTCTTCTTATGTTTCATGGTGAAGGTGAAGAGGTGATTCATGTGCATCTTCTAAACCTCTGTTCTAGTGTATGTTCCGTGAGAGATTAGTTGTATGTTGTGGTGTGTTGTGTTTTTTGGTGTTGTCTCGGTTGCGGTGTGGTTGCGTGTGACACCAAAGGGAGAAGCTCTATTCAGGAGTCTTCTATGACTGACTGTGAGGAAGGAGATGCTTCAAACATCAGGGCTCCAACTATAGGCTTCAGAGTGAAGCTGGCATGTGGTCAGAAACCCTGAGAGTGTATGAGACCCTGACCTTATTTCTATCATCGATGTTGGAGGTGAAAGCAGTTAAAATCGCATCCTATAGCTATTCCATTCTGAATGACCCATTTGGGTGCGTGGGATTTCTCGTTTGCATGAAGAGGTGTGGTCGTCTTTTCACCATAAAGTCTTGGGAGTTGCATCCCTCCAGATGTAATCACTTTTAGTGCTCTTTATGGGGTTTTTCGGGTAAATTGGCCACAAAGTTGAATGGTGCTCATCCAGGGATGTTGAGATGTTGGTTTGTCGTTGGATGTGGTTTTCAGCCTGATGGTTGGGCCCCTACCTCCCTGTCCTTTTTTGGGGTGTTGGGCCAGTTCTAGGAAGACTCTGAGTTTGTGTGTTTTCGTTAGTGCCAACGGTTGTGAGACCCATTGGGGGAATCACTAAAAATATCCAAAAATAAACTAATATTACCATATTCTTATGGTGGGGGTCCATTCGGGCCTCCCTGTTAGGTGATAAGAGTTCTCCTTGGACATGGTTGGTCTTTTTTGTTCGCTCCAATCAAATGACGTGTTTTTCGTTCATTAGTGGTCGAGGTGTTTTGGTTTTTGATGTTGGTTTCTGTGGGTACGAGAGTTTCTATCCATGATTAATCAACTTGAGGTGTCCTAGATCTTTGGGGTTGGCGACACATATTAGAAATTCTTTTTACAAGTTTCTTGGGTTTTTCATTTTAGTCACCTTCTCTGAGCACGATGTGTTTTCCTCTCTCCTCTTGATTTCATAGGGATCCTCTTGAACCTTAAGGGGGTTTCATTTCCTACTCTGTGTCTCATCCTTAGTTGTGGATTTTTAGGGACGGAAAGATTTATGGTGGGGAGAATTGTCACACCCTCCATTTTAATGTTTATTTATTTTATTAATTTTTATTAACGTCAGGTAGTTCAGGTTGAATCCTGACTTAATTTTTGAGTTCTGGTTAAAAAAAATCCACGTTTTGGCCTTGACATCGTTCTTCTCACCGCTGTCGAAGCTGCGTGGCCTCGCCTAGGTCACCACATGGCCTTTCCTGGTTCATCGCATTACCTGCTCAATGTTCAAGGAAAATGGATAAAATGTAATGAATAATAAAAATAAATAGATAATATAAAATAAGAAGAGAGGTAAAATTTAATGATTTGTTTTGATGATAATATTATTATAATTATTTGAGGATGTTATTATTATTATTATTATTACTATTAATGTTATTATTTTTATTCACTTTTCAGATCTTTGTCAAACCGTGGGCAGAGCTCGATCACAATTTTAAATTATACTGATAAATGAATATTTTGGGTGTGGCAGCGTCTGACGCACTGGCGGGGGACGGTCGAAGTCGTGCGACCTTACTCGGGTCACCACGAATCCTCACCCAGTTCTCTATAGGACCTTCTTGACATTCAGGGAAAATAAATAAAGTGAAATAAATATAAATGAGGTAAAAGTTTAAGTGATTATTTTAATAAAAAAATGGTAATTTCTATTATTATTATTATTTTCACAAATATTTCAATTAGGTTATAATTTTTAATTAAGTAATGATTATAATAAAATTATTCACATGTTATCGACAACATTATTATTTTTTATCTTATTATTATTTTTTAGTTTTCATTTAATTTTTTATTTTTTATTTTTAATTTAATTTTTTTTCATTCTCTTTCCCTATATTTCCCTTATATTTTTCTTCTTATTTTTTCCCTTCGATCTCTTTTCTTTTTATTTTTTTCTCTACTCTCCATTTGTCTCTCTCTCCCATAACCCCCTAGGTTTTTTGTCACACCGTGCTACCCGCCCAAACCCTACCTTCTCCTTCATTATAGCTCCCTGCGGGCCTACTAGCGACACCACACTCCCCTCAGCCAACCCCCTCCTACCCAGCTCTTTGCCTCCCATGGAACCCGATAGTGCTACTGGCTATCAAACAACCACACCTCCTCCCTGGTCGACCCCTCCTCTCTAAGTTTCACGACCCCCACCACCTGACCAGACTCCCTCCCAACTGGCTAGACCGTTTGCACTATCATTGATTTCACAGCCTGCTCTATCCGACAATCTACACGCACCACCTCCATGCCCATCCAGCCAATCTTCATCCGATGAATACCAGCCGGTGGCCTTCCCCGATTCAAGGCCTATGGCTGGTCTTACTCTGGAACACACAACGTCTTCGAAAACACCCACTTACAGTTGATTCCTACTTTTCTTCTTTAATTCTATTTACTTCCTGGTTGTTCAGTCGGTGGGGTACTTTTTTTAGGGTTCGATCATGATTTTATTGGGTTCAACATCTTTACATTAAGGTTTAAATCGAGTTGGTTTCGGGGAAAATTGGGTGCGATTGGAGTTCTGCGCCAATGTTTGGATTTTTTTGACATCGAGGTAGGTGGTTCCATGCCCTTACATTTCTTAGATAATTTAATTTGTTTGTTTGGTAAGCTTTAATATGTTCTATGATTTGGTTACATTGTGAGAATGTAGTTTAAAAAAATTATGTGAATTTGGTTTGAAACTCATTTCTTTTATGATCTTACTTTACTTAATTGTGTAAATGGTTTTGGGGTGTTTTATAAATTATGCAATGGATTATTTAAATTGTGTTGATGGTGAGATGCACAATTTTATATGGTGAGGATGTGTGGATGGATTTCCAATAGGGTTTTCAGGTGTACCTTTGATGATAAAGACTGGTTTGTTTAGTGGGGTTTCATTATAAACTTTTATAACAGATTTTTAAATTATTTTGAATGGTGAAAAATATGTTTTTGAAGGATTGGTGTACTTATATTTTGAGTTTGTATTTTGTACAAAAAATGCCTATGTTGTGTGTGTGTGTGTTTTTGAAAGTGGTGTTCTTAAAAAAGGGTTGTGTGAGTCATTTGTAAGGTGTGATTTGAGTTCGGAAAACATTTAAAGTGGTGTTCTGTTGAGAAATGAACCCTTTGAGAATGTGGGTTATATTCATTAGGTTTTTAACCTGTGCCTTTGTGTTTTATTCCTTGAATGTATTTAATAAAATGTGTGGGTGGTGTGAAAACCACTTTTAAATGGTTTCATTATGTTAATGGCTTATAAAGATCTTTTTTTCTAAAATGGAAATAGGGTGTCTTTCTCTTGCTTAAATATTTTCTGGCTAATTTTAAGTGTTTTCATAAATTGTTTAACTGGATTTATAAATTATATGTGGATTGCGGGAGTTGTTTTGATAGAGTTAATATGAATTATGTTTTTAAAGGAACCCTTATATGTGAACCTGGGCGTATTGCATGTGAAAAATATTGTTGTTCTATTTAAAAATGTTCATTAAGTTATTTAAATAATTTATTAAGTCCTCAAGTAATGTGAATTATGATTTGAAATGGTTTTGGTGTGCGTGTTTTTTTAATAGTGTTTGGGTATGCAAGTGGTGGATTTTGTTTGTAATGTCTTGTTTGGTCTGTAATATGAGAAAGAAATAAGCTATGTGAATGTGGAACTTCTTTGAGAACAAAAAAGGGAAAACCCCAGGTACCTAGGTGGGAGGATTAGGACTAGTACACTAGATGACACGTGAGAGGTTCGTCCCGGTTTCATCTAATAGGATTGACATTACCACACTAACTAAACTTTTTTGATGATTGGAGACCACTAGGTTATGTATGTCTTTTCTTACAAGTGGCTCGTGCATGAGAGAATTGATTATTATGGTTCATATGCCACGTTTACACCGATGTACGATGTCTCTAGCGCACCACGCATACTAGCTGCCACATGGGTTTTACCAGAAGTGCTATATTATTAATGGAGTGGTGCCTTCCATCGGCATACGGAGGATCACTTGAGTATGTAAATTTTTTATATAAATTCTGTCTTCCATATTAAATTAGTATTTGTGAAACGGTTTTTCTTCCAGTGCTCTTTTATTTATTACTTCCAGCCTTTAAATGTTTTCTCAAATGCATTTTCTTAAAAGGGTGGTTTTAAATAAGAATGTTAAATTATCATTTTGATGTTGTGTAATGGAACCTTTTTGTTGGGTGATGTCCTACTCGGATCTTCGCTCACACCCTACATACACCTTTGAGTGTTTGTAGACTTTTTTCTTTTTGTATTCCATGTTAAGGCATTGCGCTTAGTGATGGTGGTTCTAAATGATGTCGGTCTTTGCGTGTAGGTTGGAATTGGTAGCTTGGGGATGTGGCTTCTCATGTCGCTTGGAAGTTGGTATTGGAGTTTAGTTCTCTATCCTTGTTGTTTTTCACGTTGGGTTTTTAGTTTAATTGTAGACTTAAATTTGATTTTAGTTTAAGGTCCAATTTGGTTGTTTGTTTACAGTTTTAGTTTATTTATCTTGTCAGTTGTTTTTTGTTTACTATTTCAGGTAAATTGTTCCCATGCGTTAGTTTTGATACCCAGGTACTTGTGCCAGTCTGTGGGGACTGAGAATTCCCTTCAGGCCATGCCGCAGACAGGGTCGGGTGCTGAGTCGGATGGCGACCTGGCTTGGTTCATGACCTTGTAAATGATATCATTACTTACATAGAGCGATCACAATTGATAAGATCGAGATGAGAGAGATGATATGATATCTGGACTTGAGAATTAACTTATAAAAATATATCATATATATCTTTATGGAGGAAGCATGTATTACCAAGGATATTCTGGTAGCTAAGTAAGAACCACCAATGTGAATCTATTGTTCATTTGAGTGCCAAAACTAAGCGACAATAAAGTTTTTATAGTTTTATCCAAGAGGCAGAACTACTATATATTTAATCATTATCTATCTAGACACATTATAATACATACATACTTATAATATAGTTGAATCCCTATGAAGCTTTAATTTATTTTAAGAAACTATTAAAGTATACAGTGTTTCCCGATGTACATTATTTTTCCCGATGATATTAATTAAGGTAACTCTCATGGATAGTAGTTAACATCTCATTGAAAGTCATTCATAATATTTTACTTTTACTTTAATGAAAATTTTATATGTAAATCTTGTTCATAGTTGTTACCTTATTATGTTAGTAATATTGATTATTAATCATTCTTCTATTTCATTATTGAAATATGACTACCTTGTTAGGTTTAGAATTGGTTAGATAATGTTTTTACCACATACTTGAAATACTAATGCTCTGTTAGTGGTTATTATTGATCTAATCCTACCTTAGTTTAGTACATCATGATTATTTCCAAATTGAGTTTTATTTTTTATCTAATCATGTTTCAATTTGTAATTATTGTTTCATTGATATGCACGTATAGAACTTCCATGTTAAAGGGATAATTTCTATTGGACTATTTATCTAAATTTTTTGTTTTTTTCAAAAGCAATGAATCGTTTTTCCTAATATGGTTTTTATAAAAAATGTAAAAGTGAAATTTTCAATTGAATCAAATATAATTTCTCCATAATAGATCAGTAATAGAGATTGTTTTTTCATAACTATTGTTTTGATAAAATAAATCATTTAATGAGATTTTTAAATGAGATTTGAAAACAAATTTTAATAGATGAGAATTTTTGGTTAACTGAGATAAGTGGTTGATAGAGATAAGCATACCTGAGTTAATTCCTTTGGTAGGGAGTTCCATATCTCATATTATACTAATTTACAATTTTTAGAGGATCACATGGGAGATGGTACATCCTAGTTTTTGATATTTTTTTATGGTTAGAGTATTACTTTAGGTTTTAGGAGTCACAAAATAGACATGCGCAGGTTAAAAAAATTATTCATTGGTGTGATGGTTGTGGATATTAGAATTCTATGATATTTAGTGGTTTGGATCATATTTGGAATTTAGAAGTCATATGATAGACATATTTTTTAAAGAGTGTTTTGGATTTTATATTGATGTTGTGTTTATGATTGTAGATTTGACCACGATTTGGGAATTTAGTATCATTGAGTTTATTGATTTCTCAATGATTTCCTTGGAGAATTAGGTTTAGGGAATCTTTTGGTAAGCATCTTACCGGGACTTCTTAGGGATGATAAGTCATATGAAGTTGAGTTTGTAATGTTACATGTCTGAATTATGTTAATTATGTTTTTATTAATTTCTTAAGTGGTAAACTTGGTTGGTTAATGTATTGAATTATTTGGATTATTGGATTCTATTGAGGATTTATTGTTTATTTGATTATTTGGATCTAAATTTTAGTTTTGGGGTAGGAAATATTGATTTTTTAGAAAATTTGTGACGTTTGATCAGGAGTTTCAAAGTTTGTTAGTGACTTAGGACCAGTTCCACCTAAACTTTATAATGACAGGGGACATCAGGTACATGATGGGAGGTCTCCAGGTACCTATTAGACCTACTAGTAACCTAATTAGTCTTGGAGTTCCACCATGTACCCATCGGTTTTGGACCGGTTAATTAGTAGCCTTTGGGTTTTTTAGGGAGGTATGTTTGGTCATTTTCTTTTTCATCCCTTTTAATTCTAATATATTTTTATTTAAACCACATTCTCTCTAGTAAATTGAGAGACCCTCATATGGTCTCTTCTTGGTCCCCTCTTTCTCCTCCTTTTCAACTTTTTTGTGGTGGATCCAGGGGTATTTTTCATGACAAATCCAAGGCAATCATCTCGATCTCTCTCTCCCCCTTATTCTAACCTCTTATACACTCATCCTATAACCAATTTGTTGTAAATGGGTTATGTGATTTGATATTTCACCAAAATTATGGTAAAACCTAGTAAAATTACTTCTCTTTTCCTTACCTAGGTTAAAAAAACCTAGTTGATTATTTTCTCAATTGTTTCCCTATGTTGGTTAGGTTTTATTTCTTTGTTATTCTATTAGGTTTTTATAGGTTTGGAACCATGATTTAGGGATATTTTTGTTAAATTTATTAAAGTATTTCTTCTAATTTATGGATTGAATAAATATAGTTTTATTCTACATAGGTTTTACTTAAATCTATATTTAGTTTTCAATACAATGGTTTTGATTTTTTTGGTAATTGATTATGAATGGATGTGGATATATTTTTATTTTATGGTATGTTCCCATTTGAGTACAAGGGAATACTTATCAAGGATATTCTATTGGTAGGTGGTTACAAACCATTTGGAATTACTTATTTATTTATTTATATTTGTCTACCATTACTTTATTTATGTTAATTAATCAAATTTTGATAACTTATATAAAATAATTACTACCATTAAATACCTTAATTTTATATTCAAATAATTTTTTGTGGAAACATCCTTCCATACCTGAATAATTTCATCAAATTTTCCTCTTTAGATTTTATATTATAGTTTAAATTGTTTTTATGAAATTGATTAATCTTAACATGATAATTAAGTATAGCTTGGTACATTTCAATTTTGAAACCATAACAAATATTTTTATTCTTTCTATTCATTCTTGATGTTGGAAATTTATTTCCTTATCTTCTTTAAGTAGAATCTCAAAAGGTAGAGTAAATAACATTGTTATGGTTTAATTGACTACTAATGAATAATAAAGAGTATTTTAGTTTCTAAGGGAAAAAATTGAGGTGTATGTCATAAAAATAGGCTCTAAATGTATTTTTAGGGTATGAAAAACATTACTAAATTCTATTTTGATTAGGTTGGTTCCACATATGGATAAAAAAGTGTTAATAATTTCATATCATTAAGTTATTAGGTAAAGATTGTGGGGGAAGGGGGTATAATCTTCCTCCCCAAACTATATATTTTCTCTCCTAAACCCTTGTTAGCTAATAATGGATATAAAATTTATTTAATTACATTACAGTAAATTTATAATTAAAGGTAGTGTTACTTCTCTTTATAAAAATCATTCTATCTTGTGTATTCCATAGAATTTATTAAATGACACTATTACTTTCCACTTTAAAATGTATGAGTTATAAGTCAATGATCCAAGATTAACAATGGTTAATAGTTTTTATTGGTGGTGAGAAAAAGGATAGGTTAATTTAAGTGGAAAGTAGTGATGTGATACCCAAACATAATTGGTATCATTACGTGAGTTTTTACCCAAAACAAATACTCTTTTTGAAACTTATAATAATTTATTTTCCTTAAATTATTATACTTGTTTTTTAATTAAATAAAAAAACTCAATATTATAAATCAATTTCTTGAAATTAAATTCTATACAGAACTTATTTTATACTATGTTTTTTAAATTTTGGATTTTATGTAAAGAATTTCATGAAAATTTATTGTTTTAATTAAATTCATGTCTTTTTTAAAATAGTTTTTTAATATTAAAATCTACTTTTGAAAAGAAATCTACCTCAAAACAATTGGTTCGAGTTTAGTTCTTGTTCCTCGTTTATTTCTTTACCTAGGTTACCCCGAGAATGTGTTGTTTATAACTAATACTATACATGATCCATTATTTAGTACTTTAATAATACACACTAAAAAATACATATGGAAAATATTCAACATTGGATAATCAAAGCATAGATCTAGATGTAACAATTGTGGATCACAGATCAAAAAATGTAATTATGAAGCTACGATGATCTACCCCAAGGTGGATTTTATATTTAAATTTAGACTCATTTTAATTAATAAATTAATCATTTTTTGTGTATTTGATTATTAATTTACTATTTTTTTCTTTTTTGTTTAGCATTAGTTCAAATATCTGGTGTTCAACACAAATTTTTGTACATCGAAGGCATTCTACTTATTGAAATCCCAACTACAGACTGCATGTTCCAAAAAACACACATTGTGTAATTGTTCGGTGCATCTCGGGCTGGATATGATGTACCCATGACATGTTGGACAAATGGACATGCCTTATGGGACCCTTGGTTACATGAATCGGGGTCTATCTTTGTATATGACCAAGCACCCATGTGATATAATTGGTGTGTACTTGTAAGTTCCATGAAAGGTTACACAAAACCAACAAGGACAGGTCACATGGAAATTCACCCTTGTACCCGATATACCATATAGTTTTGGTAAACCTAATGTAATAGGTATGTACGATGTGGGTTAGACTTGAGTACATGAATAAGTCTATGAATTTATATGTGTAAGCTATGTATTATTCTAATTTTATGGGTTTTCCACTATTCTCTCCTTGAATCCATATTTAGAAAATTTAAGGTATCCATTCAAAGTATCTTTACATATAGAATGTGATAGTAGGGTTCTCTACACTAATAGAGGTTATTGGAATAGTGATCCATGATTAGTTATGGAGATTATTCCCTTAGTGATTAAAACATAGTTGAGATATTGAAATATAGTAGGTAGGGATTTAAATCCATCTTGACAATATGAAAGCATGTGTGACCTAGCCTGAAGCTCAACTGATCCTTGCTCGATAAAGCCCAACGCAGGCCAGGCTAGGTTTGAGTTGAGGGTTTGGTCGAGTTTGGACCAAAATACTATATTTTGGTCATTGAAACCCTAAAAGACTGAACCATAGGGACAAAATAGAAGCCCTACTTGAGGACCTTTACTATAGATATGGGTCTAGCCAGAGAAAACCTAAAACATTACTAAAAAATATATACAAGAAGAGATTTAATCCCCCTACCCTTATATTCCAAGGATTCATCAGGACCAACTATTTCAGGCATTTCACCTATTATATATATATATATATATGATATTTATAATTATATATCTATTTTATAAGAAATATCATAATGGTAATTTTAAAAGTATATATAATATTTTACTTTAATATTAATGGATCAATCAGACTAGTCCCGTGGACCAACCCATAAAACTAGATCAGACATAAAGATTCAAGCTGGCCTAATGTTGGGCCTATGCCATACTATGACACTATTTGGGTTGGGGCAAACTGAACAAAATATTGTTATCTTCTATGATGTTTTTAGGGTCAATCCTAGACTGAATATGATGTTTCTACAACCTTATAAGGACATTAATTACCAATAGCACAATCAGAAACTGATCATTAGACCCTCATATTTTTTTATTGATCTATACCTTATGAGAGTTTCGGGTGACCCTAGATATCTTGGAGGATGTAAGGTCATAAATACTGATATTCAAATAGATATGAGTGGCACCATCATTATAACAGAGTAGTTCTGTGAGACTTAGAATGTTTTGAGACTCATGCAAGGATCTATCATTCCACATGCAAACCCTATAGTTGGTTTTGGGGCATGTGTATTGGGGTTGAAAGGATGGAGTATTTGGCATTTAATCCTTATTCGAGATGACCTATGTGCCTATTATTTGATAATATGGTATATATATTTACTCCTCCACATTGTATCTTGATTTATGACTATGAAAGATGTGGCAGAGTTTATAGAGCATCCTTCGTAGTTCCCTGTAACTGAAATTCTATATTTTATGTATTTGAATTAGTAGTATAATGGAATCTAGTATTAGACACATTCCCTGAGTCTATATTCTATTTTGAGTAGTGATCAGTTATTTTTGGTTAATTGAGTCTACATCCCCACATAGAGAGGTGTGTGGGTCCTCCATGCTTGGATATGGAATTCTCAAAGCCCCCTATCATGAGATGTGATATGTAATTTCATATAATATAGAGATAATTTTCATAGTTTACCACACCTAGTGTCATGTTTCAGGATCCCTAACATGATTATAGTGTTGGTTTGGTTTCTCAAGTGGTTATTTGGCAGAGAACGATCCATGTTTTGGGTTAGTAACCCCTTTCCCATGTTTTGTGAACCTATGAGGTGTGGGTGTCCTATAAATGTTTTTATTTATAATATTATTAGTGATGATGGTTGAAAAATTTAGATGGTTTGTGTAAACATAGGATCTTAGGGCATGATGTGTATCCATTCGTTCCCTCTTAGTTCAGTTTCTAGAGAGGAGTGAGTTCTTCTATGGTTACTCTTTCAATGATCATTTACTGCCCAATTTGATCATGTATATGATGTTTCGTTCCTATCTCATGTTCTTGTCTTCTTATTTATTCCATTACCATATTTTTTTTGAATATTATAGTTTTTTTCAATGTTTCATGAGAATTGGGTGTTTTTGGATATGTGATTTGGTGAGTTTGTTGTTGAAAAAGTCCTTGTTTAGCGAATGATGGCATGCTGGTAGTTCTAGTTACTTACCTTGAGTTCTAGTGGACGTTCTAGTGAGGGTAGTGTATTTCAGGGTTGGGTGTAACTTTTTTGTGTGGGGATATCTTCTGATTCCCTAGAGTGTATTGATAGAATTTTGAGGTATTTCATTTCCTAAACCGATCAAGTCGATCTTTAATAGTTGAAATTGAACATAGATGTGTACTCCACTATAGCTCAAGACCAATTTGAGATGTCCCAATGGTACAACTATTTTATTTTTTGAGTTTTCACTAGTTATCCCCTCCCAAATCAGTTGGTGTTCACACATTGGAGTTAGGTGATGGATTCTCTCTATGTTGGTATTACCTTGGGTTTCATTGGTTAGTCATATGGTTCAACCCTTCTTGGGTGCTAATCTTCAGTAATATTTCCCCTTTTTCGGGGTTCCTATTTTGTATTTTTATACTTAAACCTACATGTCCCTTGCATCCCAAACATAGTGTGTCTATGAATATGACATATTGGCCGACAATATCTTACAAGGATGTGGAGATAAAAAAGAGATTTGTTTCGGGGTATGGGAGAGTCTGAAGTTGTTTGTTTCAAATGTTTCTTAGAGTAACAGATATATTGCCATGGTGATATCCCTTTTTCCTAGTGTATATTTAAGTATGTGTCTTGGTTTTTTGGGCCTCATGATTATTGAAACCAAAACTTTTATATATATATTTAATTTTCCTTTTGAATAGATAATGCTTGTTATAATGATGTATAGAGTATAGTATAATCACATAAAACACATAATGTTTTATTTCAATAATTGAGAACAATATATAATAACTAAATCAATGGGTATTGAAAATATTTTAATTGGTTAACAAAAAAAATTACTAAAATAGGGAAATTTTGACCATCTTAATCCCCTAGAATCTCCACTTCATTGAAAAAACTATGAAAAGAAAACAAAACATTGGTAATACAATGTGAAAAGTCTCTATAAAGTGTAATAATGATTATAAAATGAAGTAAAAAATGAATCTAACCCCTTATCTAAGAGCACCCATGCATGAAATATGAAAAAAATACGTAAAATGAAATGAAAAAACAACTGTAAACATCTATACTTTACACTATATAATCTACTTCAATGTCTTCAATCAATATTTGAATAAGTTTGAGGAAGATCAAAAGGGTGGAAGATGTGGTGTCCCACCAATGTAGGTATCAATGGGCCAACTTAATCACGTTTTAATCATGTAGGTCTCAAAATCCTCCTTGATGTGCTAGCATCTCATTATGCAAAGGAGACTTGAGGAAGAATGATTTCATCGAGGGGGTATCATCTAAAAATAATCTATACACACACACACACACACAACCTACATCACATAGGATTAATATATATAATCATAAGAGGATGTTCCTTGGGTACTATATAATTTATTTATGCATTAGGACACATCTATAAATACTAAAACCTATACACGAATTCATGTATGGATGCATCTAATGTATTTCTCCCTATTATTCCATCTCAAAAAATGATTATTAAATGATATCATAGGTGTAACATTGCCAAAGTATATATCCATGTCATTGATATAGACATGTATTTCATACTGGCTATGTCTTTAGGGAAAATATGTCCCTCAATACCCTACTTTTATTAAATCACAAAATAATTTTTCCCATTTCACCTTATATTCTATAATATACAATAACATAAGAAAACATATCCAAAAAATATTTTGGATATCTTCCAAAACTCTTTTGGAAATATTTCATTAATTTGACCATGTATCAAATAATATTCAATAACTTGTTTATACTTATCAATTCTCTTATTAACTCTAAAATAGTTTATGAAAAGCTACCCTAGTCAAAAATTAATCCACATTCAGTCAAACAAAAACTATGACCCCATGGGCCTTTATATAATTGAGAACAACTATGAATCTTTATATCCATGGATGTAAGTAAAGAGAGACATCTAGAGAAGCATCAATGCTATTCAATCCATAAAATATCTAAATCTATCTCCATTAAACAAATGTATCTCTTTGACTTTGTCCACCAGTCTTTATCATATCAAAATATGAATTCTAATATTTTCCCTTTGTCTAGTACATCATGTTTCCAAGTGTCACAACGTCTGTCAATCCCATACCAACTATTCATATGTTCTCTACTCTTAAAGTATAGACTCAAATGTTTCGTGAGTTCATCATATGTCATTCATCCTTATGGATATGAACATAACATGTCCCTTATCCAAAAACAATATATAATATTGATGTTCCATTGAACACTCCCACGTTCCATAATAATCAGGGGCCCTGATGTCATACTCATCATATTATTGGAAAAATACCATCTTGGTTAAGCTAAAATTGATGAAATGTTTAGAAACATACCCAGCCACCCATTTATCAGCTAAGTCAACATGTAGACTTGTGTAATTAGGGTATCAAAGTATGAAGGTTTTCATGCAAGAAATATTTCCAACCACAGGTGTTGGGGAATAAAATATGATCTATGCACCCCTTTTATACCTAACACATCTATAAGACGCACTATATATTATACTTAGTGTGCCATCCAGTGAATAAGAAAATATTATTGTTTTGTTTTGTACCTCATGGGAATTTTATTTATCTCTATATAAGAACCCGACTCACATTAACCTAAACATTCTGGTACAACCTATAATACTCCATGATAAAAATCAATTAAGGACAATTAAAAGTTGTAATTTGGGAGGTTAATTATCAATAAACTTCATGAAATTTAAATCTTTATACACATTTATATATCCAATGGGGAATAATGAAAACATGGAGATTGCCTCAAATATGAAACATTTTAATATTCATAATCTCTTTTAAGAATACATAAAAAAAACTAAACCATGGGCTTGTCTATAATATCACATGTGATAAAATTCTAGAATAGCCTTATATATACTTAAATTTTATGGGGTTTGTAAACTGATTATATCACATTTAGTTTCTATCACATTTCTATGTGATTATATGATAAACCCCCACTAAAAACATTTCTTGAGTAACATATATGAATTAATATTTTTTGAATACCGATGAAATTTAGGTATAATATTCCCAATGTTCAACTACATTGAACATATTCATACTCCTTAACATTACAACATCAATTTTTACAATGTTATCTTTTGTTTTATACTCATATTTATTTCAAAGTACAAGATTATTATCCTTGAAACCTTATCCCATCAAACGTTTCCTTGAAATAATGTAACTACATACATTATTGTTTACCATCACATTCAAAAATCTTTTAAGATAACATTATAATCACATCAGTATAATAATTAAATGTAACTATTTACATTCTTATTTACTATCACAAAAGCCTTTTAGGATGAGTTGTTATCTACATTTTCATGGAAACTAATATAACTATTTACATTTACCTTTACCCCCATTTACTAAATTGTTTTTGGATATTAAGTGTCATTCACATTGCAATTTTATAGGTGTTATCCTATAAGAAACAGTTATATACACTTTTCATGATAACTAAATGCAACAATTTACATTTTCCTCTATTGGAATATATCCTAACCCTTTTTTGATATTCAGTGATATATCAATTTAATTATAGAAAGGTAAAAATATTTAGAAAATAGTGATATCCACTTTCTAAATTGTAAATATGTATATCACTTCTCATTGTTCTTTATAATTAAATCTCCTAAAACTATTTGAGGATATAAAGTAAAAACACATTAGTATTTGACTGGTGCAATCATCTATTTGTTAACATTGAACTTCTTAAAGTACAATTATACTCCCACTAACCTCTTAATCACATTGTTATTTTGAAAACAATTTAATAAGATGAAAAAACTTCTTGGTTTTGAAGAATTAACACTCATTTACTTTTAATGTGATTATTTAACAAAAAAACTATTATTTCTATATCATATATGGAAATATACGTGTTCAGAGAATTTTCTTGAAAAAAAAAATTATTCTTGGAAATACACTACTAATGGGAAGGAATCACATTCATTCACATTTTAATAAATATTTGGATAAACACTTTAACATGGATAAAACGTTATTATTTTTAAAAACTTCTATCCTTAACTTCTTCTCAAAACATGTTACTGAAATTGATGAATCATAAACTATTTGAATCATATTATGTTTTTTAATAACAAAGCATTATTACCTAACAAATTCTCTTATCTTATAAGTGACACAAGATAAATAAAAATATGTTTTTCTTAGATTCATATCAGCTTGATAAACTCTTTTATAATCAAATATTTGTTGTAAAAACTATTTTCTTCAACATTTGAATGAAAAATATAGGATCTATCAATTATTACTTTGATTTTGAACTCTTATATGTTTCCGAAACTTATAATATATAAATATAGTATCACATACCCATAAAAATTAAATAATTTATTTAATAATACCTACACCTGACAATGATGTTCCATGGAGTTTCCAAAAACCTTTTCAGGTATCTCAATAATCCTTCATATATAATTTATACTCTCTATACCTAGGAACCTAATGTTAGTGAAAATGACTATATTATTAAAGATACATTATTGAACCCTTTAAATAACTTTTATACTTCTTGTATTAACTTTTTACCCACTAGTACTATCCATATATTATTTAAAATTAAACATAGAATATCTAGTCTGATTATACTCAATAATTTGAGAATAACATGTAAAATTTTCTTAAAATAAATCATATTGACATAACATTTACAAAAATAATAATAGGATGAATTCATTAACAATAAAAATCTTTTTTTAGTCACCCTTAAAGTATGTTATATAATTGAAAGAAATCATTAACTATATGTATTAGAAACACCCAAGTCATTTAATTCAAATAAACATTGTGTACATGCTCTTCTAAAGATAAAAATGATATTAAGTACACATATTATGAAAAATCACACTAAACATGAAGAATACATGTTATCAATGTAGTAAATCCTTTTCTACATTACTTGAAAAACAACTTCAACCTCTAAAGTTTATTCCTTCACAAAACCTGAAAATCACACTAGTTAAAAATAATGTTTTCATAATCATTTTTTTTATATTGGTATCCTAGTGTTGTTATTATAAGATAAATTGTAAATAGGATTTTCACATCAGTAATTAATAATTTATGTAGATAACTACATTTCACATCAGTTATTAAATAAATCTCTATAGAAATCATTAAGAATTTTTAGAATGGGGAGGGTTTTCATATAAACTATTTTATAAGATAAGTGAGAAATCCTTTAGCATGTGAGTTATTTTCAATAACCAATGAGGTAAACTATATTTCATGTTGGTTATATAACAGACAACATGAAAATATTTTTTTTTCATTATTTCATGTTCATTATACAATAACTGATGTGAAAAAATATGTTTTAAAAAATCAAATACAATAGCCTAGATGTAAAAAAACAAAAACAAAATCAGAAAAAAAATATTACAAATAGAACTAGAAAAAAACAATATATATTCAAATAATTTCTACTTTAAAATTTTAAATTTTAAATTTTAAATATAAACAACAAATAAACTAAAACACTATAAAACCTATTAAATTAACTTTCCAGGCTCTTGGTAAGAAAATTAGATCAATTTTAGAAGAAGGGAAAGGTTCATCAAAAAACAAAAAATTATAAAGAAATAATTTAACATGTATTCTCGATATAATTATATGATAAATTAAAGGAATGGTTATGATAAAATTTATCCCTTTTTAATTTTATAAATACTATGGTTGAAATTATTTTGAACATAAATCTTAGAATATAATATCAACATTTAATTACTCCTTTTTTGGTGATGAATTTTTTTAAAATAATGTTTCAATTACAAAAAATTTAATGTACTTCTAGCATAAATATATTCATTATAAATTAGATTTCACTATGGTACCAATTTTTTGATCTTTTTTATAATCTTTAAAATTGTATAACTAATGTAATCCCACACCCTATTTGAAAATGATATATGTGAAATAAAACTAAAAGTCATTATATTAGACAAGTATCAAAATAATTAAACATATTTTTCCATTACTTTGTGAACATTTTCTTTCACATATCCATGTATAGAGAATAACCATTAAGTTGTATTATCTTTTTTAAAAAAAACACGCAACATATAATGGGTATTTATATAAAAAATATAATGTGAGTGTATATTTAGTTAAGATAAATAACCGTGTAAGAAATATATGTTCCATAAATTTCAATATAAGTAAAAAATCCAACATTTAATTGTATTATTTTGAAAAAATTATGAAATATATAATTTTCTTTTTTTATCTTAAATTATCTTTGTTATTGTTGAAATAAATTATAGGTTAAAAAATCCATATACTTATGCGTATAATACTAAATAAAAATTTTATAAAGATACGTAATTCAGAAAAACATAAGTATTAAGTTTCATTAAATTAAAATAATGTAAATAAATATGATTATTGAATTCCATGGAAAATAATTGCATCACATTTATTCCCAACAAATATAACGTTACAAGCTCCATGATATCCCCTATTAAAATCATAATAGTTATTTTACACCCACAAATTCTGGTATACAATAGAATCCCATAACAATAAATATCAAGATGTTGATAATTAATAAAGAATCCATGAATTAGTTTTTGAATCTATAGAAGTTAGTAAATATTACTTTCTATCCAATATTTCTTTACCTTTAATGTATTCTTGTACAAAAATGTATAGTTAAATATATATGTATTAAAATGATAATTTTGTTTAACATGAATATGAAATAAAAAATATAATCAATACATACCTCAATGGTTTGTTTTGAAAAATATTTGATTGGAAAACTAAAAAATGGTCTATACTTTGTCTAACTATAGTGAGATAATCTATATGAACTGGTACTATTGATTATTTATCTATAATATCCAACACTATGACCCTAAGAAGATCTGTATGTATCAATTGATTATGAAAGATATTCCAAATATAATATACAATCCCATATGAAACAATATTATTTTTTGGATCCTCAACATATAATTCACAACAGATGGGATGTTGTGGAGGATTAGGTGTAGGATTTTGATATGTAAGTGGAGGTAGAGAAGTGGGTTCTACATCCTGAAATTGTCTTTTTATATATCAAAACATAGACTCTATAGAATCTATAATCCTATCATATATTACCTCACCCATATCCTATGCTTCATATTCTAATTCTATGATTTTTACTTTATATATGTCTTTCTTTACAGAATCACTAGAATGATCAAGTACTTTTTCTAACTGATACACCTACCTCATATCATTGTTCATGACTTGGGTGTTGTTGTAACCAAGGTTGTTCTTTGCTGGAAAAGGAGTTCAGTGTGTGTTTGTTGTCAGTCTACTTAGGGTTGATCATGGTTTTGGTTTGTTATTGTAAATACATCCATGGTATATTTGGGAGAGTACATGAAAATGTGTCATACAATTTTATGTGAGAGCTGTATTAAAGGTGGCACCATTCTCAAGTGTTTGCAAAATATTTGGGGATGAAAATCGGAAAATCGAGAAAGCTGATTTTAGAAAAGGGATCCGTGGGAAATATTTGATGATTTCTCGAAATATAGGTTTTTTCAAGAAATATTGAAGTTGTTTTTGGAACTTGCGCACAAGGAATTTTTTAGAATCATAACGTCGAAAAATGGAAAAGTAATGGAGTGTGCGAAAGATGATATTGTCAGAAAGGGTTTGTGCGCCCAATGCGACATCAAAAGGGGGTTTTCATGCCCCTGAAGAATCATGTGTGCACCAACAACGAAGTGTCAGGATCTTGCGTGTAGGGTCATTATGGGCCTATAAATATACGGACACCCCAAAGGAATACTTAATAATTTTCCATTGAAAATATGGTAGCTCAGCCACGTGAAAGATTTGCACGCAAAATATTTGAATAGATTAAATATTGCATGCAGGGTGTTCCTTTAGTATGAAAAGACCATGTGAACCCTTCGGTACAGTTGTGAGAATGATAAGGGTTGTGTGGAAGGTATGTGTTATGCCGAAGTTATCTTTCATGATAATTCCCAATTCCTGCATGCATGTTGCGGTATTGCACACAACTATGGCGTAATGCTTCTGATAGGCTTCTGATTATTCATATCAATGGTTCAGTGCCATAAAGTGCATCAATTTAGGACTTTTATGCATGTAGTGTATCATGATGAATAGAGACAAAGACTTTAATGTATATCTATTGAAGAGAACCTCATGTCGATAAACTGAGTTTGACTACTCTCATGGCAGTGAGCTTGGGGGAGTTGATGGAAGTGATGTAAGGGATGCAGTGAGTATTCCATAAACATTGTAAGAGAAGTGTTCCTCAAACAAAGTGTTTGTGACCGAAACATGTAATCCATAAACTATTTAAGAGTACTATATTTTGGTGTGACCGACACACTATCGACATATGCTCCTTAGATGCATCCCTTTGCAGTGAACCTTGTAAAAGTGTTGTTCCATCTCCCTGCTTTCATTTGTTTTATAGATTTAATATGGTCCAACAAATATGGGACCAAGATCCACAACATTAAAAATAAATATTTGACACCCAGATTCACCCCTCTGCTCTCAGGGTGTTCTGGGGTCCTTCATATTGTATCAGAGGGAGGTTCACTGGTGTTTGATCTGTCTTATACCATTATGAAGAATTCCTCCAATCTTAGGGGAGTCCCTTTCTTCAATGAAAGTAATTTTTATATCTGGAAGAATAGAATGAGATCTCATATATGATCTATTGGAATGGAAGTCCTATTTTCTATTATGCAAGGAATACAAGTCACTGATCTAACAGGCCTGGCTATGAAAGACACATGAATGAAAAAACATTTATGTAGATGCTAAAGCACACAATACACTCACCATAACCCTTTCTGGTCATATAAATCTAAAGGTGATTAGTTTCACCTTAGAAAAAACCATGTCGGATAAACATGAAAATATTTATTAAGGATATAAAAATGTTAAGGGGGAGAAACTACAATTCCTGCACAATAGGATTGATGATCTCAAGATGCATCCCGATGAGAATGAAGACTCCTTGTTCAATCTAATTACTGATGTGGTTAGAGAAATTCATGGCCTTGGAGAAGAAATCAGAGACATTGATATTATAAAGAAAATATTAAGAAGACTTCCACCCCTTTACAATGAAAATGTGTCATCCCTATAGGAAATAGATCTTTCCAAACATTCTTATGGATGATATACTGAGTATCCTAGTGGCATATGAAATGAGAGTCAAATTATAAGATGCTATTAATAGAGGGATCAATGAAGTGGCATTCATGTCCATAGAGAAATTGAAAATTTCAAAAGATAGTAGTGGTGAAGATGATAAGGAAAAAGAAATTCTTTCTCTCATTTCCAAGAAGTTACAAAAAGGAAATGGAAAATTCAATGGGAAGTTTCCTCTTGCTTGCTTTCATTGTGGAAAAGTTAGGCACATTGCCTCTCAGGGCTTAAGAAAGATCAATGATGCAGATAGTGAAGATGAAAACATTGAGAAGAATCATAAAAGGTTTTTCAAAAAGAGAGACATCAAATCTAGAATTAAAGTACGGAGGAAGAGTTTTATCTTTGAAGAGGAAGACGGTGATAATGAATTTTGCGACGAAGAAGAACCAGAATTTAAAACTGAAAACCATGCTTCCATGATGGCCACTAATGAAAAATCAGAACTATCAAAAGATAATGGTTGAGAAAATCAGTTGAAAACTAATTCCAATCCCAAGTTGTAACTTAAATATTCTGTTAGTAATCTTAAGATCAAATGTAATAGTTGAAATAAGTATATTTATAGAAGAATCATCTGATTATATTGATCAGCTTGAAGCTGAAATTGAACAACTGGAAGAATTTGTGAAAGTGCAGTCTAAAATTCATGAAAGCAGTAATGATGTAGTAGATATGAAGTTGATAATTAACGAGCAGGAAGAGGTCTTAAAAGACCTCACCCCCATCCTAGAATAAAAGACCAAGACTACTGAGGGTCTTGAAGAGGAAGTTTTTACTTTTTGGAGTAAACATGAGAGTGAATAAATTTTAAAATAATCAAGGAAGAAAATATAGTTTGGAAGGTTCTCAGATGTAGATTTGTTTGAGAGGGAAAACATTATTCAAATGGAGTAGAAAAAATTTTGGATAATCAAAGACCTGCTTATATTGAAAATAGTGGAATCGTTTGTGAGGCCAAATCATCTAATTCTACAAATAAAGATGACCAAAATAAAGGAAAAGTGAAAGTAGGTGATGTTGAAAAATCACCTGAAATGATGAAAAATAAACAACCAATTCATTATGAAAGAATAATAGAATACTGTCCTTGAGCCTCTAGAAATAAGAGGCAGTCAAACTAATATCTCACAGAAGAAGGAATGTGGATAAACAGAAGTGAAAATAATTTTACTATCATGAAGTGTTAGTTATGTGGATATTTGGACCATACCATATCTTATTGCAAAGAGGCAAGGAGATATTTGAATGGAGAAGAGATGGAAGTTTAACAAAGGAAAACAAATTTATATCCTAATTTTTTTAGAATAAATAATTTCTATGGATATAGTTACTATTGTTCTAACATTTTCCATAATGTTATTTTTTTTGCAGGCAGAGAAGTAAAATAGACACCTCTTATCGAAGTCAGAGAAAAGACAATGTTCATCAATAAGACTGTGTTTCTCCTGAAAATAGGTTTTCTGCTCTGGAAGAGGAGCTTCAGTATGAAGAACACATGTACACAGAAGAGAGAGTTGCAAGGCCATCAATTTCCTACACTAAACACAATAACCCTTGGAAGAAAAAGAGGAAAATTGAAAAATACAATCTTGTAGAAATATCTCTCAAGGATACAAATAATAATAGCACCCAGATTCTTGATAGCGGATGTTCATCCCACATGACGGGTAATGCAGATCTATTAATGAATGTCAAGAAAAAGATTGATGGAACAATACGATTCGGTAACAATGGTTCTTTGAAGAGAAAATTTTGTAGAAGTAATTAGATATCTAATGGAGAGATGAAGAAAACTGAAGTTCTTTATGTGGATGGTCTGTATCATAATATTCTTTGTTTGAGTAAACTAAATTACTCGACGATTATAGTCACTTTCAATCAGAAAGGACGAACTATAAAGGGAAAGACAAAGAAATAACTTATGAAAGGATATAGAACAGAAGGAAACCTATATTAGGTTGATAGTAAATAAAAAATTCATTACATGACTATTGAAGAAGAAAATAACTTCTGGCATCGGAGACTGGGGCACATCAATCAACAAGACATAGAGAAAATATCAAAACTAAAGATTTTCATGGACATTACAAACCTGAACCCTGAATGTGAAAAGTCTTGTGATGCTTGCATTCGTGGGATTCTGGTATGTAGTTCATATCAGTGAAAGAAAAAAAGGGCATCTCATATTCTTGATATAATTCATACAGACGTATGTGGCCTGATAAATGTTGTCAGAACTCCTGGATAAAGGTACTCCATATTTTTCATAGATGATTAATGTAGAATGGCATGTGTAATAGTTATACATAGGAAACAAAAAGTTCTTTACTGCATGAAAACATTTCATCGAATCATAGAGAATGATATTGGACGAACAATCAATGTGCTGCAATCTAAAAATGGATGGGAATATGCATCCACTGAATTTGAAAACTACCTATAGAAACATGGGATATAAAATGAGGTAGTTGTTGTGAGAAATCCACAAAAAACTGGATTTTTTGAATGCAAGAATCAACAGGTGAACAACATGGCACGAATTAAGAAGATTGAGAGTCGAATTTCATGAAATTACTGGAATGAGGTTTGTTCAAACTGTAGTGTATAATAAAAATCAAACAATTCTTTATATGGGTGATTCGAAGACACCATATGAATTATGGTAAGGAAGGAATCCCACTTTAAAATACTTTCATGTTTTTGGAAGTAAATGCTTCATCAGAAAAAAAAATAAGGAACTAAATGTAAGTATGGATACAATTCAGATGATGGAATTCTCCTTGGATACTCAATAAATAAGAAAGCCTACAAATGTTTCAACAAGCGATTAGGAACGATTGTGGAAAGCAGTGATGTTAAGATCATTGAAGAAAAAACAAAAAATTCTTCAAGTATTTCCTATGATGATGTGATTGAAAGTGAGGAAGAAAGTGAATGTGGAGTAAATAAAAGTACAGAAATAGAGGAAGGTGTAAAAATCAATCAGAAGACACATCAAGTTGTTGACTGAGAATAATAATTTGAAGAGGAAACCTTGGCTGGATAGGATGCGAATGAACCTCATTGGATAAACAAAAGAGTTGGGATTGATCCTTCTAACGTAATTGAGGACAAGAATGCACCCACACAAACAAAGAGTAAGCGGAATAACAAACAATATGAATTTTTTTGTTAGTTGTAGAGCCATACTCATTTAAATAAGCTACAAAAGAAGAAACTTAGGTAAAATCCTTGAATGAAGAGTTAGATCAGATTGACAAGAATTGGAACTAAGATCTAGTCAAGATACCCAATGGTCACAATGTGATTGATACAAAACGGATCATCAAGAATAAGTTTGATGAGCATTGAAGTGTTATTAAAAACAATTCATGACTTTTTTGTAAAGGATATTCCTAGATTGAAGGTGTTGATGTTGAAGAAACCTTTTCACCAGTGGATAGATTGTAGTTAATCGGGATTTTTTTAATGGCACTCCAAAGAAGTTATAAAGTATATCAAATGGGTTTTTATGCAACATTCAAGAATTTTGTACTCGAAGTAGAAGTATACATTGAACAACCAGGGTGTTTTCTTCTTGGAACTGATGTAACAAAGGTTTGAGAAATAAGGAAATCACTATATGGATTGAAACAGGCACCACATGCGCGGTACTCATGGATGAATTATTATCTCTAAAAGCATAAATTCAAGAGGAGGAGTAGATCATAACCTCTATGTGAAGAATTATCCAAAATATCAGTTCATGGTTTTAGTTTAAGTTGATGAAATTATATTTTGTGGCAGCAGGAAGAAATCAGTAGATGAATTCACCAATCACATGAAATCAAAATTTGAAAGATCTATGATTGGGGAGCTCACCTATTTTATGGGAATGAAAGTGATTCAATATAAGTAATACATGTTCATTTATCAAGAAAAATATGCAAATATATGCTGAAGAAATTTAATATGCATGAATGGAAACCAATGTCAACTCTGATTGTGGTTGGAACCAAACTGGGAAAGCATGGGGATGGAACCTCTATAGATCCCACAATGTATAGAAGGATCATTGTGAAATTATTATACCTGATAGAAACACGATCAGACATTTCCTTTGCAACATGCTTAGCGTCCCGATTTCAGAGTGATCCAAAGGAGGAACATATGGTGGCAGTAAAAATAATCATGAGGTACATTCAAAGTACTCATAATTTTGGGTTATACATTGTTGTAGGAAGGGATAGTGAATTATCATCATTTTATGAAGCTGAATAGGCTGGTAATGTAGTGTAAAAAAGGCCACTAGTTTTGGAGTATTCTAAATTAGGCACAAATTTGTTTTCTGGTTGAGCAAGAAAAAAAAAGTACTTCTCTAAGTACTGCTGAAGCTGATTATATTTCAAAAAAAAGGCATGCAATCAACTGCTATGGATGAAGCAACAACTGATATGTATCAGTGATGAGGTAAAACAACCAATGGGGATTTACTGTTATAACAAGGGTGCAATTTATCTTACAAATAATCATGTTCAACATTCTCATACAAAACATATTGAAATCAGGTATCACTTTATCAAAGAAAATATTGATCAAGACGTGATTAGAATATATCATGTGGGAACTGATGAGCAAGTGGATGATATCCTGACCAAGCCACTGTCATTGGTTGTGTTTTAAAAACATTGGTTGAACCTCAGTGTTCCGCCACCTCCTATTGCATTAAGAGGTTAGTAAATTCCCCACTCCCATGTTTTTTAAAAGTTTTAATCAGTTTTGTGGAAGTTTTTTAGGATTATGGGGGAGAAATGATCTCCGGTGAGTATGTTCTAATCCCTATAATGGATGATTATCTATCATTGGGTTTATTTCTAATGGGGGAGAAATGGATAAAATTCTTGTCTCTAGATGAGGGAAGATAGAGTGAATCGTGGTTGAAGATGAAGAGAATTGTGAAGGGAGAAAACTTTCCAGAGTTCTGTGGAATTAGATAGAGCATTCTTTTTAACTCATGAGAACACAATTCATGTCTTCTCTCTTATTTTGTACATCGAGAATTGCTCACGTAGACATAGAATATTAGCTGAGATAATTCTTTTATTTCATGTTAGCTTGTGGCTGGTGATCTATTGAATTAATCTAGTGATTGAAAACAAACCCAAAGGGGGATATTGTTGGAACATAGGTTGTTCTTGGCTGGAAAAGGTGTTCAGTTTGTGTTTTTTGTCAATCTACTTAGGGTTGATCATGGTTTTGGTATCTTATTGTCAAACCTTTCATGGAAGATCAGGGAGATTACATGGATATGGGTCATACAGTTTAATCATAAATAATTATTGAAGGTGGTCCCATTATCCAGTGTTTTTCAAATATTTGGGGCTGAAAATCGGAAAATGGAGAAAGGTGTTTTTGATAAAGGGAGTCACATGAAAGATTTGAAGTTTGTGTGAAATATTTGTTATTTCAAACAAGATTGAAGGTGTTTTGGGAACTTTCATGCAAGGAATGTTCCAGGATCATAATGTCGAAAAATGGAAAATTCATAGAGTGCAACGAAGATGATATTGCGCGAAAGGGTTTGCACACCCAATGCAACATCAAACGGGGTTTTCACAGTCATGAAGAATCTTGTGCGCACAGAAAAATAGGCATTGGGATTATGAACATAGGGTCATCACAGGCCAATAAATATGAGGCCACCCCCAAGGAAGGCTTAATAATTTCCCATCTAAAATCTGGTAGCTCGGCCTTGCGAAAGATTTGCACGCGAAAGATTTGAAGAGAGTAAATCTTGCACCCAAGGTGATCCTTTAGTTTGAAAAGACCAAATGAACCCATTGGTGTAGTTGTGGGAAATATAAGGGTTCCATAGAATGTAAGTGTTTCATGAAAGACATATTTTTTGATAATTCCCAAATCATGCGTGCACTTTGGGGTATTGTGCGCAAGTGTGGTGTTATGCTTCTGGAATGTTTACAGTTATCTAGTTTTGTTGTTCAGTGCCTTCAAGTGCATCAATTTAGGACTTTGATGAAAGTAGGGTCTCATGCTGAACAGATACCAAAAATTCAATGAAAATCTATTGAAGAGGACTTCATGTCGATAAACTGAATTTGACTTCTCTCAAGGCAGTGAGGTATGGGGAGTTGATAGAGGTGATCTGAGGGATGTAGTGAGCATTCCCTAAACATTGTAAAGGAATTGTTCCTAACATGGAGTGTATTTGACTAAATATAGAAATTCCTAAACCTGTAAAGATTAGTTTATTATGGTACTACTGACACACTTTCAGCGTATTCTCCTTGGACATACCCCTTTGTAATGAACCAAGTAAAAGTGATGTTTCATATCCCTGATTTAATTTTTTTGAAAGATTTTACTAGTTTCAATTAATATGGGAACAATATCCACAACTTTAAAAAGAAAAAGTTAACACTCTAATTCATGTCTCCCCTCTCAAGGTTTTCTAGGGTCCTTCAGGTGTTTGGGTTTTCCCTATGTAGAAGAAAAAATATTCTCTTTACCATCAAGTATGAAGGTCCCTTATATGCTCTTCTTTATAAGTGATCCCTATAAATAATATTTGAATAACTAATTTGTGAAACACAGTATATAATGAGTGGAATTAACAAAAATAACATAAATGAATTTAAAATTCTCTCAGATATAACTCTCAACTCTTATATAGTATATATACCCATTAAATCATGTTTCCTCTTATATTTTTTTGTACCTGGGGGAGGAGGGTCATCCTCAGTGGTGCCTCATGACTCATCTTTAGTTTTTTTTAAAAATTTTCTACCATAATCTTTTCTTCCAACAATATATAGACTCCATGAGATAAATTATGAATGTATAGATTTTTTTATTGAATATCTTGATTATATCTCTTTAGTGATTTTAAATTAATGTATAAAAAATCATTAACATGATAATTTTTATTAAGAAACACTAAAAATTTAACATTTAACTTACCAAAAATGATTCTAGTTGTATACTTTTTAATAATCCTCTTCCATGTATCGTTATCTACAAAATTATATATATATTACTGGGTTTTTTATTTTTTATTTTTTCCAAAATTAAATTTGATATGAGTGTTGACTTAAAATCCCTCAATATTCTTATAGAAAAAGAGGAAAACTTATTTTAGACTCTCTATTTTTAGGTGTGTCAAATTCCAACTAATATAAAGTGAGAAAACCAAAATTAGTTAAAAATTTCATGTTAAGTAAAATAATAATAAATTATCTTACCAAAATTGTCTCCCATAAGTGAGATATTCTCACTTTGTTGACAATTTTTCAATTTCAAATCAAAATGACTACTTTTTCCCAAGATTTAATTGAAAGAATAGTTATAAATTGTTTTGAATTTGGACCCCTATGAATATCATTATCATCAAACTCAACATATATCCACTAGTTTTAGATATGATAAATAGATAATTTTGGTAAACATGTTCTTCCCCATTAACCAACCTTGGAAGCCTTCTCCACCCTTGTGGAAGTAGAAGGCTCCAGTATAGAAGGATAGGGAGGTTATTCAGAATAATTATATGTATGATCCTCCCTAGAATCTTGATATGAGTCATCTATTTGGTCTGAAATCATCTTACAAATATAATAAAAAACAATTATATTATAAATATAAAAATCCAAAGATTATATATAATATTAACTAAAAATGAAAAATGAACCCAAAAAAGAAAACTAAACTAATTTTTTGTATTCAAATCATTTAAATTAGTTAACTAAAATAATAATAACATTAATGTGAGATAAAATGATATAAAGAAAGGAAAAAAAAAGTAAAAGATGATACAAATCCATTCCTTGTATAAAAATTGGAAAAAAAATTAGAATGATTCTAGAAAAAAATTCAAAACACACCAATCTTTATAATATACATTATAGAAGTTAAGAAAAATGATAAAAATAATACCAATAATATTATTTATATTTTTCACTATTAGTTAAAAAATTTAAAAGAGTACTAAAAATATTTATTAAACATAAAATGATATAGAAAAAAGAAAACAAATATTTAGTAAAAAAGATATACAAATTCAACAGTTATATATAAAGATGAATAATTGAAAAATTATATAAAAGAATTTAAAATAATATAAATATTCAATTTATTTTATTTTTTAAAAATTATGTGTTTTAATAAATAATAAAATGTATATATCTATCCTTTTATGAAATTAAAAAAGTAATCATGAAATAAATATATATTTTACCTATAATATTAGGAAATTACTGAAGGGTTATTTGCTTATATTCATTCCTCATGATCATTTCATATGGTAGAAACCATATATTTGGATTTTTCATAAATATTATCTAAAAATATTTTCATAAAAGAAGGGATCTCACATAATTTAGTATCATTGTAATGTTTTTCATTACCATATATTTTTTCCTTGTAAAATGATACACCACTACATATTTGATGGATCTTGAAGGGAAAAAATTATTTTCTATGTGCTTTGATGATAAAAGGAGTTGGTATATATTCAAATACATTTATATTAAATTATGTCATACCAAATTCATTGTTTCTGGCAGTGTTGTTACTGATTAATCAATTGTAGTTAAAAACTAGAATATGAAATTTAGTGTAATAAATATTGCATATTAATTTAATAACATTGTAATAGGAACTAGTTGTATAGATTGAGTTTTTATCATTAGAAATTGAAAAATACATTACTTTTGAAAAAAATAATAAACTACTATTCCAAACTAAAATTTTTTCCCTAATGCTTTGCATAAAATATATATCCATTAATGTCATTCTTGATGCCAAAATCAAGGAAAAGCCAGAACAAAAGGAAAGTATTCAGGGATGCCCCGTAAAGACTACTCGTGAAGCCTCATAGCCCTCTGTCCAGTATAAAGCTCTCCCTTCAGGAACCTGACATGGAGAAAAGAGGGGGTATGCTTTTCCAAATGATTTGACATTCGCGAACCCACCACGAAGTAAGGAGGTGGGATGCTCCCTGAACCGATTTGACATTCGTGAACTTGTTGCGGATCAAGATCCATCTTCGTTCCAAGCGATCTTTTCTTCATGGTGCATCTTGCCTATAAATACAAGGCTCCCCTCGATCCCAAAGGATATAACCTATGACCTTTCACCTTCCGAGCTCCAACATCATGAAGAAATTTTTTCTCTATGAACAATGAGCTTTTCGAGGCACTTTTTCATCACGAATTACCTTCCTCTTTGCATAGATTCAGCCCTTCTTCATAGATGGATGCCCTTCACAGATCCCATTGGCCTCTACAAAGGAAGGAGATCCCCAAGGGGATTTAGGTCATCAAAGAGTGTTTATGCTTCACAAAACACCTTTTGTACATATGTGACCCGCATGCTAAGGTGTGGTCGCTGTGCCTCACGAAGCACATTTCTTCACAATGTTATACTTTTGAATGCACCCTAGCATCATGAGAAATTGCTCCACGGATGAATTTACACTTAATGAAGTACCATACATATGAACCTATGCCCTATAACTGGGCTATACGACTTCACTTCATGAAGCACATCCCATTATGAAGACCCTCCACTTCATGAAGCATCAGAGATTCACAGGGATTCTACCTATGAATCCCTCTGTTCTGCAACTCCTTTTCCTGTGTGCCCGATCAGGTTTTCAGGAACCAATTTCAAGGTCCCCTGGGAAATGATTTAGGTTGCGTTACATTGCCTCATTCTTCTTCTCATAGGAACAAAAACGACTATTTCTTCTTCACATATCCATGCTAACATGGACCCCCCTAATGGACAATTCCATAACACCCCTCACCACAACATTGCAGATGCCTTCCATCCATCAAGGGTGGGTGGGTGTCAGTTATGTAAGTCCTAAGGGTGTAGAGTGGAACCCTCTCATCTGAGATGTAGGACACTAAACTTCCAGGAACAATCGTCCTCAGCACATGATGTTAAACTGTTACCACACCCAGTTCGTCGAACACAGGGTTTCCCCACCTTGAACATTATGCATTCCCACTGGTCATCATGGGAGTGACATCATACGTCACATGGAATGACATCCTCATTATCTGAACGACGTCTGTCTGTGGGGAACGAGAAACCACCTTGGTGTAAGCCCCGAGCTTTTCCTACAGGAGGTAGCATCCCTACTCCTCTCTTCTTAGGTGAAAAATCTCTCTTCCACTGGGCTTTGTTGCCATCTGGGCCTCCATCATGGAGTAAGTCCTAACCTCCATCACCTCAGGATTCTAACTAGGCGTAATCCCCTGTTTCCTCTTTGGGCTGCTATCCACGCATACGCCCCCCATTCCACATCCCACAAACACACCTTCCGTGATGTGATCCTCAGTTATTTTCTGCCTCTCGTTTCTCACACCCTGCCTGAATCACATTGTCTTTGAGTAAGCACCGACCATGACATCCAATCTAGTACTCCTTAGAGTGTAAGCCCTAAACCTAAAATGAACTACGATGTCTTGGATCCTTGTCAAGGAATGGTACGTAGGAATCCTCCATAAGGATCAAACCCAATTTTTTTCCTAAACTATGTAGACTTTGATCCTTTCAGAGGCATGGTCCATTGGAAGCCTCCCTGAGGTTCAAACCCACCATCCATTGGTTTCTACCCCCTTCACATTGGTCCACTCCATCCTGAACTACGAGTTCTTTGATCTTTGGCAAGGCAAGTTACATAGGAAGCCTCCCTGAGGTTCAATCCCAACACCCATTGGTCCTGACCATCTTCACATAGGTTCACCAAACCACACCAAAACTACGTCTTCTATGATCCTTATCTCCAAGAAAAGATATGTAAGAAGGAACTATAAGTTTCAACCCCATCTAGCGGTAAGTTATTGTCAACCCCATCTAGTAGTAATCCATTGTAACCCCATCCAGCGGTAGGCCATTAAAGTCGCTAACCGATGGTAAGCCATTGTCAGATGAACTATGAAGACATTGATTCCTGGCCACAGGGATACATAGGAGGTATCATTTATACTCATTACCAACATCACTATTATACCTGAGTGGACTCCATCTAATTCTCCACCAACTCATCTTAACAATCCATTTTCCATTTTGATTTTTACCCGGGCCGCCACATCATGGTGGGATCATGCCACCTCATCCCCCATTCCCTTTCACAACAATAGGGTAGTAAAACCACATGTTATCCCCAACATCAGTGTTCCCTATAGGGGTTTCTCCCACCTAATCCACTCTAGTCAGTGTTCTGATCAGCCTGATCTATCTCCTCTAGGGGTTGCTTGAGAAGCCCTATAATAAGAGGAAGAATCCTAGACGCGCCAGTGTTCCAGCATCTAGATACGCCAGTAATGTCCTACATGACTACTCCCCCAACCTATGGTTACTTCCCTAGACTAAACCCTTGGAATTTCTCAAAAACATCAGTGTAATTAATTGGTTTCCATGAAGATATGGCACTGGGAAGAGTTTCATGTACAACGTCTTAAGTCTATGACAGAGACCCGAACTAGGTGAAGAGTTCCGAGGAGGAATCCATGGAAGGAATAACCGACATCCCTTCATCCCATTTAGATCAAGGAGTAAATGTCCCTAAACAAGGAATGGATGTCACCCACCTTTGGTAAGTGGAAATGCGGGACAACAAACATCATCGCCATCCTCGAACATGCAGATGCGCGCGCCCCGAGAGTCGGAAACAGAAATGGTGAATCCGACAGGAATATTCTCCTCAATATGGAGATTAGTATCATTAGAGACATCTGTGAATTAGCGTGTCACTGCATCCAGCTATCCTTCAATGGGTCCCTCCAATCAAATAGCGGGTCAAGCATGAAATTGACCAGAAGTTGGGACAGTCAAAACGTTGGACATCCCGGTCTACGACGTTGTCAGCGTGGATCCATCTTACCTTCCATGGAATTCATAATGGCATTAGGGAACTGGAAGTAAATTACATTCCCTTCAACACTAATGGGTTAATCTCCTTGATTTTCAGGAACCAAGCTTCTTATAGAATTCGATCACCATCCGCCCACCAACATAGGTGCAGGGGCAATTCCAACACGACATATAACAACCCTTATTTTTTATTACTCACTTAATCTTGATTTATTACATAAAATATTCACGTGATTCAACATAGAATATCAAGGGGTCGAGTGTCTATGAAGCTTAAGAACATTAAATAACATCTTAGAATATAAAACACTCAACATCTTTATTGAAAACTTCCTTTACATTACCATTACATTCCCTCGTACATAGCATTGCATGGGATAAACTGAGGACATGAATAAAAAAAGGGTGAGCTATAAATCCTAGTAAGGGAGTAAACATGGAATAACATGAGGAATAAAATAAATGTTATAAAATAGGTATATCAATGGATAAAAAAAGAAACATGAACATAAATTCATGATAAATCATGATAATCATAACATTGAAATGTTGCAACAACACTTAACATGGAATTAGCATGAGCCAAGGCTCATTGCACATAGAGCATGAGTGTACCCTCATTGTACATGAAGCATTAGTAAACACTTTTTACACTTGAATTAGAATGAGTCAACACACATTTCACATGACATATCATGATACTATACTTTACCCAATGCATTAAAGTGCTATCAGGGCACACCATTCGTGAACATTTCATTTCATGCATAAGTGTGCCACATGGATCATATAACAAGGAATCAATAAACATCAGAAGTTATTAAATGATTAAGTAATGTGGAATAAATACATGAAAGTACCATTAAATATGTATATGTTCATAAAAGTGAATACCCTTGATAGAGACATGGGTATGGTATTCACTACACAATGATCTTGGCTTGGAAAAACGCGGTGCAATTTCGACAGAATAACAAAATGACATAGGGATTCATGAAAATAGTTGATGAGATAGGAATGGGTGTCTCATCATATTTACATGAAATGGACAATAAGGGGATCATATGGATACATGTCCCAACAAACGTAGTGGAATTTAGATGCATAATACAAAAAAATTTACTTGGATGTAAAAGAGGAGAGAGAAATTCCTCAAGGAATTTCGACATGGTAGCAGGTGTATATGGGAGGATTTAATGAGATATAAAGGGGTATCACATCATCCAAACATAAAGTGAAAAGTATGTGGGGTCAGAAATCATACCCTAACATTTGTAATTGAATAAAAGGGCATAACATCTTAAAGAAAATTAGACAAAAAATTAGAAAGGATGAAATCCCTTACTTGGAAGTGTGATCCCAAAGGCTATGGAGAGGATTGAGAGAGGCTTCTAGGGAGATTGGGGAAATTTGGGGAGATTATAGAGAGAAGAGGGCAGGGTTTGGTCAAACTCTAATGGATTTTAGTGATGAGGAAGTGGGATCTTGGGTGGGTTTATATAGGAAAGGAGAGGGAATTCTTTATTATTTAGGTTTGGGACACCTCGCATTAAACCAATCAATACCAAAAACCATCCCATGGTTTTTCCCATTGTTTTTTCCAAAGGTAAGTGTAAAAAAGTTTTTTATAAGTTCAATGGTTTATCTTCTTAAATAATAGGCTTTCTTATGTAGAGGTGAGTCACACTCTCAATGAAACTAATTTAAAAATACAAAATGATTTATAAGTCTTGGAGGGTCCACAAAAGCGTTGTAAAATAAATAGAACAAATCTAAAATAAAATTTTTGTAATGATAAAACATATATTGACCGAAAATAATGTTTATAGTATTTTATTACCTCACAATTTGGTCATTATGATGTCATAAAATCTGTTATATATTTAAATGGTATTTAATTTTTACCCAAAAATTTGACTGTCTCAGAAAATTATGAAAAACTCACCGTTGGATAATTTAGACGTCCTCATTACAAAAATAATATTCATTTTTACTAAACAATTTTATAAATATGTGAATTTTTACTTTTAAATTAAAAACTGACATTTAACAAAAATTCTTGGGATTAGACACAAATAGTTTTCAATCCTTAATAAAAATTACAATTTCATTCATAAAATTATATGATCATTTATATTTAAAAAAAGTAATTTATTAATAATATTTTATTAAATTATTATTTAATTCAAAAATCCATTAATTCATCAAAATATATTTCTTAGTCGAATATTTACTAAAAATACTATTTATTCAATTTAAAAGTAACAATAATAATACGAATGTATATTAATTATTATATTAAAAAATAATGCACATATTAATAGTGCTAATGTATTGTTAAATAACCCATTATAACACCCGCATAAGTCTGAAGGGTAAGGTGTGCGATGGTGACCGACTATTGGGGTGCCTCAGATAACATTGCTCGGGTTGTAATCTCTATCAACTTCCAATTCTCTTGTAGGCGGTTCTTCTCGAGCTTATAGTATTCAAGATTGCATTGTGCTTGGTCCAGAGTGAAGCCCAATGTCGCCACGTCATTTTCATGCTCTGATAAATGGGATTCATATGGGGAAAGTCTACTGGATGAGGCCATCTCTTCCTTTGTTTGAGTAAATTGGATTTGTTAAAGCCCTATATTTATTCTAATCGTGTGATCACTATTCAACAGCTATATTAGCAACATTCACAAATCATAATGGTATTTTAAAATCCAGAAACATAAAACCAATGATGTTCACATTTTATATAACCATAATAAGACATTTAATTAGATCATGAGTAATTTACATTAATTAATGTTTGGGTTATTACATGGCAGTCCCACGTGGCTCCACTGCTTTGGTGACAATCTCCATGCATGCAAATGTCAGGCGCCCACTCCCCATCTCTCTGTCTGATTTCATTCAGTGGAGAGTGATCAATGACCTCGTATGCCAGTATGAGGACTAGGGTATTGTACCAACCCAGGATATGGCCCTCCAGGATTTGGAGGCATCTGCACCTCGTCACCACCACCGTCCCCAAGGGCCTCGTAGGGAGCCACTACTCCCCACTCCCACATACAATCATTTCAGAAGCCTCTCCCTGGAACACCTTGAAGACTCTCTCCTCTACACTGACGATGTAAGGGAAGTTTTGGGAAGACCGGTGGGGATCCTGTTTCAGGGGCCCCTATGGAGGGCTCCCAATAGGCCATGCCAGTGCCACCACCCAATCCCATGAGTCGAGGAGCAAGTAATCCATGCACCTACACTATTGGCCCCATTCCGGTTAACCCGATTCCAATGTCGGTCAAATGCCAAGGAGAACTCCCTCCATGGGGCGTCATCATCATCAGCTACTGTGGCTCGGGCCACTACCAACGTATGTCATCCACCCCTTGTGTATTCTGAGCATGGGGACTTGTATTCCTGTCCCAAATTGAGGTCAAACTGCCCCACGGGTACGCTGGGTCGACTCTCTCGGTCGTCGGTGCAGGTAATGGTTGTCGCTAGTACAGGTTCCCTCACCATACTACAACCATGGAGATCCCGGGTCGTCCCCGCTTCCATGTTCAGCATGGAGGTTCACCTCTTCCTACCCTCAGTCCGAACGAGTAATCTCTCTATGATGGTGACACACAACACGAAAGCCTCTCACATGCTCATTACATCTGGTATGGAGTCATCCCTCCTTCCACAGATCGCCGAAGTGGGGGATTATCACATCTGATCAATATCCAGCATAGGGGGGATCCCCATGCTCTTACAGAAGGCAGTGAAGGACCTCCTCACCTCAGAAATCAGAGGGGTGAATTCTACCTTCAATTTACTAGCACCCAGCACGGAGTTCCTACCTGTGTTCGGCTCGACCAGTAAGAGGACCTTCCTCGTGCTGATGTTTCTAGGGGAAACATGCATGGAGGTCCTACCCATGCTCCTATCAAATCAAGCAGTGGTCCTACCCACTCCAGCACTTCCCAAAGGTGTCATCCTCGTGTTCCCTTCGATATTTTTCTAGGTGTGCCTCGCACCCCGGCTTACTCAGGCAGAAGTTCGTCCCACCCCAGCACCAGTACAACCAAAGGTTCTCCTCATGCCATAAATCTACACTGCCCTGAAGAGAAATCTTGGGGGAGGAGAGAGGATCATTTCCTCCATAAAAATAATACTAAGAAGATTCAAACTGGGATCAAAACTATTTAATTCTTAGATTCCAAAGCGGAATATGACTCAACAATAGAGCCCTTGACAAGATCCTCCACGTCGAGGGCCAGGGCAGGAACAAGGCACATCAGTCTAGTACTCCCAAAATGTGTGTTCCGTTGGATTCACACCACCCTATGTAGGTATATCCTAGAAGAAACAATTTGGCAGTTCCACAGGTTATGGCCGTGAAATCACCACCATCATCACTAGAAGAACTGTCTACCTCGATTAGAGATTAGCGAAAGTTATTTTGGGGACCAATGGTGGACGAACAGTAGCATGGTCCATAGCCAACAGTCATAATCCTTGCACTAAAAAATGAGGTAGTAAGCCCGTCTTCCCATGATGTCATGGCTAAGTCACATTACTCTTCAGAGGATAGCCCGAGATGTAGTAGTTTTTCAGCTCTCTTGCTGTGTTCTCCACTGTCCAGCCTACTATCCCAGTGGTCAACATAGGTACTCTTACCCCTTCCAATTTCTCCTCCAGTTGATGAGTGGGGAAATGAAGGACCAGACCCTAAATCCGAGACAAGAAGGTTGTGGAGTATCCTTGAAGCAGACCACTTTTTTGAGATGTTTTGGCTGGTCACAGTGCCAAATTCCTATGTGCCAAAATATATCACCTAAGAGGAAGTTGAGTGTTTCCTCCAATCCCTCATGGTGACTAATTTCTATCTTCTTCATCAGTAAGTGACTTACCCTAAGATCCTAGTGCATTTTTAGGACATTGGCGAACAATGTCATCTAGTTGATTTGGCCGCACACCTTGTGTCCCAGTGCCCTGAGTCACAAGTTCACCATAGGGACCTCCAGCAACTGTGTGTTCAGAGCTTCTTGGTACTCCACAGGATTGTCCATGAGGCTTCTCCCCATGTACCGATCTGCGGTTGAGGGTTGTATGCCTCCCTCCTCTTTAGTCCTATCGGGCATCAACATAATTTTCCAGGTGACATAGAGGATATGGCACTAAGCAGAGTTGCGGTTAACACGGAAGACCTGCTGGAGGGTGAGAAATATCTAGAGCTTCTTAGAGAGAACCCCCCACCCCGAAGGGGTTTACACTTCTTGGATCTGTCAAGAAAGATTACTCGCCAACAAAAAAATCTACTGGGTCATGTTGTGCCCACCGAGGGAATAGTCTTCAGCCAGAATCCCAACAAGGTAAAGGAACTACTGTGAGTCTTCAAACCCTCTAACCCGTATAGATTAGTGCAGAAGGTGGAAGACAATTCTGAAAGAGCCGCATTGCATTCACAACTTTCTGAACAAAAGAATATGGTTGATGAACTCCTTGATGAATGCACTATAGAGTGATAACCAGACTACGATGATCCTTGGCTAGGGAAATTGGGGCAGCCACTGCTTCCCCTCAGTGAAATGCCTCCTGGTGACCATGACCATCCTGCCCACATAGACAGGGTTGAGGCTGGAACTTACGGCAAGAGGATGTAGTATGTCTAACCAAATCCTCCTTAACAACATGAAAATCCTCAGGCCCCGACTCAAATTTTCCCAGCGGCCCCGCTTGTCATTCCACCAGCCGCTCCATGAGCCACTGAGCTGCCTTATCTTGTTGAAGGACCCACCAACACACTGGTAATCAAGGGTCCCCTTCAAGATAGGAACCCTAGCCCAGATGATCCAATAGCGGCACTCATTGGTTGTTTGGAGGCATTATAAATGTGACTGGTGGTGATCCTGCCTGATGGAAAGCCTTATCCGGCATGGGTGGATGATATGAAAACACTCTCAGGTTTCAGAAATCCCACTTCACCCCTTCAATGGTATAGGGGACCTGCCACAACACCTGGAGCACATTATCTCAAGGAGTGTCCCTATATTGGGAACACCACTACAGTTGGAGGCCACAAAGCTCTGATGTTTCGTACAAACATTGGAAGGGCCTGTGTTGGTCTAGTACTTCCAGCTCCCCATCAGATTAGTTGCCAGCGGGAATACCTTCATAGTAAAATTCTCTACCAGTACAACTCTACCACTTGGAAGGAATTTATCACATACCTCTTCAAGTGAAAGAAGTGGCTTAATGAGCACATTTCTGACTTTGGTGCCCGATGGAAAGGACTCACGTATTCCCTTGACATGCCGCTGACTTGGGATCAACTTCTGATGATGTGCATAGAGAATTTCAAGATGGAACTAGTCCCTTATCTGATCACCCAGAAATATCTCGGAAGATTCCAAGACATTTTTGATAAGGCCATACACGCAGAGGAAGCCTTATAGTAGGCTATAAAGGCACATCCATTGCCTCCTGCAATCCTCGTGAGGAGGGCCGCTTGGGTAGAGCCTACCACACTGGCTCAAATAGAGGCTCCTAGGAAACTAGACTAGTTACCAGTGAAGCCACCTCCACAGACTCGCAGTGCCCCTCCACCTTAGGCACATCCACTAGCCTAGCAGCGCCCACCTCAGAATCACCAGGTTCCTCCTCGCAATGTGCCACCACCTCCTTGGTGAGATAACCAAGTACCACATCCTTGAAAGGCTCCTCCATCCCCTTGTTAGGGTCATGCTCCACGGGCCCCCCTCCCGGATAGGAGAAACTAGACCTACTCGTCAATGAAGCACAGATCCCTGATTACTTTCATAATGCCATGGAGCATGGGATTCTACGTTTTCTTGAGTGCAGAAGGCCAGAAGAGGGAAACCTCATTGATCGACCTAATTAGTTCCCTTGTCATCGGATCCTGGGGAACACTCTCGTTTTGTGTTAAGTGTTAAAAGAACGGATTCCTGACCTGGTAGATAACAACATAGTCTGTTTCGGACCAACTCCAGCATTGGTGGCATGCATCTTCGTGAGGCCAGACAACAGTAGTGATAGCGAGGGTGAGTGTCATCATGTTTCCAATCACAGGTACCAGATGTATGATGACTGGATGGATCGTAAAATAGTCACCCATGCCCATGGTGTCATCCACGCACACCAGAATCTTCCAGATCCTTCAGAAGACGCAACAACTACTTCTACATCATCATCTCTAATGGCCTCTTTCTAGAAGAGAAAACACCAGCGACGCACGGGAAATCCGTGTCCCCCACAAATTCCATCGTCGTCCCATACTCTCTGTGAGTCCATGCCCCCATATATTGAAGTTCCACCCAGAATCCATCCAGTAGTTAATAGCTCTTCGAGTGATGGTCAGGGGTATGCCTCAGTTAACACCATAGAGCTGGTAAATCCCTACATAATTACTAATGATGAGGAGCATCTGGAAGATCCTCCGAATGTCCCCAGTCATCATTAGCATCGACAGATCCATGGAAATATGTGCCATCATAGTTCCTTGGTCATCACATATAGCCAGGATGTGCATGAAACCGAAACCAGGCAACATGATCAGCGCATATCTCAACATGTACAGACTTTTCATTTGGTGGCATCGGGCTTGCTTTAGCCTCCATTCATGTTGTTGGATCAGGAAGAGCCACCCCAACCATGCAGGGACTATACACGCCCTACTACAGGTAGACCTTAGTCTCTTAACCCTCATCTGGTCATCACTTTGCAGGCTTTGACTAGTGGGAAGTGGGACATTCCTAGTACTAGTCTGCCGCTGGTCTAGTCGGTAGGACCCACAAAACCTCCTGTCATAGAGAGACCTCCTATAAGTAGAAGTTCTTGACATGTGCATAATTACGGTGTTATTTAGCATCTCTCTAGTATTACAGCAAGTCTCTCCATCCTTGAGGCCCTTTTCCTGTCATTAGATATTCATGAGGCCCTCTCTGAGGAATTAAAAAGCCACCTCTATTTTGAGACGGAAGTAGCAACCGCAGAAGCCTTTCATGTTGAGGAAGTCATTAATGATGAATTTTAGACCATTATATAATTATCTGGAAAAGATGAAGGATCTCCCATACTGGGGAACATTCTCCCACAGTACATCACCATCCAGTTCAGTGGCGTGGAGGTTCATCGCTGTCTTGTCGACATGGGCTCTGGAATTAACCTAATCACAACTCATATGATGTGAAAATTATGATTTTCCAAAGATGATATCAGTCCCTCTAACATAAGAATTCACGGTTATGATAGGCCAGAACAGGCACCAGTTGGCATGATCCGCTTGAAGACCCAGTTCGAAGGCCTAATTACTAGCACCAAATTTAGGGTTGTCTCCCAGAACACTGCCTAAAATACATTGATGGGAAGGCTATGGATCCACCTTTATGATGCGGTTCCCTCATCATACCACTAGTTCCTTAAGTACTCTATAAATGGTCGTGTGAGTGTACTTCAAGGTGACACATCTCCCTTTTCCTCTTGTGAATCCCGCTACCTAGATGCTGACTACTACAAGAGCAAGGACAAGTAGATTTAGACTTTTGAGGTATAGCTTGTCATGGATGCGACTGACCCATGGACATATCTAGATGACAACTACATGTTTCCAATCCACCAATTGGAGGCCACGAACCTGGACATGGGACAATGCTTAATTGTTTCAAGGATGGGGGTGAGGGGGGGACACATTACCAAGCCTAAGAGACGCCAGATGATCACCATGTACTCCTATATAAATTAGGTACAAGTGATCCCAGAGCCTCCTACTCCCATAAGATATCGGGACGTCCACCCCATGGTGATGGAAATACGTCATATTTGCTTGTTCCATCGGGACAGAAATAACCAGCTCAAGAAGACGTGCCACTATTGCTTCAATATCATCCAACATGGCCCCTTAGGCCGAAGGCCTACTGGGATCAGATCAATAGCCTTTATCACTATAGTTGTAGAATCACAAGAGTCCCGCAATGTAGTGTCTGCTACTGCTCAGGCTGGTACCGACCTCCAATTGAGATCTTCTAACTAAAAAGAGACTCCTCCTACTGAGGATTCACCCTTAATAATTGAAGAATACGATTTATAGGATGATCCTACCTCCTTTAATGATGGTGTCTATGCCACAATTGAGGAGTTGTTATTGGTTAACCTTGGTAGTGGGGCATACGTGAGACCCACACTTATCAGTGCTATCATGCCCCTAGAGGAGATTCAACAACACATAGACTTCCTAAAACAACACTTTGATGTGTTATCCTAGAGTTATGATGAGATTCCAAGACTGGATCCTTAGGTAGCTATCTACCACCTCGGTCTCCCAATAAATAATTGCAGGTTCAAGTAGCCTCCTAAAAAGATGCTCCCTTCTCACGATGGCCTGGTTGAGGTAGAAGCTGATAAGCTTATCAGATCTAGTTTTTTTATGGAGGTATAGTACCCCAAATGGCTAGCCAACATTGTGCCAGTTAGGAAGAAGAAAAGACATATTAGAGTCTGCATTGACTTCCACGATCTGCGCGGTCACTGTTTGAAGGATGATTTTACCCTTACTGGGATGGAATTGTTGATTGATGCTACAACCAGATTCCAAGACTTATTTTTCTTGGATGTGTACTTTGGGTATAACCAGATCCGAATGGCCCCTGAGGATGAAGAGTCTATAGGCTTCAGGGCACCACAAGTTACTTTATGTTACCAATTCATTCCATTCAGTTCAAAGAATGCAGGTTCCACCTACCAGTGTGCGATGCATCACATATTTAGGCCAATCCTCATAACATTGGTGGAATTCTATGTGGAAGATATGGTGGTCAAATATCACCAGTTTTAGGACCATCTCAAAGACCTTGAGAAAGTTTTCAGCTTCCTCTGTTTCCATCACTTGAAGATGAACCCATTAAAGTGTGCCTTCAGTGTCACCTCTTGAATATTTCTCGGCTTCGTTGTCTGATACAGGGGCATTGAGATCAAAATAGATAAGATCAAGTCCATTATCTAGATGTATCATCTAAGCAATATTATGGAACTTCGAGGCATCCAAGGCTACTTAGACTACATATTCCAATTCATCGTGAATTTGGCCTGAAAGTGTAATCCCTTTTCTCAGCTCATGAAAAAGGCACACTCTATGAGTGGGATGTATAATGTCAGACTACTTTTGAGGAGATCAAGAAGTATCTACTCTAACCTCCAGTCTTAATTCCACCTGTCTTCAGAAAGCCATTGGTCCTTTATGTGACCACCCTGGAACTATCTCTTAGTGCCCTTCTCACCCAGAAGAATAACGAGGGGACAGAGAACATCCTTTACTACCTCAGCCGCATGCTCCTCAATACAGATACCAGATACTCCCCCATCGAAAAAAGATTCCTTTTCACTGGTATTCATAGTACATAAATTGCGACATTAATTGCAACACCATGAGGTACATCTGGTGTCACGAGTAGACGCACTGAAGTACATCCTGAACCACCACATGCTAATAGGCCAACTAGCTCAGTGGGTGGTAATCCTCTATCAGTTCGATATCTGGTTTGTCCCTCATAAGGATATCAAAGGGAAAGCGTTGGCAGACTTCCTTTTTAACCACCCAACTCCTACAGACACGCCCCTTGATCTTGATTTCCCCAATGAGGCGATCCTCTCAGTAGACCAAGCCATGACGTGATGGAATATGCACTTCGATGGTTCTTCTAAAGCCCCACGGAAAGAAGGCTCAATGATCCCAAACTCAACAAAGTAGGTGTGCGAGTCTTCTTAATTACCCCAACATAAGTCATTCTTCATTATTGATTCCTATTGTCATAAGGCTGCACCAACAATGAGGCATAGTATCAGGCTATAATCCCTGGTCTTGAGATGGCCCTAGAGATTTATTTTCCCCATTTGTATGTGAATGATGATTCTGAAATAGTCATCAAAAGGATTAACGATGACTATGTCTTCATAAGTCTAGAGCTCATACAATTTTTTGACTGCTCTCTCCAACTAATAGCCCAATTCCCATCTCATCCAAAAGTTACTCATGTCCCCTGTTCTAATAATGGGTGAGTTGACGCCCTGGCCGTCCGGGATGCATCACTCGAGAATCCCAATCATGATGATCTGATTAACCACATGGGACATCGGAGATTCATTACTCCTCTCACCCCAAATGACGATGACAGTCTACAGGTAGGCCACATTACTTCCGTAGCCTCAATGTCTGAAACTCCAGATCCCCTGGATGTAGTGATTGAAGTAAATATTTACTGGAGATCCCCCTTCAACAAGTATCTCCAAAATGGTTACCTCCCGCTGATCAGGCCGGCCACAAGAGAATCTGATGCCATGGGTTGTATTTCACCCTCTAGGATGGCCCTGGCCATGAGAAGATCCTCTAAAAGTGAATGTTTGATGGGGTTATCCTCCATTGCATTCAAGGAGTCAAGAGTTATTAGGTCATACAAGAGGTTCATGTCGGTTCCTACGAGGCTCATCAGACCGGGCCAAAACTATCCCACTAAATCTAGAGACTGGGGTACTTTTGTCTCTCCATGATCCATGACTGCACTGAGTTTTCCAAGATATTACATAAATTCCAAATTCACACTAACTTCATTAATCAGCCTCCAGTGCCTCTCCACTTCATTGAGTACTCTTGTCCATTTTCTGTGTGGGGACTCGATTTTGTGAGACCATATCCACTAGCGACATCTCACCAATGCATAATCATTCTAACTGCCACAAATTTTTTCTCCAAGTGGGAAGATGCAATTCCACTCAAAGAGACCATGGCTCATTCCATTGTTTACTTGGTGAGATCCATTGTCATCTACTGATTTAGAGTCCCTCATGTTGTCCTCACTGATAACTGCACGAACATGTGAGAAGTTGAGATAAAGAAATTTTATGCTAAGTACAACATCCATCCTAACCACACCTCTCGCTATAATGCACAAGAAAATGTATAGATCGAGGCATTCAAAAATACCATCTCAAACATTCTACAGAAAATGGTTGGTCAAAATAAGATGAGTTGGCCATACAATCTCCCCAATTACCTCTAGGCATACCGGACGACAACTCATAACTCCACCTGGGGTGACCCCATACTCCCTCGTATATGGAACGGAGGCCATCCTGCCCATCGAGATTCAATTGACCTCATTGTACACAATAGTCTATGATCCACAAGTACCAGATAAAGTAACTGAAATCCATCTGGCTAAGATGGAAGAGCTTGATGAGAACAGGATTCATGCCCTGCAGAATTTAAAAAGGCATCAGAACAAGATATCTAGATCTTTCAAAAATAAATTTCACCTATGGTCTTTCTTACAAGGCGACTTGGTGTTCTCCCTAAGGGCACCAATGATAAGTTCCTCAATAAATACATTTTATGAGTCCCTACGATCCTACATGACCATAAATTGTATGGTACAGCATGTCCCTAAACTATATGGTCCTGCACGACCTTTAAATGTACAGTCCCGCATGACCCTAAACTGCATGATGGTCCTACATGACCTTAAACTATATGGTCACGCATGACTCTAAACTACATGGAGGTTCTACATGATATTAAAATTTACAGTCCTACATGACCCTAAACTATATGGTTCTACCAAACCTTAAACTATACAATACAGAATGACCTTAAACTACAAGATGGTCCTGCACGACCTTAAACTGTATTGTTACGGATAACCCTAAACTGCATGACAGTCCAACATGACCTTAAAATCTATGGTCCCACATGACCCTAAACTGCATGATAGTCCTGAACGACCTTAAATAGTATGATCCTACATGAACCTAAACTACTTGACAGTTTTTATGACCTTAAACTGTACGATCCATCATGACCCTAAACTGTATGATCCTACATGAACATAAATTGTACGCTCCCGCATGACCCTAAACTACATTATGGTCCAACACGACCTTAAATTATATGGTCCCTCATGACCCTAAACTGCATGATGGCCCTACATGACCTTAAATTGTACGGTCTCACATTCCCTTAAACTATATGGTCCTCCACGACCTTAAACAGTATGGTCTTGAACAACCCTAAACTGCATGATAGTCCTACACGACCTTAAATTATATAGTCCTGCATGACCTTAAACAACAGGATGGTCCTACATGACCTTAAAATTTACGGTCCTATATGACCCTAATCTGTATGTTCCTGCATAATCTTAAACTGTATGGTCCCACATGACCCTAAACTTCATGATGGTCCTGCACGATCTTAAACTGTACGACCCCTCCTGAACCTAAACTGGATGATGGTCCTCCATGACCTTAAACTATACAGTCCTACATTACCCTAAACTGTATTGTCCTTCATGACTTTAAACCGTACGGTCTTGCATGATCATATACTGCATGATAGTCTTGCACGACCTTAAAATGTACTGTCTCGTATGACCCTAAACTGCATGACAATCCTACATGACCTTAAACTGTATGGTCCTAATTGACCCTAAACTATATGGTTATACATGACCATAAACTTTACGATCCTACATGACACTAAACTGTATGGTCTAGCATGACCTTAAGCTGTACGGTCTCGTATGACCCTAAACTACATGACGATCCTACATGACCTTAAACTGTACGGTCCCACATGACCTTAAACTATGAATCGTCCTGCAAGATGCTAAACTAAATCTCCAGAACTACATATGCCTAGATTCACATCCTCATGGTATACATAAGAACACTTAGATACGTTGTCTTGAGTCCATCCCCAACTTCCTCTTTGAGTATCCCCTCTCGGGCATAGTTCTTTTGAAGTATCTCACATAGCGTCGTGTAAGCTTCGTTGGCCCCACCCATGTCAAGGTTATGATGATTTCACCATTTTCCCTCCTCAGTTCTTCTAATCCTCCCATTTCCTTACCGCATGACCCTAAACTACATGGCCCTTTCAGAACTACGTGTGTCTTGATTCCCATCTTCATGGGAGACATAGGACCGCCTGAAAATTTCATCTGTAGGACCATCCCCAAACATCAGGACCTCCCATTAGGACAAAACACATGGTCTGGTGCGGGATTTTTCCTTCATTCACATCTAGTTCATCATAACCGTACCACGTATCCCTATCCCTTGAAGATCTCTATCTCTTCTGTCATCTAACATTATGTGAATTTTAATGGGCACATTCATGCTCCACATACACCATCACTTGGATTTCTATCATCTTTCACATCTGAAGGGGCCCCTTGAATGGCAAGGATACTTAGACCAAGGTCTTTCCCATCATTTCGGGCTCACATCCTCAAGGGTTTCAGACCAAAACTCAATACAAGTCCCGTATTGTGAATATGGTCAGCAGTCGACGCTCATTTTTTGTTCCCATTTTAGGTCAAATGATATAAGCGTTACGTTTTGAATTTTTTCAACAACTATCATTTTTCATTTTTACCACACCTATATGTCCTGAACATAGAGTGTAATGGTTCATTATACCCCACCATCTCTCCAAACCTCAATCTTCATCGAGCAGGAGTGTAATTCCAGTTGTTGGACCCTTATGTGGTGGGGAGAGCCTAGTCCAGCTCCTTGTTTCCCACAATGAGCATTTCTCACATGGGATTAGGATCTATGTCGAGGAAATTACCGCATGAGAGGTCATATGGCTATAGTTGGCTGGGGTGACTAGCCTCAGGTCCTTCGCCCCCTTGCTCGAGATCTAATTTGGGGTTGTGCGATGTCGTATGGACTCATGTACTTATTCATGTCGAGCAATTTCTCCATGCCACACATATCCCCATGAGGCATAAATCTCTTCATTTATCATTCATCCTATAAGTGTAGGCCCTGCCATTCTTCGGGAGTCCCATCATCTTTATTTCCATCACCTCCTATATACAAAAGGGCCCCTGAATGACATGGATTCTTGGTTAGAGGGATATCCTAATGTTACGAGCTACCTCCCTCAAGGATTGTGAGCAACAAGTTGATACATGTCTCGTGTTACGAATATGGTCAATGGTCAATGATCAATTTTTCTCCCCCTTCTGGTCACAAAAGGGTGGGTACTGGGTCATGAACCTTCTTAACAGTCATCCTCAATCATCATTTCCAATTTGTGGTCACCCATAGGCACAATGATTCAACCTCTTTGTCCAATGAATATGACCTTAAAATACGCACATATAGTCCGAGCTCTATGAAACTAAACTAATATCACCTTCATCCTCACTTCAAGATGTTTAACTACAAGCTGGCTGTGACATTCTGTTTGTGGCCCATCCTCAGTCTCCTTGGCTTCTTTGGTCCCCTGGCCCAAATTCTCACATAGAGTTGTACGGTGTGGTAAAAGATTATATCCACATTCCCATCAGGTTACTCACTATGTCGTGCACATCCCGAGATGAGATACCTTACCCCTAGCTTTGTCTTCACTGCAAGACATTATTCTACAAGCCGACCATGACATTCTGTGCATAGCCCAGCCTTAAACCCCTCATCCTTTTCGGGCCCCTGGCCCAAGTTATCACAATTTGTTGTATGGTTTAGTGTGGGATTATGTCCTCATTCACATTGAGTTACTCACCGTGCCGTACACGCCCCTTGTTGGGGTATCATTCCCTTATTTGAGTCATCATTTCATTTATAACAATGTGTGGATTGATTCCCATCCTCATGGGATATTTAGGACTTCATGAACGTCTAGTCTTTGGGTCCTACCCCATCTCTTAGAATCCTTCCTTTCATTTTGGCCCCTTGTCCTGCATTCTTCTAGAAGAGGGGTATATGGTGTGGTATGAGATTATGTCCTCATTTGCGTCAGGTTTATAACAAACAATCCACATACCTCTCTTTCCTGAGCGGCCTTCGCTCCCTTTCCCTACTCTAATTTTGTTGAGTTGTCTACCCTTATGTTGGGTCCCTAGTTCTTCTTCTGTGATTCACCAATTGGCCAATGAGTACTTTGGTCTAGAACTAGGGATGTCAGATTCTACCTAGACATGCCTTCATCGATTTTTCATGCTTCGTGATCCCCTTCATTCAGGATTCCATCATATTTTACATCGGAAGGGACCCCCAAATGGCATGGATGCTAGGACTAAGGGTTCTCCTACCATTACAGGACAACTACCTCAAGGGTTTCAGACAACAAATCGATACAAATCCCGTGTTGCAAATATGGTTAGCAGTTGACACTAATTTGTTGTTCCCATTTCAGGCCACATGATATGGATGATGTGTTTCGAACATGGTCAACAGTTATCCTCCATCATCATGCCAACCCCCTCTAGCCTTGAATAATGGTCACATGATGCACATTAATTTTCCACCCCATCATTTCCAAATGGAATTTTGATACTCTTGGCACTACCACTTCAGTGATCATCTGCACGTTAGGGGGATAAATCCCTGATAAGACATTATTTGGGGTCCCAAACTGACTTCCCTTTGGCGTGCATTCCAGGTATTGCAAAAATCTCTTCCGACCATGATTCAAACACAATGTTTGACTCATGTGGGATTATGAATTAGATTGAGGTTTGCACCTACATGGAAGGATTCCACCTCTCCCTAGACCATTCTCTAAGACCTTAAACTATGATCTCTTCTAGAACTACGTACAACTTGATTCCCATTTTCATGGGATATGTTGGAATGCCTAGACATCTCATCTTTTGGTCTGGCTCATGTTTCAGTAATTTAGCTATTATGTTCTTCCTTCTAGGCCCCAACTCTTATGGGACCACATGATGTGGCGTCTATGGGATTACGCCTTCATTCACATCATGTTTACAATTTTCGTATCATGTACATCCCTTCAAGGAACTATTCCTTCCTACCTCCTATCCCTTGTCCTACATGATGTTAAATTGCACCTTCAGAACTACGTCTATATTGATTCCCAATCCCATGGGATATGTAGGAACACCCAGACATCTCATATTTTGGTCCACCCTAATTGAGCTAGTCTCTCCTACCCTATTTTCTATACCCTTTTCCAACCTCGTCGGCCCGAGGTTTCCTTCTTGGGGTTGTGTGCAATGTGATATGGGATTATGTCCTCATTCACGTTGGGTATTCTTTATCACATCGTGCACATTCTCTTTTGAGCATCATCTTGCCTCTATATTTTTAATCCATATGACTTTAAACTATGTTGCATGGTCCCAAATGACTTTAAACTATTGCATCTATACTGCACGATGTTAAAACACATAGTTGGTCCAATCACATGACCCCAAACTGTGACATTATCTTCCTGGCTGCTCAATGAAAAACGACACTACATTGTGTTGTCCTCATTCGAGAGGACATCATGTTCGGTGTCAGTCACCCAGTATACCATTTTTTAATGCATGAATAATACTTGATTCTTGTGGTGATTCCAGGAAATTCTATCCAAAGTCCATCGCTTCACAAAAAACAACACTCCTTCATCTTATAAGACAAACAAGATCTATCAAATGCTGCTTCTTTTGGTGCATGGGCCAGACCTGCACGACCTTAACATCCGTGGAACTCTTACTTTACCATGTCACTCCAAGAACTATGTACGACATGATTCCCATCCTCATGGGATACATAGGAACACCTGTGCACTTTGCATCGAGCCCATCCAAACTTTAATTTTCTGTCCCTCGACCTAAAACCTCCCAAAGGAACACATGGTGATCTGGACTCCAAGTCCCCATTCAATTGGGTTACATAATTACCCCACCATGTGTTTCATGTGTTCCCTACCACATATGGTACGATCTCTATAACCATAAACTAAGACAACTCCACATCCTTTCCATAAGATGTTAAACTGCACGATATCTTACATAACTACGTATATCTTGATTCCCATCCTCATGGGATATGTAATAATGCCCAAACATCTTGTATCCGAGTCTAGCCCCCGTAACATAAAATCATGTTTCCTCTTATTTTTTTCCACTTGTTACAAAATATTTTAGGAACATGTGGTGTGGTGAGTAACTCTTGGGTTCTCATTCATGTTGGGTTTTTTTAGTAGCCGCACCATGTGCCTCTTTTGTCTTTTCCCAATCTGGTCCGATTTTGATGACCCTAAACTAAGATCTCCCTATGGGAACTACAAGTTGGGTTTGGTTACTTCGCCACCCTGCACATAGTCCATTAAATAATGTCCCCCTTAATGGTTCACCCTAGCACCTTAAGTTGGAAGCATGCGACCCCAGGACCTTTGTCCTTAGAAAGGTACTCGACTCATTCTATATGATACGTCTTATTGTTGTAATCAGATGCATTGTGAAAAAGAGACCGAAGTGTGGAATTTTTACATGGAAATTCCCCTCATCCCATGTCCAAGATTCATGATCCTGTTATTTGGACCCTCATCCTATTCCACATCTAAAGGGACCCCCTGTACGGCCTGGTCTCATGCCACATTGGATTACCTACCATCTTGGGACAATGTCCCTCAGGACCTCAGAACACATTTGCGACATGTCTCGTGTTTCGAATATGGTCAATGGTTGACACTCCTTTGTCTTTCCCCATTCTAGGATAACACGAAGTGAATGCTGCATTTTGAACTTGGTCAACAGTTATCCCCCATCGCCATTCCACTATCATTGTAGTCCATATCTTGAGCATCAAGATTCACAAATTTCTACTTCCTCGTGTTCAATTTTTTTGAAATACTTGTCTTGGATCTTTCATGCATATAGGTTCAATATATAGGCGAGTCAGCATCATTGGGGCGCCATTCACCTTGCATCCCATTGCCCCTAACATGTGCCTTCTTGTGCCAGAAAAGTCCCATCACTACTCCTTGTTTCCCATAGTGATCACATCTCATGTGGGCTTAGTACTTCTCGTTGGACATGTACTCGTGCAGTCACATAACGCCCTTCCCGACCGCTTTGCCTTGGGTCTAACCTAATTCTCACTTTTGGTCTGTTGACATAAAGAAATTCCTATGGGGATAAGTGGTGTGGTGAAGACTACTTATGTCCTCATTCTTTCCAGGTTTATAGCTACCGCACCATATACCCCCTTCCTAGGATCTCTCATTCCACTCTCCGTCCTATCGTATGACCTTAAACTACATGAGTCCATATGTCCTTAGCACATGAAACTAAACTATGATTCTACCCTAAACAAATTCAGGATTCCCTGTGTTAATCATGAGATAAACCAGATCCCTTTCCAAAGTGGTCCTTCTTGGAAGTATGTTCGATCCATGATTATACAAATATGATCACCTTATGTGCCTTCACCATGATAGTGTAATTTCAAGAGTTTGGACTCCATCTGAGCAACCCATCATGCCAAACTTCACGCTTTGTGTGCCCCTTCATCTGGACCCTTCCACTTTCATGTCTAAGGGAACCCCCTAATAGTATGGATGCTTGGCCTACGACTCACCTACTGTCCCAGGCCAACATTCTGGAAGATAAATGGATGACATTTTCTATCATGCCCCATGTTGAGAATATGGTCAGAAGTCGACCCACATTTGTTATCCCCATTTCAGGCTAACATAGTAGGGATACTATGTTTCAAACATGGTCAACCGTTATTTTTCATTGTCACACAATCAAACATTTTTCTGAATTTTTGGTGTCGTGATTCACACATTCCACCCCCTATGTTCAGATTAATTCCAATTCCCCTGGAATTACCCCGCTCATGCACTATTGCACACTAGGGATGCAATGATTCAACTATTTTGAGTTCCTCATCCTCCAGCCGAGCCTCTCCCTTTCTTCCTAGAAATTATGATTGGTTGTTCAAAACCCCCCGGATGCCCAAAGCATGGTTTGCACTCTTACCTTGGGGTGGAAAAATAAGGTTTTCGTACTTTTTTTCTCATACTGGGCCTAGCCCATGTGAGCTTAGGGACAGATTTCTAGATATTCCATGAATATGACGAGAATTCAATAAACCAATAAAAACAACGGGACTCATGATCACATCTAGCATAAAACAATAAAAGCATGAAAGTACGTTTGAGTGTTTATAATCGTTACAGTACCCAAGGGTTGATCCCTCCAATGGATGGGTTAACCCCATCAAAAGAGCGTTGCAGATCTGCCACCCTCTGGATTGTGGTGTCCATGATTTTTTGTCGCTTGTTGAGCTCCTGCTCCTCCTCTGCGGTGATGAGGTGCAATTCGTCAACCACAATTCGGGCACGCTCTATGACGGTCTAGATGACATTCATTTCTGTAGAGGCTTGCATCATCCACACTTTAACCTCTGCTAGCCGGGCCTTTAATTGCAATTTTATCTCTGATTTTGTGTTGAGGGAGGCTGAGTACTCATCTACACAGACCTGTCGCCACTGAACCTCATTTTCAGCCTCCAGGAGCCTCTTGATGTTCACCGCTTTCCTCCACTTCCAGCCCATACCGAGGCCATGGTCATACTTCTGAATCATTTCCTCCATAATATCTCAGATGATCATGTAGGGACACTGGGCATCCACTCCCCTGGTACACAGTTCACGCAACCACAAACAAAGTCCATCCATATCAACCATTCATTTCACATGGTGAGTGTCATAAATTAAGATCATGATCATCTTCCACGATCGGTGACATACTATTTGTCTATCCTCTTCATCAGAGGTCGTCTCGTCATAGTCGGTGCAGTTGGTAGGCTCATATATAGAGAACTTCCCCATGAACTGATTAGCAGGGTCCACATCTGGTGTTTGATCAGTTATGGTGGGTCCTAGGCTATCTGATCAATCCCCATCATCGGATCCCACCTCAATGATCTCGGGTTCAACCTCGTTAACAGTCCCACCAGTGATTGGGAGCGCCACCACATGGTTAGTTTGGATCTCCGCCTCAACGATCACCGACATTCCCCTAAAAAAGGTGCCGTCAGAAGTCCTAAACAACCTAACTATGGTAGTCCACGTCATCTGAAGAACTATGCATACCAAGAGGGGAACATATGTTGTTAGCCTAGTCAATGAGCGGTAGTCATGAATTGCACAAAGAAAACATACATAGGTCAAAATCTCAGTCTTATTCCTGGTCTATTGCTGTGGGGACCTTGAGACGTGGCCATCTGTATATTATAGGGAAGTCTGAAAACTCTGGGGGGCCCATCTTGGGTACCCCAGCCCCACCAGGTGTACAAATAGCCATAGAAACAGTAACAGATCCCGAAGGCCATGCATCTGCATCTACTATAGGGTGGGAGTGGGTTCAATGTATGAGGTTCTCCTTCACAGTTAAAATATTGTTAAGGAATTCCAAATGGCCTGGAAACAGACCCTGAAGAAGGGGATTAGGATGATACCTCAAGGGCCTCTGTGAATTCCTCATTATTTGAGCCTTGATCAACGACATCACCCTCCTCTAATGGTCACCCTCTAGCAGCCTCCTCCACCCAGGAGGACTCATCTGATTCTTCCAGAAGAGGAAAGCTCTCTCTCTATTCTGCAGCTGATAACTGTAGAAAATTAACTTGATCAAACAACACCTTCACATGGTCTCTCATTAGATGTGGGGCACCCCAGGAATGGAAAAATTCCTCCAACTCGGTCAGGTATCTCTCTGCCTCCTCCTGGGGTATTTCAAAGCCAACCTTGATAGGTAAAATTCCCGAAAAGTCCATCTTGAGATGGTTAAAGTGTTTCCACATCTTGAATGGGACATGGAATTTCATATTGACATCCCAGATGTCCCAGGCCTTGGGGAAGGAAGAATTCTCTAGCATGTATATGTGGCGCAACCGCTTCCCAGGAGCCTGAGTGGTTATTCTATGGAATCCTCTTGGTGGCCTCCCCTCTAGATAGATCTATTCTCCTAGGACATCTGGGTCTACTACTGTTATTGGATCCACTGCCACTACCTCCCCCTCGGCTAGTACTGTCCTCACCATCAAGATAGCCTTGACACCGTGGGATTTCCTTGCCGCCTTCCGACCCCAACCTTGAGGTTGGGGAGGCACACCATCACCGGCCCGAACAGTTGGATTCTTTAGCATCTCCCCCAGCTGGCTGCCTCCTAGATTTTGGCATACTTCTTCACAAACTCGGAGACGGCCATCGGTGGAGGAAATTCGTTCCACATCCTTCCATCTTCCTGTGTGAACATGAGCCACATCTTCCTCATCACACATGGATGTTCCTCATGGCGCACCCCTAAAGAGACCTGTGGGGTTAGCCACATCATACACCGAAATTTCCTTGTGAATCATTGTGAGGTGTATGGATTGTAGAGAGGCTCACGGTCTACTCTCACTATAAGGACCCTACCTCAAAGTCCAGGAGATAGGACAAGTTCTCTTCTATTCCTTCGCCATCATCAACAAATGCACTGGTTGGTAGAGCGAACAGATGAAAGTTGAATTACTCTATATTCCAGACGCAGTTCAGTACTGCTTTCACATTAGGATTAGCCGGAAAGCTCCCCGTGACATTCAGATTAGATGGAAAAAAGTTCGATCTTATAGGGGAGATGGTTTTTGGATATTCATAGACCTTCCTGATGTGTGCCGCTATCCAACCATACAGATGGTGGAACGACCTGAATATCCTCTACGGCCTCTTCCCCTTGCTTATATGCCACAACATCATGTATAGGTTGGTGAGAATTGGGACTCTTAGGTCCACCCACCCTCCTGTCACTAACATGGATGCCATGATAAATGTTCTTGGTCACACACCCATGTTAGTATCCCTCACAGGAAGGATCCAACCACATATGAGAGCAGCAATAAATGTCGCCAGCCTAACTACCTATTGCTACTCAGTGCTGACACTGAACCCCCAGGTTTTCTGTAAGAACCTGGTTCTTATTCATGAGGTACAAGTTTCTTCATTCCCTTTTTCGTTAAGTTTTTTTGATAAAATAGGGAAAATGGGGGAAAATTCCAAATTTTGTGGGTACACGCCATGTACTTTTCTACACACTGTGTATTTTGGCTATGTGGGATGAGTACATAGGGCGTGTAGGCCTATCAACAATGAAAGGTGTAAAAACTGACTACACACCGTGTACTTTTTAGTTACACACCATGTAATCAGTCCGCATGTGAATAGTAAGGGAGTGTAGGCAACCACTAGTGGAGTAACAGTACATGTCGTGTACATATGTCGACGGACGAACAATGCTGTGGTGGAAAGAAGCCGCCAGAGGAACATTTAAAAAAATGAAGAGTATACACCGTGTACATGAGAGTACATTCCGTGTAGTCTATATTTTTTCACTTAAAATGGGCAGTATCCTCCTCATTCGGAAGAGGAGGCTTTGAGATCATTTTGGAGTTGGTAGAGGAGGCTGAAGCTTCGGAGATCTCCCAACCACACGCTGGGAATTCAAATTCTTCTCTGATGGTCTCGATTAAACCGAACATGTGAGTTCTTACCTCTCCTTGTGTGCTTCCTACCAATTATTTCCTAAGGGGGAGTTATTTTGGTTTTAATGAGGGAAATTTTATCCTAGATATACATCGTTCTTGGACGATTTGGGTGGCTTCGTTTATGTATACCGATTAGTGATGATCGAGGTAGGTGTTATGATGTTCCTTTCAATTGTTATGCTGAAATTTTGTACCGTTGTGCTACACGACCATGGTTTTTGTGTTGTATGGCTTAGGCCTTTGCTGAAAAGATATCTAGAAATGTGTATATAATGTAATGATAAGTTTAAACTTCTATTTGGGATCACTTCTTGGATCTAGGACTACCCCAGGGGTGCGTTTCCTTGTTTAGCTATTTGGCCAGGATACCCAAGGGTATGCCATGATTATTTTTTACATTGATTTTTCTTGATAGAATGTTTATATAAATGGTTTCTTATGCTTTGGGATCGGCCCTGTTCCTTTAGCCTGAGGGCAGTGTTCTATTAGCTTGAGGGCAATGTTTGCTCAGCATGAGGGTAGTGTTTGGTTAGCCTGAGGGTAACCTTTGTTTATGCCTGAGGGTAGTAGTCTCTGTGCCAGAGGAAAAAATCATTTATGCCTAATGGAAATGATTGTTATAACTGAGGGAAATCAACTGCGGGTATTTGGTTCTGTTACCTGAGGGTATGGATAGTATGTATGAGGACATGACTATTTAGAATATTCACTGTGGTGATTTTCAATGTTGTACCTGCCAAGACAAAGCACAATCTTGGAGCAGATATGAAATAATTAAATTGGCACTGAAACTGGTATTGGAATTTACTTTTGAGTACTTACTAATTTACTGCATTTACTTTTTCACACTGCTGTTGCACATTTTCACTGAAATTTGGGCATGGGACTTTGGTGGGTGCCTACTAGGATTTATTTCTCACATCCTGTTTGGGTCATGTCTTCGGCCCAAACATACTATATTTCTTTAGGTGTCGATAGGGTAAATTGTCCCTATACAGGTACATGATTTTAGCAGAGGGGTAGGAGAGCATAGGACCGAGTTTAGGCTTGTGATGTTGTTGTGTTATGTTTACTCTTCTTTTTTTGTTTGGTTATACCTTGTACTTTGAGTTGTATTGTATTGTATTTCAGTGTATCCTATTTTGTCTTCTTTCATAGAATTGGTGACATGCTGCATTTTTGTATATATGACTGCTGGTTCTCTTTTACTCAGTTGTCCATTTCAGTTGTATATTGTTTACTGCTTCTACTTTTGTATGTTATTCTTCTTTTCCACTTCTCTACACTTTGAAAAATGAGGGCATAGATTCCCCACTATCAGACCTGGGCCCTCACTACTAGTCGGCAGCCTCTGTCGTTTGGGGAAATTCTCTTGATGTCATGTGTCCAATCGGGTTCAGGGAACCCGTTGTGTGGCTTCCAGATCTGGGACATTACAATGTGGTATCAAAGGGGTTATTTTCTTTGACTTATAGTTTGGAGCCTTAGTCAGGGATAGGATGGAATGTGTAGTTGGTAATAATCTATGCCCGAGAGTAGCTAACCTGTGCACAGGGAAACGTCAATCTACCTCGTTATTTCAATTAATACTGGTTTTGCAATTTTACAGTTGACTTGATTTTCACCGTTTGGTGACGCACTTGTAGTGTACTATTTATATTTTATACATGGGTTCTATTTAGTTGAAACCCGATTAGATGAGGGTATTCCATCTCATGCATCATTTTGGAACATGCTAGAAATCACATGTCATGCATTCCTTCAATGCCATATTGGTTCATTAGAAATTCATGTTGTTGTGATAGTTAATTTTCTAGAAGAGCATGATGATGTGATAACTACTTTGATAAATACCTCATTTTGTTCGGGTATTTTGTTCTGTGAGGTTTTTACTATAATGAACGCCACACTTTGTTTTTTGGGGAGTATGGGCCCTCAATTACCTAAATTTGGTGGATCATTGATGATTTTACGTTGTTATAACATGTATGTAATGCCAAGCTTTGATTCTTGGGGAGTATGGTCCCTCACGGATCGGAATATAGCACTTAAAAGTTGTTCAGAGTTTTTCTGGGTTTTAGAGTAGTTTTTGAGGCTTACTATCCAGAAAACCTAGGTTACACACCATGTAGTTCTATGGACACACACTGTGTGTTCTTCTATTTGGGAAGAAATGAAAGCATTTTAAGAACACACCGTGTACACTCAGTACACACCATTTAGTTTTTTCCCGTGTCATAGGACGTGTGGGCGGTGACACGAGGTGTGGAATGTCTTGGGGAAACACACTTTGTAATGTTTGTACACATCGTGTGGCATTGAACATGTGTCCGCCGTGTAACTAACAACACTGGTGGAGATATCTGACCATATACATGCCGTGTCAATGATGAACATGCCGTGTAGTTTGACATGGGGATCCGGTCATGTAACTAACAAATAGGGGTTAGTGTTACCTCTTCTTAAACATTCCATGTACCTAAGAGACATGTCGGGTAGTCTGGACCGGTGAGAGTTTGTGTGAACTTGGTCATGTGGCTGGGAAAAAATGGGGTATTGTACACACCGTGTGCGAGTGTAACACGTCGTGTAGTGTCAGCCGAGTACCCGACTGTGTCACAGACAACACGAGCTGATTAAAGATTGTAGAGTACACACTGTGTCGACCATTGAACACACAGTGTCATTTTGTTTTAGGAGATCCGTGTGGCTTTTTCATGTAGAATGAATTTGGCATGGAAGGAGGATTCATGTACATGACGTGTAGTCAGAAGACACGCCATGTTTTTGGGGTGTTACATGACTAGTTTTAGCTGGAGTACATGCCCATGTAGATGGCCTATGACAACACACTGTGTAGTATTTGTACATTCCATGTAGTACAGTTTTGTAAATCTCAAATTCTTTCTTTCTCCTATTCTCTTCTTGGACTCCTCATTTTAGATCATTGATAATCTCGATCTAAGACACGTGTTTGACCTTGTAGAGTCATGCCACCGAGACGAACATCGGTTGTTCGCCAGGAGAGCGGCAATGATTTTACTCAGGAGATGGTGGGACATGGGCTACCAGTGAATCATCCAGTAGTGCAAGATGCAGCACCAGCCGTTATACTGGACACAGACATAGATGCGCAGTTCCATGAAGACTTCATGCTGTTCATGCAGACCTTCTAGGGAGCATCGCAGGATACAACATCTATGGCAGAGCTGACACCTATCTTCCAACAGCATCATCTACCTACATTTTTAGGGGATGGTGGACCACAAGCTACTGAGTCATGGCTGGATTCTATGCAAATGATATTCAAGCATCTATAGATGCCTCTTTGGAGGAGGGTCAAGCTCGCTACATACATGCTCCGTGATTCTGCCAAGAGGTGGTGGGATGTTACCACACAGTCTGGGCATCACCAAGACATGGAGTGGGAAGATTTTCTGGAAGCCATCTACGAATTCTTCTTCCCGGAGATGTTGTTGGAAGATCGAGCTTGAGAGTTCATTAATTTACAGCAGGGAACCATGTCAATGAGGGATTATTCTGCTCACTTCACTGATCTTCATCATTTTGCACCCGTTCTTGTGGGTGATGAGGCGTTGAAGGCTAGAAGATTTTTGGATTGTCTTTGGTGTGACATCTGAGCGCTGGTAAAAGTTTTTAGGTTTCCTACTATGCAAGATAATGTGAACCAGGCACTGATTATAGAGCATAACCTACGGGAAGCTAGTGGTGCGGGCCAGGGTGGTTCGACACTAGTTTCAGGTACTATTTCTACGGAAAGAGGAAAAGGTAGATGGACATATCTCATAGTGCTAGTACTAGTCAGAGGAATATTTCAGGTGGACAAGTCATGTGTTACCAGTGTGGTAGAGAGGGGAACAAGAGACCTTAGTGTCCGCGCGACCCAGTGGAGTGTCGAGCTTGTGGCAAGATGGGATATCTACAGCATTTCGACAGGGAGTTTCTACTAGTGGCTAGTGAGAAGGGTTCTATGCAGACTCCGCCTGTGGGAGTGGGACCAGCAGATTTTTACCAGTTTGGAAATTGGGGTACGTTAGGGCATGGATGCAGTGATGGTGGTCGTAGCTGTGGTAGCAAGACACCAGGATCTTAGAGGCACCAGGGTGGGTCAGCACAGGGTAGCCATGCTATGTCGCAAGGCCGCGAAACTAGACAAGAATATGTAGTGCAATAGACCCAACAAGAGCTGGATCCTATACCTTCTACTTTAGAGGTACTATACTAGTTTCTTTTGTTTTATCTTCTGTACTTTTCGATATGGGTGCTACACATGGCTTTATATTTGTGCCTGTTGTGGAGAGCCTTGGGCTATTTGTTTATTCTTCTTTTGATGTTATGATACTAGATACTACATTGGGGACTAGAACGGCTGGTCTGCGTCAGTGCAGGGATTTCACCCTTGAGGTCGGGGGATGTCACTTTCTATAAGACCTCTATGTTTTAGAGATGACAGCTTATGATGTCATTTTTGGGATGGACTGGTTGGTTCCCTTTCGAGCCTTTGTAGATTTCTATCATTGCAGGGTGAGTTTCATGACACTAGAGGGTAGAGAGTTTCTATAAAAGGCTGAATCAGATGTCCAGGAAAGCCGAGATGGACCTGAGAATTGTGGGCGAGGTGGTGTGATAGCCCAGATTGTGAGCTTATACCTGGATGATCAGGGAACTTGTCAGAAGGAGTTCCCTACAGTAATTGATCATTTTAGGGATGTCTTCTTGGATGAATTTTCAAGTCTACCTCCAGAGCGAGAGGTGGATTTCTTTTTTGGTCTAGTGCCATGAGCAACACCGGTGTCCATTATTCCTTATAGAATGTCTACACCTGAGTTGAAAGAGCTCAAGAGTTAGTTAGAGGAGTTACAGGAAAAGTGTTTTATCCGACCCAGTACTTCCCATTGGGGTTCACCGGTCTTTTTTTCTATGATGGTGGACGATACCCTCAAACATGGTGTGGATTATCATAAGCTGAACCATTTGACAGTCAAGAACCGATATCCCTTTCCGGGGATTGATGATCTTTTTGATCAAATTTGGGGAGCACGAGTACATGGTTATTCCATTTGGACTCACGAACACGCCAGTAGTTTTCATGGCTCTGATGAATCATGTGTTCCATCCCTATCAAGATTATTTGGTGGTAGTCTTCGTGGATGACATCTTGGGGTACTCTCACACTTGGCACGACCATGCTACCCATCTTGAGATCGTATTGAGTACATAGAGAGAGCATCATCTATATTCTAAGATCTCAAAGTGACACTTCTGGATGGATCAGATACACTTCCTGGGTCATATTATCTCAGAGGCAGGAGTTGCAATAGACCCAGAGAAGGTGAGAGAAGTAGTTTCATGGGAAAAACTTTAGAACATGTTTGATATATGGAGTTTCATGGGGCTGGCTAGTTACTACATGTGCTTTATACATGACTTCTCCAGCATAGTAGTGTTGTTGACGTGTTTGACTAAGAAGGGTTTGAAGTTTGTTTGGTCAGAAGCTTGTGAGATAGCCTTTCAGGAGCTGAAGGGAAAGTTGACATCAACACCAGTCCTGATACTTCTGGAGAATGGGAAGATCTATACAGTTTACTGTGATGCGTCATGTATTGGGCTGGGAGTAGTTTTGATGTAGGGTGATCGAGTTGTTGCGTACTGGTCTCGGCAGTTGAGGCCACATGAGAGGAACTACCCGACACATGATCTTGAGGGGGCTATAGTTGTTCATGTGTTTCACTTTTGGAGACATTATCTCTTGGGACATCACTTTGTGGTCTATACCGACCACAAAATTCTCAAATACATATTTAATCAGCGTGACTTGAATCTATTATAGTAAATGTGGGTTGAATACTTTCAGTATTTTTACTTTGATCTTACCTATACACCTAGTAAGGGTAATGCAGTAGCTGATGCACTGAGTAGGAAGACTCAGACACAGGCAGTGAAGGAGGCCAGTGGTGAGTGGAAGCTTATGGATTTGTTCTCTGAGATGCATTTGGAGGTGCACAATATTCAGGGGAAAACCTATCTTTCTTCTTTATCTATGAATTCTACCCTCTTAGATAGAGTGAGGATGAGACAACTATCAGATTTGGATGGCCTAGTTCTACAAGAGTTGGTGGAAAGTGAGGACCCTCCTCCTGTATAGACGATAGACAATGATGAAGTGCTGCATTTCCATAGAAGAGTGTGGGTTCCCATGGATATACATGAGGAGGTGATGCAGGTGTTTCATGCTTCCGCTTGGGCAGGGCATCCTAGAGTTACCAAAATGTACCACAACTTGAGATGTCGGTATTGGTGGTTGGGTATGAAATTATAAGTATCTGGTTTTTTTGCGAGGTGTTCCACCTATCTACAGGGGAAGGAGGAGCATCAGAGTCCATCCAGATTGTTACAGAAGTTACCCATTCTGGAGTGGAAATGGGATGATGTCACAATGGAATTCATGATGGGGTTGCTAATGTCACCTCTAGACAGTGATGTCGTGTGGGTTGTTGTAGATATAATTATGATGGTAGATCACTTTTTTCCGATCAAAGAGACCCTCGGTTGGAATGAGATCAAAAATTTGTATATCCGAGAGGTAGTACGTCTTCATGGGATCCCTCGTTTTATCATTTCGGATAGGGATGAATGCTTTAAATCTCGGTTCAGGTAGAGTTTTCAGAGGGCACTGGGTACACATGGGCTTCTAATCACAGCTCACCATCCTCAGATCGATGGCTAGTCAGAGCGTACGATACAAGTGCTAGAGGACATGCTGGGTGCATGCGTCCTAGACTTTGGGAGCTCTTTGGTGAATCATATACCCCTGGTCGAGTTTTCCTATAATAACAGTTTTTAGGCAACTATTGAGATGGCACCTTATTATTCTTTATATGGTAGGCCATGCCGATCACCCTTGTGTTGGTTGGAGGTAGGTGAGGCAGCATTACTAGGGCCGCGTCTCATACATGAGACTTCAGAGCAGGTCTAGTTAATTCAGAATGGGATGGCTACTGTATAGTCTTGTCAGAAATCTTATGTTGATCATCGTAGACGAACCTTGGAGTTTGTGGTCGGGGATCAGGTTTTCTTGTATGTTTCGCTGAGGTTGGGACATAGGCAGATCAGGAGACCAGGTATACTTTCTCTGAGGTATGTGGGGTCGTTTGAGATTCTAGGGTGATTTAGGTCGGTTTCCTAATGGTTGCAGTTACCACAGAGGTATCGGGCCATGCACGACATCTTCCATGTATCTCAGCTGCACCGCTATCATTCAGACCCATCTGACATTTTTCAGCCCGAGGAGGCTGATCTTTAGGTTGATGCATCCTTTGAGGAGCATCTTATTCGTATTGTTTATAGGAGAACGATGGTTTTCCAAGTCTAGCCAGTTCCTCTTGTTCGGGTTCTATAGTATCATGGCCGAGTGTAGGACCAAACCTGGGAGTGGGAGACCGACGTATGTGATCAGTGGCCAGAGATGTTCTGAGCTTTATCTTCACCACCCGTGGAAGGGAAATTCGGGGATGAATTGCTTTAAGGGGGGAAGTTTGTAAGAACCTGGTTCATATTCTTATGGTATAAGTTTCTTATTTTCCTTTTTTCCTTAAGTGTTTTTGAGAAAATAGGGAAAATGGAGAAAAATCCAAAATTTTGTGGGTACACATCATGTACTTTTCCACACGCTGTGTATTTTGGCTGGGTGGGATGATTACATAGGGAGTGTAGGCCTATCGGCAATGAAAGGTGCAAAAACTGACTACACACCATGTACTTTGTAGTTACACGCCATGTAAACAGTCGACAGGTGAATAGTAAGGTAGTGTAGGCAGCCATCAGTGAAGCGACAACACACAAAGTGTAATCAGGAATACACACCGTGTACCTATATCGATGGATGATCAGTCCCACTATGGAAAGAATCCTCCAGAGGAACAGTTTAAAAAATGAAGAGTACATGTCATGTACTTGAGAGTACACACCGTGTAGTTTATATTTTTCGCATAAAATGGGCACTAGCCTCCTCATTTAGCAGAGGAGGCTTTGAGTTTGTTTTGGAGCTGGGAAAGGAATCTAGAGATTCATAGATCTACTGACCGCACGCCGGGAATCAAAATTCTTCTCTGATGGTCTCAATTGAACCACGTGGGTGAGTTCTTCCCTCTCCTTGTGTGTTTTTTAACAATTATTTTTTGAGGGATATTTATTTATGTTTTAATGAGTGAAAGTTTATCCCATATCTACGTCGTTCTTGGATGATTTGGGAGGCGTCGTTCATGTATACTGATAAGTGACGATCGAGGTAGGTGGTCTGACGTTCCTTTCAACTATTATGGTGAAATTATGTACTGTTTTTCTAAACGACCATGGTTGGGGTGTCGTATGGATGAGGCCTTTGATGGAAATATATCTAGAATTGCGTAGATAATCTAATGATAAGTTTAAACTGCTATTTGGGATCACTTCTTAGATCAAGAACCACCCCGAGGGTGCATTGCTCTATTTAGCCATTTGGCTGGGATACCAAAGGGTATGCCATGATTATTTGGGTGCATTGAATTTCTTGAGAAAAGTTTATATAAATTTTTTCTTATGCTTTGGGCTCGGCCCAGTTCCTTTAGCCTGAGGGCAGTGTTTTTTTATCCTGAGGGTAGTGTTTTCTTTTCCTGAGGGAAGTGTTTGGTTAGTCTGAGGGTAACCTTTGTTTATTCCTGAGGGAAGTAGTCTCTGTGACTGAGGGAAATATCACATATGCCTGAGGGAAATGATCATTATGCCTAAGGGTAATCACCTGCTGGTATTTGGTTCTATTATCTAAGGGTAAGGATAGTATGCATGAGGACACTTCTATTTAGAATATTCACTGTGGTGATTTTATATCTTGTACCTACCAAGACAAATCACAATCTTGGAGGTGATAATAAATAATTAAAATGGAAATGAAACTTGTAGTGATAGTTACTTGTGAGAACTTACAAGTTTAATGCATTTACTTTTTCACACTACTTTTTCAAATTTTCAATGACAAATGGGCACATGCCTTTGGTGGGTGCCTACTGGGATTTATATCTCACACCCAATTTGGGTCATGTATTTGGCCCAAACAGAATATATTGCTGTAGGTTTCGATAGGATAAAGGGTGCCTATACAGGTACATGATTGTAGAAGAGGAGTAGGAGAGCATGAGACTGAGCTTAGGCTTGCGATGCTGGTGCGTTCTGTATACTCTACTTTGTTTTTTTGGTTGTACCTTGTACTTTGAGTTGTATTGTATTGTATTGCAGTGTATACTATTCTGGATAATTTTATAGAATTAGTGACATGCTGCATTTTTGTATATTTGACTGTTGGTTATATTTTACTCAGTTTTCCATTTCAATTGTATATTGTTTACTGCTTCCATTGTTGTATGTTATCCTTCTTTTCCATTGTGCTACACTTTGACAAATGAGGGAATAGTTTCCCCACTATTAGAACTGGGCCCTCGCTTCTAGTTGGTATCCTCTGGCGTTTGGGGAAATTCCCTTGAGGTCATGTGTCCAACTGGGTTCGGGGCACCCGTTGTGTGGCTTCTGGATCTAGTACGTTACATTTTCCATAGGATGTCCTCAAGGAGCCACTAGTATGAGTGATCCTTTCCACATTGTTTCCCCTTTGGGAAAGTACGAGGCCTCACCGGAAATTTTTTATTTCCTGGGTTGTTCAGAAACTGTTTGAACCACCACCTGAAGTAGACATATCCCACTAATTCCTTCTCCTCTCATGACACCAGCTCCATCAGTCTCTTCACCAGTGGTTGAATTTTCTTCCAAATCCTCCCACAAACCCATAACATGGAGGAATTCATCCTACATTTCCCCCAGTACTGGGACCCTTGAGATCTGGTGCACATCCCATAAACTAATGCCAACCTCTTCGTGGTGCAAGTTGAAGGTATTGGTCCTCGATGACCACCTGCTCAACAACTCTGGCATCAGATGCTTCAGTTGGTAGATATGAAATTCGGAGGCCCAAGACGCCTCATACAGGCCCACTCTCCTCATCTCTACCTTGAAATCCTCACATGAGGCACCTACACATTTGGACCAGGCCAAGTCATATGTAATATTCCTGCCCTGGTGTAGATCCCACTCATCAGACCATCCCTTCCCTGGGTTCGCCAGGGCCACCGTCAAGATCGTCTGGTATAGGGAGGGATATCTCCGGCTGAAATTCCTTCTTGTCAAAATCTTCCAGATGGTTTTACTGGAAATCAACAATAATAGGTGTGAAGTCCTCCAAGGTATGGTCGTCAGCTGGCCTGAACCACTGGTGCTGGCACAACGTGCTCCAAAACTAGTATGTTGGTTCGTCCATACTTGCTTTAGGGATGAAAACGTCATACCTCATCCCAAATACATACAACGACAACCTATTATATAGAGGAAGGTTCCTTTGATTTCTGAAAATAGCTCCACCAGAGAATTGTGGTTAGAGTGGCACTGTATCAACTCCCGTAGACCCAAACTATTCTCCATCTCATCCCTTTGGGCAGCGTCTATAAGGACCCCCTAGAAGCCTTCTGGTGAGCCATTAAGTTTTGATTTTTGGAATTTCTTTGGGTTTGGTTTGCAAAGATCTTTCGTGAAGCAACATTGCAGAGCTCGGTCACAAAGGATGTTCGTGGAGGCGTTCCCCTGCCATCAGACACCATTCGCAGAGCACACCGATGAAAAGTCGAAGAATTATTGTGTTCCATGAAGAAGAAGTACTAATTCACGGAGAGAAATCACAGATTATGTGGAGATTCGTGAATCGAGAGTGCTATAAACCAAAAACACATAGAAGAAAAATGAAAAAAGAGAGGTCAAATCACATATTTATAGGTGAGGACCCTAGTTGCTTCGTGGTGCATCTGATATGCGGTGAGCTTCATGGTGTGCCAGCCCACACCTGCTACTCCACCTCAAAAGTCCACTTCGCGAGTCACCTTCTTGATTTACTGAGGAATTTTTGTAGTTGACCCTCTAAATTTGACCCTTGTTTTATCCTCATATCAATGTCCAAGGGGGGGGGGGGGATTTTGATGATGCCAAAATCAATGAAAATTCAGAACAAAAGGAAATTATTCGGGGCTGCCTCGTGAAGACCTCTCGCAGAGCCCCGTAGCCCCACGCCCATCGGAGAGATCTCCCTTTGCGAACCCACCGTAGAGCAAGGAGGTGGGATACTCTACGAACAAATTTGACATTCGCGAACCTGCCCCAGAGTAAGGAGGCAGGATGATCCACAAACTGATTTGACATTTGCGAACCCGTGGCAGAGCAAGCTTTGTCTTCGTGATGAGCGAGCTCTACTTCGCGGTGCCTCTTGCCTATAAATACAATGCTCCCCTTGACCCCAAATGATAGATCCTATGAACTTTCTCCGTATGAGCTGCCACATCACGAATCAATTTTTTCTCTATAAACCATGATCTTTTTAAGGTAATTGTGAAACATGAAGCGCCTTCCCCTTTTCATGGATTAATCCCCTCTTCAAAGAGGGATTCCCTTCATGGAGCCCGCAGGCCTTCGCGAAGTAAGGAGATCCCCAAGGGGACTTGAGTCGTCATAGAACATTTATGCTTTGCGAAACACCCTTTGTACACATGTGACATGTATACTATGGTGTGGTCACTATGCTTCACGAAGCACATTTCTTCACAATGATATGCTTCACAAGGCACTCTTGCATTGTGAGGAATTTCTCCATGAATGCCTTTCCACTTCGCAGAGTACCTTCCATATGCACCTATTCCCTATTCCTTGGCTAGAAAACTTCACTTCACAAAGAACATCCCTTCACGAAGCCCCTCCACTTCATGGAGCATCAGAGCTTCAGAAATCTTCTACCTATGAACCCCTTTGCTGCACAACTCCTTTTCTTGTGAGGACCTTAAGGTTTTCACGAAGAAATATCTAGGTCCCTTGGGTGATGATTCCCATTGCATTACTTTTTCTCATGATTCTTCATATAGGAACGCTAATGACATTTTTCTTTTTCTCATAGCCATGCTAATGTGGACCCCCGCAATGGACCATTCCATAACACCCCCACCATAGAATTAATGATGCCTTCCTTCCCTCAAGGGTGGGTGGGTATTGATTATGTAACTCCTAGGGGTGTGGAGTGAAACCCTGTTGTCTGAGCTGTAGGATGTTAAACTCCAAGAACCATCTTCCTCAGCACATGATGTTAAACTATGACCACACCTTGTGCATCAGACATGGGGTTCCCCCACCTTAGACATTCTACATGCGCACCAGTCTCCATGAGAGTGAGATCATTTCTGACATGGAGTGAAATCCTCTTTATCAGTGTGACGTCTTTCCATGGGGAAAGGGAAACCACCTTGGTGTTATCCCCTATCTTTTCTTGTATGAGGAAGCATCTCTGCTCCTCCTCTCTTACTGGGTGAAAAATCCCGCTTCTACTAGGCTTTTTCACCATCAGGGACTTCATCCTAGAGAATGTCCCAAAATCCATAACCTTTGGATTCTTACCAGGCGTAAGCCCCTATTTCATATTTGGGCATCTAACCACTCGTATGCCACCCCATTCCTCCCCTAACGAATTCAACTTCCATGACGTTATCATCAGGTCTTTGCTGCCTATTTTTTCTCACACTGATCATGACTCAAGTTGGCTTAGAGAAATCTTTGAACATGACATCCTCTCTAGGACACCTTAGAGTGTAATCCCCAAACCCAAACTAAACTACGAAGTCTTTGATCCTTGCCAAGGTAAGGTATGTAGGAATCCTCCCTAAGGATGAAGCCCAATTTTTTTCTTGAACTACATGGAATTTGATCCTTACCAAGGCAAGGTACGTAGGAAGCCTCCCTGAGGTTCAAGCCCACAATCCAATGGTTCTGACCCCCTTCATGTCGGTCCCTCCATCCTGAACTATGAGGTCTTTGATCCTTTCCAAGGAAAGGTACGTAGATATCCTCCTTGAGGTTCAATCCCAACAACCCATTGGTCCTGACCATCATCACGTCGGTTTACCATACCACACCTGAACTAAGTGGGATTTGATCCTTGTCTCCTAGACAGGGTATGTAGGAAGCCTCTATGCGGTTCATCCCCATCCAGTAGTAAGCCGTTGTCAACCCCATCCATCGATAAGCAGTTGTGACACCATCAAGCAGTAATTCGTTGCCAACCCCATCCAATGATAAGATGTTGTGACCCCATCAAGCGGTAAGCCGTTCTAACATCATACAATGGTAAGACGTTGAAGTCCCCAACTGATGGAAGGCCATTATCAGATGAACTACAAATACTTTGATTCCCTTCCACAGGGATACGTAGGATGTCTCTTCGAGACTCATGCCCAACATCACCGTCATCCCTGAGTCGAGTACATCTCATTATCCACCCACTCCACTTAACCATCCATTTTCCATTTTGATTCTTACCCGGGCCGCCACATCCTTGTGGGATCATGCCACCTCATTCCTCATCCCCTTTAACAACAATCGGGTAGCTAACCACGTGTTAGCCCCAATATTTGTGTTCCATCTAGGGGTTGAACCCACCTGATCCACTCCAGTCAGTGTTCCGATTAGCCTGATCCGTCTCCTCTATATGTTAAACCTACGACATACCATGTGTTAAACATAAGAAGTCGTGGAAAACTTCAGATACATGCTTGTGGAATATAATTCTCTGCATTCATCGTGGGATTCCTAGGGCTTCTATGCCTTTAAGAAGCCCTATAATAAAGGTTAGAAACCCAGACACGCCAGTGTTCCAGCATCCATATATGCCAGTGATGTCCAACATGACTACTCCTTTGACCGAAGGTTACTACACTGATCAGACCCCTTGGAATTTCCCTAAAGATGTAGTGTAATTAACATGTGTCCATGAAGATATGGAACTACGAAGAGTTTCACGAACAAAGTCTTATGAATATGAGGGAGATCTAGTCTAGGTGATGAGTTCTGATGAGGAATCCACAGAAGGATGAACTGATATTTCATCATCCTATTTCGATCAAGTAGAAAATGTCCCTAAACAAGGAACGGATGCCGCCCGCCTTTGGAAACTGGGAATGCCGGGCAACAAACAGCATCGTCGTCCTCAAATAGATGGACGCGCACGCCCCATGAAAGCGTCAGAAATAGTCATACCTATAACTCATTATCAAATTTAACCTTGGGGCACCCACTTACTATATCAATGTTTCTAATTCGTCTAATATACTATGAATGGTCTCTTTAAACCATGAAAAATTTGTATTTATTCTCATTCAATATCACCATATATTTAGAGTACTAATTTTTACATTGTAATAATTTTTAATATTTATATATATATTTACAGATTTGGGAACTGGGAAGGAATGCGATCATGATGCTTGATGTTCCCATAATTAATTTTATAACAATATTAAATAAAGTTAATACCGGGCACACACAGTTTTTAGAATGAAATTAGATTTCTCTAAAATAGAATCCTGAATTAGAAATCTGATGCCAAGATAGAGTCTGGAATGCATTTTTTCCCATGGAGTGACTTAAAATATATAGGCATGGGGAATTTAGACATCTCGATCGTTGGAGGTTCATTCAAGGAATTGATGAATTATTAAATTAATTCATTCATATATTTTAAACTAAATGGAATTAAATAAGAATACTATAATGGAAAACTCTATATGTTTATCCGCATAAACCCTGATAGAATTATTGATCTTCCCTTCCTCCCTTCCTTGGTGAATTAAATTGGATAATGACGAAATGCTAGAACAGAGCAGATCAGAGCAGAATGAATGAAATAAAAACCATAAATCATTGGAGTGGACATTCTTCGATGAATAATGATCAAAACGATAGGTAGGACACATAATTTTTTCCTTTACATCCTCTTTGATTAAATTTAATGAGTGGATTGATCCCTTCTATTTATCAATGCCAATTTCAGCCTTAGCATGCACCTACATACCAGAATAATTTGATTCTGTCAATTTTTTCCCAACACTAGTTTCTCCATACTTGATTAATTGCATAAGAACACTTGGAATCTATCCTTAAACATTGTTCTGTTGCTTTTACCTCTCATTTTCTTCTCATTCAACACTAATTGGACCCCGTGGTCCGGGATCGACATTGCTAGGTGGTACCAAGCCTGCTCAAACCCCACAAATCACAAAAAATACCAGAACAAGGTGTAGATTGATTAAAAGAGAAAATATTTTGTTTTTTTTTTCACAATAAAATTGTATTTTTGAATATCATTGAGTGATTCATTGTTTAAGTAAGGATCTGTGTTATGCATAACTAATTATGGAAGTTTCCATGGGTCAAAAGAATCCGATTTTCAGAAAATGAAAGATGGAAATGATAGAATTGACCTAGATCTACTTGTTATGGATAGATATGAATATGAAATCGAATGCATAGATTAGATTTGAAGTGTGGGTAGTAGATTTGGATTTATTTTAAAAACCAGAATACTCAATGTGTACAATGGTGCACACATGGTGTGTCACCCACTGAATGTGATTTCTATAGTTCTTTAAAATATTCAAGTATGGAATGATGTGTATCCCTCCTACATGATGTGTACCTCATCCCTGCGTAGACTAGTTATGTGTAGAGTCAAACACGCTAGACTCATTGTGCGAGTACATGGATATGAACATGTCTATGTAAGGAATTATATCGACAAAAAGAGGCCAAATGGGAATAACCCCATGTTAAGTAGTGTGTTGTGTACCGATGTACATGGACATGAGGTCATGTACATATACATGACCAGATGGACACGACTTGGTCCCAGGTATCATTGACACGCGTGTAATACACCTGCATCGAATGTACTACAACATGGCTTGGGAGCCATGGGCTGGCTAGGGGTATGAACAAGTGGTGGACTAGGATCACACACTATGTTGGTCCGCTCACATGTTGTGTATCCATTGGTTCCTTTATAGAAAATTTTATTTTTTCGTATCTCCGGTGTTTAATATTAGATATTGGCCCATGAGTAGCCTATACTAAGTGTTTTTCGGCATAGAATGTAATAGTTCCCATGATTGTGTCTTTTGAGATATGATGTGAAATAATCTGGGAAGAAAGATTGTTTAGGTGATTCTCGATGATGACAGTGATAAAAAAGAATCACCATAGGATTCTTATGAGTGGAACCTCTATAGGCATGGGAGAAAGTCCTATAACACTTCATTTATAGTGTAACCACATACTAGATATGCACTGAGTCCTTGATGATAAGAGTGGAATCCCACTGTTTTATTGGAGCGTGGGTCATAGAATTCTATGAGGAACCCCATACCAGTTAGGGCATGGTTCATTAACGACTAGAGTGAAACCCCCTATTGTACCAAGGTGCGTTTCCTCGATTTCCATTTTGAACCCCCTATCAGATAGGGTGCTGGTACATGATAACTAGAGTTGAAACCCCCTATTTGACTAGGGCATGGTTTCTCATCCTATAGAGTGGAACCCAAATGTGATTGGGAGTAGATTCTTTACCTACCAAGTGGAACCCCCTATTAGATAAGTCATGGGTCCGCATTACACTAGAGTGGAACCCCCTATCATCATGGGTGTGGGTCCTCTATAGATACTTACAGAGTGGAACCCGTCTAACGTATTAGGGAGTGGGTCCTCTATGTATACTTATAGAGTGGAACCACCCAATGTACAAGGGAATGATTCATATACTTAGGTATTGTGACCCATTGACTATTAAACATAGTGAAATGGCATGATTTGAATTTCAAAGTTACTTTTGGATAGATGCGTGAGATGTTGGGCATTGTTGATGGACTTTTGGAACTATTGGAAACTATTTTTCTTGGGTTTGGATTTCATATGGAGATCCCATTTCTATCTCTATTGGGATTATTTTGAAAAAGCATATATATATATATATATATATATATATATTCTTCTATATCCACACCTTTGGATTTGGTTACACACCTTATATGGGATGTGATGATGCACAGGGTATGCCACATAGTTTCTGTGTTTAGATTCTCATGGATGGATGAGTATACTCTCCTACTATAGCTAGAAAATACTGGATGTTTATTTCACCTACACACTATGTTGATCCCCTCTTTATTGGACAATTTTACTCACTCTTGGTTTGGGTTGATTTGTTCTCTGACACTTTATTTGAAATCCCATTTACTATCTTCAATATTTCCATTCATATTGATTCTCTTACTGATCCCCATTCATATTTTCGGGAATCCTAATGGGTATATATATATTCACTCCTATATGGTCTTTTCCCACACATTCCATGTATTATGTAGATGACAGATCGGTCGACGGTGGCTACAAAAGAGCTTAGGGATACCTAGTACTTCGGACTGCATATTATGGTCACATCTAGGTGGTCAGAAGCAAGGCTATCTTAGTGTATTACTTACTAGTTTTTAGTTTTCTACATATTTGTTGTTGGGTATGCATTTTTTTCCTTTAAATGTATGTTTACATTATAATATTTTTGTAATTTCTTGAGGTTACTCTTTAATTATTCTTCCCTCTGAATTTTGATTATTTTCATTATACTTCCTTCTCACTGTTTCAATGATATGGATTTTTTTGTGCAACATGTACTTAAGAAAAGGAATCATCATGTTATCTATTCCTTCGACACTGGTATTGAACCCCTGGCCTAGGGAAGTGAGGTTTGGGTAGTTGTGGTTCAAGACCCAGATTGGGTAAGTTCATGACAGATTGGAATGAAAGGAGTTCATTCAATGGTACACTGTTCAGACTACTCCTCAAATGAGGACTTGGTTGGGTTCAGGGAAACCATATAAATGTGTCTCGTATGTCGGTCTTAGTCTAGAGAGTCCAGTGATGGTGTGGGTGGTGGGTTTATCAATTCACCAGGACCTTGAATAGCTGCTTGGTGACTTGGCATACTAAGACAATTTTTCAAAGGATCAATGGTACATGCATCATATAGGATTGAGTCTTTGACTATCATTATTGGTTCTTATCCTCATTTTTGTTATATATATTTATATATGCTCATTTAACCATGGTATATCTTGATAACTTTAGGATTCCTCTATGATGCCATCTAGCCAGGTGACCTAAACCATCGTTGAATTCATTCAAAGTTTAAAAATTTATATACCTAATAACTACTGTATAGGTGGGAAGCAATGTCGAACCCACAGGGAAGGCTATTTTGAACACTAGTCTTCTAAAAACTGACTAAAAGACGCTACTATTTTCAGCAGAAGGATTGAGTTTCTATCTTTCTAAATTTTTTTATTTTATTTATTATAAGGCATAAATGAAGAAACAAAATATTTTTAGCTTTTTGTTCAAAACTATATCGAACAAAGAAATAGGCTAAAAACAGTAAGTAACAGAGAAATAATATGCAATAAAGTGAACAATCTTGACAAATATGTCCGGAGAAAATATTAACTCTAATCGTATTGAAAACACTCCTTCTCACATAAGTGATTACAACTAATACCACTGAAAAAAGTGATTTATTCCCTTTCTCGGAGATAAAACACTCTAGAAGACAAGTCTTGGAGTTCGCTACTCCAAGGATAATAAACTTAAGAATTTCAATTTGAAAAACAATACAATACAAACTCACTATATGTTTTGCAGTTCTTTATTTCAATTTAAAAGTAAAAGAAAATTATTAGACAATAAAACTCATCGAATAAATGTAGAATTTCAATATTAAGTGCAAGTGGTATATTGAAATTGAATACAATCAGAACTGATCTCACCGATCAATTCTGATCACTTTAAAAATGATAATGATAAGAGATAAGGAAGATACCAATAGATTCAAATTTTATCCCCGAATATTATTTATTTAACCTAACATTGTTTTAATTACATATTCTAAAATCATTCAGTTACAGAGGAAGAGGATTAAAATAAAATAGAGAAAGAATACTCCCTCTTCTAGCATGAATCGTTGCTACTCCTGTCCCTCGGGTCTCTAGGGAAAGGTTCTCCGAGAACTGCTCTAGAATTTGCCTTCTATTCTCACTCTGCTCCTGAAGTGAATGCTCTAATGAATTCCCTGCTCGAATCTGGTGTTTTCGTGGAATCAATTAGTGTCCCCAAAAATTCTGCTGCATTTCTATTTTACACCCTCTTTCATCTACTTCATGTCACCGACCACTACCACCAACTTCAAAAGTCCCTCAGATGTTCACCGCACACATGTTCTCTTTTTCCGACTAGCATGTTGCACTAATGTTTCTCACATAACTAACTCCCGCTGAGTTAGTTAAGGGAATCTGGAAGGGATTTCAATTCCTATATGAACTTGCAATAAAAAAACAATTAGTAATAAATACAATGAAAATAAATAACATATTATAATTATTTTTTAAAGGTAAATTTAAAATTTAATTCAAGTTAATCTAAAGATACTTAAATTTATAATTATTATTACTAGAATAAGTAATAATATTATAGTTATTAATTTATTATTAAATCTTTAATAAATTTTTTAATTATTTAATTTATTATTATTGATTATGTTATTTTATTAATATAAGTATTATTAAAAATTATATAGTATAATTAATTATATACTTAAATTAGATCTAAATTAATTACATTATTATTATATTTAGTAAAGATTCAATATGCTTATTTTAGTTAATAATTAATTGAACATATGTAACATTATTGTTTAAAATATAATTTTAATAAATTATTTTTTAGTTATCTTATATTTCATTTTTTGACTTATCTATTTATAAATATTATAAAAGATTTTATATTAAAATTATTATATTTTACATTATATTTATTTGATTAAATTATTAATTATTTACTTTTACTTTTTGTTTATCATCTTTATTATATTTTTTATTATTTAATTCATCCTCCCCATCTTCTTCTCTAGTGCGCCAAAAGGGGGAATGGATTTCTCATATCCTTCTCCCGGATGAAGTCCACGACTCCCTGTTTCATCTTCCTCCATCACCGACGAACATAGGTGTCGGCCCCATGCTCCTCCACTCAACACTGAAGCAGCAACATGATCCAGTGGACCTCCTATTGTGGCACAGATCAACTCCTACAGTGGTGACACCACCTCGACTTCACCTCCTTCAATCTCGCCTACGATGATAAAACTGTTCCCCTCCCTCACTATTCACCCCCTCCTCTACCTCGGTTCCGCCTCCTTCTAACTGGCCCCGACAAGGTGATGCCATCCCAAACAAAACGGCAGGTAGTGCACCTCAACTTCAACTGATGATGAGACCACGCCCCATCAACAACACAACCCCCCTCCAGCTGTGACGAACAGGAGAAACCAGCGGAAAAGGCAGTGCACTATCCCAACCATGTACGATGCGGCGTCAACAGAAGATCTCATCGACTCTAGTGGAAAACATCCCTCAAATCGGCCTTACCTTAGTAGTAGGCTATAGTTCGTCAACCGGTGGCAATTTTTCTGAAGCAGCAAGCCTCTATATCTCAAAACCAGCGGCAAAATCCCGTTCAGTGGCTAAAGAAACGGTGCATGAGGTTTCTGTGGAACTATAACAAGGAGGTTTATGGTGGTATGGTCTTGTGGTGAGACAGTAAAGAAAAAATAGTGGAAAAAATGATACGGTGAGACCGTATGGAGATGTTACGGTGGCTATGAGTCCGTGAGAAAGAGTAGACAGTGGCGAAGGAAAATCGGTGAGACAGTAAACGGAACCGGTGACACAAATGATACAGTTGCTATGACATCGTGATGCTTCAAAATAAACAGAGAAAAATAAATTGAAACATAAATAAATAAATAAATAAAATTATCAAAATACTAAATTAAAACTAATTATTAAAACAAATGAAAATAATATAGACTTATAAAAAACATTTAGAAACTTAAATTATAATATTTTTAACATTAGTTTATAAATCATAAAGTATTACTAAACTAAAACTAAATTGAAAATCAATTAAATTATTAAGAGTTAATTTAAAATTTAAACATTTAAATAACAAATATATGTTATTACTGATATAAAAAACTAAATTAGTTAAAATAGACAACTAATTATCATCCGGTTTAATAATTTAATCGAGTTAAGACTTTAAATTATAAATTTGAATAAATTTAACATTTTTTCCAAACTAGAATTTGTAATGAATGAATTATTAAAAGTCATATAATAATTACGTTATATTAAATTAATTTTTTAAATACATGCAATGTTAAATTAAAGCTTCATTATCTATGTGCAAAAGCAGAATTAATTAATTAATTAATGTTAGATTATCAAAATTGCAGAGAGAAACCATCAAGCTAAATAAAAATTCATTAGACTATAAAAATAAAGTAAAGAATAAATTTCTTATTTTAAGGCTTATAATACACAATTAAATATAAAAAATTGATTAATTGGTAAATTTATTTATAAAATAATAAAGTGAACTTGTTTAGTAAAAGATGTTAAAATCAATAAATAAATTTAATAATAATTAACTAAAAAGATGTGGCAAAACATGTGTTCTTAAGGCCACATCAAATTCCCCCACACTTAAGAATTTTTTGTACTCAAACAATCCAATGTTTTCTTATCATTGAGAATAGAAAAATGGTATTCACGATTTTTCTCAAAATGTAACATGTCCAGAAAAATGAAAGAAATGACATAACACATGTCAATAGGAATTTAAAAATGAAATTTTTAGAACTAGTCTTTCCCAGAACAAACACAATGAAGGTAATCAAGTTAACTATGAATCATATAAAAATGAATATTTCGTGCCTCATATGTGACACTTCTTAGTGAATAACTTTAATCTAGGCTTACATACAATGTATGGGAGTGGAAAAAGGTAAAATTTAGGTGTAATTAAGAACTTAACAGTATGAACTTTATACTTTGACATTTTAACCTAGGTACCGAAAATAAATATATTTTTTCTGAGAATCACCTCAATGATACACCCTAAATGATTCCCAAATAAACCAACTAACCCCTTATTCATTTGGCATCTATCATTTCCCTCACCTTAATGAACTCATTTTTGACCCTAGACACTTTATCTTTTTTCCAATCCATGTATCATGTGATAATCACTGTACAATAAACATATTCAAAGTGTACATAGGGCTTATAGTAAAAAAACACACCAAACATCTAGGGTCTCAGAGATTCACCATGGGATCCCAAATTCCCAGACTACTCTAGTTTCAAAATATTTATACCAAAAATCATTTACATTTTCTCATTAAGGTAATTTCTTCAATAAATAAAAGGAAAAATGAGTCACCTATGATCAAAATAAAATTTACAATTCCAAGATTTATGATCATAATTCCATTAAAAGATCACCCATGTCACTCTCATGAATAATTCCTAAACCAAAATTTCCATTAGATCACTAAGATAGATCACTCAACAATCATCCATTATCACTAATTTCGGATTCAAAATAAATCTTAACTTCCCGCAAGGTACATGTCTTATGGAACGACCCATTTGAATACTGTGTAAAGCCTAAAATTGTGCAATAAGTTCCAAAACATTTAACCATTTTTGACAAAATGTTTGAAGTTGCAGTTGGAATTGATGGGCTCACAATTAAGCACAGTTAAGAACAGTCAAGAATTGACCCCATCCACACACTTAAAACCCAACTTTGTCCCCAAAGTTGACTTCTAAAATGGAGAAGAACAATTAAAAAATTAACATTAAAAACAGATTTTCAATTATGTAGATTTATGATATGTATAAAGGTCACATTTCAGTTCAAATTTGTTTTGACACAATGAATAAATTAACAATAGGTTCGTTAGAAATTACACAAATTAACATTTAAGTCTAGTGACAATGATTTTCAATATAGCTCAAAAGAAGCATATAAGGTGTGGGGGCACAATTAATTGGGTGTAACTATTTTGACAATGTACGATTGAAATGGATGTTCAATATAGAATAAAGATTCAAGTTAAACACCCTATAGACTAATTGGATCCAATGAAAAACACAAATACCAGCAAACATGTACCCCCCACACTTAATTTTATGCAGTGAATAAGTTTTAAACAAATAACATTTGTTCACAACAATAGGCACATGCAGATTTTTTTAAATAAAAATAGTCTTTTGTAGTGGAAGCAAATATGCATTAATTTTTTTAAGTAGAATTGATTTAAAAGCCTCAACATATAGAGCTTAATTTTTTTATTAAAAACATGAAACAGATTTTTAATATATTTCAAGTCATGCAACAGAATTTTCAGTACACATGTAGAAGAATTTTCTAATACAAGTGGAATTTTTATTAGAAAAAAAAGTAGAAATAAATGTTGAAAGTTTAAGTACTTCTCTGACTAAGTTCTTGTTCGAAAATGATCATGGTAATTCCACTCCTATATTGACATAAGCAGCGGAAACCTGAGACAGAACCAAGAAACAATGAACAAATAGTAAGAGTTATTTCACAAAAATAGAGCACTGAAGCATCATTTTATTCAAGGATAAAAAGAAACAAAATAAAGGCAAAAAGAACAATGGGTTTCCTCCCATGAGGTTCCAGATTTAATGTCCCCAGCCAAACTTGATTCAAAGATAGTTTTAAAGAATAGTGAATGTAGCCAAGCCCTTTCGTTTTCCTTCAAAATTAAGTTTCACCCTCCATCAATTAAGAAACATGGGTTTATTCTCTTTACCTACAATTTCTAAAGCACCATTCTTCGGCACTCTCACAATTGTAAAAGCGTAAGACCATTTGGACTTCATCTTCCCAAGAAACAGTTTAACTCTAGAGTTAAAGAGAAGGACCTTCTATCCAGGTTTAAACTCTCTATTTTGTATGATAGAATCATGAAAGATTTTAGTCCGCTCTTTATAAATCCTTGAATTATCATAAATCTCTCTCTTAATCTAATCAAGTTCACTCAGCTCAAGTAACCTTATCTCACCAGCACTCTTAAAGTCAAAATTATGATCCTTAACTACCCAATAAGACTTATGTTGCAACTCCACAGGTAAATGATAGAATTTACCAAACAAAAGCCTATAAGGATACCTACCTATTGGGGTTTTCAAAGCAGTCCTATATGCCCATAATGCTTCATCCAATTTAAGAGAACAACCATTCCTAGAATTTCACAAAATTTTCTCAAAGAATTTATTTATGTTCCCTGTTTTAAATTTCTACATGTCCACTGAACTGTGGATGATATGTTGTACCAGTTTTATGAACGCAACCATATTTTTTATTCAACGCTTTAAAATTTTAGTTCTTAATGTTTGTTCCATTATCAAAGATAAAAGCAATTGGGACTAAAAATCTTTTAAAGATATTCTTTTTCACAAATTTTATTACAGAGATGGCATGACAGTTGGGCAGTGACACTACCTCAACCCGTTTCAAAACATAGTCAACAACAACATGTTTATACTCATTCCCGTGAGAAGATGGAAATGGACCCATAAAATCAAAACCCCAGACATCAAAAATATCTACTTCCAGAATTACTTTTTTGGGGTAACTCCTACTTCCCAACCAACCAAAAAGATCCTAGCATCCTTAAAAAGTGAAGTCCAATACAAACTATATTGTAAGACTTTTTGAGTAGTTCTTTCCCTACTATGGTGACCTCCCCAAGGTGAAGAATGACAACTTTATAAGAAAGGAAACATCGCTTCCTCAGGTATACACCTCCTAAGAATACCATCAGCACATCTCCTAAATAGAAAAGGATCATCGCAAATATAATATTTAATTTTAGAAATCAATTTCTTTCTTTGGTTATTGGACATATTTTTGGGAAAACACCTACTTCAAGGAAGTTGGAAAAATCTATAAACCAAATAGATTGCCTCATAGAAACTATAAGTGGCTTTTCATCAGGATAAGAATAGTTAATCTCCATAGAATTTTCATATTCAGATTGAGTAAAAGGAAGCCTAGTTAAGTGGTTAGTAACTAAATTTTCATCTCCCTTCTTATCCCTAATGTCTAGGTCAACTCTTATAGCAACAAAATCCATCTAATCATCTTTTTTTAGTTTCTTTCTTAGACAATAAATACTTTAAAGCAGAATGATTAGTGAAAATGATGACTTTGTAACCTAACAAGTACTTTCTAAACTTCTCGAGAGAAAACACACCAGCTAACAATTCTTTTTTAGTAGTGGTATAATTCTTTTGGGCCTCATCTAGAAGTATACTAGCATAATAAACAACATGTAACTTCTTATCTCTCCTATGTCTGAGGACGGCTCCTACAGCCTTGTCACTAGCATCACAAATAAGCTCAAAAGGTAGATTCCAATTAGGAATAGTAATGATGGGTGATGTATTGAGTTTCTCTTTAAGCAGATTAAATGATTTAAAACAATTTTCCTCAAAATTGAAAGGTCCATCCTTGAACATAAAAGAACATAAGGTATTAGTTATTTTTGAAAAAACATTTATGAATCTTTGGTAGAAACCAGTATGCCCTTGAAAACTTCTAACTCCTTTGACATTTACAGGAGGTGGAAATTTTTGAATAACAACAATCTTAGCAGTATCAACTTTTAGCCCTCTCTTTGACTCATTATTAACATGAACTATACCATATCTAACCATAAATCGACAATTCTACCAATTAAGAACAAGGTTGGTTTCAATGCATCTCTCTAAGACTAACTCAATATTTCTATGAAACGTATCAAAAGTACTACCCCCAATGGAGAAAGAATCCATGAAAACCTCAATAATTATCTCAATCATATCTGAAATGATAGCTATCGTACACCTTTGAAAGGTGGCTGGAGTTCCACACAACCCATAGGGCATACGCTTGTAAGAAAATGTTCCAAATAGGCATGTGAACGTGGTCTTTTCTTGATCCTCTAGAGCAACAAGAATCTAGTTGTAACCAGAATACCCATCCAGAAAATAGAAAAACTCATTGCCATCAAGCCTCTGAAATATTTTATCTAAGATGGGCATTGGAAAATGGTCCTTCTTAGTGGATGCATTAATCTTCCAATAATCTATACAGACTCTTTATTTTGTGGATTTCCTAACTTGGACTTCATCATTTTTTTCATTTTTGACTATAGTGAAACCTACCTTATTGGGGACAACCTGAACCGGGATGACCCAAGGACTTTTAGAAATGGGATATATCATTCCAATGTCCAGTAGTTTAATCACTTCCTCTCTCAGAACTTCTTTCATGTTTCAATTTAATCTTCTGTGTGATTCTACCCTAGGCTTATGGTCAGGCTCCATAGGTATTTTATGCATACAAAATGAGGGACTAATACCCTTGATATCAACTATTATCTATCCTATGGAATATTTAAACTTCTTTAAAACATTCAACAGTCTTTCCTCTATATTTTCATTGAGTTCGGTAGAAATTTTTATAGGCAAAGTGATGTTCTCACCCAGGAATGAATATTTAAAATGACAAGGGATTGGTTTTAGTTAAAGAGTGGGTGGTTATAAACTATAAGGAAGACTCTTAGGAATGGGAGGTCCAAGATCATCATCATATTTCTTGTAATAAGTATTGAAATATGAAAGATTTTCATTTTCATGCTTAGATTAAGACGTAATAGTACTACTGTCCAAATTGGCCAGTACACTTTCCAGATATTCCAGATCAGAATTTAACAAGTTTATCACAGTAGAATCATCTAAATGTTTTATATGTTCTCCCTCAGTATCATCAAAGTGTTCAACAAGATTGGTGCTAATAGAAACACCCTCAAATTCACTCAGAAAATCTCTTATGTTTAGAAATAGAGGATTCTTCTATAGCAGAAACATGACAGTTTTCCAGTTCTAGAAAATATTCCAAATTTCGAGTTTGAGAAAAATTTTCATTTTCAAAAATAGATTCACAAATATTTTCAGCTTCACATTTATTTTCTTCAACAGAGGATTCATTGTAAGATTTATCAAAGTTTTCAATTGAGTTCTCATATTCTAAGGACTCTAGTATTGAACAGTTTTCCAAAAATATTGGTCCTTTAACATTTTTAAACACATTGAACTCTTCTTGTTGTTCTCCAATTCTAAAAATTAATTGACCTTTAAGAACATCAATAATATAACCACTGGTGGCCATGAAAGGCCTACCCAAGATGATGGGCACCTCTTGATCACATTCCATACATAAAACTAAAAAGTCTGCAGGAAAAAATAGCTCTCTAACCCCAACTAGAAAGTCATCTATCCTACCCACATGATGAGTTAAAGATCTATTAGCTAACTGAAGTATGACTGTGGTGGGTTGAAGATCACCCATCCTCAACCATTGAAATAGTGAGTGTGGGAGAAGATTAATGCTAGAACCTAAATCACACAAATAGTTGAGTTTATCAGAGTTTCCTAGTGTACAATGTATGACAAAACTACCTGTGTCTTTCAGTTTAGGTGGAATTTTCTTTTTGATCACAACAATGCACTTTTCAGTGAGTTAGTAAGTAGAAAATTATTCTAGAGTCTTTTTTTTGTTTGAAATAATTTTCTTCAATGATTTTAGATAAGATAGAATGTTAATTAAATCTTTAATTAATGGAATTTTCACTTGATGTTTAGAAAGGAGACTAAAGAACTGAAGAAGTTCATCCCTGGTGTTACATTGTGGTTTCAGCTTCTCAGGGAAAGGGATGGGTGGGGAAAATTTTTTAAGGACAGTAGGTATATCCCTCACATATTCCTCAAATTTATCTCTTCCATTATTCATTTAATTTTTAAATGAATTTCAGCTTGGGTTTCAGGTAAAAAATTCAAATTTAGATCATTTTCAAGTCTTTTCTGTGAATTTCCAGCATGTGAACAAAGCATATTTTTATTTCCAGATTGAAGTAGATTTTCTTTTTGGGCATTTTCATGGTCTCTTTCAGCTACAATTTGAGTATTAAGCCCAATTCTAGTTACAACAGCCATGGTATTCTACCTAGTGTTATGTTCAGTGGAACTTGTAAGTATACCTTTTTACCTAGATGAAAAATATCTATAAAGTTTACCAAGTTGTGTTTCCAAGTTTTTCATTCTAATATCAGTTTTAATTTTGTTAGAGTCATATTGATTATGATGTTTTGACATTTGATTCATGTATCTTTCTTCATGAGAGATGATTTTGTTCAAAATTAGATCAAGCATAGAAGACATGTTACTATCATTGTTTCCTTGCACATTAGAAGACTCACCCATTTGTTAATTTTGGAAATTTGGCCTTGATTGATTAGAGTAATTAGGGGCAGTGGATTGTTTGATTAAACCATGATATTTCCAGGACAAATTTACATAGTTCCTATATCCTTGATTATATTGATTGAAGATGGATCTTCTTCATAAGGAATTCTTGGACCATAGTTAACAAACTTTGAATTCTCTTGTTATTGGGTTGGCATATCAAAAATTGGATAGAAATTCTCAGTATTAACAAACATACCACACTGGACACACTGTTCCCTTAATGATTGGTTGGTATTTTGATATCCTAGTTGGTTAACAGTTTTTTTTAATTCTATTTCATTATAGATTGAAGTTGGTTGGTGATTTCTGCCATTTGATCTTGAGTTTCATTCATTGAACTAGTGTTTGGGTTAACATTTCTATTGATTCTTTTTCATCTTGAATTTTTATGTTGTGAATTTATTAAAAGTTTATTTAAAATTTGTCTAAGTTATTCATCTATTTTATCATTGTAATTACCCCTAGTAGCTTGGTCAACTAGATTTTGTCCAGAGGAGGATATCACTTCCAAGAAATTATCCACAAGAAGGTATGATGGGATTTTATGATGGGAACACTGCCTAACTGGATTTCTGAATATATCCCATGATTCTTGAAAATCTTCTCCATACTCTTGATAAAAACTAGTTATATTTGTTCTAAGTTCACCTTTTTATCTTTGAGGATAAAATTCCATAATGAAAGAGTTATAAACTTGATCCCAATTTTAAAAATTGTTCTTATCTAGGCTCAGGAACCGATTTATAGCATTGCATTTAAGGAAAAAGGGAAAGAAGCTCATTCTATGTTCGTTATCTGTAATTCCTAGAAGATGTAATTTCTGCACAGTGTTATAGAAGTCCCTAATGAATGAAAGGGATTCCTCATTAGAGAATCTATTAAAAGCAGGCAGTAATGAAATATGTGATTGTTTATGTTCATAATTTCCAGCCCTAGGACTTAATCTGATTTATGATGGATTGATTGAAACTTGAAGAAGTTGGAACTCCCACATCCTAGGCCTTTCATTTTCTTCTATGAGTTCTAGTAGATTTTGATAGTTTTTAGGTGCATGAACTCTATTTTCTAATATTTCCATTTCGGTTTTGTTCTTCTTTCTTAGAGTATTTAAAAACATATCTAATTCATGGTTTATAGGATCTAATCTAGCTCTAGAGATTCTTGTTCTCATCCAAAAAATAGTAGATAATACACTGTAGTAACAATTCAGAATGAAGTGAAACAAATTTTTTGTTTACAATTTTCAAAATTTTCAAATTAATTTTTTTTTCTATATGATTTTTTTCTTTTTTAGAGTAATGGATCATGCCTTCCCTGGAAATGGTGCCAAAAAATTGACCACAACCATCATTGAAGTCGGTCAATGTTTAAAAATTTATATTCCTACTATCTACTGTATACGTGGAAAGAAGGGTTGAACACACAAGGAAGGCTATTTAGACCACAAGTCTTCTAAAAACTAACTAAAAGACCTTACTGTTGTCAGCAGAGGGACTGAGTTTCTATCTTTATAATTTTTTGATTTTTTTTATTATAAGGCACAAATGAAGCAACACAATATTTTTATGTTTTTTTTTGAAAACTATATCGAAGAAAGAAGCATGATACAAATAGTAATTAACAGAGAAATAATAGTATGTAATGTAAAAAATCTAGAGAAATATGGCCGGGGAAAATATCAACTCTACTAGGTTTGAAAACACCCCTTCTCACAAAAGTGATGAAAACTAATAATACGGAAAAAGAGTGATTTAATTCCCTCACCAGGAGATAAAACACTCTAGCCAACAAGTCATGGATTTTTCCACTCCTAGATTAATCAACTTGATAATTTCAATTTAAAAAATAATATAGAACAAATGCATCGTATGTTCTATAGTCCATTATTTCAATTTAAAATTAAATGAAAATTATTCCACAATCAAACTCACCAAATGAATGTAGAAATTTGAGATCAAGTACAAGTGGTACATTGAAATTGAATGCAATCAGAACTGATGTCGCCGATGAATTATGATCACATTAAAAATGATAATGAGATGAGATAATGAAGAAACCAGTAGATTTGATTTTTGACCCTGAAAAGTAAGTATTTAAGCAAACATTGTTTCAATTATGTATACCAAAATCATTCAGTTACAGAGGAAGAGGAATGAAAAATAAATGAAGAGGAAAACTCCCTCTGTTAGTATGAATCGCTGCTGCTCCTGGCCCTTAAGTCTCTAGGGAACGGTTCTCTGATAAGTGCTCCGGAATTTACCTTATACTCTCACTCTTCTCCCAAAGTGAATTCTCGAATGAATTCCCTGCTCTAATCTGGTGTGTTCATGGAATCAATCAGTGTCCCCACAAATTCTGTTGCATCTCTGTTTTTATTCCCTCTGTCATCTACTGCATGTCACCGACCACTTCCACCAACTTCAAAAGTCCCTCATTTGTGAACCACACACGCGTACACTTTTTCCGACTGGCATGTTGCACTAATTTTTATCACGTAACTAACTCCCGCTGAGTTAGTTAAGTTAATCTGGATGGGATTTCAATTTTTGAATGAACCTATAATAAGAAACAAGAAGTAATAAATACAAGGAAAATAAATTACATTTTATAATTATTTTTTAAACTTAAATTAAAAATTTAATTCAATTTAGTCTAAAGATACTTAAATTGATAATTATTATTACTAGAATTACAAATAATATTATAGTTATTAATTTATTATTAAATCTTTAGTAAATTTTTTAAGTATTTAATTTGTTATTATTCATTAAGTTATTTTATTAATGTAAGTATTATTAAAAATCAGATAGTACAATTAATTAGATACTTAAATTAGATCTAAATAAATTACTTTATTATTATATTTATTAAAGATTCAATATGATTATTTTAGTTAATAAGTAATTTAACATATGTAACATTATTGTTTAAAATATAATTTTAATAAATTATTTTTTAGTTATCTTATATTTTATTTTATAACTTATCTATTTATAAATATTATAAAAGTTTTTATATTAAAATTATTATATATTTCATTATATTTATTTTATTAACTTATTAATTTTTTACATTAATTTAACATTGTTAAATTTATTATATTTTTTTATTATTTAATTCATCCACTCCATCTTATTCTCCATTATGCCGAAAGGGGGAAGAGATTTTTTGGATCCTTCTCCAGGAAGGAAGTCCGCGAATCCCTGCTTCATCTTCCTCCATCAATGGTGAACACAGGCACCAGCCACCTGCTCCTCCAGACAACACTGAAGCAGCAACGGGATCTAGCAGACCTCCTATGGTGTCGTGGATCATCTCCTATAGTGGCGGCACCACCTCGACTTCGCCTCCCTCAAACTGGCCTCTAGCAATAACATCGTTCCCCTCCCTCACAGCTCACCCCCTCCTCCACCTTAGTTCTTCCTGCTTCGAACTATCCTCGGCATGGTGAAGCCATCTCGGAAAAAATGGAAGGCAGTGCACCTTAACTTCAATCGATGATGAGACAACACCCTATCAATAACACAACCACCCTCCAGCTGCGACAAACAGGAGAAACCAACGGTAAAGGTAGGACACTATACCAACCTTGTGCGATGCAGCGTCAACATAAGATATTATTGGCTCCAGTGAAAAAAATCCCTCAAATTGGCCTTACCTTAGTATCAGGCTACAGTTTCTCAACCGATGATGGCTGTTCTGAAGTAGCAAGCCTCAATATCTCAAAATCATTGGTGGAGTCCTGCTCAGTTTTTAAAGAAATGGTGCATGAGGTTGATGTGGAACAGTAACAAGGAGGTTTACGGTGGTACGGTCTTGTAGTGAGACAGTAAAGAGGAAATAGTGGCACAAATGATACGGTGAGACCGTATCGAGAGGTTACAGTGGCTATGAGTCCGTGAGAAAGAGGGGACGGTGGAAAAGACAAAGTAGTGAGAGAGTAAATGGAACTGGTGACACAAATGATACAGTTGCTGTGAAACTGTGATGCTGCAAAATAAATAGATAAAAATAAATTGAAACATAAATAAATAAATAAAATGATAAAAATACTAAATTAAAACTAATTATTAAAACAAACCAAAATAAAATAAACTTATAAGAACAAATTTAGAAACTGAAATTATAATATTTTTAACATTAGTTTATAAAGCAAAAACTATTACTAAACTAAAAATAAATTTGAAATCAATTAAATTATTAACAGTTAATTTAAAATTTAAACATTTAAATAACAAATATAAGTTATTGCTTCTATAAAAAACTAAATTAGTTAAAATAGACAACTAATTATCATCATTTGGAATAATTGAATCGAGTTAAGACTTTAGATTATAAATTTGAATAAATTTAATTTGTTTCAAAACTTGAATTAGTAATTAATGAATTAATAAAAGTCATATAATAATTATCTTATATTAAATTAATTTTTTAAATACATGCAATGTTAAATTAAAGCTTCATTATCTATGTTCAAAAAGTAGAATTGATTAATTAATTAATGTTAGATTATCAAAATTGTAGATAGAAACTATCAAACTAAATAAAAATACCTTAGACTATAAAAATAAACAAAGAAATAAATTTTTTAATTTAAGGCTTATAATGCACGATTAATTATATAAAAATTTATTAATTGAAAATTTATTTATAAAAATACAAAAGTGAATTTATTTATTAAAAAATGTTAAAATGACTAATTAAATTTAAAAAAAATTAACTAAAAAGATGTGTAAAAACATGTGTTTTTAAGGCCACATCACCAGGATACCAGTTCCATATCATAACAAGGCCACAGTTCAAGGTTCATACCATGAGCCACTTCCTCATGGTGCATAGGTAGAAGCACCTACCCCTGTGGATTAGTAGATCATCACAAAAAAGAAGGATGAGTATACTCGTAATCTTAGAATGATCTATGTGTTTTAGTGCAAGAGGCTACTAAGGTTCCAGGGCAAGCTAGATCCTCAGGTAGTAGTTGATTGGCTTGAGTCGGTGGTCTAAATATTCAGGCTCATTTAGTCCCGAGTGAATCAATTTTTTTGTATTAAATGCTTACCTCTTCCATGGAGTAGCTGGGAACTGGTGGATTCTTATTACACTGATGCATGATGAGTTTATACTCTCATGGAATGACTTCCAGTAGCTTTTCCATGAGGAGTACTACCCCTCTTGTTTGTAATTAGTTTAAATTTAGGATATTATAGATCTATAGTAGGGATGGTTGATGGTAGTTGAGTATACAATAACGTTCACAAACCTTATGTGGTACTCCCTTGACATGATTTGGGATGGATAATTTCGAGCATGTATGTTTGATCAATGAATATGTAAAGAGATACATGCGTGTTTGGTTCCCTTGTAAATCCACACCTATGTTGGGGTGCTAGAGTGGGTACTAGAGATATATATTTTTTGGTTAGATGGATGTCTGATAAATGGATCTAGTAGTGAGTTCCATAAAGCCGAGTCTTCTATAGTAGCTAAAAGATGTCAGTTGTTGGGATGTCAATACAAGAGATGTCCCCATGATCAAGATCAAGCATGTGGTTAGAGATAGTCTAGGTTAATGGGGTATCCTAAAGAGGGGTGGTGATTTTCTTGTGATGGGTGAGGTCACATATCCTGAAATGTCTAAACCAAACATACTGAATAGTATAGGAATATAGGTGGCAGACCACCAAAGTAGAGGAAAAATCAGGACCAAGAATATCTCAACCAAGGGAAGGGTGGTCCCTAGGTATTTGGTGATGTATTAGGAGTATTAGGAGCTATTTGTGGTGGAAGATGCTATGATATCCTTCCACCACCACCCCTAGGAATCCCACACCAGGATCAGAGAGCTAATTGTTAGTGTTGCAGAAAACTGTAGGATATAGAGGCTTATGACCATGTAGTGCACAAGATGATTAGAGGTATCATATATGTATATTATACTCCTACGTTAGTATTAGTATAAATATGTTTTAGTAAATCCTTTATCTCTATATTCCCTGTGTAAGAGATGGTGCTCCATGTTGAGGTTCTATCCTAACAGCTTCATCCTGAGGTTCCTATAGGGAATTATTATTCTATATCATTCATCCACCGATAGTTAGAGATATCACTTAGTTCAAGGAGGTTCATGAGGGGCCTTTTTTCTATCATGATGAAACACTATGAAATCATCATGTGTATGGAATGTTTTTCATTGATCTGATCCTATATTGACTATCCCCGTAAACAAGTCAGATGCCTTCACACTGATGGGACAAGACTCTCCTTTTCTAGAGAGACAGATCTCATGGTGGGATGAGTGGGTCCTATGAGTATGATATTATAACTCATCACCCCTAAGTTATTGATTATATCCCTTAGTACTCTATGATATTCTAGAATCATGATTTTTTTAGTTGTGAAGGATAATATAGAAATCTTCCCAGCGGACGTCTCAAAAATACCTCTGAGGCAAAAGATGGGATTTTTTATCAAATCACATACGAAAACATCAATTATATATTCCATGTCATATCAGATGGATACTACCGAGATCTAGGTTTTGTGATAGAGGTTGTAGGACCTTTGGGATAAAGGTTTCTTTAGGCCTAGTGTGTCCCCTTTGGTGCTCCAGTTTTGTTCGTGAAAAAAGTCGAAATCTTGCAGCTTTGTGTGGATTATTGTCACAAGAAATAGGCCATGATAAAGAATATGTTCCACTTTATGTGTATTGATGACATATTTTAGATATTTGGAGGTGAGATATTTCTCTTGGAGATTGATCTCATGTCTGGCTACCACTAGTTGAGGGTTGACAACATTGATATTCCAATGCTATCATTCTAATGTCACTATGGACATTATGAGTTTCTAGCGATTCCCATTATTGTGAAAAATGACCCTACCATGTTTATGGATTTGATAAACTAGGTATTCCATCCTCACTTAGACAAGTTTTTTGTCTTCATCAAAGACAAACTCATATACGCTACATCAATGGAGAAACATGTAGAGCAGTTGTAAATGGTTCTAGATTACCTTCAAGATCACCATTATTATGGGAAACTCTCGATGTGATTGTTATATATTAATGAGGTTCAATTTCTAAGGAATGTACTTTCTGATCATGGTTCATCCATGGACCCAGTGATGATTGATCCTTTTCATTCCTGGGAGCCACTCAATAGTGTTTTAGAGGTTCATAGATTTCTTCGTTTGGAGGCGTAATACAAGAGGTTTGTGGAAGACTTGTCTAGAATTGCAACAGCTTTGACAAACCTAACACAGATAGGGTAGTCATTTACCTAGAATTATTAGTGATAGAGGGTCTTCATGGAGTTAAGGATGAGTTAGATGAGTATTCCTATGTTGAGGTTACCAAAGTAGGTAATGGAGTATATATTTTATTCTGGTGCCTCAAAAGTTTGTCTTTGTTGTGTGTTGATTAAATAGTACACAATTGTCATATAAGAGTTGTGTCAGTTGTGACCCCACAAGAAAAACTACATTAATCATAACCTAGAGTTGGTAGAAGTAGTAGTCTACTTGAATATGTGGAGGCACTAACTTCTAGGTGAGTGATTTTCAGTTTACTCAGACCATCAGAGTCTCAGATACGTCTTCATGTAGACACTGAGACATCAACGTGAGACAAATTTCCAAAAAGAAATATGAATTTGATATAGTGTATACCCTTTGGGAGGGAAATGTACTGGTAGATTCCATTAGCAGGAAGTATCAATCTCACTTTGGGTAGGAGGCTTCTGAGTAATTGCACTCATTGCACCTACCCTTGGTGGAGAGGGTGGGTACACCTTTTCTACCGTTAATGGTTTTGAATATTCCTATTCTCAAGAACGTGAGAGAGTCCCAGTAGGTAGAAATCTCATGTGAGTTCTTATATTACCATATTTCTATAGGTTACTAACCATATGGATATAATAAAAGAGAATATCAAATAATATTTTCCATGGATGGAGGATGGTTCGAATAACGTTGCTGGAGGAGGTGATGTGATAGTTCAACACTTATCACCTAGATATATATCCCAGTGTGTAGAATATATAAGGATACCTTCCTTAGATGTTTTGGTGGTCCAACATGAGATGTATTGTAGTTGAATTCTTCTCTTGTTGACTCACTTGTCAACAGGTAAAGACTGAGCACCATGTTCTAGTTGGTTTTTTGTATCCCATTGATATCCCAAAGAGGAAATGGGATTGAATATCCTAGGACATTGTGACAGGGATTCCATTTATAGAAAAGGTCCATAATTACATATGGGTGATAGTTGGTCAACTCACAAATTCAACACACTTCCATACTATTAAAGAATAGAGTTTGGCGGAGAGTTTGGGGCAGTTGTACATACAGGAGATCATTCTCCTTCATGGGATTCCCTTGATTATTGTCCCTAATAGTTATTTATTTTTTACATCATGAATATGGAGAGGCCTAAATGATGTATTAGGGACCAATATGAGGATGAATATAGCCTTTAACCCCCAAACCAATGGGAATATTGAGTGCACTATCCAGGTGATGGAGGATATGCTGATGGAATCCATGTTTGAAATTGGCTAGAGATGAGAGGATCACATTCCATTGGTAGAGTATACATACCACAATAACTACCACTCTACCATTGGAATTTAAACCATTCATTCCATGTACAAGAGACCTTTCAGATCACCATTGTGTAGGACAATGATCGGTGAGAAATTTCTTGGGGGCCTAGAGATTGTGCAGGTGATGATGGAGAAAGTCTAAGTCATCCATATTTGGATGTGGAAAATGCATAAAGGACCAAAAGCTTATGAATATCACCTTCATAGTCTATTGGAGTTCAATCTATAAGACCATGATTTCGTTAGAGTGTCCCCCCAATAATGATTTTGAAGGTTCGGCTGGGGAGGAAAACTATCCCTGAGGTTCATCGGGTCATTTGAGATCGTGAAGCGGGCTAGTGAGGTTTCTTACCACCTTGACCTACCCCCACTTCTTGACTAGGTGCACGACGTCTTCCATGTGTCACAGTTGAGGAGATACATGCATGAAACCATGCACGTCATCGACTGGGGAGACTAGGACATCGAGGTTGGAGAACCCTTTATAGAGCCCCTAGTGATTATTGAGGATCGATATGAGAGAACCCTGTGTGGATGGATCATCCCCTTGGATGGTGTGTTTTGGTGGCACATTAACATGAAAGAGAGTTCTTGGGAGTGATAAATCCATGTTCTTGTTTAGTTTCATGAGTTTTTTATTAGTTTTTCTTCTTAGGTATGAAAATATTAAAAGATGTAATAATGGTGAGACTCGTTTTTTCCATATAAGACGTTGATATATATATATATATATATATATATATTCAGGGCAAGGAGCTAAGAAGGCGTGTGATTCTAAGGCCCAATGTGCCTGAAATTAATTTATAAAAATAGTAAAAATATGTAATATTTCACACACAAATTTCCTTAAATAAAACAATATATCTATTAAATAAAATCTAGAATAAAACATTCAAGGCCACTGTTGAGTTTGGAACATGCTTTTTACCCTACATGTGATCTAAAATAGTTTGGCACGAGTCATTCAAACTTCTCAATCATTAGCGGGACATTTAGTGAATTAATTAATTACTAAATTAACAAATTAATTAATTTTAAACAAAATGGAATTATATAAGCATATTTTTGTGGAACAATTTTCTGGGGTTATCTGTATAAACTAGGGAGAATTCCAGTACTTCCCTTCCTCCCTCAATTGGCGAATCAAATCAAATGATTTAGAAACTCTAGATTAAAGTAGATATGAGAATAATGAATGTAAAAAAATCAGTCAATCATTGGAGAGAATTTTATTTAATGAATAATTATAAAAATCCATGAAGAAATCGTGAATTTTTGTTTTACACCCTCTTTGATTAAATTTATTATGTAGATCGATCCCTTTTATCGATCTGAACCAATTTCAGCCTTTGCATTCCCCTACATACTAGATTAATATTATTATTTAAATTTCATCCTAACATTGGGTTCCCCATTCTTCATCGATTGGACAAGAACACATTTCAAATATTATTAAACATTTGTTTTGGGGTTTCCCCCTCATTTTCATTGCGTTCATCACTGGTGGGACCTACAGTCCTAGTTCGACATTTCCAGGTTGTACCAATCCATATCGAACCTCTAGAATCAGAACTGTTTCACAAATAAGTGGATAATCAAAAAATATAATAAAAAATATTGTTTGTTTGTGATATTAGGATTGTTGTTTTAATGATCAATGAATGAATAATTATTTAAGTATGGCATGTTGTCATGTAGAACTCATGACAAAAATTTCCATGGGTTAACAAAATCTGGATTCTGATAAATTAAGTCTATAAATGATAGATCCAACCAAGATACAATGTTTTTTGGCTGAAATAATTCCAAAATAAAAAACATATATTATATTTTAAGAATTGGAAAGAGATATGAATTTCCATGAAAACCCCAGAAACATGCCATGTACAAGGATTAACACACTGAGTGTAGCCCCTGGAGTGTGGAAGCTAGAGTTTTGGAAATCTATATATATGGGACAACATGTATCCCTCCTACATTTCATGTACCTCATCTACAAGAGTATGAGTCATGTGATGAGACACATTGGAAAATGTTCATGTGCGAGTACATGACTTAGAACATGACCATGTACTGAAGTACATGAACATGACTAGGTCACAGGGGTAGCACCCTGTGTGAAGCATTATGTCATGACCTAAAGTACATAGATAATGGTTCATTTACACAGTCATAGAAACAAGGACATGACCCGATCCCGAGTAGCATGGACACATCATGTAGTCCAACTACACGGTATGTACTACTAAATATCTTGGGAGTCGTGGGCTAGCCTAGGAAATGAACAAGCGGTGGAGTGGGACCACAAAACATATGGATCCCCTAACATTATTTTTTACCCCACGGTTATTTTTTAGAAAACTTTAAGGTTTTGAATCTCTATCCATTGAACTCATATCTTGGCATGTGAGTAGCATATCATGTGTTTTTTCATTGTAGAATAAAATGGTGTTCTAGATTGTGGATTTTTAGATATGATGTAGAATATTATAGGAATGATTCTTTTTTAGGTGATGCTCGATGACAACAATGATCAGGTAAAATCTCTAGAGGCTTCTTATAGTATGGACCCCCATATACATAGGCACGGGTCCTCTGCAACAACCATTCATGTGGAACCCCCTATTAGATAAGGTGTGGGTCCTCAATGACTAGAGTGGAACCCCCTATTTTACCAGTGCATGGGTCCTCAACTTCCAAGTGGAACCCCTACTAGATAGGGTGTTGGTCCTCGATGACTAGAATGGGACCCCCTACTATACTAGGTCCACTTCCTTAAATTCTAAGAAGAAAACCTCTATAGAACAGAGAAGGAGTCTTTAATGACTATAGTGTAACCCCATGTTGTTCCATAACATGAATCATAGACCTATAGAGTGAAACCCCCATCAGTTTTGGCATGGGTCCTCTACCTACATAGTGGAACCCCTATTGGGTAGGGTGCGGGTCCTCGTAACACTATAGTTGAACACCTTTCTGCATATGTATGTGTCCTCTACAAATACTTAAAAAGTGTAGCCCTAAGGAAATATTATGGAATGATTCATCTAATTATAGATTATGGCCCCTTGACTATGCGGTACAGTGAAGAGTCACAGATTGAATTTAATAGTTACTTCTAGGTAAAAGTGTGAGATACTGGGCATCATTGATGGAATTTTAGAACTATTAGAAACTCTTCTTCTAGTGTTGAGCTATGAGATGTAGATCCCACTTCTTTATTGATTGGTATTATTTTGAATTAACATATTTATAATTATATATATATATATATATATTAGTTTTTTATCCATACCTTTGGATTTTTATGCACTCCTTCCATGGGATGCAAAGACATGCATGGTATTCTACATTCTTTTCTTGTTTTTATTATCATGTTTGGATGAGTATAACCTATTAATATAGGTGGAAAAGACCCAATGTGTAGTTTATCTACACACCATGTTGAGACCCTAATTTTTGGATGAGGATACTCTCCATGGGGTTCAGTTGAGTTGTTTTCTTTCACTGCTTGTGGAAATCAATTTACAATATTCTTTATTTTTATTCCTAATGTGTCTCTTAATTATCCCCCTTCAACTTATGGGGTTTCCTACTGTGTATGTATATAATCACCCCTATAAGGGATTTTCCTATACGATTCTGTCATATAGAAACACATATAGTTCAACTGTAACTGTAGAGGAGCATTAGGATACTTGGTACTTTGGAATGTGTATGGTGGTTGCAGCTTGGAGTTTAGAATAAGGGCTCTCTCAACATTTTATTTTTCCATTTTTTCAGGTTTGGACATATTTCTAGTTAGGTGTGTATTTTTTACCTTTAATTTTCAGTTTATACTATCATACTCTCATATGGTCTAGAGGATTTTCATGCATTGTTATTCCCCTAGAACTGTATCTACTTTTACTTTTATTTCCTCTACACTTCTACATTGATATTAGTATGTATGTGTGTATAGGTACTTAGTAAAAGGACTCCCCATGTTAGTTATTCCTTCAGCACTGGTCAACAATACCTAGACTATAGAGTCAGGCTTGGGGTAGTTGTGTCTTGAGCCTAGACCTGGGTCAGGTCCTGAAAATATATTTCCCCTATAGATAAAATTATTTTAAAAAATTAATATGTAATGATATATATGAAATAGAGTCATCTATATTATTCAATATGTAAAATTATACCAACTTTATCTGTTCACCAGTCAATTATTTTACTTTTAATCCAAGGATCTCATTCCCCCAGAAATATTATTGTTCATGGTGATATATAGGAAAAGTTATGCACTCCATTATAGAAAACTATTTTTTACAAAACTATGTAACCTCTTTTGGAATATAATTATAAAAAATATTCAATTATAGTAGATATGAATTATTAAAATATCAGTTCAATATATTGATATAACTTTCAAAAGGATACATCCAATATATATATACATGCTCTAAAATCATTATTTCTCACAAAAAATGAACTATTAAATAGACCATGATATCAAAACATATGGAGTAAAGTATACTTTTAGTTGAAAAAGTAAAAAAACTTCATCTTTATCAAAATTATTCAATGAATTTAGATCAATGACTTTGTTAAAAATTGAATTAAAAAAATAACACACCTTTATGATTGTTAATTTGACACTGATGATAGGCATTCCGTACAATGAAACTGGTCGGATATGTTGTATCAGGATGTGATAATCATGAGATTTCATTCTTTTTAACTTCAAATATATTAGTGAAACAAATTGTTTAACATGTGAATAATAACATTGGCACATTGTTATGATAGAGGAAATAAAAAAAATAATTTCCTCTATATTTGATAATGTATGATAAGAAAATGGAAATTCAATATTTATTCCCTTAAAATTGGGTGCTAACTATAAATTTATTTCCCTTTATATTTTCTCCAATATTTAATCCAACCCATACTTAATATTTTCTTTAATATCTAATAATACTCCAATTAAATTTTCACATACATTATTTTCCACATGCATGAAATCAATTTTATGTACGACCTCATGATATCTGCAATATGAAAGCTCAAAAATATTGATCATTTGTTCAAAATATTTCCCAAATACTAGTTTTTTGTGTTTCTGACTGTGAAAACATTATTTTTTAAACCCTCAAAATACTGATCAATTGAATTTTTTTTTGAGGAAACATCAAATTCATTTGTTCCATTGAATGCCATTTTAATATCTAATAATACTAATCCATAAAAATATCCTTAATTAATTATGTATATTTTTTTATCCCATGTTATAGTTGGTAATCTGATGTCTATTATTTGTAAATTGGACAATATTTATGTTCTGTAACACTATATATAAACAAATTTAAATACGGTGAGAAGTCATTTAGTGTGAACATAATCATTGATTGTAGTTGAAAATATTCCTTTTTATATGAATCATATACTCGAATACCTTCCTCCTATAAGAATTTAATACCATCAACTAATGGTGACAATAAAACATCAATATCATTTCTAAACTATTTTGGTCTACGAATCATTAATCTCAATGTGATATATTTTTGCTTCATAATAAATTTAGGATATAAGTTAAAAATTACCAATAAAATAGTCCATGTACTAGGTTTTCTATTAATTGCATGATATTGATTCATTCCAACAATGCACAGTCTAAGTCTGATATTTCTAACTTCATATTTGAATATAGAAAACTATCGATCAACTTTCTTGCACTATAAATAATCAATTGAAGGATTCAGTTTTACATATCATATTCCCTAATATTCATTCCATTTTAAACATTTTTGTATCATTTAAATTTTCAAATAAACAATTTAAATAATGAACTATAAGAAGAGATAAAATTTAATTTTCATGTGTTTTGGTAATTTTGAAATCATCCAAGTATTTTTACTTCAAATAATATCAGGATATCCCACATTTAGGAAAATTTTGAATACTTTCATATTCTATTATATATAGTACACACTCATTTGGGAAAGTGAGCATCTTCTTATACCTCAAAAACATCATACATAATATTTAATTCACAATATAATGTGAATCTAAATGATCATTGTCTTTAGAAAGTATATCTTTTAATATTTATAGAAACTCTTTAAAACTCTTATCACTCCATCCATTTTTGGCCTTCGAGTTAATCAAGAATCACACCATTAATAAAACCATAAATTTTGAACAACCTGGATAAAATGGTTTTTCAACATCACCATATATGTGATTGATCATTAGTACATTCTCAATTTCTTCTGCCCTAATATCATGAATCCCTTCTTTAATTTGAGTAAAATTATCATGTTGAAAATTTTCATCTTAAATAGATTATTAATTCTGTTGAATTCCACTATTCCAAATCCAAGTACTATAACTCAAATTAAACCATGATAAATTTAATGGTATTTGATTTATATTATTTGTAAAATTTTCATATTTAATCATTTAAAACATGGGTAGAGAAATAGGGATTTGTTTGGAACATTTTGTTTGGGAAATTCCCAAAAAGATCAAATAATTCCCCATATTCATCATTGGTATGCCATGAGTTAATCTAACTATGAATTATTATCACTTAATATAATTTTTTAATGAAATATAAGTCACTCTATATTTAAATTGAATTTAAATTCTAATTTTATAAGTAAATATACAAATAAATAAATATCATTATATAAATGGCCAAATAAATTTTGAATTTCAAGAATTTATTGATAGTTTTGTCAATTAATATTGGAATCTACCAATATATTTTACAATAAAAATATAATAGTGTATGAAACATTTTATATGTATAATAACAAAATCTAAGAAAATACATATAGGATAGTGATAGTGTCATGCACCAAGTGAAATAGTTCAATAATATCCTTTATTATTGTTAAAATTAAATAGTAAAAAAATTATATACATAAAATCTAATAGTGGATACTAAGAAATCATTAGTATAAAAATGTAAAGATAAATGGAAACATACCAAAGTTTACTAATAAATAAAATAGAGTATTTTATTTGAAAATCAGTATCCTCCACTATATTTTGGAATGATATACAAGGAATCTTTACATTAATATCAAAACATAAATGAAGGTATTATTTATAGAGCTTTACAATGCAGGAACAATTATATACCAATAAACCATGTCATATCAAAATTAATTTTAAATATAAAATTTTCATTTAACACATTTGAAAATCAAAACCATGATTTCCAAAAAAAATCCCCATTTTATGATTTATCTAAAATCTAGGTTTAAATCAATATAAAAGAATTCAATAAATTAAAATTAAATAATGTAAATTATTTAATAAAAAATTAAATACATTTTTGGTAATAATTTTACTTCTGAAAAGTTGAATTCATAAATGAAAACATTATTTTTATTTCAAAATAAACTCAATAATTCCTTATTAAAAACCCCAATTCGATATTCAATTATTACACTAATTTCCACTTTTTGAGATCCTTATTTCTCAAAATTGTATGTAAATTCAATTAAAAAAATGAACATCACTATCTTTAAATTCCAAATATTATTCTAAATAGATTATTTATATTACCTTCAAATTTACAATCAAAATCAAATATGCCAGTATAACCATTTTTTATAAATTCATAATTTTCCATGATTTCAATTGATGATGTTCTAAATAGATAACACTCAATTTATAACATAAAAACAAATAAGTAAATATTATAAATTATAAGTTATATCTTCCAAATATCATATAAATATTATATTCCCAAATTCATCGAGCTAAAAAACACACTAAGGTTAATGAATCCCTCAATCCCTAAACATGTTAACCTAAATACTCTATTATATATAATTTAATTTTAAAATACTTTATAATCATTCTATTTTAATGATTAATTTATGACTTTGTGATATATATTTAAGAATAAAATTAATAATAAAACCCCAACCATTAATTCAACACCTTAAAAAATTCTTATGAGATATAAATTTTATTTTAGAAAACCCATTAAATAATCATTAAACATACCTTATAAACCCATTAAACAGACCTTAAAAACCCATTAATTATTAAATTAACATGATTTATAAAACTCATTCCAAAAATTATTAAATCAACAAACAATAAATAATGATTCATAAAACTATGTAATCCTTAGATGCATGAAAAATAAAAATAATTAAATCAAACTGTGATGAAATATTAGAGAGAACTAGAGGCTAAGGGTGATGAAAATGAGAAGGTAAATGAAACAATGATGGTAGTTCATGAGATAACTATGAGAGAGAGGAGTTAATTTAATGGAAAAAACAATGATGATGATTAAAAATAAGATAGATAATGGTTGGGGGAGGTTGGGGAATACAATAAGGGTCTATTAGGGTTGAAATAGAACACACAACAACAAATATAAAAAGGATCGATGGTATTCAATTTTTAGAAATACTTTTTTATAAGTTATTATATAACTGACACAGATAATAGTTTTTTACATCTATTATGATATAACTGATATTGAAAATATGATTCTCTATATCGGTTATCTAAGAAAAAATATATAAATCCTATTAAATTCATTTGTTACATAAGTTAAAAATTAACTGATGTAAAGAATAATTTATCATGTTAATTTTTAAAAAATGAATAAATAATTTTATTATATGGGATTACAATAAAATGATGACACATTTTAAATCCATTATTCTTAATAATTGTCTAGTATCTATATTTTAATGAAACATTTCCCTAGTTTTCTATAAAAATCATTGCTTAGTTATTTAGCAAGGGCATTATCTCAATGGTATCATATAATACTCTGGGACAATTTATCCAACAACACTATTCCCAATTCATCATTTGGATAATCCCAATCACATTCCTTTGGTATGATAACCCTTGGGGTTTCCCAACTAGTGTAGCCCAAAGAAATCACCAATAATACTCTAATAGAGGATAATCTAGGGGCATTCTACTTTTTCATGAAACTACACGATTGAATTATCAACTTATTGATAAGTTTTTATTTGTAAGGAATATAATACTTAGTATTAAATTAGATTTAATATCACCAACTTATCTCATATTATTCCATTTTCTGTATGCATGCCTCTAGTAATTTATCTTGGAATACTATTACATCCACTAAACCAATTTGCACAACCCATATTGATGTGTAACTCTTTACACAAACCATAATTTTGTGTTACTAAACCACAAATAGAAGCCAAACATATCTACATGAAACCAAATTAATCATATGTGTAATTTATATAAAAACTATATGTAATGTATTAGATCTATATAAGATTCGAAATCTCCACATGAGGAATCCCATTGTGCCAGATATCTAACCCAATTCACTATTCTTGATAAGGCATAAGCCTCAAGGTTGAGAGGTGGACCAACCCTATGTCCATCTTCCTATGGAAACATTAATCAATATAGAATTAAATTCAGGATAATTCTAACCCCAAATATGTAGAAACTATTTTCAAAAACTAAATTCAAGTTCATAACATCAATTATAAACTGCGGTCAAGGTCGGTGAATGTTTAAATTCATTATTAATCCTTGAATGAAATCCAAGAGTTTATCTATAAATGGTTTAACATTTAAACTAAATCATACACTATTAATCATACAAATAATTTATAACTATGAATATTACACATAATAACCTTCAAATAAATGAACAAATCCAAATATTTAAACATGATATAACCAATTAAGAACAATTCATAAACAAGAGAAAATGATAATTTTTTATAAGTTTTTATTTATATTATGTAAATGTTATAATATTGAATATGAAATCATTATATTAATTCCAATATGATATCATTTATATTATTCATTATATGTATTTTCATATTAAATACATGTTGTTTTATGAATTATAAACAATTAAATAATCCAATGACTATTAAGAAAAAAATATACATAAAATAAATATCACATATTTTAACATTTTTTAAACCATGATCGTATCAATTATTGATAGACATCTGATGTGGATAAATTAATATTCAAATAATACCCCCATAATTTTAGAAATTATAATTAATTAGTTATGAACAATTTATAATTTAAATATCAATGATTTTATATTTAGAATTGTTTCATAATTTATGACCCTTTATAAAATATTTCTTATGATTTCAAAATAAAAAATTTTATTTCAATATCACAATACATTACATAGAATTTTCTTATAAGGAATTTAAAAATTAACATTAGAGAAATGAGAATAAGGTTTCCTAAAAATTAAATTATAATCCTTTTATAATTAATTATTTAAATTATAAATTCCTTATAAATTAAAAAAATTCCAAAAATAACTTTTATAATGTTTTTTAAAATTTATTATACTATTTAAACCATTTTATATGTTAAAAAACATGTTTTAATTTTTTTATAAAAAAATTGTTTACCCTTATGAAAAATAAATATTTTGTATAAGGGAAACCTTCTTGTATACCAACACACTAGAATAAAAACCTTCCTTGCCTTTACATATAAATTTTTCAAGAAGATATGATACATTTTAATAAAGGTATTCTACAAATACCTTTATGAAAATCATATACCTAACATGATGGTAGGATAAATCTGAATGCATGAGGATAAATCACAAATTTTATATAGGTAGTTGTTTATCATCATGGTATTACCCAAATAATGTTAATGTAATGTGTAATAACCTTTAAATAAAAATTTAAAAAACAACACTATCTTTACATAAATTATTTATATAAAGTTTATAATTTACCTACCATTATACAAGATTAAAAAAACTACATTACCCTTATGTGAAACTCTTCACATAAAGGTTAGTAATGAGTTACATTTATGAGTCCATTTATGTAAAGGTAATGTATTTTAGCTATGTATGGGTAAAAAATTTGTTACCTTTACATTTCCCAACCACATAACAGTAAACCATTTATAAAATCATATTTCTAAAAACACGAAACATTAATCCATTTTTAGTATCTCTACATTTCAAGAAATATTTCATAAATATAATCACATAGGTAGATATGATACCACATAAGGGTTTATATCAAGTATAATAATTATTTTATGATGAATAATAAGTAAATAAATCCCCTTATCTAGGATCTCCCATGTATGAAATATGAAAACTATTTATAAACTAAAATAAAATAACTACTATAAACATGCATGTAATTCATCATAGAATGTATTGAAACCTCCTAAAAACTCTTTTAAATGAGTTTTATAAATATATAAATATTTAAAGATGATTTTCTTCCACCTATGTAGTTATCCATGAGATAACTAAATCATATTTTATACATTTAGGGTTGCCAATCCTCCATGATGTGCTAACATCTCATGATGAAAAGGTGGTAGGATAAAAAATATTCATAGTTTGTGAGTATATGCTAAATATCATGTAGTCTCATACACACACCACAGTCATCACATCAAAATGATATATACAATCAACTGATGAAGTTACTAGGGTATTATAACATTTATTCATTTTCTAAAACATATGTATAAATACTACAACCTTTACATGAATTCATGTAAGAATTCATTAAATGCATTTACATCCAACCATATCATCTTATGAAACCATTTTAAATGATATATTTGGTGGATCATTTCTTGAGTTTCTAACAACATCGTCAACATAACCTTATATCGCCTGTAAGTTGTGGCTTTTGGGAATTTATCTATTTCACAATTGAAATTTTATATATGAATATTGTAGAACCTTTTATGTAATTTAAGAGGATTATGAATAAACGAATCAATATAAATTTATAGAAGGTAATATGAACATCACAATAGTAATTTGATTATTAGAAATAGTTACATGATTGTTATGAACAATAACCCAACTGTTAGAATAGTAAATTGACCTCAAAATAGTAAAATTTCATATAAATAATTTTTTACAGTGAATAATTTCATAAAATATACATATTTTAATTCTATAAAATAAATATCAATATTAAAATTTCATATAAATTATAAGAATTTTTTTAATAAACTGTAGTTTAATGTGATTTGTAAAAATAATTTTCTATGTTAGTAATTAAAAATTGGATATGCTAGAAAATTATTCCTATAAAATGAATATCTTTTTTGAAATCATCATGTAATCATTTTTTGAGGGTGTATTTTTTGTAATTTGTTTTTAAAAAACATATATTTTTAGGTAAATAGTAAAAATAAAGTTTTTATATAACATGTATGTTTTAAATTACATCATTCATGTTGTAATAATGACATAACCAACTATATAATTTTAGGCACAAACAGAAACATTTGTAATAAGTTAACTAATTGATGAAATTCAAATTCTAAACCAAAAAATATTTGTTTTTGAATTTTAATGTCTAATGTATTCTATTAGACAACTGTTTTTCATTTCCCTACTCTCCCTTTAAACAGACCATTGTATCTGGTTTATAATGTATTCGGACAACTTGACAACATATATTTAATAAAATATGATCCATAATTTCATAAATATAACTATTATAGGATTTACCTTAGAAATTACATTTTATTAAATATTTTATCCTAAAATACCCTAATCCTCAAGTATAAATACCCCTCTCCCTCTTCTTCGAAGATCACTTCATGTCCACTTACCGATGCTAAATATCTAAAAAATTAATATCTTTTACGTCCCTTATAATATTTAGGTACATTCCAAGTTCCTATAATTCCACAATTTTAAGGATTTGAGGGTCTTAGAAAATTGAAAACATAAAGAAGGAGGTAACATCCCTTAATCTTTTCACTTTCATTTTCCTATTCTCTTCCTCAATGTATATATTATTTTCTATCCCAAACCTATTAAATTTAATTATGTTTTATTTTAACAATATAATAAGGTTATTAACTCATTTTAATGATTTAATTTTAAACATATCTCTATGTTATACATCTCTTTCCTTTTATTTGGACAATGTCCTGTTAACAGTTGGATAACATCCAACGATGATGTTGTTAATTCTATTCTTATAATCACCTTTATGGATGGTAATAAGAATTTATTTATGATACATATATATGTATGTATAAATATATTTATTTAAAATATTTTGGAGTAATGTTTATTAATGTATAAATTAAAATAATAAAATTGAAAAAAATTAAAACTAGATGGGTTGAATTTAAGGAAAACATAACATAAAAACCATAAACCTTTAATAATGGATATTTAAAAATAAAATCTAATGATTATAATTGATCAATAGTGAAAAAAATAAAAAAAATCACTAGTGGTTTCTTATTTTAATTAATGTAATATTATTGTATATGAATAAAATAGGTGATGAAATAAAATGAGATATGAGTTATGGGAAATTCTCGAACCCAACTCTTCCATTTTTGGTTATATCATATTTATATTTATTTTTATCATAGATATTTCTTAAATTAATTAAAAATTTAATTCAAATAATATTTCGCTCTTAAATATGGGGATATACGTACTTGTACCTCATTGAAATTATTTCTAATCCAATTGCAAAAAATTTCAAAGAGGGTTTATTTTTTATAAAATCACATTTAATCCTGTTGATTTGTTTCTTCTTCAATAAAAGAATGATGATATTTTATAAAAAAACTATGATCTTTATTTTTCATATGGTAACCCCAATGGTTATTCCTTAACACATTCTTTATTAAATCCTTATTAATCCAATTCCGTTACATGGATTTATTTCATGACAATGATTTTTATATAATCACTTTTTATGTGGCATGTATGATTATGATAATTTTATAATGTTAAGGGTGGGAAATAAATTATATATCCCTCCAATTAATTAAGTAATGTGATTTATCTCATGATATTAGGTGTAAAAAGTTTGCTAAATTTGTTCACAAATATAATTTTATGATTTATAAACATATGTTATGCCTGAACATGATGCTAACATTTTTCACCACATATGTGTGGTATTTAACCACTCGGTTATGATGTTTCATTATTATGAATATGATTCATTCCAATTATTTTTCAACTTGTTACATTATACTTATGATTATGGTCCTATTTTTATAATATGATAATTATGAGTATTCTCAAACATGTACTATTGATTCATACCTTTCATTCCTTGCTTTTTATTCCTCCCCTTATTTTGATTTTACCTCACCCCTTTTTTATGTATATCCATAGATAAATTCATGTACTAAAGAGAATGAGGCATACTTTTAGAGTATTATGAATAAGGATTTAAGTATTTTTCATGATTTATTATATAAAAGTGATGTACAAACCCAATATTCCCATGATAATAAAGACTTAGATTTTTTAATTTATTACTATTATGTTATTATCTTAAAAATGTTGTAATAGTCATCTAAGAAAAATGACGGCCACTATAATCAATATTAAAGAATGTTTTAGTGAATTAGTTAATTAGGACAAGGATAAATTGGTGAAAACCCTTGGGAAAAGTATAAATACAAGAAACCCATTAAAATATTGGTAATGTTTTGGGTGTGTGGTTTACTAACAATAAAATTACTATCTGGATACTGGAAAGTGGATGCAGTTGTGGTATAGATTCACATAAGTGTAAACACCCTAAAAAAGGATGGTTGAATATTAAATTGACCATGAAATGGTGCATGATGAGTAGTACTGATACTTCAAACCTAGATATACACTTTTGAGGGAGATGATTTGGTTGTTCACAATCACTTTATAAACCATTATGAAGGATTTATAGATAAAGTAATTATTTCTCCCAATGCTTGAAAATATTGAAGTATATGATCCTAGTAGAATCATTTTCGAAGTAGGGAAAGAAAATATAACATATAATAAATATTGGTATCCCATTATAAATGAATTTAGAATAATATTCACATGAAAATAAATTTTTTATTCCTAACTTATTTACCTATGTTTCATAAAAATATTTTATGTTTTATAAAATAGGGGGAACCAGGAGAATATAGACTAAAAAAATGTGAGGGATAATAAAATGATTTTATGAATGATATTTCCAATTCAATGGGAGGTAATGGTCATAAATTTATAGAAATTATTACTCACCCCACTTAGATGATAAATAATAACCAAAACTATTAAGAATACTTTAACCAAGAAGGATTAATTAGACATCGATTCATTTATGAGACAAAAACTGAAAAATTTATTGGATATTTTGTTCCATGCTTCTTATAAAAATGGGTTAACAAAAAGAAAGAAGATATTTTTTTCACACTAATTTTATAAGAATGATAAATTTATTTTTCTTATCAATCATTTAAATAAAAGTTCCAATCAATGGTTGACATTGATCATGAATACAAATGTGAAAAATGAAATGTAAGAAATGGAGTGGGAAGACATAAAGAAGAAATTTCTTAACAATTATTCAATAATAAATTTTAAGAAAAATACTAAGAGAGAATTTATAGAGCTTAAGAAAAAGGAGAGAGAATATTTGGTGACATATGAGATTCCTTTAAAATTTCATGTAAATAACACCTAATGTTTTTCATTAACAATGATAACAAGATTGATAGATTCTCTAGTGTTTTTAAACTAAATACTTAAATATCTATAAACATTCAAGACATTGGTATTTATGAAGAATTTATTCTATGTGACCTAGAAGAAGATATGGAGGTCATTAAATGGTTCTATGGACATGGAGATATGAAATGAATGATGAAGTTTCTTATTAATGGATAAAATAATAAAGGAGGAAAAAATATCCAACTCCTCACATCTAAAACAGAGTTAATGGATAATCATGGAAATTTCCTCAAGGGAATGAGGAAATACATTATGTATGGGAGAGATGTCCATCAAGATCATGATTTTTTAAGATACATCACGAATTAAAGAAAAATGTAAGAGGAATGAAAGGAACATCCCAATATAAAACCCATGGTTCAATGCTTAATCAATTATGAAAAAGGGAACTATGAAATCCAATACACCTCACTAAGTTTTATTGAAGGTAATCAATGTTATCAACCACCAAAGACATGGGATAAGGGTAAATATTATTCAATCATGATCATCATATGTGGATATAATATCTGGTTCAATTAATTTGGTTAAGTAATTTTCTAGTTCCTATATCATCAAAGAAAATAAATAAAATAAGAGTTCAACTAAGCACTATGAAAATGGTAATGAATGATAGAATAATAAGGAAACAAAAATATATCCCTGATGTGAAAAATTTAGAGAGATACATCTTCAAATTTTCATGAAGGGAAAAAGAGTTTGTTATAAGTGTGGAGATAAGGGTCATCTAGAAAAGTAATGAATGTGGAATAATGAAAACATTGATTTATAGTAATTTTATATAGGAAAATGGGAAATTATCTACACTAATGATGGAAGTGTCAAGGGAACCTATTACCTAAGAGGTCATAGGAAGAAGGCCATACTTATGCGATCATTACAGCTAAGATTGAAGTTATTAATGATGTGTTGGAATAAAATTTAATTGTAACCTAAATTTTAATTTGGGATTTATTTGATTCAATATCATTACACTCTTTCATATCTTTTATATTTTCTGAAAAATTCTATATTTTCAATAAACCTTAATAATTGAGTTGTTAGTGAATACTCATAGTGTAAATCTAACTTTAAAAATGATGTTTCCATTAGATCCAATTATAACACAAAAACATGCCCTATTTTTACACTTTTTTATTATACCTACGGTTGATTTTGATAAAATCATTTTTATGGATTAGTTTTAAAGATATAATTAAAATATTTATTTCTTTGAGAAGGAAATTATTATTCATGATGTGGATGAATAATTCCTTATCGTTAGAGGGGTGATTTCATTATTTGAGTGATATATAGATCCATATTGAGTAGCTCTTCTTAATGGGATTTTTTGGGAATAATGACAGACAAAACCTATAGATGAAAAATGTAATCTTCAAAGAGAGGATGTACCTATTGTACAAGAATACAATGATGCATTCCCATTGGAATTACATATACTTACACTTGAACAAGAAGTTTAATTTTCAATTTATATAATATGTGATGTGAGACTAATTTAAATGACTTCCTATAGAATGATCATTATGGAATTAATGGATTTGAAGAAATAAATATAGTAATTGTGTGAAAAGTGATTTACACACTACATTGTTTCACCTTAGGGAGACATATTTTTTTGGGTTAAAAGGAAAGATGTATCTATAAGGATGTGCACCAACTATAGGGAAATTAATGTTATTACTCTAAAGGAAAAGTATCATATACCTCTCATTGATTAATTATTTGATCTTCATTTTGGAGCTCAGTATTTTTCAAAGCTTAAGCTTCATTATGCATATCATCAACTGTGATTAAATATGGAATTTATTGTGTAGATAAAATTTTATATGATGTGTCGAAATTATGAGTTTATAGAAATTCAATTTCTATCAACTAATACACCCTATATTTTTATAGATATAATGATGGATTATTAATGTAATACCATGATATTTTTTTGTGGTACTTATAAATTATATAATTATGTACTGTAAAAGTTATGAGGACTTTAAAAATGAATTACAATTCATTACTAAGACTCATAGAGAAAATGGGTTATATGGGAAATTCAACAAGTGTGAATTTTTTCATCAGAAAGCTTCTTCCCATGGAAAAATTTTTCTCCATGGATAGAATATGAGTTGATCCTACAAAGAAAAATGTATTTTAGGAATGGCCTATACTAACAAATATAACTAAGGTATGTAGTTTAATTGGATTATTAGGTTACTATAATTGAATTATTAAAAAAAAATCATGATATGATATCCCATAAATGAATATTATATGTTAAGAGGATAAGATTACATTGAAAAAGGAATGTGAATAATTTTATTAATAATTAAATAGGATATTGGTGAATGCACTAATTTTGAAACTATTACTAGAAAGTAATTGTTCTATGATATATAATGGTACATCAAAGATGGAACTTGGTTGTGACTTTATGAAAAATGATAAAGTTATTTCTTATGAATCAAGGAAATTAACAAATCATTAATAGAACTATTTAACTCATGATACTAAGTTGGAATTTGAAATATTTTCTTTGATGATATGGATACATTATCTCTATAGTGAAAATTTGAGATATAAAAACACCATAAGAGCCTAAAATACATATTTTCATAGAAAGATATCAATATGGAGAATGGGAAATGGCTCAAACTACTTAATGATTATGAATTCTTAATACAATACCACCATGGGAAGAAACATATTGTATTAGATGAATTGAGAAAGAAATATTATGTATTCTTAACAAAAATGAGGACTTACAGGGATCCCATGTTCATGGATTTAGTAAACATGAATATATGAATTGCTAATAATGGGGAAACAACGGTTATTTTTTAAATGATTGCCAAACCATTTTTATTAGAAGAGATAAAAACTTCTCAACTTGATGACATGAATATTTAAAAGAAAATTACAGCTATAAATAATGGGAAATTGGAATAAATCATATATAATGATGAATTTCTTATATTTTTAAACAAAATATCCATTATATTTATACATAAACTAAAAATGGAATTGTTAGATGATGATTGATGTGCTTATTTATCAATACACCATGGGAGAACAAAGATGTATAGAGATTTAAAAATAATTTTTTGGTGGGATAATATGAAGCGGTAAATTGATGAATATGTATCATGTTTTTTCTTTTTCAATAGGTGAAGACTGAGACGAAAAATTATAGAGGATTCATATAACCTTTAACTATTAGTATGTTGAAATGGTATAACATTACTATAGACTATGTCAAAAGATTACCAAATTCCTCTAGAAATAATGAAGAAATATAGATTATTGTTGACATTCTTACCAAATATACACATTTATTAACAATAAGAAAAGATTTACCTATCTAGATCTTCTCATGAGTCTCTATTAATGAAGTTGTAATTATTCATCGTGTACCTCTTTCAATTATGTGAGATCATAATCCATGATTTACTATAAAATTCTAGAAAATTATTAAAATGGATCAAGATAATGTTCATTATTTGAGAACTTCCTATAACCCTCAAATTGATGGAATGTATGAAAGGACTATTTAGACATTACAATAAATTTTGTGTTCATAGTCACATGACCTTCATGGTATGTGGGATCAGTATTTACCTTTAGTAAAGTTTAACTATAACAATATTTCCCATTCAAGAATTTAAATGATGTTCTATAAATAATTATACAATAATAGATTTCATACCCCAACATATTGATAATAATTTGGTGAAATAAATCTCATGGGCCTTAAAATTATTGATGAGACAAAACTTAAGGTAAATATTATTCAAACCCATATTAATGTATCTCAAGGAAGTAAAAAGAGTTGTGCTAATAACTGAAGGAAATAATTGTAATTTATATTAGGAGATTACATTTTCTTAAATGTGTCTCCATGTAAGGGTATTATGAGGTTTATAAGAATTTGAAACTTAGCCCTAGGTACATTAGACATTTTGAAATTCAATAATAAATTTGATTTATGGACTTCCATTAGGTAATTACACCTAGCCTCTCTAAATTACATGATTTGTTCCATATATTTTTATTGGGGAAGTAAATGATATATCCAACACATGTTCTTACCTCTAATGAAATATAACTTTAGTAAGATTGATATTAATTTGAATATTAAATCCTGATTCTTGACACTGGAGAAGAAGCGTTGAGGAATCAGATGGCTCGTGTGGTAAAATAATCCTGGAGAAATGATAATATAGAAGATGTTAGGTGTGAAACTAAAGATATTATGATGAATAACTATCCAAATATATTAATGAAGTGAAATTATATAAATTTTAATGATGAAATTTTATAGATGGAAGAATGTAACACCCGAGTTTCAATTATAGTATGCTTTTCTCCTTCTAAAGAAACAATATTTTAATACACATAGTTTTATTCAAGAATTTTATTAAAACCTAAAATATTAAGTTTTATAAATTTAATTTCAATAAATTAAGATCATTTTTTAAATCAACATATCAAACAAAACATAGAGAAAAATTTAATATTTTTTTCAAATGACATACTTTTCAGTGAATAGAGAAAAATACTGATTTTTCAAATACTGGTATTTTATTTTATTAAATAAATCAATTTAAAAAATCAATTATTTTTTGGATTTTTTATTAAGGTATAATTTGATTAATTTTATTTATAATAATATAATTTTATTTAGTAATTTTAATTATTTTTATATAATTGATTTTTAGGCTAAAAAATGTATTTTTCAAAAAACTATTTGCCGTTAGGGTTTACACATTTATATTAAACATGATTTATTACAATTATAGAATATGAGTATTGTAAAATTAATATCATAATTTTAATTAGGAGGTTTATATTTGGTAATCGGACCCTATTATTTTTAGGTATTATGAATATTATTCATGATTAAATTTTTCGCATTGATAAAGGGTAATGAAGATAATTATGGTTAATTATAATTTTATAAGGCATTATAAATAAACCCAAAACATTATTTTATCTAATATTACGAACGAATTTTGTCCATTATCATCCGTGTATTTAAAATATGGAAAATTTGTTCCATATTTACAATATTTGATACTTTATAATATTTATGTGGGACAAAAAGGCAAAAATGTCACTTTTCTTCATTTAATATCTATATCATTTTGTGATATGGATAAATAAAGCATATGTTTGGCTCTAAAATATAAATTTAAATATTAATGGATTTTTTTAATTGTAAATTATTTTTAATTTTTAGTGATTGAATAATTAGTTTAAATTTTGAGGAAATGCTGACATATTATTTATTCAATTAATAGAAAAAATGTAAATGAATTTAAAAATTTAAAAAGTATTAAAATTTAGTTGAGTTATAGTTTAACATGAATTTTATATATATATATATATATATATATTACATATTGGAGTAGTTTTAAACATACATATTTGAATTAAAAATTTCAGTCGATGTATTTAAATTCAAATAAAATGAATTGTGTCAAAAATTACTTTGCTGATATTTTAGGAATGTAATATGTTATTTAATTATTTCAATTTCATAATGATCTTGAAAGAAGATAAGGGGATAATTTATAGACTAAAATTTCATCCCTTTACCATTTACGAGATAATTCTTACCTTATAATTAAAATTATAACCCTTTATTATTTTTAAAGTCCTTGCCAAATTTTTAAAATAAAATTGGTTAATTGAGGGGTTAACCAAAAAGATAGGGTTTAAAATGAAAGAAAAAACTTTTAAAACTTTTAATTTATCAATATATTTTGACCTTATAATATTTTCATTTTAATCTATATCTATTTGGAAACATTTTTCTTAATAATTTAATAATTATATTTTAGTCTCATTTTGAAATTCCAAGTGTGTTCTTTGCCTCCCTTATAAATAGAAACCCCTTTATCTCAATTATTAACCCAAATTTGAGACAACCATCTTGTGAAAACCCTAATAAATTCTTTTATCATCATATATATATATGTTCTATTGGTTACTTCCCTTACAAAAGACTAACCCAAGTTCATTCACATGCGATCAAAAGGAACTATACTGAAGAAGAGGTAATTATATTTACAGACCATTTTACATTTAATTCTTCTTAAACTTCCTATTAATTTGATGAAACCAAACTAAAATAATATACCATGTATCAAATATATATATATATATATATATATTTATATATTTAATTATAATCATGGTGAAACTATATTCCATCTCTTTTCCATTCGATGAAAAATTAAAACATTACTCGTGCATACGTATGACATATTATCTCCACACAGCGGTGTAATTCATTTTTCATCGCCACATTAACTGGATTTTTAGAAACATGTAACATTTAATACCCAAATATTTTAAAATAAAACACTATTTTCAATAACATATAAGATACACAACATTGGGCTTTAACGAATAACAAAATATTATTATTTAAATGTTATTGTTATAACATACCTATTAAATTAGAGGGTATAAATATAAAAAAAATGAATTAGGAAATTAATATGAATATTTCACTCAAAATAAATTTAATGAATTACACTTATAAAATAATAACTTAAATTTTTTATTAAAATCATTTTATCCTTTAAAAGAAGTGTTTTCTTCAAAAATGACTTTTCTTTATTTTTATTAGTGAATATTAAAAATTAATTTATAAATTTTTTATAAACTTTATTATGAATATTAATTTATTTATTAAATTTATAATTTTTAAATTATATTAAAATATAATTTTTGAGAAATTTTTGAAAATCATAATTTTTTAATGAAAAGTGAAAAATACTAAATTTTTTGAAAACTATATTTTTCTTTTAAATTATTTACAAAGTAAAATTATATTTGGGATTATTATAAAAATTTATTTATTTAATTATTGTTAAAAATAAATAAATTATTATTTTTAAGTAGATTATATACTTGAATTTACTATATAACATTTTATATTTAAAAAGGAAATTTTCATAAAAACTGTTTTCGATGTGTTTTTCCTATTTAATTTTAAATTAAATTCTACTTATTTTTTATATTTAATTTTTGAAGATAAATTATTTATTTGGAATCAGTGAGTCCATATTTAGTAAATTTTTCCATTTTATTTTTTTAATATGAATTATAAAGATATAAATTTTTGTTACCATAGTAAAGGGAAATTGGGTAATTAATTTTTAAAAATAAAATGATAAGGACGATAAAATTACATTAAAACTTTTCTAAATCTTATTAAATGATTATATCTCATACATAATCATCCAATGGTCAAATATATAACCTTTTGATGAACTTAGATAATATTATGACTATTATAATATTTTATTTAATGAAAAGTCAAACATGTCACCCTCTTGTTATTAATAATTAAAATATTTTTAGCATAGAATTATCTAGATGGAATTATTGAATATAAAAATTATTTTAAAATATAAAATATTTATCTTCATCATGGTATTATTTTTATATTTTAGTGAAAAAATATTACCTTAAATAATTACACCATGCTGATGCAACAATTTTGCAATTAAAAATCATATATATTATATAAAAATACTATAAGAAATATAATTTGGATAAATAATGTGATACAATTATTTCATAAATGAAAATAAAATTTTATAGATATAATAAAATATTTGTATTGATTTTATTTGTTGTATATGTATTATTAAATTCAATGTAATGAATAGTTATAAAATTGGAAATATGGATAATTTATAGTAAATAATATATTATTAAATGACATAACAAAAATTAAAAATAATTTTAAATAAGTCCATTTTATTTATATAATGTATAACATATCAACCATAGTCCATTTATGGCTCTTCTTTTATATTATAGTCACTATATTGACCCTTAAATAGTAAAAATTCACGTTGTCAATGTTAGAGTTAAAGGGGTAAAGTGAGTGTTATGACCAAAATATAAGGGTGAAAATATAATAAAAATTATATAATTTTTATGTTATGAAAATAATTATTTCTATAGTCATATTATATTTGTAATAACTTACTTTGGAGCCATTTTTAATGGAATATTAATTTATATTATATTATGAAATTGTGAAATTCCAAGAGTGTTTTCCCCTCTCTTATAAAAGGTAACCTCTTTTTATCATTACATCACACTTAAAAAACTATTTGGTTAAGCCAATACCTTCCAAAATCCTTTAATAGAGTGAATAAAATCATTTTAAGGACATATTTTAGATATAAATTATACCTTATAATGATGAATATATAAATAAAAAAATGTTTTCCAAAGAATATAATGATAAAGAATGTACATGATGAATCAAACCTAAGGTATGGTGTTTTATCTCACTTTTATTTTTGGAAGAAATATATATTATACAATAATTATTTATTTTGTGTTATGTATATACATGACATGAATTTATTTTATGATTATTCTCATGAAAACTATGGGATATACATATCCATATAATGTTCTTTCTTTCATGGGGCTTGTGATTAAAATGTTACCAATGTGGTAATAATATATTTTACAATATTATCATTATTCAGTATTTTTTATGTTTAAATATCCAATGGGTAATATTTTTCTTCTATTTTAATGTTTAAAAAAAATAAAAAATATTTTTACTATTTTCCTATAATTGTTTAAAATTAATTTTACCCATTTCTAAATTTTTTCAAAACAGTTTGAATGGAATCACTATATGTAGGTAATTTTTGATTTTAATGATAAAAATATCAAACAATATTTTTTTAACTTATACGATATGAAAAATATTTATCATCATCTTAACTCTTCAATTATTTGAATCTTCCATTTAAAGTTTATATGTTTATTTTCAAATAATATATTTTCATTTGTAAGTGCACTACTTTTTCAAAAATAGAATTTATTTTAAAATGGAAAAGATATTTTCATTAAGAATTATCCCAAGTGATATTTCAAAATAATTTTATTAAAATATGAAATAATTTTTTGTTACTTATACTTTAATGGGGATATTATCTGATGATACCATCCTTATTCTTTCGTTGGATGGTTTGTGTTTTTATGTAAAAATAAAATTTTTATACAACCCATTTTTTCATGGGTTCTGATATGTTGAATGTGTTCTGATCTTCTAGAACACATAATTATGGTTTCTGTTATATTATGGGTGGGACATATAACTCCATCCAATTAATTGGTTAAATTATAATATCGTATGATATAGTTCTGGGAAACAAGTTAAAGTACATGATCTAATATGGTAAATAAATTTATGTGCTCGATCAGTTATGGGAAACATGTCAATGTGTTAGATTTTTAAGGGGGAAAAATGTTGATGACTAATATTATTGTCGTTGTAGTGAACCATTATATATGAAATTATTTTCTATACCTATAATGATTTAAGAAATATTTATCAGACAAACATATGACTCATTATTGAATTTTTAGGAATTATCATTCTTATGATTAATGAATTTTAAAATGTTAATGTCTTATAGAATAACTAATGTTTTTGATATTTTCATATTAGTTATCAAAATTTGTAATTTCTGTTCACTATCTTATATCCTTATGATTATATGATGATTTCATATGATTTTTGATTGATATCTCAAATACTTACCCTTTGTAAGGATATGAGGTCACCATTGTTTATGTTTCCTTTTCCCGGGATATGATGAATGATGATAAATGATTTTTGTTCAAAATGGTTTTATATGTGAGTAATGTTTATCTATATTTTGAATACATGACATGGAGTATGAAAATATGTGTATAATGGGAGATGATTTTTATCTTTATGAACCAATTGTCTGTGAACCCAAGTTGTCAAGAGTTTTTCCTAATTCTCTAAAACTCTAAAACTCTAAAACTAAAAGGTTTTTGGGTATGTAAGTGATATAATATTTTCTTTTTATTTTGTAAGTTTTTTTAGTAACAAAAAGTGGGTCCCATTTATCAGTATCCAATATAGACATGTAATGTTATGCTTTTAGAATTAGATCTAGTGGTGTGGGTTTTGGGCTGTTACAATTGGTATAAGAGTAGGGTTTAGACAACAATCGATATTAGGATATATTCAATAGATTTTATTTTATGAATTATATACAATATAATGGGTGTATATATTTGAGTTTTTCTATATGTTCAGACTCTTAGACACACCTTTTGAAGTTTTACATGATGACCTTTTATGGTGATTAATGATATTTTGGGAGATGTTTTATTGGGTTGAGAAATATTAAATCCTTAAGATTTTCATGTGGAAAAGGTCATTAGAGTAATAATTCTATTTTTAATCGTTGGACATAATTTTAAAGGTATGGATAAAATTTAGGGTTTATATTATATTTTTTTTGAATTAATTATGTGTTGCAAAATTTTTGGGATGCAAAATGAAAGGTATGAGATATCATTTGAGGTTAAAATAGTTCTTTAATGTTGAATATATTATGTTTATTTTTTGACATGTTTATCACATTTTTTGGAAATTTATAAGGATTATATTAATATCGTTTTCGATAAATATTAATACTATAGGTCAGGTGACAACATGTCACATCCAAAAAGGCTGTGAGGGTTGAACCCACAACTGAAGGGTGACAAGGGTACATTTCCTTCCACTGGCCTAAATGATTTCCTAGTATGTATGAAATTATTTTTATTTATATAAAATATGTGTTAGATAATAGTTATGTTCATTTTGGGAAAATATGTTCTATCTTATAGATAACCATGTGTTTCGAAATTAATCAGGTGTTTAGAGAATAATGCTATTTCATATGTTGTTCACTATTTTGAGAACCCTATATGATAAATCTAATATGAATATTATGATTTTTTTAGGAATAAAGGTTAAATTTTCTTTGGATCCATATATGTTTAATGGTGATTCAGGTTATTTATGGATATTGTTATAGTGTCTTCAAAATAATATGTTCAGGGAACACACATTTTGGGAGATGAATACTAAATTTATCTTGGAAGACTTTGTGATCAAATACTTTTGATTTATGGGTTTTCATCATAGATCAAAATATTTTTGAGGAATTATAATGTTAATTATTTATTAAAGTATTTGTATTGAACATTGTGTATTATTGTAGAATTTTAAAGATTAATTAATTTTCTTTATATGAATGTTTATTATTTTCAGGAATTATATTATCATGTAATAACCTTTATTTTTTAATGCCTAAATATAGTAGGAATTAATTTTTACTCTTTTTTGGATCATACATTCTATTCAAATATTAATTTAGTGTTTCAGAGCTGGAAAAGTGGTCTTAACTATTCATTTTTAGAGAAAAAAATCATATTGTGGTAGAATTTAATTAAATGTTGAAACTCAAATTGTAAATTACATTTATTTTATAATGTTATTATACTATTTGGTAAGGTAATTCCCCAACTATAGAAAAGATATATTGAAATAAATCATTATCTTTTTACTTTTTACTAAGAAATCAGTGGTCTTTTAACCAATCAAAATATTATGGTTTTGTGATGGTTAAATTTATTATAAACATGTTCTCTATAATTCTATATATTATTCCATGGGAGTTATCTTTCTATTTCAAATCCATGTTTTCACATCCCCCATAAATTTTTAGATGTAAACAATGTTGTGTGTCATTCCATATGATATTCACACATCCCTTTCTATATTTTTAAGTGGATGTTTTATTGATCCTTTTTACAATATGGTATTTCAAAAATTGTATTATGAGAATTCAAACCCATGGGTACTGAGGCCAAGTTCAAATTGAAAGTATTAAATTTTTTAAAGCTGTAGAGGGAGACTATAATACCCAATTATTTTAAAAATTAATGATTATGTTGAGTATCATAGAATATATGTAACATCGAGCTTAAATGAATAAAATGTGATCGTTAAAACCATCCTATTAGATTAGTGGATATAAATAAGAATAATAGATTTTTTATATAAATATAAATTTACTACTAAATATAAATTTAATGAATAATAATTAAATATACTCTCTAAATTTTTATTAAAGTCATTTTATTCTTCAAAAATACGTTTTATTCAAAAATGTGTTTTTCATTATTTTTGTTAGTGGATATTAAAACTAATTTCTTCATTTTATAAGAAATTTATTAAAAAAATTAATTATATTTTTAATTTATCATTTCTAAATTATCTAAAAATAAATTTTTGGATTTTTCTATAAAATATTGATTTTTCAATGAAGAGTGAAAAATATTGATTTATATTTAAAACATTATTTTTCTATTATAGTATTTAAAAATACAAATTATATTTTTCATTAGTATTAAAACATAATCAGTTAATTTCTATTTAAAATAATTAAATAATAATGTTTTAATTGTAATTTATACTTTAATTTAATATGAAATCATTTTATATTTTAAAAGGAAAATTCAATGAAAAAATGTTTTTCGTTGTGTTTTTTAAATTTAATTTTATATTAAATTATGAAACATTTAAGTATATAATTTTGAAAAATGGATTATATATCTGAAATAATTGAGTCCAAATTTATAAAATTGGCCAATTTTATTTTTTGGTCAATATGAATAGTGAAATTAGTAATTTTGTTATCATGGTAAAAATTAAATTAGTTAATTAAATGATAAAATTTAAAAGATAGGGACTATAAAATTATCATAGAAGATGTTTTAATGTTATTTTAAAATTATATATGTTTAATAATCATTTAATTATAAAATTTATGATCTTTTGATGCCACTTGGATGATATTATGACTTTCATAATATTTCATTTAAAGAAATGTCAAACATGTCACCCTCTTATTTTCAATAAATTAAATATATTTTACATTTGGTTATCAAGTGTAAATTATTGACTAAAAATATTATTTTAAAAAATAATGTATTTATTTTAATAATTTAAATTTATTTTTAATTTTTACTGAAGAAATAATTACTAGAAATTCTTAAAAATGTTGATGCATTAATTAATCAATTAAAAAATAAATTAAATGATAATAAAAAATATTATAATAAATATAATTTGAGATAAATAATGTTATAAATGATTTTTATATATGAAAATTAAATTCAAGGGATGTAATAAAACATTAATATTGAATTTTAGATTTTTTATAGATATTATTAATGTCAAAGTAATTAATGATTCTAAAAATTGACACTATGGATTTTTTATAGTAAATAATTTTTTATTAAATGATATAAAATTATTAGAAATATTAAATTCATCCATGTTATTATTATAAGGTCTAAAATATCAACCATGGTCTATTTAGGGGTTGTTTTTAATTTTATAGTAACTATATTGACTATCATAGAGTAAAAATTCATGTTGTATCCCTAAAAGTAAAAGGGGTTAAATTGTTGTTATAACCAAAAGATAAGGGTATAAATATTTTCAAAACCTTTCTATTTATTATTGGATAGGATTATTTAAACCCATAATCATATTATATTTTAAATAAATTACTACTTATTCATGTATAGATGAATATTAATTTATTATTTTTTGAAATTCAAATAGTGCCCCTCCCTTCTCTTATAAAAGGGAGCATCTTCTTTTCATTACATTACTCTTAAAACCCCATTTGGTTCAACCTATGATTTCACAAATACCTTAAAAGAAGCCATAAAATCATTATATATTCATTATTTTTGGTAAAAAACCCTTATAAGGCTTAAGGTGTTAATAAAAGAATTTTTTCCAAAGAAAAGAAAGATAAATAACATACATGATGAATCAGAGTCAAGTTAAAGGATTTTCATCTCACTTTTATTTCTATTTGGACTTAAAAATTTTACACAACTTGTTTCTTTTTTGTAATTTATATAATACTAATTAATGTATTTTATGATTCCTCTCATGAAAATTATGGGATATACAAATCCATATGAAATTCATTATTTTATGTGACTTATGATACAAAAGTTACCAAAGATGTAAGGGTTTATTTCACAATATAAACATTATTTAGGATCAGTTATTTTTCAGTGTCCATTGGGTAATAATTATCTTATATTTTAATGTTTTATAAAAATTTCTTCAAATTTTTTACTAATTTACTACAATTTTTTAAAATCTATATTACCTATGTTTTAATTTTTACAAAACAGATTAAATCGAATCTTTAGATCAAAGTAATTTTTTATTTTTCAGAAAAAAATATGGAAGGAATGTTTTTTAAATTATAAACCACGAGAATAATTTCACAACATCATTAAATTAAACTTATCTAAATATTATTTTACCATTTTAATTTTAATTATTTTTAAAAAATTCATTTATAAGTGCATAGATTTATAAAAGGATAAGTTATTTTATATTGGAAACGATTTTTTCCTAAAAAATTATTCCGATTCATATATCAAAATTATACCTCATAGAAGATGAAATCCCTTATTATTAATCATACTATACTAGGGATATGATCCACAAATACCATCAATATTATTTCACTAGATGGTTTATGTTTATGATGAAAAGATGAAATTTTTATAAAACCCATTTCGTATCATGGGTTATGATATCTTAAATGTTTTATGATATTATGGTACATATATTTATAGTTTTCATTATGTGATGGGTGGGAAATATATCTCCCTAAAATGTATTGGGTAAATTATTATATCTCATGATATAGTTATGGGAATTAATTCAATATTCTTGATCCATTATGGGAAACATATTTCGATTCCCGATCTGATGATCTTGGTAGTTAACCTTGACACATGTAATGATTTTATGTACTTGTGATTATGAAACAAAAATGTATGCCATGAAATTATGGTTCATGATTAAGTTATAATTAATTATCATTATTATGAATTAAATCTTTTGAAATGTTAATTTGTTATTCCATAAAACATGATAAGGATATTTGATCGATTGTGTATGAACTTTTTATGTTATTTTCATGATTTTATACCCATATGTTTATGTTATTATTTCCTATGATTATCAATTGATATCTCTCATTCATTCCCTTAATAATTATCTAATATCACCCATTTATTATGTTTGATTTTCCTAGGATATATTGAATTGGGAAAAACTATTTCTGTTTATAAAGCTTTTATATGTGAGGAATTTTATAGGAGATTTGGAAGACTTGACGTGGAGTATGAAAACATGGGTACAGTGGGAGATGATGTTGATATTTATAAACTAGATTTTTATGAACCCAATTTGTTAAGAGTTTGAAAAAATTATCTTAAAATATAAACCTTAATTGTCCTTGGGTATGTAAGTGATCTAATATTTTCTTTTCATGTTGTAAGTTTCTTTGATGGTAAAAAGTGGGTAACATTTATTGGTATCAAATACAGACGTGTAAATTTTATGGTATTAGAACTATATTCAAAAGTTAAGGTTTAAGGATATTATATAACTAATGAATATGTATTATATTTATGAAATAAATATTCTTATTGATTTAAAATATCATATATACCATCTTACATTGCAACCCCTTGGAAAATGACAACATAAGTCGTGCAATAGTGTGGACTACATCCTCAATGAAGCAATGTTATCCATATTTCCTTTTAGTTTTAAGTGGATGGTAATAGGATATATTTAATGAATATATGATATATATTTGATAAAAAATTATCCTATAAGGTAGAATTATTATTTACTTTTCTTTCATTCCATACATCAAAAAGTGAAAATATCTTTCATTCGTACATATGTCCTATAGTCTCTATGAACAATGTAATTAATTTTTCTATCTATATCTTTTATGGATTCATATAACTATATATATATTGAAAATATATGATTTTTATATCTTAAATATATCTTTTAGATCATGTAAAAATGAACAATATTAAACGACTTTGACTACCGAAACAAAATATATATGAAAACAAAGCAGTTAACACCCAAAATAATGATAATAAAAAAATTCCTAATAAAGTGTGATAAAATGTTATAAAGGGATCATATATGTTGTTATAAATATTTATAGGGTTCTTTTATATAGTTATAAAAATATAAATTTATTTTACAGAAGGTTAAATAACTTATGAGGCATGATGACCACGATGTAAGAGATTTTTTCTCAATTTACCCCATATCGAGTCAAATTTTTTATTATACAACAATTTACTTTATGTGGTGTATATAATGAACATTTTAATTATTTAACATGAATAACTATTTATTCATGATGATTAATTATTCAATTCAAGTTACACTTTTAAGGGGAATATTAAAAAGAAAAACTGGTCTTATTTCTCTTTTGATCAGATATATTTCTCTTCAATGTCCATATATTTCAAAATTGTTTTATAAGAGCTCTTTGTTTCTAAAATGGTATTTTATGTTATAATTTAATTTTTTAAATGATTTTAAATTATAGTTTCTAATTTTTTGAATATTTCATTATTTACATTATCAAAATTAAAAAGGAGTGGTTTTAACAAATACAGTGTAAACAAATTTTCCTACCGCTATAACAATTTTATACTATTAAATCATTAAAAAATATTCAATGCTTTTATAAAGAAATATAATATTGGAAATATTATAATAATAAAATTTATTTTATTTTTAAAAATACATGGATTTATTTCTAAATCTATATTTATTATGATTTATCGTCCATCTTTTATCTTGAAACATTCACATTATTATGATCATTCTTCTTTTTTTATTATACTTCTATTAAATATTTATCACATATATACTTATTTCATAAACCACATTTCATTTCTATATACGGTGTTTTACAACTATATTTATTTGATATATTGGGGAAAGCATTAATAAATAAGTATTCATTGCTAAATATAGATATTTGTTGATAAAGAATAATTTCTATAAATTTTATTGATCATTAAATATAAAAGTAATGCATTGGACATAGAGTGATGGGTGGGGCTTGGTAATGAATATTTACTCAATGAATTGATAGGTCTCATGAGACATGTTACCTATCAAAAATAAATATGTTTACATTTTATACCTACCATAGTTTAAACTATCTTGGAATAAGGACTTCATGGTATAGATATCATGTTGTATGAGATCATGAAATCCAAAATAAGGATTTTAATTCATTGATAATTTTGTTATTATTATCCATGATATAAATATATTAATATTATACATTGATGTATTTTTCTCTCTTTTTGTGGTTTAAATTTAACACGTTTTTAGTTATTTACCTTTCTATATTGATTATGAGTTATTTACTCATGATAGATTTTGATGTATGTAACCCTTACTAAGCATCTGAGCTAACTCTTTTGTTTGTTTTCCATTACCCAGGATATGGAAAAAGATATTATGAATAATATTCAATATGAATGAATTATTTGAATTCTATGCATTTTATATTTCCAATACAACATGATAATCATGTATGTATCAATTTTTTCAAGATGGTAAACTGATTGATCTTCTATGGTGTGATCCCTTATATCTATTCCATATAATAAAGTATACATAATCTATAAGTTACTGGATTTAGGTTTTATTTCAACATCAGTCCTTATTTGAGACGACATCTCTGGGAATTGTTTTCATAAGAAATACATTTTCCATCTCCTAGATTTAATTTTGATTTATAATCATCAGGGATGGTGGAAATGTTTATAGAGAATCCTCAATGGCCCTTTCACCAGACCATCTGAGTTGATGTGTGTATAGTGGTAGTAACATGGAATCTGGATTTTAATAGTTTCTTTAATATTATGTTCTATGTTTAGGAGTGATATATTTATTTTAATTTAAGTAGTTAACAACCCCTAAAAGGGATATTTATGGGTTCTCCATACTAGGATATGTGTTTCTATAAAAACCCTCTCATGAGGTGTGGGGATGATCTTTTTGTGGTGATGATTATACTATTTTTAGTTGATATTACCCTATGTCATGGTGCGGGACCCCATCCATGGATCCAGTATTAGTTCAATATTATAAGTGGTTTTTTAGTAGATAAATATCATGGTTTGGGTCAGTACTCCCTCAACTCGGTTGTGTGTATTAGTTAGGTGTGGGTCTCCAATGATTGTTTTACATTTTAAGGATTTTAGATGAATATGGTTATCATATATTAATGTTTCATGTACATAGAAGATTTTGGGTCATGGGGTACATTCATTCATTTCCCTCTTACTTTTATTCTTAGATTTGATCTTTTTTCATCCATGATTACCCTTTCAATGATTGTTTCCTTCCTACTATTGAGTGTATATGGGGTGCTAGATTCTTATCTTGTGAACTTCTTGGATGAGGTGTGATTTCCGGCTATTTTTCTAATTGATTGACTTCTCTATAATGTATCGTGAGCACTATTCCATGATATTTATGTGATCTAGTGATTTTAGTGTAGAATGAGGACTCATTCATGGAATTATGGAGTGATTTTAGTTCATATTACTCACCCTATATTTTAGAGGTGGTTTTGGTGAGGGAATTTCAGAACATGGTTTAGTGTACCTCCATTGGATAGGGATCTCATCAGATTACCTAGGGTGTGTTGAGGGTATTGTATGGTTTTTTAATTTCATGGAATGATTTATTTGGTCTTATTGTGTACATTTTTAGTTGGGATGTGTCTTCCCCTAAAGTGTGGGACTTGTATGGGGTTTTCCAATAGAGAAAATGTGTGGGATGTTCTGTTATCCATGGATTCCTCTATCCAATATGGTAGAGATTATATGTCGAATTGATGTGATGCTTCTCTTTGAGTTGGTGTTCCCTTGGGTCTAATTTAGTGTTTTTATGATTTCTCACTACCTGGTTCTTGATATGTTGATCTATTTACCTATTGTTTTAGGGTTCCTTGTAGGGTATTTTAATAATCTCTCGTACATTGTCCTTGTTCCCCACTCTTATTATGTCAATGAAAATGACATACAATTCAGTGGAATCATTCATGGGTAATGAGCTCACGAAGTTAGTGGAGTTGGTGGAGAAGGGGTATAAGAGAGTCTGAAAAGTCTTGTTAAAGAAGTTTCTCAGAGGAGAGGATGGAATGATATGGTTATCTACCATTCATCTGGTTGTTATGTCAGTGTGTGCCTCGATTTTTTGGGCCTCATACACTTTTCCCAATACCATATTTTTATTTATAAATCATTGAATGGTAAATATGTATCTCCATGTATGTTTTAATTTTTATACGGTTATATATATCTTGTATAGTTGTTCTCTCTCTTGATGGGTAGGTGGATTTTATATCATATTGGATATTTAGGCTAAGGAATCCTATTTGATTGTTATAACTTCTTGGTGTATGTTTCTAGCACCAGACCTATTGGAGGTGGGTTCGTGGTTTCACTATCAGCCAATTTCTGGTCTAGGTGGGGCCCCAATGAGTTGGTTCATGACACATAATGTTTTACATAATATATTTCTTTCCAATATAGACTTTAGCATAAAATGTGACTATAAAAAATTTTTCACTATCTTCAATCTCATTATCTATAGCCCTTTACCTTACTTTAAAATACTTCGAAACATCAGTGTATACTCTCTAAACAAACCAAGATTCATGTTATAGCTTGAATGAATGAAAATATATACAAGAATGTTTCATATTATGATCTTATTCCAGAAACAACCAAAATTATATAAACACAAACAAAACAGTTGAAATTATAGAAAAACATACAAGATGAAAAATAAAATCAAAACAAAAAAAATGTTAAATTTTTGAAATAAACATTCCACTACACCTGAGTCAACAATTTCCCTCAAGCAATTTCACTCAAAAAAAATTCAGAAAGATCAAAATTCATCTCAATGTTTATTCCTAGTTTATTACAGTTTTAATGAATATAATTTTGTTGAGTCATTATTCTAGCACGAAACATCATCAAAAACCCAAATTCATAATGTTCCATGTAATCTATTTAGTTTCTCATTTCCTTGATGCAACATAAATTAAAATTTTATAATTCAAGTTTCCCTTTTTTATTTTGGTTTGATATTATCCTCGCCATTAATTCCATTCTAAAAATTAAGAAAACACACACACACAAACTACTTTTGTATTTTAGCCCATGACACATGATATGAAATTATGGATTGAGTGTGACTATTCTATAGCTAAATCATCCATTATATCAGAAATAACCTAAGTTGTTTTTTGTAATAAATAGGGTATTAAAATACAATAATGTCAATCATCTCCCATAATTTCATTTTTTTTTACTAGTTTATGGGACTGATTCTTTAACTCTCACAACATGACCCTAATAATCTCATAAAAATTAAGTGGGATCCCAATATTTTATTTTACTATATTTAATATTACTTATATGATTATATTTTATATTGGACCCTTGAGGTGAAATTCTATTGTGAATGATAATTTATCCAAATATAGGTTCAAATTTAAGAGTAAAAATGTTATATTTTGATTCCCTTAAAATATTTTCCTTTCAAACGTCAATATTTGTGTTTATAAACATTAGAATTAATGTTATATAAGTGATATTTCTCCTAAAAACTGATTAATAAAATTATCATGTTTTATTTTAAAAGAGTTAACATAATACTCTTCCTCGCAATTGGTTTTTTACTCAGAAACTCAATATATACAAATACATGGAATTATAAAGATGATATAGTTGTAATCTAGGATTAAATAAGTAGTGTAAGTAGAATACTCCCTTAGATATATTTACACACATTGTGTATGTTCATTATTAAACATCAATGTATATTTTCTATACACCCTATAATAATATAAGAAACCCACGTAGTGGGTGAAATTGTACTTATATAATATTTAATCTAATAAAAAGGGTAAAAAATCTTAGGCTTCCTCTAAAGAGTGATTATTCTATATAAATCAGCTCGATTCTCCATCTCACAAATAATTTACTTAAAAAGTGATGGATTTCCCCCTTAATCTCTTAAACAAAAGTATTATCCATTAGAATTTAATAGTGGAGAGATCTGTATTGTCCCAAAAAATCTTCACAACTTCATTTGGGTTTAACTCAATTATCTTGAAGGGTATAAACCATCTTGAATACTAAATGACTAGTAAAAAAATTAAACCTTAAATTAAAGAGAAGAACTCAATTTCCTTCCATGATGTCATTACATTAAATTAGCTTTTCAAGGAAATGATTAGACTTCTCTTTCGGAATGCTTACATTCTCACCTAATTATTTCACAATCTATTTTACTTTATTCAATCAAAATATAATTTTCTTATTAATACTCATGTAATACTTGTTCAAAACCATAATATAAAAGAATTCATTTTGGTCAATTTTATTTGTTAAATGACTTGTATTCTAAAAAAATTTCTATAAGAATATAACCCATGGGTATTTTGCAATCTATTTTGTATACTAAAATAGAATCCTAAATCTTGGAATGGTGAAAAAAACTTGATTGTCATCTCTTTTATTGTCTTTAATCTCAAGATCAATCCCTTACAGAAGTAATTCCCATTTGGTAATACATTCCTTAGCTTATCTCTTTAACAAAAAAAATTAGAGGTGAATGGTTTTATACAAAATCAGTTTTCATCCAATGAGACATGGACTGGATTTTTCCATATTATAGACAACTAGAAACATTTCCTTCTTGGTTTTAAAATAATGAAGTTATTATCTATTCAATAGATAACTTGTATAGTATATGAAATACCTTAGTTTTCACATTTATTCCCCAGAACAACTCCCATAACAAAGTCAGTAGAATCACACATGATTTCGAAAGTTTTATTCTAAAAATGAGATATAATGATAGGTGACGAGGAAAGGTTCTTTTTTAATATTCTTAAAACATCTACATAGTAATAATCAAAATGGAATTTTTCATATTGATTTAATATTGAATATAAATTTATGTCTATCTTTTAAAATTAATTTATTAACATTCTATAAAACTCATCATGTATGAGGAAACTTCTCACTACCTTTATTAATTTTTATGGAGGCACTGATAAAACAATATCCACTTTATTTGTGTCTACATTAATTCTATCATTGGATATTTTGTGAACTAACATAATAAATTTTTGACTAGAAGATAGAATTTTTCCCAATTTAGAACAAAGGTAGTCTCCTCACACACGTTAATACCTTTGAAAAATTTTCTATGTAGTCTTCAAATATCACCCCAATAACTAAAAATAACTTTAGGAAAACTGTGTTTTAGTAGCAGGTTTTTCATGATGGTTTTCAAAACTGCAGCTAAGATAAATGTTTTCCAATCATAAAATTTGCAGGAGTTTTTAACGGTTTTTCTAGAATCCACTGCTAAATGATATTAAATTATTTTTTAATTTTTTTAATATTTTTGAAAAAATGTTTATAAATTTTTAGTGGCTGGTTTTTCAAAACAACCATAAAATTGAAGAAAAATAAAAAAAATTATTTATTTATTAATTATTAATAATTATTTATTATTTAAACTCAAATATAGTTTATTATTTATATTTTTAATTAATTATAAATTTTTAATTAATAAATACTTTAAATTTTTAGTTAATAATAACGTACAACATAAAACTAGTCTACAAAAACCTGAAAAGCCAACTTCGACATCAAAAGACCATAACTTCTGATAGAAGAGTCCATTTCAACTCCACAAAAAGCCAAATCGAAGATTATGAAATGAGCTAAAACAAATCAAGATTTAAATCATGTGATAATCAAATGAAAAAATATATTCAAATTTCAAAAAGGGTGAAAATCGAACTGAACTTCAAATGACCATATCTTTTAATCTGTTTGTTTATTTGGGATCTACAACATTTCTAATCGAAGAATGAGATGATACCTACACCATTTAGGTCTGGTACTAGATCTTTGTGAATTGAACCCCATTTTATTCTTCTAAAAAGGCCCAGAAGTCCTCCGAAATAGAGGTTTTAGTTGCCGACCACAATTTCTTAAAATTCAAATGGTTATAACTTTCGATCCAGGTGTCTGTTTGGCCTGTATCACATATCATATCGAAGAACATTTCATGATCATAGATTTTACTGGTTTTGGAACTAATAAAGGAGTTTCAGATCATATTTTATGGCCATATAGGCTTTTTAGGGTTTTAGAGGTTCTTAACATTTAATGATTTATTTAATTTTTAATCAATTAATTATTAATTACTTAAATAACTATTTAATTATTTATCTATTATTTATTATTTATTATTATATATATATATATATATTACTTAGATATTATGTATATATTAATTAATTAACTATTAATTATTTATTAATAATTTATTTCTTATTATTATATTATTCATTTATTCTTTATTTATTTATTCTTTTTTTCTTTATACATTGTTTGTTAATTAGTTATTAATTATTTATTACTTAATTATCCAATAATAAATAATTATTAAATATTAATTATTGAATATTGAATATTAATTATTAATTATTAATGATGAATTATTTATTATTTATTACAAATTATAATTATTAGTTATTATTAATTATTTGTTATTAGTTATTAATTATTTATCTATTTATTTATCTATTTATTCGATCTTTGTTCTCTTTCCTTCATTCTTTATTCATTATTGTTTATTATTTATTATTTATTATTTTTTCTTTCTTAATTTATTTTCAATTTATCCAAGTTTTTTTATTATTAGTTTGGTATTCATTCATTTATTTATTATTTATTTATTCAATATTAATTATTTATTAATTAGAAAATAATTATATATAAATAATTAAATATAAATTATTAATTATTATTTCTTAATGATAAATTATAATTTTTAGTTAAAACTAATTATTTATTATTTATTATTTATTATTATTTATTATTTATTTATAATTTATTTATTCATTTATTTATTTATTCATTCATTCATTCAATCATATTATTATTTATTATTTATTATTTATTATTTATTATATATTAAGTTATTGTTAATTTATTGTTATTATATTATACTTTTATTATTTCTTTATTCCTTTATTTCTTTATACATTTATTATTTTAATTTTATATTTTAAATTTATTGTTATTGATTTAATAATTATATATTTATTATATATTCATTATTTATATATTATTTATTAATTTATTATTATATATTATTTATTATTTGTAAATTAAATATTAATTTATTGTTTATTTATCATACATTAATTTATTTTTTAATTAATCTATTATTTACGCATTAATTATATAATACATGTTATCACTACAACAAAACAGGGCAACAGAAGAGCCTCATTATATCAGCGCTAAACAGAAAGCACAGATAGGGGGGGCATTTATCATCCATAGCTAGAAGTGTTGATTCATGTACCCTTTATGAGAGCTAAGAAAAGCACTGATAAAGGGTACACCTTTATCATCACTTTTCTTAGCAATGATAAATAATACATTTATCAACACTATATTTAGTGATGATAAAAGTTTTTAATTATAATTTATACAAAATTAATATATTTATATTATAAAATAATGTTTATTTGTATATGTTAATTAAAAAACACATGTTTATAATTAATATATATATTTTAGATAATTCAAATATATATATATATATATATATTTAAAAAGTATTTCTAATATTATAATTATATATATATATATATATTTAAATAACTATAAGATTATAATAAAGCTCATTAAATAAGAAATATATTTATTTGGTTTATTAGATTTATTCAATTTAATAGATATATTTGATTTATTTGATTTATTTGATATATTATAGATTTATTAGATTTAAATTTCATAGATTAAGTAGATTAATTAATTATATTTTTTATATTTTTTAGATTATAAGATTTATTAGATTCATTATATTTATTATTTTTATTACTAGGAAAGCTTAGGTACTAAGTTTACTCGGCCATAATATTTATTAATATAAATAAAGTACAAACATAATACTACAAATGTGCGACACATAAAGCACCAACAAACCAAAATGTGAAAAACAAATCCCCCCAAAATAAAAGTTCCGAAGACCCACATATCATGAACTGTCTATCCAAAACACCCAGACCATCTATTAAATGGATAAAATAATTCATACACCTCCTCCTATATCCTGAAAAATGTTCCCAACCCAGAGGGGAACGCTGGAAACCTTTTCTAGTTAAGCGCCAACCTATTCTGCAAAAAAAAAAAAAATGGAACACCTCAAAGACTGAAACCCAGTGTTTTCCCCAATGCCCTGCATTCTGAGGTCGCCACCTTCAATTCCAGAGGTCAACCCACCCCTCTTACCAAGGTTATCTCTCGCAACATGAGATCCCCCTCGAATCCCGATAACACTAAGGGTGTTGCTAGTTAAGCGTCGTTGTCGGATAAAGGCATTGCTGGATGCCCCCCATAGATGGCGTGGTGGGCCTCTCACATCCACCGAAGCTCCTCACAAGTCGCATCCCCCAATAGTGATAGTGACTCACTAGATACATCCTGAACCTCACCCGATTGTGTAATAGAACTCTTCGACTTTGATCGCTGCCATCGCCATTGCACTCTACTGGGATCGACATCGCCCTAACTCACAAATCTATTTGACCGATCATCAAAGAAAGGCCCATCCAGTAATGCGGTTGGGATCCACAGGGATCCCAGATCCAGACCAACACTTCATCTTCCATAGACCAAAAACCCTTGGAAGTTGTCGTATCTGATTCTGTAATCAACCACCCATCACCATCATGCGCAAGAAGCCAACCCAAAGACATCCCATGAACCGAGGCCCTCCCTGGCCTTATAAATCACTATCTATCTTTCAATTCAGGGAACACCAACATAGAATTCCATCATTGATCACCTCACCTCCCCTGATATTCGTCACTCTCTAATTGAAACAGGAAGACACCCAATCGCAGCAAATCCACCACCTTAAAACCCTCACAATTGTTCCACAAGGAAGCATGAAAATTCACCCTTCCAAAGTGGAAGCCCTTTTTCATTTAAAACCAGATCTGTAAAATTGTGTGTACAATCTCTTTCACCCAATTCCAGAAACCCATAATCTTTCAGATACGCTCCCCTGTAAGATGTGAACATTTCAATGTGACCAACAATTTCATAATAAATTCTTGATCTTGGAACTACTTAACGGCTAGAGCAATTCCTGAGTTTAAGATAGATAACCTCTCCATTAATTTTATTTATAATTAATATATACAAATACCTTTTTAAATATATATAGATTTATATGTAAATTAGTAAATATATATATGTTTCTAATGAATTTTTTAAATAAATATATTGATCATGCGTGCGTACGTTATGTATCAAAATGTTCATTTATACATTACCCCCTTTCATATTATTCATGTTGTCTGCTGATAGATCCTTTTTTATTAGGTATATTTACTAGGTATATGATTAATTCATGTTAACCATATATACTACTATGTTCTCAGAAATACTTATTAAATTGCATTAAATATATTTAAATAATAAAATTACTTTTTATATTTATAATTATTAAATTATAATTATATATAAATACTTTCTTGATATATTTATTCGTAATTATAATTACAACTATATATATATATATAATTAGAAAATTACAATAAATATATATTTTAAAATTATACAAATATATATATTTATTTACAATTATATAAAAATATTTTCTTATAGATATAATTATAACTTTAAATAACTATATATATGTAAATAATTATAAAATTATAATAAATATATTTATTATACAAATTATAAAGTTATAATATAATTAAAAAAATATATTTATAAATAAATTAAAATATTTATAAATAAATATATTAATAAATATATTCAAATATTTATAAAGAAATAAAAATAATTATAAGTACAATTTCTAAATGAAAATAGATATATTAAATTAATTAAAATACTATATTAAATATATTAATTATATAAATTTATATAATAGTATTTATAAATAAATATAAATATTTATAAATATAATTCTAATTAAATGTATATATGTATAAATAATTAAATAATTATAATATATATGTTTATTTATTTAAAAATAAATTTTTTATAATATTATAATTATTTAAATATATATATATATATAATTACAACTATAAATGAATGTTTTTTTTATAATAATGTTTAATTACAAACAAATAAGAAAATATTTGTTTGTTATAAATTAAATAATTATTTATTTACTTAAATTGTTATCAACTTATAAAAAATAAATTTTTTTATTATCATATATAATTATATATATAATTAAATAAATATATTTTTAAATTTTTAGAAATATTGATAAATAAATACATATATTTATATATATAGTTATAAATAAAAAAATATGTTTCAATAATTGTAAAATTTAAAAAATACATTATATATATATATTAATAAATAATAAAAATTAAAAATATTAATTTGTTATTATTTTATAATTATTTAGAAATATAATTATAAATTCATTTATAATAATAATTATATATATAAATATATTCATATAAATAATTATAAAATTAGAAGAAATATTATAGTAAATATCTATAATATTATAAATATAAATAACTAGTATACTTATTATATATATTCTATGATTATAAAAATAATACGTATATTTATTATAATTTTATAATTATTTAAATTATAATTTTATAAATATATATGTGTGTGTGTGTGTGTGTGCTTATATTTATTTATTTATATTTACAATTATATATATATATCATATACATAACATTATAAATATATATATTAATATAAATAAATTATTAAAATAATATATTTATCACTGATTTTTTAGCATTGATAAAGACAGGCCTTTATTTGCGCTAAACAAGCACTAATAAAAGGTGACTTTATCAGCGCTATAAATTTAGTGCTGATAAAGGAAGCTTTTATCAGCTCTTTTTAGCACTTATAAAGGTATGTTTTATCAGTGCCTTTCTATTTTAGTTATGATAAAACATACTTTTCTCAAAACTTTTTAGCTAGCACTGATAAAAGGTTCACTAGGTTTAATAAAAAAATTACTAACAGTCTCCTTTATTTTCACAAACATCAAGATCTCACAGAAGCTAAACCCTACATTGCTGACCTCTATTCTACCCCGACCCCAGCTCTTCCATTGACGAACCATCCTTCACCGACAACTCTTCCTTCGCTGCAAACTCCTCCTCTACCGCGAACCCACCTCTACCGTGAACCCTCGACCATCACAGCTCCGTCGCTCTTTCATGAACCCACCCCTCCTTGAACCATCATTCGCCGATCCTCTTCCACAAATCTCACCTCTATTGCGAAGCCCTCTACTGCCACTACTTCTTACCCAAACTCTGCCATCACCAGACCCTACTGCTACCACCAGAAGGGAATTCTATCACATTATTAAAAAAAGATTCATTATAATTTTATCAAACTTACTAGGAAATTCTTGGGTTAGTTTTTTATATTGCATATTTTCATTTTATGCAATGTTTATTAATTGTTATTATTTTATGCTTGTATAATGTAGTTGGTGGAAATTTATTTAGAGTATTTTTAAGGTGATATAAGGTGTATTTCTTATGTTCAATCATCTATAAATTGATCATGTTCAAATTTTTTCTTAGAAATGCTTTTACTATTCCTGATGAAACCAAGGTTACTATGTTATAGATATTTTTTGTGTCACATTTAATGAATATGATTCTCTTATTACATTTCCCATTTAGTTAGTGATGCAATTATTAAGTTGCTTCACTTATAGTGTTATGGGTGTATCTCCTTACTGATGGTGTTGGGATATATGTGAACCCATGGGTTATTGATTATACTGGTATATGTTTAATATTTTCACATCCAAATTTCTAGTGAGATTCCAATGATGATTTTTTTGTTTGATGATATTAGCTTTGAGATCCCCACAACATACATTTTTTAATCACTTTTTACAATTTATGAGAATGTTACAATAATTTAATTTTTTTCTATTATTAATGATAGTGCCACCACTTCTCCAATAATCATGAGATCATCACAATCAGAACTTGTTGGATAAAACATTAACTTCTTTTTCTTATATGTTAAGAGTGGTGATAACCATAAATCAAACTAACCTGGCTTCTGTGGTATGCGAAACACTAGATATAAAATTAGCCATCATTTGTCCTTAATGATAATTTAAGAATATTTTGGAAATTATCCGTTCAAAATAAACCTTCCAATTCCTTCAATTTCAGGATAAAACACATTATTTCGATAATGATATATTTGGATCTAGGGTTTGTGTATACCTAGTGGGTTGGGACATGAATTTTTCCAAGGATTTCCTTTATAAATGTTTTCCATAGGGTGAGTACAATGTCTCTTTCCTTTTCGAGTTTGTGTTCATGAAAGATGGGGTAATGAAATTAATGTTTACGAAAAAAAAATGTGACAAAAATAAGGCTTCAGTTTAATGACATAAAAATTTTTTAAAAAATATTTGGTGATCAACATAATAATATAGATTAGGTAAACATGTCATTATTGGAGTACCCAATAGTAATATAGAAATAATTTAATTTAGGTTCACATAGTTTATGGTTATATTTATAGTTCTAGAAAATGCAAGGTAGTTTATTTATTGGTAACTATATGGTGATAACTCTACATGAATAAGTAATCGACTATATTAGTATAAACAAACCCATGAAGAGGTGGATAGAGTTTATGGACATAGTTCACAAACCAATTATTAAGGGTATGATGTTACTGCCAAATGGGCATTAAGATCTAGGTGAAATCTAACACCTTCAACCAAGAAATGGGAATAATGTAAATCATAACTCAAGTTTTTTGAATGGAAATGTAATTTTAATTAAATATATTTTATCCATGTTTAGTATATAGGATTTCTACATCATATATTGATGAGGTTACTATATTACATGGAAGGGGTTATGAATATTATGAAGTCATTGAATTGGTCTAATATTGGTGGTTGGGATGCCATGACATATCCAACAGACCTCTCTACGAAGTTTAAAGGCCATCTAAGATGAACCATATGCCATGTAGTTCAAATTTAGTCGAAATGGAATTGTATTGAGTGAAATTTAAGATCATATGATGAATAACTTTATTGAATGTTATTTTTACAGATCCATATCATTGGAAATATGAAATTGTCTTGTCTTAGTGTCGACTAAGTGGAGAAAACCCTACATGATTTGATGATGTATCATACACCAAGTTTAAGTTGGAGTTTAATTAGGGTGAAACTGATAACTGTTTATAAAATAAGATACCTAGATTTTGATAGTGGAGAGAAACATACATGAGTTGATAAATGAGTATAAAATAAGAAATCTAGATGTTGTTTAATTAGGGGATAAATTGAGTTATAAGGGAAACATATATTTTTTTCCCTACCGATCGAAAGAAACATGAGAATCTTTCTTGACACCCTAGTCAAATAACAATAACAACACATGTAATGAATCCATCCATCCATAATCAATTTACGGTGAATCCGCTCAATAGGACAAATGATATAATTCAAGTGATTATAAAATCATATTTTATTGTAAGAATAATTATATATATATATATATATATTTTATTACAAATTTAAAAAATTATATGAATGAATTATTAACTATTGATATTCAATGTTATGAAGTGGTCGTGACATTAAGGTTGATTCATCAATCAAAGCTGAGAAACTAATATTTACTTTATGAAATTTTCATTAAAAGGTTCATGTATATTTTGGGACATTGTGTTGTTAACCTCATTAATGTGTTTTTGATAGGTATTAATTATCTTGAGACATATAATGATACTCTCATCACTTCGATTCTTGAGGTTACTGATATGAGTTCAGTTAAGAATTTTAGAATCAGTAGTCTTTTTAATTTCATTTATAAAGTCTTTTTAAAGATTTTAGGAAAAAGAATATGTAAAATCAAACCATATATTAGTCTAGTACCATAGTTTGTATTATTATATTTACTTGAAACAAAATGTAATTAAATGAACTGGGAAAGAAACATAGTTTATTCTAGAAATGAGTGGCATAGGTAAATTTTTTATACAAAAAACGATTGTTGATATATTTTTGATTATGTAATGGGTTATAGATTATAGATTTTTATAGGTGTATTTATAAAGGAATAAACCAATATTACTTCATTTGAGAGACATATAAATTGTTCTTGGGGAGATCAACCTACTTATTTGGTGCGATCCAATGATAATTGGCACAATGTAGTGTTTGTAATAAATTAGATCCCAATTGTTTCATGGTTGCGAGGTCACTGACTATGGAACACATCCTTTGGGACTCTGGTGTTGTGGTGTAGGATAACTGATATAAATAGAAAATGGAATCATCTATAAGGGATATCCAATGGCGGGGAGTAAAATATCAAATTATTTTAGAAAATATTGTTATTATACCTACCATTGGAATAATGTGATGGAATCATTCAACACTAGTTGATTTGGAATGAATCAAGGTGCTTTCTATGAATATTTTATAAAGTGTCTCCATTTGGATTTATGTCTTTGTGAAAATTCTTAAGTGGATCTTTTAAAATGATTCAAGTGTTTTGAAATGTTTCATAGAGGGATGTCTCTCATTTTAAATGATTAAGATTTTTGGGACATGATGTTGTCATAAATTCTTTAAAAAACGGAATTGTGATTTTGTGAATGAGTATTTGGAATAGATTGATTTATTTTAAGAAGGGAATGTTATTTTGAAGAATAATTTGTGTAAATGGTGTTTATTTAATGGGATTTCAAGTGTGGTTTTATAAAGTGTTTTCAAAGGAAATTTGAACTATAGTTTTTTATAAACTTTTAAGTTTATATTTTTATAGAATTTGGAAAACCATTCCGTTATATCAATATTTTGTGTATTTATTTTGTTAAATAATAATATCACTAAATCATAATGGATGGATATGAATAAAGACTGGATGGATGTCAATCGTTTGACAAGAGAGTATGTAGATAGAGTGAAAGAGTTATTCATGTTTGCAAAAGGTTGTGAATATGACCCTTCTCAAATCTTTTTTCCAAATATACGCTATTATTAATAAAGAAAAGTTATTCGAGAGGAGTTTATAGGACACTCGATCTATCACAAAATTGATCAAAGTTATAAATGTTGGAAGAAACATGGGGAAGAAATGAATTTATCTTGTGGATCGGATAAAAAAGCATTTTATGGATCATATGATATGATGTCAAGTGTGGAAAATGAAGAAGACCATATCAAGTACATGATTAGAGATGTGAATTATGATGATGATCATATTCAAGAAATGAAATAGACAGTTGAATATAAACATTATAATTGCCCAAAATTTTTTGACCAGTTAAGGAGTTGTGAAACGATGCCTTTGTATTGTAGTTTCACTAAATATACAACATTTTTAGCCATACTGAAGCTATATAATTTAAAAGCAGGCAAGGGATGGAGTGACACCACTTTTACAGAATTAATTTATCTGTTGAATGAAATGCTCCTATAATAAAATGAGCTCCTAATCCCAACATATGATGACAAAATAAATCTACATTCGATGGTTATGATATCTGAACAAATACGCGCCTGCCAGAATGATTGTATACTATTTTTCAAGGACCAAAATAACATAGAGAATAAACATTGTGTGGTTCTTCTTGATACAAGAAATATGAATCCAGAACTAAAAATATTGTATGGTACTTTCCAATCATTCCAAGGTTTATGAGCCTATATGGAAGTGAAGAGACCACAAGGAAATTGACATAGAACACAGACAGAAGAAAGAAATATGGGAAACTATGTCACCTAGTAGACTATCCACAGTGGAAGAGAATTGATCATGAGTTTCTTGATTTTGGAATTGAGTTGAAGAACCATCATCTTATATTATCTATAGATGGAGTGAATCCTTTTTTTCAAATAATCACTCATAGTATGAGGCCAATTATGTTGGTAAATTATAACTTTCCACTATTGTTATGCATGAAACAAAAACACATCATGCTATTTATAATTATATCATGACCAAAACAACTAGGTAAGAATATTGATGTATATTTTTCTCTATTGATCAAGGATTCGAAATTACTATGGAATTCAGGTGTTACATTGTATGATGCTTATAGAAATGACTATTTCAAATTGAGGGACATATTGTATGGGATGATAAATGACATTCCGACTTATGGAAATTTTTCAGGATAAAGAATTAAATGAATTTATTGGTTTCCCATATGTGAACAATGTAAAAATTAGTTAAGATGAAACAGTCATCTAAAACCTTGTTTCTAGGACATGAGAGATTTCTACCCTAACAACATATGTACTGATCTTTAGATGACATCATTTGATGAAATTTTAGAAGAATATATTGCACCATCTACACTAAATAGTGATCAACTGTTTGAGAAAGTAAAATATATGGAAACTACTTTTGGTAAACTATTTTTGAAGAAACCTATGAAAACCAGTTTTAAGAAGAGATCAATTTTTTTGAATTACCTTACTGGAATTATCTATACATGATACACTTTATCGATGTTATTCATGTTGAAGAAAAATTCTTGTGATAGTGTCATCAATGCGTTTCTATGTGCACCCAAAAAAATATTGGATGGAATTAAGGCTAGGATAGACATGGTTGACATGGGAATATGAGCAGAGTTGGCACTAGTGAAGGGTGAGAAAAAATATTTCTTCCTCCAACTACATTCACTCTTCCCAGGATGGAGACATATCAGTTTTTCATCTTCTGGAATGATGTAAAGGTTCAAGTGGGTATTCATTGGATATCAAGAACATCATTTCAAATAATGATATAAAGTTAAAGGGTCTAAAATCACATATCTTCATTGTTTTAATGAAATATCTAATTCCAATATCTATAGGTTTCATTTTTTCCAATAATGTCCGTTATACGTTAATGACTCTCTAGTTATTCCTCCAAGCTATATGAAAAAATGTTATTGACCTAGAGAAAATGATGTGAATAGAAAGTTAAATTTCAATAATTTTATGTGAATTGGAAATGTTCTTCCTACTGGAATTCTATGATATGATGGTTCACTTGGAGATAGAGATTCAACTATGCAATCCTACATATTATTGATGTACGTACCCCATTGAATGGTATATAAATATTTTGAAAGGGTATGTCAAAAATAAAATTTGTCTAGAGGGTTCTATTGTGGAGAGATATTTTGTTGACAAAGCCATTGAATTAAATACTGATTATCTATTTGGTGTGGAAATCATTGGCCTACTAAAATCACGTTACTCTGGGAGTTTTTCAGGTGATGGATTTTATGGAGGAGAGTATGTCACAATCAATAATACAGATCAGGAGAAGACCCACCATTACATTTAGCATAATAGTTTGGAGGTTGAAACATATGTCAAAACCAGAAAATAAATTCTTAGGCCTTTGAATTCATCAAGGGATAAAAAATGGATATCCAATACACCTAATAGACAATTTTTAGGATGGTTTTGAGACCATATATTGAATGAGTCAGATGAAAATCCAGACTCAATTTCAGAACGACTTCGATGGCTAGCTGAAGGACCAAGTGTGTGTATTATCTTATAGTGATTATATAATTAATGGTTATAAATTATATACTAATGAACATAATTAATACAAAACCGTGCATAATAGTGGAGTTACACTTGTGGCTAAAGCGATGTATTCTTCCAGTTATAAGGACAAAAATCAATAAATGTTAAGATGTCATACTTTTACATCATCAAACAAATATGGGATTTGGATTATACAAACATCTAAGTGCGTATTTTTCATTGAATGTTGGTTGAAAACAAGTGTGTTGTTAAAATAGATGAGTTGGGATTCATGAAAGTTGATTCTAGTAAACAAGGGTACAAAGATGAACCATTTATAATGGCATCATAGATAGTAAATGTATTTTATGTTTTAGACCCCGTAAGCTGAAACTGGTCAATTGTTTTTTGTAATCCACCAAAACAAATGAAGGGTCAGATGAACATTAAATAGAGGATTACCATTTAATTGCGATGTCTCAATAATTTCATAGTGGTCCCAATGTAGATGACATATTTTATTTCATATGAGACCATAATAAACGGATTTTGATAGTTGATAGAGGGGTAAAATTCCTTTATCCATAAAAAAAGAGAGCTCAATAATCAGGATATATATTTTTGTAATATACATAGTGTTACTATATGTTAGTATATGTTAACGTCTACTTTTATGTAATCTAATTTAAATGTTAAATCAATTTTGTAGATAATTGCTTCTGCACATGACGATGCTCCTAATCCAGATGCACAAATGGTCTCTTAACCTACTGCTTTTTACAGTGGAGAGTTAAACCACCATCTGCACAAACTGATGCCAGTGCTCTGGAGGAACATTTTGATGATGTTTAACTGAGGAAATGGTCGACAACCAAACCCTGGTGGTGCAAAAAAATATGAGTATTGTAGTTTTATGGTGTTAGAAAAATCATTAATGTAAAAGATAAAGGCATCAAAAACAAGGTGGGATAGAGTAAGTGGGGCTAACATGTTAACCCAAACAAGGCCATATTCAGTTGTTACATTCAAACTCTCACTCAACAATGCGTGTCGATAAATGTATAGATATGGAAACATCTTTTCACCGAGATTAATACACTGATGTGTGGAGATATTACAGTAACATAATGAAATCATTTATTTATTTTACTAAAAAATAAAATAATGAAATATTGACTTACTCTTCATCATCCTCTATCGAATTTATTTATAGTGGATGACTCGCAAAAGGACTATTTATTAGGGGTTGAAGGACATATTTAAAGAATATTTCTTACAATTTGAATGAAATGTTCTCTTAATGGTGAAAAAGGGAAAATAAAATTTCATCCACCTCATATTTATGCACACCTGATAACCCTTAGAGCATGTGATGCATTTACCAGCCATCATGCAAAGTAGTCATTTCAGGTACATTGTGATTAGTAATACATTGTTTGATGATTTGTGTATTTTTCTATTTGATTGACAGTTTTGTATTTGTGAAACAACAACTAACTATAGAAAATAAGGAACAAGCAACAAAACCAACATACCCCTACAGTAAAGCAAAAATGGGGTACGCTTAACTTGAAAAAAATTGGTACGCATTTTAAATGTATTGTAATACATTTATGTAACAAAAAATTACCATAACTAGGATCCTTTGTTTATATGAAGATTGTTGAATCCAAATCTAATGTCACTATCATCCCATTCCAATTTTTATAGAAGGGTTCATGTGCAAATAAATATGGGATACTAATAGATGAAAACACATAAAAATCATGTGAAACATGTGTTTGTATGATATAATAAACATTTTTTATTTAAATCGATATTACATAACATTGATTTCTTATTTTCCTATATTTTCTATCTGGAATCTTCACATGAATCAAGAACACCCAAATAGGATGTAAACATACTTTCAGTGGCCTTGAAGCAACTAGAAAAGTATGGTCATGTCAGAGGTGTTGGTTTTGGGGCGACACCCTGAACATTTTTTCGAGAAAAAAACAAGAGGATGATCAATGTGAAGAGATCAGAATGATGAGTCAAAGAATATATATACTTGAAGAATATATAAAATTGTAGAGAGAGTTAATGTAAAATATGATGGTAGGTGGAGTAGGGTGATAGAAGAAACAACTCAAGAACAACCAGTGCATGAAGATCCTGCCCCAAATGCCACTAGCTTTAAGGTGAGACATTACCCTAAAAACCAGCCTTAGATTAGGTAATCAATATTCTAATAATTTTTTCTATGAATTTTGATTTATATAGACACTGATACCATTGTATTAATGATATTGTATAGTGTGAAAATGATTGCGATTTATATCTATCAACACCCACTTGTCGCCCTGTAGTGAGGGATACAATGTTCAATATCTAGAACGTCATGCTACACAGTAGACCAATTCCAACAGGTCATGTCAAAGTTTTGATTAACATATCCAATGAGTTTATTAGAGAGATACATGTTCCAATTGATGATAAAGGTATTCATAAGGTTGAAAAAGATATCAGAACATTCATCGCATGGCTGTCACAGCTTGTAAAAAACAACTCTACATGTAGGTATTCATTTAGAATTCATTTTTTTGAAGAAAAACCATTATAATTTAATGAAAATATCTCTGAACAAATAAATTTTATAACAAACGGACATAGGGAAGGGGGTGAAAAGAATGAACAAATCAAATCCTTCTCAAGGATTAACCAATAGATCAAAACGATCTACTGAAATCACTTTTAATTATCCTATTCTATATCCTCATTTATTATCATTCCAGGATCATGTGAATAACAAGTTGAAAGATGGTGGGGTTCACACAATTCATTTAAATGAAAATATGTTCAACAATGAAGATCCATATATCATTAGTGTTGAAAAATTATGTAATATCCTGGAGCATGATTTTCTAGGTGTCTTAGTAGAAAATATCTACATGAGTTATGTTTTCTTGATTATATTTTCCAAAATCTGATATACTGTGATAATATAGAGAAAATAAATTTCATATTTTTTATGTGTTTATATGAAAAAAATTGATGGGATTTCTACATGAACAAAAAAATTGTACTAGTTAGTCCTCATGTCACCTCTATAAAACAAATACGTATAGAATCTAAGAAAGATGGTGAAATAGTTGAAGGCGTTATGAAATTGTTTAACAACAAAAATATAGTTTACAGACTATTTTTAATAAAATAAGTACATGGGTAAAACAAAACAATTTAATCATATCGAATATATTTTAATTTCATTCATTACTTATTCCTTTATGAGTTTTTAGGCTACATTGGATGATCATTGCGGTCAATTTGTATACTCCTAGGGTTTATTTCTTGGATTCATTGCATGGATATCCAAATAACCGACCACAAATGATGGTTTTTTTCAATTTTTAATACACTACATCAAAAATTATAGAACTAAACATTTGGTTATATAATTTAAATTATATTTTAATGAGGATTATCTTATGATAGGTTGGTGGGTGAATATTTTCTATATCAAGAAATGAGGCCAAGGGAAAAGGACAAGAAACATCACAAGTATTACGACTTGATAAAATCTAGGTATATATAATAATAATTAACTATCCAAACACATATAAAAAATTACATATTTTTCTCAATATTTCTGCAGTGTATGAAACAAGAAAATGATAAATATTTTGGTTATTTTGTTTATAAATTTATTAAATATATCTTATTCCATGAATAAATCAGCATCCCTCAAGAGTTATTTTTGATGTTAGTTACTATTTAATTTAAAATATTTATTAATCCTTCGTGTATTAATATTTTTAATGTACTACCGTGATTTTCTAAAATACTCATATTCACATGATGATATATATATTTCTAGAAATGAATGTGCAGTATACCTGATGGAAGAATTTATAGAAATAACATGAATATGTGACTGGTATGACTCAAAGAGTCTATTTTTATTTATAATTGTCAGTATTGTTACTAAAAAGAATAAGCGCCATATTGAAAAATGAGATAATTAATATGGATTGTTTTGATACATTAGGAAAACAACCCATAAGTCATTTGTGATCTGTAGGAATCAATTACACCTAAATCTAACACATGGTGTTACCATTATGACTTTATGTGTGTATTTTTATAATAAATTATCAATAAATTTATAATTAAGAACAAATGAAATATTAAAAACTGAGAAAACACATTTGGATTGTTTTGATACTTTAGAAAATTTACCCATCCGTCATTTTTGATGTGTAGGAATCATCCACACATCAATCCGATGAATTATGTGAGTGATATGACTAAAAGTGTGCATTATCAGTTTAAAATTGACATTTTAGCTCGAAATGCGTCACTTAGTGAAAACCAAGAAAAGTCACTGCAATTGCCTTAATAATTTAGGAAAATGATTCATAAATTCATTATAATTTGCATAAAGCAGTCTCATAACAAAAAAATGCATGATATGACCGTTATGACTCAAAATGCATGTTTCTAGTATGAAATGATATTTTAGTAAAAACAGAATTGACATACTAAAAACTGAGAAAAATCATTCAGAATGTTTTGAAACATTAAGAAAATCATCTATATGTCATTTTTGATGTGTTGGAATCAACTTCACCTCAATCTGATGCACAATGCGACCTGTATGACTCAAAGTGTCTCTTTTTATATAAAATTGACAATAATTATAGTAAAAAACCACAACTGTATTCCAAGAAACTGAGAAAATGCATTCATATTGTTTTTATAATTAAAAAAATGATCTACGAGTCATTTTTCACATGTGTAAATGAACCCCAACTCAATATAATGGATGATATGGCCGGTATAAATCCAAATGTGTCTTTTTTATTTAAAATTTAAATTAATGTAAGTAAAAAATAACAATAGAAGTATTTAAAACCAATTAAACACATTCAGATTGTTTTGATAATTTATAACAAAGATACATGAGTCATTTGTGATGTGTAGGAATCAACCACACCTCAATCTGACGCACGCTGTGACTGGTATGACTAAAAGTGTCTGTTATCAGTTTAAAATTTTAATTTTATCTCAAAACGTGTCACTCACGAAAAACCAAGAAAACACATTAATTTTTTTCATAATTTATTATAGTGAGTCATATCTAATTTAGGATGTGTATGAAGTAGTATCACATTAAATCAATGCATGATATGTCTGGTATGACTCAAAAAGTGTGTTTTTTCTTTGAAATTATTTTTCTGTAAAAAAAACACAACTGATGTACTGAAAACTGAGCAAATTCATTTGGATTGTTTGGATACCATAGAAAAAAATTGTTGTGCCATTTTTCATGTATAGGAATCGACCGCACCTCAATTCAACGAATGATGTGATCAATATAAATATAAATGTGTATTTATTTAAAATTGATATTAATTTAAGTAAAGAGAATAAGTGACATACTATAAACTGTAAAAATACATTCAGATTGCTCTAACACATAAGAAAATGATCCATGAGTAATTTATTATTTGTTGAAATCAACCACACCCCAATTAGATGCATGGTGTGACCCGTATGTTTAATGTGTTCGTTATCTATTTAAAATAGATATTTTAGCTCAAATTGATTCACTCACTAAAAACCAAGAAAATGCCCTCCAACTATACTCATAATTTAGGAGTGCTATTTTTAAGTCATTTGTGTCGTGTATGAAGTAGTCTCACCTCAAACCAATGCACGATGCGACTGATATGACTCAAAATGGGTGTTTTTCGTTTGAAATGACATTTTAGTAAAAAAACACAACTGTCATACTGAAAACAAAGAAAACCTATTTGGATTGTTTTGATAATTTAGAACAATGATCCATGGGTCATTTGGGATGTGTAGGAATAAACCACACCTAAATCTAACAAATAATGTGACTGATATAAATCCAAATATATCATTTAAATTTGATATTAATTTTAGTAAAAAAACTAGGGACATACTCAAAACAAAGAAAACACATTAAAATTGTTTTAATATTTTAGGACAAGGATCCAAAACTCATTTGTGACATGTAACAATCTACCCCACCTCAATACGATTCACACTGTGAACTGTATAACTCCAAATGTGTCTTTTTTATTAAAAATTGATATTTTATTAGTGTATTCTTTCATATTAATGATTAATTTATTTATTTATAGTATTAATAACATAATATTTGTTTTCTTATATATATAGAAGATTTTGCATAATTTAGAATGATTTTTTCAACAACTAATACCATGGGCGGACATTTTCTAGAGCGGATCATGAATGTATAAGGATGAACATTAATGTTTTCATCTATTTTTTGGATAATTGTAAATGTAATTATATAAAACATTATTTTAATTTTATGTAACATTTTATTCCAAACCCTAGTGTGTGTGTTGTTATCTATGTTGCTTTTTTCTTATGTTCGTTGAGCAGGTGCTGCTTTGTGCAGTTGATGTGTGTGTGTTATGCAGGTGTTGCTAGTTGATGTGTTGTTCATATGTGATGGTGTTGATGGTTGGTGCACTTTTTTAAAAACAAAACATCACATGTAGCTAGGCCTTTATCAATTCTATTTTATGCTCTCATAAAGGTCCCCTTATCAACACTACTTCTAGCATAGATAAAGGCACCATTTAGCACCACTATTTCGAGTGCTAAAAAGTGCACCCTTTATCATCCCTACAAATAATTCTACTAAAGGTTAGATTTATTAGTACTAAAATAGAGCAGATAATGTGGGGCCTTTATAAACACCTTTTTAGCACAGATAAAGGACACCCTTTGTCAATGATTTTTTTTGCGATGTTAAAGGGAACCCCTAATCTTCGTTGAGATTAACAGTGCTTTTCTAGCACTGATATAAGCACTATCTGTAATAGTGTATATATTATATATTATATATTATATATTATATATTATATATTATATATTATATATTATATATTATATATTATATATTATATATTATATGTTATTTATTATTTATTATTTAGTACTTATTTTTTACAATTTACAATGTACTATTTATTTTTTACTATTTACAATTTTTATTTATTATTTTTATGAACCATTTACTTCCAAAAGACCTAGGATCAAATCTGTGTAGGGAATAATTTATGGTTATTGTAGCAGGGCACTGTAGTAGGACTGTAGCAGCTGCGACACTGTAGCGGTGGAGGCACGGTTGCAGGAACTGTAGCGGTGGCTGTACTGTAGCAGGTATTGTAGCAGTCCAAGTACTGGAGTAGAACTATTCACTAAGGGGGCCCTTTAGGACAAAAAATGGGCTTTCAAGACTAGTATTCACACCACATGGCCTTGGGCCTTCGGGCTATGTAATGGGTCTCCCTCTAGCCAGTCTAAAAAGGTTTTTGCTTTAATAATAAAATGAGGCTTTGGACCAAACTTTTTTTATGTATTATTTGTTTTTATAATTAATATATACATAAGTATATTAAATTCGATTTATTATCCACATGAAGAGCCTTGTAGATTGGTAATGTCTTTAGAGAATAAACAAGAGGTAAGGGGATCAAATCTCACCCAATGCAGAATTTCTATACATGGTATGGTCATGTGTGTGGATGTGAGCTTGTGCATAGAGATGGGTACGAGCATGGTAGAAATAAATAATAAATAATTAATAATAAATAAATTACGCAAATAAATAATATAATTATTTAATTATGAAAATAAAAAAATAAAAAAAATAATTAATTACGAATATCAATAAATAAATGCTAAATAAATAAATAAATTAATAAATAAACAAATAAATAATATTTATAATTAATAAAGAAAAAATAAGTAAATATATATATATATTAATATATATATATATATAATTAATTAATTAATAAATAAGTAAATTCTGCAAATAAAATTAATTAATTAATTAATTTCAAAAATAAAAATAATAATTAATCAATTACTAAAATAAAAATTATAAAAATTATAAAAAAATTTAGAAAATAAAAAATAAATAAAAAACTATTTAGCGATGTTTTGAATAACCAATAATTGATTTCCAATAGATGATTTAGCAACAATTTTCTAAAACGGCCGTAGAATGATTTTGCGGGGGTTTAAACTGTCACTGAATGAAAAAAACCGTCGCTAAATTGAGATTTTGGTGTATGAAATTCATCTATAAACACTTCAATGATTGTTTGTACAATATCTGATAAATGACCATTATGAGTCACTAATATGTATTTGATTCACCATATAGAAAAAGTGGAATTATTCTCTATAAGAACACAACATAGAGAAATGTAGATGTTTTATTCTCTTGATCAGTATGATCGATTAGTTTTCTAGTTGTAACTATTATTACCATTTAAGAAGAAAATGTTATAATGTCCTATAATCCTCCAAATCATTTTATTTTTGAATGTTAGAAGGAAATGATTGTTTCTTAAAGCTTTATTTAATTTGAATTCTATAAAAACTCTATAGCCCGTTACCATTGTTGTTGAAATTTTCATATTCTTTTTTATGTAATCATTGTACAACCATTCTTTTTGGGTACCTCAAACACAATAAATACCCAATAATTATAATATTTGGGGTAGCATATCCCCACATTAAGAAATTTGATCACTTCAAACTTAAACACTTCATAAATATTTGGGTATAGTCTTACTTGAAAATAAATATTTGTCTAAACCTCATCCTCTATGTGAATTATATATATGAAAATAATTAGGAAATCCCATTTAGGTTTTATATTTTCTATGATTGAACTATCATTTTCATTATTATAACTTCAAGAATTTTTTTCATATTTAACATCCAATATAGATGAGATATTAACCATAAGTGTATTCTTACCACTAAGAATCTAATGTTTTTTTTATTCATGTTATTTGGGGGTCATATTAAGTAGATTACATTATTGAAAGAGGATTAGACTAAATCTAGTTAAGTTACATTTTTAATTGTTTCTGAGTTTTTCACTATGGAAAGAGATACTCCCAAAGACCATAAGGTTAGTTTTTTATATAAAAATAAATATTTTAAGGTTAATGAACCCCATGATTTTATGTTTTGTTTTAGGTAAAGTAATGGAAGGAAAAATCAAATAATTAAATGGGAATATCATGACTTGAATTTGAAGGAGGAACCTATTGAAATATTTAATGAGTTTCTATAACTGAATAAGGTAAATATTTAAAGTTATTTTAAAAAGTAAATAATGTATTGAATTCTTTTGAATTCTCAGAACATGAAATAAAATAAAATTAATTATGATTCTACATTACATATGGATGCCAAGAATAAAAAAAGAAGAACGAGAAAAATGAAAACACCATTACGAGTTTTTATGTTCTTATTTATTGAACTAAACTATAAGAAAACTTTGTGTTTCATTTTTTATACTTTCCATGACTCAAAAAGTGCATGATAAGTCATGAAAAAGAAATTATCTTGACATCATTAGTAAAAACCTACCAAATATTTACAATTCATATAGTGATGTGTGTAACATCATGTTATATGGACACATAATCCATGAATACTCCTAGGATTATCCCTTTTATGTAAACCAAGTCAAATTAAATGTTCTTGTTTTACTTATCACTATTAATATATTGTGTGTATGTGTAAAAGAAATAATATATTAATGGTTCAATAGATAACATAAGTCAGAAATAAAAATGTAGAAAATAAATTCACACCCTAATTCATCCCTCCTATATAACGTTTGGGCTCCTGTTGCAATAAGTGGAATCAGATCTACTAGTTTTATGAGAATTAATATGTTATCAAAATGGCTAATATGTAGTGCATAATAAATACCAAAGGATTCATTTCATTTAAATAGAAAAAATACCATATATATAATGACATAATTAGATAAAATATATGGTATATTTGACATTAATTATTCTCTATTGTGGTTCATGGAGCTCAAATGAGTGATGATTTTGAAATTACCCATGGCTGAAGGAGATAGAAATTTATTGTTGTTGATGATAAAGAACAAAATTTGACATCTAATTAATTATTGTATCATATTTACATGGATTTGATGAGTTTCACCGTTGTTATGTATATATGGGATAAGTTGGGTAATATCTATTAAGAATACAATAAGGCTATATAATCCATGATTTATATTCTACACACTATGTTTGATGGTCTAATGATGTATCCAAAATGAGAACACTAATTGGTTTTTCAATTAAATTATTGAAGTATTTGGAGCTATCTAGGGACTTAGTGAATAAGTATAAGATGTGAAGGTATTAAAGAAGTCATTAAGGAGTATTCCCCTTCTTTACCCCCAATAATGAATTCTCTTAATGAAAAAAAATCCAATTGAACCATCTTTAGATGATCTTTATAGAAGTTCAGTGGAACATGAGGTAAGAACAAAACCAGAAAAAACACCAGATCATAAAAATAAGGAAATATATTTCAAATCCATGGAAAACTTAATATCACTAAATACAGAGATGAATAGTATGACAAGAATGATAAGTTTTTATTTCTAGTAGAAAGGGAATTAAAAAAGGTAAGGTCATGTTTAATGTTATGATACCCTGACATTGTTTTTTGTGTTGTAATATTGAGAACAACAAAAAAATGTTTCTTAGAATATTCATTGGAGATTAAGGAGAGATAAAAACTATTCAAAATCCACGAAGGAAGTTCCCCTATAAATATGACATCTAGATACAAAAACATTTTAATAAATTTTATAGAGAAATACTCATGAGAAACGTTGAAGAAGATGATGAGGTTTACTTATTAGGGGAAGAAACTAAGTTCAAATATGATAATTCATGACAAATATTATCGAAAAGGATGATAAAAAACCCAAGGGTATTTTCCTCCTCAAATTAGATTTCTAGGGAGAACATGAAGATAATTATATTCAAAGGAATAAAAATATAAAAATTATTGAGATTATGATATAATACTCAAAGTATATGGATATGTTTGAGGCTGAAATTGACTAATTTTAGTTGATTTTATAGAATCAACCATCCAGTCAAGAAATAACAGGTGATGTAGTGGATTTGAAATTAAAATTTTATTTGGAGGATAAGGTAATTCATGATATTAATGATTATTTATAGTAAAAATACATGAAATATAATGATCTTGGTAAATAATTTTTTACATTACTAAGACAAATTAAATCTAAAATAATTTCATGTGAAGCAAGGAAGTGGTTCTAGTTTGGAAAATTCTCTAATGTAGAAATATTATAAAGGGAAAAACTAGCCATTGAAGGTGTTGAGAAAATTTTGAGTGATCAAATAACATGGAATATGATGAATTTTATAGTTAGATATATTTTTTATATATAAAAAACATATAACAAAAAAAATCAATGAAAATAGAAGTAAAAAATAGAATATAATAAACAAAATATTAAGAAAAATAATCAATAATGAAGTTTCTAAAAAGTTTAAAACATGTGAAGAGGTAAAGGTGGATAGATATTTCCCCATATGAAATTTGAATTTTGTGTTTTACATGGTCATACCATGACCAAATATCACATTTCAAAAAGATATGTAAATAGAGAAGCATCAGAGTGTAGATAAATAAGGATTAAACCATATCCTTAATCAAAAAGATAATACTCTTTTTTGAGCTATTGTTTTCACTATTTTGACTTTGGGTATACATCTAGCTACCATGTAAATAAATGGAAGATGTGAATATATCAATTCAACTTGGTTTTTTGAAAAAATAATTGTCCTCTACTAGAATAATAAGTTTAACATTATAGTACTATAATTATTTAATAAATATGGGCAATACCATATTAAAATCTATGTCTATTAGGACTCCATATGAAAGAAAAGAAGACGAGGTAGAAAGGAAAATTGGTTTAATTTACTCTCATGGATTCAAATAACAATAGTACCAGCATTATTATCAATGATTTCTCATCTAGCCTGATTAGAAATGAGTGTCTCTTAAATACTATAAAAATACATATTTGATGGATCTTTGAGGTTTGGAAACAATTGATCATTATAAATAAAGCGAATTTGAAATAAACAACTAATAAGATATGAAATAAAAAACATAGAAGTATTTATGGTAAATTACTTGAGGCACAATATGTTATGTATAAGTAAGTTATGTTATAATGGGATTGAGTTAATGTTTAGTTACAAGGGTTTCTTCAACAAAATAAAAAATGAAACTCCCTTATTAATGACAATAAAACGGATTTAAATCTATACAACGTTGATGAAAAATAAAATAGATGCTTTCTCAAGGTGGAATAAAAATATATTTTGTTTCATTAAAGGCTTGGAAATATTCCCCAACAATGTATGAATAATTTTTCTAAACTGAAAGTAGTAGTTGACATTCTAAATTTAAATCATGTTTTTTAATATATTTGTGAAGCATGAATGTTGGGGAAAACAAAACATAATATCTATCAGAAAAAGAAAAAGATAAAATCACACTTACTAAGTTTGGTCTATAATGATATTTATGGGATAATGAATATTTATGGAATATGAGGCAAAAAATAATTCATTCTGTTTTTCAATGATTAATGTATAATTTTGTGTGTGATGTTTATAAAAAGTAAGAGATATGAGATAGATTACATGATGAGATAAATGGTAAGAGTAAATAAAGAAAATTTTACTCTATTAAGATTATATGATAAAATAATTGAATGGAATCACCCTATATTAACATTGAAAACTATCATGAAAAAAATGAATCAATAATCAATAATACTTGTTTTGTACACCATAAAAAATGGGGTTACTGAATGTCAGAATCAGATTGTGAATAATATAGCTAAGAATTTTCTTATCAAAATATTTTTACCTTTTTGCTACTAGAATTTGGTAGTTCAAAGTTATTTTTTACACTTAAAATTGGCTTATGATATCACATATTTAGGATCTAACTCTCTAAAAAATTGGGCATGGGAAAAATCCATCACTAAAATACTAATGTTTTTTGAAGTATATGTTATATTCTAATCAAGGAAGGTGATTGAAGAAAATATCATGATGTAGTAGCTGAAGGAGTGTTTTTATACTACTCACTGAAAATAAAATCTTCAAATGATTTAATTATCAATTAGAAAAAATTATTTGAATAAATGATGTTAAGGTTATTGATGAGATAGAAAAAAAGAAAATTTTAATGTCATTTAAGGATGAGATATAAAAAGAAGAGGATTGAGTAATTAAGAACTTGTAAATTGTATAAAAAACCTCAAATGTTAAAAAATTACAAGTCAAATCTTAGGGGGAACCAATTTTTTAAGAGAGAGAGAGAGAGATAGATTGTATCTCGAAAAATAAGAAAAAGTATAGATAATGACCCATCCAATATTATTAGAGTCAAAACGGTATCAACTAAAGTGAAAAGGATGATGTTAGTACAACATGCTACTCTACTATCCACCATAGATCCAATGTCATTTAAAGAATCCATGAAAGATAAATCATGGTTATTATCCCTCCTTTAGAAGTTAGAGCTAATTGATAAAAATTAAATGTTCTAACTTTTTGAGAGACACAATCACTACAATGTGATTATATTAACAAGGGTACTTCAAAATAAAATTGATGAACATGGAACTATGGTTTAAAATAAATCATGGTCTGTATATAAATTCAATAAAAATTTTATGGAATTGATTTTGAAGAAAAGTTTCACTTATAACCCGACTTAATTAAATCATCTCCTTCTTGGTAGTGGAAATCGAAAAAGGCAACCAAATTATTGAAATGTTTTTCAGAAAAATAAATTTAATGTTGTTATTAAAGAAAATAATATATTGAATAGCCAATTAACTTCTTGATTGGATGTGATGAATGAAATGTATAAAGACTAAAAAAAGAGATTTATTATTTAAAACATGCACCTAATTAATTATATTATGTACTTGATTCATTTAGAAAGAAATTGAATTTTAAAGGGGCATTTTGACTATAACAATTATGTGTATACATCTAAAGAAGAATAATTTATATAGTTTATTTATGTGGATGATACAATTTTTAGAGTAAGAAAGCGTACATCTATATAGTAATTCTCTAAGATGATGTGTTTATAATTTTAATTAGAAATTATTGGTAAGATCATTCACTATCGTTGATTGAATGTAGTTTAAAATGAAAGTTATAATTTTATCTCATAGGAAATGTATGAAAATTGGATACTTAGACATTTTTACCTACATGACTCAAATCCCATTTCAACATTCAAAAAAATTAAAATAAAAACATGAAAACATAAACATAGAAAACAATTTGATCTAATTTTTTATAGAAAATATACTAAAACTGTACTACAATTGTCAAAAACTCATCCACACATTTCTTATACAACTTGTTTAGAAGCCTGATTTCATATAAATCATAAGGAGTATCATATGAAAATAATGGATATAATTATGATGTATTTCTGGAAAAACCAAACTTATGGTTTACCCTATTTTGAAAAAAAAATATTGGGATATCATTTTTTATACTAGTTAGGTTGGATACGTAGTGAACTAAAATTCTACATTTAGAGGTCTGTATTACATTAGAACCAAGTGTGTGGGCTGGTTGATAATGAAAAACGCACATATATTAATACTTATGAGGTAGAATATATTATAATCACTAAATTATCCACCTATCTTTAGTGGATAACGAAACTAATGTATGATCTAGATAAATGGGTTAAATAACTAATTGTTATTTTTTGTGAAAATAAGAGTGAAATTGAACTCACCAAGAATCTGGTCCAGCACTCTTGAACTAAACATATTGAGATATGGTATAATTATATCAAATAAAAATTGGATATCAGAGTTTTTACATTATATTATGTTGGGACAGACCAATAGGTGGTAGATATCTTAAACAAAACCTTGGTTACACCAAAATTTGAGAGATATAGATTTAATCTATGTGTTCACCCACCTCCTTAAAACTAAGAATATTTGGAAAATTCTCCTATCCCTATGGAATATCATATCCACTCTAGTGGTTGTCTTTTTTTGCACATTCTTAAACTCATTTGAGTTAAAAAAATGAGAATATACTATCCATAGGGAATGATAAAATGATATAAGTGGATTTAACAAGGTTTTTCTGGAAAACATTGTATCCACTAATATATTCTATTTTTTCCAACATGGACACTAGGCTTACATAGGCTTAGAGAGTGTATTAATTAAACTTTTCTTAAAAATTAGGATAATTCAATATGGGACCAATAGTATTTAGGTGTGAAGAAGGCCCCACCATTTCATTTTATTTTCAAAGCGAGATAATAGTAGTTTTGTATTGACAAAAACATGATAATGGGATGAGAGAAAAATTATTACAGGGGATTTTACCAGTATTCGAATGATTATATATAGGGTGGTTATGGAGAAAGACCTTAATAATGGATCTTTGTAATTGAAAAAATAAAATGGGGGATAATTTGTTTTATTTTTTGTTAATCATTCAATTTTAGAGTCATATTATGTTTATTTATATATTTGAAGTGGTTTTTAATAACTTTGGTTATGTGAAGTTTTTGAGATTTTTGAAATTTTGGATAAGGTATGTGAAACACTCTATGACCATAATGTTTATTATTTAGCAAAGTAAATATTTATAAGGTTGAGGCACCCTATGATTATAAGGTTACTTTTGAAAAAAACACATGGAATACCCACTGATAATAACATTTATTTTGAGGAAAAGGTATAGAATACCATGTGATCATAAGGGTATTTTTTAGAAATGAAAAAATTGTAAATATGACCAATAAACGTCATAAGGTTGATGTATTATTTCAAAATATTAAATTGCCCATTTTATGTATAATTGTAAGGTTCAAACTAGTTTTCCTAAGGTTGATCGGACATTGTGAGGACTAACGTAACGTTGATCTATGGAAATATTAATATTGATCAATGGAAATCATAAGGTTCACCTATTAACTTAACAAGTTTCAAAATTAAACATTTTAAGTTTCATTTCCCTTCCAATAATGGGAAATCAGAAGGCAGGTCAAGGGAAAGTTTGAAAGGAACATCTATGTTATAGCTTGAAGCTTCTCATTTCCACACAATCATGAATTCGAGATAATAAATGTTATCCATGGGGATAATATTTATAATAATTATTAATAACTTATTATTTATCTTTATGGTCTATAATGGTTATGTAAATAAACTATTATTTATGAGATTATGCTTAAAAATAAGGATGAAAATACTATAATATTCTTGGTAATTTTAATTGATAATCAGCACTGGTTTTATAGAACTAAAATCAAATTGGGTATCAAACCATGTGCAACAACCTTAATGTTAATATTAATTCAATTTTTTTCTTTATTAGTATTTACGACTTATTTTTATATAGTTATTATAATAATATTAAGTAATTTTTTAATAAAAATGAAATAATTTTATTATTATTAAAGTTGTTTTATTATATTATAAGGTTTTATTTAAAATATTAATTCAAAAATTTTAGAATTAGAATTTGAAAAAATCAACTTCAATTCTGAAATCAGGTTATGAAAAATATCTTATGGTGAAATTTTTTTATTTTTATGAAAAGATTTATTTTTTAGTGAATAGTGAAAAATAAAATTTTTTTAAAACCGACTTTTTTTCCTTAAATAATGTAATTTAAAAGTCCCATTTCATATTAAAATAATATAATTATTTTTTTAATGGTCCTTGTCCTCTCGGTCTATTTCTGTGTCAGTGTTTGTGTTAACGGTGCTTGGATGAGGTTACAAGAGTTTCCACATGATCTAGGTGTAAAGCAAAGCTTCTATAGGAGTTACACACCGTGTAACTGCATTATAAGATATAAAAGTTAGTTTTATGACATAAAAAAGGTTGGATCATGACATGAAATGTTTTGGGGTCTAAAACATAATATATATTGAATGATGATGGGTTTTTGGTGGAATTCAATCGCAGGTCATTACATGGTTGGAAAGGGTATTACACGTCATGTAATACCCCATATTTGTAATGTTTATGTTCTTTTCCAGCCTCTTGGGTTGTCAAAACATATATATGTAGAGAAAATTCCTCAATCCCATAAAACCTGATGACCCATATCAATTTTTTTAGGATTTGTATGCTAAGAATCGATTCTTATCTTACTTCCATTTATCCGTATCGATACATCTTCAATCTAAGGCATATCCGTCCTCCATTCTTGCAGTTTCTTCTGGTTTGATCTATTTAACCACTTATTTACACATTCCATGTGATGTAGGATGATATCACATGTGTTTAATTGGGATTATCTTTATTTTTTTCGTGTGGGGGTGCCACAACATCATCGGACGGATAAAGATCTCACGGTTGAGGTGATTAGAGATCTGTTGTGTAGTATGTCCTTGTAAAGGATCGTTAACACAATTTGGAGGTTGGATTTCCAATGTTTCTCTCCATTTTTGCATCATATGATAGGTATATACTTTTATTCACCTATTGATCATGTTTGTTCTATGATAATCAAATATATGAATTGATTAAATGAAATTGAAAGTGGTAAGGGGATTCAGTTTGCATGAATTTTCAATTTTTATTTTATGATTTTGATATTAAGAATCATATGGTCTTGATTCCCCATTGAAAATCATTGATGTTGGGGCATCTTTTTGTGTACTAAATGGGTTTAATGTTGTTTGGTTCCTATTGAACACTAACATGTGGAAATTGGTTAAATACGTAAATATAGAAAATGAATGCATGCCCTCGAATTTGGATTGTGTGATTACAACCTTAAATAATGAAGTAAAGTTAGATATGTTTTCCCTTTTCTAAATATAAAAATGTGTTATTTCATGGTCTGTGATGTGATGTGTGGAATGGCAGTCATTTCATCTGTGGGACTGATGTAATGTGAATTGGCTATGTTGTGATGAGTGGATTTTCTATGGTTTTTGATGTGGTATGTCATTGAGCATGGTTGTGTGTTGTGGGTTGGCCTGGGTGGTGTTATGGATGAACTTGTATATTATACACCAAGCTGGATATGTAATGGAATCTTTGGTTGAGATATTTATTGTGCAATGGATGAGAAGTGTTGTGAATCAGGGCTATGATACTGGTTATTTAGTAATGTGTTATCGGTAATGTTTGGGAGTGTGGGGTTGTTTTTGTACGTATATGACCTGAGTATGATAAGTTTGGTAGTGGTCAATAGTTATTAGTGCGGGTAATTCACTTAGAGATTCTATATGAGTAACATGTAGAACCCTTCACGCCATATCTAGTAGATTGATATATGATTTACCTTTAATGTGAGTTAACCATGGAGAATGTGGAACGATGTGTCTTTAATGTGGTCACATTAATTTATCTTTCTCTTCACCTTCTGAAATGTTTTTATGCGTTTATTATGGTGTGTTGTGCTTAGTGGTTGACCGTTTACTGATGGAATAAATGAATAATTGATTAATGAATCCTAGAACAACTTGGGTTGGTTTTGATAACAAGATGGAAATGGTTAATTAAATTGGTTAGGAATGTGAATTGGGTTTTGTGGGTTATTTTGTGGTATTGTGCATTTAAAGGAAGCTACAATGTATTAAGTATTATGAGTTGAAGGTTTTCCTAAGAACCCATAGGTTGGGCTTGAGTGTTTGGTATCATATATGTGTATACTTGAATTTTTCCTTGTGATTTATATATGAACCCACCCTAATCAATCACTATGTGTCGAACACCTACATTATCATGGGGGATGGTTTCTTTCTTAATCATCCACATGGGAGGATGGATGGATGGCCACTTTCTCTTTCCTGCACCCTCTTCTTGGTGGTGATTAACCAAGATTCATTGGGTATGTTGTAATTTGTGAGGCCCAAGTGTTTTCGGGAATGTTTTGATTTCCCAGGTGAATTTCTTATGATATGTGTTGTTATTTCCCAGGTTTCATTGGGATGTGATGTGGTTTGTGGACCAGGTGTCTATGGGTGGGATGTGATGTGATTTGTGACCAAGGTGTCTTTGGGAAGGATGTGATGTGGTTCATGTCCTAGGTTTCTGCATGTGGGATGTGATGTGGTTGGTGACCTAAGAGTCTATGGGCAGGATGTGGTATAGTTTTTGAGGCCTAGGTGTTTGTTAGTTGGTTGTGATGTGGTACTTTTGGAACAGGTGGTGTGAGATAATGTTTTTCGTTAGGCAAGAGCGTCTAATAAGTGGGAAGTGGTGTTGAGTACCCTATCATCAATCTGTATTATATTACATTACTTGACTTGTGTTATTTAGTGAGCATGCCTTAGTGAGATTGACATACTTAGTAAACCTGTTAGGTTCTTTTTGGTTCTATTATTTTCTCATTGGAGAATTAGTATACATCTTTCACATGAGCATGAGAGAATTTAGTTTTTATACTGAGTATGCATGTATACTCACCATATGTATATAAAACTATTTTCATGTTTTGAAGAGGATTTCTTGGACAGTGCTGGACCATAGTAGCTCAGACCTTGACAGTTTCTGTGTTACTACACAGATTTACTTTTGGTATTTACATTGGAGACTTTTGTGCATGTAACAATACTACATTATGCATACATGTGGGATGGTTATTTCTTTTCTGTCATATATATATATATATATTGGATTTTTTGGGGATGAACTATCTTAGAACCTGATAATGTTTCATATAAAGGGAAATTCCACCCATTTTTTGAGATTTTGATACCCTTGGTGCTTTTCACAAACCGAGGGTGTATTGGAGGTGAGACTTTGGCAAAATTTTCTCATTTTATCCATTTCCATCCCAAGTGTTTCCCCTTTAGAGGGATGATGTCAATGCATAATGGTATAAAAGGTGATGGTTGAGAGATAAGATAGTATTTAAGGTTTGGCATAGTGTGGATTGAATGGGTTAGAAGGGAAACATAGTCAGGTGATCATGGTGTATGACATAGGCTAGGGAAGACTAGCTATGTCATGGGATCCCACCCCCCGTGATCCGATGCAAGGACTATGATTCTACTTAACTACCGTGTGAGGATACACCATTTCCATGGTGGAAACCCAAGTAATAGTACATGAATCATAATGACTTATTTTCATGTTTTTATTTGGTAGTTTTGTGAAGGTTTAAATTAATAAAAATGAGTTAAATGATAAAAAATAAATATTAAATCAAAATTTCATACTACTATGGCTTAATAACTCTTTATTAGTTTTCAGTTATGGCTTCTAATCATCGTATTTGTGTGTCTTGGAAGGTTGGGGCTCAATAGGCTGATCTTGTTGATCAATGGTGGATTGACCTAGTTGATTAGGATGACTAATGGAAGAGGACATTTCATGCTTTCTAGAGGCAATATTTGGGAATGTATAATGGAAGTGTTTTAGATAGGGATATAGAAGTCTATATTGAGGAGCATGAGATCTCATTCAGCTTGATATAGAACCTAATAGAGTACTGGTTTCTTTCGTTAGTTAATAAAATGTGAGGAGATATGTGTCAGTGGTGGATGCTTTATTTTTGGGAGAGGAAAGAAGTATATGTTTTGTCAATTGACTATTATAAGGAGTTCCAAGAAGAGTTCCTTTAATCGGTCATAAAGGATGAGAAGAGGCAAGAGCTAATATCCCATCAGTAGGGTAGTATGTTAGTAAACGTTCATGGGATCAAGTTCATTGACCCCATTAATTTTGAACTAGACTTCTTTTGGGATGAGAATTCTCATGTGATATTCCATGAGGAGGCACTCAGTCCTTTGATCCAGTATGTGGTTACTCCTTTTACATTTCAAACATACCTATTTTCTTAGAAGAAGGTGGAGGTGATGGAATGTATGCAATCATGAGGAGTTCTACCATGATAGGGTATCCATTAGTGTTCCCTCAGAGTCATGGTTACCAGGGGAAGGTCTCAGGTGTGAGTTCTTTTGAGGTTTCGACTGGTAGGGAGTTCACCTTGGTAGCTTCCAGCCCAACCTTCTGGTTAATTTGTTTCCCTTTTTATTTCGGTGTGCATGGGGATGAGGTGTTTCATATGTGGAATTCACATCCATCTTCTGAACTAGTGTGTAACAGCTGTTCAAGATCTTTATGGTGAAAGTGGACAGGTTGAATTCCAACCTCAGTAGTAGTTTCCTTAGAGACCATTTCAATAGTAAGGAATGTGACATCCAAACTCATGTTCCATTGAACAGTTCCTTGACCCAGTTTTCCACATTGCCTCAAACGTGCCTCCCCCTACACCAGAGGTTTCCAACTAGAATTGAGGGTTTGGAATGTCAGTCTTGGGTAGACTATACCGTCTTTTATCAAAATTAAACCCCATCATATTAAAGCAACAATAACCATGTGTGGAAGAAGATAAATGACCAAAACAATACCATGTCATATGATAGTCAAAACAAGAATATACAATAACCAACTGAAAGGTAAAACATACAATGATAATTCAATTTTCATGTGTCTATAATGAAACTAAAAGCACAACACCTCCAAAACAGGTACCAAACCATGTATAGTTCCTTCTTCCATGCTCTAATACCAACAAAAACCTATCCCAAAACCTTGACCTTATCATATACTATGACAAAAAATTCTAATTAGGTGTCGATCAAGCGGTCTTAATATGGTGTGAGTATAACTCAGTAGGCCACCACCAATGGTGTCTAAAAATATTCGAGTAAAAAAATAATGTATGGAATTTTATGAATCAATGAATACGAAGCATAAATATATAGTAATCACATTATCATTTAATATCTAATAAGCACAATAGGAACAATTTTATTTCTTGATTCCCATTTGAATCAACATTCATTATTATGAGTCATTTTGTGTTGAGCGTTATGTCAAGAACCCCGAATCTCATTCGGTGTAGGTCTCTATGCCTAAAACCCAAAATCTCATTCGGTGTAGGTTATCATGACTAGAACCCCAGAATATGAATCTTGGATAACTATTGGAGAGGAATTCCATTTTAAAGTACCAATGTCTAATTGGTATAGAACACCATATCTACCACCACGAAAATGTCATCCATTTAATCATTCTTTAATTCAAATGATTTATCTACATCATACCTTTACTAATCCAACAATTAGTTAAACATTTCAAAGGCCATTAGTTAACTTAACAATTAACTAATCAAATAACCCATTAATTAATTCCTTAGTTAATTAATCAGTCAACATAATTATCATTATATAATTAATTATTCACAATTATTTATCCAGATCAAATATCAACTTTTCATAATTAATTCTTACAATTAATTACTTTTGATCAACATCATGGCACATAATTAATTAACACAAATAATTATCTAACATAACCAAAAATCATTTCATAATTAATTTACCCCAATTAATTATCTTAACACAACCAATTCAATATATAAATTATAATATCTCTACCCCAAAAAATTCTCTAAAAAAATATCTATTTGGGAACCCCTTCAATTTTTTCTGTGATTTCATTATCAAATAATAACCATGGAAATCACATGCTCATTTCATATTCCTAGTTCCTTCAATTAATGAAAAGAATTATCAAGGGATGATAGAAAAATCAATAAACTCACATACGCATATGAAATCCCTGACTATAGCAGTTCAATTTAGACCCCCTTCCTTACTTTATTTATGGATTTTAGACAAATAGAAATCCCTAAAATATGAGCGGCAAAAAGTTGTCGTTCAAGATCTGGATCTAAATCCATAAACCCAAAAATAATATCCAAGGTATCAAGATCTTTAAAATCTTTATCTAGATTCACAATCCAAGATCTAGATCTCAACTAATATGTTTAGATCATTGTAAATAGTGGAGATCTTCCACAAAAAGATCATGGATATATAGAGGAAATAATGAGAGAATCAACAGGATGAAATAAAATTACCGGGAAGAGAGTAAATCACCAACCTAGGATTTTGATCTCAAATAACAGTCTTCGAATCACCATAGAATCCATCCAGAAGGATCTAGGATAACCTATAATTTTTCAAGCCTAATGGAAGGTCAAAATAAGTGAGTAATGGGGTTTAGGATGGTTTTAAAATAATATTTCGGATAATTAAACCCATGCGCACAGTTTACTGTGAAGGGGCTCATGGTTAGGGAAAACCATGCGCTAACCATGAGGACCTCTTTGTCTAGGTTTGGAGAGTTGGTATGGTTTACGTGAATAGTTTTTAAACCATGAACAAATTATGCATAGCCCAATATTCATTAGTTTCTCTTAAAAACTCACCCAAACACAGCGCATGCCACAACTCCAAAACAAAGGTACTTCAAAACCACAAATGGTACTTGAAAACGCACCATAGATGACTCCAGAAAAGAATGGGAACATACAATCTCTCCACATTATAACAGATCTTCCTTGAGATTCACTCCCAAACTTCTCTAATATTACAAGAGAAAAATATTGGGTCAATGAGACCTCATGTCTTATTCTTGTTCCCATGTTTCCTCTTGAACACATCCATGTTTCCATAACAAACGAACTAATGGAATTTTCTTTCCCTGCAAAACTTTCTCACTGCGATCCAACACACGTATTGGATGCTCCTCAAAGGACGTATCTATCTCAAGGTCATCCTCTTCTATATTGGTCACATGAGAATTTTTGGGGTTATAGCTCCATAGTTTTCACACATGTAACGCAGCATGCATAACACAGAATTTATATAGAAGGGATAATCGGTGCACCACTGACCTGATTCTCTCATTTCCTCAAAAGGTCTGACAAAAATGAGCGCCAAAAATCCCTACCTATGTATCTTGTGGTGAACCAACCTAGGTGACACCCAATAGAAAACACGATCACCCTCTCTAAAATCTAGGGGTAATATTTGTATTTCAGCATACGAGTTCTGCCTACTCTGAGCTGTAGCCACATGTTTCTAAATCAACTACACCTGCTATGATGTATATTAAATAATTAATGTTACCAACAACTATGACTCAACCACCTCTAACCAGTATAGTGGAGATAAACAAGGTCTACCATAATTTCCCTTATATGGTTCCATATTTATAGTTTTCTGATAACTATTGTTATAGGCAAACTCCACTAAATCCATGTTCTTCTCCAATGAACCACTAGAGTCAAGCACACATGCCTGCAACATATCCTCCAAAACCTGTATGGTATGCTATAACTTCTCATATTTTTGTGGGTGGAAGGACCTATATAATAAAACCTATATACTAAGAACCTTCTCTAAGCCCAACAAAAAGTATAATGTAAAGCACAAATTGTGATCTAAAACTACAATATATGGTACACCATGGAAACAAACTTGCTCTTGTATATAATGTTCTTTTGAAAATTCTACAATAATGGTTTACCTGATAGGAAATAAATGTTATCTCTTCGTTAGTCAATACACAATGACCCAAATAGCATCATTATTACAAAGTGTATTTTGAAGACTTACTGCAAAATCCATTTTCACGTCGTCCCACTTCTATATAGAAAGTGGCAATAGATAAAAAGGCCTCTATGTCGTTGATACTTAACCTTCACCTGCTGATAGGTGGAACATCTTAATGTGAACCCTACTATCTCCTTTTTCATTCATGGCCACAAAAATAATCATCATTGTTCATGGTACATTTTTTTTCACTACAGGATGTATAACCCACATTTAGGCATGGAATTCTCACATGAGTTTCTCTGTCATACTCATAGGTACAAAAACCAAAATTTTCATATATATGATCTCATCCGCATATATTATCTTGTCTAATGGTGTATCCCCACCTTCAAGGCAGTCCCTTAAGGTTATACACTCTAGATCCTAATTCTACCTATCCCTAATCCGTCTCAAGAGCGTGTAATAAACTGCTATAAAAACCATAGTCATCCTCTCCTGATTCTCCAAAACCACCACATGCATTTCCACCAGTAATGTCATCATCTTCCACTCTGCACTCAACACATGTACCAACTGATAATATGTTTTCTTACTCAAGTCATCATCTAGACTATTCACCTTTACGAGTGTATATTCCATTTCAAAATCAAAGGACTACATACACTTTACCCATCTTCACTAACAGAGATTCATGTAACACTATGAAAAGATATAGTTCAAGATTCTGTGATCTGTAAAAACATTAAAATTTTCACCCAAAAGATATTGTCACCAACACATAAGAGGAAAAACAACTACTACCAACTCAAGGTCGTGTGTATGGTAATTCATTTCTTGTGGGATCAATTTTTGAGACAAGTAATAAATGACACAATCCCCATTAATAAACATATCTCCATGTCCGATTCAAGAAGTATCACATTAATCTATATACTACTAACCAAACCTAGGTAATATCAAAATAGGTTCCAATGTCATGTGCTTCTTCATCTTCTAGAAAGAATTCTCACTTGCTTCTGTCTAATCAAACTTTATCCCTTTATTTATAAAACCTAAAAGTGGTGTATCCAATCATGAAAAGTAATGGATAAACCTCTGGTAATATCCATTTAATCCGAAATATTTGGATATCAAAAAAATTCATGGGTTCCTCCTATGAAACCACTTCCTGCACTTTTTCTGGGTCCACTACCACACCTTGTTTTAAGACAATGGCCCATAAAAAGTGTACCCCATCAATCCAAAATTGATATTTATATATATTGGCATATAGATGGAAATATTTTAGTGTCCCTTTGAAAATGTAAATATGTTGGGAATGATCGTCATGGTCCATAGATTATACCAAGATTTCATCCAGAAACACTACAAAAAACTGATCTTGGTACGGATGAAATATCTTGTTCATCAAGGCCATAAATACTGCTAGAGCATTTTTTTAACCAAAAGCGAATTAAAAAAACTCACAAAGGGAATACCTTATTTAAAAATCAGTTCTTGGTATATCAGAAGTCCAAACTCTCACATAATGATACCCTGATCTCAGATTGATCAATGAGAACACACAAGTCCCCTTCAACTGGTCAAATAGATCATTGATACATGTAGGAGTATATCAGTTCTTCCTGGTCATTTTATTCAACTTCTTATAATCTAAAAACAAACATAAACTCACATTGACCATATTTTCAAACAACCCAGGTGATCCCTAAAGAGGCACACTTGGATGGATATAACATTTCTTCTCTAAATCCTCCAACTGTGTTTTGAGCTCTTAAAGCTCAGTCGATTCCATTCTATAAGGTGGAATAGATATCGACTCATCCCCCAATATGAGTTCAATAGTGAATTCCACATCAATATCAAGTGGAAACCCTAAGAAATATTCAGGAAAGATATCTTGAAACATTTCTACTACTTGTGAAAGGATGTCTTTCCTACCCCTCCCATTATCCAGCAAAAGACTAGCAACATGGGATGTGAACTCTCCCAATTTATGAGTAATTGGCCTAGCTCACTCTATAGGGATATTCCATTCTCCATGATGAACACAATGGTCGCCTATATGAGATATAAAGGTCACTATCATATGGTAACAATCTATGTGGGATCAATATGTGACTAAATAGTCTATACCAATAATCAGGTCGAAGCCCGTTATATCTAGGAAACCGATATCCTAAAGAAAATGATACTCTTCATTCTCTAGAAAACATATCATGCAAAAATATATATCCCTAGACCATGTTCCCAATGCTGCATTGATATTCACCACCCTACTAACATACATCACCTCCAGGATCAAACCATTTACAATATTTGCAGATATAAATTAACGTAAGGAATAATTTTCAAACAACGAACTAGATAAAGAAGAAGAAACTAGAATATAACTTCTCACTATTTATGGGACAACCTTGTTCTCCACAACTGTAGGCTATACTACCGATAACTGTCTTGCCCCTCTTCCCTGTGGCATCGTTTGAATCCCCTGAGAAGCACAACTATGCTGATATAAGAACTCATAACCCGAAGCACCACATCCACTACCTCCACCACCTCATCTAGTAGAACTCCAGTTACCGGACCTATATGGTGTAGAATACCCCATTACCACACTATGTATCTGAGCAGCTGCTCCCTCAGCACCATCTTATCACTAAATAATACATAACTTCTGTAGGTTCCCCATATTTCCACAAAACTATAACTCCAATGGTGGTTGAGGAAAATGTGTACAATATAATCCCTTCCTACTGCACTGGTGGAAAAGAACATGACTAAGATCCGATGTAACTGTTCTTCCTGACTGTACACCTTGATTTCCACAATCCCAACTAATGTTCTCGTAATGACACTTTCTACTATCAGAAGGCACACTTCCTGATCATCAAGTGACTGTTACCTATCGAGTACTAGAATCCTCTTTCATGTTACCCTATGAAATGAGAGCCTGATTATCCACTTTTGATATCTTCTTCAGCCTAAATATATTCATCTGGTACTTAATTTCACCCCTAAGTCCATCCTAAAATTGTTTTGATAAAGAAGCCTCATCTACCGCCATAGATAGAGAAAAACACTCTAAATTTTTCAAACATTCATCTTAATAAATTATGGAAATACTTCCTTTTTGTATGACACATAAACTCTAAAGACTTCTCTTAGCTTAGCGTCTATGGATAGATGTTCTCCAAGAACATCTGCAGAATGTTCTTATATAACATACCATCATTCAGTCCAGATCGTACCTTAATGTCTCACTACTGAATCACTGACCCCCATATAATATTAGAAGACAACTTGACCCCCCTCTCTTCTGGAGGCTCCCAATGGTAAAGTATTGGCTATATGGATTCAATCTCGAATTCAGCTCCCTCAAGTCCACCATCTATAGTAAAAGTAAGAGGGTGCTATAGCTAAAACATACTTGTCAACTCAGACATTCTTTTCATAACCTACCCTAGGTCTCTCTTCATGAATTAAATTAAATAAGAAAAGTACTATTGGAACTGCTCTCCATCCTCTACAGCTTGCACCAATGGTGACTCATGTACCTTGTTTAGAAGTTCATTTTAGGTCATTCCCCTCAGTCTCCCTCTTAATAATCATCATGAAGGCATATCCTAAGAAATCCAAACACACATCTTAGGTTTCATAACAAAACCTTATAACATTGACATAGGAGGAGAAACTCACACAAAAAGTTTCAACTTGTCCTTTATCCCTTTTTCACCACACAGTTAACACCCAGGCCTTACCACTACCCTTATTAATCCTACTCCTAGGTCTTGGTAAACAAGGGTACATATATTCTCAATAATTAATTCAACCATTAATTTATCAAATTATCTCAAATTAATTAATTCATCCACTAATTAATTAATCATGCTCATTTCATCAATCAAGGAACACATTAGACAACAATTTATTTTCATTTTTCATCACTATTTCAATCTCACCATAATGAAAAAATAGTTCAAGGTAAACTTACCCATAACCCATTTTCCCATGAGTGCTTAGAATGATTCATGTCACTACAACAATGAGTGCCTATAATGATTCATAAAGACTTAACTATTGTGCCTCAATATCCCATGAATCAAAATTCGTCAATTTAAAAAAAAACACATCACACCCCAAGTGTGTCACCCAAGGTGAATAATATCCAACTGTAACAACAAGAAACAATCATAACAATACCACCCTGAGTACTTGAATTTTCCCCCGTACATGGGTTTGCAACTCCCATTCTTGGGATCATTACCAATCCCCAACTCTTCCTATTATAATTTATTATTTTTCCCAAAACATTAAGAAAAAATAAGAATAATGAAATGAATACTCCTTTGATACCACTTTGTGACGTCCCGACCAATGTTCCACTAAAGGGTTCCCCAAGATGGTTGACACATGCCCTCAAGAGTGCCTCCCCGTATGAAAGAGGGTGCCAAATAGAAGTGAGGGTCTAATAAGTCAGTCTTGGGGAGACTATACCATATTATATGAGAATAAAAATCTAATAGAAGCAAACAAAAATAAACACGTGTGAAAGCGTATAAATGACCAGAACAATACCATGTCATATGATAGTCAAAACCAAAAAATACAATACTAAACTTAAAGGTAAACCATGCTATACAAATGTAGGTGTCAAGTGTCTATAATGAAACTAAAGTAAAGACACAATGAATACCAAGAAGGTACCAAAACACATCTGTTTCCCTTTCCCATTCTCCAATCCCAACGACAACGTATCCTAGTGCCTTTCCCTTATCTTGTCCTACCACAACAAAGTCTACTCAGGTGCCGATCAGGCGGCCCGAAAAGGGTGTGAGGATTACTCATTATGCCACCACCATTGATGTCTAAAATAATTACAGTAAAATGATAGTGTATGCTATTTTATGAGTCAATAAATACAATGAACAATTAGATAGTTATTACATTGTCATTTAATCATTAATCCTTACAACATGCCCAGTGTCAATTCATGTTTCCCAATTGAACAATCATTCATTATTATCATTTATTTGGTTTTAAATGTCATCTCAAGCACCCCAAATCTCATTCATTGTATTTATCCATTCCTAACACCCCAAATCTCATTCGGTGTTGGTCGACATTCCTAAAAACTCAAACTCTGAAGCTTTAATAAAAATTGGGGAGGAATTCCATGTCCATTTCCCAAAATCTAATCAGTCTAGAACTCAATGTCTAGCACTATAAAAATCTCAGAAATTTAATAATTATTTAATTCTTAAGAATTAACCACATCATTCCTTTACTAATCCAATGATTATTTAAACATTTCAAAGTCCATTAGTTAACTCAATAATTAAATAACCACACAACCCATTAATCAATTCATCAATTAATTAATCAATTATCATAATTATGATTCCATAACTAATTCTTCACAATTAATTATCCATATCAAATCTCAACATATCATAATTAATTCTCACAATTAATTATTTTTGATCAACATCATGGAACGTAATTAATTCTCAGAAATAATTATCTTACATAGCCAAACATCATTTCATAATTAATTTTCCCAAATTAATTATATTAATACAACCAATTCAATATCTCAATTATAATATCTCAATCCATAAAAAATCTCCCAAAAAAATATCTATTTGGGAAACCCCTCTAAATTTGTTCCGTGATTCAATTATCAATTAATCACCAAGGAAATCACAAGTCAATCCCACATTAATAATTACTTCAAAATAGGAAATCAATTATAAAGGAATTATAGAAAAATATATAAAGGAAAATACACATATCAAATCCCTGACTATGGGAGTTCTATTTAGACCACCTAACTCAGTTTATTAATGGATGTCAGCGCAACAAAATTCCCCAAAATATGAGTGGCAAAACGTCATCGATCAAGATCTGGATCAAAATCCATAAACCCAAAATTAAGATCAAATGCAACATGATATTTAAAATCTAGATCTTGATCCACGATTATAGATCCATATTTCAACTCATAAGTATAGATCCATGGAAATTGTGGAGATATTCAATGAAAAAATCAAGGAAATATAGTGTAAATAACATGAGAAGAAACGACATGAAATCCACTTATAGAGAAGATATAGGATCTTCAATTCAGGCTTTCGATCTCAATGAACGGTGTTTGAATCACATTGGAATCCCTACATAAGGCACTGGGAACACCTATAACATGTATATCCTAAGGTACGGTCCATATAAATGAGTATCAAGGGTTTGGGTGGTTTTAACATAAAATTTCATATTATTAAACCCACATGCATAGTTTCCTAGGTAGGGGTGCACTGTTAGGGAAAATCATGCACCAACCGTGAATGCCACTCTATCCATGTTTTCATATTTAGAACGATTTATGAGCATAGATTTTTAAACTATGTACAAACAATGAAAAACCATGTGTACCTTAGTTTTTCTTAAATAATTGACCAATCTCTCCCCAAGCCATAACAGTTGAAAAAATATAGTTAAAACCTCAAAAGGTACCTAAAAATGTACCCAAGATAACTCTAGAAAAGTTTGGGATCTTATAGATATAACATGATTTGGGTTCGCTAACGGGAGATAGGGCATGAAGAGTCTAACCTCAAGATGTTCCTAGTGTTAAATGTCCTCAACCAAGACATGGTCACGGAGGCTGTTATCAATAGAGTGGAAGATGAGTTATGCATGGTCCGTTGCACACAACGAAGGTGATTGTTCTAGTAGGGCCAGAGAACTTCATAGGTACAATCAGTTTGTTTAGTACACTTTCTTGGGATTTTTTTTTGATTCAAGAGCTTCAAAATCCATTGTTTCACCCACTCTATCCATGTTATGGAACTATATTAAGAGTGTCTTCCCAATTCTCTGATGCTGAGTACACCAGTTAGAGGCTAGAACAACTTGTTTGATGTGTGTTAGGGACGTAGACTGATGTTGGGACTACATCAGTCCCATGGGGTTCATTTCATACTAACAAAAAATTCATACAATGTCATTATCAGTATCATAAGGATGTATTCTATTAAGGAAATTATTGACTATTTCTAGAGGAGAGTCATATTTTCAGACGTGGATTGCTGGCATGAAGTTTTTTGTTTGGGAGAGGATTTTTTAGATGGACAGTTGGAATGTTGAACCCCTCATCACTTTTTTGGCGAATATTTTAATGGAATCAATAGATGTTGGGATGGTGGAGGCACCTAGGGTCATTGAGTATTTATTAAATGTTTTCCCTAGAGAGGTTGTGATACAACCCCTCGATGTGATGTTGATTTCAAGATAGACTTGAAGCCTGATTCTTATCTATTTTCGATGGACCCTTATTGAATGGAACCTAAAAATATGTGGGAGATGAGGATTTAGATAGATGATATAGTTAATAAGGGTTTTATGCATCCCATTGTGTCATAGTTGGGTGATCTGATGTTTTTCAACAAGAAGGTGGGTGGTAGTCTGAGGCAGAGTATAGACTACCTGAGGTTGAATCAAGCAATGATCAAGAATTCATACCCTTTTCAAATGATATATGATATTTTTGACTAGGTGGGAGAGGTATGTTGGTTTTTGATGATCGATCCGTGGTTTGGATATCACCAATTATGGGAGAATAAGGGAAATATCTCAAAGAATGTCTTCAGATGTAGGTATGAGAACTTTGTGTTTGTTTTCATTCCATTCAGTGTTATGGACACAATAGATGTATTGATGGGGCTTATGAACATTGTGTTCAATGAGTTTCGGGACCTATTCATCATCATTTTCATCAATGATATCTTAATCTACTTGAAATCATAGGAGGATCATGTTGAGCATCTCAAAACTATCCTGCAGTTTCTTCAATGCCACAAACACTATGATATGTCATCCAAGTTTATGTTTTTGACATTAGGGGTTTATTTCCTGAGGCATGTGGTGCCTTAGTAGGTTGTGGGAGTAGACCTGTCAAAGGCATATGTAGTTGTTTCTTGGAAAAGACTGAATAATTTTGCAGTAGTTCATAGTGGTCTCAGTCTTGCATGATTTTAACTGAGTGTTATAACCTATTTATGTGGAGCTTTAGCTCTAGTGTTATGGTTTGATGAGGAAGGGGAAATGTTTGAGGTGTTTTGTGATGCTTCCGTTATGGGATTGGGATGCATCTTTATACAGTAGGAAGATGTGATCTTTTATGGGTATAGGTAGTTACATCCCCATGAGAATAACAATGCCACCTATGATATGGAGTCAGAACTGGTGGATTTGCTGTGGAATTTATGGTGACATTACCTCATTACGGTGCGATTTGTGGTCTTCAGAGATCCAAAATGATTGAGTTATATCTTTTCCCATTGAGATATGAACTTATGACTATAGATATTGATTGAGTTTTTTCAATAGTATGATTTTTAGATCTCTAACACCTCAGAAAAGGGGAATTTTGTGGCTGATACTTTGAGAATAAAGTCACAGAAGGAGGGTGTTCAGGAATCTCCAGATGCTTGGAGAGCGATGAAGGAGTTGGAAGACATTCACATGGATTTCGGAGTGGATGGAGGTAGATTATTATTTTTTTGAAAATAATGGTGAAATCCACTATGATGAAGCAGGTGGATGATTATTAGTGGGGAGACATAGAGGAATAGATGATGCACAATTGTGTTAGCCAGGGATATGCCCCGAATGGATGGTTGGAGGATGAACGAAACCTGATGTTGTTCTGTGGGAATTTGTCTATTCCGGTGGATATTCATGAGGGATTATTTTGTGAGTTTCCTAACTCACATTTAGCAGTACACCCAATTTTTTTTAAGATGTAACATTTCTTGAAGATGTAGTTTTTCAGGCTTGGAATGAAGTGGGAAGTAGTGGAGTTTGTGGTAAGATTCTTGATCATCTAGCAGGTAAAGGCAGAGAACCATGTTCCTAGAAATTTGTTGCATCCCTTGGAAGTTACAGAGTGTAAGTGGGATGAAATATTGATGTATTTATTTATATGAAAACCCAATTATGAAGGAGTTTATGATGTTATCTGGGAATTAGTGGATTGAGTGATAAAATAGGCTCACTTCTTAGTGATCAAGGAGTCGGGCGCGGTGGATACCATGTCAAAAAGGTATATCAATAAGGTGGTGTTTATATATAGAGTTATGAGATCCATTATCTTAGATCATGACAAAAATTTTATTTCTTGAGTTTGGAGGGGATTGAATCATGATTTTGGCACCCAGTTATGCCTCAACAATGCTTTCCACCCTCAGATAGATTGGAAAATGAAACTAACTATCTAGATATTAGAGGACATTTTGTGATCATGTGTCTTGAACTTTTGTGGATCGTGGGTGTGGAACCTCTAATTTATAGGGTCGTTTTATAATAATATTTATAACTCTTACATTGGCATGGGTCCTTTTAAATATTTCTACAAAATACCATGTCGTTCACCATTGTGCTAAATAGAAGTTGGGGAGACAACTGTTCTTGGTTATGAGGTAGTGCCGAGCAAGACAGAAAAAGTCCATCTTTTTTATGAGAAGATGAAACCAGTGTAGGGATTGAAAAATTATAATGATGATCATAGGAGGGGGACCTTGTATTTTGAGGTTGTGGACTATGTGTTCTTCAAGGTTTCACATCAATGTAGGGAGTGTAGGTTTGGCAGAGGTAGTAAGATTTCTCCAAGGTTTGTTAGACCCTTTGAGGTGTTGGGATGAGTTGGTGAGGTGGAATACCAGTTGGCATTGCCACCGTAGTTGGAGAGAATCCCAGAAATATTCCACATCTCTCATCTTCGTCAATATCTTCACGAAGACTCCCATACCCTTGAATGGGGAGAGTTGGATATTGAGGACAACATTATGTTTGTGGAGCGAACTACAAGGATCTAGGATCATAGAGAGAAGGAACTGCATGGGTGGACTATTCTATTGGTTGTTTTATTGTGGAGGAATGATGGCTTAAAGAAGAGTACCTGGGAATATGAAGTGCAGATGTTTTCCTTATACCCAGAGTGTTTTTCATTTTTTTTCTCTATTTTTCTTTGTAATGTGATGTTTGGATCCTTTTGTTTTATAAGATGGGCATTTTACGGTTTATGATTGTGTGTGGTTTGCTATATGATGAGGTCCTGACGTGTTGAAAGGGTAGGAACTGATTCATAATCAAGACACATTAATTGTATTGTGATTAAACCCTTGTGAAAAATTCAATGCCACCCAGAATAGATAATATCATGACATGAAAGAAAGAATTTCTTTATTAATGTTTTCAAGACAATTCCATTCACTGACTGTAGCGTTTATTGGTTATGGATGCATAAAGGGTGAGATGGTATTGTGGTGGTTATATTCAGTGTGGTTGTGGTCATTTGAGTTTATGTGTTTGGATGGTGGTAGTTATTGAGGAATGGAAAGAATCTTGAGAGGTATCTCATAGGGAGGTTATTTTGACTCCTTATTCATTCTGGGATTGGTTTTGGATTCTCGAGGATGATAATCATTTTATAGGTATCTAATGTAATTTTCCACGTCCTATAAGTGTGTAACTTTCTCAGTTTTGTGTTTTGATTGTGTTTAGAGGAGGTTTTAGGAGTTTTCATAGGAGCTTGGTGTACATCAGAGCTACTCCAGGAGTTACACATCATGTAACATTATTACACAACATGAAAGTTAGTTTCACAACTTCTCTTAGTATAGTTCATGGTGTGAAATGTTTCAGTCTCTGAAAAACAAAATAAAATAAAAGGCGATGAGTTTTTGGTGGATTTTGAATATAGGGAAATAAATGGCATTAAATGGTATTATATGTTTTGTAATACCCTATTGTTGTAAGTTATGTTTTTTTAGCTGCTCGGGTTGTCAAACCCAATGTCTACAACAACCATTTCTCGACACCAAGAATCCCGACAACCCCTATTCAGCATTTTTAGGATCCCCATTCCATGAAATGATTCCTATCTTACCTCTTTCAATTCATAGCAATCCATCTTTCATCTAGGGTGTGTTCTTACTCTGTTCTTATGGTTTCTTCCAGTTTTTTCTCTTTCCTCTCCCATTTCCTCTTTCCATGTGATGGGGGATGATCTACCATGGTTATAAATGGGATTATATTCAGTTTTCATTGGGTGAATTTGTGTCATGGAATCCTCATATGGATTCATATCTTATGGGAGAGGTGATTGGAGATCTGTTGTGTGGCCCATTCTTATGCAGTGATCATTTACACCCATATGAGGTATGATTTCCATTGTTTATCTCCATTTGATCATCATGTGAGAGGGATATACTTTTTTCACATTTGGATCATGGATATTATAGGATAATCAATGATAATAATCTGTTAAATTAAATTGAATGGGGGTAGACAGATTCAATTTTAATGCCATTACAGTTTTAATATTATGATTGTGATATTTTTAATTATACTAGATTGATGCCCAGTTGTAAATCATGGTCGTTGGGGGACCTTATTTGTGTACTAATTAAGTTGATGGGTTTTTAGTTCATTTTGAAAATATACATATGGGGAACAATAAAACACATAAATCTAGATAATGAATGGATTCCCCAGGATTTCATTTATGTGATAACGCCCTTAAATAATGAAGTGGAATTGGATATGTTTTCCCTTTTGTTAAATCTAAAAATTTGTTACGCTATGTTATATGATGTGATGTGTGGAATGGTTGTGGCTGTGTTTGTGGAACAGATATAATGTTAATTGGATATGTTTTGATGTCTGGGTATACACTGGTTTATGTTTTGGCAGGTCTATAATAATGGTTTTGTGTTTTGGGTTGTCCTGGGTGGTGTTATGTATGAACATGTAGATGATGCACCAACCTTGATAAGTAATGTAATTTTAGGTTGAGATTGATTATGTAATGGATGAGAAGCGTTTTGATAGTGGGGCTTCATGACTATTTGTGCAGTATTGTGTCATCAGTTGGGGTTGTGAGTTGGGGGTTTCTTATGTTGGTATGTGGCCCGAGAAGGATGATTTTGGAGGAGGAAAATAGTGATTGGTATGGATAATTCTCCCAATGTTTCTACATGAGTAACTTGTAGAATGTATTATCCTATATATAAGATATCAATATGTGATATCCCATGAGATGGTATTAAACATGGAGAATGTGGAATGATGAATCTTTAATGTGGGGCCACCCTAATTTGTTTGGCTCTTCACCTTCTAAAATTACTATTTCTATATTGCATGTGGTGTGTTGTGCTTATTGTATGACATTTTAGTGATGAAATAAACGAATAATTGATTAATAAATCCTTGAATGGATTGGGTTGGTTATGATAATAGGATGGAAATGTTTAATTAAATTGGATGGGAATGTGAATATGGATTCATTACATGTTTTGTGATATTGTGTATTTCGAGTTAGCAGTAAAATTAGAAGTGTTGTGAGTTGGAGGTTTTCATGAGAACCCATAGGTTGGGATTGAGTGTTTGGTTTCATATATATATATGTATAATTTTATTTTTCCATGTTATTTCTGTACACACCTCACCCTAGTTGAGAAATATGTGCTGAAGACCCCCATCGTGACAGAAGAGGGTGTATTTCTCAAACATCTTGGTGGGAGGATGGATGGCGAGACATCCGCTCTTTCATTCTCCCTCTTCCAAGTGATGAAAGCCCAATATTCTTCACGAAGGTTGTGGTTTGTGAGGCCCATGTGTGTACGGGTGAGATTTTCATTCCTAGGTGTACTTGGGATGAGATGTGTTGTGCTTTATCAGGTGTATTTTGGGATGTGATGTGGTCTGTGGACCATGTGGCCGTTGGTAGAATATGATGTGGTTTGTGGCCAAGGTGTCTGTGGGCGAAATGTGATGAGGTTTGTGGACTAGGTGTCTATGAGGGAGATGTGTTGTAGTTTGTGGTATAGGTGTTTGTGGGAGGTATATGATATTGTTTTTGGCCTAGGTGGCTATGGGTGAGATGTGGTGTGGTTTGTGAGGCCTGGGTGTGGGTGGGTGGGTTGTGACATGGTACTTTCAGAAGATGTTGGAGCATGAGAGCGTTTTCAATTAGGTTAGAGTGGCTACTAATTGGGAAGTGGTGTGGGGTAACCTATCATTGATGTGAATTATATTTTATTACAAGACATTCATTATTTGGTGATCATGCCAATGTGAGGTTGGTAGGGTTGGTGTACGTAATAGGTGTTGTTTGGTTCTGCTGTTTTCAATCAAGGGAATTTGTATTCACCTTTCACATGTGAACGAGAGAATTTGTATTTACTACTAAGTATACATATATGCTCAACTTGTATATGTAAAACAATGTTTAGGTTTCCTAGAGAATTTCACAGACCGTCCTGGACCCTACTAGCTCGGACCCTGAAAGTTATCGTGTCGCTTTTTAGCTTTACTTTTGGTATTTTCCTTGGAAACTTTTTGTACTTATAAAATTTATACATTTTTCAAGAATGTGGTTTGATTTTTGGATTTCATTCATATATAAATATTGGAGTTTTTTTGGTATGAACCATCTTATCTCCTAATCTTGTTACTTATAAACAGTAATGCCTCCCATTTTTTTAGATTTGAATAACCTTGGTGCTAGTCGCCAACCCGGAGCCTACTGGAGCCAGGACTTGGGGGGCATTATCTCCCTTTCTCTATTAACATCCAAGGAGGTTCCCCTTTAGAGATATTGGTCTGTTATACATTTAATTATAAATAATATAATCAATTACATAAGAATCATCATTATACATTGTTTTGGTACATGTTCATGTGTTGGCTTAATAACACATTCATCTAAAAGTTTTTTTCCATTGCGTTTTTCAAATATAATATTGAATTAATTTATTCCACTTCTAGAAATTGAATATTAAAAATTGGATTCCAAATTTCTTATTAGAATTTTCCAATTTGGAAAATATTACCCATTCAATTTTTTCTATTATGAAAAATATCCACAATAAATATTTTTCACCTCAGTAAGATAAAATCAGGTATTTAAGGATAAAAATAAATTTAAAAGACTAAAAATAACCCTAACAGGTGTATTTGTTTAATTCTATTATTTTGGTTTAACCCTGACCATTAGTGGCTCAAAAAAATTCAATTTTTTACCGATTTCCTTTTATAATGACCTTAATATTATTTTAAACAATGAAAAAAATGTCTCTCTCTTTGGTCAAATATCTAAAAAATCATTATTATAGTGATAAAGAGGGGATACGTTTGGTTACCAATGGTTATTTGTAAAAAAAATTATTTTTTATCATGATAATTTATTTATATTTTTTTTGATGAAATAATTATTCTAAATTCTTTAGTAACGCCAACACTGTGCTTGTAAAAGGAGTAGAAAAATCAAGTAAATGATTTTAAAAACTCTAAAAGTAACCCCTTTTATGTCAGTTATAGTGCCCCATGAATTTAATTTATAAATATAACATATTATGGATGTTTTAAAAGATTACATTCAAATTTATTTTCTATATTGATATAATTATATTGAAATTTAATTAATATTTGAAAAAATGACAATAATGATATTTTATAATAAAATTTTTTTTATTAAATAATTTATAATTAATAAAAAAAATATATTTATTAAACTGAATATAACATGGTTGATAATATCAACCATGGTTCATTAATGCACCAATTTCACTTTTATAGTTTTTTATTGACTACTATTATATAAAACACTTTGATATCATAATTATTATTAAAATAGTTAATGAGATCTAAAACTAAGAAATAAGGGAGAAAACATAACCTAAACTTATCCAAGTTTAATTTTATGGATGTAAATTTACTCATAATAATATTATATTTAAATTATATAAACCTAGATAATTTTTTCTTTGAAAATTAAATTATATTAATTTATTAATTTAAGTAATTCCAAGAGTGTCCCTCCCTTTACTTATAAAAGGGGACCTCCTCTCCTCGCTTCCTCACAATTTTTGAGAAATATAGTTATGAAATTAGATAACAAATTATCACACCTACTTCACTATTCATATAATAGATTTTCAATTCTCACCAAAAGACCAAACCTACTAAAAATAAAATTGTAATCCAATGTAGTTTTTTGAGGAGAAGTTATATGTTATAACTGACATATTTCAAGTTTATTTCTTCTTAAAACTATTGGAAATAATATTTAACTGTGAATAAATAATAAAATTACTATATTTCATATATAAATATATTATTTTAATTATGGTACAACCCTTATTCATCTTAATGGATATAAAAGCAAAGCTTGTGCATACATGTGGATTTCCACCCCTCTAAAGCAATATGCTTCTTCTTCTGTCATTTCCTCTCACAGATGTTTCTTATAATGGATTTAATTAATATATATTATATTCATGACATTATTAAAATTATTAAAATAAAATATATCATCCAAATTATTAATTTTTTATCTGTTTAAAAATTATAATGTCATTCGTGTGTACGTGTGGACTACCACCTCTATGAAGTGATGTGATATGTTATTCATCCCCACATCACATGGATAATACATATAATTTTATTTAAAGAGGTATTATTATATTTATGATATTATCAAAATTATATAATGATTAAATAAGTCTTACCTTTTTTCAATTATGCTATTTGAATGATTGAAACTTTACTCATGTGTACATACGACTTACCTTTTCTTTTATTGCAACATAGTTCATTTTTCATTACCATATTTCATTGTTGGTTTTAAATTTATAATTGATGTATAAAAATAATAATTATTTCATTATTATTATTATTACATATATGATTTAATAATGACCTCTTTGATAATATTCAAATTACTAAAGTCATTTTAGGACATATGAGTTGAATATCGTCAAAAAATACGATATAAACTTATTTGATTAAGTAATTTTATACTACATGGAAGTAAATAAAATAAAAGGAATAATAAAATTTAACAAGGTTCTTTATAAATTAAATAGTTAAAATACTTTTATTATTTAGGAAGACAAGGAACACATGTGACAAGTCAGACTCGGGGTAAGGGACACTTTAACTTAAATCCTTTTTGTAAACATTTAAAGGATATATTTTATAAACATTTTTCATCAATTTAAATATTCTTAAAATTATTTCAAGGATATATTTATATAAAAATAAAGGATTTATAAAGTAATATTTATATCTCAATTTATTTTCTTACCTGTTTTTTCAAGAGGAGTCTTATTACATATTTTGTATAGAATTATTTAGGTTTCTTTACATAAGGGGAAAAGAATGTTATATTTTAATGTATATGCTATCGATATATTTTAGCACTGATGAAAAAATTATTTAATGAATGTATTCCCTTTAAATATTATGTTTTTTCAATAAACCCCCTCTTTAACTTTGTTCGGGGTATTTTATTTGTGAAAATTGGTTTTTAAAGGAAAACTATATTTTAATGTCCAATTTTTTTTGCATAAGGGTTCAAAAGATATTTTCAGGGTTTTTGGGAAGAAAAGGTGCACTCATAAAATTTATTATTCATGATATGGTACATGATCATTACATAAGATTATGGATTAATCGATAAATCTTATACAAATGATGATCCTGATATTGCATACACGACGGATGAGATCGATATATCTCTCAAATGAAATGGGTAATGTTCCATGAATTATTAAATAAGATGGAAAGATTTAACAAGTTAGGTTTATGCATTGTATTTAACTATTATCTGGTTATTTCTAACATTTTTATTAGAATAAAAAGATATTTTTCCTATATGGGTTTCTATTTGATTGCTATGAATTGTAAAGGGTTTCTTTGAGAAAAAAGTGTGTGTTTTTATGTAGATGTGATTTATATCATATGATGAAATAATATTTTGATAATTGATAAATTTTTACAGATTTTTATGTTTTTTACTAGAATATAATATGTCATTATTTTATATCTGTTACTTAGATTTTTGTACTCATGCCATGTTTTAAAATTATTTTCAATGAATTTAAGGGTGAGTAATAAGAAAGAAGAAGTCATGTTGAAAGTCATGGTGATTTTATATGAAAATAAAATATGTTTTATTTTAAATATTATTTATTGTGGGAAAAATGGATACTGATTCGGAATGTATACTTTGAAATGAATGTGCTTATTATGTAATAGTTTTACCTATTTATCTAAAACTATAAACCTAAATGTTCATTGGGAATGTGAGAAGGTCAACTATAGTATAAAAAATGTTTTGTGATGTTTATGTTTATATACTTATAGTTGGTATCAAAACAATGTTTATATATCTGTAGTGTTTAGGATAGTGTTAATAGAATACCCTTGACATATTCTACAATATTTTTTTATGTTGAAATGATATTGATTTTAGAGACTACCATGTTGCTTCATCAAATATATGTCTATTTATAATGGTTTTCCATATAAGAAAAAAATATGTTGAAGTAGGAAGGTATTATGATGATAAAATCATTATCAGTAAAAGTATTTAAATGGATGGAATTAGAATTGATAAATTTGTTGTGGTGATGGTTTGATTTACATTGGTTATAAATGGTGGTATAATAAATGTTAGAGAACTAACCAATTTAACATAGAGTATCATGTTGATTATTGTTCATTTTATGAAATAAAACCCTTTAAGATTTGGTGGAACCTCAAATACAATGGTATATGTGGGATGGATCATTATTTTGGAAAATATTTTCAAATTCCTAAGATGTATAGAAAGTTAAAAGTTAACTCTTTCCGTTTACCGTTTTGAAGTTGAAGATAACTGATGGTGGTTTTGGTAAAGAATACTAGATAGAGAGAAAAGATCGATTCCATGGATTATAATACATTTAAAATCATATTCACGGAGATATATTTCACTAAGGTTTATTGACTGTGTATGGAGAAACAATTCATGGAATTGAGTAAAAAATGAAGATTCAATTGACATGTATGAAGAAAATTTTTCATGATTGACCAGGTATGAACTGAATTTTATTTTGAACATTATTAGTAAATTTATTAAATTTTAATCATGATTAAAACCAATTTTATTAATAGAGTTATCCGCAAGAGGATTTAAAATTGTTGAAAAATTTGTTTGTTGTGGTGAGAAAGTTTAGATTGAGTTCACTGACACTTATGTTTCTCAAGATAACAAGAGTATGAAATAGTATATGTTTATTGAAATGGGAAAGAAGTCAACTAATAAATCTTTATGTATACTCCAAATGTGTTCCAATTAAGGTAAAAAAATTAGATAATTTTTTATAAGATCTATAAGGTGTTATTTGTGTGTTATGTTTGTTTATATGGCTTTTTACTACAAAGAAAATTCTCTTTATGATCCATGAATGAGGTAATAGATATCCAACCAATTGTGGGATGTTATAATTTTTATTATTTGAAGAATTATGATAATGTGTATCAAATTCTGTTACTGAAGGTGTAAATCTTAATTATCAATGGATAAAAGATGTAGAAAAACCATGTACTACACTTCAATTGATGTTGGGACATATAATGAAGTGGTGATATGTACATTACTTATTTATTGGAATTATGTATATGACCTATTTGGCTATGGTTCTTAAAATTAATTAATATTTGATAAATTTTCAGCTAAAATGATAATATCACCCCTAAAAAGAATATAGTACTTTTGGGGAAAACATTGGGTTGAAATATTAAAGCAACCATGACTTACTGGAATTTTCCTATTATTACTACTTGGATAGTCTTTTTAGTAAATTTGATTAAACAGACCTTTGGTGGGTTTGATATTATTATTGGAATTTATTTTCTTTCAATTTATTATTATAAGATAGATTTTAGTGATAAAGAATTTATATGAAATTATTTTATTCCTTTGATAACATATCCAGATGTTGATAAATTTATTAGAGATGGTATTGATATCTACAATGATCATGCTGTTGAAATTAATGAAATTTTTATGATTAGTGATGTTCTAATATTGAATGAATATATGGATGTATTTCTAGATGATTTTCCTTATTTCTTTCAAGATTGGGAGGATGATTTTTCTATTGAATTAGTGCCTAATTGGAACCCTATTTCAAAACTATCTTATCAAATGGATCAAGTAAAAGGTTTGGAATTGTAAAAGAAGTGAAAAGTGATAATTGATAAAGGATTAATTAATATAACAACCTCACCATGGGGTTCCCCAAATTTATTTTATTTTAAAATAGATACGGTTCAATGAGTCATTGGATTGATCATAGATCCTTGAATTACATCACTATTAAGATCATGTCTCATTTTTCTCATATTGGTGATTTGTTTGATCATCTCTAAGGATAATTATTTTTGAAGATTGATCTTAGGTACAGATACCATCAATTTAATGGTATGGAGGAATATATTCCATGGATGGTGTTTCTGACAAGATATAGGCATTATGAGATTATAGTTATACCCATTGGGTTGTCTCATGCACTAGTTGCATTCATGGATATTACGAAAAGCGTTTTCCATGACAATTAAATTAAGTTTGTGGTTTTAATTATTAATGATATAGTGGAATATTCTAAAAGTATTGAGGATCTTAAAAGACACCAATATATTGTTTTTGAAAATCTTAAAATAAAAGAATAATTATAGAAAACTTATAAATGTGAATTTAGGTTGCAACATATTTCTTTCTTTAAGGATATTATTTCCAAATATGGCATAGTTTTTACACTTTTAAAACTATGGCTTTTGAAGAATGGACAATAATACAAATGTTAAAAAAATTAATTGTTTTTTTGGATTTCTCGATTAAAACCTGTGGTCTTTTTGAAAACATTTCTCAATTATATATCCCACTGAAAAAGTTAACATGAAAAGGAGTTAAATTCCTATGGACACAAGAGTGTGATGATTGTTTGTTAAAACTAAAAATAATACTCGTTAATTCTCCAGTTTTGGCCCTTCCCTTTAGAAAAGGATATTTTTTTCATTTATAATAATGCTACTTTTAAGGGACATGGTTTTGTTTTGATGCATAATGATCATGTAATTGCTTATCATGCACATCAATTGAAAATACATGGGTCTAATTAGCCAAATCTGGATATGGAATTATCATTTTTCATCATTGATTTAAAAATATAGAGGCATCATTTATATAGAGTAAATTATTAAATTAATAATGATCATAACAGTTTTTCGTATATATTCACTCATAAATAGATGAACATGATACTTAGAAGATAGATTGAATTGAATAAGGACCATGATTACATGATTTATTACCATCCTTGAAAATATGAGTACATATTTGATGCATTGAGTTGAAAATATAATTTATTATTAACTATTGTACATTTTGAACACAATTCAATAATAAACAATTTAATGAATGATGTACTAAAAAGTGTGCATTTAGAAAATTCCTCTTTTTTTTATATTTCAGTGTTGTTGAAATTTCTAGAAGTAATTAACAAATTTAAAATGGTTGACCATATTTTGTATGGAATTGTGGATCTAATAAAGTATAAAAAGTTACTTGAATTTTACATTGAAAAGGATGGTGTTTTGAGATTTTTAAAAAGATTTCGTCTCACAACTCTCACCTAGTCGAAAACAGAATTATGGAGTAATGCTCGAAAATCTCCATTTTTCTCATCGTGATAGTACTAAAATGTACAAATACATTAAATATTTTTACTATAATGTTGTAATAAATGAATATATTGTAGATATTACCATGAAATGTTTTAGTTTTTAATAGATCAGAGCTGAATAAAAATTATAGATTGGGATTCTTTAGAATATTTCAATGTTGGGGTGGAAATGGAAAAGTATATACATGGATTTCATGGTAGGATTATAAGATAAATAATGATTAAATAATTAAATTTTAATTATTGATGATTGACTAACTAAATATAAAAATTTACTTCCCATTAAAGATACTAGGTATTTAGATTATCTTTCTTGATTGTACCTCAAAAATATTGTTAGGTTATATAGAGTTCCTTTATCTATTTTATCTGAACATAATCCTCTGTTTACATTAAACAATTGGAAAATCCTTTAGAAGCCATTGGACAATGAAAGAAATTTCCATAAAAAAATTCATCTTCAATATGATGCACAATCTAAATAAATGTTTCAAAACTTGGAATAATGATTCATGCTTTTTCAATAGATTATCAGGGAGGCTAGGATCCTCATCTTTAAACAGTTGAGTTTAATTATAATAAAAACATTCATTCGAGTATACATATGGAACATTTTGGGGCATTGTATAGAAATTGGTGTGGGAATATATCTTATTGGGATGAAGTGGGAGAAATGATGTTTATGGGAAATGAGTTGGTATAAGGAATAATTGATAATTTAATATGATCAGCATCATATGAGGACATATTATAGGTGGTAGAAAAGTTATGTTGATAATTTTTAGATAGATATTTATTTTAAAGTATTTTATAATTCACTTCTTAAAGTATCTCCATAGAAAATTGTTATACATTTTAGTAAAAAGGGAGTGCTAATTCATAGGTTCATTAGACCATATGAAATCACAGCGACAGTTGGATCATTTTCTAACTTTGTTTCCTTAGCTCTGAGTTCATATCAAGTACATGGAATATTTTTTGTTTAGTTGTAAAGTAAATATATACCAGATGAATCTCATATTTTGAGGCATAAATTAGTTCAGTTGGAAGAAAAAGTGTTTTATGAGGAACAACTATTAAAAATTATTTATGGTATAGATTCATTATTGTAGAATAAAAAAATCCTAATGTTAAGGTTTTGTGTAAAAAAACATATGGTTGAAGATGTAAAACAAGAATCAAAAATTGATATGAATGAAAAATATCCCTAATTATTTAGGTAGTGAATAAATTTGAAAGGAAGTAACTTCAAAAACATGGGAAGTATTTAGAAAATATGTTAATTGAATAATGAATCAATATAAATCTTTATTATTATTCATGAATTAGATTTTATAAATTAATTATAATAATATCATGAAAATTTTCAATCAAAAAGGAAATATTTTTATTTTTATTAAACTCATTTTACAATATTATAAGGATTTATTGAAAAGTTTAAATTCAAAATTTTATAAATATAATTTTTAAAAAATATCATATCTTTTTAAATCAACATATAAAAATTATCTTTGGGTAATTTTTTGGTATTTTTCTAAAAATATTGATTTTTTACTCAATAGTAAAAAATACAAATTTTTGTAAAACAATCTTCTATTTTAATTAAATATTGTAATTTAAAATTAAAATTTTATATTAAGGATATTTAGTTATCCTTTAATTATAAAAAATATAGTTAATTATATATGAATTACCATTATACTTTTTTTTTCATAAACTCATTTTTTTGGCTTAAAAACACATTTTTCTAAAAAGTATTTTTTATTGAGTTTTTAATTTTAATATTGAATTTATTTTTACCACATATATAAATTGAATCATGAAAAATATATTTCGTATTATGAATCACTTCTTTGAAAATTTTTAAATAGTTATTTTTTTTTATTTTTGGTCATTATGAATAGTAACATTAGTAAATATTTGTCACCACGGTAATGGTAAATCGAGTAATTAAATTTAAAAATAATGGGATAATTCCTAAAAATCTCCATGAAACAAGTATTTATTTTATTTAATAAGTGTTTTTGGACTATTAACATTAAATTATTTAAAATGAAGAAATTTATTTTCACTTTCCTTTGGTAATAACCATAATATAACTTTAAATAAATAATAAAAAATGCCAATCACTTTGTTTAAAAATATCTAAATTAATATCAAAAGTATAACAAATATAATCCATTCATTTATAAGTGGTTATTTTAAATAGAAATTAATTTTTTTTATCATGGAAATTTATTTTTAAATTTTAGTTAAGAAATAATTATAATAAAAACTTACGCAACACCAACATAGTTCTTGTAAAAGTAGTAGAAAAATCATGTATATGATTTTAAAAATTGTAAAGTAATAAGGTTTTGGTGAATTATAGTTTCCCAAAATATTAAAAGGTTAATATAAAATATTAGATATTTTTTATAGGTTTATATTCTAATTCTGTTACTATCATTATGTCATTAAAGTCCAATTAAATTAATAGTTCCAAAAATGAAAAAAATGGTATTTTATAATAAAAAATATTTTATTAAATGATTTAAAATTATTAAAAATATTATATTTATACAAGTAAATTGAATATGGTTGGTAATGTCAACCTTGTTTCATTATGATATTCTTTTCCTTTTATAATGACTTTATTTAATTATATATTGTAAAATATATTGATATCACAATAATCGTCCAAACAGTTAACGTGGGGTTAAAAGAAAGAGATAAGGGTGAAAATATTTCTTCAAATTTTCCAAATTTTATTGAATTAGAGGATTTAGACTCTTATTCACCAATTAATATAATTAAATCATATTCCTCAAGACCCATGGTTATGATTATATTTTTTTTAAAATAACTACTCTAGATTAACATGTTCTCAATCCATTGGAACATGTAACTTAGTTTCCACCTCTTGGTAAATGATATCCACCAAAAATAAATCATTCAATCCATATAGATTCCTCACAACCTGAAATACATTTGAGACAACTTTTTACCTTTTCCATTTGATAAGTTATCTTTTAATGCGTAGAATCATACAATGAATATTTAGCTTCAATGAATGACCCTTTTAGTATAATTGGCACGTATTTAATATTCATTTTGTCTAAAACCAATAAACCTTCTAGTAAGATGTTCTTCCCAACTATAACTATCAATTCATCAATTAGTCTGGATATTTATGCAATATATTTTTTTATCAAACTAAGGTAAATAGTTATAGGATTAAGTTATATAATTCCTTGTTCTTTGTAAACTGCCTATAGAATAATGTTATACTTTCTCACAAATACAACTGGCTAGTGAATGTTCTTCTGGATTCAAATTTATAATAAATTTTTACTCTCTCTCGATCCTTCATTATTTATCGTATCTTACATTTACTTACATCACTACACTCTTTAATGAGTAGTACTGTGGAAAAATCTACCAGCCTCCTCTAGATTAAGAAGATATTCTTCAAGAATTTGGTAGGATGAAATTTTATCAAGTGACTCTAGAAATGGTATATCAACTATAATGTTTTGGTATATTTTGATGAATATATTTATAATTTTTAATGTGATTATCGAATTATTTTTCACCTTTATAAAATGAATTATATAGTTTAAAAATTTTGAAATCACTGTCAGCAAGTTTAAGAATCACTCTCCTAAAACAACTTTATATTATTTTATTATTGTCCCTAGCTATTTAATCTTCCAATTTCTCTTTCCAATTATTAATAAAATGATTCTATCGATGATAGTCTTCTTCTCTTCTTATTTCAACCTTCACTTCTGGATTTACAAGTTGTTCTTCATGTCATTATTTAACAATATTCCGCCATTTTAATTATAATTTCCAGAAAACCTTTTTTAGTATTAGTTTCTATGGTTCTAGGAAATTTCAATTTATCTCTCATTAAATTTTTCTTGGAAAGTTAATAGAATTTAATTTCTAGGTTATAAATGATATAATGGTACACTTAAAAAACAATTAATCAATTCATAAAAAAGATCTATTTTTTCACACAAAGTCATTTATCTTTAATAGATGTCCCCTGGTCTCCATTAGTTCTTCTAAAATATTCTTTATAACATAATCATCTTGTTTTGATATAGAGGATTGGTTTCTATATGATCATTGTTTTTTTTGGATTAGTAGAATAATTTTTTAATTATTTGAAAATTAATTTTCCACCTTTATTTAAATTTTATTACTACTTTCAAAACAAATGTGGGTGATTATTTCATTCATGATTGAATCGGTTGGGGAATGGATCAATCCCTATGAGATATCTATCATATTTTATTATGTATTTATATTTTTAAACTTTAGTAGATGATGGTTCTTAGACTTTTCTATTTAAAATCATGCAGTGGATGGAATTAAGACTAAAAAATTTATAAAGGTTGAATGTTTCCCCTGACCATTGGTTGTTGGATTCTAGATTTTTCTTTTGACTATATAAGTTTTCAATCCATGCATTAAAATCACCCTTCAATATTATTTCATTGACAGTTACTCTTATTTCCCTAATTTCCTTATACTATGAATTAGAAACCAATATTTTTAGAGATTCCTTATTCCATAAACTATCTCATCAACAAAGTAACCTTATGCTAAAAAATTCACTAAATCCCATTCTCTAACATTAAGCCACTTACTAAAAATTTTCATGAGAATATATTATGGATAATAGTCACAATGAAACTATTAGAAGAAGTTTTTTTATCCATTTACATGTTTCATAAAAATATTCTTGAACATTTATAAAAAATAGATAGTTTTATCCTTACATCCATAATCTTTTTTGTGTGGTATAATCTCATAATAAATACATTTTAGAGCTCTTCCCATTAATTTAAATGTATTATCTTAATATTTTAAAAACCATCTTCTTTGTTTCCTATTTTGAAATTAGGGGAATCATATAATATTGAGATCATCCTTACTCACTTTTTTTGTGATAAGTAACATATACTTGATAGTAATTAAATAATATCATTTATTTCAACGTCATAAGAAATTATATTAAAAATTTGATAGTGTTTTTGAAAAGAGTTTTTATATTAATAGTTTCAGTCAATTTGTGTCTGTGTAATGCATGGGGGGTTAGAAAAAACTCTAAGTACTTGTATGTACCTTAGACATAGTGTAAAAAATTTATTATGAAAATTAATTTTTGGATATTAAGTCACCTCTATATTCATATTCCTCTTTATAAGATTTGATTCATTTATATCTTTAGTTATCATAGCTCTGCTCTGGTGGAATCACATTTCAATATCAAGAATAAGAGGTGGTATATCTACACTCAGAACCCAAGGATGCATGTACCTAAGAAAACTAAACAAAATAATATATAAATTAGTTATATTATAAACCTAATTACAATTTTTAATATTTATTAATGATGTATCTATCTTATTTTATATTTTATATTTTTTAAATATATTGTAAAAATAAAAGGTGGATTAGAACTACAATCTCTAAAAAGTATTCGCAATATGCTCAATGAACAATTGTGTAGTGGTAACCACACAACCTCTCTATAAGTGAATAGGGTATCGTATCACATATTCTGGAAGTTAACCTATGTCATATCCATAGGGATGTATGGTTAAAATCATAATTATTGTTTAGTTATGGTGATCATTCAAAAATTGTAGAGTTTGTTGTTTTATGAATTTAAAAAAGTAACACAATTAATATGAAGTGACAAAAAAGGTTGAAAATTTAATTATCATAGGGGGAATGAATGAATTTTATAATAATTCATATATGAATAGTGGGTGTTTTAGGATTGATATTGTTTCTTTATATATTTTTTAATGATTTTATTAGTTCTATAGAATAATCACTTTACCTTTCGATGGGCTCTCTAAATCACTCATCAACTTCTTTCTATAATCACAGTCCCCTGTAAGATTTCCTATATTAATTTCACTAAAATAATTAGGTTATTTTTTGTTTATGATTATTATATGACATATCCTCTTATTATACACTCAAGTTTTAGAGAATTTAATCTCTATGTCATGTTCATGGGATTGGATTTCAACTCTTGTTCTTTTCACCCCACCCCTAAAGGTCATCAACTAGTTGATCAAGATAAGAAATCTTTAAGAATAGAATATGAAGATATTGATAAAATAATCCATTCATTATATTGTAAATAATCCACCACTACTCCTAAAATAAACCCCATTAGGTGTTTAGCCACACATATTCATGCTATTCTATAAAAATAGAATGAGTAAGAATAATCATATTTAATTGTGATCATTGGGAAAACTTCCTAAAATGGATCGGTCTCTAATATTATGTATCTCGTCACTTAGAAAGATGGGAATTAAAACAAAATTCTATAACCTCTATTCCTTCTTCAAATGATCTCCCCTTTTTTACATCCTTTCACTTTTAAAGATCATTCTATAGGGGTAGTGAGTTCTTTCAAATCATTAAAAATGGTATAATAAATAAAATTACTTTAGTTATGTGATACTACCATTTCCCTTTGGGTTTACTTATATATTTTTAGGATCAAAATCTATCTTTTCATTTTGTAAGAAAATACATAAATAGTTTAGAATGGGTTTTACAGTTTTTTAATCCCTAAATCCAATACATGTACTTCCTAGGGAATTCTAATTGATCAATGGGAACAAATAATTTTTTATACATTATTACTTTTTAATTAAGATTTTATGATTGAACAATATTATTTTAGTTCCATGAAAACACGAATGAAATAATACCAATATTGATCTAGAGAACTTGTAGAAATTATAATGTTTTATCATTAAGAATACATTGGAGACAACATATCCTATATTGGAACCTGACATCACATTGGATTAGAAATGTAGTCTCATAATGGCTTCCTCTAGGTTATGTTTGAATCCTAATTGATATTTAATTATGAACTTATATTACATTTCATTGATAATAGATCATTGAAATATGATTCATGTTTTTTAGTGTAGTCGTGGCTTCAATATGTGACATTAGTCACTTTATACTGGAAACAAAACCACAATCACCCAATTTTTTGAATTCCAAGAAGAAAATAATCAAATTGTATAGAGAATTTAATTCATTTCACAGTCATAGTTTGACTATCACACTATGTCAATTCATTAATTATTCTTTCATTGGAAAGAGCAAGACATCATTAATAGTAACAATACATTAGGTGTTTCCTGCACAATAAGTTACCATTAGTATAGCCTCATTTAGTTGACATAGTTTCTATTGAGGAGTTAAAATATTTTTTTAATGAATCACTAATGATAATATTAGAAAACATTAATACACACTAGTTATGATATGAGGCTTTATTAGATAACAAATACTCTAAATACCCTCTTCGGGACATTGTGTTGGCCTTTACAGATGCATGATGTTCTCTATAGCATTACATTGGCTTCTTGATTCCATCTTAAGTGATAGGATAAGACTATGTTATTTTGGGGAATATATGATTAATGTTACCTATTCATAATACATGGTCACCCAATGTAGTCTTTACCCGAAAAATGACTTTAATGCATTTTTATCTAACTTTTGGAAATCTATCTATACACTTTTCTTGTACATCCAAACATTTCAAAATATCAACAAATCATCTCCCGACACACATAGTTTTAAATTATACCATTAATTAATGAAAGTACATAAATGTATGTATCATATTATGTTGTTATTCAAAAAACAATCTAAATTCTTGAAACATAAATAAAATAACTAAAAATGTTAGAAAAATGCACATGATAAAAAAGTAAAATCAATTAAATAATAGTGGAAAATTTATGAAATTAAATTACCACTGTAGTATTATATTCTCAAACCCTATATGAACACATTTCTATAAATAAAAATTTAGGTTCTGTTTTTAGTTACCCATATTTACTAGTATATTCTTGGGTGATTTTTTCTTATTGTGCAATGTCATTATTGGTACTAGGAATGATCCATTTTTTAGAACTGGAGGCCAAATATTAGGCTTTTTATATATCATTATATAAAAAGGATCTATTTTGAACTGTTTTATTTTAACTATACTGTTGATTATAATTGTATGATATTCATTTCATTCATATATTATTAGTTTTATTATCTTGTGGATTAAATAAATATAAAAATAATAAATATTGTCCCACTATTTTTCTCTAAATCCCGGACATTGGTTGTTAACCTCTGGTGATAGAGATGTGCACCTAATTTCATACATGAGTTCTCTTTTGTGTTTTTTTGGGTATCTAGGCCAGGAAAATTACATCATATTTCCCCCTTGAAAAGAGAAGGCACTTATTTATAGACAAATACTAAAATACATCTCGTTATGATACCAGAGTTCGATAAAAAATTATATAACCCGTAAATAAAAAAAATTCCTCAAACATTACTAAATGGAAAAAATTTCAGTCAGTGGTCTTGTTTTGAAGAAATCATTATTTTTTACGAAACATAAGTATTAACATGCTTTATATTAGAATAAATAATTAAATTAATATAATATTTTTTCTAAAACAAAACTAATTAGTATTTTTTAAAACCTTTACCCAAAGGTAAAAACTACATCTTAAAGATAAAATTTGATTCAAAATTTCCATATACGGTCATTTGATAAGATATACATATGGGTTTTCCCCTTTTCACATAGAATTAAAAAAATTGTGTTTTTTCCTAAAACTTAATATAGTAATTTATTAATGATTATTAGAGTATATTTTAATAAATACTTTCATTGATGAAATAACATAACCACAAATTATGTCATTGTATATTAAAAAATTGGTCACAACATTATCCAACACCTTTAATGATTTTTATCATAAAAGAAAAAACATTAATAAGAGGAGAAGATGATGAGCTCGAGTCATTTTATCAAACTCATAAGAAAATAGTTTAAATAAACTCATCCATTAAATAATTCATAAATTTTATGTTATTTGGATAATATCAATATATCTCACATCATTATCCTAACATCACATACCCTTAAATGAATAAAATCATAAATTTTAAACATCCATATTTAGGGAATGAAATCACACTCCACACATTTAGGGAGAAAACATTACTAAAATCACACAATAATTTCTAACCACATAAAACCTTACTATAAATACCAGCAAGTTATGTTTAATAAACATCCTAAAAGTAAGTGAAATTTACTAACATCAAGCTCAGAAAATGAGAATCACCTTCATCTTCCATCGAGTCTCTTGGTGTTCCCTCACAACATTTAGTTTCACTACGTACTATGATGTGTGTATCTTTCTAAAAAATTATTTCCCAAGATCAATATTTACCATTACCCAATTCCATAGGAGTATATAATACTCCCCACCTTAGAAGAAAACCTAAAATTTGATCATTTGAGAATATCTATCCATATCTAAATACGATAGTATTTATTTTAGTGAATTAAATTAAAATTGATGAATAAGTGTGAATTAAAAAATATTAGGGTAAAATATTAGACATATTACTTTATAATCTTAGCCACGTGAATTATTAATAGTTACTTCATCCTTTATACTAAGCCCAATTATAAAACAAAAAAACTAAACTTATTGTTTCAAAAAATATAGTCTCACCATTAGTGATGAAACTAGTCAATCTACTGTACTTGATAAATAATCATTTCATTAACTATCAAACATGGGAAATGATCTAATAATAAATTTGTTTTTTGTTGAATCTATTACCAAAGTGTTTATGTAACTGAATATAAAACTATCAATTATCACACCACACTATCTCTACCTATAAAAATATTTTTTAAATAGTATATATCCTATCAGGGACCTATAATACCATATTTAAATTATAAGGACCTATTCACAAAAATATGTCAAAATGTATCTCACTTAGATTCCTTGATAACACAGATCAAATCATGAAACTCTAAACATGATAAGAAAAACTTTTATACCACTCTTACAATACTTGAACCTTTTGAGACCCTTATTGAGTTAGTAACTAGATGAGATATTAGAGTTGGTGTCTTAAAATAATATAAACTAGTACTTTTAATTACCAAAATATAAATAAACACATTCTTATCACATAGTTATTATTATTTAATTTAATAATAATGTGATAAAATTTTTATAATATTTTTAGAATTAATTTATTACAACAATTCCCCACTATACTGTGAACCAATAAATGTTATGATGATATTCTTAAATAAATTTTTCTTATGGTATAGACACACAAATATAATAGAATATATATAATGAATGAATATTTGTTGTTGGGGGATTATAAAAATTGATAATTATTCTCATTATGTTCACACAAGGTGATATCTAAGAATGGAATTCATGAGGATAAACCCACCAATATTAATTCTACATGTTTTATGTGTAATTTCATATTCCTATATATGAATGTTTTTATTGTTCTTTTAACTTGAGGTAATTAGTTATTTGTATCATGAATCAAGTACATTGATGTATAGAAAAAAACCATGATGATATATGCTCACGGTCAGGTAACATGAGTTTAGTGAAACATGAGTGATGTAGTATTAATCTAATGGTAAAGAAAACATATTTACATTTTATATTAGTGTAATAATTCATATCTATCCCTTTTTTGAAATAAAATATTTGGAACCAATTCATATCCATTTTAGTTTACAAACTAGATCATTTTGAAATGTCAAATAAATGGAAATCGAGCATACAAGTTAATGTCACAAGTATAAACCCTACATGATTAGATATCATTTTCCAAAGGTATTGTATTACACAATAGTGTTCATATTTAGTTGGCTATAGTTTCTACACCAACTACTTTCTCTATGGTGCCCTTAACATATTTTTAGGCATTGATCCTAGAATTTAGGTATGTTTAACCTAAATATATTGGGAAAGTGTCCTAGAGGATCAATCACTATGTGTATCTAGAATCTCATTAAATTCTTTTAAAATTATTTTTTTTTTAAATTTTTCCCTCATTTCAAGAATAATATTCATTTAAGTAAAATTTATTTGTAGAAATTTAATCACAAGATGTTAACTTATAGAATATATGAGTTGAATTTAATCTCTTATTTATTTATTCATAAGTAATTGAATATAATATTTATTTATTTCTATTTTTTGTGAATAAATTTAAATAAATATTTATTCATATGTTTGGTGAATTTAATATTTTTTTATAAAATGAATATATTTTATTATTCAAGGATTGATAAATTCAACAGGAGAATATGGGTCATGTTTAATGATTTGATATAAATTATATATTTTATTTGATATCATTTAAATAAATTAAAACATATTTATTTATGAAATGATATTAAATTTAATGAATGTTGTGGGATAACAAAATAATAATTTTAATAATAATATTATGAAATGAGGTATGACTAAGGTAAAATAAAAGTATATGCTACTTTGTGATATTATCTAAAATTTAACCTATGTATCTTCTAAAATATTTTATTTTTCATTGATGATGTGTTTCACATAATGAGATATATTTTATTATTCTCACTTTCTCTGGAGAGAATTCTCCCTTTTTACCTCCCCCAAGAATACAATCATATAAAAGGTAACAATGTTTTGATAAATTATGGATGGTGTAAAGAAAATTATTATTTCATGATATCACTCCCAATATCAAGAATGTCTTTAAATGATTCAAGGAGAATGTGAGGATTTTTTAGAGGAATATTCAGTCAGATTATCCATTACAACAACTACATAATAAGGGTGGTGATTGAAATTTGATCATGAAGAATACCATAAATAAGGAAATTAAATATTTCGATTATTTATAAATTAAATGTAAATAAAACTATTTATTATATTTTAGGGTGTTGTTTTCTATTTTTTTAGATTTATACATTTTATATTGAAGAAAAGAAAAATTTTAAGCACCCTACTAAAGATTCCATTTCTACATAAAACCACCAAGTGGTATTAAAGAATTCAAATTCAAATTTATAAAATATTTCTAATTTATTTGATCAATTTTAGGTGATGGTTTTATATATTTTATTTTTATATTTCTATTTTAATTCCAATGACCAATATTATGAGTTCATAAGACATTTCATGTCTATGAAAAAGGCAATAAACACACACAAAATGCTCAAAGAACCTATCTAGAGAATTCAAGATCACTGGATTATTGACATGGTTAGACATTTTGTTATGAAAAAGTACACAATGTGATGCGGGTTTCCATCTTCCAATGGCACTCACTGTGTAATCCATAGTGCATCATTTGGGTAAATATGTGATATCAATACACACCACATATTAACTATTAGCATGGTACTCAAGATGAAAGGAACAACATGGCATGTAGTGGCTGAGTACACACCGTGTAAACATACAGAAGGTAAATATAGTGCATTTCATGGTGTATTATGGGTGTCAATACACAGTTTAATTACATGATAAGTATTGAACTCCATCCTAGAACATGGTATGATATGTACTACATGGGATGTAGCTGGAGTTCATTCCAGTTGACACATGTCAACCCACACAAGGTGAAAACCATGTAATTTTTGGAATTTCTGGTGGAAGAACATGGGACATAATTACACACCACATATGTACTGCCATCACAAAATGTGTAATAGTAAGTTACACATTGTGTACTATATGAAAATTACAATGAAACACACCATATACATTAACAGAGTGTCATGTGGTCATAATTTTTTTGACTACTACATGTTTTTACCATGTGAAATAACACACCATGTGTGTATTAACACATTCTGTGAAGTTACATGCTTTATAGTACATTTTAAATGACATGGACATCATGTGATATATTAAATTTCTAGAAATTGGATTTAATATTATAATATTAATACATGTTCTGTGGCCATCAAAGTGCAAACTGTGTAATAAATTATTTTTAATTTTTAATTAAATTACATTTATTTGTTTAACAATAATCAATGAAATTATTAAAAAATAACAAGAACTATAAATTTACTATATTTAAGACAATAAATAAATTTAATTTTTTTTAATTTATTAATTCATTTGAATTTTCCTTAAAAGGAAACAATAGAAATAGAAGGTAATAATTATAAATTCTATTATAGATTCGTGTTATGAATTATCATAATATTTTAATGAATTATGCACGTGATCGATTCATTTAATTATTTTCAATATTTATTTCACAGTTCATCATGTGATTATTATTATTAAATTAAAAATAGTAATATATGAATCATCCCTATATCCACTATGGATATTTTTTTGTAACTATAAAGCCCTAAAACCCCATACATTCATGTGACTATACACAAGTTAAAGATGTATTTCTTAGTTATATGAGATGGTTCTTTACCTAGTTCAAGATGAAACCAGTCAAGGTTATACGTAAGAGAATGGTGGATCCTACAACTCAAGCCAAGATAAATCCCAATGTTTTATTTAACCTAGTTCTGAGGATGTTTTATCACCACTTGATAAACCAACCAGTGGATAAAACTCATGACCATTTCATGTATTATTTTATTTTATTATTTAATGGTAATTATTTTTGGTGGGGCAAGAATTATTAGGATGATTCAACCAGATTATGTATTCCCAATGAATTTAAAATAATTCATTAATAGAATAAAATAATGTATATAAGTTTATTTTATCTGGTATATAAATATACATATATATGTTCCCACAGAAAGTGAGTAATAAATATACAAAGTATAAAATGAGATATCTTATATAAGTAAAACGAATATTTGTAAATTATTTTACTTGAAATTATAACACCATGTGATTTTATGGTATGAATCCTCTTAAATAAACTCAATTTATTTTATAGAATGCATCGAACGCAAAATTATTTCATATAGTATTAATTATATAAAATCAAATAGAGAACATAAAACATAATATTTTAATGAAGAATGAATGAAATAAGATTCTTTTCAAGACATTAAGAAACCTATACCAAAGAAAAAGAAACTTGACGTTTGGGATAGAAAAGTGACTCTTAGGAATAATAATATGACCATTAGAATTGTAACATCATATATGAATAATTTTTTTTTAATCTTATAAATAGTAATATGATATAATTATATCATACTATAAGTATATCAAGGTTTTTTAAATTATTAATAATTTTTTTAATTTTTATAAAACAAAAATGTTTATTTTAAAATTTATAATTATCATAAAGATTTAAAAAAATTATTTTTATAAAATATAATTATAAATTAATATTTTTATTTCTTATGATTATAGTATAATTTTATGAGACCTTGATAATTTTCCAAAGTGTTATAAAATTAGCTATAATTTTAATGTTTTTATTTTTTGAGTAAATGATGCTTTTAATTTAAAATTATATTTATCCTACTTAAAAAATTATTTTAACAAAAAAGTGTTCATTTTAAAATTATAAATGTTGGTAAATGGTATTGTATAATTTTTTATATTTTTCAAAAATATTTGATTTTTGTGTGAATAGTTAAATAGAGTGATTTATAGTATTTAACCCAAACATGAATTAATAAATAACAGATGATTATGGATAGAATAATTACAAAATCTCGAACAATCCTTAATTAATTTAATATATCTAGTTATAATTATAAAACTATTCATTGTCTTGGGTCACAATAATAAAAAAATGAAAAAAATATTCAAAAAACACTCCTCTCATCTACTATAAATACCACCCCTCACAACCTCTTCTCCTCACACCTTCAATGATTTTAGACTCATCTAATTTCTACCAAATATTTTTCCCAAGACTCGATCCCAGGTTTATTATACTTTTATCTCAACAAAAGACCAAAATCAATCCTCTCAATAAGGTTATCAAATAAGAGAATTCAAGTGGTAAAATTCCTTTATTTTCGTTGATTTTATTTTCAATTTCTTTATTTTTTCTTATCCTTCACTCACCTACCCTATACAAAGTTAAATGATAAATATAATATAATTTATCTAACATTATTTTATTATTTTAAGGGAAAAACCACAATCATGTATCCTCTCCATTTCCTTTTATTTTAAATAGGAAAACATCATTCGTGAGGTGCCAATTTATGACCTTCGTTGACGACATCATTTTGTTTTTCAATTACACCTTAAAGGATAGTCATAATACCATTTTTATATATAAAAAAGATTATAATATATGTATTAAATATTATATAATGTTCTAAAACTAGTATATATACATAATATTAATTAATTAAACAAAACTTGTTTGTGATGATCAAAAAACTACCAAAAAAATCTCAATGATTATCACTAACGTCATGTCTAATGATTCATCCTCACCCCAAATAACCAAATGAATTATACAACCATCTAATATTATTTAAGTTAATTAATATCCTGTAACATAAATTATGTATATTTTTATAAAATTCCAATGATCTTTCATAGATTTATACAAGTACTCCAATTATGAAAATCATGAAAACGAACACTTTTGAATGATGAAATTGAATCTAATAACACATTAAAAATACCATAAACTAACATAATAAAATTATATAAAATAAAATACATGTATAAAATGTTATTAATAAATTAACTAATGGATTTAATTTTATTATCCATGACATTAAGGCCAAGTGAAAAAAACATTTGTACATTAGGTAAGGGATTCTACCCAAACCCCCATTTTCCCTTCAATTTAGTATTTCTCCCTCTTTACACACATGTAATGCTTACTTATTTTGGTGTTATTAATATAAATAATGTTTATATGTTATAAAATCATATATTAATATCATATCGTCTTTATTTTATAGGGAAATACGTGTTTTAAAAAGTTTCCCTTATCATGTCTTCACGGTGAGGAAGACCAATTAAATGGAATTTCCCAATTTCTTACCCATTCTCATGTGTTATAAATATAGTATTTTAATCCCCCATTAATTTTATAAAATCAATAATTTTATCATGAAATACTATCATGGTTAAATTTTGGTTTTATATGAACAATTAACCCATTTTCCATATTAAATACTCTTTAATATTTTTCTTAAACCGCATTAAAAGGCTAATATTTTGATATTCTTAAACAATATTTTTACATGTTTTCAATTTTGTTGGATATAAATTAGGATTAAAATAAAATTTCACTATAATTGAATTTTATTTTATGGTATATACATTCTTACAATCCTATTTTATGATAAATAAAATTTATTTTACAAAAGAACTATTCTTTCCAAAGTAAAAAATGTTTTTCCTCGTATCACTTTTACTTCTGTGAGACTTATGCCTTGTTAACCACTTATTCAATGCATGTTGCACCATCATATTTAAATAATGAATATTAAATTTTCATATTTATTAATATTTATGAATTAAATATTAATTTTACTATAATTGAGATGTTATGTTCGATGGTGCACTCGACATGCTACAATGAGTTTCTCCAAAATCTTATGTCGCACACAATGCTGAGTCGTACTGGAAAAATTATAATATAATAATATTATTTTAAATGGTAGTTAACACCTAACCATTTTATTGGTTGGAATGAATAGATCTAACTATATTATTATTAAACATATTTATTAAATGTTTTTACATTTATCTAATAAAATTTAGAGGCTTAAAATGAGAATGAATTCAATTTCAGGCATAAATACTCTAATATTTTTAAAAGGTAGTTTTACCACCTTTTGATAGAGAACCCTTTTAGAATATATATTTTTTCACATTAATATGTTCCATTTGAAAAAATATAGTTATTATTTATTAGTTTTTCCTAAAATTGTAATTTGGGTAAATGTTTCGTATTTTTCTGATAAAGGTTGTTTTTAATGAATAGTGAAAAATAATGCATTTTAAGTCAAAACTACATTTTCTTATAATTTATTTATATAGTTAAATTTTCCTTTTAATTGATTTTAATGTGTAATTGGGTTATATTTTAATCATTTAATCCAATTCCGATCATTGGAAGTAATTTCACTTTGAAATTGGACATAAACATATGTCCATCTTATGGTAGTTTTTACTTCTTAAAAATAGGCTTTTTGGGTTTGAAAATGAGTATTAATTTTAAATTAATTTCTAAAATTTATGTCTTTTGAATTTAAAAAAATGGATTCCATATTTAAAATCAGGAGTTCCAAATTTTTTAAATAGGTACCTTTTATTTTCAGACAATATGAATAGTAACTTCAGTAAATATTTTATTTGCCATGGTTAAAGGGTAAATATAGTAAATAAGGGTAACAAAATAATATTATAATAATATTAAACTACCATAAAACATTTCCTAACCACATTTAATGAAATATTTCTATCAATGGGAATTCATGGGTTGATTGTTGGACCCTATGGAGCCACTTGTGTGTGAAAATGACATATAATTACTTTTAATTCAACGTTAAGGAAAATATAACCAAACATGAATCTTCTAATAAAAAAATTTTATACGGGGTTATATAAGCAATATCTTCAACTATAAATAGTAATTATAAATATAAAAATATTTCTTACATCATGGTATTTTATTTATAATTTTTAGATATCAAATAATCAAATTAATTTATAACAAAATAATGATGTAGTAATTACCTTATTAATGAATGATTTAAATAAATGAGATTATAAATATTAAAATAAATTTACTTGGTAAATTTTTATTCCATAAAATAATTTTATGGATTATTATTACTTGTTATATTTTAATTAATGATTTTTTTAGAAATAATCACATTGTTATGGATTTGTAAAAAAGTCATGACATGAATAGTATAAAAATTTACATAAATGAGTTTTAAAAAAAAATAATATTTTATTAAATGATATAATAGTATTAAAAATTTAATATTATTCCAAATGAATTATATAATGTTGAAAATTTCATTTATAGAAAACTTGAAGTTAGATTGGCATTTTATAGTAACTATATTAATAATATAATATGAATACATAAGACCACATGGTAAGAGTTAAATTGGTTAACTAAGGGTTAAAGCTAAATTATAAGGTTAAATTTGAGAAAAAGAATTATCTAAATCCTATTTTTTGAGAGGTTTTTGACCTGAAATTATCTTATATTTTATTTCAATGAATTTGGAACCATTTGAAACCAAAAACAATTTATAATAAAACAATATTTATAAATATTTTTTAAGTACCTCTCTTCTATATTATAAAAGTGTATCACCTATAACCATTTAATAACACCAATAAATACCCTTGGAACATCAATAATCTACCAAAATAATCAACCAACATACCTCTACTCCTCCTAGAAGCCTTACTTTAGGTAGAAGGAAATTCAAGAAAGTCGTTTGGCTCTAATCAAATGGAGTTACTGGTTTTAAGAGGTAGCATCTTCTCTAAGGTTTTTTTTCCATTATTTCAACTCTTCAAACCATATTATATACTTATTATTTGATTACATAAAAAATATAACCTCAATATACTAGGTTATTTGTTTATAAGTATTATATATACAATTACACACACCTTTATCTAATGGACACGAACATACATTTTCTTTGTTCTGCGAACTGCGAGCTCAAGGAATGATGAATGTTCAATTTTTCCCTAACTCCTATCATGGTGGAAATTAAGGTAGAACTGTATTTATGTGGGATATATATTATATTTATATTGTCTCTATGTTTCTATATTTTTCATTTATATCATACCATTATTGTTTCCATAATTGTTAAATAAGATAATTTAATTTGAGGAAGTGCCAACTAACACCCCCTCAAAGTGATATAACTTTTTCATTCCATACATGGAACATATAAACGATAGAGTTAATGAAATTATATATGATATTATACTGGAATTATAATATACCTATGTATCATTTGGTTTACATTCCACGAAATATGATAAAGAAATGAATGTAGTGTTCATGCGTACGCACGAATTACCGTCCCTATGAATAATGAATTTCATTTCTAATATCCAAATGTAATGTAATTTTATAAATACATATATATTATAGATTTATATGATATTTAAATCATTAATATCATTCTAGAGATAATGGTCCTTTTACCACATGGAGAATTTGAAATTATAACAAGTTCATTTTTGACTCAAGTACCAAATATTGAAAAAACAACCGATAATAACATAAATAATTATTTAATGTTTATAACATGGTAATAAGTGATATAAAAGGAATAATAAAATTAAAAAATATTCTAAAGAAAGTAGAAGTTGACATAATTTTATTATTCAGGGAGATAAATAACGAACAAGACAAGTTAGACACAAGGTAAGGGACCTCATCTCAATCTCCTTTTATTGAGGCATATTTTGATTTATACATGAATTTATTTCATACAGTGTATAAAAACCAGTGAATTTTCATTTCACTCAAAGAGAATATTTTTTATACAAATCATTTTACTGAATGACAAAAAGATTTTTTTTAATGTACGCGGTGATAATGAAATTTGCGCTATCGCAAGCATTAATTGATATTTGGCTTCCTCTACAAGCTATAGTGTTTTTAGAAGGAAATTAAAGACCATAATTTTTTTTACATATTTTGGAATTGGAAACGGTTTTGAGAAAAAATTATTTTGTCAATATCATGAAATGATATATTGTGATTTCAATATGGAAATATTATGTTTCCTTTATGCTTTTTTATAGGTTATGAATATATTATGGTTATTGGGAATTGTTTATGTATACAGGTGGTTTTGTGATAAACCAAGGGTGTGTGAGCTCGAGAAATCTCTCTAATGCATTGGGTGAAGTGACATAGGGAAATTTTAATGTTTCTCCTAAGTGATTTAAGGAATATGTTGTGATGAGAATTCAAAATGTTACTCCCTATGTAGCTATGAAAGATATAGTGTTTGTATGTTTTGTGATTCCACAATTTACCGTTATGTTTTATTATTTCCTTGTGCTATTCATAAATCTTATTATTTTATTAGATATGTTAAAGAGATTATGTCTTATGACTAAAAATTATGATTTTATTGATTTGTATATTTTGATGGACTATTGTTTTCATTCTTTATTTTATAACCCGTACTGAGATTTTTATGAACAAACAATGTTTTTAAATGTTTTTCATAGGGTATAAGGAAGGGTAATAGAAATAAATAATTCATGAATAATTATATCAAGAATATAATTCATGTATTATTTAAGTAGTTTTATTGTTGTGAAAAAAATTCGTTAGAGTATAAGTGTCTACTTTTTAATATTTGAGATGTAATGTAATAGTTATGGCCTATTTCTTTAAAAATATAAACCTGAAACAATACACAATGTCAAATTCTTGACATCACTCAAGATTGGGTAATATTTTAAGGATAAATCCTTATAGTTGGGATTAGAGGTCTGTTTAGACAACTTTAAGTGTTAGGATATTGTTATATTAATATCCATAAATTAATTTATGGTAAAATTGTATTGATATAGAATTTGAAGATTACCATGTGGCTTCGCATATGATATTTTTGTGTTCAGAATGGTTTTCCGTAGAGGATACATGGTAGCTATGATGGGACAACATCATGCGGAAAAGAATCATCCAAATCGACAGCCTGAGATGGATGGAATTGGAACTAACCAATTTGGTGTAGTGATGGAATAGTTGACTCATGATATAAATAGTGGTGGTATCTATGCACGAGATCAGCCAGATCAACACTAAATGAACATATTAGTAGTTGATAATTTCATGAGGCAATATCCCCTATCATTCAGAGGATCATCTAACCCTATTCTAGCTGAAATGTGGATTAAAGAACTAGAAAATAATTACTATTTCATAGAGTGTTCATAAAATATAAATGTTAGTCTTTCTATTTATTATATAGAAGGTGAACCCAATCAGTGTTGGATGATGGTTAAAAATATCAGGGTTAGTAAGGTGATTGATGATCTTGATTTAGATGATTTCAATGGTATGTTTCTTGATAAATATTTTCCAAAGGTGGTTTGACAAAGGATGGAAAAACAATTCATAGATTTTAGGTGGGATGATGACTCAGTGTCTTCTTATGAAGCAAAATTAACACTACTTTCAAGGTATTATACAAATTTCATACCTGATCTTGATAGTAAAATAAATCATTTTTACTCAAGATTAAAGCCATAGTATTGAATGGATTTAGGTTCACATGAGTTTAAAAGTTATGAAAAACTTGTTTTATGTGTGGAGAAGGTGGAGATACAGTTATATGATGATCAGGTGTTCATTGATAAACAACAGAATTATAGGTCGAGATTGCACACGAAAGGGAAGAACTCTTAAAAAATGTTTGATGGTAATAAATTATGTTTACCGTTTGTAAAAACTGTGGTAAAAATCACACTGTGGAATGCTTTTTGAATTCAAGTAAGTGCTACTGATGTTGTAAAATTGGACATAAGGACCTTAATTGCACTAAAAATGATCAGGGTAATGGTAAGAAAATATTTGATTTATAGTCAGTAAAATGTTTTAAGTTTAATTAATTAGGTCATAATGAAAATGAGTGTCCAACGAAGAACTCAAATGAGAGAAATTAGTGGAACAAAAAGAATAAATGGGTTGTTAAATACTTTTCAACTACTTCAGCAGATGTTGGGCCATCAAATAAATTAGAATCGGGTATACTATTTTTTATTCAGATTATGCCAATGTGTTGTTGGATTTAGGGTCTATACATTCTTTCAATTATGAGAAATTTTTCTGGTAAATTGGTAATTCAATATCAATAAATGTATCCTGAACTTGTGGTAAACACACCTGAAATAAATGATAAGGAAAAAATAAATTATAAGAACCTTATTTTAATTGTGTGTAGAAAGAATCTACCTGAAAACCATATTGTTTTGCCTCTAATATAGTATAATGTTATTTTGGGTATGTATTCTGTTTTCTTTTATCATTGTTAGATTAAATTTAGAGATAAAGATGTTTCCTTTTAAAAATAATTTCAGTTTGTACACAATAATTAACCCTTACTTTTAATAACATATCAGGAAGCTATGAAACTGGTAAAATATGGAAATTAATGTTACCTTTCACATATTGTTGAAAAAAAGGTACTTTTCAGATTAATGATGTGCCAATGGTAAATGATTATCTTGATTTTTTTCCTATTGATTTTCCTGGTATAATACCTGATTGGAAAGATGAATTTACTGTTGAATTAGTTCATGATTCCGAGACAATTTCAATACCCCCTTATCTAATGGATCGAACTGATATTTTAGATATAAAGAATAAATTTTAGGAGCTATTAGATAAAGGATTCATTCAACCTAGCGCATCACTATGGGGTTATTCTCTCTTAGTTGTTAAAAAGAAAGATAGTTCAATTAGACTATGCCATGATTATAGAGCCTTGAATTACTAAACCGTTAATAAAAAGTATTCATTTCCTCATATCAATTATTTGTTTGATTATATCCAATAAGCTCAGTATTTTTTTGAAGATTTACATGAGGTTAGGGTACCATCCGTTGAAAGTAAAAAAGGAAGACATTTCTAAGACTGTGTTTAATACTATATATGACCACTATAGATTTGTATTTATGACTTTTAGGTTAACCAATTATCCTACAGTATTTATGGATTTTATGAATAGAATTTTCTGTGAGTTCATGGACATGTTTGTGGTTGTGTTGATTGATGATATTTTGGTATTTTCTAAAAAGATAATAAGAATGAAAGTAATTTAATTGTTGTCTTGTAAACCTTATTAGTAACAAAATAGTATTGGAAATTCAGAAATTGTGAGTTCTGGTTACAAAAAATTTTATTCCTTGGTAAAATTGTTTCTAAAAATAGCATAACAATTGATCTTTCTAAAGAAGAATTTGTTAATGAATGGACAAGGCACACACAAATATAACCAAGATTCGTAGTTTTCTGGGTTTAGTAGGTTATTACCAGAGGTTTGTTGAAAATATTTTATAGTTATCTATCCCATTGATTAATTTAACATAAAATGGTGTTAAGTTCATCTAGACTAAAGGATGTGATTAATGTTTTCAGGACTTGAAAAGAAGATTGGTGAATACTCCAGTTTTGGAACTACTTTCTAGAAATTGTGAATTTGTTATCTATAGTGATTCTTTATTGAAAGGACATGGTTCTGTCCTTATTTAGAATGATCAAGTAATAGCTTATGCTTCATCACAGTTGAATTCTCATGAGTAAAATTACCGTACACATGATTTGGAATTATCTTTTATTGTTTTTTGCATTTAATATTTGGATGCATCATTTGAATGGAGTAAAGTGTGAAATATATACCAATAAAAAATTCTTGAATTATATATTCACTCAGGAATAATTAAACATGAGAAAGTGGAGATGGCTAAAATTATTAAAGGATTTTGATTTCACGATCAATTACCATCTGGGAATGGAAAATAATGTGGTTGACACTTTTATTTTAAAGAGTAATGCTATATTAACCATGTTATGTTTAGAATAAGATAATTTGGTTTCAGATTTAATGAATTTGGGATTGGAAGTTGTTGGTGCAACAAAATATTATGGTTTGTTTTAGGTGGTATTGAAATCATCTCTAGTAGGGAGATTAATGAAATCCTATAAAAAAGATAGTGAGTTGAAAAAAAGGTAAAATTGGTTGAGAAGGGTAATTTACCTGAATTTGACATTGAAAAAGATTGTTTTTTGAGTTTTAGAAAGAGATTATGTGTGCCTTGTGATTCATAGTTAAATAAAGTGTTGTTATATGAAGGTCATAGTTCTTTTTTTAGTTCATCCTAGCAGTACTAGGTTGTATTGAAATTTTCAGGAGTATTACTGGTGGGATGGAATGAAAATAGATATTGATGGCTTTACTATAAGGTGTTTAACATGTGAACATTTTAAAGCAGAATGAAAGTTTCTGAAAGGGATGATTCATACTTTTCCAATTAAAGAGTGGAAATGGTAAAATGTATCCATAAATTTTGTGGTGGGATTACCAAAGACTTTTTTAGGTAATAATTCCCTTTGCGTTATTATTGATCGATTGAATAAATACGCTCATTGTATTTATATTCGAGATACTCTATCCCTAGATCAACTTTTTTGATTGTATATTATGGAGATGGTGAGGATACATGGATTTACTATCCCCATTATATTTGATTGTGATCCTAGTTTCACTTATATGTTTTTTAAGGACCTTCATAAGTCATTGGGAATTGAATTAAATTTAATACTACTTTTTATCCACTATTAGATGGGAAATAATAAAGAACAATTCAGACCTTGACGAATATTCTACATTCTTGTTCAATTGATTACCATGGAATTTGGGACCAAAATCATTCGTTGGTTGAGTTTTCTTATAAGAAAAAGTTTTTATTCTAGTATACAGTTTGTACCATTTTATTCATTATATGGAAAGAGATGTTGGGCTATATTATTTTGGGATGAAGTAGGTGAAAGAAAGTTTATGGGAATAGAATTGGTAGAAGAGTTTGAAAAAAAGTTCTGTTGATTCAGAAGCACATGAGAATGGCTCAGAGAAGACAGAAATGTTATGCTGATAACTAGAGGAAGAATATTTCATTCAAGGTAGGTGATCATGTTTTACTCAAATTTTCTCTATGGAAAACTATGATGAGTTTTGGTAAAAAGGGAAAGATGAGTTCGAGGTTCATTGGACGCTATGAAATCCTAGATAAAGTCGGATCAGTTTCCTACAGAGTGGATTTACCCTCAATTTTATCCCAGGTACACAATATTTTTCATGTTTCAATGTTGAGAAAGTATATGATGGATCAATATAATTTTTTGAGTCCAAAGGTAGTTCAGCTGGAAGGTAATCATATTTATGAGGAAGAACCAGTCCAGATTATTGACCGAAGTGGGAATGTATTACAGAATAAGGTAATTCATCAGGTATTGGTTTTTTTGGAAAACCCACATGGTTTAAGAACAATCATGGGAATATGAAAATTCTTTTAGGGATAAATACACATACTTATTTGATATGTGAATAAAATTACGAGGACAGAGTTTTCAAACAGGGGGACAGATGTAACATCCTAGGTAAATAAAGAATATGGAATTTTTATATTTATTAATAGACGTGAATTAAATATTAATTTTACATTAAAGGGTATGCTTACTTTGTTGGTGTACCCGACACCCAACTATGGGTTTCTCCGAAATCTTATGTTTCACTCAAGGTAGAGTCATATAAAAATTAATAAAATATTATTATTATTTAAAATGGTAGTTAACGCCTAAGCATTGTACTGTTAGGAATAAACATAACTAATTATATTATGATTAAACATGTTTGTTAAATGTTTGTTACATTTAATCCAATATAATTTTTGTGCATAAAATGTGAATGAATATAATTTTAAGAAAAAATACTCTAAAATTTTTAAAATGTAGTTTTTCTACCTTTTGATGGAGGAACCCTTTTTAAATTTATTTTTGGACACTTTTGTAATTTATATTTAAAGAATAAAAATTTTCTTTAGAAGAATGAAAGGAAAATTTACTTTGGGTAAATTTTTAGTATTTTTCTGATAAAGATCATTTTTAATGAATAGTGAAAAACTGCATTTTAAGACCGAACTGCCTTTTCATATAATGTATTTATATATTTTGATTTTACTTTTAATTGGATTTAAAGTTTTATTGGATCATATTTTTATAATATAATTTAATTCTGGTCATTTGAGGTAATTTCACTTTGAAATTGGACAAAAACTCATGTCAATCTTTTGGTAGATTCTACTTCATAAAAACACTCTTTTTCGGTTTTGGAAACATGACTTAATTATAAATTAATTTGACAAATTTATTTGTTTTGAATTTAGAAAAATTCATTCCATATTTTTAATCAGGAGTTCCAAATTGTGTAAATAGTTACATTTTATTTTTAGTCATTATGAATAGTAACTTTAGTAAATATTTTATTTACCATGTTTAAAGGGTAAATATGGTAAAAAGGGTAGATAATAATATTATAATAATATTAAAGTACCCTAACATATGTCCTAACCCTATTGTATGATATATTTATTACCATGGTCATCCTTGGGTTGATTTTAAGACCCCATGGATCCACTTGTGTGTGAAAATGACATTTAATTATTTTTAATTTAATGTTTAGGAAAATATAACCTAAACATGAATGTTTTATGAAAACAATTTTTATAAGGGGTTATATAAATGATAACTTCGACAATAAATTGTTATTATAAATATAATAATATTAGCTAAATCATGGTATTCGATTTATAATTTTTAGACATCATATAAATAAATTTATTTATGACACAATGATGATATAGTGATTACGTTATTAATGAATGATTTAAATAAAATAGATTATAAATATTAAATTAAATTTATTTTGAATCTTTTTATTCCATCCACTACATTTATGAATTATTATGGATTATTATAATTTAATTAATGATGTTTTTTTAAATAATCAATTTATTATGAATGTTTAAAAAAGACATGATATGAATAGTATAAAATTGACATAAATGAGTTTTTAAAGAAAATAATATTTTATTAAATGATATAATATTCCTAAAATTATATTATTCGTCCAAATGAATTAAATAATGTCTAAAATTTCATTAATGTACCAATAGAGGTTCTATTGGGATTTTACAGTAACTATATTAACTATATAGTATGAATAAAAAAGTAGACAAAGTAAGGGTTAATTTAGTTAACTAATGGTTAAAGCTAAATGATAAGGTAACATTTCTGCAGAAAACATGTCTAAATCCAAATGGTTGATAGGTTTTCAACCCCAAAACATCTTAAATTTTAAATAAATGACATTAAGACCATTGGTTACAGAAAATCAATTTATAATAAAAAAATATTTCAAAACATTCCAAAAGTACCTATCCTCCCTCTTATAAAAGGGCATCACCTCTACCCATTTAGTCACACCTATCAATCCATTTTCCTCAATAAAAGGTTTCCAAATAATCTACCAACATACCTATTTCCACCTATAATCATAACCTTAGGCATAAGACAATTCAAGATATCATTTTGGCTCAAATCAGTTGTAGTTACACGTTTTAAGACGTATCGTCTTCTCTAAAGTTCCTTTCCATTATTTTACTTATTCTCTCCCTATTCTATTTTTAATATTTCATTACATAACAACACTAGTATAATCAATATACTATGATTTTTTGTGATAATAATTATATCTATACTTACAACCACCTCCATATAATCGATACAAACACACTATTTCTTTATATGGTGAACTACTGCCTCAAGAAACGACGATTGTTCAATTTTTCCCTACCACCTCTCATGGTGGCCATTATAATGAAACTATATTTATGTGAGAAATATATTATATTTATATTGTCTCTATTATTATTTATTTTTCATTTATATCATACCTTTATGGTTTCCGTAATAGGTAAATACGATAATTTTATTGGAGGAAGTCCGAACTACCACCCCCTCAAAGTGACATGACTTGTTCTTTCCATACATAGAATGTATAAAATATATAGAAAATGAAATTATATATTATATTATACTATAATAATAATATACCTATGTATCATTTAATTTTCATTCCTTTAAATATGAAAATGAAATGAAAGTAGCATTCATGCGTACGTACGACTTACCGTCTACATGAATAGTGCATTTCATTTCTTATCACCATATGTTATTTACTATTATAAATAAATATATATTCTGGATTTATATTATATTTGAATCAGAAATATCATTATGTAGATAATGGAATTTTGACCATAAGGACTAATTGTAATTATAACAAGTCCACTTTTGACTCAAGTGCCCAATATTAACAAAACGACCGATATTAACTTAATTAACTATGTAATGATTATAACATGGTAAAAAGTGATATAAAAGGAATAATAAACTTGAAAAAGGTTTTGAATAAATTATAAATTAATTTATTTTTATTATTCAGGGAGATAATGAATGATAATGAAAAGTCGGAGACAAGGTAAGGGACTTCATCTCAATATCCTTTCATTGAGTCATATTTTGATTTATACACCACTTTTGTATATAAGGCTTATAAACCCAGTTGAATTTTCATTTCATTCGAAGGGAGTCTTTGTTCTATGAATCATCTTTCAAAACTAAAAAAATAATTTTTTTTAAATGTACATGGTGATAACAACCCTTCCGCCATCACGAACATTATTTGATATGTGGCATCCGCTACAAGCCGTAGTGTTTTTAAAAAGAAAATAAATACCAAATAACATTTTCACGTATTTTGGTATTGAAAATGGTTTTGAGAAAGAATTTATTTTGTCAATATCTTGAAATGATATATTGTGACTTCAATTTTGAAATGTTATCTTTTCATTATTCTTTTTTGTGTGTTATGAATATGTTATGGTTCTTGGGCGTTGTTTACGTATATAGGTGGTTTCATGATAAACCAAGGGGGGTGATCTGGTGATAGATCTCTAATGAATTGGGTTACGTGATAGAGTTAAACATTAATGTGTCTCCTAATCAATTTATGGAATATATTGTGGTGGGTATTCAAAATTTGACTCTTTAAGTATATGTGAAAATTACAATGTATGTATGTTATTGATGCCAAAAGATACTTTATGATTTATGATTTCTATGTGCTATTCATAAATCATTTGATTTCATGATGTATGTTAAATAGATTATGTTTTATGATTGAAAATTATGATTTTATTTATTTTTATGTATTTATGGACTATTTTTTTTCTAATTTTATAACCCTTATTGAGAATTTTATGCTCGTCCCAAGTTTTTGATTTTTTTTTCATAGTATATAATGAAGGGTAAGAGAATGAATTAATTCAATAAGATTTATATCAAGAAAATAATTCTTGTATTATTTAAGTATTTTTATTATTTTGAAAAAATATGTATTTAGTAGAAGTTTCTACATTGTAATATTTGAGATCTAATGTAATAGTTATGGCCTAATTCTCTAAAACTATAAACCTAAAAAGATCCAAAATGTCGAATTCATAACTTAACACAAAATTAAGTAATGGTTTAAGGATGATTTCTTATACATGTAGTCTAGATAATACCCATTAATATAAAAAATATTGAGTCTTATTATTCTTATGATATTCATTTAAGGTTATTCCTTCATAGAGATAATAATTTAATGGTTTTAAAGTGGCAAGGGACACTTTGGAATGTTTAAATATTATTTTACTCAAGAATTTATAGACGATTTTATTAGAGTAATTTCATCTATAGTTACGATTCCAATATTTTACATTGGTATGAGAAATATTGATTGAAATATATTTTTTAGACATATGAGGAATTCATTGGACTAAGTAAGTGATGGTAAGGACCTTCCATAGACCCACAATGCATCAGTAGGTCTCATGAGTCAAAAAGAGAAATGCATTTTGGCTGAGGAATTAACCATTTATCTTCATAAGTCTTGGAGGAGGCATTAATGGTATATTTATAATGTTTGGCATATTAATTCCCTCATTAGGACATTATTAATTGATAATCATGTGATTATTACACTAGTATAATATTTATGGATAAGTTTCATTTGATTATTTATATGTAATTATTATTTAGCTTTTATTATTTTCATATTATGCTCAATATTATGTTCTAATGGAATGTGTTTTTAGTCATTCACCATGAATTATTGTTTATATTATATTAAAATATATTACATAACCTTACTGAGCATCTGATCTCACCCCTTTCTTATGTTTTATTTTTCACCAAGATGTGAAGATGTATATTTTCATTGAATTGCAGGGATAATCTTGGAGTTATGACTGTTTCCAATAGAGTTTCTATAATTTTTGTTCTTTTCATGTTATAATGTGAAAATTATGTTTTTACTATTAACTATTAGATCATTCCAGATTCAAATTACTTGTTTATTATACTAATGTAATAAATTAACACATCGACTCTAAGAAACTGGGGTCAGGGACTTTAGAGTTGGTATCAAAGGATTTTTAGTAGAAACCTTGGAATCTAGATTTAGAAAATTGAGATTAGGGAACATAACCCAATGATATAATTTTAGGATAAGGATAGATGAACATCCTAGAATTTTGGTATGGTAGATATTATGTGGTTCTTCTTAGAAATAATTCACTACTTAGATACTACAAGTGGATATAGTTCGGTATCAAATATACCTAGGGGTAACAGCGTCAACAAGGTTTATTGGGCCTATCTTAAGGTAACCTGGTATGTGATAATAGGCCTTAATACACACCTAGTTTGACACTCTTGAGGTATATTATTAGGATAAAACAAATTTTCTTTAAAATCCATTATGAAGGATTTAAATGTAAATATGTACCCAAAGAAACCAAGTTTATTATTATGAGATTATCTATGCTTAATGTTTTTAATTAATGATATGTATTTCACTAGTTAAAAGGTTGTACATTATTTTTTATAATTTTAGGATGTAATCTAGTGTACAAATTCATTAAGAAATGGCTCCAGGAAGAATGAATGGGATCTTAAACATTTCAAATGATCCAAATTGTAAGAGGAATATTATATTTTATGGTCTAATGCTAATATTTTGAAGGAAACAAGTCTCCAAAAAAATTTCATCACATGAGGACATAGTATCATGTGATAATGAGACAACAAATGAATTATCTAAGCATTATGAATTTCGAGGGAATAAATATATCAGGAGTAAAACTAGGAAAAATTTGGATTAGTGAAAAAAGATTAACAAGTATTTTCCCACATGTGATAATTGTAAAAAGAAACACCTTGGTACTTTCCTGAAAGGAATGAGAGTTTGATACATGTTTGGAGATAAAGTCCACCATGATTTTGATTAAAAGGGTAATAAAAGTTTTTCCAATGTAAAAATCATCAACTAAAAGAAGATATGACACTATAAAAATAAATGTCTTGAGCGTCAAAGGAATATTCACCAAAAGTGGATTGTGGATCCTGGTCGAGCATACGCTGCTAAAATAGAGAGAGTAAGGATTAATATTATTGTGTTTGAATTCTAGAGTTATGTTATTTTAAAATTTTATCAATAATTCTTTGGTTATAATAATCCTGAGATATATAAGGACTTTACTACAGTGCTTCTAATTGAAAGAATTTAAAGCATGGGATGAATAACACAAGTGATTTATAAGTGACTTTGTTGTATGTTCATCTTATTGAAAACACATGAATTATGAAAGATAACCCTAAATATTTTTTTTGATTTTGAGATAATAATAAATATATGGTTATGGGATAATATTTTTTACCATTATGGTGGTTAGTAATCTAATGGTTTACATTATGATGGAATTGTTAGATGTTTATATTCAAGGAATATATTCAACAAGAATCAATTTTTCTATTGGAAGCATGAATTTTTAATAAATGATTAAATGAGATTGTGGTATTAAAATATTTGGTATGTGACAATAAAAGCTACATTATTTGGGGAATCTTATGTAAAGTTGATTTTTTTTATTTAGTGACCTTCCTTCTTAATTATTGGTTGTTGAATGTGGAAAGACATGTTTTACAAGATTTTTAAAACTAACTAATTGTAGAATGGATGAAGTCAATTTTCAGAAATTATTCTTCAATGATAACATGTTATATTTTTTTGGTTTTTGTAAACATTTAATGGATGAAATAATGACTTAAAGACCATATGATTAATTAAAAGTATTTTAGGATTGAGAAATTCATCTTGGGCATTTATTTCTAGGTGTATATGATGAAATTAAAATAGATCGAAGAACAAAAAAAGGATTATATTATTCTGATGAAATTTAAATTAATAAAGTAAGTTTATTTTATCAGGTGATTATATGAATCCATGAAATCTAGAAAAAGGATTTGAGAAAAAAATGTCATATTTTTTACTTTTCTGAGACATCAATGGTCTTTCATCAAATCACTAATTAATGGTTTCGGGATGGTAAACTTTATAATAACCATTTTTATGACACTCTATAATAAAATTATAGTTTGGTTCCTCTTCCATGTCCATTTTATCAATTTCAACTTACGATATCCTACATGAAATATAGGTTTTGTGGTGACCTTATCATTTTACAATTCCCTCTTATTAAGAGAATATTTTATTAACCCTAATTCTGATGTGGGTTTCCCACAAAGGAATTTTGAAATGTCAAACATTACTTTTTGAAGTAAAATTTTAAATTACAAGGATACAATTTATAGTATGAGGGGAGAGTGTAAAATCACAAAATTTTATGTTATTTATCCTCTTAAATAAATTAAATTCATTTGATATCTTACACAGACCCTGAAAATTGTTTTATATAGTATAAATCACATAAAATCACACAGAGAACATGAAACAACCTCTATAAACGAAGAATGAATGAAATAAAAGGTATTTCTTAACATTAAGGAACATATACCAAATAATTTGTAACACGAACTTTGGAATAGTTGAGCGACCCTTAGAATAGTAACCTCACCAATGAAATTATAACTAAAAGTTTGGCATCTAAAAAAATAGCAATATGATCTATTTATATCATAGTATACGTAAATAAATGTTTTAGAAATTATTAATTATGAATTTATATTTTTATAAAACATAAATGTTTATTTACAATATTATAATTAATATAATGATTTAAATCAAAATTTATTTTCACAAAATAGAATAATAAATTAATATTTTTATTTCTTATTATTATAATAGAATTTTATGAGACCTTAGTAAAATTTTCAATATGTTGTAAAATTAGTTAGAATTTTAAAATTGGCCTTCTTGAGTAAGTGATGATTTTTATTAAATATTAAATGTCTCATATTTTGAAAATTATTTTCATAAAATGGATTTATTTTTCATCTCTACAAATTAAAAAATGGTTAGGGTGATGTTTTTAGATTTTTCGAAAACAATTGATTTTTTTTGTGATTAGTGAAATACGGAAATTTACGACATTTAACTAAAACATAAATCACTAAGTCATAAAAGATGTATTGATATAATTAGATCATAATATTGAAATATCATTCATTTTTTAATATATTTATTTATAATTCTGAAACTATTCATAGTCTTGCGAAAAAATAAACAAATGAATAAAATAATAAAAAACACCCCTCTCCTCCACTATAAATACTACCCCTTACCACCCCTTCTCCTTACACCTTACAAGACATGATCCTTGTTAAATTTCATCCCAATACTCTTACCAAGAACCTATCGTAATACATGTAGCCTATAGTCACAATAAAATTTCAAAATTAATCCCCTTTTTTAAGTTCTCACAAATGAGAATTCCCAAAGTAAAAAATCTTCTTTATTTTATTTTATTTTATTTTCAATTTATTTTCATTTATTATAATTTCATAACCTGAACTATACAAAGTAACATGTTGAATATAGAATCATTTATATACTGTAATTTTATTATATCAATTGATAAATATAAATCATGTATCTTCCAACATTCCTTTTATTTTAAAGATGACAACATTTTCCGTGAGCTACTGATTTACCATCTTTGTGGATGATGTGTTTTGATTTTTCAATTCCACCTTTAAGGATGGTAATAAAACAATTTTTATGGATAAAAAATATTATTAAATATACATTAAATCTTATATAATGTTTTAAAACTAGTTTATATACATAATATTTATTAATGAAACAAAACCTTTTTATGATGATAGAAAAATCACCAAAAATAATCTCAATGATTATCACTAAAGTCATATCTAATGATTAAACCACTCCACAAAAAAAAAATGAATTATATAAAAATTTAATCTTATGGGATAATATTAATAAATTATAACTTCAATTATCTATATTTAATTCCAATTCACATGATCTTTCATACATGAATACAAGTGAACCAATCATGAAAACCAAGAAAACAAACACTCCCGAACAATGAAATTGAATATTATAACTCAATAAAACACCATAAATAAACATAATAAAAATATATTAAATCGAAAAAATGTACAAAATGTGATTAAATAATTAATTTATTTTATTTTATTTTATTATCTTGGACATGAAGGTCATGTTAAGTACACATTTGTACATAAGGTAGGGGATTCTACCCGAACCCCATTTTTCCCCCATGTTACTATTTCCCTCTCTTTATTCCAATGTAATGCTTATTTATTTATTTATTTTTATTATAAATTCTTTTTATATGTTACAAATTCATAATTTTATATTATATCATCCATATATGATGGGTGAATAAAATTTTTAAAATTGTTCCCTTCTCAAATATTCCCGATAAGCAAGCCCGATTAAACAGAATTTCAATATTTCTTACCCCTTGATATGTTATCTCTATAAAAAAATTTAATCCACCATTATATTTAAAAAAATAATTATTTTTATTATAAATATCTATCATGTTTCATTTATGGTTTTATTCAAACAATTATTTCTTTTCTGTATTAAAAATGCATTAAGATTTTCCTTAAACCGCATTAAAAAGTCTCATTTTTAAAGATTCTAAAACACTATTTATATAAGATTTCACATATATTAGATATAATTTTTGGATAAAATATATTTTTTTGTACATAAATTTAATTTTCAAGTATATAAATTTTTAAAATCTGATTTTATGAAAAATACAAATTATTTTCCAAAATAACTCTTCTTTCTAATGTATCAAAGGGAATTTCTCCTACCACTTGTAATTTTGTGAAATTTTTTCCTAGTTCAAAACTTATTACATTTATGTGATTTATGTATTGCCCTAACATATATCATATAATGAGTCAAATTATTCTTATTATATTGATTTAATGTTAAAACTTTATTAAAACTAATATTTATACTTTTCAAAGTTGTATGTGACACTTTCTAATGTTTACGAAATTATTTTCCTCATGAATATACCATGATTTTATAAGAATATTTTAATTTATGGTAATGATTCATATATTTGAAATTGGAATGGGACACTTCTATATAAATATATATTTTAGACATATGAGGAATACATTGGACTTCGTAAGTGATGGGCAGAGCCCATTAAATCCCCTCGATGCATCTATAGGTCTCATGAGACCAAAGGTAAATGGATGTTGGCATAGGCCATAACCAATTATTTCATTTGACTTGAACAAGGCCTCAATGATATTTTAATTATGTCTGAAATATGAATTTTCTCATTATGACATTAGTAATTGATAAATCATGTAATTATTCCGTTTTTAGAATATCCATGGTTATATTTCATAGAACTATTTATATACCATTACGTATTCAACATTTATTCGTTACATATTATACGACAGATTATTTTATAATGGAATGTGTTTTTGTTTATTCACCATGCATTGTTATTTATATTATATTTCTATATATAACATACCATTACTCAGAATATGTGCTCACCACTATCTTATGTATTATTTCTCATGAGAATGCGAATATGTATATTATGAATAACTTACAGAGATAATCTAGGAGTTATGTATCTTTCCAAATGAGTTTCTATATATTTGTTTCATTTTGTAATGTAAAACCTATGTCTATGTCTGGTTTTCAAAAAATAATAAACTATTCAGTCCTTTGGTATGCGACTTCCTTACTTATTATACCAATGTAATAAATTAAAGCACCGACTCTAGGAAACTTGGGTTGGGGTATTTATAGACATGGAAAATTATTTATTTAAGTTTCACATCAAATTAACATGATTTTTAAATGTAAAATAAAGGAAACTTATATATAAGTTAATAAAATACCTCAACCTAAAATATTGATTCATCTAATTCCATCCACCACTTGAATTATAATACAATTATAGTTCAATGAACTGTGATAGCTCTCATTAGGGATATTTAAATTATAGAGGATTTATAATGAAAGTGTTGGATTGAGTGAACCAATTAGCATTGAGAGAATTTTCTCTATTATTACTTGTGTAACATTGAGTAATTCGTTGACGAAATCTGAGTGTTGGATTTTAGGATTGGGGATTCCACTAAATAGATCATTTGGGTGCAATTTAATATAGTTGGAAATAATAAATCTTACCTAAATATGTTTGATTAATTTGATAAAGTCGTTTTTTCTGTTATAGGAAGGGAAATATCGATACATTCCATAAGAATATCCACACAACTAGATGTTTCAAATCCAACAGTGAGGGTTTTTAGGATTTGATTAAATAATGAGATACATAATTAAAATAACTAAATTACTGTTGTATTTTTTAGATAATGAAATAAAAAACCAAACATGAAATATCATTGTGATCTATCTTAGATAAATATTATATCCTAACCAATTTAATCTTCTTGGAGTGGTATAGGTTTTTATATTCTCTACTATGCTTATAAATGATTTTTTGGAACATTAGTCACTTATTTTTATTGAATCTATTGAGTAGGTGAGTTTTTAGGATAAGAATGTATTCTAGAGACATTTCGAAAATTCATTGGACATACAATAATTTATTCCATCATCCCTGCCAATTGTGAGTCAAAATTTTCATGAGGAAAAGTATTCTTATGATATGTTGTCTCATATCTCTGGCCTTTATCAGAAGAATGTAATAAAAGAGTGGTATGAGATATCCAAGGTAATTTTCACTTGAATCATAGAATATATAGTATTGGTTGTACCTCATATAGTCAAGATAACTATATACATTGAGATTTTCGAAAATCTAGGATTAAATACACAAAAATATCTTTGAAAAAACATCATCATTTCTTATCTTCCATCAATATTCTTGAGATTTATTATTAATTTCAACATGAACAATATAAAATAAGTAACCTCCAAATCATTTGAATTTTTTAAGAATGAATATAATGACATTAAGTGTAAAACATATTTAGTTATTATGTAAAATAAAAAAAATGTCCTCAAAAAAATGTCTACGGTGTGTTTTAAGATAATGGTACCTTTACATCAAATGTAAAGAACCCTAACCCCAATAACATAAGCTGATGTACACATTATTACATTAGTATTGATACACAAAATTAAGTCTTGAAGGATCGGATAGTTTAGTAGTCTAGGTAAGCTAGATACATAGTTTAATTGATGTGATATTTTTTAAACATAAACTACTCAAATAATGTTCCTTTTTATCACCATTATTCCCCTTATCATATCCTTACATATCAATTATAACAGAGTTCATAATATCCGAGGGAAAATAAACCATATGAAAATTATGATCTTGGAAGATAAATAATGGTATGAATATAATACAAGGTATGAATAAATAAAGAATAATCAAATTTTCACGGTAAATAACTAAAACAAATGTCATTTAAACAATAACATGGGAATAATATGGAAGGAATACGTGATGATCCAATAATTACATCTAAGTAATATCATGATCTTGAAAACATAATCATGTATATTATAAACAATATTATTATCACCTGGAATATTAATAACATAATTCATAATGATGGAATTTATAATGCTAGATATTTAGAACAAATTTTTGAGTCCTTATACAAAGATATATAAATAAATTGGTAAGGTATTGTCAAAATCTCGATCTAGTTTATCTCATGAGACCTAACGGTGCATCGAGAGTCTATAAAGGACCAATCCATTCGCTTACTATGTCTAATGAATAAATCATATGAAAGGTTTAAGACATAATCAATATAGAATAGAGTTTTGATGTCATTTATGAATATAAATACCATGAAAATATCATTAAAACAATTTTTAGAAAAACAACCTTTTCATTTAGAAAATCATCTTTTCAAAATTGAATGTTCTCAAAAAATTTTAAAAATAAATTTTATTAAAAATTTTCATTTATATCCTTTAATATAACAATTAAAAAATTTATTTTTCATGATGATGTATAATTATATTCATGTCATACATGTTAAAAAAAATCTCCTCACACATTTTTAGTAAAATCTAAATGAGCATTTTTTTGAAAATGAAATGAAAATTACCTTTATTTTAAAAAAAAATGAAAAACGGGAAAAAATTTATTTAATAACTAATTTTAAAATTGTTAAAAACATTATTTAAATTTTTTTAGAAACCCTAGGTTTTGATTATAAAGGATTTCTGACCGATGAGAGAAATAATGTTGGTTTTCTTAAAAAATATTTCTCAAATACATTAAATTAAGAAGTGTATAGAAAATGGTAATATTTCTTAAAAGAGTTAATTAATAAAATAATTTTATGAAAATAGATTTATTTTAAGATATAAATATCAAATAATTCCATCAAGGGAGATAGAAACATAAACAATATTGAATAATGATGTCATTGTAAAATAAACCTTTATGACTTTGGTAACTTCTTAATCACAATCGCCATTAAATAAATGACCTAAAATGAAAAATTAAATACAATTAACATAAATATTTTCATGAAATACCATATTAAAAAGTCTGTATATACCACCATATGAATAAAATAACTGATGAATATGGCATATGTTTCATGTAAGTAAAAGTGAGACGATAAAGCCTTACCTCATGTTTGATTTCATTAATATGTTTTAGTACCTACTATATAATGGTTTTAATCATGTTATTAATTTATAAAATAACAATAATAATATTTATAATATCATGTATTATCTTATTATAACATTTTACCACCCTTTTTCTAATAACATTTCATTATATTCACTATTTTGGGTGTTAATTGCCTTGTTTTCACATGAATGTTTTTCAGGAAAAAATGGTTCTTATGAATAGGAGGTATATTATAAAAATAATTATAATAATTTTATAAATATAATATTTACTCAGTAGTTACATTTTTATAACCATTGATAAAAATTTTATAAGTAAAATGAATCACATAGCTTCGTGGAGATGGTAGACTAAATATACACACGAGCGATGATATCATTCCCTTAATGAGAGGATATGTAAGAAAGTGACTGATATTTTAATTTTATATAATTAGTATCACATTATATATATCAAATATATTCATTAATTGTATCCTTATTACATTTTATGTAAATAACAAGTGAAAAATGAATCGCAACCCTTCTTGGGGCGGTAGTCCACTGTACACAAGAGTTATTCAATTGTATTTGAAATGAAATGGAATCTAAATAATTATATATGATATGAAAATTTTATAAGTATACTAATATTATAAATATAATATAAATTATTTAAATCCATCATTATATTTCTCTTTGAATAGTGGTTATGGAAAATGAACATCATCAGTTTGAGAAGCGATAGTTCGTTGTACACACGATCAATGATTTCATTTCCAATTAGATGGAAGTAGACAGGGAAAAATATTATTATATCAACATAATAAAATATCTTTTTATAGGATATACTTTTCTTATTATATTAAATTTTTAAATATATAATTTAATGTGGAAAAATAATAAATAAAATGAAAGATATTTGTAAAGAGAATTACCTTATCTAAGAGAAACCTCATTTGAATGTCTTATTAATGACCATAGGGATGGTATTTTGGGATGGACATAATGTATATAATATATCTATGGATTTTGTGGAGGTTTTTTGGAAGGTTTTGGTTGAGACAAAGTGATTGAGGGGTGATTGTTTTGGGCACAAGGGAAGGATGTGATGATTATGCCCAACTTTACTTTTTGTCATGATTGAAAAATCAATATAAGAATTACACAAAGAAAAACACCATGATCAATGGAATTGAATAAAAGATAGTATAAATGGGATAGAATTATTAAACCAAGTTAAGGATAATCTCAAATTATTTATAAATAAATAAATCAATTAAAATAATTACCTTTTTTGAATTCTTTATCCCTTGATGGATCTAACATTAGATCTATGGTGTAATGTAATTGAGTTATTGAGATTAAGAAAAAAATTCCAATAGAGGTTATCCACATGTGTTTCAAAAATCTTCAAACATCGTCATCTGAATCTCTGAGTTCTAGCAAGGAATATGCTAACACTTGCATCGTTCACCTTGGATCATCCTGAGAATCTCCTTTGAAGAGTTATCCTTGATCTCAATAGACTCAAGAGTAGGAGGTGGAGGAATATCTCTCTATAATTTCTTTGTAGATTTAGTATATATTGATGTTTCAAGGTCTTGACATGATTATATCTTTCTTTTATTTTTTACAATACTAATTAATTGGTTATCTAGGAAAAATAGTGTAATTGGGTATAAATTCTACTATGGTTTAAAAATAAATATTTTCACAATTTACCTTTATTATTTAATTAATCCCTTATAGAACCCCATGTCTAAAATAATAATATTAATAATTCCTCAACATGATCTTAAAATGTGAAATAATTTTAATATTATTTAATAAAATAATATTCAATACATATTATATCTCATCGAAACTAAAAACATGGTCCACCATTTGACCAAAATATTTATTGGGCCTTGAATGAAGACTATTTTTTTAATTAAAAAATATCACTGCATTATTTTCATGAAAAAATATGTAAATATTATAATCAATAAATAGAATGTAAATATTTATTAAATATTCCAATCATATTATGTTCTCTCACAAAATTAGTGATTTAATATATTTGGTGATGAAAAAATAAATAATTATCAAACATTGTGTGAGAAGAATATAGATTATACTTTTTTTTAAAAAAGTAATAATATATTACATAACTTAGATTCTCGATACACTTAGTTTGTTACCCTATATGCCTCTTGTTTACTGGCATTGGAAAAAGTAAGCTAAAGTCGTAGGACAATTTAAAGAAACAAAGAAAGCTCACATAGAGAAATAAGTTAAATCCACAATGACATAATAACTCATACGGGAACTTACAGTGTAATATAATACCTTTATCATGTATCACTAATCAAGATGGTTTCATACAGGTGACATTATCCTTTTTTCAATATATATATTTCATTGAATTTCTAGAAATTGAACATGCCCATAGAATACCTTGGATAATGATTTATTTAGTCTATATCATTTTCATAAAAGGTACTAAGATATCAACATATAATAATGAATAGATAGGATAAATACATTATCTTATTATTCATTAATGCAATATTACTCATGATGCTTCTAATTTGTCCTACCTCACCAGGAATATATGTCACCACAGTTTTCTTCAATACATCAATGTATGGAATTTATAATATTCACTAATAATTATCTAAATGTTTTTGGATGAGTACGTATTTACAAATATAGGAACATCCAATGACATATATGAATAAGTATTTCCTATCTGAAGGAATTCTACTTATAATATCCTAGATTTGATATTACCAAGGGTGTAAAACATGAGAAGATGCATCAAAGTCTTATATGTATCCACCAATGATATCCTTCATCATTTTTGTTCCTAAAATATTATAACATGGTTATATAACATATATGTAATAATATTGTCTTATCACTTTGGGTTCTCATCATAGTAGAGAAATACTGTGACCTTTCAGTAAAATAAGTACTCTTAATATATTATCACATACCATGTTACATAGAAGAAAAATTATTATGTGATAAAAAGTGTATTAATATTCAAAATCCAGAATTCAGGTTTTAATAAATTATAAAGAAGCTGGTTCTAGTGAACCAACTCTAACAGAATGCCACTTGTACTAGGCCTACCAGCTAATATCGATTAGTCCACTATCTCTCATATGATAATCAATATTCTTCTATGATAATCCTTTAGTCAAGGGGAGCACCATGTTCTATTCTGTGGGTACTTTGGTTACTATAACATCACCACCCTAAGAAAAATACCTCAGGATTTGAATCATTTTTAGTATTTTCTTTGTCCATTGGTGTGATCATGGTTCTTTTTTCAAGATCCACCACTCCTATAGTATCAAAATACAATGTTATAGGGTCATTACTTCTACGTAGCACAATAATGATCTTTGAAAAAGTTTCATATCCAAATGTATTCTATGGTTGCATCAGAAGATTTCATATACTCAGAATCTACTATGAATTAGCAATAACTGGTTTCTTTGAACTATTCTAGCTTACAACTCCTCCGTTGAGAAAAAAACATATAATGACTACAGATTTAGATAATTAAGGTCTATTTGAAAACTATAATCAATATAACCAATGACGAAAAACACATCATATCCTTCATTCACTAAGAACATATCATTAGGTCTTGTCAGATAATTTATGAAATCCCAAATAAAAAACTGATGATGTTCTCCGGGATCTAGAGGATATCATCCTACCATTCTCAATGAATAGGAAACATCAATTCTAGTACAGAACATGGCATACTTTATTGATCCTATCACTTAAGCATATGGGATCTTACTCATTCTCTATTTCTCCTTTTGTGTTTAATGAGGTATTTTCCTAGAAATATTTTAACCGTGGGACACTAGAACCAATTCCTTTATAGATTTTTCCTTACTAAATATCTTTAGTATCTATTCAGTGTATATAATTTGAAATAGTTTAATTAGACTCATGGATATTTCATGAATGATCTTGATCCCTAGAATATAGACTACCTCACATATGTCCTTCATGGATAAACACTAGTTCAAATAGTCTTTAATCGACAATATGATTGGTATGTCATTTCCAATAAGCATTATATCATCATGATATACTACTAGGACAATGACTTCATTATCAATAAACCTCTTGTAAACACATTGATCACATTCACTATTAAATAATCCCAATTATTTAATAGCTTCATCGATTCAAATGTTTCATGACATAAATTATTGTTTCAATCCATAAATGCTTCTTTTCAAATTTAAATTCATTTTTTAATCACCTAGAGTCACAAACACTTCTGGTTGTGTCATGTAGACACATTCTAAAAGGTTCCCATTATAAAAATATGTTTTTATATCCATCTTCCAAATTTCGTAATAATGGTAATCTTTTATAGAATGTAGAATTATTAAGGATTTAGACATAATATCTGGTGAAAAGTTTTCAACATATTCAATTCCATAATGTTTTTTATATTATTTTTCCATTAGAATTTATTTATAGGTATTTAGTTAACCTTCCATATAAATTATTCTCCTGAATACCCATTTTCACCCTACATGCTTTACATCAACTGGCACATGGACCACAACTGAAACTTGGTTCTGATACTAACAATCCATATCATAATTCATGTATTATTTCAATATTTCATTTCTAAGATATCTAATTGTAGAGAACCAAATATTGAAGTAAATTGAAATTACATTACTATTTAGGAATACTTAATACATAAGAAAAACAGACACACAAGGACCGTAATAGTTCAGTGTCTTTGGAAACTTAAAAAAATAATCTTCTAATCGTGGTTAAAGATCTTCAACATCTCCCATAAAGATCATCCCCTTTTGTTTTCTTACCTAAAACCTTTCTTTATATCCCGAGGAAAAGAAAACAAATAAAGGGTGAGCTCAAATGATCAGTAAGGGTAAGCATGGATAAAATAAAACAAATAATATACATTTGAACTTAAAAACATGAACATAATGTTTATACATCAAAAGTGTGAGCAATGACATAAAACATGGAAGTACGTAAGGCATAGACCATAAAGAAACATTAAGCCTGATAAAATAGCATGGGAATAAAACATGTAATTGTGGCAACCATTAAGCACATGGTAGGATTTCCATAGTAGCCAAGGCATTGCTGTGAAGACCATATTAGTGGACAATGTCCCTTTCTGAATCGAGTTCACTCCTCGTTCCAGTCCTGTATTACTAAACCGGTTTAACTTGCTGTTCCATACATGTCTATATCAGGAGATATAAATATTTACCCAATTTGTTGGAGGGAGATATAGGTCCCACCCATCTCATAATGAAATAATTCTTACTTGTGCCTCAAAATAAACTTTAAATATTCATCATAACCCAATGAATAAAATGGGTTTCATAAACATTATCCCATCATAACGTAACCCATATAAAACAAATGAATATCATTTCATCACAGGAAGAATTAAACCATGTAAATAATAGATACATTATACTTGAAACATAATCATACTAAATAATTTCATCTTAGATGGAAAATAGTTTTGATAAAACACTTGAAATGAGTTTTTAAAGAAAATATCCTTTTTCAAAATCATTTTGTTTTCAAAAAACGTCATGCAATTTTAAAAGAAATAGATTTTGTTAAAAATAGTCATGAAATATTTTGGAGGAAGATTCCTAAAAAAGGCTTTATAAAACCGTAAAAACCCTTTCATGCTGTATAAGTTAAAAAAAACATTCTTCTCATACTTTTGCCGGAAAAGTCAAAAAGTAACTCGTAATAGAAAGATTCCATACATACCATGTAGTAAAAGTCAAAAATGGGTAAAAAGGACATTAAACATACATGAAACCATTTTTAGGAAACATGGACATGGATGAGAACAATAACCCCATTAAATACTTAAGAATAAAAAATCTCAGATAAGAACGAGATTGGAGAAGTTATCCCTTACCATAGGTTTGATATGCTTCGTATGGATCTGAACCTCCTGTATGATGATTTAAATAATTTCATTTACTTATTACATAATCATATTCATTATTATGATATCATATATGTTTCACTTATGAATTTATATAACCCATTCTTTTGTAAATTCCAAGTTAAAGCAGCATTTTGGGTAAAATCATTTCATTTATCGTATGTGTTTCGACTTGTCTTCCTTTATATTATTACTTATGTATTGAATTAAATAATTCTAGAATATAAAACATGATTTATATATAATATATATTCATCATATACATATATATTATATTTCGATAAAATGAATGAAATACACCGTTCATGGAGACGGTGGGCTGTACGTGCGCATGAACGCTGTTTTTGTTTCCTTATTGAATTTAATGAAACTAAATAGATGACATACATATATATATAAATAAATCCAGTAGCATTATTATGACATATATTTCATTATTATTCATTATATAAACTTTATAATCATTCATGTATGGTTAACATGGATAATGAATCTCATCACGTCATGGAGACGGTAATCCGTACAAACGCACGAGCGATGATATCGTTCCCATAATTATTGAATAGAATTGGAGTGGATGGTATAATATATTAGAATCATTATGATGTTATAATAACCATATATTACCTCTTCTTCGATACGCTTCTTTTAAACCTCCTCTTAGGGCACTAAGATTGGTCTTTAAAGTAGACCAGGACCTCTAGGATGTTTCTAGGGAGGTGGAGAAGATAAATAGGTAGGGTTTTGTCGAGCTTTAAGGCTCAATGTTGTGTGAGGAGGAGAGGGAGGAGATTCCCTTTTATAAGGGAGGAGAGGGGCACCTTTGGAAATATAAGAAAATATTAATTTATATTAAATCCCAACCCCACATAATAACTTCCAAAATGACTCAAATACAAATATTATATGAGATAGGGTTTTAATATCATCAAAAAATAAAATTTAGACATGTTAGGAATTTATTTTAAACATTATCAACTTGATTTATCCTTATTTAATCAATTTAATTTTATTTGTGGTAATAACATTTTAAATTTTAAATTATTACAAATAATTACTTATTTGTTTTCAATTTCCCATAATTGGATACAATATAAAATTTTAGACCATATAAATTTAAATTTATAATTTTTAAATATTTTTTTGATTTTTAAACAATTTCATAATATGTTATTTTTATAAAATAACAATAGTGTCAATTTTCACACTATTCATTTATTTGAATTTAAATAAACAATATACAGAACATATGTTCGAAATAAAATATTTAATAGATTCATAACATATCATATTTATCTAGAAAATTAGTTGATCACATTAAATAGTTCATATAATATTTATTTTAATATTTTAAAAAAAATATTTGATATTTCTCTTAATAAAATAATTTCAACATCACTATTATGTCACCTTTAATGATAATTATTTAATACCTAAAAATTACAAATAAATTCATATGATGTAGATAATTTTATTATCTTTCTTTATACTATTTATATCCTATATTTCATGATGTTTATCAGTAAACTAAAATTATTATACTTATAAGATTTAAGAAAGTGACATGTTGTCACTTTATTTGGTTTTAATAAAAATTAAATTATTTTCATGGAAAAAATCCATTAAATGAATCTAATATGACCCTTAGGTGATATGGGTTGACCTTTAGTCATCCAATAGGATTTTTCCAGGTGTTAGGGTAATTTTATAATCTTATATTTACCCTTAATTACCCGATTTACCTTTAACTATGGTAAATAAAATTTACCATAGTTACTATTCATAATGCCCAAAAATAAAAAGTAGCATATTAACATAATTTGGACCCAATGATTCTAAATATGAAATCCATTTTTCAAAATTCAAAACACATAAGTTGCAGTAATTAATTTAAAATTATTCCCATTGTCGAAAGAAAACGGGTTTTTGTTTAGAACATTGCAGAAGATTAAATTGATTTAACCAACGAATTCAAGGTAAAATAAATGCTAATGACATAAATTTTATTAAATGGTAAAAATATATTCGATTTATACTTTAAAACCATTCAATATTATAATTCAACCATATAAATTATTACGATGAAACAAGTTTTTTTTTAATTAAAATATAGCATGTCTTTACTATTCATTAAAATATGAAAGTCATCAGAAAAATATCAAAACATTATCCAATGTACATTTTTATATAATGATTCTAAATAATAAGTTTAATTTGTAAAATTGAACTTATAAACATGTCAAAACTAGATTTAATGTGGCTGCGCCATCAAAAGGCGGCAAAACTGCATTTTTTTAAAAATACTTATTTCACCCGAAAAATTTATTTTGTTCACATAAAATGTGTTAAAAAAATTTATAAGATGAATAATATTGTTATAAAATTAAAAATTTAGTTAATAAGATTCATAACGGATTTTCTATAATAATATTATAACAATATATCGTCGTTTAGTGAAACCTGGTATTGCGTACACCACACGCTATTGAGGAAGGTCGCGATTGCATTTAATGAAAGCCAAGTCAGGGTTGCATGTTGTACAAGACACCTTTGTTGTTTTGTTATAACAGAATCCAACCATTTTTCTTTTATACATTGAAGATATATATATATATATACACTCAATGTTGTGTAGAATGACTATTATCAAACGAACACGAAATTGTGTGTAACACAATCTAAGAATAGTGTTGCATATACTGCAAGATAATATGGTGTTGCATATAGCATAAGATAATCTTGTTTTAGCATAAAACACATGACATCAAATAAATTAAAAAGAATAATTATCATAGAATATCGGGTTGTTACATTCTACCCCCCTTAAAATGAATTTCGCCCTCGAAATTCATCAGGGTTATACATGGTTTTCTACTTGAATGTTTCTTTAATTGAAACCCACATCGTAAAATGAAATACCAAAACTTAACTTTAAAAACTAATGTATGAAACATAATGGTTTCCCAAATTAACTAATTACTGGGTTTCCACATAGGAGAACATATGTTAAAATATGGATGTGGAAGAGAAATCTAACCATCATGTTCTGATGGAGAGTGGTAGAGAACATGGCTATGAAAAAGCCAACAATCACAATGCCATAGATTTGTGATGATCTAAGCTAAAATCTGATTCATCAGATATAAGGGCACTAGGACAAAATTTTTGGTTTTCAAGATCATTTCCATAAGGTTGATTAATTAAAATAAATACTTACATGATTTTGGTACAATCTCACTGTTGTTCGTGAATTGAAAAATTTCTACTTCATATTTTAAAGAAATGAAGTTGAATTTGTTATTCGTGAAGCGTTAGTAGATCATGTGATAGAATGATGGGACATTCCATCTATTTTAAACTGAAGGTTAGAAAAAGTTTTAAGTCCATCTTATGTTGAGATTAATCGTATATGGTTCCAAATATGGACTTATACTTTATTTATCATACCGCCTAATAAAATAAAACATGTTTCCACTAACCAGGGACTTCCTGTAGGCCAGTGGTAGGCGTTAAAGTCCTGTCACACTTCAGTTGTGGGTTCTATTCCCATAGCCTTGTCCAAAGAAATGGGTTGTTGCCCGTCCTACAAGTTTTCCTATTTCTAAAACTAATCTATTATAACATTCTAGAATTAATATCGAAAAATGTTCTAGACTTAAACAATACTAACTTCATTCCAATATTTAGGCTTATCTAAAATACTTCTGTCCAAGCTCATAGTATAAAGAAAACAATTACTAGAAATGTCATCTGCCGAGCATGTGGGTACCATCATTTATCCCCCATATATCATATGATATATCTTGTTGGTCAAATTACAAACATGTGAATAACATAATCATTTATTCTCTTGAAAAATGAATACCCATTGAACCTTAGTGAAAACATGAGTGCTGTCAAAAGATAAATCGTTCCACATAACAAAACCCCAAAATTCTATATACTCAAACCATGATATAACTATTTTTTTATATCAGTCATGAGCTCATGAATACTGTAAAACATTTCATTTTCGCATTAGCCCTTCATTATGCGCATATCATCTTCTTTCCAAAAATATCTCAATTACTTTCCATGGTTACCGGTACCATAAAATTACTGAAAACCACAATATACCAATACATAAATATTCCAATATTCCACGATACTATATACACCATTATTTTGGAATCCCATTACATAAACACTTAATCATTCCACCACATCGTTGTCAATTCAACATCGCTAATAGTGATCGCATGTGACTTTCCTTTGTCCTTTGCCTTAAGTGGTTTCTCATGTCGATCATCATTAACCCTTGGATTAGGGCATTGATTAGCATAATGCCCCATTTCATTGCACTCGAAGCAGTAAAGTGTTGGTGGTGCGTTCTCTACAGTATTTTCTTTATCCTTAGTAACCATTTTTCCATTACTTCGACACTCAGCTGCTCGATGACCATATTTTCCACACATAAAACATTTTCTAGTCCCTTTAAGACAATCTCCACCATGCTTCTTTCCACACATTGAGCATAAGGAAAAATTCATCTTCTTTTCACCATTATTCCGTGATTTCTCCTTGAACTCCATCATTCGTTTCTTGTAAAAACCATGAGATAGATATGTAACACCAACTTCCATTTCTACCTTGATAGCACAACACACAATTTTTTCATAGCTAATAAAGTCTCTTTTAGCTAATGCCCTTTGAAGACTTGGTTTTATTACTGAAGAATCGATCAACTTTACTTTCAGGTTGGATGATAAAGCCAGATGCATACCTTGCAAGCCTTGTAAAATTCACTTCGTATATACCAACAGATTCATCATCCTTTTTCTTTAGTTCAAGAAACTCCTTCTCCATCTTTGTTCGAAGAATACGAGGGATGTACTTATTGAAAAATAAGTTCTTGAACTCGTCCCATTCCATAGACTCAATTTCAACTCTTGGCCTCATATTCTTGATAAGATTCCAACATTGATCAGGTTCACCTTCCAAAAGATATACTTCTAAGATGACATTATCATATTCATAACATTGAAGAACTAAAAATATATTTTCAGTGGTACAGATCCATTGTTTAGCAACAAGTGGATCAGAAGACCCACTGAAAGAAGGTGGATGTTTCCTCATGAAGGACTCAATAGAATATTGTTCCCTTCTCTGCTCATTTGGAAGTCTAGAATGATTCATAGCTTGTGTAAGTATAGCAATAATATTTTGAACTCTATATCCCATAACATTGGTTTGTTCATGAGGAAAATCATTTCATTTTCCATTACATTGATCAACATAGTTCATTCGGGTTCCATCCATCGTCTAAAACCCAAAAAGAATAGTGTGAGAGGTAAAAATCATGATACAGAAAACAACATAATAAAGGGGGAGTACCTTAAATATCTAGCATCTTATGTTTAATTCTAAGATCATTACCATAATTATAGGATTATAACCTATACTTATACTTAACCTTAGGGACATCCCTGTACATACCATAGAAATATCTCTAGGGATCTCACCAATGTTTTCGCATCCTAGTTTCCAAAGGTTAACTAAACCTTTCCTCTGATACCAACTGTAGAGACCCAAAGCTTGACGTACATGGACATTACATTAATTTTGTGTAATACTTAATACATAACAAAAACAAACACACAGGGACTTTAATATTTTAGTGTCTTTGGAAACATGGAAAAATAATCTTCTAATCTTGGTGAATGATCTTCAACATCTCCCACAAAGATCATCCCCTTTTGTTTTCTTACCTAAATCCTTTTCATTGTATCCTGGGGAAAAGAAAACATAAAAAGGGTGAGCTAAAATTCTCACTAAGGGTAATCATGGATAAAATAAAACAAATCATATACATTTGAACTTAAAAACATGAACATAATGTTTAAACATCAAAAGCATGAGCAATGACATAAAACATGGAAGTATGTAAGGCATAGATCATAAAGAAACATTATGCATTATAAAATAGCATGGGAATAAAACATGTAATTGTAGAAAACATTAATAACATGGTACGATTTCCATAGTAGCCAAGGCATTTCTACCAAGACCATTATAGTGGACAAAGTCCCTTTCTGAATCGAGTTCACTCCTCGTTCCAGTCCTGTATTACTGAACCAGTTTAACTTACCGTTCCATCCATGTCTATCTCATAAGATATAAATCTTTACCCAATGAATTGGAGGGAGATATAGGTCCCACCCATCTCATAATGAAATCATTCTTACTTGTTCTATAAAATAAACTTAAAACATTCATCATAACCCAAAGAATAAAATGGGGTTCATAAACATCATCCCATCATAACGTAATCCATATAAAATAAATGGACATCATTTAATCACAAGGAGAATAAAACCATGTAAATAATAGATACATTATACATGAAACATAATCATACTAAATAATGTCATATTAGATGGAAAATAGTTTTGATAAAACACTTGAAATGAATTCTTCAAAAAAATATCCTTTCTTTTTCAAAATAATTTTCTTTTCACAAAATGTCATCAAATGTTAAAAGAAATATATTTTGTTAAAAATAGTCATGAAATATTTTGGAGGAAGCTTAATTAAAATATGGCTTTATAAAACCATAAAAATCCTTTCATTCTATATAAGTTAAAAAAACATTCTTCTCGTACGTTTGCCGAAAAAGTCAAAAAGTACCTCGTAAAAGAAAGATTCCATACATACCATGTAGTAAAAGTAATGAATGGGTAAATAGGACATTAAACATACATGAAACCATTTCTAGGAAAAATGGACATGGATGAGAAAAATAACCTAGTAAATACTTACAAATAAACAATCTCAGATAAGAGCGAGATTGGAAAAGTTATCCCTGACCTTAGGTCCGATATGCTTTGTATGGATCCAAACCTATTGTATAATGATTTAAATAATGTAATTGACTTATTAAATAATCATATTCATTGTTATGATATCATATATGTTTCACTTATTACTTTATATTACCCATTCTTTTGTAAATTGCATGTTAAAGCAGCGTTTTGGGTAAAATCATTTCATTTATCGTATGTGTTTCGACTTGTCGTTCATGATATTATTACTTATGTCCTGATTTACATAATTACAGAATGTAAAAAATGATTTATATATAATATATATTCATCATATATATATATATATATTATAGATCGATAAAAGTAATGAAATACACCGTTCATGGATACGGTAGGTCGTACGTACGCATGAACGTTGTTTCCGTTTCCTTATTGAATTGAATGAAACTAAATAGATGACATATATATATATATATATACAAATCTAGTAGCATTATTATGTCATATATTTCATTATTATTCATTATATAATCTTTATAATCATTCATGTATTGTTAACATGGAGAATGAATCTCATCCCGTCGTATAGACGGTAATCCATACGTATGGACGAGCGATGATATCGTTCCCATAATTATTGAATAGAATTGGAGTAGATGATATAATATATGATAATCAGTATGATGTTATAATAACGATATATAGTTATTATTTACACCATTATACCCATCCATGTAAGGTGTTGGTGGAAAAATATATTACACCACAGCGTGGAGATGGTATTCCGTATGTATGCACGCATGGTGATTTCGTTTTCCGTTGGATGGATAGAAGGTGAAAGGGGGCTGTTTCATATTTATAATAACATATCAGTATATTAGTAATACTGATGTTATTACAATATAATGAAACAATTAATAAAGTGGAGTTTGAAGAAGAAATAAATTTGAATGAATTGGTAACAGATATTACCTCTTCATCGATATGCCTCTTTGAAACCTCCTCTTAGGGCACTAAGATTGGTCTTTGAAGAAGACCAGGACCTCTAGGATGTTTCTAGGGAAGTGGAGAAGATAATCGGTAGGGGTTGTCCGAGCTTTTATGCTCAAAGTTGTGTGAGGAGGAGAGGGAGGAGATGCCCTTTTATAAGGGAGGAGAGGGAACCTTTGGAAATATAAGAAAATATTAATTTATATTAAATTCCAACCCCACATGAAAACTTTAAAAATGACTAAAATAAGAATATTATAAGATATAGGGTTGTAATCTCATCAACCAATAAAATTTATACATGTTATGAATTTATTTTAAATATCATCAACTTGATTTATCCTTATTTAATCAATTTTATTTTATTTATGGTAATAACATTCTAAATTTTAAATTATAACAAATAAATACTTATTTCTTGTGAGTTGTCCATAATTGGATACTTAATAACATTTTAGATCATATAAATTTAAATTTATAATTTTTAAATATATTTGTGATTTTTAAACAATTTTATAATATGTTATTTTTATAAAATAACAATAGTGTCAATTTTGACACTATTCATTTATTTGAATTCAAATAAACAATATATAGAAGATATGTTCGAACTAAAAAATTTAATAGATTTATAACATGTCATATTTATCTATAAAAGTAGTGGAGAACATTAAATAGTTCATATAATATTTATTTTTATATTTTTAAAACCATTTATTTGATATTTCTCCTAATAAAATAATTTCAACATCACTATTATGTCACCTTTAATGATTATTATTTAATCCTTAAAAATTATAAATAAATTCATATAATGTATATAATTATATTATATTTCTTTATACTATTTATATCTAACGTTTCATGAAGTTTATCAGTAAACTAAAATTATTATACTTATAAGATTTAAGAAAGTGATATGTTGTCACTTTCTTTGGTTTTAATAATAATTAAATTATTTTCATTAGAAATATCCATTAAATGAATCTAATATAACCCTTAGGTGATATGGGCTGACTTTTAGTCATCCAATAAGATTTTTCCAGGTGTTAGGATAATTTTATAATCTTATATTTACCCTTAATTACCCGATTTACCTTTAACTATGGCAAATAAAATTTACCATAGTTACTATTCATAATGCCAAAAAATAAAAAGTATCCTATTAACATAATTTGGACCCACTGATTCTAAATATGGAATCCATTTTTCAAAATTCAAAACACATCAGTTTTAGTAATTAATTTCAAATTAATCCCGTTGTCAAAATAAAATGGGGTTTTGTTTAGAACATTGCAAAAGATTAAATTGATTTAACCTACAAATTCAAGGTAAAATATATGATAATGACATAAATTTTATTAAATGGTAAAAATATATTCTATTTATACTTTAAAACCATTCAATATTATAATTCAACCATATAAATTATTACGATGGAAAATGTTGTTTTTAATTAAAATATAGCGTGTTTTTACTATTCATTAAAATATGAAAGTCATCAGAAAAATATCAAAACATTATCCACTGTAAATTTTTATATAATGATTCAAAATAAGATGTTTAATTTGTAAAATTGAACTCATAAACATGTCAAAACCTATATTTAATGTTGGTGCGCCATCAAAAGGCGGCAAAACTGCATTTTTTGAAAAATACTTATTTCACCCGAAAATTTTATTTTGTTCACATAAAATATTTTAGAAAATTTATAAGATGAATAATAATGTTATAAAATTAAAAATTTAGTTAATAAGATTAATAATGGATTTTCCATAATAATATTATAACAATATATCGTCGTCTAGTAAACCTGGTATTGCGTACACCACACACTATCGAGGAAGGTCGCAATTGCGTGTAATGAAAGCCAAGTCAGGGTTGCATGTTGTACAAGACTACTTTGTTGTTTCGTTATAACAGAATCCAACCATTTTCATTTATACATTGAATATATATATATATATATACACTCAATGTTGTGTAGAACGACTATTATCAAACGAACTTGAAATTGTGTGTAACACAATCTAAGAATAGTGTTGCGTATACTGCAAGCTAATATGGTGTTGCGTATAGCACAAGATAATCTTGTTTTAGCATAAAACACATAAGATCAAATAAATTAAAAAGAATAATTATCATAAAATATTGGGTTGTTACACTAATTCCTTATATTATGAGATTGGTTTATCATTTTTAACCAATAATGATTCACAATATTATGTGACTAGAAAACCATATCTCACTGGTTCTCTTAGCTCTATTGTGATCCTATTTAGTACTTGTGTTTCAGGAACTAATTCTTCCAAGGGGACCTATGGAATCTATTCCTCTACCAACTCATATGTATCATGAGCATCAACATTATCGAAGTAAATATTTCTCTCACCATCGTTTTTAGGATGATCTCCCTCTTAAGAAATATGGATTGTCTGGTGAAAATCACATTATTGTCTGAGAGTTTTATAGGTAGTATCCACTAGTTTCATTATGATACCTTATAGAGATACAATTTGTACCATAATGTTCTCTTTTTTTGGATGAAAAGGACATACCAAATTCATTTCTTCCCTATATATGTGTATTTAAAAATATATGTTTTTTTCCACTCTATAAATTGAAATGAATTTCATCTTCCGCATTAGTTGGCACTAATTTTAATGTATATGCAACATTTTTAAATGCATATCCCCAAAGTAATAATGGAATTTATGCCTAAATCATCATTGAATCTACCATGTCTAACATGGTACAATTCCTCTCTTCCCTGACACCATTCCACTATGGTGTGCAATGTTGACTGAGTTGAGATAGAAACCCAAAATCTCATTGAAAGTCAATAAAATCATGGTTAATATACTCAACACTTTGATCTAATCGAATATTCATTATATTCTTTCCCTATGGATTCTCTTATTAATTATTGAATTCATTAAATTTATCAAAATACTCAGACTTATATGTCATCATGTAAACATAACCATATCTACATGATTCATCATTAAATGTCTGGAATTATGAATATCCACCTATAGATTTGACTGGAAATGGTTTTCACACATTAGTGTTCAATAATCCTAGAATCTCTATATCCATTTCACCCTATCTACCAAATAGTGGTTTGGTCATTTTTCCTTGTAAATAATAATGAAATATTTCAAATTTATTTATCTCAGATGAGTATAAATAGACTTCTTGAAAGAACATTTCCAAATGATTCTTATTTACATGACTAAAATGGTGATTCCATATCCAAGTGTTATATGAGTCATTTAAATATGATTCATTATCAATTTACTATAACTGGTTTTCATAATTTAATACATAAAGACCATTATTTAAATGTTACATACCATAAAATATATTGTATTTATAATATAAACAAATTTTATTTCCAAACATGAAAATACACCGATATGTATCTACAAATGATGTTGAAATTATGTTTTCGGTTGGATTATAATAAAAATATTTTAAAGCCAAAATCATTCTCTTTGGCAATGAAAGGTGGTCGTCACCAATGGATAGAGCATCCATCCTTGCACCATTTGAAGCTCATAGATCCACCTATCCTCTATAATTATTTCAGAATCTACTTGGTTACAACATTTAGATATATATGCGGGCATAAAAAATATCTAATTCCTAATGTGTACATATTGAATGATTACAGATGATAACAACTGAAACATTACCATACCATTGATTTTTGGGGTAGTTATTCATTAATGGCCTTTCCTTAAACATAAAAAACATGATACATTTTTTCCATTCCCTATATGTAGATATTTCTCTTCATGGAAGGTTTGAATGACAACCTTTCTATTTATTTCACATTATTACATGATTTATTAAATAATATTACACATAATACAACTAAGAAGATTGATATGTATTGTGTAATTAGGAAATATTAACAATACATAACAACTTAAAATTGGTAATACATCATCTTAATTGATATTTTCCATGACATGATAGGAAATGGGTAAGGGTATTTAATACTGAATTTTTTATCATGGAAAATGGTGGTGGAATTTTAGGTACATACCAAGGGTATATAAATGTTCAGGGAGTCACTATATGAGAGTGAAAGGGGTCACCCATCATTTAGACATCATAGGGGAATTAAGGAGGATATAGAAGAACATATCCTAACATTATGAATCTTAAAAAAAATCCATATGATAATTAAGATATTTGAATAAGGATGAGAAATAAAATAACACTTAACTTGAGAGTGTGACTCCAAATGATTGGGAGGATCTTCCTAAGATCTTCGGTAACCCTGGGAGGACTCTAGAAATTCGAGGGATGAGTAATTGAAATACCCAATAATTTTTAGTGAAGATAAATGATAGATTGGGTGTTTTTATATTGGAAATGGGAGGGGAATTATTTTTAATTTCTCAAACATAGGTTTTGGACTCTATATAATAAAATTACCCAAACCAAAAAACCTCCCATGGTTTTCTCATGGTTTATGGTGAAGGGGAGTGGTTTTCATTATTTTATAATGCCAAGGGGAAAACATAATTAAATAATACCCTTACTGATGTATAATTGAGTCATATTCCTAAAGAATTTATTTTAAAATTTTAAAATATATTAATGTTTTCATAGGATTCATAAACATGATGTCCTGAAAATATAAAATAAGAACATTGTATTCGAAAGTGTCAATGGCATGTGACACCAGGCACATAAGATAACATAATATCCATATAAATTATAATATATTTATTATTAAAAATATATTCAATATATTTGAATTCACAAAACACTCAGTTATCTTGTGTTACACACAATATAAAACTTCCTTGATTGCTTTTGTTACACGTTAGAGATACCTTCATTGATATATTTTGTTACACGCAAGAAAAAGTTTCACCAAATAACAATGTATTATTTAAAAATTATTATTTAATATAACATGATATTAACTACCAATTAAATTATTTTTTATATATAGTAATAACTAACAAATAAAAACTATGGTTTACACCAATATAAAATGAATTCATTGGTTAATGATTAATGATAAATTAAAATAAGAAACAATTAGATATAAGAAGAAATATTATTTTTTTAATTCCAAAGGAGTTTTACCTTAATAAACATAACTATTTACAATTATTGAATAATGTTAATAAAAAATATATTTTATATATTCAATCAAATATTCGCTAAATATTTCAATAGGATTGATATGAATAAGATAAGAACAAACCATATTTCACACATAAAAACCTATATTTTTATAAAGGTGATTTTACCTCCTTATAATTGAGAACCTATTTTATAACTTAATTTTTACATAAATATAAATTTAATTTGATAAAATAAACATTATTATTGATTTAATAATATTAAAATTATCCTGGGGTGATTTTTTGTTTTTTCTATGAAAAATCTTTTTTTGATGAATAGTGAAAAACTACATTTTAGTTAAAAACTTCATTTTAGTTTAAATAATTATTAACGTTAGGTTATATTTTGAATTTGTTATAAAGTCCAATTATATCAACACTACATCTACTAATACAATATAGTTTATTATAATCAATTTCATCTTGAAATTGAATCTAAAAACTCAATGATCCCACCTTGCATGGTCTAAAAGAGGGGGTGATTAGGTTCTTTCTGATGCTTGTTTTTTCTGTATGCTTCCTTTTTGTCTTCAATGATTTATGTGTACCATCAGGCTTTTATTTATGGGAATTTGTGTACTTGTCATGTAATGGGTTGCCTCTTCTCCCAGTCCATTTAAGAGTTTGCTTCTTTCTGGTTCAATAAAGAGGGATTGCCCCTCAACTATTTATTTAAAAAAATATGTCCGCAAGATTAGAATTAATCTTAATTTTTCCACTTATTTGATTTTAATTTTAAAAAATAGAAATAAAACATTTTAACCAAGATTTACTTTTTATTCTAATAAGATAAAATTATTTGTTTACAAAATTGATTAGTGAAAGTGATTAAAATTAATTATAGTGATTAAGGTGTAATTAGGATTAAAATTGACTAAACCTTATATTTAAGGGCCCAAATGACCAAAAACATGTAAAAACCCATTTTATATCCATAATTATTTATCTAACCTTCCATTATTGAGTTTTTAGGTTTTTTGGGTGTTTAATTGGGTAAGAACATGAGTACACCTAATTATCTTCCAAAAAATCCAAGTGTCACCTTTTCCTTCCCTATAAAGGCCACCAATTCTCCCCCTTATTCCAACCTCTAAAGCCATACTGGATTTTAGAAAATCAGAACAATTAGTCTTCTAAAATCCCTAACCTCATCCTAGAATCCACCCCTTGTTCCTAATGTAATTCAATAAAAATTTTAGATCAAACCAAAAGATTCTACCAGATTAAGAGGTAACGTCTTCTCTCAAGATTTTTAGTTTCACTTCCATTATAAAACCCCTATAATCTTATTATTTTTGTTATTAAATAACAAAAAAATTATTATAAATATACTATTATATTTTTATGTTATTATTTATACCTACAATCACACACACCTCTATCAAATGGGTAATGAACATATTGTTTCTATGTTTGGAGAACTACTACCTCACAAAATGAAGATTGTTAACTTTTTATTTCCAAAATTCTTGGTTAGAAATTATTATGTAAAAACTATTTATATATATTATATATGAAATTTATTATGTATTACATCTTATTTAATTATTTTAAATCACATAACCTTAATGTTTCTATTTTTTGATAATATGATAACATCATTTAAGGAAGTGTAGACTACTTCTCCCTCAAAGTGATGTGATTCATTCACACGATCCATAGAATGTATGAAGGATGATTATAATTGAAAATATGATACATACAGAAAATCTATATTATATTTATGAACTAATTACATATGTGGATATATATATATATATATCATTTTTTTATTATCATTTCACACACTAAAAAGTGATAATATTGGTTGTTGACGTGTGGATGACCACCACCTCAACACAAGGTGATTCCATTTACATAATGATAATTAAATATATAATTATATATGAATAAATAATATGTTATTAATTATATTATTATAATTCTTGAAAGATATAATTATACTTACTTTTTTTCTATAATGATCTTTGAAAAATGAGAACTTTACTCATTGTATGTTTGACCTATCATCTCTATGATTGTAATATTGGTTCATTTTTCATAACCATATCAATGATTTATATTAAAAATAAAAATGATGTATAATATGATTAATATGTAATTATTAATATTTTTAGATAAAATATATTGACCCCTTTGAAGATAGTAAACCTACAAATGTTGTTTTTGACACATAAACCAATTTTGGTCAAAACACCTAATGTAAACCTAATTTTTTATGTAGTTGTAAAAAATAGTATTAAGTGAAATAAAATTAATTATAAACATAAAAATGGTTTTTAATAAATAATAAAATTAACATATTAATATTATAAAAGATTTTAATGGACGTTCACCGAAAATGAAATCCATTGTAAGGGATTTCGTCTCAATTTACATTATTTTGAGACTTATTTGTTGTTATGAATATAGTTTCTTTTATAAAGTGTATATACTACCATTTTAAAATATATGTAATGAATTTATTTATTCTCATTATATTATAAATTTTATTTATATTTATTCTATCTTGAGTCTTATGATTTAAAATTTTCAATGTTTTATGGGACAATTTAGAATGTTTATTGATTATTTTACTCCATAATAACTTTAGTGATCTTTAAACGGTATTTCCATTATAGAAAATTATATAAACATTTTTCAATAAAACAATTAATTATAAGAAAGTTATTCAGGTCTATTTTTACATATTATTACCATTTTCCAACTCTTTAGTACTCATAATGTTTTGGGAAATGTTTTTTTATAAAACCTACTTTGTTTCTCTCTTTAGTTAGAGAAACTGTTTTCTTCTAAAAACCATGTTTTTTAAAAAATTTCCATAAAATTTTTTAAAATGATTTGATAAAGGAATTTTTACTATATTTTTATTTCACCAATGTTTTCAATGAAATATTATTGTTACTTTCTGAATATGGAATTTTTCTAACCTTTAAATATGCTAAAGAAATGTTATTTTTACCTCATACAGCTTGTCAAGATTTAAATGCAATCATTCCATTGAAGTATCCCTTGGATTTTTAAAATGTTATATTTAAATAAAATATTTTCAAAAGTGATTTTTGAATAATTTTTTTTGAAATGTTTTTTTAAAACAAAATAGATTTTCATCAAGATTTTTTAAAGATATTTATATAATGCCTTCAAAAATAAATTACAAAAAACATTTATTTTATACATCATGGGTTATCATGTACTGATACTATCCTTAATCTTCTTATGTATGGTTTATGATTGATTTTTCCACGGATAGTATCCATATTCACTTCCTTAATTCCATTTTCCCCTTAAAATATTCAATTTTGTAGGACCATTGAACAATTAATTTCCCATAAATACCCATATCTTTTTTCATGGATATGATTATTTCATAAACCATATACCATTTTCCATATGGTGTTTAATTTTAATGTTATTTTATTATTTGGGGAAATATTGATAAACCCATATCCCTTATTCAATATAGATATTTTATAAGGCACCTAGTTTATTTAAATGCTTGGGAGATGCACTATATGGGTTAGGGGAAAGTTAATGCTTTCCCAATATGTTAAAGACTGGTTAATGGAAGTTATATTGGTAAGGAACCATTTAATAAAATCCCCTTGATGCATCAATGGTATCCTAGGATGAATTTGTTCCACAAATTGGAAAATTTTAAACTGTCTCTTGACGTTAAAGGTATCATGTGCCTAGGAAACATGATGTCCAACAAATATGAATTTCATTTATTGAGAATTATATTATCATTATTCATCTATGAGATTATTTGTTAACATATCTAGGGATAAATTTCATTTAATTTAATTAATTAAATAGTGTGTGTTTCCATTTATTACCTTTCCATATTGATTATGCACTTCTGTCTCATTTTTTGATTACATTGTATTTGTGTTTAGTTATTTACCATGACATAAATATTACTCACATTGATTCATTATTTATTATTCCATATTTTTCAAATACTGATCATTTGATACCACCATTATTTTGTTTCTTTCCTGAGGAATCTATGAATCTTACTATGAATGATATGCAAGGATTTACATGATGGATTCCATTCATACTGAATGTTATCTATTTTGAAAGATGAAAATATTATATTTTAATTACTTTAATAATTTGTAATATAATCCTCATTTGTGTATCTACTTTACCAAGGATTATAAAATATTTATTCTTTGGGATTTGATTCCTTGTAATTGTGCCAATATAATAATAGTAAACATTGGATTTGAGAATTATATGGTCGGGGAACTATAGTTGGTATTAGATGATGTCTAGCAGCATCCTTGGGAACTAGATTTAGGAAAACATATATTATATAACATAGACATAAGGTAGAATTTTAGGATAAGTATAGATAAACACCCTAGAATTTTGGTAAAATATATATTATGTGGGACTTCCTAGAAATAAATCATTTTCTGGATACTAAATGTGGATGGGGTTCCAGAATAGATGTACCTAGGAAGTAATATCTCTTACAAGGTGTTTCAAGTCTAACACGGGAAAACCTAGTACATGAGAATAGGTCTCACTACATACCTGGTTTGATAATCTCAGGGGATATTCATAGGATATTCTATTTTTTATTTATAAACCATTATAAAGAATTTTGAATAAATAATGGAAATGAATATTCTAGGTTAAACATAATATGTTTGTGATTTAAGATATGGTGTGAATTTTTACAAATCCTAGAAATGATATTTTGGAAGAACACTAAACTAAGGAAGGATCTTTGTATAAATAAGTGGATCAAGTATTTATGTGGTATGTTTTTAACGAAAAGCGTTATTAAAAGGCTATTTAGTGATTTGCCTTATTTTTAGGATGTCCATCATAGTAATTTTTGAAATTATATTCATTTTTTTTAGAAAAAGAAACCCTGAATGTCGGGTGAAAACTAATCAAATGCATCAAGTCCATGGGTCTAGAACCCTTGACCAAAAGATGTTATGGGTTTCATTCCCACCACTATACTATGCAATTTCCATGATTATTTTCCATTTTTTGTTGAATAATTTTATGCATAAATATTAATGATAAACCAGTAGTACCACTTTTGAAGATTATAGATTAATCAATTAACCATATTTGTTTTGGAAGATAGTTAAATAAAAATAACTATGTCACTTTTTTATAGGCCTTATGATCCTTTAAATGATTCTTTTAGTGCTTCAAGAAAAAAATCATTATTGGTAATTAATTTATTTGAGTATAGAAATGAATTATAATTTGATCAATGGAGAACCAAAATTTAGTATTGTTCACATTAAATAGAGTCCTATCAAGTAAGAATATTCCCCCATATTATTGTTAATTAAAATAACCACCCAAAATTAGGAAAATTACTTCAAAATAAAATGTCGTCATAATACCTTAATTTCTATTGAACTGATGTTCAACTAAATCAATCAGTAATTATGTATTTGAGGCCCTCATTTTTATTTAGATCAATCACTTGTTTGTGGTTGATGACCTAAATTACTCCCTATAAATAATTACACTCTTTTTCCAAGTATGTATATCTATTTCCCACTAATGTTCTTCTACTTAGAGACATAGTTACATCGTAGTCCATGTGACCTTTGTACTTTCCATTCTCTATTTTATAGAGGATAAATTAATAACTATTCTCACAATATGTAATTTTAAACATATGAACTATCAAAAATTATATCACAATGATCGAGTTTAAATTGTGAGGATGTAATTTAAAAAAGGTGGGGAGAATGTGACTCCCAAAAAATATGAATTAATAACCTTTTATTCAATAGAATGTATGAAATAAAACCCCAAAAATGTAAGTTAATATAATATACATATACATTAAAATATATTTATTTTCTATAAATATATCATATACATTTGAATATAAGTAAAAAAGAGTTATATTGTGTTACATGGAAGAGTGACCTTCCTTGTTAGCTTGTGTCACAAGAAAGTGAAACCTTCTTCAATAGCTTGTGTCACATGAATGTGATTATTAGATGGAAAATGGCTCTTGTCTCCCCTGGTCTCCCCCCTCCTCGCTCTTGATCTTGGCTCCACTAGGGTTTCCTCTTGAAACCCTCTGCTCAGGGTTGGCGGTGCTCTGCGCGTTCTCCACTTATTTATCCTCCTCCCCCCTTCTTGCGTTCTCTTATTCCCCTTCTCTCCATACTTTTTCCTTTTCTCACTCCGCGATCTGGTCTATTCATGGACGGATTCCTTCTCGGTAGAGTGGTTATATTTTGTTAGCTCACATGGTGGTTTTGTTGCTTCGGTCGGTGGTCTCCGTTGTCGAAGCCCGCAGATACTTCTACCCTACTCTGACCTCCCGTTCCATCGCGCTTCTCTAGGTCGGATCTACAGTGATTAATTTTCAATGGTTTTGGGATATGTGTTCCAGTGGTCGAGTGTCTTTTAGGAGAGACTGTATCGCTGAGTTATCGTTTCCAGATGCTGGTTTTAGTATCTTGTTTTTCTTGTCATTCGGAGGACTATGCAGTTTTAATCCCTGCCCTGACTTCACGACCATCAGCTCCCCGTCGAGTTGGACCCAGAGTGGTGGTTCATCAAAGGTTTTGGGAGGTGGGTTTTGGCTGTTGATGGTGCTCAATGCATAGCATGGTTTAATTCTTCAGTTTTTTTGGTTATCCTCCTCAAGATTTTTTTTTGATTTGGTTATGTTATTGTCGGTCGCGATGGATCCGTTCTAGTTTCTTCTTTGTTTTGGATGTTTATTGATGGTGTTCGATTATGATGTGGAGTTTGGATGTGGAAGATGAGTTCTGTGAAGTTGGGCCCTATGGTTTTGGATGATAGTGGCTTGTCTCACCGGCGAAGATGGGGCAATGTGTTCGATTTTCAGGGTGTGTGGCGTGAATTTTAGCCATCTGAGGCTGATGATTTGGTTCCAATTTGAATCCTAGTATGATATGTTGTCAATGGAGAGGGAAGACGCAGGGTTCAGTGGTCATGGAAGTGCCCCCATCTCGGTGTTATGACTTTGGTTTGTTCGGAACATTGCACTGACTCCTGGTTCCCCCCATTCTTCTCCAAGTTGAATTCGAACGGTTGTATTCGAGGGGTTTTGTGAGGTGAGTTTCGAGCAGTCGACGCATTTCAGTTCCAGTGGGTATTGCCAGGGATTGGCGTGATGTCGAGCCACTGCTACCAATGAAGATGGTGATGGTTCAAGATGATGTCGTTCTTTTAATGCTCTGGAGATGATGATGGTATCGAGACATTTATGTGGGCAGCTCAGAGCCCGATGGAAGACTTTTCCGAAGATATGATGCGTGATTTCAGGGTGCATAGCACGGGGTGGTTAGTTGGCAGTGATGTGAGGTGTCACATGCTCCGAGGTCAATGTTGAATCTTTTTAAAATTTGAATGTTTGTACTATTTAAGCGGGAGAGTTTCTTTTGATTTTGGAATTCCAATGTTTGGTTACCGCTAACCCTTAAAGAGGCCTTTTGAAAATGGAAAAAATGGATTGAAGGAGTTGTGTCACATGCATGACTGAGTTTCAGAAAATAACTATGTATTTTTAAAATATTATTATTTTATATAATATGATATAAACTGGAAATTAAATTCATTTTCATGAATTGTAATAAATAACTTATAAAAAATACAGTTTATAAAAATATAAAATGAATTCATTGGTTATAAATTAATGAGAAATGAAAATAAGAACCAATTCGACATAAAAATAAATATTAATATTTTTATGCTTCCGAATGATTTTTACCTTAATAAACACAATTAATTAAAATTAGTTACTTATTTTAATTAAACATATATGTTATATATTTAATCAAATATTCTTTATATTCATCTATTAGGTTTCATTTTCATAGGATAAGAACAAACCCTATTTAACACATAAAAACCTATATTTTTATAAAGGTAATTTTACCACATTTTAATTGAGAACCTATTTTATATATTAATTTTTAAACAATTATAAATTTAATTTGATAAAAAATAATTATTGAATTAATAATGTTAAAATTATCTTTTGTTTAATTTTTTGTACTTTGCTGAGAAATATTATTTTTTGATAAATAGTGTAAAATAGTGTATTTTAATTAAAAAGGTCCATTTTGTTTAAATAATAATTAATGATAAATTATATTTTAAATTTATTATAAAGTCAAATTAAATAAATAATAAATCTAGTAATTCAATTTAGTTTATTATAATCAATTTCACATTGAAATAGAATATAAAGACTCAATAATCTTTTGAACACTTTTCTACTAAAACTTGTTAAACCTTATATCTACAAGATTTGAATTAATATTAATTTGGTAAATTATATGATTTGAATTTAAAAAAAGTTATATAAACTATTATAATCAGGATTATATTTTTATTCAAATAAGTTCAAATTAATTTTTGACCAAAATGAATTGTGAATGTGAATGAAATTAATTACAGTTATTAATTTGTAATTAGAGTTAAAAATGAACGAAACCTTATATTTAAGGTCCCAAATGACCTAGAAATTTTAACAACATCCATTAGATGACCATAATTATTCCATTGACCTTAAATTATTGTGTTTGTTTTTTTATGACTTTTTTTAGGTAACAACATCTGTTCACCTAACTTGTTTAAACAAATTCCAAGTGAGTCTTCTTCCATCCCTAAAAAACCTCCCCATCTATTACCTTTACTCACACCTATCAAGAAATATTGGACCATATAAAATCTTACCAATTAGACATGAAACACACTTAACCTAATAATATAATCCTCCCATTGGGTGGAAATAAATACAATGATGATTTTTCATAAACCAAAAAAGTTTCTTGATTAAGAAGTAACGTCTTCTCTCAAGATTTTCAATTTTATTTCCATTATTAAACACCTATCCTATTTTTATTTTGTTTATAAATAAAAACAAAAATATTCTAAATATTATTGGAGTTTTTATGTAATGTTTTATACCTATTGTTATACACACCTTAATCTAATCGTTAACAAACCTTCTATTTCTGTGTGTGGAGAACTACTTTCTCACAAAATAATGAATATTCATTTTTCAATTCCCAGAATTAATGGTCAGAAATTATGATGGAAAGAATATTTATATATATGATATATGATATATATTATTTATTTAACCTTATTTAATTATTTTACAACACAAACCCTTATACTATGAATTTTGCGTTAAAATGATAACATTGTTTGAGGAAGTGTGTAGTACCTCTCCCACAATGTTATGTGATTCGTTCACACGATTCATTGAATGTATAAAAGATGATTATAATTGAACATATGAGACATAAAAATGGATATTATATTCATGAAATAATTAATTTATTATAAATACAAAAATATATATGTTTATATATATCATTTTTTTATTATCCTTTTACACACTAAAAAGTGATAATGTTTGTCGTGGATGTGTGGACTACCACATCCTCGACAAGATTTGATTCCTTTTACATAATGTGATTTTTTATAAATTTATATACGAAAATTTAATATGGTATTCATGATATTTGTATTATTTTAGAAAGATATAATTCTATTTACCTTCTTTCCATATTGACCATTGAAAAATGTGAACATTACTCATGCATACATATAGCATACCGTCTTCATGATTTTAACATTGGTTCACTTTTCATAAATTTATTTAATGATTTATTTTAAAAGTATAATTGATGTATAAATATCAAAATTATTTCATGATTTATATTCCAGATAAGGGATATATTGACCCTTTGACTGTAGTTGACCTACCAATGTTTTTTTGAAACAAAATGAATTTGGTCAAAACACCCGATGTAAACAAAATTATTTTAGTAGATATATAAAATATCGTAATAAGTGAATTAAAATTAATGATAAAAATGAAAACAGTTCTCAATAAAGTATAAAATTAACATAATATTATTACACAATAATTTAATATATGTTGAACCAAAAGGAAACTCATGGTAAGGGATCTCATATAAATTTCGATTCAATTGAGTCTTCTTTTTTGTTATTCACCTTGTTTCTTTTATTCAATATATATTATACCCTTTACATGAAATTTCATGAATCTATTTATTCTCATGATATTATAAAATTTGTTTAATTTTATTCCTTCATGAGGATTATTAGTTAAAATGCTTTAAACTGGAATGGGACAAATTGTAATGATTAGATATTATTTTACTAAACAACATCCTTAGTGATCTATCATGGTATTTTCATTAGAGTAAATTATATATCTATTTTTTGAAAAAAATATTTCATTATAATTTAGTTATTCAGGAAAATTTTCAAGTATCAATACCATTTTGCAACTCTTTGGTACTCAAAATGTGTTTCAAAATATTTTTAAGAAATCACTACATTGCTTCTCTATTTAGTCTGAGAACTCGTTTTCTTATAAAAACAATGTTTCACTAAAATGTTTTCAAAAAAAATTTCAAAATGATTTGTTAAAGACATTTATATCCTTTTTCATTTACTAATTTTTTCAAAGGAATTTTATTATCTATTTTCGAAACAAGAATTTTTCTAAGCATTAATTGTGTAAGAGAAATATTATTTTTACATTGTACGTCTTATACGTATTTACTCACTATGATTTCTTTGAATCCACCCTTGCATGTTTGAAAGGATAATTTTTTATTAAACTCAGGAATGTTTTTAATAAACTTTTTATAATGTTTCCATTCTCAAATGATAACAACCCTTTATTTTACTCAACATAGGATATGTTGTATTGATAACATCCTTAATCTTCATATGAATGGTTTGTGATTTATTTGTCCAAGGATAGTATCCGCATTCACTACATTGATTCCTTTTGGACACTTGAAATATTCAATTTCCTATGATCATTAAACATTGAATTTCCCCTAAATATCAATTTCATTTTCCATGGATAAGATTATTTCGAAAAACATATAACATTTTTCATATAGTTTTTACTAAATATTTTATTTGATTATTTGGTTAAATATTGATAAACCCATATCCTTTATTCTATACGCATATTTTATAAGGAACTAAGTTTATTTAATAGATTTTGGCATGCACTATATAGGTCAAGGACCAATAAATACAAGACCAACAGGTTAAATACTAGTTAATGAAATCTCTAAAGGTTGGGGACCAATTAATGAAATATCTTCAATGCATCAGCAGTCTCATGGGATGAATTAGTTGCACAAATTTGAAAGTTTTAAGCTCTCCCTTGATAATAAAGGTATCATATGACTAGGAAACATGACATCCAGTAATTAATCATTTTTATTGATTATTTGTTCATTATTATTCAACCCTAATATTTTTCAACAAAAAATTTATAAATAAATTTTATTTCAGTACATTGACTAAATGGAATGTGCTTCCATTTTTTATATTTCCATATTGTTTATGCACTTCATTATTGGTTTTTTGATGACATGATATGGGTGTTAAATTATTTACCATGCCATAAATATTTCACCAATTTATTAATTATTACTTATGCTATATTTAAACTATACTAAGAATTTGAGCTCACTCTGGTTATGTTACTTTTCCTAGGAATCCAAGAATCCTATTATGAAATATATGCAAGGATTTACAAGATTGATTAGAGTGGTACTTGAAGTTATATATTTATAATGAAGAAAATAATTATGTTGTAATTATTGTAATAATATGTAGTACAAAATTAATTTAGGTGTCTAGTATAACAACACTACCAAACTCTCAGTCATTCTAGATTTGATTACTTGTAATTGTGCCAATGTAATAGTAGTAAACACTGGATCCAAGAAATCAGGGGCCAGGGTGCTACAATAAAGGCTATATAAATTAAATCAATTTACCTCAAAATCATATTATTTTCAATTAAAATCATTCATTTGGTATTTTATAACATTTATTGAATTTATTACATCATTTTGGGTCATTATTATGTTATAATACTAATTGTATATTTATACCATATTTTACTTATACCCAAAAATTAGACTATCTCAGAAAATTTTAAAAAAATACCATTGGATAATTTCAGAATTATGAATCCAAGAAAATATTTATTTTAAATTTTTTTAAATATAAAAATTTTTAATTTTAAAATTGAATTTTAATTTATTCAAAAATTCTAAGTTATTTGTAAAATAACAAATTTGGAACATTTATAGAAATTACTTCGAAATCATAAAAATTATAATATCATTTACACTTATCAATAATAATTTAATAATGTTATATTTTTTAAAATATATTATATTTTCAAATTCTATTAAATCATTGAAATTAATTTGTTAATACAAATTTCATTTTACTAATAAATAACATATTTGTTTATCACATCAAAAAATAATTTTAATCAGACTTATTATTTAAAAATTTATAAAGTAAAAACAATAATGAATAAATATTATAATAATTTTGAAAAAAAGAAAATATAAATATTTTGATTATTTGTTTTACTATTCATTCAAGACTCTATTAAATTATTTTTACCCTTAATTTAATTATTTTACTTTTACCTTGGTAATAAATATTTTCTGCAGTTACAATTCATATTATTCAAAAGATAAATTAACCTTATCACCTAATATTAATTGTTCTGATTCCATATATCCACTTTACCTATATAAATTCACATATGGGGATGAATTAAAATTAATATAAAACCCATAAACATGATGGAAAACTGTTTTCTGAAAAATTCATTTTTCATGGAAAATATGATTTCACATTAACTATATAAAAATTAATATTAATTATATTGATTTAAATTAAGAAATATAGATATGTAATATAAATTTATCATTTAACTAATTTCTCATTATGTGTTATTTTTATTAATTAAAATTAAAAAACATTATGCATTTTAAAATTATTTTTGGAAAAAAGTTTTTTATCCTAAAAATAAATTTTCTTTAAAATCTAGTTTAAAAATGAATAAATGTAATTAATAGAGTTAAATATAAATAAATAGTAATTATGTTACCTTTAAATAAAATTATAATAATAATTTTACTTTTAACATAATTCATTTATCAAAAGAAATGTTAATTTTACAAAAAAAGGTATTATTCACTATGCATTGAAAAAAAATTATATTTTCAGAAAATCTGAAATTTAAACCGAAAGATACTTATAATATTATGATATAAAAAATAGAGTTTTTAATAAAATAAATTTTTTAAATTTAATATAATATAATTATAATATTTATAAAAATAAATAAAAATCAATTTTGAAGAAAACATATTTTGAAATGAAGAGAAATTACCAAAAATTGAAAGACCATTTTCTAAAAAATTATATATTTATATAATATATATATATATATATTATAAATTATTTAATAATAATCATATGTGTGAATTTAATTAATGTTTATAATTAGTCATATTTAAATAATTTTTGTTTGTTTGGGTTTGGTGTTCTTTATCACATATGCTATCGAACATAGTTTTCTCTTTTTATGAAAAACATTGGGCATTACTGAAAAAACGTAGGTATTTATAGAATAGTTATTTTTTAATTATATTAATAATTTTGAATAAGATATTAATTTTTTGTTAAATGGGATGGTTTTTTTTATAACGTACTCATAACACAACAAGGGGTTTCTCTGAAATCTTACGTTGCACACTACATTGAGATGTACCAAAAAATAATATAGTAAGAATAATATTATTTTATGTGATAGATAATGCCAATATTTTGGAATGGTGGTAATGAAGAATATCAACTGAATTTTTAAATATGGTTCAAACATGTATATAAAATGATACATTGGTAACCATATTTATTTGAAATGGAAATAAAAAACAATTGAATATAAAGGATGTGTTTTTATGAGAAAAAATTTAAAATAGAATAATTGTGTTATCATTTCAATATTTATGAAATTTTATATATTATATATATTTTATGTAATGTTTTAAATTCTTTTTATATATTTTCTAGATATGATATAAGAATAAATTAATTTTTTTGGATAAAAGAAGTATTTTTTTCTAAAAATATAGTTTTACCACATTTTGATGGACAACCCGATTTCAATATACTTTTTGTCACTTTTATATGGTATATTTTACAAAATAAATATATCTTATAATAGCGAGACATCAAAAATTACTTTGGGAGAAATTTTGGTATTTTTATGAAAAAAGTTGTTTTTTAATGAATAGTGAAAAAATACTGCATTTTAATTCAAAATTGACTTTTCATCTATTTAATTTATATAGTTATATATTACTTTTAGTCGGTTTTAAAATATAATTGGATTATATTTTATCATTAAACATAATTTTATTCATATGATTTAATTTCACTTTTAAAATGAAAACACACACATGACAATCTTTTGATATTTATTATTTATTGAAAACCCGGTTTCTCTTTTCCAAAATGGGAATTAATTTTAAATTAATTAATATAAATTATGTGTTTTGAATTTGAAAAAATGGATTCTATATTTGGATTCAGGATGTCCAAATTTTCTAAATAGGTACCTTGTATTTTTAGACATTATGAAGAGTAACTTTAGTAATTATTTTATTTACCATTGATAACGGGTAAATCTGGTAAATGAGGGTAAAAATTAATATTATAATAATATTAAACTACCCTAATATATTTCTTAATACTGTTTTAAGTGATATTTCCTACCATGTACATCCTTTGAATGATTTAGGGACCCCATTGAGCCAATTTTATTTGAATGTTACATTTTATAAGATTTAATTTCAAGTAAAGAAAAATGTAACATAAACATGTATCTTTTTGTAAAATAGTTTTTATATGGGTTTATATAAGTGATATTTTCGAATCTAAATAGTGATTATTAATATAAAAATATTTAGTACATCTTTTTATTTAATTTAAAATTTTTATACATCATATAAATTAATTTTTTATGACACAAATTAGATGTAGTGAATACCTTATTAATGAATGTTTTAAATAAATGAGATTAATAATACTACAATAAATTTATTTTGAAACTTTTTATTCTATAAAATAATATTATGTATTATCCTGACTTGATATTTGTGAATTAATTATGTTTTTTTTGAAATAATAATGTTGTTATTTATTTTAAGAAAATTAATGATACGAATAGTATAAAATTGATATAAATGAGTTTATACAAAAAATATTATTTTATTAAATGATATAACAGTAATCCAAATCTATGATTCAGCCAAATGAAATTTATAATTTTGAACATGTAATTAATGAACAAATTGAGTTTCTATTGTCATTTTATAGTAACTATATTAACCATATAGTATGAATATACAAGGAGACATTGTAAGAGTCAAATTAATTAACTAAGGGTTACAGCTAAATAATAAGGTTGAATTTGTGACCTATTCTTGTCTAAAACCTATTTTTGAGAGTTTTTCAACCAAAAAACATCTTATATTTTAAATAATTGACATTGGGTCCATTTTAAAACGAAAATAATTTTATAATAAAATAATATTTCAATAACTTCCTAAAGTGCCCATTTCCCCTCTTAAAAAAGGGCATCACCTCTGACCCTTACTCACACCAATAAAGCCCCTTGGATCATCAAAAAAATCCCCACATAAGGTCATAAAATCCCTATATTCCTCCTAGTATCATCACTTTAAAAAAAAGTAAATTCAATATATCCTTTTAGCATAAATCAAATGGAGTTACCAGATTTGCGATAACGTCCTCTCTCAATCTTCTTTCATTTATTTTCCTTATATCACCTCCTAAGCACACTTTATTCTGTACTTTTATAACAAAAATAGTATCTCAAATATACTTTGATGTTGTTATTATAATTATTTGAACTACACATACCTTCACATCTATGTAATGGATACAAACATACTATTTTTGTGTACGGTGAACTGCTACCTCATGAAACAATGATTGTATGATTTTCCCCTAACACCTCTCATGGTGGTCATTATGATGGAACTGTACTTATATATTATATATATTATATTTATAGTTTCTTTATGATACTATATGTTTTATTTAAAAACATAACTTTCTTCTTTTCATGATGTGTAAATACGATAATTAAATTTTAAGAATTGCGAACTACTTCCCCCTCTAAGTGATATGACTTTATCATGCCATAAATGGAACATATACCTGATGGATTTAAGGATATTATGTAACATATGATACTAAAATTATAATATACCTATGTATTATTTATTTTTCATTTCTTTAACATGATAAAATGTTGAATGTACCATTCATGCTTTCATGAATAGTGGATTTCATTTTTTATCTCCAAATGGCATAGACTATTATAAATATATATATATATAATGTATATATAAGATTTTTAAATAATTAATACTATTATAGAGATAATTTAATTATGAACACATGGACACTTTAATTATAATAAGATCATTTTTGACTCAAGTACATAATATCGACAAAGTTACCGATATTAACATAAATAATTATTTAATTTCTATAAGGGGTAATAAATTATATCAAAGTAATAATAAACTTGAAAATGGATCTTAACCAAGTATAAATCAAGTGAGGTTTATTATTCAATATGAACAAGGAATATACGTGACGAATGAGATTCAGGGTAAGGGAACCATTCACCCTCATCTTTTAGTGAAGGTTTTATTTTTTGTTACATCTTATAATTTCCAATTTATTATGTTTGGACATGTTCTTATATATCCTCATTGTTGTACATTTTATTTCCATATAATGAGAGACCATTTTCTATCTCATCAACTAATTTAAGGAATTTTTATGTGACGCCGTTAGGCTACCAATTTTTTATAAGGGATCTTCTTAATCCAATTTCCATTATTTGGGTTAATCATATACTTATTGATTATTTAGTGCTATGATTTTTTGATAAATAACTTTGGATGTCCTATATTTTATTTATACTTTATTTATGGGTAATTATAATGGATACACATAATTTATCTATTTTATTTACAAAATGATCTTAGTAAATGACTTTGTCTCAATCTCCTTTCATTGAGGCATATTTTGATAATATACAACTCCTTATTTTATACTGTATATAAGAAACCCCTTTCAATTTTAATTTCATTCAAAAGGAATGTTTTTTTTATAGGAATCATTTTACTAATCGATAAAAGGAATGTTTTTAACATATGAAATTACAACGGACTTTCCATAGCTGTGAGAATTATTTGATATTTTGATTCCTTGAAAACCCATAATTTTTTTAAAAGGGAAATAAATACCATATACCATTTTTACATATTTTGTTATTGAATTTCTTTTTAAATTTATTAAGTTTTTAAAAAATGTTGAAATGAATTATTGTGATTTTAAATAAAATGTTATTTGTGAAATGTTGATATTTGAAATATTTTTTTTGTTATAATTAAATATTGGTACTAGACATTTGAAAGGTGGTTACTTGAGTAGCCAATAATGTGTAGTAAAGTAATAAACCAAATGTCGGGTGATTCCATGATAAACCAAAGACTGGCGGTTATGTTATATCCTGCAATGAATTGGGTATGGAAGTCGGCTATATGGCTATTCAATTTAGTGATTTGTGCAGAAGTTGACTATATGATTATTCGATTTATGTATGCTTATGTCCCAAGTTATGTTTATATGAAATATGATGGTTTTATGGGATTTAGGGTACTCTTATAGTTCCCAAAATGGTAATTAATGAGATTATATTTAGGGAAGTATATTTAATACTTCTTAAAGGTGTAAATTTTGATTTAATGATAAAGTATTCATGGTTTTCATGTTATCCCAAGACAAACAGTTTTCTTTCATTATGTATTCCTTACTAAAATTTTTATGCTCATCCTGAGTTATAAAGAAATTTTCTCAGGATATATAGAATAATAGAGTCATGGATAGGATTCAAGAAAATTTATGTCGTTAAAACATGAATCGATGTCAAGTTTTTTTAATGAGTTTTTGATTTATAAAAAAAATTAATTGATAGTTAGTAAATGTTTCTACATGGTATATTCAAGATGTTATGTATATGTTATAACCTTATTCTCTAAATCTCTAAACCTAAAAAGATCCTCGGTACGAATTAAAGTCAAATTATTTATTTATCTAAATATAAATTAATGTTTAAGGCCATAGCCTTATATTTTGTATTAGAGGTATGTTTAGATACCTTTAGAGGTTAGGGTGTTGTTTAAGCATAAGTGACACAACCATAATGGTTATCATATTAGAAAAATTCATAGTTATTTTAGATAAATTAAATGAGTTTATGATTATATGAATACTTATATATTAGTGTTTACCCTCCTTATAAGATTCTATATGATGATTTTAATAATATACTCACACTAACATTTTTGGTTTTAGTAAATGGCTAAATCAAGCAGGCACCAGAGTAACAATTGATATGACGGAAACTGTGATTATTTTATGAATGAGGAACTGAATGAAATGGGATCAGGATTGATTACTCTTGTGGTTATTCTCAACTAACTATCTAGAGTAATGAATGACTAATTAAATCTTGGTGATTTTTCTAAGGCACCATATATGTGAGAAATGAATCCCCATGAATGTTTATTTAATAATCATAGAGGTAAATATATTCAAAAACCTATGCATCATGGATGTGGAAAGAAACACCTATTAAAATTCTTAAAAGGGATGGGAAGATGTTATAGATGTGGTAATGAAGGTCATAAATCAATAACCTTCCCTGAAAAAAGGATGTGTTCAGTTTACTCCAGTTAAAGGATTGAAGTTATTTTCGAGGAATTAGATGAATGTCTTAAATTTTGCGTGGACGGTCATTATGAAAATATATGTCCTACAAAGATGGTTTGAGAATGGGATTATCAAGACCATACAAATATCTTTTTACCAATACTTAATGGCATTATAATTTAAGATGAGGATACAGAAAATGACCTATGAATGGTATGGAATATTTATTAGATCATGTTTTGATATTACTGATATCTTAGGACATTATGAGTGATTTTGTTTGCATGAAATAATTATTATGTAATAATTTGGAAAAAATGGTAAGGGATCAAGAATAATAATGGTTTATTAAGATGTATACAATTTATAAATTCAGGATTTATGTTATATATATGTGTTATGAAATGTTTAAAATTATTAATGCTCTTTTCTTGATGAGATTACGTTGAAATACTTTTCTCTTTTATGTTTATCTCTGATTTTTTAGGTGAAAATGATATTTTAGGGATAATTATCTTTTCTTTTTTGTATATAATTATAATTAACCATTTGGGTTTATATGATCCTTGAATTTGAGGAAATTACATGCCATAAGTTTTTGGGATGAAAAATGTGTGTTATGAAATAACCTTTGAAGTTAAAACTTGTTCTGGATATTTTAATGGAATTTATATGATTTTGATAATGTTAATAGAATCTTATTGATTTTAAACAATGAAAACCCACATACCGTGTAACAAATCGTCATGTCGGACAATGCTATGGGAATTTAACCCACAACCAAAGTGTGTTTAATATTTATAACCAACCAGTAGAATATGTGAATTCCTTGGTTAGTTTGACTTATTTATTTAGATAAATTATTTTATTGATCAATAATAAGATGAATTTTTGAATTTATGTTTTATGAAATTGATATCTTTAGTATAGTAAAAATGATTTGATGATTAAGTGATAATTCGGAAGACATTCAATTTTTTGGGAACACTATATTCCTATGGAAAATAAAATACAATGGAATTTCATTTGTGGAGTAATGGTTGAAATATTATTTTTAAAGAATATATGTTTTTATTATGGACATACATCGATTTGGGTTATTTTGTGGAATTGATTAACCTATCATAGAGAATATGTGATTAGGTTAATTACTTTTGAGCATGAGACATTAAGAATTTTCGATGTTATTTGGAGATAAATGTAATGATTTTACGAGGGAGGCTACATGATCAAATCCTTCTATGTTTTGGGTTTCAATATTAGTTTTGATTATAGTTTATAATTATAAGGACAATTGTGTATTGATGGTTGATGTTGATCTTTGGTTATTTTTTGTTGAATTTTGGAGATTAAGAGTAGTATTTATTTTTATAAAGGATTATCTGATCTTGTACTGACCATATTGGTTTTTGTTAATTTCTATAGATAAGGAAAATATATAGTTCATCTTTTATGGATTATGTGATTCTCTAGAATTTGATTCTAGCACTTCAGGTGTGACCATGTCATCATGAATACTCATCATTTGGAGAAAATATGAGTTTGTGGTATAAATTTATTAAAGCGTGAAAATATAATTGAAAGGTAAGTATATTTCCAAATGTTCACAGTTAATCTCATTACTAAATTCATAAAAATTATCAAAATGAACTTAAAGAAATGTTTTCCATTCACTTTTAAAAATGTGGAATAAATGACCATTTAACTTATCAAAATTTTATGGTTTTTTGGTAGTTAACATTCTCTTGAACATGTTGTCTAACACTCCCTATAAGAACTTGACACTTGGTTTTGATTCAATATCCATGTTTTCCTATATGGAATCCTTGCATGTGTAATCTCGGGTGACCTTTTTACTTCTATTTCTTTCTTTTAAAGAGTTATTTTTATTGACTCTTTTTCTGATGTGGGGCTTTCATTGATGGTTCTGACCCTAATTTTAAAATTTTGGGGAAGAAATTTCCAAAACGAGGAAGGATGTAACAACCTATGTATTTATAGTATAACACCTTTTGATTTCAATTAATAATTCTTAATGAGATATTAATTTATGTTAATTTGTGTTCTTTTTCTAATAGCATACCCGACACACAATAACGGTTTTCTCTAAAATATTATGTTATGGGAAACATTAAGATATACCAAAAATTAATACATTAATAATATTATTATTTAAAATGGTAGTTAAGGCCTTTCCATTGGAATGTAGGGAATGAATAATATCAACTGTTTTTTTAAATATTGTTCACACATTCTTAAATAATGATTCATTAGTTACAAAATTTATTAGAAACCGAAATAAAAAACCAATTGAATTTAAAGGATGTGTTTTTATGAGAACCTATTTAGAAGGGAATAATTTTGTTTTAATATTAATATTTATGGATATTTATATATTATATATATATATATTCAATATAGTGTTTCAAATTTGTCTTATATATTTTCTACATATAATATAAGAACAAATTCATTTTTTTCAGATAAAAGAAGTATTTTTCTAAAAATGTAGATTTACAGCGTTTTGATGGAGATCCCTTTTTTAAATATAGATTTGTTAAATTTTATGTGTTATATTTGACAAAATATACTTATTTTATAGAAGTGGGAAATAAAAATTTACATTGGTTGAAATTTTCGTATTTGGCTGATAGTGTTCTTTTTTAAATGAATATTTAAATAATACTATATTTTAATTCAAAACTGTATTCTCGCCTAATTTATTTATATAATTATAAAATAATTTAAATTGGTTTTAAAATATAATTATTTTATATTTTTATAATTTATTCTAATTTTTGTAATTGTATGTAATTTCACTTTTAAATTGGACATAAACACATGTAAATCTTTTGATTGTTATTACTTCTTTAAAACCTACTTTTTTGGTTTCAAAAATAAAAATTAATTTTTAATTAATTACTAAAAGTTCTTTGTATTGAATATGGAAGAAGGGATTCCATATTTTAAATAAGGAGGTCAAAATTGTGTAAATATGTACCTTTTATTTTGAGACATTATGAATAATAACTTCAGTAAATATTTTATTTACCACTGTTAAAGGTTTAATCTGGTAAATAAGTGAAAAATAATAATAATAAACAACCCTAACATGTGTAATAATATTATTAGATTAGATATGTTTGACCACGATCATCCTTGGGTCAATTTTGGTACCCCATGGAGCCACTTTTATTTGAAAATGACATTTTATAAGAATAAATTTAAAGTAAAGAAAAATTTAAAATAAAAATGAATCTTTTAGTATAAAAATTCATAGGGGGTTATATAAGCAATATTTTTTACTATAAGTAGTGATTAAAAATAAAAAACTATTTCTTATATCATCGTATTTTATTTACAATTGTTAGACATCAAATAAAATAAATTATTAGTGACACAATGATGATGTAGTGACTAAATTATTGATTAATTATTTAAATAAATAATATTATAAAAATTAAAATAAATTTATTTTGATACATTTTATGACATCCATGAATTTTAGGGATGATTATGACATGTTATATTTGAATAATTGATGTTTTTTTTCGAAATAATCGTGTTGTTAAGATTAAAAAAAAATAACAATATGAATTGTAACTTCCCAAGTAAGTAAAGAATAATAGATTTTTATATCTATGTATATTTATTAATTAGATAGTGTTTTAGAGTATTAAAATGATAATAAATACCATCTTAAGCATAGAATACTCTAATGTTTTTTAAAAAGATTATTTTACCGCCTTGTGATGGAAAAGCATTTTAAATCTAACATTTGACAATTTTATAATATCTATATGTCAAAAAAACTTATTAATTATAATTGGGACATTTAAATTTACTTTGGGTAAATTTTTGGTATTTTTATGACATTTTTCATTTTTTTAATGAATAGTGAAAATACTGCATTTTACTTCAATACTGCATTTTCATATAATTTATTTATATGGTTAGATTATCTTTTTAAGTGGTTTTAAAGTTTAATTAGAATATAGATTTATCATTTAATCCAATGGTGGTGATTATAATTAATTTCACTTTGAAATTGGACATAAACAATTGTCAATCTTTTGATAGATATTGTTTCTAAAAAATAGGCTATTTGTTTTGACAACGTGAAGTATTTTTAAATTAATTACTGCAATTTATGTGTTTTTAATTTGGTAAAATGGATTCCATAGTTGGAATCAGAAGGTCCAAATTGTGTTATTAAGACCATTTTTTGGGACATTATGAATAGTAATGATGGTAATTATCTTTAATTTTTGTGATTAATTAGTAATCGTGTAGTTAAGGGTAAAAAAATAATTTAATAATAATATAAAATGACCCCAAAAAGTGTCCAAATACTCTTGGTTTTTTCATTTCCTACCATGGGATGTCTTGTTCCTGATTTGGGACCCCAAGCAATCACTTAAGTGTGATAGTGACCTTTTATCAAATTATTTTTAATGAAAGGAAAATATAACCAAAGTATGTAATACTTATGTAAAAAAATTTAATTTTTGTCAATATAAATGATATATTTGACTATAAATTGTCATTATAAATCTAAAAAGATTTCCTAAATCATGGTAATTTGTTTTATAATTTTTAGACATCAAATAAAAAAAATTATTTATGACACGATGATAATGGAGTGTTTACGTCATTATTGAATAATTTAAATAAATAAGAAGATTAAGTTTAAAAAAACATCCAAAACTTGTCAAATTCTTATTGGATGATTTTATTTCCAACATGGGCCACGTTATCTTGTACATTAATTATTTTTGGACCTTTAGAAACTGAAAAACATTATATAATAAAATAATATTTTCAAGCATTCCAAAAGAGCCCCTCCTCTCCCTTATAAAATTGACCCACTTCCTACACATTTCAAACACCTCTCAATCCCTTGGCTCGTCCAACCTCTACTCATATTATCTCTCCACATCCCTCTATTACTCCTAGAAGCCTCTATTTGGGTAGAAGTCTTCCCAAGGAAGCCTTTGGCTCAAATCAAAAAGAGTTTCCCGATTTAAAGGCAATGTCTTCTCTTATGTTCTTTGATTTTATTTGACTTCTCCAACCCCATAATTCTTTTTATTCATTTCGTTTGTAACACAAAAATTATACCAAATATACTAGTATGTTTTTATGGGAAGTATTAAAACTACACTTACACACATCTCCATATAATGGGTGAAGAACATAATGTTTCTGTGGATGGCAAACTAACACCTCATGAAACGATGATTTTTTAATTATCTCTTACCGCCTCTCATGGTGTCCATTAAGATGGAACCGTATTTATATATGATATAAATTATGTTTATGTTTTATTTATGCTTCCATATTTTCCATTAATATAGCTCCATTATGGTTTACATAGTGGGTAAATATGATAATTTCATTTGAGGAAGTGCGGAATACCGCCTCTTCAAAGTTATGTGACTCGTTAATGCCTTATGTGGTGCGTATAAAGGATAGAGTTAATGATATTACATATGATATTATACTGTAATTATAATATACCTATGTATCATTATGTTTTAATTCCATTAAAATAATAAATAGAAATGAAAGTAGCGTTTATGCATTCGTATAGCTTACCGTCTCCGTGAACAGTGCATTTCATTTTTACCACCAAATGTTATGTACTATTATAAATACATATATATAATAGATATATATGATATATATGATATATAAATAATTATTTTCATTCTGGATATAATGTACTAGTGAACATATGGACAACTTGTAAATATAAGGTGTTCATTTTTTTACTCAAGTACAAAATATCGAAAAAATGAACATTATTAACATAAATGATTACTTAATGTTTATAACATGGTAATAAGTTATTTGAACAGAATAATAACCTTGAAAAAGTTTCTTAATCAAGTATAAATTAACTTTCGTTTATTATTCCTTAGATTAATGAACGATCAAGTCAAGTCGAACACGAGGTAAGGGACTTCGTCTCAATCTCCATTCATTGAGGAATATTTCGATAATATATATACCTTCTTCTTTTAAATGGTGTATAAGTAAAAAACTTTGACTTTTACATTCATTCAAAGGGAATCATTTTTCTTTGAATCATTTTAATAAATGACCAAGGGAATTTTTTTAACTTTCGCGTCGACAATGACCTGTCCACCGCCATAATCGTTATTTGGCTTCCTCAATAAGTCTTAATGTTTTTTAAAAGGAAAAGAAATTCCTTATTTTGATTCTAGGTGTTTTTTATTTAAAATGGTTTTTGGAAAGGATTGATTATTTCAATATCTTGAAATGACTTATTGTGATTGAAAATTAAATTTTATTAGTGAAATGTTTATATTTTCAATATTTTATGTGTTATGATTTTATAATGGTACTTGGACATTTGATGGGTGGTTACGTGATTAAACAAATGACGGGTGGTTCCATGAATACCAGGATGAGTGGTTACATTATAACCTCCAATTCATTGGGTATAGAAGTCGGCTATATAGCTATTACATTTAGTGATATGTGAGGAAGTCGACTGTATGGTTATTCCATTTAATTATGTTTATGTCCCAAGTTTCCTTTATATGTTATGTGTTCTTTATATGTGTTCTAGGGTAATATTTTGGTTACAAATGGGTATGTAGTTATCTTTTATTCAGTTAAGAGTATTTACTACTTCATAAGTGTGAAAAGTGTTACTTATGTTAAAGTATTCATGGTTTACTTGTTGTTTTGAAAAACGAAGAGTTTTCCATCATTGTGTATCCTGTATTGAGCTTTTTATGATCATCCCACGTTTTTGAAATGTTTTTCACATGATATAATGTAGAATATGGTCAAGGATGGGATCACAGAAAAATCATGCTGTCTTAAACATGGAACTAGACATTACTTTTTTTCAAGAGTTTTTATTTTATGAAAAAAATAGAAGCTGAGTATAAGTGTCTGCTTTGTAATCTTCTAATATGTAATAGTTATGTCATAATTCTCTAAAACTCTAAACCTTAAAAGACCATCAATGTGAATTATTCATTTAATTCAATCTCAAGTAATATTTTTAAGGTTGGGTCCTTATAGTTGGTATTAGAGGTCATTTTAGATAACTTTAGAAGTTAGGGTATTGTGAAATAAATTCATTTACTATAATATTGAAATAATATAGAATTTATAGATTACCATGCTACTTTGCCTAAGATATTTCTGTGTTCAAAGTGGTTTTCCATAGAGGAAATAGGGAAGCTATGTTGGGACAACATCTGGAGGAAAACAACCTTCCTAATCAGCAACCTGGAACAGTTGGAATTGGAACTGAACAGTTTGATGAAGTGATGTCACAATTGAATGAGGCTATATATGGTGTTGGTATCTATACACGAGATCAGCCAGATAACCACAGAGGAACATGTCAGTAGTGGATCATTTTATGAGGAAACATCCCCCATCTTTCAGAGGATCATCTGACCCTATGCTAGCAGAAGGGTGGATTAAAGCAATGGAGAAGATTTTTGATGTCATGGGGTGTTCAGAAAATCAAATGGATCGTCTTGCTGTTTACCGTTTAGAGGGTAAAGAAGATCAGTAGTGATCGATGGTTAAAAATATCAGGGATGATGATGAGATTGATGCTCTTTACTAGGATGAATTCAAAGGTATGTTTCTTGAGAAATATTTTCCTAATGTGGTTTATCTTATGAAGGAAAAACAATTCCTTGAATTGATGCAAGAGGATGACTTAGTGGCTTCTTAGGAAGAAAAGTTCACTCGACGGTCAAGGTATGCTCCAAATTTCATACGAGATCTTGATAGTAAAATCAACCATTTTACTCTGGGTTAAAGCCAAAGTATCGAAGTTCTTTAGCTTCTCGCGAGTTTAAAAGTTATGAAAAACTTGTTCGATGTGCGGAGAAGGTGGAAGTGGAGTTTTCTGATGATCATGCATTCTTTTTCAATCAACAGAACAAGAGGTCTAGTTGGCAGGAACAGGGAAAAAATTCATCAAAGAAGCCTGGTGGTAAGAAAACCAAATATCCATCCTTTGAGAAGTGTGGTAAAATGCATCCTAGAGAATGCATATCCATGTCTGGAAAGTGCTTTCGGTGTGGCACGTTAGGTTATATTGCTCATAACTGTAAAGAAGATGATCAAGAAGACAATGAAAATCCAGTGGTAAGATGTTTTAAGTGTAATGAAATGGGTCATTATGCAAATGAGTTTCTAACGAAGAACTCAACGGAGGGAATGTAGCCAGACTATAAGCAGAAAGGGGTGGTCAAATCCTTTGAAACTACTTCAGTAGATGTTGGGCCATCAAATGAAGTAGTATCAGGTAAATTGTGTGTTTGTTCAGATTATGCCAATGTGTTGTTTAATTCATGGTCTACACAATCTTTCATTTCTAAGAAGTTTTATATTAAATTGGGAATTCCATATCAAGATATGAATCCTGAACTTATGTTAAAAACACCAGTGGGAAACGTTGGGACAAAAATAAATTATAAGAACCTTCTGATCCTTGTGTGTGGAAAGAATCAACCAGAAAACCTTATTGTTATGCCTCTAGTAGAGTTTGATGTTATTTAGGGCATGGTTTGGCTTTCTGTTTATCATGATAAGATTTACTGCAGATCTAAAGAGGTTTCTTTTCATAAAGATTTTCAATTTGTGTAGAATAATGAACCATTTCTTTTGATAACATATCAGGAAGTTGAGAAACTAGTAAAATATAGAAATGAAGGTTACCTTACACATATTTTTGAAAATAAAGGAACTGTTCATATTAATGATGTGACAGTGGTAAATGAGTACCTTGATGTTTTTCCTGATGGGTTTCATGGTATTATACATGATCATGAAGTTGAATTTACTGTTGACTAAGTTCCTGATTCTAATCCAAGTTCGAAACCCCCTTATCGAATATATCATGTTGAACTTTTAGGGTTAAAGAAGAAATTTTAGGAGTTATTAGATAAAGGTATAATTCAAACTTGCACATCACCATGTTGTGCTCCTGTATTGTTTGATAAAAATAAAGTTGGTTCAATGAGACATTTCATTGATTATAGATCATTGAATAACATCATTGTTAAGAACAATTTTCCTTCACTTCATATTGATGATTTGTTTGATCAGCTCCAGGGAGCCCGGTATTTTTCGAAGATTGACTTGAGGTCAGGGTACTATCAGTTGAAAGTTAAAGAAGAAGATGTTATGAAGACCTAATTTCATACTAGATATGGCCATTATGAATTTTTAGTTATGCCTTTTGTGTTAACCAATGCACCAGCTATATTCATTGATCTAATGAATAGAATATTCCATGAGTTTTAGGATAGGTTTTTGGTTTTGTTCATTTAGGATATTTTGGTTTATTCTTAAAATAAAGAGGAACATGAAAGCCATTTGAGGGATATCTTGAAAAACATAAAAGAAAAGAAACTGTATGGAAAATTCAGCAAGTGTGAGTTTTGGTTACCACAAAATTCTTTCCTTGGTAACATTGTTTCAAAAAATTGAAAAACTGTTGATCATGCTAAAACAGAAGTTGTTGAAGAATGGACAAGACCCACAAATATAACAGAGATCCGTAGTTTTCTTGGTTTGGAAGGTCATTACCAGAGGTTTGTTGAATGTTTTTCATGGTTATCTTGTCTAATGACAAAGTTAACTCGAAAAGGTGTTAAGTTCATTTAGACAAAAGAATGTGATGACTGTTTTCAAAAATTTAAAAGAAGATTGTTGAATGCTCCAGTTTTGGAACTGCTTTCCAGAAATGGTGAGTTTTTTATCTACCGTTATGCTTTGTTGAAGGGACTTGGTTGTGTCCTTATGCAGAATGATCAAGTAATTTTTTATGCTTTACTTCAGTTGAAAACTCATGAGTGAAATTACCCTACACATGATTTAGAATTAGCTACTGTTGTTTTTGCTTTAAAATTTTGGAGACATCATTTGTATAGAGTAAAGTGTGAAATATATACCAATAACAAAAGTTTAATGTATATATTCACTCAGAATGAATTGAACATGAAACAGAGGAGATGGCTGGAATTAATCAAGGATTACGATTGTACAATTCATTACCGTCTGGGAAAAGAAAATAAAATGGCTGATGCTTTGTGTCCAAAATGCAATTCTTAATTAAACAAGCTACGACTTGAACGATATCCTTTGGTTTTTTATTTTATGAACTTTAGAAAAGAAGTTATTGGTGAAGGAATTTCTTCTTTTTTGTTTCAGGTGTTAGTGAGATCATCTCTATCAGACAAAATTAAGCAAGCGCAGAAGAAAGACAGTAGGTTGTAGAAAAAGGTAGAGCTGGTTCGGAAGGGTATGTTGCATGAATTTAGAATTGATAATGATTGTGTTTTGAGGTTTGGGAAGAGATCATGTCTTCCATATGATTCAAAGTTTAATAATGAGTTGTTATGTGAGGCTCATAGTTCCTCATTTTCAGTTCATCATGGCAGTACTAAGATGCACAGAGATCTGTGGGAGTATTACTGGTGTGATGTAATGAAAAGGGATATTGCTGATATTACTGTGATGTGTTTGAATTTTCAGCAGGTTAAAGAAGAGAGGCGGTTACTGAAGGGATGCTTAAAGCATTACTCATGCCAGAGTGGAAATGAGAAAATATAACCATCGACTTCGTTGTGGGATTACCAAAGACATCACGAGGTAATAATGCAATCTGGATTATTGTTGATTGCTTGACTAAATCTGTTCATTTTCTTCCTATTTGAGATACTTTCTCACCAGATCAACTTTCTCAGTAATATGTTAAATAGATAGTCATGTTAAATGGATTTTCTCTCTCTATTGTATCTGAGCGTGATCCCAGGTTTACTTCTATCATTTGGAAAGGCCTTCAAAAGTCTTCGGGTACTGAATTAATATTTAGTAAAGCTTTTCATCCTCAATCAGATGGTCAGTAAAAACTAACAATTAAAAACTTGGAGGATATGAAACGATCTTGCACGATGGATTACCAGGGATGTTGGGACAAACATCTTTCCTTTGTTAAATTTTCATATAATAACAGTTTTCATTCTAGTATATATATGGCTCTGTTTGAGGAATTATATGGAAAGCGGTGTCGAACTCCATATTTTTGGGATGAAGTATGGGAAAAGAAGCTGATTGGACTGTAATTGGTAGAAGAGATGGAAGAAAAAGTTTAGTTGATTCAGAAGCACATGAGAACAGCTCCGAGTCGGCAGAAAAGTTATACAGATAACCGAAGGAAGGATCTTTTTTTTGAGGTAGGTGATCCTGTTTTTCTCAAAGTATCTCTATGGAAAATTGTTATGCATTTTGGAAAGAAAGGAAATCTAAGTCTGAGGTTCATTGGACCCTATGGAATCCTGTAGAAAGTTGGATCAGTTTCATACACAGTGGCATTATGTCCATGTTTTTCCCAGGTACACAATGTTTTTCATATTTCAATGTTGATAAAGTATATCACAGATCCATCTCATGTTTTGAACCCATACATAGTTCAATTTGAAGAGAATATCTCTTATGAGGAACAACCAGTCCATATTATTGACCATAGAGAGAAAGTTTTGTGGAATAAGGTAATTAATCAGGTGGAGGTTTTGTGGAAAAACCATATGGTTGAAGAGGCAACATGGGAATCTGAAAATGCAATGAGGGATAAATACCCCAACTTATTTGATAAGTAAATAAATTGCGGGGCACAATTTCATAAAGTGGGGAAAGATGTATCATTAAAACTAAGTAAATTATAATAGATTTTCATATATATGTTTATTTCTGAATTAGATAGTGTTTTAGAGGCTTAAAATGAGAATAAATCCAATCTTAAGTATAGAATACTCCAATGTTTTTTAAAAAGAATGTTTTACTGCCTTTTAATGGAAAAAAATTTTAAATATAACATTTGACAATTTTATAAGCTATATTTGTCAAAATAATATTATTCTTTATAATTGGGTCATTGAAATTTTCTTTGGATAAATTTTTGGTATTTTTCTGACATTTTTTATTTTTTAATGAATAGTGAAAAATACTGCATTTTACTTCAAAACTACCTTTTCATATAATTTAATTATATGGTTAGATTATCTTTTTAATAGGTTTTAAAGTTTAATTAGAATATATTTTCACCATTTAATCCAATGGTGGACACTATAATTAATTTCACATTGAAATTGGACATAAACAACTGACATTCTTTTGATAAATATTATTTCTCAAAAACACACTATTTGTTTTGACAATGAAAATTATTTTTAAATTAATTACTGAAATTTCTATGTTTGGAATTTGGTAAAATGGATTCCATATTTGGAATCATAAGGTACAAATTATGTAATTATGACATTTTTTTGGACATTATGAATAGCAACGGCGATAATTATCTTTAATTTTCGTGAATAATATGTAATAGGTTAGTTAAGGGTAATAAAATAATATAATAATATAAAATGATAAGGAAAAGTCTCCACATCCTCTCTTTTTTTCATGTCCGACCCTGGGATGCCTTGTGCCAACTTTGGGACCCCATTGAATCACTTTAGTGTGATAGTGACCTTTTATCAAATTATTTTTAAAGAAAGGAAAATATAACCAAAGTATGTAATACCTAAGTAAAACAATTTTAATTTTGTTTATCTAAATGATCTCTTTGACTATAAATATTCATTGAAAAGCTAGAAATATTTTCTATATCCTGGTAATTTATTTATAATTTTTAGACATCATATAAATAAATTATTTATGACACAATGATGATGCAGTGTTTAGGTCATTATTGAATAATTTAAATAAATAAGAAGATAAAGGATAAAATTATATCCAACACCTGTCCAATTCTTAATGGATGATTTTATTTCGAACATAGGCCACCTTATATTTTACTTTAATTATTTTTGGACCTTTATAAACCCAAAAAAATTATATAATAAAATAACATTTTCAAGCTTTCCAAAATAGCCCCTCCTCTCCTTTATAAAAGACCCCATTTCATTCCCATTTCACACACCTCTCAAGCACTTTACTCGTCCAAACTCTTCTCATATTATCTCTCCACATCTCTCTCCTACCCATAGAAGCCTCACTTTGTGAAGAATCCTTACAAGAGAAGCATTTGGCTCAAATCAAAAAGAGTTACCCGATTTAAAGGTAATCTTTTCTCTTGTGTTCTTTTGTTTTATTTTTCTTCTCCAACCCCTAAACTCTTTTTATTCCTTTATTTTGTAACACCACCAGTATCCTCAATATACTAGTATGTTTTTATGAGAATTATTCATACTAAAATTACATACACCTCCGTCTAATGGGTGAAGAACATAATGTTTCTGTGGATGGCAAACTAACGCCTCACGAAATGATGATTGTTCAATTACCTCTTACCGCCTCTCATGGTGGCCATTATGATGGAAATGTATTTATATATGATATATATTATGTTTATTTTTTCTTTATGCTTCTATATTTTACATTAATAGAATGAATTTATGATTTTCATAGTGGGTAAATACGATAATCACATTTGAGGAAGTGCGGACTACCGCCCCCTCAAAGTGATGTGACTCGTTAATGCCTTATGTGGGATGTATAGAGCATATAGTTAATGATATTATATATTATATTATACTGTAATTATAATATAACTATGTAGAGTTTTTTATACATTTTTTCAAAAAAAATTGAAAGTACATCTCGGTTAAAAAAATTTATTCTTTGACCCCCCAAAGGCGGCACCTAGTGTGCCGCCTTTGGGGTCTTTTCCGCCCAGGGCAAGGCGGCACATGGTGTGCCGCCTTTGCACAAAAATTAACCGCAAAGGCGGCACACTAGGTGCCCCCTTTGCATAAATATTTATTTAAGATATTTTTATTTTTATTTTTTTGTTTTTTTTTGTTATATATATATATATATATAGATATATATATATAACAAAACTTTTTAGTAGAATTTTTGAGCAATTTAATATCCAGCGGTTCTGCCATTACAGCAGTCTGGATTCTGACTGATACCCTCACCCAGGACACCCTTTTATAAGGGGGTTTGCCCTGAAAACAATACTGCATTTCCGATGTCAGATTCTGGATCTCCTTTTCTTGCACAGTACATTCTGCGTTTCCGATTTTTGATTCTGCTTCAAGTACGCGACTTTGAAAGACTATAAAACATAAACTATATGAACAATATAAATGAAACATTAAGAACTGATTAAACATATAATAAATAGTTGAAAACAAAAATAATTTCATAAAAATGTTGATACAGATTAATTTATAACCTTTCAAAACAACATACTTGAAACTTAAACATATTTCAAGTACGTGACTTTGAAAGCTTATAAAAGATAAAGTATAAGACCAATACAAATTAAACTTAAAAAATTGATTAAACATATAAGAAATAGTTGAAAAAAATATATTTTCATAAAAAATGTTGACTAAAATCACTTTATAAGCTTTCAAAACCATCAACATGAAACATAAAAATGTTTCAAGTTCCCGACATTGAAAGACTATAAAACATAAACTATAAGACCAATAGAAATGAAACATTAAACATTGATTAAACATATAAGAAATAGTTAAAAACAACAAAAACATCCTAAAAAATGTCCATAAAAATTAATTTATAATCTTTCAAAATCATATACTTGAAAGGAAAAAATGTTTCAAGTACGCGAATTTGAAAGACTATAAAACATAAACTATAAGACCAATATAAATGAAAATTTAAACATTGATTAAATATATAAGAAATAGTTGAAAAAAAATAATCTAATATAAAATGTTGATAAAAAATAATTTATATGCTTTCAAAACCCTCTACATGAAACATAAAAATGGTTCCAGTGCGTGACTTTGAAAGACTATAATTATATTATTAATTAACTAATTAATTATTATATAATTAATTGTTATATTAATAATTAACTAAATAATTATTATATAAGAAATAATTATTGAGTAATAATAAATAATTAACAATTAATAATTAATAATTTAATGAATAATTATAATTAATATTTATTTTACTAATTAACTAATTTATAATTAATAATTACTTATTCATAATTATTAATTTCTAATTAATAATTATAATGAATATTTATATTACTAATTAACTAATTAATAATTAATAATTACTAATTACTAATTAATTACTTATAATTATTAATTATATTACTAATTAACTAATTAATAATTAATAATTAATAATTACTAATTAATTACTTATAATTATTAATTATATTACTAATTAACTAAATAATTATTATATATGTAATAATTATATTAGTAATTAATTATTATATAATTAATAATAATATTACTAATTAACTAATTAATTATGACATATTTAGTTATTAATAATTATATATAATTATTATATTACTAATAAACTAATTAGCTTTTATATAATTAATAACTATATTACTTATTAACTAATTAATTATTATATAATTAGTAGTTATATTAGTAATTAACTAAATAATTATTGTATAAGTAATAATTAATAAGTAAAAATTAATAATTAATAAGTAATAATTAATAAATATAATTGATGAAAAATATTTTATAATAATTATATTACTAATTAACTATTATATAATTAATAGTTATGTTATTAATTAACTAATTATTTATTAACTATTCCTTATATTTTTAATCAATGTTTAATGTTTCATTTATGTTGCTCTTATATTTTATGTTTTATAGTCTTTCAAATTCGCGTACTTGAAACATTTTTAAGTTTCAAGTAGACGGTTTTGAAAGATTATAAATTAATTTTTATGGAAATTTTTTAGGATGTTTTTGTTGTTTTCAAATATTTCTTATATGTTTAATAAATGTTTAATTTTTCATTTCTTTTGGTCTTATAGTTTATGTTTTATAGTCTTTCAAAGTCGGGAACTTGAAACATTTTTAAGTTTCATGTTGATGGTTTTGAAAGCTTATAAATTGTTTTTGGTGAACATTTTTTATGAAAATATTGTTCTTTTAAACTATTTATTATATGTTTAATCAATTTTTAATGTTTCATTTGTATAGGTCTTATATTTTATCTTTTATAACCTTTCAAAGTCACGTACTTGAAATATGTTTAAGTTTCAAGTATGTGGTTTTGAAAGCTTATAAATTAATGTCTATCAACATTTTTTATGAAATAATTTCTTTTTCAACTATTTATTATATGTTTAATCAGTGTTTAAAGTTTCATTTATATTGGTTTTATAGTTTATGTTTTATAGTCTTTCAAAGTCGCGTACTTGAAACAGAATCACACATCGGAAACACAGAATGTACTGTGCAGGAAAAGGAGAACCAGAATCCCACATCGGAAATGCAGTATTGTTTTCAAGGAAAACCCCCTTATAAAAGGGAGTCCTGGGTGCGAGTATTAGTCAGAATCCAGACTGTTGTAATGGTAGAACCGCTGGATATTAAATATCAGAAAAATTCTGCTGAAAAGTTTTGTTATATATATATATATATAACAAAACAAAAAAAATAAAAAATAAATAAATTTTTTTAAAAAAATATTTATGCAATGACGAAACCTGGTGTGCCTCCTTTGAGGTTAATTTTTTGGCAAAGGCAGCACACCATGTGCTGCCTTGACCTGGGCAGAAAATTCCCCAAAGGTGGCACACCAGGTGCCGCCTTCGGGGGGTTAAAAAATAATTTTTTTAACCTAGAAGTATTTTCAAAAAAAATTTCTGAAAAAATGTATTAAAAAAAACTCAACTATGTATCATTATGTTTTAATTCCATTAAAATAAGAACATGAAATGAAACTAGCGTTCATGCGTACGTACGACTTACCGTCTCCATGAACGGTTCATTTCATTTTTACCACTATATGTTTTGTAATATTATAAATACATATATATAATAGATATATATGATATATATGATATCTAAATAATGAATTTAATTCTATATATAATGCACTATTGACCACATGGACAACTTGTAAATATCAGGTGTTCATTTTTGACTTAAGTACCAAATATCGACAAAACGAACATTATTAACTTAAATGATTACATAATGTTTATAACATAGTAATAGGTGATATAAAAGGAATAATAAACTGGAAAAAGGTTCTTAAGAAAGTATAAATTAACTTTGTTTTATTATTCTGGAGATTAAAGAAGGACCGAGTCAAGTCAGACATGAGGTAAGGGACTTCGTCTCAATCTCCATTCATTGAGGCATATTTCGATAATATATATACCTTCTTATTTTACACGGTGTATAAGTAAAAACCATTTACTTTTATAATCATTAAAATGGAATCATTTTTCTATGAAGTATTTTAATAAATGACAAAGGGAATGTTTTTAACGTTTGTGGGGACAATGACCTCTCCGCCGCCATAATCATTATTTGACTTCCTCTATAAGCCTTAATGTTTTCTTAAAAGGAAAAGAAATCCCTTATTCTAATTTTGGGTGATTTGGTATTGAAAATGGTTTTTGAAAAGGATTTATTATTTCAATATCTTGAAATGATTTCTTGTTATTTATAATTAAATGTTATTAGTGAAATGTTAATATTTTTAATATTTTATGTAATATGATTTTATAATGGTACTTGGACATTTGATGGGTGGTTACGTGATAAACCAAATGAAGGGTGGTGACGTGAATCCTAGGACAGGTGGTTACGTTATAACCTTTAATTCATTGGGTGTGGAAGTCCCCCGTATGGCTATTCCATTTAGTGATATGTGTGGAAGTCGACTGTATGGTTATTCCATTTAAGTATGTTTATGTCCCAAGTTGCCTTTATATGTTATGAGTTCTTTATATGGGTTTTATGGTAATATTTTGGTTTCAAATGGGTATGTAGTGATCTTTTATTCAGTGAAGAGTATTTACTACTTCATAAAGGTTAAAATTATTTCTTATGTTAAAGTATTCATGGTTTTCTTGTTGTTTTGAAAAACTAACAGTTTTCCTTCTTTGTGTATCCCTTACTGAGCTTTTTATGATCATCCCATGTTTTTGAAATGCTTTTCACCAGAAATAATGTGGAAGAGGGTCAAGGATGGTATCAAGGATAAATCTTGTTGTCTTAAACATGGAACTAGACATGACTTTTTTTAAGAGTTTTTATTTTATGAAAAAATGGAAACATAGTAGAAGTGTCTACTTTGTAATCTTTTGAGATGTAATAGTTATATCCTAATTCTCTATAACTCTAAACCTGAAAATATCCTCAATTTGAATTATTTATTTAATTCATGATTAAGTAATGTTTTAGGGCTGGGTGCTTACATGAATAGTATAAATATTGACATAAATGAGTTTTTAGAACAAATACTATTTTATTAAATGATATAATAGTCTTAAAATTATAATATTTGGCCAAATTAATTAGATAGTGTTTAAAATATCATTAATGAACCACTTTTGTATTGATTTGAATTTTATATTAACTATATTACCCATATAGTAGGAATATACAACAAGACATGGTAAGAGTCAAATTAGATAACTAAGTGTTAAAGCAAAAAGATATGGTTAAATATGTGACCTAGAAATATCTAAAACCTATTGTTTGAAAGGTTTTCTACCCCAAAAAATTTTATATTTTAAATAAATGACATTGGGACCATTTTCAACTGAAAATCATTATATAATAAAATAATATTTCAATACCTTCATAAGGTTCCCTTCCTCCCACTTATAAAAGGGCATCACCTGTCACCCTTACTCACACCCATAAAGCCCCTTTGATCATCCAAATTCAACCAAAATAATCTCATAACATCCTTATCGTCCTCCTAGAATCCTCATCTTGGGACGAAGTCAATTTAAGAAATCCTTTTATCTCAAATCAAAAGTAGTTGACCGATTTGAGATAATGTCTTATCTCAAGATTATTTCATTTATTTTCCTTCTACAAACAACTAAACTCTCATTATTATTTTCTTTTATAAAAAAACAGTATCTTAAATATACTAGGAGGTTTTTATGAGATGTATTCAAACTAAACTTACACAAACCTCCATCTAATGGATACGACCATACTGTTTCGATGTACAACGAAATGATACCTCACAAAATGATGATTGTTCGATTTCCCCCTACCACCTTTCACGGTGGAAATTATGATGGAAATGTATTTATATATGATATATATTATATTAATATTTTATATATGATACATTAATATTTATTTACAAACATACATTTCTTCTTTTCATGATGTGTAAATATAATAATTTCATTTGAGAAAGTGCGGACTACCACCCCATCAAATTGATATGACTTGTTCATGCCATAAATGGAATTTATAGTGGATTTATTTACTAAACATATCTAATATATAATACTGGAATTATAATATATCTAGCTATCATTTATTTTTCATTTCATTAATATAAAAAATGAAGGATGTGCTTATGTGTACGTACGACTTACCATCTCCATGAACGGTGCATTTGATTTTTTATCTCCAAATGTTATGGACAATTATATATACATATATACTATATATATTTGATATTTGAATCATGAATAATATTCTAGAGGTAATTTACTTTTTACCAGCAAGACAATTTGTATTTATAAATAGATTATTTTCAACTCAAGTACCCAATTTCGACAAACCGACTAATATTAACTTAAATAATTATAAAACTTTTATTATCAGTTAATAAATGACATAAAAAGAATAATAAACTTGAAAAGGGTACTTAATCAAGTATAAATTAACTTTAGTTTATTATTTAGGAAGAACAAGGAATATACGTGATGAATCATACACAATGTAAGGGAACCATTCACCATCATCTTTTAGTCAATGACTTATTTTATGTTGGGTAATTTAATTTCCAATTTTTTATGTTGGTATGTGATCTTATATGTTATTATTGTTTTAAATTGTATTTCCATGTGATGAGATACCCTTTTAAATCTCATCCACTCGTTTTTTGAATTTTTACGTCACGTTGTTAGGCTGCCAAATTTTCATAAAGGAACATATTAATCCAATTTCTATTCTTTGGGATGATCTTTTACTTCTTGAATATGTCGTGCTATGATTATGTGAGAAATAAATTTTATTTTCATGTCATGTATTTATACTTGATTTATGTGTACTTATAGTAAATACACATAATTGATCTATTTTAGTTACAAAATGATCTTTATATAGGGACATCGTCTAAATATCCTTTCATTGAAGCATATTTTGATAATATACACATCTTTAATTTATACATTGTATGATAAAACCCATTTAATTTTAATTCCATTCAATGGGAATATTTTTTCTATCAAGTATTTTACCACATGAAAAATGAATGTTTTTAACGTATGTGATGACAATAGTCTTTTTTCCACCATGAGAATTATTTGATATTTGGATTCTTTAACAAGATGTAATGTTTTTAAAAGTAAAATAAATACTATATACCCTTTCTATGTATTTTTCTATTGAAAATGTTTTTTGAATTGGATTTAGAATTTTAAAATCTTGAAATGATTTCTTGTGATTGCAAATAAAAATTTATTTGAGAAATGTTGATATTTGCTATATTTATGTGTTATAATTATATACTGGTACATAGAAATTTGATGGGGGGGGGTTACGTGATAAACCAATTATGGGTGGTTATGTGATAAACCAAATGATGGGTGGTTCTATTATAAACCAAGTATGAGTGGTTATGTTATAACCTTGAATGCATTGGGTATGGAAGTCATCCATATGGATATTCCATTTAGTGATATGTGTGAAAGTAATCCATGTGGTTATTCCCTTTTAGTATTTTTATGTTCTAAGTTACCTTTATATGATATGTGTTTCTTTTTATGGGATTTATGGTAATATTCTAGTTACAGAAAGGGTATTTAATGAGCTTATTTTCAGTGAATTATATTTGCTACTTCTTAAAGGTGGAAAGTATTACTTTATGTTAATGTATTCATAGTGTTTATGTTATCCCAAGACTAAATGTTTCCTTTCATTATGTATCCCTTTATGAGCATTTTATTCCCATCCCATGTTTTGAAATGTTTTTCATAGGACCTAAAGAACAATATACTCAAAGATGGGATTAGGGAAAAGTTATGCTATTAAAACCTAGAACAATGCCAACTTTCTTTTTAAAGAGTTTTTGTTTTATGAAAAGATGGATAGTGAGTGGAAGTGTATGCTTGTAATATTCAAGATTTATGACATAATTCCTTAAATATATAAATATAAAAATATCCAAGATGGGAATTAAAGTCAAATTATGGATTTATCTCAAGATTAAGTAATGTTTAAAGCTAGGGCCTTATAATTAATGCTGGTTCTCATGAGATTTAGACTTGTTGTATGTATTAGGCCCCATTTCCTTGTTATTTTTGTTTATTTTCACTATAATTAAAACAGGTGTTTCATGCCCCATTTCTTTATCCCCATGGTGAATCATAATAAGAAGTTATGAAAGTCTCTTCACATTGATGATCATATTTTAATTAATAATAAAATTGTAGATGGTCTTGGGGACTGATTAATATTTGAGATATGTTGACAAATCATCTAGGATGTTAATCCCTATGATGTATAAGAATTCAATGTAGCCAATAATATTGACTATATGAGGACTACCTAGAATAAATTCTCCAAAGGTTGTTATAAAAAAAGCATTGGATATCTCATATCTATCTTTTATTTACTTCTCTTTTAAAAGATCTTGAAGGTGGGACATCAAGATATATGCATCCATGTCCCCATGTTACTTCAAAATATAATTGGTCATGGATGATATCATGAAATATTTTTCATATGTTGAATTTTACAAATGATTCTCATAGAGAGAAAACTCTTAATCACTGGCCTCATTTCTAGGTGCATCATGAATTTTTTATCCAACACATATATTTTTATTTCATGGTGATGGATAATGTGTAAATGCATTTGCCACTATTTGAAATTTGTGTGAGTGATACAGTTATCCGTCAAATTATAGATCAAATATAAATGTTTTAATTTTTCTTATTTATATTTATACAAAAAATATGTGAATAAATTTAGTACTTTATCAAAAAAAAAATATTTTTAATTAAATATTATATTTTTTTAGTCTCCCACTATTTTTTAGAAACCAAATATTCCTCACCATTGGCTTTATAATGTCCCTTTTATTTCGAAAATCGAGTGGAAAGGATCATTGTTCCCCTTCCCATTACCCCAAATTTGGATTGTCAGACAATTTATGAGTTTGATGAAGGAATTTCATATTCTAACTGCATCAACTCATATTTCCATGATCTATTGATTGGACTCTACGAACTTGAAACCCTTATATTTAGAATCCTCAACCCTTGCCTCTTAGTTACAGTAGGTCATTCTTTGAAAGTCAACCCATGAAGTTAACTAAGTTAATTCAACCCTTGCCACTTAGTTTTAGTTTATCCTGTATGCTTGCTAATTCATTAATTCATGTGATCATTAATGAACATTCTTAATGAAATAAGCATGAAACTTTAAATAAATAAAATAATAAAATTGTATGATAATGATAAATTACTAATGGTTAGTTTATACAGATGTTGATAAACAAAAAATTGATGTAGGGGAAAACACCTTAAACCAATTAAGGTTGATATTACAGATTTATACCTATCCACCTATTCATATCTCTTGGATTGGTTTCCTCTCAAATCCAAACATGAAGTGCCTCCACTATATTATAATATCCATCCATTAAATATTATTATACTCACATGAAGATGAGGATAAAATGGTTAACATATAAGAAAACATGGGCTTGCATGCCCTTATATAATAAGAGGAGAGAAGTCACGCATGGCACAAAATTAATTTAATAATAAAACAATTGAAACTAATCACATACAATGATCTAGTGTATGATCATGATAATCCAAATGCATCAAATTATACATTTAATAAAATAATAATTCAATTTAAATCTTTATTATTTATGATAAAATATGCTCGAATCAATTAATTATTTTATCTAATTAATCAATTTTGTTATCTTTACTATCATCCAAATTTCACTGATATTATCATCTATAATAATTTTGTGAAAATTAAATAAATATATTTAAAATTAACTGTGTACATAAAAGTACCTTAGGGGAAACACAATGTGTTCCCATTAAAATATACCCAACATGTATTATACATATATAATGTTTACTCTTATTCCATATTGCATACCCGACTTATCATATACTTTCATGACATGTCCAATCAAAATGATGATTAAAATAATTACATGATTTTTATTCCATGTTTTATGATTCAATGGATGAAAAGTAATAACTATAATACGACTCCCACATGATATCGAAGTATGAAAATTATGCCGAAATTAAATAAACATTTATACATATATTTAATCGCCCTACATGGAAAGTCCTATAAACTAAATGAACATACATAAGAACATGTCGACAATAATTTCATGGTATAATAAATTAATTTTAATTATACATAATATGGTATAAATACAAGACATGTGAAATCCATCTACATGTCCTGCAACCTTCTCATTGTCCATCCACAAAACACACCTAGGGACTCAACATGTAAACCATTCTGTAGAAAAAATTCATTACACACAGTGTATAAGGGCTAATCAGCATGTGGTCTCTATGTAACAAGATCACCAGTCATGTAGGATGTGTCAGAAGATACATGGCCTATCTTTGACTAAATGACTAAACAACATGTATATGGGCTACATATCATGTACTCCGACTGACTGTCCACTAGGATGGTCTGGTCAACACATGGTGTATAATAAAATGAACTCAATATATTCAATTCACATGGTTTTAATTATTTCCAAATCAATTGTTAGTGTGTTGAACACTAGTACATGGTGGGTACCTCTGAGTACATGGCGTGTAAGATTTTGTTATCCATATAGAATCTTTGGAACCTTTAGACGAGTTCTTTGATTATATTTCACAAATAAAATTAATTAATTTAAATAGATCTATGAGGAACAAAATAGGATGAAGAATATATAAAAATTAGGATTAAATATTTATGGTACTTGAATTTAAAACTAAATGATAAATTTATAAACCAATAAATGATCTTGACATAAATATAAATTATTGTGTGACCATTATGATACCACTTGAAGGTTTCAGGAATAGGGGAAGCATGCGATGGGTTGTTCCCAACTTTCATTTCATGATCGATGATCAATCCATGATTTACACCATGATAAATGTCATGGTCAAAAAAAATTAGTTAAATAAAATTAAAAATTTATAGAATTATAGAAAAAATTGTTGGATCATCACTTATTATTTATAGTTAGTTTAATCAATTAAATAATTTTCTTGTGTGAATTATTTCTTCATTGAGGGATCTGAAAATGGGTCTATGTTGTATCTTCATTGTGTTATATGAATCAATAGAGTATTACCTATATAGGTGATCAACACAAGTTTCTATATATCTATATTTTTTCATTTTCTAAAATATCTTCTTAAGGATAAGTGTGAACACTCAAAAAATTCCAAGTACGCAAAATTCAAACTAAAAACCACTAAACAAATACCATCACTGAATGACAATGTAAAATAGAATTGTAATTAAAAATCATTGTAAATTATTTTTAGACACCACATAAAAATAATACACGTTCAGATTTAAAAATTCAAAAAAACATGCTTTGAGAACCGAACCATGACTCCCCAATTCTAGTATCATGAAATCTGGCTGTGACATCCACTGTATAGATCATGGCCTGACATGTCCAGTCATAATGTGTACATATTGCCAGAAACATCATCACATAAATTACATCATCATCCTACCACTATCATCCATGTAACCATCACCCTCCACTCCAAGCGTCATCATCATATCCAACACCGGTCGTCCACTGCCATGAACGAAGACTTACATTTCTACCATGAGAAAACAACCTGGCACACCGGTGGAGGATATAAAAATAAAAACAATATCACAAATACCATAAAGAACACATATCAAGAACATCTTCATCTCCTAATGAAAAACCACCATCAATACTGCTGTAAAACAACATTATCCTCACCATAAAACACTTCTATCACCGCCATTTTAACACCATCATCATTGTCATAAAAACCCCATGTTGGTTTCACTTGTCAAAGAAAATTGGATTCTCAAACAACATAGCCCAGAGCCTCCATGAAGATGACCACACCAGAATTAATTTGAACGGTGTGTTGGACCAGGATGTCAAAGCATATTTTTAGTGGATGAAGGCCTCACTAGAGGGCCACACCAAATATGACATCAACGAAATCAAGGAAGAAAGATAACAGGATTTCCATAATTACATCATCTGAACACTATAACATAACCTGATAACCATATGGACACACACTGAAAACCCAAACACTAAGAAGATCTGAAAAACATATTGCGAGGAAGGGAAAAAGAGAAAAATAATAAAAACAAGAGGAAAACATATTCATCCCTACCACCACCACCAACCCCTGTCACAAGAGTGTCATTAAGTAAACAAAAGTAGGGTTTATTGACTATGTTTCCAACAACAAGAATGAAGTCCCAGAGGATGAGGCCTATGGGAGAAATAAGGGGATGATATGGGGAGAACAACTAGAAAACTAGAGAAAGGCCACCCATTGTAAAGGGAAATGAGAGGAAGAGAGATATGGAGCTGGGAAGAAACCCTAGCATAATGAGAAGATGGGTGAACCAGATAATTGGGGGCCACATTAACACATGTTTCACAAATCTATGAATGTCATTTTACAAATCTCTGTGTGGCAGCACAAAAAATCCTAATTCTTACATAATTATATTTCGATATCAATGATAATCGCATGTAATGCATTCTCCTTAATATCTCTAGAGTTGAGACTTGGATGTGAAAGAATATTTCTCTCCATTTTTTTAGAGAGTTCATGGATAAGGAGCTATCTAGTGTTTAATAGAATTTTCTATAGTCTTAATTTTGAAAAAAAAAGACTATTCTACCTTCTAAAAATAATAAAATCAGGTTTATATATTGATAGGTTTGTGAAAGAAAATGTTTTCATAGGCTACCTATAATATTTATTTTGTCCACGATTGATCCCCATGTATAAAATAATAATATTTATTATTATAATTCAACATATTCTTAACTTGAATTTTAAATTATATTTTATTTAATCAAATAATATTCAATATATTTTATTTCTCACTTGACCTAAAAACATGGTCTTTCATTACAGTACAATATTTATCAGGCCTTGAATGATGTCTATTTATTTAATATATTAATAAAATAATAGTATTGTCCAATAAATAAATAAATATTATATTCAATAGAAAAAAATAAATATTTATTGAATATTCCACACACATTATATATCCTCGAATATATTGTGATGGAATACATGAGATCATGAAAAAATTAGTAACTATTTATCCAGATGTGGGAATAATATTTATTCAAAATTTTACACTAAGTGTGACTAGAATCTATGTTTCATCAAGTGAATAATCCTAAAGTACATGGTTAGCGTCCAGCAATATGCCATGCGACCATTGATAAATAAGTTAACAATATAATGAAATTATGAATCATACATACACATACTATGTAATACACTCCCTTTATCATGATATATCTAACAAAATAGGTTATATGATGGTTCCATCTACCTATGTGCTCAATATCTCATTCTCTGACTTTTTAAAAATCAAAATTTCCGATATAACACCAAATACATGGATTTATTTAAGCTATACAATTTATATAAAAGGTTATGAGATATCAAATTCTACAATATAATAGATATTGAAAATCATTTCTTGAATTGTTCATTAATTAAATATTATTTGTGATGCACCCAATGTATACAACCATATCGCGAACTTATGTCATCACATTATTCATCAATAAATAAAATTATATGACTTATAATATTAATTAATCATAATAATAATGTATAAGGACAAGTAAACATGGCTATTGTTATGAATATCCAATGATACATATGAATGTGGAATTCTTTAAAGAGGGTCTCATTCTCAAAATATCATATACTAGATATTACCAAGGGAATACACCGTGTGAAGGTGCCTCAAAGTCCTATGAGTCTCTACCCCTAATAGACTGTATCATTTGTGTACCTCAAATGATATCATTTAGCTAGATAATATATATATTTAATAATAGTGTCTTAGCACTTTTTGGTTATCATAATAGTGGAGAACTTCTATAACCATTTAGTATGACAACTACTCTTAGGATATTATCACATACTATGTAATAGAGAAAAATAATCATGATGTGATAATATTTTTATTATTTCCCAAAACCATGAATAAAGTCTATCATATAGTACATAGAGGATGGTTCTAGTGCACAAATTCCAAAAAGGGGTGTCAATATGTGATGGGGGGATTTTTTATTTTATAATTTAGAAAATGGAACCCTCTTGGAAATTATTTGGAAATATCCAAAAAGAATCCTTAATAATAATTTCATTCAAATGATAAAAGCTTTGAAATAAAATTAGGTTTTTCGTTTCAATATTATGATGTGTAAATATATCCATCTAATAATATTTTAACATTTTTTAAGGAAATTTTATCACTTATCTTCTTAGTTTACCCACAAAACAAACTCATTTTTACCTTAACCATGGAAATTAACTTTTAGTGTTTGCACTATTCATTATGGTCTAAAATAAAGGTAGGCTTATTAGATAATATAAATTATTCTGATTCCATATATGGAACTAAATTTTCCAAACTAAATTCATATAATTGGTATAATTAAATTTAATATTATAACTGTATATGTGAGGATAATGAGGGTTCTCAAAGGGAGAATTTTGATAAGTATTAATGGAATAAATATCAAACTTCAATATAAAATTGATTGAAATGACCAAAAATAATTTAATTTTAACATAATTGGACTAATTATAATTAAACTAAAATAAAAATCTAATTTAACATTTTATATAATTTCAATGAAAAAACCATTTTTATTAAAAAACAGTATTTTCACTATTCATCAAAATTGAATCATTTCAGAAAAATCACAAAAATTTACAGTAATATAATTTTTATATGATGACTTCAAAAATGAAGTTTATTTTTTTCAAATACATTTTCTAAATAGGGTGAAAATTAATTATAAATTATATTCAAAAAGTGTGAAAAAACAACAATTTAGAAAAATACAATTTTTTACAAACCATTTCTTTGTCATTCAAATAGTTATAATTTTATTTCAAGTCATAGATATCCATTTTACTTGTATTATATATGTGTATACCATATACGATTGAAAATATAGTTATATTATTCATTACCTCTATTTTAATGAATAGGTTATAATGGTCATATTTATATAATAACATTTTAATAGAGTTTTATGTTTCCATTAATCTTAGTGTTGTGTGAATCACAAACTATCAAAGTGATTGAATTTATTTAAAAATAAATATATCATAAAATATCATGTTGTTATATTCTCTTATTATCTATGTGTTGTGTGTCATACATTTTATCAAATATGATTTTCCTAGTTTAAAATCTCTACGTGTTATATTCTATATACCTTAAATAAATTGTGTCCTAATAATTAAATCTTTGTCTCTATAATCAAGGGTATGAATTTTGAAAATAATTTCTTTGTAAACCTACATCATAAAAAGGGATAATTAAAAATCCTACTATTAAGAGGTAAAGGGAACTATAAAGGTCATATAGAATAACATGTAATTTGGATTATAAATAGAAGAATATATATGAAAAGTATAGATGTGTACATAGAATAATAATGTCAATAATTATAGAGTGATATAGGCCATTGATCATAAGAAAGTGAATGATTAATAGAAAGTTAAGGGCATCAAAATCATAAATTTTTTCTGATTTAAAATAACATCAGTTAAGTATAAATGAAGGTTTTTTGATAACAGATTTTTTTAATATTATCTTCCTAGAGTAGATTAATTACTTTACCCTCTAGAATCAGAATATAAAAAATTATACATACTTGATATATTTATATTTTATTGTAACAATTAAACTTTTTTTGTTATTATATCATTTACTACTTTATTTCAAACAATAAGAAATGAATACCATTGATTATTTTTTATACTTAATATAATAAAATTACCTTTTAATTGATCATGAAATCCATAAAAGAGAAGAAATATATTCATCATGTCTTTAATAAAAATAAAATGGTTATAAAAATTTATAAAATAAAACCCAATGTTAAAAATAATCTATTCCATAAATAGTTAACCTTAAATCTCATCCAAAATATGTCTAACCACATTTAAAAGGATGGTCACTAAATAATAATTATATTACAAACAAAATATAAAGTATATTTTAATATCACATTCCAAATTTGCGAATTCCATGGTCACTATAAGAACGTTATAAAAAAATAATGTTTCCCAAAATAAAATCTCATATTGTTTAATACATTTTATAAATAAATACTTGCAGTAAACTCTCAAGAAGATGAAATGTACCATAAAACCACTAATCAATTTCATGGTCACCTGCACTATCCCATAAATATCTCATTATTATTTCAACATGGGGAACATATTAATGGTTTACCTCCCCCAACCTTGTGTTTTCTAAGAGGTTCAACTTGTCACTATATCACTTTTCGTGGTCATCAGTACCTTTCAACATATCCTCTAAAATCCATTAAGAAATAGTACTACAATAAAATACTTACAAATTTCAATAATACCATCAATAAAAAATTTTATGAAATATTTATTTGATCCAAATACACAAGAATGTTAATAACTCCACGTTGGTTGTATCAATAGAATAATATTGAACATGATCCCTTAGATTCTTCTAAGATATATTCCCTAAATTCATAATGAATTAATTTTCATTATACCCCACCTCCCTATAGTAGAATCATTGAACATTGGAATATTCATTCATTCTCTTAAAATCACTAGAATTTTGGTCTTTTTCTCCACACTTGAAGAAAACTCCAATTCTCTTTAAGAATGTACAAGGGTGTTTCTTTCCAAAATCATCACATGTGGTAATATCACTCTTTCCCTTATTCCCATGATCCATTTTTTGATCTACTACACACTTATTTTCTATATTACCTTAAAAGTAATAATACCTATATAATTATTTCTATTTCTTCAGAGAACATGATTATATGTCCTCGTATGATGATAATATTTGGGATATTATTTTCCATTGAAATATTTTATAATTCTCATCAAATAAATGATCATTATTTCTCTTTGAATTACGTACATTGATACAGTTACCATTACTTCCTATAGGAACCATTTCTAAATGATGGAATACACTATATTAGATCACAATATTATGAAATATAATGTATAAACCAAAAAATAGTTTTAAAATTAACATAAATTTAAAATTTTATTCATAGATAATCATATAATCATAAACATGATTGATTTGGGGGTTTATTTATTTTAAAATCATTAATAATGGTTGGTAAATAAAATGGGGATTAAAATATGCATATACCATTGGTTTTTCGAACATGTTGTGCTGTAAGGTCTTTTTTTGTGCACGAGTTGACGATCATGTTAATCCCAATGTACCCTTTTTGGAGTTCTTACCCATATGTCAAACTATGCTAAAAACACATCAACTTACAGTATCTAGATATGGATTTATTTCTAAGAGAAAGCGTGTTATTATTCCTTATAAAAATATTAGGATATTATTCTATAATTATCCTTACGGTTTATCATAGGTTTATATTCCCAAATATTTGTTTTCCAAAATCATGTTCCCATGGTTTCCACTAAACATTCTCAAATACTAATTATGGTGACCCTAAGACCAATAACTGAAAGCTAATGTATATTTTATAGCATTATTATAAGATATAAAGAATATCATCCCAAAGGAATGAATAACTTAGTAGGCTTTGTAAAATGAATTCATAATTTAGTTCAATTTAAACTTTAAAGATATATAATACAAATATTATTTTTTTGGAACACCATTATTCCCATTATCTTATCCCTATATATCAATTATAAAACACTTTCTTGTTTCCTAGGGAAAATGATTCATAAGAAAAGGGTGAGTTCATATGGTCATTAAGGGTATGAATACAGTAGAAGATATGAATAAATAATATATAAAAAATATTTAAAGAAAAGTAATTGAAACAAATTCCATTTAAATAATAACATGAGCATAATATGGTAGGAATAATGTTTGATCAAATTATTCCACAGAAATAATCACATGAGCTGAAAAAATTAACCATTGTTATTATAAAGAATCTAATAATCACACGAAATATCTATAAAAAAATTATAATTATTGGATTCATTATTTCATATACCTAAAATATATTTTCAAGGTTGTATGCCCAATAATCTAAATTAATGGGTAAGACCTCGACCAAAACCAAAATCTTGTTTTTCTGATAAGATATACTAATTCATCAAGGGGAAAAATGGTCTCTTACCTTCACTTACTAATTCCAATTAATTAATCTTATGAAAGGGGTGGAAGGTAATCAACAATGAAAGCTAACATACAAAACATTAATACTCACCCCAATAAATAAACATAATCATAAACCATCCAATGCAAAATGGTGAATGGTAATAAAATTGTACAATCCTAGTGAAAATGATCACAAACCATCCAAATAAATAATAAGGAAGAAATAAATAAAACATATCCTTAATTGATATAAATTAAAATAGAAAATTGATGTAATTATAAATATTAATACCATGAAAATATCATTATAAATATTTTTTAGAAAAATATCCTTAACATTTTGAGAATGATCGTTTAAAAAGATGATAAAAATCATTTTTAAAAGAAATTTCACTGAAAAAAATATTTTAAAATATATAAAATATAAATTAAAAATTAATTGATCATGGTGATGGAATTTTTTTTTATTACAGATAGGTTAAAGCAATGATTCCATTCACATTTTCAATAAAATCCAAACAATAATTTTTTTTAAACAGACATAAAAAATCATTCAAAAAAAATAAAATGTAAAACTGGGTAAACAATTATTTCATAAATAATATTTAAATGTTTAATATTAATTTTCAATAAATTTTTATATAACAAGGTTATTTATGAAAAAAGATTTCTTACTGAAGAGATAAATAAAGCCAGGTTTTCTTAAACACATTTTCTCAATCATTTTAAGTACCAAAGAATGTAAAAAGGAACAATTACTAGAGAAAATTTTCCTGAATAAGTATTTATAAATAAAATAAATTTATATTATTACATAAATATCAAATAATTCCCCAAGGTAGATTTAAACACAAACAATCATGAATAATGATGAAATTGTGAAATAAACCGTTACCACTTTGGTATCTTGTAAATCATAAGCCCCATAAAAGAAATTAAATCAAATGAAACCATAAATAAAATTAATATAAATATATTCCTGATATAAAATATAAAAGGAATGTTATATACACAACACAATTGAAGGAAATTGTGAATATGGAATATATCTCATAGAAGTAAAAGTGAGACGAGAAAACCATTTATTGAGGTTCGATTTCCTTTTTACATGTGCATAACTACCGTATAATTGTTTTAATAATTTAATTAATTTATATAATAACCTTAATCATATTTCTAACATCATATATGATCTTTTTATATCATTTTACCACCCATTTGTTAATAATACTTCATTGTTTTCATTGTTTTTTGTGTTAATTGCATTATTTTTTCATTTGTGTTTTATCATGAATGTTCTGATTATTCCACCTAGAATATATATATATATATATATAATCTATAGAATTATATTAATGTTATAAATATCATATTTACTCAATATAAACAATTTTAGGGCTATTTATGAATGTTGGGTAGGTAAAATTAATCACATCACTTCATGAAGACAATAGGTCATACATACGCACGAGTGTCAATATCATTCCCTTGATGAGTCAAACGTTAAATAAGTGGGTGATATATTAGTTTAACATAATAAATAATATATATATATATATATATTCATTAATTTAATCCTTATTAAATTTCATGGAAATTTGAATTGAAAAATGATTCACATCGCTTCGTGAGGCGGTTGTCCTCCACACACACGAGCTACATTATCATATTTGAAATGGAATGGAAATTAAAAAGTTATATATTTTATTAAAATTAAATACATATAATAATATCACAAATATTATAAAAATTTGATAAATATTTCATTATATACATCCTTTTAAGGTGGTGGTGGGAAAAAGTACATCAGTTTGTGAGGTTGTAGTCTGTTGTACACACGATCAATGATTTAGTTCACATTTGATTGAAGTGGGTACGGATAAAAAATATGACATCAACACTAAAAGATATAATTATATGTGAGATATTTTATTTATTATATTATAAGTGTACAGACATAATTGAAGGTGGAAAACAAAGAAATAAAGTGAAAAGGATTTTATAGATAATTACATTCATTAAGGGAAACATCCATTGGATATCCTCCTTAGGAAACTATGGATGGTATTTTGGGCTGAAAAGTAGCTATAGAATATGTATATGGTTTCTTGGGAGATATATTGGTATATATTGGTCAACCCAAAGGGCCTTATAGGTTTTAACAAGTGAGGGAGGAAGTTCCCATTTAGAAGTGGTGAAAGGGAACCCTCATAGAAAATACTTTGAAATTTCACAAAAAAATATAAAATGATAAAATAATTCACATGAAAAAAGATTCAAAATAAACATAGGATATAATTTTTGATATTATAACATGGAAATATTTACATATAATAATATTTTCATAGGTATTTAGGTCATTTTAACCATTATCTTCTTAGTTTAACTCCCCAATAATCCTTTATTTACCTTAATTACAATAAATAATTTTTAATATTTTCCTTATTAATTTTGGTAAAAAAATATATTTTGACTAATTAGATAATATAGATTATAATAATTATAAAAATTTAATACATTTTTTTGAATTTAATTCCATGATGTGTAGAAATTTAATTAAAAATTATACTCGTAGAGGTAGTGAAAATACGGGTTCTCAAAGAGAACATTTCCCTAAGAATAAAGTGGTTTAATTTAAAAATATCATATTAAATTGTTTAAAATAAAATAAATTATTAAATTTTAATATAACTGAATATATATTAACTAAAAATAAATTCAAAAATATAGTTAAATTGGTAAATAATTTAAATAAAAAGGCAGTTTTTATTGAAAATCATTATTTTTCAATTTTCATCAAAAAATAAACCATTTAAGAAAAATCACAATAATGAACCCTACGATAATTTTTATCTTCTTTTTTCAGAAATTAATTTATATTTATTCATTTATATTTTCTAACTATTTAAAAAAAATTATAATAAATTATGTGTGTAAAGTGTGACTGTACCACTTTTTGGAAAAATACTGTTTTTCAAGAAACATTTTGTTTTCTTTAAAATGGTTATAATTTTATTTCTAAAAAATATATATAAATTTTATTTATTTTATACATGTTTAAAAAAAAATTAGTTATTACTATTCATACACTACAATTTCATTGTTAGGTTATGATTGACATGTTTAAATAATAACTTTGTAATAGACTCATGATTCAATTAAACATAGTGTTGTGTGAATTATTAGCTATCAATGATATTGGATTGATTTAAAAATAAATATATCATAAGGAATAATGGTGTTATATTTTGTTATCATATTGGTTTTGTGTATCATACACACTATCAATCATTATGTTCCTACTTTAAAATCTCAAGGTGTTACATTACTTTTCAAAGAAGTGAAAATCCAAAATAAGGATAAAGAGTTAAAAGATATATACATTGATTATAAAAAGAATGGAAAAATATAAGAATAACTATACCATAGTAATGAATCTTTCCAAACCATATTTTAATTCTTTATTGGTTGTAATATTTCAATTTAAAGTGATTGGGCATTAGATATAGCAGGTGGTTTACAAATTTGTATCTAAATAATTTATAATATTAGATTCTTAATGTTTACTAAATTTTGGATGTATCATTAAGTGTCCAATATAATGATATTTTCTAAAATGGCTGTAGGATAATACTACCTCACATTTCTAGATTGAATTATTGTAGGTTTAATGAATTGTTATTATGTGGCCAATGTAACCGGAAACATTATTTTTAGGTTTTTTTTCAAAATTGGATGGATTTATTTTCAAGTTTAAAAATAAAATCAGATAATTTTATAATGATATAATATTTTATGATATGAAACATTGTAATAATTGCCTTTAAATACTATCATATAAAAATCAAGTTATTTAAATTGCCTACGAATCAGGTTCACATGAGTAGTATTACATCCTTTTGTGGAATCATAAATTTTTTCATGTAAACGATAATAATTTAATAAGATTATAAGGAGAAGTTAATTTAAATTATTTAGAATTGAAAACCTTTGCTATACTTCATGAGTTTTTATATAGACCAAATTCCAGAACTCTGTTAAGTGTAAAATATGATAGAGCCACAAATATTTTAAAATAAGTTAATAGATTTGTATTTTTAACTTTTCTATTAGAGGCTAGAGGTGTATTCTCAAACATAATTTCTCTAAATGATGATTTCAGTAGATATTGATAAATATTATTAATGAGGTAAAGTTTGATTACAATGATAAATTTAAGGAATAAAAGAATAAAGTTGAAAATAATCTTGGTAAGATGATAAATAATCATCACTTAGATAAAGGTGTATAATTTATTAACCAAGTGTTTATGGATTATTTAATAGTTTTTGGGATATTATATTAACTCACTTCTACTTATACACCATATTTGAATAGTGTTAGTGAAAATAGTAACCATGCCTTCTTAGACATGATGACATCGATAATGAGTCATGAAAACCTTCCATTATATATTGGGGTATTTGAATTATAATTAGCATAATAAACAATAAAATAAGTTCAAATAAAATTAGAAATTAGAATCCCATATGACCTGTTGTATGGGAATAAAACATATTGGAATGATTACCCTAATGTATTCATATATATATGATATAAATACGTTATATCATGTTATAAGACATAATAGTTTTTGAATATGAATTTCATAAAAACCATATAATTCATTACTTATTATTGAGGTATATCATAAGGTTATTAAATGATATTACATGCGACTGTCAACATTTATCAAAAGGTATAATTGAATCATATTGTAATGTATGTTGTACATGTGACTACCTTGGATTAAATGGTTGTATGAACCATAAGAGTTACAATTCATGTGATCTTCCAACATAGGATATCCATAAACTAGTCATTATATAAGATAAAAACATATAAATTTCGTTGAATTCATTCAATAGTTCTATGATTTGGTCATAACATTTTCTCATGCATTGTAGCACATGATTAAATGTTTGAGAACTCAAGGTGAATACTTAGGTTCTCTATATAAGGGGTATAGTACACCATTTAATGTGGGTATTTATATGATAGGATGGTATTTTTTCTTAGCCTCATATGTAGTTATCCCTTATTATTACATCATTATTCATCCTTAATCTTTTATACAGTGTCATACTTGAATATCGTTGATAAAGGATGGACATACTCATGTGATGAGTGATTAAATTAATCTGATAGATACCTATGGGGTAGGAGATCATTGAATGACACTCTGGTGATAATAATGAAACCAATTTAAATATTATGAAATATAAGAAATAATGAAAATACAAACACATATAGTTTTCCTAATTTCTTGTTTATTTCTGATTTCATTAATTCTTTCATAGAGATCCTGTTTTGAGTTTCATAATCACTTATACTACGCTTAATAATTTTTTTTAGATCCCAAGGAAACCAGGTAGGGAAATCAAATCCAACCATGTGATTAGTTTCATGAAATCATGTTGGAAATGATGTTTTTAAAAATACAATAATGTCATAATCCTAGTTCTAAAGAAGACTTAGTACAAATCCCATGTTGTTGTATATGTCATAACAAATCATATGATTGTAAAATGCTGGGTTATAAAAAAATAGAGAATTAAATATCAAAGGCAATTATAGGGCATATTATTATGTATGATATAGAATTTATAGGAGTCAATATTTCAATTATTCATAAAATATACCTAATAGTGGTTCCTTCTAGGTGATCAATTGGAGTTTTCAATTTTTCAGGATGTATGAATTTCAATTAAAGGTATAAAAAATATCTTTCTTGAAACTCCATTTGAAATTCGATTTTTTATTTGTACATTATTATAAATAATGATAAATGAAATTTTGGGGATATATATTAATTTATAAAATTTTTATAAAGTAATTAGTTTAAAATGTTTTATAATTAATTATTAAATTTTATAAAAAAATTATTATTATATATTCACTATTAATAAATTTTTTTTATTAATTAATACTATTACAAAATTTGATGGAATTCTTTATGGATTAGAAATTTAATTTATATTTGTAAAAAATAAGATTAATTTATAAATATTATATGAATTTCATAATAAGGCCAAAATAAAAAACATTTATATTTTAAATTATGAATTTTTTATAATACTAAATTTTAATTAATCAAATAGAGGGTCTTATTTTGGATATTATTTAATCCAAATCTAAATAAATCTGTTTATCAATTTGATCGGGGTTTAAAAAATTTTAAATATGTGATATTTAGACTATTTAAATTGTTAACATAATATAAATTTGATTATAAAATATTTATAAATCATAAAATATCATATATTTCGAAGGAAATTCTATAAATAGGGTAATATGAATCAATTTTAAATATAAAATGAATACAATGTTTTTGTATTCTAGATTATGGAATGTCTATAATATAGAGCTAATTTGTAAAATTATATAATTATCTTTTATTAATTGATTTCTTAAATATATATATATATATATATCATGTTTAAATATATGGGTTTTTTATTTGTTTAAATGTTAATCTCGTGTTTATTATTCATGAATATAAATAGTTTATTTTGTGAAGGAGTGTATGATTTAGTTCAAAATCAATAAAATACATCTTGGGATTATCAGACATGCACAAAAGGAGTTACATTCTAGGAATAATAAAAATTTTAATTTCCATATACCATTATTTTAGTTTTTAATTAAATTTATTAGACTGAATCTAGTTTTTAATATTGTTTATACATAATAGGATTTTGATTTGTGATAAGATGGAATATCTCTTGGATATTGTATCCCTGGTTAGAAGAACTTTATGTCAGGCTTCCCACCATCCTTGAGGTTTATTCATTATACTAGAAAGGTGGGGGTTGTTAAAATGTGGCTACAAGTTAAATAATGTATAGATTTTCAATCTTATATAATTATAATCCTTTACATTAAATGTTTATATACCTCAAGCAGGAGAAGAATTTTGATATGTGTAAATATATTTGGATTCTATTTTAGAGTGAATAACATAAACTATGGCATTTATAAAGAGTAACATATCAATATGGTTTGAACATATTTATTTAGTGGAGTTAATATGATTCCAAACTAAATCACTATAAGATGAATTCATAAATAGAATAATATGATATAAGATGTTGAGATTAAATTACTATTAAAAATTTATGTTTTATATTCCTAATAAAGTGATACTTTCTAAGACCAATGTATCCAACCAAGTAAGTTCCTACTAAATCTGGGTGTCGTTGGATTATCTCACTTTAGGAAACAAAAAAATATGTGAAACTAGATTAAAAAATCATTTATGATTATGGTAAATATGGGTTCCATGGATTTATATTATGTTATTCTGTTTTTTGAATTTTCTTTGGTTCACACTTGGATGAGAAACCCCAAGAGTTAGGATATTGGTGGAATAGAGTTGGGTTTATAAATATATTAGATTGGAAAATGATTTGTTTTCTCAAAAATACAAGAAACATACATGATATGATTGGAATTATTCTATTCCTAAATAGCTAATTTGTGATAGGAACACTATAAATGACCCATTTCATAGTGAAATATGGATTTTTTCCTATGAATTAATGTGAAGAATTTCAAATGGGGGATAATTTTAGTGGTAGACCAATATTTTAAAAAAAATTATTAAATTGTATAAAATCCTGACACACATAAAAAATGCTTATATTTTATATAAGTAACATCATTATCATAAAACAATTATTTAAGATCATTCCAATATAAAGTATAATCTTAATGTAAGAAACTTCTTAGACTGGTATGTTTAGAAAATTTCTTTAGTAAAAAAAATACATGGTTTAAAACAACCTCTCCTTGATTAAATTACTAGTTATTTTGATCAATAAATGAATTTGGATGTGCACGAGAAGCATAAAATGATTCACTTAAGGTTTTAAAGGAATTATATGAAAAAATACCTAATAAATTATCATCACATATACTCAATAAGATGGCTTATATCAATTATGATCAATATGATTGAGTATTCTAATGAATCGAGTAGACTAAATATTTCCTATAAAGCATGTTATGGTTAAGTGATTCATCATATTTTTATAGATGTAAATATTTTGATAATATGAATTATTTCATGAAATGGTTACCCTATTATTTTCAAATTGGTTAAAATAGATGAACTATGAAAATTATATCTAGGTTCTAGTGATGTATTGGTCGTAAAAATGGGTAAAATTTCGAAACTAGAAGAATAGAAGTCAGTTAGAGAGTCCAAAAATGTTTATTTCAATTGATATACAGGGTCATTAAAACCTATGGGTTTTATACAAATAGAATATTTCTAGAAATCTAAAGGGGTTTATAAAACGTTTTGGAATGTCAATTTCAAGTATTAATGTTGTAGAAATAAATTAATTGTTTTTGAATAGAATATGATACCAAATGTATAATTTATTAGTGTTTTAAATATACATGAGTTAAAAATCCAAGGAATAATTAGTAAAGAATGTACTTTATATTCATCTGAGGAAGAAAAAAGTTGTTACATCTAAGATTTGAATATAAAAAGGTTTTTCTATATCAGGTGGATCTATGTAAAATATGTTCATGGTTATATAATTTATATCATATGATAATAAGTATTATTTGTTTATAAAATTTTGTTATGAACAATATGATATTATGGGTTCAATATAAATAATTTATGATTCATTATATTTTATAACATGATTATAATGAAGATAGGGATACAAATTTTTAATGAAGTTATTAAAATATGAGGGAATATGATCCTACCAACCATCAAGCGTAAATTTTGATGAATTGTATTATTTTAGAGGAAAACTTTTCTAAAAAATATTATACAATTTAGGATTTTGAAATAATAGTTTATTTTCTAAATATTACTACTAAAGGTTAATAAGTATCATTTTCTAACATAATGAATTTTCTGTATATTACTATGATATATTGAAAAAAAATCGTAACAGGCTAGTTAGAGTATTTTTGGACTTAGAGAAGCAAAAAGTTAACAAATAAAAGATTATACTAGTCTAGAATTAATGTTTTTTACACATAACATCCAAATGAGTTCATGATTTGTGATAGTAAATAAAAATGTAAAATTTACAATTATTTACAACGAGAAAGTGAATATCAATATTTTCTAAAAGATTATTCCCATAAAAAATATACAATGAATTTTACTTAATACCCGAAATGATTTTAGGATACTATGGTAAATAGAAATTTAAAGAGTTATATTTACTTAATGTAACAATGTGAATTTCACTTTTTCATAAAGGAGTTTCTAGTGTTTTTTAAGGGATAATATAAATATTAACATTATCTACAAAAACAATTCACTGAAAATTTAGATTAAAAGGGTTAGATGAATGATGATGATGCTAAAATTAAAAAATATTTAAGTATAAAATAGAAATTGACATCGTAACATTGGATTTTCTGGAGTTAAGAAGTTTTATATGTTCAAGGAGTTGAATATTAGGAATATAATTCTTAAATATCACCAATTTTTAAAATTTTATACTTTGTAGATATAACTCACTAAAGAGTTTAGGGTGAGGGTTTTATAATATAGTCACGCTGATATGTGGCATGAATTATATATATATTTATATGTAATAATTTATCAAACCCCTACTATGGTTGTAAACTTATGGTTTATCAAGTAGTATATAATATATAATATGGTAGATAGAAACATATACAAGGGTTTATTAAGTGTTATGAAGAGTTTTATGAATATAAAGTATATAATATAAATAGAAATGCCCACTTTATAATTATTTATCATTGGTTTCATAAATGTATATATTGATATACTATTCAAAAAATCTAATGAAAATTGAACACTTAAAGTATAACATTGAGTTAACCCAAACAAATGTTCATTATAGTGAATTATAGGTTATGATATAATGTTCAGTTTAATTTGAGTAGGAATCTTGTATCAAGGTAAAAAAATTTCTCATGAGGCATACAAAATGTTTTTTAATTGGTGGACCACTATGTATACAATATTAAATGTCATACATTATGTATTTGGTATAATAGGGGTACATTGATCATATTGCACCTCTTACTTGAGTTTAATATGTTACTTATCATTATAAATATTATACTTTGACTCCATACTTATTATATAAAAATAAAGGTAATGTGAATATAAAACATTTTCACATATATTCATTGGATATATTTTATAGATTTATAGTAATTAAAAAAAATTAGACAATTTTTTCATCAAAAGGAAATCGATTTCATTATAAAAAAATTTATTTTTATATATTATATGGTTTTATTTAAAACAAAAATATCAAAATTATTGAATTTTAGTTTTAAAAAATGGAATTAATTCTTGAATTCAACATTGTAAAATTTTCTCAAGATGAAATATTGAAAACGAAAAAATTATTTTTCAATGAATTGTGAGAAACATTTATTTTTATTAAATAATATATTTTATTTTAAATTATTTAAACATATAATTATATTTTTGTTTGATTTAAAATTCCAATAGTAATATTTTATTTAAAATAATACAATTATGATTTGTGAAAATAAATTTAGACTTGAAATTTAAATTAAAACATTCTATACTTAAAATTATTATTATTTAAATCATTTTTTCATTTTATTTTTCTAGTTTAAATTTCTGTAATATTTTGAAAGTTTTCTGTTCAAAATTTTGAAAAATATATTCTACATTTGAAATAAATGGGTTAATATTTGGTGAATCAGTCACTTTTCTTTTTGGTCAATATGAATTGTGACCTTATTAATTTTTATGACTATGTAAAACGGTAAATCGAGTAATTAAGATTAAAAATAAAATGATAAGGACTAACTAATAACCATAACATGTGAATTAATGTCTATTTATGATTATATCTCACCTGTAATCATCCAAAGGTATAATATATGGCCGTTTTTCTATTTATATGTGATCATAACCTTTATAATAGTTTTTCTAAACAAAAATAAAATAATATCACACTATTGTTATGAATAACAATAATATATTTAACACTGGTATAAACATAAGACTTGTTATGTTATTAATATTCTATTAAACAAAAATGATTTTTCTTCATCATGATATTTTTTTAATTTTTATTAATGAAATAATTATTTTAAATTCTTAAAAACACTAACATAGTAATTATTCAATTACTAGAAAAATAAAATAAATGATATTAAAGATATAAAAATTAATATAATAAAAACATAAATTAATGTTATCCAATAATTTTTTAGATAAATATAACATTTTATATTCTAATTCATTCCTTTTCTTGATATTATAGAAGTCAATGTAAACAAATTGTTCTAAAATTTACTTTATTGATATTTTCGTAAAATAATAAATTATTAAATGATATAAAATTCATAAAAATCATATATTTTGACAATTGATTATTATGTGGTTGAAAATATCAATTTTTTTATTAATAGGACGTTTTTTCATTTATATTAATTATCTTTACCATCAAAGAGTAAAAATTCTTGTTGTCATGGTAACTGTGAAAATTGTTACAAGGGCATAAAACTGAAAAGGAAAGGGTAAACAAGTGATCTAAACTTGTCCATAAATTATTGGATTAGTTTTTTTAAACCTTAGTTATATTATATTTTTATATTATACATTTTTATTTACTTTTACATTGAATTAATTTATCTTAAATTAATATTTTAAGAAATTAAAAGACATCCCCTCCCTTCTCTTATAAAAGGTCCCCAGTATTTCAAAATTATTAACACTTAAAAAATCATTTGGTTTATCCAATTCCAACCTAAATACCTTAATAGAATCAAAACTATCATTATATATGAATTTTTTTCACTATTAATACCTGACATATAGGAATTATGGTGTTGATCAAATGAGACTTTCCAAAGAAGAGGTATAGTTTTAGCAAAATGTTTTAGTTTTATTTCTTCTTCCAGCTCCTTTAAATATTAATTAACCATTATAAATTGATAAAAAATTTATAACTAAAATTCCTTATATGTTATTATGTTAATGGTATAACCTATATCTATCTCTAACCTCCATAGAATTAGATTTAAATTTAACATTCATGATTATAATGGATTACTACCTTGTGAACCGATGTAATTTTTTCCATCACCATATCTCAAGAATGGTTATAATGATATATTTAATTTAAATAAGTAATATTAATGAAAAATTTATAATTCTAAAAATATAATATATCATTTAATTTATTACCTTTCTGTTCACATAAAATGATAATGTTGTTTATGTGTACTTGTGGGCTACCTACTACACAACATAATGTGATTTGTTTTCGTCACCAAATAACATGGATTATATATATATATATTAGTATATTTAAAGAATTCGTATTATATTTATGATATTATTATAATTTTGGAATGATAAAGTGGTACTTACATTCATTTCATAAATATCATTAAAAAATTGAAACGTTACTCATACGTACGTATGGCCTACCATCTCCCTGATTGTAACCTAGTTCATTTTTCATAATTATTATTAATTATTTTTTTAGAAAGTATAATTTTTGTTAAATTTTTATATTTATATCATTATTATTATTCTATAGAAAATGGAATAATGACCACTTTTACAATATTTATCCTACTTAAGTCATTTTGGACTTACTTATCAAATATCATCAAATTTTTTAATGTGAACATAAATGATCACATAATTTTATTTAACATGGTACTAAGTGATATAATAGGAATATTAAAAATGAAATATATTCTTAATCAGTTAAATAATTAACTTAAGTTTATTATTAAATATTATAATGAATGAACATTATGTGTTAGACTCATAAAAAGAGACTATATTTTAAAAATCCTCATTTAAAAGATTCCCTTAAAACTCACTTTTCATTCCATATCCATACTTTTAAAACTATTTTATTGATTTATTTATTTTTACATAAATGAATTATAAAGAATATTATATTTATATTTTTTCTTTATTTCAACTGTTTTAGAAAAATCCAATTTTTTTAAAAAATTATATGCAAATATACAAAAGGAATAATCCCTTTTAACATATATAATGACCATGACTATTACCTATGTCATACCGTTATATGATATTGGGATTCTTTTATATATATTCCTGTTTTATTCAATCATAAAACCTCCTTATATTTTTTTATAAGAATATTATTTTTGAACAATTAGTTTTAAAGGGAAGGGCTATATCAATCTGTGAAAATGTATTCATTTGGGTGCTAAGAATTTTTTTATCAGGATTGATTATATGTATTCTATTATGGATCATGGAAATTGATTAGAGGATGGGTGATTCCATTATAAACAATGAAATGGTTATCCATTTATATCTCTTTAATTCATTGGAAAAAGTGTCATAGGTAACCAAATAGTTTTCCCTTAATATATTATGGGAATATATTATAATGGTTTTTCCAAGTGTAAGAGTTATGGTCATTTCAATTGTATTTGTGATTTTTAGTCTATGTTTAATAGTGACAGTTATTAAATATGTACTTAATAGGGATATTAAAATTATTTCACGAGTATCCTAAATGTTTTATCAATTATTAAAATATAATTTTATGGGAATATTTTGATTTCTCAATGTTAGATAGTGATATTATGTTAAATGGAAAGTATATGGCACATTTTAAGGGTAAAATTCATAACTTGGTGTAAATGATATTATGAGCTTTCCATGATTTCAAAGAAAAAATTTTGGTCGAAACATTTTTTCTCATTTTTCAATAGCCGGTTTAGGGTTCCCGGTACCCGAAAAAATAGTCCCCAAAATCTAGAATTCAAAATTCAAATTCAATCCAAAACACCTCCATCAAATGCCACGTGCCACACCTAGATACTTACACCCATCATCACATTTTTCCTTCACTGTACCTCCATCACTATAGGATGAATGCCATCACACTACCTTGTATCACTCACATCATCACCCCGGTCACTGGCGAGATCGTCGGAAGCATCGTCTCCGGAACCTCCTCCGCATAACACCACCTTTCATTAACATCGCCAAAAATCCAACATCACCGGCGAGAACGACCCACCCACCTCACCACAGAAAACTCAAACAACATTACAGAAGTGAAATCCCCAGAACAATAACCGACAACAGAACAATCACCGAAATTCCAAAACCACAACAAGTAATCATCACCACCATACAACAAAAAAGAAGACCACAAATCATCGGGGAGAAATGACTCCGCCCGAGTAAAACCCAGTCCATCGCCAGATACTCCGACGTGATAAGAAACACAAAAACAAAACAACATACCTCAAAGAAATCACCTCCTTAGAGAACATAAACTTCAGGAGCCATGCATGCCCCGTCGCCACCCGAATGGAGAAAACACCAAATCCAGTACAAAACAACAATTGATTGAAGCAAAACCCATTGTCGCCTTCAGAAATGCAACCTATGATGAGGTCTGCCGGAAGCCCAAACACCCGAGATAGAACACGATTAAAAACCCATAACTCAGCACAAATATCGCACCCTAGGTCATCATCACACCTCCAAAAGCTGGAATACGTCGACCAACGATGCGAACAACCGAGGATGATGATGATTCTGTGTGAGCAAGAGCAGCCACATCGTGAACACACCAAGCTGAGAGCCCAAGGAAGAGCAGCCAGCGGGGAAGGAAGGCGGTAGCGGATGGGATACCTAATCACCATAGATCCCATTACGGATGGATCGGGAAGGAGTACCAATTCAAAGAAAAACTTATGAGTTTTATTTTTTCATTAATATTTTTTCTAAAATGTTTTATGAATATATTTTTTTCTTTAATATAATTTCTTCGGCAGGAATATGAATATTTGGACCCAAAAGTTTAGTTTGAAAAAGATAATATTTTTATAGGTATTCATGGACTAAGAAATAATTATTTTTATACCCCTTGAATATATTTTCATTCAAATGCCACATTTTTTAATGTTTTTTAAATTATTTAAGGATAGGTAATGGAAAAGAAGAATTTTAGTTGAAAGTAATAGATATTTTTCATGAAAACAAAGCACATCTCATTTAAAAAATATTATTTTATAAAAAATGGATACTGATTAGAGTAATACTCATGATAATATATGGGTTTGTTATGTAATATTTATAACATAAATATATGAAAATATAAATCCAAAAGATCTTTAAGATTTTAAGAACATGATTTCTTGTTTAATATGACTAGAATATGTAATGTTTAATGTTGGGTCCTTATAATTGGTATCAGATAAAAGTTTAGATATCATTAGAGTTCAAGAACATGATAATAAAATAAAATTAAAATATATTTCATTAATTTAAATTTTATTTGATTTATCATTTAAATATTACCATGATCATTCATCTAAAATATCTCTGTTCAGAATGGTTTTCAACAGAGGAAATAGTGAAACTAAAGTAAGAAAGCACCAGGGGGATAATATCTTTCTAAATCAGATTTCTGGAATTATTTTAATTGGAACATAGTATTTTTTTCAATATGATTTATCATTTTATGTATGATATAAATGGTGGTTGTATCAATTCTAGAGAACAAATAGATCAATCATAGAACAATGTGTCGATAGTGGAACATTTTATGGGACACCACACTCAACTATTCAATGTATTCTCTAACCTAGTGGTATCTGAAGGATATATTAAATCCCTTGAAAAGATATTAAATTCAAATTGAGTTTTCATATCATTATAAGTAAGGTCTTTATATTTACTATTTTGAAGGTAAATACTACCGGTGATGGTAAATGGTCAGGAATATCATGGAAAGATATGATATTGATGCCTTGGAATGGGATGAATTTTATAATATTTTCCGTGAGAAATATCTTCCTAAAGCTGTTAGAATTCGAATGGAAGAAAAAATCATATAATTGAGGAAAAGGGAGGATGCTTCAGTTTCAATATATGAATAAACTGTAACCTTATTATCGTGGTATGCCCCTAAATTATTTTTTTGATCGGGATAGTAAGGTTAATTAGTTTGTACTTAGGATTGAAGCCAAAAAGACAAATGGAATTAGATTCCCATAAATTTAAATGTTACTAGAAACTTGTGAGTTGTTCTGAGGAGGTATAAATAAAGTTTTTTGATTATCGTGTACACTTCGACAACAATCATAAATATAGGAGTTGTTAGAATGAAAGGGGAAGAATAGAACAAATAAATCTGATGCTAAAAAAATCAATTCATTAGTTCGTGAGAGTTATAGTAAAAATAATATTGGAGAATGCATTTTGATGTCTGGTTAATATATACAATGTGGTAATTTTGGGAACATGGAGTGTAATTTCAATGAAAACTCTTTATATTAGTTAGACTAATTATGATAAAAAAATAGTAAAATGTTTCAAATGTAATGGGATGGATGATTATGCACATGGGTGTCTAAATAAGAACTTGAATTATAATGATCATCCATAATATAAGTAGAAAGGTATGGTAAAATCAATTAAAAATACTATAGTAGATGTTAGGACCTCAAAAAAAAGTGTTATCATTAACATTTCATTTTTATTTAGATTATTATAATTTATTGTTTGATTTGAGTTCTATACATAATTTTATTTCTTATAAATTCTTTGGTCAATTGGTAGTTCCAACTCAATAAATAATTCCAGAACATATGGTAAAAAATTCCAAGTGAAATTATTAAGCAAAAAAGAAATTTTGATAATAATCCTTTCATTATTTCTGGAAATACATTAACTAATAACTTTTTTGTCTTTCCACCTATAATGTTTGATGTTATTTTGTGTATAGAATAGCTCTTTATTTACCATACTAAGATAGATTATTGAGATAAAGACTTTTTTTCTAGAAATAATTTTAGTTTGTATATAATAATGAACCCATACCTTTTATAACATATTATGTAGTCAAGATACTATTAAATTGTAGAAATAAAAGTTATCTTATACATATTTTCAAGAATAAGGGAATGGTAATGATTAATGATGTACCCAATAGTAAACTAATACTTGGATATTTGTTCTGATGAGTTTCCATGTGTTATAATTGAATGGGAAGTTGATTTTACTGTTGAATTTGTTCATGATTCATAGAAAATTTCAAAACCCCCTTATCAAATGGATCATGTAGATGTTTTTGAATTGAAAATGTATTTGATTTTTTTTTTGATAAATTAATCATTCATCTTATCATGTCACTAGGAGGTGCACCTATTTTTTCTAAAAAAATATGGTTCCATAAGGATTTTTTTTGATTACAGGGCTTTGAATAACATAACTATTAATAAAAAGTATCCTCTTTCTCATATCATTGATTTATTTGATCCCCTCAAAGGTGGTAAATATTTTTTGAATATTGACTTCATATTTGGATACAATCAGTTGAAGGTGGAGGATGAAATTAAAAAAAATAGCGTTTCAGACTAGATTATGACATTATGAGTTTATGGTTATCCTAGTTGGGTAATCAAATTTCTTATCTATATTTATGAATCTTATGAATAGAGTATTCCATGAATATTTGGATATGTTTGTGGCTGTTTTTGTTGAAGATAACTTTATTTGTTCAAAAAATTATGAGGATTATAAAAAACATCTATGGTTTTTTCAAAAAACCATGAAAGAAAATAAGTTTTCAAAAAATTTAGAAAATGTGATTTTTGTTTACAAGATATTTCATTCCTTGGAAACATCATAAATAAATAGGGTATATGTATTGATAATTTGAAAACTAAAGAGTTTTATGAATGGGAAAGAACTAAAAATGTTACTAAAATAATTATTTTTATTTGGATATCAGGTTATTATAGGGGGTTTATGGAAAATATTTCATGATTAACTAGACCATTGACTATGTTAACTAGAAAATGAGTTCAATTCATATAGAAAAAGAATGTGATGAATATTTTTAGGAACTTAAAATAAGATTTTTGAATTCTTTAGTTTTTCACATACCCCATAGAAATGGTGATTTTTTCAACTAAAGTGATTCTTCTTCGATGGGTCTTGGTTATTTCTAGATATAGAATGACATGGTAATTTATTATGGTTTAAAAAAACTGAAATCGCATGAGAAAATTAATCTAACACATGATCTTGAACTTTAATATATAGTGTTTTATTATGAAACATAGGGACAACATTTATATGGATGAAAGTGTTAAATATATATTGGTCATAAAATTTTAAATTATATATCTAATCAGAAGGACATGAACATGAGAAATGGGAGATGGTTGGAATTGATATAGAATTACAGATACATAATAAATTATCATCGTAGAAAATATAACAATGTAGCCGATTCTTTGAATTTTAAAAGTAATATTATATTAAACATATTATTTCTAGAACATGAACATATTGTTAATGATTTGATGATTTATTTACAAGAAATTATGCATATTGGAACTTCGTCGATTTTTTTTTGGTGTCAACACAATAATATCTATAGGAAATAATTATTCATGAATATATGGATTACCATATGTTATAGAAAAATATATAAATTGTTAATAAGGGTATGTTTCCGGAATTTAATGGTGAAAAAATGTTTTTTGAGATCAGGAAAAACACTATGTGTGTCATTTGATCCATAATTCAAGAGAGAATTGTTTAGTGAATCCTATAGTTACCTATTTTCCAATTATACTATAGCACTAATAGGTATAGAGTCCTTTGGGATAATTACTTGGGATATGGAATGAAAATATATACGACTGATTTCCTATAAAAATATTGGATTGTATATAAGTTAAAGAATAATTAAAATTACCAAAGGGGATGATTTAGCCTTTTACAATGATACAGTTAAAATTGGAAAATATATCCATGGGTTTCAAATAGGTAATACCAAAAACTACTCAAGTTAATATTTCAATTGTGGATATTGTTAATAGATTAACTAAATTTAGTCATTTCAATCCCACTAAAGATATTATAGATTTAAATAATCATTCTTTATAATACCTCAATTATATAGTCAGATTATATGGAATTCATCTCTCTATTGCATATGACTATGTTTCCAGGTTCATATTTAATTTTTGGAAATAATTTCAAATTTTTTTGGGTACTAAATTAAATTTTAGTACTCAATTTCGTCCTCAATCTGATGGATAGACTTTGGCGGACATGCTTTATGATTTCTCAGTGGAGTAACATGGAATTTGTAATAAAAAAACTCTCAATAGTGGAGTTTTATTATAATAAAAATCTTTATTCTAGTACAAAAATAGAACATTTTGAGGAAATATACCGAAAATGGTGTCATAATAAATCATTTTGGGATGAACTAGGAGAAATTATTTTGATGGGAACAAAATTTTTAGATCAAATGGCTGAAAAGGAGAAATTAATTCAACACTGTATGAGTATTTCTTAGAGAAAAAATAAAATTTATATGGATAACCGGAAGGAATTTTCTTTAGGTATGTGGTCATTTTTTTATTAATGTATATCTATGTAAAATTGTTTTTCATTTCAATAAAAAAGGGAATTTTAGTTCCTGGTTTATTAGAATATATGAAATCTTGAAGAAATTTAGACATTTTTTTTAATAATTACCCTTTAATTCATGTTTGTCCCTTGTCTACAATGTTTTTCATGTTTCTATGTTCAGAAATTATTTTCTAGATTCATCATTGGGACTTAAGGTATTTTAGTTAGAAGTGAAATATTTTTATACAGAACAACCTTTCAGATTATTAACCATACAGAAAACGTATTATAGACCAAATTAATTCACTAGGTTATGGTTTTTTAGAAAATTTATATTGTTGAAGAAGAAACAAAGGATTTGGAAACTTCTATGAGATAAAAGTATACCCAATTTTTTAATAAGTTAATAAAACTCTGAGGACACAATTACAAAAATAGGGGAAGAATTTTAAATCCTAGATAATGTTTATATAATTTTTTTTCATATATATTCATTAGATATATTTTATAGAGTTAAATTTATTATAAAAATATTAGACAATTTTTTGGTCAAAATGAAGAAGTTTTAATTCTAACCAAATTTGATATTTGTGTATAATATGATATTATTTAAAATCATAATTTTTAAATTAGAAAATTTTAATTTTAAAAAATTAAATTCCTTATTGAATTCATCACGTAAATTTTATCTTAATATTCATTTTTAAAACGTTTCTAAAAGTCTATTTTTTATTGAATAGTGAATAACACTCCTTTTTTATTAAAAAAATATTTTATTATAAATTATTTATAAACTGAAATTCTATTTTTTGATAGTTTTAAAATATCAATAGTTCTTTTTGATTTAAAATAAAAAAATTATTTTTTAAATGAATTTATAATGGAATCTAGTATAAAAATATTTTATACTTAAAAATTCATTTTTCAAAAATAAAAATTACTGTATTTTTTCTAGTTTAATTTTCAATAAAATTATAACACAATATTTTTTTGAATTGTTTAAAATGTATTACATATTTTTAAATTTGTGGGTCATAATTTTGCAAATATTTCTTTTTTATTTTTTTCAATATGAATAATAACCTTAATAATATTTGTTGTTATGATAAAGGATATATATAATATAATTATGGTTAAAAATAAGACAATGAAGATTAAATAATGAACCTAACAGTAATTTTATTTGATGAGTAAATAATATCCATGATAATCTAAACGTAGAATATATGACATTCTGTTTACATTTTCACGTGATTAAAACCTTTATAATATTTTATGTAAAGAAAAGTAGAAAATTTCACACACTTATTTTTAATTACTACAAAATTTGTAACATGAGTATAATTAAAGGATATGTTTTGGTTATAAATATTATTTATAAATATAAATTATTTACATTCATAATGGTTATTTATTTTTAATTTCCAGTGAATCAATTATTACTTTAAATGATTGTGAAATGCGGACACAATCATTTTTCCATTAATTGAAAAATAAAAAAATGATATTAAAATATTAAAAGTAATATAATTTATAATAAATTAATCTCATCCATGAATTTTTAGATAAACATAACATGTTATATTTGAATTCCTTGGGTTTATTGATTTTATAAATTTAATGTAAATGAATAGTTAAAAAATTGACTTTATTGATGTTTTATGAAAACTATATATTGTTAAATGATATAAAATTACTAAAAATAATATCTTTATCCATGTTATAATTTTTTGGTTCAAAATATAAAAACAAATTCCATTTTTGGGCCTTATAGTAATTATATTCACCCAAAAAGAGTAAAAAAACTCCAAATGATAAGGGCAAAAATGTTATATAAACATATCAAAAAATTATGTTATGGGTTTATTTAGACATAGAATCATATTATATTTTAATATTATCAATATGGATAAATTTTTACCTCAATTTAAATTTATATAAATATTTTTTTAAATTCTTTAACATCCCCACCCTACTTTTATAAAAGGAATCCCCTTCTTATCAACTATTATCACTTTTAAAAAAACTTTTTATTCATCAAATACTTACCAACATACCATAATAGAATATATAAACTTATTATAGAGGTATATTTGTATAAATAAGAACAACCTTAGAGGACTTAAGGTGTTTATCAAAGTATACTTTTCATAAAAGAGGTATAGATTTTAACAACATATTTTTGTCTTATTTCATCTTCCACCTCTTTTAAATCATATTAGACCATGATAAAATAAATAAAACTAGTATTCCATATACAAAGTGATGTTATTATGTAAATGATATAACCTATATCCATCTCTATACTCCATTAAATGTGAGTGTAATTCATCATTCATATGTAAGATCGATTACCACCTTACAACTGATGTAATTTGTTTTCAATCACCATCAACAAAGACTCAATATAATGATGTATTTAATATATATATGTGATTTTCATGACATATTTAACATTTTAAAAATATTTTATATCATTTAATTTCTTACATTTCCATTCATTGTAAAATTATAACGATCCTAGTGCGTACTTGTGGACAATAACCTCCCTGAAGCAATGTAATTTTTTTCACCACATCACATAGAATATATATATTAATATATTTAAATAATTAATATTATATTTATGATATTATTATAAATTTTTTAAATAAAAAATTATCTCTAACTTCTTTCCATAAGGAACTTTGAAAAAATGAAACATTATTCATGGATGTGTACTACTTATCATCACCATGATTGTAACATAGTCACTTTTCATAATCGTCTACAATGACTAGTTAAAAAATAATAATTTTCATATGAAAATAAAAATTGTTTCATCATTATTGTTATAGAGATCATGTAATAATTAAATATTTATCCAATGTCGACATACTAAAGTTATTTTGGACTTATGTACCGAATATCATCAAAATGTCCGATGTGAAATTAAGTGATAATGTAATTGTATGTAACAATTTAAAAAGATATGTAAAATGAATATTATATATGAAGAATGTTTTAGTAATTTATATAATTAACATAATTTTATTATTTAGTAATATAAATAATACATATTATGATTCGTGATCAAGGTAAGGGATATTCTTTTAAAAATCATCTTTTAAATGCTTTCCAAGAAAATCAATTTTTGTTCTATATCCATATTTTTAATTTTATTTATTGGATGTATATATGTGGAAATAAAAGAATTATAAATAATTTTTTTCTATTCTTACTTTCTTTCAATGGTCTTTAAAAGGAATCTTTTTACTGTATTCTAAAACATTCATTAAAATAAGAAAAAAGTAATGTTATATTTTAACCTATATAGAAAACAATGAATTTTCCTAGAACCATACCAATTATTTGATATTTGGATTCCATTATGTAATTTTAGTTGTATTCAAAGAAAATACCTCATTGCCTTTATTATAGTAATTTTATTTTTGAAAAATTGGTTATAATAGAAAGGGATATATTAATATTGAAAAATGTTTATGTATGGGTGAAAAGAATGTTTTAATGATGAAAGATTATATTTATTCTATTATAGTTCTTGGGATTTTTTCGAAAATGGATGGTTCCATAATAAATGTAGAATTGGTGAACCTGTTATAGCTCTAAAATGCGATGGATAAAGGCATAGAGAGAAAAAAAATAGTTTTCTTAAAAGATGTTACGTGAATATACTATGATGGTTATTACAAGTATAATCGTGATGGTTATTTAAAGTGTAATTAAAATGGTTAATCTAAGTATAATTTTGATAGTTATTAAATGTGTAAGTAATAGTGATATGAAAATTATTTCCTAAGTATAGTACATGTTTTATATATGATTGATATGAAATTTTATTGAAATATTATGATCAATCCTGGTATGATAATGATCTTATTTTTTAAAAAAGTACATTCTACCTTTTTATGGTAAAAATTATATCTTTCTGATTTTTTTTATTATTTTATAATTATTTCAATGAAACCATTTTGGGTTTTATTTTTCCGTTAACATTTCTTAAAAAAAATTTAATAAAATATTTGGATAGATAAGTTAATTTCTGAAGTACGAAAATATTTATTTGGAGCCCAACGTTTATTATGAAAAGGTGATTTTCTTAAGTAATATGTCACATTGAATGTTATGAATATTTCCCATGAAAATAAAACATGTTTCATTGTGAATGTTTTATATTCTATATAAAATGTATACTAATTTAATTTTTCCACTTTTTAATATATGGGTCTGTTATGCAAGATTTATGACATAACTATCTTAAACAATAATCCTAAAATATTGTTGGAAATGTTAGAAATTGAATTCTAGTTTAAAGTCACTGTAATATGTAATGTTTAAGGATGGGTATTTACATATTCACTCCTTGATGACTAAATTTGGTTCCATGAATGAGATAAATAGTGGAGTTTCTAGACACACATAGATAATACATTTGATCTATTTATTTATAAATATGAGTGGTATGTGATGTGAAAGTCAATAAACATGAATGAAATTTGATGAATTAATAGACTTTGACATTTTATACTTAGAGAATACATACCATATTACTTGGATATATAGGATTATAATAATCTATGCCACATGATCTTTAAATGTCTCACACAAAGGAATCATATTATAGTTTATGTTATCATGTGACTCTACTTGTGTAAATTAAAATAGTGATATATTTATTTTATTTAGATCACACGAAATCCCATCAGAAATATACTGATGGGGATAAATTTATTGATATGAATCTAATTCCTATATTTTTTTAAAACATGTTAAAAAACCATGAAATTTTACTAGAGACATTCCCTTTCCCAGCACCTCCCCACCTCTAATGATTATTTTATGTTCTTTTATTATTTTATATTATATATGTTATATATATATATATAATGTTTTTCATAAAAGAATATGGTTGGAGAGATGAACATCATCATTTATGTAGTGAACTAGTGATGTCCTGAACAAACTAACCACTACTCCACTGACATAGTCCCCATGTCAACCACACTATCCCTATTTCTATCCATTTTTTGAGAAAAAAATGTATATTTTTAACTAGTTTTCATTTTTGACATTTAAATATTGAATGTTTCTAATTTTTTCATTTAAATTATAGTGATGTACTTATCAAGGCCATAAAATACAATTTATAGTAAATTTTTCGAACTTTAAATATTTAGACATTGAAATTGGAGAACCCATGGATTGAAAAAATCCTAAGAGTGTGTCTTTTCTTGTCTTCTTGAGTAGGATACAAAAATGTCATATGTTAAGTAATTTAAATCGCATAAATCATTGTTTGTTTCTAAAAATTATTTTTTAAGAGGTAATCTATATAGGAAGTCCAGTGACTAGTATGATAATTACCACACAAAGAGAGTTCCTGGGGGGACTCCCAATCATGATCATAACTATGATGAATCTTAACAACCAGTGATCCAACATGAAATGATTAATTAATTATATAATCTGTGTTGATGATCATTGATGAACCATCAATATTTCAATAATATAACACACCAATATTTAAAGGTATGCCTTTATTAAATAATTTTAACTCACTAGATAGCTCATAATGCACATAACGCTAAGTATATTTGAAACAAAAAAATTTCTATAACCTAGTTATTAATATTCATTTTACCAATTATTTTATTTGAATTTCAAAAAACAAACATACACTACTGCGATCAGTATGATATTTGGAGTCCGATAGAATCAACATAATTTTTAGTGAATATTATCTTACCCTTATGAATATTAACTTACACTTATGAATGGTAATATGACCTTTATTAATGGTAACCTAACCCAAAGAAGTATAAATTATATTTAGAATCCTTAAAATGATGAGGAATATGGTAAGTGTTAGTATTTTTCAATTATATGATGATTTTAATTAAGAATTAAATTTCACATAATTAGAAAATTATTCTTGAAAAATGGAGACCATTTTTCAATTCTACATATTGAAAATTGGATATGGTAAATTATTGGGATTTTTCTGAAATACTTGAATTTTTGGTGAATAGAAAAATATGGTAATTACAATATGAATACATGATGAGATAAATACACTATTAGATGCACTATGTATGATGTAAGAAACCATTTTATCAAAATCACATGGACATAATACTATTTTTGGTAATGGAATTGTTAGTATTTCTTGTATTAGGGAAAAATAATAAACTGAGGATTAAAATATTAAGAAAACCCTCCTCCCCTCCACTATAAATACCACCCCTTATACCCTAAATTATTCACACATCTCAAGCTTCATTCCTTTCCTAAATTATTCTTAAATCTCTCCCTACGCTCCTACCATGCGACTATAAGCCACTTTTATTCAAAAAAGAGAAAATTATCTCTCCTAAAGAGGCTCTCAAAGGAAGATATATTCAAGAGGTAAAATCCTCTTTTCTATTCATTTGATTTATTTTCAAGTACCTTTGTTATTTTTTCATTCTCAGATATTCTCATCCAAATGATGTGACAACTCTAGTACCTTATATGTACTGGAATTTAGTTATGGTAATAGAATATTCCATCATCATCTCTCACTTCACCTCTTTTTATAGTATAAATGAAAACACAGTCCGAGATGTGTTAATTTATCACATTCAAGGAAGATGGTTTTTCAATTATCATTACTATATTAAAGAGGGGTCATGAAACCCATTTAATTGGTGAATAAAATAATTATTTATTTAATCTTATTTAATTTTCTTTAATCCATACACCCTCATAATATAAAATAACAATAAAAAACAAGTTCTTTATGCGCCGAACCGCCAAGTTATTCCAAACATCTATCATTATCTTTTATCTAACAAGTCATCCTCGTGATATATAAAAAAAATCACTATAACATAATTTATATATCCATAATTTAACTAATAATATATATTAATAATTCTCTATGTTTAAACACATTTCAAATGAACTTCCACTCATGAATACAGGTTAACCGATCATGAAAACCAAGGAAGAAAATGCTTCCAAAATAATACAATTTAGAAAATTAAACCCATTAAAAGGACATAAATGTACCTAATCAGTTAAAAATAAATCAATTACATGTATATGAAGTTATATAATTACTAATTAATGAATCTATATTCTATATTCAGGACATTAATATCAATTGAAAAACACCTTCCGACATAATGTAAGGGGTTTTCTCGTCGAACTTTTAATTTTGTGAGATGTACATTTTTCACAACTTATTTCTTGTATGTACTGTATTTTCACATAAATTTGATATATAATATCATTATTCTATTAATATTCAAGGTATTTTGTGATTCATTTGGTGATTATTAAATTTTGGACATATGATTCGATTGATTACAATGTGGAAAGAGACTTTGTCTCAATTTCCATTTCATTTAGACTTACATAGTTTTGAGAACCTATTCATTATTATGTGGTGTATCTATTTCCCCATTCAGATAATTTTTCATTTTAAATTATAATTTTTTAAAATATCTAGATTCTTGTATCAGGGATATGATTATTTTCTTAAGACTTATACCATTTCACAAATGGTGTTTTTTCTGAATGTTACTTTAACAATTTCAATATTGATGAATCTGTATCCTATATAAAATATAGATATTTAAAAGTGATATTGTTCTTGGATTTAATATTTTTAAAATAATTCATTGGAATTGTAGTGATTGGTAGGGCCCTCTATATCCCTTCATTACATTTACAGGTTTAGTGAGAAATATTTGTTGGCCACAAACCCTTCGAGTTTGTTTTCAAAAATATGATGGGTTTCTACCCATAGAATTAAACTATCTCGAAGATATAATGGTTCATGTGCTAGATAAATGCCATCCAAATAATAGTAATTTTATTTATTAATTATTAAGCTATTACCATCCATGTGGTTTTCACTATGACAAAAGCAATTGATGGTATCTTATTATCATCTTATTCGTGGAATGTGTTTTCATTTATTCATCATGCCATTTTAGTTATGTATAATTGATTGTGATCCAAATTTTATTGATTCATTATTCCACTATATATAATCCTTAATGAGAATTTTTACTCACCCTTACTATGTTTCCTATCCCTAGGTTATCAAGAAGATAACCTTGAATAAGATTTCAAGGGGTAATTGTATTTCTGTTTATTATGTATCATATTTTATTTTCTATATTTCCTTATGTACTATGGGTATCATGTGTGTAATTTGGTATTCCAAAAATACTAAAATAATCAGTACTTATGGTTTTTATTTCTTGTAATCATCCCAATATAATAAATTAATGCACTGGCATAGGGTTTCTAGGGTCGGGGCGTTACAGTTGGTTTCAGAGGAAGTTTTGAAGCATCATAGGAAACTAGATTTAGGAAACATAGTTTAGATGAAAAAAATCCATAAGTTAGATTTTGAGGATAATAATCCATGAACAGCCTGAAATTTTGGTAAAGTAGAGATTATGTGGGTCTTACATTAAATAAAACCATGAATGGATACTATAAGTGGATGTGGTTCTAGAACAAATGTACCTAGAAGTAACAAATCTGATAAAGAGTTTTGGGTTTTACCAAGGGTAACCTTGTACAAGAGAGCATGCCTTATTGAGCAACTGGTTTGAAACTCCAGGGGGATATGCTTAGGATAATTCACATTTTCACTACAAACAATTATGAAGGATTTAAAAGTTAATAGAAACTATGTTTATGATTATGCGATTAGGTGTGCATAAAATTTTCATGATTATGTTAATTGTTTCTAGTTATAAATTATTAATCATTACCTAATTTAGTGTATATCATTTTTAGTGATGGACCCTAATGGAAGAAGGGGAATCAATACACTTAGACAATACAAGGATTTCCCCACTAAGCAAGTCAACACAGTCAGTGTGGGATCGGACTAGATCATGACCATATTAGGAAAACATACATAGGCTATGACGAATAACCATGATAAAACTATATTGGATCATTTCATGTGATTAAATCCCCCATCTTTTAGGGGGACCAATAATCCAGTGGTAGCTGATCAGTGGATTAAGTCCATTGAAAATATATTTCTAGAATTAATATGAAATTAAAATGAAACAGTAGTAATGATAGTATATTTTCCTCAAGGTTAAGTCTTATCAATGGTGGTCCTTGATCTAGAATTACACAGAATAATAAGAAATAAATGATAAATAATGAAGTAATTTTACAGAAACATTCTTCAAAAAATATTTCTCTCATGAACAATGAACTAAAATGAAGAGGAAATTAGTTATCCTAAAGAAAAGGGAAGAATATAGTGTTGTAGAGTCTGAGGCTCCCATCACAAGATTATAATGGAATTTTGTAGATTAAATATGTGATTTGAAAGGCATGATTGATCATTTTTTGAAGTTCTTAAGCCATGTATTATATGGTCATTCTCTTCTCAAACATATTCATCATATAATGAAATTTTATTAAGTGCCATAAAAATAGAGAAGGAATTATCTAGATCAAATTTGGTCAAGGGAAACTAGGATAAGAATCGGTACATTGGTAACCAAGGAAATGGTGATGTTCCAATGATTAATAAGGTAATGAATCAATTTACATTATGTGAGAACTGTGTAAAATATTATCCTGAGAAATTCTTGAAATGCATTAGAGTCTGCTATAATTATGGGTAGATGGTTCATATATATAATTAATTCAAGGGGAATAAACAAGATAATGACATTAAATGGTACAATGTTTGATATGTGGGACACAATGAAAATCAGTTTCTTAATATCCAACGAAACATGCCTCTGAAAATGCCATGAGAGAAAGAGAAATGTTATGTTATTACAACTGTAGGGGTTGAAGTTCCCAATGATGTGGTGGTTGGTAATTTAATTTATTCCTCAAATTTATCCAATGCAATATTTGGTTCCGGATCATCGCATTCCTTTATATCTTCCTAGTTTTCGAAGAAAATTATTCATTTTCAAGTAGATTTAATAAATTATTTCCCAGTAAAAACTCTTAATTGATGTATCATTGCATAAAAGATGTGTCAGTCAGTTACCATTGTGACACCCAAACGTTCTTTAGTTGATGACCTTATCATCATACCTATGATTGACTTTTACCTAATTCTTATTATGAATTGGATTTCAAATTATGATGTGAAAATATATTTCTAGAAAAATAAAGTTACAATTTTTTATAATGATTAATAATCCCTTATCTTTAGTGCAGAAACATCATTATATGGAAATTATCCAAATCCACCATCAGTAGCTCTTCACAATGAAATTCATTGGGAGTAAGAGAAAAGATCATATATGGATATTAAAATTTAATATGTACCTATTGTGAAATAATACATTGATTTATTTGTATAATATTTACCAGGACATCCTCCAAAGTAGAAAGTTGAGTTCTTTACAGATTTAATTGCTATTGCATGAACTATATAAAATATTCCCTATAGAATGGCCACTATGGAATTATTGGAGCTACAGAAATAACATGAGTAATTTAGTGAAAAATTACTTATTAGACCAACTGTTTCTCCATGGGGAGCCCATGTCCTCTTGGTCAAGATGAAAGATGGATTCATGAGGATATGGATTGATTATAGAGATATAAATTATATTATAATAAAGAACAATTATCCTCTTCCACACCATGATGATTTATTTGATCATATTCATGGAGCCCAATATTTTTAGAAGACTGAACTTTGATCTAGATATCATCATCTACGTGTGAGTAAGTAAGATATCTCAAAGACATCATTTCGAATCATGTATGGGCATTACAAGTTTACAATAGGGCCGTTCAGACTGACTAATTCACCCTCTATTTTCATAGATATAATGAATAGTGTTCTCAAGGAATATCTTAACGAATTTGTAGTGGTATTTATCGATGATATCATAAAATAATATAAAATCTATGAAGACCATGAGAATCACATATAGATTATTCTTAAAACTCTTAGAAGAAAGGAATTATATGGGAAGTTTAGAAAGTGTGAATTTTGGCTTCAATCAGTTTATTTTCATGGGAATATTGTCTCTAAAGATGGAATATTAGTTGATATAGTGATGAAAAAGGAAATCCAAGAATGGCCTATGCCAACAAACATAACCATGATACATATTTTTTTGGATTAGTAGGTTTCTATCAGTGTTTCGTTCGGAATTTCACCCAAATGTCTATCCCGGTATCAAAGATCACACATAAAGTGGAAAAGTTTGTATTGATGAAAGAATGTAAATATTTATTTAATGAATTGAAAATAATATTGGACAATTATTCAATTTTGACACTTCCCTATATAAATGATGGATTCATGATATACAGTGATGCATCAAAGAATGGACTCGGTTGTATCCTTAGGAAAATTGATAATGTTATAGCTTTTGTATCAAGGTAGTTGAAGACTCGTGAGAAAAATTATCCAACTATTGATCTTGAGTTATTAGCTATATCCATTTCTCTAAATATATGAAGACGTTATCTCTATGGTGATTGATTTGAGATATATAAAGATAACAAGATTTTAATATGATTTTTTTCATAGAAAGAACAAAACATTGGTAAAATTAGATGGCCCAAGTTAATCAAATATTATGATTGTTCAATACACTACCACCTCAGAAAGGTAAATAAGGTGGAAGATTCATTAATTAGGAAAGATCATGGACTTCTTTTAACATTCCAGGAAAATAAAGAATATTAAATTTTCATATTTATTAATATTTTTGAATCAAATATTAATTTTAATTTAATGGGATTGCTATGTTCGATAGAATTCCCAATACGCAACAACATATTTCTTTGAAATCATACGTTGCACACTAATAATAAATTATTATTATTTTAAATGGTAGATAACTCCTTGTCGTTTTATTGGCAGGAATGAACAAAAATAACTACAATATGATTATACATGTTTGTTAAATGTAATTACATTTATCCAATACACGTTAGAGACTTAAAATGTGAATGAATCTAATTTTAAGCATAATTTACATTAAAAGGTCAATTTACCACCTTTTAATGGAGAACCCACATTAAATCTAATTTTGGTCACTTTAATACATTCTATTTGACCAAATAAAATCTTTTTTTATAATGGGGACATCAAAATTTACTTTGGGTAATTGTTTGTTATTTTTCTAATAAATTTCATTTTTTTAATGAATAGTGATAATATTGTATTTTAATTCGAAGGTGCCTTTTAATAAAATTTATTTATATTGTCAGATTATCTTTATAATTGGTTTTAAAGTGAAATTGAAATATATTTTTACCTTTTAATCGAATGTTGGTCATTGTAATTAATTTTACTTTGAAATTGGACATAAACAAGTATCAATCTTCTGATAGTTATTATTTCCTAAAAACACGCTATTTGTTTGATAACGGGAAATAATTATAAAATTAATTAATTCCACTTTAATTTTTTTAATTTGGGAAAACAGAACTCATTTTTGAATTTGGAATATCAAATATATCTTAGGCTGAATTTTTGGTATTTTTCTGAAAAACTTCAATTTTTGATGAAGAGTGAAACTACTTAGTGGTAGTTAAAAAAACAGACTTTTTCACTTAACTGAAATTTTAACAATTCTGTGAATTGAATTTCAAAAATCCGACATACATGTTTGTTATGAAAAAGTAAAATTTTGTTCATTAAGGTGAATATAATTTTTGGTGAATATTAACTTTTGACTTTTATTTATCGCTGTTAAAGGTAAATAGGGTAATTCAAGGTAAAAAGAATATTATAATAATTCAAAATAACTTTACCACTTGTAAAAACCTTATTGGATGAGTCATTGCCAATCATGGGAATATTTGGGTCAATTTTGGGACCCCATTTATCCACTTATGAAAGATAATGACACTTTAGATTAATTAATTTAATGTAAAGACAAAATTGACATTAAACAAATCTTTTAGAAATTGATTTTTATATGGTGTTATATAAGTCATATTTTCTACTATAAATATTATTTATAAATATAAAAAGATTTACTACATCATGGTGTTTTTTTATAATATTTAGACATCAAATGTATTAAATTATTTTTGACAGAATAAATATTCAGTATTTACCTCATTAATAAATGATTTAAATAAATATGATTATAATGATTAAAATATTATCCAAAACCTGTTCAATTACTATTTTATGATTATATTTAGACCACGAGTCATATTATCTTGGACTATAATGATTTTTTACTTTTAGAAACAGAATATCATTTTATTATAAAATAATATTTTCACACTTTCCTAAAGATCCCCACCTCTCCCTTATAAAAATTGAACACTTATAACAAATTCATCACACCTCTCAAGCCACTTGGATCCTACAAACTCTGACCAATTAATCTCCATACATACCTCTCCTCTACCTAGAAGCCTTACCTTATGCATAAGGCACTTCAAGATGTCCTTTGGTTCAAACCAAAGGGACTTACCCAAATTAAAGGTAACAATTTCTCTTAATTTGTTTTCTTTTATTGTACTTCTCCAACCCCTAAACTCTTTTTATTCCTTTCATTTGTAATAACACCAGTCTACACAATATACTATGATGTTATTATAATAATTATTCGAACTACACTTACACACACCTCCATCTAATGGATGAATAACATAATGTTTCTGTGGATGGAAAACTAACGCCTCACAAAACAATGATTGTTCAATTACATCTTACCACCTCTCATGGTGGCCATTATGATGGAACTATATTTATATGTGATATATATTATTTTTATGATTTTCTTATTCTTTGGTACTTCCCAATTATATCACGCCATTATGGTTTCCATAGTGGGTAAATACGATAATCTCATTTGAGGAAGTGCGGACTACCGCCCCCTTAAATTGATGTGAATCATTAATGCCTTATGTGGGATGTATAAAATAAAGAGTTAATTATATTTGATATGATATTATTCTAGAATTATAATATACCCATGTATCATTATTTTTTAATTCCAATAAAATAAGAAATATAAATGAAAGTAGCGTTCATGGGTACGTACGACTTAACGTCTCCATGAACGGTGCATTTCATTTCTTACCTCCCAATGTTATCTACTATTATAAACACATGTATATAATGGATATATATGATTTATATGATATCTAAATCATTAATATCATTCTAAAGATAATGGATATCTTATCACATGAACAACTTTTAATTATAAGGTGTTCAATTTTTTCTCAAGTACCAAATATCGACAAAACTATCGTTATTAACTTAAATGATTATATAATGGTAATAAGTAATATAAAAGAAATAATTAAATTAAAAAAAAGGTTCTTAAGAAAGATTAAATTAACATTAGTCTATTATTTAGGAGATTTAAGAATGAACAGGTCAAGTTGGACATGAGGTAAGGGATTTTCTTTTCTCACTTTTAATTCCGTGAGATTTCCATTGTTCGCTACTTATTTATTGCATGTGGTGTATTATGTATTGTCTTTTGATATATATTATCATTATTATCATTATATTCATGGTATTATGAGATTAATTTGGGGTACATTAACTTTTGTTCATAAGACTCAGTTGATTACAATGTGGTAAAGGTTTTCATCTCACTTTTTATTTTCGTGAGATTCATGCTATATTTTCCACTATTTAATTTTGTGTAGTGTATGTACTACCCATGATTGTACTCTTTGTGTAAAAATAATTTCATTAATGAGTATTTAAATCTTCATCATATGATCTTTCTTTCATGTGGCGTATGTTTTGTATGTTACCAAAGCAGTAAGGGAACCTTTCACCCTCCTCTTTTTAAAAGAATTATTTTTGTTATGTATTTTAATTTACATACTATTATGTTGGGATATGTTCTTATATATCCTTATTGATGTAAATGTTACGTCCCAGTGATGAGATAACCTTTTATTAAATAAACTCATTTTCTAAATTTTAAAGTGACGTCGTTAGGCTGTTGAATTTTTACAAGGGGACTTTTTATCCCAATTTCATTTCTTTGGGTTTAACTTGTACTTCTTGAATATAACGTCCTATGAATATGTGTGAATGACCTATGATTGCTTTACAATTAATATTCACTTATATTGGGTGTAATTATATTTTTCACACATAATTATGTGATTGATTTATCCTTAATTTAAGGATACCATCTTTACAAGGTATTTCTTCTCAATTTACATTTCCATTGAGACTTCATTGTTGTTATGAACCAATTCACTTGTATATGGTGTATATAATGTCTTTTACATATTATATCATGAATCCCTTTATTATCATGATATTATAATGTTCAGATTAAAATTTATTCCTCAATTATTTGTATTCACGCGTCTCTCATTTTGTTAAAAAATCATTAACTAAAATATCATTTTAACTGTTTTAATGATTTATTCTTCTAAATCTTTCTTATTAATGTCAATGTTTTAAAAATGGTTTTAATGATTTATTTATATGGACATTATTGTTTTAAAAAGTTAATTCCTTTAAATGCTTCAATGTGGTATGGGACACATTGATTCAAAAAAATATCTTTATTAAATGGTTTTGAAAATGGTTTGATAAAGAATTGATTTTGTAAATATATTGAAATGATATATTGTGATTTAAAATGAAATGTTAATTGTGAAATGTTTATATTTTCAATATTTTATGTGATATGATTTGATAATGGTACTTGGACATATGAATGATGGTTACATGATAAACCAAATGACGGGTGGTGCAGAGAATACTAGGACGAGTGGTTAGGTTATAACCTCCAATGCATTGGGTATGGAAGTTGGACTTATGGCTATTCAATTTAGTGATACGTCTGGAAGTCGACCATATGGTTATTCCATTAAGTTTCTTTATGTCCCAAGTTACCTTTTTATGTTATGTGTTCTTTATATAGGTTAATGGTAATATTTTGGTTACAAAAGAGTAAGAAATGATCTTTTATTCAGTTAAGAGTATTTAATACTTCATAAATGTTAAAAATATTACTCATTATATTCATGGTTTACTTGTTGTTTTGAGAAACTAACAGTTTCCTTCTTTGTGTATCCCGTACTAACATTTTTGTGCTCATCCCATGTTTTTTTGAAATGTTTTCTACATGACTTAAATATTAATAGGGTCATGGATGGGATCAAGGAAACATCAGGCTGTCTAAAACATAGAACTAGACATGTTTCTTTTTTGGAGTTTTTATTTTATGAAAAAATTGATACTGAGTAGTAATGTTTACTTTGTAAAATTTTGAAATGTGATAGGTATGGAATAAATCTCTAAAAATATAATCCTAAAAATATCCTCAATGAGAATTATTCTTTTAATTCAAGATTACATATGGTTTGAGGCCGGGTCCTTGTAGTTGGTATCAGAGGTCGGTTTAGATAAATTTAGAGGTTAGGGTACAATTTAAGCATAAGTGACATTACCATAATGGTTAGGAGTTTAGAAAGAGTCATAGTTATTTTTATAAAGTGAATGAGTTTATGATAACATGAACAAGTATATCTTAGTTTTTACCCTCCTCATAAGATATGATGTGATGATTTTATAGATATACTCGCACTAACCTATTTGGTTTTACTAAATTGCTGGATCTAGAAGGAACCAAAGTAACAGTGGATGTGAAGAAAACTATGACAGTTTTCTGAACGAGATGTTGAATGATATGGGAGCTACAATGAGAACTCTTGTGGTTATTCTCAACCAACTATCTGGAGTCATGATTGACCACTTGAACCATAGTGATTTTTATAATACATCATATATGCGAGAAACAAATCCATAAGTAAGTTCATTTAATAGACATAATGGTAAGTATGTTAAAAAACCTACGTGTCAAATATGTGGAAAGAAACACATAGGAAAATGTTTCAATGGGACTGGAAAATTCTATAGATGTGTAAATGAAGGTCATAAGGAATGAACCTTCCATGGAAAAAGGAAGCATCTAGTTGACTCTCAGAAAGGGAATAAAGTTATTTCTGAAGGATCAATTGAATGTTTTAAATGTGGTGAGTATGATCATTATTCAAACACATGTCTTATGAGGAAGTTTCGAGAATGGGATCACCAGTATTTTACCAATATTCGTTTACCAATACCTAATTCCATTCCGATGGAGGATGAAGAAACTGACGATGGCCAATGAACGGTATGGATTATTTCTTAACATATGTTTTCCTATTATTGAAATAATAGGATATAATTCATGATTTTTTTGTAGGAAAGAAGTATCTCATAATAAGTTGTAAAGGAATGATTAATGGATCAAGAATAATGTTTAATGAGTAAGAATTCAACATATAAGGGATTCATGATTTATGGTATATTTTAGGATGGTGAAATGCTTAAAATTATTAAGGCTCTTTTGATGATAGGAATTAAATTAGAAGCCTTTTTATAGTATGTTTAACCCTGATGTTTGATATATGAAAATTTTATTCAAGGAAAAATTATATTTTCTTTTGTGGATATAGTTATAATGAACCATTTGGGATTATATGATTCATAAATATGAGAAAATTATAGGTTAATACATTTTTGGGATGCCAAATGAAAGTTATTAGAAAAACTTCGTGGTTAAAATATGCTATGGTTATATTTGATAAACTTATCTCTTTTTGGGAATGTTTTAAAATTATATTGTGTTTGAAATGGGACAACACGCAGACCGTGTGTCAACCCGTCGCGTCGGGCAAAGTTACGAGAATCAAACCCACAACCAAAGTGTGACTGGTATTTATTACCTACCACTGGACTACGTGAAGTACCTCGTTAGTTTGACTAATTTTTTTTAGTTGGATGATTTTATGAATTAAGAAATGTTGATCTAGGGTTATTTATGGAAATGATTAACCTATCAAGGAGGAAATGTGATTATGTTAATTACTTTTCAATATGAGTCTTTAAGAGTAACTACTGTTATTTGGAGATAAATGTTAAGATTTATCTTGGAAGACTATGTGATTAAATACATTTGAGATTTGGGTTTAAATATTAGTTTGGATTAATTTGATGAATTTTATGGATAGCTGTTTATTGAATGGTCTTTGATGAACTTTGGGTTTTGTTAGACAAATTTCGTAGATTATGAGTAGTTTTTCTTTTTGTGAAAGATTATCCTTTTGGGGATTATCTGATCTCGCAAAAAAACATATTGGTTTTTGTTAAGGTCTAAATACATGGGAAATATATATTTCATCTTTTGTGGATTATTTGATTCTCTCGAAGTTGATTATAGTGCTATTAATGTGAATAAAAAAAATTCATCTTGAATACTCATCGTTTGAAGAAAATATGAATTTGTGTTAGAAATATAGTAAAAGATGAATGTCTAGATGATAAGTAATTATGTTTCCTTATGTTTTTAGTTATGATCAAAAATAAATTCCACAATGAAAAGTAATATAAAACAAAAATGGTGTATGTTAACTTTTCATATTGGGGAATCAATGGTTGTTTAACCCATCACAAGTTTGTGATTTTCTGGTGGGTAAATTTCTCCAAATCATGTTTTCTACCACTCTCCATCAGAACATGACGGTTTTTTTTCTCTTCCATATCCATGTTTTCCTACATGGAATCCGAATATGGGTTTTCTCAGGTGACCTTTATATATATCTCTCATTATTTTAAAGTGATAGTTTTATTGACTCTTTTTATGATGTGGGACATTCAATGATGTTTCCAAGCCTAATTTTAAAATTACAAGGACACAATTCCCAAAAGGGGGGAAGGACGTAACATTCCAAGAAAATAAAGAATATGAAATTTCCATATTTATTAATATTAGTGAATTAAATATTAATTTTACTTTAAAGGGGTTGATATGTTCGATAGCGTACCTGATACAGAACAACAGATTTCTTTGAAAACTTACGTTGCTCACTAATAATATAATATTATTATTTTAAATGGTAGTTAACTCCATGCCATTGTATTTGAAGGAATGGACAAAACTAACTACAATATGATTATACATGTTTTTTAAATGTAATTACATTTATCTAATAAAAGTTAATGGCTTAAAATGTCAACAATCTATTTTTTAGAATAATTTACATTAAAAGGTCGATTTACCGCCTTTTAATGGCGAACCCTATTTAAATATAATTTTGGTCACTTTTATACATTATATTTGACCAAATAAAATCTTCATTTATAATGGGGATATCAAAATTTAATTTGTGTAATTTTTTGGTATTTTTCTGATAAAGTTCATTTTCAATGAATAGTGAAAAATATTGTATTTTAATTCAAAAGTTCCTTTTAATCTAATTTATTTATATGGATATATTATCTTTTTAATTTGTTTTAAAGTGAAATTGAAATATATTTTTACCATTTAATCCAATGTTGGTCATTATAATTAATTTCACTTTGAAATTGGACATAAACAAATATGAATCTTTTGATAGTTATTGTTTCTTAAAAACACCCTATTTGTTTGATAAAAGGAATTAATTTTAAAATTAATTAATTCCACTTATATGTTTTGAATTTTGAAAAATAGTAATAATTTTTGAATTCGGAATATCAAATATATCTTAGGCTGAATTATTGGTATTTTTCTGAAAACTTCACTTTTTGATGAATAGTGAAACCACTTAGTGGTAGTTAAAAAACTGAATTTTCCAATTAAATGAAATTTTATCCCTTATGTTAATTTAATTTAAAAAATATTACATGCTTGGTTTTTATCAAGAAGTAAAATGTTGTTCATTAAGATGAAAATAATTTTTGGTGAATAGTAACTTTTGACTTTTATTTAACGCGGTTAAAGGTAAATAGGGTAATTCAAGGTAAAACGAATATTATAATAATTAAAAATTACTTTAACACTTGTAAAAACCTTATTGGATGAGTCATGGACGATCATGGGTATATTTGGGTCGATTTAGGGACAACATTGAGCCACTTATGAAAGATAATGACACTTTAGATTAATTTATTTAATGTAAAGACAAAATTGACAATAACAAAAATCTTTTAGTAATTAATTTTTATATGGTGTTATATAAGTCATATTTTAGACTATAAATATTATTTAGAAAGATAAAAATATTTTCTACCTCATAGTATTTTTTTATAATTTTTATATCTAAAATAAATTAAATTATTTATGACACAATAATGATTCAGTATTTACCTCATTAATAAATAATTTAAATAAATATGATTATAATGATTATAATATTATCCAAAACTTTTCAAATTCTTATTGGATGATTATATTTCTACCATGAGTCATATTATATTCTGTTATAATGATTTTCGACCTTTATAAACCAAATATCATTAAATTATAAAATAATATTTTCACACATTCCTAAAAAAACCCCTCCTCTCCATTATAAAAGGAGACCACTTCTAACCAATTACTCACACCTATAAAGCCATTTGGCTTGTCCAAAAACTTCCCAATTAAGCTCCCAACATCCGTCCACTCCACGTAGAATCCTTAGCATAGGCATAAGGCACTTTAAGAAGTCCTTTGGTTCAAACAAAAGAGAGTTACTCAAATTAAAGGTAACCGATTCTCTTAATTTGTTTCATTTATTTTAATTCTACAACCCCTAAATCCTTTTTATACGGTTCATTTATAACAACACCAGAATCCTCAATATACTAGAATGTTGTTATGATAAGTATTAGAACTAAACTTACACACACCTCCATCTGATGGTTGAAAAACATAATGTTTCTGTGGATGGAAAACTAACACCTCACGAAACCATGATTGTTCAATTACATCTTACCTCCCCTCATGGTGGACATTATGATGGAACTATATTTATATATGATATAGAATATGTTTATGATTTCCGTGTACTTATGTACTTCCCAATTATATCATTCCTTTATGGTTTCCATAGTGGGTAAATACGATAATCTCATTTAAGGAAGTGCGGACTATTGCCCCCTTAAAGTGATGTGACTCGTTAATGCCTAATGTGGGATGTACAAAGGAAAGAGTTAATTATATTATATATAATATTATACTGGAATTATAATATAACTATATATCATTATTTTTTTAATTCAATTAAAATAATAAATAGAAATGAAAGTAGTGTTCATGCATACGTACGGCTTACCGTCTCCATGAACTGTTCATTTCATTTATTACCTCCAAATATTATCTAATATTATAAATACATGTATATACTTGATATATATGATATATAAGGTATCTAAATAGTTAATATCATTCTGAATATAATGGATATCTTACAACATGAACAACTTGTAATTATAAGGTGTTCATTTTTTTACCCAAGTACCAAATATCGACAAAACTACCATTATTAACTTAAATAATTACATAATGGTAATAAATAATATAAAAGAAATAATAAACTTTAAAAAGAGGTTCTTAAACAAGATTAAATTAACATTAGTTTATTATTCAGGAGATTAAAGAACCAACGAGTCAAGTCAAAAATGAGGTAAGGGATTTTCTTATCTCACTTTTAATTCCATGAGATTTCCATTGTTTGCCACTTATTTATTGCATGTGGTGTATTGTGTACTGACTTTTGATATATATTATCATTATTCTCATTATATTAAAGGTATTATGAGGTTAATTTTGGGGATATTAACTTTTGTCCATATGACTTAGTTGATTTAAACATGGTAAAGGGTTTCATCTCACTTTTTATTCCCTTGAGATTCATGCTATATTTTCCACTATTTCCTTTTGTGTGTTGTATGTACTGCCCATGATTGTACCCTTTGTGTAAAATAATTTAATTTATGAGTATTTAAATCTTCGTTTTATGATCATTCTTTCACATGGTGTATGTTTTGTAATTTTCCAAATCGTTATGGGAACCTTTCATCCTCCTCTTTTTAAAATACTTATTTTTGTTATGTCTTTCAATTTACATCTTATTATGTTGGGATATGTTCTTATATATCATTATTGAAGTAAAATTTATGTCCATGTGATGAGATACCCTTTTTATCTCTTCAACTCATTTTCTTAATTTTAAATTGACGACGTTAGGCTGTCGAATTTTTACAATGGAACTTCTTATACCAATTTTATTTCATTGGGTTCAACTTGTAATTCTTGACCATGTCATCCTATGAATATGTGTGAATGACCTATAATTGTTTTACACATAATATCCACTTATATTTGGTGTATTTATATTTGTCACACATAATTATGTGATTTATTTATCCCTAATTTAAGGATATCATCTTTATTATGGATTTCATCTCAATTTACATTTCCATTGAGACTTCATTGTTGTTATGAACCAATTCACTCTGATATGGTGTATATACTGTCCAATGACAAATTATACCGTGAATCCCTTTATTCTCATGATATTATAACGTTCATATTAAAATTTATTCCTCAATTATTTGTATTCAAGGGTATCTCATTTTGTAAACACTTTTTAACTAAAATATCGTTTTAACTGTTTTAAAGATTTATTCTACTAAATATTTCTCATTAATGTCCATGTTTAAAAAATGGTTTTAAGGATTTATTTATATGGGCATTATTTTTTTTAAATGTTAATTTTTTTAAAATCATAAAAGTCGTACGATACACTTTGATTCAAAAAAATCTATCTATTAAATGGTTTTGAAAATTGTTTGATAAAGCATTGATTTTGTTAATATCTTGAAATGATATATTGTGATTTCAAATGAAATGTTAATTGGGAAATGTTTATATTTGCAATATTTTATGTGCTATGATTTTATAATGGTAATTAGATATTTTATGCGTGGTTACGTGATAAACCAAATAACGGGTGGTGCCGTAAATACCAGGACTGGTGGTTATGTTATAACCTCCAATGCATTGGGTATGGAAGTCAGCCATATGGCTATTCCATTTAGTGATACATGTGAAAGTTGACTGTATCGTTATTCCATTTAAGCATGTTTATTTCCCAAGTTACCTTTATATGTTATGTGTTCTTTATTTGGGTTTTATGGCAATCTTTTGGTTACAAAAGGGTAAGAAATGATCTTTTATTCAGTTAGGAGTATTTACTACTTCATAAAGGTTAAATGTGTTACCCATGATATTCATGGTTAACTTATTGTTTTGAAAAACATACAGTTCCTTTCTTTGTGTATCCCTTGCTGAGCTTTTTATGCTCATCCCATGTTTTTTGAAATGTTTTCCACAGGACTTAAATATGAATAGGGTCATGGATGGGATCAAGGAAACGTCACTCTATATAAAACATGGAACTATACATGTTTCTTTTTAAGAGTTTATATTTTATGTAAAAAATAGATACTGAGTAGTAAAGTCTGCTTTTTAATATTTTTCAATGTAATAGTTATGGCGTAACTATCTAAAACTCTAAACCTGAAAAGATCTTAAATGTGAATTATTCTTTTAATTCAAGATTATGTAAGGTTTGAGGCCGGGTCCTTATACTTCTAACCCAAATGAGAATTTAGAGAGATCCTATATTCATGGTTCTACTAAATATGGATATGGGAATTATTAAGAAAGGGGATCATCTTTCCTTATTCAAATTATTGATAAACCATATTTACAAGAGGAGGTAAAAAATCTCTCAATCTGATGATGACAATCTATAAATAAAAATTAAAGCTGTTAAGAATGGAATATTAGAAGACATTGTGTATAAGGATGGAGGTCTGAATTTTGGAAGGAGGTTATGTGTTCCATCAGTACCCAAGCTAAAAATTGAACCATTACATTATTCCCATAGCATAAATTTCTCCATACACCCTAGTATCACCAACTTGTATTAAGATATGAAGGAACATTTTTTGTGGGATTACATAAAGAAAGAAATTGTGGACTATGTGTCAAGGTTTCAAGTTTATCAACATTTGAAGGCTGAAAGAAAACATCCTAGAGGGGTTATGCCACATCTACTTATTCCTATGTGGAAGTAGAATTAATTTATAAAGGTCGTTTTCACACAACTAACAAGAAAACTTAGAAGGAAAGAAAAAATATGGGTAATTTTTTGTCACCATACAAAATCGGCACATTCCATGCTATAAGAGAGGATTTATCACTTACTCTGAATGGACCGAAGGCCTTCCTTTTTTTATTTTATTATAGATAACCCCCCTTTTAAGGGTTGAAGTGGAACCCATACATGACCCGTAGGCCCAAGGCACAGGCCCGACATGACCCTTAATACATGACCTGAAGGCCCAGAGACATACCCTACCCATACATGACCTGTAATCCCAGCCCACTAGAACTGGCCCTCCCCAGATTCTGCAACATTGATCGCCTTTAGATCCCCACCTACAATAATGATCAGCTTTCATTGCCCCGTACAAAGCTGCGCGGTGCCTGGTCCTGATGGCGGTTGACATACTCTCTCATTCTTCCAATCTGGTTAGCTCTGCTTCTGGTGGCTGCTATTGTAGCTCTGATCCTCTTCTAGGGCTTTCTCTGTGTGACCTGGGCTACTTCATGGTCTTCAATGGCGCAAAGGCCCTGTGGTTTGAAGGCCTTTGATGGACCAAAGGCCCATGAGACCCATAGGCCCAAATCGGGTGAATAGTTCCGGCTACTACAGTACCGAACAATAAATGCTACAATACCTGCTAGAGTAACCCAAAAATTCTCCTCCACCTGGTTTTGAACCTGGGTCTCTTAGATGCCAAGAAGGATCCCTTACCACTTGGGTATGGGCTCATTGGAAGGGAAGATTTATCACTTGAGTCCCTAAAAATACATTATATTAATGGGGTTTTAAGACTTCATGGTGTGACTCTATTGATTGGGTCTGATTGAGATCCTCGATTAATATAAAAATTATGGAAAAGTCTTCAGAAGGCTTTGGACATTGAGATTTATACGAGTACTGCTTATCACCCCCAAATCGATGGACAATCTGAAAGGACTATTTAATTAGTTGAAGTCATGTTGAGATCATTATCTCTTGACTCTCAAGGTATGTGGCATCAATAAATTATTTTGGTGGAACATTCTTACAATAATATTTCCCATTATGGTATTAAAATTGATCCATATGAAACATTATATGAAAAGAGTTGTTGAACTCCAACTTGTTGGGATGAAGTTGGTTAGAGGAAGCATGTAGGCACAAAACATATCGAATAGAAAAATGAAATGGGAAAGTCAATTAAGGAAAATATTAAAGCATCCCAAATTAGTTAAAAGATTTATGCTAACATCCAGAGAAGGGATTTGGAATTTTAAGTGGGTGATCTTATCTTTTTAAAAGTATCTCCAGGGAAGGGTGTCTTAAGGTTCAGTAAGAAAGTGAAACTGCTCCCTTTGTACATTAGGTCATTCAAAATTCTAGAATGAATATGGGATGTATCTTACCATTTAGAAATGCTTCTATGTCTCTCCAATATTCATAACATGTTACACATGTAATTGTTAAATAAATACATGCCAGACCCAATTTATGTACTCTCCTTTGATGAAATAGAGCTGGAACACGATTTGTCTTACTGTAAAGAGAGTATAGAGATTCTTGACACTAGATAGAAAGTATTGAGAAATTCTATGACTTTAATGGAAATGGTTCCTTAGAGAAACCATAAAATAGATGATGAAACATCAGAACCTAAGGATGTTATAAAGAAGAACCAAACACATTTTTTAAGGGAGTAATATACATGAAAAAATTTTGTGGTTGAAAATTCCGAAGGAGGGTGGAATGTAAGACCCTAATATTTAATGTTTTTTTTCTAAAATAATTTCAATTTATTAGACATCTCACAATCCACATAAATTTTAGTCACTGTGAAATAAAATCTTTTCAATAACCTAGCCATTAATAATAATTCTACCACCTTTGTGTTTTGATTTCTAAAAAACAGACATACATGGTTTCAATCAATATGATATTTTAGAGTCAGACAGAATCATTTTAATTTTTGATGAATACTAACATTCCATTATGAACAGTAACTTACTATTTTGAATAGTAATATGACCCTTATGAATGGTATACTTACCCACAATATTATAAATCATATTTACGCACTTTAAAAATGTAGGTGAATGTTTTATGTGTTGGTATTTTTTTATTAAATTATTATTTTATTTATAAAATAAATATCACATATTTAAAAAATTATTATGGAAAAATGGTGTCCATTTTGGGATTCTATATGTCAAGAAATGTCTGTGGAGAATTTTTGGAATTTTATGAATTACTTGAATTTTTGGAAAATAGTAAAATACTGAAATTACGGTTAAACACATTATGAGATAAATAAAATATTCCTTGCATAATGGATGGTGTAAGAAACCGGTAGTTAGAACTCACATGGACATATTACTATTTTTTATAATTAAATCATCCCTATTTATTTTATTATGGGAAAAAATAAACTAGGTATTAATATTTTTTGAAAACCCTACTCCCCTCCACTATAAATATCACCCTCACACACTCATTTATACACACCTCTCAAGATTCAATCCACGCCTAAATTATTCTCAAATATCTCCTAAGATCCTTCTACACATCTGAAATCCCTTGGTATCATTAGATGTCCAAATTATCTCCCCTAAAGAGGCCCTCAAAGGAAGAATGATTAAAGAGGTAAATTCATCATTTAAATTCGTTTGTTTTCTTTTCATGTTGCATTGTTATTTTTTCTATTCCCACCTATTATAATCTAAATAATGTAATAAATATAGTGCCATATATGTAATGTAATTTTGTTAGGATAATGGAAGAATCCATCATCATCAATTCCTTACTTTCCTTTTATACTATAAATTAAAACACTATATGAGATGTACTAATTTATCACATTCAAGGAAGACGGGGTTTAAATTTGAACTACTATATTAAATACAGGTCATGAAACCCTTTTAATGTCTGTACAAAATCATTATATATTTAATTTTTCTTATTTAACCTTCTTTAATCCTTATATTTTCATAATATAAAATAATAATACAAAACAAGTTTAGTGTGCATAGAACAACTATGTTAATACAAGAGTTTATCATTAACTTTTATCGAACGAGTCATCGTCATGGTATATAACCAAAATTGTTAAAAGATCATTTCTATATCATTAATGTCACTAGTAATATATATATCAATAATTTTTTATATTTAATAACATTTGAAATGAACTTCTAGTCATGAATATAAGTAAACAGATCGTGAAAATCAAGGAAGAAGATACATCCAATTCAATAAAATTAAACCTATTAAACCTGTAAACATTTCCATGAATGAACATAACAAGGTTATAATAAATAAAGTAAATTTATAAGAGGTTCTAGAATTATTAATTAATGAAGATGAATTTTATTAATTAGGTCATTAAGATAAATTGAAGAACACATTCAGGCATAAGGTAAGGGGTGTTCTCATCTCAATTTTAATTCTATGAGATTTGCATTGTTCTCCAGTTATTTCTTGTATGTGGTGTATGTGTACTAACATTTGGTATATAATATTATGATTATATTTATATTCATGGTAATATGTATTTAATTTTGTGATTATAAATTTTTGGTCATATGATTAGATTGATTATAATGAGGTAAGGTAATTTATATCAATTTTAATTTCATTGAGACTTACTTAATATTAAGCATATAATATTTATTATATGGTGTATCTACTAACCCATTGAGATCATTTGTTCTTTGAAATTATAATTTTTTTAAATATCCATTTTCTTGAATCATGGATATGATTATTTCTTTAAGACGTATACTATTTCACATATGGTGTTTATTTTGAATGCAACTTTAACTATAGAAATATATATTAATGTGTATCCTCTACTAAATATAGATATTTAAAAGGCCTATTGTTCTTATATTAAATATTTGTATAAATAATGATTTTGATAGAACATAATGGGTGGGGCCTCTTGTATCCCTTTGATGCATTGACTGGTTTCATGAGACATATCAGTTGGCGACAAACCCTTCGAGTTTGATTCCATAAATAAGATGGGTTTCTACCTACAGACTTAAACTTTCTTGATGGTGTAATAGTTTATGTTTCAGATACATGACATAAATATAATAATTAATTACTTTATTCATTATTCAGTTATTTCTATCCATGTGTCTTTCACTATGACAAAATATATGGATTCATTTTTATACTCATATTATTGATGGAAAGTGTTTTAATTTTTTCATCATGCCATATTAGTTTTGTCTAATTGATTATGATTCACTTATTATTGATCCATGATTCTAATATATGTAATCCTTACTAAGAATTTGAGCTCAACCTTATTATATTTCTTATCCATAGGTTAAGAAGATGAGAACTTTGAAAAATCATTCAAGTGTGTAGTTTATTTCATTTTATTATATATTATATTGTATTTTCTATCTTTCCAAATGTATTATTTGTATCATGTATGTAATTTGGTGTTCCAAAACAGCTAAACTAATCATTCCTTCTAGATTTTATTTCTTTTAATCATGGAAATATAAAAACATAATGTAATATCTCAATGTTTTTATGGTCGGGGAGTTACAAATAAGCTTTACACTTGAAACAAGTTTAATGATATAAGAAATTATTAATATTGACCTCTTAGAAAAATTTCTTGCATTGATTATTTTATGAAATGATTCTCATGATTACTAATATTATTTACTATGGGTGGGTAAGTTTTATAATGTTTAGCATCATAATATGATATATTTATCAAAATATTCTTCATGAAACCATATTGAACATGCTAATGAGATGACTTTTTCATGGACTTTTTCATGGAGATATGAACATGATAATGAGATGACTTGTTACCTTGATCTAGAGATAATAGATATGATAATTTGAGCCTGCACTACTTTTTATTGGTTTCAAAAAATGGGTTTTTATGTGATTACCGATGATTTATTCTTAGTTAAATGATATTGTTATAATGGGGAAGTACCTAGATATTATTTATGGTATGAACCTAATACTGAGATACGGGTCTCTATAACTATGATCTTAGAGTCAAGTAAACATATGAGCTTTGTTATTCCATTGATTGATATAATGTCCAACAAGGCACAATTACTCCATATTAATCATGGGGTTTGGTACACCTCTAGTTAATTATATCATTAACAATTCTTAGGTCCTCTATATGGTTTATTGGGTAAGTTATTACCCTAGTTTATAATATTTTCAATCTAGTGAAAATCCACCATATAATAGATAGGATTAAGAACTACCCCAATGAAATCCTCCTTCTAAATATGGAAAGTATTACCCATTAACACATCTAGATAGTCCTTTTAAAAATTCACACAATCAATGGGGTGTGGTCCCTCTATCAGGTATTAGTAGCTTAAGAGAGTGTTATATTGATTCCTAATGATTAATATTCCATAATTTCATTTCTATATTTAGTATTGAGGAAATTTTTTGTGTGTGTATATCTTATTAAGTATTGGTATTTGGGTTTGATGTTAATGGTGAGAATGGGAACAAGATTATCTAATGATATGAATTAATATATAATTACATTATAGAATTATTATGAGTTAAAATAATTTAAGTATCTTAAAAGTCACAGAATATGATATTATATACTAGTGGAATTGAGTTGTGAGGATACAATTATATATTATGAACTAATATTATTTGATTATTATGTATAAATTAGTGCAATTTTTGTGTTTCTTAGAACATGGGATATCATACTAGGTTGTTTTAATCACCCCTACCATGGAAATTCTATAGTGATTTACTTTTTTCCCTTAAAATTTAATTTCTTTCAAAAGTACACGGTGATGTAGAGATGGTGGTGTTGATATAGGTGGTTTGGGTGGTGACAGTCAGGGGTGACTTATGATAGAAGTCTACTCTTATTAATGGGGGTGTCCTTTCAGTTTTCATTTACTGATAAGTTATAGTGACACATACTTTTCATATATAAATAATACATCATTTTAGAAGAATATTCAATACATTTCATAATAGTTCATTCCCAAAGATGATAGAGGTTTTTTATATTTTGAAACATGGATATATAAACAAATAGTACATAAAATATCGACATCATTTTTTATTAATTTTTTCACAACTAGAACCCTTCTAAGACATATCATACTTTAAACCTTTCTCCATAACTTGTGGAAGGGAAACATAAGAAATGGTTATCTCATATTCTTCATAATGGTATAAATAATAGATTTTAATAAATTTTTATAAGTGAGAATAATAAAATAACAATGGTCTGAGAACATGATTAATAATTATACCCACAAATTCAATGATCATTAATAATGAAACATGGAGTATGGTTTTTTCAAACAAGTGACTTGATTCATAAGCGTGTATAGTCATCAATAATTTTCCTTAATCCATTAAAAAATAACATAAGATGAATAAATTAGTTTATGTCATACACAAAAGCTAAAAATAATATCCATAGTCAAGGATCACTACCAATACATTCATAGCCAATTAGTTTCACTCACCATTCCATCATTTCCATAGTCAAGGTTCACTCCCAAGACTATATAATTAGAATAATTACCATACTAATGTAGGTTCACTCCCAATTACATTATTTATTATCTAATGATATAACCTTATTTTAAAAATGAATTCAAGCGATATATAATTCCAGGACCACACTAAACATAATTAAAACTATATATATGTGTACCACAAGATCATTAAATATTCATCATATCAACAAATCATAACTGATGGAAAGGGTATGAGTTTCATCAAAATTTAATCATAAAAATAATAAACCATCTAGAGAAAAAATAAATATGTTAAAAATGGAACATATCCCTGCTAAATCATAAGAAACCTCATAGGATGATATTATACATAAAAATACCTTCAAAAGATCATGAAAAAATTTCTTGATAAAAATACCCTATTTATTAGAAAGATCTAAATTAAAAAATAAAATATTAATAAATATTAAGAAAAAAGATTCATTGAAAATATAAATGAAACATAAAATGAAATTTTAAATAAAATTATATTCATGATGTCTAGGAAATCCTTGTATATAGCGTATGTTAGAACAAAAAATACTTTCACATTGTTCGTAAATAGTCAAAAGTACCCTGTTTGGAAAATGATAAAAAAGTTAATTTTAAAACATGGAAAGGAAAATAAAATATATTTAAAATTAATTTAATATTTGTGGAATATTAAAAAATTTCATTATTTTTTTAATGAAAATATATACCTATAAGAAAGGATTCCCAACCAAAGGGAAAAACATGGTCGGTTTTCAATAAAACATTATTTCAGTCTCTTGAGTACACAAATTGAGGAAAATGAAAGGAAAATATTAAATCTCCATAAATAATAATTAATGAACAACTTTCATAATATTTTGGAGTGATATATCATATAATCATATCATTGAAAGTTCAAGAAAAAACAATCCCGCTAAAAATAAGATTGTAATATAGAGCCATTATCTCAAGTATATCTTTCTTTGTAAGCAATAAAACATATTGTACAATAAATTTAAAATTATTATATTTATATAAAGGATTAATAAAAACAAATGTATATTGTTACATGGATTACTTATAAAATTTTATCACCCATTCATTAATAATCATTCATTTTTATCGCCATTTTAGGTGTTAACTACATCATTTTTCGTGCATGTTTTGGTTTGGTGGTTATAGTCCTTTCACATTGATCATGGTTAGATCATCTAAAAAATGAGAATAATTATATAAATATCATATATTTTAATTATATATAAATTTATAACCATTTATATAATGTGATGATCAAACTTGAATTATATCATTATGCAAAGACTATAGTTTGTACGTACGCAAGAGTGGGGTGTCCATTTATCAATGAATGTAAGGAAAAAAAGTTAAATGATAATTCAAATCTATAGAATAATTAATATATCAATAGTATTTTATATTTTAATTAAATATATCCTTATTACAATCAAGGTAAAAATGAAATGATAGACATATCACATCTCTTCGTGGAGTTGTTAGTCTACACATATGCACGAACGACGTTATCATTCACCAATAAATCATAAGGTAAGAAGGTATATATGGTATTATAATTATAGAATAATAATAATTTCATAAATAATATATATATATATACATTAAACACATCATAATAACCAAAAATTAATTATGGTAGTTGAAAATACATTGTATATCTATGTAGAGGTCATAATCCACATGTACGTATGAGCAATGCTTTCATCTCCCATTTGAAAGAGAATAGGTGGAAAATAGTTGTTCCATAATGTAACATATCACCCCAGTTAACTCTAAAATAATAAACATACTATATTTTCATTGAACCTTAGTTTTGAAACCTTATATTCCATTGGTTGATGACTAGCAGTGGGGGTCTTTAGGTGTACTATGAGAAGACTATACCCCCATATCATTGTGTGAAATAAAAATTAAAATAACAAATTATCGTGTACAACAGAGTAAATAGTAAGAATAAATTAAATGAATAATCCATAATAAAATAAAATATATTAATATCATGAACAAAAATGTCATAGTTAAAACTATCGACCCATTGGAGTGGTTATATAACATTATTTAATAAAATAAACCAATAAAAGGCTCCATAGAATATTTGAGCCAAATATCATTAAGTATCCTAATACCATGAAGATATCCCACCTAATATTGTTAATCAAAACCTGGTAATCATCCAAACATATTCCTTTAATAAACAAATGTCATCTTGTTGGGTACCCATGTGTAGTGGCGGCCCGGTTTGGGTGTGAGTAAAACTCAGTTGGCCACCAACAATGATGTCCAAAGAAAATACCAGTCAAAGAAACAATGTATGAGGAAAAAATATGGGGTAAATAAATAGTAAATAAAAGAAGATAAATTTCATAACAATTATTTAACAATGAACCTATTGGATCTCTGGTCTTGAAGTGACACCCATGCCAACGACACTTACACTGACCAAATTCTATCACATGGACAAAAAAACATAATGTGATACATAATATAAATAAAGAATAGAATTTTAATTTATCATTAAAATAAAGGATTTAAAAACTGTAATATTTTTATGAAATATTTATATTTAAATAATTTTGTTTCATTCATAACTTATATTACACGAAATACTAAGGTTAAATGATGCGTGATAAATTATTAAAATATTTTTATTAAAATATGGTTGTTATAACCTAGCCATCAAATTAAAGACTATGAATGGTATTAACCAAAATATGAAATATATATTAATTTCTTACTCAATATGAATTCATTAATTAAGGCTTGTGAAATAATCACTCAATATTATGTAAAGTTATTTTATGCTTTAGAAATATGTTTTCTTCAAAAATGGTTTTTTTATTTTTATGAGTGAATATTATAATTATATTTTGAAATTTTATTATTTTTTGAATATATTAATTTAATTTTTCAATTCATCTATTCAAAATCATATTAGAATGATTTTTTTGGACTTTTATTGAAATATTAATGTTTTTAGTGAAGAGTGACAAATATTGATTTTTATAAATCTTTCATTTTATTTTTATTAAAAATAACATTTATGATTTAAATTTGATCTCAAAGGAAAATTAGTACTCTTAAATTAGAAAATGTATAGTTAATTAAATTTTAATTATCCCTGAACTTATTATGGAATATGTATATTTTTTGTCCTAAAATTACATTCTTTCAAGAAAACTATTTTCCATTGCATTTTGTAAGATTGAATCAAAATTAAATTCTACCACATATGTGAGACAACTATTAAATAATGGATCCCATGTTTGGTATTAGTGGATCAATTTTTTATAAAGAGTTCCTTTTTTTTCATTTTTTAATAGTTAATAAAATAAATTTGTTACCATTATAAGGGTAAATAATGTAATTTAGGTAAATAATAAAATGATAAGGACAATAAAATATCCACAAAACATTCCTTAACCTTATTATATGAGGCTAGTTTTTTACATAATATTATAATATTTTCTTATATGTGATTTTCTATCTATTTTTATAATATTATTTTCTTTTATAAAATTTTATTTCATGAAAAGTAAAACATGTTACACTCTTGTTTTTAATAACCATAATATTTTTAATATGGTGTTATTCAGAGGATATTTTAGACTATAAATGATATTTTTAAATATTAAATATTTAACACAATAATTTTAATTTATTTTTAAATTTCTATTGAATAAATAATTACCTTAAATTCTTACACAATGCTGACATAGTAATTATTCAGTAAATGAAACAAATCTAATATATGATATTAAAAATATTAAAAGTATTATAATTTGGTAAAATTTTTGGGATTCAAGAAATTTATAGATTAATATGTAAATTATATGATATATTAAATTATTTAATTCAAATTTATATTTTTTAATGAATTTATTTAAGTCAATGCAACTAAGAGTGTCAAAATTGACAACAGTGATGTTTTATGAAAATTATAATTTTTTAAAATTTGAAAACTATTAGTAATATTGAATATAAATAAGGGGATAATATATGAATGAAAATGATACCCCATATTCCTTTATAGGCCATTTATATACATTTAACTATAGAATAGTCTTATTATAATTTAATATTTTGAGAAATTCCAAAAGTGACACTCACCTCAATTATAAAATGCTTCCTCCAACCTCCCCTTATTACACAACATTTAACCTTCTACCTCGACCATCCTCTACCAAATTCTCTTCTCCACTTCCTTGGACACATTCTAGATGTGTTTGTCTTCACAGAATACCACCCCTAGAGATATATTTAGTATATTTAATGAATTCATTTTAAAAAATAGAATGTTCCAATATTTACAAAGTACGTCAAACCGAAGATAACAGTTTCTCATAACAATTTTACTTCTAAGAGAATTATTCCAAATTAATAACTTATTTTTTTGGTGGTTTCCATAATGCCCCTTTTATATAATATATAATGAATCTCTTTTTAATCATGGTATTTAAAGTTCCATTTGGTGTTATTTCATTCATAGGGATTATGATACAAAAAAACCCAAGTGATAAGGGTTTATTTCAAAATCTCTTCATTATCCAATATTTTTTATGTTTAAGTATCTATTGAGAAATATTTTTTTCCTGTCCATGTTTTCAAAAAAAAATTCTTAATTTTTTTTACTATTCTATTATAATTTTTTCGATTCAGTTTTATCTTTCTTTTACTCTTTACAAAATCGGTTGGAATGATTCTTTATTCATTTTTTAAATGTTTTTTTTTGTGAATTTACTGAAAAAAATACATAAGAAATTAATTTTTATCTTATGTGGCATGAGTAGTTTTTATTACCATCATGAAAAATCAATGTTTGAAGCTTCTTTTATACGTTAAAAATATTCTTTTCAAATAAAAGGTTTTAATTTATAATATTGCATATTTTAAAAAGAGATGTGATTTAAAAATTAAAAAGGTATTTTTCTAAAGAATTATTCCAGGTGATATTTTAAAATAATTTTCCCTACTATGATAACATCCCTTGATGATACTTATGATTTACTATAAATATGATCTATGGATACCATCCTTATTATTATTTTGGATAGTTTATGTTTATGATGAGAAGATGTTTATGAAACCCAATCCATTTTACATGCTTTATAATTTGATGAAGTTTTTATAACATTCTTTTCTTTTATGAGTTTTGAGGTGATAATTTTTTAGGATATTGTAGAACATATATGTATTATTTTCTCTATGTGATAACTAGGACGTATATCTCCCTCTAGTTAATTAGATAAATATTGATAACTCATGAGGTAAAAATGTTATGTGTGAACCTAATTTCTTGTTCAAAATTTTATGTATGGATCTGGAATTGATTTCTATAATTTTATTCATGGAACTATCATTCATATCTATAAGATCATAACTGTACCTGGGTTCATGTTGATAAATTTAGGTTATAACCTGATTTTATTTCTTTAACATAATGAGTGTACCTATTTATATTTATAAATTTTCATAATGTTATATGAAACTCCACATTACATGTATTATGTCAATGTTATGCTCTTGTGGATTATTTTCTTTAATTATTTTATGATTCTTCTATTATGACCTGACTATATTTATTCCATGAATTAAGATTATGATATATTATATGAAATATGGAGATTTCAAATGTTAACAACATGTTCTCACACTCTTATTCTCATGTTATGCTTTTGTGGTAATTGATATCTCCCATTTTTACCCTTAATGAGAATTTGAAATCACCATTTTATATGTTTCTTTTCCTTAGGTTTTAAAGAATGGTTTTATACATTTTCTCAAAGAAGGGTTATAGTTTTAAATAACTTGGAAGGGGATGATATAGATCACTTATGAAAAAGTTGTTTATTCCATGAATTTAGATTATTACATATGATATGAAAGATGTAGATTTCAAATGTTAACAACTTGTTCTCACACTCTTATTCTCATGTTATGCTTATGTGATAATTGATATCACCAATTTTTACCCTTAATGATAATTTGAACTCACCATTTTATATGTTTCTTTTCCCTAGGTTATAAAGAAATTTTTTATAAATGTTCTCTAAGAAGGGTTATAGTTTTAATTAACATGTAAGGGGATGATATAGATCAATTATGAAAAAGATGTTTATGTTTCCATGTTTCAAAAGGAAAGAAACCCTATATGATTCTATAATGGTTCAAAATGTTATTTAATAAATAATTATATAATTAGATAAAATATCAATGTATGAAATGATTGGGTTTCTATAGTTTCTATCAGAGAATGGTTTAGTTAAACTTTGGAAACTATTATGCGAAAACCTTAGAAAGATCCCTAAGGATAAGACTAATTATTGGATAAAATCCTATAGTTTTGGTAACAATCATGAATGAACTAGCTTAACCATAAGGATTAATACTATGTTTTAAAATTTAATACATTATCTAAATACTTTTTCACAATTCCTCGCTATGATTTTGCTTTCTCACAATATGATTTTTTATATTAATTAATACATGGAACCATGTTGAATCACGTTTGAATCACATAATTGATTAGATATTGAATTTATAATAAAACAACCTATTGATATGATGAATACATCACAAGCAAAACAATTCTTATCTAGATCATGTAGATGATAATGTGCTTCCTACAAATGTTTTTAATCATCCCATGTTTGAGTTGGATTTTATTTTGGGAATATATTGGTTTTCTCTACCTAAATCTCTCACCAATATTTGTGGAAGAGAAGTAACATTTGATATTACGAAAATCCTATGATCATATATCATTTTGATGATAAATATTTCATTCTAAGGGAAATAAAATTCATTTTACAGTCCCATAATATTATTTTGAAGTGTCATTTATCTCTAATGGTCGGGGAGAAACTTCATCTCTATTATATGCCTATTGTGTGGGAGTCTATAGAAGTGTTTCTTGAATAATTTCATGATATTCCAATAAAAATGAACATGAGTTTTCAATACAACTCATGCATGGTGATACACCTATTTACAAGAATTCATATTCAATAGACCCGATTGACTTTCAAGAATTTAAGAAGCAACTCCAAGAGAATTCTAACAAGAGATTTATTCAGTAATGTGTGTCACCTTTGGGTTCAAATTTTATTTTCATTATAAAAATATGGATCAATGAGACTAAAAACTAATTATCAATAACCTCACAAGATCACTCTCAATAATAAGTATCATCTACCCCATGTTTATGACTTTTTTTCTTCAACTTCAGTGAGATAAATATTTTTCTATGATTAATATTCATTTTGGATATCATCAGTTGAGGGTCCAAAAGGAGGATATACCCAAGACATCATTCCATACAGGTTATGGGAAACAAGAATCTATGTTATTGAATCAAAGAAATTAACGAAATGTTTACTCAGGAAAAATGATATAGTGATAGCTTATTCCTTTTGAAAATTGATTGCCCATGAGAAACATTTCTTAACTCATTATTTGGAGTTAGCTATGGTAATTTTTATATTAAAGATATTAAAGAATTATCTATATGGATAAAGGTTTGACATGTATAATTATCACAAAATTTTAAATTATATTTTCACTAAAAAAGAGATGAACATACACCAAGGAAGATGGTTGGAGCTGATTAATGATCATGGATTCTCAATACATTACCACCATAGGAAAGAAATTAAGGTTCAAGATGCTCTAGTTAAAAAGGATCACACAAGATTATCTATTATGAGGATAAAAAAAGATCAATTTTTTATATATTTGGAAGGGATAAAGATAGATATCATAAAGGTAGGGGATAAATAAAATCTGGTTAAAATTTGTATTCAACCATATATCCATGTAAAGATTAAATAGGAATAGAAGGATGACTTAGAGTTAAAAAAGAAGGTGTGGAATGTTCATATGTTAAACCATGATTGGAATGGAATAATATGTTTTAGGAACATTTTATGGTTCCCTTTATTTACAATTATGAATAACGAGATGACAAATTAATCATATAGTTATTTATTCTCTATTACTCCTGGATGTAAAAACATGTATAGTGATTTGAAAATGTATTTCAAGTGGGATGGAATGAAGAGATATATTTCAGATTATGTTTCTTGATCCATGTTATTTCACCAAGTTAATGATTAGATACATAATTATATGTAGATGTTACAACCATTACCTACACAAAAATAGAAATGGTAAAAAATGACCCCAAATTTTATAATCAGACTCCCCAGAACATTTAAAGGTTGTAAAGAAGAATGGGTTATAGTTGATTTCCTTATAAAGTCACGAAAAATAAATTGTTATTAGAGAAGATTTCCATATTGGTTAGTTTTTTATAATATATATTATTTATGTAGTAACGTTACATGGAGTGCCACTTTCCTTTGTGTCCGATCAGGATATGAGGTTCACCTCCAGGTTTGGACAAAGTCTTCAGCAAGATCTAGATAAAGAGTTAATTTTTAGCACTTATTTTTATCCTCAGATAGATGGTAAGTCTGGGGGACCATTAATACTATAAAATACATGTCAAGATCCTCCTCTATGTATTTCTCAGTTTTTGGGATCAACACTATACTTTGTTATAATTATCTTTCAATAATATCTTTCACTCCAATATTCAGATGGATTCTGATGAATCCCTTTATAGAAGTAAGTGCATAACCCAAACATTCTATATTAAATTTATAGAAACATAGATATTTGTACTTGATCATGCTATGTAAATGAAAGATATGGTTTTATCAATTCAATAAAACCTAAGATAATCTCAGAGTCAAAAAAATGTTTTAATGAAAATTGTAAAAACGTTCTAGATTTTGATGTGGTTGATAATGTATTAAAATGTATATATCCCTTTAATAGGGTGATGTGGTTTGGAAGGAAGATAAATTTAATCCTTATGAATATAAGTCATTTTGATATTCTTGATCATATCAGGATAATTGCTTATCAATTCGATATTCTTCCGAATTTCACCTAATTTAATGGTGTATTCCATGTATCTCTTCAATGGATGTATAAACCTGATCCCTTACATGTAAGAAACTCATAGGTCATACCATTGTAGAAATATATTTCTTCTAAAAAACAACCTATATATATTTTAGATCATATAAAGAATGTTTTATGAAACCAGACCACTCAACTAGTTAAAATATTTTTGTGAATCCTCCAATTTTAGGAATCAATATGGAAACTCAAGGATATGATGAGGTAGAAGTATCCTTTTATGTTTGAATTTCAGTGATGAATTTTTAGGGAACAGATTGTTTTAGGTGGGGTATAATATAAATCTTTAAATACATTGTTCCAAATATCCTAGAATAAATGGATACATTATTACTTTTTCATAATAAATAAGCAATCACATTCCGAAGGACCAAATATTTTAGTAGTTTTTGAAAACTAGATACATACTTGAATCATACCTTACAAATTAATATATCATGATTAAATAATCATAAATAGTACTAAAATGTAAATAACAAAAAAAAATCATTACAAACATGAGCATAATATGGTAGTAATACATACAAATCAAATAATTGGATAATAACCTGAGCTAAAATTTATCCATTTATATAAAAAATAATCATATAATCCCATGGGAACTAATAAATAATCTCATAATGAGGGAATGCATAATTTTTTTAATAAAAAACATATCATCAAAGAATCCACCAAGACACCATATATAAACGGGTAAAATGTCATCCAATACCCAAACTAGTTTGTCTCGTTAGACCAATCGATCAATTTAGAAGCTATAGTGGGCCCTTCCAATCACATAAAATGTTAAATTAATTTCTCATAAAAAATCAATGAAATATAATGAACATATACATTCATATTGAAACTATCATATGTAATTTTAATAACATTCTCTAATCAATAAACACAGTCATAAACCAGCCAATGTAATATGGAAAATGATTTCAAATAGTACATTACCAATCCAACTAATCATTAAAAATTAAATTAAATATGGTTTTTGGTAACATAATAGTTAAACCTTAATGAATCATAATATTCAAAAATAGATTTTGACATAAGTAAAAATATTTTACTATGATCATTGATTTTTTGTGTGGTAAATAACAGTTTTACTTTGAAATTACTTATGTTTAAAATGAAGTAAAATTATAAAATAAAACATTTTAATTTAGAAGAAACTTATAAAATTGTAATAAAAACATCAAAAAATTAAGGAATAATTATATATTTAAAATCCACTCATGTCATATATGTTAAAAAATATTCCGTTTGTATTCTTGTTGAAAATTTCCAAAACATCCTCATTCTGAAAATGATAAAAATAGTCCTCTAAAACTATTTTATAAAAATTAAAACACGGTTAAAAATTTAATTAAATACACATAAGATAATATTAAGTTATTTTTAAAAATAATTTAATATAACATGTACATGAAAGGGAAATATTTCCTATTAAACACTTAAACATAAACAATCCTGAATAATGATGAGATTAGGAAATAAACTCTTACCTTAGGTCTGATTTCCTTCATATTTATTCAAAACTCCGATAAAAAATTTATTGTTTTATTATTAATATATTCAATAACCATTATCATACATATTAGAAAATATATGATTTAATTATACCCTTTTATTAACCATTTAAAAAATAATTATTAAATTACTATTCTGGGTGATAAATCATTCATTTTACATGTATGTTTTGTTTCGAAAGTCTCAGTCCCTGTACATTGATCAAGGATAAAACATATAAATAATGTTAATGTTGATATAAATATCATATATACTCATTATTTAGTTATTTATAGAAATCATTAAAATGTAGAGATAGAAAAATGAAGAACATCGTTAATGGAGACGGTAGGCCTTAAGTAGGCATGAACACTATTTCCATTTTTCGATGGTTGGAATTAATGAAATATGGATAGTAAATAAACTTTTCATAATAATATTTATTTAATAAATATCAAATATATTAATCTGTTTTATTTTTATAACCATCTGAGTAATGTGGTGATGAAAAATGAATTACACCGCTATGTGGAGACGATAAGTCATACATACACAAGAGTGGTGTTTTGGGATTATCGTAGAATAAAGATGGGATGTGAAATGGTTTTAACATAAAAATATTTAAATATTAGAATATATATTATACTTGAATTGTTACTTTATCATAGAAACAATTCATGAAGAGGAAGTAGAATAATAAATAACCTTGAAGCAATTGGTAAATATGATTACCTCTTCTTTGGAGGACTTCCTTTAGATCACTTCTTTTGGGATCTAGGATTTGTCTTTTTGAAGGACCAGGACCTCCATTACTTGTTTAAGAATATTAGGAATATATATTTTTTGTACATGGGATAGATAAATCTATCAATGTGGTGTGAATTAGTGAGGTAGTTGGTGCCCATTTATAATTGTAGTTGTGGGAAATTTTGGAATTTCTCAATATATTACATTATAATAAATTAATTTATCATACAAAATGCCTAAAAATAGAAGAGTATTCCAATATAAGATATTATAATGTTTCAATACCACAAAATAATAGAATTTATAAATGTTTTGGTATCATTTTAGACCATATCCTTTTGACTAACCCTATGGTTAGTTATTTTTTACCTTAACCATGATAACTAATTTTTTATTCCTAAGTGTAAATAAGTTTACTATAAATGAAAAAATTAATCATAAATGGAACATTTGTGATTATATTTACTATATTAAATAAAAATATCTGAATATAATATTTATTTATGAATTTTTTTAATTTAATAAAATATTTTATTGATGCGTTATCATTAATGTTGATTTTGACACAATTCATTTTATTTGACTTAAAATACATCATGAAAAAGTATGATTTGGAATATAATTATTTTACACCAATATATTATGTAACATAGAACTATATAATTAATTTAAAACATTAAATTATTAAAATTATATAAATATTTATTATTTTAAAAACATTTATTTAATTTTTGTGTTAATTAAATAATTACTCCATCAGTTTTGTGTAAGAATTTAAGGTAATTATATTTTTTCTTGATTTTTTAAAAAAAGTTAATTTATTAAGATAAATATTTTAGATTTAAAAATAATATTTAATCTCAAACATATCCTCTATATAAACCCATATGAAAATTTTATATTTATTAAAAACAGAAATGTGAAATCCTTGAGTGTCGTCGTGCGATTCGGGATAGGCTTACAGTAGTTCATACAGATGCATCATGTGTCCTTCCGCTGCGAGATAGTAGAGGTTTGAATGAAGCAATGCACAGGGATGTTCCTTTAATGCATATTCCTGGGAGTAACTAGGTTTCTCCAGCAGCGGTTGACAACAATGGGGAGGATCCATCTCAGGGAAACCCCTCTGAACCAGTGCAGAAGGGGAGGACAGAGGAGGCAGGACCACGGGTTGAGGATGTCTTCGCCCGATTGAAGCAGGACCTGGGCATCTGTAGCGCTGAAAGGTCCCCTTAGCAGTGCCTTCAGTGGATCCCAAGGCTGGTGAGAAGAGTTTAGTTGGGAGTGAGACTCAATGTTCTGGTGGATCTCAAAAAAGAGGCTGGGAGTTAAAAAAATTTCAGCATCAATTTATGGGCCGAGGTATGTGCAACTCCTTGAATCTGAACCAGTGCAGTGGAGGCCTTTTTTGTTAGCTGAAACATCTCATGAGGACCAAAGGAGGTCTGATGATGTGAACATTTTGAGGGAACTTGACCCTAACACCCTTTGTCCGAGATCTGGGTTAGGGGAGAGGAGAATAGGCCGGGAGAATACAGCAGGCATAAGGAAATCTCAAACTAAGCAGATTTCCCTTACAGTTGACCCACAGCTAAAGCTTCGGAATCGCTTTGATAGATTAGAAGACCAATAATCTCCATGTAATGAGGAGGATGACTCGTCATGGGAGGAAAGTAATAGTCTACCTTCAATGGATAGTATGGACCGATGTCAAGGGAAAGGCCCTCATATCCCTTGCAGGAAGAAGGGGAAGAAAAGTATTAAAGACATAGGGAAATGTATTGTGGTTCAGGGGAAAAGGGAGAAGGGACGCAAGGATTACTCTCATATTCCAAAACCCATGGAAACTCGATCGGCCAAGAAAGGAAGGAACAAAGGGAAGATGGGAGAAGATGGGGAGTGTCTGCATCTAATCCTGCACTCTAAGGAAGAACTTCTTGAGCAAGACTTACGACCCAATGTATCAGAAGAGGAACTCAAGAGGATTTATGAACGGAGGCTGCAAGTTGATGCTACAAAGGAGAAAGAAGTCTGGATTGACAAGCAAGATGGAATTCTGGCCCGAGGCTTTAACCAGAAGAAAGTCAACTCAGAAGAATTTATTCAAACAATGGAAAGGATGATCTCCCATCTTGAAAAGCTCATCAACGATGATCCAGGTATTCAGGTTAGTTCTCTGCATTGTGAGTTTTATAGAATAGCTGGGTCAAGTAATATTAGTCTCGTGTTTAATCAGTTTGTGAGCTCTTTCAGCACGTAGTGGTAACACTTTGTGTACGCTGGTTTCCCATTTTTCTAAAATGGATTTTATAAAAATTTAACTTAGAAGGACATTTCTTTATATGAAATATTATAAGGGTCATAATGATGTTATAATGGAATGAATGGCCATATATCTAAAAATTTAATTATTATTGGGGAAAATTACTAATAATATAGAATTTTATAATGTTATAGTGTCATTTTATAGTACTTATAAAATTAATTTTACCGTTAATTACATGATTTAACCTTTTCCGTGGTAACAAAAATTACTATGGTCACTATTCATTTTGAAAAAAAAATAAAAGAGACATATTTACTAATTTTGGATTTATTTATTGAAAATATAGAATCAATTTTATCAAATTATATAGCTATAAGTGGAATAAATTAATTTTTAAATAAGTGTTCAAAATATGATAAAAATCTCCTTTTAGAAAATGTTATTTTTAAGAATAAAATTGGATTTATTGTTATCTCATACATAGTATAAATATTATATGATTGTTATATATTTTTTTGAAGTTATTATATATAATATTCATTAAAATCATTCACAAATAGTTTCTAATTTAATTTATTATGATATAACCATATTTTGATCCCAAAAAATGTTTTTCAAATAATACATCTTTCATTAATATTTTTTATATTTATTTATAATCATTTGATAACCAAAGAAATTTATTATTTAAATATAGAAAGAATTTATTTTTTAAAAATAATGTTAGTCCTATTTATTCTTACCAAAATAGCATCTAACTTTTAATGCTCATAAAATAATAGATTGTGGTCTAATTTAGCTCTTTGTTGCATGCTACACATGCTATTGAAGAGATTAAATTTATTTAAAAAGAGATATACTGTAAAATATTATGAAATTAAATTCATACCCTATTTAGCATATTATATACTCAAAATTTATAATGTCACTTTGAAATTCAAAATTTAAGAATTTAAAATTATTTTGTAAAAATTACACTTTCTAAAAATGGATAATAAAACTTCATCTTAAAAATAGGGAATGGGAAATTTGAAGGACCCAACCAAAACTGAATTATAAATAGAAGAAAATTAGTGGAAACTGATAATAGGAGATGGAAGATAAATAAAACTGTCAAGGACTGATAGAGAGTGATAGAGAAATTTGACATTTGAAAGATAACCATAACATAACCAAAAATTTACGATGGGTTAATAGACCATTCATTTATCAGAATGAAAAGTAGATGGATTACATTATTGTTATAAAATAATTTTCTAATAGTTTAAGGATTATTTTAATATTTAGATAAGGGTATGAGAAAATAAACTTACTATGTTTTATTTCATTTCAAAAGAATAATCACATCCTTACATTGATCTATTTTCACTTTATCATTTAGGCCATGAAATGGATATTTAAGGTGAATTTTTCATTCTTGAAGCACTTTTAATGAATCATAAGATTCACAAGTCATTTATTTAGCCTCTAAATATTTACTAAAAATCGTTATAAAATTTTATAAATAAAAATAATTTACAATTTTCATATTAACACATTCCATAATTTTTTTTAAAGGTTGGGGCCGAAGCCTCAATTTATTACTTTAAAGCAATGTCCTCTTTAGACTGGGTAGAGGGTGACCCATTACATAGCCCGAAGGCCCAAGGCCAAGTGTCCTGAATACAAGGCTTGAAATCCCATTTTTTGGCTCAAACGACCCCTCAGTGAACAGTACTGCTACAGTACTTTTGCTACTATAGTTCCTACAACAATAATCACCGCCGCTACAGTGTCGATGTTGCTACAGTTCCATGGATGCTACAGTTCTGCTACAGTAGCCTGCTACAGTACCCCCGGAAATTCACCCCTGCCCGGATTTGATCCCGGGTCTTTTGGATGCCAAGCAGGATCTTGTACCACTAGGGTACAAGCTCGTTGGCACATTCAATAATTATTTAATAATAAGACTCATCAAAAATATGTCCGTCCAAATTAAATGGAAAAAATGTAGAAGGGACTTCACTAAATTTCCAAAAGTAACATGACATTATATTCCCCATACAATATAATGTAACACTTAATGTCTCTTACCAAATATATAAAAACCTTGATCACCTTAACACCTTAATAAAAAATTGCACTCTTTTAAAAAAAATCCTATGTGGTTCAATATATTCCTGAAATCCAAACAATTTATAAACCCTAGAAAGATAACATAAACCACAAAATCATTAAATAATTTCATGGTAACCAATAAATTCCCATAAACATCTTATATATTTATTATCTCAAAATAAGGCACATATTTTGGGATATCTTCCCCAAATCATGTGTTTTCCTAAAGATCAACTTACTAAAAAATCACTTCCCATAGTTATTGTTATTATTCATCACATGCATCTAAATCCTTAAAGAATAATTACTAAAGTATAATATCTATATATATCATGATTATTATAACCTGAAAAAATACTTTCAATGTTTAATTATTGAATCCAAATACACAATCACTTTACTAATTACACTTTATTATTAAACCAACATCTATGCTTAATAACCCCTCCTTTATTATATCATTTGTAGTATCTTCATATTTAGTAGTATAAACATTACTCATAAAACATTCCTTATTCAGTTAATATTTTTACCCCATACAAAATCTATTATAATTCCATATTTAAAACATTCAAGAATCGATGTTACCTAAGAGAGACCATTATTATCCGCATATTTCATTAACCAAACATTTCATTTCTTCTTGGAAATTGAAATCTTTGTTCCCTTATATTCCAAACCCAAAGCATGTTCCCATTCCTCGTATACATTCACCTGTTTGTTAGCTCTCACATTAATAATATATAAGAAACAAAATCATCATTAATCAATTGTTTCTACCACTTGAGATCTCAGTGAGCTCCATCATTCTCCCTTTAGTGAGCAGTAGAGTTGGTTAAGGTGCATGAAATTAATAATATATCATGATAACTGGTTATGTATAATCATAATATTTTTTAAATCTACTCATTATCCAATTTGATTTCTTATAAAAAAAATTCTATCACATTCATCATTAACCCAATTCCTTCTGGTTTTATCCATTAATTAAAAAATCATAGTATGATAATCACTAATCATAGTGATAAATAACATAGTTATGAAGAATAATTCATAAGATGTATAAATCATGGAACTTTCTCAATCTATGAATCCTTAAGATTAATCTATGTTATCTATTCTCATTTCCAAATCTATAATATTGTACCATATACTTATATGTATCCTCAATGTTAGTCGTAAGGTTATATTCCATAATCTATGATTTCCTAAATATAGTTCCCAAGGTTTCTACTAAACTTATTCGGATACCAAGTGTAAAGACACTAACTCTAGTATCCCAGAGTCTATGTTTACATTAATATATTTTCATAATAAAAAAGGAATCGCGTATCAATGGAAAAAATTGTTTAGTAGTTTCGGAAAACTAGATAAATACTTGAATTTTGCATTACTACTGAAAATATAAGATACATCATAGTAACTCCGTTGAAAAATCCATTACTCTCTTAGATTTACCTTGAATACTTTTCAAAATATACTTTTTTGAATCATAGGATAAAAAATAAGAATGATGTGAGGTTAGATTATCAGAAAGTGTATACATATAGTAGAAGATAAAATGAATAAATAAGAATAACTAATATGGAAATGTAAATAACTAAAAAAAATTCCATTAAACAAAAACATGAGCCTAATATTAACGAAATGGATGTAAATAAAATAATTCCATAATAAAATGTGAAAAAAACATATCCATAGATATATAAATTAATAAGATTATATCATGGGAACTAATAACCATTCTCAAAATGAAATAATCAATAATGTTTGACATCCCAAAAATAATATCAAGGAATTGGCTAAGACACCATACATAAATGGGTAAGAAATAATCTAATACCAAAAATAGTCTGTCTCATTAGAAATATTGATGTATCGAGGGTCTATAGAGGGCCCTGACTATAACATAATAAGTCCAATTTATTCTTTTTATGAATGTTGTTAAACATAATCAATATAAAAATTCATATTGAAACTAGAATATAAAATGTTAATAAATATACCCCATTACTAAATATAATCATAAACCATCAAAAGTAATTTGGATACTAATATGAATATATTACATTCATATTCAAACTAATAAAAAATTATATAATAAAATATTGTATGTTTTATCATAAAGGTTCACCCTCAATGAATTGTTATATTCCACAATAGATGTTGACACAGTGTAATATAATTTATTAAAATCATTGCAACATTCATGAGGGAAATAACTTTTTTTCAATGAAATCAATTTTATTTAAAATATTGTGTAATTATAAAAGAAAACCATTTTTATTAAAATAAACTTATAAGAATATTAATTAAAACTCAAAAAAAATTCATCATATTGGGAAAATACTATCACGCCGTATAAGTTAAAAAATCATTCTTTACATATTTTTGTTGAAAAGGATTTAAAGTACTATATTTAGAAAATGGAAAAAATATTCCTTGAAAATAATTTTATAACAGGTAAAACATTGGTAAAAATAGATTTTAATATTAATAGGAAAATATTAATACATTTTTGAAAATATTATTAGATACCATCGATTTGAAAGAGAAAGATCCTGTATTGAAGACTTAAACATAAACAATCCTGAATAATTATGAGATTTTGAAATAAACACTTACCTTAGACCTGATTTTCTTCTTAACTGTATGAACCACCAGTATAATAAATTATAATTTTCTTATACTTATCTTTCTGAAAAATTATCATATATATCATATAATGTATGTTTTAATTATACCACTTTATCACCCATTTAAAACAAATATTTATTGAATTACTATTCTGGGTGATAACTAAATCGTTTTTCATGAATGTTATTTATTAAATTTTCAATATACCCAAGCATTAACTACATGGATATTACATTTATTTTGCGGAATACTTTGTACATTACACATATAGATTTTCAAAGACTGTATTAGTTTAGTGTATTTGGAAACATTGAACACATTATTCAATCTTGGTGAAAGATATCCATCATCTCCCATAAAGATCTTCCAAATTAGTTTTTAAAAAAACCCATTATTTATATCATGTGGAAAAGAAAACATAAAAAGGTTGAGCTCAAATTCCTAGTAAGGGTAAAAATGGGGAATGTAAAACAAACCATAAATATAAGACTGTAAAAACAAGAATATAAAATTAAAACAACAGAATCATTAGTCACGAAATAAATCTTGGCAGTTTATAAGGAATAGATCATAAAGTAAACTTAATTGTTATAAAATTTCATTGGAATAAAACATGTAATTGTTGAAAACCATTAAGCACATATTATGATTTCTATAGTATCCAAGGTTTTGCGGCCAAGATCATCATAGTGGATAAAGAACATTACTGAACTGGGCTTACTTGATGTTCCATCCATGTGTTATTGAACCAGATTTACATTTTATTCCAGTCATGTATATCTCATGGGATATAAATATTTACCCAATTTATTTGAGGGAGATATATCTCCCACCCATCCCATAATGAAACCCTTATTATGTGTGCCACAAAAACATAAAAACATTTCCCATAGCATAACCCATGAAATAAATTAAATTTCTTAATATTTATTCTATCATAAACACTAAAAAATAATTTTAAAAACATTTATTTGAATGTAACCCTATTTAAAGAGCGTCATATTAGTTGTAAAATAATTTTTAGAAAACATATGAAATTAATTCTTGTGAAAAATACCTTTTCATCTTAAAAACCATTTTATTTTCTCAAAATGTCACACATTTTTAAAAGAAATCAATTTATTTGAAAATAAACAAGAAATATATTATAGGAATATTAATGTAAATAAGGTGATATGAGGACATAAAAATCCATTCATGTTCTATAAGTTAATAAAACATTCTCCTCATACTGTTGCTAGAAAAGTCAAAAAGTACCTCATTTGGAATACGAAATAATGATTCCTTCCATACTGTTTAATGAAAATTAAATAATGGTTAAAATTTACATTAAAAAATAAAATAGGGATATAAAATAATATTCTAAATTTAATACATGTGGATGTGGATGTAAAATATACCCTAGTAAATACTTTAGTACAAATAATCTTAGAAAACAATGAGATTGTAGAATTATCCCTTACCTTGTAATATTCATTATATAGGGTGTGTTCACCTCCAATATAAAGGTTAAATTCTATTCTTAAATTATACCAGAACCATATACAAATTTTTGACATCATATATAATCCTATTATATCATGTTGTTAATATTATTTCAAAATTACCATTATTTTGTGTGCTAACTGGTTCATTTTTACTTTTCTATTTTTTCATTAAAGTCTTGTTTGTTATGAATAGGATGTATTTAATTCATTACATAAATTTCATATTTATTATTTTCACTCATCATATAATTTTTATAGTCATTCCTGAAATGTTAGTGTGGAGAACGAATCTCACCACGTCATGGAGAGGATAGGTCGTACGTACGCAGGAGGGACGATATCATTCTCTTGATGGTTAAATGGTATGTAATTGGATAGTATATTAATTATAAATAATCATTATAATTTCATATTCATTATTTAAATCCATTATAATCATCATTAAACCCATCCAAATTAATTATTTTTGAATAAAAAATTACACCACGGCGCGGTGGCGGTAAGTTGTACGTACACTTTCATGGTGATATTGTCATTCGTTGGATGGATAAAATGAGGTATAATGTTTTAACATAATCATAATAATATATAAGAATGTATAATATATTATATTTATTACTTTAATAAAGAATCAACCTAGAATGTGGAAGTCAAAGATGAAATGAAAATGAATTGAATTAGTAAAGAAATTACCTCTTCTTCATTGGACTTCATTTGGATCTCTTATTAGGGACACTAAGGATGGAATTTTTGGAATACCAAGACCTCCATAAGATAACATAGAATGTTTATATGAGATTTTATTAGGGTTTGGTAGATCTATAGGGCTCATGGATTTGAGAGGAAATGTAGGCAGAGATGCCTTTTTTATACGAGAGAGGAGGTGCACTTTAGGAAACTCTCAAAATATATAAATATAAGAATAAAATTCTAGATATAAATAATTAAAAATGATTCATAAATGAAATTTATAATTTATTTTTGACCATATATTATCCTATTTTAATTATTTAATTTTTTTGTAATTTTTAAATATTTTAATAATAAATTAATTCAATAAGATATTATTATTGCCAAATTAAAGACTATTCATTTAATTTGACTTAAAATACAGTAATACGAAGTGGGGATTCTAATATATTAATTTTAAAAAACTAAAATATATCTTATATATCTTGTAATTTTTTTCTACACATTAACTATTGAAAAATATATCAAAGTTAATATTATTAAAATCATTTATTAAATTTTTATGATAATCGAATAAATATTGTTTTAGAATTGAAGAGACTTTTAAGGTAATTATATAACTTATAAAAATTAAAAACTAATTTATATAATTAAAATGGTTTCCTCTATATCAAAATAGTCATTTTTATTTGTTCGTAGTTTGATTTTGTCCCTATGTGGACACATAAATGATATTAAAATACAAGATAGAGATATTTTGTAACTATCTTATATTTAAATAATATATAATTTAATTTCATGTACAAGAATCTATTAATCAACTCAAAATAAATCATATTGTGATAATTGTTGAATATTATTCATCCAATAATTTGTTGGGCATGATTTGGTTTTATTTTAAACCTCATAATTTTGATTTACCCATAATTAATTCCTTTAATTCTTACCATGGAAAAATGTCATTTTATTTACTAAGGGTTAATATAGTATCTCTAAATTAAAAAAGGGTCCATAAATATACTATTGGTTATATATTTAACTTCACATCAATTATTTTTATGAATTTTATATTTTTATGAATTTTATGTAATTTAATAATATATTAATTATTTAAAACATCAACTTTATCAATTTCGATACTATTCATTAGTTAACTTATTATAAATATCATAACATATATATATGATATAAAAAACTACATTAAACCCTAAATAACATGTAAAATTCATCAATAAAATTAGTGGATGAGATTTATTCACTCAAACTATATTTATTTTAATATTTTTAGTATTATTTATTTGATATTTCTATTAATAAAATAATTTCTGCATCACTATTGAGTTATCATTAATGATAATTATTTAAACTCTAAAAATTATAAATAAATTATGATGAATTATTTAATTCAATTATATTTATAGATACTACCTATAAACTACTGTATTTTCTGGTTATCTCTAAATTAAAATTAATATACTTATATAAAATGTCATTTTGACATTTTGTCAGATTTATTAACTTTTTTATATTCTTTTCATATTCATGGTAAATTGTTCATTATGTGATTCCATTTTAAACAATATATGATAAGGGTTTAATTTTTTCATCCAATAGGATTTTTACTGGTTTAAAGGTAATTTTATAAAATTATTTTTACCTTTGATTACATGATTTACCTTTAACCATGATAATAAATATAATTACTGAAGTTACTATACATAATGCCCAAACATAAAAGAAACCAATTAACATAATATTTACCCACTGATATCAAATATGGAATCCATTTTTTATAACTCAAAATACTTAATTGGAAGACAATATTTTAAAATTAATTCCCATTGTTAAAACCAAAAAGTGGGATTTTATAAAGTAAAAATCTTTTCAAAGATTTTCAAGTGTTTATGATCAATTTATATGTTAAATTACTTAAAATAACAAAAATTGGATTAAATTATAAAAAACCGATTAAACGTTAAAACCAATTATAATGATAATCTAACAATATAAATAAATTAGATGAAAATGCATTTTTGAATTAAAATGCAGTATTTTTCACTATTCATTAAAATATGAATTTTATCAAAAAAATACCAACAATTCCCCAAAAGTAACTTGTTTTTATTCCAATTCCAAATAACAAGTTTATTTTGTCAAATTGAATATATAAAAGTGTTAAAAAGAAAATTTAAATATTGTGCGCCATGAAAAGATGACATGTCACGACCCGTCCTCGTGGCCCGTGCCGTGACTACCCCATGCCCGCCTTCCATAGGCCAGGGGCTGGCGTCTAGCACCAAAGGTCTAAAATCCCAATAACTGGGAAGGCATTGCCTTAATAAAAGAAAACAAGAACCACATAATACAAGTGGAAGAAAAACACTAAGTACAAAAGAAATGCTGAAAAGTAAATGGGCCAGAATACAAACCCAAAAATAAGTACAACTACAACTAAACAAGGTACAACAGCAAAAAAGACAAACAACTGGAAGAAGGAAGTAGCTACTAGTTCGTCCTCCTCGGATCCTACCTGAAGGGTAGGTACAGATAGCGCAGCTCCTGGTCGTCCACCACAGATCCTACCTGAAGGGTAGGTATAGATAGCCTCCTCCACACTCTCGTCCGTCAACCTCCCACGTGTGTCTTCTCATCATGAAGTCCACCTCCGGGTACTGACTCGCCGTGTAGTCCACCTCCGGGTACCGACCAGTCCTCAAATGCTCAGCCTCCGTCAGCACTGCCCATCGTCTGCAACCAACACAACGAGGTGCGGGCATAGCCCGTGCAGGGGTGAGTATAAAGATACTCAGTAGGGACCCCAAGACCCTCAAGGTCTCTCTAAACCAACAAGGGTAACCACAAGAAGATCTCAATAGTTAACCTCTACTTAGATATATGCCCATACATATACCTAAGTTATCAAGTAACCCATCTCAATCATGAGGAAACACATGGATTGTGAAATCAACGGATAACCACTACCCAGGTATATGCCCATACATATACATAAGTTATCAAGTGATCCATCTCAATCATGAGGTAAACACAAAGATCAAAAGTCTTAGCTCAAAACAGGATTTTCATTATCGAAACCGTAACTGCTGAAGAGCTCCGTCTCTTGAGTGTAAAGTGGTCTTGTCACGACTCTGAGGTACTTATCACTAACCTAAGACTGCTGTGGTACTCCTCCTGTTGAGTACCGCGGGCCTGCCACCTCACACAGTAGTGCTTCCCGCCGGGGTCTGCCACCCAACACAGTAGTGCTCCCCCCTCATAGCCTACAGAGTTACTCCTCCTGTCGAGTACCGCGGGTCTGCCACCTCACATAGTAGTGCTCCTCCGCTGTGGGTCTGCCACCTCACAAAGTAGTTCTCCCCACTGGGCTACGTAAGTCACTCCGAATCGAATCGGACAAGCAGTCTTAAGGTCTCTGCCGGCTATACGGTCTCCGTACTCCGTACACTCCTCTCTAAGAGGGTCCGCTCCCCGAGCTACAAGTCGATACTCCAAGTATCTCAAGTCCCACGAAGAAGTATCACAAAGGTCCGCCTCGTCATAGGGGTCTCAACGCATCAGGCAGCACGTCAATCGGACGCCCGATCTGTGAGTTATTAGCCTTTTCGTCCTAGGGGCCCGGTTGGTTTCGTGAGCGAACCAATCCCGGCCGTATCTCAACTGTACCCCGCACTCTCATAGGGTATGCTCATAGGGACCATTTCTCAACGTGATCACCAACGCCGCTAACGGTTCGTCAAACGGATGTCCAGTCTGAAAGTTATCAGCTTTTCCGTTCCAGGGGCCCAGTTGGATTTTGGGTGCGATCCAAGCCAGCCACTACCAACTGTATCCAAAACTTGGGCGAAGGATGCCAAAAGTTCTGTATCGTCAACAGGAATGCAACGAGACTGACGGCGCGTCAATCGAACGCCTAGTCTGTGAGTTATTGGCCTTTTCGTTCCAGGGGCCCGGTTGGTTTTGTGAGCAAACCAACCCAACCGCACTTCGACGGTATCCAAACCACGAGCGGAGTAAGCCAAAATATCCGTCTCACTTAGAGGTATTCAACAAAGCTGACGGCACGTCAATCGGACGTCCGTAGCTCAAGATATGAGTGTTTCCGCTCCGAGGGCCCGGTTGATTTCGTGTACGAACCAACCCGGCCGAACCCAAAGTTCTCCGAAACCTTGAATGCGATATACCGAAACGACTGTCTCGATCCAAGGATCGTGTTTCCGCTGACGGCGAGTCGTTTGGAGTCTTGTAGCTCATGTTACGGGCATTTGACCGAAAGTGGCCCGAAAACGGGGGTTTCGGGCCCGGACCGACCCGACCCGAGACCCCCCCTGAGTCGGCCCGAACCGGGTCGACCCGGCCCGGCGCCAGCTCAGCTCGGCCGTTTGGCCGAGCGTAGGTCTAGGGGAACGGGGGGCACAGCCCCCCCCCCCCCCTCCGCGTTTATGAAAACAACGGCCCCCCACGTGGGGGGGGGGGGGCTCCAGCCAACCGGGGGTTCAACACCCAGGTCTTCAGTGTAACGGTCGGCGTATGGCCGACCATTCTTCAAACACGTGGGACCCAAAAGGGGTCCTGCCCTGACCACTGCGACCGTCTTTTCCGGCCGCCTTGAAGGCCGCTGCGGCACTGCCGCGGCTGGTTCCTCCAGTGGCGCGCCACCGCCGCCGGTCGCCGGCGCCGTCGAGCTCTGCGGACCACCGGTCACGCACCAGTGGTCCGTTTTGACCACCGCATGCGCCAATTCTCTCCTCGGGTCGAGAACTTCACTACAATGATCTCAAATCATTACCGTGGTCTCGTTGCTTCATCACCGACAAAACCGTACAACAAGAGCAAATAGCGGAGGGTTGTCGGGCCGTGTTTGTACGGCCCACACCCTCCGCGTTAGGAGTTTTCAAAAATGGCGACTAAGTATCAATTTCATAACAATTAAAATTGAAACAAACTTCCCTTGATAATCCGCATTCATTATTTTAAAAGGGGGAAAATGAAGGGAAGAAGATTCCATTATCAAAAACAAACCCCTACTTGATAAAAGATGTCGCACGTCGGCGTCGCGGAAACGGTGTCGTTCCGTCAATGTTGGTGGAAGAAGCGCTCGGTGAAGTCGAGTCGAGTCGAGTCGACACTCTCAGAATATATTGTGGGTGGCGGTGCTTCCCTTCCTCGCTCCGGTTGATGAAGGTAGAAGGTGTCGCTTCACGTTCTTTGGAGACGTGGATCATTCTTCTTCGAGAGGTTGAAGGTCTTCTAAAAGTTCTTCTCCTCTCCTTTGTTCTCCCCACAAAATTTATGCCCACCCAAAGAGAATAATAGAATCTCTCATTTTAACATTGGAAAAATGATTTCAAAAGAAATCATACACTCCAAATAATTAATTAAGTTGGTTTAATTAATTAAATGCAAAGTGTTGGCAAGAATTTCAAAAGATTGAAATTCAATTAAACCACACTTAACTCACCTCATTAATTAAACAAGTTGTCAAATTAATAAGAGAGGAGTTATATGGGAGTTTTAAGGGGTGTTGAGGAGTTAGGCTTCGTGTGGGCCCCACCATACATAATCCTCTCAAGGGAGGTTAAGTGGATGTGGGTCCCACCTCTAACTCCCTTTGGGAGGATATAACCAACATGGTTAAAAATAAAATGTGCTTCCACTTTTTATTTAACTTCATTTCAATTCCCCCAAAACTAACTCTCAACCCGCATAGAACACAACCTCAGAAAAGGTATCCTTAAGCGAATAACGGTGCTGCGAGTTCATCGGTGCCCTCAGAATTCGATTCCGGGCACCGGTTCAAAAGTTAGAAATTCACGCTCGTTCTTTCACTGAACGTACCCGAGCCAAACATTGGAAATTAATTCCGGGCACACCGGGTCTCGGAATCAGGTTCCTTCTGAAACCGCGCTCTTGTAAACTTCTAAAGAAAATTAAGAAAAAATTTCCCTTGAATTTTACGGGTGTTTACATTACTCCCACCACAGGGATTTACATCCCTGTAAATATACATAAAAACTAGGGAAACAAATGAGGATACTGAGCACGCATCTGAGCCTCCCGCTCCCAAGTGCTCTTCTGGAGATTCCCGTGCTGCCATATGATGCGCACCAGAGGAATCGACCGTCCTCATAGTACCTGCTCCTATCGATCCTCAATCTCCACCGAGACCTCTACAAAAGACTCCCATCGTCAACGTCAAGCTCTCCATGGTCAATGATGTGCGTCGGGTCATGCCCGTATCTCCTCAGATGAGACACGTGGAAGATGTCGTGCACTCGGTGCAACTGAGGTGGTAGAGCCAGGCGATAAGCCACCTCGCCAATCCTGCTGAGGACCTGGAAGGGTCCGATGAAGCGCGGAGATAACTTGCCGCCTCGGCCAAATCTCCGTATACCACGTCGAGGTGAGACCCGCAAGAAGACGTGGTTGCCATCATCGAACTCTAGTGGCCTCCGCCTCCTGTCAGCATAAGACTTCTGCCGGCTCTGAGCTGTCCTCATCTGCTCCTAGATGACCTGGACATTCTCTGGTCTCACAAGAGCTACTATGATTTCTCCCTTGCCGATAAGAGAAATCTGGTCTCATCCCCTGGATAAACCACATTCGTTGCCTAATACAGTCAATCCTAACATGAATGATGCATTCTTGCCATGGATGACATCGTAAGGCCTCGATGTAACCACCAAGAGATCCAAATGTCACTCTCGCCTCCAAGGGTCGAGTCACATTGTCGGCATCAGTGTGTGGTTACTAGGTCTCCTTCAGTAGAAAACTCGAAAGTGAGGGTCAAGTCAACAGTTTTAACTGTGACCTCTCAGTATCAACCCAACAAAAGGGTAGGAAAGCAAACAAAGATATGTGTCTTTTTATTATTGCAGCTCATAGTACAAGACACAAATGAACTACATACAAGCATCAACAAAACCAGAAGCAACAGGATCAATAGCCTCCAGGTCGGAAGCTAGTCCCTCTCCTGTCCATCTGCTTCCGGAGCTCCATGACCATAGGCCTCAGCTTCTTGAAGCTGAGCTCTCCCATGTCCTCATGTCCCCTGCGGTCTGCCCTGATCGAACCTCTACCTCTGCCTCGGAGGTTCTTCATTTAACTACTGGTCATCTGCATGGCGGGTCGGACAGTCACGTGCTAGGTGACCAATTCCGCAGCAGGAGTAACACTTCATGGCAGGTCTGGCTCTATCACTTCCCTTGGTCCCTCACACTACCGACCCTGAGTCATGCGGTCGAACACCTGTAGGTATGGTCCTCTTGGACCCTTGCGTCATCTGTCTACTGCCCGCTATAGAAGACTCTGCCGCATGCCGGCTAGTGGTGGGTCCTGCTTCTGGAGAATGCTCAGCAAGGAAACTCTCCAATAAGATGGCTCGCTCCAACACTCCTATCTGCGTCGGAATGTTGTGCGATACAACTGAAGCTCTGATGTCCCGCCTGAGCCCCTGCTCGAAGGTTCAGGCCCAGGAGAACGGGTCTCGTACCATATCTGGGGAGTAGCACGAGAGGTCTGTGAATCTCACTGAGTACTGCGCCACTGACATGCTTCCCTACCGCAGCTGAAGTAGCTCTTGTATACGCACCGCTCGAAGGGTGACTGGTACAAACTCTACCTGGAACAGGCTCTCGAAGTCTACGCAAAGAAGTGTCGCCTCATCATGCATCTAGAGCATCAGGCTCCACCATCTGCCTACTGATCCCTGAAGAAGGCAGGCATCAAGGATCACTATGAAGTCTGTCGACGTCCCCACTAGCCTGAAGACTCTCACCACAGCCGCCATCCAATCCTCAGCCGCCTGCGGGTCCGTCCCTCCCTGAAACCTGGGTAGCCTCTGGCGCTGAAACTCATGCAGCGCGCTCAAGCGACGTGCATCCTCTACTGCTGGGGCTGGTGGCATCGGTGGCCCAACGGATAGTAGTACCGCTGGTGCCTCTACTGGGATAGGACCCTGTACTGAGGCCTCGTCACTCGGCGGGCTATCAGTACGCACCACTCTCGGGGCTCTAGATGGTCGTCCACGGGGAGGCATCCTGAAAGAAACAACGTGACACGGTCAAAAGATTTGTACCTGGTGAGCTGACCTGGTTTGAGCTGATATTCAAAAACTTCTGGAAACACACACGCAATCAGTGTTTTCGTGCACAAAGTCGGAAATCAGTTGTCAGGGTCCTGGTGTATGGATACGTCGGCCGCCCGCACCAACACTGGACTCCCTGAACTGAAAACCACACTTGGTACTCTTAACACTATTGCTTCACAGAAAGAAACATCAGAGTTATAAGTTCTGCGGTAGGACTGAACTCCTTTGATACCAATTTTTCACGACCCGTCCTCGGGGCCCGTGCCGTGACTACCCCATCCCCGACTTCCATAGGCCAGGGGCTGGCGTCTAGCACCAAAGACGTAAAATCCCGATAACTGGGAAGGCATTGCCTTAATAAAAGAAAACAAGAACCACAGAATACAAGCGGAAGAAAAACACTAAGTTGAAAAGAAATACTGAAAAGTAAACGGTCCAGAATACAAACCCAAAAAGAAGTACAACTAAAACTGAACAAGGTACAACAACAAAAAGACAAATATCTGGAAGAAGGAAGTAGCTCCTGGGTCGTCCTCCTCGGATCCTACCTGAAGGGTAGGTACAGATAGCGCAGCTCCTGGTCGTCCACCACGAATCCTACCTGAAGGGTAGGTACAGATAGCCTCCTCCACGCTCTCGTCCGTCAACCTCCTATGTGTGTCGTCTCGTCGTGAAGTCCACATCCGGGTACTGACTCGTCATGTAGTCCACCTCCGGGTACCAACTAGTCCTCGAACGCTCGGCCTCCGTCAGCACTGCCCGTCGTCTGCAACCAACACAACGAGGTGCGGGCATATCCCGTGTAGGGGTGAGAATAAAGATACTCATTAGGGACCCCGATACCCTCAAGGACTCTCTAAACCAACAAGGGTAACCACAAGAAGATCTCAATAGTTAACCTCTACTTAGATATATGCCCATACATATACCTAAGTTATCAAGTAACCCATCTCAATCATGAGGAAATACAAGGATTGTGAAATCAACGGATAACCACTACCCAGGTATATGCCCATACATATACCTAAGTTATCAAGTGATCCATCTCAATCATGAGGTTAACACAAAGATCAAAAGTCTCAGCTCAAACCAGGATTTTCATTATCGAAACCGTAACTACTGAAGAGCTCCGTCTCTGGAGTGTACAGTGGTCCTGTCACGACTCCGAGGTACTGCTCACTAACCTAAGACTGATGTGGTACTCCTCCTGTTGAGTACCGCGGGCCTGCCACCTCACACAGTAGTGCTTCCCGCCGGGGTCTGCCACCCAACACAGTAGTGCTCCCCCTCATAGCCTACAGAGGTACTCCTCCTGTCGAGTACCGCGGGTCTACCACCTCACATATTAGTGCTCCTCCGATATGGGTCTGCCACCTCACAAAGTAGTGCTCCCCACTGGGCTACGTAAGTCACTCCGAATCGAATCGGACAAGCAGTCTTCAGGTCTCTGCCGGCTATACGGTCTCCGTACTCCGTACGCTCGTCTCTAGGAGGGTCTGATCCGCAATATAAAAGTCGATACTCCAAGTATCTCATGTCCCACGAAGAAGTATCACAAAGGTCCGCCTCGTCATAGGGGTCTCAACGCATCAGACGACGCGTCAATCGGACGCCCGATCTGTGAATTATTAGCCTTTTTGTCCCAGGGGCACGATTGGTTTTGTGAGAGAACCAATCTCGGCCGTATCTCAACTGTACCCCGCACTCTCATAGGGTATTCTCATAGGGGCCGTTTCTCAATGTGATCACCAACGCCGCTGACGGTTCGTGAAACGGACGTCCATTCTGAAAGTTATCAGCTTTTCCGGTCCAGGGGCCCGGTTGGATTTCCTGTGCGATCCAACCCATCCACTACCAACTGTATCCAAAACTTGGGCGAAGGATGCCAAAAGTTCCATATTGTCAACAGGAATGCAACGAGACAGACGGCGTGTCAATCAGACACCCGGTCTGTGAGTTATTGGCTTTTTCGTTCAAGGGGCCCGGTTGGTTTCGTGAGCGAACCAACCCGACCACACTTTGATGGAATCCAAACCATGAAATTATTAAGCCAAAATATCCATCTCACTTAGAGAAATTCGACAAAGCTGACAGCACGTCAATCAGACGTCCGTAGCACAAGATATGAGCGTTTCCGCTCCGAGGGCCCGGTTGGTTTCGTGTACGAACCAACCAGGCCGAACCCAAGTTCTCCGAAACCTTGAGTGCGATAAACCGAAACGACCGTCTCGATCCAAGGATCGTGTTGCCGCAGACGGCGAGTCGTTTGGAGGCCCGTAGCTCAAGTTACGGGCATTTGACCGAAAGTGGCCCGAAAACGGGGGTTTCGGGCCCGGACCGACCCGGCCCGAGACCCCCCCTGAGTTGGCCCGGCGCGGGCCGGCCCGGCCCGGCGCGACCCGGCCCGGCAGCCCGGCGCCAGCTCAGCTCGTCCGTTTGGCCAAGTGGCGGGTCGAGGGAAACGGGGGGCACAGCCCCCCCTCCGCGTTTATGAAAACAACGGCCCCCCACGTGGGGGGGGGGGGGGGGCGCTCCAGCCAATCGAGGGTTCAACCCCCGGGTCTTCAGGGTAACGGCCGGCGTATGGCCGGCCATTCTTCAAACATGCGGGACCTAGAAGGAGTCCCGCCCTGACCACTGTGGCCATCTTTTCTGGCCGACTTGAAGGCCGCCGCGGCACTGTCGCGACTGGTTCCCCCGGTGGCACGCCGCCGCCGCCGCGCAGTGGTGGTGCGCCGCCGTCGAGCTCTGCGGACCACCAGTCGCGCACCGGTGGTCCGTTTTGACCACCTCCTGCGCCAATGCTCTCCTTGGGTCTATAACTTCACTGCAGTGATCTCAAATCCTTACCGCGGTCCCGTTGCTTCATCACCGACAAAACCGTACACCAAGAGCAAATAGCGGAGGGTTGACGGGCCGTGTTCGTACGGCCCGCACCCTCCGCGTTAGGAGTTTTCAAAAATGGCAACTAAGAATCAATTTCATAACAATTAAAATTGAAACAAACTTCCCTTGATAATCCACATTCGTTATTTTAAAAGGGGGAAAAACGAAGGGAAGAAGATGCCATTATCAAAAACAAACCCCTACTTGATAAAAGATGTCGCACGTCGACGTCGCGGAAATGGCGTCGTTCCGTCAACCTTGGTGGAAGAAGCACTCGGTGAAGTCGAGTAGAGTCGAGTCGACACTCTCATAATACTTTGTGGGTGGCGGTGCTTCCTTTCCTTGCTCCGGTTGATGAAGGTAGAAGGTGTCGCTTCACGTTCTTTGGAGACGTGGATCGTTCTTCTTCGAGAGGTTGAAGGTCTTCAAAAAGTTCTTTTCCTCTCCTTAGTTCTTCCCACAAAGTTTATGCCCACCCAAAGAGAAGAATATAATCTCTCATTTTAAAGTTGGCAAAATTATTTCAAAAGAAATAAAACACTCAAAATAATTAATTCAGTTGGTTTATTAATTAAATGCAAAGTGTTGGCAAGAATTTCAAAAGATTTAAATTCAATTAAACCACACTTAACTCACATCATTAATTAAACAAGTTGTCAAATTAATAAAAGAGGAGTTATATGGGAGTTTTAAGGGGTGTTGGGGAGTTAGGCTTCATGTGGGCCCCACCACACTTAATCCTCTCAAGGGAGGTTAAGTGGATGTGGGTCCCACCTCTAACTCCCTTTGGGAGGATATAACCAACATGGTTAAAAATAAAATGTGTTTCCACATTTTATTTAACGTCATTTTAATTCCCCCAAAACTAACTCTCAACCCGCATAAAACAAAACCTCAGAAAAGGTCTCCTTAAGCGAATAACGGCGCTGCAAGTTCATCGGTGCCCTCGAAATTCGATTCCGGACACCAGTTCAAAAGTTAGAAATTCCCGCTCGTTCGTTCACTAAACGTACCCGAGCCAAACTTCGGAAATTGATTCCGGGCACACCGGGCCTCGGAATCAGGTTCCGTCTGAAACCGCGCTCTTGTAAAATTCTAAAGAAAATTAAGAAATAATTTCCCTTGAATTTTACGGGTCTTTACATGACAAAACTACATTTTTTTAAAAATACTACTTTTATCTAGAAAATTGAATTTGTTCTTATATCATGTCTAGGAAATACATAATATGAATGTTAATCTTATAGAAAATTAAAAATTTGGCTAATACTACTCATACAGACTAGTTTATATCCCAATAAATAATAATATTTTAATAATATATCATTGTTTAGTGAAATTCGGTATTATATACAACATATGCTATCGAGGAAGGTCGTTCTTATGTGTAACACAAGCCACGAATAGTGTTGAGTATACTTCTAGATAATACAGTGTTACATATACCACAAGTTAATATCAGGGTATCATACAACACAATACATTAATGAAATTAAAAAGAATCTATCTCATAAAATATCGAGGTGTCACATTCTACACCCTTTAAAATGAATTTCACCTTCAAAACTAATTGGGGTTATAAATGGTTTACTACATGAATGTTTCATTCATGGAAACCCACAATATAAAAAGGATTACTAAAATGTCAATTTATAATGGAAATTTAGAATCATAATAGTTAACCAAATGAACTCTTTAATGGTTTTCCACATAAGAGAAAATATTTCAGAAGTGAAAACATGTATATGGAAGGGAAATCTATCCATCATGTTATGATGGATAGAGATAGAGAATAGGGTTTGGAGAAAGTTTACTACCATAAATTAGTAAATTTGTGATTATTTAAGGGACCATTTGATTCATCATATTACAAGGTACTAGGATAACATTTATGGTTTCAAGATCCTTTTCCTAAAGTTGATCAATTTTTGAATGAGAAGAAATACTTAATTGATTTCAGTAAAATCTCATCGTTGACCGTTCCCTAAACAATTTCAACATCATCTCTTATTTAAAGAAATAAAGTGAAAATTTTCATTCTTGAAGCGTTATCCGATCCATTGATAGAATTGTAGGTCACTCCATCTTTGTAAACAAAAATGTTAGAACAGTTTATCCAATATGCATAAGTCCACCTATAATGAGATAAAATATTAATATAACAATCTTCAACTGGATTATAACATTTATTATCCATCAGTAGATAAAATTACAATACTTAAAAAAACTGAAAGTATAAAACATTAGAAATAGGTTAACTAAATCCACTTAACATTTGTCTCCCATATCTCCTTTGGATATTTTTGGTTGTCACATTCCAAAAATTTGAATACCTTATTCATGTATTCTCTTCAAACATGGTAATGAGATGAATTACAATAAAAACATAGTGAATACATTCATTCGTTCAAAATTAACTCTTTCTACACACCATATATACCAAAAAATCTATATACTCAAACCATGATGTCACTTTGTCTTAATATCAGTCCTGAGGTCATTAATACTACTACCAAACAACTCATTGTCTCATTATCCCATCATTATTCACATATCACATGTTTTCAAAAAATATATGAATAAAATTTCATTTTCACCGGTATCATTCAAAATATACATTCAAATACTTAAGGAAAAAGTAGTGTATTCCTTAGATGTTTCTTTATTCCATAGTACTATAAAATTACTTATACAACATTATTCTTGATAAATATGCAATCATTCCACTACCGTCTTAAACCATTAACTTAGATTCTTCATTTTATTCCTCAACACTTCTTTAATCTCATATATCATTTGTAGTCTCTTCATCATTATCAATATATATAAAACACATAGGACCATGAAAATTATCTTCTTGATATTTTAACTTAGGTCATTGATTTTAATTATGCATGTAAATTCCACGTTTAAATCATTTAACAGTTGTTGATGTATTACTAGTACCACTATAACTATCCTTTGTGTTAACTGAGCCTTTCCCTTTTCAATTACCAGATTTGTGTCCTTCTTTTACACACCCAAAGCATCTTTCAGTTCTGTTAAAAAATTCTCTTTGATTCTTCTTCCCACATGATTTACATGAGGAAAATTAAACATTCTTTCTTATATGATCACCATGAAACTCCAAATTTCTCTAAATCACTGGGTCAGGAAACTCACCAATGTTGAGATTATTGATCATATTATTAGATTTAAGAGTAGGCATAATAATGATTTTTTTCTTTACTCTTCCCATTTAATTTGGTTTCTCGTGAAGAATATCATTGCATTGTATATCATATTCTCTATTAACATGAATCCTCCTATTTCCATCCATTTCATAAAACCCAAAAAGAATTGTGTGAGTGGAAAAAATTATACTATGAAATCAACATAATCAAGGGAATTTACATTAAATGTATAACATATTAGTTCAAATTTTAGGTTATTCTTGATCGTTAAAATAATTCTAGGACCATAGCATCTAGTTATACTTACCCTTAGGGACATCCCTAGACATAACTTAGAAATATCTCAAGGGATCTCACTAATGTTTTCACATACCAGCTTCCAAAGGTTAACTAAACCATCACTCAGATACCATCTATAATGACCCAATATTTACATAAATGGACATTATATTTCTCCTTTATAATACCTAATACATTACACAAATAGAAACCCAATGACCGTATTTTTTTCGTGTCTTTAGAAACTTGGAACACATTTTCATTCTTAGTGAATGATCTTATACATCTCCCATAAATATATTCCCCATTAGTTTTCCGACCTAAAAACTTTAATTGTATACTGGGGAATAGAAAACATAAAAAGGGTGATCTTAAATTCTCAGTAAGTGTAATCATGGAGATCATGAACGAAACCATAAATATAAAATTGTAAAAACATGAACATAATGTTTAAACATCAAAATCATGTGTCATGAAATAATTTTTTTTCAATTTTTAATTTATATATCATAAAGGAAAATTAATCAAGATTAAATTAAATTGGTATAAAACATGGAATTATGGCAAACCATTAATCATAAAATATGATTTCCATAGTATCCAAGGCATTGGCGCGTATACCATCATAGTAGATGAAGTCCATTACTCAACAGGGTTTACTTGCCTTTCCAAAAATGTATTTCTGAACCATATTTACATTCCGTTCCATTAATGTCTATATCAAAAAATATAAATCATTACCCAATGCGTTGGAGGGAGATATAGGTACCACCCACCTTGTAATGAAACCATTCTTACGTCTTCCACAAAAACATAAAAACATAAACTATACCATAACCCATGAAATAAAATGGGTTTCATAAACATCATTCCATACTTAACAAAATCAAATTATATTAATAATAGGGATATAAATATAACCCAATTTAAATAGTTTCATCTTATATAGAAGTAATTTTTAAAAAACACTTGAAATTAATTCTTGAAGAAAATATCCTTTTTTATTCAAAAGCATTTTCTTTTCTCAAAATGCCGCACAATTTTAAAAGAAAATAATTTAGTTGAAAATTAACATGAATTAGTTTAGACAATGGTTCATATAAATAAGGTGTTATTAATATGTAAAAATCCATTCATTCCATATAAGTTAAAAAATATTCTTCTCGCACTATTGCCGCAAAAGTCAAAAAGTACCTCGTATGAAAAACGAAAGATTGATTCCATCCATAACCTTTAATAAAAATTAAAAATGGTTATAAAAGAATTTAAAAAATAGTATAAGGAAAGAAAATAATATTTTTTATTTAGCATACATGGATGTGGTTGATAAATATAGCCCATAAGATACTTACGTAAAAACAATCTCAGAAAATAATGAGATTATAGAATTATCACTTACCTTGTACTTTTCATTAGTCAAGGGTGTGTTCACCTCATGTATAACAGTTAAATAATGTTATTATATTATACCAGGAACATATACATATTTATTATATCATATATGATTCTATAATATCATTTCGTTAATAGTATTCCTATATTACAATTATTTTGGGTGTTAACTGCTTCGTTTTATTATTGTTGTTTTTCCATGTAAGTCGTGTTTGTTATGAATAGAATTTATTTTATTCATTAAATTAAGTTAAATTTATTATTTTCACTCATAATAAAAATTTATATTTTATTCTTCAACTTTTAACATGGAGAATGAATCACACCGCGTCATGGAGGTAGTAGGTCGTACGTACGCACATGTGACGATATCATTCTTTTAATGGTTAATGGTATGTAATTATATGGTATATTAATTATATAAAATCATTATCATATTTTATTCATTATTTAAATCCATTAAAATAATAATTATACCCATCCAAATAAATTATTTTTTAACAGAAAATTACACCACGGTGTGGAGATGGAAAGGCGTACATATGCACGCATGGTGATATTGTTTTTTGTAGGATGGATAAAAAAGTATAAGGTTGTCCCATAATTATAATAGTATCTAAGAATGTATAATATAATAGATTTATAACTTGATTTTGGAATCAACAATGAATGAAGAGGTAGAAGAAGAAATGAAATTGAATTGAATTGGAAAAGCAATTACCTCTTCTTCATTGGACTTACTTTGGATCTCTTCATAGGGATACTAGGGATAGAATTTTTGGAAAACCAGGACCTCCAGAAGATAAATAAGAATGTTAATAGGAGAATTTGGTAGGGGTTGGTCGAGCTATAAGGCTTAATGAGGTTTGAGGAAATGTTGGAGAAGATTCATTTTTATAAGAGAGGAGAGGGGCACTTTTGGAAACTCTCAAAATATAACAATATAAGAAGACTATTCTGGATCTAAATAATTAAAAATATCCAGTAAATGAAATTTATAAAAAAAATTAAAATATATTCTCCCCTTGTAATTGTTTAAAATTTATTGTTATTTTTAAATAATTTAATAATAAATTATTTCAATAAGATATTATTATTCTTGAATTTCACACTATTCATTTAATTTGAATTAAAATACAATAATAAAAAGTGGAAATTATAATATAATTATTTCAAACATCTATAATCTTTCTTATAGATATTTTATATTTTTTAGACACATTATATAATCAAAAATATATCTGAAATAGTATTTTTAATATCCTTTATTCTATTTAATATTAATTTAATAAATATGGTTTAAGAATTGAAGATACTTTTAAGGTAATTATATAAAATCTAAATATTAAAATTAAATTTTTATACTGAAAATAGTATCATTTATATCAGAATATACATTTAGATTCGTTCATAATAGGATTTTCGTCGTATGTGGAAACATAGAAGTTATTAAAATACAAGATAGTGATATTTTGTAACTATCTTTGATTTAAATAATATATAATTTATTTTCATGTACATTTGTCCATTAAACAACTCAAAATTTATCATATTGAGATATTTATTCTATGTTATTAATCTTTTAATTTTTTGTACATGGTTTGGTTTTTTTTAAACTTTATAATTTTGATTTACCCTTAATTAATTCCTTTAACTCTTATCATGGCAACATGTATTTTTTGTTTACTAAGGGTTATTATAGCACTCTACAATACTAAAGGATCCATAAACAAAACATTGGTGACATATTTACCCTCATATAAATTATTTATATGAATTTTATATTTTTTTTTGAATTTTACATAATTTAATAAACTATTATATATTTAAAACATCAAAAGTGTCAATTTTGACACTATTCATTAGTAGACATTTTAGAAATATAATAACATATAAATAATTTTGAAAAAACACATTTATAAAATATATAAAATGTCAAATTCATCCATAATATTAGATAATGACATTAATTCCCACAAACTATATTTATTTTAATATTTTTAATTTCCTTTATTTGATATTTTTATTAATAAAATAATTCATGCATTACTATTGAGTCATCATTAATGATAATTGTTTAATATCTAAATATTATAAATAAATTTCTATGATATAGGTTATTCTATTAGTTTTCTATAGAATACCTATATTTGATTTTATTTCCTGATAATCTTAAAATTAAAATTAATGTACTTATAAAAAATGAGAGTGTGCCATTTTGTCACATTCTATAATTTCTTTATATTCGGGTCAGATTACTAGTAAAGTGTCCATCAAGTGATTAAATTTCTAAACATATATGATAAAGGTTGAATTTACTTATCCAAAAATATTTTTACTCGTATTAAGTTAATTTTATAATATTATTTTTACATTTTATTGCACGATTTACCTTTAACCATGGTAATAGAAATTATTACTAATGTTACTATTCATAATGGAAAAAAATAAATGTAACATATTAAAATAACTTGGAAAAACTGATTACAAATATGGAATGAATTTTTTATAATTTAAAAAAAATTACAAAAATTAATTTAATATTAATTCCCGTTGTTAAAACCTAAACGAATGTTTTTAATAAGTAAAAACTTATTAAAAGATTGTCAGGTGTTTTTGTACAATTTAAATTTTAAATTACCTAAAATGAACAAAATTGGATTAAATGATAAAAAATAATCCAACAAAAATTTAAAACTAATTAGAAAATATAATTAAACTATATAAATAAATTAGGTAAAAAGGCAGTTTTGAATTAAAATGCAGTATTTTTCACAATTCATTATAATATGAATTTAATCAGAAAAATACCGAAAAAAGTGAATTTTTATGTTCTACATAAAAAGAATAAGTTTATTTTGTCAAAAATAATATATAAAAGTGTTAGAAACTAAATTTAAAATCGGTGTGCCATCAAAAGGCGGAAAAACTGCTTTTTTTGAAAAATACTTATTTTATCTAAAAAAGAGAATTCATTCTTATATCATGTCTATAAAATAAATAAGTTGAATGTTAATGTTATATAAAATTCAAAATATGGTTAATACTCCTCATAACAGCTTGTTTATATCCCTTTAAATAATAATATTTCAATAATATATCGTTGTTTAGTGAAATTTGGTATTGCGTACAATGGAAGCTATCAAGGAAGGCCACTCTTGCATGTAACTCAATCCAAGAATAGTGTGGTGTATACTAAAATCTAATACAGTGTTTTGTATTGTGCAAGCTTATATTGTTGTATCATACAACAAAAGACATCCTAGAAACTAAAAAAAATCTATCTAATAAAATCTCGATGGGTCAGAAAAGTATCGGTCCCTGTACTTTGATCAAGGTTACATCATATAATTAATTCTAATAATGATATAAATATTATATATACTCTTTATTTAGTTATTTATAGTAATCATTTTATGGTATATACAGATAAATGAAAAACACCGTTCAAGATGACGATAGGTCATATTCACGCATGAACGTTATTTTCATTTTTCGACAGATGGAAGACAAGAGAGATAAATATTAGTTAATATTTCCAAAATATTTTCTATATAATAAATATGATATATACTAATTAGTACCCTTTTTATAATGATCTGAGTGAATTGGTTATGAAAAATGAATTACACTGCTACATGGAGACGGTAATTTGTATGTACACAAGAGAAATGTTTTAGTAATATGTAGGATGGAGAAGAGAAGGAAAATGGTTAATCCATAAAAATATTATCAAATTAGAATATATATGATACCGGATTTATTAACTTGTCATGGAACCAACAAATTATGTGTAATAAAAAAAATAAACTTGAAAGAGTCGGTAAAGACGATTATCTCTTCTTCAACAGACTTCCTTTCCATCTATTATTATGGGATCTAGGGTAAGTATTTTGTAAGGAACATAACCTACAAAACATTTATAAGTATGTTGGTAATATAAATGGGTATGAAATGGTATATTTAAAGTTCTCAATTTTGTGTGAATAAGTGATAGAGAAGGTGCACTTTTATAATTGTGGGGAGGGGCATTTTTAGAATTTCTCAAAAGACAAATTTATAATAAATTAATTTATCATTCCAAATAAATTCAAATGGAAAGGGATTTGAATTTAAGATATTATAGGGTTATTATAACACCAAAAAATATAATTTAGATATGTTTTTGTATCTTTTTAAACCTTATCCTTCTAATTAACTCCTTGGTTAGTTATTTTTCACTATAAGCATGGTAACCACATTATTAATTGTAAAGGGTCAATAATTTAACAATAAATGTATAAATCACTCATAAAAAATAAATGTTTGATTTATTAAACTATATTAAGTTGAAATGGATTAATATAATATTTATTATTAATTTTTAATAATTTAAAACATTATTATTTTGAGAAATTATCATTACTGTTAATTTTTTACATTATTAATTTAATTTGACATCAAATACATCAGGAAAAAGTGTTAATTATTATATAATGATTTAAAACCATGGTATTATACCACAAACATCTAGATAATTTTATTCACACATCATATAATTTAACTTATATCAAAATTAATATTTTTAGCCTCATTATTTTTATTTTTATTTTAATTACATAATTACTATATCAATGTTGTGTAACAATTTAAGGAAATTATTTATTCACAAAAAATTAAAAATAATTTTCTAAAATAAATATAACTATTTTATTTTTAAAAATAATCTTTTTATTCGATCATTTACTCCGAATAAACCCATATAAAAAATATTGGAGTTATTAAATACATGAAAGTGACATCTTTGTCTATTCTTTAAATAAAATATTATAAAGGTCATAATCAATTACTAATAGAGAAAATGGTCATATATTTGGAAATTGAATAATTATGGATTCAATTTAATCATAAAATAAATTTGGGGAAAGTTACAATATTATTTTATAGTTCTTATTAAATGTTTTTTACCCTTAATTACCTAATTTATCATTTACCATAGTAACAAAAATTACTATGGTTACTTTTCATTTTGACGAAAACTAAAAGTGTCCAATTTACTAAATTTGGAAATCAAGATTCTAAACATAGAAATTTTTTCTACCAAATTCAATTCCTAGAACTAGAAGAAATTAATTTTAAAAAAAGTTTTCAAAACACAATAAAAATCTCATTTTTGAAAATGATGTATTTCAGAATAAAACTAGATTTATTTTTGTCCAATGCATAGTCAAAATGTTATTTTTATATTAAAATATTTTATTGAATATATAATAGGAAAATTTCATGAAACTAATTTACCAATATTGACTAATTATATTTATTCTGATAAAACTATATTACAAGCACAAAAATATATGTTTAGAAAAATACTTATTTTATTATTATTATTATTAATTATTTTTAAACATATGATAACCAATTAATATTATTCTATATATTTATAAATAATTTTTTAATAATTTTTTATATTTATTTATCCATGCCAAATTAACGGATAGGCTTTAATGGTAATATAATAATATATCATGGTACGTTTGATCTTGATGTTTCTTTCAACATAAATTATTAATGATATTTAATTTATTTAAAAAGAGAGATTTATTAAAATATTTGGGTTCTAAAAACAACTAGATATTTTAATTAAATATTTATCTTTTAATAATTTGTTTTGTTCGATAACATTATTCAAATGAAACATCGAGTTTAAACGAACCACAATACAATATTAAAATACAATTATTTAAATATCATCATTATAACCTAGCCATTAAATTAAAAGATTAGAATTGTATTTTTTTAAATATATATAAAGTTCATACTTAATATAAATTCATCAATTAGTTATTATAAAATAAGTATTCATTTTTAGTAAAGTTATTTTATGCTTTAGAAATATATTAACTTCAAAAATGGTTTTTATTTTTTTATGCGTGAATATGATAATTATTTTTTTGGAAATTTTTTTAAAAAAAATTAAAAAGTTTTTTATTTTTGAATTCAGAAAATAAAAACTTTTCATGGGATTTTTTTTAAATTTTTTGAAGATTTTATTTTATCAGTGAATAGTGAAAAATATTGATTCTTATAAAATTATCATTTACATTATATCAAAATTGACAATTATGAGTCTAGTTTTATATCAGAGTATCATAAAAAGATATTTACATATAAATACTATATTTAATTGTAATTTAATCATCCTTATACCATCTACTGATATGTGTTTATTTTTTCGATTAAAACCCCATGTTTTTAAGAATTTTTTTTCCATTGTGTTTTACAAGATTTGTTTTAAATTAAATTATACCCATTATGATAGTTGTATCTTCAGAAATTTGAATTAGTATTTTTAATTATTGGGTCCAAATTTTATAAATATGTCCCGTTTATTTTTTTCTCGTAAAGAATAGTAACTATAGTAATTTTATTACCATAATTAGGGAAAATCAGGTAATTTTGATTAAGAATAAAATGACAAGGACTATAAAATGAACCTAAAACATGAATTAAACTTATTATATGAGTATATTGTGTTAATAATCTCCCAATATTATTTTATATAGAATTTCCTAGATATTTTGATAATATTGGGACTTTTGTAATATTTTATTTTATGAAAAGTCAAATATGTCTCACTCTTGTTTTTAATACCTATAATATTTTTAATATGGGTTTATCTTAAAGATATGTTCATCTATAATTATTATTTATAAATATAAAATATTTATCCTCCTCATTTTAATTTATTTTTATTTTTTAATTAATAAATAATGACCATATGTTCTTACACAACACTAACACAATATTTATTCAATTAATGGGAAAATAAAATAAAGGATATTACAAATAATAAAAGTATTATAATTTGAGATAAATTTTGTGATATGTGAATTTTATCGATCTTATTGTCATTTTAGGGATATATTGAAATATTTTTTTCAAATTTATAATGTTTTCATGATGTTATTAAAGTCAAAGTAATGAACTGTTTCCAAATAAACAATAATGATATTTTATGAAGATAATAAAAATTATAGTTTCAAAGTATTGATTTGTTTAAAATCATTTTTTTAGAAGAAAAATAGATTCATGAAATAATATATCAAAATGTTAATGAGATATTTAAAATAATATCATGAATTTTTTAAAATAGTTTTTTATGTTTTATGAAAATAATAATTTCAAATTAATGAATTGTTTAAAATAATTTTTACCGAAGTTTTACTTTTAAAAAAATGGTTTGGAGGGAATATTTTTTCCATTTTTTGAATAGTTAATTTTTTTAATTTTTCAAGAAAAATATATAAGAAATGGTTTTTAACTTATATGGTATGAGTTTTTTTTCCACTATCATGAAACCTCAATACTTTGAAACATATTTTATAAATTTTCAATGAAATTTTTTTTAATTTATAGTTGTGAATATTTTCAAAAAGTGAAGTTATTTTAATATAGAAATTTTATATACCTCAAGAATTATTCTATGTTGTATTATAAAATTATTATTTCACCTAAGATGACATCATTTCTTGAAACATGAGCTTTATTGGTGATATGATCCAAGGATACCAAGATTATTATTTTTATTGATGGTTTATATTTCTGATGAAAAGATGTTGAAGGAACCCATTAAAATTTCCACATATTATAATTGGATGTAATATTAATGAAATACATTTATTTTCATGAGGTCTAAGATGATGAAGGTTATATGATCTTTTGGAACACATATGAATTATTTTCATTACATGATGAGGGGGATATATATCTCACTCCAATGAATTGGTTAATTATGGATAACTTAAAAGGAAAAATTTTTATGTGTGAACATGATTTCATGTTCACAATTTTATATGTGGATATGTCTTTCATGCCCTTACGTTTATATGTGGTCAGTGATTTCATGTCCATAAGATCATGAGTGGACCTAGTTTCTTGTCCCTAAATTTATTTGAGGGCTTGATTTCATGAACTTAACCTAATGAGTGAACCTGTTTCTATTTATATGTTCTTATAAAGTTATAAGTTAATGCCACAATTCCATGTCTTATTTCAATTTTATGCACTATAGAATTTTATTATTTGATAATTTTAAGATAAAATTCTTATGAACCTTCCAACCATTATTCCATGACTCAAGTTTATGATTTGTGATATTTAGGGTGTATATTTAAAATATTTAATTCATGTTATCACACCCTTATACTTATTTTATTCTTATGAAATTAATGATATCTCCCTTGTTTACCCTTACTAATATGATATCACCCTTTCATGTGGTTCCATTACCCATGTGATAAAGAATGGTTTTAATAATGATGTGTCTTGGAGGGGTTCATGTTATGAAGAAATTAATGGCAGATGATATAGATCATTTATAAACTAGTTTATTGGATATACAAGTTTCCAAATGCAGTAAACCTATATGATTTTACCATGGATTGAAATGTTATATTATAAAAATTCATCTACTTAGATGAAATATTTGTGGATGAAGATTCTGGGAGTCTATAAGGATGCATAAAACATCTATCCAAACATGCATCAACATCAATATAAATCATTCCAAGAACATCAATCCAACACTTTAACCATATACAAAACCATCATTACTGATACAAAGCAGCATGTCTATCAACTAACCTATGGGTGTGGAATTTCCATTCAAAATTTTAAAACTTATATTTGGAGTTTCATGTTAGAAATATGAATCAATACATGTGTAATGTCATGTCCAACTCTCTCAACGTCATTTGTGGATCTTCATGTCCAAAAATTAGATCTATCTCGATATTTATCAAAATGAAGTTTCAAAATTTTGACCATACAAATTATTCAAAATTTAAAAAAAACACTTTTTAATCCCTTATCATTAAGAAAGATCCCAATGGGTCTTTAACACACAAACATGGCTCAAAATAATAATCCCCTTTTAAACATCAAAATACCAATCCAAAAATATTTTGGAAACGAGGGATCTCACACATCCATTTATCGAATTCTAAATCCGCACTTGAAACATTGATCTTCTTATTTAATATTCAATGAAATCTAATGCTTTATTTCCATTAGAACTTTAAAAAAATCTATAAATAAATATTCACCAAAGGGGAATCCACAAACCCATTTCAAATCCATAGATGAAATTGATTTTAAAATAAATTTATAAACAAATTATATGTAAACACCTCTCTTTACAATATAATCCACATTAAAAAAATTCCTTCACTCCTTCCAACCCCAAAAAAAAGTTAAAACCCAAATCTCACTTTTAAGACCATTTTAAAGGCCTCATAGTCATTTCAAAAACTCCTTTCACTTGATAACATTCTAATTCATCCTTCGAACACATTATAAAAAATTTATCCCAATGGTAAACAATGTAGCTATGATGTGTTTAATCAATTCAAACAATTATCATAATTGATTTAATTTTGTATCCCACTTTCAATACTAATTATAACTCTACTTTACCATTTCTATGAAATAGTGCACCCCACATGTAGCTATGGTTTTTGTCTTATAAACACCTATGGAATTGTCAGAATCCATAGAAGGTTATAGTATCAATTTAAATCACAAAACCATTTAATAAAACCAAGTAATAAAACACACAGCACTCATGATCTTTACGGCATGTACTAAATAAACATGTAAATAAATTATCAATACTATGAGTAAAGCTCTATGACCACCCACCTTTTCAATGAATCTTTATATAACCCTACCCAATGATTAGAAGCCTTTCTAAGGTCCCTCCAAGTATTATCAAAATATCATTAAATATAAACAAGCTCATTTTTAACAAGCAAACTCTAAACCCATGTTAGGAGACAACAATTTGCTAGGAATAATAATTTTAATTTATTAATGCACTAAACCCCCCAACTCAACATAGTTCTGGAAAACTCACTGAGTTCTAAAATATTATAACCTATGTGAAACACCAATGGGTTGTCTAAAATAGACTCCTAATACGTTTATAAGGCAAGGACCTATAATTTAATACCATCAAAACAAAAAATTAAATTGACTCAGTAGTAAAAACCAAAGAAAATTCTCTCTGAACCTATACAATAACAAAATATCTTTCTATGATGTGTGGAATTCATCTTAGGATCTACTATACACAATTGAACCAACATATATATGTGAAATAGATGATTCCACCATGATCTAGTGGAATTTTTAACAAAACCTAAACTGATGAACTCATAAATCAAAGAGAAGGAATAGGTTGAGGAAATGAAGCCAATAGAGGTTGGATCTTATCTCAAATCGTCAAATAATCCCCATGAACACACCCAAAAACAAGGGATTGTAAAAGTCTAAAGGAGTTTGGAGTACCACTAGTCCATGCATGTTTAATAGTGGAGGAAGAGGGGTGTGTGACTAAAAAACATTTGGTGTAATTTTTTTGATTTCCTACTTTTAATGAAATCATGGGTAGCAACATAGTTTTTCAAACCACACTCCAGCCGTGAACCCTTCCCTAGGAATTATAAAATACCTCACATGATTCAGAAGAACGGTTAAACAAACCATAATCCAACCATGTTCCCCCCATAATTGAAAACCAACACCCCTCACTAGGGTTCCCCCAATAATTCTCTATGTTCATCCATCCAAACCACCCAACATACGCTGTTCACTAATTATGGCCAACAACCACATTTAGTTTTTGAATTCCTAAAGAACAACTAAATAAAAAACCCCAACTCATGGAATTCATCCATCCAAAACCCTATCCAATGCCCATTATCAAAACCAAAACACCATGATGGTTCTTACATTATCTAACCAAACAAAAACACCACTTATTTCATCGCTCGATAAATCCTTTGATCTTTGATTCTTCGGACTATTTGATTCATCTTATCACTACTAACATCCCATGATTAGCACATCTACTATAAAAAAAATCCCAACATGACCTTGAACCGTTGCTCCAATGATGCGCCTAAAAAAATTCCCAAACTAATACAACCAAAACCCATGAGACCCCCTTCAACATCGACACCCATCCTCATCAACCAAAAAAAAGAGAGGAATCATATTCATTGTCCAATAATGAACTACAAACACAAAATATTTTTCTCAAAACCTTCATTCAAATTCAAAAACACACTAATTATTTCCAAAATTACATTTTAAATGTGTTTTATAAATTTACACACCAATTTAATAAAGTAAACCAAGTCAAAATATCCTCAGCTAAATCATTTTGGAAACACTCAGTTCCATCCACTAGCACATTTTCATCTCACTTGATCTTGATGAATTCACAAATAGAAGCATTCCAAAACCATCCAAACATGAAAACTAGTGTCCATACCCAACTCCCATTGGGATTCCATATTTAGTAACTCCAATATCCCAAAACTATCTTTGTTCCCTTCTTCACACATAGACTAACATCTAACACATACACCTAATATTTCTCATTGGAAATAATTTAAGCCTAAAACCAATATTCTTCTTGATCATCCACCAGAACTTATTCCCAATTATAATTCCTTATATATATTAAGAGTGCACCTAATTAGTTTTTTACTGGCTTCCCGATTCCACCATGTCTGATCCTGACCAATTCTATACACATGTTACCCTTCCTGCACTAGGGTCAAAATGACGTAACTGAAACATCACTCCCTAACATAGGAGTACCATCATAATATATTCACTAAAGAAACTCCAAACACCATGGATCATGATCTAGTCATTAGTAAACCTAATAATTGGACAAGACCATCTCACAATCACTTGAGTGAAGAAACAAAATGCCAATTATCACTTATTACTAGCTTTCAAGAATGGTACACATGAAATTTTCCGACATTTGATCCATTGGAAGGAACATACCCATAGATAAAAGATGGTGTAAATCCTAGCATATGTATTCACTTGCACCACTACATTAGAAAAATATTTAATTAGGCCCTTTATCAAATAGAAAATTCACTAACCTACCTTGGTGTAAAGCCAATTGTCTCTCAATAAACTCGAGATGCTGTCAATATATTGGGAATGATCATCTTTAAATTGGTCTTACATTAATATTCCATCAATGAATAGAACCAAAAATCATTCATTTATGATGTCACCTCTAATTATAAGACCATAAAAAACCCACTAAAAGGCACTAGACCTCCCTTCTCACAAGTATCTGATCACACCCACATAAGTTCTAAATCTACTGACTTAAGAACCTCTAGCTTACACTACCATAATGTTAAATTTATAAGATAAATGACATATCACACCCCCATTGATCATGTATGCAATATCCTATTAACGGATAACTGTTAGATGCAGTTGTGTAACCTAACCATATACGATTCATTTAGGGCTGGCCAAGTTGAACACATAACTATTATTTTCCTCATAATCAACATGTACTATGAATCATCAACACTTTATGTGCATTATATCTCATGGAACCATGAAATATTCATCTTCTTCAGACTGTAAAAACACCAAACCTATATCTCTTATATGATCTACACAATAGTAATAAATACACAACTTGAACTAAATACCCTTGATCACCTCTTATGCTCTCAGTCTATCTAATAACCATCAAGAACACCTCTCCTACAAATCCATTACATGACTTAGGCACTAGAACAAACATTCCACATTTAAAACTATCCATCAGTCTAAAGCATAGGCACATATTTAATCCTTGTAAAAAACAAAATACAACCTATGTTTATAATACCCTTAAAATGAAGAAACCTTTATGAACCATTGTCAATTTTTACAGAACATCAACTTGTGCCTTATGAACCCAAGGAAAGACACACCTTGGTCGACTCCTCTCATAGAACACCCTCAAAAGTCACACGATGATAGCATCCTAAACTCGAGATGCATAAAGAAGGTCACTATGATATCCTACCTAACCTTATAGATCAAACCATATATTATGTCACGGGTTCCATTAATATTGGATTGCGTCACCTCAAGGAAGGAAACAAATCAGGGGCATTGAATACACTCTCATGCCAATACCACACTACATAGACATGTCAAAATAACCATATCTAGGGTATTACACTAAAATACATCACATTACAAAACAACTAACAATAGATAGAACACCCATACCCACAAAGAATATAATCATTAGGGTACTCCGTGGAGTACTAGTAACCATAACCAGCTTTAAAAAAATCACCCATAAGGGTCTAACGGTAATGTACCTATGTCAGGCCAACCCACCGAGTCATTTCACCATCTGTTGAAAAGGGCTACATAAACTCTCTCATCATTGTGCATCTCACATTAGATCCATATAAACATCCATCTGAAGGAGGTATATATACATGTTGGCCTCTATGAGTATATTGACACCAAGTACTTATACAGGAAAATTATATATGATAAATTATTGATAATTTAAGCAACTAATTATTTTTCATCATCAAAATCACACACTAATCACTCTATAACATGTGGGTCTTATTTTTCTTACCATCATTCATGATATAACTCTCACCAATAGAGTTCAAGAGTTAAAAATCCAAAATAACTCATCAAATATAGACCATATGTGTATCATTAAAAGAGAAAATAAAAGAATAATATAACATCACAAATCAAAATAGTAATCCAGACAATGTTAAACTAGACTATAACTTCCAATATATTGTGAATTTTTTAGATTAATTTAAATCTTTATTATATTTTTCATTTAAAAAAACACTGAATATATCATTTTGATATACAAAAGCACAAAGTTTGTCTTGAATAATACACAACACCATGTTATCCTAACGTTACATTCAAGACTTAGATTAGATTTTGGTACAAAAAACACTATAAATGTCTTGTGTTATAAAAAATTTTGAGTTCATTCGATATCTCATGTGACATGAATGACCTAGTTTTACTAAACTATAATGTAAAATTAATAATATTATATTAGTTGTTACCTAGATATTATAATGGTGGTTATTAATAATATCAATCCAATTATGAAAATATGGTTTACATATATATATAATAAGAATTGGTTTTGGTGACAAATTAACTATAAATGAAAATAAAAACCCTTTTACAAATATAAAAAATCTTTTTTCTAAAATTACTATAATTAAAAATCAAACATGTTTTAACACAATAAATTGATTAAACCAAATTTTCAAAATTATTTCTATGAAATGTATATATATTATATTCAATTAACAACTTAATTTTCATCTTATGTTTTTTATAGACAAGACATACGAATAAAACCGACTTTACTCATAATGATTTATATTTGTTCAAAAAGATAATTTTAACATATTTTAATAGAAACCCCAATTTAAATATGATTTCATTAAATTTTATTTATTTTTTGAAATAATAAACTTCATTTTTGTAATATTAATATAAAAATTTAATTTGGGTAAAGTTTTGGTATTCCAAAAAAATATTTCATTTTTGGATGAATAGTGAAAAATACTTAATTTTAATTCAATATATCTATTTCATTTATTTAATTTATATACTTTCATTATATTTTAATTTGTTTTTAAATTGTAATGAGATAAAATATACATATATTAATCCTATTTATCTATTTTAATCAATTTCACTCCGAAATTGGATATAAAAACTTACCAATCTTTTGAATATTTTTACATTAAAAACCCAATGTGGTGTCCCATATGCGGGATTCAATTTAAATTGATTTCTAAAAATTATATAAATGAAAATTGGAAAATTTATTCCATATTTGGTATAATAAAAATTTATATTTTTTAATAAGGGAAAGTTAGTTTTTAATAAAAATATTAATAAAATTGATTAAAATTAATTATAACGACTAATATAAACATTAGATAACAAGTGACTGAGCCTTACACTTAAGGGAAAAAATGACCTACAAATTTTTTCAAAGTCCATTATTTGTCTATATTTTACAGTATGTTCAATTTTAACAAATTTGGTTTACTATTGGAGCCACATTACACTAAAAATTGTGGTTGCAATTCCCTTTCAAAAAATTTACAAGAATTACACTCCTCCTCTACAATAAAATGGTACTCACCCCTCCCAATTACTTACACCTCCCAATCACATTTTCTCTCAAAAAATATAATAAAAAAACCTCCAATAATACCTAACATAATCTTATAATCATCTATTTTGTAAAAAAGGGGTCTATGTAAGTCATTTGGTGAAAACCAAAAGGACTTACCCAAAAAAGAGGTAACCTTCTTCAACGATTATATTAGTTTTATTTGTTTTTACTCTAATTTAATTATACTTATTACATTTTTATATAATAACAATAGTATGATAATTATAATCATATTTTTTATTCTATTTTTGTTAACTTCACTGACAAAAAATTATACATAATGGGTAATGAACTTATCATTCTTATATATGGTGAACTACTACCTCATGAAACAACATTGTTCATTTTTCCATTACCACAACTCATGGTTTGGAATTATGAGGAAAAATATATTATTATACAATATATATGAAATTTTTTATGAAATTATTCTTATATAATTATTACATAACACATACCTTGAATATTTCCATTTTTTGTAAATACGATAATTTCATTTCCCGAAGTGTAGACTACCGCCTCCTCAAAGCAATGTGATTCGTAAACACTCTAAATAGAATTTATTAATGAAGTGTTTATTGAAAATATATGATATATAAGAAATAATAATTCCACTTTAATGATTATATATATATACACACATATATTTCATTTACATTATTTCTTTCAATGTGACAATAAAACTAAAACATCATTCATCCATACGTACGACCTATTATCTCCATGAAGAGTGTATTACATTTATTATTAATATATTTTATAGTATATTATAAATAAATATATACTGAATATATATGATATTTATATAATGTTTTATAATCTTTAAATATATAAATCATGATCAAACATAGAGTATCCAGAATAACAAGCCAAAACATATACCAAAAATAAAGTTGATATTACACGAAACATAATGTTAACATAGAGTTGTTAATAAACTGGTAATATAAAATCATATATGGTCTGATATATAGTAATTTGGATTAGTGGTAGATGTATACTAAACTTATATATATATTATACATTAATATTTAACATGTATGAAGAAATTCAATACTTAAGGTAAGTAAATTTCATCTCACGTTTATGAGATACATGACTCATCTAAGACTCATTTATTTTTTGTGGTGTGTATATTTACCTTATATATATTCTATTAATAATATGTATATATTTATGGGTATATACCTATCTATTTTATTATCCTTATTTAATGGTGTTTAGGTTTCAAAAGTAACCATATTTTTAAAGTAACTTTGTCTCAATTTTCTTTCTTCGAGGCACATTCCATGTTATGCACCTATATTTTTTAATGAGGTGTATACACTACCATTGACATGTTATATCAAGAATATACTTATTTTAATTTTATTTTAATCCTCAAGAAATTTTATTCTTTCTATTGTGTTATGATCTAATGTTACCAAAGTGGTAATGGTTTATTACTACAATAACATTGTTTATTGAGACTATTTAAGAGTATTATTCCATTGTTGAAATATTATGATAAATATATCAAGAAATATCCTAAAATTAATTAATCTCTAGTAACGTGTGTTATATCCAATTAAATGTACCATTTTTCAACACTATGGTACTTATGATCATCAATAAAATGATTTTATGAACATTCTAATTTATTTCGACTTTTAGTCAAAAATATGTTTTCTTTCAAAAAAAATTCTATAAAAATGTTTTTTAAAATCTTTTAATATTATCCTATGATGTTTAAGGGACATTGTTACCCATTTATTACCTTTTTTTTAAAAGTAATATTCTTTACATTTTGTTATAAACAAACTTTTCTAAACTATTAAGTTGAAAAATGGAATGTTCGGTGCATACTGACTTACCCACCATTGTAACCACAATTTCTATGATGATTTAATTTTATTTTTATAAGGTTATTTATTAAGAGGAAAATTTTTTCCTACTATGATGATATTTTTTTAAGATTATTTTTAATTAAAAAGGTTATTCAAAAACCATTTTATATTAAAAATTTGTTTTAAATGATTTTCAAATATTGCATTATATTTTTCTAAATAGTTATTTTGAAAGAAAATGATTTTAATGATATAAAAGCTTTGTTTATATCTTTTCAAAATATTTTCGAGGGAAAATTTCTTCATAAGTATTTCATGTATTCTAATATTTTCAAGGAATATAGCCATCAGAATATTTTTTAGTTTCTATAATATTTTTTCAAGGATACAGAATTTCAAAATTATTTAATTCATTATTTCTATGTTTAAAAAGTATTTTAAAAAGGGGATTTTCAAAAGGATTCATGTTTTAAAAATAAATTTTTAAAGAATAAAGTATATTTTCCTCAAGAAATATTTTTTCAAGATATTTCCAGATTTTTTCCCATGAATGATGACATTCATTGTTTTTACTCATGGATTTATGGGGAAATTATTAAAAGGTTTCATTTATATTCTTTCTGTGAATGGTTTACGTTTTTATGGAATGATGGTCCTGAAACCCATTTCTCCTTCATGATTTATATATTTATGAAATTTGATTCACATCAATGAGTTATTTTCTTTTTAAATCCACTTCTTCTCACAGGTTATTCTTTTATGAATTTATTATGATACCTATCTCTTTTTCATAGTTAATGATATGATTAAATGTTTATGAAAACCATTTCATTTAATGGGTTATGAGATTGATTTATATGAAACAAATCTCTTTTTATTGATCATGATAATCAATGTTTTATTATCTTGAGAAACATATATGAATGATTTTATTATGTGATGAGTGATACCTATATCTCCCTCTAATGAATTGTGTATAGATTTATATCTCCTGAAATAATGATGGGATTCAAGTCGACGGGATTAATACACTAAGATATTATTGGGAAACCTAATACACTATGGGAAGATGGGGAAGCCTAATCTACTATGGGAAGATGGGGGAACCAGATCCATTTCAAGAAAAGTACTGTGACTGGTGATGGTGGTGTGTCCCACCCAATATGTGTAGTCTACATGATATTCCCTAATAGGTTCAACCAATATGTCTTGACTTATAGGTAATTATGTTAAATGTTTATATGTAAGACAAAATTCCTTATCTTTCTCATATGTGATGAATTCATGGATTATGCTCTTGATTCCCTTATGATTCATGCCTTATAAACTGATAATATTTATTTTATGATCAAATTCTAGGATCTCTGATATTAAGGGTATGATATTATTTCATTATGAACATGTTCTCATACCCTTATTCTCATAACAATAATTATATGAATTTGAATTCATGAGGACTAAAGACAATGAACAAGGTAATGCCAAAAACCAAGATGGTGGCCTAAGGTGACTAGAAGTAATGGAGCCCAAGGGCATCCCCACTGACTAGGTTAACCCCCTCTAGCTTCTTGGAGGTAGCAGTATAAAAAAGTAGGATCCAGACCAAGAAATTCAATAGAAGCTATATGGTCAGTGACCTTGTTTCCATTAGACCAAGTATGATGCATGCTCAGTATGGAAACAAATGGAATCCCCTCATACCCTTATTCTCATGTTTATTCTTATATATCTCTCTTGTTTACCCTTAATAAGCATATGAGCTCAACCATTTTTATGTTTACTTACCTATGTTATAAAGTTATATTTTATTAATGATGTTTCTAAGAGGGGTTCTAGTCTTGAAGAAACTAGTTAGTGATAATGTAGCTCACTCATGTATGAGTGTTTACATTTCCATATTTCCAATGTTACAAAACTAACACGGTATTTGGATGTCTAATTATGTAATGTATTAAATATTATCAAAAATGATTTCTTGACTATGTAAATTATACATAGGTTTTTATAGTTGGTATTAGAGATAAGTTTTAATCATCCTGTGGAAACATGGATGATAAAACATTAGTGAGATCCCAAGGGATATTTCTAATTATAGGTCTACAGATGTCTCTAAGGATAATTCAAAGGATGATGAAAAGTACAGGAAAAAGTCATAGATCTTTGGTAAAGGATAAAGCAATTGGTTTCCTAGAAATAAATCCATTTATTGATATTAAAAGTTTACATGGTTCTGGAATAGATGTACCTAGGAGTAACAACTCCGACAAGGTTCGTCAGGCATAACACGAGCCTAACCCGGTACATGATAACAAGACTTACACTGTACCTTTTTTGATACTCTTTGTGGATATGCCTTGGGAATTAAAAAACTCATTATTAACCATCATGAATGAGATAAATATTATAATACTATGATTAACATGGATTATACTATGTTTTTTAATATTAACAATGTTGGTGTCAAGATTTATATTTTCTATAAATAAATTTCATCTTGAATATGTGGTGTCCCTCTATAATAAGTGATGCTCACAATATGATTTTTTGGATTTAGTTAATTAATAAAACTAGAAGGAAGATGATTAACATTAAATGCGATAGACACTTTTCATGATGAGACGTCAAATGTTATGATCACCAGAGTGAAGGATGTTGAGATCAATCCTAATCATGTTTCATGGAACATGATTAACAAAGCATACCTTTACCAGATCATAGACTCACTAAGGAAGAGAAATATGTAGTTCACTGAGATTTCATGTAATGGATACCGTGGATGAAAGAATATTTAGTTTCCCTTATTTCAATAATATGGAATAAATCACCTATATTAATGTCTTTGAGGAATAATAAGATGTTTTGAATTTGAAAAAGAAGTATACAATGTTACTCGAAAGAAAACAATAATGGGTTTAGTTAACACAATGCATAAGAATATTGGCCTTCTTAATACATCCATTAAGGTTAAATTATTTTTGGGTGGAATTAATTGTCATTATAAAAATAAATATCCTAAGTGGAAATCTCGACAAGAGAATCTGAAAGGTGGTATGAGTAATGGTTATATTACTCAAGATTATGAGACTAAAGATGAAATCTGAATGAAATCATGTATTAAATAATAGGATGTGTAAGACTTATTATGAATTTTGTATGAAGTAGAGGAATGTTTTTATGTATTTTGATTAAGGAATTATTTTATATTAATTGTGAAATATATAAGTATTGTTCAGTTTATGTTTTTTTCTATGATTTTAAAATAATTCGTTTAAAGGTTATGATTTACTAGAATTGTGATTTTATTGAAAGGTGATGTCCATAAATAACAAATTAATAAAGGATATATAAACCTTAATACATTCCTTAGGTTAAGATTATGTTATTTTAATAAATATATGTTGAATATGAATAATTAAATTCGATTCTACTGATAACATTGTAACTAATGATGGAATTATTGTAAAGTTTTCATTATTTCATTGGTAATGTTTAAAAAGTTATTTTCATTTAGAAAAAATATCTAAAAAAAATTGGAATAAATAAACATGTATGTTTACAATAAGGATTTATGGTAATTCTGGTTATTACTATGTTTTAATAAAATACATGGTGACAGTATTTATATGTTTGGAATATGATAACCAAGATCTATTTTGTGATATATGGTGGATCATTATTGATATGAATTCATGACCTTCTTTCTAACGATTTGGATTATTATATTTTAGATGGTCTATAAGGTTAACCATTTCTATAATTATTGTGTTGAACTTTGGATAAAGTGTTTGAGATTAACATATTATCTCACCATATGAGGATTTATGCATATTGGATAACTTTTTCAATCCAATTTGTGTTGAGGACCACTTTTTACAAATGGATTGTATTTTCCTAGATCATGTGATCTAATAATTCTTTAAGAATGAAAAATTCACTTTCATTTCTATGAATATGAGATGATGTAAAAAATTGATCAAGACAGAACAAAGGGTGAGGATTTACTGAAATCATGTAAGTATATCTTATCAAAAGAATTATTAAAATTTAGAAAAATGGATCTTGAAAGAAAAAATGTCATCCTATTAACTTGATTTCTGACGAATGAAATTACACCTTAAGTCATCATAGATTTGTAGATTTTTTATTTTTAACTTTCATTTGACCTTGTTCTCTATAAATAATTATCATAAAATGATAATTAGATCTATATTAAATGTCTATTTTTTTCACATGCCACCATTGTTATCCAATTTGGAATCCTAATTTTGAGTTTCTTTGTGAAATGGTTATGTTTTTTTACCATGCTTTTTAAAATAAGTCTTAGTATTCATTTTTATAGTGTGGGTTTCTAGGAAATTATCTTTCAAGTATTAAACCTTTGATAAACTAAAATAATTTCAATGTAGAAACTCATTTTAAGGGGGGTATAATATAACACCCCATGGTTTTTTTATTTTTATCTAAATAAGTTAATTCTTTTTGAAATTTTCCATTTCACATAACATTGAATATAGATTTTTAATATAAGAAACACTAACTTTGGATTATTTTGTACACAACACCAATTTAACCTTAAGTTTCATGAAAGTCAAAGAATATCGTTTGGTATAAAAAACTGTGTTTTTCTAATGTTTCAAACAATGCTGAGTTCCATCAATAACTCATGTGACACGTGAGACCTAGTTTAACCAACCTACTCTGTAACATTAATAATTTTATTAAAATATTACTATAGTTTTAAAATATAAATTGGAATAATGGTTACTAATAATATTAATTATATTATTAAAATAAGGATTACACATTAATAAAAGAATAATTATTTTGGTGACCAATAAAATAGAAATGAAAATTTACCCCTTTTGAAAAAAAGTAAAAAATCTTAACATAAATTTTTTTTTTGATGAAATCAAAAACATTTTACCACAATAAAATAATTAAACCAATTTTGATACATTATTTATTGGAAATATATATATTATCTTCAATCAACTATTTAATATTCATCTTATGTGTTTTCTAGATAGTTGTTATGAATTAAACCAACATGACATGTAAAGATTTATATTTTTTTGTATGGTAATTCTATTGTCTTTTAAAGGAGAACCCATTTAAAATATGTTATCTAAATTTTTTTAAATTTTTATTTGAATATATAAACTTAATTTTTGAAATAAAAATATAAAAATTTACGTTGGTTAAATTTTTGGTATTTTTCTGTAATATTTCATTTTTGAATGAATAGTTAAAATTAATAAATTTTAATTTAGAACTTCTTTTTCGTCAAATTTATCTATATAGTAAAATTATATTTTAATTATTTATAAAATTTTAATTATATCAAAAATAAATCAAATAATCCAATTTAGGTTATTGTAATAAATTTCATTTTTAAATTGGATATAAAAACATACAAAACATTTGAATATTTTTACTTTAAAACCCCATTGTGTCAACCCATCGGAAGAATTAAATTTAAATTAATTTATGCCACTTCTATGATTGGAATTTGGAAAATTGTATTCCATATTTAGGATAATCATAATTTATATTTTATAATATGTTCAATTATTTTTTGAAAATATGATTAGTGTATGTGATTAAAATTAATTATAGTGATTGAGATAAAAATTAGATTAAAAATGGGATAAAACTTATTCTTGATGCCAAAATGACATAGACACTTGAAAAAACAAATTGTTCAAAAATATTTTTTACCAATAATACCTTTTTTATATTATTTTATATTATTAAATCAAATATACGTGGTAAAAATGTTTTTGGAATTCCATTTTTAAACATTTATAATAATACCTATCCTCCTCCATTATAAAAAGGAACTCACCCATCCCACTTCCCCAAACCTATAAATACATTTTGATCACACAAAATATTCTCATATAACCACCAAGAATCTCTCCCCTCATACAGTAAGCCTATATTTGGGAATTAATGGATCCAAGGACATCATTTGGTTAGAACCAAAAGGAGTTACCCGAGAAAGAGGTAACCATTTCATCAATCAGTTTAGTTGTATTTCTTTCTCCAATCCATAAATTATACTTACTATATTTCTTTGTAATAACAAAAGTATACTAAATATTCTGATTTTTTTTTATTCTAATGGTTATAGCTTCACATACATGAACTTCTATCTAATGGGTAACACTCTTATCATTCTTGTGTACGACGAACTACCGCCCCACGAAACGATGTTGTTTGTTTTTCCTCTACCACCTATCATAGTAGGTACTTATGATGTAAAATACATTATTAAATGATATATATGATATTATGAGTTATTTATTATTATTTAATTATTATAAAACACATTCATTTATATGACAACCCTAATGTTATTACAAACATAAACATGATTTATTACATAAAACTTCACTTGATACAACAAAGAAGATCGAGAGGTTTAGTGTCTTTGGGGCTTAGGATCATTACATAGAAACTTAAAACATGAAATAAAACATCTTTATTGAAAACTTCCTTTACATGACCACTACATTCCCTCATACTTAGCATTGCATGGGATAACCTGAGGACATGCATAAGAAAAGGGCGAGCTATAAAGCACAGTAAGGGAGTACACATGGAATGACATTAGGAGTACAATACATGTTAGAAAATAGGCATATCAATAGAGAATAAAAGAAACATGAACATAAAGGCATGATAATGCATGAAAATCATAACATGGAAATGTGGCAACAACTCTTAACATGGAATTTGTATGAGCCAAGGATCATTGAACATAGAGCATGGGTAAATCCTCATTGCACATGAAGCATGAGTAAACCCTCGTTGTGCTTGAATTATCATGATTCAACACTCATTGCACATGATTTATCATGATACTATACTTTACCCAATGCATTGGAGTGCTATAAGGGCGCACACTTCTTAAACATTTCATTTCATGCATAAGTGTGCCACATGGATCATAAAAGATGGATTCATAAAACATAATCATTTATTCCACGATAAAGGAATTTATAATTCAAACATGAAACTTTTTAATCAATAAGTAAATGCTTATAAAGGTGAATACACTTGATGGATAAATGTGCATGGTATTCACTACACAATGGAATTGGCTTAGAAAATCGGTGTGATTTCGTCAGCGTAATGGCGTGACATAAGAATTCATAAAAATGCTTGATTAGAGAGAAAGGGGTTCCTAATCATATTTAAATATAATATACAGTAAGGAGGTCATATAGATACATGTCCCAACAACTATAATGGAATTTATTTTCATGATACAAAATATTTTTTGAATGTAAAAGAGGAGAGAGAAGTTCCTTTCAGAATTTCGGCATAGTAATGGGTGTACATGGGAGGCATTTAATGAGAGAGAAATGGGTCTCCCATAATTCAAACATAAAGAGGTAAGTATGAGGGATGTGAAAAACCATACCCCAACATTAATAATTTAAATTAAAAGGAAAAACATCTTAATGAAAATTAGACAAAAATAAGAAAGGAATAAAAAACCCTTACTTGGAAGTGTGCTTCCAAATGCTAGAGAGAGGCTTGTGAGAGTTTTCTTAGGAGCTTGGGGAACCTTGGGATGATTCTTGAGAGAGTATGGCAGAGGTTGGATGAACTCCAAGGGCTTTGAGTGAGGAGGAAGTGGGAGCTTGGGTTGGTTTATATAAGAAAGGTGAGGGAATTATTTATTATTTTGGTTTGGGGCCCCCTATATAAAATTAATCCAAACCACAAACCATCCCATGGTTTTTCCCATGGTTTTTGTCAATGGGAAGAGGAAAACATTATTTTATAAGGAAAAATTCAGAACTTCTTAAAATAATAATTTTTCTTATGCGGAGATGAGTCACACTCCCATGGAAATTAATTTAAAAAGGCAAAGTGTTGAATAAGTCTTGAGGGGTCCATTAATGCTTTGAAAAATAAGTCAAACAAACCCAAAATCACTTTATTTTAATGGTAAAACATATATTGGCCTAACAAAATGATTATAGTATTTTATTACATCACTATTGGGTCATTATGATGTCATAAAACACATTATATATTTAAACAGTATTTAATTTTTACCCAAATATTTGACTATCTCAGAAAATTATGAAAAATCCACTGATGGATAATTTTGACATCCTGATTCCAAAAATAAAATATATTTTTTCTAAATAATTTTCTAAATATTTGAATTTTCACTTTTAAAATAAAAACCGACATTTATCGAAAATTCACGGGTTCTGAGAGAAATGGTTTTCAAACCTTAATTAAAATTATAATTGAATTGATAAAATTATAAGATCATTTATATATAATAAAAATTAATATAATATTAATACTAATATTTTATTAAAATATTATTTAATTCAAAAATCCCTTAATTTAATAAAATATAATTCTTAATTAAATAATAACTCGAATCACCATTTGTACTTTAAAAACTATTTACAATCTATCAAAAATGACTACAAGTTATACTGATTATTATATACAAAAAATGTACATGAAAATAGTACTACTTATTTTTTACATAACCCCTTAAAATAGCCTCATAAGACCTAAGGGTAAGGTGTGTGATGGTGAAAGACTCTTGGGGTGGCTTGGATAACATCGATCGACTGGTAAATTCAATCAAATTCCAATTTTCCCGTAGACGGTCACGTTCGAGCTTGACAAGATGAAGCACAGCTTGGGATTGGTCAAGGGTGAAGCCAAAAAATGCCACCCCTTTTCCGAGCTCCGACAAATGGGCTTCGTATGGGGAAATTCTACTGGATGAGGTCATCGCTTCCTTTGTCTGAGTAAATTGGATTTGTTAAAGTCCTATATTTATGTGATCACTGTTCAACGGCTATATTAGCAACAGTCAAAATTCATATCATAAAACCAAAGAAGTTGACATTTTATATAATCATAAAGAGACATTTAATTAGATCAAGAGGGATTTCAATTAATGAAACTTTGGGTCGTTACAATATTCCCCCCTTAAGAAATTTCGCCCTCGAAATTTTCCTTTTCCCACACTAAAATAGATGTGGGTAACTATGCTTCATCACTTCCTCCGATTCCTATGTTGCTTCATCAAACTTGTGGTTTCTCCACAACACCTTGATAAGGGGAATTGTCTTATTTCTTAGAACATTTTCTCTATGATCTAAGATCTTAACTGGTTTCCCATCATAAGAATGATCATCTTCCAATTGTACCACCTCAGAAGAGAGTACATGTGAAGGGTCCGGTATGTACTTCTATAAGAGGGATACATGAAAGACATCATGTACTTTGGCCATGGCAGGTGGAAGTGCTAGTCGATAGGCCACAGCCCCGACACGATCAATAATCTCGAAGGGGCCGATGTACCTTGGACTTAACTTCCCTTACCTTCCAAACATCATGACATTATTTCATGGAGATATGCGTAAAAACACCATGTCTCCAACTTTAAACTCAAGGTCTCATCGACGATTATCTGCATAACTCTTCTGTCGACTCTGAACTACCTTGATATGCTGCTGAATGGTTTTTTCCTTCTCCACCATTTCCTCCACCATTTTTGGTCCAAGTAGTTACATTCACCGACCTCATCCCAACATGCTGGTGTTCTACATCTTTTCACATACATGGCTTCATATGGTTCCATTTGGATGCTCGAGTGGAAACTATTATTATAAAAGAACTCAACCAGAGGATTTTGTTGATCCCATCCACCTTTAAAGTCCATTGAGCATTCTCTCAACATACACTCAAGTGTTTGGATAGTCCGCTCGGATTGTCCATCAGTTTGAGGATGATAGGCCGTACTAAAGTTTAGTTCAGTATTAGACTCTTCCAAAACATAGAGGTGAATCTTGGATCTCAGTCAGACACAATAGATAGTGGTACTCCATGAAACCTTACCACTTCCCTAATATATATCCGTGCTAGTTGATCCAAAGGGAAATCCTCCCGAATAGCAATGAAGTGTGCAGTCTTTGTAAGATGATCCACAACAACCAAGATTTCATTGTTTCCTTTTCATGTCCTTGGAAGTCCAGTGACAAAGTCTATGGTGATGTTTTCCCATTTCCATTATGGTATGGGCAATAGTTGCATCATCCCTTTAGACTTCTTCCTCTCTTCCTTCACTTGCTGACACACCATGCACTTTGATGTATATTCAGTGATCTACTTCTTCATATTATCCCACCAAAAGTTTTCTCGGAGATCTCGATACATCTTTGTGCTTCCAGGGTGAATAGAGAAATTTGAACTATGTGCATCATCCAAAAGTTCCTTCTTCAGCTCCGAACGTGATGGAACGCATAGTTTTTTCCCAAACCACAAAATTCCTTTTTCATTAACATTAAACTACGAGGACTTCCCCTTTTTGATAGATTCCACTTTTTATTGAATTCCCACATCATCCTTTTGATCATCCATTAACCTTTCCAAAAGAGATGTTTGAGCAATCATTTGTAAAAGGATTGATGATGTTCCCTTCTTTATGATTCACATGTCCATCTTCATCAAGTCTAAAAAGATTGGATCCTTCTCAATTATCATCATTGATAGAATTGCTGGGTCCTTTCTACTTAGGGCATCTGCCACCTTGTTCACTTTCCCAGGGTGGTAATGTATTGAATAGTAATAATCCTTGATGAGATCTATCCATATTCTCTAGCGCATATTAAGCTCTTTCTGTGTGAATATATATTTAAGACTCTTGTGGTCAGTATATATCTCACATTTCTCTCCATAGAGGTAATCCCAGCAGATTTTCAAGGCAAAGATCACCGCAGCCAACTCCAGATCATGTGTTGGATAGTTTCACTCATGGATTTTCAACTGCCTTAAGGCCTAGGATATCACTTTATCATTATGCATCAGTACACAGCCTACTCCCTTCTTGGAAACATCACTGAATACCACAAAAAGTTCCCCACTTGTGGGTAAAGTGAGCACGGGCGCAGTGATAAGCCTCTTTTTCAACTCCTTGAAGCTTTCTTCACATTCATCATACAAAGCAAACTTTACTCCCTTTCGAGTTAGATTTTTAAGAGGGTTGGACAATCGTGATAAATTCCTCACAAATTGTCGATAATATCCTTCTAACCCCAAGAAGCAACGGATATCTGTTACCGAAGATGACCTCGGCCAACCCTCAATCACATCGGTTTTAGAGGGGTCCACAGATATCCCATTGCTTGTGATGATATGGCCCAAGAATGAGACATCCTACAACCAGAACTCACACTTGCTGTACTTTTCATAGATCTTATCCTTGCGCAAAGTCTCTAGTAGAGTTTTTAAATTCTCTTCATGATCCTCTTTGGTTTTGGAGTATATTAGAATATCATCTATAAAGACTACCACAAATTTGTCAAGGTAATCTAAAAAAACCCTATTCATCAAGTCCATGAATATTTCTGGAGAATTGGTGAGTCTGAAAGGCATTACTGTGAATTCATAGTGCCCGTATCTTGTACGAAAAGCAGTCTTGGGGACATCATCCTTCTTCACCCTTACTTGATAATATCCCGACCACAAATCCACCTTGGAGAAGTATTGTGCTCCACGCAGAAGATCGAACAAGTAATCAATTCTTGGGATAGGATACTTGTTCTTTATCGTGATTTTGTTAAGTTCACGATAATCGATGCAAAGCCGCATTGACCCATCTTTCTTCTTGACAAAGAGAACTGGTGCACCCCAAGGTGAAGCACTTGGGCGTATAAACCCATTATCCAGATTCTATTGTAGTTGTTTCTTCATCTCTTCAGGCTCAACAATAGCCATTCTATATGGAGTCTTGGATATTGGTAGCGCCCTAGGTATAATTTCAATTGAGAACTCAACATATATTCTTGGAGGAAGACCAGTAACTTTCTCGAGAAACACTTCAGCGAATTCCCTCACAATAGGCATTTATTCAAGGATGGTTTCTTCCTTGGACTCAATCATCTGAGCCAGATACGCATGGTCATAAGGTAGTAATATCCATGCTTGAGATGATGGATCTAAAGGAGATTCATGTTCCTCCTGACACTTGTAATGAATCGGGGGTCAGTTCTCCATATAGAGTTTGATTTCCCTCTCCCGACAATTTATGTTTTCTCTTTATAAGGAAAGCCAATCCATGCAATGAATTGCATCAAATTCCACCAGAGAGAGAATGACGAGGTTCGCCGAGAAATTCAATCCACAAGTTATAACAGGGGAGTACTTATATTCCTGGGATGCAATGTTTGCCACATTTTCCGTACTCACTGTCATCTTCACATCCATGATTTTTGGTGGTGCTGGGATTGGTCTACTAAACTTTCGAGATATAAAAGAATGCGTAGAACCTGAATCAAAAATTACATTCGCTATTCTTGAATGAATAACTAGCATACCTATCACCACTTCGTTGTCGGGGTTCACTTCGGTAGAAGTGATGGAAAAAGCTCTTCCTTACTGCCTTGGAGGATGTTGGTAGTCTCCGAAAACCCTTGGATTAGGGCAATGATTGGAAAAATGACCCGGTTCTTTGCATTTGTAGCATTGAACAGCGCGTTGAGGTTCGAATGGAGTGTTCCTCTCCTCTGTCACTGCCATGGGTCTTTCTTGCTAACAGTTAACAGCTAGCTGCCCTTTTCTTCCACACATGAAGCATTTTCACATCCCCTTAAGGCAATTTCAAGGGTGCTTATTTCCGCACTTTTGGCAAGTGGGGTGCTGGATCTTCTTAGCACAATTGGATTTATCCATCGGACCACTAGTATTGAAGTCCACCTTATGCTTCTTTTCCCCATGATACCCCTGTGATTCCCTGATATCCATTTCGACCTTGAGGGCACATCAAACAATCTCCTCATAGTTGACGAAGTCACTGATCGCTAATTCTTTCTGTAGTCTAGGCTTCAGCCCACCAAAGAAGCGGTCAACCTTGAATTCGAGGGTAACGAAAAAGCTGGAAGCGTATCATTCAAGCCTTGTGAAGTTTTCCTCATACGATCCAACAGATTCTTCATCTTTTTTCTTGATGTAAAGGAAGTCCCTTTCCATCATAATCCAGAGGGTGCACGTAAAATATTTATCAAAAAACATCTTCCGGAAATCCTTCCATTCCAACGCCTCGATCTACTCCTCAGTCTTTGTATTTTTGATCAACGTCCACCATTGATCAGCTTCACCCTCCATACGATAAGCAGCCAGGACAACCTTCTCTTGTTCAGAACATTGAAGGATGTAGAATATCATTTCAATGGATTTGATCCATTGTTCAGCGGTCGTGGGATCGGATGATACACTAAAATTAGGAGGCCTCTTCCTCATGAAGCTCTCGATAGTGACTTGTTCCTTCTTAGGGGGGTTTGGACGTTCCTCTTGACCCGTGTTTCTATTCAATTCTTGAGTTAGCTGAGAGAGAAGCGTGCCAAAGTTCGTGATTCCCTCTCCCATTGGATTGAGCATCTCATTAGTACATTCATCACAGTGATCTTCACATTGGTGGTTAGCCTGATTCCTCCTATTACCGGCCATTGGCTGGAATAAAAGGAATGTTAGGGGTAATAGATAAAGGGTAATCCAAAGACAAAAGTTGATGACTTATAAATAAACTTTTATTTCCTTACTCATGAGTCTATAGGCTTCAATCTAGACGTTTCATGATCTACTTTCTAACATATATTCTTAGGGGCATTTTTTAATTCCCTTAATAAGGATTCATACTAAGCTTGTGAATTTATCAAAACAAATCCCCTGGGAGTGTCATAACCAAGAGTGCAGCAAGGCCTATAGAGACCTGAAGCCTGACATACATGGAAATTACATTACTTTTGCAGAATTCTTAGTACATTACAAAAACACACACACAAGGAGCGTAATAGTTTAGTGTCTTTGGAAACTCGAAATATAATCTTCTTATCGTGGTGAAAGATCTTCAATATCTCCCATAAAGATCTTCTTTTTTTTAAAACCAAAATCCTTTCATTATGTCTTGGGGAAAAGAAAACATAAAAGGGTGAGCTCAAATGCTCAGTAAGGGTAAACAAAAAAAATTTCAATCACGTCATATTCATAAGAACATATCTTTTAGAAATTTTAACCTGAAAAAGAGATCATAATTTCATAACATGGGATAAATCATAGTAGTGAAATGTAATCCCAATAATCATAACATAAAACATGAAACTTTGTGGAATACCCACATAATCATAGAGAATCATTTCTTATTAGTCAAGACTCATTTCCAAGACTATCATAGTGGACAAAGTCCCTTTCTGAACCGAGTTCACTCCTCGTTTCAGTCCGATTTCACTGAACCAGTATAACCTACCATTCCAGCCATGTCTATGTCATGAGATATAAAATCATTACCCAATGCATTGGAGGGAGATATAGGTCCCACCCATCTCATAATGATACCATTCTTATGTGTGCCACCAAAATCATAAATCATACATCATTGCATAACCCATGTAATAAAAATGGGAATCTTAAACATCTTGACATCATCAAACAATTCATATAAGATAATGGAATTCATAAAAGTAATTCCATCACAACATAATAAAATCAATGTAATAATAGGGATATAAACAGAACTCTATATTATCTTAGATGGAAAATAATTTTGATAAAACACTTCAACTCCATTCTTGAGGAAAATATCCTTTCAAATTCAAAAACATTTTCCTTTCTTAACATGTCATAAAATTTTAAACTAAAAGAAGTTGATTAAAAATAAACATTAAAACTTTTAAATTAATCTTCTTGGAAATAATGTTTTAAAAATACATTCATGCCATATAAGTTAAAAAAACATTCTTCTCGTACTTTTGTCGGAAAAGTCAAAAAGTACCTCGTACGAAAAACGACAAAAGATTCCTTTCATATCATTTACTATAAACTCACCGAAGGGTAAAATTGGATTTAGAAAATTGTAGGTGGATGGAAATAATATTACATATTGAGGAAACATGGATGTGGATGATAAAATGCACCCCAGTAAAATCCGAAGTATAAACAATCTCGGATAAAAATGAGATTGTGATATTTCCCTTACCTTAGGTCTGATTTGATTCGTATGTGTCCGAACCTCCTGTATAATGATTTAAATAATGTCATTGACTTATTCCATAATCTTACTCATTGTTATGATATCATATATGGTTCACTTATGGATTTATATTACCCGTTCTTTTGTAAATTCCATGTTAAAGAGTGTTTTGGGTAAAATCGTTTCATTTGTCGTCCGTGTTTTGACTTGTAATTATTCATATGATTACATAGATCATGATTAATTAATTACAGAATATAAAACTTGATTTATATATAATATATATTCAGAATATATATATATAATATATCATAAAATGGAAAGAAATACACCGTTCATGGAGACGGTAGACAGTACGTACGCATGAACGCTATTTTCTTTTCCTTATTGAGTTGAATGGAATTAAGTAGATGGCATAAATATATATACACATAAATCCAGAATCATTATTATGTAATATATTTCATTATTAATTATTATATATACTTTATAATCATTCATGAATGGTTAACGTGGAGAATGATTCTCATCGCGTCGTGGAGACGGTAATCCATACGTACACACGAGCGATGATATCGTTCTCATGAGTGTGGAATTGTATTGGAGTGTATGTATACTATTTCAGAATCAATATCACTTTAAAATAATCATATATAGTTATTATGTACACCATTATACCCATCCAAGTAAGGTGGTGGTGTAAAATAGATTACACCCCGGCGTGGAGACGGTATTCCGTATGTACGCACGCGCGGTGATTTCATTTTCTGTAGGATGGATAGATGGTGAAATAAGTTTGTTTCATAATTATAATAACATATAAATATGTAAGTGATACTTATGTTATTACTTCATAATGAAACAACCTTTTAAGAAGAAGTGGAAGAAGAAATAGAGATTAAAGAATCGGTAACGGACATTACCTCTTCTTTGAAGCGCCTCTTTGAGATCTCCTTTTAGGGCACTAAAATTGGACTTTTAGGAAGACCAGAACCTCTAGGATGTTTCTAGGGAAGTGGAGAAGGGAATTTGGTAGGGTCTGGCCGAGCTTGAAGGCTCAATGTGGTGTGAGGAAGAGAGGGAGGAGGTGCCCTTTTATAATGGACGAGAGGGGCACCTTTGGAATAACTAAAACTATTATTTTATTATGAATTCAAATTCGGTTTTAAATAGCTCAAAATTGATTTATTTAGAAGCTAAGGTGGGGATGGGTCTAAATCCTCTCAGCCAATAGAATTTAGACAAGTTTAGTTTCCTATTTTAACCTTATCATTAAGATTTAACATTAAGTAAAATAATTTTACTTTTACCGTGTATTCTTGTGTTCTTATACTATAAGGTTAATAAACATACTATAAGAAGCCAAAAGAACCCCAAGTTGTTTATTATTAATATATATAACATTATGTAAGTCATTTGGACGAACCTTAGATTTGTAGGAATAAAATAACAATTAATAATATAATATTTGTTCTAAAAAATATTTTATGTCAATTTTAACACTATTTAGTAATTAATTTTTGTAAAAATCATAACAGAATTATTAGTTAGATCAAAGTTAATTAAATCCATAATAACATGTCATATTAATCTATAAAATTAGTGTAATTCATAAAAAGTCTGAAATTACATTTATTTTGGTGTTTATAACATCAATTATGTCAATATTTCATTAATAAGATAATTACGGCATCATCTTTGTGTCATAAATAAATTAAATTATTTAATGTAAAAAAATTACAAATAAAATACCATTATGTAGGAAATCTGTTTATATTTCTAATTAATATTTATAGTCAAATTTAACTTATGTATAACACCATATTAAAAATGATTTACTTATTAAACATTGATTTTAACTATTTTAACCCTTCTTTAAATAAATTAATAATAAATGTCCTAATCTAATCCAAGTTGGCATAAATGGTAATATTTTATTCCTAAGGTTGTTTTTGGTCTAATTACACTTGTCCAATAGAATTAGGACATGTGTTAGGGTAATAATAATATCATTTTTACCCTTAATTACCCTATTTACTTTTAACCGTTGTAAAAAAAAGTAAAAAGTTACTATTCACCAAAAATTATTTTCATCTCATTGAACCACATTTTACTTAATGAAATCAACCATGTCTCTCATATTTTTGAAATTCCACTCACAGAAGCGGTAAAATTAAGTTTTATGAAAAATTCATTTTTCTTAACTACCACTTAGTGGTTTCACTATTCATAAAAAAATAAAAGTTCCCAGAAAAATATCAAAAATTAGGCCTAAGATATATTTGATATTATTAACTCAAAAATGATGCATATTTTACCAAATTCAAAACATATCAGTTGCATTAATTAATTTAAAATTTAATTCCTGTCGTCAAAACAAATAGCGTGTTCTTAAGAGATAATAACTATCAAAAGATTGACACTTGTTTATGTATGGTTTAAATGTGAAATTACATCCAATGAACAAAATTGTAATAAATTGTAAAAATATATTCTAAATATACTTTAAAACCACTCAAATTAATAATTTTCACTATTAATTATTTCGATTAAAAAGGTTGTTTTTAATTAAAATTTAGTAATTTTCACTATTCATCAGAAAATGAAAGTTATCCGAAAAGTACCAAAATTTCACCCTAAGATAATTTAGATATTAAGAATCCAAAAATTAATTCCATTTTGAAAAATAAAATTTACAAAATTTCAAAAAGTGGTTATTACTATTCATAACGGCTAGTTTTAATAATATTTTAATAGCATATTGTTGTTTAGTGAAACTCGTTATTGCGTACTATACGCGCTATTGAGGAAGGTCGCGATTGCGTGTAATGCAAGGAAAGTAAAGGATGCGTGTCTTGCAAGCTCCTTTGGGTTTATCATACAACACATGACATTAATGAAATTAAAAAGAATATTTTTCACAAAATCTCGGGCTGTTACATTCTACCCCCCTTAAAATGAATTTCGCCCTCGAAATTCATCGGGGTTATAAATGGTTTACTATTCGAAAGTTTCTTTAATTGAAACCCACATAGTAAAAGGGAATACCAAAACCAATCTATAAAAACAAAATTATGAAACGTAACAGTTACCCAAATAAACTAATCACTGGGTTTCCACATAGGTGAATATATGGATATGGATGAGAAATCTAACCATCATGTTCTAATGGAGAGTGGTACAGAACATGGATATGGAAAATCCAGAAATCACAAAGCCATGAATTTGTGATGATATAAGGTACCATCTGATTCATCAGATATAAGATCACTAGGACAACATTTTTGGTTTTGAAGATCATTTCCCTAATGTTGATGAAATTGGAATTAAAAGAAATAATTTCGTGATTTTGGTATAGTCTCACCATTTGTCGTTCTTTGGATAATTTCCACTTAATCTCTTAAAGAAATGAAGTTTAATTTGTCATTCGTGATGTGTTATCAGATCATGTGATATAATTATGGGTCATTCCATCTGTCTCAAACAAAAGGTTAGAAAAGTTATCAAAAAATACATAAGCTCATCTATAGTGAGATTAGTCATATATGGTTCCTAAAATGGATTTATACTTCATATATCATACTGATTAATATAATAAAACTAGTTTCTACTAAACAGGGATTTCTTGTAGGCCAGTGGTAGGCGATAAAGGCCAGTCGCACTTCGGTTGTGGGATCGATTCCTACGACCTTGTCTGACGCGATGGGCTGTCGCCCGTCATACAAGTTGTCCTTTTTCTAAAACTATATTACTATAACATCCCATCAATAATATCGAAAAAAACTTCTATCCTAAAACAATACTAACTTATGTCTAACATAATCCATTCCAATCTTTAGGCTTATCCATAATACTACAGTCCATTCTCATAATATAGTGAAAACGATTACCATAGATTTAATACCATCGTTGATCCCCATATATCATAAGATATGTATTATTGGTCACATTCCAAACATTCAAAGGCCTTAATCATGTATTCTCTTAAATACCCATTGAACCTTAGTAAAAACATTAATGTAGTTAAAAGTTAGCACTTTACACATACAAAAATCCTCAAAATTCTATATAATCAAACCATGATATCACTTAGTCCTTATATCAGTCATGAGCTCATGAATACTATCAAACATATTAGATTCTCTTTATCCCTTCATTATGTGCATATCATCTGCTTTCCAAAAATATTTCAATCACTTTTCATGGTTACCGATGCCATAAAATTATTGAAAATCACAATAGAAAAAAACATAAATATTCCAATATTCCACGATACTATATACAACATTATTTTGGAATCCCATTACATAAACACTTAATCATTCCACCACATCGTTGTCATATTCAACATCACCAATGGTGATCACATGTGACTTCCCATTGTCCTTTACCTTAAGTGGTTGCTCATGACGATCATCACTAACCCTTGGATTCGGGCATTTATTAGCATAATGCCCCATTTCCTTGCACTTGAAGCATTGAAGTGTTGTTGGTGCGTTCTCTGTAGTCTTTTCTTTATTGACATCATTAGAAACCCTTTTTCCATTACTTCGACACTCAGCTACTCGATGGACAACTTTTCCACACTTAAAACATTTTCTAGTCCCTTTAAGACAATCTCCACCATGCTTCTTTCCACACATTGAGCATAAGGAAGCATTCATCTTCTTTTCAACATTATTCTGAGATTTTTCCTTGAACTCCATATTTCGTTTCTTGTCAAAACTATGAGATGGATAAGTAACACAAACTTCCATTTCTACCTTGATAGCACAATACACAATTTCTTCATAGCTACTGATGTCTCTTATAGCTAATGCCCTTCGAAGATTTGGTTTTATGCCACTGAAGAATCGATCAACTTTAATTTCAGGTTGGATGCTAAATCCAGATTCATACCTTGAAAGACTTGTAAAATTCACTTCGTATATACCAAAATATTCATCATCCTTTTGCTTTAGTTCAAGAAACTCCTTTGCCATCTTTTTTCAAAGAATACAAGGGAATTACTTATTGAAACATAAGTTCTTGAACTCGTCCCATTCCATGGACTCAATTTCATCTCTTTGCCTCGTATTCTTGATAAGATTCCACCATTTATCAGCTTCACCTTACAAATGATATACTGCTAAGATGACTTTGTCATGTTCAGAACATTGACATACTGAAAATATCTTTTCAGTGGTACTAATCCATTGTTCAGCAACAATTGGATCAGAAGACCCACTGAAAGAAGGTGGACATTGCCTCAAGAAGGACTCAATAGAATATTGTTCCCTTCTCTGCTCATTTGGAAGTCCAGAATGATTCATAGCTTGTGTGAGTATAGCAATAAGATTTTGCACTCCATCTCCCATAACATTTGTTTGTTCAGGAGGACAATCATTGCATTGTCCATTGCATTGATCAACACGGTTCCTTCGGGTTCCAGCCATCATCTAAAACCCAAAAAGAATAGTATGAGAGGAAAAAATCATGCTATGGAAGACAACATAATAAAGGGGGAGTACCTTCAATATCTAACATATTAGGTTTAATTCTAGGATCGTTAGCGTAATTCTAGTACAATAACCTATATGTATACTTAACCATAGGGACATCCCTAGACATACCTTAGAAATATCTCTAGGGATCTCACTAACGTTTTTGCATCCTAGTTTCCAATGTTTGACTAAACTTTTCCTCTGATACCAACTGTAGAGACCCGAAGCCTGACATACATGGACATTACATTACTTTTGCGGAATTCTTTGTACATAACAAAAACACACACACAAGGACCATAATAGTTTAGTGTCTTTGGAAACTCGGAATATAATCTTCTAATCGTGGTGAAAGATCTTAAACATCTCCCATAAAGATCTTCTTTTTTTAAACCTAAATCCTTTCTTTATGTCCTGGGGAAAAGAAAACATAAAAGGGTGAGATCAAATGCTCAGTAAGGGTAAACAAAAGAAATATCAATCACGTCATAATCATAAGAACAAATCTTTTGGAAATATTAACCTAAAAAAGAGATCATAATTTCATAACATGGGATAAATCATAGTAGTGAAATGTAATCCCAATAATCATAACATAAAACATGAAACTTTGTGGCATACACACATAATCATAGAGAATCATTTCTTATTAGGCATGACTCATTGCTAAGACTATCTTAGTGGACAAAGTCCCTTTCTGAACCGAGTTCACTCCTCGTTTCAGTCCTGTTTCACTGAACCAGTATAACCTACCATTCCAGCCATATCTATCTCATGAGATATAAAATCTTTACCCAATAAATTGGAGTAGATATAGGTCCCACCCATCTCATAATGATACCATTCTTATGTGTGCCACCAAAATCATAAATCATACATCATTGCATAACCCATGTAATAAAAATGGGAATCTTAAACATCATGACATCATCAAAAAATTAATATAAGATAAAGGAATTCATAAAAATAATTCCATCACAACATAATCAAATCAATGTAATAATAGGGATATAAACAGAACCCTATATTATGTTAGATGGAAAATAATTTTGATAAATCACTTGAACTCCATTCTTGAGGAAAATATCCTTTCAAATTCGAAAACATTTTCCTTTCTTAACATGTCATACAATTTTAAACTAAAAGAAGTTGATTAAAAATAAACTTGAAAAAATTTAATGTATTCTTCTTGGAAATAATGTTTTAAAAATACATTCATGCCGTATAAGTTAAAAAAACATTCTTCTCGTACTTTTGTCGGAAAAGTCAAAAAGTACCTCGTACGAAAAACGACATAATATTCCTTTCATATCTTTTACTAAAAACTAACCGAAGGGTAAAATTGGATTTAAACAATTGTAGAGGGATGGAAATAATATTACATGTTGAGGAAACATGGATGTGGATGATAAAATACACCCCAGTAAAATCCGAAGTATAAAAAATCTCGGATAAAAAGGAGATTGTTATATTTCCCTTACCTTAGGTCTGATTTGCTTTGTATGTGTTCGAACCTCCTGTATAATGATTTAAATAATTTCATTGACTTATTCCAGAATCATACTAATTGTTATGATATCATATATGGTTCACTTATGGCTTTATATTACCCGTTCTTTTGTAAATTCCATGTTAAAGAGCGTTTTGGGTAAAATCGTTTCATTTGTCGTCTCTGTTTTGACTTGTAATTATTCATATGATTACATAGATTATGATTACTTAATTACAGAATATAAAACATGATTTATATATAATATATATTCAGAATATATATATATATATATATATAATAGATCAGTAAATGGAAAGAAATACACCGTTCATGGAGACGGTAGACCGTACGTACGCATGAACGCTGTTTTCTTTTCCTTATTGAGTTGAATGGAATTAAGTAGATGACATACATATATATAAACATAAATCCAGAATCATTATTATGCCATATATTTCATTATTAATTATTATATTTACTTTATAATCATTCATGAATGGTTAACGTGGAGAATGAATCTCATCGCGTCGTGGAGACGGTAATCCGTACGTACACACGAGCGATGATATCGTTCTCATGATCGTGGAATTGAATTGGAGTGTATGTATACTATTTCAGAATCAATATCACTTTACAATAATCATATATAGTTATTATTTACACCATTATACCCATCCAAGTAAGGTGCTGGTGGAAAATAGATTACACCACGGTGTGGAGACGGTATTCCGTACGTTCGTAATCGCGGTGATTTCATTTTTCATAGGATGGATGGATGGTGAAATAAGGTTGTTTCATAATTATAATAACATATCAGTATATAAGTGATACTGATGTTATTACTTCATAATGAAACAACCTAATAAGAAGAAGTGGAAGAAAAAATAGAGTTGAAAGAATCAGTAACGGACATGACCTCTTCTTTGAAGCGCCTCTTTGAGATCTCCTTTTAGGGTACTGAAATTGGTCTTTGAGGAAGACCAGAACCTCTAGGATGTTTCTAGTGAAGTGGAGAAGGTAATTTTTCAGGGTTTGGCCGAGATTGAAGGCTCAAAGTGGTGTGAGGAAGAGAGGGAGGAGGTGCCCTTTTATAAGGGAGGAGAGGGGCACCTTTGGAATAACTAAAACTATTATTTTATTATAAAGTCAAATTCGGTTTTAAATAGCTACAAATTGATTTATTTAGAATCTAAGGTGGTTATGGGTCTAAATCCTCTCATCCAATAGAATTTAGACAAGTTTAGGTCCCTATTTTAACCTTATCATTTATATTTAACATTATGTAAAATAATTTTACTTTTACCGTGTCTTCTTGTGTTCTTATACTATAAGGTCAATAAACATACTATAAGAAGCCAAAAGAAACCCAAGTTGTTTATTATTAATATATATATCCTTATCTAAGTAATTTGGCCGAACCTTAGATTTTTAGGAATAAAATAACAATTAATAATTTAATATTTGTTTTATAAACTATTTTATGTCAATTTTGACACTATTTGGTAATTAATTTTTGTGAAAATCATAACAGAATTATTAGTTCGAATAAAGGTAATTAAATCAATACTAAAATGTCATATTAATCTTGAAAATTGTTGGAATTCATAAAAAGTCTCAAATTACATTTATTTTGGTGTTTATAACATCAATTATGTCAATATTTCATTAATAAGATAATTACTGCATCATCATTGTGTCATAAATAAATTAAATTATTTAATGTCTAAAAATTAAAAATAAAATACCATTATGTAGGAAATATGGTTAGATTTCTAATTAATATTTATAGTGGAATTTATCGTATGTATAACCCCATATTAAAAATGATTTACTTATGAAACGTTGATTTTAACTATTTTAACCCTTCTTTAAATAAATTAATAATAAATGTCCTAATCTAATCCAAGTGGACCTAAATAGTCATATTTTATTACTAAGTTTGTTTTTAGTCGAATTACACTTGTCCAATAGAATTAGGACATGTGTTAGGGTAATAATAATATCATTTTTACAATTAATTACCCTATTTTCTTTTAACCGTGGTAAAAAAAAGTAAAAAGTTACTATTCACCAAAAATTATTTTCATCTCATTGAACCACATTTTACTTACTAACATCAACCGTTTCTCTCAGATTTTTGAAATTCCACTCACAGAAGAGGTAAAATTAAGATTTATGAAAAATTCATTTTTTTTACTACCACTTAGTGGTTTCACTATTCATCAAAAAAATGAAAGTTTCTAGAAAAATATCAAAAATTAGGCCTAAGCTATATTTGATATTATGAACTCAAAAATTATGTCTATTTTACCAAATTCAAAACATATCAGTTTCATTAATTAATTTAAAAATTAATTACCGTCATCAAAACAAATAGCGTGTTCTTAAGAGATAATAACTATCAAAAGATTGACCCTTGTTTATGTTTGGTTTAAATGTGAAATTACATCCAATGAACAACATTGTATTAAATTTTAAAAATATATTCTAAATATACTTTAAAACCACTCAAATTAATTATTTATCACTATTAATTATTTCGATTAAAATTGTTGTTTTTAATTAAAATTTAGTAATTTTCACTATTCATCAGAAAATGAAAGTTATCCGAAAAGTACCCAAATTTCACCCTAAGCTAATTTCGATATTACGAATCCAAAAATGAATTCCATTTTGAAAAATAAAATTTACAAAATTTCAAAAAGTGGTTATTACTATTCATAACGGATAGTTTTAATAATATTTTAATAGCATATTGTTGTTTAGTGAAACTCGTTATTGCGTACTACACACGCTATCGAGGAAGGTCGTGATTGCGTGTAATGCAAGGCAAGTCAAGGATACATGTTGTGAAAGCTCCTTTGGGTGTAGCGTACAACACAAGACATTAATGAAATTAAAAAGAATATTTTTCTTAAAATCTCGAGTTGTTACAAGGCCCGTTGTCGTGCACCAGTTCCCATTCGAGTCCAGCTCAATGCGGTGTTTTCGGGTTTTACCCCTAGGATACATCTGTGCCAGAGCCGCCTCTACATGCTCGTATCCAGACAGGGATGTATTTGTTTGATAAACCACTTACCCAGTACATACCAAAACGTAGGGATGTTTGTTATACTTAGTCTTGTATATAAGGCTTTTCTAGGGTTTCCGAATCCCAAAAATATCTAAACCTAACATATGATACCAACTATGAAAACCCTGCTTTTATTACAAACGTAAACAAGATTTATTACATAAAACATAACTTGATACAAAAAAGATGATTGAGATGTTTAGTGTCTTTGGGGCTTAGGATCATTACATAAAAACTTAAAACACGAAATGCAACATCTTTATTGAAAACTTCCTTTTCATGACCACTACATTCCCTCATACATGGCATTGCATGGGATAACCTGAGGACATGCATAAGAAAAGGGTGATCTATAAAGCCCAGTAAGGGAGTACACATGGAATAACATGAGTAGTACAATACATGTTAGACAATAGGTATATCAATAGAGCATAAAATAAACATGAACATAAAGGCATGATAAATCATGATAATCATAACATGGAAATGTGGCAACAACTCTTAACATGGAATTAGCATGATCCAAGGCTCATTGCACATAGAGCATGAGTAAATCCTCATTGCACATGAAGCACGAGTAAAACCTCGTTGAACTTGAATTAGAATTAGTCAAAACTCATTGCAAATGTCATATCATGATACTATACATTTACCAAAGCACTGGATCTCTATACGGGCACACCCTTCTTAATCATTTCATTTCATGTATAAATGTGCCACATGGATCCTAAAACATGGATTCATAAAACATAATAATTTATTCCACAATAAAGTAATGTGGAATTCATACATGAAACTTTTTAAACAGTACGTAATGGTACATAAAGGTGAATACCCTTGATAGAGAAATGGTGATGGTATTCACTACACAATGGCATTGGCTTTGAAAATCGGTGTGATTTCGGCAGCGTAACGGCGTGACATAAGAATTCATGAAAATGGTTGATGAGAGAGAAAGGGGTTCCTAATCATATTTACATGTAATGGAAAGTACAGAGTTCATATAGATACATGTCCCAACAATTGTAATGGAATTTAGATTCATGATACAAAATATTGCTTGAATGTGAAAGAGGAGAGAGAAGTTCCTTTCAGAATTTCGGCATCGTAACGGGTGTACATGGGAGGCATTTAATGAGAGAGAAAGGGGTCTCCCATCATTCAAACATAAAGAGGGCAGTATGAGGGAGGTGTGAAACCATACCCCAACATTCATAATTGAAATTAAAAGGCAAAACAACTTAAATAAAATTGGACAAAAATGAGAAAGGAAGAAAAAACCCTTACTTGGAAGTGTGCTTCAAAATCCTTGAGAGAGGCTTGTTAGAGGCTTAATGGGAGCATGGGGCACCTAGGGAGGATCCTAGAGAGAGTAGTTCAGAGGTTGGATGAACTCCAAGGTCTTTGAGTTTGGAGGAAGTGGGAGCTTGGGTGGGTTTATATAGGAAAGGTGAGGGAATTCTTTATTATTTAGGTTTGGGACACCTTATATAAAATTAATCCAAACCACAAACCATACCATGGTTTTTTCCCATGGTTTTTGGAAAAGGGAAGAGGAAAACGTTATTTTACAAGGCCGAAGTCCGAAATTCTTAAAATAATAAGGTTTCTTATGTGGAGGTGAGTCAAACTCCCATGGAAATTAATTTAAAAAGGGAAAGTGTTGAATAAGTATTGAGGAGTCCATTAATGCTTTGAAAAATAATTCAAACAAACCCAAAATCACTTTATTTTAATGGAAAAACATATATTTGCTGAACATAAATATTATATTATTTTATTACATCACTATTGGGTCATTATGATGTCATAAAATACAATATATATTTAAACGGTATTTAATTTTTACACAAAAATTTGACTGTCTCAGAAAATTATGAAAAATTCACCGTTGGATAATTTTGACGTCCTGATTCCAAAAATAACATTTATTTTATCTAAATAATTTTCTAAATATGTGAATTTTCACTTTTAAAATAAAAACCAACATTTATTGAAAATTCACTGTTTTTGACAGAAATGGTTTTCAAACCATAATAAAAATTATAATTGCATTCATAAAAGTATGAGATCATTTATATATAATAAAAATTAATCTAATATTAATAATAATATTTTATTAAAATATTATTTAATTCAAAAATCGCTTAATTTAATAAAATTTAATTCTTAATTAAATAATAACTAAAAACACCATTTGTACTTTAGAAACTATTTACAATGTATCAAAAATAACAAAAACTTATATTCATTATTATATTAAAATATAATGTACAGGAACATAATACTACTTATTTGTTACATAACCCCTTAAAACAGACACATAAGACCTAAGGGTAAGGTGTGTGATGGTAACAGACTCTTGGGGTGGCTTGGATAACATCGCTCGAGTGGTAAATTCAATCAACTTATGCTTTTCCCATAGACGGTCACGTTCGAGCTTGACAAGATGAAGCTCAGCTTGGGCTTGGTCAAGGATGAAGCCCAAAGACGCCACCTCTTTTCCGAGCTCTGACAAATGGGCTTCGTAGGGGGAAATTCTACTAGATGAGGCCATCGCTTCGTTTGTTTGAGTAAATTGGATTTGTTAAAGTCCTATATTTATAGGATCATTGTTCAATGACTATATTAGCAACAGTCAAAATTTTTATCATAAAACCAAAGAAGTTGACATTTTATATAAACATAAAGAGACATTTAATTATATCAAGAGGGATTTCCATTAATGAAACTTTGGGTCGTTACAATATTCCCCCTTAATAAAATTTTCCCTCGAAATTTTCCTTTTCCCACAGTAAAACAGATGTGGGTAACTCAGCTTCATCACTTCCTCCAATTCTCAAGTTGCATATTCAAACTTTTGGTTTCTCCACAACACCATGATGAGGGGCATTGTCATATTTTGTAGAACTTTTTCTCTACGATCCATGATCTTCACTGGTTGCTCCTCACAAGAAATATCATCTTCCAATTGTACCACCTCAGAAGAGAGTACATGTGAAGGGTCCGGTATGTACTTCTTTAATAGGGATACATGAAAGACAACATGTACTTTGGCCATGGTAGGTGGAAGTGCTAGTCGATAGGCCACAGCCCCGACACGCTCAGGAATCTCGAAGGGGACGATGTACTTTGGACTTAACTTCCATTTCCTTCCATACCTCATGACCATCTTAGATGGAGATATGTGTAGAAACACTATGTCTCCAACTTTAAACTCAAGGTCTCGTCGACGATTATTTGCATAACTCATCTGTCAACTCTGAGCTACTTTGAAATGTTTCTGAATGTTTTTTACCCTCTCCACCATTTCCTCAACCATTTCTGGTCCAAGAAGCTTACATTCACCGACCTCATCCCAGCATGTCAGTGTTCTGCACCTTTTCCCATACAGGGCTTCATATGGTGCCATTTGGATGCTCGAGTGGAAACTGTTATTATAAGAGAACTCAACCAGAGTAAGATGCTAATCTCATCCTCATTTAAAGTCTCCTGAGCACGCTCTCAATATATCCTCATGTTTTTGGATAGTCCACTCGGATTGGCCACCAGTTTGAAGATGATAGGTCGTACTGAAGTTCAATTCAGTATTCAGATCATGTAGAAGACTCTTCCAAAACATAGAGATGAATCTTGGATCTCTGTTAGACACAATAGATAGTGGTACTCCATGAAACCTGACCACGTTCCTGATATATATCTGTGCCAGTTGATCAAGAGATAAATCGTCTCGAATAGCAATGAAGTGTGCAGTCTTTGTAAGACAATCCACAACAACCCAGATTGCATTTTTGCCTTTGGATTTCCTTGGAAGTCTGGTGAAAAATTCCATGGTGATGTTTTCCCATTTTCCATTCTGGTATGGGAAACGGTTGCATCATTCCCTTAGACTTCTGCCTCTGTGCCTTCACTTGCTGACACACCAGGCACTTTGATGTATATTCAGTGATCTCCTTCTTCATATTATCCCACAAAAAGTTTTCTCGGAGATCTCAATACATCTTTGTGCTCCCTGGGTGAATAGAGAAATTTGAACTATGTGCATCATCCAAAGGATCCTTCTTCAGCTCCGGACGTGATAGAACACATAGTCATTTCCCAAAACGCACAATTCCTTCTTTATTAACATTAAACTACGAGGATTTCCCCTTTTTGATAGCTTCCACTTTTTTTTGAATTCCCACATCATCCTTTTGAGCATCCTTTAACCTTTCCAAAAGAGATGGTTGAGCAATCATTTGTGAAAGTATTGATGATGTTCCCTTATTTATGATTCCCACATCCATCTTCATCAAGTCTAAGAAGATTGGATCCTTCTCAATTCTCATCATTGATAGAATTTCTGGGTACTTTCTACTTAGGGCAACTGCCACCTTGTTCTCTTACCCAGGGTGGTAATGTATTAAACAGTCATAATCAATGAGGAGCTCTATCCATATTCTCTGGTTCATATTAATCTATTTCTACGTGAATATATATTTAAGACTCTTGTGGTCAGTATATATCTCACATTTCTCTCCATAGAGGTAATGCTTCCAAATTTTCAAGGCAAAGATCACTACCGCCATCTCCAGATCATGCGTTGGATAGTTTCGCTCATGGATTTTAAACTGCCTTGAGGCATAGGATATCACTTTATCATTATTCATCAGCACACATCCTAATCCCTTCTTCGAAGAATCACTGAATAGCACAAAAAGTTCCCCACTTGTGGGTAAAGTGAGCACGGGCACAGTGATAAGCCTCCTTTTCAACTCCATGAGGCTTTCTTCACATTCATCACTCCATGAAAAATTTACTCCCTTTAAAGTTAGCTTGGTAAGAGGGTTGTACAATCGTGATAAATTCCTCACAAATCATCGATAATATCTAGTTAACCCCAAGAATCTATGGATATCTGTTACTGATGTTAGCCTCGGCCAACCCTCAATTTCATCTGTTTTGGAGGGGTACATAGATATCCCATAGCTTGTGATGATATGGCCCAAGAATGAGACCTCCTACAACCAGAACTCACACTCTCTGTACTTTTCATAGAGCTTCTCCTTGCACAAAATCTCTATTACAGTTTTTAAATGCTCCTCATGATCCTCCTTGGTTTTGGAGTATATTGGAATATCATCTATAAAGAGTACCAAAAATTGGTCAAGGTAATCTCTAAAGACTCTATTCATCACGTCCATGAATATTTATGGGGCATTGGTGAGTCCAAAAGGCATTACAATGAATTCATAGTGACTGTATCTTGTATGAAAAGCAGTCTTGGGGACATCTTCCTTCTTCACCTTTACTTGATAATATCCTGACTGCAAATCCACCTTGGAGAAGTATTGTGCTCCACAAAGCCGATGGAATAAGTCATTGATTCTTGGGAGAGGATACTTGTTCTTTATCGTGATTTTTTTAAGTTCACGATAATCGATGCAAAGCCGCATTGACCCATCCTTATTCTTGAGGAAGAGGACTGGTGCACCCCATGGTGATGCACTTGGGCATATAAACCCATTATGCAGATTCTCCTATAGTTGTTTTTTCAGCTCTCCAATCTTAACAAAATCCATTCTATATGGAGTCTTTGATATTGGTAGTGCCCCAGGAATATGTTCAATTGAGAACTCAACATCTCTTCTTGGAGGAAGACCAGGCAATTCCTCGGGAAACACTTCAGAGAATTCCCTCATAATAGGCATTTGTTCAAGGATGGTTTCTTCCTTGGAATAAATCATCTATGCAAGATACACGTGCTCATAAGGCAGTAATATCCATGCTTGGGATGATGGAGCTAAAGGATATTCATCTTCATCCTGACACTTGTAAATAATCAGGGGTCGATTCTCCATATGGAGTGTGATTTCCCTCTCCCAACAATTTATGTTGGCTCTATATAAGGAATGCCAATCCATTCCAAGAATTTCATCAAATTCCATCAGAGGGAGTATGACGAGGTTCGCCGGGAAATTCAATCCACAGATTATAATAACGGAGGACTTATATTCATGGGATGCAATGATTGACCCAGTTTCCGTACTCACTGACATCTTCACTTCCATGATTTGTGGTGGTGCTGGGATTGTTCTACTAAACTTTTGAGATATAAAATAATGCATAGAACCTGAATCAAAAAGTACATTTTCTATTCATGAATGAATAACTAGCGTACCTGTCACCACTTCGTTGTCGGGATTCACTTCCGTAGAAGTGATGGTAACAGCTCTTCCTTGCAGCCTTGGTGGATGTTGGTTGTCTCCGAAAACCCTTGGATTAGGGCACTAATTGGAAAAATGACATGGTTCATTGAATTTGTAGCATTGAACAATGCGTTGAGGTTCGAACAGAGTGTTCCTCTCCTCTGTTGCTATCGTGGGTCTTTCTTACCGACAGTTAACAACTAGGTTCCCTTCTCTTCCACACCTGAAGCATTTTCTCAATCCCTTAAGGTAATTTCCAGGGTGCTTCTTTCCACACTTTTGGCATGTGGGGTGCTGGATCTTCTTAGCACCGTTGGATTTATCCATCGGACCAGCAGCATTGAAGTCCACCTTATGTTTATTGTCCACATGATACCCCTATGATTCCCCGATCTTCATTTCGACCTTGAGGGCACATCAGACAATCTCCTCATAGCTGTTGAAGTCACAGATAGCTAATGCTTTTTGTAGTCTAGGCTTCTTCCCACCAAAGAAGCGGTCAACATTTCATTCGGGGGTAACGACAAAGCCGAAAGCATATCGTGCAAGCCTTGTGAAGTTTGCGTCGTACGCTCCAACAGATTCTTCATCTTTTGGCTTGAGGGAAAGGAAGTCCCTTTCCATCTTAAGCCGGAGGGTGCGCGGAAAATATTTATCGAAAAAAATCTTCTGGAAATCCTTCCATTCCAACGCCTTGATCTCCCCCTCAGGCTTTGTAGTCTTGATCAACGTCCACCATTGATCAGCTTCACCCTCCATACGATAAACAGCCTGGAGAACCTTCTCTTGGTCAGAACATTGAAGGATGGAGAAGATCTTTTCAATGGAGTTGATCCATTGTTCAGCGATCGTGGGATCAGATGATCCACTAAAAGTAAGAGGCTTTTGCCTCATGAAGCTCTCGATAGAGACTTTTTCCTTCTTAGGGGGGTTTGGACGTTCCTCTTGACCCGTGTTTCTATTCAATTCTTGAGTCATCTGCGAGAGAAGCGTGAAGAAGTTCGAGATTCCTGCTCCCATTGGATTGGGCATCTCATTAGTACAGTCATCACACTGATCCTCACATCGATTGTTTGCTCGAGTCCTCCTATTACCGGCCATTGGTAGGAATAAAAGGAATGATAGGGGTAACACATAAAGGGTAATACAAAGACAAAAGTTGATGACTTATAAATAAAAGTTTTATTTCCTTACTCATGAGTCTATAGGCTTCAATCTAGGCTTTTAATGATCTACTTTCTATCATTTATTCTTAGGGGATTTTTTTAATTCCTTTAATAAGGGTTCATACTATGCTTGTGAATTTATCAAAACATATCCCCTGGAAGTGTCATAACCAAGAGTGCTGCAATGCCCATTTTCGTGCACCAGTTCCCGTTTGAGTCCTGCTCAAAGTGGTGTTTTAGGGTTTTACCCCTAGGATACATCTATGCCAAAGCCGCCTCTACCTGCTCGTATCCAGACAGGGATGTATTTGTTTGATAAACCACTTACCAAGTACTTCCCAAAACTTATGGATTTTTATTATAATTAGTCTTGTATCTAAGGCTTTACTAGGGTTTCCTAATCCCAAAAATAACTAAACCTATCCTCTGATACCAACTACGACAACCCTGCTTTTATTACAAACGTAAACATGATTTATTACATAAAACTTCACTTGATAAAACAAAGACATTCAAGAGGTTTAGTGTCTTTGGGGATTAGGATCATTACATAAAAACTGAAAACATGAAATACAACAACTTTATTGAAAACATTCTTTACATGACCACTACATTCCCTCGTACTTAGCATTTCATGGGATAACCTGAGGACATGCATAAGAAAAGGGTGAGCTATAAAGCCCAGTAAGGGAGTACAAATGGAATAAAATGAGGAGTAAAATACATGTTAGACAATAGGCATATAAATAGAGAATAAAAGAAACATGAACATAAGGGCATGAAAAATCATGATAATCATAACATGGAAATGTGGCAATAACTCTTAACATGGAATTAGCATGATCCAAGGCTCATTGCACATAGATCATGAGTAAATCCTCATGGAACATGAAGCACGAGTATACCCTCATTGCACTTGAATTAGAATGAGTCAACACTCATTGCACATGATGTATCATGATACTATACTTTACCCAATGCATTGGATCACTATAAAAATGCACCCTTCTTAAACATTTCATTTCATGCATAAGTGTGCCACATGGATAATAAAACATGGATTAAAAAAACTTTATCATTTATTTCACGACAAAGGAATGTGGAATTCATACATGAAACTTTTCAATCAATAAGTAAAGGTGCACAAAGTTGAAAACCCTTTATGGAGAAATGGTCATGGTATTCACTACACAATGGCATTGGCTTAGAAAATCGGTGTGTTTTCGGCAGCGTAACGACATGACATAAGAATTCATAAAAATGGTTGATGAGAGAGAAAGGGGTTCCTCGTAATATTTACATGTAATGGACAGTAAGGAGGTCATATAGATACATGTCCCAACAATTTTAATGGAATTTAGATTCATGATACAAAATATTGCTTGAATGTAAATGAGGAGAGAGAAGTTCCTTTCGGAATTTCGGCATAGTAACGGGTGTACATGGGAGGCATTTAATGAGAGAGAAAGGGGTATCCCATCATTGAAAAATAAAGAGGGAAGTATGAGGGAGGTGAAAAACCATACCCCAACATTAATAATTGAAATTAAAAGGCAAAAAAACTTAATGAAAATTGGAAAAAAATGAAAATGGAAGAAAAAACCCTTACTTGGAAGTGTTCTTCCAAAGGCTAGAGAGAGGCTTGTGAGAGGCTTCATGGGAGAATGGGGAACCTTGGGAGGATTATAGGGAGAGTAGGGCAGCGTTTGGACGAACTCAAAGGGCTTTCAGTGTGGAGGAAGTGGGAGCTTTGGTGGGTTTATATAGGAAAGGTGAGGGAATTCTTTATTATTTAGGTTTGTGACCCCTTATATTAAATTAATCCAAACCACAAACCATCCCATGGTTGTTGCTCATGGTTTTTGGAAAAGGGAAGAGGAAAACATTATTTTATAAGGCCAAAGCCCGAAATTCTTAAAATAATAAGGTTTTTTATGTGGAGGTGAGTCACACTCCCATGGAAATTAATTTAAAAGGGCAAAGTGTTGAATAAGTCTTGAGGGGTCCATTAATGCTTTGAAAAATAAGTCAAAAAAACCCAAAATCACTTTATCTTAATGGTAAAACATATATTGTCTGAACATAAAGATTATAGTATTTTATTACATCACTATTGGGTCATTATGATGTCATGAAACAAATTATATATTTAAACGGTATTTAATTTTTACCCAAAAATTTGACTGTCTCAGAAAATTATGAAAAATTCACCATTCGATAATTTTGACATCCTGATTCCAAAAATAACATTTATTCTATCTAAATAATTTTATAAATATGTGAATTTTTACTTTTAAAATAAAAACTGACATTTATCGAAAATTCACAGTTTTTGACAGAAATGGTTTTCAAACATTAATAAAAATTATAATTGCATTCATAAAATTATAAGATCATTTATTTTTAATAAAAATTAATTTAATATTAATAATAATATTTTATTAAAATATTATTTAATTCAAAAATCCCTTAATTTAATAAAATAGAATTCTTAATTAAATAATAACAAAAAACACCATTTGTACTTTAAAATCTATTTACAATGTATCAAAAATGACTAGAAGTTATATTCATTATTATATAAAAAAATAATGTACATGAACATAGTACTACTTATTTGTTACATAACCCCTTAAAACAGCTGCATAATACCTATGGGTAAGGTGTGCGATGATGACAGACTCTTGGGGTGGCTCGGATAACATCGCTCGAGTGGTAAATTCAATCAACTTCCACTTTTCCCATAGACACTCACATTCGAGCTTGAAAAGATAATGCTCAGCTTGGGGTTGGTCAAGGACGAAGCCCAAAGATGCCACCTCTTTTCCGAGCTCTGAAAAATGGGCTTCATATGGGGAAATTCTACTAGATGAGGCCATCACTTCCTTTGTCTGAGTAAATTGAATTGGTTAAAGTCCTATATTTATATGATCACTGTTCAACGGCTATATTAGCAACGGTCAAAATTCTTATCATAAATACAAAGAAGTTGACATTTTATATAAACATAAAGAGACATTTAATTAGATCAAGAGGGATTTCCATTAATGAAACTTTGGGTCATTACAATATTCCCCCCTTAAGAAATTTCGCCCTCGAAATTTTCCTTTTCCCACACTAAAACAGATGTGGGTAACTCAACTTCATCACTTCCTCCGATTCCCAAGTTTCTTCTTTAAACTTGTGGTTTCTCCACAACACCATGACGAGGGGCATTGTCTTATTTTGTAGAAATTTTTCTCTACGATCTAAGATCTTCACTAGATGCTCCTCCTAAGAAAGATCATCTTCCAATTGTACCACCTCAGAAGAGAGTACATGTGAAGGGTCCGGTATGTACTTCCTTAAGAGGGATACATGAAATACATCATGTACTTTGGCCATGGATGGTGGAAGTGCTAGTAGATAGGCCACATCCCCGACATGATCAAGAATCTCTAAGGGGCCGATGTATTTTGGACTTAACTTCCCTTTCCTTCCAAACCTCAGGACCTTCTTCCATGGAGATATGTGTAGAAACACCATGTCTCCAACTTTAAAATCAATGTTTCGTCAACGATTATCTACATAACTCTGTTGTCGACTCTGAGCTGCCTTGATATGCTACGGAATGGTTTTTACCTTCTACACCATTTCCTCGACCATTTCTGGTCCAAGAAGCTTACGTTCACTGACCTCATCCCAACATGTCGGTGTTCTGCACCTTTTCCCATAAAGGGCTTCATATGGTGCCATTTGGATGCTCAAGTGGAAACTTTTATTATAAGAGAACTCAACCAGAGGAAGATGTTGATCCCATCCTCCTTTAAAGTCCATTGAGCATGCTCTCAACATATCCTCATGTGTTTTGATAGTCCGCTCGGATTGGCCATCATATTGAGGATGATAGGCCGTACTGAAGTTCAGTTTAGTATTCAGAGCATGTTGAAGACTCTTCCAAAACATAGAGGTGAATATTGGATCTCGGTCAGATACAATAGGTAGTGGTACTCCATGCAACATTACCACTTCCCTGATATATATTCGTGCTAGTTGATTCAAAGAGAAAACATCCCAAATAGAAATGAACTGTGTAGTCTTTGTAAGACGATCCACAACAACCCAGATTGCATTATTGCCTTTGGATGTACTTGGAAGTCCGGTGACAAAGTCTATGGTGATGTTTTCCCATTTCCATTCGGGTATGGGCAATGGTTGCATCATCCCCTTATACTTTTGCCTCTGTGACTTCACTTGCTCACACACCAGGCACTTTGATGTATAATCAGCAATCTCATTCTTCCTATTATCCCACAAAACGTTTTCTCGGAGATCTCGATACATCCTTGTGCTCCCTGGGTGAATAGAGAAATTTGAACTATGTGTATCATTCAAAGGTTCCTTCTTCAGCTCCGGACTTGATGGAACACATAGTCTTTTCCCAAACCGCACAATTCCTTCTTCATTAACATTAAACTACGAGGATTTCTCCTTTTTGATAGCTTCCACTTTTTCTTGAATTCCCACATCATCCTTTTGAGCATCCTTTAACGTTTCCAAAAGAGGTGTTTGAGAAATAATTTGTGAAAGGATTGATGATGTTCCCTTATTTATGATTCCCACATCCATCTTCATCAAGTCTAAGAAGATTGGATCCATCTCAATTCTCATCATTGATAGAATTGCTGGGTCCTTTCTACTTAGGGCATCTGCCACCTTGTTCACTTTCTCAGGGTGGTAATTTATTGAACAGTCATAATCCTTGATGAGCTCTATCCATCTTTTCTGGCGCATATTATGCTCTTTCTGTGTGAATATATATTAAAGACTCTTGTGGTCAGTATATATCTCACATTTCTCTCCATAGAGGTAATGCCGCCAGATTTTCAAGGCAAAGCTCACCATCGCCAACTCCAGATCATGATTTGGATAGTTTCGCTCATGGATTTTCAACTTCCTTGAGGCATAGGATATCACTTTATCATTCTGCATCAACACATATCCTAAGACCTTCTTTGAAGCATCACTAAATACCACAAAAAGTTCCCCAGTTGTGGGTAAAGTGAGCACAGGCGCAGTGATAAGCCTCCTTTTCAACTCCTTGAAGCTTTCTTTGCATTCATCACTCCAAGAAAACTTTACTCCATTTCGAGTTAGCTTGTTAAGAGGGTTGGAAAATCGGGAGAAATTTCTCACAAATCATCGATAATATCCAGCTAACCCCAAGAAGCTACGGATATCCGTTACAGATGTTGGCCTTGGACAACACTCAATTGCCTCTGTTTTGGAGGGGTTCAAAGATATCCCATTTCTTATGATGATGTTGCCCAAGAATGAGACCTCCTTCAACCAGAAATCACACTTTATGTACTTTTCATAGAGCTTCTCCTTGCGCAAAGTCTCTAGTACAGTTTTTAAATGCTCCTCATGATCCTCCTTGGTTTTGTAGAATATTAGAATATCAGCTATAAAGACTACCACAAATTTGTCAAGGTAATCTCTAAAGACTCTATTCCTCAAGTCGAGGAATATTTCTGGAGAATTGGTGAGTCCTAAAGGCATTACTATGAATTCCTAGTGCCCGTATCTAGTACGAAAAGCAGTCTTGGGGACATCTTCTTTCTTCACCCTTACTTGACAATATCCCGACTGCAAATCCTCCTTGGAGAAGTATTGTGATCCACACAGCTAATCAAACAAGTCATCAATTCTTGGGAGAGGATACCTGTTCATTATCGCGATTTTTTTAAGTTCACGATAATCGATACGAAGCCGCATTGACCCATCCTTCTTCTTGAAGAAGAGGACCGGTGCACCCCATGGTGAAGCACTTGGGCGTATAAACCCTTTATCCAGATTCTCCTGTAGTTGTTTCTTCAACTCCTCAAGCTCAACAACAACCATTCTATATGGAGTCTTGGATATTGGTAGCACCCTAGGTATAAGTTTAATTGAGAACTCAACATCTCTTCTTAGAGGAAGACCATGTAGTTTCTCGAGAAACACTTCAACAAATTCCCTCACAATAGGCATTTCTTCAAGGATGGTTTCTTCCTTGGACTCAATCATATGATCCAGATACGTGTGCTCATAAGGCAGTAATATCCATTCTTGAGATGATGGAGCTAAAGGAGATTCATCTTCCTCCTAACACTTGTAAAGAATTGTGGGTCGATTCTCCATATGGAGTGTGATTTCCCTCTCCCGATAATTTATGTTGGCTCTATATAAGGAAATCAAATCCATGCCAAGAATTGCATCAAATTCCACCAGAGGGAGTATGACGAGGTTCACCGGGAAATTCCATCCACAGATTATAACAGGGGAGGACTTATATTCATGGGATGCAATGATTACCCCATTTTCCGTACTCACTGACATCTTCACTTTCATGATTTGTGGTGGTGCTGAGATTGTTCTACTAAACTTTCGAGATATAAAATAATGCCTAGAACCTGAATCAAAAAGTATGTTCACTATTCTTGAATGAATAACTAGCGTACCAGTCACCACTTCATTGTCAGGGTTCACTTCGGTAGAAGTGATGGAAAATGCTCTTCCTTGCTTCCTTGGAGGATTTTGTTTGTCTCTGAAAACCCTTTGATTAGGGCACTGATTGGAAAAATGACCCCGGTTATTTGCATTTGTAGCATTGAACAACACGTTGAGGTTCGAACGGAGCGTTCCTCTCCTCTGTCACTGTTGTGGGTCTTTCTTGCCGACAGTTAATAGCTATGTTCCCTTCTCTTCCACACCTGAAGCAATTTCTCATCCCCTTAAGGAAATTTCCAGGGTGCTTCTTTCTGCACTTTTGGCAAGTGGGGTGCTGGATATTCTTAGCACTGTTGGATTTATCCATCGGACCACTAGCATTGAAGTCCACATTACGCTTCTTGTCCCCATGACACCCCTGTGATTCCTCGATCTCCATTTCGACCTCGAGGGCACATAGGACAATCTCTTCATATCTGTCGAAGTCATGGATCACTAATTCTTTCCGTAGGCTAGGCTTCAACCCACCAAAGAAGCTGACAACCTTGCTTTCGAGGGGTAACGACAAAGCCGAAAGCGTATCATGGAAGCCTTGTGATGTTTGCCTCATACGCTCCAACAGATTCTTCATCTTTTTGCTTGAGGGAAAGGAAGTCCCTTTCCATCTTAAGCCGGAGGGTGCATGGAAAATCTTTATCGAAAAACATTGTCCGTAAATCCTTCCATTCCAACGCCTCAATCTCATCCTCGGGCTTCATATTTTTGATCAACGTCCACCATTGATCAGCTTCACCCTCCATACGATAAGCAGTCAGGAGAACCTTCTCTTCTTCAGAACATTGAAGGATGGAGAAGATCTTTTCAATGGAGTTGATCCATTGTTCAGTGATCGTGGGATCGGATGATCCACTAAAAGTAGGAGGTCTTTGCCTCAGGAATCTCTCGATAGCGACTTGTTCCTTTAGGGGGGTTTGGAAGTTCCTCTTGACCCGTGTTTCTATTCAATGCTTGAGTTAGCTGAGAGAGAATCATGACAAAGTTCTTGATTCCTGCTCCCATTGGATTGGGCATCTCATTAGTACAATCATCACACTGATCTTCACATCGGTTGTTAGCCCAAGTCCTCCTATTACCGGCCATTAGCTAGAATAAAAGGAATGTTTGGGGTAACACATAAAGGGTAATCCAATGTCAAAAGTTGATGACTTATAAATAAACTTTTATTTCTTTACTCATGAGTCTATAGGCTTCAATCTAGGATTTTCATGATCTACTTTCTAACATAAATTCTTAGGGGCATTTTTTTAATTCCCTTAATAAGGGTTCATACTAAGCTTGTGAATTTATCAAAACATATCCCCTGGGAGTGTCATGACCAAGAGTGCAGCAAGGCCCATTGTCGTGCACCCGTTCCCGTTCGAGTCCAGCTCAAAGCGGTGTTTTTGGGTTTTACCCCTTGGATACATCTGTGCCAGAGCCGCCTCTACCTCCTCGTATCCAGACAGGGATACATTTGTTTGATAAACCACATAACCTATACTTACCAAAACATAGGGATGTTTATTATACTTAGTCTTATATCTAAGGCTTTACTAGGGTTTCCTAATCCCAAAAATAACTAAACCTATCCTCTAATACCAACAATGACAACCCTGTTTTTATTACAAACATAAACATGATTTATTACATAAAACATCACTTGATACAACAAAGACGATCGGCGGGTTTAGTTTCTTTGGGGCTTAGGATCATTACATAAAAACATAAAACATGAAATGAAACATCTTTTTTGAAAACTTCCTTTACATGACCACTACATTCCCTCGTACATAGCATTGCATGGGATAACTTGAGGACATTCATAAGAAAAGGGTGAGCTATAAAGACCAGTAAGGGAGTACACATGGAATAAAATGAGGAGTACAATACATGTTAGACAATAGGAATATCAATAGAGCATTAAAGAAACATGGACATAAAGGCATGATAAAGCATGATAATCATAACATGGAAATGTGGCAACAACTCATAACATGGAATTAGCATGATCCAAGGCTCATTGCACATAGATCATGAGTAAATACTCATTGTACATGAAGCACGAGTAAGCCCTCGTTTCACTTGAATTATCATGAGTCAATACTCATTGCACATGACGTATCATGATACTATACATTACCCAATGCATTGGAGCGCTATAAGGGTGCACCCTTCTAAAACATTTCATTTCATGCATAAGTGTGCCACATGGATCATGAAACATGGATTCATAAAACATAATCATTTATTCCACGATAAAGGAATCTGGAATTCATACATGAAATTTTTTAATCAATACGTAAATGTTCATAAAGGTGAAGACCCTTTATGGAGAAATGGGCATGGTATTCACTACACAATGGCATTGGCTTAGAAAATCGGTGCGATTTCGGCAGCGTAAGGGCGTGACATAAGAATTCATAAAAATGGTTGCTGAGAAAGAAAGGGGTTCCTCATCATGTTTTCATGTAATGTACAGTAAGTAGGTCATATAGATACTTGTCCCATCAATTTTAATAGAATTTAGATTCATGATACAAAATATTGCTTGAATATAAAAGAGGAGAGAGAAGTTCCTTTCGGAATTTCGGCATAGTAACGAGTGTACATGGGAGGAATTTAATGAGAGAGAAAGGGGTCTCCCATCATTCAAACATAAAGAGTCCAGTATGAGGGAGGTGCCAAACCATACCCCAACATTCATAATTTAAATTAAAAGGTAAAACAACTTAAATAAAATTGGACAAAATTGAGAAAGGAATAAAAAACCCTTACTTGGAAGTGTGCTTCCAAAGGCTAGAGAGAGGCTTGTGGGAGGCTTCTTGGGAGCTTGGGGCACCTTGGGAGGATTCTAGAGAGAGTAGGGCAGTGGTCGGACGAACTCCATGGGCTTTAAGTGAGAAGGAAGTGGGAGCTTGGGTGGGTTTATATATAAATGGTGAGGGAATTCATTATTATTTAGGTTTGGGACCCCTTATTTTAAATTAATCCAAACCACAAACAATCCCATGGTTTTTGCCAATGGTTTTTGGAAAAGGGAAGAGGAAAACATTATTTTATAAGGCCAAATTCCTAACTTCTTAAAATAATGTGGTTGCTTATGTGGAGGTGAGTCACACTCCCATGGAAATTAATTTAAAAAGTCAAAGTGTTGAATAAGTCTTGAGGGGTCCATTAATGCTTTGAAAAATAAGTCAAACAAACCCAAAATCACTTTATTTTAATGGTAAAACATATATTGGCCGAAAATAAAGATTATAGTATTTTATTACATCACTATTGGTTCATTATTATGTCATAAAAAACATTATATATTTAAACGGTATTTAATTTTCACCCAAAAATTTGACTGTCTCCGAAAATTATGAAAAATCCACCGTTGGAAAATCTCGACATCCTGATTTTAAAAATAACATTTATTTTAACTAAATAGTTTTCTAAATATATGAATTTTCACTTTTAAAATAAAAAACGACATTTATCGAAAATTCACGGGTTATGACAGAAATGGTTTTCAAACCTTAATAAAAAATATAATTGCATTCATAAAATTATAAGATCATTTATATTTAATAAAAATTAATTTTATATTAATTATAATATTGTATTAAAATATTTTTTAATTCAAAAATACCTTAATTTAATAAAATATAATTCTTAATTAAATAATAACTAAAAACATTATTTGTACTTTAAAAACTATTTACAATGAATCAAAAATGACTTGAAGTTGTATTCATTATTATATACAAAAATAATATACATGAACATAGTACTACTTATTTGTTACGTAACCCCTTAAAACAGACGCATAATACCTAAGGGTAAGGTGTGAGATGGTGGAAGACTCTTGGGGTGGCTCGGATAACATTGCTCGAGTGGTAAATTCAATCAACGTCCACTTTTCCTGTAAACGATCACGTTCGAGCTTGACAAGATGAAGCTAAGATTGGGCTTGGTCAAGGGCGAAACCAAAAGACGCCACCTCTTTTTCGAGCTCCGAAAAATGGGCTTCGTATGGGGTAATTCTACTGGATGAGGCTATCGCTTCCTTTGTCTGGTAAATTGGATTTGTTAAAGTCCTATATTTATGTGATCACTGTTCAACAGCTATTTTAGTAACGATCAAAATTCTTATAAAAAAAAAGAAGTTGACATTTTATATAAACATAAAGAGACATTTAATTAGATCAAGAGGGATTTCCATTAATGAATCTTTGGGGTGTTACAATTTATGCTTTCCATTATATTTAATTATAATAATTTGTTCGGGGAAGGGTGAACTATCACCTCTTCAAAGCGATGTGATTCATTCACACTCAATATAGAATGTATTGAGGATTTTTTAGTGAAATCATATGATATATATGAAATAATAATGTTTCTATTAATATTATATATATATATATATATATCATTTAATTTATTTCATTCAATAATACAATAAAATGGAAACAACATTCTTGCGTATGTACGGTTTACCGTCTCCATTAATGGTGTATTCCATTTAATATTTATATATTTTATATATTAATATAAATTAATATATAATGAGTATATATGATATTTATATAATTATCAAAATTATTGAAATAATTAAATCAGGATCTGAGTAAGAGGATCAGGAATAACAATCCCAAACGTATATGAAAAACAATGGATATATTACACAAAACATAATATTAACATGGTGTTGTAAATAAAAAGGTAATATAAATTCATATAAAAATAATATATGGTATAAAATATAATAATATTTTTCTATGGTATATTTATTATAAATCTATATTTATTATACATGAGTTTTGAACATATACGATGAAATTCAAGACCTATGGTAAGGGAATTTCATCTCACTTTTTATTTCCATTAGATACAGGCCTTATTCACCAGTCATTTCATTTGTGTGGTGTGTATACCTACCATATATTTATTATATGATTCTTATATAGAAATTTATGGTTATTTAAATATCATTTTTATGATATTTATTTCATGGGTTTTGGGTTTCATAAGTTACCGAATTGGTAATGTATTTTTGTGTCAATTTTCCTTCATTAAGACACATTCCTTGTTATGAACCTATATTTTTATATAAGATGTATATATTACCTCATAAATGTTATATCATGAATATAATTATTAAAATGATATTTTCAGCTTCATGTAATGATATTCATCCCATTTTATTATTATTTAATGTTACCAATGTGGTAGTGTTTTATTACTGCAATCTCATCATTAATCGAGATTGTTTCAGATTATGCTTCCATTGATGAAATATTTTGATACATATCTCAATAAATATAATGAATTTTATTACCCTAAGGTTATTAATGTAATATTTAAGTAACGGTACCATTTTTCCACTCGTTGGTACATATGACAATTCAGAAAATGATTTATAAAAATTAGACTATATTTCTAATTTAGACCACAAATCTAAGTTGTTTCAAAAAACAAATTTCTAAAAAAAATCATAAATTATTTGATATTATCCTATAATTTTTAACGTACATTTTTGCACATTTTTACCATTTTTTAAATGTAATATTCTTTTTTTATTGATCATGGCTCTTTTCTTAACTTTTATACTATAAAAGGAATGTTCATCATGTATAGACATACTAGTCATCATGGCCATCATTTCCTAGATTCATCCTTTTTAATTTCACATTGTTTTGTTTTAAAATAAAAAATTTTCCTAATAGTTTAGATTTTTTTGAATATTTTTTCAAAGTAAAAGGGTTTTCAAAAAATGTTTTATATTTAAAAATTGTTATAAATGACTTTCAAATCATCCTTAATATTTTTTTAAAAGTTTTCTTTTGAATGAAAAGGATTTAAATGATGTAAAATATTATATTATAAGTTTTAAAACTATTTTCATATAAAAACATTTTCAAAATGTATTTAACATTATTTTATAAGTTATAAAGTAAAACGGATTTAAAAAAATATTATTGATTTTCATTCATATGTTTTGATGGAAAAAATATTTCAAAATAATTTCAAGCCTTATTTATTAGTTTTAAATGTATTTTAGAAAAAATGGTTTTTCAAAAAGGTTTTGTGTTTTAAAAATTATTTTGGAAATAATAAATAATATTTTACTTAAGAAATGTTTTTAAATGATATTTCCTTATTATTTACCATCTAAGATAACATCTATTATTGTTACTCTTTTTTTAGGGGAAATTATTCAGATTTTCCATTCATATTATTTCTATTAATGGTTTATGTTTTGGAAGAATTATCATTATGAAACCTATTTATCATTCATAGGATATATTTTTATTAAATGAATTTCTCTTCCATTAGTTATATACTTTTGAAAACAAGTTCATTTCATGAGTTATGGTTTGATGAATTGTTTGTGAGACCTATCACTTTTCTGTCTTTAATAAAATTATTAAATTTTTATGATACCCACTTTATTAAATAAGTTATAATATGATGTTTATGAAACCCATCCCTTTTTATGGTTCATAATATAATGCAGGTTTTATTATCTTTTAGCACATATATGTATGAATTTAGTATGTGATGGGTGGGACCTATATCTTTTTCTAATGCATTGGGTGAATATTTTTATCTCATGGGATAATTACGGTATTTAATTTGATAGGATTAATCTAGTATAGTAATATGGGTAATCCTAATCCACTATGGGAATATAGGGAAGCATGTTCCACTATGGGAAGATAGGGAAACCTAATCCACTCTGGGAATATGGGGAAACCTCATCCATTATGAGAATATGGGGAACCTAATCAACCATGAGAAGATGGGGAAAACCAATACCTATAAATGAAATTTATTTAATTAGGGATGGTGGTGATTCATTTGCAGTTGGTGTAGTCCCCATGAAGGGACGTGATATACTCTATCATTGTGTCTCGATTTATAGGGACTGATGTTACATGTTTATGTGTATGCCACAATTTCATGTCTTACTCTTATGTTATGATTTCATGGATTATTCTCTTGATTCCCTTATGATTCAGACGTTATGAACAGATAACATTTATGTTATGATTCGTGTTTATGATCTTTGATATGAAACGTATGATCTTAAAATGTTATGATCACATTCTCATACCCTTATACTCATGTTTAGGCTTACATATCTCCTTTTTTTACCCTTATTAAGCATATGAGTTCAATCCTTTTTTATGTTTCCATACACAAGTTATTAAGATATATTTTATGTATGATGTGTCTTAGAGGGGTGATAGTATTGAAGAATCTAGTGGGATATAATGTTTCTCACTCATGAACCAACATTTATGTTTCCATGTTTCCAAAGGCACTAAACCAATACTATCTTTAGGCGTCTGTTTGTGTAATATTTTAAGTATTCTAAAAAATGATGTAATGTCTATATATCTCATTCTTAGGTCTTTTTATAGACATTATACTAGAACCAGAATTCATGATGAACAAGTCCGATATCCATCACAGTCTTTGACACATTCCTATATCTCCCATGTACCAAAAAAAAATAGAAAAAAAATAGTAAATAAACTCTTATGATAAAATTTTGTAACATCCCACATTGATTCACTATAAAATTGTAACCATACCAGTTCTACACATGGCACTAAGAATTCCTCATTATACACCAGAGGTTTCTGACTAGTAGTGGCGGTCTAGGGAAGTACTTTGAGGAGACTATAACCCTAAATCCGAGTGCACAATGTCAATAGAAATTAACAATCATCATACAAATCATAATACATAAAAAGAATAAATCAATTGGAAATTCTATGATAAAATAAAATGTTATAAAATCCAAAATAGTTGTGTCATACATACAACTGACTGCCAACTGGGCTAATTACACAAAATATTAGAATAAAATAAACCAATTAAACAATACATAATATCTTTGATCCAAATATATTATTTTCTACTGATAACACTGAGTTATCCTATATAATAAAAAAAACACAACCTGAGACTCAGACCAAACTATTAAAATAATAAATAATTGAAAAAATATTTGGTACCCATGTGTAGTAGAATCCTGATCAAGGTGTAAGTAAAACTTATTATGCCACCCCCGATGGTGTCTGAAAAAATACTTGTCCGAGAAATGGTGTATAAAGATAAAAATTTTTAATATGAAAAATTTAGAAAATAATATACCTATAAAAACAAACATTTAGTGATTAACTTATTCATTATTAGGTTATGATGATAAACTCAACCTAAAAACACCTATAGAAACCAAATTTGATTAGATGGGAAAAACTAAGGGTGATACATACTATTAATAAATGAAGGGATACTAATTTATTATTCAACTTATGGGTCTATAAAATATTTATCTAAAAATGCATCAACATAAATATAAACCATTATTATAACCTTATTCTATCACTTAAACTATATAAAAACCCATTAGTAGGGATACAGAACATAATTACCATCATCAAACCCATGGGTGTAGAATGTCCTCTAACTTTCTCAACCTTGGATGTGGAGAATCAGGTTAGACATATGAAACCATATATGTATAATTTCGTGTACAACTATATCAACCTCATATTTGGAGCTTCATGTCCATCATCTGGAGCCGACCAAATATTTATCAAAATCATGGTTCTACATTATGACATTACAAATCACTCAAAATTTAAATTTTTTTTTAAATATTGATCATTTGTAAATGGTTGGAATGGTGTTAACACAAAAACATATCATGATATGTCAACCCATTTTCACAAATAAAAACACTATTCCAACACTCTTTGGAAAATAATGGATCTCACACATCCATTTAAAATAGTATGAATCCAACCTTAAAACATTTATATTCCAATTTAACATTTAAAACGAAGATAACACCTTTATTTCTATTAAATCCATTAGAAGTGTCATCAAGGAATTTTAAACAAATGGTTATCCATATCCCTATTTCAAATCCACAATTGAAATTAAATTTAAAATATATTTTTAAAGAACATGGAGGTCAACACCTCAATTAAAAAAATCCACATTATACCAAAGTCTTCACATCTTTGAAACCCACAAACATTTAAAAACCCATATAACATAGTTAAAACCATTTCAAAGTCCACATAATCATTTCAAAAATTCCTAGAACATAAAAATATTCTAATTCATCCTTCAAACATATTATAAAAACATGTTTCCCAGTTCCTTTCCATGTTTATATTAACCATTTAATCAATTTTACCAATGATCTATACTATTTTATGATCGAATTCAACTCACTTTTCCCTTTATGATACCACATTAAAATTTCCATGAAACAGAACACCCCACAAGATGTTATGGGTTCAATATTATAAACACCAATGGCTCTAAAAAAACCATGGAAGGATAACATACCAATATAAATCCTAGAACCAGTTACCCAAAAAATTGATGTAAACACACCACTCATGAAATTTACGGAATTTACTAAATACCCATTGAATTCAACTTTCAATAATATGGGTAATGCTCTAAGAACATATCCCACATAAACCAAATTCCTATAAAACAACCCAAAATTCATCATCCTTTCCATGGTCATTCTATGTATTTTCCAAAGTCTTTAAAACCCCACATTACTATTTAGATGAAATGAAACACCCCACAAGAGGTTGTAGGTCCAGTCATATAAACACCAACAGGTCCAAAAAAATACATGGAATGAAATGATCTCTTTTTAATCCCAGAATCATTTACTCAATCAAAAGAAGTCAACAAAATATTCACGGGATTTATGGAATGTTCAAAATACATATTAAAATAAATTATAAAAACTATGCATAAATCTCAAATAACATATAAGCCATCAACTAATCCTTTTATAACACTCCCCAAATATAGGTGGCCTTTCCATGGACTTTCTATGTATTATCCAAAACAATCCTCATCTGAACAGGCTTATCTCAACCGAACAAGATCTAACCCTATGCGAAGAAACACTTTTTAGTTAATTATAACATTTATAATTTTTTAATAAACAAAACACCAACTCAGTATAATCCTGAAAAAATCACCAAGTGCACACCTCTTATCTAACCTCCACACAACTACAATGGGTAGTCCTCAACAGACTCTGAACACTAATATTGGGTAAATACCTAAGTTTAAATACCATTACAACAACCAATTAAATTAATTACTGGGGTAATAATAGGTAAACTTAATATGAATGTGTACCATAACAAAATAGGTTTCAACAGTAAGAACAATCCCTCTTAGGATCTTCTCTATGCAATCCAACCAAAAAGACTATGAGAAATGGACAATTCCACCATTATCCAGGTGGATAATCAACAAAACAAAAACCTAATACATCAAAAATTAGATAGGAGGATGAAGTAATATGAAAGGAATCAATTGGAGGTTTATTTTACTAAAAAACATCAAAGAATCGCCATGAACAATCCCCATATAAAAGGCTTGGATGAGGAATGGGTTGGGATCACCTGTGGTTTATTTGTGGTTAATGTGGGTGGAATAGGATCGGGTGGATAAAAAAATTGAGGGGGGGGGGTTATCATTTACACATTTTAATGAAATATTGATTAGTCATTTAGTTTGGATACACATTTTGTTAGAACATGCTCCAATAATGCTCCCTTCCCTGGGAATTACTAAATGACTCACATGGTTTGGCCACATTGTTAGATAGACCATACACCAATTGTGTCTCCCACTATCCAACACCAAAACCACATTCCTGATTTGTTCATACGTTCTTCTAATCATGCACCATCTTTGAAACACCACACTTGGCCCCACCAAAATAAGGAAGATGGTTGTTCTAAATTGATAAAAATTTTGTGTTTTATGATTTAGACTCTCCACCACCTCATCCAATATATCTATTTTCATACAAATTTTACCCCAAAAAATGTGCTAACTATGAAACATTACCATTATTTGTTAAACATGAACTTAAAACTATCCGAGTATCATGTTTTCACACTGTTTATCTTAAAATGTGCACACAAAACCAATAACCCTAGAAAAAATCTGCAAAAACCCTTAAACATAACCTAAATCCTCCAATGTTTATATATTAGACAACACATAGAAGCATCTTAGGGTTAACAAAAAAATTTTACTAACAATCATTGAAAAAATCTAAAGTTTAATGTGTATGAAAAGGTATTCCTATGAATATCTACCAACAAGAGTGTGATTAGGTTTGAAAATGAGCTAAAACTAATCCCTTGGTATATTTTTCCTTTTGAAATTATTAATCGTACTGGGGTAGTATCATTTCAGTTGGATCTTCCATCAGATCTCTCTTAATTTTAAATTGTTTTCTGTGTATCTCTTCTGAAGAAGTACATACCTGATCCATCATATCAACTAAACTCATAGGTTTTTCATATGGAGGAAGATATTTATTATAAATAAAAAACAATAGATATTCTTTATCAATCATAAAAATCTCTATCAAAAAAGACTACTTGGTTGGTAAATTTTTGGGGCCAAACCACCAATTTTAGAAAACTACATAAGAAACTAAGAATGTGATGAAGAAGAAGTATCCTCATCTATTTGTATCAGAGTGACAAATTTTGGGGGTGAAATTCATTTTAAGGGTTGTATAATGTAATTCCCTAAATTTTTTTAGTAAATATTTTCCAATAAATAATTTGATTTCTTCGATAACTTGTGTTACACACAACACCAAATTTAAACAATCCTTGATAAATTATTAAAAAATATTATATAAATATGGTCATTATATCCTAGATATTAAATTGGTGGTTATGGATATTATTAAAAAAATATAAATATATATCATTTTCTTACTGAATAAAAAATCATTCATAAATTCTTAAGAAATAACTGCACATTTTTTTAAAGTTATTTTACGATTCAAAAATACTTTTTATTTAAAAATGGGTTATAATTATTTTCATGATTTATTATTATAATTTACTTTTAAATGTTCTGGAAAACATTTTTGAAAAACCAGTTTCATTTTTTAATTCAACAAAAAATTAATTTTGAATTTTTTAATTTTATGAAATGATTAATTTTTCATTGAATAGTGAAAAATATCACTTTTTTATAAAAATGGAATTTTTACTATATTAAAAATTCCTTTTATGGTTTTAATTTTATCTCAAAATATCTTAATTACTCTTTAATTATATATAGTATAATTAATTAGATTTTAATTCTACCTATAAATTTTTTTGGTACAGATGCCTTTTTTGTCATCAAAATTCCTTTTTTCTAGAAAACTATTTTTTGTTGCGTTTTAAAAGATTAATTTTATATTTAATTATACCACATTTGTGAGTTAAATATTTAAAAATGAATTACATATTTGGAATTAGTGGATACAAAATGGATAAATATTACATTTTATTTTTCATCATTATGAATATTAACTATAATATTTTTATTACCACGATAAGGGTAAACCTAGAAATTTAGGTTAAGAGTAAAATGAAAAGGACTAAAAAATTACCATAAAACAAAACTTAACCATTTATATGATTATATTTTGTCCATAATCATTCAATATTGGGTTATATTTAATTTTCAATCCATTTAGATAATATTATGACCTTTATAATATTTTATTTTGGGAAAATTCCATACATTTCACACTCTCATTTTTAATAACTATAATATTTATAATATTGGTTTATCAAGAGGATATGTAAAAATATAAAAATTCTATTGAAATATAAAATATTTATCATTATCATGGTGATTTAATTTCAATTTTTAGGTATGAAATAATTAACTTAAATTAATTCATAACACTGAGGCAATAATTATTCAATTAATGAATAATTCAAATAAATTATATTAAAAGTATTAAGAGTATTATAATTTTTTATAATTTATGTGACCCATTAATTTTATAGATGAAAATGACATGATATTGATGCATGAAAATATTTTTTTTATTTATAATTTTTTCATGATGTTATTAAATTTAATGTAATGAATACTATCAAAATTAAAAAAAATTATATATTTTAAGAAATTAATATTTTATTAAACTATTAAAAAAATATTAAAAATCGGAAAAGGGGATAATATATGGCTGAATATGTCATCCAATTTGATTTGATAATCCATTTGGAACCCTTTGTCTCAATAATGGTCTTATTATAATTTAATCTTTTAAGAAATTCCAAAAGTGTACCTCACATAAATTTTAAAAATCCCCTCCTCCCTCACTTTATTACACCACATTGAGCCTTATATATTAACCATATTTTTCCAAATTATATTTCCCACTTCCACAGACACAATCTATATGAGTTGGCCTTACTTGAATACAAACTTTAGTTCCCATTAAAAGAAATCTAAAAAAGTTTTTTTAATGAAGAGGAGGTTCCAACATGTATAGAGGAAGTCAGACGAAAGGTAATAGTTTCTCATCTTACTTTTATATTTGTGATATATATTCCATATTCAACAATAATTTCTTTTTTGGGAGTATATAATTACCCTTTGATATATTATATCATGAATATAGTTTTCTTCATTTTAATTAATGATTCATTTGTTGTTATTTCTTTCATGAAGCATATGATCCCAAGGAAACCTATGTATTGTGGGTTTATTTCCAAATATAAACATTTTCCAAGATTATTATATTTTAATCCCCCACTAGATAATACTTCTCTTCGATGAGTATGTTTTATAAAAATGCTTTAATGTTTTTTATTAATATCCTATAATTGTTTGAAATTAATTTTACCCATGTTTTACTTTTAACAATATGGGTTTGAAGGATTTTTTTTTTCATTTTCTGAACGTGGTACATTGTAAATTTTATGACCAAAATATTGAAGGAATATTTTTTAACATAGACTGAATTAAATGGGTTTCCTTCCATTATGAATTATTTATTATTTGAAGCTTTCTTTATAAACATAGAAGTTTATTCTCACATAAAATATTATCATTTTTAAGTGAATAACTTTTTATGAGAAATTTTATTTTAAAATAGAAATGTTATTTAACTCATTAATTATTCCAAGTGATATTTTAAAATCATTTTTCTATATAATATGTTATAATTTCATTATGCCTAATATTTACTCTGGATATTATTCGTTTATACTCTCATTATTATTTTTATGTATGGTTTATGTTCATTATGTCAAGATATTGATAAAACCCATTCCCTTTTCTATGGGTTATACTTTGGTAAAATGTTTATGAAATTAGTCTCTTTTCACGTGTTCTAAATTTATGAATGCTTTATGAACTTTTAGAACACATATGTATTATTTTTGTTATGTGATGTTTGTGACATATATCTTCCTGAAATGCATTGGGTATATTTGGATAACTAATTATGTAAAAAAGTTTTGTGTAAACCTGATTTTACGCTCATAATTTTATTCATGGATTTAGATTTCATGCACATAAGTTTTTTCATGGACATGGATTTCATGTCCATAAGATCATGAGTGTACCAGTTTTCATTTTAATAAATTTATTTTAGGTCTAGATTTCATGTCCTTAACTAAATGAGTGAACCCATTTTCATTTATATATTTTCAGAAAGTAATATGTTTATGCCAATAATGCATGTCTTATATTAGGGTTATGATATCATTGATTATGTTTTTTTATTCTTTTATAATTAATTCCTTATGAACTTCTGATAATTATATAATGACTCAAGATTGTGATCTATGATTTACAAGGTGTATAATTCAAATGTCAATATCATATTCTCAAACCATTATGATCATGTTTTTCTTATGTGATTTTTGAAATATCCCCTTCATACCCTTAATGAGAATTTGATCTCACCATTCCATATGATCCCATACCCCATGTTGTAGAGAATGGATTTAGAAATGATGTATTGAAGAAGGATTCTAGTTAGGAATAACATAATGGAAGAAAATATAGATTATTTATATACTGGTTGTTTATGCTTCCTGGTTTCCATTGGCACTAAACCAATATTATTCTAGTGTGGTTTGAAATTTTATATAATTAATATTGATCAACATAGATGTAATATCTATGTATGAAACTTTTGGATCACTATAAGGAGGAATAAAACACGTATCAACATCCATATCAACAATTTATAGAACCTCAATACAACACATAAACAATATACAAAACCATTTGTGTCGATACAGAGCAACATGTCTATTAACAAACCCATCGTTGTAGAATGTCATGTCCAAATTTCTCAACCTCATATTTGGAGCGCCATGTTAGATATCCTAAATTATAAATATAGAATTTCATTTCTAACTATCTCAACCGAAGATGTGGAGCTTCATTTCTGACACCCATAGGCATCTCAATATTTATCGAAATCAATGTTCAACATTTTGACCTTGCAAATATTTTAAAATTCACAACAACAATTTTAAATCCTTTTTATTTACCAAGGTCCCATTGATCCTTTAATATAAAAACATGGATAAAAAAGTCTTTCAATTTTCAAATATCAAAATATTATTCCTACACTCCATAGAAAATTATATATCTCACACATCCATTTAAAGCAATATGAAGCCACAATTAAAAATTGGTTCTTCCTCATTAACATTTAAAATAAGACCAATGCCTTTTTTCCATTAAAATGTTTACACTATTCATAAATAACATTCCATCAATGGGGCATGAACACCCTCTTGTCAAGTCCACAATTGTTATTAATTTAAAAAAAATTAAAAAACATATAGGTCAAACACATCTATTAAAAAAATCAACTTTAAAAAATTTATTCACCCCTTTAGAAAGTAATATGAAGACAAAAACCAAATAATATTGTTAAAACCTTTTCAAAGGCCTCATAAGCATTTAGCAAAATTCTAACACTTATAAAATTCTAATTAATAATTATTATAAATTAAAAAAACATCTATCCTCATGCATTCACAAGTATCTAAAAAATTATTTAATCCAATCAACCAATTATATTTACTGATTTAAGTCCATAGCCCACTCAATTTACCCTTTATGACCCCACATTAGCATTTCTATGAAACATCGCACCCCATAGGTGGGTTGTGGGGTTGTTCATTATAAACACCAATAGATCTAATGTAATATGTGGAAGGTTAAGGTATAAATTTAAATCACAAAAACAATGAATCAAATCAAGGATTAAAATACACCACTCATGGTATTTAAGGAACATACTAAATACACAAGTAAATCGATTATCAAGACTATTGGTAAAACACATAGAGAACCTAACTCATCAAAGAATATTTATGTTGCACTTACCCAAATCTCAGAGGCCTTGTCCAGATCTATCCATATCTGACCAAAATTCTTCAACATCTGAATGCATTTATCTCAACCAATCATGATCTATCATAATTCCAAGAAACAAAAATTAGTTAGTTATATTAATTATAATTAAATAATGCCCTAAAAACCCAACTTCGTACAATGTTGGAGAACTCACGTAGCACTAAAATATTATCAAACTTATAATCAAATGTTTTGGGTTTTCTAAAATGGATTCTATACACCATTCTCGGGTAAATATTCAAGAATAAATACCATTAAAATAACTAATTAATGTAATTCATTATGAAAAACCTGATAAAATCTCCATGAATTCATACATCTCCAAAACATCTCACAATGACATATGGAATTCATCCTAGGATATCCTATACTTATTAAAACTATAATAATAGTGAGAACTGGTTAATTCCACCATGATCTGGTGTAAATTTTAAAAAAACATAAAACATAGAAATTAGAAATTAGAGAGGAGGAAGAAAAAAGAGGAAATGAATCCAATGGAGGTTGAATATTACCTCTAAATTTCAAATAATCACTACGAAGAGGGAATGGGTTTGATGTACCCCGCTAGTCCACACATGCATATTGGGGGAGGAAGAGAGGTGAGTGGATAAAAAAATGGGGATACATTTTGGTATTCTCCCCTTTTAATGAAAAATCATGCCCTAACCCTCTACCCATCACAAGCATTTACAAAATACCTTTCATGGTTAGGAAATATATTAAGAAGAAACCATACACCAATTGTAATCCAAAACATTGTTCAAACCCAATAACAATCACTAATTTTGGACACATAGTCTTCTAACCATGTGACAATCATGAAACACCACACTAGACCCCTCTACAATAAGGTTCATTGTTTTACAGAAATCATGTGTTGATCGTGCTCCATGCTTTGAAAACTCGATAACCTCTTATAGTTTATCTTTTTTCTTGCATTTTTTCTCCAAAACATTATATATCCTTGAATATTATCCATGATAATTTAAAAAATGATCTAAAATCCTCTATGTATCAAGGTGTTACATGGTCTCTCCTAAACCTTGCACACCAAATAGTGTACCCAAACTAGAAATCTCTAAAACTCTTGAAACTTAACTCAAAGCCTTTGAAGCTCAAATGAATATATATTACTAATAAAAATATATATTCCTCATCTAAAAACCCTTTGAGGAATTCTAACTCTCATAATTCCATTCCGAGTCTCAATTCAAAATTCAACATGTCTTGTAAATGAAAATTATAATGTCTTCTAGAATATTCAACTCATAAAAACACAAGGCATTACAATCTCTATACAATAATACTTCTGAAACCTAATAACAATCAATTTTCATTCATACACACCACTCTACCTACATTGTACACTTATTATATCCTATAACCTTGTTGATTTTCTGAATAAATGAAACAAAACCACAACTCAACCCCCAAATCAAGGAACTTGTCTAGACAAAACTCAATCCAAAGCCCATTTTCAAAACCAAAACACCAATATGGTGTTCAAATGAGACCACCCAAAAATAGAAAAATTATTTCATTTATCGATTACTAATTAGTATATGATTATCCCAACTATAAGATTCACCTTATCACTACCATCTTCCCCTATTTAGAACTTCCAATATTAGAAAATTCCAACATGATCATAAACTCACACTCCCCAAATGAACCCGACATAGATCCCAACTAACCATTCCCAACACCCATGAGAATCATATTCCACATTGAACCCACCTTCATCATAAAAAACCATACCGATTGGGTACATATCATTCATCTAAGAAAAAATTAAAATATGCTATTTTCATAAAAACATGGATTCAAATTCCAAAACGCAAAATTTATTTCTAAAATTGACATTTCAGTTGTGTTTTGTAATATTCCACTCCCATTTCATATAGAAACCCTAGTCAAATTATCCTTGAATAACTCATTCTAAAAATTCCCCACATTATCAATAAATACAAACCTATCCCACCATATCACAATACCATCACACCCAGAGGCACTCCATAACCATTAAAACATGCCCAATAGAGTCTATACTGAATTAGTAGCATGGATCCATAGTTAAAATCCTCTAATAACCCAAACCATAATCCTTCTCTACTACTCACATAAATTCACCGCTAATATAATCAACTCTTAATTATCTTTGGAAATACTTTGAGATGAAAACCAATAATCATCTAGATGATCCACCAAGATCGATTCTCTATTAGTATTCCCTATAGAATTTAAGAATGCACTACATTGGTTCCTTACTAAAATCATGACTCCACCAAAATTAAACCATTACAACTTCTATAGACATATGACGCATACCACACAAGGGTCACAACTCCACAAACATAAAATCACTCCCCACCATAAGAACATCATCGTCATCGCAATAGTCATGTAGATCCAACTAAAAAACTCAAGATCCAATCACTGCAAAACATAAGACTTGGACATAGACATATTTCTTTCACTTTGGCAGCAAAATGAAATTTCAACTATCACTAGTTCATGACTTCTAATAACTGTACAAGTGAAAATATCTAAAATTTATTCCATTATAAGGGCCTTATTCATAGACGAATGATGGTGTACATCTTACAATACAACTTCACTTGCACCACTCCCTAAGAAAAATATATATGTCGGCCCTTTATAAAACCCAAAAATGAAATTATGTAACTAAGAATATATCCAATTATCTCAAAAAGTAATTTTGATGATGTCAATATGTTGGAAATTATCATATCTAAATTGAGATTATACTAATATTTTGTTGATGAATACCACCACAACTAATCCATTTATAATGTCACTTCTAAATAATAGAACATTTCAAACCCACCGAAAGTCCCTTAGCCTCCCCAATCACAACATTATCATCACACCAACATCAATTATCAACCTACTGATGAATAACTTGTTAACTTAATCACAATAGGAATACACTCCCATAATTTTTGATCTATAAGCCAAATGATACAACACACTGCAAGTAATCATGTCTCCCTGATCTCATTAACACATAACCATTACATACACTTGTGTAACCCAACCATATATGATGCATCTAGAGCTATCCCAAACTAAAACCCAACTAGTCCTACCCTCAGAATATGCATGTGTTATAAATTATCGCCACATTAAGTGCTTCCCATCTTATAAAAATCATAAATCTCAGTCTTCCTCACACTGCAAACATACCAAGTCTAGATCTCTTGCACATTCTCCACCCAAAGAAGACTTGCACACCTAGAAACACATACCCACAAAAACCTATTATTCTCCCAATCTTGATCATAACCATTAGTAACACCATTATGTCACAATAATTACCCATTACAAGAATCAAAACAAACATTCCCCTTTTTAAACAAAAACCAGTCTGAAGTACTAGCCCAAAAATTCAGATTCTCAAATACAAGGGGAACCCTATGAGTAGAAACCCCATACTAGGTATCACCCAATGTGAACTGTGTCAAACATCCCACAAAATACGCTCATGCCTCATGCACCGAAGGACACACACAAGTCAGTTGACCCCTCTCACAATTCACCTTTGAAATTCACAAGGTTCTAACACCATAAACTGGATTCTCATAATGAATGTTACAAGGCTCTCCTATATAGCCTTATCGGTCAAGTTACACGTCAAGTCACTAGTTAAAACCCCTTAGGTTCCTACCATTTCACCAAAGGGAAAAAAATATCATGTTGAATACACTCTTTTCACAACATCACACTATGTCAACATATCAAAACACACATCTATAGAGTCTCACATTGAAAGACATCATGCACTATACCAACCACCCAAAACTAGGGCACCCATACCCTCTAACAATATCCACAACATACCACTCTCAAATGTACTAGAAAACAAAACCAAAATAACAAACTATCCACATGGGTATAATAGTCATGTATCAATGCCAAGATGAACCACCCAGGTCATTGCACCATTTTTGCACAAGGACCACATCCGCACCCTCATCGTCGAGAATCTAACTATAGTTCTACATGAACTTCCATAAAAAACAATTCTATATAAAATTTTTCGTTTATAATTGTAATTCCACCATGTTCTTATATTGGAAATTTTCATATGGTCATTTTTTGAAAATTTAAAAAAGTATTCCTTATCATCAGCAAATTCACACACTAATAGGCATATATCATGTTGATCCTATGAACCTACCATAATTCATGAGATGCATCTCACCTTTACAGATAAAGTGACAAAAATCCATCACAAAGTATCATATCTAAACCATATGTGGGGTATCTGAAGTGAAAATAACTGAAAACTATAACATCACAAATCAAAATAGTATTGCTGACCCTATTGACATAAACATATTAACTGAAAAAGTGTTAATTATGCACTATTATGATATCCATATTTATCTTCAAAACCTTCCTATATCTATAGTTTGATGAATCTCAAATAGTAAAAAAAATAGTAAAGGAACTCCTCTAATAATACTTTGTAACATCTCTCTCTGGTTCACTATACAATAGTTACAACACTTTTTCTCCATGTGACCTAAGGCATTATTCCCCATACACTAGAGGATTCCAACTAACAATGGGGGTATAGGGTGGTACTATGAGGAGTCTATACCCCCATATCAGTGTGAAAAATTATAATACAACTTAAAAATCATCATATACGTTAGAGTATTTAGAAAGAATAATTCTATTGAATATTACATGATAAAATGAAATGTAGTAAAAGCCTAAAAATATACTCCATTCATAAAAAAACCAAACACTAGGATGATTACATGAAATATAGTACTAAAATAAAAAAATAAAAGACTTCATATTTTCTCAGAGCCAAATCTTATCCAGTCTACTAATACCATCAAGCTATCATGCACAATCTTGCAAAAATAATCTTGTGACTCAACCCAAACTATGCATAAAATAAACATGTGCTAGCTACTGGGGTACCCTTCTGTAATGGTGTCATTAGTATGGAATAATTAAAACTCCTTAGGACCCCATAAAAGATGTATAAAGAATATACCATTCAGATAAATAATATATGAAGATAAATAATGGGCTAAATAAATAATAAGAAAAAAATATACATATCAAACAACCATTTAGTAATGAACTTGTTTTCCCTTTATTTCTAGGGAGATACTTGGGATAAGTACACCAATAAAAAAAAGTAGATCACTAGATAATAAAACATAGGGTGATACATACTATAAATAAATGGATTTTTATTTATTATTCAACTCATGAAGGTGTTAAAAATCGATCTAAACATGTATGGACATCAAAATCAACCGTTATTGTTACCTCATTCCAACACTTAATCCAATTGCAAAACCATCAGTACAGATATAGAGAATCATGTCTATCAAATAAACAATGGGAATTGAATGTTCTATCCAAATTTATCAACCATGGATGTAAATAATAATATTATATATTTGGAACCTTACATGTGGAACATCATTTAAAACTATCTCAATCTCAGATGCGGAGCTTCATGTCCATAATATGGATCCATCTGAGTATTTATCAAAATAAGATTTCAACAGTATGACCTTAAAAATAATTTTAACTTCATAAAATCCTTTTTTAAACACTTACCATTTACCAATGTAATTATTTTCCTTTAACACAAAAACATGGATCAAAATTTGAAGTTCTTTTCATAAATCAAAATAACATTACAACATTGTTTGAAAAATGATGGATCTCACACATCCATCTAACTTATTCTGAATCCACACTTAAACCATAGACCATCATCATTAAAATTTAAAATGAGGCCAATACCTTTATAAAAATCAATTCCATTAAATGATTTATCAATAAATTTTCATTAAAGGGGGATCCACACACCCATTCCAAATCCATAATTGAAATTCAATTTCAAACCCCATTTTAAACTACTTGAGGGTAAGAACCTATATTTTAAAAAATAAACATAAAAAATATTCCTTGCCCATTTAAAAACCAAACCTAATTAAAAACCCATATAATAGTTAATACAATTTCTAAGGCCTCATAGTCATTTCACAGAATCCAAGATCATAAAAACATTCTAATTCACCCATCCCATATATTATAAAACATATATCACCATGTCCTTACAAGTATATATTTACCATTAAATCAATTATACTAATGAGATTTACTTGGATAAGATTGTATTCCACTCTTTTTTACTTCTTTATAACTCTACTTTACTGTTTCCTTAAAATAGAGAACCCCACAAGCAGATGCGGTATTGGTCTTATAAACACCAAAAAATACAAAATAAATCTATGGAATGATAAGAAGTAAATATAAATCCTATAACCATTTACTAAAACAAATGAATTATGAAAACCACTCATGAAATTTAATTAATTTAATAAATATAAATGTAAATAAATTTCCAAGACTATGGATAAATATCATAGAACATATATCACACGAAATAATATTTCCATAACACATTCAAAACCTCATAGTCCTTTCCATGGTCATTAAAAGTCTCATATAAACTACTAGAAATACAAATGAGATCATATATACTATCCATGATCTAACCCCATTTCAAGAAAAAATATGTATTTAATTATAACATTAATAATTTATTGTTACAGTAATCCTCAACTAAATATAATGTCGAAAAACTCCCGAGTTTCTCACATCTTATCGAGCCTCCACACAACCACCCTGGGTAGTCTAAAAGGGAATAACAACACAAGTACATGGTTAATATCGAAAATAAGATATCATTAAAACAACAAATTAAATTAATTAATGAGCGAAAACCTAAAATAATTCACTATGAATGCATAACTTAACCAAAAAACTTGAAATGACGTGCAGAAGTAGACTTGGGTTCATCTATATGAAAGCCAACAAAAATCCGCATGATTAATGTATGATTCTACCATGATCTAGAAGAATCATAAAAAACATAAACATTATATCCCAAAAAACTATAGTGGAGGTAAAAGGAAGAGGGAATGAATCCTCTAGAGGTTGAATCTTACCTCAAAACGTCGAAGACTAACCATGAGCACCCCCAAAACAAGGTGTTGGAGAAATATGAAGGGGTTGATAGAACCCGTGGCCCACATGTTATTAATGGGGGTGAATTGGGGTGGGATAATAAAAAACACAAAGCATTAATTGGTTTTTGTTTACCCTTTTTAATGAAATCATTTGTCGTCGTAGGGATTAGCCACATAGTTTCTCAAACTTTTCACCCTACACTAGGCACTAAAAAAGTACTCATGTGGTTAGGATTCATGGTTATGAAAACCATAATCAATATATTTTAAAAAATAAATCCAGAAACAACAAACCATTAATGATTTAGTGTCATGTTTTTCAAACAATTCACCAATCATACAACACCACACATGACCCCTCTATAATGAGGCACAAATTTTGTCTGAAAACATGTGCAGACTGTGTTCCATGAATTGGAATCTTCTATAACTTAAATTGTTCCTCCATTTAATCTCTTGATTTAACACAAAAAAATTTGTATCCATTTAAAAACCCATTCTCAGTTCAAAATGAACCAAAAACCTCAGATTGTTATGGTGTCGAATAGTTTCTCCTTAATAATGTACACCAAATTATAGACCTTGGACAGAAATCTCCAAAACTCACAAGACATACCCAAAGCCTTTACACCGCATAATAATTTCCAATATACATCCCTTGTGTCATTACTCATAAAAACTAATTTGATGCATTCCAACTTTTGTAATTGTATTCTAAGTCTCTATTCAAAATTCCACCCATCTAGTAAATGAAAATTTATATTCCTTCTAAAATTATCAACTCATACAGATGAGGGATATTAAAAATAATCATAATAACATATAAATATATTTATTATATTAAATGACTAATTTTTTGTAGGTAAATTATTATTAGATAATGTTTAAATCTAAATAAAATTGAATGACCTTGGTTAAGATTTATACCTCCTATTTGAGAGACATCCTTTGAATTACACCTTAAACTATGGAGGATTGCTCTCAATGGAAGAAAAAATGATCTATGAAAATTTGAATGATTATAGGATGAATATTGAGCAGGTATTTACTCAAGTTGGAATATCAAATTTTATAAATAATGGAAGAGGTGAGGTTCCCTTTTTTATCTGAGTGGAGGGACACACATGAAATTTATTAAAAGATTCCAACTATATAAAGTCACTTTCATTGGAAAGTGGATTTATATGGAAAAATATTATAAATTATGATATTATTAGGTTAAAATATCTTGAAAAAAAATAATGGTAACGGTTTGGGTGGAAATACTAAACTTATATCATGGTTTAACCCCTATTAAACGTGTTTTAACCTTAATCGTGATAACATAATTTTACTATTTTTTCAATTCAATATTAAAAAAATTAATTTGAAGCTATTAAATTATATTTACTATGATGATTACTAAAATGGAATAAGATTTTCTATTTTTAAATTCTATAAGTTGAAATATTTAATTTTAATTAATCACAAAAACTGTAATGAAACTAGTTTTCATGAAATGAATTTTTAAGCGTGAAACATAATTTACTCCAATTCATTTCCATGTAACAACCATAAAATGAGCATAAAAATAATATATTGAATATATAATCTATAAATTTCATTAAAACTTTAATAAATAATTATTAAATTAATTTATCAAGCTAAAAACACATTACATGCATAAAACCCATTTTTTAGAAAAATGTGTTTTAAGCCTAAAAATTATCTTATACCAAAATAAATAATAATAAAAAAATCCAATTTAATTAATTTTCTTATTTATAATTAAAGGAAAAACTGTTTACTTTATGTTAAACTTCAAAATATAATTTTAAATTTACATGAAACTAAATGGTTATTTTTACAAAATTGGTATTTTTCATTTATTACTAAAAAATAATTGTTTTTAGAAAAAAATCTAAAAATTCCCCATAGGATAATATTAAAATTTTGATTTTAAAATTTATATTTATTTAATAAAATAAAAATTTTAAAACTATTATAAATGAATTATAAATATCACTTGGAAATATCTAATAAACTATATTCTTGAAGAAAGAATATTTTTAGAAGTATAAAATGATTTTACTGAAAATTGAGTACTTTTTTATTAAGAAATGATAAATAAATTTAAATTAATAAAAATAATTATGCATATTTTTTATATGGTGATTATTAATATTCATACTTATAAATTTTAGTGATCTTTTATGAAATTTTACTATATCATTGTTCATATATATTTTAGGTTGTGTGTAAGGTAAACTATCAAATTATTTATGTTATTTTTCAAAAGAAATACAAATAAAATACTAGGGTGTTACATTACACACCAATTAAAAGGAATTTATAATTTTAAATAACATTACTCCGATACTATAAAATGAGTGTGTATATATATATCTGTGATTTATCACATCCTTGGGTTCCCACGTAGCTTCCACTTAATTTCAATTCCTCCAAGGAACATTAACAAGGTGAGAAGTCTTTTTTGTAGTACATTATATATATGATCCATGATTTATAAATGTTTTGTTCATAGGAGAGATCATGATATTTTGTCATAACCTTCATGTTCATTAAATGTGAGTGATTGAGCATGTACTTCCTCAAGATAGATAAATTGAACGCATTGAGAACATGGGAGATGTTTGGTGGGAGTGACTACTGATATGATATAGTCCCTAATAAATCATGAATATAGAAGGGACCAATATACATAGGGATAAAAATTTTGTTTCTTCTAGAATCTCATTACCTTATTCCAAAGAAAATTCATAGGAAATCTTTCTCACAAATATTTAATTCTAGATCTCATTGATGATTATTAAAATAAATCTTCTTTCAACTCTCAACTTCCTTAAAATAATGTAAAATGGATCTAAATTTTTATTCAATTTACTCATATATCTAATGGCACAATAGCTTTATTTCTCCAAATAAATCACATTATATTATATTTTTACATATATTTATATGGAGGTATTCATAAGGATTCATCTTAATTCTTGAGTGACATGTTTTATTGTATGAAAAAACAACTAATGGAAGGTGTCGATCCAAAAAACCTTTGAAATCTAGAGAAAGTGATATCAACACATACTCAAGGGTTTGAGTGATCCAATCATAAATACCATCAATATAAGTATTATAAATTGTATTGAAACAAAACTCTATATATAGAGATTATTGGATACTTCTCCAGAACATCTTGGTAAACCTCATATCTTTGTCAAATACAATAGAATGTGGTAACCCATGAATCCTTTCCACTTCCTTAATGTATAACTATAAAAACTGACTATGAGATAAATCTTAATTGATATAAATTAAGTGTGTTAACTTTATAAATTAATTTACTACTACACAAATAAAATTATATCCTTTATATTTTTTAAGAGTTAGACAACTTAATCCATGTTGATGTTTTCCTATTTTAATTATTTTATAGGTAATGGTAATACTATCCAATTATAAAACTATATCTTAATCATATCATACTAATAAACCAATCTATGAGATACAAAAATTGTAATAACCCTCTTCTTGTTGTCCCCCAAGAAAAAAATATTTCAAATATCTATACATATTCATACTTCTAGTATATATAGTGAATGCTAAGTTATGATATTATTCCAATAGTTCCTTATTAATGTATGGTATTGAAGAGAGCAATATTTAATTCCTAAAAATAATCTTTCTATCACAATCAATTTTGAACTCAGAAACATTTCCTACTTTCTTTTCTAGATTCAAATCCACCATTTTCACATCTTTAACCATTATGAGGATGGATGGTTGAAAACATATTTTCTAAAGATAAAATTTATCCCCTCCCTTTAATATTTCATGGTAAAACATTAAAAATACACAAATATTGGATCTTTCTTTATCCTAATCATAGATAATCTATCATTATACTTTAGACTCAAAGTATCAACCACCTTGTTTGATTTCTCCAGGCAGTAGTGTATTGAGAAATAATAATATTTAATGAACATAAATCATATTCTTTTTATAATATTAAAATATTTTTAATTAAATATATACATTGAAACATTATAATCATTATTTATATATATCACCTCTATCTATAAAATCAATGCCACCAAATATTTATCGTAAATATTACCTATATTAACAACGAATCACGAGTCAGGTAATTTTTCTCATGAACCTTTAATTAGTGTGAGACAAAATATATCACCATATCATTCTTTATAGGAACACACCCTATACCTTTTTTCAATACATCATAATAAATCAAAAACCCTTCTCCCCTGTAGGGTAGTGTGAGAATTGATGGGCTGACCAAATATCTCTTAATTTCCAATATCTTTTCTTCAGATTCATCAATCAAGTAGAACATAACTCCATTTTGAGTTATCATAGTTAGTGGATTATATATATGAAAAATAAACCGTCATCAAGCATCAATAATATCCATTAAATCAATAAAAAATATATATTTTAGTAAACATGATTATTTTGGGTCAATGTTCAATAACATCCATCTTTGATGGATCCACAAATATAAACTCTCTTAATATTATATAACCATGACATGAATATTTATATAGAAAAAATTCACACATGTTAAATTTTTTATATAACATATTCTTCTATAAGGCCATTATTACAGTCCTCAAGTGATATTTATGTCATTCCTTCATCTGGGAATATATAAGAATAACATCTATAAATATTACCACAAAAATATCAAGGTAATCTCTAAAGAACCTATTCATTAAATACAAGAAGATAGTGGGGGACCTAGTAAGACCAAAAGTAATCACTATAAATTCAAAGTTTCCATACATAAAAAAACGATTTCTTGGATATTTCATTACTTTTTAACAAAAATTTATATTTTTAAGATTAAAAAAATTCTTATAAAAGTATTATTATTATTTTAATTGATCAAACTAATCATAAATATGGGAAAGGGTACTTAATATCAATCATTATATTTTATGTTCAAAAAAATAAATGCATAGTCTCATTAATATATCATTATTATTAAAAAAAGTATAGGTTCACCCCATGGTGACACACTTGGTTGAATGAATCCTTTATCATGATTCTCTTGAAGCATCTTATTTAATTCATACAACTAATTTAGGTATATTATATATGTAGTCTTTGAAATAGTTATTTTACTTTGTATGAGTTCTGTTAATAACTCAACTTCATTAATTGGAGGAAGACTAGGAAAATCTTCAAAAAAGGCATAAAAAAACTCCCATGCAATAGGTCTATCATCATTTTTGAGTTTCATTCAAACCATCTAAGAAAAATTTCAAATTTAAATAGGAATAAATACCCATGTAATGGATATAATTCCAATTATAATTTTACATTTACCCTCACACTACTAGACAATCATTGGTTAATTTTTAATATCATATGAAAATCTCGTTCCTCATCAATTTATATGGGATTTTTTTAATGAAATATGATACATTCCAAAAATTCCTCCAAATTCATGTAGAGTAAGAATAATTTTTTTTTAAAATTCACATTACCAAAGACTTTAATTGATGAAGAGTCAAAACCATCTGATGAAATCACCACACCATTAAAAGTTTTTACTAATATTTCATCATATATTCATTCAAGATGTGAATAAAAATTCCATAAGACATTTCATAATATAAATGAATTCATATCACTAAGCTCAAATAAGATACATATATATTTTAGTGTACATATCACAACCTTAACTTCTTTGTTATATCTTAATTCCATTAATAAAACCAAAATGGTAAACATGAATATCAAAAAATGTTAATCATAGTGATTAACTATGAAAAATAATTCATAGTATTTGTAAATATAGACACTTTATTTTCAATATATGAAACATGATGTTTAACCTAGAGAATCAATGGTTAATATCTATTCAAAGACTTAATAATATATCATAATTAAAATGTTTATCAACCTAAGTATATATCACAGGTGTGTCAAACCTGGGTCTTAATAAGGGAATATTAAATATGCAACAGAATATTAGATGATATATATACACACTAATATTTTTGGGTTTATCACCCCAAAATGATTCTATCCATAATCCATGTCCCCTTGTTGTATCCAGATAGTAGTAAATTTTATTAACAAAACAAACCTCATTTATTTACCATAACATCATATTTTCTCCCATAATTAGGTATATCCTAAGGGTTATTAATAAATCTTCCTCATACTAGTATCCAAAAGTGACTAAACTATTATTATAATACCAACTATAGGGGCACATACTCTTCTTACACAACTATTACATCATTTTAGATAAATATTCATTATATTTCACAATAATAACGACCCAAGGATGGTAGAGGATTTGTGAATTTGGAAACAAGGATATGAAAACAACTAGTATATTAAATATCTAAATTATTTAAAATTAATTTATTCGCAACATGAACCTTTCTAAAACATATGATACTTAAAACCTTTTTTCTTAGCCCATAGAAGGGAAATATAATAAAGGGTGATCTTCGATGATCAATAAGGGTAAACATAATAGATATTTATTAGTTATCATAAATAAGAATAATATAATCACAATGTTAGGATAACATGACCAAGACTTATAATAATCATACCCAATCTATTAGACATATTTAATTATGAAACATAGACGAAGGTTTTTTCAAATAAATGGAATAATACATAAGAGTGTAGAATCATCAATAATAAATCATGACCCATGAAAATATACCATGTTCATATATAATAAGGTTTTTAAAGCACATAAGTATATAAAATAATTTCCATAGTAACGGATCACTGCCAAAACTATCATAGTGGATTGGGTTTGCTCCCTATTCCATCATTTCCTTAGTCAAGGTTCAGTCCAAAGACTATAGTATTGGAAAAATTACCTTATTAAACTAGGTTCAATCTTCATTCCTATCTTTATAATATCAAGATATTTCCTTTTATGCCTAATACATTAGAGGGCTGTATATTTTTAAGCCCACCCATAACAAAATTAAAACCATACAAATATATATTATAAGATCATATAACATTCATTATATAATTAAATCATAATCCATTTAAAGGATAATAGTTTCATAAAAAATTCATCCTCATAATTATTAAACATCCAGAGAAATAATAAATATATTAATATTGAATCATGTCCCTAATAAATAATAAGAAATATCAGAGGATGTTGTTATAGATAAAAATACCGTAAAAAGTTAACTAGAACAGTTCTTGTGGAAAATACCCGTTTTATTTAAAAAAAATTATTTAGAATATACAATTTTCCTATGTATTTTGGATAGAAAATTATTTGAAATGGAGAATGTAAAATTATACATTAATCATAAAAACAATATTCATGATAGTGGGGAAATCCAATTATATAGTATTATTAAAACAAACAATCATTTCCTATTTTGGTAAAAAGTATAAAATATCATTCTTGGAAAATGATAAAAATATTCCTTTTAAACCACGTTATGTAAAAATAAATTTAGATAAAATGACTTTAAATAATATTTTTAGAATATTAAAATCATTTTAGGAATCATTTAAAAAAAAATATGGACATATAAAAAAATATTCCTGGTCAATTCTCCATAAAAGAATTTCTATCATATCATGAGTACTTAAATAAGGTAAAATGAAAGGAAAAAATATATATATAGAAATAAATATATTAAAATAATATTTATATTATTTAAGATAGATAGATCATTTAATTTCATCATCAAAAACGTTAATCATAACAAATCCTAGTAAAATGTTATTATAACATTAAAACCTTACCTCAATTTCATATTTCATCCTAATATATCTAATTTAAATTATAATAAATTTAAATTCATTATAATTATATAATAAAAATAATGATACAATAATACCATACATTGTTTACTTACACCATCTTATCACTCGTTCATTAATAATATTTCATTACCATCATCATTTCAGGTGTTAATTATTTCATTTTTCATGTATGTTTTGGTAAGAGGTTTGGATGATTTCACTTTGAAAATGGTACCTTCATCTCCAAAATTTTAATCATGATTTAAATTTCATATATATTTATTTTATGTTTAGATATAAATATCTATATTATATAATGATGAAAAATTATTTACATTACTATGTGTAGCCGATTGTCCATATGCATGCATGAGTGATGTTACTATTTTCTAATGGATTGAAAAAACTAATTTAATTGATAAATAACCATAATAGAATCATTATTATATCATAAATATGATATATTATCAACAAATATATCCTTGTTAATTGAAAATTAAATTGTAAATGATAAAGAAAATCACATCACTTTTTAGAAGTGGTAGTACAAAAGTACACATGAGTGATGTTATCGTTTTCCAATGGATCATATGGTAAGAAGGTATATATGGTATTATAATTAAAGTATCATAATTTTTTTTAAATAACATATATAAATATTATTCCCATCATCATAACTAAACATTATTGATGGTGGTGATAATAGGCCCCCACTCACCAGGTGCCAAACACTCTTGACCCTTATTTATTTTCAATTTAATTTTATGGTTTCCCTATTTAGTATGATGGAAATAATCCCATGAATTTCATTTTATTAATAGTCTCATATTTTCTTCACCCACCTTGACTGGATTTGTGGCTTGTAAAAAGTTTATTCGCCTATCACCACCCCTCTGTAAGACGAACCCATGAACATCAAACCTTCATATGGGTTTGTGTACTGGAGCCACTGACGTAATGGGTTGACATCAATGGTGGTTTAAAGTTTTATTCTTCTCCAATTACCTTTATGTCCAAGAAATCACGATCGGCCCCATTTTGGTCAGGCTCGATGAGGGTTTAAGGTCATCTTGCCATGGTGTTGGAGGGGGCTGACAACAATCTCAGTCTTGTTATTCATCTGTGATTGATTCATTTCCTCTTTAGAATGGATTTTTATTAATTAATTAGATTTTATACACGGTGATGGGTTTAATTTTCCATTTGGTTATTTGTTTATATATAATTCTTCTGTTCTCATTGATTTTTCTATAAAATGTTTTGAAAGTGTTATAGTTTTTTGGGATTGTTCATGGAGAAGGGATCATCTCTCTCTGGTGGATTAAGCTGGTTAACTATGAAAAAGAACAAAATACCATATATTATAACTATTAGATCTATTATAGTGGTGTTTTGAATATTTTTGAAGTGTTTTTGGGTGGACAAAATTTTTCTAAGAGGTGAGTTCTTTGATTGGATGTCTGGTGTGTTGGCGGATGGTGGTTCCGATGAAGACTTTTTGGGTTTTGGTTCTGATAGTTGATGATGAATATGTCCATGATGTTAAATGGTTTAGTATTATGAGGATTATTCTAGAGAATATATTAATATGATATTGAAATGGAAGAATGGGTCTTCTGAGTTCTTATTGTTCAGGTCATCTTTTATCTTACATTCTTGATCTAGCGGTGATGGGATAGTACTAAAATGGTGGTTTAAAATTCTTACAAAGGTTACTATATATATAAATAGTGATTAAATAATTCTAAATTCTGGCCTCCTCCATCATTGGGGTATGGTTAAATAATATTTCGTATAGAGATTTAGGGTGTGCTGCTCAAGGCCAATCATTGTTTTGGGTATGATGCGACATGTTTCTTGAATTAGAAATTTGATGTTTTGGGGTGGTTTTGAAGTCATTTTTCTATTAATGATTGGGGTGTTTGAAATTTGGTATCCAGTATTCTGAGGTTCCCACACAAATATAATGGTTTTTTTCATAAAATGACAAAAAGGGAAAATTGGTGGAGGTAAATGAGCCGTATTTCTACTTGGATGAGGCAGTTAACACGTACACATATTTGATGATTTCATCATCCATTTTGTTGAGAAGAGGTGGTAAATGGTCGTTAAATCATCATAATAACATATCATTATATTTATGATATTTTATTAATCATTATTTATATATACAATAATTTGTTTTAATGTGTAATAATAAATAACATTGAATGAGGTTGGTTAACATTTATACCTCCTCTTTGAGAGACCTTCTTTGGCTTACACCAAAATACTTGAAGGACTGATCTTAAGGGAAGAAAAGAAGATCTAAGATGAAAGAAATAATTATATTAAATATTTTGAGTAGTTATTGGATAATATATAGATTTAAAATGGTGTGAATAATGGATGATCAAAGGTTCCCTTTTAAAAGTGGAGGGAGGGGCACACATGCAATTTCTTAAATGTTGTCAAATTTATCGGTTCAATTTCATTGGAAAGTGGAAAAAAATAGAAACATATTAGAAATTAGAAAAATATATGGTTTAAATATATTCAATAAAAAATAATTTGATATATTTGGGTGTCAATAATACACTTCTATAATTGTTTAATCCCTTGTAAACTCGTTTTAACCTAAACTATGGGAAATTTGTATTATTATTTTTACAATTCACTAAGGCCAAAAATTACTTCATCCCTATTAAATTAAATTATTTATGATTAATTATAATATATAATCCATTTTTAAAGATCAAATTTCTATAATTGGATTTATTTAATTTCAATTAAGTTCTCAGCATTAATGAAACCCATTTTTTTAAAAAGAACTTTTAAGCATAAAACATAATTTACGTCCATTCTATAACTTGTAAATACAATAAAATTAATGTTAAATTTTTATATTGAATATATAATTTATTAATTTAATTGACACCATTAATAAATTTATATTTAATGAATTTTAATATAAAAACACATAGCGAGCATAAAAGTAGATTTTTTAAAAAAAATGTGTTTTTAATCCCAAAAATTAACTTTTACCAAAATATTTTATAATGATGATTCCATTGTCATTAAAAAAATATTATTTAAAACTAAATGAATATTATGTTACTTTATGATCAAATTCATAACATAATGGTTCATTTACTGGAAATGAAATGATTATATTTACAAAAATCGGTAGTTTTCACTATTAATTGAAAAATAATTTTTTTGGAAGAATCCTAACAATTTCACCGAAAATCATATTTAAATGATACTTTTAAAAATTATATTCAATTTTTAAAATAAAATCTATTAATATGGTATAATTTAATTAATATTTTTTCATGGAATAATTTGATAAAACCCCATTTTTGAATAAAACTAATTTTTGAAGCATAAAATGACAATACTAAAAATTGAATAATTATTTATTATTAATTAATCAATAAATTTGAATTAATAAAAAAATTATACATATTTTTTAATAAAAAATATTATTATTCATAACTACCTATTTAATGACTAGGTTATAATGGATTAATGTATCATGGTTCATTTAGACTCGAGGTTGTGTGTAAGGAAACCTATAAAACCATTCATGTTTTATTTCAAAGGAAAAAATATAAAATCCTGGGGGTTTACAAAATTTCATTACGTTTCAAGGTTAATTCATTTTATACATTACTAGATGTCTTTATTTATTTATTATTTTATGTATAACTGACATTATGTCAGTTGTGGTCTCATTCCAGTCAATTTAATTATGTATATTAATTGAAGTTTTTTTGTAGAATTTTGGTGTCTCAAAACTACATGTTTAATTGTAGAATAACTCCCACATTATGTAAAAAAATTCATGGTTCTAGTTACTGAAACGTTTCCTATTTGAGGATGTCTTGGGTATGCACACTCATTATGGTTTAGGGGAATAATAGAAGCACTCATATGGAAACTAATTTTGTATTTTTTATCAATATAAAACAAAAAAATAAAAAAAACTAGATAAGAACACCCTGAAATATCATTGATTGGATAATGAAATTTTAATTTATAGTTAATTTAATATAGAATTACATTATTTATAGTATTCTTCTTAATAAATTTTTTTCATCACTCTTGTTGCATTGTCATTACAATGAAGAATGAAACTGAGGATTATTAAAGACATTTATATACATCCTCCATGAATATTTGGATGAAATTATTAATATTACATATTCTATAATGGATTATTCATGTTTTTTACAACATTTTATTTTGATTCCAACAATGATATATTGCTCTATCTCTAGATTCTATAGAGTGCAAGGATGATAGAATTCTCTCTAGGGATAGAGAGAATCATAGATGATTTTCCATTATTTCTTACACATCATAAATTAAATATAATATATTTCATATTTTATACCTAGGTTAAATTTGAGATAATTGATAAAAAATATTTTATACTTTTATTTTAGATTATTCATACCCCATGTCAATATAAAAATAAAAATAAAAATTTTATATCTCACGAAATGAATTAAATCTAATACAATTTCACAGAATACTTAATTATAATTTATTTAATTGATATTAAATAAAATATATCATTTTTATCTGAATATTAAAGCAGACTCATATTTTTCCATAGAATTTTTCAAGAAATGAATAATAAAAAATATTCATTTGATAATATTAAATTAATAACATGTTCACTAAACTTGTGAATAAATATTTATTTTTAATGTATAGTAAAATATAATAAATATTTCTTTTAATCTATTCATAAAACATGTGAATATATAAATATTATATTCATTACCTTTTGAATAAATAAATAAGAGATAAAATTCAACATACATATTCTAAACTAAAATATCCCATGAATGAATTTATATGATCAATTTCATGTTAAATAAATTATGTTCCAAAAACTAAGGAATATATTTATTTTTAATAATAAATTCAAAATAATTTAATGAGATTCTATATACACTCCCTTTGGATACCTCTAGGAACCTATCTTAATGTAAATACTTGGAACATATCCAAATTCCATAATCAATATCTAGAAACATATCAAGGGACTCATAGATAAGTAATAAATCATGAAAACTATAAAAACCTTCATATTAACTATATTGTGTGATATAATACCTTTTTCAACACAATCTTATCAAGAATGATACAAAATATTCCTTCATCCTCTATGATCTTTCTACCATTCTTTGACTTTATAAAAAGAACATCTCTCTACAATACCATGAAAATGTATTTTTTAGTCATTAAAATTCCATTCAATGGGGAAAATATATATTCATCTATTAAAATAGAAGGGGGGGTTTATTTATTGGTCACTAAATTAATTCTATATAACTTATTACACTCCTAACAAATGTTACCACACCATAAGAAAATATAATTATGTTTTTCATCCATATATTAAATTATGTTATTCATGACAGAAAATAATAAGAATTTATATTTTTAATGACCAATACACACATTCATTGATAAGAATATCAAATGAAACATAAAACATGTGGAATTAATTTTTATGACCCTATTCTCATGATCTCTCTTCTCTTACATCATTAAGTGTGAACATCATGAGAATAATTCTAAATGATTAAGAGCCTCTAAAAAAGGATAATAAAATATTATCTATATACTTCTATATAGATTAACCTATATCATATTTTATATTTATTTAATAATATAATCATATCATTTATAGATTTTAATTATATCATAGAACAAATATAACCCTTTTATAAGACAAATATTATTAGTACATCAAGAAATTAATGTCACATAGATGAAAAATCAAAATATGATAATAATAATTATATTTATATTTTGGTAATTTGATGAATAGAAATCAGGCCTCTGAGTGGAGACTCTCCTTCCTCTTGAAGATCAAGAGTTTTCCCTTGGCGTCAATATAGAGTTTAGAGGACTGAGAATTGACCTAAAAATTAAACCAGAGGGATTCTCTAACATCACCCCCTTCCTTCATCTTTTCCGTCTATTTATTCCTATCTCTAAGGTTGTCATCATTTTAGGGATTTGTTCTTTGTAATTTGGTGTATTTTGTGACTCATGGAGTTTGTTTCGTTTCTATGGTGCCTTTGATGTTGGAAGCCATGATGATGGTTTTGTAGTGTCGACATAGTTAGTGTGGCCTTGCCCCTGGTCCTGACTAGTTTCCCTCTCTTATGCTTCCCATGGGTTTCCTCAATTTGGAATTTAGTGTGGGTTCTTCCTTCGATCATATCTTCTCAGTTTCATGGCCATTGTAATGCTTCTTGTTCAGATCGGCTCATACACCCGCATTATCAATTCTCATTTGGTGTGGTTGTTAGGTCATTCATCCCTAGGTGGTGTTGTATTGACTTCATGAATCTTTTTGTTTCCGCATCTTCAGGTTGAGCATATGTTTTTGTGGTGTTTGAGGGATCCTTATGGGAGTTGCAGTGAGAATTTCTTTTGAAAAAGGTTCTAGAGACCGGGATGCAGGCAATGTCAATAATTTTTTTTTTTCAAAATTTTGAATTTTTTAACTATATGAAATGATTTTGGTGGGGGTCTGATTCTACTGTGTGGCATGTGGTCTGCGGTTCAAGGGATTATATAACCAAAAATCCTTCCAGGGGATTCTCTTGATGAGGTTCAGAGTTTGGAGTGTTTCAACATGACATTTCTATCCAGATTTGAATGTTTAAGAGGGTATGACAATTTACACCGGTATTAGGCACATGCATCTCTTCATGGGATATCTAGTAGAAAAATAATGAGAAGGTGGAAGCTATACTTAATGATATTGATTCTAGAGAGAGGAATTTCATTATATAATGGATTTGGGATGTTTATGGATTTTGGACCCCTAGGGATTGGTTTTTGTCTTTATGTATCTTATATCATGTTGGGTTCCCCATCATCCCTTAAAAGTGGTTTCATGTTAATAAAAAATTAATTTATATTCAATTATTCTGGTATTTAAAATTAAAAAGTTAAATGGTTATCGGGAACCAAATCCTACATAATCTTACTTACACTTGATATAATTTCTAATAAATCATCACCCATTAAGTCCCATGTGATTTTGATGCTTCTAATGATGTGTTGATTTTTTTCTAGCACTCATAAAACCCATTCCCTATTTTTAAGGAAACCATAGTTTTCACATTACTCCACCTTACCAATAAAGTTATCATGGTACTCAAATTGTAAATAACATGTCCCTAGTAGCCTAGAGTTGGTGTTTACTTTATTACAATGGTATTTGATACATGTGATCATATCCTTAAGGATTCAATATTTTAGTAGTGTTGAAAAATTAGATGCATTATTGAATCTCACATTACATTTGAAAACATAAAATAAAAAATATGATTATATTTGAGAACACTATTATTAACTTAATCATATCCTTGAATAAATCATAATACACTTCTTGGCATCCCAATGAAAGGAAACAAAAGAAAGGAGAGATCTCAAATGATTAGTAAGGGTATGCATATAGAAAAAGATAATAAGTAATGAATCATATGGAATAAATTAATGATAATCAAGTAATTCAATATATTTAATCACATATTCTTGAAATTTATCCATGAATATAGTAACTAATAATATATTCCTGTAGATATAAATAATTTATTTCATAATTATGGAAGACATATTGTTGAACATCCGAAAGATACTATTGAGGCATCATGGCAAGACATCTTATATAAATGGGAAGGTCCTCAACCAAATACCTGTTGCATTTTATATCAGGAAACCTACTAATTAATCAATGGGTTATTTAATTACCACACACCCATCACATAATAATAACTATCCATTATCTAAATTAATAAATAGTAAAACTTAATCAATATGAATTAAAAATCAATAATTGTTCGTATTGGAAGAACTAGTATAAAGAATATCAATACCAATCCTAGTAAAACTGATCATAAACTATCTAGAGAAATATATAGGATAGTATCATTATAGTATATCCCTAGTATAATATTTAACAAAGAATTTTATAATAGAAGAAAATACGTTAAAAATATTACTAGAAATGTTTTGAGGAAAATACCATTTTCATTTTGAAGTAACTTATTTAAAGTCTAATATATTTCAAAAATATTAATTATAAAATTTTATTTGGAAGAAAACATGTAAAATTTTAACGTATGATTTAATATATTGATTGGTCATGATGGAAATAAATTTCTTTCATGTAATATAAGTTAAAAAATATTCCTTTAACAGTTTGTAAAAATGTCAAAAAGCACCCTCTTTGGAAAATAACAAGAAGATTCATTTTAAAACAAATGGAAAAAAATTAAACAATGGGTAAAAATATCTTTAATAAATAATTTTATAATATTAAAAACATTATTTTATGCATTTTGATAAAATTATGGGCATAGAAGATAAATATTCCCACTTAGTAGAAAATACAATATTGGATTTCCATAAAAACACGATTTCAGTATCATGAGTATTTAAAGAGATGAAAATGAAATGAAAACATTTAATTTAATGAAAAACCAATAGGATAAGAATTTAAATTGGGTTTAATATTGAAATATCAAATAATAATCCCAGTGAATAATTAAACATAAACAACCTTTAATAGTGATGAGATTGGGAAATAAACCCTTACCTCAGGTCTAACTTCCTTTGTATGTGCTTAAAATACTATATAATAAATATATATTTATGATAAATCTATTAACAACATAATTATATATATTATAAGATATATTATTTACTTATATTCTTTTACAACTCATTTATTACAATTATTTATTAAAATTATTGTTCTGAGTGATAATTGCTTTTTTTTAATGTCTGCTTTGCCTTAGTAGTTTAGGTCTTTATAGTGTGATCGTGGTTCCATAACCTATAGAATGTTACTAATGATATAAATATCATATATATTTATTATATACATATTTAGAGTCATCCATAAATTTTATATATAGAAAAATGAATTACACTATTCAAGGAGACGATATGTTGTATATACACATGAATGTTGTTTTCATTTTTTGATGGATTATAAAAAGATAAATAGTAATTTACATTTAAATTATTATTATTATATCAAATATATACCATATCCATATTAGCATCCATTTCAAAATAAAGTGAAAAATGTATCGCATCGCTTTGTGGAGGTGGTAGACCACACATACGCACGAGCATCATTGTTGTTCCCTAGTAGTAATAATGTAAATGGTCGATGTGATGTTATACATATAAACATATAATTAAGATAATAAATAATATATATATATATATATATATATATATTAAATCCATGATTATATCCATATTTGAAAGGATGTGATGGAAAACAAATTACATCGGTTCGTGAGTTGGTAGTTCTTCATACACACGATCAACAGTTCAATGACCGGATGCAAATATTTAGTCGAGATGACTCTTTTGTGATGGGAAAACTAGCTCGTTTGAAATACTATGGTTTTTGAGATGGGGTGATGGTTCCCATCGCAAAGGGTCTGGCATGATTTGTAGACCAAACTGTGGGATGTGTATTTTTGATCGGCTCTTATACGAGTCACAAATAGTTTGTCAGCAGGTTGGTATTTGCGACGGGACCCGTCAGAAATTAATTTTAACCACAATGTATTTTTAATGGGCCCATCGCAAATAAGGCCATTAAAACTAATTTAACATATATATACACCCACCAATTTTTCCAATTCCACTCAATTTTCTACACCTCTCACCCTAGTTGAAATTTTCTCTCTCAAATTTTTGCAAAGTTTAAAATTTTAATTCAATGTATTATTTGCAGCTTATATCCTTCGAAAAAATCATTTTTAAAGTATTCATCTATTTTTATATTTTTTATTTAATTTATTTTATTTTAATTAGTTATAACTATTTTTAATTATTTTCAGTTCAATTAAATAAGAATTAGATAGTTTTATTTATCATTGTTTATGTTTATTTTTATGAAATATTATATGTTATTAGTTTGAATTTGTATTAATTAATAGTTGCTATATTAATTAATATAAATTAGTAATAATCAATATTAAATTATAATAATTAGTATTAAATTCTAATAATTAGTAATAAATTCTAATAATTCGTATAAATTATAATTATTAGTAATAAATTTTAATAATTGTAATAATTAGTAATAAATTTTAATAATTAGTAATAAATGTTAATAATTAGTAATAAATTATAATAACTAGTAACAAGTTGTAATAATTAGTAATAAATTGTAATAATTAGAAATAAATTAGAATAATTTGTAATAAATTGCATCAATTAGTAATAAATTACAATAATTAGTAATAACATGTAATAAATTGCTACAATTTGTAATAATAAGTAAAATTTTTTAAAATATAAGCAGTAATTAGTAATAAATTATAATAATTATTAATAATTAGTAATAAATTCGATTAGTAAGTAATAATTAGTAATAAATTGTAATTATTATCATTAAATTGTTATCAATTGTAGTAATTAGTAAAAAATTGAAATAATTAGTAATAAATTGTAATAATTAGTAATATATTACTAATAATATGTAATTAATAGTAATAAATTCTATTAATTGGTAATAAATTCTAATAATTAATAATAAATTATAAAAATTATTAATAATTAATAACAAATTTTAATAATTAGTAATAACTAGTAATAAATTAAAATAATTAGTAATAATTAGTAATATATTATAATAATTAGTAATAATTAGTAATAATTAGTAATATTGTAACATCCTATTACTGTTTCAAGTATTTAGAAACTATCTTCTACTAAAGTATCAATATCTTACATGGAAAATAATGATTTATCAGTTAATTTTTGATAAATGTATCAAAGGCTTTAACTATCGGTTAACATCATGGAATATTCAATTCAATATTTTTTTTTCAGTTTGATAGTTATTTGGTGCATGATTCCAAGGCCCGCAAAGGCTTTGCAAAGAAGGAATAAAATTATTAAATATAATATATTAAGTGCACACTTTTTGTTAAAAATATTTTAATTAATCCAAAATGATGTGTCAATTGAGAAATCTGATACCACACTTATGCCTTAAATATGGTGTTTACACTAGGAGGGGTATAACATTTGAAGGCACCTAAAATTTATATGTCACGCACATGAGATAAAGTTATTAAATAATATTTAATATATCATTTATTTAATATAATAAAATTTCACTCAAACAGTTTGTCGAATTGAATATATGAGACCATTGATGTGTCTAAATAAGGGGTTTACCCTATAAGGGGTATAACATTGGTAATCTTTGGGCATTTGGATGCATCGATTTCAAAATCAACCATTTTTATTTTAATTAATTATTTAATTCAATTTTGAAATTATATATCAACAATATCACCCAAATAGTTCATCGTTTGAGAAATCTGAGACCACCGTTAGGTCTGGAATGGAGTGTTTACCTTAGGTAGGGAATAATTTTTTTGTGTAATGGATATTTTGTAACTTTTAAGATTTGGGTTAAATAATTAAATTTCTTAATTTAATTAAAAATGGATGTTATTGTTCATTATCTCCCCAAACCGGTGTTTCCACCATTGATGATCGATTAACTTTCTAAATCCTTTATTATTCAACAGTTTAGAAAGGCTTAATTGTCTATAACGCTTTGATGGCTGTAATTAATGTGTCCCTCAACAAGATTAGGTGGAAAGATGGATTAAATATGGTGTTTCATATTCTATGTTTTATGGAACTATGAACATACTTGGTATATAATACTCGAACTGTTCTGTTCACCCTGAGTTCGATCTGTCGATTCAGATCCCTCTACCTCTATCCACTCAGTCTATGCGATCCATGTGTGAGGGTTTGTTATTCCAAGGTAATTTTACTGATTTTAATTTTATTTAATTTCCTTCCATTTCCATTTATTCTCCAAATCTTCTCTTTTCTATAAATTTTTCTATGTTGTTTGGAATTGCGTGTTGTCGGTACTATTGAATTCATCTCGAGGAGTGGAATTAGAATAATATTTTTTTTGTTTCAAAGTCAACAAGGTATTCCTAGATCTAATTTTTTACTTTTTATTAGATCATTGAAAATAATTTATCGAAGGATAAATAAAAAAATATAAATGGATAATTTTTGAAAAATTATCATAAAATAAAAATAGATGGATAAATTATAAAATAAGTTATTAGAATATAATTATACAAAATACTAAAGGCTAATTTTAAAGCAGTTACCAATTAAAGTAGTTTACCTAAATTATAATGGTATAATTTCGTGTTTAATCAAAGGAAAATTATCATATTCTTCAAATAATAATATCATTGAATTACCAATGATAATCCCACCAGATTATAAAATTAATTTTTAAATAAAATTATCAAATTTTGTTTATCATATTATCATAGTTAATATTCAAAAAGATATATATTGTGAATTTATTGAAAGATAATTGTTAAGCATTATCGAATGATAATTGAAACAAATTATCAAAGAACAATTTCATTAAATTATCAAAGATAATATTTACATATATTATAAAAGGATAATTAATATAATAATTTGATGATAATTTCAAGATTATCACAGGTTTATTATTAATATTATTAAAATGATAATTGTGAGTTTATCAATGATAATTATTCTGATGGATAATCGCAAGAGCATGCATTGATATAATGATAAAAAGAACATTTTCTATAAAAGATAAATATTATTGTATTTGATAATATATATATATATATATTAGAACTTATCATTGTGAGATAAATTATCATCGCATGTGATAATTTCAAATGATAATCTCGAGATTATCTAGGGGAGATTAAAGGTTATGAAATGTAATATTTTATTTATTTGAGAAATAAAATAGAGGAATATAATTATCAAATGAGTTTTATAATTAATCTTATGGTTATTTCTTGCAATGGAAGTGTTAACATAAAATGATAATCTAGAGAATATCCAAAAGAGAGAAAATGTAATTACATGTAATATTATAATTCATTTTGAAATAAAATAGGGTTTTTGATTCTGAAGAGATATGGGAGAGAGAGGCACTGATGATAGAGTAGTGGCCTCATGTTTTGATGTGGAGGCTTCTTCGTAGGGTTTCTGGGGAACGAAAGTTCCTATGGGGGGTAATTTTTAACATGTCATTATTGTTTTTGGGTATTATTAAATCCCTTAATGTTAAATTATTAATTTCTAACATTAAATGGTGAAAATAGTATCAAAAGGAGGTTGATCTTTGGTCTTTAAGTCGGTATGCATTTGTGAAATCATGTCGGAACATATGAGGCAGTTGCGATTGAGTGCCTGGTCAGCTCTCACTGTAATGAACCTTATTTCACCAGGGGTGGTTAGGGAAAGTTGTCATTTTATATAGTTCCAGTCTATTCCGTATTGTCTTCTAGATAGAGTGAAATCCAAATCTTGATTTTTTTCTTCTGTTTTGAATAATTTCTCTTGTTACTCAAACTGAGTGTTAATCTAATGTCTTCTTATTGAATGATGATGTTGTGTAACATTATTACCTTGAGAATACATGTGAATCAGATCTAGGATGAGGCTGCTACTGAATCCCAAGGATAGAATCATGTTTTTGATCTGAATCTCGTGGAGGTGAGATCATGATAACCTTAAAAAACTGTGGGGAAATCAAATGCTTCACGTACAATAGGGATCCATCCATAGGAATCTGGAATGAAGCTTCTTCACATAGTGGAAAATTCTATAGTGGAAATTGATACAGGTCATGTGACCATGATAGGTATCATTACTATAGATTCATATTTAATGGCTCCCCTATTTGATACTGGTGCATCATACTCATTTTATTAACCTATACCATTAATTATCATAATATTTATATGGAACTTTTTTCTTGTGCAATTGATATTACTACAACCCTTGGTATGAAAGGAGATCGAGGCCTTTTTAGTACTTATGGTATCTTCTCTGTATCAGATGTCAGACAATCATGGAGTTTTCTGGTACTTGACATGAAATCGCTTAATGTCATATTCGGGATGGATTGAATTTTTGCCAATAAATCTTGGATTGATTTTTATCTTTGACGGAACTACCTTAATACACCAAGTGTGCCTCTTGAATTTCATGGATAATTAGTCCCACGGTTGAGCTAAGACATACCTTCTTATCTAGAGTCCTGGAATGTGATATCAGTGTTTTATTTTGACCCGGAGTGAGATTTAATGATTATTTATATCTCTACATTTTTCATTGAGTTTCCCATTGTGTTTCTTTAGAAATTATTGGGTTTACTACAATGTAAGAGAGGTTGAGTTTTCTAACAAAAATTAGTTAATAGTGTATGATCAGAATTGCTCTTTGGAGGCATTGTATTGTCATCCTTGTAAATACTTATTGTGTTGGTCAGAGATAGGTGAATTCTCCTTGGTTGGACCATGTTTAGTGAAAGAGATTACAATAACAATTCAATTGATTAATAACTAAATGTTAATGACCCAGAGCCAACATAAGTCCAATGTTGATCATTGCTATAGACCTTTGGAGTTCTATGTTGGTGAAAAAGTGTTCTTGAAAGTTTCACCCAATTGGGTCATTGATGGGTTTGGAAGCAAGAAATGTTTACATCTCATTTTATGGGAATAATAGATATTGTTGATCATGTGGGGAATTTTCATATCATTTGGAACTACAACTATAGCTGACATCAATACCTAATTTCCTTTTGAATATCGACTTGAATGTTTTCATCTGACACATGTCATGTTATGAGTTTGTGTGATCATTAAGTGGATCATAATTTATCTCTGACGTAATGCCCAGTTTGGGTTATTGATTCTGATACCAAGGTACTTCTAGGAGGATGATACCTATGATATGTGTTATATTGAAGCATGGTTCTAATTCTTATGAGATGTGGGAGAGGTAGGAACTGATGAGAGAATAGTGGCCTTGTCTTTTTGAAGTGTGGACTACTCATAAATTTATGGGGACAAAAAGACCTTGTGGTGGGGTGGTTGTAACATTGCATTACTATTTCAAGTATTGATAAATTCTCTTCTATTATATTATTAATATCTTACGTGGAAAAGAATGATTTACTAGTAAATTTTCGATAAATATGTAAATGGACTTAACTATCAGTTAACATCTTGGAATATTCAAATGAATATTTTTTGGATCTCAACAATGATTTGGTTTATGATTTTAAGGCCCGAAAAGGCTCGATTGAAGAAGAAATACAATTATTAAATATAATATATAAAGCGCATACTTTTAATTGAATATATTTTAATATCTCCAAAAAAATGTGTCGTTTGAGAAATCTGATACCACTATTTTTTCTCAAATATGTTTATTACCCTAGGTGAGGTATAATATTCGAAGGGAACATACATTTTAATGTCTCACTCATGAGATGAAATTATTAAATAATAGTTAATATATTATTTATTTAAAATAATTAAATATAACTCAAACATTGTTTCATATTGAAAATATGAGACAACCTATAGGTCTGGAATAAGGGGTTTACGCTAGATTGGGTATAACATTGGTAAGCGTCGGGTGTTTCTATGTCTCACTCACAAAAAATAACCATTTTTATTTTAATTAATTATTTAATCCTTTTTTAATAATAAATCAGTAATACCTCTCAAATGGTTCATTGTTTGAAAAATCTAGGACCGTCGTTGGGTCTGGAATGGAGTTTTAACATTATTAAAGGTAAAATTATTATATAAAATATAAATTTGGTAACTTTTAATATCGGGATTAAATAATAAAATTTATTAATTTAAATAATTTAATTAAAAATGGATGTTATTTTTCATCATCTCCCCAAAAACTCATTTCCACCATTGATGACCGATTAACATTATAAAATGTTAATTTTCAATGGATTTGGACAGTTCAATTGTCTATGATGCTTTGATGGGTGAAATTAATGTTTCTGCCATCATGAATGGGTGGAAAGATGGATTAAATATGGTGTTTCATATTTTATGTTTGATGGATGTCTGAACATACTTGGTATATTATACCTGAATGACTCTGTTCACCATGAGTTCAATCTTTCGGGTAAGAGTGATCCTGTATCTCTCTTGCACGCGATCTATAAAACTTGGTAGATACGATTCAGATCTGGCAACATCCATCTATCCATTCCATGTGTGTCATGTGTGTGTGTTTATCCTTCCAAGTTAATTTTCATTGTTTTAATTTTATTTAATTCCCTTATATTTTACTTTATTCTCCAAATCTTCTCTATTCTATAACTTTTTCGTTGTTTTCCAGAATTTTGCGTTGTTAGTTTTATTGAATTTGTCCCAATGAGAAGAATCAAAATAATATTGTTTTTATTTCGAACACTTTAGGGTATTCCTTAATCCGATTTTTCACTTTTTATTATATCATTTAAAATAACTTTTCAAAGGATAAATCCTAAATTATAAATAGATAAACTGTGAAAAATTATCATAAAAAAATTATAGATGGGAAAATTGTAAAAAATTTATTAGAATATAATTATGAAAATTATTAAAGGATAATTATATAGTAATTATCATGTGGTGTCATTTATTGATATTATCAGGGGATAATTATGTGTTTTATTAAAGGAAAATTGTAATATTTTTTGAATAATATTTTCATTGAATTATCAATGATAATCCCACCAGATTAAAAAATTAATCTTTAAATATAGTTATCAAATGATGTTTATCAACTTAATATATGTAATATTCTAAAATATAAATATTGTGAAGTTATAAAAAGATAATTGTTTCTAATTATCGAATAATAATTGAAAAAAATTATCAAATATCAATTGCATGGAAATATCAATGATAATTTTTATATATATTATAAAAGGTTAATTAATATAATAAATGAATAAAAATTTTGAGATTATCAAAGGTTAATTATTAATATTATTAAAAATACTATTGTATGTTTATAAAATATAGTTATTTTGATGGATAATCACTAGCGCAATAATTTATATAATAATAAAATGAAAATTTTCTATGAAAGATAAATATTATCACTTGTGAAAATAAATATAGTTTTTTTTTGAAACTTATCCTAGTGAGATAAATTTTCATCCCATGTGATAATTTAAAATGATAATCCAGATATTATCCAGGAGAGATAAAATTTAACCTCATGTAATATTTTATTTCATTGAGAACTAAAATAGAGAGATATAATTATTAAATGTGGTTTATAATTATTCATATGGATATTTCATGCGATTGTAAGTGTTAACACAAAAGGATAATTTAGATATTATCCATGAGATAGCAAATGTAATCACAAGTAATATTTTATTTCCTTGTGAACTATAATAGATGTTTTTATTCTCAAGCGACATAGGAGAGAGAGGAACTGATGAGAGAACAATGCCCTAATATTTTTACGTAGAGGCTTCTTCAGAGGCATTCTAAGGATAGAATGTTGCTATGGTTGGGAGGATTTATCATCCCGTTACTGTTTTTGGTCCTCTTAAATCCTCTTGTGTTAAATTAATAATTTCTTTACTTAAATGGGGAAAATGTATCAAAGGTAGGTTGAGATTGTTTTATTTCATTATGAATTTAGGAAATATTATTGGGACTTGGTAGGTAGTTGTGATTGAGTTCCTAGCGAGCTCCCACCACAATGAACCTTAAGTCACCGGGGGTGGTTAGGAAAATATGTCTTTATATGTAGTTACATTATTTTCCCTATTGTGATTTGGATAGAGTGAAATCCAAATCTTGTTTGTTCCTTCTATTGAGAATAATTTCTCTTGTTACTCATTTTGAGTGTAAATCTAATGTATTACTATTGAATGATGATGTTGTGTAACATTATTCCCTAGAGAATAAGTGTGAATCAGATCTAGGATGAGGCTACTACTGAACTCAGTGACTGAATCTTGTTGTGGATCTGAATATAGTGGAGGTGAGATCATCAAAACCTTCAAAAAAATTAGGGAAATAAAATACTTCCCGTACAAAAGGGTTCCAGCCATAGGCATCTAGAATAAAGTTTCTACACGGGGGAAGAGTCTCAAGTGGAAGCTAATACCAGTCCAGTGAATGTGATAGGTATCCTTACTACAACTTCATCTTTAATGACTTCTCTATTTGATACTAGTGATTCTCACTAAATTTTTTTCAACCCCTACCATTAATCTTTTTAATATTCCTATGGAGATTTTATCTTGTATAGTGTATATGACTACACCACTTGGTACGAAGGGAAATATGGGTCTCCTTTGTCCTTATTGTGTCTTCTCTCTATTAGATATAAAACATTCATGGAGTTTTCTAGTACATGACCTGAAATATCTTGATTTCGTATTGAGGATGAATTGAATTGTAGCCAATAAAACCCATATTTCTTGTTATCATTGACAGGTCTACCTTAATACACCTAGTTTCCCTCTTCTCTTTCAAGAAGAATAGGACCCAAGGTCGTGTTTCTCTAGACATTCTTATCCAATGTCGAGGAAAGTGATATCCGTGTTTTCTTTTAATCTGGACCGTGATTCAATGAGCGGTGATATGCATATAGTTGGCGTTGAGTTTCCCAATGTCTTTTTTCTGAATTTTCTAGTTTTCCGTGTTGTAAGAAGGGTTGTGTTTTTTAATAAACAATAATTACCAGTTCGCGATCAGAATGGATCTTTTGAGGAATTGTATGGTCATCCTTGTAATTAATTGTTTTGTCAGATGGAGATTTGTGAAATTTTCTAGGTTGGGCCATGTTTAGTGCAAGGGATGGAAATTAATATTCATTTGATTCATCAGTGAGTGTTAAAAACCCATATCCAATATAAGTCCTATGTTTATTGTTGCTATAGAACATTGGAGTTCTATGTTGGTGACTAGGTGCTCTCGAATGTTTTAGAAAAATGAGTCATCAACGTCATTAGAAGAATGAAAAATTTACATCATGTTTTGTGGGACCTTGCGATATTGTGGATTTGGTGGGGAAGTTGTATATCATTGGGAACTACCACCATAGTAGACATAAATACATAATGTATTTCTGTATCTGAACTTGAAACTTTTTATCTAACCCATATCCTGATTTGAGTTGGCATGATCTTGAAGAGTAACTGAGTTTATATGTGACTGAACATCCATTCAGGTTTATTGATTCTGAGACCAAGGTACTTCATGGGAGGATGATACCTCTTGTAAATGTGATATGGAAGCATGGTTTTAGTTCTCATGAGATGTGAGAGTGGGAGGCTCTGATGAGAGAACACGGGCCTTGTCTTTTTATCTTGGAGAATTATTTGTAGGATTTTGGGGGACATAAACATCCTTTGGTGGGGAGGTTGTATCATCCCATTACTATTTCAAGTATTCATAATCCTTATTATATTAAATTATTAATATAATAGGTTGAAAATAACGACTTATAATTAAATTTTTTATAAATGTGTTAAAGACCTTAAATTCTAGTAAATATCTTGGAATATTGAATTGAATATTTTTTGGTGTTCAACATTGAGTTGGTGCATGATTACAAGGCCTAAAAAGTCTCATTGAAGATGGAATAATAATATTAAATATAATATATTAAGCACACATTTTTTATTCAAAATATTAGAATAACTCAAAAATGGTGTGTCATTTTGGGAAATCTGATACCACTATTATGTCTGAAATATGGTGTTTACCCTAGGAGGGGTATAACATTCAAAGGTACTAGAAATTTAGATGTCTCGCTCAGGAGATAATGTTATTAAATAATATTTAATATAATTAAATATCTCTCAAATAGTACATCGTATTGAAAATCTGACACCACCAATGGGGCTGGAATACAGGGTTTACGCTGGACATGGTATAACATTGGTAAGGATCATGCGATTGGATGCCTCACTCGCAAAAATGTCCATTATTATTTTAATTAATTATTTAATTCTATTTTTAAATAATAAATCATTAATATCTTTCAAATGCTTCATATTTTGAAAAATATTAGACCACCTTTGGGTCCAGAATGTAGTTTTTATCTTAGGTAGGGTATAATGTTTATGTGCAATGGACGTTTAGTAACATTTATTATTTGGGTTAAATAATTACATTTATTAATTTAATTAAAAATGGATTTTACGGTTCATCCTCTACCCAAAACGGCATTTCACTATTGATGACCAATTAAATTTCTCAAACCATCATTTTTCAAAGGTTTTGAATGGTTCAATTGTCTATAACGCTTTTATGGGTGAAATTAATGTGTCTGTCATCATGATTGGGAGAAAAAATGGATTAAATATGGTGTTTCAAATTCTATGTTTTATGGAACTCCAAACATACACAATATATAATACCTGAACAATTCTAATCACCATGGGTTCAATATGTCGAGTCCGAGTGATCTCACATCTCTCTTGCACGCAATCTACAAACCTTTGTTGATCAGATTCAGATCCAACTACCTCCATCCACCTAATTCATCTGTGTAGAGCGTGATGGTTTTTTCTTCCAATGTAATTTTATTTGTTTTTATTTTATTTACTTTCTTCGTATTTTCATTTATTCTCTAAATCTTATCTATTCTATAATTTCTAATTTTTTGATCGAAATTTCATGCCATCGGTATCGTTGAATTCGTCTCGACGAGCAGAATCAAAATAATTTTTTTCTTTAGAAGGTAGCAAGGTATTCCTCAATCTGATTTTCACTTTTTATTAAATCATCGAAAATAATTTATCAAATTATAAATTATAAATTATAAATGGATAATTTGTGAAAAATTATCATAAAATAATTATAGATGGATATATTTGTAAAAGAATTTATTAGAATATAATTATACAATTTATTAAAGTATAATTATAAGTTAATTATCATGTTACATAGTTTATCGAAATTATAATTGGAAACTACATGTTTTATCAAAGAACAATTATCATATTTTTTAAATAATAATATCATAGAATTATCATTGATAATCACACCAAATTAAAAAACAATTTTTAAATAAAATTAACAAATGTTTTTAGTTAGATTATCATATGTAGTAGTCCAAAAGATAAATATTGTTAATTTATCAAAAGATAATTGTTATGAATAATTGTATGATAATTTCCATGAATTATCAAAGATAAATGGCATGTAAATATCAAAAATAATATTTACATATATTATCAAATGATAATTAATATAATAATTGAATGATAATTTATAGATTATCGACGATTAGTTATTAATATTATTAAAATTGTATTTTTGAGTTTATCAAAGATAATTATTCCGATGGATAATCACAAGCACATGCATTGATATAAATATAAAATGAAAATTTTCCATAATGGATAAATATTATCACATGTGATAATATATATATATATATTGAAACTTATCCTGGTGAGATAAATTATCATCGCTTGTTATAATATAATACGATAATCTAGAGATTATCTAGGAGAGAGAAAATGTAATCACATGTAATATTTTATTTTCGTGGGAAATATAATAAGGGTATATAATTATCAAATGAAGTTTGTAATTATTCTTATAGATATTTCTTGAGATTTCAGGTGTTGACATAAAATAATAATCCGTAGATTACCCATGATAGTGAAAATGTAATCACATATTATATTTTACATATGAAATAACATAGATGTTTTGGTTCTAGGAACCCTTAATGAGTATCGAGCATTGGTGTGTTGACGCATACAATAAAAATTTTGTGAGAAGGTGTACTGAACCACACATGGTGGATTATCGTTGCTTCTAACATCAACGACCATGAGGTAGGTGGTTCAATTCTGATTAGCCAAATTGATTATCCCAATGTTTCTTGATTTATTTCAATTGTTTATTTAAATTCCATTGCTCAAATTTTCTTTCAATTAAATTGATAAAACCTGATGCTAATGAAATTAGATATTTGAAATGGTTTGTCTTGGAAATTTGGAAAACCCCAGATTCTATTGAATTGGGTGTTTTTATGGAAATTAGCTAATTTAAATTGTTTAATTTAAATTGTGAATTTGATAGAAATGATTTCAATTTAATTTCTATATTTAGTTGTGGAAATAAATTGAGTAATGGTTTAATTTGTTTTTAATGGTTTTCAAACAGGTGAAAATTGTTTAAAATGATTTGATTGAAACCCAGCAGTTTTATCTTGTAAAAAGGTATGTTTTTGAATGAAAACTATTCTGGTTTTAAATAGAAAAAAATTGAATCTTTTGAATTGGAAGAATGGGATTGATCAAATTTTTAAGCAGTTTTAAAATATTTCACTCATCATGTACAAGATCATTCAAGGCTTAGGTTGTTAGTGGGTTATTTGGATACCCTCTATACTAAGACAACGTTTTAAAACATACTTGCAGTGGGCCACATCTCTGATGTGTTAGTGACGAGTCTCCTTTTTCTAGTGTCGTAGGGACGTGTGTATATACATTTTTCTGAGTTCACATAGAGAGTGCGGAATCCTATAGCTGGATAATAATATAGTACCATTAGGAAGATGACCATGTTGTTCACTTGTTTATTTATATTTGAGATATAAATGTATGCGATTGTTTTTGTAAACAACTTACATGACTGTTGAATTTACATAATATTTTTTAGATAAATGTTTTATATAAACCATTTTATTAGAAATATTTCAAAATTTGTTAAATCATTGCTTAGAATATTTATTTCCAACATTTGAAAATGATTTTCATGTTTTGTTTAAATATTATTTTGAATTTCCAAACCCATTTATTTGAAAATTGACAGCTTTTCATTTGATAATCTATATTTGGAATCTATTATGGAATCTTTGATGGTATCCAATTGGTCTTAGGATCACACCATACATTTTCCTTCGAGTGTTGATAGACTTTCTTCTTCTAAGTTCGAGCAAAGGGAAGGGATCTCTTAGAGGCAGATCCAACTATTGGGATTTGGACTTGGTGAGTGTCGTTATAGACCTTGGCACTATTTTTCCATTTTAGTACATTGGATTTTATGCCTCTTTTTAGTCTGGTGCCTTTACTCCCTATGAAATTTTCTTATTTATATGCACATTGTCTTTTATCTTTATCTTCTGCACTCTTGTGGCAAAAATCGATCCCACTTATATGTTGTACGATGTCAGGTGCTAGTCGCCGACCCATGGGGATGAGGAATACCCTTTGGGCTATGTTAGGGTCGGCTCGGTTATCGGTTTTCCAGGGTACCTGGGTAGTTCGTGACAAATATAATCTAATAATTAGTAATAATTAGTAACAAATTCTAATAATTAATAATAACTTCAAATAAATATTAATAATTATTAAAAATTTCTAATAATAAGTAATAATGAATAATAAATTCTAAAAATCAGTTATAATTAGAAATAAATTCGAATAATTAGTAATAATTAGTAATAAAATCTAATAATTAGTAAAAAAATCTAAAAATTAATAATAAATTCTAATAATTAGTAATAGATTCTTATAACTACTTATAATTAATAATATATTGTAATAATTAGTTATAATTCATAATAGATTCTAATAATATGTTATAATTAGTTGTAAATTATAATAATTCTTTAAAATTAGTAACAAATACTAATAATTTGTTATAATTATTAATAAATTCTAATAATTAGAAATATATTTAAATAATTACTAATATATTGTAATAAATAGAAATAAATTAGCAATAAATTGAAATAATTATTAATAAATTACAATAATTAGTAATAAAATGCAATAATTAGTAATGAAGTAGTTATAATTAGTAATAAATTCTAATAATTAGTTTTAATTAGTATTAAATTCTAGTAATTAGTAATAATTAGTAATAGATTCTAATAATTTTTTATAATTAGTAATAAATTGTAGTAATTAGTAATAAATTGAAATAATTAGTAATAAATTGCAATAAGTTGAAATAATTATTAATAAATTGAAGTAATTAGTAATAAATTTTAGTAATTGACAATAAACTATGATAATTATTAATAAAGTTTAGTAATTGGTAATTAATTGTAGTAATTAGTAATAAGATGCACTAATGTGTAATAAATTGTAGTAATTTGTAATAAATTGCATTTGTTTGTAATAAATTGTATAATTTGTAATAAAAATTAGAAATTAGTTAGAAATTTCAGTAATTAGTATTAAATAGTAACAATATTCTAATAAATATTAATAAATTTTACTAATTAGTAACAAATTATAATAATTAGTAATAAATTCTAATAATTTGTAACAAATTATAATAATAAATTACCAATTCTAATAATTTGTAATAAATACTAATAATTAGTAATAAATTATAATAATTCATAATAATTCCAATTATTAATAACAAATTACAATAATTCATAATAAATAATTATAATTAGTAATAAATTGAAATAATTATTTATAATTATTAATTAATGCTAATAATTAATAATCAATTCTAATAATTAGTAATAAATTCTAATAATTTGTTATCATTGGTAATAAATGTTCAATAATTTAAAATAATTACTAATAATATTCAATAATTATATTGGAAATGTAATAAATTGTAACAATGTTTAATAAATTGGCACAATTTTAAGTGGATTGGTAGCTGCCTTTGCCCGAAAACTTATCTCATATCAATTTTCTTCCACTAAAATCACTATGAAAAATATGTCCAATCATAAAGATATCCATTTTTGTATAGACGATAATGGAGAGCAGCACAGAGAGGGATTCCATATCTCCATTCTCCTACATAAGAAAATAGATATGCATACATAAAAGTAGATTTTTCATACTCATTTTAGTCTGATAATCTTTCAACGAGATAATCCCATAGTAAAAATAGGGTCTTTTCATGATTAATCATCTATATGAAACTTTATTCTAGTGAAGTCACTACGAAAAATATCCTCTAACTTATGAATATCCATTTTTGAATGCACGAGAATAGAGAAAATTGCGGTGAGGGATCCCTGATCTTTATCCTCATGCATACAAAATTGGATATCCGTACGTCAAAGTAGATTTTTTATAATGATTTTAGTTGGTGATAGTGGATATGAGTCATCAAAAAAATTGCTACCGCCATTCCGTTAGAAATTTTGTCGCTGATAATTATAAATTTTTAGTACAAATTAGCTGTAATTAATAATAATTAGTGGTAATTATTATAATTTATTATAATTTATCATAGATTAGTATAAAAGTTTAAAAAATACTATAAATAAGTATGAAATAATATAAATTATTATAATTTGAATGAAAAAATAATTTTTTAGTCCCATCTTTTTTGGATTGTGCATTTCTTATAGGAAATTATTTAAAAAAACTAATTATTTTATATTTTTTTAGAGAAATACAGATCCAGGAAGTCAACAAAAATCATCATTAGATGATCATTATTAGATAAATCCACACAAGAATCCAAATGGTTCTAATTTAAATCTTGTATATATTGAGGGTGTTGGTTCTTTCTTATCATTTGTATCATCAAAACGAGTATTTATTTATGAAGGGAAATTATGTTTCCTTGTAAAAAAAATGTTTTCTAAGGACATTCGACACATTTTACAATGTTGGGGTCATTTATTTCATTCTGGGTTTCAACTCGACTAGGTTTTTTGGTATCAACATGTTGAACACAGTTCCAGATAAGATACTAATAATTTGGATTTGGGTCTAGCATGGTTCCAGAATTTACAACATGATGTGGTAGGTCCACCTTTTTAACAAGATAAAACTCAGGATGATATTAATTTAACTCTTGAGTTGGAACCATCTCATTTTTATGGGTTGTTGAGGTCCGTTAAAGACTCTTTATATCCTGGTTTCAATATAAGAAAATTTGAACCAGTTACTAAATGTATGGATATTAAATCATATAATAGAATGTCAAATAGCTATTTTGATTTGATATTATCTGTATAAAAAACACTACTACCTGAAAGAAATGTTTTTCCTTCAGATTTCTGAAAGACCAAGAGGTCGGTTCATAATTTGGGTCATAGTTTCCAAAAGATTAATGAATGTTAAAATTATTTCATCTTATATAATGGTATAAATGATTCATTGCATAAATGTCCCATATATAGACAATCGATGTAAAAAGAGACTCTATATGGGAATTCTGTATTTCTCCCTATAAAAAATTTAGATATTTCCCACTTACTCCATGATTGTATCATTTATTTATGTATCAAAAAAAAGTGGCATTGATGTCATAGAAAAAAAACAATATTCCAACTGGTAAAACAATATATAATCTCTATGATGGGGATTCATTGAAACATTTTGACCAAGTGCATCTGTCTTTTTCATTAGAATTCCAAAATGTTTAATTGAATCTTTCTACAGAAGATTTATTTCTATTACGATCCTATGGTAGTTAGTATTTATGTTGGCCTATCCTTATAAATTCGTAAAATTTATATCCATGAATATTGATGAAGGAACTATATTTCTTTATGAAATTATTAATTCTAATATATATTAGAAATAACAATTATGTTTAATTGAAACAATTTATTACCGAGTTAAATACATTTTTGATTATTGGTGTCTGTACATTTGTTGTTTCAGTGAAATAAAATATCTTTTAGAAAGCTGCATTGATGTGGTCAATTAGTGAATTCTTAGAATTTGTCATGTTATCAAGCTCGAGTACACATGGTCCAAAGTCATTCCCATATTGTATGAGAGACAACAATGATTTTATGCTCATCATTTGAAAAAACCATGTTTTTTCGATTATAATCTCAAATTCCTTCCAAATGATCATCCTTTTCCATGGAATAAGTACCATTTCAGAAAACAGAAAATCTGAAAGAGGTGAACCTACAACAAGGATCCCAGGTACATAGTTAAAATCAATTTTCTCTTTATTACCTCCCATCACATTTGGACCAACAATAAACCAACATAGTATTTTTGGCTTTGGGAAAAAACAAAATTAGATAAAACAATGTATTTTTTGGGATCTACCATATTGGTTTTATTTTTTTGGTCCATCAAATGTTGTATGTCATGTATATTATGAAAAAAATATTTTGATAATTGATTTTATACAGTTTTGGAAACACCTACTAAGACCAAAGATAATGTAAAAGATAGATTTGATCTTGCCCAAATTTATAGGCAATCGGAACATGATCTATTTGAAAATATCAGATCATAAAAGTTAATGAATCCAAAATCTACTTCTACACTCCCCAAAGAGAATCTATTATTATTTTGTCAATGGATTATAAATTTGAGATATCTATTTGGTTCTTCTTTTTATTTGGGATGATGTGTCATAAATGGTCATATTACAGTATTAATAATTCATGACTATCATGTTATCATGGTATGACTTATGTTGATTGGATTGGGAGGTTTGTTGAGTTCTATGATGGGATATGAGCTAACAGAGATATCATATTTTACCAAGACATTTTTGCGGTGAATGGTGACTATGATGCATTAAGAATGCTACAAGAAGATGTTGGTTTAATATTATGTAAACTAAAACAAATTTTCCTACCAGATTTGTTTGACTCAATGGAATATTTGATATTACATTTTTCTCTTGAAGAAACATTTGGGGTTAAAGTACAACTCTAATGGATATAACCATTCAAGAGATGCATTCCAAAATTTAAAAAAAGTATGTATCAAAGCATCATTTGAAGGTTCAATTTCATAAGCTTATTTGTAAACGAAAATTTTTTATTTCTACTCTCATTACATTAAATATGAATATTTATCAAAAATAAACTGTATGGGATGAAATAAGGGAAATGTTGATGATGAAATGTGCAATAAATTATCAATTTTCAATCAGACTGAACATGGTTTCAATGGATTTCATAAATGATGTCTTTCAAATGGTTAACATCAAAAAGCTCATACAAATGTTCTGCTCAACAATGAAAAAGTGACACCATTTTTACAATGAGTTCTCTTATCCCTTATTCTATAATTTTTTTCACAATAAATTAATCATATTATAATTTAAGGTTATATTATAATGATATCAAGAAATAACATCCACAAATTATAGCAGCTTCTCTTGAAGAAAATCAAGAAAAAACATTTCCCACTAGTTTCAAAAGATGGTAACAAAAATTATTTTTGGTTAAAAATATAAAATAAATTTATTATCTGATATATTGATAATTGTTTTAAAAATTTTCAGTTATCTCAACATGATGATAAAATTGATAATCAATTCTATGTATTTAGTAACCCACCATCAAAAATGAGTCAAATCTTATAATTCATATGTTATGAATGGTTTTTGATTTCATACATGTGTACATGGGGAATAAAAAACATTGAATAGTGGTGTGTGCTTAAGAGTATCACATCGTTTATAAACTGAGGTAGAATTTTAAAGAAAATTAGAAGAAATTATTACACAATGTTATATGGGACAACATTACATAATGATGTATAAATTTAAGTGGTTGGATACTAAGAGAGGTTTTCATGTTCATCCGACTAATGGAATCATTTATTTTAAAAATAAAAGTCTTCTTAAAGTAAATGAAACAGTTTAATTGTCTCATCAAGCATGATAAATTTATTATTCAAAAATATTGTGCTACATCAAGAGTATTTAGTGATTTGTAGAGCATAATAAAAATTAAATATCAAGAAAACCAGTTTACTAAAAGTGATTGTGGTTCAGCTGAAGTAGATGAAATTGTAATTTTTCTAGAGACTACTCCAAATCCATCTTTTTCGTGAAGAGACGTGAATATCGATGATGAAACCCCATAGTTAAGGGTCTATGGTGATGATGTTATAAATCCTATTATAGATGAATTTGAAATGATAAGGGATGGTGAAAGTAAAAATCATATGGAAATTGAAGATGTTGAGGATGAATATGAAGACATATAAATTATCAAATATAAATATAAAGATGAAGATGAATGTTGACATAGTTAAATTCTAGTTATAATCATAATATATATATATTGTCTTCAAATGTTTTCTGACAATAGTAATTTCGTGTTTTGGATGGATGAGGAACTATTTCGTATGTTGGAGGAAGATGATCTACCATTGGATGACCAAGATTTTGTGTCATCTAACCCTCAGACTATGGGCAGTTCAAGGGGACTCAGAGGGGGCGTGGTCTTGCACGATTGATTATTCTTTACCTATTACCCAAGTGGCGTTCATATTATAGCACCGATCTACATATACACAGGTATGTTTAACATTGTACTTTAGTTAGTTTTCAATTATTTATTTATATATTAATTATTTGATTATATGTTCTTTTTTCACAGCTTTATGCGCGTATCTATTGTACATGGGAGCACTATATTACTCAATTATTTTTCTAAAGCATGTGTCTCATGTGATCAGATTACCATTAATGTGTAGCACCACGTGCTCGATCTTTGGATAGCATGTAAATAAATAATATTTATTTTTAAAATAATTTATTTAAGAAGTTAATATTATAAATTATTTGCATGTTTTATGTTATCACATAGCTGAGAGCATGCATGGGGCTATTAGGGAGGCATGACAGGGAACAATGATTTAGCATTGAAGTATATTTTTACACAATTTGAGATTGAAAACAATGGACAAAGCATGATTCATAGAGTTTGATTAGTCTTGTTCTTCCTAGCAACCCAGTTAAATTTTATTTCAGATTTGGGATGGATTATGTTCAAACTGGTTAGGTGGACATTTTTATCGGAGATCATTTGTAGGTTGAAAAACCAGGGGAGACAAGACGTGACACATCGAGTTTGTAGTCATGTATTCAGTACACATAGGGAGTAAATAGTAAGAACTTTTATTAATATTTTATATTACATTAAATTTTAACAATTTATTTTAAATTTATATAGGTAGCCGAAGAACCTAATAATTCGACATTTGATGTTTATATTGGGATATATAGTGATCCAACAACTAGAGAGATTAGAGGTGCTCACTAGCATCAGATTGTGGTCAGTGTATTTTATTTTTTTCATTTTAATATTATACTGTAAATAATATATTAACTATTTTACTTTTAAATTACAATTGAAAGAGTCATATGAGGTTGCAAAAACCTCAGAAAGAGACTAAGAGTTAGGCTGAGATTGATACTTAGACTAGTTCCCACCAATTCTATGAGATAACATGGATGCAGGAGACCCACTATGCCTTGAGAAAGGCTGAGTTGTTATCAGCTTGTGATTCATGCCTATGTATTATTATGGCACTACTGCGATGTTGGAATCCATCTCGAGAGGAGATCAAAAACACTCATCATCATCCGTTACATAGTATCATGAGAAACTGTGAGCTTAGAGTGTGTTTATATAGAGTATGCGTATGGAGTAGGAGCAGATGTTTCAATGGTAGTAACAAGAACATGAAGAGTTCCTATGATAGTAGCAGTAGCAGAAGTAGGAGATGTAGGAGGAGATGTGTTGATGGTGACAATAGTTGGAGTATGAGATGTTGGAGTATATGTAACGTCTCACTCATGGTTTAGGGATGGATTTCTCTACACCGTCTCCTTCATCTCCACAAAACGACCCTCCAACTCAATGTTCTATTTATTTTTTATGATAAAATATTCGAATGTAATTTTTTTTATAATACTAACTATTTACCTTTTTTGTAGTCATTTTTTTATATTGTTGAAAAAATTACATTTTTATTTTTTATTTAATTTGTTATTTTTTATTTAAATTTTTTTTATTTTAATAATTATTATTTTTGATTAATTTATTTTTATTATATTTCATGACTAATGAGGTTTTCATTATTTTAGTTTTTAGTATATTAGAATTATTAATATTTTTATTTCATTGATAATAATAAAAATATTATTATATTATTTGTTTATTATTATTATATGAATATTATAAGAATAATTTATTATTTATTTTATTTTACTAATATTAATATTATTATTTCATTAATATTAATATTATTTTATTATTTTTTAAATTTTTAAACTTTTTGCGATGGGCCCCATCGCAAATACTATCTGTGATGTCCCCTCACAAAAATATTGTTTCAAAAAAAAAGCAAGGCTTTTTATGATGGGCCCCATTGTAATATAGTATTTAAAAAACATGAGAAAGGTATTTATGACGGATCCGTATAATATCCCAAATATATTTTTCTGCAAAGAACCATCGCAAAACCAATATTTTTGACACCCTTTTCTACAACAGTGCATTTAAGATAGGGCCCCGTCGCAAAAGTGTATTTACAACAGGATCCTGTCACAAATTCCCCATTACAAATAACCTATTTTCAAATAGTGGGTTCATTTCTCATTTGATGGAAGACGATATGGATATAGGTTATTACATTACAATAATAAAATATAATTATATTTCATATACTAGTGTAATTAGTTCATCATGGTTTGAAAATATTTGAAGTAGGTAAAATAATAAATAAAATGAAAATACATGGTTGAGAACTATACCGCTTCTTTGAACAATTTCTTTTGGTTTATAATTAAAGCATTCCCATGACTATTATATGATCAAAACTGAGAATATTGGTCATGGGTTGTAATTTATGTAATTTATTTGGTCAGTTATTAGCTGAACTACAATGATTCTAATGTGAAACGTGTAGAGGAAAGTGGATTTCCTTTTATAAGGGAGGGAGATGACCCAATTATATTTTTTCAAAAGAATCTATATTAATGTTTTTCAAACATAAAATCAATCAAAAATGAACCATTATCGGATATGGGATGATTTGAGGTCCAAATTTGGCCAAACAATAGATTTTATTAAAAAATTTAGGTAATTTTAACCCTTATATATTTAGTTTAACCGTAAGTAAAAAATGTTTTATCCTTAACTACAACAACAAATATTTACCATTTTTTATATTTATTATGAAAAAATTAAGATTATATTATTAATTAATATTAATTATGAATATTAGAAATATGGAATCTATATTATAAAATTCAAATCATAGAAGTGAAATAATTTAATTTAAAATTAAACCTGAAAATAAGGTAATAATCATTTTTCCAAAGAAAAGTTTTCTTAAGTGTTAAAAACGTTTTTTATACAAAATCAAAATAAAATTGACTCCAATAAACTAGATTTGATTAAAAATAATTTAATTGATCTAATTTTACATTTTAATCCACTTTAAAAGAAAATGTAACTTTTTAAATTCTTCAAATGGAATGGTAATTTTTAATAAAAATAAGTATTTTTCAATATTCACTAAAAATTAATCTTTTAAAAAAATTATAAAAAATCACACAATATTAATTTTAAAATTTTTATTCAAAAAATGATGTTTATTTTCTACAAATTAATTTTATAATGTTTTAAATAACTAATTATATAATTTTTTCATAATCATAAATAAAAAATATTTTAATGAAATTCAATTTTCATGAAGCATACAAAGAATTAACTAAATATTATATATATTTTTATATATATATTTTAAAATTTGGTTATTCTTATTCATAACACCAATTTAACTACTAAGTTGTAATGGTATACCATATTACAGTTCATTTTGACTAGGGGTTTCGTGTATCGCAATCTATCAAGGTGATTAAATTTATTTAAAAAGAAATATACCATAAAATATTGGAGTATTACATTATAACTTCTTAAAATTAGTTTATCCCTAAAACGTATGCCACAATAATAGAAAAAATGAGAATATATCTCTTTAATTACATCCTTGGGTTCTCAAGTAGCTTCTTGAAATTTCAAAATTCCACTAAAGAACTTCAACTAGGTGAGTAGTCTTATTCTGTAGAACATTATCTTTTTAATCCATTATTCCTCTGGGATTCTTTTAATAAGAAATATCATGATCTAGTTTATGATCTATGAGTTCAATACATGTGAAGGATCAGAAATGTACTTCATTAAGAGTGATATAGGAAAAACACCACGAACTTGAGTGTGGTTTAGTAGAAGCACCAAGAGATAAGCTATCGTCCCTTCTCAATCAGGAATTGTGAAGGGGACAATATACATAGGGTTAAAATTTCATTTATTCCTAAATCTCATAATGTTATTCCATGAATGAATTCACTGAAATAGCTTCTCAAGAAATTTTAACTCAAAATATCATCGATGATTATCGGTATAACCTTTCTATAATCTTAGAGTTTCATTGATGCAGTAGATAATGGTTCTTACTTTATCTACAATTTTATGAGATATATTTGGTCCAAATAACTTTATTTATCTAACTTCATCATAGAATGTAGGAGTTTTGTGCTGCCAACTAAAGATACCCTCATAAGGTTCCCTAGAAATGCTCATGGGAATGTTATTTTTGTATGAAAACTCTAGTAGGGGAAGGTGTTTATCCCAAAAAACCAATTAAATCTATAGAACTATATCTCAACATGTCTTTTAGATTTTTAAGGGTCTTATCAGACTGGAAATATATTTGAGGACGAATGGTGTACAGAAACTGAACTCAATATCCCAATATTACTTAATACTATTCTAGAACTTTTTGGTAATCCTAGGATCTTGATTAGATACTATATAATGTGGTAAACCATATAACATTATCACATAATTTATATTATATAAATTTTATCAAGATAGAAATATTTTACTATAACAATGAATTGCAATGGATTCATAAGGTGATCAAATATAACAAAAATACCATTATTTCCTTTTGGTGTTTTGGGGATTCCAATAAAAAAATACATGGTTATGTTTTACAATTTTCATTCTATTATGGGAAATGGATGTAACATCCCCTTATATTGTATCCTATTAACTTTATCTTGATAATATATTTGGCACCAGGTTACATACTATGCAATATATATCTTTATGTTTTCCTAAAAAAATAATCTTTCATTTCCCTATATATCATTGTACTTCTAGTATGAATAGAGAATGATCAACTAAGAGATTCACCCAATATATTCTTCTACAAGTCAGGTACATACGGGACACATACTTGATTCCTAAGGCTTATAATTCTAGTATGATCATGGTTGAACTTAGGAACATTCCTCACATTCTTCTATAATTCAATAACTTCTTTCTTCACCTTCTTAATCCTCTCATGGATTGATGGTTGAACATTTATATGAGAAAAAAAATACATCCCCCCTTCATAACAAATTTATATATCCATATTTTTTAAATCCATAAATACTTGATCTCTTTCCTTCCTCATATTGCAAAAACTAGCACAGTCTTTCTAAATCAGAGATTCATCCACCTTGTTTTCCTTCCCAAAGTGGTAATGTATTGAGAAATCATATTATTTGATCAACCCAAACCATAATATTTGGTTCATATTCAACTCATTCTTTGGAAATATATACCTAAAACAATTATGATCTGTATATATATCACACTTCATACTATAAAAAAATCATCCATATCTTTAATGAAAAAATTACCTATCCCAATTCCAAATTATGAGTTCGATAAGTTTTATCTTGAATTTTTAATTCATGAGAGAAATATACTATCACTATGTTATTTAGTATGATAACACATTCAATTGCCTTATTTCATACATCACTAAAGATAAAAAATCGTTCTATAATTTAGGGTAGTGTAAGAAAAGGCATGATGAAAAACCTTTTATATCATTCCTTAAAAATATCTATATATTCATCTTTCCATAATAACATAACCCATTTCAGAGTCAAAATGATGAGGGGATTATATAGTAATGAGAAATATCTCAAAAATAGTTGATTGAATTCAACAACGTTAATAAAACTATATATTTTTGTTACCATGGTTAGTAAATTACATTACTCAATAAATTTTGTGTTTGAATGATCCACTAATATACCCTCACATGAGATTATATGACACAATAATGAGACTCTATAAAGCCAAAATATACACTTGTAAAATTTAGCATAAAATTTATTCTTCCTCGATGTCTTCAAAACAATTCTAAAACATTCTTTATTCTCTTCCTTAAGCTTTGAATATATAAAAATATAATCTATAAGGACAAGAAAATACTAATCAAGTTAATCTCCTAAGACATTATTCATTAAATCCATGAATGAAGTAGGATCATTGGTATCTCCATATGACATTAATATACATTCATAATGTTTATAAATAATATGGAAGGCTATCTTGGGTATATACACATTTTTAATACTTATTTGATGATACCAAGATCAAATATCAATCTTGGAAAAAATATTTCTCTCCTCATGGTGGATCCAAATAATATTTTCTATAGGGTAGAGGATACTTGTTCATAATAGTGATCTTTTTACATTCCTGATAATTAATGAAAAGATGCTTTGACCCATATTTCTTCTAAAAAAAATAGATTCACCCCATAATGAAGCTCTAGTAAAAATGAATCCCTTATTAAGATTCTCTTGGAGTTTATTCTTTAATTCCTAAAACTCAATTGGGGTCAGTATATATAATGTCTTTAAAATAAGTGTAGAACTAGGTATGAGTTTTATTGAAAAATAATAATCAAAATTTGAGGGAAGAATAGAAAAGTCTTCAGAAAACACATCATCATATTCCTAAACAATAGGAACATTTTCAATGAGTGTCTCCCAAATAATTTGTGTTAAATATCCTTCATGAACATGTAGATAAACCCATATTATAAATGTAATTTCCATTGGGTGTTTATGTTCATGTTTATACTGATAGATGACTGAAGGTTGATTTATAATAATATATATATCTTCCCTTCCTAAAAAAATTCTTTGTGATGTATATTAAGAGATATAATTCATTCCAAAAATTATGTCAGATTCAACTAGATAAAGAATAAAATGATTTCTTGTAGAAATTATATTCCCAAAAAATTCTATCAAAGAGAATATATATACTTGATATGTGGTCATTCTACTATTAGGAGTTTTTACAACCAACAAAATATATAATAATTGAGTTACTAATGTGAAACCCTTAGAAAAATCACCAGATTTAAAGGATTGTGTAGGACCCAAATCAAATAAACATTTGAAATACTAGATTGGATGATAAATTTACAATACAACATGTTTCATGGAACATCTACTTCTGATATATTAATTTTACAATGTTGGATTTATCCCCTTAGATTCTTTTATTGTAAGTTCCCTTGATGATTTAGGAATTTGTTAGATAATATCTACATATATTTACAATTAAAAAACTATAATACGATATCTTATCCCGTAACCATGCATTCATGAGAATCATGGCCTTTTTTCGATACATGAAGGAAGCTCGCTTTCCTTTTAAACTCGCACCAAGGTGTTTCCTTCCACATGTATCATATATTGGGTAATTACCCTTTTTATTCTCCACCTTACCAATTTTTTCTTTTACCATACCTTTATTCTCTTACTTTTATTTGAACCCATAACACATGGTGTATTATTTCTCAGTCTTTCTATTATATGATACTATAACTTTATATGATCAGAATGTTTGAGAAACTAGTTCCCTCAAAAGGATTATCTTATGTCTATAAAATAAAAAAAATATTTCTATTTAAATTACATATATAGTCCATAGCATTAATTTCTAAACTTGTAATTTAATATTTATACATAACAATATATTCCTCTTCATTTTGTCTCAGACTCAATAATTTTCTCTCCATATCATCTTGTTATTCATGAAAGAAAATAGTTATCCCTGAATTTTTCTATAACCCTTCCATTCAATTCTCAATATTACATCTTCATCCTTAGTGTTTTGAATCAATGATCACAATTGATCTGTATCCCGTAAGATATGATACGCTTCCCTAACCTTCTCATTTTCATTACTTTTGAATTCGAGAAATATCTTCTCTGTTGAACTTATCTATTGTTCATCTACCAATGGATTTATTGTCCCATTTAATGATGGAGGTTGTTGATGTATGAACTGGTATAAAATTATTACACCATATTATGGGTCACTATGCTTCTTAATGTTAGTAATATTATTTTTCATAACCCATTTCAGCTTCTTTAATATAGTTATAATTTGTTTAACTCCATCTCTAGAACCACCTCCAGCTTCATTATTATTCCCAGGAAGGAAATATTTATAGGGATAAATGAATTAATAATATTTCCCTTACCTATGTTATGAGACCTTTATAAATTATATTATATACTAGATTATAAATAATACAGTTAATCATAATGTATAATTTAAAAAATAGTAAAATCCATGACAGAAATTGAAAAATTTATGCATAGATGATATTCGAATCACAAACCTATTTTTAATGGTAATATTCCCAAATCATAAAATTTTTTTAAATTATTTCAAAATGATTTATAAATAAAATGTGAATCAACACAATGATATCCCCAGAGAGAATCATAGTGGGTTTATATTAGGGGATCACAAACTATGCACCATATTTATGGACGAGGTATACTCAAACCAACTCTTTTAGGGTTATTAACAATTGATTAATCTGTAAAGAAACCTCATACATTTTTTGTATCAATAAATTGATGTATTGTTTAGAATACCACATAATCTAGACCTTACCAGAAAAAGAGATATTATCCTATACTTAAAATTATCCTCATATTCAGTCATAGTGTTATATTCCCTAATATCTTTTAATATATATCTAATTCCCAAGTTTTCTAATAAATTTACTCCAACTATAAAGACCCCAAACTTAGTTTTCTAGCATTAGTGGTCACATTATTACATAGTTACTATATATGAGTGATCAAATCCCAATGTATTTAATTGTTTTATAGACTTGGAAACTAGATACATTATTGAATCTCAAATTAAATTTGAAATCATAAAATTAGAAATAGTATTTTAATTGAAAACACTATTAGTAACATCAGAATACTACAAAATATCATTCATGATACACTTCCTAGAATCTTGGGGAAAGGAAACATAAGAAACATGTGAGCTTAGATTCTTATAAAGGGGATACATACAGTGGAAGGTAATAAGGCATGAATAATATGAAATAAATAAATGAAAATAAATTAATTACATTTATATAATAAAATGATCTTGAAATATTTTGATGGATATAATAACTAATAAAATAATCACATGGACAATGATAACTACATTTATAATGATGAAATAAATAATTTTGTACATCCAAAATTTACCCTTGAGGCCTCATTTCAAGGCATATTATATAAATGGGCTAGACCTCGAAAAAATACGCAACATAATTTTTCTCTTGAGATATAATTATATGTATAGGGGATATTTAATTTAAATCTCCATGTGCCACATAATATTTATATTGCATTCATAATATTAATAAAACAATATAACACAATCAATATGTCTTAAAAACCAATAATTTTTTATATTATAAGAACAGGCATATCAAATATCAATAACTTACCAGATAAGAATGATCATAAGACAACCTTAAAAGTGTGTTATATGGTATAGTTAGAGTACATACTTAGAATTATATTCAATAAATAATGTTTACATAGATTAAAGTACTTTAATAAGATATTTGGAAAATTTCTCATCGAAAATACCAATTTCACTTTGAAATCACTCATTTAAAGACCAAAAATTTTCAAAAATATTATGAATTTTTTTTTATTTAAATATAAAAAAAGTTAAATTTTAACATAATTTTTAATTTAATGCGTGCTAATTTTGGTGGGAAATTTCATTCATGTTGTATCAGTTAGTAAAACATTCATTCTACACTTTTGTAAAAAGTTGAAAAAGAACCTCATTCAAAAACAGATGAGAAGATTAATTTTAAAATTATTTTAAAAAGTTAAAAGGGGTAAAAATATCTTTAATAAATAATTTTATAATTTTAAAACATTCTTTTGAAATTTTAAGGATAAAATAGACATGGAAGTGAAATATTTCAAACCGAGATTAAAATACAAGGTTTGATTTCCCTAAAAACACTCTTTAGATATCTTGAGTTCTTAAAAAGTGTAAATGAAAGGAAAATATTATGTTTATATAAATAACCATAGTGTAATAAAATAAATTTGTTTTAATATATAAATGATAAATAATTCTCCCAAAATATACATAAACATAAACTATCTCAAATAATTATGACATTGTGAAGTAAACTCATACCTTTGGTCTGAATTCCTTTGTATGTGTTAGCTTCTCATGTATAATAAAGATATATTAATTAAAAATATATTAAATACTCATTCCCAAATATATCATATCTTATATTATTTACTTATATCATTTTATCTCCTATTTATTAATAATTCTTTATTAAAACCATTATTATGGGTGTTGACTGCTTTATTTTTTCTTGCATGCTTTAGTTTGGCAGTTTTTGCCCTTAAACATTGATCATGGTTACATAACCTCCATAATTTTGATAATTATATAAATATAATATATATGTATATAATACATATTTATGTCCATCCATAAATTGTAGAGACATAAAAACAAAAAACTCCATTCATTGAGACGGTAGACTGTATGTATGGATGAATGATATTTTAATTTTTTAATAGATGGAAAAAATAATTCTAAACAATAATTATCCATTAAATAATAATAATTATATAATATATATCTTATAAATTCGTTAAATATATTCACATTACCATCCATGTTTAAATAAAGTGAATAATAAATCAAATTTCTTTATGGATATGGTAGTCCCCACATATGCATGAGTGATTTTTCATTTTCCAGTTGTAATATAGTAAAAAGATATATGTGATATTATACATAAATAACTTTAATTATGTCATAAAAATAATATATTTAAAATAAATATGGAATTATATCTAGGTGTGATAGGTGGTAATGGAAAATGAATTACATCAGTTTGTGATGTGGTAGTCAACCGTAACCACGATCGACGATTTCACTTCCCATGTGATAGAGGAGAAGATGGATATCAGTTATTCTATTTTAATATTAACATATAATTATATGGAATATACATGTTTTAATTTTTATAATATTTGAAGAATATTTGAAGGAGGTACGAGAATAAATAAAATGAAAATATATGGAGAAAATCTATACCCCTTCTTCAGACAACCTCTCTAGGTTTATACGTAAATTCTTCCTAGGATAGTTTTATTATAAAAAAAATGGACTCTTGGTCATTGGTAGTGATGTAAGGAATCTATTTTTTAAGTTATTTTCTAAAAAATTGTGTGTACAAGTGTCGAGAGGAGAGGATATTTTGTGTCCCTTTATACATAGGGGAGAAGACACAGTTGAAATTTTTAAAAAGAATAAAATATATTAATGTATAAATCAGAAACAATGGATAAAAAAAGTAACATTAAAGAATATTGAAGGATATAGGGACCAAATATGTCTATTGAATATAATTTTTTAAAAAAATTAGGTTATTTTAACCCTTGTAACTTTTTTTAAACCCCATGTAAACATGTTTTAAATATAACAATGGGAACATATTTTTAATAGTTTACTATTCATTATGAAAAAAATAGGTTAAACTTATTAAACATTATTAATTATTATGATTAAAAATATGGAATACATTTTATTAAATTTATTTCATGTAAGTGGCAAGTTTTAATTAAAAATTATTCCCCCAAATGTGATGAAAATCATTTTCTAAAGAAAAGTTTTCTTATGTATAAAAAACAATTTATGTCAAAATTCGACATGTTATTGATTCAAATAAACGTAATTGGATTAATTATAATATAATTAAACTATTTTTAATATTAAAACTATTTAAAAAAAGAAACTTTTAATTTTTTTATATTAAAATATAATTTTTACTAAAAATCTTTATTTCCAAAATTCATTGACAAACTAATCTTTTTAGAAACTTCTAAAAAAATATGTGGTATTGTTGAAATTTTTATTTAAAAAATGAATAAAATTTTTCAAATAATGTTTCCATATTTTTTAGGGAAATTAAATATATTATTTAATCACAAAAATAAATATGAAATATTTTAAGGAAAAAGTATTTTTTTAACGAGTATAAATAATTTAATAAAAATTTATTTACTTAATATAAAACCGATATAAATAGTTTTATCATATGGTTATTCCTATTCATTATTCATATATAATGGATTGGATATTAAATTATACTATATTACCGTTCATTTATACTCAAGATATCTTGTATCACAATCTATCAATGACATTAATTTTTTTTAAAATTAATATATAATAAAACTTAAGGTGTTATAAAAGTATTTTTGCCGATATTTTTAGAATATTTTATAATAATAAAACTCTAAAACCAATGTTATGGTATTAAAAAAAATTAGGATTTATGAAATAACCATGAATATGTTTTTCATGGTTTTTATTTTTTCTACCCCCATTCGTAACACGAGCCCATTTGGATTGTTCTTCCTTTATCAGTCTTGCATGTGTTTTCCTGATTTTTTGGTGGTTCATCCTCTATGTATTTATATATATAATTGGATTAATTTGATCCCTATTTTTGTTTATCTTCACATAATTGTTTTTTATATATACAGACACATAGATATATACATATATATATAAATGGGTGTTTCTTCTATTTTTAAATGCCTATAAATATACATATATATGTTCTTTATTTATTTATTTTGTGTATTTATTTATTTCTTGTGTGTGTGTATATATATATATATATATTTATAAATTTACGTATTTATGTATTAATATTATTTTATACAATATTTTTTATTTCTATTTTTATTTCTATTTATATTATATATAATAAAAAACATGATTCAAATTTTTATTATTTCAATTTATATAGACGAAGAATAACGTTATTTCAATAACAACAAATTATCATTATACACAAAGTTATCCAAAATTAATAATACACCATGCTCATGAAAAGACATGAAAACATACCTTAATTTATAACACAATTTTATGCTTTATTAATTTATTTTAAATTGGACTAATAAATATAAAAAACCCCATTTTATTCCACTTTAAAATATACCTCAAGAAAAATATCATTATGAAACAATTTCCCAATTTTTTATCACATAAGTTCATTTGAAATACAATTACTAGAACAGAATCATCACTTTAAATCTATTTACATTCATGATAAAAACCATCATCAACTCATAAATAATGCTTTAAGTTCATTTGATGCATTTATACCCTATGCACATGTTGTTCCACTAAATGATATATTAATTACAATACCTTATTGAAACCAAAACACTCAAATCATCATATCGAATACTTTAAGTTCACAAACAATTAATTCATCAAATTCAGGTGTTAATTTATCATTTTCTTAATCAAACCTTCACATTTTGTATGATGTTACTTGAATCACACCTGGAAGATAATTCACATCAAAAGTGAAGACTTTAATACTTCAAAATCATAGGCATTATATATAAATCATTGTATTAATACATATTATTTTATATTTTTAATATATTTATACATTAAAATATATAATTATTATTTTTTAAATATATACTTTATATATTTTAAGGATGTAAAAAATGTTATATTTTATGAATGTGTTCTGTGAATTTATTTATTTTTGGTAAAATATAAACATTTTAAACCAAATTGGATGGATATGAATAAATAAATAAATAAATATCAATTATATAATAAATGATTATGGGTATGGGGGTAAATAATTCATTAGGATTATAAAATATCATAGATATAAACCATCTTAAATCATTTTTCTATGTTTACATTATGTTTATTAAAGATAAATTTGTCATGAGGAGTAGGAAAAACGATTGATCTACCATAGAATAGATTAATGTTATAAATGTATGACTAAACATGGGGAATAATTGAATATATATTGAGACTAGGATATCACTATAATTTATGTATCATAATATATGATTACAAGTGTAAATAATGATGGAGATAACACCTTGGTTTATGGATCATCTGATATAATTAAATAATTAATCGATGATAAAGATAATATTGATGAAATTTCAACAGTAGTTGAAGATAAACATCATGAACGTGTAATGATTTATAATAAGTTAAGTAGATGTGAAATGATTCCATTTTAAACTTTTGTAACTAAATATAAAACATTTTTAGCCATTCTAAAGTTATATAATTCAAAATATGGAAATATATGGAGTGAAACAAACATTAAAGAACTACATGATCTGTAGAAATGATTTTCTACCAAAATACGATGAGCTTTCTTGTTAAAAATATGAAGATAAATGAATTATATTTTTAATTGGTACGATCTGTGAAAGAATACATGCTTTTCCAAATGATGGTATATTATTTCACAAGGACAATGAATTAATTAAAAATGCACTAATTGTGGTGAAAATTGATATAAGAAAGGTGAATCAAGGAATTAAATAATTTTACTGTAATTTTATATAATTCCACAGTTTAGAAACTAATATAGAAGTGAGACAATTCAAAGAAATTGACATGGTATAGAGATAAAATAATTCAATATATGTAACTTCATCACCCAATATACTATCCTTAGTGGATGAAAATTTATCAAGAGTATCATAAATTTTGAAATGGTTTGATAAAACTCTATTGTTTACTATCTATAGATGGAATAAATACTTTTTGGGTAAAATGTATCACTCTTAGAACATGGAATGTTATTTTGTAAAAATATAACTTTCCAACATGGGTATGAATGAAGCAGAAATACTTTATGTTGTCTCCGCTTATATCAGGATCAAAATAACCGAGTAATTATATTTATAATTATTTGGGTCTATTAATCAATGATCTAAAATTAACGTGGGATTCAATTGGTTGGTTTTATAATTCTTATATAAATGAATATTTCACATTGAGATCCATGTTGTATAGGATCAAAAATTAATTTCTAACTTATGTAAAATTTTCGAGATATGAACTTAAAATACTTCTAGGATTTCCTTTATTTTAAGAAGGTACACACTCAGTTAGTATAAATAATGCATGATACTTTTGAAAATTGGAATGTCTTATGTTCCTGTAAGGTTTCAAATGAAGAAAAAGTGATTTATTTAGAGTTATGAAATATTTATTTTCTAGGTATGAAGTTAGGTTTAAATATTTCTCAAAGGCTACATTTTTAGGACATTAAAAAAGTTTCCCATACAACATAAATTTCAATAATTGATAACATCATTTGAAAGGAATTTAGATTATGTTATAACACTATCTCCACAAATAGGTGATCAACATTTGGAGACAGTAATGAATATTGTCACAATTTTTTTAATCCTTTTTGGAAAAATCTTATGAAAACTGGTTGAAAAAATATATTACTTTTTCATGAATGATTGTAGTAGAATGTTTTGAAAATAATTCATTTTTGTGATGTCATTAAAATAGAAAAAATATGTGATAATTTCATTGGGATATTACTAAACACACCAATTAATATAAAGTATAATATAAAAAGAGGATTTACATGGTTTACATGTGGATAAGATAAGAGTTGCCTCTAGTGAAGGGGGAAAATTGTACTTTTCTTCCTCCAACTGATTACATTATTCCCATATAAGAGATATATTAGTTTTGTAACTTATAGAATGGTATAAAAGTTTCATATGTGTATTAATAGAATACTAAGAATACTAGTTTGATGATTGATTTAAATTTAAAGGGCCTAAAATCACTTTAATATCGTGTTTTTATAAGCTATTAAATGTCTATAGATTTATGTTGTATTATGCCTAAATATTTTTACACACATTAATCATGATTTTATTATTTTTTGAATCTATATATATTATTTTTATAGACATTATGAAGGTTATAAATATATAAAATTATATTTCAATCAAGTTAAGTGAATTTGATATCTTCTTCCCACTATAATTATTTAATATAATGGTTCACTTGGTTATAAATATCTTCATCCCACGCGTAGTGATTTCCTTTTCTGTAGGATGGATAGATGGAGAAATAGGGTTGTTTCATAATTATAACAACATATCAGTATATGATTTATACTTATGTTATTACATCATAATGAAACAACTAAATAATAAGAAGTGGAAGAATAAATAAAGTTGAAAGAATCGGTAATGGACATTACCTTTTCTTTGAAGCGCCTCTTTGAGACCTCCTCTCAGGGCACTAAAATTGGTCTTTGAAGAATACCAGAACCTCTAGGATGTTTCTATGGAAGTGTAGAAGATAATTTGGTAGTGTTTGGCTGATCGTGAAGGCTCAAATTGGTGTGAGGAAGAGAGGGAGGAGGTGCCCCTTTATAAGGGAGGAGAGGGGCACCTTTTGAAAAACAAAAAATATTATTTTTTTATAAAGTCATATTCGGTTTTTAATAGCTCCAAATTTATTTATTTCTAAGACAATGTGGGGATGGGTCGAGATCCTATCATCCAATATAATTTCGACAAGTTTAGGTTTCTATTTTAACCTTATCATTTAGATTTAACCTGAAGTTAAATAATTTTACTTTTACCCTCTCCTCTTGTATTATTACACTATAAGGTTACTAAACATACTATAAAAAGCCAGAAGAACCCCAAGTTGTATATTATTAATATATATAACCTTATCTAAGTCAATAGGCCGAACTTTAGATTTTCAAGAATAAAATAACAACTAATAATATAATATTTGTTTTAAATACTATTTTATGTCAATTTTGACACTATTTGGTAATTAATTTTTGTGAAAATCATAACAAAATTATTAGTTCGAAAAAATTTGATTAAATCAATACTAACATGTCATATTAACCTATAAAAGTAGTTTAATTCATAAAAAGACTCAAATTACATTTATTTGGATATATATAACATCAATTATGTCAATATTTCATTAATAAGATAATTACTACATCATATTTGTGTCATAAATAAATTAAATTTTTTAATGTCTAAAAATTATAAATAAAATACCATTATGTAGAAAATCTTTTTATATTTCTAATGAATATTTATAGTGAAATTTATCTTATGTATAACCCTACATTAAAAATGATTTACTTATTAAACATTGATTTTAACGATTTTAACCCTTCTTTAAATAAATTAACATTAAATGTCATAATCTAATCCAAGTGGGCCTAAATGGTAATCTTTTATTCCTAAGGTCGTTTTTGGTCGAATTAAACTTGTACAATAGAATTAGTACATGTGTTAGGGTAATAATAATATAATTTTTACCCTTAATTACCCTATTTACTTTTAACCGTGGTAAATAAAAGTAAAAAGTTACTATTGACTAAAAAATATTTTCATCTCATTGAACCAAATTTTATTCCTTGATATTAACCGTGTCTATAGGATTTTCGAAATTCAATTCATAGAAGTGGTAAAATTTCATTTAAATGAAAAAGTCAGTTATTTATCTACCACTATGTGGTTTCACTATTCATCGAAAATTGAAGTTTTTCAGAAAAATACCAAAAATTCAGCCTAAGAATTATTTGATATTCCGAATTCAAAATTGTTGTCTATTTTTCCAAACTCAGAACATGTAATTGTAATTAATTAATTTTAAAATTAATTCCCGTTATCAAAACAAATAGTGTGTTTTTAAGAAAGAATAACTATCAAAAGATTGATACTTGTTTATATCCAATTTCAAAGTGAAATTAATTCCAATGACCAACGTTGGATTAAATGGTAAAAATATATTCTAATTACACTTTAAAACCAATTAAAAAAATAATCTAACCATATAAATTGTTGCGATGAAAAAAGTTGTTTTTAATTAAAATATAGCGTGTTTTTACTAATCATTAAAATATGAAAGTTATCAGAATAATATGAAAAATTTATCCAAAGTAAATTTTTATATCCTGATTCCATAGAAGAATTTTATTTTGTCAAATTTAACTTATAGACATTTCAAAAACAATATTTAAGGTGGGTGTGCCATCAAAAGGCGGAAAAACTACATTTTTTGAAAAATACTTATTTTACTCGAAAAATTGATTTTGTTCTCATACCATGTTCTAGAAAATTTGTAAGATGAATAATAATGTTATAAAAATCAAATTTTAGTTGATATTATTGATAACGGCTAGTTCATAATAATATTATAACCATATATCATTGTTTAGGGAAACCTGGTATTGCGTACAACACATGCTATCGAGGAAAGTCGTGATTGCGTGTAATGCAAGCCAAGTCAGGGTTTCATGTTGTGAAAGACTCCTCCATTGTTTCATATAACATAATCCAACCATATTTCATTTATACATTGAATATATATATATATATATACACTCAATGTTTCGTAGAATAACTACTATCAAAATTGTGTGTAACATGATCCAAGAATAGTGTTGTGTATACTGCATGCTCATACGGTGTTGCGTATAGCGCAAGGTAATCTTGTTGTAGCATACAACACAAGACATCATTGATATTAAAATAATATTTTTCATAAAATCTCGGGGTGTTACAGTATTTTAATAGGTGAATGGAAGTGAGATATATGATTTACATGGACTTTTTATTTGAAACCATATCATTATTTTGTGATTATTTTCTTTAGATTCTTTAGAAATTTTCATCTTCACTCTTGGGAAACATAGTGGTATATTGAGAGATGGATGTGATCCCATTTAAGATTATGCATAAAAAATTATTACATGTTGTCCTAAGGAAAAATGGAACTAATAAAAAAAGTGGGGGATGAATTTCAATTTAATGAATTAGAATAGAAATATTCAAACCTCAAGTATAAATCATGTCATTTTTATACATTTGGGATGTTAATTATTTTATGATTTTTCTCATGAATCTATTTTACATAATATTATCCACAATTGATTTAATTTTTATGACTATTTTAGTAACTATATTACTCTTATTATAAATTCTTAGGATTTGTTTTTTTCAGTTCAATTTATCTATATTCCTACTTAGTAATAGATATGAGTTTTATGTTTTTTAATAATGTGCAAGAGAATTGATATATATAGATTGAAACTAGATCACATTACAGAGGAACTCGCCTCTGTATGTTAAGGGTTTTAATAAGTTTTTATATTTTTATATTTTTAATCTATCCATTGGTGGGAAAATACGATATATATGCCCTTAATGTAAATTTATAAGATTGTTGAAGAGATATGAATTCCATGAACACTTGTTATTGAAGAAATTCCCTAATCATTATTTGTGTTGGATTAGGCATGGCGAATCAAACGTTATAGAATGTTTGATCACTGATATCAATCAACCGAATGAGCAATCAACCACTTCAATAATGGAAAATTAAATGAAAAACATTATAAATTATTCTTTAAACATTACATGACAAAAAACCAAACATCATAACATATTATAACAATTTGATAAGGGTGATAAAATTAATAACAAGAAAAATGATGTTTTTGGGACAATAGGATATCTAGATAAAGATTGTTACATATCATTGGATTCTTCTCTTGATTATATCGAGAATAATGTAAGAGTAAACTTCACTGATCAAAAAAATGTGTTTCAAGATTTAGTAGATGATGGAAATAAATATTCGTATGATGGATGTTTGAAATATTCAAAAAATTATTTTGTGATGAAGGATTATCATATCAAATGCTTATGAAGAATTACAAATAAGGTGATGTTCATGGTATTGTAATTTCACTATGACGAGTTTATGTAATTTAATATTCCTGAGTCTTTATGATATGAAAAAATCTATTAATAATCATTGATTAAATTATTAAAAAATACATTCTTGTCCCAAATATTTTATGCTATATTGGGTAGAGGATTCAGAAAGACAAGATTGATAAAAAAAATGTTCTTCTTCTAGATGGAATTAAATGAGAGATGTTCTGTAAAGACCCGTAAATTTCAAGGAAATTTTTTTCTTAATTTTTTTTGGAATTTTACAAGAGCTCAGTTTCTTACGGCACCTGATTCTGAGGCCCGGTGTGCCCGGAATCATTTTCTGAAGTTTTGGCTCGGGTACGTTCAGTGAACGGACGAGCGGGTTTTTCTAACTTTTGAACCGGTGCCCAGAATCGAATTCTGAGGGCACCGATGAAATCGCAGTGCCAATATTCGCTTAGAAACACCTCTTCCGGAGTTGCGTTTGCTCGGGTGTGGTTTTTAATTTTCGGGCTTAAAGTTAAGAAATAAAATAATTTTGCGACAACTTTATTTTATTTCACTTAAGCCACTTGGAAGCCACTTGAAGCCACTTATTGACGGCTTGAACTGAGTTGAACCGGATAGGATGCTATCCAGAAATATCCTACCCACTTGGTAGGATATTTGTGAGGTGGGGCCCGCACGAGCCCCACCGTTTTTTCCGCTAAGAAACGCACCCGCGAAAACCCATCTTTATGAAAGTCAACTGAAACGTTTCTTAAAATCTTAACAGACCATTTAATTGGGCGGTTTATTTCGTGAATTAAATGGGTTGTGTCTTTCGTTGAATTAATTCAACGAATTGATTTGTCGTTTCTTAACCAGTTTTCAAATTCGTTGGCGTAATAATAAAATAAGGCCAACGATCGACCTCTGGTTCTTTGCGCGTTGAGAAGATTTGAGAGGACCCTTGTATCTTCTTCTCCCTTGCGAAGAACGCGAAGAATGCGAAGAACGTGAAGAACGCGAAGAACGCCGAACCCGGAAATCAACGACGCTTCCATCCGACACGTTCTTCCCCGCCCCGATCTCCGATCACCAACCATTTGAGGTTACTGATTTCGGGTTTCCTCTAAAGGTTCTTTTTGGTTTTAAACGAAACACAGATTTAATTATTTATAATTTTAAATCTGTTGTTCTTGGTCCGTTGAGCTCGCTGACTCAACGCCAGATCCCGCGACGACGTGACGCCTTCCCGCGACGATGCGATGATCCCCCTCTTCCGCGACGAGCTTTTCCGCGAAGAACGCCCGCGCGCGACGACCAACGAGGCAGGTATTTTATGATTTGGAATACCCCTCTTTATATTCCCGTGAACGTTCTTTAAAAATTAAAGAACCGGTTTCAAATGAACAATTTTATTTTATTAAAATTGTCGGTTCATGTGTTGAACAAAATTCTCCCGGTTGTTTATCTCTAACGCGGAGGGTGCGGGCCAAACTAACACGGCCCGACGACCCTCCTCCGTTCTTCATTTTGTGCGGATTTGGCGGGCGATGACGGAACGTGCCGTAATGGATGTTTGACGATCCCGAAGTGAAGAACGAGTCCCGGGAGGAGCAATGGCGCAGACGGGAAGAGAATCGGACCACCGGAGCGATCCCGGTGGCCCGCGGAACTCGCCGGCGGCGCGGGTCGCCGGCGCGGCGGCGCCGGCAACCGGGAGCGGCGGCGCCGGCAGCCGGGAGCGGCGGCGCCCCGGCGCGCCGCCAGACAGGCCGTCGCGGCTTCAGCCACGGCGGCGGCCACCCACGTGGACCCGCGGCCGCGCAGGTCCGGTGCCCTCGGACGCGGCTGAAGCCGCGTCCATGACACAGCGCGGCCCCACGCGGGGGGGGGGGGGGGCACCACCAGGCCGCGGGGGCCGCGCCCCATGCACCTCGGCCGTTCGACCGCTCGGCTGAACCGGGCCAGGCCGGTCTGACCGGCAGGGCCGCGCCCTGGCCATACCGGACTGGCTCGGTTCGACCCGGTTCGGCCGACTCCCGGGCGGGGGGGGGGGGGGGGGGGGTCGGCCCGGGCCCGTACCCCCCGTCTTCGGACTTTTTTGTTCAAACTCCCGTAACTTGAGCTACGGGCATCCAAACGACTCGCCGTCAGCGGCAACGCGATCCTTGGATTGAGACGGTCGTTTCAGTATATCTCACTCAAGGTTTCGGAATAATTTGAGTTTGGCCGGGTTGGTTCGTACACGAAACCAACCGGGCCCTCAGAGCGGAAACACTCATATCTCGAGCAACGGACGTCCGATTGACGTGCCGTCAGCTTCGTTGAATTCCTCTAAGTGAGACAGATCTTTTGGTATACTCCGCCCGAGGTTTGGATGCAGGTGGAGTACGGTCGGGTTGGTTTTGCCTTAAAAACCAACCGGTCCCCTGGGACGAAAAGGCCAATAACTCTCAGACCGGGCGTCCGATTGACGCGCCGTCTGCGACACTGAGTTCCTGTTGACGATACGGAACTTTTGGATACATCAACTTCGTACTTTGTGTCAGTTGATGTATCGGCCTCTCGGCTCGTGGAGCGGACCCTCCCGAACGATCTTGCTGTGTGCTGGAACCCTAGAGCTGGCTGCGACTGCTTCTTCGACAGCGACGACCGTGCAGATATCCTCAGTGGACTGCGGCGGCGACTGTGCAGAGATCCTCAGTGGACTTCGACGACGACCGTGCAGAGATCCTCAGTGGACTGCGGCGACGACTGTGCAGAGATCCTCAGTGGACTGCGACGACTACTGCACTCAGCGATCCTACGTGGATCAGTGCTACAGGTCATGTGTGGGCCCGGTCTTGTGTGGGCCCGATCCTGTGTGGGTCCGATACCGTGTGGGTCCGCACTCAGCGGTTCTGTGTGAGCCAGCGCCTACAGGTCCTGTGTGGGCCTGATCCTGTGTGGGTCATTGCGGGGGTTAGTTACCCATCGATCCTTCGTGGGTCCGACGACTTATATGGATCAGTGATCGTCTTATCGTCATCCGAAGAAGTATACCTGTGTGAGCTGAATCTTTTGTTTCCCTCCTTTGTGGATTGTGTTGAGCTATCCTGTGTGGATTTACTGTTTACTCTCCTTTGTGGATTGTGTTGAGCTATCCTGTGTGGATTTACTGTTTACTCTCCTTGGTGGATTGTGTTGTTCTATCCTGTGTGGGAATACGTTTGCTTTCCTGTGTGGACTGGGTTGTGCTTGGGCTCAGACGTTGGAGCCGAACGAGAAATGATGACTTAGGTATATGTATGGGCATATACCTAAGCCGTGTTATATTTTACTTCGTGATTGTAACTTTCCTTTTTGGATTATCCTTTGTGGATTTTGGGAGGCCTTCGGGGGTCTCGGGGTCCCTACTGAGTAGCTTATACTCACCCCTGCACGGGCTTGCCCGCACTACGTTGTGTTGGTTGCAGACGACGGACAGCGCTGATCGTGGTGGAGGCGTGCGGAGCAGGACGGTACCTGGAGGTGGACCACTGGGCGGGACGTACTCGGAGCAGTCAGCTGGACCCGAGGTGCAGTGGAGGCTATCTATACCCACCCTTCAGGTGGGATTTCCAGAGGACGGCTCGACGCTGCAGTTTTCCCTTTTTAGTTGCTGTTTTTCTTTTCAGTTGTACTTTACAGTTGGGCTTGTATTTCCGGCCCCTTTTACTTTCAGCACAGCTTGTACAGTTTTTACTTAGTGTTTACTTTCCTCTTGCTTACTATGTGGTGCTTGTTTACTTTTCAAAGGCAATGCCTTCCCTTTTTTGGGATTTATGCCTTGGTGCTAGTCGCCAACCCCTAGCCTATGGAAGGCAGGCTTGGGGTAGTCACGGCACGGGCCCCGAGGGCGGGTCGTGGCAAATTGGTATCAGAGGTGGTCGGTTCTATCGCAGACTCTGATCTTTCTTCTATGTGGAGAAATAGTGTTTAGCGTTTTGAGTGTGGTTATCAGTCCAGGGAGTCCAGTGTTGGTGCGGCGGCCGACGTATCCATACACCATGACCCTGACTTCTGATTTCCGAATTAATGCACGAAAACATTGATTGCATGTGTGTTTCAAGTTTTCTCTGTGATTACTTGTGTCAGCTCACCAGGTATACTGTTCTGACCGTGTCATTCTTGTTTCATTTTCAGGATGGCACGACGACAGCAGCCAGCTAGGGTTTCTAGAGTAGAGCGCGACGACAGCCCGCCGAGAGACGAGGCCTCGGTACAGGGCCTGTTGATAGCAGAGGCACCGACGGTACCTTTACCAGCCGAGCCCCCGATGTTTCCAGCACTGGCAGCTGACGACGCACGACGCCTCAGAGCTCTTCACGAGTTCCAGCATCAGCGACCACCCAGGTTCCGTGGGGAGTCGGACCCCCAGGAAGCTGAGGACTGGCTGGAGGCGTTCGTCCGAGTTTTCAGGCTAGTGAGGACACCAGCAGACCTCATGGTGATTCTCGCGGTAAGCCTACTGCACGCAGCAGCAGGGCGATGGTGGAGCCCGATGCTCCAGGTACATGATGTGGCCTCCCTCATCTGGACGGACATTGAGAGTCTCTTCCGCTCAGAGTTCGTCCCGGCCACCCTCCGTGCGGTGCGCATCCAGGAGCTTCTTCAGCTGTGGCAGGGCAGTTTGACGGTCGCCCAGTACGCGGCGAGGTTCACCGACCTATCTCGCTACTCGACCGACATGGTACAAGCCTCCTTCTTCCAGGCCCGAACCATCGAGCAAGGATTGAGAAACGAGATCAGGGCATCGCTGATCTCCCTCAGCATCCCGACCCAGGCAGGAGTGCTAGAGAGAGCCCTTCTGATCGAGAGCTTCCTGGCTGAGTCCACAGCGAGACCTACCGCAGGGCGGCAGATTGCGGAGTCTTCGGTAGCAGGTAGTCGGCGGATGACTCAAGGTTCTAGGTAGACCAGGCCCTCTGGAAGACGACCTCGGGACACTGGCTCAGCAGTGCAGGGCACTCAGCGCGGAGCCAGTGTTCCGAGAGGCAGGCAGAGCGACGAGTGCGGTGGGCAGGGCCACATGGCTCGTGACTGCCCGACCCGCCGTACCAAGGGGCAGCAGACGGTGGAGGGGCCACCCAGGCAGATGCAGAGGGTCGACCGTGGCGGTCCGCAGGGAGGAGGCGGACGAGGCAGAGGAGCTGGCCGAGCAGCAGGTGGTGGGCGACGCTTTGAGGTTCTGCCACCACCACCACCAGGAGGCCCGCCACGACCACAGGGAGCTGGCGGGCAGAGACAGGCGCAGCTCCAGGAAGCAGAGGCCTACGACCACGGAACGCCAGAGATGATTCGAGGTATGATCTACGTCTATTCCACCCTTGCTGCAGTTCTGATAGACACAGGAGTGAGTCACTCTTTCATAGCCACTGCCCTTGTTCAGAGCTCGAAGATTCAGACAGAGTCGTTGGCTCGATCCTTATGGCTAGAGACTCCTACGGGAGCAGACTCGACGATTACGCATTGGTGCTGGCAGTGTGAGCTTACTCTAGGAGGCGAGAGCTTCGGCTGGGATCTTCTTGTAGCGGCGTTAAGGCCTTACGACATCATCTTGGGCATGGATTGGTTATCTACGTTCCATGCTCAGATTGACTGCATTAGGCGCAAGGTGCGATGTGTGCGCACTGACGGGAGCAGGTTCACCTTCACCGGCGAGAAGGGATCCTTAGCAGCACAGGATGGACTCACACAGAGGAGAGGTCAGCCCATCACTCATCAGTTGGCTAGCCTCATCCTGGGAGCATTTGACGTGTGGAGTCCCAGTTTTCCTGTAGTGGTGGATCAGTACACGGACGTCTTTCCCGACGACGTTCCAAGACTACCTCCTCGCAGAGAGGTAGACTTTTATATTGACCTATACCCCGGGACAGCCCCGATATCCACTCCATCATATCGGATGGCCCCCGCTGAGCTTCGAGAGCTGCGGGTACAGTTGGAGGACTTGCAGGGCAAGGGGTTCATCCGACCCAGTGTTTCACCCTGGGCTTCCCTGATATTGTTCGCCAAGAAGGAGGACGGGAGCTTGCGACTGTGTGTAGATTATTGTCGCCTGAACTAGGTGACAGTGAGGAAAAACTATCCGCTACCCAAGATTTATGACCTCTTCGATCAGCTTAAGGGAGCACAGTGGTTCTCGAAGATAGACCTCAGGTCAGGCTATCATCAGCTCAGAGTTCGAGACGAGGATGTGCAGAAGACGACCTTCAGGTGTCGGTATGACCACTATGAGTTCTTGGTTATGCCTTTCGGCATGACCAACGATCCAGTAGTGTTCATGAGCCTCATGAACAGGATCTTCCAGCCATACCTTGATCGATTTGTCGTAGTCTTCATCGACGACATCTTGTTGTCCTCGACCACAGAGGAGGAGCACGACTACTACTTGCGTGTTGTACTAGAAACACTCCGAGAGCACCAGCTTTATGGAAAGCTCTCGAAGAGTTAGTTCTGGTTATGTGAGGTCCACTTCTTGGGGCACATAATTTCTTAGGCGGGAGTTGCAGTGGATCCCGCGAAGATCAAGGCAGTGCTAGCTTGGGAGCCACCCAAGAGCGTGACAGATGTGCGGAGTTTCTTGGGCCTAGCCGGATACTATCGGAGATTTGTGCCGGAATTCTCTAGAGTTTCAACCCCACTATCATCAATGATGAATAAGTAGAAACCCTTCGTGTGGTCAGACAGATGTCAACAGAGCTTCCAGTAGCTGAGGCAGAGGTTGACCAGCGCACCTATCTTGAGGTTGCCTGAGGAGGGAGTTGGATACGTAGTCTACTGCGATGCATCAGGGACCGGACTCGGGTGTGTCCTGATGCAGGAGTGGGCCGTGATTGCCTACGGATCACGTCAGTTGAGGCCGCATGAGCAGAACTATGCTACCCATGACTTGGAGTTGGCATCAGTGGTCTTCGCCCTGAATACATGGCGGCACTATCTGATGGGTGAGCGCTTCATAGTCTTTTCTGACTACCAGAGTCTCAGGTACATCTTCTCTCAGAAGGACCTGAACCTGAGACAGCGGCGATGGCTCGAGTTCCTCCAGGAATATGACTTTGAGATAGTCTATACTCCTGGGAAGGGGAACGTGGTAGCCGATTCCCTCAGCAGGAGGACGAGCATCCAACTACTCGAGGAGGCGACAGAGCAGCTAGCCGCCTTGCAGATATCCTTTGTGGATAGAGACGGAGCAGCCTTCCTTCAGTCTATCATAGTCTCTCCTCCACTTCTACAACGGGTCAGAGAGGCACAGCATGGGGACGCTGACTGTGAGACACGGCGTGCACAGATATCCTCGGGACAGGCACCTGATGGTTTCTCCCTTGGAGCAGAGAACGATGTCCTTTTAAGAGGACGTACCTTGGTACCAGTCGCTTTACGAGAGGAGGTGCTGAGAGAGTTCCATACTTCTCCTTTGGCGGTACATCCTAGAGTGGCGAAGATGTACCCGGATCTCAGACATCAGCACTGGTGGCCGGGCATGAAGAAGGCTGTGGCAGAGTTCGTTTAACGGTGCCTCACCTGCCAGCAGGTGAAGGCAGAGCACCAGGTACCAGCAGGCTTGGTACAACCCTTGGAGGTCCCAGAGTGGAAGTGGGATGGCATATCTATAGACTTTGTGACTGGACTTCCACGCACTTCCAGAGGTCACGACTCCATTTGGGTGATTGTTGACCGACTCACCAAGTCGGCACACTTCTTACCCATCCGAGAGCATGGCTCAATGGAGAGCTTGGGACGTCTCTACGTTCAGGAGATTGTACGGCTTCACGGTGTGCCATCGACTATCGTCTCCGATCGGGATGCTCGCTTTACCTCTCGGCTTTGGAAGGGATAGCAGGAGGCGTTCGGGACGCGGCTACGTCTGAGCACCGCCTTTCACCCTCATACGGATGGTCAGACGGAGAGGACCATTCAGACTCTCGAGGACATGCTCCGTGCATGTGTCCTTGACTTTGGTCGCAGATGGGAGGACCACCTACCCTTGGTGGAGTTCGCATACAACAACAGCTACCACTCCACCATCGGGATGACACCCTATGAGGCGTTGTACGGAAGGCCTTGCATATCTCCTTTGTGCTAGACAGACCCTGGGGAGTCAGCACTTGTGGGACCAGAGATGGTCCGGGCCATGACAGAGAAGGTCCAGGTCATCCAGGAGCGGATGAGGACAGCACAGAGCCGACATATGTCATATGCTGACAGGAGGCGAAGACCACTAGAGTTCGAGGATGGTGACCACGTCTTCTTGCGTGTCTCACCTCGACGTGGTTTGCGGAGATTTGGCTGAGACAACAAGTTGTCTCCACGCTTCATCGGGCCTTTCCAGGTCCTCAGCAGGATTGGTGAGGTGGCTTATCGCCTGGCTGTACCACCTCAGTTTCACCGGGTGCACGACGTCTTCCACGTATCCCAGCTGAGGAGATACGTGCACGACCTGACGCCCATCATTGACTATGGGGAGCTAGACGTAGATGATGATGAGACTTTTGCGGAGGTCCCAGTGGAGATAGAGGATCGACAGGAGAGAGTCCTACGTGGGCGATCGATTCCTCTTGTGCGCAGCAGATGGCAGCACGGGAACCTCCAGGAGAGCACTTGGGAGCGGGAGGCTCAGATGCGTGCTCAGTACCCACATTTGTTTCCATAGTTTTTGATGTATCTTTACGGGGACGTAAAGTCCTGAGGTGGGAGTAATGTAAATACCCATAAATTTCAAGAAATTTTTTTTCTTAATTTTCTTTAGAATTTTACAAGAGCGCAGTTTCTGACGGCACCTGATTCCGAGGCCTGGTGTGCCCGGAATCATTTTCAGAAGTTTTGGCTCGGGTACGTTCAGTGAACGGACATTCTAACTTTTGAACCGGTGCCCGGAATCGAATTCTGAGGGCACCGATGAAATCGCAGCGCCGATATTCGCTTAGAAACGCCTCTTCCGGAGTTTCATTTTTCTCTGGTGTGGTTTTTAATTTTCGGGCTTAAAGTTAAGAAATAAAATAATTTTGCGACAACTCTATTTTATTTCACTTAAGCCTCTTGAAAGCCACTTAAAGCCACTTATTGACGGCTTGAACTGAGTTGAACCGGATAGGATGCTATCCAGAAATATTCTACCCCCTTGGTAGGATATTTGTGAGGTGGGGCCCGCACGAGCCTCTCTGTTTCTTTCCGCTAAGAAACGCACCCGTGAAAATCCATCTTTATGAAAGTCAACTGATGTGTTTCTTAAAATCTTAACAGACCATTTAATTGGGCGGTTTATTTCATGAATTAAATGGGCTGTTTCTTTTGTTGAATTAATTCAACGAATTGATTAGTCGTTTCTTAACCAGTTTTCAAATTCATTGGCGTAATAATAAAATAAGGCCAACGCTCTACCTCTGGTTATTTGCGCATTGAGAAGATTTGAGAGGACCCTTGTATCTTCTTGTCCCTTGCGAAGAACGCAAAGAACGCGAAGAACGCCGAACCCAGAAATCGACGATGCTTCCATCCGAGACGTTCTTCCCCGCTCCGATCTCCGATCACCAACCATTTGAGGTGAGTGATTTCGGGTTTCCTCTAAAGGTTCTTTTTGGTTTTAAACGAAACACATATTTAATTATTTATAATTTTAAATCTGTTGTTCTTGGTCCGTTGATCTCGCTGACTCAACGCCGGATCCCGCGACGACGCGACGCCTTCCCGCGATGACGCGACGATCCCCCTGTTCCGTGACGAGCTTTTCCGCGAAGAACGCCCGCGCGCGACGACCAACGAGGTAGGGATTTTATGATTTGGAATACCCCTCTTTATATTACCGTGAACGTTATTTAAAAATTAAAGAACCGGTTTCAAATGAACAATTTTATTTTATTAAAATTGTCAGTTCATGTGTTGAACAAAATTCTCCTGGTTGTTTATCTCTAACGCGGAGGGTGCGGGCCAAACGAACACGGCCCGACGACCCTCCGTCGTTCTTCATTTTGTGCGGATTTGGCGGGTGATGACGGAACGTACCGCAATGGATGTTTGACGATCCCGCAGTGAAGAAAGAGTCCCAGGAGGAGGAATGGCGCAGACGGGAAGAGAATCGGACCACCGGAGCGATCCCGGTGGCCCGTGGAACTCGCCGGCTACGCGGGTCGCCAGCGCGGCGGCGCCGGCAGCCGGGAGCGGCGGCGCGCCGCCAGTCAGGCCGCCGCGGCTGAAGCCGCGGCGGAGGCCGCACCCGCGGACCCGCGGCCGCGCGGGTCTGGTCCCCTCGGACGCGGCTGAGGCCGCGTCCATGACACAGCGCAGCCCCACGCGGGGGGGGGGGGGGGGGGGCACCACCAGGCCGCGGGGGCGGCGCCCCGCGGGCCTCGGCCGTTCGGCCGCTCGGCCGAACCGGGCCACGCCCTGGTCGGACCGGACCGGGTCGGGTCGACCCGATTTGGCCGACTCCCGTGGGGGTCGGGCCGGGTCGGCCCGGGCCCGTACCCCCCGTCTTCGGACGTTTTCGTTCAAACGCCCGTAACTTGAGCTACGAGCCTCCAAACGACTCTCCGTCAGTGGAAACGCGATCCATGGATCGAGACGGTCGTTTCGGTATATCGCACTCAAGGTTTCGGAATACTTTGAGTTTGGCTGGGTTGGTTCGTACACGAAACCAACCGGGCCCTCGGAGCGGAAACGCTCATATCTCGAGCTACGGACGTCCGATTGATGTGCTGTCAGCTTCGTTGAATTCATCTAAGTGAGACGGATCTTTTGGAATAATCCGCCCGAGGTTTGGACGCAGTTGGAGTACGGTCGGGTTGGTTTTTCCTTAAAAACCATCCGGGCCCCTGGGACGAAAAAGCCAATAACTCTCAGACCGGGCGTCCGATTGACGCGCCGTCTGCGACACTGAGTTCCTGTTGATGATACGGAACTTTTGGATACATCAACTTCATACTTTGTGTTAGTTGATGTATCGGACTCTCGGCTCGTGGAGCGGACCCTCCCGAACGAGCTTGCTATGTGCAGGAACCCTAGAGCTGGCTGCGACTACTTCTTCGACAGCGACGACCGTGCAGAGATCCTCAGTGGACTGCGGCGACGACAGTGCAGAGATCCTCAGTGGACTCCGACGACGACCGTGCAGAGATCCTCAGTGGACTGCGGCGACGACTGTGCAGAGATCCTCAGTGGACTGCGACGACTACTGCACTCAACGATCCTACATGGATCAGTGCTACAGGTCATGTGTGGGCCCGGTCCTGTGTGGGCCCGATCCTGTGTGGGTCCGATCCTGTGTGGGTCCGCGCTCAGCGGTTCTGTCTGAGCCAGCGCCTACAGGTCCTGTGTGGGCCCGATCCTGTGTGGGTCATTGTGGGGGTTAGTTACCCATCGATCCTTCGTGGGACCGACAACTTAGATGGATCAGGGATCGTCTTATCGTCATCTGAAGAAGTATACATGTGTGAGCTGAATCTTGTGTTTCCCACCTTTGTGGATTGTGTTGAGCTTTCCTGTGTGGATTTACTGTTTACTCTCCTTTGTGGATTGTGTTGAGCTATCCTGTGTGGATTTACTGTTTACCCTACTTTGAGGATTGTGTTGTTCTATCCTGTGTGGGTATACGTTTGATTTCTTGTGTGGACTGGGTTGTGCTTGGGCTCAGACGTTGGAGCCGAACGAGAAATGATGACTTAGGTATATGTATGGGCATATACCTAATCCGTTTCAGATGTTACTTCTTGATTGTATCTTTCCTTTTTGGATTATCCTTTGTGGATTTCGGGAGACCTTCGGGGGTCTCGGGGTCCCTACTGAGTAGCTTATACTCACCCCTGCAGGGGCTTGCCCGCACTACGCTGTGTTGGTTGCAGACGACGGACAGCGCTGATCGTGGTGGAGGCGTGTGGAGCAGGACGGTACTTGGAGGTGGACCACTGGGCGGGACGTACTCGGAGTGGTCTGGTGGACCCGAGGAGCAGTGGAGGCTATCTATACCCACCCTTCAGGTGGGATTTCCAGAGGACGGCTCGACGCTGCAGTTTTCCCTTTTTAGTTGTTGTTTTTCTTTTCAGTTGTACTTTACAGTTGGGCTTGTATTTCCGGCCCCTTTTACTTTCAGCACAGCTTGTACAGTTTTTACTTAGTGTTTACTTTCCTCTTGCTTACTCTGTGGTGCTTGTTTACTTTTCAAAGGCAATGCCTTCCCTTTTTTCGGATTTACGCCTTGGTGCTAGTCGCCAGCCCCTGGCCTATGGAAGGCGGGCTTGGGGTAGTCACGTTACGGGCCCCGATGGCGGGTCGTGACATGTTGTATGTTTGAATCAACATACTACTGTTAAGAAGAAGGAAAATAACCCACCTAAAATGTTTTTTTATTACTTCCCTTAAAGCATTAATTTTATAGATCCACCATGTCATCAAAAACCACAGAGACATTCTATAGATAATAACGATTATGGGTTAATGTGACATCCAAGAGATTCAAAATCATGGAAGCAATTTAATTCATTACATATAAATTTTTCCGATGATCATAGGAATGTGCGATTGGGATTTTATTCTAATGGATTCAATCAATTTGGGACATTAAGCACTTATTATATCATTTGGATGATTGTTGGGATCCCTCATAATCTTCCTTTGTGTATTTTTATACAACAAACATATTTTATAATTTTGATGAATAATCTTAGAAACAATTTCAAGGAAATGATATTGATGTATACTTGTAGCCCCTAATTGAATAATTACATGAGTTATGGAGCGATTGTATTATGATATATGATTCATATTCTCAAACAAATGTTCAAAATGTATGCAAATTTAATGTGAACCATTAGTGAATTCCATTGACTAGGAACTTATCTGGTTGGAACACTTAAACTGGTTACTTTTGTCCTATTTATAAAAATGATTTTCATCCCAAAAGAGTACCTTATAGTAAAAAATGGTGCTTCTTGTGTCATAAATGATTTCATAATGCATCTCATAGATTTTGGTTGACCAATTCAATCATAAATGTTTATTTTCATCATAGACCACCTTTAACATTGTTGAAAGATTCTGAAATGTTGGAACAATTTGGAAACGTTGAAACAAAATTTGGGAAGGATCCTCATTTGAATGACATTGGGAAATGAGTTATAAGGGCATCATCAAGTGAAATTAGAACGTAATAATAAAACGAAAAAAATATGTTCTTCAAATTTTGATATTGAGAATTTAATTTTTGCAGCAAAATATTGATGTTATACATATTACGAAGAATGTTTGTAATAATTTTATCTTTTCATTTATTAATGATCATGGAAAATCAAACTACCATATCAATGATGAGGACTTACAAACAAGAACATAAATCATTATCTGTAGCCAGATTATAATGGAAAGTATGCTCCAATAATTTTTTCAATGATAAATATGTATAAAAATACATTCCTTTGAATTTTAGATAATATGAAGGTATATTATGGGTATTCAAGTAACATCTAATTGTTTGCTGATTAAAATCATCTTAGGTTACATGGATTGAAAATCCATGACTCACATATTTTGTTATAACTATTACTACCACTATCATTGTGTATATTATTAACTAATTAGTTTGCCTCCATTGTACTCCAATTTTTCACATTCTTCAGACAGTTATTTTATAAAAGTCTACCACCATCTAATATTGAAAAAATTCAAGAGATATTTTTCTGAAACTTTGTGTAATGGAGATGATATTTCCTCTATCATTTTTTAACTATCATGATGCATGTAAATCTACATTTAGTCGAGGAAAATAAATTAGGGGTTCTCATAAACTATTGATAGATGTATACAACTAAGAGGTATTTTATTTATAAGTTTTTAATATTAAGTAAACTATTATTGTATTTTCATTAAAACTATAATTATTTATTATTTATCTAATTTCACAAATATCTTGGTCATTCGAAATCATCTCTGAAATATAAATCTCAACATAAAGGCTCTATTTTTGAAGACTATTTAGAAGAGGAGAGTCTTACCTTTTGTTTTATATACTTGGATGATATTGAGGAAATTTTCAATTGAGTTGGATGTGTTGATGAAACATCGACTCAATTTCAACTACATGGGAAATCAAAAATCATAACTTATATTGGCTGATCAGTTTAGAGGAGCTCTAAGGATACACTAATAGAAATGGAATTATTATAGGCAAGTAGATATGTTATACTGAATAGTAAAATTGTAGCCCCATTTTTTAATGAGATTAAGAAAAAAAATAGACGACTGAGTGGATTGACACCAAATAAAAAAATATATAAAAAAATATGTTATTAAAGGAATTTTAGAATTATTTACACATCATGTAAGTTCATAAATATTGAAATCAGTACAAATATTTGGTTGAAAGATATATTTTTAAAATATAATAATGTATATTACTTTTTTTAGATCATGAATACTAATATTTGGGTTGTGTAGTCGGAATATTTGATGTTTCTGGCTTGAGGCCCTCTAAACAATTCTATAAAGTTTGATGCTTACAAAGTGAATGACTTTAAATTTCATATATTCAATCAGGTAGAGGGTTTCAAAACACATAATAGTTGTATATTTTTTATATTAAAATTGTTGTACTATGGAACGTTGACTGATATTATCGAATTAAATTACCATGGGAATTTTCAATTATTTTATTCATATGCAAGTGGGTCGATATAACCAGGGGCATTAAAAGATATTTCTTTCAACTTACTTATGTAGACTTCTCTTTCTTGATGTATGTTAGTGACCGTGAATTACATTATTTTTATATCTTATCATCACAAGTGAAAATGGTATACTATGTGAAAGATTTCATGGTTGAAGGGTGGAGTGTATTTGATCATGAAAAATAAAGACTTGTATGATATGGGAGAAGAAGTGGATGATTGTTCCTTTGACATTGAATCCCATCAATATAAAAAAGGACCTTATTTTTATATCATGTTATTGAAAATATTAGTCTTTCATGTGTGGATGAAGTAGATGAAGTACTAATGGAGTGGGAAAATGACATGATTAAAGTAAAAAATGATTTTATATATAATCATACATTAATTTATCAACCTCCTATGTTATATGTGTAGTAATTCATTATCATAGCTATGTATCTTTTTTTAGTAGTATGAATATGTGATCATTTATAAAAAAAATTATGCATTAATATTTTGAAATATATGTTTTGAAGTTATTTTAATTTCATTAAATTATAGTAATTCCAAGGATTAATTATTTCAAAGGTCCCATTTGACTCCCAGTAGAAGTTCAAATGACTACACAAACAGATGATGATCCACCAGGCTCCCTTCATATAGCATCTGTGACACCCTCTATCTCCCCCTACACCTTCTCTTACATCCTCCATTCCTTCAGCATTTGGAACACCCTTTGTGAGCATCCCATCAGAATCTAAGACAATGCCTCCCTATTCAACAACTTCAAAAGTGAGAATGAAATTCATCACACTTATTTATTTGTGAGGATATTTGAGGGTGGCTGTTGAAGGTACAAATTTAATGTGTAAACATTTTTTATACTACTAAATGTATGTTCATAAAAGATTCAAACAATGTTACTAAAAAAAGAAATATGAATAGTTAAAATGTCTATAATTTGAGAATATTTAAGATAGAAGTACCATTTTAATTTATGGTGTCTCTACGGATTGTGTTATATGATTATTTGTCTATATTCTAGGCTATCTAGAGGCGGATCGATTTACCCATCTTATTACCAATGCTGAATGGAGGCATGTGCCTCAATAAAAGAAATATAAATTCTATGATTCACAAATAAATGTAATTTTTTCACATTATTGTGTAATTCAATGTCATTATGTTATTAAATTCTATTATTTTAAAAACAAACCTCTTTGGACAATGTTATTCCACTTAACCATTTCTCATATTATAGAATGAAAGTGCACATTGAAAAATTTGCGTAAGAAATGGATGGATTTTTAATGGATATTATGGAATGAATTCAATGATACTTTAATAGGCACTCATCATCTGTATGATAAGGTACCAGAAGGGGTACCTATAGAGCAATGAGTGTTTTTTATTGATGGCCATCGAAATGAGAAGAACATGGTATTAAAATATATATTATCATATTGATCGAAATTTATAAATATACATTCATATGATAAGGACATACTAATAAATACATTACTGTTATGTTATATGTTATTTATTTTAGGATGTTTCGATGAAAAATACATCAAGTTGAGCAAAAAAATCAACCAACCCATTTCATGGTTAAAGAGTTTTTCTAGAAATATGCCGACTCTGGTAATATTTTCATTGGTTTAAATATTTATAAGATTAAATTATATGTTTCATTTATTAAATTATAGATTTATCTTTTTTTAATATTGTCAAATAATTTAGGGCACGAAGCCTCACAAACCAAACTATGGTTGGATGTTTATACAAAATCTTATGGAAGTTATGTTAATGAAACTACCAAAGAATTTGCGGTATGAATTACATTTTATTTAAAAAAATTATATTCAGGTTTCACTATGTTAGTATTTATTTCCTAAAATGTGAATGATAAATTATTTATCGTTAAAAATAAAAGAACTATGGGATTACAATCCTACAAAATTTTTCTTGGTCACCCAAGAGGATCAAGTTGGTAATTTCCTTGGGAAAGAGTATCCCAGTTGATGGTGCATGATGCTTTTGGGACCATTTCCATCTAATGTATTTTCCAGACCACTAAGGATTGTGGTAGCATGTACTACTAGTTCTAGTTACTCTATACTTCAAGATTCCCAAAGGGAGTTTTTTAATTGAAATCACCATTTAGGAACATGGGTCTCAAATAAATATGCAAGATGCAAATGTCATTTCTCTACATAAATCATTTATTGAATTATATCATAAGATGGATAGACCTTTTCCAGGTGATATTTCATTGATGAATAGTAGTGATCAGGTAAATGACAAAACTTCAAAATCATTTATTATATAATTATTTTAGTTTTTTGTTTAAATTTAAATATAAAACAATATTTAATTTTTAACATAATTGGAATGTAGGTGATGGTAGAAGGAAGTGGGGATAGAGACGGATATTATGACAATCAATGTTTATCAGGTAGTGATTCGGTTTTACATTGGATTCGAATATGATGTGTGACTAAACTTATGACAGAATGACACTAATATGGTGAATTAGATACCATTTTGTGGTTTCTTATAGGAATATTTTTATTCCCCATACATTGCATGAAAATCTATATTATTGGTTCTTTAAGAGAATTTTTTGGGTGGGTAAAAACATTTTTAATTTCTAGTGTATGGTTGAGTACAAGGTAATATCACTTTGTTTTTAAATTTTTAAATATTCTTCATAGAATTTATTAGTGGAATCCCTATTAGAAAACTCATGAAATCACAACATCTACGCATAATGGGTTATTTCTAGATCCATGTTATTGACTTCATTTGTCTTGTATTAGTAAATAATTCTTTGACTATGTATGATAGTTCATCGTAAATTTGGATATGATCTCTTAAAACAAATGTATCAAGGTGATAGGTTAGTATAATGTATGAGAAATAATTATTCACAGATTAAATCACTTAAATGAACTTGTGTCATATAGGTCAGGATTTTGTCAGTGTTTTCATTTATGTTTCTATCATTGATGAATTGGTTTTCTATATCCCTATTCTCCCTTCATAATGTCCCATGATTAATGTAAAATTCATGGTCCTTTGTCTTGACAATGTTAAAGGTAATTCCATATTCATTCTTGTTATCTCTTTTCATACCCTTATTTATAATCCCAATTATTAAATAATATATTTGGAGAGGAATTACACTTGTGCATGGTGTAATTTACCTAGTATCTTGGGGATTCCTCTTCATTTATTCTATAGAGGCTCATATGGGATGATTGATAATTATTCATCATGGTTTTTATTTAGGTATTTTATGTTAGGTTTACATTATAAATTTTGATGGATTTGGAGGAAATATAATGTTTATTTCTTATATAAGAAATTGGAAATAATACTCCATTCTTCTTAAGATAGATTATAGAGTTTGTAATCATGGTTTTTAATGGATTTTATTTTATTTATGATTTATAATGATTATGTATTGGGTTCCTTTGGACATGAATTTTGGTTTATTTTTTCTTAGGTAATTCATAATGATAATTGGATTTATAAGGCCTCCCTATATTTTTGGTATGTCGTGTAGACTCACCAATTTTTTATTTGGTTATGCCTATATGGTTCCATCCAAAAATTTTCATAATGAAAAATGAAAATTATTTTTATCTTATGTATATAAATGAATGGGTTTTAAGTATATTTTTATATAAATGGTCAAAAAAAATTCAAAGTGACTTGTTTGGAACTATGTATAAGAGCACATCCCCTTTTTATTCTATCGTAAAATCTCATTAGAATTATTTATTCTTAGTGAAGCCATTACAATTTTGGATCCCTGTTGATGAATTTCCCTTAAAATGTGAGTTAAATTGTTTTTTCACAATCCATCACATTGTATCCTATAATTTTAGCGGATTGAAATTTTTTACTTGGTGTTAATATTGAGATGAAATGGGAATCTTAGAAATACCATTAGTCTTACACCAAATTTATTATTGATTTTAACCTTAAAGTCTTTCCTAATCCTAAACCTACTTGGTTTGTTAAACGCTAATCTCAAGTGTACATCTATAACTTTCACATATATTCAATTTTGGGAATCAATTATTCAAATGAACATGAGTAACCTATAAGTCAATGGTTTATATGGTTGATGGGTTGACTTGGTGAGAAGAAGTAATTCATCATAATGATCATAATGGTTTAAATAATTCACCTAAACTAGAAACATGAAAACCACTATGGTTTTTATAGTAGTTTATGGTTTGAAAATATTTATGGAAAAATCTATTTGGAAAATAATATCTTGATTAAATTTATATCTTATTTAATCTATTTAATTTATAAATTGTTTTCAAGAAAAAAAATGCCATGGAAATAACGTTTACCCCTTTTGAAACATAATTTATTAAATAGACGTTAACTCATATCATGTATCACTTATAATATTTTTGGTTTGATACATTGAAATTATGGGGGGTAATAATTAATATGTCCCAAACACGTGCTTCTAGAAACATTTATGTCAATTCCAAGTGGTTTTTAGAATTAGCACTAGAATTCATTTTTTTAATACCATGTTTGGGTTTTGTAGACCTTTTAGGAATTTTGTTAATGAGTCCACTAATGACTTAATTGATTTCTTCCTATGATTTAATAGGAATTGAATATCCACATGAATATTTTTCCTTTCTTATATGTTGTAATGTATTCCTACACTAGTCTACTAATTTTTTACATGCTAGTAAACCTTGTTGGTTACCTTCATTATTATATGATCTCATAGTTGGGTGTAGTCAACATGGATATGATTCTAAACATATTTATTTATTTATTGTATCAGGAATTTTGATACTTTTTTATAATGAGAATTTCGATTCGTATAGTTCTTAACATTTATTTAAGTAAGTCTGATGTTTTTTTAACATGGTTGTTACTTTGATAGTCAGAATATGTATTTCCTAGATAAAATATTTTTTATTATAGACATCATGAGTTTGAATACTGGTTAGCATCATATAGATAGATGGTGTGGGATGGGGTTGAAACTCCTTGATTCTATATACATCATATGAGACATAAGAGTTCCATGACACATTATAACAATTCTCATATTCCCTAAGATGGGTTGAAAGAATTCCATTATTTTATAGGCCTAATTTTCTCACCAGAAATGGTTCACTATTACCCTGAATTATTTGAAAAAATCTTTTCAATTGAGTTGGTGAGTATGTGTACACATTTGGGTTACCTAAAGGTACTCATATTTCCTCCCATAAGGGTTCTCCCAGGTTTGTCATATCTGATTCCAATTTGAAGCTCAATATGGGTAAAACATGAATGGATCATCCTAATATAGAGGATTATAATTAATATCTCGCATTGATCTTTGAATTTTTCTTATTATTGATGCACTATTATATCATTTATTCAAATTTCCAAACTTATTTATTATATATGTATGAAATTTGGTTTGGATGTTCTGGGGCATCAAATTATCCAGCTCTATTTTCTTAAAGTGATATATTGTGGTGGTTTGAGCTTCCCTTATATATTTAAAACTATTATTTAACAATAATTTAAAATATCTCTATTTATGTTTGATATTTATTTATTTGCTGTTTTTTTGTTTTTGCAGCATCTTCCCATGCCAAAAAATTTTAGGATATTAAATTGATTTAAACTTCTGCTAAAAAAAGATGAATTTTAGTTACCACAAGCCACTTCTAAAAGGATAGAACTTTTTTGAGTTGGATTTTGACACCAAAATTAGTTTTAGTTTTTGTAAAATATCAAAAAACCATATGGTGGCATTTTAAACCGCCCCCAAATAAAAAAACACAGCTCTTAGTCAATTTTGTTGTAGTATAACAAGATAAATCACATGAAGTGATAGAGTTATTTGAAGACTGTTTAATGCATAACACTACTGAAATTGGAATAATTTAAAAAGATAAAATTATATTTGTGACGTTATAAAGGAGAAATTTATTCTAGATTAATTCCATGTGTATCACAGCTAGTGATATGGAATTATCACTAGATGAGCAGTGAAATGCACAATATAGATGTAATTAGTTGGTATATATGTTTATAGAAGATTATTGATGTATTTCATTGTTCAAATTAGAATCAAGGGTTCCTTAATAACACTTTTAGAAATTAAGGTAAATTGTAATGATTTCATGGAATCTAAAGTTATAAAGGGAGGAAGAAATGGTTATTTAAAGTGAATATTTTGGGTTATATAATAGAGGTTCATAAGCTGTTTGATGTACAAATAAATATTTTGGCTTTAATTTATTTGATTAATGAAGATCATTAAATTCGATTACAAACTATCATGAACATGGGGCATATGATCTTAATTGATGGATAGAGAATGAGTACGAAGCAATAGAATCATGAGACCATGGTTTCATGGTATTTTAGCATCATTTTATGATGTTAGTAGATAATGGAAATCACTTGATCTGTTATGTTGTATATAGGAAACCATTTTTCTTAATTAACACCTATAAGAGAATAAAGATGCATTTAGATTTTTAGAGCATCATATAAATTTTGTTGTGATATATGTAAAACCCATTGGACACATGGGTGTTGATATTTTGAGAAGGTCATTATTCTCTATAGGTCGAGGGTGAACCCTGCTAAATTTGGAAGCATTATCCCTATGATGAATACTATAATGATAAAAGAAAGTGGCTTAATATTACAATTATCTAGTTGATTTATGAGAAGTTACAAAAATATGAAAGATGCGATCCATGTGTGACGATCCTACCATGCTAGGTCTAAGACTATATCATGAAAGTGAATAATAAAAGAGGAGGATATGGTATAAATATGTTTTTCTCAAGATGTGAATCACAAAAAAAAATATTAACACATTGTGATATCTTAGAAGTTCCCAAAAAGAGTGAAATATAATAAAGTAATGAAATATGTTCATATTAAAATAATACACCTTGCATGAGTAGAGAAGAATAGGTGAATAATTACACAACCAGAGGAATAAAGTAAATATTTACCAAGAAGTGTCAACTTGTTGAGCTATAGAAGGTATTTATACTGAGCATGACATTTATCTCATACTCATTGTCTTATTTTTATGTTGATGGTAGAACACTACCTATATTTAGTAAGTGGAAGTGATCTACACATGAAATATTCTATGATCCTTGAGATGTATCCCTAAAACATTTATTTAACAATAAGGTTTAGTTATATGTGGGAGTAGTAAATTTCTGATCACACCTTGGATGTATCCCATGTAAATCCTATGTATCCAATTTTCATAAGTGTTGTGTGAGCGTGTTGTGATTGAAAGAGGATAAGGAGCATGACCAATCAATATGAGATCTTAAGATTGGACTATAACACTCCACGTTTGATCTAAAGGGTATGTAAAACATTGTGGTTAGAATTAGAATAGAGTATCACACTCTAATTCACCCCACCCCCAAGCCTTACTCATTGTAACCCCTCTGCCTGCAACATTTTTATATTGCTTATGGATTACTCACAAAATGCAGTGCATAGAAACAAAATTTAAAAAATAAAACAAGTGTCATATCATTATCAAACATTGTATATGTTAAATATATTAAATAAAAAAGTTCCACATAAAATCTAAATTCAAAATGGAATTACCATTGTAAATCCCTAAATTAATATCTATTGGGAATCCTCAATGTCAATTAAATTGGAAAATCATTAGAGTATCATCAAGAAAAAATGAGATATTCATAATTACCTATTTATGTTTCGGGTCTATGAGAATTACATGTATAATTTCTACTAGAAATCCAAACCCAAGATTTATGTTCCACTAAAAATAAATAGTAGATCTTCAAAAGAAAATCTATAGAGAATGATCAAATAGAAAATGATACATCAATATTTTCTATTTATATTCTATATGAAAAATTTAAAATTTTAATAATATGTGAACTCTATGTAGAGGTTTTAGAATAAATTAAAATCCATAGTTTCATAGGAAAACAGTGATGGAGGTCCAACAAGAAATTCATAGAGTACGTTCCACCATAAATCTGAAGAAAATCATCCACTAGAATATGAGAGAAGAATTAACCCTAAAAATGTGTCATTCATAATTACCATTATATGATCCATGTAAAAAAAATGATAACGTAAATTCATAATAAATTTTTCTTCCAAGTCCATGTCAATTATGAATGGAAGTATGATCGTAAATACAAATCCATAATTGAAAATTTAATGGAAATCAACAGTGGTGGTTATATTGGAAATGCAGTAAACAATCACACTGGAAATCCATAAAAGAATTTCTACTAGGGAATCCCAATAAAATTACCATTTTAATCAAAAGGAGTTCCATCATGAAGTTTTAAATAATATATTTCATGGTTTTATTTCACTCATGGAAACATTAGGAGATAGGAGAAAATCAAAACATTCATAATGAATATTATAATTTTAATTTTTATAAATTATTATTTCATTTTTTTTATTTATAAATTATTTTGATAATTTCAGGTTTATCTGATTAACCCCAACAAACAAACTATTAATATTTTATTATAATTTTTTTTAAATCACCTTCTGAATAATGTTCATATGTGTGTGTTCCTTCTTTTTCCATCCAACCTCCATGCTATTTATAGAAAGAGAACTCAATGAATATAAAATGAGTTGAAAGATACACATCATATTACTACTATAAAAATGGATCATTAAACATATAAATTGCTTTGGGAGAAAGGGAAATGTCTTGAAAAATCCCAATGACCATTTCATGACACATTTAACACATCAAAAATATAATAAAATAGTGAAACTATCCAACAATGTGGAGACGATATTAGTCCATGAATAATTTAAACAACCTAGAATTATTTAATAGTGTGATAATAGTCCATTATAATGTGAAAAGAATTTTTTTATAATCCTTGGTCTATACACCAATGAATTTTAATGGTAATTCCATGATCCAATTTAAAATTATAAAAAAAGCATATGGGAATACATTGTATAGAATTATTACAGCGAGAAGATACAAAATTATCTTCCAAAACTAATTATAAATTAAGTTATTATTATTAATAATGAGATAAAATTATACATTATTCTTCCAAATCACTAGAAAATTATAAATGAGTCCTGTTATTGTAGAATATAATTTACAAAAAAAATGAGACAAACATCAATAAATACTAAAAAATTCATAATACAAGCTAATAATTTCGATAATATTCATCTACTAAAAATCATACATAAAAATTAAATTGAGTTAAATGGAATAATTATTATGAAGTTATTCATGATTCAATATTTTAAGGAACTAATTTCTATTATAGAAACCATGTGCCAAGAGATAAGAGAGATGAGCGTCTGATGACACTAAGCATATGGGAGTTATAACATGTTTTTATACAACTAAAATAGTAATTTCATATTTGGTATAGGGTAGATTGAGAATGGGAAATATAAATGGTTAAAGAACCCTTTTAGTAAACATGAACAAATTTTAAAAGACAATAACTTCCAATATCTCAAGGAAAAATTAAATTAAAAAATAAACTCCAATGCATCCACTAAAATTATTATAAAATATTTTGAAATAAAAAGTCTAATGAGACATACCTATTATTACCTATATAGAAACCAAAAATATCTCTCCATTATTTATATTTTTTCTTCATACAAAGGAAATGTATTACAACTATATGATACAAAACCATCACTCAATATGTAAACACTATTTTTTAATAAAACCACTAAGAAGTGGGGGGATATTTTTTAATAAATAATTTCAAAAAACCATATCCAGATTGATTATTGAAATTTTTTTTCTAACACTTATTCAAGTGGTTTTATTCTAAAATTTATGTGATTATATTTTCAGTCCCATCTAACATCTCAATGAGTTGTTAATTTTTCATTTTCACTTTAAATAATCATTTTTTTAGTAATAAAACACTTTGTCCATATGTTAATAGCTTACCATAAGTTTCAAGCATTCCACCATATAAGAAAACTCATAAACTCACATGCTTATTTCTCACGACCACTAAGGATTATATATAGTATATTATAATTAAAATTAAACATCCAATAGATAATAGAGTAAAATGTACAACAAGTTGTGGAAAAAAAATATATCAGGAATGAGAAGAAAAAACATATCTAAAGTAAAATACGAAGCAACATGCAGATTATATATCTTATATAATTACATAATAAAAATCATTTCAAATTTTAAACTATAAAAAAAATATTTACACAAATTTAATTTTTCTGTTTCATGATGTAAAAAATGAAAACATTAATAAAAAAATAAAAAATAAAATAGTTAATTTTCCTTTTAAAAATTTCGTTCTTGGTTGCGACTTTGCATCCAATTCATATTTCAAAATCCACAAAGAATTTATTTTAGTATTTAGAAAACCTATTTAGGACATATATTCCATGACACTCAAAACATTAGCATCATATGAATTCCTAAAAACCCCCATGATAAAATTTTATATTTCTATTGAATGGGTTGGTAATATTTTTTGTGTAAATTATTTAAGTGATCACATGAACAGTCCATTTATTCAATGATTTATCTTCTAAACATGTTTTAATAGTAAAATTTAAGTGATAATAAAAAATATAAAACTTTTTTCACATCCGGAATTTGTGTGTTTAGTTTCATGCATCATTTTATAGAACCAATTTGGTTTCCAGTCATTCAAATAAAAGGGGATGTATCAGTTTGTATAAATTCAACCCATGTAATATTAAGTTGTGCACTTGATAAAGAATAAAATATAAGTGAAATCCACATGAAGTAATAAATGTGATACTTAAATTTGAATAAAAATAAACTATGATAATGAATACTTTACCATACTCTTTTATTGAAAAAATTAACATTATAATTTCCTCATAATCCCAATGAACAAGTGGCACTTTATTTTATTTCACTAATTTAAAATATTCTATGTTTTATCCATTTTATGAAGATTTTAAATAAAAAACCTTGGTATTGTAAAATTTATTGTCAACGGTTCCCTTACTCTTCAAATTGGTACAAATTTTAGAGAATTAGAGATATGAAAACTAACTATATAACTCTATAATGTCATAATAATATATCATAAATCATGTTGAATCCCACTTCCAAATATCATCTCAAATTGTTTTAATATATTCTCAGGTCTTTGTAATTCTAGATAATGGTCAACAAAAATTTTATAAGTTCTATATAAATTAATGTTTTAGGATTAATATTGATTTATAAATAAAAAATATCTTTTTTATCCTTCACGTGACAAAAACATATAATCACATATCTAAATCATTCCCTAGTCGAGTACTAATTATTCTCTGGTATTTTATTTAAATGTTTGGGAAAAAATGTTTACTTAATGATAGAAACATAAATCATGTATTAAGTCAACAAATCTGGTTTTGTAAGAAACATTACTAATTTTATTGAATTTATCTATGATCAAATATGCACCTTCTAATATAAACTATCTATACAAAGAGGAAATAAACTAGTTGTAAATTGAAGTACTGAACATGAAATTTTTCTCAAGAGCTACCAGAATGAGCTTCTTCATTTCAACAAGAATACCAACCTGGAAAAGGGAATCTATAATAATTATGAAGCTCCTCTAATCATGGGAATAACTAGAAACAACATTTATAAACATACTTTGAAAATAGAATAGGCTTTATCAATAGTCTCACAAATAATATTTTAATTTTTCAAACAAGAGATTATATATTAGTAAATGTGAATTTCATGTTTTATAATGTGTTTTACAAATAGTTATATTCTGATCGCTAAAGTTTTTGGTATATACTCCATCGTTAATTATTATCAGGGTATAAAAATTCCTTAATGAAATTATAATAACATCAATAGAGAATATATATGTCGTTCAAAATGTTTATCAATAGAATCATGTGATTGATTTATGTTTTTATAACATTATTAACTTTTGTATAAAATAAAAAAAGTACTTTTTTCATAAATTATATTTTAAATAAAATATTATATGGTGGAATTCTAATATTGGTTTCTAAAATTATATCTTATATAAAATAATATAACTATATTTAATATATATATAATAATTATTATATAATAATTGTAGTTTTTTATATTAAAATATAAAAAACAAAACATTTATTTTAAACAGCATGTTCAAACATAATCTAAAAACATGTTCACACGCAATGAAAATAAATTAAGCTAGAAACATGTTTAAACTCTAAACTAATTTACATGAAAATCCATCAAATTTTATCTACAATTTCTTTATCACACATATAAACTGTAATTGTCACTATGAAGGTTCACATTATACCAAAGGATCTGACTAGTCACAGATAAACCTTCTTTCAAGAATCTACAAATAGAAATATAATAATCCATTTCATAGTTTCTCACATGTACTGATTTGGTTATATATAAAATTTAGTGTTTGAATTCCATCACAATTCAGATTCTCAAATACAATTACATGTTAATTGAAATAAACAAATTAAATATTTATATTAATTAAATACATTCATTATTTAATAAATTTCGAATGAAATTCATTCAAATAAATCATAATGTCATATAATATAGAATATAATATGTGGCAATATAGAATAAATCATGTGATAAATCCATCTAAATATTTTTTTAAATATTAGGGATTCAAAAAATTTCACTATTCATTGATACCGATTAAATGAATTAATTTTCATGATACAAGTTCCTTATATTAATAATTAATAACCATTAAATATAACATGCACCAAGATACACATAAAAACAATATAACCAATTTTAATGAAAATATAATTTTATTGATTCTTAACCCTAGTCATTTATTTGATTAATATATAGGAAAAAATAAGAAATACCTCCCTTTTCATACAATAACAGTGTGATTTAAGCATAAAAGACAATGTTTTATTGAAAATAACTTTAAATAGATTTTCCCATCACTCGACTCTTAGTTTGTAAGAAAAATCTGATTGTAAAAGGAACCACCTTCCATTTAACCTCTCATTCAAAAAAAAACATTTTCTAAAATACATATCTAATTTATATAACTAGCAAAAAATTATTTCAAATCATGATTATGTATATACATAAAATAATTTTTAAAAATATTTTCTTACAATTTAATGAATTTAGAATCAAAAATAAAACCCATTAATTAATGAAAATCATTAGGATTGTTATTTCATTGAGTTTATTATATGAAAAAAAAAATTTCTATATTTTTTTATAATGAAATTATGTGAATAAAATTATATAAGATAAATTAAATATCAAAAACTATTATTGTGTGATAAATATATAATAAAAAAATTGTCTTATACTTGTAAACATCTATATTTTTAATAAAAATTCCACGATTGGAAATTAGAGCTATACCAATACACCCATACTAATGGTTTGGAAATAACCATGGATATATATACCTTAGGGTGACCCAATACCAATTGTAATGGAAACACCATTCTCATAGGTACCAATGGGAGACCCTATACCAATGGTTTTGGCCAAAACTGCTGGTATAACTCCCTTATAAAGACCTTATACCAATGGTTTTGTCCAAAACCATTGGAAAACATTGTTATAGGTTCCATGGAGATACCCTATACCCATGTTATTGAAAAAAAATTGGTATAGGTCCCAAAATTTTGGTTACCTACACCAACAGTTTGGAACAACATTGATATAGGTTTGTACTAACAGTTTTTAGAATAATTGGTATATGTACCCATATTGTTTTATGGATTATTTTTTCAAATAACAAAAAATAAATAAAAATTTAATCCACTTGTAATTATATATATAAATATATATATCAAATAATGTTCACAAAATTCGTCATATCTTAGTGGTTTGGTAATTGGAATATAAATGGGATGTTCTAAAAAACCATGTTAGAATTTTTTTTACATTAATTGTACCAATGGTTTCTCAAAACTGTTTGTATAAGTATTTCATATTACCTATAACAAAGTTTCTCTAAAATGGTTATATAAGGTCTATATAGATTTTTTCAACAAAACTGTTGGTATATGTGTATACCAACACTGGAATAGTTAACGCCACTCCAAACTATTGGTATATACTATACCAATGGTTTTGAGATCTATACCAATGGTTCCTAACATTTCGTATAGGATTTTTTATAGAATTTCTCCCTAAATAAACTAATAACATCTAAAACAAATAGATAATATAAATATATAGGTACATATAAGAGAGAGTGTTGTTGGGTAGCTATATACATCCATCATAACTTGTATTCTTATATAAAGTAGGTAGATATTCAAAAAATAAAAACTCAATCAGAAGGATCATACCATTTAAATAATTAAATAAATAAATAGATCATAAACACTATTATTTTAATGAGGAAAAAATTCCATGTGATCTCTTACACATAAAACCATGTTGTAAAAAACAAACTCATATATTATAAAATTAATTCATGTATATTAGTTTTGAACACATAAATTGTCAACATTGATGTTCTAATACTCAAAAGGACATCATGAAAAATTAATTTGAAGGCATGAAGTAGTTCATAGCAAATTTTAGGCACAAGGGGCTGGAAGCAGCTAATCATCTCCACTCATGTAAGCATAGCCCCTTTTTGAAACATCTAGGTGAAAGTTTTTATCCTCTATCACACAATTGTTGTCAGAAGATGATTAATATGAAATTATATTTCAGTATGTGTAAAATAATAGATTCACACATATAATCTAGTATACTAATAATAATATAGTTTTCTTATGTAATAAAAATTTTACCATGTCTGTATAATAGCAGTTATCAGTAATAATAAATCATAGAAGAGTTCACCTTTGTATGTGTGTGGCTCTTCTATTACAATATATGATTTATGGAAAATATGATTAGTTTACTACTGTATATGTGATAATTTTATTCCATTACACATACATCTTTGTGTGTGATGTAATAACATTAGATTCGAAAATCTTATACCAAAGAAGAGTCAACTAAATTATGTGTTACACTAATAATATAATATATGACGTATTTCAAGTATGATGATCAAACTATAGTTTTTGTATGAATCTATTTCTTTCCATCCATGTGATGTAATAGTATTATACACTGTAATACATTGGAATAATGAAATGAAATAGGTAATTTCTAATGTTTTTGTGATGAAAATTAAAATTTACATTCCATGTATGATGATTTTTGTATTCCATTGTTTGTCTGATAGGGGTTGGCGTATTCTGAATCTGGTATATTTAATTTTTAATTATATCATAAAAATTTTAATATAACTGTTAGATTGTATTTATTATAAAATAGATTGAAAATAAAATAGTTTTAAAATTATCCAACTAGTTTAAAATTGGTTTCAAATGATGAGCAGTTTGGCAAATATGATGACAAGAAACCAGCAAGATTCTTCATCAAAAAATGGGGACAATCTAATTTTTTTCATTTTATTTTTACTAAAAACCATTGTATGTTTTGATCAATATAATTTCATCTTGTTATATCCATAATTTTATAATAAATCTTATCCTCGGGTAGAGAAAAAAATATGTAAAAACTAACCAGTTAAAAACATTAATGCTACTGTTAATGTTCTTGGAGGTGAAACACCACAAGCATGAGAATATTTTTCTAGTAGATTCCAAGTTCTATTATTTAATACCATTATCATTAATTAAAATTCCATATAAAACAAATATAAAAAAATTAAAATCTATTAAAAATATACAGAACAAATGTTTTCCAAACAAATCATAGAGTTAACCCAATCAAACATGCCAATGAAAAATAAAATGAACCTAGTTTTTCAACCAAAATTTATTAAGTTCTCAATGATTTTTTCACTTAAATATAAAAAAAGAACAAATAATATCTGAGAAGAACAAATAAACACATTACTGAATTTCATAGAAAATAAATTATATTATATTGAGAGAATGATAAAAACACATCTTGATTCATGATAGGATACTCTAAATCATTGAGCATGGAAAGCCTAAATAAAAGAAGAAAACTAGAAAATATATACAAAGGAGGCCTTATGATAGTCATTTTCATGTCGTGTTCACTACGGTAACCACCCATTCTACTTATAAATCCCCTATGTTTAGAAAGTTGTTTTATTAAAACATTGTGTGGGACCCTACACTCCTTGGTAAGGAACTAAAATCCACTATAACAGTTTAAGAGACCATATGAATAAATGGTACATTTCCCAATCATTCGGTAAATTCTCATAGTCATCCAACAACATATCATGTTCAACCATAATATAAGAGCATACCCAAGGATACAATTCTTCATAAGAATCTACAAAAAACCACCCAATACTAGTAAATATAAAATCATAAGAAAAAAGATAAAAATTAAAAAAAATTACTTTTTAAGAGTGTATTTACAAATAAAATATCATAAATATTTTATAACTAAAAAAAAATTAGAGAGGTAAAATTTTTACAAAGATAATTCCAAGGGATCCACAACCTTCTCAGTTTCATAATTGTGAGGATACTTCCCTTATAATCTGCCTTCATAAAATGATGATTTCCCTTATCACAACCATAAATACAAAAAATAGAACTTTATATTCAATGATATATTTGAGTAATTCTATTTCATATAAAAGATATTCTATTTGTGTAAAATTATCCTAGTCATAGAATCCTATGGACTGAAAAAAGATTGTAGATAAGCCAACCAAGGAGGAGCTAAATTCACACACATTGTGTACTTGAATATTGTATCATCAATGTTGGAAAAAGCAAATCAATTGTTGTAGTCACTCAAACCATTCCAAGGAATCTTAAAACAACACACCATATAAATCCCATAGCCATATTTAAAAATCCATTACTATTCAATAAATAAAAATATGGATCAAAATATAATATTATAATTATTAAATAACATATTAGATAATTATTTACATAAAATATTCAATACTACTTAAATAAAATTCATATATGATACTATAAAAAAACAAAAGAAGTCAAAAATAGTTCAATGGTTATCAATCCTTTCCCTTATTTTTTCATATTCCCAAAAAACACCAGAGCTATTAACCAATCAAAATTTTCTCTACAATTTTTTTCCTACAAAATTAAGAATTGGGTCACTAAAATAATCTGAATATACAATAAACATTAAAATTGAAGTGAAAAAATTAATTGATAAATCAAGAAGAGGCTAATTCACTATATATAAGGAGACACTCACTTATTATGAAAATAACATTCACATATAACATATAATAAAATATATTATTTTAAAAAATAATATAAAAATAATTACTAATATATATTAATGGTGTAATGTCATTGGACCATAAATTATTATTTTTTTAATGCATAAGAAAATTCATTGGTTAAATTTTCATTTTGTTCTATAGTTATTAAAATTAAGCTAGATTTAATGGTAGAATTACATCACACTATATTTTAAAAAGTGAAACTAGAAGGTTAGGATACAAATTAACATGCATGTATAATTATAATTCTTATGCAAAATAAGATGAAATAATCTAATCATATCTTAAAACTATGGAAATCCACATCAATTAATATAAAACTATTTTATTTATCTACAATCAAATAAATATGGTGAAGCTGGAAAATTTTAAAATGTTCACTCAACCTTGAAAACCCATGGAATATTTCAGTGTATAATAGTGGAAGGATCATCATAAAAAACATATAATAATTATAAAAACCCATGAACCACAATATATAACAATTTAATATCACATAAATTTATTGGTCAGTAGACATTGATACTGCCTTTCAAAACTTACACGTGACTCAGTATCTATCACTGCATTCCATAACATATGGTAAATATCAATCTAAAGAATAAAATACTAGAATTCATAAGAAGTGTTTTTTCCATGATATAACACAACTAAAGACTTTATTACACTCCATGTAATTATAAATTAATGTAGTCTATAACAATTTACATAAAAACAAAAAAATAAAAAATTATCTAGAAAGTTCTAACTATCTAGCATGCGGTATATCAAGTATTCATTAAAGAGGTCCTTGAACAAAGAAATCATAAAATTTTTATGAAAATACATTAGTTTATTATATATATAATCTCTCATAGACAATAAATCCAAAATTATTAATAAATACCATCAAATGGATTTATTAGACATGAAAGAAAAAATTTAACAAAAAACTAAATGTGACGATGCTTATATGAGAAGTCCGCAAGGATTTTACATGTACCAATAATTTCTAGAAAATAAAAAAATATATAAAAATACATTTCATCATTATATTCAAAAAAATAAATTTATTTTTATAAAGCTACATCATTGACAACATGGCTCTAATGGAGAAATCTTATACAAAAACATATGCCTATGACAGTATGCTAGATATTGACCTCAAATAATTTTTGAAACATTTAATTAAATAAGGTCAAACTCACATATTTCTTCTCTAGTTAATAATAACAGATGATACATTATAGAGTTTATTTATTTCCTATTATATATAAAATTTAACTTAATATGATTAATTCAATTTATAAATGTATACATATAAATATGGTCTTAAGTATCTTACACCACATTACATTTATTCATTTATTCTAGAAAATGATTTACCTCATCCAGAATAATGATCCAATAAATTTCAAGTAGAGTAAGTTATATAATTTAAAATAACTATAATCATGCTTGGAGTCATTGCAATCAGATATTTCCATATTCAGTAGCTTCACATGACCTCCCACTATGCACACTTTATCAGTATGAAGTCCTCAAATATAGTGATTCTTTGGTCCACTTAAGAACAATGTTCTCTTTATGATATATCTTCATTATATTTAAGTGATAAAAAAATATTTATAAATAAATATTCCTTGTATAAATATAATATGTAATTAATTCAAACTATAAAAACCCATATTAAATGAAATATCGCTACGAATTCTAGACATAATGGTCCAATTGAATAATTATTTCCATAAAATATTTTATTACTTTGAAACCACTCCCTAAGAGTGGAAATAAAAGGGTTCTATGATAAGGTTCAATTCAAAATGATCATAATTGTCAATAATGAAAAACATTAATAGAATTTATGGATTTGTGATTCCAATTGAAAGAATATAGTAATAATTATATTCTTATTTTCTAGTATCACAATGGTACATGTATCTACATACTTGTAAAATCTGTTTGAAATAATAATATTCATAGTGTTATGGTTCAGAACATTCTGAAACAGAATATACCATCCATTTCACAAACATAAACAAAATAAAATTAGTAATGTTACAAGCCAAAAAAAATAAATCAATAAATGAAAACATAGAAATTAAAAAACATCACCTGTTAATCATTAACTGAATTATTTTATTTATTATAATTAATAATTAATGACTCTTATCATGAAAAATATAAATTTAAAATACTCATGTTATACTAAGAATATTGATACAATTTAAAATGTATGGATTTCATAGGTATAAATATATAGAATTAGATCTTAGATAGACTTTTTTCTCATTGGTTCATAGGAGAAAGGTGATGGAGTTGTAGTCTAAGATGTTAACCTAGAGTTCATGGGTGTCCATGAATTAGATTCCTTCAATAAGGCTAGATGCTTTTAATGCATATAGAATATACACCTATAAACATATATGATGTTGAATAAGAATAGAATTCATAAGGAGTCGTTATTTTATATATACTACTATGTTGATTTTTTATTTTCTACTAATGTATGTTGAATCCCTGGGTGGGAGGGGATGTGTGATTGAGGAATCATTTAGGTGGGTGGTTGGGGAGGTGAAAAGAGGGTATAATCAATTCATTGGTGAGGGGAGTGATAATATGTCGATGCAAAAAAATTAAATAAGAAATTAGGGATGTAGGGGAGGAATGTTGAAATAAGTGAGATGAGGCTGATGAACTAGGTTGTGGTAGAGGAGAGAGGATATGGATGCATAAATAAAATCACCTAAGTGAGAGTATTGGATGTGTTGTGTGGTAGTAGGAGAGTTATGTAGTGAGAATGATGAATCGAGGTGATGGTGGAAAGGAGGGGGTAAAAGGGGTTGGATGTAGATGGATGTTGTAGATTTCAAAGCCTATATATGAAAGGGATCAATGAATCAAAAATCAAAAATTAAAAAAATTGTTGACCAATCCTATATGGACCAGAATCATATCTAGTTAACATGCTTTAATATAATATCTTGTATATAGGATATAATTACACATCTACTTAAAATAATGAACAATTTGATATAAAAGAAATAAAAATTTGATTTATAGATTTGTTAAAAAAACAAGATTATTCCCTTTTCAGCATACATGTGTATTGCACATAATAAACTAGCCAAAGCATACGAAAACATTTTATATTTGAAAAATAATAATAAATCATTTTTCTAAATAATAAATATTTTTTATTAACAGTCTAATATTAATTTTTAAAACATTAAAAATTCAATAATTTGTAATTACGCATTGAAATTTTTTTTAATTAATTTCATAAAATTAAGAATAAATTATTTTGAAAAAAAATAAAAAACAAATTAATAGATAAAAAAATTAATAAAATTTTATAACTATAAAAAATATCTATAACTATAATTACATGATAATTTGTTAAAATAATATAAAAATATCAAATTTAATTTACATTTTGGAAACAATAATTTAAAAATCAATTCAAAAAAAAAGAAACAAATGTTTTAAAAATTAAATTTTTTAAATTTTAATAAAAAAGTAAACAATTTTAATCTATATAAAAAATATTTTTAGATATTTATAAATTATTAAAAATTTATGAAGACTTGAAAACATGTATATATATTTTAAAATTCAAATCAATTCAATAAATTATTTTAAGGAAGAAAAATCAACTATATTTTTTTAAAAATTCTATAATAAATCTTTTCATTGAAAATTTATACAATAAAATTTCATTAAAATGGTTCACGCTATAAATGATAATGGATTATAACTTAGTTATAAATTTTATATATTAATATATGGTCAAAATAAAGTAGAAAACACAATCTATAAATTTATATTCCATTATTATTTTGACTTATGTAAGGGTAACTCAATGTTTCTACTATATAAGTAAAGGTAACAAGATTTAGTTATAAAAATGTAATATGATTTTTATAAATTCTTTGTAAAGGTAAGATGAAATTTCAATATAGTAATTAAGGTTACATAGAATCTTTGACATTTTATGTAACTTTATAAATAAATTTAATCAAGGGTAAACTAATGTTATTTAGGGGTAAATGTGGCATCCCGACCCGAATGACTGGTTCCAACCTAATGTGCCACATGACATAATGTGTGACTCCCCATATGCAAGAGGCTTCCCACAACCAGTAAGGGTTTGAGTCCATCAGTGGGGATACTATACCTAAAAATTCATGTCATGGAATCAATATTAAATAAAAAATATTATAATTAATAATCCAAGTAAAAATTCAGAAACTAAAAAATGGAATACATGTTAAACACATAGAAATGCTCCCAAAGTGGAAGGCCTATCCAGAGTATAAGTAGTATATAAATGAAAATAAATAAATAATATGGTACTCTAGTGTCCACCCTAATCTCCTACCATATCTGGGATCCTCTACTCATCTGTCCATCACAATGGCATTTCCATTCATTATATATCTCATTAAATCTATAGCCATATCAAAATTACTAAGTAGGGTATGAGTACATGTCTAAATAGGACATGACCAAGGGATCCAAAAACTATTGTGCTTAATTATAGTAGTTTTATGATATAATAAATTTAAATTCATAAAAAGCATAGACACACAGTCCAGAATCTATCATTCCTAAACTAACCAAACCACCATAAACCCCAATTCATACCTACATTGATTAAATTCATAAAGGATAGTGGTATATCTCAATGGAAACAATACATCCCCAATAAATTGTTTTAATGGACTCATGTGAATAGAAATCCTTGAATCCTCTAGTCATCAATTAATCAATATTATTTGTTTTCCTCTAGTTATGCACCAGGATACCTTAAGAGCATGAAAACTGGAAATCTCTAGGCTATCATGGGTGAATCCATAGAACGGTCTACATGGATACCATGTTCCCCCACCCTCACCTTAGGACCCTCATCGCAATTTATGAATGTCAATTGAACTCCATCTATAAGGGATAAACAGGTTACGACGTCCAACAATCTCAAGTGTCAATAACAACCACCAAGTCATGTTAACAAACATACATGGTTAAACATAAAAATTTTCATAACATATCCATATGAGTATACAAAACCACACATAATGTTATGTTATCAAAATCTAACATGGGAACAAGATAATCTAAAATCTCTCATGGAATCACATATAACATCAGGTCTCTCGGGACACACACACACCAACATGAAATCTCAATCACACACAATCTTCATTATGCCAACATAAATAATCATCATGGTAACAAGTGTAAATGCAACCCCAAGATGGTAACGAACTTCCTACCTCATAGTTTTCAATCTTATTGTCATGGTCCATAGAAGGTGTTGCCACCTGGACTATGATCATGCACTAATGGGAATAAAATCATATGCTAAGGAATCCTAGAACTGTTCTAGTAAAACATATCACAAGTACTATAATAAGGAGGGGAGAAACAAGTTTAAGGGGTTGAAATAAACCATATCCAATTACCATTTCCAAAAGAGACCTCAAGGACAGTTCAAGAAGGATAGATGGAAAATTTTCTAAAAAATGGTTGTCTCCTCATCATAAGGGAGGGCCTACAACATGGATTGTGTACCGTAAAAACCACCATGAGGAATGATAGTGACCCAACAGTGTAGAATAGGACTACTGTGGTGAGGAGCTGGAGGCTATAACGTGTTCTATCAAACACCGTAGTGTGAGGCCAAACAATAATATCCAAATGATCACTAAGAGGAACCACCACGGCATAATGGGAAGGGAAGGGACATAGAATACCGATGAAAATCAATCACCACTATGCAAGGAAGTGGACTGCAGTGTAATACCGCACTAAACTGGAACCTTTTTTAGCATAGGGATATGAATATGACAAGAGGCCTCATTGAGTCCCTTGTGGAATTCAAACTAAGAGGTGTGATAATTTTGTTCATGTATTTTCAATGCCTCAAAACTAAATGGAATACCTTCAAATAATTTCTCTTAAATACCCCAAATTAATTCCCAAACACCATCTTGAATTCAAGAACTTAAGGATATTTAAAGGCATATTTATAGAAGAATGAAAGATATAAAACCATCAATAACTGATGTTGAGATAGGGTCTTACAATGTGGAATAATAAATTTTGGAACAACCACAAATATCATCCCACATGGTGAAGGATACAGAAAATACACCTTCACACAATACCCCTAATATGTAGCCATATTTTTTATTATATAATGACCTTTGTTTTGGTATAAAGCTTGAAAAATAACCCTTTTAGACACTTTTATCTCCTCAAGGACCATTTGGATTCACCAAAAAACTATCAACTTTAAAAAAATTGGAAAAATAAGACTTTTATTATGAATAACAATCTTATGGATTTTCAATTCTCTACCTCTTAATTAATTTATTCCTTGTGAAGTAATCCTAGGGATCCCTATTGGAAAATTTATGCTATTGATCTTTAATTCCAGCCTCTGAATCCCATGTATTTTCCTGTATTTTTCCATTATTCCACTAAATTTGGGATTGTTTTATTGTTTTCTTTCAAAATAAAATCTATCATTGGTCTGTGATCCGCACTGGATTCTTCTCATAAGATGCATTGGGCTTCATCTCAATTTCCACAAAATCGATGACATTCCCAATATTATTCATTTATCTTTAGAGCTGTAACAAATTAAACCTAGTGTGTATACCTTGATAGAGATAAGAAAGTTCGAAATGTTATTCCAATATGCATATGTGTTCAATTACCTCAATGTTTCCAACAAAATATGACACTAGCTTTCCCTATTTCCTCATACATCAGTGAACTAATTTAGGAGTCACTCTTATGAAACCTTGATCACCCACCATAAACTCCAAAGGCATCCTTCAATGGTCATCCTATGATCTCATCCTACTCTAAAAATTAATCAACCTATTAAAAATCAGCTTCACTCTCTCATAGGTCACCTAATACTACATGGGACTCATAACCATTTCCCTATCCACCTCATTCTAATTGAGTAGTTAACAACACAACCTCTTATATAGGTCCTCATAAGGTGTCATATGGTGTGAATCCTAGATAAATTATTGTTACAAAAATTCAACTTAGGTTTGATGATCATCCAACTATCCACCAAGTTATAGAATTCATGCTCGAAGCATATCCTTCAAAATTCATATAGTCCCTTCAGACACACTATTTTTCTGAGGATGGTACACTATGATCAATATCATCTGAGACCCTATGGATTTCAGCAATCCCTACCAAAACTATGATGAAAACATGAAACTCTATTGTAAATAATTCTCATGGGAGATCCATGTAAGATTACAATCTCATGGACATAGAGATTTTTCATCTCTTCAACTGAGTAGGTCTCTCGTACTAGAAAAAAAGTGGGAATGTTTCATTAGATGATCAATGATCACACAAACAACATAAAAAAATCATGATCCCATGAATTCACATCACAAAGTCTATAGAGACATCTTTTCACTTCCATACATGTTCATATGTGGATGTAATAACCCACCAGGATGTTGTTGATCGATCATTAACCTCTGGTAGTTAAGGCATTGGGACACGAATCCAGCAATCTCCCTCTTTATCTCTAGAGACCAAAACTGACACATGGATTCAATATATATATTTGTCACATCATGATGTAATTTCTATATAGAGTTAGAGCAATATCTCATAATATCCTCTCTTATGGGATAAGAGAATAGATATTCCATGTAACAAGATCATATCACCATCATTCATTGACCTTCAAAATAAAGAATAACCATTGGTCAACTTTTCCCTCATAATAACACACTCTGGTACTAAATCCTATCCAGCATTCATCGGATCCACTAGTGAGGATGTGATCTCCAAGGGTGTACAAGTAACAGATTCACTATCCTAAGAACCATCCATAATACAATCATCAAATAATCTCATCATGCACTACTAATACTTGGATACCCACTCACCAAGAACCTTATCATAATGTGTCTTATAACTAAGAACACCCACATCAACCTTACCTTACCCTGGGGCATAATCTATATAGAAGTCAATAATATAAATATACTCAACCCAGAAACTCTATATAAGGTTTAGGTACTGCTATGTGAAGATATATAAAGCGATCTTATGTTTAGTGTAGATGAAAAACCACTCAATGAAGAGATTCTATAACCAATAATTCAGATCATATACCATGACTACCAACTCTATGTCATGAGTAGGGTAGTTCCACTATTTGGGTTTTAAATGATGTGACCCATATGTTATAATATACACATTTTGTATCAGCACTACTCCCATACTAACACCTAACACATCATAGTACACTACAAAATCAATCCTAGGATCAAGGATTTTCAGTATTGTAGCTATCCGAAACATTCTCTTCCGCTTAACAAAAACCTCTTCACACTGGTTTGAAAACTATAACATCACTCTTTTCTTCTTGAGTACTATCGTGGTTACTGATTTCTAAGATATTTCTTGGAGAAAACATTTTTAATATCCCATTGTTCTTAGAAATATTTTGATTATTAACATTTTATGAGAGTGTATCTAGTACACAACCACCTCTAAATTCTAGGGATCTATGGATATAGTAGTCTTAAATACTAAATGCCCTGGTAATTTCACATCTTGAATCTAGAAAGTAAACTTTGATAAAATATAATAAATCCAATTTCTTCTAAGTATACTCAAGACTATCTTATGGTACTTATCATGTCACTTTGCTATCAATGAATTGATGAGGATGTCCTCGACAAACACCATGAACAAGGAGTGTAGGTATGGATGGAATATCTTGTTCATGAGTGATATGAATATTGCAAGTGTGTTTTATAATCTGAAAAAACAACACCAAGTACTCATAAAATGCATACATACTCTAAAATGTCATCGTCAGAATGTCATCCTCTCTAAATCACAATTTCTGATATCCAGATTAATGTTCTTAGAGAACCACAAAGATCACAATAATTGATTGAAATGATCATTTATCTAGGTTAAGGGGTAACATTTCTTCCCCAGCACCTAGTTTATCATATGATAATCAAGAAATATTCAAAGAATACAATCTTCATTCTTGTAAAATAATATAGGTGGTCCCCACATCGAGGTACCTAGCCTAATAAATCCCTTATCCTCCAAGTCCTTGAGTTTATCATGTATCTCCTTCAACTCGGTCATCAATATAATATATGGGGTATAGAATGGGGTTTTACACCTGATATTATATCAAACTCAAAATAAACTCCTCTATCATGGGAATTCTTGATAATTCATCCATAGATATATTCTAATAAAGATCAAGGTCTCGATGAAGAGATGTTGGTTCTACCACTGATCCTATTGATAGATCTAATCCTACCATCGGTGATGTGAATTCCATAATATGATTCAAATATTTTCCCACTATAACTACTCCTATATCCAATTATTTGTTCATCTTGTATCTAACATCATTCTATGATGTGAAAGATATCCATCTACTATAGCAATCAATTTGAGCTCGAATTCTAGTCATCCCTTACATTTTGAGTATCACATCGAAGGTTTGTTTATAAAGAATCATGAATTCCCATATATTTCTATAGCTATAAAAAACTATAGGACACTTAGGGAGTTATGGGAGATTATCCAACTTTATGCCCAATGGTGGATCAAGGAAGACTGACTTAGATGTTAACATAACACAAAGGTCAAGTCCAATAAATACTTTTGTAGATATAAAAGAATGGGAAACACCAATATCCAACATGGAAGTAGATAAATGGGTCATAATCGATACCATAACACAAACAATAGATAGCCACTCTCCACCATCTCTTGGATATTGATCCTCAATGTATACATGGAATGTCTCAACTCTGTGGCCATATCCCCAAGGTGCATGACCGGTTCAGATATGATTTTGAGAAATCCATACTGGTATATGGCCCCCTATTCATGTATATATCTTAAAATTAGTCGAAAATATGGAACGAAACTATTGAAGGAGCCTATCCTACCACATTGTTGGTGCTGGATTTGGGGTGTTGGGCATACAAGGATGTAGTGTCCAAACATCCTACAATTAAAGAACTATGGATCACCCCTAAAGGAATGAAAGAGTCTTAACTATATTTCAAATGTAGGATAATAGTATACTACATATATATATCCTTACTCTTCCTTCCAACAAAAGAGATGCTCATGGAAGCAGTGGGAGGTCCACCTGTTTTAGTTGTGAAGGGTCGTAAAAGACCAGTTGTTGTTTCATCATCTATAATCCTCTCAATGTTCCGGGTCATCCTTATATTTTCTAGGAATGAAGCTATGTTGAATCTATAGAACAGGCTTCTATGGATGGGTTGAAGTCTTATTTCTATATTCTTGACCTTCTATGCCTCATCATAAACCGAAAGCAGAACAAATATAAGAGCTTAGTGAAATGATTAGAGTATGCAGATAATTTCATAGAGACCAGTTTATTTTCCCTAATCTCTTATGATCAGTCGAGATTTAGATTTTTGGGAAATAAATATCTAAAAAAGAATTCATTTGAATCCTCCCATGTGATACCCTCATGTCATCTGGCCTAACCCATAACTCCACATTAACACATGGTAGGTCCTTGTTTCGTGAATATTGTCGGCTTCACCATTCTATCTATCAGTGTGTTGATGAGGTCAAATATTCTCTCAATGATTCCTAACCAGTCCTCAGTATACTAATGTCTACTAGTTCCCTAAAATGATGGAATATTTTTGAGGTGGAGATCCTTATCATAGTAAACCATGTATTTTGGTGTCGACTATTAAGAGAATATTTTCCACACCACTAGAGTTGTTGCAGTAATGTGCTTAGGAGTAAAATGATATATTGGAGGTAACACTAAATGTTTAAAATATGGGATCCATACATTAGATGAAACATTAGGAACAAAAAAAATCATAATCTATCTTTGGGAACACACAATGTTCTCCTAAGAGTTTATCCTAAACCCATGGTACAACCCTCCTAACACTAAGCCAAGTCTCCGTCACTACACATTATTCATAATTATTGTAAATATAATAAAAGAAAAACATTACTAGTTTTACTAATTAATTTAAGTAAAGATATATCAATATAACATGGTGACAAAGATATATCATAGAAGGAAAACTATCTTTAACGTATATCACAAAAAAAGAATTAAATTAAATAACTACCATAAAACATAACAATAGATAAATGTATCATATATGAATATAAATTCATAGTCCAAATGAACAAACGCACATGAAATATCATAAATCTCATATCAATAACATGTTCATTACCCAACATTAATTTAATCGATGTTAAAAACAAAACAAATTTTCCCCACATTGCGGTAACTCGATGGTCCACTACACAGTGCTAGCCAATCACTTTCAAAGTACCCCTACGAGAGTCCAAATCATCGTATATCTTGTATAACATGTCCAAACCCAATTCTAGTTAATAAAAAGTTAGTGAAATTTTCTACCACTGATACCATTTTGTAACATCCCGACCTGAACCATTGGGTCCGAATTAAAGTGCCAATTGACCTCATACACGCATCCCCTTACGCATGATGTTATTGACTAGCACTGAGGGTCTGATTCCATCAGTGGAGAGAATATACCATTAATATTATGCTGTAGGATGAAAAATAAACAATAAATAACATTATAAATAATATGTGTACAAATCTGGTAACTAAATAAGGGGAATAAATGGAACATATATATAATCATCTAAAAAAGTGGAAAGATTATCCAGAGTATATGGAGAAGATGAATAAAAAAATTAGGTTCCTCTATATTCTATTCTAGTTATCTAATTGCATCATTATCCTCTTCTCATCCATCAATCATAGGTCCCTTTCCCTTTTCCATATCTGTCATGAAATCACCATGATTACCTTAATTCTGAAGTAGGGTGTGAGTACAAGACTTACTAAGACAATAACAATGTGTATTTAACACAATATGTTCAAGTATATAAATTTTATGACAAAATAAATACAAATGAATAAAAAAATCTATGAACAATCCAAAAATTAGTGGTCGTATAATAAAAAATCTTCCACAAGTGCTCAGTTGTACCTTTAATGTTCAATTCTAAATGGATAAAAGTAGATGTCAATTGAAATCGAACTATCCTCAGTATAACATCCTAATAGAGTTGTGCAACCATGGAATCCATTTTCCTCTAGTCATCATGTAATCCATGATACTAGTAATCCTCTAATTATACACCATACTACCTTAGGGACACACTAATTGACAATCTCTAGGTTACCATGAGTACATCCTCATCACGGTCACTATTGATTCCTCATACCTCCATCCTTTTCCTGAGTCCCTCATCACCATCATCACAAATAAATCATGATATACCTTTAAAAGATACATATTTAAATACTATCCACCTATATCAAGTACTGATAACAACCACCAAAATATGTTAACACACATACAAGGTGAAACATAAAATTTGGAATACCATATCATCATATGTATATAACAACATACACAACAACATTTGATCAAAATAAAACATTGAAATAAACTACTCTAATAACCCTCATGGAATCACATATCACATCGGGTATCATGGAATACACACACACCGACATTTTATCACTGTCATGCACCATCATCAATATGCCAACAAAAATAATCATCATGGAAACAAGTGTAAACACATTCCCAAGAAGGTAAGGAAATTCCTACCTCAAGGTTTTTAATGTCAACATCAAGGTCCTTTGAAGGTTTCATCACCTAAACCATATTCATGTACTAACAGAAAGGAAATATCATGGAAAGAAATTCAAGAATCCAACTAATCAAACATTTCATTATTTCTAGATTAAAGTTAGTAGAAAAAATTCAAAGGGGTTGAACCAAAACATACCCAAGGCCATTATCTTGAATAAACCACAATTTTAGTTCATGAAAAGACGAATGAATTATTTTATGAAAAATGGTGGTCTCTAAAGTGAAAGGAAGGGGTTGTGACATAGTTGGTGTACTAGAACCACCATCATACTGTAGAAAAAAGACATCATAACACATAATATGGCCTCTATGACATTGGATTAAAGGACACATAATGGTCTCTCAAACACAATAGTGCAAGGCCATCAACAATGATGTATAGATTCAATGGGAGGAACCACCACAGTGAAGTGGGGAGTTTTATAGTGTAGATTATTGTTGGAATTCAATCACCACATTTTAATTAAGTGGACTGTAGTGTATTATTTCACTAGAATCGAACCTACTATGGAATAGGTAGTGGATCATGGCATGGGTCCACTCTATAACCCTTGTAAAATATGAACCAGGTGGTCCAGTAATGATTTTCAATGTTTTTGTATCATTAAATATCGGTGGATTACCTTAATATAAGGCCACTTAAATTCTCCAAATGAATTACACAATTCCATCCCAGATTCATTATCACAATGGCCATTTAAGGCCTTAATTTCAAGATACTAAAGATAAACTAGACATATATAACTACCATTAAGAGAGAGTATTACAACATGGTCTAAGTATCTATAGATATTCCACCAAAATCATATCACATGTTAAAGGCTACAAAACAACTACCTTATCTTGTTACCACTATGGCATGTCCAGATGTGATATGATTTAGAGACCCTTATTTCTATAGATATAAATACAAAACTCTCTTTTATCATCCTATAGGTTCTTAATTCCCACGATACATCACCCAATATTGGATTGACCCAGAAAAAATTGAAAAATATGATTTTTATTAGGAAAAACATTTTAATGTTTTTACTACAAACTAAACTTGTATTACAATAAACAAAAACATGTCATGGTAAATTAATGTTATTTAAGGGAAAACTATTGTTATTTAAGGGTAAAAAATGTTATGTTAGAAAAAAATAAAGTTAATTAAGGGTTAATGAAATGTTAAGTAAGGGTAAAATAAATAAAATTAAGGGTAAAACAAATTTATGTAAGGGTAAAGTAATGTTAAGTAACTATAAACTAAATCTATCTATGGATTAAACAAAGATAAGAAAGGATCAAATAAACATAAGGGTAAAATAATGTTATTTAAGGGTTTAAAAAAGTTAATTAAGGGTAAAACTAATGTTATGTAAGGGTAAACTAATGTTATGTAAGGGTAAAAACAAGTTATGTAGGGATAAAATAAAGTTATGTAAGTGTAAAATAATGTTATGTATGGTTAAACTAAATATAAATAATGATAAAAAATAGTCAATTAATGGTAAAAAAAGTTAATTATTGGTAAAAATAAAGTTAGGTTAGGAATGAAAAACTTATGTATGGGTAATTAATAGTTAAGGGTAAATATATAGTTAAGTAAGGGTAAAGAGAAGTTATGTAAGGCGAAACAAAAGTTATAAAAGGGTAAACTAAAATCAAGTAAGGATAAAATAAAGATATGTAATGGTAAAATAATGTTTCATAAGGGTAAAAAATTTAAATTTAGGGTAAAAAATTTAAGTAAAGGTAAAACAATTTTAATAAAGGGTAAACTAAAGTTATGTAAGTGTAAACTAAGTTTAAATAATAGTAAGGCAAATTTAAATAAGTATAAACTAAATTTATGTAAGGGTATGACAAAGTTAAGTATGGTTAAAATAAGGTTAATAAAGGTTAAAATAAATTTAGGTAAGGGTAATATAAAGTTATGTAAGGGTAGATAAATTTAATTAATGGTTAACTAATGATAATTAAGTGTAAAATAAAGTTAATTAGTTGTAAAACTATATTAAGTAAGGGTAAAAAAAATTAAGTAAGCGTAAACCTAAATTAATGTAAGGGTAAAAATAATGTTAATAAAGTAAAAAAAAGATGTGTTAGGTTAAAAATAATGTTAATTGGGGGACAAAAGTTATTTAATGGTAAACTAAATTTATATAAGGGTAAAACCATTTTTTAGTGGTAAAAATAAGTTAAGGTTAAATCAATGTTAAGTATGGGTAAATGAAATATAAGTAATAGTAAACCAAAGTTAAGTAACTATAAAACTAAAGTTAAGTAAGGGTAAATAGAATTTATTTAATGGTAAAATAAATTTAACTAATGTAAAAATAAATTTATGTTAGGTTGAAACAAATTTATGTAAGTGTAATGCAATGTTATGTAAGGTTATGATAATGTTAAAAAGGGTAAACTAATGTTAAGTAAGGGTAAAACATGTTATTTAAGAGTAAAATAAATTTATGTATGGGAAATATAAATTTATGTTAGTATAAAAAATTTAAGGGTAAAACAAACTAACATAATGTTAAACCAATGTTACATAAGGGTTTGAAAAATTTAATTAAGGGTAAAAAAGTTAAGGGTAAACTTTATTTACATAATGGTTAACTAAAGTTATGTAAGGGTAAAAAAATTAATTATAAGTAAACTAAATTTATGTAAGGGTGAAACTGTAACATCCCAGCCTAGATTCCACACACTAATACCCCGATCCGGTCAATCACATGACATAAAGCATGTATCCCCAAACACTATAGGCCGCCAACTCGTAGAAAGGGTCTAATATCAGTCATGGAGCAACTATACCATCATTGTAAAAGTAAAAAAACACAAAATGTACATATATATAAAAAAACAGAATAGTACCAATATCACAATATGACCAAAAACTAGAGGTACAATATGAAACTGAAGAATAAAAATTTCATGTTAATCTATGTGCCATGTGTCAAAGTGAAAAATCAAAAGTAAAGACCTTAACCACTCCCAAATGGGTCTCGAAAAATGTCAGGTTCCCTCACTCATGCACCATCCTGACTTAGCTACATAACACTGTACCTTTTCCCTTATTTTTTCATACACCCATGAAATCAATTTGGGTACTGATTATGCAGCCCGAGTAAGATGTGATTACAACTCAGTATTCCCCCACTAATGGCGTCTAAAACAATATACATTAAAATAAAAGTGTATGTAGTTATATAAATAAATAACTATAAATCCCAATTAAATAATTATCACATTATCAATTAATATTTTTTTTACCACATATACCTTTAGGTTCCCAAAAAAACCCTTTCCTCAATACCCGCATCATCTCATGACGGAGCCCAAATTATTCTCGCGTGATATAATATCTATATACCTATTTCAGCTTATATTGGATCAAAAATTATTCCAATGTGATATCGTATCTCAAAATTCCATTATTACCATTCATTAATTAGTACATAAATTCATGTGTAACCATTCACACTTCACAAAATAGAATGACCATGTTCCCATTATTTAATTCATTCTTGAATTCCCATGTTACCATTCATACTCACACATTAGAATTACCATGTTCCTATTATTTGTTTCATAAATGAATGACCATGTAACCAATCATAACTTCACACAACACAATTACCATGTTCCCATTCATCAAAACATAATTAATTCAATAATTTATTATCCACATATATTCCATCACTAATTTAACAATTAGTTTAAACCATTATTCTATTATTTTATTCATCAATTAACTAACCATATCAATAACATTAATTAATTCAATAGTTAATTAATCACATCAAAAATAATAATTATTTCAAAAGTTAATTAATGAATTAAATTCTATTAGTGAACTCGACATTTTACTATCCACACCCATTTAATTTCTAATTCAATAATTTTTATCACACAATTACCCTTAATTAATTCCCCATATAATTACATACTTCCAGCCTATTAATTAATTCTTCAAATAATTAAATCAATATACACAACCCAAAATCCCACAATTTATTCTAAAGGTAATTATCTCAAATAAAAAACTCATTATCTTATAATTAACTGATCAATTAATTTTCTATATCAAAAAACCTCAATATCTCATAATTAATTAAACAATTAATTATCTAAATCTATAATCTCAAAATTCCCAGTTTCATATATTTTTAATTAAGTAATTCACCAAATTATTTAATACAGTTAAAAAACAAATTTCTAAACATATTATATAAATTCTACAATTAATTACATGAAATATAAATCCCGGCTATGAGATTTAAATTATAGACAACCTACCTCATGATCGATGAAGAACACTCCCCAACAAAAATCCCCTAAAATTGAGTGGTTCAATGATGTTGAATGAGATTCAAATCCAAATCATAAATAAAGATAAAATAAATCAAGATCTCTATAAAATATATCTTGATCTATACTCCCATATCTTGAACCATAGTAATATATCTACATCTATCTCAAAATAAAAAGAACAACCACAAAAAGAATAGGAGAATGAAGGAAATAAGAATGAGAAAGCAATAGGGATATGATTATCTTACCAAGAGGGGTGAAGATCTTCAATCAAGGCATTGAATTGAAAATAACTTATGTTGAGAAGGATTTACTCCATCTTAGAGGATTCTAAATCATTAAATAATGTATGGGGTCGAATGGGGGTTGAATTGATTGATTTTTAGGGGTATGGGTGATTTAAAATCTATTTTTTTGGGATAATTAAATTCCTACACAAGTTTTTTAGGAAGGGAAACACAATTTTCCAAACCATGCACCTAAAAATGATCCTCAATTATACGGGTGAATGGTTTCTCTAAATATGGGACACGATTTATCCTACTTTTCACTAACAGTGCAAATCCCCAATATATAAGGTTTCTCGGTTGGTAAGGCTAGGGTGTATGGTTTTCCCTAACCGTGCTCCAACCATGCACAAGCCTATTTCATTCAATTTTCTAAAATTTTAATCCAAACCCATATTAATGTAAATCCCAAATGAAAAGTCTTAAACACAAGTAAAAAAAGAGTACCTATAATAAAGACCACCAAATCACCATAAATGTCCAGAATCATATAATGTATGCACCTAATAACATATCATCATGGATCTTCACTCCCATGAATCTCTAAGATTATGAATCAAAAATATCAGGCCAATAATACCATATATATGCTTCCATATTCCATGTATCCTCCTATAAACCTCTATGTTTCCACAATATGTGAACAATCAGGACTGTCATTCCCCATAACACTTTCTCAATGTGATCGAACACACATATCATATTCTAATAAAAGGATGAATCTATCTCTACCTCAACATCATTCACATAAATCACATGATAATGGTTAGGGTGATACCTTTAGAGTTTTGAGGCATTGAAATATTTAAGTATAGAAATTTATTCCAAGGGAAGATCCAATCAGTATGAAACCAGCCCGATTCACTCTACTACATCAAATGGTCCACAAAACCTGGGCACCAAATTTCCTTGTCTATGTATCCCATAGTGAACCAACCTAGGTGACACTCGATGGAACAGACTACCACTCTATGTAAACTCAAAGGTTCATCTACATCAATCATCATGAAACTTCTATCTACTTTGATGGATAACTATACATTTCCAAATTAGCTGAAGCTACTCCATCATTTTCAGCATGAGACTTAATCCCAATAACTCTAAATCGCCTATCTCTATCGACTATAGAGGTGATCTACATGGCCTACCGTAATGTACCTCACATGGTTCAATCTATATCGTAGACTGATAACTATTGTTATAGGAAAACACTACCAAAGGTGGGTGTTTTTTTCAATGAAATATAAATTTATGAATACAGGCATGAATCATATCGTCAAGCACAGGTATAGTATGCTCTGACTTCCTATATATGTGTTGGTGGAAATATGTACTTAGCAAAACATGAATACCAAATTCCAACTATACCCCTTTCTAGAAGAGAAAAGTAAAGCGTAAATCACAGTCTGAACCAATATTCTATGGCACCCTGTGTAGATGAACTATTTTAAAAAAAAACAAATATCTCAGACACTCCATTGAGAAAGTACCTCGTATAAAAAATAAATAATCTACCTTTTTCAGTCTTTCCACAATAACCCAAATAGAATCATAATTCTAATTCATCCTTAGTATTCCTAACAAAATTATAGAGTCATGTCATCCTACTTCATCTTTAGAAAAGGAAATAGATATAGGAAACTACAATGTCATTGATGCCTAACCTTCACATATTGTGAAGTGTATCATTGTGCCATGAACAATATTATCTCCTTTTTCATTCTTGGCCACTAAAACTATCAATGTAAGTCATGATACATTTTGGTCATAGATGAATGTACTTTAATTTTTGATGCATGAAACATAAAAATCACCTCCTCTCACATGTTTGAAGGCACAATAACCAGATTCTTAACATAGATGATCGTATCCCCATTTATGCTCAAATTAGAATGTGGTTGCACACCTTTATGGAGTTCTCTCATGCCTAAACATTACTTATCCTCATAATAAAATTATCATATCTATTTCAAAATATTATACTCCACTAAAACTGATATGATAGTCATTTTCTCTTGACTCTCCTGAACCAGATTCTGCATCTCATTTTGTAAATCCATAATCATTCAACCAGATATAGACTCCTAAACCGCCTCTGTCTTAGTTTTTCTTCTCAATGTATCAACAACACTATTCACCATTATGAGCACATATTCCATCTCATAATCAAATGACTCAATATTCTCATCCCATCTCCACTTCTAAAGATTAAAATCTCCTTGAGAAAAGATATATTTTGAGATCTTATGGTTCATATACACAGTAAACTTTTCTCCCAACAGGTAATTAAACTAACCCATTAAATCATACACAGCTTCCAACTTAAAGATATTCATATGGTAATTCCATTCATAAGGCCTCAACTATCTAGACCCATACACCACAACTCGATCTCAATGCATCAACATAGATCCAATTACGATCCCATAAGCATCGCAATACATAGTATACTCATCACCTATCTCGGGTAGGATCAATATTGGTGATGATGTTTAATGTTTCTTTAACTCCTCAAAAGATTTAACATAAGCTTCTATCCAGTCAAACATTAACACCTTTTTGTTCAAGTCAGAATGTGGTGATTCTAAATAAGAAATTTTCTTAATGAGTCTGTGATAATTTCAAGACAACCCTATAATGATTTAGATATCAAACATGTTCTTGGGATGAATTAAATAAACCACTTATTGAACCTTACATGGGTCTATTGACATACCTTCCTATGAGATTATGTGTCCCATGAAATATAACTAATCATTAAAATAATGACACTCAGATTGATTAACGTGTATATTATTCTCTCCCAGTGTACTCAGGATGATGTCATGTTGATGGGAATGATCTTCATGAGTATTAGAGTACACCAAGTTTTCATCCATGAACACCACAACAAACAGATCCAGAAATTTATTGAAAATCATGTCTATCATGGCCATAATAATTCTTGGTGTGTTTATCAACCCAAAAGGCATTACAAAAAACTCATAAAGGCCATAAATTATTCTAAAAGAAGACCTCTGTATATCAGATATCTTAACTCTCAATTGATGATACCCTTATCTCAAGATTTTATTGGAAACCATACAAGCTTTTCTCTCCTGGTTGAAAATTTCATTTATACGTGGAAGTAGATATTAGTTTTTTCACTTTCATCTGATTCAACTTCTGATAATAAATACATATGTGAAAAAATATTATCATATTTATTAGAAAAAAGGATTAAACAACCCCATGGAGACATACTTGATTGGATAAACCTGCTGCTATTCAACTCATCCAAATGAGTCTTGATATCTTAATTCCCTTTCGCTGCCATTCGATTTGGTGGAATGGAAATTATCTCGGCCCCCAATAATATCACAATGGTAAATTCCACACCCCTCTCATGTGGAAACCCTATGAAGTCCTTGGAAAAGGATTCATGAAACTAATCAAGTAGAGGTGGAATGTCATCCTTCATTCACCTCTATCATCATTCAATTGACTAGAGACCTGGGTTTTGATCTCTCTTAGTTTCTAGGTAATTGGCCCTACTCCGCCTTCCTGGATACCCCACTATCCACAGTGTATTTATTTTTCACCCTTGTGAGACATAAAAATCATTTTCTATAATGACCCATACTTTACATACATTGTTAATACTTCAAAATTGAATTACACTTATTACAACATATAAGAAAACCATGAAAGGATCATATAGGTATAGTGTCTTTAGAAACTAGGAAACATAAACAACTGGTTCATAAATCATCTACGTTGTCTCCTATTTATTTCATCATATCTAGAGTCCCTTTTTGTCATATCCTTCTTAATAACCTTCTTCCTGACCTGGGGAAAGAAAACATACAAAAGGGTGAGCTCAAATGCTCAGTAAGGGTAAACAAAAGAAATATCAATCATATAATATTCATAAGAACATAACATTTTGGAAATCATAACATGCAAAAGATATCATAATTTCATAACGTGGGATAAATAATAATAGTGAAATTTAGTCCCAATAATCATAACATAAAACATGAAACTTTTTGGCATACACACATAATCATAGAGAATCATTTCTTAGTAGTCAAGACTCATTGCCAGGACTATCTTATCTGACAAAGTCAATTTCTGAACCGAGTTCACTCATCATTTCAGTCCTGTTTCACTGAACCGGATTAACCTTTCGTTCCAACCATGTCTATTTCATGAGATATAAATCATTTCCCAATGCATTGGAGGGAGATATAGGTCCCAACCATCTCATAATGAAACCATTCTTATGTGTGCCACAAAATCATAAATCATACATCATAGCATAACCTATGTAATAAAAATGGGATTCTTATTCCATAATAACACAATCCATATAAGATAAAAGGACATCATAAAAACAATTCCATCATAACATAATCAAAACAATGTAAAAATAGGGATAGAAACAAAACCCTATATTATATTATATGGAAAATAATTTTGATAAAACACTTCAACTCCATTCTTGAGGAAAATATCCTTTCTACTTCAAAAACATTTTCCCTTTCTTAACATGTCATAAAATTTTAAACTAAAATAATTTGATTAAAAATAAACATGAAAACTTGTAAAGGAATTTTCATGTAAATAATGTTCTAAAATCCATTCAGGCCGTATAAGTTAATAAAAGAACATTCTTCTCGTACTTTGGTCGGAAAATTCAAAAAGTACATCGTATGAAAAACGACAAATGATTCCTTTAATATCATTTAATAAAAACACACCGAAGGGTAAAATTGTATTTAAATAATTGTAGGAGGATAGAAATAATATTACATATTGAAGAAACATGGATGTGAATGATAAATATTCCCTAGTAAATTCTGAATTATAAACTATCTCGGATAAAAATCAGATTGCGAGATTTTCCCTTACCTTAGGTCCAATTTGCTTTATAAGTGTCCTAACCACCTGTATCATGATTTAAATAATGTCATTGACTTATTCCATAATCATACTAATTTTTATGATATCATATATGGTCATATTCATACCTTCTTATTAGTAATATTTCATTGTTACTTGTTATTCATGTGTTTATTGCTTTTTGTTCTTATGCGTGTTTTGTCGAATAAATTATTATTATTCTTTTTAGGTTATAGATAACTCATTTAAATAATCGTATTAGAGTAATACATATCATATTTATTCACTCAATTCATTTGTGAAATCATTATGCAATGAAAATCATGTAGAAGGAGTCGTATCACATCGTGGAGACGATATTCCGTATGTATGGACGAGTGATGATATCGTTACCATGATCGTGGAATTGTATTGGAGTGTATGTATACTATTTAAGAGTAAATATCACTTTAAAATAATCATATATAGATATTATTTACACCATTATACCCATCCAAGTAAGGTGGTGGTGGAAAATAGTTTACACCACGGCGTGGAGACGGTATTCTGTACGTACGCACGCGTGATGATTTTGTTTTCTGTAGGATGGATAAACGGTGAAATAGGGTTGTTTCATACTTATAATAAAATATCAGTCTATGAGTGATACTGATGTTATTACTTCATAATGAAACAACTAATGAAGAAGAAGTGGAAGAAAAAATAAAGTTGAAAGAATCGGTGACAGACATTACCTCTTCTTTGAAGCGCCTCTTTGAGACCTCCTTTTAGGGTACTGAAATTGGTCTTTCAAGAAGACCAGGACCTCTAGTATTCTTCTAGGGAAGTGTAGAAGATAATTTTGCAGGGGTTGGCCGAGCTTGAAGGCTCAAGAAGACCAGGACCTCTAGTATACATACCTCTAATTTAGTTTTAATTCCATTAATATGACATAGAAATGAAAGCAGCATTCATGCGTACGTACGGCTTACCGTCTCTATGAACTGTGCATTTCATTTCTTACCTCTAAATGATTATGTAATATTATAAATAAATGTATATTATGGATATATATGATATATATGATATACAAATCATGAATATCATTCTGGATATAATTAACCATTGACCACACGAACAACATGTAATTGTAAGAAGTCCACTTTCGACATAAGAACCAAATATCGACAAAACAAACATTATTAACTTAAATGATTACATTGTGTTTATAAAATGGAAAACAGTGATATAAATGAATAATGAACATGAAAAAGGTTCTTAATCAAGTAGAAATTAACTCAAGTTTGTTATTCAGGACGTTAAAGAACGATCGTGTCAAGTCGGACCCGAGGTAAGAGATATTACTCCCCTCTTTCTTTTTAAGTACACTCTTTTATGTCATTCCTTTTAATCTCATCTTTCTTGTGATTGGGATGTTATTTTATATTACTCTTACTTTAATTTTTATTTTCATATTATGAGAGACCCTATTCTCTCTAATCAATCCATTTTGGATGTTTTGAGTGGCGCCGTTAGGCAGCCAAATTTTCGTAAGAGAACCAACCTCTCTCTTTCTTTTTATGTACTCTCCTTTATGTCACTTCTTTTAATATGCACTTTGTTATGTTTGGGGATGCTATTTTATATTAATATTTCTGTAAATTTTATTTTAATATGATGATATACCCTATTTTATCTCATCAATCAATTTTTTGAAGTTTTAAGTGGCGTCGTTAGGCTGCCGAGTTTCCGTAAGGGATTTTTCATCTCACTTTTATTCCCGTTAGATTTGTGCTACATTTTCCACAATTTCCATTTAGTGGTATATGTACTTCCCATTATTATACTCTTTGTGTAATATAATTTCATTTATGGGTATTTATATATTCATTTTATGACCCTTCTTCAATGGGGTATACGTTTCAAAAGTTACCCAAGTCGGTAAGGGAACCTTTCACCCTCCTCTTTTTAAAAGACTTATTTTGTTATGTGTTTTAATTCACACAATATTATGTTGTGATATGTTCTTATATATCCTTAATGATGTAAATTTTATGACCAATTGATGAGATACCCTTTTTATCTCTCATCACCTCTTTTTCTGAATTTTGAAGTAACGCCGTTAGGCTGCCGAATTTTTGCAAGGGAACTTCTTAACCTAATTTTGATTCTTTAGGATAAACTTGTACTCCTTGAATATTTCATTCTATGATTATGTGTGAATGTCCTCTGATTTAATTACACTGAATACCCACTTATATTTTGTGTATTCGTTTGTCACACATAATTATGTAATTGATTTATCCTTAATCCAAGGATATCGTCTTTGTATGGGACTTTGTCTCAATCTCCTTTCATTGAGGAATATTTTGTTTTATACACAACCTTCTTTTATACGATGTATAAACCCCTTTTACTTTTACATTTATTCAAAAGGAATGTTTTTTATATGAAGTGTTTACTAAACAAAAAAAGGGAATGTTTTTGTCGTACGTATGTGGCGCCAACGACTTCTCTACCGCCGTGACCATTATTTGAGTTTCGGATTCCTCTACAATCCATACCTTTTTTTAAAGAAAAATAAATACCATGTTTTATTTTTATTTTATTTTGGTATTGAAAATAGTTTTCGTAATGTTTTTATATCAATGTGTTGTATTAATATCTTGTGATTGAAAGGTGGAAATGTTATGTTTCCTTTATGCATGTTTTATGTGATACGATTATGTTGAGGTTCTTGGGAATTATTATGAAGACGGGTGGTTACATGATAAACTAAGGGCGGGTGAGCCCGATATAGCTCTCCAATGCATTGGGTAATGCAAAGGAGTGAAATTTTAATGTTTTTCCAGAGAGATTTAGGGAATATACTGTGGTGGGTATTCCAAACGTAACCAAGAGGGTTACTCCCTACGTAAGAATGTTATGAATGTCTCATGTTACCTTCTATGTCTTATTATTTATATTATTTATTCATGATTTGATGAGTAATGTTAAAGTGCCTATGTTTTATGGGTAAAGTATGATTTCATTCTTATGTATATATGAACTCATGTTTCCTTTCCATATTTTTATAACCCTTACTGTTCTTTTTATGCTCATCCCAAATTTTTTTGAAATGATTTTCACAGGTCAAGGGAAAGGTACATGTTATGATGATAGTTTCAAGGAAGTGTCAATAAAGAATCCATGCTTTATTTTTAAATATGTTTCCGTTGATGGAAAAAAATGAATATCATCTTTTATGTAACCACTTTGTGTAAATGTGGAATGTAATTCATGTTTTATGATTTAATTCTCTAAAACTCTAATCCCGAAAAGATCCTCAATGTGTAATCTTGTAATAACTCAAGATTAAGTAAGGTTTAAGGATGGGGCCTTATAGTTAGTATCATAGGTCGGTTTAGATAATTTTAGAGGTTAGGGTATTCTTTATGCATAAGTGACATTTCTATAATGATTAGGATTTCAGAAAGAGTCCTAGTTTTAGATAAAGTGAATGACTAAGTATATCTTAGTGTTTACCTTCCTCATTAGTACATGATGGTTTTGTTGATATACTCACACTGAAATTTCTATTTTTAGTGAATGGATGGATCTAGAAGGCACCAAAGAGACAACAGGTTTGAAGGAATGTGTGGTGGTTCTCTAATTAAGATACTAGATAAAATGGGGGATTCAATGAGGAAACTCATGGTTGTTCTAAGCCAACTATCAAGGAGTCATGATCAACCACTTTAACCTTGGTATGATCTGTAATGCATCATGTACGAGATGACCAATCGATGTCGAATTCCAGGTAATAATTATAAAGGTAACCATTAGAGTTTATATGCTCCTTATTTTTGAGGTAATTATGGGTTATTATATGTTATGATGGAATATGAAAGGAATGAGATAAACTTGAGGTTAATATAGGTTATGATCATTTTTGATGATTTTGTCTCATTTTGGGGAATGTTTTAAGAATTATATAGTTTTGGAAAAAGGAAAACATGCAGACCGTGTGACAACCCGTCGCGTCGGACAAAGCTGTGGGAATCGAACCCACAACCAAAGTGTGACTGGTATTTATCAACTACCACTAGACTACGTGAAGTCCCTGGTTAGTTAGACTAATTCATTTTAGTTAGATGATTTTAGGAATCAAGAGTAAGTTTATTTTGGGTTATCTATGGAAATGATTAACCTATCATCAGGGATATGTGACTAGCTAAATTACTTTTCAATATGAGAATTTAAGAGAAACTGATGTTATTTGGAGATAAAAGTTAATTTGTACCTTGGAAGACTATGTGACTAAATCCTTAAAATATTTGGGTTTCAATCTTAGTTTGGTTTACCATGAATAATTTTATGGACAAATTGTTTATCAAATGGTCCTCGTTGAACTTTGGGTTTTGTTGGAAAATTTTGGAGATTAAGAATAGATTTTATTTTTATAAAGGGTTATCCTTTTCTGGATTATCTAATCTTGTACTAACCATTTTGGTTTTGGTTTTGGTTAAAGGATAAATACATGGGAAGTATATAGTTCTATTTTGTGGATTAGTTGATTCAATAGAAGTTGATTATAGTGAACAAGTCTTCCTAAATACTCGCCTTTTGGAGAAAATATGAGTTTGTGTAAGAAATCTAATAAAAGTTGAAAGTCAACATGATAAGTAATTTTGTTTCCTTGTGAATAAATTCCTCAATAAAGATTAACTTAAAACAAAAATGTTGTCTATTAACGTTTCCTACTGGGGAATCGAATATCGTTTAACCCATCACAAGTTTGTGATTTTCTTGTGGTTAACTTTCTCCTAAACATGTTTTCTATCACTCTCCTTCAGAACATGACCCGATGTTTTCTCCTCCATGTCCATGTTTTCCTACATTGAATCCTAGAATGGGTTAACTCGGGTGACCTCTTTACTTCTCATTATTTATTTTAAAGTGATTGTTTTACCAACTCTTGTTCCGATGTGGGACTTTCAAGGTTGTTTCCGAGCCCAATTTTAAAATTGCGAGGACGTAATTCCCAAAAGGGGGGAAGGATGTAACACCCCAGGTAAATAAAGAATATGACATCTTTATATTTATCCCTATTTGTGAATAAAATGTTAATATTAATTTAAAGTGAATGTTATGCTTGATGGCTTACCCAATACGCAACAATGAGTTCCTTTGAAATCCTACGTTGCACTATAATAATAAAATAATATTATTTTAAATGGTAGTTAACGCCTAGCCGTTGTAATTGTGGTAATGACCATAAAAAACTAAAAAATGATTATATATGTTTGTAAAATAGTTTTACTCTTTATAATAAATGTTAGAGGATTAAAAATGTGAATGAATCCAATTTTAAGCGTAAACATTCTAATATTCTTAAAAGGTAGATTAACCGCCTTTTGATGGAGAACCTATTTTAAATCCACTTTTTGAAAATTTTATGTGTTATATTTGACAAAATAAAATTATTCTTTAGAATCGGGACATCAAAATTTACTTTGTGTAATTTTTTGGTATTTTTCCGATAAAGTTCATTTTTTTAATAGTGAAAAATGTAGTATTTTAATTCAAAACCTCTTTTTAATCTAATTAATTTATATGATTATATTATATTTTTAATTTGTTTTAAAATTAAATTAGAATATATTTTGACCATCTAATCCAATAGTGGTCGTTGGAATTAATTTCACTTTGAAATTGGACTTAAACTAGTGTCCATCTTTTGATACATTTTGTTTCATAAAAACACGCTATTTGTTTTGACAACGAGAATTAATTATTAAATCAATTAATGCAACTTATATGTTTTTAATTTTTTAAAATAGACATCATTTTTTAATTTGGAATATCAAATATATCTTATGGTGAATTTTTTATAATTTTCTGAAAAAACTTCAATTTTTGATGAATAGTGAAACCACTAAATGTTACTTATAAAAACTGATTTTCCGTTTAAATAAAATTTTGAAACCTTTGTGTTTTGAATTTCAAAAATCATACATACATGGTAGTCATTAAGAAGTAAAATGTGGTTCAATGGGATTGAATTTTTTTTGGTGAATAGTAACTTTTATGTTTTTAATCGTGATTAGAGGTAATTAGTGTAGTTTAAGGTAAAAATAATGTTTTAATAATATGATATGAGCTTGAACATGTACTACCCTCATTGGATGTGTCATAGACGACCAAGAAAATCCATTGGTCAACTTGGGGACCCAATGAAGCCACTTTGGTTGGGAAATGACATAATGAACATTTTATTTAATGTTAAAGTAAAAATGACACAAACATGAGATGTTTTAATAAAACAATGTTTACATGGGGTTATACAAGTCAAAGTTTCGACTATAAATATTCATTAGAAAGATAAAAAGATTTCCTACATCATGATATTTTTTTTATAATTTTTAAACATTAAATAAATTAAATTACTTATGACATCATGATGATGCGGCGATTACCTCATTAATAAAGGATTTAAATAAAATGAAAAGATAATGTTAAAACTATAACGTACACTTGTAAAAAACCTATTGGATGAGTATATTTAGAATCCTTAACACCTTATCCTAGAAATAAATCAATTTGGGACCTTTAAAATTTGAAACTCATTTGAAAATAAAATAACATTTTGTAACATTACAAGAGTGCCCCTCCTCTCCTCTTATAAAAGGCCTCCACCTCTACCTCCTTACCCACACTTCCAAAGCCTTTGGCTCGGCCAAACCCTGCCCATTTTTCCTCTCCAAATCCCTATCTTACTCCTAGAAGTCTCACTTTGGGAAAAAGTTGTAACACCACAAGCTTCCACGGTACGCTTCTCTTTGAATAATACACTAGCGTGTGTTGTACGCAACTTCGAGTTCTAACACACACCACAACCAATCAAACTAGCCGTTATGAATAGTATTACCTACTTTTGGAAATTATATATATTTTATATTTCAAAATTTACTTCATTTTTGGATTCGGAATATAGAATTTAGCATAGGGTGATATTTTGGAACTTTTCGGATAACACTTATATTTTGATGAATAGTGAAAATTACTAAATTTTAATTAAAAACAACTTTTTTAATCGAAATTATTTATATTGATAAATTATTAATTTGAGAGGTTTTAAAGTATATTTAGAATATATTTTTACTATTTAATATAATTTTTGTCATTGTACATAATTTTACAATTAAACTGGACATAAACAAGTGTCAATCTTTTGATAGTTATTATCTCTTACAAACACACTTTTTTGTTTTAACAACGGGAATTAATTTTAAATTAATTTCTGCCACTTCTGTGTTTTGAATTTGGAAAAATGGATTCCATATTTAGAATTAGGATGTTCATATTGTGTAAATAGGTAACTTTTATTCTTAGTCATTTTGAATAATTAATGTGGTAAATATTTTATTTACCATGGTTAAGGGTAAATCTGGTAAATAAGGGTTAAAAAATAATATTATAATAATAGTAAATTACCCTAAAACGTGTCCTAACCTTATTTTTGGATACATGTCCGACCATGGGAATCTTTGGGTCGATTTTGGGACCCCATGGAGCCACTTGTAGGTGATAGGGACACTTTATTTTAATTAAGTTAAAATATGTACAAAAATGACATAAGCATATATCGTTTAAAAAAACAATTTTTACATAGGGTTATATATTTTGGATTTTAGACTATAAATATTCATTAGAAAGATAAAAATATTTCCAACATAAGGATATTTTATTTATAATTTTTAGACATTATATAATATATTTTATTTCTGACACAATGATGATGTAGTAATTACCATAATAGTGGAAAATTAGAATAATTGATATTATAAATACCCAAATAAATATAATTTGAGACTTTTATTGAATTACAATAATTTTCTAGATTAATATGACATATTAGGATTGTTTGAATTGACTTTTTTAGAAGTAATCATTCTGTTATGATTTTCAAACAAATCCATTATTGAATAGTGTCAAAATTGACATAAAAGAGTTTTTAAAACAAATATTATATTATTAATTGATATTAAATTCCTAAAAATATAGGGTTCAGACAAGTGACTTATATCATGATATTTTTATCATTAATTTACCACTTGGGTGTCTCTTGGATGTATATAGTAAGTTTATTAACCATATAATATAAAAATACAAAGAGACATTGTAAAAGTGAAACTAATTAACTTAGAGTTAATAATTAAAGATAAGGTTAATATAGTAATCAAAACCTGTATAAATTATATTGGTTGAATTGTTTTCGACCCATACCCACCTTAACATTTAAATAATATACTTTGTATCCATTAGAAACCTAATATGAATTTATAATAAATTAATATTTCTAGATTTTCCAAAGGTGCCCCTCACCCCTCTTATAAAAGGGCACTCCCCCTTCTCATTACTTCACACCTTCAAAGCCTTTTGGTCTGTCCAAACCCTGACCAAATACTCTCTAAACTTCCCTAACTACAACCTAGAGGTCTTATTTTGATCAAAAATCCAACCTAAGGATCTATTTTGATCAAATCAAAAGGAAGAACCCGAATAAGAGGTAAGGATTTCACCACCCTTTTTCATGTTCCTTTCTTCTTCCACTTCCTCTTCCTTTGTTGTTACCATTATAAATTAATAACTCCAGTATAATATATATACTGTGATATTATTATAAATATGGTACAACCATATTCAGTATTCTATCCATCATTTGAATAACAAGTCATAATACGTGTGTACATACGGCTTACCGTCTCCCCGTCGTGGTGTAATTGTTATTCAATAAATTATTATTTGGATGGGTATAATAATTATGTGTAAATCATGTAAATAATAAATATAACATGATAATTATTCTTTATATATGATATAACATCCAATTATATATTATTTTAATATCAAAAGAATGATATTTTCGTTCGTGCGTACGTACAGATTACCGTCTCCACGAAGCGATGAGATTCATTTTCCATGTTCACCATTCATCGACGATTATAAAAATATATATTACTAATAAGTATGTAATATATGACATAATAATTCTACTGAAGATATATATATATATATATATATATATAAGGATTTATGTAATTACATATATCTTATTCACTTACTTCTGTTCAATACTATATTAAAACAGAAACAGCGTTTATGCGTACGTACGGACTACCGTCTCCATAAACGGTGTTTTACATTTCATATATATGTCTATTATACATATTTATATTCTTAATATATATGATATATTTATCATGTTTTATATTCTGGAAGTATTTAAATCATGATCTAAGTGATACAACCAAGAGTGACAAGTTAAAACACGTACGATAAAGAAAGTGATTATTACCCGAAATGTTAACTTAACATTGAAATTATTATTAAATGGGTAATATAAAGTCATAAAGTAATCATGTATGATATCATAAATATTAATATTGTTCTGGTATAATTTAATAACATACTACGATCTTCGTACAAGAGGTTAAACGTACCCTCGACTAAAGGAAAGTGCAATGTAAGGGGTTTTCATCTCACTCCTTATTCCCGTGAGATTCATGCCATATTTCCACCATTACCTTTTGTGTGGTGTATGTACTTCCCATAATTATATTCTTTGTGTAATAAAATTTAATTTATGTGTATTTAAATATTCATTGTTTGATATCTCTTTCATGGGTTGTATGTTTCGTAAGTTACCAAATTGGTAAGGGTTTATTTCGCTATCTCTTCATTATCCGAGGTTGTTTATATGTAATAATCTACGGGGATTTATTTATCATCCACAACCATGTTTCTTAAAAATGTATTTCAAAACATTTTTAATATTTACTAAAATATGGGTTAAAGTCATTTATACCCTTGTTGACTTTTATAAGTTGTTTATAAAGGAATATTTCCGTCATTTTCCAAACAAGGTCCATTTTAACCTTTTTGACAAAATTACGGTAAGAATGTTTTTTTAACTTATACGGCAGGTGCGGTAATTCCCCGCCGTTATTACACCTTTGAAGCTTCCTTCACAATCTTATAAAGATATTTTCAAAATAAAGGGTTTCTCTATAATTATGCGACTTTTAAAATGATTTAAAAAAAGAGATATTTCTCTCAAATAGTATTGATTTCATCTATGTCAACATCCTTTGATAAAATTTAAACATATTTCAAGTTGATTTATTATGATACAAATCATCCATATTGTATTTAAGGTTTTGTGATATTTTTTACTATGGATGAGTTATTTTTATTCCATTAATGGTTTATGATTAATGTTTTGACATTTTGTATGTTAGTTTTAATACGAATGTTTATGTTATATTTCATCCCCTTCTTATGATGAATGTGTTGGACTAATATGTTCCGGGTTGGGGACCGGTAATAGTAAGCCCTCCGGGTTGGTGTCTGGTTATTAGAGGCACTCCGGGTTGGTTTTCGGTTATTAGAGTCACTCCGGGTTGGTGTCTGGTTATTAGAGGCACTCCGGGTTGGTGTCCGGTTATTAGAGGCACTCCGGGATGGAGTACGGTTACAGAGGCTCTCCGGGTTGGGTTCTGGTTACAGTTATCCCTTAGGTCTTGGAATGAGGCCTCGACACAAAAATTAATGTTCGGCATCATTCATTCCATTTTTATGAAAGTGGTTAGTGATATTGCATGTGATTATTCGATTAGTAGAATATCCATGTGAATAAGTAAATGGAATTATTTCATTTTATTTCTTCCATATTATGCTGAAGTTAAAATTTAAAAGGCTTTTGTTTTAGTTTTATACATTGCCTTAAATGTTTATGCTTATTTATGAAAGTTACTGCTGTATTGCTTACCCTTACTAAGCATTTGAGATCACCCCTTTCTATGTTTTATTTTTCCCAGGATTCCAAGAAGTGTAATGTGATTAATATGTAGGGTTATTCCAAGGGAATAATGGTGTTCATAAAGATTATTTATGTTGTTTTGTACGTCATAAAGTGAAAATTTAACATTCATGTATGCGATCTATTTTTCCGAGACAGCTAAACTGATCGGTCCTTCGGGACCTGATTCCTTGTAATCATGCCAATGTATTAAAATAATGCACCGACTCTGGGTAACTGGGGTCGGGGCGTTACAGTTGGTATCTGAGAATGTTTATCAATAACATTGGAAACTAGATTTAGATAAAATCCGATTAGAGCACATAGCCCAAAGATAGACTTTGAGGATTATTATTGAAGAACTTCCTAGAATTTTGGTATTGTAGAGATTTTGTGAGTTTTCTGAGCAATACATCCCTGTTTGGATACGAGCAGGTAGAGGCGGCTCTGGAACAGATGTACCTAGGGGTAAAACCCGAAAACACCGCTTTGAGTTAGACTCGAACGGGAACCGGTGCACTACAACGGGCCTTGATGTACTCTTGGTTACGACACTCCCTAAGGATATGATTACGATTATTCTCATTTTCATTACAAACCATTTTTAAGGTCTTATGATTATATACTTACTCAAAGAAAACATTTTTATGATTATGGATTATATCCATAAACTGTTCAATTTGTGTCAGGTATTTTACAAGTTTGGTAATTATTCATTGTAATTCATAAACTGAACTAGTTTATGCTATTGTATAGAAATGGCGCCCATTAGAAGGAATGTGAACTCCCGTAATACATATGATCCAAAGTGTAAGAAGGATCATATCTTTCATGGTCCTATGCCAGAATTTCAAAGGGAAATAGTTTCCCACGTATTATCATCATATGAAGAAATAGTATCACGTGTTGATAAGATAAGTAAAGATTTCTCGGAGTCCTATTTCTTTGAAGGGAAGCAAGAGAAGAAAAGGATGAAAGAGATAAATATGGGTAAAGGGAAGAGGGAAAAGAAGAATTTTCCCATATGTGATAACTGTGGGAAGAAACACCTTGGAACTTGCCTGAAAGGAATGGGAGTTTGTTATAAGTGTAGAGGAAAATGGCACAAAGTACGTGACTACAAGGGTAAGAAAATGGTTTCAAATGTACAATGCTTCATTTTCAAGGAGTTTGGACACTATGCAAACCAATGTCCCAGTCATCAGACTATGACACAAATGATACTATTGGAGAATAATCAAGTTATGATACTACCACAGATTAAGAGGAATGACTAGTGTACTTATGTTGTCATTTTAGAATTATTTCATTTAAGTGTTGTATCAATGATGTTCTGGAAATAAATAAGGATTGTACTGCAGTACTATTTAATTAAGGATTTGAGATTTTATGGTACTAAGAAAAGTGACTCCATTGCGAGTTAAATTTTCTTTTGGAAATTACATTGTTGAAGGAAAGATACACCTTAATATGGTCCTAATATTGAGGTAGTGATTTTGGAATAAGAGATGGTTGATTTTGGTAATTCAGGATGTTGCGGTGTTTTAAAAGAATATATGAGGAAGGCGTTCACATGTTATTACCTGGAAAAAAGGATCATCATTATGTTTAACTTCCTTGTAAATTTTGGATTGTGAGTTTGGATAATATTATTTTGGATAAGTCTAATGGTTGGAATGGATTATGTTTGAAAGGTTAGTTTTTTGGATTTTTATAAAAGGACAACACGCAGACCGTGTGATGACCCATCATGTTAGATAAAGCTATGGGAATCGAATCCACAACCATAGTGCAACTGGGATTTATCACCTACCATTGTGCTACATGATGTTCCTGGATGGTATAATGTAGTTTATTTACATAAAGGGTCTGATATGTGAAATATAAATTCATTATATTTGGAACCCTTTACGATTAAGATAAATAGAGTATTTTTTAGTTGTATTATGTTTTGGGGGTGAAAGATGAGTTTTTGGTAGAAATTTATTAATGGATAAAACTCTAATTATAAAGTAAGTATATCTCTTTATGATCTTAGCCAATCTCATAAATAAATTCCTCAACATTAAGAAAAGGAACATAAAACAAAAATGTTGTCCTAGATGGTACCTTAGATCATCATTAATTTATGGCTTTGGGATTGTTGGCCTTTTCATATCCATGTTCTCTACCACTCTCCATCAGATAATTGATGGTTATATTTCTCTTCCATATCCATATTTCCCTACATGGAACCCTAGTATGTGTTATTTTCGGTAATCTTCATACTTTACACTCTTTATTTTAAATAGAGGCCTCATTAATACATTTTTTTATTTGGTATTTCAACAAAGATATTTTGAAACGTCAAAAATGTGTTATCCTAATACCTTATGTTTTGTTGTACCGATTATATTTTAAATCATCATAGATTGATGAATTTAAGGACCTCAATTTTAAACTTGTTTGTGATTGATGACGTCAATCACTACCCATAAATATTTACGTTTTTCCTCCAGTTATATGTCTATAATTTCAACAAATTTCCTCCTAATCGAGATCATAATTTTGTGGTGACCCTTTCATTTCTCTTTTCATCTTGTTAAGACTAAAATATTATTAACCAAATTTCCGATGTGGGTTTTTTCCACAAAGATATTTTCTATTTTCAACCATTATTTTCAAAGAAAAATATCAAATTGCGAGTACACAATTTGTTGAAGGAGGGGAGAATGTAACACCCCGAGCTTCCACGGTACACTTCTCTTTGAATAATACCGTAGCATGTGTTGTACGTAACTTTGAGTTCTAACACACACCACAAGCAATCAAACTAGCCGTTATTAATAGTAATACCTACTTTTTGAAATTATATATTTTTTATATCTCAAAATGGACTTCATTTTTGGATTCGTAATATAGAATTTATCCAAGGGTGAAATTTTGGAACTTTTCGGGTAACACTTATATTTTGATGAATAGTGAAAATTACTAAATTTTAATTAAAAACCACTTTTTTAATCGAAATAATTTATATTGATAAATTATTAAATTGAGTGGTTTTAAAGTATATTTATAATATATTTTTACCATTTAATATAATTTTCATCATTGTACATAATTTTACAATTAAACTGGACATAAACAAGTGTCAATCGTTTGATAGTTATTATCACTGAAAAACACGCTTTTTTGTTTTAACAAAAGGAATTAATTTTAAATTAATTTCTCCCACTTATGTGTTTTCAATTTGGAAAAATGGATTCCATATTTGAAATCAGTGTGTTCATATTGTGTAAATATGTAACTTTTATTTTTAGATATTTTGAATAATTATTGTGGTAAATATTTTATTTACCATGGTTAAGGGTAAATCCGGTAAATAAGTGTTAAACAATAATATTATAATAATACTAAATTACCCTAAAACGTGTCCTAAACTTATTGGTGGATACATGTACGACCCTGGGCATCATTGGGTCGATTTTGGGACCCCATGGAGCCACTTGTAGGTGATAGGGACACTTTATTTTAATTAAGTTAAAATAAGTACAAAAATGACATAAGCATATATATTTTCGAAAAACAATTTTTACATAGGGTTATATATGTTGGATGTTCGACTATAAATATTCATTAGAAATATAAAACGATTTCCAACATAAGTATAATTTATTTATAATTTTTAGACATTAAATAATTTAGTTTATTTATGACACAATGATGATGTAGTAATTACCATAATAGTGAAAAATTAAAATAAGTGATATTATAAATACCCAAATAAAAATAATTTGAGACTTTTATTGAATTAAACTAATTTTATAGGTTAATATGACATATTAGGAATGATTTAATTGGATTTGTTAGAAGTATTCATTCTGTTATGAGTTTCACAAAAATCAATTATTGAATTGTCTCAAAATTGACATAAAAGAGTTTTTAAAACAAATATTATATTATTAATTGATATTAAATTCCTAAAAATCTAATGTACGGACAAGAGACTTATATCATGATAGGTATATCATTAATGGAACACTTGGGGGGTCTCTTGGATGTATATAGTAAGTTTATTAACCATATAATATAAAAATACAAAGAGACATAGTAAAAGTGAAACTAATTAACTTAGAGTTAATACTTAAAGATAAGGTTAATATAGTAACCCAAACCTGTATAAATTCTATTTTTTGAATGGTTTTAGACCCATACCCACCGTAACATTTAAATAATAAACTTTTTAGACATTAAAAACAGAATATGAATTTATTATAAATTAATATTTCTAGCTTTTCCAAAGGTTCCCCTCACCCCTCTTATAAAAGGGCACTCCCCCTTCTCATTACTTCACACCTTAAATGGCTTTTGGTTCGTCCAACCCCTGCCCAAATACTCTATCAACTTCCCTCACTACAACCTAGTGGTCTTATTTTGATCATAAAGCCAAATTAAGTATCCCTTTTGATCAAATAAAAAGGAAGAACCCGAGAAGAGGTAATGATTTCACCACCCTTTTTCAATTTCCTGTCTTCTTCCACTTCCTCTTTCTATGTTTTTACCATTCTAAAATAATAACTCCAGTATAATATATATATTTTGATTTTATTATAAATATTTTACAACCATATTCATTATTCTATCCATCCTTTGAATAACATGTCACCATACGTACGTACGTATGGCTTACCGTCTCCATGTCGTGGTGTAATTGTTATTCAATAAATTATTATTTGGATGGGTATAATAATGATGTGTAAATAATGTAAATAATAAATATAACATGATAATGATTCTTTATATATGATATACCATCAAATTATATATTATTTTAATATCAAAAGAATGATATTTTCGCTCGTGCGTACGTACAGATTACCGTCTCCACGACGCGATGAGATTCATTTTCCAAGTTCACCATTTATCGATGATTATAAAAATATATATTACTAATAAGAATGTAATATATGACATAATAATTCTACTATATATATATATATATATATATATAAGGATTTATGTACTTACATATATCTTATTCACTTACTTCCGTTCAATACTATATGAAAACAGAAACAACGTTTATGCGTACGTACGGACTACCATCTCCATAAACAGTGTTTTCCATTTCATATATATGTCTATTATACATATTTATATTCTTAAAATATATGATATATTTATCATGTTTTATATTCTGTAAATATTTAAAACCTGATCTAAGTGATACAACCAAGAATGACAAGTTAAAACACGTTTGATAAAGAAAGTGATTATTACCCGAAATGTTAACTTAACATGAAAATTATTATTAAATGGCTAATATAAAGTCATAAATGAATCATGTATGATATCATAAATATTAATAAGGTTCTGGTATAATTTAATAACATACTACGATCTTCGTACAGGAGGTTAAACGTACCCTCGACTAAAGGAAAGTGCAAGGTAAGGGGTTTTCATCTCACTCCTTATTCCCATGAGATTCATGCCATATTTCCACCATTACCTTTTGTGTGGTGTATGTACTGCCCATAATTATATTCTTTTTGTAATACACTTTAATTTATGTGTATTTACATATTCATTGTATGATACCTCTTTCATGGGTTATATGTTTCGTAAGTTACCAAATTGGTAAGGGTTTATTTCACAATCTCTTCATTATCCGAGGTTGTTTATACGTAATAATCTACTTGGATTTCTTTATCATCCACATCCATGTTTCTTAAAAATGTATTTCAAAACATTTTTACTATTTACTAAAATATGGGTTAAAGTCATTCATACCCTTGTTGACTTTTATAAGTGGTTTATGAAGGAATCTTTCTGTCGTTTTCCAAACAAGGACCTTTTTAACCTTTTTGAAAAAATTAAGGTAAGAATGTTTTTTTTAACTTATACGGAGGGTGTGGTTATTCCTCGCCGTTATTACACCTTCGAAGCTTACTTCACAATCTTATAATGATATTTTCAAAATAAAGGGGTTTTCTATAATTATGCGACTTTTAAAATGATTTAAAAAAAGAGATATTTCTCTCAAATAGTATTAATTTCATCTATGTCAACATCCTTTGATAAATTTTAAACTTGTTTCAAGTTGATTTATTATGATAAAAAGCATCCATATTGTATTTAAGGTTTTGTGATATTTTTGACTATGGATGAGTTATTTTTATGCAATTAATGGTTTATGATTAATGTTTTGACATTTTGTATGTTAGTTTTAATATGAATGTTTATGTTATATTTCATTCTCTTTTTAAGATTAATGTGTTGGACTATTATGTTCCAGGTTGGGGACTGGTAAAAGTAAGCCATCCGGGTTGGTGTCCGGTTATTAGAAGCACTCTAGGTTGGTGTCCGGTTATTAGAGGCACTCCGGGTTGGGGTGTGGTTATTAGAGGCACTCCGGGTTCGTGTTCAGTTATTAGAGGCACTCCCGGATGGAGTTCGGTTACAGAGGCTCTCCGGGTTGGGTTCCGGTTACAGTTATCCCTTAGGTCTTGGCACGAGGCCTCGACACAGAAATTAAAGTTCGGCATCATTCATTCCATCATTATGAAAGTGGTTACTGATATTTCAAGTGATTATTCCATTAGTAGAATATCCATGTGAATAAGTAAATGGAATTATTTCATTTTATTTCTGCCATATTATTCTGAAGTTCAATTTTAAAAGGCTTTTGTTTTAGTTTTATACGTTGCCTTAAATGTTTATGCTTATTTATGAAAGTTACCATTGTATTGCTTACACTTACTGAGCATTTGAGCTCACCCCTTTCTATGTTTTATTTTTCCCAGGATTCCAAGAAGTGTAATGTTATTGATATGTAGGGTTAAGCCAAGGGAATAATGGCGTTCATAAATATTATTTATGTTGTTTTGTACGTCATAAAGTGAAAATGTAACATTAATGTATGTGATCTATTTTTCTGAGACTGCTAAACTGATTGGTCCTTCAGGACTTGATTCCTTGTAATCATGCCAATGTAATAAAATAATGCACCGACTCTGGGTAACTGGGGTCGGGGCGTTATAGAAGTCTTCCCAAGGAAGCCTTTGAGCTCAAATCAAAAAGAGTTACCCGATTTTAAGGTAATCTCTTCACTTGTGTTCTTTTTTTTATTTTGCTTCTCCAACCCCCTAAACACTTTTTATTCATTTCTTTTGTAACAACTCCAATATCTTCAATATACTAAAATGTTGTTATAATAATCATTCTAGCTACACTTACACACACCTACATCAAATGGTTAAAGAACATACTGTTTCTGTGGATGGCGAATTTCTGCCTCACGAAACGATGATTGTTCAACACTCATATAACACCTTAAAATGTGTCCATTAAGATGTCACTATATTTATATATGATATATAATATATTTATGTTTTACTTAAGATTATGTATTTTCCTTTTGTGGCATACCTTTATGGTTTCCATTGTGGGTAAACATGATAATTTCATTTTAGGAAGTGCGGACTACCGCCCCCTGAAAGTGATTTGATTCGTTAATGCCATATGTGGCATGTATAAAGGATGTATATAATGTTATTATATATGATGTATGTTACATATAAATAATTAATATAATTCTTGAATTAAAACATACATACCTCTCATTTAGTTTTACTTCCATTAATATGACATATAAATGAAAGTAGCGTTCATGCGTACGTACGGCTTACCGTCTCCAAGAACGGTGCATTTCATTTCATACCTCTAAATGATTATGTAATATAATAAATAAATGTATATTATGGATATATATGATATATATGATATCCAAATCATGAATATCATTCGGGATATAAAGACCACATGAACAACATGTAATTGTAAGAAGTCCACTTTCGACTTAAGAACCAAATATCGACAAAACAAACATTATTAACTTAAATGATTACATAATGTTTATAACATGAAAATGTGTGATATAAAAGGAATAATGAACATGAAAAAGGTTATGAAGAAAGTATAAATTAACTCATGTTTATTATTCAAGACGTTAAAGAACGATCGAGTCAAGTCGGACCCGAGGTAAGGGATCCTACTCCTCTCTTTCTTTTTAAGTACACTTTTTTATGTCATTCCTTTTAATCTCATATTTCTTGTGATTGGGATGTTCTTTTATATTACTCTTACTGTAATTTTTATTTTCATATGATGAGATACCCTATTCTCTCTCATAAATCCATTTTGGAAGTTTTGAGTGGCGCCGTTAGGCTGCCAAATTTTCGTAAGAGAACCAACCTCTCTCTTTCTTTTTAAGTACTCTCCTTTATGTCACTTCTTTTAAGATCCTATTTGTTATGTTCGGGGATGTTATTTTATATTACACTTTTTGTAAAAAAAAATTAATATGATGAGAGACCCTATTTTATCTCATCAATCCATTTTTGGATGTTTTAAGTGGCACTGTTAGGCTGCCGAGTTTCCGTAAGGGATTTTTCATCTCACTTTTATTCCCGTGAGATTTATGCTACATTTTCCACCATTTCCTTTTAGTGGTATATGTACTACCCATTATTATACTCTTTGTGTAATATAATTTCATTTATGTGTATTTACATATTCATTGTATGACCCTTCTTCAATGGGGTGTACGTTTCAAAAGCTACCCAAGTCAGTAAGGGAACCTTTCACCCTCCTCTTTCTAAAAGACTTATTTTGTTATGTCTTTTAATTCACATACTATTATGTTTGGATATGTTCTTATATATATCCTTATTGATGTAAATTTTATGACCAAGTGATGAGATACCCTTTTTATCTCTCATCAACTCTTTTTCTGAATTTTGAAGTGACGCCTTTAGGCTGTCGAATTTTTGAAACGGAACTTCTTAACCCAATTTTGATTCATTGGGATAAACTTGTACTCCTTAAATATGTCATTATATGATTATGTGTGAATGAAATATGATTTTATTACACTTATTACCCACTTATATTTCATGTATGTGTTTGTCACACATAATTATGTAATTGATTTATCCTTAATCCAAGGATACCGTCTTTGTATGGGACTTCGTCTCAATCTCCTTTCATTGAGGCATATTTTGTTTTATACACAACCTTCTTTTATACAGTGTATAAACCCCTTTGACTTTTAAGTTTATTCAAAAGGAATATTTTTTATACGAAGATTTTACTAAATGACAAAAGGGAATGTTTTTGTCGTACGTATGTGGCAACAACGACTTCTCTGTCACCGTGACCATTATTTGAGTTTTGGCTTCCTCTCCAAGCCATACCTTTTTTTAAAAGAAAACTAAATACCATGTTTTACTTATATTTTATTTTGGTATTGAAAATTGTTTTCATAATGTTTTTATATGAATGTGTTATATTGATATCTTGTGATTGAAAGGTGGAAAGGTTATGTTTCCTTTATGCATGTTTTATGTGATTCGATTATGTTGAGGTTCTTGGGCATTATTATGAAGACGGGTGGTTCTGTGATAAACTAAGGGCGGGTGAGCTCGATATAGCTCTTCAATGCATTGGGTAACGCGAAGGAGAGAAACGTTAAGGTTTCTACGAAGAGATTTAGGGAATATACTATGGTGGGTATTCCAAACGTAACCAAGAGGGTTACTCCATACGTAAGAATGTTATGAATGCCTCATGTTACCTTTTATGTCTTATGATTTCTATGATTTATTCATGATTTGATGAGGTATGTTAATGTGCCTATGTTTTATGGGTAAAGTATGATTTCATTCTTATGTATATATGAACTCATTTTTCCTTTCCATATTTTTATAACCCTTACTGAGCTTTTTATGCTCATCCCTTTTTTTTGAAATGTTTTTCACAGGTCAAGGGAAAGGTACATGTTATGATGATAGTGTCAAGGAAGTGTCAAGAAAGAATCCATGCTTTATTTTTAAATATGTTTCTGTTGATGGAAAAATATGAATACCATCTTTTATGTAACCACTTTGTGTAAATGTGGAATGTAATGCAAGTTTTATGATCTAATTCTCTAAAACTCTAAACTTGAAAAGATCCTCAATGTGTAATCTTGTAATAACTCAAGATTAAGTAAGGTTTAAGGCTGGGGCCTTATACCATATGTACCTAAGAAGATTATTTCTCTATAGGTACTGATAAGGTAAAGAACACTTACAATAGTCTTCGTTATGCTTTACCATCAATTGGAGCTTAGAAGTATATGATCATGCATAGGCTATAGATTCATTGAGCTTTTTTGTCTTTTTTCATTTTGTACTATTGTGTAGCATGCTTGTATCTACATGTTTCCTTCTAGTATTATAGCAATACATGCATCCTTATATCAAAAATTTCTATAGATTAGTTTTTTATATTATTATTAGTTTTTTAGTTATCCATGTATTGTGTTTCTTAATTATTTGGTTCTCTATTTATACTTCTAAAATTTATCTATTCTATCTATTTATATTATTATTACGTTGTTGATTGTATCAGATTGTATCCATTGTTCCACTCTGATATGAGTGTATATTCCCCCCATTGTACCACTTTTACAACCTCACTACCAATAGGAAGGCTCGAGCATAGGAGGAGGAATTCATGAGTCCAGGTGGCCCACCAGCTCAGGGCACAAGTTAAATGGATCTTGGATATGGGTGTTACAAAGTGTTATTATAGGGGTTTGTTTTCCTTTGTATTAATATTTGGGTATTTTATTAGAGACTAGGATTTAAAAAGAATTTGGAATTTACTTTGTTCTAGTACGTAGCTATCCCATGTATAGAAGAAACCCAAACTTCATAAAAGGGAAATTGATGTTATTGATAATTTAATTTATATTTGATATGATTTCACCATTAGGTGAAGATTTTGAGATATGGTGTTATTTTTATTTATGTTATTGAAATTTTATTTCATTATCTAGGCCCAATGAAACAAGGGATCTACAATAGTACATGAATCATTAACACTAAAGTATGATTAATATCCCATATAGATTTCTAACCCACAATTTTTTTTAGCATGCGTATGACTTTTTCTTATTGATTGTGACTTGAAATTTTAGTGAATTGTGATGATACTATAGGGAAACATAATTGACACTTATGTTTCTTCCTTATCCTAACCGTGTTATCCAAAATAGGCTAAATCATACACCTTAAGCAACCAATTATGGCATGCTGAACTATGGTCCATTGGTCACATGAGCTGGAATGTGTTATGGTGTAGGTCTAGTGGATGACATGTTTCGATCAATAAGGAGTATGGGTCCTTATGCCCCCGAAAATGGTATACAATATGATTCAACAATTTTAAGTGTTTTAACATTTTAAACTTGTAAAAATTCAAAATAAATATGTCTTTTAGATTGTAAAAAACCATTATATATATATATGATATAGAGTCTTAGGCTCAAAAGTGGGCTTAATAGTGGATAACTGGTGTCTCTTACATTATTATGACCTTTTTGGTCTCTTCAACCACCTCATCCTAGCTTTTGGAGCATGTAGGGATGTGTGGTATTTTCTACAGGAAGAATTTTTACCTATACTAGTTTCTTATAATCAATCCTTTCAATTGCTTAAATTTAGTCTAAGGTGTGTGTTTGGGTATATAGTATCATGTCACCACATTATCCTCTTATCATACAACCATATGGTAGTGATGACCACGCTCTTCAGGTGGAAGGCCCTAAGCCACCATTTATCCCTCCTATAGTCCCACCTATGGCACCGCTTCATGTTCCTGATATGGGAACAAATGCCCAATTCATAGATTGTTTTCATTGTTTTCTATAGAACATGTAAGGTGTCGTTCGACTGGACCAAAGCATGAAAGAGTTGAATCATGAATTTCAGTAACAAAATCCACACACATTCTCATGGTATAGAGGACCTCATGTTGTGGGGTCTTGGATTGAATTTTTTTCTTTCTTTATTAAATCATCTAGAGATGCCTCTAGAGGAGTGGGTCAAGCTAGTGGATTATATGTTTTGTGACTTTCCAAAGAGGTAATGGAATGTTATCACCAAGGTTGGTCAGCATAGATATACGTTCTGGACAGATTTCTAGACAATCTTCTTGGCCAATTTCATTACCCAGACTCTAAGGCCTGATAGATCCAGAAAATTCATGAACCTACATTAGGGGATTTTGTATATTATGGAATACTCAGACCATTTCACTAAGTTGTATTGGTTGACTCTTAGTTTAGATAGATATGGTCATATGACCACCAGGTGGTTTGAGGATGGGATGGAATATTCTATATAATAATATGTCAATTTTTTCTGGTTGAATACCATTTTAAAATAGTAATGCATGCCCTTATTATAGAGTGGATTTTGAGAGACATTGATTGTGGAATTCAGGGAAGTTCGTATAAGGACATGGCCTTAAATGTAACCTAATCTTGAGTTAAATCAAGAATTAAAATTGAGAATATTTTCAAGTTTAGTGTTTTATATAATTAGTTGATAACTATTACATTATATTTCAAAAATTACAAAGTAGACACTTCTACTCTGTTTCCATTTTTTTACATAAAATAGAAAATCTTAAAAAAACATCTCTAGTTTCACGTTTTAGAGAGCATGAATTTTCCTTGATCCCATCTTTGACCCTACTCATCTTTGAGTACTGTAAAAAAACATTACAAAGCATGGGATGAGCATAAAATTATTAGAAAGGTTATAATATAAGTGACGAAAACATTGTCCCATCAATAAATACAAACCAATGAAACTATACTTTTCAATCATAACATACCTAATGAATTTATAGGATTTATGAATAACAATAAGAAATCATAAATAATAATGTTAACTAACAGAATACATAACATACTTATAGTATAGCTTTCACAGCTACATTGGTAATCAAATTTGGAATACCCATCATAGTATATTCCCTAAATCTCTTCGGTGAAACATTAACATTAACCTCTATAATGATACCCAATGCATTAGAGAGCTATCTCGGGCTCACCCGTCCAAGGTTTATCATGGAACCACCCATATACGTAACAATTCCCAAGAACCATAACATATTAATAACCCATAAAACAAGAATAAAGTAAAGATAACATATCCACATTGTAATACTAATATATCATTTCAATATATTTACATAATCAAGGATTTATCAAACCATTATCAAAATCATTTAAAACATTTAATAAAATGATTTTTGATTGAATGTGATCTATACCACGTAGAATAATTTGAATGAAATTTTAATTTCAAAAAATTCATGTACATATAAATAAATTGTTGAAACCATTTTTAAAACATGGACATTATATAAAATGATTTAGAAGAATAAATATTTAAAGCTTTTAAAATGATGTTTTAGTTAAAGAGTCTCCCAACACTTGAGAAACAGTTGACTAAACATAATTAAAGAATAAAACAAAAAAAACATATAATATCATTAGAATAATGATATTCATGATATAATATTACAAAGGAATGTTAATACACCACATAAAAGTGAATTTGTGCATAATAACAATTAAGTCTCAATGGAATGTAAATTGTGACGAAATCCCATTCAAAGATTGTACCGTTAGATTTAAGGATGAATCAATGAAATAATTTTGTGTGAAAAATATAGATATATATAATATAAGTTGATATTAAGTGTAAATAAATCATAGTTTAGTCACACATATTTATTTCATGACATGATCAAGACGTATAAGTTTAACCCAATGAATTGACATTGGGTTAAGAAGTTCCCTTAAAAAAAATTGACAGCCTAATGGGTTCACTTTAAAATTCCGAAAATGAGTTGACGAGAGATAAAATGTTATCACACAACATGTAAATAATATTTACAGAAATATGGATATATAATAACATATCCCAACATAAGAATATGTAAATTAAAATAAAAAACAAAAAGAAGTCTTTTAAAAAGATAAGGGTGAAAGGTTCCCTTATCGATTTGGTAACATAAGAAAGATACACCCCATGAAAAAGAAGCATACAATGAAAATTTAAATACCCATATAGTAAATTATAACACAATAATTATACAATATTGTGTATTAAATACACCAAAAAGAAAGAAATAGTGGAAAATATAGCATGAATCTCCTGGAAATAAAAAGTGAGATGAAAACCCTTTACCACGTTGTAATCGATCATGTCATATGACCAAAATATAATAACCACCAAATGAATCAAAAAATACCATGAATATATAGATAATCATGATAATATATATCAAATTTCAATACACAATACACCACATGAATAAGATAAGTCATGAACAATGGAAATCTCATAGAATGAAAATGAGATAAAAAACCCCTTACCTCATGTCCGACTTGACTCGTTTGTTCCTTGTTCTCTCAGAATAATAAACATAAGTTAATTTATACTTTCTTAAGAAACTTTTTAAAATTTATTATTACTTTAAAATTACTTATTACCTTGCAATAAAATTAATTAATTATTTGGGTTCCTATCAAACATTTTGTCGATGTTCGGAACTTGAGTAAAAAATTAACTTGTTATAATAAATAATTGCACATGTATTCAAAATTATTTTATCTCTGGAATAATATTAATGATTTAAATATCATATATATCATATATATCCATTATATATATGTTTTTATAATATAATATAACATTTAAAGAAAATTAATGAAATGCAATATTCATGGATATGGTAAGTCATACATACGCATGAATGCTACATTCATTTTTTTTAAAATTAATGGAAACTGAATGATACTTTGGTATATTGTAATTAAAGAATTCTTTAATATGATATATATGTCACATAATTTTACTAACACCATATTTTATGCATTCTATGTATTTCATTAACAAATCATATCACCTTGAGGGGGTGGTAGTCCACACTTCCTCAAATGAAATTATCATGTTTACACATAATAGAAAGCATAAAAGTATGTTTTTAAATAAAAATAACCAATTAATATAGAATAAAACATAATATATATCATATATAAATTCTGTTCCATTATAATGACCACTATTAGTGGTGGTAGGAGAAGATCGAACCATCATTGTTTTGTGAGATAGTAGTTCACCGTCCACAGAAATAGTATGTTCTTTACCCATTAGATGGAGGTGTGTTGAAGTGTAGTTTAAATAATTCTTATAAAAATATTATAGTATATTTAATATACAAGTTTTTTTATAAAAATAAAGAAATAAAGAGTTTTTAGGGGGTTATATAAGGAAAATAAAATAAAATATCTTAAGAGAATACATTACCATTAAATCGGGTAACTCCCTTTGGTTTGACCAAAAAGGATCTCTTGAACTACCTTATGCCTAAGGTAAGGCTTCTAGGTGGATGATAGATATCTTGAAAGATTATTTTTGGTGTTTTTGGATGAGACAAGGGGCTTGAGAAGTGTGAGAAATGGGTTATAAGTGAGGACTTTTTATACGGGGGGGGGGGGATCTTTAGAGAATATTGAAAATATTATTTTATTATAAACATATCTTCATATTCAAAACTTCCAAAACACATTAAAGTCAATTATAAGATGAATCATGTTCAAAATAAAATATTCCAATAAAAACATGATAGGTTTTAGAATTTTTTTCAATATTTATAATCATATTTATTTAAATCATTCGTTAATGAGGTAAACAATGCATCACCATTGTGTCCTAAATAATATTATTTATTTTATTTTAAATTAATAAATAAAATACCCTGATGTAGGAAATATTTTTATCTTTAAAATTAATATTTATAGTCTAAGATATAACATATCTAACCCCATGTAAGATTTCATTTACTAAAAGATATATGTTTATGTCATTTTTGTCCTTACATTAAATTAATTAATATAAAGTGGCATTATCAATCTTAAGTGGATCCATGGGGCCCCAAAATCAACCCAAGTATGCCAATGGTTGGACATGTACCAACCAATAGGATTAATACACATGTTAGGATAATTTAATATCATTATAATATTATCTTTTACCCTTATTTACCAGATTTACCCTTTAACCATGGTAAATAAATTATTTACTGAAGTAAATATTTAAAATGTCTAAAAATAAAAGTTACCTTTTTATGAAATTTGGACCTCTTGATTCCAAAAATGCATTCCATTTTTATAAATTCAAAACACAAAGGTTTCAGAAATTAATTTAAAATTAATTTTTGTTTTCAAAACAAAAAAGTGTGGTTTTAAGAAATAATAACTATCAAAATATTGACACTAGATTATGTCCAATTTCAAAGTTAAATTACCTCCAATGAATAGAATTGGATTAAATGTGAAAAATATAATCTAATTACACTTTAAAACCATTTATAAAGATAATATAAATATCTAAATAAATTAGATTAAAAGGCAGTTTTGATTAAAATACTATATTTTTAACTATTAAAAAAATGAACTTTATTAGGGAAAATACCGAAATTTCATCCAAAGTAAATTTTGGTGTCCTGATTCAAAAAAAGAATATAATTTTGTCAAATATGTCATATAAAAGTGAAAAAACTGTATTTAAGAAGGGTTCTCCTTCAAAAAGATGTAAAATGACCTTTTAAAGAATATTATAGTATTTATTCTTAAAATCATATTCATTCTTTTATTATGACTCAAAAATTTATTGGATAAATTTATAAACATTTAAGATACATATTTAATCAAAATATGGTTAGTTATGTTCAATCCTTCCAGTAAAATGGCTAGGATTTAACTACTATTTAATATAATAATATTATATTATTATATTTCGGTATAACTCAACGTTGGGTGCAACGTAAGATTTCAAAAAAGCTCGTTGTTAAGTATCTGGTATGCCATCAAACATAGAACCCTCTTTAACATAAAATTAATATTTAATTCATAAATATTAATAAATATAAAAATTCTGTATTCCATATTTATCTGGGATGTTACATCCTTCTCCCTTATGGGAATTATGTCCTTTCCATTTTAAAATTAGGCTTAGAAACTTCATTAAATGCCCCACATCATAAAAAGAGTGAATAATACTATCACATTAAAAGGAATAATATAAATAAAAATGTCACTCGATATAATATATATTAGGATTCCATGAATACATGGGCATAGAGGAGAAACTAAGTGTCTTGTTCTGATGGAGGGTGATAGAAAACATTATTAGGAGAAAGTGAAAGAAAATAAAACCAAAAACATGTGATGGGTTAAAAAGTAATTGGTTTAACTGTAGGAAAATTAAATGGAAAACATTTTTGTTTTTATATTCCTTTTCATAAAGTTGAATAATTTATTTATGATATTGACTAAGAACATAAGGACACATACCTACTTGTCACGTAGACTTTCATCCTTTACTAAATGTCTACCACAAAATCTTCTTTTCTCCAAACAATGAGTATTCAAACTGAGTTGGTCACATCAAAAGAACAAGAATAACCATCCAGATTATAACATGATCCACAAAATATAAACCATGTATTTCCCTTGTCTTTATACATTAACCAAAACCAAAATGGTTAGTACAAGAATAGATAATTCCCCAAAAGGATATTATTTTATAAAAAAATAAATACTACACTTAATCTCCAAAATTCAAAAAACAATACCGAAATCTCAATAAATATCATTCAATTCATTGTTGACATTAAATTTATTCAATATGATCAAAAGTAAGAGTGAAACCCAAAACTCAGAAGAATTTCATCACATAGTGTTCCATGGTAAATCATAACATTTATCTCTAAATAACATCGAATACTCTAAAAGTCTCATACTAAAGTGTAACTAACCTAATCACATATTCTCTAAAATATGTTAATCACTTCAATAAATAAACCAAATTGCTATATGTACACAACAAAAACATAGATTCTTTCAAAATAAAATTTCAACCATTACTCCATAAATGAGGTCCCATGGTATTCTATTTCCCTTAAGCATATAATGTTCCCCGAAAGAGAGAACAACTTCCAAAATAACATTTATAACTTAATCACCAAAACATTTTTCTTATATTAAGGATATTCATTTGAAAAAACAGAATTTCTCAAAATCAACATATTATTGAACCATAAAATCATTTTACTAAAAAGAATATGTCATACTAACCAGGGACATCATGCAGTCCTGTGGTAGGAGATAAATCCCAATTGCACTTTGGTTGTGAGTTCGATTCTCACAGCATTTTTTGATGTGATGGGTTGTCACACGGTATGCGGGTTATCATTTTTCAAAAACGATACTATTTTATATCATTCCAAAAAATGATATAAAATATTCAAAAATAATCTTAACATGATTTGACATCAATGGTTGTATTATGCCTCACATTTTCATCCCAACTCCTAATAACCTCAATATCATAATTCATGAAGTCTTATATATATTGAAATTTTTTTAACCTCTACAAAATAACACTATTTCCAAAGAAATAACATCATACCTTTATCATGATGTTGAGTCACTAAGTCTTTCCTTATGACTTTTCCATTCATTCATGTAAAGTGGTGATTGTTGAGTCATTAATTTATCCTTATGAATTTACCATTATTTCTTGTTTTTAAAATCACAAACACCTTTTTTCAAGGAAGAACTCTTTTTACCCATGTTTTGTATCTATAAGGAAGATTTCCTTCCCCAAGGAAACTTTCCATTACCTTTTTTCATTATTAAATCAGATTTTTCTAAGTGTAAAATTTGGATTGTATCCAAAACCTCAGAATCCTATAATTATCTAGATATGAATCATTCTATTTTAGAATCCGAACTCTTAGAATTCTGGTTATGAACACTTTAAAGTTATGACTCCGAATTCTAAATCTGAATTCTAGTTCCGAAATTTCTTAGTTCTGACTCCAAATTCTGAATCAGAATTCTGGTTATGAACTTTTTTGAGTCCTGACTCCAAATTCTGAATACGAATTCCGGATACGAACTTCATACTTCTGACTCCGATTTTTGAATATGAATTCGAGATACAAACATCAGAGTTTTGACTCTGAATTCAGAATCAGAATTCTGGGTACGAACATTTCTGAGTTCTAACTCCGAATTCTGAATACGAATTCTGGATATGAACTTCTGTACGTTCTGATGTTGAGTTCCCTGAATTCAGACTCCGAACTCCTCTTAGTTCTAACTCCTAATTCTCATTAACTCTGACTCTGAACATTGAAAGTTCTGGTTATGAATTTTAGTGAATCTAGATTCCGAATATCCTTGAAATTCAGACACCGAAATTCTATAGAATTCATGTTCTGAATTTCTACAAAAATAAAATCTGAATATCTCTATATTATAAGCTCTGAATTCATTTTGGTTAGACTCTAAACTTTCATTTTATTACATTCTGAATATCATATTTGAGTTATGCTTACACTTGTTCTATTATAAAAAAGATATTGTTCTTTCTTTTATCAACCAACCATTGTTTGAGTGACGCGTGTACATGTCCCTCCAAAATTCTAGGAATAATATGACCGTTGGATGAGGGATAAGACCATTAGAGTTGTGCCTATAAATTGGAGCTCATTTGAACGTGCTCATAAACCATACTTTTGAAAACTATGCTTACATGTTGTTCAAGTGATTTCTAGAGAGAGGGGCTCTTATAAACTCTCAAGATTCGTGTAGAAAGTTTGAACTCCTTGTTCAAACTTTGCCTTGTGCATATTTTCTTCATGCGACTTCGATTGTTTCTGTGTACAATCGAGGGCTTCCAGGGATTGGAAGACAGAGGTGCCGACTAACTTGAAGTTGAGGGCTTCCTTGCTGAGAAAGACCGAGCTGCCGACTACTTGATAAATGAGGGATTTCTGGTATATCAAGACAAACTCTGATCTTCGTATCAAGGGATTACCATGGTGGGCATAAGATAGACTTTCTTGAAAGTGTAAATCATGGGACCTTTATCCAAGGTTGTTGGATACCCTTCACCTTTGGTTAAAAGACTTACTACTTGTTTTGTTTCAAGTTTTCCACTGCATTTGTATTATTTAGGAAAGTATAACTATCTTATACTTCCTTAAACTTGTACTATGATTTAGTTAGATTCTATATGCTTTAAAGTAGAATCTTAGTTATTTTAAACTTTCGTTAATTTTTATTTTCGGAATCATTTTTTTCGGAATCATAAAAATGTTTAGAACATAGAGGTTTTGTGAATTATCGTGTTCAACCTTGTTAAACCAACCATCTTTAAAATTTAAAATGGAATTTTTAAAATTACAATTCACCCCCCCTCATGTATTTTAAAATCAACATTTTTATTTCAATCATACAATAGATATCAGAGCACGTGGTACAATCTGAATTAATCTCATGATTAGATTCAGAAGAGAATTTTTGGAATTGAATTTTCTAGATTCACATTTTTTTTGGAATCAATTTTTCGGACTCATATACTTCGGATTAATTTTTTCTTAGAGAGAATCTTGTTCTATATTTTTCTTGATTAGGATATTTTCTCTTGTTTACAAACTCATATTACTAACATGTTTTTGTTCCAAATATTATCTTAAGGATGGAAGGATTAAATGTTGGTTCCATAGAAAATCTTAATCCAACAAGACCACATATATTTTATGGGAATTATTATGAATATTGGAGAGATCACATGAATAATTTTATTATCAATACTGGTGTTGATAATTTTGTTATGGTTACTGGGGGTTATAAAATCCATAATAATGAAGTTAGTACCTTTACCAATCAAGAAAAGCATGAATATCAACTAAATTATAAGGTGTGAAATACATTACTTTGCTCTATGACTAGAAACATATATATCCAAATTTCATCTTGTGAAGAAGAAAATACTATATGGAAGAAACTTAATGTTACTCACTTTGGAACTTCAAAAGTAATTGAAACTAGAAGAGCCATTCCCAAAGCTGAATATCATGGTTTTTGCATTCCTTATGGAGAACCCATATGTAATGTGAAACAAAGATTCATGACAATTGTGAATATTTTTCAATCAGTGGGTGAGAAAAGATTAGATGATTAAGATCTTGTTGATAATATCATAGAAATCATGCCGAATGAATGGGAATCTATGAGAACTGATATTGATGAGAAAATAATGGTTACTGAAATTTCCTTAGATGAGATGTTTGGAAATCTTCTATAGAATGATACTAGAATGAACAGAGATGATGATAACGTAAAGAAGAAGAATGGAAATGGAAGTGTTGCTTTTACTACAACATCCAATCATACGAAAGCCAAGACTCCTGAGAGAGTTAGTAGATCCAAATCTATGAATGTTGTTATCCAATCCGAATCTAGTGGAAGTGAATACTTAGAAAATGTATTAGAAAATCTTGCTCGAAGGATGAACAAGATATCCAGACAGAGGAACTTTCAATCCAGATATAATAAAAAGGAAAGGAAATATAAGAAATATTCAGAAGTCACATGTTATAAATGTAATAGAGCTGGACACATAAGACCTGATTATCCTATGCTTAGGATAAATGAAAGAAAGGAAATGCATTATGAGAAAAATAGAAAGAAGCATTACAAGGCTAAAGCTAAGAATGTTTTGAAAGCTAATGACACCTGGAGTGCCAGTGGTAAAGAATATTCAGATGAATCTTGGGATTATGAATCTTATGGACAGAAGAATCTTGGTCTAATAGACAGGCTACCGATTGATAATCATTGTTTGTTGGCTATGGTACACAATGCTGAATCAATGACCAATGTTTCTTTAAATGTTAATGATAGTAAATATTAAACCTCTTTGGATAAATAATCTTCTTTTGATGTAGATAATACTTTACCAACCTTTGAAGAAGTTTCCAATATTTCCAAACTTCTTGAGATTGATAATTTCAAACTCATGAAAAAACATGACAAGGAAAATTCTAGGAATACTATTCTTACTAAGGAAATAACAGACCATTCTAAAGATCTTGATATGAAAAATGTGGATCTTGAAATTATTTCAACAAATCTTGAGGATATAAATTTTGAGAAGAATAAACTTTCTAAAGATCTAGAAAATGTAATTTATAAGAAAAATGTTTTTGAGCCTAGCTCTAGTTCAAAATAAAATGTTTTTGATGATGAGAGCTTGGTTATCAAAGTCAAATTTGAAATATTTTCCTTGAGTAAATGTTAGTCAAAATTTACCTTAGGTAAGGAAAATTTTGATAAAATGTATTCACAAATCCGACATCTATGGAATAGTTCTGGTTTTTGTTATACTGGTTCTAAACCAGTTTTTTGCAACAATTACATTGTTCCTCAAAGTTCCCATTCTGTACTAAATGTTAGTGTGGTTCAAATTGGGAAAATAATTTTTCTCTATACAAAACCCAGTCGTTAGGATTTTATAAAGACTTTTTTTCATAGAAGATGTGGGTGCCTGAATTTTTCTTTCTGAAATTTCTGGTTCCAAGAAGTTTGGATTCCGAAAGTCTAACTCTCTTATTTTCAAGAAAATAGAGAAAGTCCCAACAGCAATACTTGGTACATGGATAGTTGATGTTCCCGGCATATGACTGGTAACAAAAACGATTTTGAAAATATTATCAAGACTAAAGGAGGAAAAGTAACTTTTAGTCATAATGCTCAGGGAGAAATTATTGGTATAAGTAACATCATTCTTCTTGTAAAAACCTTGATTTCAAATGTTTTATTTGTTAAGGGTCTTAAGCACAACTTCTTTATCATAAGCCAATTTTGTGATGAAGTCTAACTTGTGAATTTTAGGAATGAAAACTTCCTAGTACACAATTCCAAGGAAGAGCTTTTTCTTTCTACCCATAAGCAAGAGAATGTTTACACAGAAAACATAGAAGACCTTAGGAGCCATGATTTACCTTGGCTTGGTGCAATGGAAGATCATTCTTGGTTATGGAATAGATGGATAGGACATTGTAACCTTAGTAACCTATATAAAATTTCTATGAAATGATTTTTTAAGGATCTACTGGAGCTTAGATTCGATTCTTCAAAAGATTGTGACCCTTGTCAATATAGAAAGTAACATAAGTCATGTTTTAAATCCATTGGTGAATTCTCAACTACTAATGCATTACATCTAGTGAATATGGATCTTTTTGTTCCTACACAAACTAGAATCATTGGAAGCAAGTACTATGTATTTTCCTTGGTTGATGATTACACTAGATTTACATGGGTCTATTTTCTAACAAAGAAGTCTAAAGCTTTTTCTTATTTCAAAAACTTTAGTGCCCAAGTTAAAAATGAGAAAAACCTTCCATTGAAAACTATTCATAGTAATCATGGTGTAGAATTTCAAAATTATGATTTTGAAACTTTTTGTAGTAGAAAATGAATTAATCACAACTTCTCAGCACCTAGAACACCTCAAAAAATATTGTTGTTGAAAGAATATATAGAATTATTCAAGAGATGACTAGACCCATGTTTGGTGAGCATTCTGTAGCCAATAATTTTTGGGTTGAAGCTGTAAGTACTTCATGTTATACTATAAATCGAGTTTTTATTAGACCTTTTCTTAATAAAACTCTTTATAAGTTATAGAATGCTAGAAAACCTAGAATTTCATACGTTAAGGTTTATGGTTGAAAGGTATTCATTCTGAATACTAAAGAAAATGTACATAAATTTTCAATAAAATCTAATGAATTAATCTTCTTAGGATACTCCACAACTTCTAATGCATATAGAGTATTCAATAAAAACACTTGTACTGTTGAAGAAACAGTACATGTCAAATTTGATGAAACAGATCCTTTTGTTTTTAAAAAACCCCAACCTACATCTTCAGATGTGTTTTCAAAAACTGATTACCAACCTTTGATAGAAGATCCTTCTGATAAGAAAAATGTCCAAGAAGATACTTTTGAAACATTTACCCTAGAGGATTTCCTCCCCTATGTTGATGAATAGGATTTACCAAACCCATATTAGTCGTTTCATTAGAATCATCCTAGTGATAGTATCATTGGTGATGTAAATCAACCTGTAAGGACTAGAAGTTCCTTAAGAAATTAAGTAGAAAATCTAGCATTCCTTTCCCAATTAGAACCAAAAAGCACTAATGAAGCTTTAGGTGATGATGATTGGATTGAATCCATGCAAGATGAACTAAATGAATTCTAAAGGAATAGAGTCTGTACCTTAGTTGAAATACCTAAGTAAAATTCAAGCATTGGAGTAAAATGGGTCTTTAGAAATAACGATGATGAAAATGGAATCATTATTAGAAATGAAGCTAGATTAGTTTCTAAAGGCTATAATCAATAAGAAGGAATAGACTATGAAGAAACCTATGCTCTAGTAGATAGACTTGAATCTATTCGTATTCTACTTTCCTTTGTAGCATTCATAAATTTCAAAAAATTTCAAATGGATTTGAAATGTGCTTTCCATAATGGTTATGTTCAAGAGGAAGTTTTTGTTGAATAACCTCATGGCTTTGATGATAAAAAACATCATGACCATGTTTTTAGACTTACCAAGGATTTATATGCCCTCAAACAAGAACCTAGAGCTTAGTATGATAGAATTACAGGATTTTTTCTTCAAAATGACTATTTTAAGGGAAATGAAGATCCAACCCTTTTTATAATGAAATATAAGAAAAATGTTTTGATTTTTCAAATTTATGTTGATGAAATTATATTTGGTTTAAATCAGCAAATATTTAACTGATTCCTTTGTGGATCTAATTAAATCTGAGTTTAAAATATGTATGATGGGTGAGTTAACGTTTATCCTTGGTTTTCAAAAACCTCAAAAACTAGAAGGAATCTATATATCCCAACATAAGTATATTAAATATATACTTAAAAATTACGGATATGACAACACTAAGAGTATAAGTACTCACATTGCTACCTGAAACACACTTGATCTTGATGAAGCTGGGAAACTAATAGATCAAACATCTTTTAGAGATATGATAGGAAGTTTACATTAATTGACAGTTAGTCGTCGATACTTAATGTTTTCATTATTCTTCTGTGAAAGATATCAATCCAATCCTAAGTAATCTCATTTAAAGGAAGTGAAGAGAATTTTTTGCTACTTAAAGGGAAACATGGATTTAGGACTATTTTATACTTCTGAAAATGATTTTGTTTTGAAAGGTTTTTCAGATGATGACTTTGGTGGATGTAGAATGGATTGAAAGAGTACATCCAGAACTTTTCATTTATTAGGAGATTCATTAGTTTCTTGGTATTGCAAAAAGAAACACTCAATATCACTTTCCACTACTGAAGCTGAATATGTAGCAGTTGGAAGTTGTTGTGATCAAGTATTGTGGATGCAACACACACTCACAGACCATGGATTGAGTTTTACTAAGACTCAAATTTTGTGTGATAACACAAGTTCCATTACCCCTAGTAAAAACCCTACACATCACTCTCGTTCAAAACACATAGATATTAGGCATCACTTTCTTAGGGATCTCACACAGAAAGGAGATGTCATTATTCAATTTATCGGAACACAAGATCAACATGCTGATATTTTTACAAAATCATTAGCCTTGGATAGATTTGAAAACAATAAACAGAAGTAAGGGATGATAACAGTGAGGTAATATTCCATTACTAACTTCCTATTGAACCAATCTCCTTACATTAATAAACTAATTTTCATAGGGGGAGTACATCTATTATTAAAGTTTTTTGAAATTTTTGTAGTTGGCTTTTAAAAAAATTTCGTAATGAAAATTTTCGTAGTTGGTTTTTCAAAATTGTTCCTAATGTACATTTTCATAGTTGGTTTTTCAAATTCTTTCGTAATGAAAATTTTCATAGTTGGTTTTTCAAAACTTTTCATAATGAAATTTTTGGTTGTTAGTTTTTCAAAATTTTCGTAATGAAAATATTCAGACTTGAAGTTTTCGTAATGAAATTCATCGGATGTGATGTTTTCGTAATGAAATACTTCGAACCTGAAGTTTTCGTAATGAAATTATTAGGACCTAAAGTTTTCGTAATGAAATTCTTCAGACTTGAAGTTTTCATAATGAAATTCATCGGACCTGAATTTTTCATAATGAAATTCTTCAGACCTGAAGTTTTTGTAATGAAATTCTTTGGACCTGAAGTTTTCGTAATGAAATTCTTCAGACCTGAATTTTTTATAATGGAATTATCGGATTTAAAATTTTTATAGTGAAGTTTTTTTTTCATATTAAAGTTTTTTTGGAATCCAATGTTCTTCAAGAAGAATATTCCTCAATATGAATAATATTCCTAAGCAATCTGAAAGGTATGATTCTTCCTTGAGTTTTTCATAATTACCTTTTACTTTCTGTTAGTTTCATTTGTTTTTAAAATTTCTCGGATTCTAATTTCCTTAAATCCGAATATTTTCCTTTAAAAACCTTAAAATATCGGATTCAACCCAAATTTTCCTTGCGGCTATCATTTCAACCATCATATCTGATCTGAAGAATTATGAACCATTGGATTCAAATGGGAAGTTCAATCATCACTTCAACTGCTATATAAAGGTGACCCCTGATGGTTGTCCCACATCGGTTATCAAGCTTGTGCATGTCGAAGCTCTTCCTCTCTACAAAAGCCCATTCAGAATCTCTCAGAGTTTCTCCAGTCCAAATGTCTGCAGAAGTTCTTTCTCAAGATATGTCTATAGTTTAGTTGATTCTGGAGTGGAAAATTTACAGGGAGTGGTTAGTTCATCCTAACTTCTTAAATAAGTATGAATCCAATATTTCCAATAACATCAAGCTCAAAGGGAGGAAAAGTGTAGCTATTTCAAAGACAACATCTCATGATGTTTTCTATATGATTCATCTAATATAATTTGATGAATCAGTTTCCTTCTTTAAGGATGAAGGTAGTGAAAAATTCTCTTTCAAGAGCATTGGAAAGACAGATAAACTCTCTTACACCAAGGTTGCAATCTTGGTGGGACTCCCATTGAAGGAGTAAAAGAATTTTCCTCCCACAAGCTGCCGGATGTTCAAGGAAGTTTCATCAAGGTGAAGGCTATGGAATGCCTTGGACTTACTGATGTAAAGATAGTAAAATTGACCATCTATCTACCAAAAATCAGATTCTATAGTTATGGATTCAAGGTCTGATCATACCCAGGAAGGGTGATAAAAATACCCTTAAGAAAAGTGACATGTACATCTTGGACGTTTTGGTAAACCTAAGGAAGATGAAACTCATGAAGCACATTCTCATTATGATTAAGAATATCTAGAATGGGAATCTGGGGGCTCAGATTATCATGTATCATACTCTTCTCTCCAAACTGATAGTTCTGTGTCGTGAATCATTCAAGATCCCTTGTAGTTCCAAGCCGAGAAATTACAAGGTGATTCTTATTAGTGATGATACCCTCAAGATAATGAAGGATGATTTTTCTAAAGAGTCAGGTTTATTTTATGATCTACCTGAGGATGAGGTAGAAGACATTCTAAAAAATACAGAAGAAGATGAACCTTCAAAGAAGGCCAGGAAAAAAAGAATTTTTAAGGATGTAGTAGCTGAATCTGAAACCCCTAAATCCAAAGAAGATCAATCCGCACCTCCTAAACCAATGATGCAGAAGGCCTACCCCGATGAAGTCGTAGAAAAATGGAGGGAAGATAGAAAGAATAGAAAAGCAGGGGAGCCATAGTTCGGTTTATATCATCCTGAGGCTAAGGCCTTGAAAGAAAGAACTGCTGAAGAGCTTGAGAGTCTAGTAAAAGAGAAGAAACCTAAGAAGAAAATGTCAGAGGTATAGATTGTTCAATCTCTTTTGAAGGTCACTGAGGTTCCATCTGAACAAATCCATGTACCAAAAACATTTCTTGTAGAACAATTGCCTGAGACTCTGGGAAAGAAATTCATGTCTCCAAAAAAACCACAAGAAAAGGTTATGGAAGAGAAGAAATCAGCAGATGAAAAACAAGAAGTTGAGAGTATTGGTGGCTCTGATGATGTGATTAAACAAGTTGAAGCTTATCATGATAAAAAAATTGCCTCTGAAGAGTTGTCAATCCGGACTTCTCATGTCAGATCCTCACAACATGTTACTCCTTAGGATGATGAAAAAGTTCAAGAGGGGGTAAAAAAGTTGTCTGATTAATAGAGTCTTAATCATGAATTTATTCATCCTGAGGAAATTGGGGCTGGAGCTAAAAAAGAGACAGTTGATGAAGATAAGATTGTACAGCTATCCGAAAGTGATCATGAATCCCTTGATGAAGAAGCTATTCTGAGAATCAGTAAGGGGAAACAAGTGGTTGTTGATACCCCAATGAAAGAAATTTTGACGAAAAAGGAAGCTGGAGGATCCTCTAAGAGGAAGCTGGTAGAGCTAGAGGAAAAACCATCTCAAAAAAAAATGTCAGATTCAGAGTCATGAGATTTAGGATATGATTTTGTTTTTCAGTCCCTGAAGAAGCTAGTGGATACCATTCTGGTCTTTCTAGTAATTTATTCTAGATACCAGATGCTTCAGTACACCATTAATCAAAAATCAGACTCTATATCCATGGTCATGGATACATGTGTGAAGATTGTGGTAGAACACAAACATTTACTTATCAATTATGAATCCCACAGAAAATCCTGCAGGAAAATGACCAGATGGTCTAAGAAAATTGTTGAAGATTTGGGAGAGCTTGATCAGTTTCGAGAAGATTTCAAATAAGCTTATGATACCGAAGATGTCAAAATCAAGGATCTTACAAACATCTCTAAGGAAAAGCTAATTATAGAGCAAAATTCTCAGATCCAAGAAGTCAAAGATCTGAATGGTAAGCTGATATATGTTGTCCAATGTTTGAAAACAGAGAGGGATCTTCGGACCAAGATAGAAGAAAATCTTGGGAAGCAAGAGGACTTTCTGAAGGCTCAAGCAGAGGCCTTGGAGCCTCAATATGATAGAATCACAACCTTAGAAAAGCAAGCTGGGGAGGATCACAAAGATATGAAAAAGACGAAGACAATTGTGAAGAAGCTCTTGCCCAAGGAAAAAGAAGAAAAATAGACAAATCCGATCTTTTTTTGTATTTTTTTTCATTGTACTAATACATTCAATCTCAATGAAATTGTGGATGCTAATTTTTTTTGTATGTCTATACTAACATTTCAGGTACCTTATTTCTTTTCCATTACCTCAAGAAGGAAAAAAAGAATTCCAAATGGGAGAAAAAAAATGATTTCTAAGTATAAGAAGATACATCCCTAAATAATGGGGAGTCTATATAAGGGAGAGTTGCTCATTACGAAGATTTTCATACCCATGATAATAAAAATCCCATTCGAAAAATCTAGAATACATTCCTTAGTGTTCCAAAGACATAGGGGGATTTATTCATATTCATCTTTTCCAATGTGAAAAGGGAGAAAAGTTTTATTTTCTAAGTCAAGAAAAGCATTATTATGTCCTTATATTATTTTTAGTAAGGATGTTTGTGCTTTCTAAAAAGGGGGAGATTGTTGAGTTAATAAGGCTTTCCTTATGACTTTTCCATTCCTTCATGTAAAGGGGGAGATTATTGAGTCATTAAGGAATCCTTATGACTTTACCATTCCTTCTTGTTTGGAAAATCACAAACACATTATTTCAAGGCAGAACTCTTTTTACATTTGTTTTACATCTATAAGGAAAATTTCCTTCCCCATGGAAATTTACCCTTACCTTGTTTTCATTATTCAATCATATTTTTCTAAGTGTAAAATTCGGATTGTAACAAAAACATCGGAATATTATAATCATCTAGATATGAAGCATTGTGTTTTAGAATCTAAATTTTCAGAATTCTGGTTACGAACTCTTCAGAGTTCTGACTCTAAATTCTAAATCATAATTCTAGTTACGAACTTTCTGAGTTCTAACTCCGAAATCTGAATCAAAATTCTGGTTACGAACTTTTCTGAGTTCTGACTCCAAATTCTGAATAAGAATTTCGGATAAAAACTTCAGAGTTCTGAATCTGAATTCTGAATACGAATTCTGGATACGAACATTAGAGTTCGGACTCGGAATTCTGAATGAGAATTATGGTTTGGAACTTTTTTGAGTTCTGACTCCAAATTCTAAATACGAATGCAGAATATTAACTTCTCTATGTTTTGACTCCGAGTTCTCTGAATTCAGACTCTGAACACCTATGAGTTCTAACTCTGAATTCTCATTAACTCTAACTCTGAACTTTGAATGTTCTGGTTCTGAATTCTGGTGAATCCAGATTCTGAATTTCCTTGAAATTCAGACTCTGGAATTCACGAGAATTCAGGTTCCGAATTCATACAAAAATAGAATATGAATATCTCTATATTATAGAATTTGAATTCAGTTTTTTTTAGACTCTGAAATTTCATTTTCTAAAATTCCAAATATCAGATTTTATTTATTCTTACACTTGATCTATTATAAAACTATGTTGTGCTTTATTTTATCAACTAACCATTGTTTGAGTGACACATATATAGGTCCCTCTGAAATTCAAGGAATAATATGACCGTTCGAGGAGGGATCTGATCGTTAGAGTTGTGCCTATAAATAAGATCTCATTTGAACGTGCATAAAAACCTTACTTTTGACAACTGGGATTACATGCTGTTGAAGTGATTTCTAGAGAGAGAGGCCCTTATAAACTCTTAAGACGCATGTAGAAAGTTTGAACGGCTTGTTCCAACTTTTACTTGTCCATAATTGCTTTTTGCAACTTAGATTGTTGCTATGTACATTCGATGGCTTCCGGGGATAGGAAGAAAGAGGTGATGACTACCTTGAAGTTGAGGGCTTACTTACTGGGGAAGACAGAGGTTTCTACTACCTAATAGTTGAGGGCTTGCAGGGATAGCAAGATAGACTATGATCATCGTATCGAGGGCTTACCCTGGAGTGGGTAAGACAAACTTTCATGAAATTATAAATCAAAGGACCTTTATCCAAGGTTATTGGATACCCTTCTCTTTGGGTTAAAAGACTTACTACTAGTTACTTGTTTTGTTTCAATTTTTCCACTACATTTGTATTGTTGATGAAAGTATAACTATCTTATACTTCCTTACACTTGTTCTCTAATTTAGTTAGATTCTATACGCTTTAAGGTAGAATCTTAGTTATTGTAAACTTTTGTTAAGTTTCATTTTTAGATTAATTTTCTTTCTAGAATCAAGCAAGTGTTTAGAACATAGAAGTTTTGTGAATTTTCCTGTTTAACCTTGTTAAAAAAAACTGGATTTAACCTTTCCAAAGGAATTTTTAAAAGTACAACTCACCCCTCCTCCCCACACATTTATTTGAGAATCTACATTCTTATTTAGATCCTACACATGGTTTCAACCTGGTTTCATCATCATCCTGTTCATGTAGATAGATAGACCATGCATTGCAACAATGATTTAGAGATCCTTCAAAAATATATGCTTCTTTTATCCAAATACACCTCATACAACATGATTCATATGGGTGATTACAGAAAAACGATTTTGAAACATAATCATGCATGTCATATAATTTTAAAACATCTGATAAAACATGATTTATATAAAAAATTCTGACCAATTTTGAGTTGAAACATTCAATCAATTGTCCTATTAAAATACCATAAGTATGTTCTGAAATACAATTATTTAAAAGAAATATAAATAATTTGTGCAAGGGTCTCCTTATTCACCACCTTTTTCAAAATCATAATATGCTTAAAAAATTTATGATAAGTTAAAATATTTTAAAACTAACTTCATAATATTTATCTTCCTTGAAAATATAAGAATATTGAAAAATTAGGATTTGATAAAATACAACGCATGATCAACAATGGTATCAAGGTATAGCGGAGGTTTTTGAAATCTCAAACAATTTCTTATAAGTGAGTTATATGTTAAAAAATGTTTCAAAGTCATCTGGACATGGATTTGCAATAATTATTGCAAAAAAGTCATCAGGAAGAGATAAGAATGTCATTTGAGATCCTCCTCCTTCCATTTGTAACAAACATTAATTGATATAAAAACGTTTCAAAATAAGGATTTAACTTCAAAAATTGACATTGAGAAAACCATGTGCCTAAAAAAAACTAATAATCCCTAAAGATCCCTAAATTGACCACTGAGACCAACTATAAGGACCCGACCATAAACATTACTTAATCTTGAGTTAAATCAAGAATTCAAATTGAGGATCTTTTTTGGTTTAGAGTTTTAGAGAATTAGGCCATAACTATTAAATTACAATTCAAAAATTACAAAGTAGCTACTTCTACTAAGTTTAATCATTTTTTCATAAAATAAAAAAATCTTAAAAAAAACAAGTCTACTTCCATGTTTTAGACAGAATGACTTTTTCTTCGATCCCATCATTGACCCTATTCATATTTGAGTCCTGTAAAAAACATTTCAAAACATGGGATGAGGATAAAATGCTCACTAAGGGTTATAAAATAAGGGAAGAAAAAATCATCCCATTAATAAATACAATCCAATGAAACTATACTTTTCAATCATTACATACCTCAATAATTATATAGGATTTATGAATAATAATAAAAAATTGTAAATAATAAAGGTAACTTATGGAATACATAAAATACTTACATTATAGATTTAATAGCAATGTAGGGAGTTATGTTTGGAATACCCATCATTGAATATTCCCTAAATCTCATAGTATAAACATTAATGTTTACCTCCATCATGTTACCCAATGTATTACAGAGCTATCTCGGGCTCCCCTGCCCTAATATTATCACGAAACAACCCATATATGTAAAAATGACAAAGAACCATAACATATTTATAACCCATAATACAACCATAAAGAAAAGATAACATTTCCACCTTGAAATCACATTATATCATTTCAAAATATTTACATAATCAATTCTTTATCAAACTTTTTTCAGAATCATTTAAAACATTTTATAAAGAGATTTTGGAATTGAATTGTCTCATACCACTTTGAATCTTGTGAAAGAAATTTTAATTTAAAAAAATCCATGTCCATGTACAGAAATCTTTAGAACCATTTTTAAAACATGGAAATTAATGAAAATTATTTAGAAGAATTAATCATTAAGGATTTTAAAATGATTTTTTTGTTAAAGAGTCTTGCAACACTTGAGAAAAACATGAAAAAATATAATTAAAGAATACAATAAAACGATACTTATAATATCATGAGAATAAGGATATTCATGACATAATATTTCAAAGGTAATTATATTCACCATATAAAATTGAATTGGTGCATAATAACAATTAAGTCTCAATATAAAGTAAATTGATATGAAATCCCTTACAATGATCGTACCATTAGATTTAAAGATGAATCAATGACCTAATTATTTGTGACTAATATAGATACACCTAATATAAGTGTATATTAAGTGTAAAACAATAAGAGTTCGTTCACATATATTTATATCATGACATGATCAATAAGTATATGTTTAACCCAATGAAATGAAATTTCATTAAGAAGTTACCTTACAAAAATTGGACTACCTGATGGCTTCACTTTAAATTTATGAAAATGAGTTGATGGGAGAGAAAAGGTAATATAATAACTCGGGAATAAAATTTATAGCTATAAGGATATATAATAACAAATCCCAACATAATAATATGAATATTTAAAGGTGTAACAAAAAGAAGTCTTTTAAAAATAGGAGGGTGAATGGTTCCCTCACCGATTTGGTAACTAATGAATTATACACCCCATGAAAGAACGATAATAAAATGAAGATTTAAATACCCATATATTAAATTATATTAAAATAATAATAAAATAATGGGTAGTACATACACCACAAAAATGGAAATAGTGGGAAATATAAAATGAATCCTGTGAAAATAAAAAGTGAGATGAAAACCTTTTACCACATTGTAATCAATCGAGTCGTATGACCAGAAGTTAATAACCAAAAAAAATAAAATAATAACATGAATATAAAGATAAAAATAATAATATATATCAAATGTAAGTACCCAATACACCACATGCAGTAGATAAGTGGAAAACAATGGAAATCTCATGGAATGAAAAGTGAGATTAGAAACCCCTTACTTTGTGTCTGACATAACTCGTTTAATCCATGTTAGTCCTGAATAATAAAATTAAGTTAATTTATACATGATTAAAAACATTTTTCAAATTTATTATTCTTTTTATATTACTTAATACCTTGCTAAAACAATTATTTAATTATTTGAGTTCATATCGTACATTTTGTCGATGTTCAGAACTTGAGTCAAAAATGAGCTTATTATAATTAAAAATTGTCCATGTGGTCAAAAGTATATTTTCTCCAGAATCATATTCATGATTAAAATATCATATATATCATATATATCTAGTATATAGATGTATTAAAAATAGTACATAACATTTAGATATAAGGAATGAAATTCACTATTCATAGAGACCGTAAGTCATACTTATGCATGAAAACAACATTCATTTTTTCATTTCTAAAAGCTATGGAAAATGAATGATACATAGGAATATTATAATTAAATTATAATTTAATATGATATATATGTTAAATAATTTCATTAATACCATCCTTTATACTTTCCATTTATGTCTTGAACGAATCATATGACCTTGAAGGGGTGGTAGTCCGCACTTCCTCAAATGAAATTATCGTGTTTACACATATTGGAAAGCATAAAGGTATGTTTGTAAAGAAAAATTACAGAAGAATATATAAAACATAAACATATTATATATCATATATAAATTCAGTTCCATCATACTAGCCACTATTAAAGGATGTAGGAGAAGATTGAATAATCATCGTTTCGTGTGGTAGTAGTTCACCGCCCAAAGAAACAGTATGTTCATTACCCATTAGATGGAGGTGTGAGGAAGTGTTGTTTGAATACTTCTCATAAAAACAATATTGTATATTTAATACACTGGGGTTTTTATAAAAAGAAATAAATAAAGATATTTTAGGGGGTTGGTGAAGGAAAATAACACAAAAGAACGTAAGAGAAGACGTTACCTTTAAATCGGGTAACTCCCTTTGGTTTGAACCAAAAGGATCTCTTGAAGTGCCTTATTCCTAAGGTAAGGCGACTAGGTATAAGAGAGAGATATTGTGTGATTATTCTAGTAGGGTTTATACAATCCATGTGGCTTGCGAAGTGTGATTACTGGGTTATAATTCAGGGCTTTTAATAAGGTGAAGGAGGGGCTCATTAATGAATTTTGATAATATTATATTATTGTAAAATTATCTTCTTCTTAAAAGGTCCAAAACTAGTTATAGTCAATGATAATATGACTCGTGTTTGAAAAAAAATCATCCAATAAGAATTTTACGGGTTTAGGATATTGTATTAATTTTTATAATCTTATTTAATTAAATAATCATTAATGAGGTAAACAATACATCATCATTGTGTCATAAATAATATTATTTATTTTATGTTTAAAATTATACATAAAATATGATGATGTAAGAAATACTTTTCTCTTTTAAAAGAATATTTATAGTGTAATTTATAACTTATATAACCCCATGTAATAAATGACTTACTAAAATATATATGTTTAAGTCATTTTTTTCATTACATTAAATTAATTAAAATAAAGTGTCATTATCACTCTTAAGTGGCTCTATGGAGTCCCAAAATCAGCCGAAAGATGCCCATAGTCGGACATACATCAACCAATATAATTAGTACAAATATTTTGGTAATTTAATATTATTATAATATTATTTTTTCCTCTTATTTACCAGATTTACCCATTAGCCATGGTAAATAAAATATTTACTGAAGTAAATATTTAAAATCTATAAAAATAAATGTCACCTATTTGCAAAATTTTTACCTACTTTCTCTAAATATGGAATCCATGTTTCCAAATTCAAAAACACATAAGTGGAAAAAACTTAATTGAAATTTAATTCCTTTTGGCATAACAAAAATCATGTTTTTACAAAATAAAAACTATCAAAAGATTAACACTTGTTTATGTCCAATTTCAATGTAAAATTGCATCAAATGACCAAAATTGGATTAAATGGTAAAAATATAATCTAATGAAACTTTAAAATCATTTATAAATATAATCTAACAATATAAATAAATTATATTAAAATGCAATTTTGAATTAAAATACATTATTGTTCACTATTCATAAAAAATGAACTCTATCAGAAAAATACTGAAATTTCACCCAATGTAAATTTTGATTACTGATTCTAATGAATAATATTTTTTGTTAAATAGAACATATAATAGTGACAAAAACTAGATTTAAAAATGGTTCTCCATCAAAAGGTTATAAAATGAAATTTTAAAGAATATTAGAGTATTTATTCTTAAAATCAGATTCTTTCTTATTTTAAGCCTCTAAAATTTATTGGATAAATGTAAAAACATTTAAAATACATATTTATTCATAAAATGGTTATTTATATTCATTCCCTCCAATAAAATGGCTAGTATTTAACAACTATTTAAAATAAAAATATCATATTATTATTTTTCAGTATAACTCAATGTTGTGTGATATGTAAGATTTCAATGAAACCTGTTGTTATGTATTAGGTATGACATCAAATATAGAATCCCCTTTAAAGTAAAATTAATATATAATTCAAAAATATTAATAAATATAAAAATTTTATATTCCATATTTACATGGGATGTTAAATTTCAACACCAACAGATTCTAGTGGTTCTTCTATTGGGTGAAAGAGTTGCTTTGACGCTACTTGCGGAGGTAGTAGTAGTCAAGTTCCACATTATGATTCTTATATTATCTATGACTAGTGTAGAAATTCAGGTAATACAAACCCAAAATTAATGTGTGATCCATTTGAGTGTAGAGACTATGGTAGGATTGTCTATATTTAGCATTTATACAGAAAATTCCCTCTAATGCCTAGCAAGAGAGGATCTTCACATACTCTTTGTTCATGAGGAAGGAAAATAGGATCATGAAGGGCATTTAGCTGGAATATAACTATTTTATCACACAGAGGTGGGGGTCAAGGAAAAGGAAGTCAAACTTGTGATTATTAGTGCTAGAAGAGTGGGATTGCTCCAGAAAGTCAGGTTGTGACTAAGGGCCACAGAATAAGCTAGTTGAATATAGTTTAGCATATGGTTGATGAGAATAGAACTAATCCTTTTATTGTATGAGGTAATATTCTAGTAGCCTATACTATATTGTCTGCTTTATTTGACAAAAGAACATCTCAATATTTTATATCTGAGACTATTATGGGAAGTCTGGGCATTGATATTGAGTGCTTTCATGGAATTATGATTCTATACACCTCATTAAGAATCCATACATATGGAATTCTCCATTTCAAGGATTTTACTATTGTTATATGCAGTTACCTTTTTTGTGGGATCTCTTTATCCTTGATATTAAGGGATTTGACATAATCATCAAAATGCAATGGTTAGTTCCCAATCGAACCCGTATTGGTTGCTATCATCACAGGGTGATGTTTACCTCACTATAGGGAAATAGAAATGTACATAAGTGAGAAAGGGATGTTAGTGTGAAACAAGAAGTTCCCAAGTAGTAGGGATTGGGTTGTGAAAAATCTCATATCGCTAGTATTTTCCATGATGACTAGGGGTTATGACCCATTTTTTCCTCCTATAATAGAGCATTTTAGATACATTTTTTCCAATGAATTTTCTAATCTACCTCTGATTTGAGAGTTATAATTTACTATTGATATATCATCAACATTATCACCAGTGACCATTACTTATAATATGATTGCACCTAAAGAGCTTATGCAGCTCAAGATGTAATTAGAGGATTAAGAGGCCAAAGGCTTCATATACCCTATAACATCTCCTTGGGGTCCACCTCTCTTTTTTTCCAAGATGGTGGATAGTACGCTTAATCTTTTCATGGATTATTTTCATTTGAATCAAATTTTTATTAAGAATCAGTATCCACATCCTCAAATATATTAACACTTTGATTATATTTTTGGAGTGAAAGTGTTTTCAATGATGGATATGAGGTTGGGATATCATCAGGTGTATTTAAGGACTTTATACATACCTCACACAACATTCAAGAGTAGGTATGGTCTATATGAGTACCTAGTTATGTTGTTCATGTAACACCCCGACCCCAGTTACCCAGAGTTGGTGCATTATTACCTAACATTTGCATGATCATAAAAGATCATGTCTTGAAAGACCGATTAGTTTCGTAGCCTTAGAATCACTAGATACATTCATAACGTTTTCATTACAGAATAAAGTGAAAACTAAAGCAACATAGTCTACATAGTACATGCACATATCCCCTCATACTATCCCTGCAAGTCATTCATTAAATACTTCTTCACATCCCCGGAAAAATAATACATAGAAAGGTGTGATCTTAGATGCTAAATAAGGATAATAATATAGCGGTAACCTTCATAAATGAGCATAAACATTTAAGGCAATGTATAACTAAAACAAAATCCTTTTAAACTTCAACTTCAGTATAATATGGAAAAAATGAAATGAAATAATTCCATTTACTTATTCACATGGATATTATACTAGTCGAATAATCACATGAAATATCAATAACCACATTCATAATGATGGAATTCATAATTCTATACTATCATAACCACATAGTCAAGGACTTATGCCAAGACTACACATAAGATTTTGTCATGTCCTTGTGCCAAGACACTAGTTTATTTCATGATACCTACCGATGCATCAAGGAGCTATAGCGGGCTCCACCCGTCACTTATTTATTCCAATTCATTCCTCATATTAATAGGCTTAAACATAACATAAGCATTCATATTTAAAACTTGCATACGAAATGTCAATACTTTCTCCATAATCCATGAATGGTACATAAATAACACATCCAGAGTCAAACGTATCAAAAACCCTTCAATAAAATATGGAAGTTTTGTATCATGATATATCAACTTCAAATATTCTTAAAATCCGACAAAGGATGTTGACATAGATGAAATCAAAACTATTTGAGAGAAATATCTCTTTTTTGAAATCATTTAAAAGTCACATAATTATAAAAGAAAACATTTACTTTGAAAATATTCTTATAATCTTATAAGGGTTGATTCGATGATTTTATAATGGCGGAAAATAGCCACACATGCCATGTAAGTTAAAAAAGACATTATTACCTTAATTATATCGAAAAGGTTAAAAAAGAACTTGTTTAGAAAATGACAGATAGATTTCTGTATAAACATCTTTAAAAAATTCAAACAATGGTATAAATTACTATTACCCATATTCTATAAAATAGTAACAATGATATGAAATACATTTTTAAGAAACATGGATTTGGATGATAAAGAGGTCCCAGTAGATTATTACGTATAAACAACCTCGGATAATGAAGAGATTGTGAAATAACCCTTTACCATGTACTTTTCTTTGGTTGAGGGTAGTTTAACCTCTTATATAATGGTGAAATAGTTGTTATTAAATTATACAAGAATCATATACATTAATATGATATCATATATGAATTTTTAACATTTCTTTATTAATAATATCTTATTATTATCGTCGTTTAGGGTGTTAACTTAAACGTTTTATTTTATATGTTTTCTTACAGAAGCCATGTTTGTTATGGATAGGTTGTATATTATTCATATACAGAATGGTATCAAGTCCTTAAACATTATTTTTAATCATCAAATCAGAATTGTACATGAATGGATATGATGGGGAATGTATCTCATCGTATTCGTGGAGACGGTAGTCCGTACGTACGCATGAGCGACAATATCATTCTTTTGACATTAAAATAATATATAATTAGATGGTATATAATATATACATGATCATTATCATGTTATATTTATTATTTACATGAATTACACATCATTATTATACCCATCTAAATAATAATGTTTTTAATAACAATTACAACACGATGTGGAGACGGTAAGCCTTACGTACGCACGTATGGTGTCATGTCATTAAAAGGATGGTTAGAATACTGAATATGGTTGTACCATATTTATAATAACATCAAATTATATTGAAGATACTGGATTTATTACTCTATAATGTAAATAACAAAGAAAGAAGAAGTTGAAGAAGAAAGGAACTTGAATGATGGTGGTGAAAACATTACCTCTTCTTCGGGTTCTTCTTTTTGATTCGATCAAACGTGATCCTTAGGTTGGATTTATGATCAAACTAAGGCCTCTAGGTTGAATTGAGGGAAGTTGAGAGAATATTTGGGCAGGAGTTGACTGATACAAAAGGCTTTGAAGGTGTGAATTAGATAGAAGGTGGAGTTCCCTTTTATAAGAGGTGTGAGGGGCTCCTTTGGAAAAGCTAGGAATATTATTTTATAATAATTCCGTATTCGGTTTATAATGGTTAAAAAGTGGATTATTTAAAGGTTAAGGTGGGGATGGGTTGAAATCCTTTCAAAAAAATATATTTTAGACTGGTTTGGGTCATAATATTAACCTTATCATTTATATATAACTATTTGTTAAATAATTTTACATTTACCATGTCTCTTGGTATTTTTATATTATATGGTTAATAAACATACTATATACATCCAAGAGACCCCAAGTGGTCCATTAATGACAAAACTATCATGATACAAGTCCTTTGGCTGAACCTTAGATTTTTAGGAATAGAATATGAATTAATAATATAATATTTGTTTTAAAAACTCTTTTATGTCAATTTTGACACTATTGGGTATTTTGTTTTTGATAAATTCATAACAGAATTCTTACTTGAAAAAAAATTAATATAACCAGTAATAATATGTCATATTAACCTATAAAATGAGTGAAATTCATAAAAAGCCTCAAATTACATTTATTTGGGTATTTATAATATCAATTATATTAATATTTTATTAATTAGGTAATTACTATATCACCATTATGTCATAAATAAATTATTTTATTTAATGTCTAAAAATTATAAATAAAATAACATTATGTAGGAAATATATTTATCTTCACAATGAATATTTACAATAGGATTTATCTTATGTATAACCCTATATTAAAAAAGTTTGAGTAATTAAACATTTATTTTAACTCTATTAACTATTTTTTGAATTAAATAATAATAAATGTCCTAATCTAATCCAAGTGGACCTAAATGATAAAATTTTATTCATAAGTTTGTTTGTGGTCGAGATACACTTGACCAATATAATTAGGACATATGTTAGGGTAATATTAATATCATTTTTAACCTTAATTACCCTATTTAATTTTAACTCTGGTAAATAAAAGTAAAAAGTTACTATTCACCAAATTTTTTTTCATCGCATTAAACCACATTTTACTTACTGATATCAACTGTGTCTCTCGAATTTTTGAAATTACACTCATAGAAGTGGTAAATTTATTTTTTATGTGAATTTGAAAATTCCTCTAGGAGATGGGTAATAAACGGTGAAATGTTCTATGAAAATTTTATATATCTAAAATTATTATAAATTGACTCCAACAAATTACATTGAGCTTATATAGGTATTATGTGTCTATTTTGACCTTAATTAAATTTAAATATAATAAATAATTATTTAAATAAAAATTCGGTTTTAAACTATAATTCAGTGTTTTTTCATTATTCATCAAAAATTGAATGTTTTCAGAAAAATACCACAAATTCACCCTAATATAATTTCGATATTCCAAATCCAAAAATGAAGTATATTTTGAATGATAAAATTTATATAATTTCAAAAATTATGTATTACTATTCATAACAACTAGTTTGATTGGTTTTGGTGTGTGTTGGAACTCGAAGTTGCGTACAACACACATTACTATTTTATTTAAAGAGAAGCATACCATGGAAGATTGGGGTGTTACATTCTCCCCTCCTTCAAATAATTTCATCCTCGAAATTTATAAAATACTACCGCATGAAAAGACTCGGGTGATTCTTCATCATAAGTTCCTTGGGATCCCACATTGCCTCTTCCATCTTCTGGTTTCTCCAAAGAACTTTTACCAGACGAGTCGTCCGGTTTCTTAGCACATGTTCTCTTATATCAATAATCCTGATGGGCTCTTCGCAATAAGACAGATCGGGTTCCAGTTATATTACCTCATAGGTGAGTACATGCGTTGTTTCAGGCATGTATTTTTCTTAACAGTGATATGTGGAACACATCGTGAGCTTTGGAGAGACTTGGTGGCATTTCCAAATGGTAATCTACATCCCCAATTCGTTCTATAATTTCAAAAGGTCTGATGTACCTGGGACTCAATTTACCCTTCTTACCGAAACGCATAACTCCCTTCCATGGAGATAACTTCAAGAAAACATGATCTCCCACCTGAAATTCCAAATCCTTTTTTTGGCTATTGTCTTAGATCTTCTGCCTACTTTGAGATCCTTTAATGTGGTTTTAGATTACCTTCAACTTTTCCATCGTTTTCTCTTAAAGTTCTGGGCCTACAAGTTTTCTTTCACCGATGTCATCCCAACCGGTTGTTGTGCGACAACTCTTTCCATATAACGCTTCATATGGTGCCATCTGAAAACTTGAATGGAAGATATTGTTATAGGAAAATTCTACCAGAGGTAAATATTGATCCCATATACCCTGAAAGTCAAGTGAGCATGATCTCAACGTGTCTTCTACGGTCTGAATAGTTTGTTCTGATTGTCCATCTGTTTGAGGGTGGTAGGAAGTTCTCAAACGAAGTTCAGTATCCAAGTCCTTCTGAAGGATGTTCCGGAATCTTGACGTAAAATGGGGATCACAATCAGAAACAATCGGTAGGGGTACTACATGAAGTCTCACAACTTCATTAATATATAGTCCTGGTAGACGTTCAAGTGGTAGATCTTCTCTTATAGTAATAAAATATACTGACCTAGTAAGACGATCGACAATGACCCAAATTTCATCGTTCCTTCAAGGATTCATTGGTAGTCCCATGAGAAATTACATCGTAATATTATCCCATTTCTACTCTGGTATGGGAAGAAGTTGCATGACTACTCCAGGCTGTTTCCTTCCAGCTTTCACTTGTTGACAAACCATACATCTTGACAAAAAATCTGTAATCTCCCTCTTTATGTTATCCCACCAAAAATGTTCCTTCAAATCTCTGTACATTTTGGTACTCCCAGGGTGTATTGAGAAATTAGGACTATGAAAATCATCCAACAATTCTCTTTTTAGATAAGGTATATTGGGAACACAAAGTCTCTTCCCAAGCTTTAAAATTTCATCTTCAAACACAAAGTCACTCAATCTACCAGCATTCACAGATTTAATCTTCTTTTGAAACTCTTCATCACCGGTATGAGAACTCTTTATCCTTTCTAGTAAATATGGTTTGGAAACCATTTGAAAAAGCATTGATGTTTCACTTTCCATGGTTATTCCCATAACCATCTTTAATAGATCCATCTATATAGGATCCTTTTTAACTCTAATATTGTTCAAAAATCCATCATCCTTTCTACTCAAAGCATCTTCCACCTTATTTTTCTTCCTTGGGTGGTAGTGTATCGTGCAATCATAATCCTTGAGTAGTTCAAGCCATCTCCTTTGCCTCATGTTGAGTTTTTTCTTTGAGAAATTATACTTCAAACTCTTGTGATCAGTATAAATCCCACATTTTTCACCATAGAGATAATGTCTACATATCATCAAAGTAAAGATTACAGCAACTAACACAAGATCATGAGTAGGATATTATTTCTCATGAATCTTTAGCTGTCGTGATGCAAACAAAATAACTCTATCATTTTTCATAAGGACACAACCAATTCCTTTCTTCGATGCATCACTATAAATAACGAACCCATCATTCCCCAATTATAGAGTCAATATTGTAGCATTGACTTATATTCTCTTTAGTTCTTCAAAACATTCATCACTCTATTTTTTACAAATAAATTTAACCCCTTTACATGTGAGATTTGTTAATGGGTTAGCCAACCGAGCAAAATTCTGGACAAAACGTCAACAATAACATGCTAAACCAATAAAACTACGTACCTCAGTTATACTTGTCAGTGCTGGACATTCATGGATTTCCTTGGTCATAGAAGGATCAACATATATTCCATCCATAGAGACAATATGGACAAGAAAAGAGATCTCCTGAATCCAGAATTCACACTTGCTAAACTTCCCATATAATTCATGTCTTCTAAGAGTCTTCAAGAAAATGCTCAATTGATTTTCATGATCTTCATAGATTCTGGAGTATACCTAGATATCATCAATAAATACCACCACTAAATCATCATGATAATCCTTGAAAACCTAATTCATTAGATCCCTGAATATAGAGGGTGGATCAGTCAATCCAAAAGGCATTACTGTAAAATCGTAATTCTCGTACCTTGTTTGAAATGCTGTCTTCAGAATGTATTCCTTCTTCACACACAACTGATGGAATCCAGATCGAAGGTCAATATTTGAAAAATATTGACCTCCAGGAAGTTGGTCGAATAAATCATCAATGCGAGGTACGAGATACATGTTCTTTATTGTTATCACATTGATTTCCATGTAGTCGATACATAACCTTATAGATCCATCTTTCTTCTTAACAAAAAGGATAGGGGCTCCCCATAGAGAAACACTAGGGTTAATAAATCCCTTATTATTCAATTCCTCGAGTTTTTTTCTTTAGTTCTACTAATTCCACAGTGATCATTCTATAAGGGGTCTTCGATATGGGCCTTGAACAAGGAATTAAATCAATGAAAAACTCAATTTCTCGTTCTGGAGGATGTCCAGGTAAATCTACCAGAAACACATCTATGTATTCTTTCACAACAGGTACATCCTCTATTTGAACATTATTTTCCTCACCCACAGTTATTCCATTCTCTTCCTCCCTGATAATTGAATTTAGTTGAGCTACTGGGGGTGGATCTTGATAAGAATCAGGTGGTGACGATTCTGCTCTAAAGATAAGGTGTTCCTTATCATCATCATCAAAAATGGTAACCTCCTTCTTCTTACAAAAAATATTTTCATCATGGTTCTAAATCTAATCGATGCTGAGGATTATATCAAATTCAATCATATGTATGATGATGAGATCAATAGATAAAGAACATTTATGTGCTCTAATGGGAACATATTAGCAAACATTATTGCGATGATACATCCCTTAAGAGTTTTGACTGAAAACTTCCTTGTTAAATCAAATTATAAATATCTAATTTTCTTAGCAAAATGGGAAGATATGAAACAATGCGATGATCCAGAAGCAAATAATGAGTTTTCTAAACTTTAGGAAACCATTAAATTACCTGCCACCATGTCTTTCGAAGCTTCTACCTCAGCAATATTGATAGCATAATCTTGGCCTTGATCCCTTGTCCTTTTCTAAGATAAATTCCACTGAGGCTTAGGACATTCATTTTCATAATGTCCCATCTCCCTATAGTTATATCATTGAACATCGATATCTTCTTTCTTCCACTTGCAATCACGAGCTTGGTGGCCTTTTTCACCACAATTGTAACAGACTCCCATTCCTTTCAAGAAAGTACCAGGGTGTTTCATCCCATATTTACTACAGGATAGATATTCAAATTTTCCCTTATACCCCTTATTTCCATTTCTAGAGTGATCAGCATATCTCTTATTCTCTTGCTTTGCATTAAAGTCATAAGACTTAGAGAATTCTTTTTCTCTCCTAATAGCGCATGATACAATATCTTCGTACAATGAGAAGGTTTGTGAGACTAACTCTCGATAGAGAAACGATTTTAATCCATCAATGAAACGATCAATCTTACTTCTTGGGTTAAATATATAATATGTAGCATACCTTGATAACATTGTAAATTTAGCCTCATACTTTGTGACATTCTCATCCTCTTTTTGTCTCAGACTCAGAAATTTCCTTTCCATATCTGCTCGATGGTCACGAGAAAAGTATTTTTCTAAGTACATCTCTTTGAACTCCTTCCATTCCATATTTGACACTTCATCATGTTCCTTCATGTTTTGAATCAATGACCACCATTGATAAACATCTTCAGTGAGGCGGTAAACTACCATGGTACTTTTTCACTTTCACTACTCCCTAAGGAATAGAATATTTTCTCTAAGGAATTTATCCATTTCTCAAATACTAGTTGATTTGTACTCCCATTTAATGTTGGTGGTCGTTGCCTAATGAAGCGATCTAACATTGATCCTCCACGTTGTGGATCCTGGTGCTCTATACAGGTAAGGTTATTATTCATAACCTGAGTGAGTTGACCCAGTATAGTGATTAGCTGATCAGCACCAGTTGCATCACCAACTCCAATATAATTATCTTGAGTTGGAGGGAAATACCTACATGGTGTTCTTTCATTGATACAGTTTCCATTCCTTCCACTAGGCACTATTTCTAAACAATAGCATAAACTAGATTTGTTTATTAATCAAAATACATAATTCCAAACTTCTAAAACACTTAACAAAATTTCAAAAGTTTATAGATAAAATCCATAATCATAAAAAATGTTTTCTTTGAAGATTTATATACTCATAAACCCTTCGTATTGTTTTTTAAAGAAAATGAGAATTATCCTAAGCATATCCCCTAGGAGTGTCGTAACCAAGAGTGCAGTAAGGCCTGTTGTCGTGTACCAGGATACCTCGGGTCAAGCTTGAAACTCCTTGTCATAGTTTTCACTCCTAGGTATATCTTTGCCAGAGCCGCCTCTAACTGCTCATATCCAGACAGAGATGTATTGCTCAGAAAAGATAAAAAATCTCTACAATACCAAAATTCTAGGAAGTTATTTTATACTAATCCTAAAATTCCATCTCAGATCTATGTTCTCTAATCAGATTTTATCTAAATATATCTCCCAAGGTTTGTACTAAACTTCCTCGAATACCAACTGTAATGCCCCGACCTCGGTTACCTAGAGTCGATGTATTATTACATAACATTAGGATGATCATAAAATATCATTTCTCCAAAGACCAATTAGTTTATTATCCTTGTAATCACTAGATACCTTCATAAAGTTTACATTACAACCTAAAGTGAAAACTACAACAACATAGTCTCCATAGTACACGCTCATATCCCCTCATAATATCCCTACAGGTCATTCATAAAATACTTCTTCACATCCTGGGAAAAATAAAACAAAGAAGGGGGTGAGCTCAGAGGCTCAGTAAGGATAAAAATATAGCAGAAACTTTCATAAATGAGCATAAACATTTAAGGCAATGTATAACTGAAACAAAATCCTTTTAAACTTGAACTTTAGCATAATATGGAAAAATTAAATGAAATATTTCCATTTACATATTCAAATGGATATTCTACTAGTCGAATAATCACATGCAATATCAATAACCACTTTCATAATAATTGAATGCATAATGAAAAACTATCATAACCACATAGTCAAGGCCATGTTCCAGGACAACAAATAATATTTTGTCAAGGCCTTGTACCGAGACACTAGTTTGTCTCATGAGACCTACCAATGCATCGAGGAGCTATAGCGGGATCCATCCGTCACTTATTAAGTACAATGCATTCCTCATAAGAACTGGTTTAAACATAACAAGTACTTAAACATTATTTTTAAATCATCCAATGATAATTATACTTGAATGGATATGATGGAGAATGAATCTCATCGCGTTCGTGGAGACGGTAGTCCGTACGTATGCACGAGCGACAATATTATTTTTTTGATATTAAAATAATATATAATTGGATGGTATATCATATATAAAGATTCATTATCATGTTATATTTATTATTTAAATGAACTAAAAATCATTATTATACCCCTCCAAATAATAATTTATTGAATAACAATTACACCACGCCGTGGAGATGGTAAGCCGTACGTACGCACGTATGGTGACATGTTATTCAAATAATGGATAGAATACTGAATATGGTTGTACCATATTTATAATAACATTATTTTGTATATGGGATACTGGATTAAATAATTTAGAATGGGAATAATAAAGAAAGAAGAAGTGGAAGAAGAAAGTAACTTGAAAAAAGGTGGTGAAATCATTTCCTCTTCTTCGGGTTCTTCTTTTTGATTTGATAAAAAAGGCTCCCTAGGTTGGCTTTCTGACTAATGTAATGCATCTAGGATGAAGTGAGGGAAGTTTAGAGAGTATTTGGGTAGATTTTGGATGAGACAAATGGCTTTGAATGTGTGAATTAATGATAATGGGGAGTGCCCTTTTATAAGAAGGGTGAGGGGCACCTTTGGAAAAGAAAGAAATATTATTTTATAATAAATTCACATTCGGTTTCTAATGGGTCCAAAGTGAATTATTTAAAGTTTAAGGAGGGTATGGGTCGAAAACAACTCAAAATATATAATTTAGATAGGTTTGGGTCATTATATTAACCTTATCTTTTAGTTTGAACTCCTAGTTAATTTGTTTGACACTTACCATGTCACTTTGTATTTTTATATTATATAGTTAATAAACTTACTATATACCTCTAAGTGACCCCCAAGTGGTCCATTAATGATACGAATATCATGATATAAGTCACATGGATGAACCGTAGAGTTTTAGGAAATTTATTATCAATTAATAATATAATATTTATTTTAAAAACTCTTTTATGTCAATTTTGACACTATTTAGAAAATTGATTTTTGTGAAACTCATAACAGAATGATTACTTAAAAAAAGTTAATTAAATCATTCCTAACATGTCATATTAACCTAAAAAATTATTTTCATTCATATAAAGTCTCAAATTATATTTATTGGGGTATTTATAATATCAATTATTTTAATTTTTCACTATTATGGTAATTACTGCATCATCATTGGGTCATAAATAAATTACACTATATAATGTCTAAAAATTATAAATAAAATACCATTATGTATTAAATCTTTTTAGACTTATAATGAATATTTATAATCGAATTTATCTTATGTTTAACCCAGTATTAAAAATGTTTTAATAAATAAAGATTGATTTTAATTCTTTTAACGATTCTTTCAATTAAATAATAATAAATATCCTAATCTAATCCAAGTACACCTAAATGATAATATTTTATTCCTAAGGTTGTTTTTGGTCGAGATAAACTTGTTAAATATAATTAGGAAATGTGTTAGGGTAATATTGATATCATATTTACCCTTAATTAACCTATTTACCTTTAACTGTGGTAAATAAAAGTAAAATGTTACTATTCACCAAAAATTATTTTCATCTCATTGAACCACATTTTACTCCTTGATATTAAACATGTTTCTCAGATTTTCAAAATTCCACACATAGAAGAGGTAAAATTAAGTTTTATAAAAAATTCAATTTTTTAACTACCACTTAGTGGTTTCACTATTAATCAAAAAATGAAAGTTTCCAGAAAAATACCAAAAATAAGGCTTAAGATATATTTGATATTATGAATTAAAAAATAATTTATATTTTACCAAATTCAAAACATATCATTTCCATTAATTAATTTAAAAATTAATTCCCTTCGTCAAAAAAATAGTGTGTTTTTAAGAGATAATAACTATCAAAAGATTGACACTTGTTTATGTCCAGTTTAATTGCAAAATTATATACAATGACCAAGATTGTATTAAATGGTAAAAATATATTCTAAATATACTTTAAAACCACTCAAATTCATTATTTATCAATATAAATCTTTTAAATTAAAAAGGTTGTTTTTAATTAAAATTTGGTAAATTTCACTATTCCTCAAAATATAAATGTTATCCGAAAAGTTCGAAATTTTCACCTTAGGCTGAATTCGATACTCAGAATACAAAAAACAAGTCCATTTTGAGAGATAGAATTTATAAAATTTCAAAAAGTAGGTATTACTATTCATAACGGCTAGTTTGATTGGTTGTGGTGTGTGTTAGAACTCGAAGTTGCGTACAACACACACTACTGTATTATTCAAAGGAAAGCATACCGTGGAAGATTGTGATGTTTCATTGAAATTTTTTTGATGTCCCCATTCAAAAAAGCAAATTTATTTAGTCAAATTGAATATATAAAAGTTTAAAATATTGGATTTAAAAAGGTTTCACTGTTAAAAGTTGGTAAAAGTGCAATACTGAATATGAGTTTGTTCTTACATTGTGTCTAAGAAACTCATAATATGGATTCTAAAATTATAAGGATTATATAAAGTTTAAAATTTAGTTAATACAATTCATAACCCCTTTTGAATGTCTTGTTTGGTAAGTCATGGTGCGCTTGAACTCGGTGTTGCGTGTAGTGCAAGTTATTGAATTATTTTGAAGAAATAACACACTATGAAATATTGGGGTGTTACATTCTCCCCTCCTTCAATAAATTGAGTCCTCGCAATATGAAATTGTTCTTCGAAAATAAAAGGTTGAATATAGAAAATATCTTTTTGGGAAAACCCAGATCAGAAATTGGGTTAATAAAATTAAGTCTTAATAAGAGGAAAAGAGAAATGAAAGGGTTGCCACCAAATTATGATCTCTATTCGGAGAACATTGGTAGAAATTAGAGGCATATAATTGGAGGAAAAATGTAAATATTTATAGGTAGTGATTGAAATCATAAATCACAAAAAAGTGTAAAATTGAAGGCCTTAAATTCATCAATCTATGATGATTTAAAATACCATTGGTTTAGCAAAATATATGGTATTAGGATAAAACATGTTATTGTATTAAGATCCCTTCACTAAAGTATAAGAATTAATTTCATCATTGAATAAGAGAAGAAGAAAAATATATACTTGACAATTAGAGTCTCATCCTTTAGCTAAATTCTACCACAAACTCATCTTTCACTCTAAAAGATATTATAACTTAAAAATAAGATTCTATTTATCCTATTCGTATAGGATTAAAAAATGAATTTATAATTCATCTAGCGAAACCATTAAAAAACATCATTATTCAATCCAGGACATCACGTGGGTTAGTGGTAGGTGATACACCCTTGTCGCCCTTCGATTGTGGGTTCAAGTCTCGCGGCCTTGCCGAATGTGATGGGTTGTTGCCCGACCTCCGGGTTGTCCTTTTATTTCAATCCAAAATAATCCAAACTAGACTTATCCAAAATACTTCAGTCAAAAAGTTATAAGGAAGGTAAACACAATGAAGATCGTTTTTGCCGTGTAATAACATGTGATCACCTTCATCATGTATTCTTTTAAAACACTACAACATCCTGAATTACCATAAAACCATATTGATTACATTCATGATCTCTTATTCCTTATAGAATAATAGATATACTCCTTCAATCGAAAAATGTTGTAAACCCCAACAATAATGAAATATACAAATCATTAATCAGTTTCAAGGTAGTCAAGAATATCCAATATAATTTATCCAAATCAATCATGTATTATTAAAAAATCACAACCTCGGTATCAGAACCATATTATGGTTTATCTTTCTCTTAACCATATATTTTCCAAAAATTTAACCTTCTATTGAGACACTTTTCTTTGTTCCATACAATCTCAAGTCTTTAATGAAATAGTACTGCAGTACAATCCGTATATACTCCATAATTATTATAACAAGTACATTGTTGATACAAAACTCAAATGAAATAGTCAACATAATAACTCTAATCATTCATCTTCATCTGTGGTAGTATCATAACTTGATTATTATCCAACATCATCATTTACGGCATAGTCTGATGGCTGGGACATAGGTTCGGGTAGTGTCCAAACTCCTTGCAAATGAATCATTGTACATTTGAAATAATTTTCTTACCCTTGCAGTCACGTACTTTGTGCCCTTTTCCTCCAAACATATAACAAACTCTCATTCCTTTCAGGAAAGATCCAGGGTGATTCTTCCCACAGTTATCACATATGAAAAAATTCTTCTTTTCCCTCTTCCCTTTATCCATCTTTCTCTCTTCCATCCTTTTCTTCTCTTGCTTCCCTTCAAAGCCATAGGACTCAGTAAACTCTTTACTTATCTTATCAACACATGATATTATTTCTTCATATGATGATAATACAAGGGATACTATTTCTCATATAAATTATTTCTTAAGACCATGAAATATATGATCATTCTTTCTCTTGGGATCATCTGCATTGCTGGAGTTCTCATTCCTTCTTCTGGGCACCATTTCTAAACAATGTCATAAACTAGATCAGTTTATGAATCAAAATACATAATTCCCTACTTGTAAAACACTTAACATAAATTGAACTATTTATGGATATAATCCATAATCATAAAAATGTTTTCTTTGAGGAAGTATATATCATAAACCCTTAATAATGATTTGTAAAGAAAATGAGAGTTATCTTAAGCATATCCCATGGGAGTGTCGTAACCAAGAGTGCAGCAAGGCCCGTTGTCGGGCACCAGTTCCCGTCTGAGTCTAGCTCCAAGCAGTTTTTTTGGGTTTTAGCCCTAGGTACATCTGTGCCAGAGCCGCCTCTACCTGCTCGTATCCAGACAGGGATGTATTTCTCAGAAAACTCACAAAATCTCTAAAATACCAAAATTCTAGGAAGTTATTCTATACTAATCCTCAATGTACATCTTAGGCCTATGTGCTCTAATCAAAGTTTATCTAAATCTAGCTTCTATGGTTTGTATTAAACTTCCTCTAATACCAACTGTAACGCCCCACCCCTAGTTACCTAGAGTCGGTTCATTATTACATAATATTGGCATGATCACAAGAAAGATCAAATCTCGAAAGACTGATTAGTTTTGTCGCCTTGGAAACACTAGATATATTCATAAAGTTTTACATTACATCGTAAAAATAAAACTACAACAATATAGTCTCCATATTCCACACTCTTATCCCCTCATACTAACCATGTAGGTCATTCATAAATTACTTCTTCATATCTAGGGAAAAATAAAACATAGAAAAGGGGTGAGCTCAAATACCCAGTAAGGATAACAATATAGCGTAAAATTTCATAAATAAGAATAAACATTCATGGAAATGTATAACTAAAACAAAATACTTTTAAACTTGAACTTCAACATAGTATAGAAAAAAATAAAATGAAATAACTCCATTTACTTATTCACATGGATAGTCCACTAATCGAATAATCACATGCAATATCAATAACCACTTTCATAATGATGGAATGCATAATGCTAGACTATCATAACCACTTAGCCAAGGCCTCGTGCCAAGAATACAAATAAGATTTTTTCCAAGGCCTTGTTCCAAGACACTAGTTTGTCTCATGATATCTATCGATGCATCGAGGAGCTATAGCGGGCTCCACCCGTCACATATTAAGTCAAATTCATTCCCATATGAAAAGGATTAAACATAACATAAACATTCGTATTAAAACTAGCATAATAAATGTAAATACTTCATCCATAAACCATGAATGGTATAAAAATAACACATCCACAGTCAAACATATCACAAAACCATCAATACAATATTGAAGTTTTCTATCATAATAAATCAACTTCAAATAAGCGTAAAATCGATCAAAGGATGTTGACATAGATGAAATCAAAACTCTTTTTAGAGAAATATCTCTTAATATTTTGAAATCATTTAAGAGTCATATATTTATGAAATAAAACATTTTCTATGAAAATATTCTTATAATCTTGTAAGGGAAGCTTTGACGATTTTACAACGGCAGAAAATAGCCGCACCCGCCGTATAAGTTAAAAAAAATTCTTACCTTAATTTTGTCGAAAAGGTTAAAAAGGACATTGTTTGGAAAATGATAGAAATATTACTTTATAAACCACTTATAAAAGTCAACAAGGGTATAAATGACATTAACCCATATTATAGTAAAGAGTAAAAATGTTTTGAAACACATTTTTAAGAAACATGGATGTAGATGATAAAGAAGTCCCATTAGATTATTACATATAAACAACCTTAGATAATGAAGAGATTGAGAAATAAACCCTTAACATGTACGTTTAATTGGTTAAGGGTAGGTTAAACTCCTTTATAATGGTGAAATAATTGTTATTAAATTATAAAAGAATCATATAAATTAATATGATATCATATTTGATCTTTTAACATTGTTTTGTTAATAATATCTTAGAATTATCGTCGTTTCGGGTGTTAACTTACTCATTTTCTTTTATATGTTTTGTTATGTAATCCATGATTTTCATGGATAGGTTGTATCTTATTTATATTCAGAATGATATCAAGTCCTTAAACATTATTTTTAAATCATAAAATGATAATTATACTTGAATGGATATGGTGGAGAATGAATATCATCGCGTTCGTGGAGACGGTAGTCCGTACGTACGCACGAGCGACAATATCATTCTTTTGATATTAAAATAATATATAATTGGATGGTATATCATATATAAAGATTCATTATCATGTTATATTTATTATTTACATGAATTACACATCATTATTATACCCCTCCAAATAATAGTTTATTGAATAACAATTACATCACGACGTGGAGACGGTAAGCCGTACGTACGCACGTATGGTGACATGTTATTCAAAGGATGGATAGAATACTGAATATGGTTGTAACATATTTATAATAACATTACAGTATATAGGAGATACTTTATTAAATATTTTATAATGGAAATAACAATGAAAGAAGAAGTGGAAGAAGAAAGGAACTTGAAAATCGGTGGTGAAATCATTACCTCTTCTTCGGGTTCTTCATTTTGATTTGATCAAAAGGGCTCCTTAGGATGGCTTTCTGACAAAATAAATACCTCTAGGATGAAGTGATGGAAGTTGAGAGAGTATTTGGGCAGAGTTTGGCCGATCCAAATGGATTTGAAGGTGTGAATTAATGAGAAGGGGGAGTGCCCTTTTATAAGAGGGGTGAGGGGCACCTTTGGAAAAGCTAGAAATATTATTTTATAATAAATTCATATTCGGTTTCTAATGGCTCCAAAGTGTATTATTTAAAGTTTAAGGTGGGGATGGGTCTAAAACAACTCAACCAATAGAAGTTAGACAAGTTTGGGGAATTATATTAACCTTATCTTTTAGTCTTAACTCTTAGTTAATTAGTTTGACACATACCATGTCACTTTGTATTTTTATATTATATAGTTAATAAACTTACTATATACCTCCAATAGACCCCCCAAGTGGTCCATTAATGATACAAATATCATTATATAAGTCTCTTGGCCAATTCTTATATTTTTTGAAATTTAATATCAATTAATAATATAATATTTATTTTAAAAACTCTTTTATGTCAATTTTGACACTATTTGGAAAATTGATTTTTGTTAAAATCATAACAGAATGATTACTTATAAAAAAGTTAATTAAATCATTCCTAACATGTCATATTAACCTATAAAATTAGATTAATTCATAAAAAGTCTCAAATTATATTTATTGGGGTATTTATAATATTAATTATTTTAATTGTTCACTATTATGGTAATTACTGAATCATCATTGGGTCAAAAATAAATTAAATTATTTAATGTCTAAAAATTATAAATAAAAAACAATTATCTATTAAATCCTTTTAAATTTATAATGAATATTTATAATCGAATTTATCTTATGTGTAACCCCATATTAAAAATGTTTTAGTAAATAAACTTTGATTTTAACTCTTTTAACTCTTCTTTGAATTAAATAATAATAAATGTCCTAATCTAATCCAAGTGGACCTAAATGATAATATTTTATTCCTAATGTTGTTTTTGGTCGAGATACACTTGTCCAATAGAATTAGTACAAGTGTTAGGATGATATTAATATCATTTTTACCCTTAATTACCATATTTATTTTTTACCGTGGTAAATAAAAGTAAAAACTTACTATTCACCAAAAATTATTTTCATCTAATTGAACCACATTTTACTCCTTAATATTAACTGTGTCTCTCGGATTTTCGAAATTCCACTCACAGAAGCGATAAAATTATGTTTTATGAAAAATTCAGTTTTTTAACTACCACTTAGTAGTTTCACTATTCATCAAAAAATGAAAGTTTCCAGAAAAATACCAAAAATTAGGCTTAAGATATATTTGATATTATAAATTCAAAAATGATGTATATTTTACCAAATTCAAAACATATCAGTTTCATTAATTAATTGAAAAATTAATTCCTGTCGTCAAAACAAATAGTGTGTTTATAAGAGATAATAACTATCAAAAGATTGACACTTGTTTATGTCCGTTTTAATTGAAAAATTATGTACAATGACCAAAATTTTATTAAATGGTGAAAATATATTCTAAATATACTTTAAAACCACTCAAATTAATAATTTATCAATATAAATTATTTCTATTAAAAAATTTGTTTTTAATTAAAATTTAGTAATTTTCAAGATTCATCAAAATATAAATGTTATCCGAAAAGTTCCAAAATTTCACCTTTGGATAAATTCGATACTCCAAATACAAAAATGAAGTCCATTTAGAGATATAAAATTTATAAATTTTCAAAAAGTAGTTATTTCTATTCATAACGGCTAGTTTGATTGGTTGTGGTGTGTGTTAGAACTCGAAGTTGCGTACAACACACGCTACTGTATTATTCAAAGGAAATCATACCTTGGAAGCTTGGGAAGATTAATTGTAAATTTTTTGATTTCCCCATTCTAAAAAGTAAATTGATTTAGTCAAATTGAATATATAAAAGTTTAAAATATTGGATTTAAAAAGTGTTCACTATTAAAAGTTGGTAAAAGTGCAATACTGAATATGAATTTGTTCTTACATTATGTCTAAGAAACTCATAATATGGATTATAAAATTATAAGGATTATATAAAGTTTAAAATTTATTTAATACTATTCATAACCTCTTTTGAACGACTTGTTTGGTAAGTCATAGTGCGTGTAGTGCAATTTATTGAATTATTTTGAAGAAATAACACACTTTGAAATCATGGGGTGTTACATTCTCCCCTCCTTCAATAAATTGTGTCCTCGCAATTTGAAATTGTTCTTCGAAAATAAAAGGTTGAATATAGAAAATATCTTTGTCTGAAAACCCACATCGGAAATTGGGTTAATAAAATTTAGTCATTTTAAGAGGAAAAGAGAAATGAAAGGGTCACCACCAAATTATGATCTCTATTCGGAGAAAATTGGTAGCAATTAGAGACATATAATTGGAGGGAAAATGTAAATATTTATAGGTAGTGATTGAGGTCATCAATCACAAACAAGTGTAAAATTGAGGGCCTTAAATTTATCAATCTATGATGATTTAAAATACCATCGGTTCAACAAAACATATGGTATTAGGATAACATATTTTTTTGTTTTAAGAAACCTTCACTAAAGTATAAGAATTAATTTCTTCATTGAATAAGAGAAGAAGAAAAATATATACTTGACAATTAGAGTCTCATCCTTTAACTATGTTCTACCACAAACTCATCTTTCACTCTAAATGATAATAGAACATAAAAATAATATTCTATTTATCCTATTCATATAGGGTTAAAAAATGAATTTATAATTCATCTAGGGGAACCATTAAAAAATGACATTATTCAATCCAGGACATCACGTGGGTTAGTGGTAGGTGATACACCCTTGTTGCCCTTCGATTGTGGGTTCAAGTCTCACGGCCTTGCCAGATGCGACAGGTTGCTGCCCGACCTCCGGTTGTCCTTTTATGGAAATCCAAAATAATCCAAACTAGAGCTATCCAAAATAATTCAATACAAAATTTATAAAGAAGGTAAACAAGATGATGATCCTTTTTTCCACGTAATAACATGTGATCACCTTCATCATGTATTATTTTAAAACACTGCAACATCCTGAATTACTAATAAACATTATTGATTACATTCATGATTCCTTATTTCTTAATGAATAATAGATATACTCCTTCAATCCAAAATTTTTGTAAACCCCAACAAAGATGGAATATACAAATCATTAATCAGTTTCAAGGTATCCAAGAATATATAATATAATTTATCCAAATCAATCGTGTATTATTCTAAAATCAATAACTCGGTATCAGAACCATATTAGGGTTTATCTTTCTCTCAACCATATATTTTCCAAAAATTTAACCTACTATTGAGTCACTTTTCTTTGTTTCATACAATCTCAAGTCTATAATGAAATAGTACTACTGTACAATACTTACATACTCCATAATTATTATAATAAGTACATTGTTGATACAACACCCAAATGAAATAATCAACATAAGAACTCTAATCATTCATCTTTATCTGTGGTAGTATCACAACTTGATTATTATCCAATAGCATCATTTGCGACATAGTCTGACGACTGGGACATAGGTTCGTGTAGTGTCCAAACTCCTTGCAAATGAAGCATTGTACATTTGAAATCAATTTCTTAGCCTTGCAGTCACGTACTTTGTGCCCTTTTCATCCACACTTATAAATCTCCCATTCCATTCAAGCAAGTTCCAGGGTTTTTCTTCCCACAGTTTTCACAGATGGGAAAATTCTTCTTTTCCCTATTCCCTTTATCCATCTTTCTCTCTTCTATCCTTTTCTTCTCTTGCTTCCCTTCAAATCCATATGACTCAGTAAACTCTTTACTTATCTTATCAACACATGATATTATTTCTTCATATGATAATAATACAAGGGATACTATTTCTCTTATAAATTCTAACTTAAGAACATGAAAGATATGATCCTTCTATCTCTTTGGATCATGTGCATTACTGGAGTTCTCATTCCTTCTACTGGGGGCCATCTCTAAACAATGTCATAAACTAGATCAGTTTATGAATCAAAATACATAATTCCATACTTGTCAAACACTTAACATAAATTGAACTATTTATGGATATAATCCATAATCAAAAAAATGTTTTCTTTAAGGAATTATATACTCATAAACCCTTCATAATGTTTTATAAAGAAAATGAGATTTATCCTAAGAATATCCCCCCGGGAGTGTCGTAACCAAGAGTGCAGCAAGGCCCATTATCGTGCACCAGTTCACGTTAGAGTCTAGCTCAAAGCGATGTTTTCGGGTTTTAACCCTAGGTACATCTGTGCCGGAGCCTCCTCTACCTGCTCGTATCCAGACAGTGATGTATTGCTCAGAAAACTCACAAAATCTCTACAATACCAAAATTCTTGGAAGTTCTTCTATACTAATCCTAAAAGTCCATCTTAGGTCTATGTACTCTAATCAGAGTTTATCTAAATCTAGCTTCCAAGGTTTATACTAAACTTCATCTGATACCAACTGTAACGCCTCGACCCCAGTTACCCAGAGTCGGTGCATTATTACATAACCTTGGCATGATCACAAGAAATATCAAATCTCGAAAGACCAATTAGTTTAGTAGCCTTGGAAACACTAGATATATTCATAAAGTTTTACATTACATCATAAAATGAAAACAACAACAATATAGTCTCCATATTCCACACTCTTATCCCCTCATACTATCCCTACAGGTCATTCATAAATTACTTCTTCACATCCTGGGAAAAATAAAACATATAAAAGGGGTGAGCTCAAATGCCCAGTAAGGATAACAATAAAGCGGAATCATTCATAAATACGAATAAACATTCAAGGCAATTTATAACTAAAACAAAATCCTTTTAAAATTGATCTTCAACATAGTATGGAAAAAATAAAATGAAATAATTCCATTTACTTATTCACATGGATATTATACTAATAGAATAATCACATGCAATATCAATAACCACTTTCATAATGATGGAATGCATAATGCCAGACTATCATAACCACATAGCCAAGGCCACATCCCAAGACTACAAATAATATTTTTTCCAAGCCCTTGTGCCAAGACACTAGTTTGTCTCATGAGTCCTACCGATGCATCGAGGAGCTATAGCGGGCTCCACCCATCACATATTAAGTCCAATGCATTCCCATATGAAAAGGTTTAAACATAACATAAACATTCGTATTCAAACTATCATACAAAATGTAAATACTTCATCCATAAACCATGAATGGTATAAAAATAAAACATCCACAGTCAAACATATCATAAAACTTTCAATACAATATAGAAATTTTGTATCATAATAATTCAACTTCAAATAAGCATAAAATCCATCAAAGGATGTTGACATAGATGAAATCAAAACTCTTTTTAGAGAAATATATCTTCCTATTTTGAAATCATTTAAGAGTCATATATTTATAAAATAAAACATTTTATTTGAAAATATTATTCTATGATTGTAAGGGAAGCTTCGATGATTTTACATCGAGGGAAAATAGCCGCACCCGCCGTATAAGTTAAAAAAACATTCCTACCTTCATTCTGTCGAAAAGGTTAAAAAAGACCTTGTTTGGAAAACGTCAGAAAGATTCCTTTATAAACCACTTATAAAAGTAAAGAAGGGTATAAATGACTTTAACCCATATTCTAGTAAATATTAAAAATATTTTGAAACACATTTTTATGAAACATGGCTGTGGATGATAAAGAAGTCCCAGTAGATTATTACGTATAAACAACATTAGATAATGAAGAGATTCTGAAATAAACCCTTAACTTGTACTTTTCCTTGGTTAAGGGTAGTTTAACCTCCTTTATAATGGTGAAATAATTTTTATTAAATTATACAAGAATCATATACATTAATATGATATCATATATGATCTTTTAACATTTCTTTGTTAATAATATCTTAGAATTATCGTCATTTCGGGTGCTAACTTACTCATTTTATTTTATATGTTTTGTTATGTAATCCATGTTTGTCATGGATAGGTTGTATCTTATTCAAATCCAGAATGATATAAAGTCCTTAAAAATTATTTTTAAATAATCAAATGATAATTATACTTGAATGGATACGATGGAGAATGAATCTCATCGCGTTCATGGAGACGGTAGTCCGTACGTACGCACGAGCGACAATATCATTATATTGATATTAAAATAATATATAATTGGATGGTATATCATATATACAGAATCATTATCATGTTATAATTATTATTTACATGAATTACACATCATTATTATACCCATCCAAATAATAATTTATTGAATAACAATTACACCACGACGTGGAGACGGTAAGTCGTACGTACGCACATATGGTGACATGTTATTCAAAGGATGGATAGAATATTGAATATGGTTTTACCATATTTATAATAACATTACAGTATATAGGAGATACTGGATTCAATATTTTAGAATGGGAATAACAAATAAAGAAGAAGTGGAAGAAGAAAGGAACTTGAAAAAAGATGGTGAAATCATTACCTCTTCTTCGGGTTCTTCCTTTTGATTTGACCAAAAGGGCTCCTTAGGTTGGCTTTTTGACTAAAGGAATGTCTCTAAGATTAAGTGAGGGAAGTTGAGGGAGTATTGGGGTAGATTTTGGCAGATCCAAATGGCTTTGAAGGTGTGAATTAATGAGAAGGTGGAATTCCATTTTATAAGAGGGGTGAGGGGCACCTTCAGAAAAGCTAGAAATATTATTTGATAATAAATTCATATTCAGCTTATAATGGCTCCAAAGTGTATTATTTAATCGTTAAGGTGGGGATGGTTTGAAAAAAACTCAACCAATAGAATTTAGACAGGTTTGGGTCATTATATAACCTTATCTTTTAGTTTTAAGTCTTAGTTAATTAGTTTGACAGTTACCATGTCACTTTGTATTTTTATATTATATAGTTAATAAACATACTATATACCTCCAATCGACCCCCAAGTGGTCCATTAATGATACACCTATCATGATATAAGTCTCTTGTCTGAACCGTATATTTTTAGGAATTTAATATCAATTAATAATATAATATTTATTTTAAAAACTCTTTTATGTCTATTTTGACACTATTTCTAAAATTGATTTTTTGTGAAAATAATAACAGAATTATTACTTCAAAAAAAGTTATTTAAATAATTCTTAACATGTCATATTAACCTATAAAATTAGTTTAATTCATAAAAAGTCTCAAATTATATTTATTGGTGTATTTATAATATCAATGATTTTAATTTTTCACTATTATGGTAATTAGTGCATCATCATTGGGTCATAAATAAATTAAATTATTTAATGTCGAAAAATTATAAATAAAATATCATTATGTATTAAATAGTTTTATATTTCTAATGAATATTTATAATCGAATTTATCTTATGTGTAACCCTGTATTAAAAAGGTTTTAGTAAATAAACTTTGATTTTACCTCCTTTAACACTTCTTTGAATTAAATAATAATAAATGTCTTAATCTAATCCAAGTGGACCTAAATGATAATATTTTATTCGTAAGGTTGTTTTTGGTCGAGATACATGTGTCCAATTGAATTAGGACATGTGTTAGGGTAATATTAATAGCATTTTTACCCTTAATTACCCTATTTACTTTTAACCGTGGTAAATAAAAGTAAAAAGTGACTATTCACTAAATAATATTTTCATCTCATTGAACCACATTTTACTCCTTGATATTAACCGTGTCTCTCGGATTTTCGAAATTCCACTCACAGAAGCGGTAAAATTAAGTTTTATGAAAAATTCAGTTTTTTAACTACCACTTAGTGGTTTCATTATTCATCAAAAAATGAATGTTTCCAGAAAAATACCAAAAATTCGTCTTAAGCAATATTTGATATTATGAATTAGAAAAGGATGTCTATTTTACCAAATTCAAAACATATCAGTTGCATTAATTAATTGAAAAATTAATTCCCGCCATCAAAACAAATAGCGTGTTTTTAAGAGATAATAACTATCAAAAGATTGACACTTGTTTATGTCCGGTTTAATTGCGAAATTATGTAAAATGACCAAAATTGTATTAAATGGTAAAAATATATTATAAATATACATTAAGACCACTCAAATTCCTAGTTTATCAATACAAATTATTTCGATTAAAAAAGTAGTTTTTAATTAGAATTTAGTAATTTTCATTATTCATCAAAATATAAATGTTATCTGAAAAGTTCAAAAATTTCACCTTAGGGTAAATTAGATACTCCGAAAGAAAAAATTACGTCCATTTTGAGAGATAAAATTTAAAAAAATTCAGAAAGTAGGTATTACTATTCATAACGGCTAGTTTGATTGGTTGTCGTGTGTGTTAGAACTCGAAGTTGCGTACAACACACACTACTGTATTATTCAATGAAAATCATACCGTGGAAGCTTGGGATGTTTCATTGAAATTTTTTTGATGTCCCCATTCTAAAAAGTAAATTTATTTAATTGAATATATAAATGTTAAAATATTGGTTTTAAAAAGGGTTCACTATTAAAAGTTGGTAAAAGTGCAATACTGAATATAAATTTGTTCTTACATTATGTATAAGAAACTCATAATATTGATTCTAAAATTATAAGGATTATATAAAGTTTAAAATTTAGTTAATAATATTCCTAACCTCTTTTGAACAGCTTGTTTGGTAAGTCATGGAGCACTTGAACTCGGTGTTGCGTGTAGTGCAAGTTATTGAATTATTTTGAAGAAATAACACACTATGAAATCTTGGGGTGTTACATATAAACACCTTATAAAAAGTCAAACAATGTTATAAATGACTTCCACCCATATTCTATAAAATCGTATGAATGATTTGAAATACATTTTTAAGAAACATGGATGTGGATGATAAAGAGGTCCTAGTAGATAATTACGCATAAACAACCTCGGATAATAAAGAGATTGTGAAATAAACCCTTACCTTGTACTTTTCCTTGGTTGAGGGCAGTTTAACCTCCTCTATAATGGTGAAATATTTGTTATTAAATTATAAAAGAATCATATACATTAATATGATATCATATATGATCTTTTAACATTTCTTTGTTAATAATATCTTATTATTATCATCATTTCGGGTGTTAACTTACACGTTTTCTTTTATATGTTTTGTTACATAAGCCCAGTTTGTTAGGGATAGGTTGTATCTTATTCATATACAGAATGATATGAAGTCCTTAAACATTATTTTTAACCATCAAATGAGAATTAGACATGAATGGATTCGATGGGGAATGAATCACATCACGTTCGTGGAGACGGTAGTCCGTACGTACGCACGAGCGACAATATCATTATTTTGAAATTAAAATAATATATAATTGGATGGTATATCATATATAAAGAATTATTATCATGATATATTTATTATTTACATGAATTACACATCATTATTATACCCATCTAAATAATAATGTTTTGAATAACAATTACACCACGACGTGGAGATGGTAAGTCGTACGTAGGCACGTCTGGTGACATGTCATTCAAATGATGGATAGAATACTGAATATGGTTTTACCATATTTATAATAACATCATAGTATATAGAAGATACTGGAGTTATTATTTTAGAATGTAAATAACAATGAAAGAAGAAGTTGAAGAAGAAAGGAACTTGAAAGAGGGTGGTGAAAACATTACCTATTCTTCAGGTTCTTCCATTTTATTTGAACAAACGGGCTCCTTATATTGGCTTTAGGATCAAACTAAGGACTCTAGGATTAATTTAGGGAAGTTTAGATAATAGTTGGGTAGGGTTTGGCTGATCCAAAAGGCATTGAATGTGTGAATTAGAGAGAAGGCGGAGTGCCCTTTTATAAGAGGGGTGAGGGGCTTCTTTGGAAAAGCTAGAAATATTATTTTATAATAAATCCATATTCGGTTTATAATGGCTCCAAAGTGGATTATATAATGGTTAAGGTGGTTATGGGTCGAAATCCTTTAAACCAATAGATTTTAGACTATTTTGGGTCACAATATTAACCTTATCATTTATATTCAACTCTTAGTTAAATAGTTTGACATTTACCATGCCTGTTTGTATTTTTATATTGTATGGTTAATAAATTTTCTATATACATCCAAGAGACTCCCATGTTGTCCCTTAATTACACAAATATCATGATACAATTCCTTTGTCCGATCCTTATATTTTTAGGAATATAATATGAATTACTAATATAATATTTGTTTTTAAAAACTCTTTTATGTCAATTTTGACACTATTGGGTATTTTGTTTTTGATAAATTCATAACAGCATTCTTACTTAGAAAGAAATTCATATAACCATTCAAAATATTTCATATTAACCTATAAAATTAGTGTAATTCCTAAAAAGTCTCAAATTACACTTATTTGGGTATTTATAATACCAATTATTTTAATATTTCATTAATTAGGTAATTACTGCATCACCATTGTGTCATAAATAAATTATATTATTTAATGTCTAAAAATTAAAAACAAAATACCATTATGTAGGAAATCATTTTACCTTAGTAATTAATATTTACAATTGAATTTATCTTATTTATAACCCTATATTAAAAATGTTTTAGTAATTAAACATGGATTCTAACTCTTTTAACTATTCTTTGAATTAAATAATAATAAATGTCCTAATCTAATCTAAGTGGACCTAAATGAGAATATGTTATTCCTAAGGTTGTTTCTGGTCTAGATACACTTTTCTAATAGAATTAGGACATGTGTTAGGGTAATATTAATATCATTTTTACCCTTAATTTTCCTATTTACTTTTAACCGTGGTAAATAAACGAAAAAATTACTATTCACCAAAAAATATTTTCATCTCATTGAACCAAATTTTACTTTCTAATATAAACTGTGTCTCTTGAATTTTTCAAATTCTACTCACAAAAGCGATAAAATTATGTTTTATGTGAATTTTCAAATTCTCCTAAGAGATGGGTAAAAGATGGTGAAATGTTCTAAGAAAATTTTATATATCTAAAATTATTATAAATTGACTCCAATGAATTACATTGAACTTATATAGGTATTATGTGTCTATTTTAAAATTAATTAAATTAAAATAAAATAAATAATTATTTAAATAAAAATTTGGTTTTAAACTATAACTCAGTGTTTTTTCACTATTCATGAAAAATTGAATGTTTTCAGAAAAATACCAAAAATTCACCCTAAGATAATTTCAATATTACAAATCCAAAAATGAAGTCTATTTTGAAAGATAAAATTTATAAAATTTCAAAAAGTAGGTATTCCTTTTCATAACGGCTGGTTTGATTGGTTGTGGTGTGTGTTAGAACTCGAGGTTGCGTACAACACATGTTACTGTATTATTTAAAGAGAAGCGTACCGTGGATTCTTGGGGTGTTACAGTTCAGACTCACGAATGAACCTTCAATTTTCATGTTTCTTATAAATCAATTATTTCACCATTATCTGAATTCATTTTTGGTTGTCCTTGATGATGATATCTTGCTGTATTCATGCTCATACCTGAACCTGAATCCCATTTTGGGATCCTGATGAATACACTAAGATTAAATAATCTCTTCAATAAGTTTAATAAATTCCATTTTGGGATTGACCAAGTCCACTACCTATGTCACATTATCGCAGAGTCTGGAGTTTCAGTAGACCTAGAGGATGTCTTGATGTAGTTTCATAGGAGCATCCCTAGACTGTCTAAGAAATTTATTGGTTATTAGTGCTATAAGGATATTAGAGATACTTAATCTAATATTTTTCATTCCTTTAAGAAATTCTTATGGGATTCATAATTAAGGGTGTGAAATTATTATTTTTATAATCTTTTGAAGCATCCTTTCAAAAGATGAAGGGTCGTTTGACTTCAGTATTTATTCTGATTATTTCAGAGCTAGGAAGAAGCAACACTATATACAATGAAAAATTAGGTTTCAGGTGTGGAGATATTCTCATATAGGATGAACGTGTCATTATGTGTGGGTCTCCTCAGTTATGGACTCAAAATCATAATTACCCAACACAGAACCTCGATATCATTATTGTTGTTCAGGCCTTATGCTATTAGAGACACTATCAACTTGGATAGCATTTTGTGATATTCATAGACCACAAAATCTTCATGTACATATTTACATAGTTAGATTTTATCTCAGGAAACATATTTTGGTAGATTACCTACAATCAATTTATTTCAGAATTTATATATACCCGAAAAAGGTAATTTGGTAGCTGATTATCTGACCCAGAAAACTCAGACCCATGCAGTTTAGGCATCCAGTGGTGAGTTGTATATTATTTCCATTTTCTTAGATAGGCACGTCGATGTTCAAGAGGACCATGGTAAGTCTATATATTCAACCATAAATGTGGCTTCTAATCTTCTATAATCAGTGATAATAAGACCATATTCTGATCTTAAAGGCCTTTTCATAAGGGAATATGTTATTGATAAAGATACAACTTCTGGTTGGACCATAGATGGGGATGATACCTTATAGATCCTTGTGCATCTATGGATCCTATTATATTCTAGAGAGGAGATGATGCTAGAATTCCATGCCTCAATAAGGGAGGTTCACCCTAGATTCACCAATATAATGAGATCACCAAAACTAGTATTGGTGGCCTGGTATGAAATGTGAGATTTTCAGATTCATCACTAGGTGTTTCACCTATTATGATGTAAAGGAGAAACATCAATGATAGAAAGGGGTTTTATAATCATTTTCTATTACTAAGTTGAAATGGGAAGATTTTTTAATAGATTTTATGAATGGTCTACCGAGATCACTTTGAAGAAATGATATAGTGTGGTATGTCATATATTTTTTGAAGAAGGTCACACACATTTTACCAAATAAAGAGTCCTTCTTAGTAGATGATCTTGGAAGGATATATGTCAAAGAGGTTGTAAATATTTACGGTTCTCCTCATTTAATCAATTCCGATGGAGATAATTTCTTATCATGGTTATAGAACAGGTTGCATAAGACTTTGGGTACACATGTGCTTCTGGGCATGACCTATCACCCATAGACCAAATGAATGAAGAATTGTATGATTTAGGTGCTAGATGGCATGATTTTCACATGTTTCATTGACATTGGAGGTTCTTGGGAGAAACAAATTCATCTTGTAGAGTTACCTTATCATAACTGATTTCAAGTTACTATTGAGATGGATGCCTATGAAGCCTTATATAGTATTCCATTTTACCCACCTCGGTTCTAGATAAAGGTAGGAGATGCACCTATGCTCGGACCACGCCTTGTGTAGGAGACTAAAGAGTCAGTCCAATTGATCAGAAAACCCATGTTTATAGCTTAGTCTAGATAGTATTTTTACTGAAACAGACACCGATGAGATCTCGAGTTTGAGGTCAGAGATTAGGTTTTATTGCGAGTCTCACCTAGTTTAGGGAAATGATATATTCAGAGATATGATAAAATCTCATCAAATTTTGTTGGACCCTTCAAGGTTGGGAAACGAATCGGACTAGTTGATTACCAATTGGAACTTCCTCAGAGATATTGGTCCATCCATGATATCTTTAAAGTATCTCAGATTCAATGATACTATCCGGACTCGTATCACTTCTTTCAACATGAAGATGTAGAGTTGGATATGGATGATTTTTTTAATGACTATACTATGTGTATAGTTGATTCGAGAGTGAATAAACTCTTAAAAAACATGGTTCCTCTGGTATAGATTCTATGACATCATGATGAAGTACGTAGCAAGACCTGGGAGTGGGATGATGATATATGTGATTAGTGTATTGATCTCTTTGCAAAATATACCTCTTTACCCTTAGAAGGCCAACTCAGGGACATGATTCTTTAAGGAGGGGAGATTTGTAATGACCTATATTTTTAATGAAGGTACTGGTGATTAGTTTTTCAATTTTGTACCATGAACGGACCTAATAAATATGTTTAATCAAGCCAAGAAGGTCCCAGGAGTTTCTAGGGCCGGTTCGAATCCCGGAACCCCAAAATAGGGGAAAGGATAGGGTTTCACGATTTGTCTAATACTATGCATATCAGAGAACATGACTGGTTACAGGTATGGGGAAAATCCATTCTATATGGTTTAGACATGGTTAGTCAAAATGTGTTCCAAACCATCTCTATCACCCATAAGTAGAAGTGAATTGATCATTCTTTTTTCATAGTCTGTTCAGACCATGTGAGAAAACTGTGAACCACCTTATTTTTGTGTGAAATTGCATGTTTACCCTAAATTATTAGTAAAGACAAATTTATTTTTCTCCTCCATCCTCCTATTATTGGGAATTGATTCTTCTTCTATATAACTTAAATATAATCCAACCAAGGTTTATCTAAACCTCTTTCATCCAGTACTTGATTCAATATCGAAAGGAAGAGTTAGAATCCCTAAGGTAAGGCTAACCTCACTCTCACCCACTACCTATGTTTTCCTTTGGATATGTATTTCCATTTAGGTGCAGGATATTTTAACCTATATTTAGAGAATTGAACCATTTCATAAATATATTCCAACCTAATTCAACTCTAAATATTATATTGAGCAAGGAATCATCCACAACATTGAGGTATGTGGTCATGCCGTTTTCGCTTTGGGTTTCTTCATCTCATAGTTATGTCATTGTGCCACATGCTGGCCTTTGTGGACAGTTCCCTTTATATTGACTCCTTTATGTTAAATTAATACTTGAATCTTATTATATCCATATTAACTCTTGTTTACTGGTTTAGATGTTGGGTACCACACTTACGAACAACCCTTGTGTGTTCCATGTAAAAATGGATATTATGGCCTGTTGGTTAAAAATTCACAGATCTCCTAATGAGTTAATAGATTGGATTTTAAATCAGGTTTATCTTGATATATGATTTTTCATGGCACTCAAGGAACCAATTTGGGGGGTTGGTTTATCCTATCATTGGAATTTCTCAAGTAGGAAAGTTATATAATGACCGTGTAACCCTCTATGTGACCCCTTTTCTCTTATAAATGGTGTTTCCATGTTTTAATTAATTTAATGAGTTAAATGTAATTGATTATGTGGTATGGATTATACACTATGGAATTCCCAAATTTTTATAAATTTAATGGGTTATAAGGAATGTCTTTAGCATGATGAACGATTTACCTTTAATGAATTAATTGGTTTAAATTGAAGGACTTAAATGGATGGTAAGTCCATGCCATCTTTCTATTTTATAATAAATTATTCTTATGAATTTTATAGCTTTTTTATATAATTTTTCTTGGATAAATAAATCCATAATTGGTTATACCTTATGTATTATATTATAAATGATTATGCATATTCTATATATGTGGGATATATTAAAGAAATGGATGAGAGGTAATGCCCCACGTCATTTATCATTATAATGCACCTTTATAGAGGTTGTGATAAGATATTAAGGTATTGTTGAGAATGGAGGATAATAAAGAACCCTTACATTGGGTGTAGAATATGGAATCACACACCAGTGATACTATATGGCTGTTGGGATTTATGCACCACGTACCATGATTACAGTGATTCCATGACGTCTCACTCACCATAGTGGGGGTCATTTCATGACATCTTACACTCTATTGGGGTGTAGGGAATATACCATATTACATGGGAATATAGTCTTGTTATACTGATCATGGATTCCGGAGTTACGCCCTGATCCAACCAACACTAGTATTCTCGCTTTATGACCATTTACGTCTACACGTACTTGTTTCATATAGGTGGATTAAATATACATATATATATATATATATATATTATGACTGTATATATAGTGACAATTCATAAATTCTTTCCTGTAATAATATGAAGCACATAGATCTGTTAGGTGTCCCTTAAGAACCTGAGTTCCCTAGTTATTTATTTCAACATTTCATTACATGTTCTATTATACCTAGACATTGTTTAGTTATGAGAACTATTTAGATTACACGTAGAAACCATTTGTGGTGACCTACTTATAGTTTTATATCACACCACAGTCAGGATAAAATTGGTACCAGATATGATTATATGTTTGTAGGTACTAATAATGTAAATCTCCCTACAACTAGTCATTGACATGCTTTACCATTAGTTGGAGCTTAAGAGCAGATGATATGGAATAGGTTTGAGATTATTGGACCTATTTTGTCTTCTTTTATTATTTTCTAATATTGTGTAGCATACTCGTTTCTACCTATTTCTTTCCCATATTAGAAAAATCTAGGAATTGTTGTTTCAGACACTGACATAGAGGCTTTTGTTACATTATTATGTATTTTTTAGTTATATATTTCTTTTGTTTATTACTTATTTAGTTATTTGCTTATGATTTCATATTATAATTATTATATTTGTTTGTACTATGACTCCACTATATGTTGTATCTATTGTTCCACTATGATATGATGGTATAGTCACCACGTTGTATAACCTTTACACCCTCACTCACAGTCGATAACCTCTAACATATAGGGAGGAGTTCTTGAGGCCATGTGAACCATCAACCCAGGGCATATGTTAGATGGATCCCGACTCAGGACATTACACAAAAATTTTATAAGAATAAAACAAAGTAAATTAAGGGGAAAAGGTTGAGGTAAGAGGAATCTAAAGTTAAGAATGGGTAAACTAAAATTAAATAAGTGTAAAAAAAGTAAAGTTTAGATAAAATAAAGTTATATAATGTTAAAATAAAGTTATTTAAGTTTAAAACAAAGTTATTAATGGTAAAGGAAAGTTAATTAAGAGTAAACTAAACTTAAATAAGGGTAAAACAAAGTTATGTACGAGTAAACTAATGTAGAGTATGTGTAAAACAAAGTTGAGTAAGGAAAAAAATTCATGTAAAGGTAAAATAAATTTAAGTTCGGGTACAAAAGTTACTTAAATATAATACTAAATTTTAGTAAGGGAAAAAATTAAGAAAGGGTAAACTAATGTTAAGTAAGGGTAAAAAAGTAAAATAAGTGTAAATTAATATTACGCCAGGGTAAACAATAATTTTTCAAAGGTAAACTAAAGCTAAGTAATTGTAAGATAAAGTTAAGTAAGGTTAAAACAAATTTATGCAAGGGTAAAGTAATGTTACGTTATAGAAAACAAAAGTAATGTAAAGAAAAATAGAGTTAAATAATGATAAAATAATGAAAAATGTTTCACTAGAACATTCACTAGAAGTACCAACAGAACTTTTATTAGAAGTTGTAGTCGAACATGCACAATAAAATTTAGCAGTTCCAGTGGAGCTTTCACCAGAATTTCTTGTTAACCATTCAATATAAAATGTTTATGATAATTTCCAAAATAATATTTCCATGAAATATTTTAGTAGAAATTTTGACGATTATGTTAGAAAATTTCATTAAAAAATATCATTGAAATCTCTAATAAAAATTTAAGATAAAATTTTTATTGGAAGTTTTAGTTAAATCATTTATTTTAAATTTTCAATTAACATTTATAAAATAAAATTTCATTGAAAAATTCAAATGGAAACATCCTTGGTTATGAAATACACATTCATTAATTTGGAAATATATATTAGAAAATGTTAGTGAGAATTTTAATTGTAACTTTTAGAGGAAATTTATCTAAAAGAAAAGGGGTGCTATGGTGTTCAAAATAACTTTAGTTGCAAGTTCTTGAAATGTTTCACACATGGTGTATAAATGAAATTCCACTGAAACACTCGCTGGAAATTCCTTGGAAATTTTCCCTATAATTCCAATGAAACTTCAACAAAAAATTCCAGTGAATATTTTACTTGAACATTCCAATGGAAACTTCTACTAGAAAATTTCATTCATAAAATAAAATTACACTTACAAAATCTAGTAAAAATTTCACTATATATTTCAATGAAACTCTTAGTGGAGCCTTCCATTGAAGACTTTCACTATAAAATTTCATTTAAAACTTTCACTAAAAAATTCCATGAAACATCCACTGTAATTTTTTGTGAAACTTATTATATAATCTTTTATATAAGTTATTCTATAACATTATAGTGTAAACATCCACTAGAAACATCCATTGGTAACTTCAAATTCCTCTTCACAATTTATGTTAAAACATTTAATTAAAAGTTTGGAGAACCTTCCATTTTAAATTCCAATGAAAATACAGTTGAAAATTCAAGTGAATATTCTACAGGAAATAACAGTGGTACTTTCAACATCCACATAAAAATTTCAATTGAAACTTTCATTATAACTTCTATTGAAACTTTTATAGGGTATTCTAGTGATCATTCAACTAGAAATTCTAGTGAAAATTCTACTTGAAATTCTGGTGAAACTTCTTTGTGAACATTCTACTATAATCTTGATAATTTTCTGATTTTTAATGTAAAAATTCATTAAAAACTAACTAAATTACTCAGAAAAAGAATTAATATTAATAATTAATTATTTAACTATAAACATTCAAGTGATGTTTTGTAATGAAATTTATCTTTTCAATTTTTTAGTTTAATGTTCATTGAATATACTAATTGAGATTTTCCTGAGCAATTTTTCAGAAAAATCCTTCTAAAATTTTTTCCTTAACATTTATCATTAAATTTTCTATCGATTTTTCTTACTCAGAAAAGTAGTTTAAAATCCTTTCATAGAAAAAAACTTGATTTAAAATTTTATTATAAAGAGTATTTATTATGACGAACAACAAAATTGATATAAAATTTAAAAAACTAAGACTCTAGGAATATTTAAAAATGGTATTAATTTTATTCAAATTATTAAAAAAATGAAGCATAAATATTTTTTCGTTTTTTATGGGAATAATGCACTTTTAAAAAAATATCTCATTTAAAAATATAATTTTTTTGAAAACTATTAAAAAAATAGTATTTATTTATGACATTATATTTTTTTTATCAATTTCAAAATATGAAGGAAAATTTTATAATTTTTCCAAATTATTAAAAAATATAATTTTTTCACATTATAATTTTTTTATTCTTTTAAATAGAAAAAATGGTTTTCTAAACTAAACAAATATTTCTTCAAAGATACACTCTAAAAAAAATTTTATATAAAAAGTAATTATTAAGATGATTAATAAGATTATAATAAATTATATAATTAATTTTAAAGTTTTGAAAGGATTATAATTTTTTAGGGAATAAAAAATATATTTTTTATACAATACATTAAATAAGAAAAAATTTCAACAATAATTTATTGAAAAAATGTAATAATTTTTTTAATAACTATTTAAAAAAACTTATACCCTTAAAAATATAATACTTTCTGCATTTATAATCTGATTTTTGAAATAAAATTTATAAATAATAAAAAAAATTGAAAATATTAAAGATAAAAATTTTAGGATCTTATGATTTTGGTCACTTATAATTTTTTCCTATATTTTAGGCAGTTATAATTTTTTTCTCTAGACCACCATACTCTCCACTCTATCCCACTATCTGATCATAAATAATATAAATAATTCCATCTATCATCATATCTGTCAATTACTAAATGCTTCATTATTTAGTGGAACTCAAGATGATAAAAAATGGGTCTTATAAATTGAAAAAGGAAGTACCAAACCCTAAATACTATTATATTTTTTAAAATAAACTCACTTACCAACCTTATTAACATCATAAATAAATACCCAAACCCTGATAAAAATTATAAAACATGTATATTACCTGAATCAATTTAATTTATTTCATTTGTATTTTTTAAAATTGTTTTTTAAAATCAACTAAAAATAACTCTTACATGATAACTTCTATTATTTATTTATTTTTATAATATTTTTAGGTTATTTAAATTAATGGAACAAATGAAAAAATTTCATTCATTTAAAATATTTTAAAAATATATGTTTCAATGTCATGATGATGATATACCATCCTTAGGTGAATCACTTGGACTTTCAAGTAGGCTTTCTATAAACACATAATCTATCCCACATTTCATTATTCCCCCTCGCCCATTACACCCCTACCCATACTCTAATATAATGATGATGTGAATCCCCAAAAATCATTAAAAACTCATGAAATAACACATGCAACAAAACAATTTCATTATTCTAGGAATAGTTCACTTTTTCAAGAATATAAAACAATGGATAAGAAAAATTTTAGAGTTAAAAAATTTGGTTGCAATAAGTGAACAACGCTAAATCAAAAAAGGAGAAGGCTAAGATAAACTATATAGTTAGCTAAGGTAGATATTAAGCTCTAGAGATAATGTGCATCATCATAGGAATGAAGGGTACGTAACAACACTATGATGGTGATGACACATGGGGCGTATTTGATGTGCACTAAAAAATACATGTGAATGAGTTAAATTTCACTTAATGCGTCATCCTATGCTACTTGATTAGTCATAATATTTTATAAATGGATTAAACGGAAACTTATAAGAATGAATTAAATGTATTTAAATCGTCTAAGTAATTTAATGAATACATTTGACATGAATAAACATATAATGATATGTTTAACATGGTCGACACATTTCATTTAATGAAACATGTCCATCATGACTATATAAAGGGATAAAATTACCCTTGTTGGATATGAATGATTGAATAAAAGGCATATAAATCTATCTTCCTCTCGAGATTCTGTATTTCAAAAATAAACAAGCTAGAACCACTTCTGTGTTTATGGATCCATGTGTAATGGTTTTAGATCCTTTGGTCGGTGTAATCCCTTCAGAGGACGGATGCTTTTGTATAATACTCTAGTAATCGACATCATGCATATTCTATCATTGATTGTATATAGATCTTGAATTTATATAGGTATTCGCCTTTATATTATTCACTTATATTACATGTTGATTCTATCAGGGGTAGCCTAGGAACATTTATTTCTTTGCTTCTACATCCATGTATCATATGATGATCCAAAAAACATCAATGTCATAAATGTCATGTTTTTAAATGAATCAACGTATTACCTTTACTTTTTTGTTGAATTAATATTATTCTTATAAAACATCATTTGAATAATCCCACTTAACATTAGATTGATGTTTCAATGTAACTATATGTTTAATAACTGAGGTTATGTTGAATGGAAATGTAACCCAAGTCACTCCAATATAAGATTATGTTGACCATCCAGATATTCTCAAGAAAAAAATGAGGATTTTTTTTTAAATAATATTGTAATGCCTTAAGAATTTATTATATTTTTATATTTAAATAATTTAATTTTTTGATAGATTATGATACACTCAACACCAGGTTTAAACAAACAATGATATTCTATTAAAATAATATTATTTAATATGATTCTCATCTCCTAAAGGTTGGAATGGTGGGTATAAATAGGATTAAATATAATATAAATATATATGGTTTACACCGATATGTAAAATTATTTATCTGGATACTAATTAATTATAAATTAAAATAATGAAAAATTGAAAATAAAGGAAAGTTTTTTCTAAAATCTATTTTATGTGAGGAATGAGTTTTTATCTTAATAAATTATATTAATAACTATTTGTAAATTATTTTAATGATATTTATATATTATATATTAAATAAAATACACTATAATTCATATAATGTGTTCTCTATCCATGAGATATGAATAAATAAAATTTGACTCTTGAAAGTTGTATTTTTCTAAAGAGAATGTTTCATCGAGTTTTGTACTCTTATTTTAAAATTATTTTTACCCAATTTTGTAAAATTTATTTTCAAAAATGAACATAATTTTTCAAATCATAATTCCAAAATAATATTAGATTGAATTTATTGGAATTTTCTTAAGTGGTTATTTATTTCAACAAATAGTGAAAATACACATTTTTTTACCAATTGTCTTTTCGTTTAAAGAATTTACAAAATCAAAATTTTTTAAAAAATAATTTTAATAGTAAAATTAGATCAATTATATTATTATTAATCTAATTTAGGTTATTTAAATTATTTTTAGGTTCAATTTTTTATTTAAAATAATGTATACTTATGAAAACTTCTTCTTTGGAAAACAATATTTTCATCATCTTTATGGGTTTAATTTTAAATTGTATTGTTCCCATTATGTGAATTTAATTTGAAAAAATGGAATCCATATTATAAATCATAATAATTTATATTATATAATAATTTAAAATTAATCTTTGACCATAATTAATAGAACAAACAGTAATAATATTTTACTACGGTTAATGTTAAAACGAGTTTACGGGAAGGTTAAACTAAAAATATTAGAGTTAAAAATTTCCTAAACGTTTTATAATATAAATTATAAGACTATATTTATAACATGTCTCTTCCATTATTTTATAATGGACCATTTTGGAGCATTGTGGCATGAGATAAAGTTGGTGTAATTCTTTCTTTTCAAAAACTCCAAATGTGACCCCTTCACCACTTATAAAAGGCCACCCCTCTTCTCATGTATTCACACTCCATGAAATTATTGTTTTTTCCAATAAATACCCAAATAATTTTCTTAATTCAATATAAACATCCTAGAGGATTTTTTTATCATAAAACCAACCTATAATGGTATTTTCAAACCTAAAGAAGTTTTATAAAGAAGATATGTTGTTATTAAAAGAGTATTTTGTATTATTTATTCTAAAAAATACTTAAAAAATTGTTAAAAAATTATGATATAATAACCTCAATATAATTTATATTCTAATCCTTTTTTGTTATTATCACGAACCAAACCCATCTTTTCCTTTATCAAATGAGAAATTAAATTGTTGATCATCTATACGACACACACCCTCCTCACACATCGATGTAATTTTTTTTCTTAGCTACTTATCACAATAGGATATAATGATGTATATAATGATTATATATTTTATTTAAAATATAATTATAATTATTAAATTATAATATCACATACACCTTCTTAATTTCTATTCCATAGGGAATACGATAACGTCACCTGTGTGTATGGAGTACTACCACCTCCTGAAGTGATGTGATTCTTTTTACACTTAAACATTACATGGAATGTAACAAGAATTTGTTTTATGTTTATATATAATATTAATTAAATATTAATTATTCTTTAATCCAAATTAATATCATAATTTCATACATTACCATCCATTGATAAATGATAATTTTGTTTGTTTTTATAGTGGACTACTGCTTGGAGGGGAAATATTATTCGTTTTTACCACATAAAATGGATGGAATATGTAAGTTAATATAAATATAGAATATTATATTTATTATATAATTATCATTTGGTAAATATATAATATCTATTACCTATTTTCTTAAATGATCGTTGAAAAATAGAAGCATTACTCATGCGAACGTACGACATATTGTCTCCATGATTTTAACATAGTTAAATTTTCATAACAAAATTTCATGTTTGGTTTTGATAACATTAATTAATGTAAAATAATGAAAATTATTTAATTATTATAATTCTCTATATTATTAAATAATAATCTATTTGACCTTATAAAACTTAGAAAATTTATTTTGGGCATATAAGTCGTTTATTCCAAAACGTCCAATGTGAAATTAATTGGTTAAATAATTGAATATGACATGGTAAAAAATAAAATAAATATAATAATAAAATTGAAAAAATTTATTAAGTATATAATTAAAATAATTTTATTATTCAGGAATATAAATAATGAACATGATGATTCGGGCACGAGGTATGGGTTTCCTTCTCAAAACATTCTTTTTTAAGAAACAAGATATTTTATGCAGCTAATTTATTTTATATCGTTTATATAATAACATTTTATATATTATATCATTTAGATTTCATAATACTTGTTATTTTATGTTAAAATTCATTTTCATAATTCATGGCCATTATAATTTAAATGTTACCAACGTGTTAAGAATTGTTGTTTCAATATCATTTAAATCAAGATTGATCATTATAGAATTTACATTGAAAAAAATTAATTTATTATTATTTAATAAACCAAATTAATTTTATTATATAATAATTATTAATTAATTTCTCAATAATTAATATTGTTTCATCTCCTTTTTACATAATGTGATTTATATATTTTTCATAAAATTTAACTCTATTTTTTCAGTCAAATCTTTTTTTCTTCATATCCATATTTTATATAAAATGATTTATAGAATATTTTAAATATTCTCCATTGATTTATTATATAAATTTTTCCATGTTTTAAAAGGAATATTTCAATCATATTCCAAAAAAGGTATGCTTTTAATTGCATTACTAAAGACAAAAGGGATGTTCTATTTTAATGTATATAGCATCAACAACATTCCCTCTTCCACAAAAATTATTTAGTACATGTATGTTTTTATAATATTCCATGTTTTCATAAATTGAAAACCATATTCTAATTTATTATATGTATTTTAATCATTGTTTTTAAATGTATTGGGAAATTTTTATCTAGAAATGTTTTACATAAGGGTGAAAGGGATCTCACAAAACCACCATTTCCTTCAGGTTTAAAACACTATCAATATAACTCAATTTATCTCTATATCTAATTTTAATAAATTATTCTAAATTATATATATATATATATATATGTATACCTATTTTATTCTCCCTTCCATTGAAAGGGTAATACATTCCTTATGTTCATTTCTCAAGTTACTTTATTATGGTGTTTTACTTGGATTATGATACAATGAAAAATTATGCAACCCATTATACTTCCATGGGTAATTATTAATTTTATACCTTGTGATTCGTTTTATTTTTATAAAACACATGAATCATGAACATGTTGGGATAAGTGTGCCTAGATAGAACTCTATTACATTCTATGAATCTTTAGTCTCATGAGACATCCTGCATGGGATTAGGGATTTATCTTAATATGCTAGGAGACTTTTTTCAACATGTTCTATTATTTTTGTAGTTAGCCATGACTCATATTTATTTCATGTTATATATATCTTCCAAAATGTGTTTGTTTACCTGGTCTTATGATACCATGTTATCTATCATTTTCTCTAATGTGATTTACATATGAGCATTCTCTTTTAGAAAATCAGGATTTGATTTTAAATAACATGTTATGTTGATTTATAATGTTATTCCCTTAATTGGATTTTTAGATCTCTAAATTTTGTATGTGTATTCCCCAGGTTATCCTAGGTAGTTTTAAGAGCTCAAATGGATGTAGGAGCTAATTATAGATTATAAAATAATGTTTTTTATTTTAGTATCACTGTTATGTATTAAGTACCATGTTTCCCAAATAAACTAGACCTTTTCGATCTACTATTTGAATATAATGAATATTTATGTTAAAATACTTGAGAAAAATAAGTGTAAAAGGCCTAGGTCAATATAGTTAGTATTAAAAAAAGGTTTAGTTTTTTGGTAGATTATAAAGAGAATAATTTAGTGACAAACCAATTTTTAAGTATAATAATAAGAGTAAATGTAGAAAATATATTGGAATTTTGGTGAATTATAGAGTGAGTGGTTTCAAAGTAATTACATCCTTGTATATATACTAAATGTTTATATGGATCTAGAATAATTATACCTAGGGTAAATAACATAGAAATGTCTATATTGGGATTGAATCGATCATCACCTAGTGCATAAAAATGGGCTTTGCAATACAATTGTTTAGACACTCCTGAGGGATATGTATTGAAAATTTGAAAACTCTTTATAAACCATTTTAAGGACATGAACAAATTTTAATGTTAGAAAACCTAAAAGGAAATGTTACCATGGATAACCAAGATTGAAACCTGGAGACACATATTCCAAGATTATATTATGATTTATTATGTGTTCCTTCAAATTCAATATGTTACCATTTTTTTGTTAAAGTATTATCATTTTTTTCTTTTACTTATTTGAGTTAATGGAAGGACATGGTAGAAAATAGGACAATAACCAATGTGATGGGTAATGTAATGATTTCATTTATGAGATACTAACTTAAAGGGAAAAAAATTTTGATATCTTTTGATTAATACAAATAAACGTTCTCAAATTATGATTAAAAACTAGAATATGGATGAATTTCCCAAATGACCAAAGAAGAGACAAATAGAATTTCATTGAGGTGAAATTACTAATGATAAAAAATAAAATAAGATTAAAATGCATGAAAATTAAATATATGGTAGGATACAACATGGATAATTCATTAAGGTAATTAGAAGATGCTTTATATACAGAAATGGAAAGAACAAAGTAACAAATTTCAGAAGTAAAACCAAGAGTCTGGGTAACATGTTATTGGGAAATAGAGTTCAACCTAAGGAACCACTAACAATTCAATGTCATAAATATTGGAAACTTGGTCACTATTTGACTAAATTCACTAATACATGTATTAATTCATAAGGGACTATGTTATGTAAATCATTAAATGGGAATTATTGAATAATTTATTTTTTGGATGTCGAGATTCATGTTGTTGGAGTATTTTTACAAATGGTATTCTGGTTATATGATTCATGAAAATTTTAAGTATTGTTACATGGTAGTTTTCCTTTATGAATTTTTAATATTCTATCAATTGATACTAATGAACTATATATGTCAATTAAGAGTATGGTGATATTTTATTGGAAAATATGGTTAAGGAAAATATAATATTGGATATATTCTTGATATTGATGTAATTATATTTAATTAAAATCTACTATTTTGCGGAAAATAATCAGTTTTATGGAAAACCATAAATGTTAGAAAATGTTATTTGATTACTACTGTTATTTTGGGAAATTTTCGTCATATTATTTAGAATGTTATGAGATCAAATAGAATTATAAATATTATAAGCATATAATTTTTTCCATAGTTTTAGAAAAAGGACAACCCACAAGCTGGATGATAATATGTCACATCCAGCAAGGTTATGAGGCTTGAACCCACATATAAACGTTGAAAAGGGTGAAATACCTACAAATATACTAAACAATGTAATATTTAGTGTGGATTTTTATTTTTTAAATTATTTTAAGGATAAATATTAATTTTATTTTGAGAATCAAATTTTAGGATTATGATTTTAAGGTGATGAATGATATTTTTTGAAATGATTCAGTGGGATGAGGTATATTTAACCCTTAGGTATGACATGTGATTTAACATGAAAGACTACATGGGAAGAAAATAATTAAAATTATGAATATTGAATTTTAATTTTAATGTAGGTGTATTTATCTATGGAATGATTAATTGTTGAACTTTGGATGTGTAAATTAATATAATGTTTTATACATTTTTGATGTCATCTTGCATTTTCCTATCCATTTATATTTTGATTTATATTTTAAGAGAAGAGGAATATATTATTATCCTTTTATAGATTATGTGATCTATTATAAGTTAACAATATTTCATTATGCATAAAAAATACAATCTTTTCATTTAGAGAAATACATGATGTTGTGGTGGGAATTGATTAAAAGAATAAATTATACATGTAAAGTGATTATATTTTCTTAAGTTATTAGTTTATATGTTAATATAATTAATAAAATCTAGTAAAATTATTTTGAAACAAATAAAATTATACTATTAACTTAATATCCAATTAATTAATGGTCCTTTAAGAAATCATAGATTTATAGTTTTGTGATGGTTAACTTTCTCCAGACCATGTTCTTTATAACTCTACTTAATTATTTATGCATTTATTCCTAGAAAATATTTTCACATTACACAAATTTTTTCATACCTATAAACCTAGTAATTTTCTTATATATATTACCTTTTTATTTCACTTCTCTTCTTTTAAGAGGATGTTTAGTTACCCCTTTTAGGATGCCGGGTTTCCAAAAATGAATACTTGAATGCCAAACCCTTGAATACTAAGAACAAGTTCAAACTGTTAGGATGATGTTTACCTAATGGGTTATAAGTTAACACCATGAGAATTTATAATATATTTCACTTTATATGATTTAATTTCATTGATATATTATGATTCACGCAACACCGATTAAAAAAACCACAATATACTATAAAAATATAATTATTTAATATGATAGTAATAAATTAGCCTTTGTAATGGAGGTTATATATAGAATTATATAAATTATGGAAAATTTATGGTTTACACAAACACACACACACACACAGATATATATAATAAATCCATGTTTAATAATTTATTTATAAATGAAAATAAATATCATTTGAAAATGAAAGGAAATATTTTAATGAAAATATTTTGTATGCATGTAACTTATTTTGAGGTTATTAAATTAACTTAATCACTCTTAATGAATGATTTTATTGATATTTATATATTATATATGTAATAAAATACTTTATCATTCATCTAATTCGTTTTCTAGTAATAAGATAATAATAAATCCAATTTTATGCTTCAAAACTAATAATATTATATTAAATCCATTTTATTTAATTGGAATTAAATTTGTATTTAGTTTTATATAAAATCTTTCAATACTTATGAAAAAATATTCATTTGAAAATGAAATTTTTGTGGCGTCTATGGGTTTAATTTTAAATTAAATTCCACAAAACTAGTGAATTAAATTTATTGAAATTTATTAAATATATTTGATAAGAATAAATTATATTATATAATAATTTCAACTTAACTTTTTACCATAATGAATACTAATAATAGTAAAATATTATTATCATGGTTAATGTTAAAATGGGTTTACCTAATGGTTAAACTAAAAAGATAAGGGTTAAAATTACAAAAAACGTGTATAATTTATATTTTGTGGACATATATTTACTTAATATCATCCATTGTTCTATAATGGTATATTTTGTACCATTTTTTATGTTAATATTGTGACTTCAATTCTTATTTTTTTGAAAATTCCATGTTTATCATATGCCCCGCATATAAAAGTCTACCACCTCTCATCTACTATTCACAATCCTAAGGCATTTTTTCAACCAATAAATGACCAAATACATTTATTAATTTCCTAAAACCTTCTTATAGTATGTTTTTTTACCATAAGGAAAACCTGTAAATTATTTTGATGCAAACCCAAAGAAGTTGTCATAGCAAGAGGAATTATTCATAATCGAGCAGTTTATTTTATTTCTTCTTCAATATCCTTAAATTATTGTTAAAACATGATTATATAATAACCACAGTATCTTAAATATACCAATATGTTCTTGTATAATGATAATTATCTATATCCATATCCTCCTCCCACATATGGGAAATGAAACCATTGATTGTGTGTATAATAGAGTACTGCATCACGAGCTGATGCAATTTTTTAACCACCACCACTCTTGTATGGATATAATAGTTTATTTAATGTTTATATATTATATTTATGATATAATTATTCTTATGTAATTATAATATCACATAATCCTTCTTACATTCCATTCCCAAGGTAATATGATAAAGTGTCTCGTGTGTACGGAAAACTAATGCCTCATGAAGCGATGTGATTCGTTTTTTACTTACGCCATAATTAGAAGGTAATAAGATTTTATTTTAAGTTTATATATTATATTCTAAAAATAGTAATCAATATTAACAATTAATTTATCACATACTTTCTTACTTTACTATACATTGAAAAACCTTAACGTCATTTGTGTGTATGGGGGACTACTGCCTCACAAAGCGATTTGATATTTTTATTACCACATCACATGGATGGAATATTTAATAATATTTCAAGTAAAAATATGATAAATATTACATTATAGTAATTTGGGAATGATAAAATAACGCTTATGTTCTTTCCATCAAGATCCTTGAGAAATGAAAACATTATTCTTGTATGCCTATGACCTACCGTCTATATGATTGTTACATAGTTCTTTTCTCATAATGAAATTTCATGGTTGGTTTTCATAATAATAATTTATTTATTAAAATTATAATTATTTAATTATTACCATTTTATATATGATAAAATAGTATTATATTTGGCCTCATTCAACTTATGAAAGTGGTTATGGACATATTAGTCATTTATCATCAAAACATCCAACATGAAATTAATTGGTTTTGTAATTGAATATGAAAACATAAAAAATTAAGAATAAAAATTAAAAAAATTCTTACAAAATTATATAATTATCATAAGTTAATTATTCATAATTTTAAGGAACACACATGATTATTCGGGCTCAATGTAAGAGTTTTGGTCTGAAAACTTATTTCTTTGAGACACATGTTCTATTATGCACCTAATTTATTATATATGGTTTATATAATTCCATTTTACATATTATTTCATGAATAATTCACATTTCATGTTATTTTATGTTACAATTAGTTTATATCATTCACAAGGGGTTGTGATTCAAAAGATACCAAAAAAGATGGGGTTTATATTTCAATCACATTTAAGTCAAGATTATTCACGATTGAATTTACAATAACGAAATTATTTGATAATTATCTAATAAACCCCTTTAATATTCATCTCCTCTGTTTAATAATGAAATTTTAAAGTAAATAAATAATATTCCTTCATTTTGTACATAAAGGTATTGAAGAAATGTTTTTAAAAAATGATAACTTTATTTATTCTTTGGGTTGAAAATAACTTTTAATCCATATAATTATTTTAATTAATAAAATAAATAATATTTTAAATGTTATCAATTGATTTATTAAATAAATTTTACCCATGTTTTAAATGAAGTCTTTCTATCATTTTTTAACAATGTATTTATTGACTTTCTTTAAAAAAGGCAAAAAAAATTCAATTTCAAGGTATATGTTTTCAAAGGATTTACTATTACTATAATAATTATTTGATTCATAGATTTCATTATAATATTCAATTATTTCTTAGAAAACAAAAATTTACTTCTTTTTAAATTTTTTTAAAAATGGGTTTTAAGTTGAATTGAAATTTTGATATTTAGAAATGTTTTGTATGGGGGTAAGGGATCTCTAAAAACCACCCTTTCCATTGAGTTATGAAACTTATCTCTCTATCTCACTTTATATCTCTATTTAATGTTAAGAAACTCTGAAAACTTTTGTATATATGTCTCTCACATATATATCTAGTTTTTTCTCCCTTCCTTTTATGGGGTAAATACATGTCTAATGTTCATTTCCCTAATTTCTTCGTAAAGAAATATTCTATTTATTATGTTACAAGAAAAGATTACACAACCCATTTTATATCAATAATTAATTCTTATGGTTATTCAATATGATTTATTTTAGTTTTTTTGGCACAAATAAATCATTAAAATGTAATTATGTGTGTTCCCATATATTATTCAAATTCATTTGGTAAGTATTTCGTCTCATGAGGTTTCTGGTGTGGGATTTGGGAGTAAAACTAATTTGTTATGGGACTTTGTCCACCTTGTGATATTGTCTTGGAAGTTATCCTGTGCTTATTTTTATGTCTTGTTTTATATTTATGCCATAATTCCTATGTTTCTATGATTTTATTATACCATGTTCTCCATGTTATGATATCATGTGATTTAAACTAGATCATTCTCTTTTATGATATCATTATAAAAATTTGACTCACATGTTATTTATCCTTATCATGTTATTACATTACTATGATTTTTAGATCACCCATTTTTATTTATGTATTCCCCAAGTTATACCATTAAATTTTATGAGATCAAATGGATTTAAGAGATCATTATGAAGAATAAAATAAATTAGTTTAATTTTAGTCTCACTTTATTGTATTATGTAGCTATTTTCCAAAAGTAAATAGTTATTTTTATCTTTATTTTATATTTAATGGATATGTGTGTTAAAAATAATGCAAAAAATATGTGTAAAATGCATGGGTTTGATTAAATATCATGTACTAGATCATGATACTATGTTATGAACATAATGTAATTTGTACTACGGAGTTGACATTATATTAAAAAGTTAACTGAATGAAGAGTCTGGTTATAGCATATATTTAGGGTTAACGTAGTCTAATCAGTGAAAACTAAATATTATTCCCAGGTTACTTGATGATAAATTACATGTCAATATATTATGATGTTTCTTCTTACTATTTCATTGAGGGTTAGTGTAATATGAATTTCTATAATATTTCATAACACTAAGTTATGAGACTACATAATTTCAAGACGGAATATAAAATTAAAATTTATAGAATTTTATATTTAATTAATTTAAATTATAATTTATAAATTATAAGAATTAGAGTTTATAAAATTGTATTTTTCAAGTCTATATTAAATATAAAAAATAAAAATCATTTTTTTCTCATGTTTTTAAAAAATGAATAAATTATATATTTGGTAATAAGATTCAATTATGAATAAAATTAGATTATTTATAAATTGTATTTAAATAATGGAAATGGTAATTTTGAATATTTATAAAATGTATAATTTTTTTTTATAAAATAGCAATAAATTTTTTACCGTTAGTTGGTTAAATTTATTTGAAATAATTAATATAAATGTTCCATTAATATTAAAGATCTTATATTTATAATTACAATTTCAAATTTATATGCTCTATAAAATGTATATAAATCATTTTAAAATATATTTTTTAAATATTTTGATTGTTAAATAGTTTTTTATTAATATATAATTAATTATACAAATGTTTATAGAACACTTAATAATAAAATATTTCAAATATTAAATGTTAATATTTAAAATACCTTTTACTAGATTACATGAAATGCCTAGTTATCTTGAAATTAAATTTTTATTTAGAAATCATACGAGAAAGTTATAAAAATATTATTGATAACATAAGTTAATGAAAAATATAAATGAGTTTTTTAAAAAGTTGGAGGGTCTATTCGCCATTTTATGAAGAAATGAAAACCCCTTTTTAAATAGGTTAAGATAAAACTCATTACATGGATCGTAGGACTAGAGGAACATAGACTTTTGATAAAAATGGACTAGAGGCCCTTATGTGGTGATAATAATCAATCCTTATTTAAAATATTATTCATTCTGAATTTTTTTAATACTAATTAATTTCAATTGATCTAATAAAAATACAACTTCTTTATGATATTTTTTTTACCACATCAAAAAAGTGGGTAAAACATAAAATCAAGGGAATAAAAATATGATGGAGATCCCAACAATGTTAATTTAAATAGTAAATTAAGGTTATTTGAAACCTCTTTGTATTTACTGGAAGGAATTATGATTCCATAAAATATATTTGAAAGGATACCTGAATTTGTTTTGGAAACTCCATGGAATGTATATTTCTAGTATCAAAATTTAAGAATTGGTTCTTCTATTTTGTAGGGTATATGATACTGAATGTTTAATTTATGAGAGTTATAAATATACATCAGTTCAAAATCAAGGTAATAACTAAAATAGATTGTAGTTTATATTAAATTTATTAATAAAATAGTTCCTATATAAACAATTTGAATATAACATGATCAAATAAATCAAAAAAGTTGTTTTTTTGTCTCAAACATATTTATATTATATGAAACAGAGAGTTGATTATTAAAAAGTTGTTTGTATAAAAAAATAAGATGATTAATTTAATACCCATGGTTTAGGATTCCACGAATTCTATAACATACTTGAAAAAGTAGATAATGATAAAAAGTATTTTATACATGATAAAGTTGTTATCTAGTTATTTGTTAAGTTATTAGGTAAGTAGTTCCTTGGTTTCAGAAAATGAAGGATGTTTTTTCTACCACTCATTAGTGGGATATTTTCAATAATAGTCTTCTAGTCATGAAAATGATCAAAAAATATAAATTAACATATGGAATATGGAATCTCTGTATTATTTTTTAACATTCCTACTGAAATAAAATTAATATTATTCATAATACAATGTAGATTATATAACATAGCATGATATTCTGAAAAAAAATCTATTATTGAATAGTATACTAAGAGTATATTTGGTCTTAAGAGGTTCAAAGATAACAAATAAAAATATAATAGTATAAAAACCATATTAAATTTCACTTGATATACTAAATGTTTTAGGGTTTTAAAGTAAATAAAAATGTAAATATTTATATTTTTTAACTATAAAAAAGTGAATATCAATATATAAGAAATGAATATCCTAATCCATTTATAAATTGGATGTTATTTTATCTTAAAATGGTTCATGATTTTATAGTTTGTAACAATTTATATAGTTCCATTAATTTGGATTAAAATGTGATGATGCTTATAATATTTGAAAAGGTTATATGTAGATAATATAAGTTAACATCAAATCATTGGATGATATAAAGCTATGAGTTTGAATATTTTAAAAAGTTATTCATTGGGAATATGATTTATTATTCTCAACATTATTGAAAACTTGTTTACCTCATAAATTTTATTCAATAAAGATGTTTAGTAGGATAGATTTATCAGGTGTTCACATTGTTATGTGACATGAATTGAATATAGATGCAATGTGGTAAAAATCCCCATTACTGCAACAACCACATGAGGGCTATATAAAATTTCTATGTGTTAGACACATTACTTGGATTGACTTTCTAAAGTATATATAATGGAATTTAATACGGTCATCAATATACACATTGGTGTATACTTGTAATTAATCCTCATTACTTAAGGTTGGAATGATAAATATTATAAGAATATTCATTATTGTGTCCCGATATTTACATATATTAAAATTACATCATTTTTTCTGAATATTCATTACATTATATAAACTCACACCTAAGGACCAAAATTTTTTAGTGCCTTTCGAAACATGGAAATAAAGAAAATCAGTCCATAAGTGATCTACATCATATCCCACTATATTCTTCACAACTAGAACCCTTATTAGACATATCATACATAAAAAATATCTTAATAACATGCATACAAGATAAATAAGGAAGGATGAACTCTGATTCTCCTTAAGGGTAATTAAAGTAGATATGGAAGCATAAAATGAGTATAAGGGTATGTGTACATGATCATAAAATTTGATTACCATACCCTTTATATCAATGATCATAATCTTCAGTTATGGATAAATATTGTCATTTCATAATACATGAATCATAATATAATCAAGGAACCTGATTCATGATATCATAACATATGCATAAGATAAAGATTTGTGGCATAAAAATAAGAATAGAAAATAATTTACATATTGATTAAGACTTACTTCTAGGGCCATCGTAGTGGACAAAGTCAATTACTGAACTGAGTTCACTCCACATTCTAGCCTTGTCTTACTATGTGGGGTTTACTCCCAGTTTCAGCCTTGTCTATACCATGAGATATATAAATTTGTACCCAATGCATTAGAGAGAGATATAGGTCCTAGCCATCACATAATGAAAACCATAATTATGTGTGCCAAAAGATCATAAAATTTCATCATATCATAACCAATGAAATTAAAAGGGTATCATAAACATTTCATTATATCATAACCTATGGAAATGATAAAAGTTTCATAATATAATGATAATATCATAACCCAGGAAAATAAGTGAGTTTCATATTCATTTGATAATGGTATAAACCATGGAAGGGAAATAGATTTCATAAAAAAAGTTGTAATCATAAATATAAACCATTCAAGGAAATAATAATAATAGTATCATTGGATTATATCCCTAATAAACCATAGGTAAATCAATAGATAAAATAATAGAATGAAATAATTTTGAATGATTGTTTAAAACATTCCTTGAGGAAAAAAATCATTTTATATTTGAAAAATTATTTTTTTAATATAAAACTTTTGAAAAACTTTTTATTTAAAAAATATTGAAATCATATAAATTAATCTTTTAAAATAATTTAAAACACATTTTAAACATAAAACATTTTAAAATCTTTTTCTTTGAAAATATCCTTTGAAACTAATAAAAGAATATTTGAAAATAATTTAAAAAAATTAATCAGAAAACATATTTTAAATCTTTTTCAACGAATATAATATTAAAATACTATTTAAATACATTTATAAAACATTTTTAGAAAACACTTTTTAGAATAAAATAGATTTCCAACCGAAGAGAGAAATATGGTGAATTTTTTTTTAAAATATTTTCTTAATCATATTAAGTACGAAAGAGTAGAAAAATGCTACCATTACATGAATATATCATGAATAAATAAATGATAAAAAAATTAATAATAAATCATGATAGTTAGATCATGATATTTCAACATTTGAGACTTAATCATATTCAATCTTGATAAATGATGAGATTGTAACATAAAATCATTATAACATTGCTTATATTGAATCATATGCCACAAAAGAATAATATAAAATGAAATAGAAAATATAAGAAGGATAAATAAATTCATGATATTAAATTTAAAAAGAACTATATGTACATATCATGAAGGGATATAGGTTTATAATATAATGTACATCACAAATAAAGAAAATTAACATAAAAACCCCATAACGATTTGGTAGCTTTTGAACTATAAACCCCATGAAAGAGAGATCATAAAATGTATTTATAAAACCAAATAATTTTCAGTAGAACCATCATAATATACATTTAATAGTATTATAAACATCATATAAAAGTAATTAGTGGTGAATATGGCATGTATCTCATAGAAGTAAAAAGTGATATGGAAATCCCGAAACTTATGTCTTGAATTTTGTTTTACTCATTCAACCCTAATATATAATAAATATACATTTATTATATATATATATATAATATCATATATGATTTTTCTAGGACCATTTATTGCCCATTCATTAATAATTACCTGTTAAATTTATGTATCAGGTAATAACCACTTTGTTTTTTGTATATGTTTTGACCTTTTATCTTTGGGTTCCTCTTTCTTAGACTATGTTTTAATAAAATCCAAAATTTTAAAAATGATAAAAATATAATATATTAATAATATATTTATTTATACTAATCCATAAAATTCAGTGATAGGAAATGAATTACATTGTTCATTGAAACAGTAGGTTGTATAAATGCATGAACGTTGTTTCTATTTTTTTAATGTATTAAAAGGAAGAAAAGTAAATGATTTATATATATTATCATTAAAGTATCATTTTTATTTTACTAATATAATATATTTTCATTAAAATCATCTTTAATACTATCCATGTAAAGAGTGAATTAATTGCATCACTTTGTGGGGCTGTAGTCCGCTATACACACGAACAACATTGTTATATTCCCACAAAATGGAAAGCATGAAGTTTTGTATGATATTATAATTTAAAAACCATAATAACATTATAAATATCATATAAATATATATATATAAATATAATAAATCCATTATTATTGCCAACCATGAAAGGTTGTAATGGAAAAATGGACAACATCGGTTTCTGAGGCGGTAGTCCCACTATAAGAAAACAATGCTTTAGTGGAAGTTTATAAAACCGCCGATATTTTTCAAAAATTATATTTTTTAATTTCTTTAAATATCTTATAATAATATTTCAATTTTTAACAGTGAATTTAAAAAAAACCTACCGTGAAATATCAATGGTTTATTGAAAACCACCGCAAAATTTATGAAAATTAAAAAAAAATATTATTTTTTATTTAAAATAAAATATAGTTAATTATGTATAATTTTATATATTATAATGTGTCAATTAATTAATGTTTATAATTATTATTTAATACTATTTTTAAACTGAAATATTAATCTACAATAAGTAGAAGAACAGACTTCGGCATCAAATGACCAAAACTGCTGATCTGATAGTCCATTTCATATCCACAACTAGTCAAATCGAAGTTTATCAAATGAGAAAAAACCAAGTGAGATTTAAATCATGTGATAATCAAAGGAAAAAAATATATTCGAAATTGAAAAGTGTAAAATCTAACTCGAACTTCAAACGACCATAACTTTTAATCCGGGTGTCCGTTTGGGCTCTACCACATATCAATTCGAATTCTATGACGAGCTCTATGATGCTTAGGTCTGGTATAAACTCTTTGAGTGTTGTTACCCTTTTTATTTTTCCAGAAAGACGTTGAAGACCTCCGATTAGAGGTTTTAGTAGCACAAACTGATTTCATAAAATTCAAACGGTTATATCTTTCAATCCAGGTGTCAGTTCGGCCTATACCACCTAACAAATCAAATCTCATTTTCCGATCATTGATTTGACTAGTTGTGGAACTGGAAAATGATCCTCGAGTCATTTTTTATTGCCATTTCAGTGTTATTAGAGTTTTTAGAGGTTCTTAACGTTTTATGATTTAATTAATTAATTGTTTATTTATTTATTTAATAGTAATCTATTAATTAATAATTAATTTATTTAATATTTATTTAACTATTATTTTTATTTATTTATTTACGATTATATTATTTAGTTATTATGTACACATTCATTATTAATTTATTTTTAATTTAGTTATTATTTGTTAAATACTAATTAATTATTAATTAATTATTAATTTTTATTTATTAACTATTAGTTATTAGTTATTATTATTTATTTATTATTTATTATTTATTTATATATTTTTTAATTATGTATTTATGTATTTATCTATTTATTATTTATTATTTATTATTTATTATTTATTATTTATTATTTATTCTTCATCCTATATTATTTTATTTTTGATTAACTAAATATTAATTTATTCTAAGTTTATTATTCATTTATTATTTATTTGTAATATATTATTTATTCATTGTTTACTGATTGTTTATTAATTAAATATTTATTATTTATTAATTATTTCTTAAATATTAAATTTTGCATATTGAATATTAAATATTAAATATTAAAATATTAATTATTAAATATTAATTATTAATTTTATAATTATCAATTATCAATTATTAGTTATTATTAATTACTTATTATTAATTAATTACTATTTATTTATCTATTTATTTATGTATTTGTTTATTGATTTATTGATTTATTTATTATTTATTGATTATTTATTTATTTATTATTTATTTATTATTTATTTATTCTTTCTTATTTATTATTTGTTATTAATTATTTATTATTTATTAATTATTATTTATTAAATTGTTTTTAATTTACTAAATATTAATTTATTATTAGTTTATTATTCATTTATTATTATTTTTTATTTATTCAATATCTATTATTTATTAATTAATTATTATTTATTTATTATTTATTTATATATTTTTAAATATAAATTATAAATTATTAATTAATAATAAATAATGATCAATTATTAATTATTAGTTATTATTAATTATAAATCATTAATTATTTATTTTTTATTATTTATTTTTTTATTTTATTTTTTATTATTTACTATTTATTATTCATTTATTTATTTGTTGATCTATTATTTATTAATTCGTTCTAAATTTGTTATTTATTTATCATATATTAAATTATTTTTTAATTAATAATTATTTGTAAATTAATTATATATATTATATGTTATATATTATATATTATATATTATATATTATGCATTATATATAATCTATTATCTATTATATATTTCGTATTTTATATTATGTATTATATATTATATATTATGTATTATGTATTATATAATATATAATGTATAATAAATAATAAATAATATTTAATATGTAATATATATTATATATAACAATAAGATAGAATATATAAAATATTGTGTATAATATATTAGGTATAATATATTATGTATTATATATTCGGTATAATATATTATGTATTATATATTATGTCTTGTATATAAAATGTTATATATAAAATGTAATTTATTATATATTATATATTATATATTATATATTATATATTATATATTATATATTATATATTATATATTATTAATTAATAATTAATAATTATTGATTATTGATTAATCATTATTGATTAATAATTATTTAATTTGTATCTTTTTGTTATGTATTACTTGTTTTTCTATTTCATATATATATATATAAATATGTTAAATTTGATTTATTGACTAAATGAAGAGCTTGCTGGAGTGGTAAAGTCGTTAGAGAATAAGCAAGAGATAAGAGGTTCAAATCTCACCCAACACAAAATATATATATGTGGCATGGGCATATACATGGCCATATGCACGGACATGGAGTTGTGCATGGACATGGATTTATGCATGGAGATGGGCATGAGCGTTGTAATAATAAGTAAATTATGAAAAAACAAACAAACAAACAAATAGTAATAAAATTTCAAAAAAATAATATTAAGTAGATAAATAAATTATAAAAAATAAATAAATAAATTATGAAAATTAAAATAAAATTACAAAAAAAAATAATAAATAAAGAAATATATTACTAATATAAAAAAATAAAAATTTAAAAATTTTAAAAATTTAAAATATTAAAAAATTTTGAAAAATTAAAAAAATTTAAAAAAATTTAAAAAAATTAATAAGGATTTAGCAATTGTTTAAACTACTACTAAAAAGTCACCGCTAATTATTTTTTGACACATGATTTCTGGGAGTGTGTGTGTTTGTAGGTTGTAACTATAAAATTGAAATTTCTCGATATATATAAGATACAGAGGTTGTTATATAATCATGAAATAATAATAATTGAACAAGGATGAGAAGAAAACTAAATAAAAATGTATTTTCAAAAAAATTACATCTTCTTCGATTATTCTCCTTAGGTTTTCAATAAAGTATTCCTAGTATGTATTTGTACCCAAAATAATTCTTATAGGATGAGTTTAATGATTTTTTAATGTTATTTGGGTAGATAATAGTATATGAAAATGACATAAGAGTAATGGAGAAGAGAGGAGAGTGAGTGTCCTTCTATAGTTGAGGAAGAGTGGAATTCTTGAAAATACACAAATTTATTAACTATTAAGAGGTATCTCGTACCTCATGTACCTAAAACATTGAATAATAATAGTGATTTTTGATTAATTGGTAGAGTAACCCCTCCAAAAAACAAAATACATTCTTTTTTTATCATTTTATTTCTTAGTCTTTAAGTTTACTCAATTTTATCTTTAATGTTCTTACAATGGAATCTTGAATCTTCTTATTTACCTATGTAATTTACCCTTTAATAATATAATTAACAAAAATTATTATAGACTTTATATCCTCTCATCCAAAATATGAAATCAAATTCATTAAATACAAATAATATATATGTGTAAAATTCATTTTAATATAAACACATGTAATGCACAAAACCTAGTTTTCACATTAATCGCCTTAATAGAGTTTTTACTATTTTGTGGTCAATATATTTATTATAATAGATATATAGTACCATTAATTGAAAATATTTTATATTACATAAAATTTTGAAATCACTTGGAATAATATATGTTTTTTAAAAATTTAATTCATTCAATATTATATCATTTATTTTATCTATTTATAACTAAATAATTCGCACGTTGGTATTTCATAAGTATTTAGAGTAATTACTTCATCTCTAAAAAGTTTAAAATAATTATATCATGATAAAAAACATATTTATATTTCCAAATATATTTTGTAACTGATCATGTGATGTTTTTCCATATCCGAGTGCTTTATAAATATTAATGGTAAGGAAAGTTCCCTTTTTATATTTTTCTTTACTTAACTTATTATAAACACCACCTTCATGGAAAAGTGTCTTAAAACTAATATAAATTGATTATTAAGCAGTAATAGTAGAAATATTCCTATCTTATGATTGTTTTACATGTTGTCATGTTATTTTACCCCTAATCATCACCGTAATCCATTTTTCTATTTTCTTTAAAAAACCACTTTTTGGTTAAGTGGGAACCATACAAAGAGAGACGCATATGCGAGGTCCACAAAGCAACAACCCACAACCCACACATTCAAAATTCAAAAACTGGACCTTCAAATTTCAAAAGACGAAATTCAAAAACCCTCCATATCCACCTCGAAACACGAGTTAACCCACTTCGAACCACGAACCATCATCTGTCACAAGGGATCCCGTCATGTCGCTGCCATCCGTCAGGATCTTCATCATCGCCGATCACACCGCCGTAGAAGAAACGCACCACCGTCGACGTTGTCCAGACTGACACCGCTATCACTGTTCAAACGTCACACCGGTCACCGGAAAAAACCAATCTGACACTGTCGTCGCCGTCCACATCTGTTCAACATAGTCGTCATCGACTTCACCGAAAATCACCACCAGATCCATACAAACAGTAATAGCATCTCTAATCAAAAAACCCAACGGAACACTGAAACCCATCAACAACACCATCTGACTCCACTGACTCACCTTCATGCTACAAGCGACCAAACCAGAGACAAAACGTCCACTAGAACAAACACCGCCAATAGGAAAGAGGACCAAAAAAGAAGAAACAAAACCGGGTATGAAACCCTATAAGGAAACATCACGAATGGCTAACCGTGTGACCCAAAACCCTTGAGTAACCATCACTCTAACTCCGACCTGGGGAGGATCGATGGAACCCTAGGTCAGAGCGGTTTTGGGTGGCCGGGACGGAAACAGAGTTCCCAAAATGACCGACTCTGTTAGCGTGAGAAACCCAACGTCCACCACACCAAAAATACCAAAGCCTCAATGTTGACACCGCCCCAACTCCGACCAGAAGAGGTGCAGAGAAACTTGAGGCCAGAGCGGGGTACGATGAAAAAAGGGCATCCACATCACGTACCTTCGTCGGAAGTGCAAAATCCGTGGAGAAAGCCCACAACGGCGAGCGCCAGAGAAGAGGACGAAGCCGAAAATGGAGGGGAGAATCAAGGAGATGAGGGAAAGGCTGAAAATGAAGGGGATAATCCAAGAAAGGGCTAGGAAACCATAGATGGGAGAAGAAGCTGAGTGTGGAGAGCACTCTCCAAAGAGAACGCTCCTATTTTACCCGTTATCTATTATGTTTAACCACCGCAAAGATCACTATTTACCATAACCACACGTTAATTAATATTATCTTTTTTCACTAATCATTAAATTTTAATTTTAATTTGACATTATTAGATTATATAAATTATAAAAATTCTAAATATTTAATCCAGTTATTAAAATTAAATTAAAATAATTAGAAAATTTTTGTTTATAATTTATCCCGCAAAAGCAACAAGAAAACGGGGTTTTAAAGAGATAACTATCAAATGCACACATTGTTTTTATATAAAATTTCACTATAAAATTTATTCCAATGAACTGAACTAGATTAATATATTTATAATTTAAATAATTTTACCTTAAAACCAATTTTAAATATTATTTATAATTAAAAATAATTTTGGTGAAAAAAAAATTTTTCTATTAAAATTAAATATTTTTACAATTCATAAAAAAAGAATATTTTCAAGAAAAAACCAAAAAATAACCCTTTGATTATTTTGATATTATAATTTCAAAAATAATTTTTATTTTATCAAATTATTTATATATAAGTGGAAAGAATTATTTTTAAAATAAGCGTGCCAACAAATGGAGCAAGACCAACGTTTTAGAAAAAATAGTTTTTAAGCATAAAATTGAATTTATTATTATCTATTGTCTATAAAAAATACGAAAAATTTTAAATAGTTTATTGAATAAATAAAATATAAATTTAATTAAAACAAAAACAAAAAATCTATTTGGTTAATTTATCAATACAAAACACACTTGTGCACATACAAAATGTTTTTCGAAAAAATATTTACTTTTATTTTAATAAGATTTTTACTTTCATTTCTAATTAATTCGTCACTAAATAATTACCTAAATATGTATAAAAAATATTTTCATAGTTTATTTTATCATACTTATACACTCCATTCTAACTTCTAGTTCATAACTAGCATATTAAATAATAATATTTAAATAGTTTTTCAGGTTTCGTTTAAACTCGGTATTTACTGTAACACAAGATAAACATAGTGATTCGTGTAACATAAAATATCAAAAAGATAAAATATATTTGAAAACAATTCATAGAATATATTCGTGTAACATTTTACCCCTATTAAAATGAATTTCTCCCTCCAAATTCATCTTTGTCATCAATGGTTTAGTGGTTTAATGTTTCTTTCATAGAAACCCAAATCGTGAAAAGGGTTAACAAAAAAACCTCTTGAAAAAAGATAAAAGGGATGTGTAAAGGGGTTTTGGAATAAAAAATACTACGTTTCCAAATAGGATAACAAAGCTGGTATGTGAAACCATTGACATAAAATAGAAAACTGACACCAAAATATTGATGGGGAGTGATAGAGAACATTGATAAAAAAATTGGGTGACCCAAAGATGTTTAATAACCACAAATCTATATACCAAATAGGCATAAAAAATGTAATAACTATAATAAAAAATGATTATAATTTAATGATATTTTATTCCTAGATCCTTTTCTAAAAGTTGAACATTTTCATAAGAATACATACTTACTTGATTTCATTCCATTTTCATAAAAACACTCTCACCCTTGGGTTGTGCCTTGATCAATTTATACTTTATATCTTTCTATAAAAAATAATTGTGATTTTATTTTTATTAGAGAACAAATTGATTATAATATATATAAAAATAATGATAATTCATTCCTTCTATCTTTAGTAATCATAAAAAATGGTTAGAATGGTTATCCAATATGCATTAATCTTCATATGTTGATTTAATATAGAAATCCTTATAAAAATCTCTACATAAACCATTCAAAAAATGGTTGACCTTATATCCCTTACCAAAATAAAATGTTTTAATTAAGGTTATAAAATTTTATAAAATTAGATTAACATTAATTCCCCATATATCATAAAGGGATCTTGATTTTCACATACCAGAAATGTGAAAACCTTCATCACATATTCTCTTAAAACATGGTAATAGCCTAAATTACCAAAAACCCACATTGAAAAAATATAATATTATTTATTACATACAGAAAACATAGATTATTTGATATATTACTTAAGTAAAAAAAATGTTGTAAACTTCATCCATGATAGAAAAAATGAATTTTTCAACAAATTCATTATCATTTCTGAGATCATCAATACCATACAATTTACTTTATCCATATCAATCATATATTAATATGAGGTAAAAGCAATATCTTAAAATCATGAACATATTATGGTTTACCTTCTTATAATCATGTTTTTTCCATAATATATATTATTTCCATTAAATAAATATTCTAGGTCCTAAGTACTAGTAAACATACTCCTTCAAATCCTTAATTAAAAACTTATACTGAAAAAAAAATTATATTTTATAATTAATAAATTCTGAAATATAAACACATCAATTCTTCCACATAATACTTAAGTCATTAACTAGGCTGCATCATATTATTCCTTAATACCTATTTCCTTTCATATGTTATTTTATGTCTCAATATTTTCAAAAAAAACATCACTCATAAAACCATGCTTATTCTCTTCACGATATTTACCCTTAGAATATAGATTTTAATAGGTTTTATACCTTCCACATTAAAAACATTAATCCATTAATGATTCTTTAATCAGACCAATATTCCCATCCAATGCGTTAACTAAAATTTTATTTTTTACAGACAATTTCTTACTTTGTGGCCAAAACATACACGTTTTTATCATTCCTTTGTGTCATTCCCTTGAGTTATTCATTCCAAATTATTCATATATAGGGAATTGATTCTTCTTTTCTCTATAGTCTCTAACACATGAACTCTCAATGAAATAATTCAATATCTTTTTTGGTGAGTTAAAGAGTTGGTTAAGGAACGCATTATAAATCATGCACCATGAAAACTAATTAGGAATAATAACAATATTTTTTACACTAATCATCATCTCGTTTGGATGATCATTAGTAAATTTTCTATCACATTCAATATTAACCTTATTGTTTTTGGTTCCCTCCATTGATTGAAACTATTCATCATAGTGTTAGAAACACTAATTATAAATTGCTACCAAATATTCATGAAAATCACTTATAAGTTGTCTAATTCCAGAAAACTTATTTAATTTGTGACACCTTAGATTCATCCGCATAAGTTCATATCCATCTTATATTTAAATCTATATTTATGGTTCATAATGTTCTTTTTAATTCCCAATGTATACCAAACAAGAGTGTCAAAATCAGCCATGCAGTAAGGACTATTATAATGCATCAGTTCTCGATCGATTTTAGCTCAATACAGTGTTTTCAATTTAGTTACCCATATATACATATATTCCATAGCTTCATCAAATTTTACTATATAGAAATTTATATAATTTTTTAGAATTCACTTCCTCTATCATTTACCAAAATTCTAGGAAATTTTCTTAGACTTTGAATGATACATAGACTTATCCCTGGTGATATCCCCAGACATATCCATAAAAATATCCCAATGGATCTCACTAAAATTTTCTCATCCTAGTTTCTAATGGTTAAATATAACATTACTTTCTAACCAACTATAGAAACATGGGACTAAAATAAATATAAATTACACATTTTTAAGAATATTATTTATATTACACAAACACAATCCTCAGAAACATTATAGTTTAGATCTGTTTAAAACATGGAAACATAAACTTTGGTCCATTAGTGAACTGCATCATCTCCCACTATGTTATTCACAATATGAAACCTACTTAAAAGAATCATACATAATACATATCTTCATAAACTGGGGAAAAACATAAGAATGGGTGAGATTAGATGTGAGTAAGGGTAAATAATGAATATACATAGTTATAACATGAGAATTAGGGTATGAGGACATGACCATAACATTTGAAAACCAGACCCTGTATATAAAATATCATAATATTTAGTCGTGAAATAAATATTTTATGTTCATTAGACATTAATCATAAGATAATCTATGAACATTATCCAAGAGAGCATAACATAGTCATAATACAAGGATTTTTAGAATGTATATAAGTATATTATATCATTTTAGTATTGGTCGAGGATCACTACTGAAGCAATAATTGTCGAAAAAAATCCATTATCAAAATGATTTTACACCTCATTCTAGCCCTATTTTTTGTACTGGGTTCACTCCTCATTTTAGACCTCTCTTAATATACATGGTTCATTCCTGGTTTTATCCATTTCTATCTCATGATAAATATAAATATTTACCCAATGCATTAGAAGGTAATATAGGTCCCACCCATCACATAATGAAAACATATTTATCCATCCCACAAGATAATAAGCAGTCATCAAATAATAAGCCATGAAATGAAAAGGTTATCAAAAACAAATTCCATCATATCATAATCCATGAAAAATAGGTAGCTTTTATAATCATTTCATCATAGTATAAACCATGAAAAGAAGAATTTTTTATTAGAATGTTATCATTGTATTACCCATGGAATAGAAAAAGGTTTCACAAACCTTTTTTAATCATAAACATAAACCATTCATATAAGGAATATTAATGGTATCCTTGGATCATATCCCCAGTAAGGCATAGGTAATATCAACAGATGAAATTATAGATGGAAAATAATTTCGAATTATATTTTAAAAAATTTTACATGGAAAATATCCTTTCCACAATGGAAAATGATTTTAAAGACATAAAAAAATTCAATACCATTTTATTTGAAAATAATCATTAACGAATATAGAGAAATATTTTAAATTCATTTTAAAAACATTTTAAATATAAAATTTATTTGAAACCTTTTTATTTTAAAATAATAAATAAAACTTATAACATATTATTTGAAATAATTTTAAAAAATTAAATAGAAAACAATATTTAATAAAATTTATTGGAAAATAAAAATATAATATAATTTTAAATCATTTTTTTAAAACATTTTTAGAAAAAAATGTTTAAAAAAACAAATTTCATACCGAAGAGAAATGAAGACATATTTTCTTTAAAAGAATTCATAATAATATTAAGTATCAAAGATTATAAAAATGGTAAGATTACAATAATATATCATGAATAACCATAGGAGATGAAATTTCATGATAAATATTTAATGTTATATCATGATATTTCAAAATTTGAGATTTAATTTTAAACCATCTCGATAAATGATGTGATTGTAATATAAAATCATTACAACTTTAGTAAAATTGAATCATAAGATCCATGAAGTAATAACATAAAATGAAACTTCAAATTCCACAAGGATGAATAAATTCATTATATTAAATGTTAAATGGGATGTATATATTCCTCATTGAAGAATATAGAGGTATAATATAATGTACATCTCAAAGGAAAAAAATTGAGGCAAAATCCCTTAACAAGTTAGTAGCTTTTGAATTGAAAACCACATGAAAGAGATATACTAAAATTGATATGTTAACCAAAATAGTTTTTATTATATTAATAATAATATTAGATCATGATAATTAGGTATACAAAATAAAATAAATATGTGGTGAATATGGAATGTGTCTCAGAAAAGTAAGAAAGTGAGATGGAAATCCCTCACATTATGTGTTGACTTATGTTGTACTCATTCACAACTAATGTATAATAAATATAAGTTTATTATAAATATATTACATAATAATAATTATATATATCATATCATATATGATTTTATAATGAAATTTTATTACCCATTAATTATCAATTCAAAGCTAATATTATGTTTTATGTAATAACCGCTTTGTCTTTGATATATGTTATGACTTATTATTTTCCCTCTTACATAGATCTTGGTTTAATAATATAAAGAATTTAAAAATGATATAAATACCATATTTATTCATTATATTTGTATTTATAGTAATCCTTATAATTTAGTGAAAGTAAATGTAATACACCATTCATGGAGATGGTAGGTCGTACGTAAGCCAGAATTTTGTTTCCATTTTCTAATTATATTGAAATGAAGAAATGTAAATGATATATATATATATATATATATATTATCATTAGAGTATCATTTATATTTAAAATACATGAAATATATTTATCAAACTCATCCTTAATATATTCTACGTAAAGCATGAATGAATTACATCACTTCGCAAGGTGGTAGTATGTCATACACACAAAAGATGTTATCATATTACTAAAAAATAAAACACATGAAAGTATGTGTGATACAATAATTCAGAAATCATTATAACATAAAAAATATATCTTATATATCATATATAATTATTAAATACGTCATTATTCTTAGCCTTGAATGGTGGTAATGGAAAAACAAATGACACCGGTTCGTGAGACGGTAGTCTTCCATACAAACAAATGATGATCCCATATCCCAATTTATGGAAGTGGGTGTGGATTTTTCTAATAAAAATAACATAACAACATATAATTACAAAGTATATATTGATTTAATTTTATAATAATTTCATAATAATAGCTGAAGAAGGTGGACTAGGAAATAAAATAAAAATATTTGTTGAATAAGATTACCTCTTCTTCATGTATTCTCCTTCGGTTTATATTAAAGTACATCTATGATGACTTTATGAACAAAATATGGTATTCAGGATGAGTGGAGGGATTTTTTAAGTGATTTGGGTAGATCATGGTTGATCCAAATTCCTTGGGATGTATTATGAAAACAAGAGAGTGAGTACCGTTTTATAGTTGAGGTGTGTCATTCATGTAAATACTCAAAAGTATTCACTATTGTGAGGTCCCCCTTACCTCATGTACCAAAAAAATTGAATAATAATGAAAATTATAGATTAACTAGTTTATACACACCTCCAATATTACAAATAAATACATCTTATTTCAAGTTATTTCCAATTCATTATGTTTTCTCAAATTTTTCTTTGTTGTTTTACCAAGGTAAATTGAAATTTTTATTTAAATAGGTAATTTATCGATTAATAATAATATTAAAAATATATTTATTAGATAATTTGTACCCCCATGATATTAAAACTGAAATAAAAATAATTAATTAAAAATCATATGTGTTTGTAAACTTAATTTTAAGACAAATTTATATAATACACAAAACCCCAATTTAACATTAACCGCTTTAGCAAAGTTTTTAATATTTAGAGGTAAATATAGTCATTATAATATAAAAAAAATTCCATTAATTGATAATAGTAGATATTCATTAACATTTACATATCAATTTTAATAATATATTTTTTTTTGAAATTCTAAATCCATTAATAAATTATTAATAATTTCATTTATTTGCATTGGTGTTTCTTAAGAAATTAAAGGAATTATTTCTTCTATAAAAAATTAATTTAATTTATCATGATAAAAAACAAATTTATCTTTCAAAATACCTTTATAATTGAAAATATTATGTTTTTCTCGGTCCCAAATCTTTATAGATATTAAAGTAGGGATGATTCTTTTTTTGTGTTTTTCTTTACATAACTTATCTTTTTGGTAACTTTCATTTCCATGTATCCCAAAATATTATGAAAACATATTATACGGTTCTAAGAGTTGAAATAGATCCATTAAATGGGTTTTAGAAAATATTTTAGTTCAATTTATCCCTTATCTATATATTTTAACCACTAGTAAACTCGTTTATTAACCATAACTATGATAATTAATTTAAAATCATTTCACTAATTATTATGCTAATTTTTTTTTTGAATTTTTATATAAAATAAATTATTATTATTTGAATTATGGAATGCATTTTTATTAATTAAATTTACATAATATTCATAATTTAGTTTAAAATTAATCCTACAGACACAATGAGAAAGAAGGTTTTTAAAGAGAAAATAATCAAAAGGTTTCAATGTTTTTATATCCGAGATGTAAAATTTATTGAAATTGCCGATATTCAATTAATATATGTATAATTTAAATAATTATCTTTTAAAAATAATTTAATATATAATTTATCATTATAAATATTTTACCCGTAGAGACAGTTTTCAATTAATATTCAGTATTTTTCAATATTTATAAAAAAGAAACTTTTTTGGAAGAAACTAAAAATTAAACCTAATATAATATTAATTTAACAATTAAAAATATGATATTTATTTTATCAAATTAATTTTCTAAAATTATAAATATGACATTAAAATAAGTGTTCCATAAAAATGCTACAAAACTGATTTTTGGAGAAATATAGTTTTTATGTGTTATATTTGATCTATTCTTATCTATTTTCTAGAAAATTTATAATATGAATCTCAAATAGTGTATTGAATATATAATAAATAAATTTCATTGAAATTATTAACCAAATTTTTTTTGGTTAATTTATTGATATAAAAAACACTTTTGTGCATAAAAATTGTTTTTCATGAAAAGATTAACTTTTATTTTTAAAAGTGTTTTATTTAAATTTAAAATAAATTGATAAAAAATTAATTATATAAACATGTGTAAACCATAGTTTCATAATTTATTTTATCCAATTCATAAAAACCATTCTAGCTACTAGTTCATAACTATAAAATTAAATAATAATAGTTACATAGTATGTAATGTTTGGTTTAATCTTAGTGTTTCATTAAGTAACAAATTAAATCGGCGATTAATGTAATATAAAATATCAGAAAAGATTAAATATATTTGTAACAAAAATTAAAATAATATTTTAGTGACACATTCATACTTTGGTACCTTACTAACACAAGTCTACACATTAACTTATCAAAAACATGGGGTGGTCAGGTATGTTGTTGATCATTTTGTTGGTTGGAATGAATCTATGATGTGATTTTTATACTAGTATGATAAGTTAATATATCTTTAGATTGATCAAATTGCATTGTGTAAATTCATTAAAACCCATAGTTTACTCAAATATGATTTTCATATCACTTTTGACAATATGCATGTGATTTAATCATCTGATAATAGAATAACATGTGATGTATTGATTGACTCGGTCAATATTCTTCAGAGAATCCAGAAAATATGAGATGAACCATACTATATTTTCATTTTCCATGAAAAATGGTTACATTATTTAATGGGTAAAGGGATTATATGGGTATATATATATATTATGTATATGATATATCTTGTGTCAAACATTTCAGATAGGGATTTGAGTATGTGTGATAGTAATCTCACCAGACTCCTTAGTAGATTGTGTAGAACTATTGATTTGATATAGGATTCTATTTACTTATATATATATATATATAATATATAATATTTTTTTATCAATGATACTAAATCCCATAGGGACAGAAAATTATTCCTTTAGATAAGGATTAAATTTTGGATAATGTGTTTATTCCAAAATGACGAGATTTCAATAAAACTCTATCCAAAAGACGTTTTGGATGGATTAATAAAGATATGTGAAGTGTATATTGCTTGAATCTAAATGGCCTCATTTTATTCAAGGTTGCATGAATATTTCTAGATGGATATGTGGGAAGCAGTTAAAAATGAAAGGTTTTTTATGAGAGAATATATATAAAAATAGGTGGAATTTGAGTTGAAAAGATCTATTTCAAAAGTAAATAGCATTTCTTTTGTATATGTTCCATTAAAATTGAGTATATAACAAGAATATTTACTTAGATATTTGAAATTTATAAAAATGTAATATGGTGGTCTCTTGGTTGAAGTTAAACCAGAGGACCTACAACAATTGTTGGATCTTTGTCAGTTCTACCATCATGGTCACATGTATTGTCTGAAAGGTGAAAAATACTTGGTATAACATGGATCTCAAATCCTGAATACAGAATGTATAGAAGTTTTTCAATTTTAGATTGATACCAATTGGAAAATGTTACATTCATTTCATTTTTGATACTATATGGGACATAAATAGAGATCAAGTCATTGGAAGTATAAATTTGAAAACTGGATTTCGGTACCTCTTTGACTGCGATATGAACATTAACCCTTTCACTCAAAGGAATTCTATAGTTCCAATTTGGTTCATACTACATCATCTTCCTTGGGTTTTATAGAATAAAAATATTTTCAATGATTTATCCTCATGTTTTAGAAGTCCTTTAATGGTTGAGAATCATACTATCATTAGGGGCACTGGTATGTATACTAGAATCCTTATTGAAGTCAATCTAGAATCGAAGCTGCAATATGTTATAATCCAAATTTTCAATGATCATATTATTGAGCATCAAGTCGAAAAAGAATTCCAGAAACCATTCTGTGAGGTATGTAATATGGTTGGACAATCTATTTCCATTTTAAGAGTGATCAAAAATAAAATTAGATCAAGACATGAAGAAAAATAATTGGATTGTGTTAACAAAAGTGGGAATATAAAATACCATTCATTATAGTAGGAAGCTACTATAATGAAAAATTATCCTACGAAATGGGTCAACATTCAATCCAAAACTACATATTTTATAAATTCCCACGTTTCTCTTATTATAGATGAAGAAAATAAATTTTTTTTCTGTATCCCTATTGGAGCTGATGGAATTGTCTAGGTTAATGAAGTTGAGAAAATAGGATTTCCTTTCTCATGTAATTTTTAAACTTTCTTGGATATGAATCTTTCTAATGTTATAAAATATTTGGTTGTTTCATTTTATTCTATAAAAAATAGAGTTATTTATTTCATTTTCAAAAAAAGGTTAGAGAGTACTCTAGTATATGAAAATGATTATGGGTCGGTGGATGAGATTAATAATTATATTAAAATTTTGGTTTTACCAATACATGATGGGGAAAGATATGCACTATCATCATAGTCTATTATTTTGGTTATAGAAAAAGTTAAATACTCAAAGAGAAAAAAATAATATAAATGATAATAAATCTGGACAGATGGTCGGTACCTCTACAGGTGTATATCAAAAAAATATCACAAAGCACTAAATTTTCAATATCAGAGGTGGATGAGGACTATAATATAGGGGAATCCCTAGTTACACATTCAATAATCAAAAAATTATCTACAAAACTAGAGGATAATCCTGATATTTAGTGATTCAAAAAAACTACTATTGATCCAAAAAGTGAGGATGGGACATGAAAGTAGGGTAGGTTGATGAAATTAAGTGAGGAAAACAAAATTTTTAACACCCCTTAATGAAAAAATGAATGATCTATTTTGGAATTGTTTGGGTTTTTCTGACCCTGACATTGTCAATACCATTAGGATTTTCATTCAAAATCATAAACCATCATTGGTAGGATTGGATTATCCTATATCTTTATTCTCTAAAAAAATTTATACCTTAAAAAAATAGTTATTTCAGATGTTGTTCATGAGTCACTCAGACACAGAAATCAAGAGAATCTGGTTTTTTAGTCTAATTATAAAATTAAAAATCCATCTTTTTTCAGTATTAGTGAATAACTGATTACACTCAATATTAAATGGGAATGTAAGATTCATTTTTTCCATTTGGATATTAATTTAATATGTTTTAATATAGATGATCTATGTGCCTAAAAAAATCCTCTCTCAATTGATCAATGATATATAGATCTCAATGGATAATATCAATTCTATTCTGAATCTGGATGAGAATCTGGGACAACTGAATAATACGACTCCTTAAAGGAAACTTAGGACCTGTAAAGAGAATAAAAATCTTTTTGAAGTCAACCTTATGGGAGGAAAATTAACTTGGTATATCAATGTAATCAACAAAATGGTGGCTAGTAAGATTGATAGATCATTCTGTAATGATGCCTCTTAAAATGTCTATAGCTCTATATCCCATGCTATATTTCTATGATTTAATTATAATTAGAATCCTATCATCATTCGTATTAGGCATATGAAAAACACCCTTTTAAATTTTGGTTTAATAATTCCTAGGATCTCCATCTAGATTGTAAAAACATGGTAAAGGTCATCTAGAACTCGACTTACTATAAGGGCATTTCAATTGCCTATATTTACAAGATAAATATTCTCAATAGAAATATTAACGATTAAATCATATACAATTTTTCTAATTTAGATATTCATATTTCTTATATTAAATCTAAATAACATCTCTTTTAAGAATAGAAAACTAAAAATCAATATTATTATAATATATAAAATGATACTGATGTGTTAGACAAGCTGAATGATCTCCTATATCTCATGGAAAAGATTCAAAAAGAGTATTTAAAAAAGCGATGGTTAAATGATGGTGATAGAAATAATTTTTTTTAACTCTCTTTAAATACTGAGAAGGGTTATTTGCCTATTTCATTAATAAAAGATAGAGAACAAGTCTTAGATGATAGAAAATACATTTATGATCATGTGATATCATTGTTTTTGAATCTATTTAATGGGAGTAAATATAATATTACGTTAATTTAAGGTATAATTCCCAAAGTGGTTAATTATGAGGATAGTTCAATTTTAACCTCAATACCATTGGATTTAGAAATTGATGTTGCACTATTTATCTTGAATGAATGATGTTCTCCTGGTACAGATGGTTTCACAAAATATATATTTTGATTCTTCTTAGAGATTTTTCAACATGATGTTGTCAGACTAGTCACTCAGTTTTTCAGGTGCAGTTCTCTAAAAAATTGAGCAAATTTCTAGTTTATGGTTCTTTTTCCAGGGACATAGAATTCAAGTGACACATGCTCTTTTAGAACAGCGGCTCTGGTGAATACCATTCATTAAATTTTAGGTAAAATTAATACTAATAGGCTGGAAGGAATTAAAAATAAAATAGATTCTTGGAATCTATCTGGATTTTTTAATGGAAGAAGAATACATGATTTTATAATCATGACATCAGAATGTTTGAATTTATTAAGAATTCATAGAAAGGGGAAAATATTGCATTAAATCTAAATATCAAAATAGATTTTTACACAATGAACATGGAATTCATTTTTAATGTTATTTTTAGTTTTGGATTTGATGATATATTTATTCATTGGATCAAAACTCTTCTTAACTTTAAAAAAATATAAATAATTATTAATGGATTGTTACTTAAAATTCTAAATAGGGGTCAGAAAAGGAGACACACTTTCAACTATTATCTTTTCCATCATATAGGATAATCTTTGTATGTTTTTTATAACGTGATGAAGAATAGTAAGTTAAAATCTATCTGAGCTTTCAGAGATTTACTTTCTCCCTTACATTAATACGAAACTAATGATATTTTCTTATTTACTAAAGGAGATGAAATAAATATTATAATTATTAATAATTACCTCCTAAACCAAGAAATATTCATGGGGCAGGTTATCAGTTGGATTAAATCTTTTATCTTATTTGGAATGTATATCTTTGTAATCAGAAAAATAGACATGGTGAATCATAATGGAATCATAAATGGTTTTTTTATCAGCGTACCTTGGTGTAAATTTATTTTGGGGAATACCATGACACTTTCAATTAAATAATATCATGGGTTTGGTTCAAAGTATCTTGGAATCCTAGAAAGATACATCTCTCTCAACGGTAGGAATAGTGTGCCTTATAAAGTATACGATTGTTTCCAAGTTTGTATACTCATTCATGGTTTATAAATGGTCCACCACTTTTCTCAATAATATCAATATAATCATTAAAAATTTAAACTATTGTGGCTCAATACTTGAAAGAAAAATCATAATCATACCATGGAAGAAATGTTGTAAGAAATATATACATGGAGGACTTGGAATCAAGATCCTTGAAAGCATTAATCAATACAAGAAAGGTCATTTAATGTGAATATTGATCAATGAAAAATAAAAACCTATTTATTTTCTCAGTTATATATTCTTGAGAAATTTTAAATTTGGAAATATGAACTATTTTGAATATTTATTTTAGATGACTTTTAGAAAGGAATTTTCAAAAATTTCCGTAAATTCAAATTTTCTTGTTAATGAAAAATTCTTTATCATTTTTTGGATTGAGATTTGGAAAAGGGATGACAGTAGTGGATCTTCTCAACCATAGTGATCAGTATCTTGATATCAACACTTTAATTAAAGACAGGATAAACAATCTAGACAACCTAACTGTGGGAATAAAGCATACTAGGTTGAATTAAAATTTCATCAACCAAGAGGATATTATTATCTGGGAAACCGAAATAAATTGTATGCATACTTCAATAATTTTTAATAGAAATTTCAACACGATAAAGGTTTATAGTTGGATCAATGGATTTAATAACAAATGTGTGAGACCCTCTAGATTCACACTAGTTTGGATGATCACTTTATCTATGCTTTCGATGGGTGTTTTTCTTTAGTCTACAGGTATATATTTATGCTCAAGATGTAGTATTGGCAACCATCATGAATAGTATTTCAACTATATATTTTTTAGAAAAAATTAAACATTAATGTTATAGAATATAATCTTTTATTTATTTGAGGTTTGACCACTAAAAGAAAATATAATCCATAATCCAATATATTTGTGTAGTGACCTTCAACTATCTAGATAAATATTATTTTTTTCATAGTGTACATTTCTGATTCGATTGATATCATCTTGTACCAAAAAATAGGAGAAAGAATGGACCACCATCAATGAACATGTGATCTTCTTTGATTAAAATTATTATGGCTATACATGATTCCAATGTTATCTAAATTAATCACTCTAACAACTCAATTAAGGTATTTTCTATCCAAAAATGATTTGATATTATAGGTAATTATTTTTCTCCTAAAGGAGCATTAGAATTAATATATATCTCACTTTTCATTTGAGGGATAAAATGAAATATTGACGGTTCTTCAAGATAGAATCTATGTCTTACAGGCTTTGGTTCATTCTTCTGATATCATAATGGGAACATAATTGGATGACTTTTTGGTCCATGTGAACCAGCATCATCTATTGAGGTAGAGATTATTGGTTTGATCAAAGATGTTGAGGTGGATTGAAAAAGTGTATGTCACAACCTAGTATTTGGATGCAACTCCACTACTATATTGAATGATGTAAGAACTGGTAATTTCCATTTATTCTAGAAGATAACCACATAATAGATCAAATGATTGGACACACTCTCAATCAAGAGTTACCCAATCACTCATGTTTCTGGGAAAAAAACTACCTTCCATATGGCCTTGAAAATAAAGGAGTAAGCTGTGAGAATATCACATATTCATTGGTACTACCCGAGGACCTGATACCATTCTATAAATTGTTTTTGTAAAATACCATCCATCATACTTTTGTAATCTTTTTTACTTTTCAATAAAAGTAGTCTACCATAAATAGTGTTCATTTTTTGTTGAAGTTCCTTGTGGGATTTTAGTGAATTATAATTATTTCTGGATGTTAACTTAAATATGAATATTAATGAATTAAATTTAGATGCATGGATATTCCTATGTGGTTTTATTAGTTATAATCCCAAATAAATGTATTAAATATAAAAAATTATGAATAAATTAAATGTATTGTATTAATTGATAGAGTTAAATGAATAAAACCATTGTGAATAAATTTATGTTGATATGCTTAATATGGTCAACATGTTTCATTAAATTAATATTTTCAATTATTTTTATATAAGGTGATGAGATCCCTCTTATTGGATATGACCGATTGTATGCAATAATTATGAAACTCTCTTCCTCCTAATACATGTTTTTTAAATAGGTGAAGCCATGATCACCCCCTATATGTTCAGTAATCCTTAATAATTATTTTGAGATCCAATGAATGGTATAGTCCCCTAGGTGGTAGTATTATTTTCACCTTATTATGTAATGATCTACATCATGTGTAATCCATAAATGATTGGATGTAGAGATTTCTATTATCCAGGTGTACATGTTTGTGGCCTTCATTTATATTATATATTGATTCTAACAATTCTATATTGAGCTAATCTATGGTTTTTCTTACGTTTTAGTTGAACATATATCGATCCACAAAACCCATCATATTGAGACGATGAAGTGGACATAGTATGATGTTGTACCATGAGAGGAATTGAGATGTAAATAATGATCTTTAATTGTTATGCAGGTGGAATTCCTAGGTAAAATCTGATATAGTACTAATGAAATCCCGTTGAAACTAAATATTATTGATAAAAATTCATGACTATCAGATATACTAAAACATGGTGGATGGGGTAAGGAGTCTATCATTAAAGGAATCATCAAGGTCTTACATAACATAAAAAACAAATTTTTAAAGGATATATTTAATAAAACATATAAAATGATTTTTTTAGGAAACTAAAATTATATATATATATATATATAGTTAAAAAAGATAAAATTAATAATAATTCATGTATATTAAATAAATTAATCATATAATATGAAGAAAGAACTAATGAAATATATTTGACTCTTATGTTCATTATGAAAATAAATTGTAGAATTTATTTAATTTGAAACAAATTTATACATCATGGCACTCGAAAAAAAGCTAAAATTTTCCAAAATTTTAATTTTAGTAAAATAAATATAAACAATGAATTACCAACAAAGAACACCAAAACATAAATAAAAAAACTAATTTTTTTATGAAATAAATGTTTTAAATAGAAACATAAAACATACAATTCTATTCAAATACATAATATCAATATAATAAATGCAAATTTACTTAGCCTTCCATCCATTTTTTATCCCTTCATGACAATTTCCATAAAGTGACTCCTAGGAACTTTTAATTTTCGCCCCTATAAATTATACCATCATACCAGTGTCAACAATTCATGTTCATAAAAAAATTCCAATGTATCAAAAAACATAATTGTAAGGAAATGCTTGAGGTGATATGAAAGTTATAGATAAACTCATATATTGTTTATCTTGATCAGATTCACACCACAAGCAATTTATTTATGTGTATAATAGATAATCATGAGTGATTTTTTCTATAATTAGGTTCTTCTAATAAAGATCATTCTCTATATTTTCTGTTCATGAATATCCTTGTAAAATCTAATGTCAATTACCAGATCAAAATTTTAACAACTAACGTAATTAATAGAATCCTGAAAATAAAGTTAATATAATAGAGAAAGGGGTTGATGCATACATGAACATTTTGAAAGGGGAAAAGGTTTTAAAAAACTATGATATTATGTAAGAAAAAAAGGATACACCCCCAATTATTTTTAAAAAATATAAATTAAAAAAATTCTTTTGATATTTTATATTGTATTTATATGGAATAATTTATTATTATAAAATAATAGAAAAAAGTAAAAATCAAAAAAAGTGTTAAAAAATATGATAAGATTTTATAGTTTGAACATAATAATGCAATAAAAAACCTAAATGATGCAATTTTTTAAATGGAATATTTACTGTAATTTATAAATTTTAGTGAGTTGCCAAATTCTAGGGAATATAAAATAAAAAAACAGAGTTAGAAAACCAGAATAAAGAGTGGATCTAAAACAAAATCCAAATAAAAATAAAAAAAATAACATCTTGAATAATAATAAATTTTTTTTGAAAAATAAATGTTGACATTTCCACTCATCATGAACCAAACTCCTTGAAAAAAATTCTAAAAAAAATAATTGAACAATATAAAAATTGATACAATTTAGATGTATCATAACAAATGTAAGAGAGCATACATATGTTTTTTTCCTATATTTTAGAATTGTTGGCATCTTACTCAGAACTCTTTCAACCAAAATAACATACCTTTTTTTAACATATGAAATTTCTTTATCAAAATTCACATCCATGTGGTCCTTATATCTTCTAGATAGAATTCAAATAGTGTTCATTAACATTAAAACCATATATAATATGGAAAACAAGTTGCAATAATTCCCCATAATATAAATCATCTTTAAGACTCCTATAACATAGGGAAATTATTTCAAATATCTCCCTGGAGATATGTCCCATAATATAGATACTGAATATTTGATTTAAATACTATGGAAAGAGAAAAAATGATTGAATATATCAAATGGAATATAATATTATTTAATGATAGGTGGTGAAAGTGGAATAATAGGACCAAATGAATAACACTAAAAAATCAATAATAAATATATTTAAGATGAATGAGATTAGATGTCTTTACAGTTATTAAAACAACTATTGTATGGTTATCATCATTCCAAGGGCCCCACTAGAAATTTTCTTGTTCCTCTATAATAATTTATTAGTATTATTCCTACCACCAAGGGAAGAATTAAAGAGAAATAATTTTCATTTATGATAAAAAATAAATCTTTACATGAATGAAGAAAAATGAAATAACTAAGGATAAATCCAATAATTTAAAATATGAAAATCAATTTATTTGGTTTGTAATTACATAAGGAATGGGTGATTATAATATATTCCAAATATGGTGTAATTTTCTTCAATTGTGAGAATCATAAATTTAAATCATATAAATCATAAACATAGGTATTAAAATAAAACTATTGTGTATATTTAAGGAATAAAATTCAATTTATTTTTTATTAAGGTATATTCTTGTGAAAAGATTAAAATAATTATCCGACACTATCAAGAAAATGTATACCATGAGATTTAAATAATGGAAACTAGAGATTCAATATTCTTCATATTCCAAAACATTTCCTTAGGGTTACTTAAAATATAAAACCAATGGATGATATATATATTTAGATAGAGAGAGAGTAACATCCACATCGATTGGTTTAGGATATAACTAATACATTATCATTCATAATAATCAAAATAAATCAATCTCATGTAGTTAACATGATGACCACTCAATGGGTAATTGACCATAAATTTAAATTATATAATGCTGCCAATATCAATCAAACCCCACACTCACCTAGATTGATTTTTTATATAGTTTTAATGAAATGAAATGTTAAGATAAATGAGGAAAAGAATAATAATTTTCCTCTTGATACTGAACGTCTGAAACCAAAATCCACATAGAATTAACACCATGTATCCCCCGAATGAATGGGTTTCATAGTTATGATAAAATATTGGGTATGGTATAATGGCACTGAATTGGTCGTATTGAATTGGGGGACAGGAATGGTGAGATAACAAACCACTTAATTGATAGTGTAAAATTGGTAAAACAACTATTGATATATATAATTGATATTAGAAATGTTTGATATCTATTTGAATTAATCATTTTTACCAATTGTATAATTATTATATACTAAATTTATATCAATTCATGTGACGTTTTTGTAATATGTCTTATAAAAATGAATCGTATATTCTGGATAAATTAATTATAAATTCTAATGAAATTATTATTATATGACGAAACTTATGATTTAGATCTTCTTTATGTACTCTAACAATTTCCTTTTTTAGCCTTATATTTCTTATTTCTTTTATAACATTCCATGAGTTCTTTTAAAATGGATATTTGGAAATTTTGTTTCATAATGACTATGATTATATAAAAATAATTCTACAAGTGTGGGTGTCTTTTTTTGTTAATAAAAAATAAAAAATAAAGAATGAAATGTTGATATTAACCCATGTCATGTACATAATTAGTGAATAATATCTAGTATAATTAATACCATAGAGAAAAAAATATTATATGAAATATGATATAGCACAATATAATTTTTATTTTTTATTGTACTCTTATGATATTAAAAAACATATAATGAAATCCGAATGAAAATTATGATATTATATCAATGGTTTTATATTTCTTTATTAATTGATCATAATTTAACGGTAACAGTTTTTTTGGTAATGTGTTTAAACTAAAACATAATGACATAAAATATCGATTTGAATGTATATAAATATAAGAGTTTCATTCTTCCAGGTTATAAAGAAATGGATACATTTTATATTATTATGAATATCATGTGATTAGCATATGATTTAAAATGATTTTTTGATTTCATGTTGATATTTAGGACTATGTATTTGATATGGAAAGAGGTATGAATATTATTGAACTATTTCTTATAAGAAAGTACAAGATTTTTGTGATGATGATTATCTATTTTTTTGATAGAGATTTGGTTAAAAAATCCTTGTTTTGTTGATAAATAAATTTTTAACTAAGGAATTCCATTTAAAAAAATTATTTCATAACACTACTGACCCTTGAATCCTTACAGTGGCTTATTACAAATGGGCCACACAAAGATATTTTTCATGGAAAATATGTTGTTAGGTACTTCTTATGTGGGGTTATGGTGTTATTTTTTGTTGTTATTCTAGATACTCTAGTTATGATGTTGTACTCATTGTTTCTGTAGTATTAACTTTTCTTGTTTGTGGGATATATTTGTTTTCTTGGAAGTGTAGTCATACTACGTGTGGTTGTTGTGTACATTAAGTTTGTTTTTTTGTTCTTGGGTATACATGATAAGTGTAAGTGGGAATATAGTCTTACTGTGCAATGATGTCGCATGTGATAAGAATCAAAGAACCTTTCAGGTAATTGGATATCATGAAATTTATGTTGGACACCATGGATAATTACCATTGACATGGTCAAGGTTGGTGTTTATTCCTTTACATAAAATTGGAAATTTGGGGTATATCCCTTTTAGGGTGGATGGGTTTCTAGAATTTAATTTTATATTGATTGGTTTTCATGGTGATTCATTCTCAGATCATTATATGGGGTTATTCATCCTTCTAATAGGGATGAGAAAAAATGTAATGTGTCAGCACATCCTGGAATTTTCATTGCATTTCCCTCGAGTTTTGGAGATGTTTGGGGGGATTTTGGTGGTGACTCAAAGGATTGAGGTGGTGTTTGGGCCTTTTAAGGAACACCATGACATGCAAAATGGATTATGAAGAAATTTTGGACTATGTTTTGGATTTAGTGTGCTCCTATTCAAAATGAGTTGTGTGCCTATAGCCTAGGGAAGTTGTAGTGTTGGGTTTGTTGGACTGGTGGTCCGTATGTGCACCATAGGTAGCCTTGAAACTCCTAGTGCGGGCATGTCACTGGGTGTGGTGCCTTTCAAGATCAGATGTCTGAAATGGGAAAATCGAGCACACCACATTGTAGCTTTGGGAATAGAGAGGGTAAAATATGATGGTGATGGGCACTAGGGAATGGTGTCAAGACATGGTATAAGGCAACATAACTGTAACATCTAATATTTTGGATTAGTTGGAAAATTTCAATGCATGTTGAACATGTCATTTGGTGGATGGTCGAAATCATAAATTGAGTCTTAGAAAGTAATTCCGATAGTTATAACACATAGAAGTGCTATTTTTAATGTGTCTTAAGGCAGGAGAGGTATCAAAAAAGAGTGAATGAGTTTTGGAAGTTCATTTATTTAACAACTTGTTTTTTGATTGAAAAAAACAGGGCACATGGCCTATTTAAATAGTGTGGCCATGTAAGGGATGTCGCATCGTTTTTTAAATTGCTCAAGGTGGAGTTCATCGATTTGTATAATTTTTTTTAGTAAATTTAAGAGGTGGGTATACATGTTGATAAAGATTTTAAAAACCATGATCCTATCTTCATGGTTAGTGCCAAAAAACAAGTATCACTGTACGGTTTGCACATGGTTAGTTGAAACCTTATGTCCAAACTATGTGGGGTATGGATCTAGGTTAGTGTGACTTCCATGATTGGCACACAATTTTTTCAATTGTGGAGGCCAATATTGTGTATCTTTAAAATGTCAAAATTTACCAATTTATCCCTCCAACCGTAAATGGGATTGACCTCATTTCCATCATCCATTTTTTTCAAACAGATCTCCAACATACACCTCTCATTCCTCTCCTCCTCTATAGAAGACCTCTTTAATTTTGGCTCAGAATCATGCTCCATCAGTCTTTTAGTAATAATATCATTGATTTTATCACTCATATTAATTATCTCTTCAAATATCTAGATATAAGGAATACTCAATTCATGGTAGCAGTTTTTTCCTATTTTCTAGGAATTTTGTGATTATCTTTAGTTCTCTCATTCGAGATTGAATCAAGTATTTTTTCATGATTATTGGACCATCCTATGTATTATATGGGTGATCCATATGATTTTACCATATATTTTCATGGTTTATATAATATTTCAGTTTTTTCTCACATCATACATTCCACATGTGGCTCTTAAAATGAATAATTACTTTATTTTAATCCCTAGACCTAGAATGTGGTGTCACATAGACCCCATGGATTGTTTGGTGGTTGATTCCTCAAACTAAACACCACATTATGTGATTTAGATTGAATTCTATAAATGTTTTTTCCTTGTGATTAAGTGGCGTGTCTTATCAATAGTCTTTAATTCCCATTGATTATAATTTACAAAGAATGAGAATTGGTTAATTATTGATAAATTAATTGTTAAGATTAAAAATGGGAATTATTAATTTCTTTCCCCTCATAGCCACTTATTTTTAAATTGATAAATGCCATTGTTAATCTTGTGGCCTATGAAATTATTAAGTGTCATTGAATGAAATGTTAATGGTCAGGACCTACACTTTTCACATATCAATAAATGAAGGAGAATATTGACCTATATCACATGAAAAATTGGTATTGGCATGGACCATTCCTTGGAAATATTAATTACTTAATAATAGAAAGACCCAACTTGTGTACTTTACTTATGTTATTGTATTTTTAGGAATATGTAAACTTTTTTATTTTATTTTATTATAAATTATGATAATCATGCATGAAATCCCTCTTTAATCATTATACATGGGTAGGGTGTCCCTCATTATTCATGGGAAGGGAAACTCTGAGCAATGTGAGCATTATGTTACAATTCATGGAATAGATTTCATGGTAATATCATCCCTTACGATCCTAATACTTGGGAATGGTATCCCCATGCATGGATTCACTTATGATTCTGATACTTGGGCATTCCTTCCTCGGGCATGGATTCCCTTATGATTACGATGCATGGGAATAGAATCCACAAGAATGTTTCCCCTTATGATTATGATACTCAATAATATAGTCCCTTGGCATGGAATCCTTCATATGTTCACGACACTCACCCATGGTGTCCCTTACTAACCTATGATACTCATTTGACTATGCATAGACATCTGAGTTTCGACTCTGGTCCTGGATAGCACTACATGTCTATAAGTATATGTATATATGTTCTATCATAAAATGTTAATATATATATACATATGCACACATATATATATGGATATATACATACCTATTTATAAAGTGCATATATATATATATATAAACACATGGTGACTTCATTAGAGGTATTTCAGCTAAGCCTGAAGCCTATATGGTAGGCCCGGTGTCCTTATGGAACCTGAGTTGACATGATTACATTTATATTTAAAACTATAATTTACTCTTGATATGCCTTAAAAATTATTTATTTTATATTAATGTAATGGAATTATATAGACACCATTGGGGGAGTTATACTGAGTATATCTCACACCCTCTTTAGGCTATCATTAGGTTACCAAAAGATATCATTTGGTTGCAAGTTTTGGAGGATGGATTTTGTTTTCTTAATTTAATCCTCTTGGTCTAGGATAGAGTATGGTTTGTTTTAATTTTAACACATTTTCCCCTTAAATTTATATCACAATGTGTCTATGCATATTTGTTTACTTGCAATTAATTAGTTTTTCCCTATTTTATTATGAATATTATTTATTATCATAATGTTTTTTATCAATTATTATTCATATGCTATATTCATTACTAATATAGAGGGTATAGTCTCCCACCATACAATCATTAGACCCTTGCTACAAGTTGGTATCCTCTAAAATAGGTGGAGGTGCACTTGATGTCTTGTAGCCAACCAGCTCAGGGCACCATTTTAGTGTCTCTTAGGTCTAAATTATAAATATTTTATCAGATGTGTTTCTTTTCATTTGTTATTACAATTTTTAGATAGAACAAAGAAGAATAGAAATGTTTTGGAACATGGTAAATTTCTAATTTTAGGTTCGAACAACCCACACATGTGGAAAAGATCAAATTTTCAAGGATGAGAATATTTCTCTTCATTATAATTGGTTATTATTTCCCCATGGGTGAATGTTGTACTTATACTTGTTATTGATTTTTTAATTATGTTATCTTTATCCTTGGATTGGTATATAAAGTAAGTGTTGTTAAATATATCCTTATAGGAAAATATAAATTCATATTCCATGCATATTCGATTCCATGTAGGTTTGAACATATATTTCCTATTGAATAGTGATTCGTATGCTCTACTTAGGTAATTATTCAGCATGATTAGTTGTGAACTGTGTTTTTATGATTACTCAGCATGCTTATTCATGTATGGTTTCATTATACATTCTGATAATTCCTTACTTATTTGATAGTATTTTTATTATATTATGATAAAATAGATCATTATTAATGTTTCTATATCAATATTAATGGTTTTTACTTTATAGATTAATGGAATGACCTTAATTAACCTATAATGAAATGTTTCAATCATGGAAATTTGGTTTCCTGGGATGTAACATTCATAGTTGTGATTAAATGTGTTCCACTTATAATTTATAAAGTTTATGAGCCTTTATAAATTGGGTAATGTGACCCATATAATCAAACCATTATACATGAACCTAAAATATATGATATTGAAAATAAAAACTTGGTTTTAGTAAAATGAATGTAAATTATAACTTATAAAGGAAAGTAGATTTTTAAAATTTTAATGGTTATTCGTCTAAGTCAATCATGATTCTTATATGTTTATTCTATATAGAAATTATTATAGTGAATTGTTTCCTTTATAAAGGCCAATACCTTTTATTTGGGCATGGTGACCTGAATTACTAAATTTCAACATGTACATTTGAATCCATGTAGGTCATTTGCAGCATGTTGCTGATGATATTAACCCATTAAGGGTGTTTTAAAATGTTAATGAAATAACTATTATTGGTTTAATTTAAATTTAATTCTAATAATAATTTATAAAGAGTTGAATTCATAAATTAGGAATGGATGACCATATTATTGAACCCATATTGTTATAATGGGACCCTCATAGGTTACCAAATTTAATTTATACAAACTATTTTTTCGGCTTCCAGGATAAATATGAAGACCGAGATAGAGATTTCTAGCCTAGAAATTTGAGTTATCCCTGATTCACTACCTTAGGATTTCTTTTGGTCTTTTATTTGGTGACTTCCTTTATCTTTTTTTACATTATTCTTGAATGTTGAAATTGTCATAAATTTAATTTTCCTTTTTATGTGATAAATTTTCTTGGTTATTTCCATTATATATCCCAATCCTGTGTTTTATTCTATGGGAACTGGATTCCATATGTGAGATTCTATACCCTCGGTGCTACTCACTAACCCAATTCCCATTTGAGTTGCAAATCAGAGGTCATTATCTATCTTCTATTATTTTTATCCTTAGAGGTGTACATTTGGAGGTGAGAAGTTCATGATAGAGTGGTATCAAAGGTTTTTGTTGAGATATAGGCTGAATTTTGGGGTTATTTGCATTGAGGATTTCATTGTTTGTTTGGAATGAAAGTTAGTTTATCTTGGTTTGTAACATAGGCCAGGTGGATTTGATAGAACATGGGATTTTATCCCCCCCTGATCTAATGCATGGACCCTAAGTCTACAAAAAAACCGAGTTATTTGGTGCAACTTTTAATGTAGAGACCTCATAGAGGTAAATGAATCATGATTAAATGTGTTCATATTTGAATTTAGTGGTCTTTGGGGAATTAAAATGAATTAATTTAAAAAATATTATTAAATTATATACTAAAATACTTTGGGAATACTTGTTTTTTTCCTTTCATTAATGAATCCTATATATTGAATGCATGTGGTTCAAGATGGAAATTTTCAATAAGTTTTCAAGTTGACCACTGGTGGTTAATTCGGTTGAGTAGGATGATTAGTTGTAGATGAAGTTATATTCCATCCAGCAAAAAGATCTAGATAATTACGGGGTAAGTGTCTCTAATCTATAGACAAAGCACATGTTAGATGATATCGAGATCACTTTCTATTTTATTCAAGCCTAGGAAAAGTTTTGGGTCACATTGAAAGTAATTAAAATGAGGGTTTCAATTCATTAGTGGGGGATGTGTTTCTTCGAAAGTTAAAATAGGATGATGTTTCATAGGAATAATTTCAGAGGGAGTTTCAGTTGGAGTTTCTATAATTGACCATGAAGGAAGTGAAGAGGAAAGACCTTATTTCTATTCAGTATAGAAGTTTGTCGGTGTGAGATATTAGTATCAATTTAAGATATATTCTACATTTCTCTCATGATATTTTTTGTTTCTGATGATGAGTCTCATACCTAATGTCTTAAGGATGAACTTCTCCTAGATATCCATCATTCTATTCATCCTTTTACAATACCAACTTAGTTGGATGTACAAAAAAATTTGGCAGTGATCGAGAATATTCACTCGTGAGGAAGGATATCATGATAGAGGATTCATTGTGGTTCCTTAAGGAGAAGATTTATTAGTATAATACCTTATATAAAAGGGTCTTATAAGACTAAACCAATGGGGGTTTATCCTCGACATCTTCCCTTTCGACCTTATAGAGACAATAGATCTTATGCATTTCCCAAGGGCATTGAACTAGTGCATAATTTCTATGGGGACCATAGTCATCCCCAATATCAGTTCCCAGTGGTATTTGGAGATCAAACTAGCATCGATGGTTAATTTTAGCATTATCCTTATCCACATCCATCGATTAGGCCATTTCATTAATATGGGATATAGGTCGAAACTCTTCCATGAAGAGATGGGGGGGTCAGGATCCAACCTTAGAATGTTTTGAGTCTTTATGGACCCTGACCTATGTGTGGAAATTAGAATCAAGGTACTGGATCCAAGAATAGATAATTTCTCTATATGAAGGTACCATCATTAGATAGGTTATAGATTGTTGGGGGTATGATTATTTTCTTATACCCATGTTTCCACCATGTTCGATTCATAATACTATCACTCTATTGTTTCACCCACCTTAGTCCATGATCTAAGACTCGAAGTAGAAGGGTGTCTCATTCCCCTGGTGTTTACTATGTCAGTTGGATGTGAGGCCTTCTTTTTTATGTCTACTGGGGGTGTAGGATGATGATAGTGCAACATATGTCATTTGGGGGTATATTTTTAAAACATGTAAAATTATAATATGTCATAATTGGTATGGATTGGTTGTATTCTCTACATGCATTCATTGATTGCTTCTATAGGAATGTATCTTTATCAATTGTGAATATTCAGTGTTCTGTTTTCATTGGTGAACAAGGTTTTTTGAATTGGTAGTAGATGTTTAGACCCCTTCACTACTTGATGGTGGCGTTCTTGTGGAAATCAATAGGTGTTGGGATGTTGGAGGCTCCCATAGTTGTAGAGGAATTTATGGATGAATTTATAATTGAGGCATCAACATGATATTGAGTATGAGATAGATTTATGGCTAGTTGATACTCTAATTTCAATGTATCCTTATCATATGACAACCACTAAGATGTGGGAATTGATGATTTAGATAGATTACCTAATGCATAAGGGATTCGTTTGGCCCATGCTGTCATTGTTGGGTTCTCCAACATTATTCACCAAGAATTCAAGTGGAAGGATGAGGCAGATTGTAAACTACTGAAGGATGAATTAGGTGATGGTAATGAATCATTACCCTCTTTCAAGGATTTAAAATATATTTTTTTCAGTTGAGATGATCTAGTTGGTTATCTAAGATCAATATGTATCCTTGATATCCCAGGTTGAGGGTGAAGAAGGAATATATCCTGAATAATTCCTTTCATTGTAGGTATGTGAAAGTTGAGTGTGTCATCATGTCATTTGGTGTCATGAACACACCGATTAATATCATGGGGATCTATGTTCCTAGAGTTTCTAGAATAGTCTATGGTTGTGTTCATATGTAAAATCTTAATATACTAAAATTCATAGAAGGATCATGTCAATCATCTCAGAACTATCTTGTAGGTTCTTCAACGTCACAAGAATTATGAAAATTTATCAAAGTGATAGTTTGGGAATTGGAAGGTACATTTCCATCTCCATTTTCTGTCCCATTACGGTGTGGCTATGGACCTCTTAAATATCAAGGAAGTTATTTCTTTGGAAGAACCAAATTATATGGAATAGGATTATAGTTTTTTCATTGCTATGGACTATTACTAGAGTTTTATGTATAAATTCTCCTAGATTGTGACCATGTTCACAACTATGACAAAAAATGACTAGGATTTTATTTGGAATGATGAGTTTTAAGTACTATTATACTTCCTGAAGCGTAAATTGATCGTTTCCCAAGAGCTTCAATTTCAACATAAAGGGGTAATGCTTGAGGATTTTATGTAATTTCCCAACTATCCTTGGGATTCGTCTACATACAATGGAAGATTTTGATCATTTATGGGTCTAGGTATTTATATCATCATGATCATAACCGTAAACCCATGATAAATAGATGGTGGAAGTTTTGTTAACACAAAAGCTATGGTGACATTACCTTATTCAAAAATCATTTGTGGTCTTTACCGATCATAGAAACTTGAGGTATATTTTCACTCAGTTTGACCTAAATCCACGAAAATAGAGGTGGATGGAGTTTCTTTAGGATTATGAAATTGAGATCTCATACACCTGGGGAATGATGAATATAATAGAATACACACTGATAAATATGTTACAAAGGGATTTTGTTCAAGATTCTAATAATTGTTAGAGGGTGATGGAGGAGTTGGAATCCTAGAATCTAGATGACGAGGAAGTTAATGGTTGAGGTTTCTTCTTATAGATGATAGTTAGCTATTCTTTGATGAATCAAGTGGAGGAGTCTTAGTGGGGAGACTCAGAGGTGGTGGCGATGTGTTACCATGTCGGCCATGGTAATGCCCAAAGGGGATGGTTAGATTATGGTCCAAATAAGATGTTGTTTCTTGGGAGGTTGTTCATTTTGGTAGATATGCATAGGGACTTAATTCATTAGTTTTAAAACTCACATTTACTGGTTAACCCAGAAGTATCTATGATTTACTATGGTTTTGGTCAAAAAAATTTCAATCACAGGATGAAACATGAAGTGGTAGGGTTCATGTATTTATGTTCGGTTTTCTAATAAGCATAGGAAAAATACTATGTTCCGGATGGCTTCATTCCACCATTTTATTTCACTGAGTGGAAGTGTTATGAAATAATACTGGGATTCATCGAAGGATTACTCTAGGATCATGTAGTATACAATGATATCAATTTATTCATGGATTGACTAATGAACTCGACTCACTTCCTAGAAATGAAGGAGTAAGGTGCTATGGATGTTTTGTAAAAGATGTGTTTAGATGAGTATGGAGGGATTTATAGAGTTATGAGGACCTTTTTATTATATTGGTATGTTCATTTTACCTCAGGATTTTAGAGAATATTGAATCAGGCATTTGGAACTCAGTTGCACCTAATCCCTACTTTCCCCAATATAATGGATAAGTAAGTAGAGTGGACTATCCAGATAATGTAGGATATGTTGTGATCATTCAACATTGGTTTTAATAGATATTAGGAAACGCAGTTGACTCATGTTGAGTTTTATTATAATAATCACTACCACTCAACCATTGACATAGACCTATTTGAGGAACTTTATAGGAGGTTGTTTCATTCTTTTTATGCTAGATTGAGGTTAGGGAGGCATCGATTCTCAGTCCTAATATAGTGCATAACATTATAGAGAAGTTTTAGGTAGTTTGTGACAGGATGAAGGTAGATAAGCATTAAAAAATATTATATTGATCTTATGATGATAACTTTGAAGTTCAAGGTTGGGGACCACTTTTTCTCAAAAGGTATCTAATTATCATAGGCAATATAGGTTTGTATGGGGGAGTAAGATTTCTCCATAATTTATGGGACCCTTCTATGTGTTAGAGTGTGTTAGTGTGGTGGAGTATTTATTGGTGTGTAAAACATGTAGGAAAAAGATTCGTGAAGTCTTCCTCATATCACAGCTCCATCTGTATCTTTATAATGAATCCCATTACATTAACTAGGGATATTTGAATATTGAGGATGAAGAAATATTTATTGAGAGAGCAGCAAAGATTCAAGATCACAGGGAAAAGTTTTTGTGCGTAAGTACCATCCCTTTGGTTCTTGTGTTGTGGATGCATGATGGATTGGAGGGGATTAGTTGTAATCATGTGATGTAGATGAATTCCCATAACCTAGGGTTGTTTTGGGTTTTTTATTATTCTAGTTTTCTTTAATTATATATTTTTTAAACCATAATAATTAAAATAATGTGATTTTTTATTCTACATGTGATGCGTGTTAAATATTCAAGAATATAAATAGGGGAATAATAATTATTAATAAAGATTCATTATATTATGACACATTTTATAACCACATGGGTATGTCAGTTCCACCTAGAGTAAATAATATCTTGATATGAAGTGGGTATTTCCTTGATTGGTGTATTTAGAGTTGTGTTGTTTGATGTTAATGAAAAAAATTGGCTTGAAATGTGTAATGTTTCGAAATTTGGTGTGGATGGTTATGTAGAAGAGGTGGCTTGAGGATGATGAGATTTGGTGGAAATAGTTTGGTTGTAATGAGATCCATGATAGGTATCTTGTGGGATGTTTCTTCAAATTCCCCTTCCATTATTTTTTGTCTTTGGTTTTTATTCTCGAGGAAGGGGATTGTTTCATATGTATCTGATTCAATGTATTAGACCTCCCATTACCTTCCTTTATGTTTTCCCAAAATCAATGAGATTTTTTGAGAGATTATTTTTTTGACTAAAAGGTTTTAGGTGATGTTTTCTTTCATTTGAAGAACACCAAAACATATGAAAAATATTTTCAATCCATTTTTGGAGGAATTTTGTCTTGGTGTGTGATCTTATGTGAAACATGCTATATGAACACACCCTGGGGAAGGTTTTTTGTTAAAAATATTCTTGTGGTGGTCTTCTAATATGCCATGGGTAGCACATAAATTCCCAATGAGGTCATGGAAGTAGGCGTGGAACCTTGTATGATTACCTATATAAAATGGGAAACATGAGATCCCCACATCATAGCATTGGTCTTGGTTAGGGTAAAATAGGTAGGTGATGGGTGATTGGGAATGGTTTCTACAATGGATGAAGATGATATAACCACCATGACTTGGACCAAAACATGGTGGAATTAAAATATCAATTTTAAAATGAGAATAAAAAATGATCATATGTGAGGGAATCATATCACATGTTGATAAGACATACTATGGATGTTTTGATTGTAAACCATGCCATGATGTATTCTAGTTGGATTGCATTATTAATATTAGGTCACCTACCCCTTTATTTGTAATTTTTTAACTTCCTTGAACTCTTAACAAACACTTATTCATCATATTCTACCCCAATTTTCTCCCTTGGTTTTAATAACCCCTTGGTTTGTTTTTATCATTCATATTGGATTACATTAGAACGAGGTAACGTTATATCAACCAATTATTTATTTTTATAATTTTCTATATAGAGGTTAACTATGGAAATGTTATCTCTTATTTTGGGTGTTTTATGGTGTCCTTCATTGAATATGATCCAAAAATTCCCCCTTCAATATCAGTGGTGGTTAATCCTTGGTTTTAGGGTGTATCTCTTTGAATATTTAATCGACACATATGATCATTATTCTTTCATCCTTTAAATGTACATGTGAGAATATCATAAATTTTCCTTCTTTTAGGTAGATAGTATAAACTAAAATAATGAATAAAATTAATTTTTTTAATTTAAATATTAGGGTTCTGAAATAAATTTCATGAGTTTTACATATTCTTATGATTTTATTACATAGTTGGTCATCCTTGTTATTCATTTTTGTTATGGAATATATTGTATTTTGTTAAATTTTCATGGTTATTTACTTGGTGAACATTTTTTTAGTTATTTAATTGACTTTCCACACATTTAAATGGTTAAGAATGTATATCCAGCTAATAAATTAGTTTCCCCTACAATTTTTTATTTTTGTGAGCATTACCTTGAAAATAAAGATGAATATGTGGTGAACGACCCACTATAAAAACTAATTAATAAGGGGTTCTAATTTGTGGGTTTTTATGATAAACGGGTGTTATTTTTGGTGGTTATGATCATAATTGTTCGTGATAGTGGTAGTGATATGGGACAAGTTGATCTGAATGTGATGGGTTTCGTTTTATTATGATCATTACCTGATAGTGATGGGATGAAATGTTAATAATGAAATTGAAAATCTTTGGGCTAGAATGTTGAATGAATCATTTGAAAAAAAATGGTAGGTGTTTCTAATTTAGTTATTGCTAAACATTAAATAAATGGACTTGATAAATTATGGTGTATAGTATTTGTAAAATATAAAAATGATTCACTTGATATGTAATATAGAATATGTCTTGTGGTTTGTGTCTTGCATGTGTGATGTGATGAATTTAGAGGTGGCAGTTATGGTGGAAGAGTTTTTGAGACCATGTGGTGATGTTTTGAGTTATTATGGTGGTCTTGTTATAAACTCATAGGATGATCTTGGGTATAAATATTATAAATTTTATTTTTTTATTATTTATATACTAACACCACCTGCATTAATCACTGGGTTTCAACACCCAAATTTTTTTGGGGTGTATTTTCAAAATTAAAAATTGGTGAAGTTGGATGGATGGATACCCCTTAATCCCCACTCTCTCTTCCAATCGTTTTTCTTTCACATGGTTTGTGATATATTATGGCAGTAGTGCACATATGGTTGTGTTTGATGAGATTGGTGAATTTGTTCATAGTGGGGGTCATGTGTTGTAGGTGGGAATGTTGTTGATGTCCGTCATGACCATGATACATGAGTATACTGGTTATATGTAAATAGTTACAGGAGGATGTGGATGTGATGATTAGTCACTCATGGGGTGCCTGATACGATGTGGATTTTGAAATGTCTTCAGGTGGGATGTTATGTGGTAACCTTGGTGTCTTCAGGCGGGATACATTGTGGATTCCCAGGTGACTTTGGGAATGTATTTTTATATAAGGGATGAGAACCCCAAGATATATGACATTGGGGAACGAGGGAAAATCATGGGTAATGTGGTGTGGAGTAACCATAATCGATATGATGCATTCTATGTTATTAAACGTAGATGTGTTATTTTGTGACCTTGATATAGTGGTGATGAGTTTGATTATTTGACCTATTTGGTACATTAGTATGCTCTTTTCACATGTGCACAAGTGACTTTTGGAATGATCCTACTGAACATATATGTTATTATTTTCCAAAATTTATACAAAATATTTTTTCGGTTTCTACAAGTACTATAGAGGCATAGATAGGAATTTATATCTCGAACATTGGTGTTGTCTCTACCATTCTAGCTTAGTATTTCTTTTAGTGTTTTATTTAGATAATTTATTTTTATTTATTTTATATATTTCATTCCTTGTGGGATGGTTCTAAAGATCATTTTTTCATTTATGTGATATTGTTTCTAGGTAGGTTTTATTCTACCACCTATTCACACATTTTAATATGAGGGAAATGCCTTCGATATGTGCGATTTTATACCCTAGGTGCTTGTCTCTATCATAGAGCCTACTGAAACCCAGTCTTGGGGGTCATTACCTGTCTTCGTTCTTTATCAACCCTAGAGGGGAACGTTTTTAGGGGAAGGGAAAATTACATACAAATTTAGAATGAGTAGAGTCTATACATGTAGAGTTGGGAATTATATATTGTCGTTTTGAATTTAAATTATAGTTGGCAGTATAATTTGGGGAATTTGATAATAAGGTTCACTTTATTTTTTAAAATTTTCATGGGGTGAATTATATATTCAAACTCATCAGATCCATAATCTTATTAATATTATAAATGTCCATGATATCTTGAGTAGAAGAAGAATTTGGATGTATATGATATCTGATACCATGTAAAATATCATGAAATGAACTACAGTGTGGTGGAACTCACCATACGATGGTGTATCCCAAGGTATACCATAATGTAGAAAAAATCATTATAATTTGGTGTTTCCTTTATTATAAAATTCTATCATAAATTGGTTATTAATGTTAGTGTTATGGTTATAAAATTATTAAATTTCTAGGAAATAGAAAATGTGTAGTGTTTTAGAAATTAACTCCCTAGGACTACGTTTAGGAAGACCTATGTGTCATGTAAAATAATTATAATTCCCCTAGTACACACTTACATATTAGGTTATCCTAGGTGTGTGATCAAATGTTTTGTAGGTGTCTAAATCCATTCATGGGGCCTAATGATGATGTTGACTATGATGTTGTGGTTAACACATAGTACATGATCAGGATGTATAGTGATAATGAATAAAGTTGTAATGAGGAGGGCCCCAATAATAGAAAGTCCTTATTGATGGATAGATAACAAAGAATTATATTTATTTAAAGTAGGTTTTCCATGGGGAGATCCCTGATGTTGTACACTTAATAACAATGAAATCTCCATTGGTTGACATATGTCTAACCATTATTTATATTTTATCATTTTCATTGTAGATGATAAATTTTTAGGTTATATATTTCAGTGAGGTCCCCATGGGTGGAAAGATATATTCAATTTATTTATATATATATTATAAAAATGTTTTTTTATATGATGAGAGTTTTATGATATTCCATTAATTGAGGTGTGTGGGTTGTGAGGTATGTGATGAGTATGGATTTGAGCACTGTGTTTGTGATTGATTGATTGATTTTCATTTATATAGGTTTTATGCATGAATTCATTAACATTTTTCCCTCACATGGATACATGAGAGTTTTAAGGAGAAACCTAAAAATTATATTTTCATATTGACCCATGCATTATATAAACTATATTTTCAATCTTTCAGATAGTGTTTATGGGGGTGTTAGGAGACATTAACACATGAGAGATTTCTTGGTGGTAGTTTTTTACACTATACCTTGTTGTAGCTATAAAAAGAGTCATGTAGTTTTACTATTTTTATGTCCCTGATGACATGTAATTATGCATCATTGAATCACAAGATATTTGTTAGTGGTGGTGTTATTTATTACACCTTTTTAGTGGTATAGTGGAGTCTAGTAGTTTTGTTTTATATTTTTTCTCTTTTTCCCCATGAAATTGTGTATCATTTTCATAAAATGACAAACATTTAAAATAGAAATGTCTTCCATTTGAGTGATATTAAATTGTTTGTACTAGACATCCTATGAAATATTAAATCTATTGTCATATAAAATCATTATATCTGCCCAAGAAGAGTTACAAATGGGTTAATTAAATACACTCTATCAACACATTACTTTGAGATAATTTTCCAAATATTTTCTACACTCACAATTAATTTTTTATAATTATTGACCTTTAGTTGGTTTGATAAAAAACATAAGAAAGTTCTTCAAATTATTTTGATGTTCTATACAACCATTACTATAATCAAGGATGTCATTAATGAACATAAATAACTCAAAATTACAAGAATATAGACCACTCATTATTGTCTAAAAACTATAGGGGAATTTATTCATATGAATTGCATAACATCTTATTCATAGTTTACCTCATGCATTTTAAAACTTTTCTTACTAATGTCATATGTTCTTACCAAATCCAAATATAAACTCAAATTTAGGGAAAACATATACCACAAATAATTCATCTAATAACTCTATAATAACTATAATATGATATTGATAGGCTATCATCATTGTTTTTTTAGACTTATAATCCACACACATTCTCCAACATTCATATTTCTTCATAATGAATTAAATATAAATTTAACCATTATAATAGAATGTCACATGATATTCTAGAGGTTTGAGGCATGATAATCAAAAAACATTAATGAGTAATACACAGTTGCTAAGAAAAAGTGGATATCACTATTTAAAAATGATTATTATATATGAATTATGAAGTGAATTTTATTTAATCTCAAAAGGGTTTATTATTTTCTGGTTATTATCAATATAAATAGTTTCATTTATTTAGATACAATTGTGATAATGCTCATTATAATAAAAATGATTCTATCTAAAAAATAGATGTTAACAAAAAAAAATTGATGTTTAAATGTCAGGGATTTTAAATATGATCAAAAAATTAAACATTTTAAGAAGATTACTTATTCTCACCATTATTCCTACTTGTTTACTTTTTAAATGTTACTCAATAAATAATTTTAATGGGTGATTTTATTTGGTGGTGACATTGAGATGTGTCATGAGTTGTAAATAGATTAAATGTGGTTTGAAAACAAATACAGAAACCACATGAGGGTCCTGTAAAATCTCTAGGTGTTAGAAACATATGTGATTGGTTGTAATGGTAGTTCCACTATCATAATGTTATAATAAAAAGAATATATATTTAACATTCCATAATGTTATTCATAGATTAATTTACCTGAAAGATTTATTGATAAATATCCCATAAAAATATTAATTTGATTTGTCCGGAAATGATGATAATTATGAATTATAATGGGTTTTGATGATATTTTAAATTTATCATGAATAATATCTTATTATCATTAAAACGGTTTGAAAATAATGTATGAATAATATATTCAGAAGTTAATAAATAGAGACTTATTTTCTTGATTAACATGGTCATAAATATACTTATGTGTGTATGCTTGTAGGTAATCCCCATTATATGAGGTTGAAAAGATACATATTATTAGAACCTTCATAATTTGATACCTTAAGAAAACAATTCTACACATTGACTTATCTAATAAAGGGTTTTTATGGTATCTTTCTTGTAAGTACCCATCCATATAAAATAAAAAATCTTGAGTTTGAAGTCAAGAATTCATTTTATTGCATTTGGGGATCTTTATAGTTTAGAGTCGTGGATAATTTTTTCATTACCATTATATAATTAATTACTACATCACAATTTGGAAACTTCCACCTAATATACATTTTCCCCACAACAAAAATTATTATGTAGAATGTTTAATTTTTAGGACACATAATAAAAAATTTCATCATTACCTAATCATTGTCCCTACCCATCCATAAAACCCCTAGAAAAACTATTTATAATTTTGGATGAGCACAAAAAAAACATATTATGGGAATATACCTAATGAAGAAACAAAACATGTGAGTCAAAGGTATAACATGATATCATAAAAGATAAGACTCATGTGTAATCACATGGAAGCATTACAAAAATAAAATGGTATAATAAGATCATTGAAACATAGGAAGTGTAGGAGTAATATATAAAATCTCATATAAACATAAGTGAAGTCTAAATACAAAGACAACATCACATTGTGGATAGAGTCCAATAATGGATTAGGTTAACTCCTTAATCCCATATATAACATTTCATAAAATGAAAACTCTACCCAATGCATTGGAATGCTATCTGGGAACACCCATCATAACATGCACATGATTATGTTTTCTATAAAAGGAATTAAATCATAAGTAATAAACAAAATAATTACCCATGGAAAGAAATGGGTATTGTAATCTTCCATCATGTTGTAATCACAGATGATTTCATAAATAAGGAATTTGTTAAATAGACTTAAATGTTGTATTACCCTATCAGAGGAAGGTAAAATCATATTGGTATATATGTAAGATACATATATAAATAATTTATAATCATATCATAACATCAAAGGTTTTCATCATTGATGAAAATATCTTCAAAGTGGAATATTTATTCACAAAAATACCCTTTTCACATTGAAATCGCATATTCTCAATATAAATATTTTCAAAATATTACGGAACAGAATTTATTTAAAAATAAAAATGGATAGTTTTAAAGGAATCCTAAAATTATTGAGTAGCCATGATAGCATGAAATTCATTTCATGTCGTATATGCTAAATGAAAAATATTCCTTTTACACTTTTGTAAAATATTAAAAAAAATCTCATTTTGAAAATGATATACATATTAATTTTTAACCATTTGGTAAAAGTTAAAACATGGTTAATATTTTATTTAATAAATACCTTTATATTTTAAACACATTATTTAAAAGAATTTAAGAAAAATATATAGAGAGATGAAAAATATTTATAAAATAAATCGTTAAAACCATTAAACCAAAGTTTTTAAAGTAATGTGTCCCTCACTTAAAACATTACAATGATTATTTTTTAAAAACATTATAAACAATATATAATATGGTTAAAATTTACATTTATCACCGATTTATTCTAAAATAAAAATTTTCATGGAACATTTATAATTACATGCACGTGGAAGAGAAAGATTTGGAATGGAAACATTACAAGTTGAGTTCTAAAAGAAAGTCCCTAACATTGAGTCAGACTCATCAAGTGAATTCTATATCTTAATGAATAATAAAATTATATTAATTATTTAATTTTATAAAACATGTTTCAATTTTATTGTATCTTTTATTTTATTTATTATCATGTTATATTAAATTACTTAAAAATTTGAGTTCATATTGTATGTTTTGATGATATTTGTTTCATAAATCCAAAATAACATTAGAAATTTGACTATGATTGAAGTGGGATTTATTTCATCATATAGAGAATAATAATAATTAAATAATTATTATTATTATATTTAAATTACAATTTCAAAACCAATCATGATAGATGGTTATGAAAAATTAACTATGTTACAATCCTAGGGATGATAGGTCATACAAACAAATAATTAACATTTCAATTTCTCAATGATCATGATGAAATGAATGTAAGTATTATTTTATATTTTATTAATTATAATTATATTATAAATAACATATTATTTTATTTAATAAAATTATATATATCATCTATGTGATGAGATGGTGAAAAACAAATCACACCACTTTGTGAAGGTGGTAGTCCACATGTACACACAAACAACATTATCATTTTTCAATAAATGGAATGGTAAAAAATTAGGTGATATATTAATTTTCTACGAATATATATATATTAAATCCATCAATATAGTCATCTATGGGAGGTGGTGAAGGAAAATGGATTACCTCAGTTCGTGAGTTGGTAGTCTATCATATACACACACAATGGTTTTGTTTCCCATTTGATGTAAGATGATATTGATGTAATTTATGTCATTAAAATAATAAAATATCATTGTATGTGAGATAATTATCTTATTGTATGAAAATAGATGAATAATATTTTATGTAAGTAGAATAAAAAAAATTCTTTTTTAAAAAAGATACATCTTCACCGGAAACCTCTTTGGGTTTACCCCAAAAGCCACTTATAAAGGTTTTCTAAAAAAATAAATGAAATCTAGGAAATGGGAAGGGAAGTAAGGAATTAATATTAATAGTATTTTACTAAAATATTGTTTTTTTATTTGTGAAGAAAAGAAGAGATAAATTTTCCTTTTATAAGTGAGGGGAGGGCCACTTTTGGAATTTTATAAAGTATTAAAATAATATTAATTAATTTTCATATTAAAATGGATAAAATGATATAATTAAAATGAAGAATTATAATGGTTCAGAATAATTCCATCCAATAAATTTTGTACTAATTTGGATTATGTTATCACACTTATCATTTTTTTAACTCATATTAACTCTTCTTAACAATTAGCATTATTAAAATGTTTTTGTCTTTTAGGGGTAATGATAGTTACTATAAAAATAAAGTTATAAAATAAATGGATAATGGATAATATGTTTTACCAAAAACCAATCATATGAATTATGATCATATTTTTATTAATTTTAAATCATTTAATAAATTATTATTTATTATAAAATATCATTAATGTTATTTTTTGAAGTATTCATTTAATTTAAATTTGAAAATAATATGATCGAAATGTAATTATAATATAATCATTTAATACAAAAATAAAATATTATATTTGGAAAAAATTCTTGTAACCGAATAATTTTTTCAAATTATATTTCTTTTAGAAATTTAGAAATTATTTATTTTATTTTTCTATTAATTATATAAATGTTGTGTCAGTGTTTGACATGTATTTAAAGACATTGTTTCATCACTAAAAATTATAAATAAATTAACATGATAAAAAAATATAATATATATTTAATATTATATTATTATAACCAAATGTAAGTAGTTTTTATCCCTATCACAATATATTATAGAGATTTAAAACAAGAAAGTTACATTTTTGTCTTTATATTTTACCCAATTATCATAAAGTTCAAAATATAATATATATGGAACAAAGTGGATATATATTATAGATTTAAAAATAAATTGATGGAATACACTCATAAAATAGGATAATGGAAATTTTTATGGTCAATGTTTAGTCCTTATAATATTATTCTTAACTATAATTACCTGATTTTCTCATACTCTAGGGATAATGATTTATTATAGTTTGCATTAATAATGACTAAAAATAAAAGGGCCCTAACACAAAAATTAGACCTCAAGATTAAGAATATGGAATCCATTTTTCACAATTAAATTTATATAAATAACAAAAATTAATTTAAAATTATACACACAAAATGTGAAGAAAATAATTTTTCAGGATAATACAATTTCTATGAAATAAATGACATAATACAAACTATATAAGTAAAAATAGTGAATATATAAATTTTAATTCATAAAAATATATTTATAGTATAAAAACTTCATTAAAATATATCCTTATTATAAATTTTATTATTTAATTAAAATTTATAAACATTATACATAAAAAACATTTTTCAGAAAACTATGTTTTTATGCATAAAAATAAACCTATACCAAAACAGTGAAAAATCATGATTAAAATGAAATTAAATGTATTATTATAAATAAAATAGTTCAAATTTAACTTTAATACAAAATAAAAAATATAATTTTACTTATAAATTAAATGACTTGATGAAAATTAATGTCAAAATTTGAAAAATCCATAATGTTCACTATTCATAGAAAAATCAATCATTTCCGAAAAATCCCAAAATTTTACGCTTTGTTAATTTTTAATTGATTATTCAAAAACTGAATTTAATTTTATAAAATAAATTTATTAATGGATTAAAAAATTATTTATAATATTTTCTCACAAAATGAAATAGATGTCATTTTTGAGGGAATATATTTTTTGAAGAATAATATGTCAATTAAAAATTGAGTGCTTATTTCATAATAATTTTTTAACACATTTATATAGACTAATAAATTTATATATATACCATGAATAATATAATCATGTTAATACCTTCTAATTTAATGTGTCGGTTATAAAATTCTTATTTAAATAATAATGGTTCATTTAGGCTCGGCGTTTCATGTCATATATGATATTAAACCTAGTTTTCTTTTTAAAATCATTGTGTGTTACATTTATGATCAGGTAGTTGGTTGGAGTGTAAAAAATATGAGATATTTTTCTACCTGTATGATCAGTTAAGACAATGAGACCTTGATTTAATTAATCTAAGGAAATGCATGTCCATTCTTATTTAAGTAACATATGATTTACTTAGTTATTTAGACGATGGTAATTTGATTTAATCATACATTATATGAATTATAAGTGATGTATCTTCTACATCATCAATATTTTTAGATAATCAATAATTTATGGGATGAAACATACTATATTTTCATATTACTATGTCAAACGATCACTCTATGTTATGGTTAAGTGATTATATAGGTATATATATGTTTTATAAGATACATGTTGTTGTGTAAATGTTAAAATATGGATATGAATATATTTGATGATCATATCAAACCCCTTGGTAGCATTAGACTCACTGATTCCTTGATAGATTTTTTTCTTTTCTTACACAAGTGAAATATGTATTTCAAATTTTTTGTCATTGCTATTAAGGCCCACATAGTCACACAACTAGGACTCTGTATAAGAATTAAGTATAAAAAATAGTTTTTATCAAAATGAAGAGCGTATAATAAAACAATAACTAAATGATGTTTTGGATGATAATACAAATATTTGGGAATATTTTTATAAAATCCTTATACTTTTTAGTGCATGTTGTATACTGTTTTATATTCACTAAATTATGCATGTCAATGAAGTATATTTAGATGCATGAGTATTCCCAAAAATATTCATTACTTATAATACATTAAAAATTTATTAAATTTCATCCATTATTAATAGATTAAATGGATTTCATTCATTAGATCAATTCGAAGAATGAATCCAATGATAATGAATTTATATTGGTGAGATGAATATAGTCGATGTGTTTCATTAAATGAAACAAATATGTGATGTATGCAGAAATGGATGAGAAAACTCTTATAAAAAAATTGTTATATGAATGAATTCTTATATTATATTCCTCATGAGATTTAGTTTTACAATAGGCGAAGTGACCACATGTTGGGTGTCATTAATTCCAATAGGGATACACAAATTTAATAATTTACCATACTAAAACAATGTTACTAAAAAGGTAGTGCTTGGAAATTCTGACTGTCAAACCCATAGGCATGGATCATACGTTATAAAGTTATAAAATAAATTTCAATTGTAATTTTTTAATTTGTTGAGATAATGAAAGAAATAGTAGAAAGGATTGGGTTTGTATATCAAGATAGAGGCATTCCAGGTTTAGCGATTTTTTGTTTTTTGTTCTAGGTATTTAATGGATAATGGATTTATTAATGTTTTGTGTAGGAATTGGGTAAGCATGTATCCTTAGTCTGGGTAAAATGCACTAATTCTGTGATTGAAATATTGGAATGGTCATATACTGAATGCAGTAAAAAAACCAGGAAACATAAAACCTTATTTAATGATAACCGATATATATTAAATAACGGTCTTATGAAAAATAAGGTTATTGATTGATGAAATAAAATAAACACCCTCAAATCACAAGCAATGGTCAGGTAGTAACAAAAAAATGAATATGTAATTTATAGAATGATTTGAAACAATCCAAAACAAGATTAGTAAATAAAAATAATACCAATAAGCACATCTCCCTTCAATCACATCTCCTAACACTAAATAAACTACTCACCCTTTCTAGGAATGATGAGAATGACTAGAATGGGTATTCAAAGGAGAAATGTGGGGAATAAAAGTGGTGATGCTGGACTCTGGAGCATCACTCCGCTATCTATAATTCATCCCTTTGTGTCACATAGCCTCCTATAGTCCCAAAATGTCCTGGAAGGGCTGACAAGGTGTGTATTTATAGGAAAATCAATCCAAACCCTCAGACTCATCACATTTATTTTTCTGCATCCTACCATTGTCATGATGTGTAATGGACTTACATGTCATTTAATCCTTTGAGAATTAGGCATCGCGAATCTCAGTTTATTCTTCTCCAAAAACATGTCTCGAAAATTATCACATCGTGTATTATTTTTACACGACATGTAATGGTCTTTCATAGCTTGTTCTAAAGTCATGACTTTTCCTATGTGGCTAATTCATTTTCAAAAAATCAAGATATGTAATTTCATTACCCAACATGAATTCGGCCTTTGTCGAGATATCTAGATTTTCCCATCATCAAAAAGTTAGTGTTTCATTGTTTCGCTTCTCTCACGGTTTGAATTGTACATTAACTTCTAAATTGTCATTTTTTCATTTATTTTTCATAAATATAAGGTTTTTTCTATAAAAAAATTAAAAATTAAAATCATTCCAAAATTGGAATGACTAATCAATTAAATACATAACTGAATACATTAAAACAATCTAAAAGTAATTAATAAAATACACTTATCATGAAGGTTCTAGAAACCCATCTCTATTTAGGGATCCTCGTTAATATTTCAAGGATCCTTTGGATGGTACAGTGTACTCATAGGTAGGAGATTTTAATATATTACTAGAATGATTGAAATCAACTGTAATATACTAATTATTAGAGATATATATTTCTTTAATTCAGTTATGCACATTTATGTTCTTTCTTTACATTATATATTGATTTTTTGGAGGATAGATCGATCACATTTATGGGTTTTCATCAGTTTCCATTGAAAATATGATGATCCAAAAAACCCCATAACATAAGCCCGATATTGTGGTCATGGTGTGAGGTGGTACCATGTGATGCATTGATACATCAATATAACATAATTTTTTATTATGCAAGAGGAAATACAATATTAAATATGATATAGTACAAAAGAAAACCAATTAAAATGAAATATGATTATTAACAATTCAACCATTCCAAATCCACCAAAACGTGGGGGTAAGGGGTAAGAAGACATTAATGTTAAATAAATAATCAAGGATTATCATATCAAAAAAATAATTATATATATGAAATATAAAATTATACATATAAAAATATTTTTTAAGAAAATAAATTTTTATTTCTATATAGTTAAAAATAGACATTATTAATAATAATTCAATTATGTTAAATATAGTAACAAATTTAAATGAAGCATAATCTAATACAATATATTAGAAGACTATCTTCATTAAGAAACTAATTTTTTTCATTTTTAAAATATTATACAACTTTTTACATCATTTCCCTCAAAATAATACCAAACATTAACAAAATTTTAATATCAACATGATACATATAAACAATGAATAACTATAAGAGATAAAACAAACATAAATCCAGACAACTAAAAGATCAGTGACATAAAAAATATAAATATAAATATAAATGTTACAATTAAATTCAAAAACAAAATATCAATATCATCACAATAAATTCAATTTTCCTTCTATCCTTATTTTAAGTTTTCATGACCATTTCATTGAAGATAAACATGGGAACTTTGAATCCAAGATTCTTGTAAATTATACCATCAAACCAATGTAAAAACTTCATGTTCAAGAAATTTTTTTATATGTATCACAAAAAATGATTTTTAGGAAATATTTGAGGTGATATGTAGGTCCAATAGAAACCTTCATATTTTTTAGCTTAACCTGATTCAGAAAAAAATGATATTTATTTATATAAAAACCAGCGAAGAGTGAGTGAAATTATCCATAATTATGGTCTTAAATTCTAGATAGTTCTCTAGATATGGGTGTTTCCAAAAATCCATGTACAAGTTCATGTCAATTTGTAGATCAAAATTTTAAAAAATAATATGAATTAGAAAAACATGAAAATAAATTAAATACAATAGAGATGGGGTAATTGTTCATACATGAATATTTGGCAAGTAGAAATGTTTTAAAAACATTCACTTAAGTTTTAAGTCAATGTAATTCTCTCCATACATTTTATTTAAAATATCATAAAATACAATACTTTTGATAATTAAAATTATTTAATATATAATGATTAATTAATTTAAAAAATGGAAAAAATTACCAATCAATAAATTTGTTAAACATATTCAAGAAACAAATTTTTTTTTTGAAAATAATAATGCAATAAAAAACCTAAATGAGGAAAATTTTGAAAAATTAATATTGACTCGGTTTTTTAAATATTAGTGACTAATAACATATCATCATATAAAATATTATATAAAAAAGAATCAAGAAACCAAACTAAAGGGGTGAACTAGAAAATCAACCTAAAAATTGGAAAACAAAACTTCATAACTAGTAATAACATTTAAAAAAATGATAAACTTTTTACTAATAAAGAACAAAAATATATGAAACAAATTCTAAAAATAATTGAACAATGGGGAAAAACAATCAAAAGATGAATTTTATAATCATCAAACTGAATTTTATAAACGACACCTAAATTGGATTCTTATATTTCATAAATTTTATAATATTACACGAAACTTTTACATCCTAAACAACATGCCACTTTTTAACTTCAAGAATTTTTTTCTCTGAATGAACATATATATTCTCCTCATATCTCCCATATAATAGGAATAGTGTAAATCATCATGAAAACAATATATAATAAGGATTTGAAGTTAAAATAATTTCCCAAAATAGAAATAATCCAAAAAATCATATTATAGAGAAATATGATTTCAAATCAATCCCATAATAAATTTTCTATAAGAGATCCAATTATTGGTATATTTTGACCAATAGTGCACAAGAAACTAGAAGGACTACCTTCTATGGAATATAATCTTCTATAATGTGAGGTGGTGAAGGAAAAATCATCGGACCAAATGAATAATAGTTCTATAATAACCATGAAGAAACACTAGATGAAAGAGAGTAAGTGTAATTCCAGTAATTCAAACTCAACACATATGGTTTTCAAAATTCCAAGGGATCCATTAGGAATTTTTTTATTCGTATATAGAATTTTTTTTATGTTTCCCCTCCACCAAGGAAACATAATTCAAAAGAAAAAAAATTCATTAATACAAATAAAATAGACAAGAATGATAAAAAATTAAATAAATAAGGATAAAAGAAATAAATTAAAAATGGGAAAAAATTGTTTGGTTGGAGATTACATAATGAATTAGTGAAGTTAATATTTTCAATATATGGTATAATGTTCATCCATTATTAAAATCATAAATTGAAATAATATACATAATAATCCTTGGTATTAAAATTAAACCATTATGGATATCTATGTTAAAAATTCCATGATTTAATTAATATGCTTAGTTCTTGTACCAACATGAAAATTATATTCCTACACTATCAAGCAATGGTATTCCATGAGATTGAAAGGAAAGGAAAATATAGATCAATAATCTTAATCACAATCTAAAATATATACTTAGGGACACTGGAAACATAGAACCAATTGGAGATATATTAAGAGAGAGTAACCTTCAGATAGATTGGTTTAGGAACTATCTAATACATTATCATTCATTGGAATCTTAATCAATATATTTAATACACATACCATGATAATTATTCCATGGATAATAAACCATAAATTTTAATTATTTCATTCCAACAACATCAATCAATCCCCACCCCCACCTTAAATCAACCTTGTGATAGTTTGAGTTAAAGTAAATGTTTAGATAAATTGGCACAAAGATGAATCATTTTCCTTTATAAATCGAATGAATCCATCCAAAGTAAACTTATATTTAACTCCATGCATCCCCTGATGATTGAAAATAAAAAACTACTAGAAATATTGATTATGGTATAATGACATCAAATTAATGTTCACAAAATGGATGAGACATATATGGAGTTGAGAAACGATAAAATTAATGGTGTCAAATTGGTAAAAAAATTATATATAATTAACATAGGAAAAAGTTAATATTTATTGGAATTTATCACTTTTACCAATAATAACATTTCCATTCAATAAATTTATTTCAATAAAATTCACTTTTTTCTAATATTTATTAGGGAAATTCCACTTACATTCTGGAAAAATGACATAAAAATTCCAACAAAATGATTCTTATATTAAAAATATTACATTTGACATCATCCTTATATACTCAATCAATATCCATATTTTACTCTCATATTTTTCATTTCTTTTATGATATTTTGTGTGTTCATTTAATATATATATTTGGAAATTTTATTTTATAATGACTATGATTAGATAAAGGTAATTCTACATGTTTTAGCCTCTTTGTTTGGTTAATACCAAAAAAGAATGCAATATTGTTATTAACTCATGTGCTTTAAATAATTAGTGAAGAATATCTAGTATAATGTGTAGAATATTAATAATAATTTTTATGTGCCACATGAACATTCCAGTTGTAATAATTAATTTTTTTTGGACTCTGATGATTGTCAAATAAAAGTTAAGAAATGATTTTAAAAATATTACATGATAACCATAGCCATTTAATTTCTATATTAATTTTTTATAACTGTTACAAAGTAAAAAAAATTATTGGTAAGATATTTAAACTCAAACATAATTACATGAAATATGGATGTAAAATCATTTGAACTTATTATTTATGTACATCCGATTTATAAATAAATGGATAGATTTTACATTTTTGTTGACATTATGTTATTAGCCTCTATTTTAAACTAGTTAATTGATTTCGTGGTGAAATTAGTTTCTCTTTCAATGATATGGAATGTGGTACAAATATTTTTGATCTATTTTTTATTAGAACATAAATATTTTGGGTTTCTACTTTTCTAAATTTTTATAGAGATTTGGTTAAAAAAATAATGTCTTTTTAAAAAAAATATTTCTCAACAAAATAATTCCTTTAAAAACATTGTTTTATAATAATCCTTATTCTTTAATATAGAATTTTAAAGAAATTTTACCACATGATTTTGTAAATGGTTTTAATAGAATTCAAATTTTAGTAAGGATTTTAGGTGTTCCTTTAACTGGGTTTCTTGTATGGAAAAGAGATTTTGAAATACATTTAATTTTTGTGGAAACATGATGATTTTAACAATATTATGATGGGAATATTATTACATGATGTATTTTTGTCTGGAGTACTTCTGGATTCCTATTCGAAATGGAAAGTGTAAAGATTCCATGTTTGGAAATGTTATAATTTTGTACTTCCAATTTGGATTTATAGTGCTATTTATGGTTATTTTAATAGTTATGGTTGTTATGATATTTTGAAAATTTTGTTTGTAGTAATAATTTTTCTTGTGTGTGGGTTGTTCTTGTCATCTTGGTAGTTTGGGCATACTCTATGTGCCTATTCTATTCACTAAGTGGATTATTATTGTTCTGAGGTAGACTTGATAAGTGGGAGGTGGAATATAAGAATATTGAAAAACAATGTCTCATGGTATGAGAATTAAAGAACCACATGGTCATTGAGATATCTTGAATTCTATGTTGGTAAACATGGTCAATTAACATTGAAAAGGTTTAGATTTATGGGAATTATTATCCTTACAAATACACATATTTGGTATAACCTTTATGGATGGAGGGGGTGCTAGAATTCATTTACATATCGGCTAATATGCTTAGTGAGTCACTCTCACATCTTCAGATGGGGTTGGTTATATTTACAATGGGTATGGGAAATGAATCCAAATGGAGTTAATTGTTTAGATGTATTATTTTGAATTGTATTTTTTTAGTCAGTAGTTGAACTATTACTACTGATATTATAACGTATTTCCACCCGGAACCACTGACTGGTTCCTGGATATACATTCACCACTTGACCTCATGCGCACCTCCCTATACAATAGAGAATGAAGACTAGGGGCAAGTTTCTAAATATGTATCAGGGGGAGGTTATTCCCCTATATAAAACTGCACTGTATACTAATTAATATCTAAATAAAATCTATATCATAGTACACAAAATAAAAATACTAAATGTTAGAAGCATTAAATATACACAAAATTGATAATAAATGGAATTAAAAAAGTCCCAAACATCCATGTCTTACATAAAAGTGATGTTCTTCCACTGGTTCAGACCCATATATATACCAAAATAGAAGAAAATACATATGATGTCTCCATGACTACATGGAGCCTCACTTAATCTGATCTCCAACCTCATCCAAGCCATCTGACCAAACCATGCAATCTTAGTCAAAAACCACATAACCTGTTTCTTTAATAACTATGTAAGATTTATTATGAGACCCATGTACAATGGTGGTTTGAGAAGGTTTTGAGTAAAAACGTCAGTTAGGAATCACTAACACGGTCTCATAAAAAACATAATCTATAGAAATATGTACATCTTTCATTCTTGATATAAAAAAGTATTCTACTGAGAAATGAATAAAATAATAAAAACTTTACTTTATTAAACCCATTAATAGAATTTATTTGAGTATTTCTCAGTGACTGTGCCTCTATAGTCTCCACAATACCCCTCAATTTTCACATATAACATGGTCCACGCCCAAATACCAATTTTTATCCTTTTTCTATGACCTTAATCGACCATACCTTCTTTGAACAATGTCAATTTGTCTCTCAGTACATCATGATATCATGCCAACTATAAAAACACAACCACATATCGAGTGAATTGTTCATGAAAGTATCACAGGCCTCCATTATCTGAGTTTTCTCTGTTGGGAATAATCCCAGAGGTATGAAAACATCCCATATAGATGTTCCCTTATCTGGGTTATATTTCCAATAAATATCACAAACCTGAATCCAAATAAACCTGATATATCAAACAATTCATTCCCCAATAAATAATAGTCCCCCAGAAGATCATAAGCTCCGATCCACCATTTTATGGTCCCCACAATTCTAGCATGTGATAATATACCACGAAACTATCTTGAGTATAAATGTATAACAACTCAAAAATTTAATTGATCTAACTCATTTATTAACCAACCATAGTATCCCCGACCTCCCTTATGTGGGTCTTTTCACTTGGTCATAATCTTTATAATCATCTCAGCAAATGCATAATCCTCTAATTATCCCAAACCACCAATATGGGTGTTTTTATACATAGTATGAAATAGATACCAGGTAATGTTCTAAAATTATTACACCCACATCACAGGGTGTCTCTATAACGTTGAAAAAATAAAATAACAAGTGTGATCATACACTAAACCCACATTCATTATCCACATCCCCTCAGCTCACACATTCAACATGGGTTCTAGCTAACACTCATTACTATATCTACTCAAGAAAAATACTATTACCCATAGACAATTAGTCATTGGGGAACCTACTGAGATCTCGTAGGTCACATCATAATAAAGTCACCCCCACATGGTTCCTCAGTTTTGGTCTAGGTTTGAGGTCAAAAGTTGATGTATGGAGAATATTATGCACGTCAGCATCATCTCGAAGCTATCATAACCTCACTGGATATGCAAGGTATCTCATAGTGGTAGTAGTCGAGTGATGGTATATGAACCATCTCGGCTCACAGTGACTCCAAGGTTAGGTTTCTCCCCAACATGTTACTCATATCTTATATTTGGACCACCTAGGATAAGTACATACCAATATAAAGCATCATCCATCAACAACTAAGGTAAACCAACCAGTATAGTGGTCCACCAGGTCCTTGGAACTATGTGCATCCTTGTTTAGAAATTTCAAATTAATTATTTAAAATAAATAATTAAGTAAAAAATTAGTTAATATTTTTCCATTATATAGTTCAATTAATTAATCATGTTGTTCTCCACAATTGATGCACCACATGCCACAAGCATAAATCAAAAGCATAAATACCAAAAGGGAATGTATGCAAACCACCTACATTTATTCAATTCATTCCAATTTATGACTGAGGGTCGGTAGAAGCTTCCAAGTTGTGGTCAAGGCCTATCCAAGCATGCCCTAACTCGTGTCACCAAGAAATTCCAAACTTACTCTTATAATCTTTAAATAATTAATTATATCAATTATACATAAAAACCCAATTTAATTAAATCTAGGCATAAATGGTGAAAACATGCCATGTAATCTTTTTATACCTAAACCAAGTCCCAAGGTACCCCAAGAGTAGATCACATTCCACAACTATATGCTGATCAAAATCCCTTACCAAATATCCAAATTAATTTTCAATTTAAAAATAAAATTTATAAAAACCAAATAAAATTTAAAATTATTACAAACCTTGACAAATTACTGAGGTATAGATGGTGTTTCCGAATGCCCTCATCCTAATTAGAATGAAATCCGCATTTCTGGCATCTAATTCCACCATGATCTGATGAAATTAGGATAAAAACCCATATTAAACAAGATTAAAATTAGAAAAATATAGAGGGGTAATCAATAGAGTCCAATGAAGCAGGAGAAATAACATGGATTGGTCTTAAAATCACTTTTTAAAACCACCCTTGAAGGGGTTTTCAGAGAGTAACACATGTAATAAAACCTCATGGATGCATGTGAGAGAGGGAGGAAGAAGTGGGGTATTCCCTTTTAACACCCTAGAGGAAAAATTAAAAATTTCCACCTTTGAATGAGTCACACTGGGTGGCCGCACAGTTGGTCAAACAATGCACTAACTGTGCAGCACTCACTAGCCAATGAAACACACCTCACACAGTTAGCCCTCTTGGTTTTCTAAATCATTCAATGACCATGAAAACACACCTACAAAAATGTTCATGGTTTTTCTATATTAGTTCACCATGCCCCCATATCTAACCTAAGTCACATAGTTCACAAACATGACAGCATAGTTTCCTCCACAAAGTGTGATAACCATTCCAAAAAACCATACACTATAAAAAATTTGTAGAGACCCAAAGCATGATGTACATGGACATTGCATTACTTTTGTGTAATACTTAATACATAACTAAAACAGACACACAAGGACCATAATAGTTTAGTGTCTTTGGAAACTCAGAAAATAATCTTATAATCATGGTGAAATATTTTCAACATCTCCCATAAAGATCTTCCCCTTTTGTTTTCTTACCAAAAACCTTTCTTTAAATCTCAGGGAAATGAAAACATATAAAGGGTGAGCTGAAATGCTCAGTAAGGGTAAGAATAGGGAACAAAAAACAATCCATAATCATTTTAATGCAAAATCTTGAACATAAAATCTAAACATCAAAATCATGAGCAAAGACACAAATCTTGGAAGTACGTAAGGCATATATCATAAAGGAACATCAATCTTGATAAAATATCATGGGAATAAATCATGTAATTGTGGAAACCATTCAGCACTTGTTATGATTTCCATCGTATCCAAGGAATTGCTATCAAGACCATCTTAGTGGACAAAGTCCCTTTCTAAATCGAGTTCACTCCTCGTTCCAGTCCTGTATCACTGAACCAGATTAACATACCATTCCAGCCATGTCTATCTCATGAGATATAAATCTATTCTCAATTAATTGGAGGGATATATATGTCCCACCCATCTGATAATGAAATCATTCTTACTTGTGCCACAAAATAAACTTAAAACATTTATCATAACCCAAAAAATAAAATGGGTTTTATAAACATCATCCCATCATCGCATAATCCATATAAAAAATGGATATTTCAACACAATAAAAGTGAAACCATGTAAATCATAGAGACATTATACTTGAAACATACACATATGAAATAATGTCATCTTAGATGGATGATGGTTTTGATAAAACACTTGAAATAAATTCTTGAGGAAGATATACTTTCTTCTTAAAAATCATTTTGTTTTCAAAACATTCCATGAAATTTTAAAAGAAAATCCTTTTTTTGAAAATATTCATGAAATCGTGTAGAGTAAGCTTCATGAAAATGAGGCGTTATGAAACCTTAAAAATCCGTTCACGCCGTATAAGTTAAAAAACATTCTTCTCGTACTTTTGCCGGAAAGTCAAAAAAATATCTTGTACGAAAAAATAATCCTTACTTACCATGTAGTAAAAGTCAAAATGAATGAAAAAGACTTTAAACATACATGAAATATTTTCTAGAAAACATGGAAATGGGCGATAACGATAACCCTAGTAAATACTTAGGAATAAACAATCTCGGATAAAAACGAGATTGGAAAAGTTATCCCTTACCTTAGGTCTAATATGCTTCGTACGTATCTGAACCTCCTGTATAATTTTTTAAATAATGTCATTAACTTATTACAGAATCAAATTCATTGTTATGATATCATATATGGTTCACTTATGACATTATATTACCCGTTCTTTTGTAAGTTCCATGTTAAAGTAGCGTTTTGGTTAAAATTGTTTTATTTATCGTACATGTTTGGACTTGTTGTTCTTCATATTTTTACTTATAACCCGATTTACTTAATTAAAAAATCTAAACCATGATTTATATGTAATATATATTCAGAATATACATATATATATATGATAGATCAATAAATGGAATGAAATACACCGTTCATGGAGACGGTATGCCGTATGTACGCATGAACGTTGTTTTCGTTTCCTTGTTGAATTGAATGAAATTAAGTAGATGAAATACATATATATATATACATAAATAAAGTATCATTATTATGTCATATATTTCACGATTACTTATTATATATACTTTATAATCATTAATGAATGGTTAACATGGAAAATGAATCTCATCGCGTCGGGGAGACGGTAGTCCGCACGTACGCACGAGCGATGATATCATTCCGATGATCGTGGAATTTTATTGAAGTGTATGTATAATATTTCAGAATCAATATCACTTTACAATAATCATATATATTTATCTATTTACACCATTATACCCATCCATGTATGGTCGTGGTCGAAAACAGATTACACCACGGCGTGGAGACGGTATTCCGTACGTACGCACGCACGGTGATTTTGTTTTTCGTAGGATGGATAGATGGTAAAATAGGGTTGTTTAATACTTATAATAACATATCAGTATATTAGTGACACTAATTTTATTACTTTATAATGAAACAACTAAAGAAGAAGAAGTATAAGAAGGAATAAAGTTGAAAGAATCGGTAACAGACATTACCTCTTCTTTGAAGCGTCTCTTCTTAAACTCCTCTTAGGGCACTAAAGATGGTATTTTAAGAAGACCAGAACCTCTAGGATGTATCTATGGAAGTGGAGAAGAAAAATTGGCAGTGGTTTTCCAAGATTTAAGGCTCCATGTAGTGTGATGAAGAGAGGGAGGAGATGCCCTTTTATAAGGGAGGAGAGGGGAACCTTTTGAAATATAAGAAATATTAGTTTATATTAAATCCCAACCACACATAAAAACTTCAAAAATGACTCAAATCAAAATTTCAGATGATATATGGTTTTAATATCATCAACCAATAAAATTTATACATGTTAGGAATTTATTTTAAACATTATCAACTTGATTTATCATTATTTATCAATTTAATTTTATTTGTGGTAATAATATTCTAAATATTGAATTATTATACATAATTACATATCTGTTGTGAATTTTCCATAATTTGACACTTTATGACATTTTAGACCATATAAATTTAAATTTTTAATTTTTAAATATTTTTGTGATTTTTAAACAATTTTATAATTTGTTAATTTTATAAAATAACAATAGTGTCAATTTTGACATTATTCATTTATTTGAATTTAAATAAACAATATATAGAAGATATGTTCGAAATAAAAGATTTAATAGATTCATAACATGTCATATTTATCTATAAAATTAGTGGAGCACATTAAATAGTTCATATAATATTTATTTTCATATTTTTAAAACCATTTATTTGATATTTCTCTTAATAAAATAATTTCAACATCACCATTATGTCACCTTTAATGATAATTATTTAATCCCTAAAAATTCTAAATAAATTCATATGATATATATAATTTGAATATAGTTATGGATACTATTTATATCCAATGTTTCATGTATTTCATCACTAAACTAAAATTATTATACTTATAATATTTAAGAAAGTGGCATGTTGTCACTTTCTTTGGTTTTAATAATAATTAAATTATTTTCATGGAAAAAAGTCTATTAAATGAATCTAATCCGACCCTTAGGTGATATGGGTCTACTTTTAGTCATCCAATAGGATTTTGTCAGGTGTTAGGGTAATTTTATAATCTTATATTTACCCTTAATTACACGAATTACCTTTAACTATGGTAAATGAAATTTACCGTAGTTACTATTCATAATGCCAAAAAATAAACAGTTGCCTATTAACATAATTTGGACCCACTGATTCCAAATATGGAATACATTTTTCAAAATTCAAAACACATAAGTTGCAGTAATTAATTTAAAATTAATCCCATTGTCGAAAGAAAATTGGTTTTTGTTTAAAACATTGCAAAAGATTGAATTGATTTAACATACGAATTCAGTGTAAAATCAATGATAATGACATACATTGTATTAAATGGTAAAAATATTTTATATTTATACTTTAAAACCATTCAATATTATAATTTAACCGAATAATTTATTACGATGAAAAAGTTGTTTTTAATTAAATTATAGCATGTGTTTACTATTCATTAAAATATGAAAGTTATTAGAAAAATAGCAAAACATTATCTAGCGTAAATTTTTATATCCTGATTCAAAAGAAGAAGTTTATTTTGTAAAATTGAAATTATAAGCATGTCAAAAACAATATTTAATGTTGGTGTGCCATCAAAAGGCTGCAAAACTGCATTTTTTGAAAAATACTTATTTCACCAGAAAAATTTATTCTGTTCACATAAAATGATTTAGAAAATTTATAATATATATAATAATGTTATAAAATTAAAAAGGTAGTTAATACTATTCATAACGGCTAGTCTATAATAATATTATAACAATATATCTTCATTTAGTGAAACCTTGTATTGCCTACAACACACGCTATCGAGGAAGGTCGTGATTGGATGTAATTCAATCCATGTTAGGGTTGCGTGTTGTGAAAGACTCTTTTGTTATTTCGTTATAACAGAATCCAACCATTTTTTATTTATACATTGAATATATATATATATATATATACACTCAATGTTGTGTAGAATGACTATTATCAAATGAACTTGAAATTGTGTGTAACACAATCTAAGAATAGTATTGCGTATACTGCAAGCTAATACGGTGTTGCGTATAGCACAAGATAATCTTGTTGTAGCATAAAACACATGAAATCAAATAAATTAAAAAGAATAATTATCATAAAATATCGGTTTGTTCCACTCTACCCCCCTTAAAATGAATTTCTCCCTCGAAATTCGTTGGGGTTATATGGAAGAGAAATCTAACCATCAAGTTCTGATGGAGAGTGGTAGAGAACATGGCTATGAAAAAACCAACAATCACAAAGAAATATATTTGTGATGATATAATGTACCATCTGATTAATTAGATATAAGGTCACTAGGACAACATTTTTGGTTTTCAAGATCATTTCCCTAAAGTTGATGAATTAAAAGAAATACTTACATTATTTTGGTACAATCTCACTGTTGTTCGTGAATTGAACAATTTCCACTTCATCTCTTAAAGAAATGAAGTTGAATTTGTTATTCGTGAAGCGTTAGCAGATCATGTGATTGAATGATGGGTAATTCCATCTGTTTCAAACAAAAGGTTATCAAAAGTTATAAGTCCATATTATGGTGAGATTAATCGTATATGGTTCCAACAATGGACTTATACTTTATTTATCATACCACTTAATAAAATAAAACTACTTTCCACTAACAATGGACTTCTTGTAGGCCAGTGGTAGGTGATAAAGGCCTGTCACACTTTGGTTGTGGGTTCGATTTCCATAGCCTTGTCTGACGCAACGGGTTGTCTCCCATCTTGCAGGTTGTCCATTTTTCTAAAACTACATTATAATAACATTCTATCAATAATATCGAAAAAAATTTATAGCCTTAAACAATACTAACTTATGTTCAACATAATCCATTTGAATCTTTAGGCTTATCCAAAATACATCTGTCCAATCTCATAGTGTACAGAAAATGATTACTAGAAAGGTCCCATAACAAGAACGTGAATAACATCATTTTATCATACGATATATCTTGTTGGTCACATTCCAAACATGTGAATTCTTTAATCATGTGATCTCTTGAAACAGAAATTACCATAGAACCTTTGTGAAAACATGAATGTTGTCAATAGGTAACTCTTTCCACATACCAAAATCCAAAAAAATTTATGTACTCAACCCATGATATAACTTTTTACTTTTATCAGTGATGAGTTCATTTCATTTTAAATTTATACCTTCATTATGTGCTTATCATCTTCTTTCCAAAAACATTTCAATAACTTTTCATGGTTACCGGTACCATATTCTTATAGAAAACCACAATGGACCAATACATAAATATTCCAATATTCCACGATACTATATACAACATTATTTTGGAATCCCATTACATAAACACTTAATCATTCCACAACATAGTTGTCATATTCAACATCGCCAATAGTGATCACATGTGACATCCCTTTGTCCTTTTCCTTAAGTGGTTGCTCATGTCGATCACCATTAACCATTGGATTAGGGAATTGATTAGCATAATGCCCCATTTCATTGCACTTGAAGCATTGAAGTGTTGGTGGTTCATTATCTGTAGTATTTTCTTTATCATTAGAAACCCTTTTTCCATTACTTCGACACTCAGTTGCTCGATGACCTTCTTTTCCACACTTAAAACATTTTCTAGTCCCTTTAAGACAATATCCACCATGCTTCTTTCCACACTTTGAGAATAAAATAACGTTCATCTTCTTTTCACCATTATTCTAAGATTTCTCCTTGAAATACATCTTTCATTTCTTATCAAAACCATGAGATGGATATGTAACACCAACTTCTATTTCTACCTTGATAGCACAACGCACAATTTATTCATAGCTACTGAAGTCTATTATATCTAATTCCCTTCGAAGACTTGGTTTTAAGCCACTGAAGAATTGATCAACTTTACTTTCTGGTTGGATGATAAAGCCAGATGCATACCTTTCAAGCCTTGTAAAATTCGCTTCATATATACCAACAGATTCATCATCCTTTTGCTTTAGTTCAAGAAACTCCTTCTCCATCGTTGTTCGAAGAATACGAGGGAAGTACTTATTGAAAAATATGTTCTTGAACTCATCCCATTCCATGGAATCAATTTCATCTCTTGGCCTCGTATTCTTGATAAGATTCCACCATTGATCAGCTTCACCTTCCAAACAATATATTGCTAATATGCCTTTATCATGCTCAGAACATTGAAGAATTGAAAATATCTTTTTAGTGGTACTGATCCATTGTTCAGGAACAAGTGGATCAGAAGACCCACTGAAAGAAGGTGGATGTTGCCTCATGCAGGACTCAATAGAATATTGTTCCCTTCTCCACTCATTTGGAAGTCCAGAACGATTCATTGCCTGTGTAAGTATAGAAATCATATTTTGAACTCCATATCCCATAACATTGGTTTGTTCAGGAGGACAATCATTGCATTGTCTATTATATTGATCAACACGGTTCTTTCGGGTTCCATCCATCGTCTAAAACCCAAAAATAATAGTGTGTGAGGCAAAAATCATGCTAGGAAAAACAACACAATAAAGGGGGAGTACCTTCAATATCTAACATCTTAGATTTAATTCTAAGATTGTTACCATAATTCTAGGATTATATCCTATACTTATACTTATCCTTAGGGACATCCCTATAAATACCTTAGAAATATCTCTAGGGATCTCAGTAAAGTTATCGCATCCTAGTTTCCAAAGGTTGACTAAAACTTTCCTCTGATACCAACTGTAGAGACCCAAAGCTTGACGTACATGGACATTACATTAATTTTTCAAAATACTTAATACATAACGAAAATAGACACACAAGGACCGTAATTGTTTAGTGTATTTGGAAACTCAGAAAATAAAATTCTAATCATGGTGAAAGATATTCAACATCTCCCATAAAGATCTTCCCATTTTGTTTTGTTACCTAAAACCTTTCTTTAAATCCTGGGGAAAAGAAAATATATAAACGGTGAGCTCAAATGCTCAGTAAGGGTAAGCATAGGAAACATAAAAAAAATTCATAATCATTTAAATGCAAAATCTTGAACATAAAATCTAAACATAAAAATCTTTAACAAGGACATAAATCTTGGAAGTACGTAAGGCATATATCATAAAGGAACATCAATCTTGATAAAATAGCATGGGAATAAATAATGTAATTGTGGAAACCATTAAGAAATTGTTATGATTTCCATAGTAGCCAAGGCATTGCTGCCAAGACCATCTTAGTGGACAAAGAACCTTTCTGAATCGAGTTCACTCCTCATTCCAGTCCTGTATCACTGAACCAGATTAACTTACCGTTCTAGCCAAGTCTATCTCATGAGATATAAATCTTTACCCAATGCATTGGAGTGAGCTATATGTCCCACCCATATCATAATGAAATCATTCTTACTTGTGCCACAAAATAAACATAAAACTTTCATCAAAACCCAAAAAACTAAAATGGGTTTCATAAACATAATCCCATCATCACATAATCCATATAAAACAAATGGATATTTAATCATAAGAAAAGTGAAACCATGCAAATCATAGAGACATTATACTTGAAACATACACATATGAACTAATGTCATCTTTGATGGAAAATGGTTTTGATAAAACACTTGAAATGAATTCTTGAGGAAAACATCCTTTCTTCTTAAAAATCATTTTGTTTTCACTAAATTCCATGCAATTTTAAAAAAAATTCTTTTTTTTGAAAATATTCAAAAAATCATGTAGAGTAAGCTTCATGAAAATGAGGCGTTATGAAATCGTAAAAATCTGTTCACGCCATATAAGTTAAAAAAAACATTCTTCTCATAATTTTTCCGGAAAGTCAAAAAACATCCCGTGCGACAAAAGATTCCTTAAATACCATGTATTAAAAGTCAAAATGGATGAAAAGGAATTTTAACATACATGAAACAATTTCTAGAAAACATGGAAATGGACGATAATAATAACCCCAGTAAATACTTACGAATAAACAATCTCGGATAAAAACGAGATTGGAAAAGTTATCCCTTACCTTAGGTCCAATATGCTTCATACGTATCCAAACCTTATGTGTAATGATTTATATAATTTCATTGAATTATTACAGAATCATATTCATTGTTTTGATATCATATATGGTTCACTTATTACTTTATACTACCCATTCTTTTGTAAGTTCCATGTTAAAGTAGTGTTTTGTGTAAAATCGTTTTATTTATCATACATGTTTGGAGTTTTTGTTCTTGATATTATTACTTCTAACCTGATTTACTTAATTACAGAATGTAAAAAATTGTTTATATGTAATATATATTCAGAATTTACATATATATATATATATGATAGGTCGATAAATGGAATTAAATACACCGTTCATGGAGACGGTAGGTCGTACGTACGCATGAACACTGTTTTCGTTTCGTAATTGAATTGAATGGAATTAAGTAAATGACATACGTATATATATACATAAATCCAGTATCATTATTATGTCATATATTTCATGATTACTTATTATATATAAATTTAATCATTAATGAATGGTTAACATGGAGAATGAATCTCATCACGTCGTGGCGACGGTAGTCCGTACGTACGCACGAGCGGTGATATCATTCCCATGATCGTGGAATTGTATTGCAGTGTATGTATAATATTTCAGAATAAATATCACATTAAAATAACTATATATAGTTATCTATTTACACCATTATACCCATCCAAGTAAGGTGGTGGTCGAAAATAGATTACACCACGGCGTGGAGACAGTATTCCGTACGTACGCACGCGTGGTGATTTCGTTTTCCGTTGGATGAATAGATGGTGAAATAGGGTTGTTTCATTAATATAATAACATATCAGTATATGAGTGACACTGATTTTATTACTTCATAATGAAACAACTAAATAAGAAGAAGTATAAGAAGGAATAAAGTTGAAAGAATCGGTAATGGACATTAACTAATTTTTGATGTGCGTCTTCTTAACCTCCTCTTAGGGTACTAAAGATGGTCTTTTAAGAAGACCACACCCTCTAGGATGTTTCTATAGAAGTGGGGAAGAGAAATTGGCAGGGGTTAGCCGTGCTTGAAGGCCCAAAGTGGTGTGAGGAAGAGAGGGAGGAGATGCCCTTTTATAAGGGAGGAGAGGGGCACCTTTGGAAATATAAGAAATATTAGTTTATATTAAATCCCAACCCCACATAAAAACTTCCAAAATTACTCATATCCAAATATTAGATGAGATAGGGTTGTAATATCTGCAGCCAATAATATTTAGACATGTTACTAATTTATTTTAAACATTATCAACTTGATTTATCCTTATTTATCAATTTAATTTTATTTGTGGTAATAATAATCAAAATTTTTAATTACTATAAATAATTACATATGTGTTGTGAATATTCCATAATTTGACATGTTATGACATTTTAGACCATATAATTTTAAATTTATAATTTATAATTTTTTTTGTGATTTTTAAACAATTTTATAATATGTTATTTTTATAAAATAAAAATAGTGTCAATTTTGACACTATTCATTTATTTGAATTTAAATAAACAATATACAAAATACATGTTCGAACTAAAAAATTTAATAGATTCATAACATGTCATATTTATCTAGAAAATTAGTGGAGAACATTAAATAGTTCATAATATATTTATTTTAATATTTTTAAAACCATTTATTTGATATTTCTCTTAATAAGATAATTTCAACATCACTATTATGTCACATTTAATGATAATTATTTAATCCCTAAAATTTCTATATAAATTAATATAATGTAGAGAATTTTATTATATTTCTGTAGACGATTTATATCCTAAGTTTCATGATGTTTATCAATAATCTAAAATTGTTATACTTATAAGATTTAAGAAAGTGACATGTTGTCACTTTCATTGGTTTTAATAATAATTAAATTATTTTCATGAAACAAAGTCCATTAAATGAATCTAATACTACCCTTATGTGATATGGGTAGACTTTTAGTCATCCAATAGGATTTTGGTAGGTGTTAGGGTAATTTTATAATCTTATATTTACCTTTAATTACCTGATTTACCTTTAACTATGACAAATAAAATTTACTGTAGTTACTATTCATAATGCCCAAAAATAAAAAGTAGTCTATTAACATAATTTGGACCCACTGATTCCATGTATTGAATCCATTTTTCAAAATTCAAAACACATAAGTTGCAGTAATTAATTTAAAATTAATCCCGTTGTCGAAAGAAAATGGGTTTTTGTTTAAAACATTGCAAAAGATTGAATTTATTTAACCTACAAATTCAAGGTAAAGTCAATTCTAATGAAATAAATTGTATTAAATGGTAAAAATATATTCTATTTATACTTTAAAACTATTAAATATTATAATTTAACCATATAAATTATTATGATGAAAACAGTTGTTTTTAATTAAAATATAGTGTGTTTATACTATTCATTAAAATATGAAAGTTATCAAAAAAATATCAAAACTTTATCCAATGTAAATTTTTATATCCTGATTCAAAATAAGAAGTTTATATTGTAAAATTGAACTTATAAACATGTCAAACACAAGATTTAATGTGGGTTCGCCATCAAAAGGTGGCAAAAATGCATTTTAAAAAAAATACTTATTTCACCTGAAAATTTTATTTTTGTTCACATAAAATGTTTTAGAAAATTTATAAAATGAATAATAATGTTATAAAATTAAAAATTTAGTCAATACTATTCATAATGACTAGTCCAAAATAATATTATAACAATATATCATCGTTTAGTGAAACCTGGTATTGCGTACAACACACGCTATCAAGGAAGGTCGTGATTGCGTGTAATGAAAGCCAAGTCAGGGTTGCATGTAATAAAAGTATATTTTGTTGTTTAATTATAATAGAATCCATCCATTTTTCATTTATACGTTGAATATATATATATATACGCTCAATGTTTCATAGAAAGGCTATTATCAAACGAACAAGAAACTGTGTGTAACACAATCTAAGAACAGTGTTGCGTATACTTCAAGCTAATACGGTGTTGCGTATAGAACAAGATAATCTTGTTGTAGAATAAAACACATGACATAAAATAAATTAATAAGAATACTTATCATAAAATATTGGGTTGTTACAAAATTAATTGAAAATTCTTTAGGATTTTGGGATATGTATAGTTTCTCTTAAATTGTGTGTACTAAACTGTGTGCCCTGGCCAAAGTTCTAAAAAAAACCCAAATCCTAACATGAAGTGTTTAAGGATCACATGATTACTTCACCTACCATAAAAGACTCATTTCATATCCAAAAATGTCACTTTTATGCATTCCAACTCTCAAAATTTGGTTCTGAATCACATTTCAAAATTCAACCCATAAACTAAATTGGAAATATAAATTTCTTCTTAAATTATCAACTTATATGGACATGGGATATTACAAGTATAATATATGTAATTAGATAAAAAGGTTCACTTTATTTTTTATAATTATTTATGGGTTGAATTAGATATTCAAACACATCTTAGACATCATATTATGATTATTACAAATGATCATGATAGCTTGCGTATAAGAATAAGTTTGAAGAATATGATACTACAAATCATGTAAAACATCATTTAATACAATTTAGTGAGGTGTTATTCACCATGTGATGGTGTATCAAAATATAGACCATAATGTGGTAAAACCCATTATTCTATGTTGGTGCCTTTATTTCCCAATACAATCATAACGTGTTTTTGATAGTCAATGTTGTGGTTATAAAACATGTAAATTCCTATAATATGGGGAATTTTTAGTGTTTTGGTAATTTAATCTATTGGACTATACAGATGAAGTCCCAAGTTTCATGTGATATAATTTTAATTCTCTTAGTACACATTTTTATATGTTGTTTACCTAGGTGGGTAATCAAATGAATGTTAGGCTTCCAAATCCATTCATGGGGCCTAATGATGATGATGTAGATTATGATGGTGTGTATAAAATGTGATGAAGGAACAAGAAATATAGTGATGATTTTTCATGTTGTGGTGGGGAGGCCCCTCATTTAGTACCCTGAAATTCTATTATATGGTTACAACTAAATAATTCAATGTTATTGATAGCTTTCTACACACACAACATCGAACCTAAAAAATATGATATTTTTATATAAAATATAATTTTTCTTATATTTATTAAAAACGTAGTTATTTAATTAGAATTAATTTATAAGAGTAACTATTTTATGATTTTTTTATATAGAAAATAAATTCTAATTTTAATATGACTGAAATTTGATTAGTTTACCTAAAATTACTAATAAGATCATTTATTGTAATAAAAGTATTTTGTTTAAAAAATTATCTTTTATGTGATACAAATTTATATTCCTAGAAACATATTATTAAGGATAAATTAGTTTTTATTTTAATTATTGGTTAATACAAATTTTGTGGATAAATGATATGAAATAAGTATAATAACACTAAATATTTAAAATTTTCATTTTCCAAATTAAATAGTTTTTCTATGAAATTTTTTGAGTTTATTTTAAAAAAATTATAAATTTTGTAGTTTTAATGTAATGTAAAATAAATTAATTTTTTAATTCAATGTATAAAAATTGAGTTAGAATGGATTTTTATGTTTTTTTTGAATTGGTTTGTTTTTTGTCAAAAAATTTGGTTTTCACAAATTTTGTTTGTTTATAATTGCATCACTATATATGACTAAACTCAAGGTTTATAAATCCTTCTAAGTTATCAGATATTAATTAATGTAATAGAATTGATCCTTTAAAATATTATTTAATTTTATAAATTCTATGTCCATCATTTTGAGAACTAATTAAAATTTTACATTAATAATAAAATAGTTTTTTCTCATTATATGTAAATCAAGTATTTTCAAAGGAGATTAGGTTTTGTATTTCCTTTATAGCCTCATACTCTTTATTATTTTATAATAAACCAATTCATATAATTTAAATAAGTATCCAATATAATTTTACCTTATATAAATATTTATAGGTTAAAAAGATTATTTCTCAAGAAACCGATTTTACCGAATTAAGTGAATTTATTTTAAAATTATCTTTTCAAACCATTAAAAATTACATTTGAAAAAACTAATTTAAAATTTTAAATTAGATTTTTTAAATTATTTAAAAATATAAATATAAATATTTTTCATTAAAATTAATTACTAATGTTATAAAATAATACCCACGATAAAAGACAAATATCGTAAAATATAAAGAGTTGAAATAAAAATCCCTTAAACACTCGAATATATCTATGGAAGTAGTGGATGAGGTCAGTCTAGACCCACAATAATTTCAATCTAATATTTTTCCAAAAACAATTCATTTGGAACTTGAATAGTAACATCCCAAAATGTTAGGTGTGCTCCCAAAACTCCCCCCCCAACTTATAAAACGATTAATCATCCACCACTTCATGACTCATATTTCCATTGAATCACTCCTTGAATGTCTAAAATTATTATATTCATAGAAACATCACCCACAAAAGTAATCTTCTTTCCACTCAAATTTATTGTAATCCCTTTAAATTCGATGATACTTCCATGGGAAATTGAATCCTTTGACATGAGTGTTATCAACTACATAGTTTTCTTCTAAATTATACTCTTTAAAATTTATTCAAGATTGAATAATATAATTATTTTATAATAATTTATTGATTATAATGTTACTTTATTAAATGTATTATTGTTATTTATTCATATACCATATCCATTAAGAAAAACAAAACTGATGTTCATGGGTTGTGCAGATTAACCACTCCATGATGTAACATGTTTTGTTTTCCTTCATAGCCTTACAAAACATGATATAGTGGTGGTATTAAAGGATTAATATGATATCAAGAATATAATTATTTTTATGGTCATAAAAGGAACTAATTACTAATATTATCAACCAATGATCATTGTTAATTTAATCATTTAAAATGAGTATACTGAGATGGTAATTATTCATTCAGATTCTGTAATATTTTAATATCCATTAATTATTCTTATAATTCCTTCTAATTTTTATATATCACATTACCAAACACTAAATAATATAAAACTATATTTCACATGTCAACACTGGTTGATCTCATATTGATTTCTATTTTTTTATTATATGGATATTTATGTTCTATTCAATAATATGTTCCTTTAGGAATAGTATAAAATGAAATTTTGACTATTAGGGTTAAGGAATTGGATTTAGACAAGTGATGGGTGGGGTATGACAACATATACCCCATAAAAACATCGATAAGTCTCATGACACAAAATCTGTTGGGTTTTTGTGTTTTCCTCTTCCTATAATAGGATAGTGTCTTGGAACAAGGCCTTGATAAAATAATGTATTGGATGTGGTCTCGATGGTAAGTAATGTGTCTTAGAAAAAGGGAATGAAAATAGTTTTTTAATGTATAAAATTATTCATCCCGTTAGAATAAGATAAATATTTTTAATAAATATGTTTTTATTTATTTCCATGTGTATAGAAGACTCTCAGTTTTAAGTTTATTATGGCCTCATGTTGTTCAGCCTTTCCTGCCATAATATTTATATCACGTTTATACCAAAATATTTATACTATGTTTATGTCATTATTTCTCTAGTGATACGTTTCCCTTATTCATAATTTGAACTCACACTTATATATTATTTCCATTCACTTGGTTATGAATAAAAATTGTCCAACTGACAAGTTTAGAAGGATAGAACATGTTGAAGAATTTATCGGAGATGATGAATACTTTTCATGAATTAAGTTTATTCTCATATATAATAAAAAATTTCCATTTGTTGAGAAAGGCAGGTTCATTATTCGTTTATGTTTTTTACTAATTATCTATGTCTTTATACCAGAAATGAACCTAGGGATATAACATATACATCAATAATTATGTGTTTTTTAATTATGGGTGGTTATATCTTTGATTTTATAGTTAGCATAAAAGAATATAAATAAATAAAGTGTTTAGGGTACCAGATCTGAGGTTACATGTCTGGGGCATCACAATCAAAAACATTATGTGTCCCTATAGATGGAAAACTTTCTCACAATTACATTTCATTACATTTGGGTTGAGGTGGAGAGGTCCCTGAGTTTTTCCACTCAATAACAATAAAATCACTACAGGAGGACAATGAGGTTTTCATAGGGGGAAACAACATGGAATATATATATATATATATATATTAAAAATAATGTTCTATATGAATAAGTTTGTAGGATATTCCATTAGTTGAGGAGTGTGGGTTATGAGGTATGTAATGGGAAGGGATTTGATGATTGACTTTGTTATTGGTTTATTGATTCTCATTTATATATTTTTATGAAATAATTTTCTTGATTTATTCATATCTATTAACTATAGATTTATGGAGGAACCTACATAGTATATTTTCATGATATTACCAAATTTATATATAATATATTCCTAATATTTTAGATAGATTTTATGGTGAATTCAGGCATTATTAACTCATGATATATTTCCCAGGGGAATTTCCTAGTGGTTTTGTTTTGAACTATACCTTCTTAGAGGTATAAAGGGGTCTTGTATTTTTTCAATTGATCTATATATTTTGGAATGGAAGTTTTCATCATCAAATCTTGAGACATTTTTTGATGTTGGTGTTCTGTACTGTACCTTTTTAGTGCTATAGTGTATTATTTTTATATTCTACTACTTTAAACATTGATTTTGTGCATTTTTTCAAAAATGACAAGCATTAAAAAGAGTAATGTATTCCATTAGAGTGATATTAAACCCTTAATTCTCGTATTAATCCTGTGACATATTTAAGGTGGTGTCTCACAAAATATGTTTACCAGCTTAGGATAATATCCAGTAAGTTTAGGTCATGAAACACTATCAAAACCTACCCTTGAGATAAGTTTCCCAATATATTCTTCTTTCACGCCCAAGGAAAAAACATTTTTTTCTTATTGAATTTTATATGGAATGATAACCAAAATTTAATAACAATATTTAAATGAGTTAGTTTTTATATCCAATATTTATTATAAATAAGTTTTTCATCAATGAAAACAAACAAAAAATTATATCAAAATTCCTCAAAATATATACCATTAATTATTGTCTAAAAAAATTAGGGCGATTAATTTATCTAAAATTCATAACATGGTATTAATAGTATCCATTAGGAGGATTTATGATTCTCGTACATTCCCAAACTAAAAATATACTTTCATTACCATGACATATATGAAACGAATAGTGATTCATCAACCTAAAATGCTTCAACAATGTTTTAAGATTAAGGACTCTTGTATTTTTCCCTACTACCCGGATTCCATTTAGATAGCCACTATTCCAACGAAATCTGTATTCAGGGACAAAAAATTTATAAAGGGTAATAATTAAATTAATTTCTTGAATAGATATTTTAAAAATATTCTCTCAGATTCAAGGCATAACCTGAGCACTTCATTCCCTCCCAGGATAGTGCCCATATGGATGTAACTTATCTCAATAATCCAAAACATAGGGTCTTGAAAAATATGAAATTTAAATAATATGGTCCAAATAAGAATCAAAATTAGGATCTTTTCTGTATTCTGTTATCTCTGAATTTTATATTTTCACATTTTAATTTTCACAATGCAAAATTTTACATGATTTTTTATTAGAAATAAAAAATTTTGTTCTATAATTCATTTGAAGGGTTGTAAAATCAAAATAAAATTTCAATAAATATATTCTTAAAATATAATGTGGGATGTCTTAGTAAAAAAGTTCATTGGTAATTTTCACATTAATAGGAATTTGATTTTTTAAATATAATATTCAGCTGAATTTATCTATTTTTTCACCAATAGAATTCGAAAATAAGTGTTGAATTTTCATTAAATGGATGGAAATTGAATTTTTACTAAAATTTTCATTGGAAAAAAATTCATTTTAATATGGTATTGAATGGGTTCCAAATTTATGAAATAGTAATCCAAAATGAAATGATTTTTTTAAGTTCCGAGTACATGAAAACCAACCGTGAGAGTGACTTTTAAATCAAAGATTATAGTTTATTGATTTTTGTTGTGCCCTTGGGACATGGAGGATTGGAGATCATGTGAGAAGATTGAGGTTTGTTACAAGTAATACATTTTTAGGAGAACATAGAATATATTGACAATGAATTAAGATTATGGAAGGATAATTTTTTGTAACCTATATTGGATGAAATTCATTATTTTCATGTGGAAATTTTCATGCATGGAAAGAATGATGATGTTAATAGGGATAGATTGGATGGAGGATGGGGTTTTAAATAAAGATAAGGAAATATACTTGAATTAATACCACATGAGGGTATATACATATATTACTGGTGTCAATAAAGTAGTATGTAGAAGTGAGATGAACTACATTGCATGTCGCAACATACCATATAGACATATCACATCCTGTGATAGGTAATTTTATATCTCATCTAGCGAGAAGGTAATATCGCAGTTAGGAACATAACTATTAAAATAGTTATGGATATCACAAACCATGGTAAAATGGATTTTTGGCTCATAGGTTATGTCACATGGAGTAATAACATATATCAAAAGTCACAACAAGGTTGACTAAATGAGTACCAATGATCATAAAAGATGATGATGATAGATATTTGAACCCCTTAAATGAATCACTAACATTGATATAAACATATCACTTTACTTCATATATAATTTTTATGGATATTAACTGTACAAAAGAATATCAATGATACTAGTTGAAATTTATTGGTTAAGGTGGTTTAAGGCTCTATAATTTCTACACTCTGAGATTTATGATGACTGAAAGTAGACTAAACGTTGAGATTAAATGAGGAAGCATGGGCCTTGTCTAAGAATTCCTATTAATATTTTTAGGAATTCTTGCATTTGAAGGTATCATTAGGAATAATTTTTCCATGGAAGTTTAAGATAGTTGAGATAAATAAGAGAAATATAAGAAAAAGTTTGAGGATTCTTAAAATAATAAAATAAGAGATGATGTATATTGCATGGTGTGATAAGCAGCAATCAATTTCCATGACTAATTAAAAGAGGAACATTGTCTTAGGTTTCCAAAATATCAAGACTAATATTATAGATGGAAATATATCATAATACATGATTGATAAGAATGAGGATGAGATCACTAGTAAATAGACTAGCCATGGGATCCGAGTACCCATTTAGTTGACCTACCAAAGGGGTATCATTAGAGGGTTGGGGATTGGGGGGTAAAGAGTTTTTTTACTTGGGGGATGAATTATATATAAAAAATTAAATGGTGATTCGGACAATTATAACTAGGGAATAGAGGGGACATTGAGAATAGTTGGGTAGTTATTTTTTTGAGGGAAGCACCTAGGCCCAAGGAGGGGTTCTTGATAGAGGATTTCTCACAATGGGACACACAATCACGAGGGAACGCAGATCACTAGAGGTGGTCACAACACCTAAATAGAGCAATAGAAACATGGTATTTATTTTTTCTCTATTCTAATGAAATACAACACACATAACCTTCCTTATTTATAGGGATACATCAACACAAAAAAAATCAAACAGATAAAATTAAGGTCCACGGTTGGTTGTAGTAGGTGCTACTCAATCCTCTGAAGCTACACATGTCTAGAAACGATCCTTAAATTCATCATGCCTCTATTCCAACAATGGATGGTAGGTGTCATAAATGGAATAGTGATTTTCATAATCAATATCTCCCCTTAAACTCATATTCTTTGTGACCTGTTATTTTTCATCATATCTAGGTGGTTGTACAACCGATGCAATGACTTAACAAAAGTCAAAGACTTCCTTTTTCTTGTATCCTTAGATGGTGTTTATGGATTGAATTTCCTCATCTATAACTTTTTCCCACATCTCATCAGATTTATCTTCTTTGATTCTAACTAGATTGGAAATCACCGAGAGACAATACAAATTTGAATACTCCTCCATTGGTTCTATTATCTGATATATATCATTAAGGAATTAAATGTTTTCAGCATGTATATGAGAGAGTTCTAGTTTGAGGTCTTCAGATGACGAAGTATGGGATGGAAACGTCATTGTTCTTCAATTATTTATTCCTCCAATGGTACTTATTCAAATATTTCATCATCTTCTAGAGTGAGTCGTACCTCTCTAGAATCATCATATTGATGCCACTAACATGTCTTATTTTCCTTAAAGATAACATCTCTACTAAATATAATATTCTTGGTAATGGTATTATACAAAAAATATCCCATATATCAATCTATATATCCTTTAATGACACACATCATTCCTTTTTCCTCAAGTTTTGTTCACTTTTCTTGAAGGATCTGGATGTAGTCAATAGAACCAAAATATTTAAGATCACTCACACTTGTCTTGTGAGTACATCGGGATTCAAGCGGTGTCTTTTCTTCAAGGTCTTTCTGTTGGGAATCTATCTAGTAGAAACACCACACATGAGGCCGCTTCAGCCCAAAAATTCATTGGCACTCCTTTGTATTTCTAAATGATTCATGTCATGTTGAGAATGGTATGATTTTCTTCTCAGCTGCTTAATTGAGTTGTCGAGTGTATGTCAGTGTCCTCTGGTACTGAATTCCATGTTGCTTGAGGTACACTTGAAAAACATCTAAGGTGTACTCCCCACCTCGATGAGATCACTATGTTTGAATACGATGGTTTCTTTCGAATGTCGCTAGCACTTTGAATTATTTGAAGATTCAAAATACTTGTTACTTCATTTTGAGAAAATATATCCATGTTTCCTTCTATAAACATAAATAAATGACAGAAAATATTGCCTTTGTCCTTTTGATTTTGGATTTAATGGACCACACACATCGATGTGAACTAGCTCTAGTGGTGTTGTAGCCTTCCAATTGGTCTTCATTACAAAGTTGTTTCTAGGTTGTTTTCTTAGAACACAGCTTTCAAAAATTTTATTCAGGTGTCTAATGATAGTAATCCCTTTCAACATCTTCTAGAATTATAATAATATTAAACTTTCAATGTTTACATGCCCGAACCTGAGATTCCATAGCCAGTATTTATCATCACCTATCATCACCAAACACTGTGGTAATTCATGTTGGATCAAAAGTGGAATCATGTAGTTCTTTTCAATTGGTACATTTGTGATCAACATTCCTCTGTCATCAACAATCCACATTTGTTTCTTTTTTTTGGCTTATGTGAAAGCCTTTTCCATCGACTGCCAAACACTCAAGACGTTGTTTTTCATGTTGGGAACATAGTAGATGTTGGAGATGGAATAATGATTGTCATCTTTTTTCTTGATCAAAATATCACCTCTTCCATAACCAAATACTATCGAGAGATCTCCAAATTAAATTTCTCCTCAAACCTATTCATCTAGGTTCGTAAACAAGTTCTTGTGTCCTTTTATATTGTTTCTAGATCCAAAGTCAAAATACCACATACCTTGATTTTGTGTTGATGTTTGTGCCATCAACACACATGATTTTCCAAAGTGATATTCTTCATTGACTATATGTTCCTCCTAGTTTTCATACTACGTGGGGTTCTTGTACCAACATTCATTACTATAATGTCCATATTTTTGACAATTATAACATCGAATGCTTATTTTGTCTGGTTTTCAATTGTTGAATCCACTCGTTATTCCTCATACATGTTCTTGTGGATTATAGGTTTGATATTCACAGCCTCATCGAGTTGGATGTCTTCCAAAATTACCTCCTCTTCCTCCTCTTCTTGGATCAAATTTTTGTCCATTGAATCCCATGCATTGGGTTCTTTGAGATGTCCCCCTTTACTCTTTTTCAGAGTTTTTGATGTACAACATTGATTGCAGGGCATGCTTCACTCCATTTCTATCACTCTGGAAGTTCACATTCAATTCATGGGATTAAATAGAACACATGATTTCTTCGATAGAGATCATCTCTAAGTCCATTTTATCTTCAATGTAAATTACTATGTAATCAAATTTTGGTTGAAGGGATCAAAAATTTTTCTCACATACCTGCATGTTAGCAATGTTTTCTCCATTTCTTCTTAGTTGGTTCACCACAACCATTACAAGAGTATGATACATAGAAATAGTTTCAGATGTTTTCACAAATATATATTCGAACTCACCTCATATAGATTGAAGTTGAATCCGCTACACATGTAAAGACTCGTAAAATTAAATGGAATTTTTTTTTCTAAATTTTCTTTGGGATTTTACAAGAATGCAGTTTATGACAGTGCCTGATTCCGAGGCCCGGTGTGCCCAGAATTAATTTATGAAGTTAGGATCGGGTACGTTTAGTGAACGAACGAGCGGGTTTTTCTAACTTTTGAACCAGTGCTCGGAATCAAAATTTGAGGGCACTGATGGAATCGTAACGCCGATGATTGCTTAAGAAGACCCCTTTCAGGAGTTTCATTTTCTCGGGTGGGTTGTTTTTTTAAAGTGAGGGATAATAATATAATTGTTTTACAATTATATTTTCATTTTCTTGTTAAGTGGATTAAGTGTTGTGTCCCAAAACTTTTCCTCTATCTTGCGGTTATAACCTATGTAAGGGAGTTAGGGGTGGGACCCACTTGTTGATAACTACCTTTAGGAGGATTAAGGTGGGGTGGGGCCCACACAAGCCCCACTGTTTCTTTTCCTCTTATGTAACGCACCTGCACCCCCTATTAAATGAAGTCAACTCTTGCTTTTAGACTTTTTATTAAATGCCTCTATTAATTGGCCTGTTTTAAACCCCTCAATTAATTGAGCATTTATTTTATTTTTGAATTTCAAGCGTTGGATTGTGTGTAAATAAAATAAGAAACCAATTATTTTATTTAGTTGGTCTTGTTGTGTTGAGAGGATTTTGGGAGAAAGGCTAAGGGGCTTGAAGTTCTTATTCTTCGACGAAGAACGCGAAGAACGCAAAGAACATCGACCTCCGACGAAGGTCGACAAGAATGCAGAATCCTTGGAGATCGACTACGCGACGTTGTATACCGCAACGCCAACGACATTCCTTCCGCGACGCTTTCTTCCATGACGATCCTCTTCTTCTGTGACGGTTAATTCTGCGACGAACTCTCGTTCGATGACAACGCTTGAGGTAGGGAATTAATTTGAGAATGATTTCATTCCCTCGTTTCGTTCATTATAAGGGAAAAAAGAACACTGATCAACTTATTATCTAGTTGATCTGCGAATGTTTTCCTTGTGGGTTGGGACTAAATTGTTGAAGTGGTAGGGGTTTATTGCTTCTTGTTCGTGAAACATCATTTGTCGTTCCTCGTCTTCTTTTTTGGGCTGCTTGTTGTCAACTTAACGGGAGGAGGTCGGACCGCACGAAAACGGCCGACCCTCATACCCCTTTGTTGTTGTGTTGTTGCGATTCGGAAGATGGCGGCACGGTACGACGGCACCGCGCGGGATCTTGCAGGGATGCGGCAAGGATGCCAGGCGCCGTTGAGGCTGAACGATAGTGTGGTGGTAGTCGGGGCCGCGAAGGCAAATCGAAGACTCCCAAGTTTTTTCTTTTGAAGTGCGGATCGACGGGAATTGACGGAACGGGCCTCAGAGATGATTTTTTGATTCCGCGTACCCGGGATGAGCTTCGGCGTAAACGTAATTGAAAACGGACCAGCGGAGCAACTCTGGTGGCCCGCAGACACCACTGGCAGCGTGGGTCGCCGGTGCGGCGGCACTAGTGGCTGGAGGCGGTGGCCGAAACCGGCCGGCCGCCCGGAGGTGGCGGCGCCCCGGCGGGCCGCTTGGAGAAACCGCGGCGGCGAGCGTGTTGATCACGCAACCGCGCAGGATCCAGGGGGACGCGGCGCGCACCGCATCCGCGGTGCGCCAGCTGGCTGGCCGAGCCAGCGAGTCACCCGTTCGAGCCGGGCCAGCTTGGGCGGACCGGGCCGGGCCGCGCCCTGCCAGGTCAGACCCGTACCCGGTTCGGGTCGACCCGGTTCAGGCCGACCCAGGGGGGTCGGTCCGGGTCGGTCCGGGCCCAGACCCCCCCGTTTTCGGACTTCTTTCGGTCTCTCGCCCATATCTTGAGCTACAGACCTCCGATAGATGCACCATCAGCGGCAATGCGACCCTTGATCGAGATGGTCGTTTCAGTAAATCACACTCAAGGTTTCGGAGTACCTTGGGTTCGGTCGGGTTGGTTCGCACACGAAACCAACAGGGCCCTCGGAGCAGAAACACTTATATCTTCAGCTCCGAACGTCCGATTGACGTTTCGTCGACTTGGTTGGATTACTCTTGAGGAGAAGGAACTTTTGTCATATTTCTCCTAAGGTTTGGATACAGTTGGTGTTTGGGCGAGTTAGATTGTACCCAAAATCCAACCGGGCCCCTGGAACGAAAAAGCTGATATCCTTCAGACCGGACGTCCGTTTGACGAACCGTCAGCGGCATTGGTGATCACGTTGAGAAAAGGTCCCTATGAGTATACCCTATGTGAGTTCGGGATACAGTTGAGATACGACTGGGTTGGTTCACACATGAAACCAATCGGGCCCCTGGGACGAAAAGGCTAATAACTCACAGACCAGGTGTCCGATTGACGCGCCATCTGTTGTGTTGAGACCCATATGACGAGGCAGTCCATTGAGATACTTCTTCGAGTGACTTTGGGATACATGGAGTATCGACTAGTAGCTCGTGGAGCAGACCCTCTCGGATACGAGCATGCGGAGTACGGAGACCGTGTAGCCGGCTGAGACCTGACGACTTCTTGACCGATCGACTCGGTGTGTTTCGGATATCCCAGTGGGGAGCGCTTGGTTGTAGCGGCAGACCCACGGCAGAGGAGCACTTGGTTGTAGAGGAAGACCCGCGGTACTCAACAGAAGGAGTACCTCTGGAGGTTATGAGGGGGAGCGCTTGGTTATAGAGGCAGACCCATGGTGTGAAGCGCTTGGTTGTAGTAGCAGTACCATAGTACTCGACATGAGGAGTACCTCAGCAGTCCTAGGTTAGTGAACAGTACCTCAGATTCATGACAGGACCACTGTACACTCCAGAGACGGGGCTCTTCACCATTTATGGTTTCGATAATGAAAATCCTGGTTTGAGCTGAGTCTATGACCATTGTGTTACCTCTTGATTGAGATGGGTCACTAGATAACCTAGGTATATGTATGGGTATATACCTGGGTAGTGGTTATCCATTGATTTCGTAATCTTTGTGTTTCCTCATGATTGAGATGGGTTACTTGATAACTTAGGTATATGTATGGGTATATACCTATGTAGAGGTTATCTGTTGAGATCTTATTGGTGGTTATCCTTGTTGGTTTTATTGAGACCTTGAGGGTCTCGGGGTGCCTACTGAGTATCGTTATACTCACCCCTGCACGGGCTATGCCCGCACCTCGTTGTGTTTGTTGCAGACGATGGGAAGTGCTGACGGAGGCCAAGTGTTCGAGGACTGGACGGTACCCATAGGTGGACTACACGACGAGTCAGTATCCGGAGGTGGACTTCACAGCGAGACGACACTCGAAGAAGGTTGAAGGGCGAGAGAATCCAAGAGCTATGCTATCTGTACCTACCCTTCATGTAGGATCTATGGTGGACGATCCAGGAGCTGCGCTATCTGTACCTACCCATCAGGTAGGATCCGAGGTGGAAGGCACAAGAGCTTCTTCCTTTCTACCAATTGTTTGTCTTTTTATGTTGTACATTTACTCAGTTGTAGCTGCACATTCATTTGGGTTTGTATTCTGGCCGATTTTGTTTTCAGCACTTTCTTTTTTTTACTTAGTGTTTTAATTCATCTTGTACTCTATGGTGGTTTGTTTACTTTTATAAAGAAATTCCTTCCCAGTTATTTGGATTTACACCTTTGGTTCTAGTCACCAGCCCCTAGCCTATGGAAGGCGGGCTTGGGGTAGTCAGGGCACGGGCCCCGAGGACGGGTCGTGACAAATTGGAATCAGAGTCGGTTCTACCGCAGAACTTAGAACTCTGATATTTTCTTTCTATGAAGTAATAGTGTTAAGAGTACCGAGTGTGGTTTTCAGTTCATGGAGTTTAGTGTTCCTGTGGGTGGCTGACGTATCCATACACCAGGACCATGACAACTAATTTCTGACTTTGTGCACGAAAACCCTGATTGCGTGTGTGTTTCCATAAGTTTTAAAAACTCAGCTCAAGCCAGGTCAGCTCACCAGGTATAAATCATTTGACCATGTCACGTATGTTTATTTCAGGATGCCTTTTCACGGACGACCAGCTAGAGCCCAGAGGGATGTGCGTACTGATAGCCTGCCGAGCGACGAGGCTTCGGTACAGGGCCCTCTTGCAGTTGAGGCACCAGTGGAGGCACCAGCAGTACTACCATACATTGGACCACCGATGCCACCAGCCCCAGCAGTAGGCGATGCACGCCACTTGAGTGAACTGCACGAGTTCCAGTGCTAGAGGCCACCCAGGTTCCAGGGAGAGACTGACCCGAAGGCCGCTGAGGATTGGCTGGAGGCTGTGGTGAGAGTCTTCGGGCTAGTGGGGACGCCAGCAGACTTCATGGTGATCTTTGCTGCCAGCCTTCTTCAGGAAGTAGCAGGCAGGTGGTGAAGCCACTTGTTTGAGTTTTGCGATGGGATGACCTTCACATGGGAAGACATCGAGACCATCTTTAGGGTGGAGTTTGTGCTAGTAGCTCTACACCCCGAGCATGTACAAGAGCTAATGCCTTTGCCGTAGGATTTTTGATCAGTACCCGTGTCATCTGTGGGCAGTTGACAGATGATGCAGAGGTCCAAGAGGACCAGATCCAGCCATACGAGGATCATGAAGTGTTATGAATGCTGCAGGAAGGGTCACCTGGCATGTGACTATTCGACCCCCCGCACAGTCGATCCACAGGCTTTAGAGGAGCCACCGAAGCGGAAGCAGCGGCGGGTTCTTGAGCAACAACCGAGCAGTGGACAAGGCAGTAGAGCTCCAGGAGCAGGTGGAAAGGAGCAGAACTAGTGGATATATCCCTTGTACTTCTAGTTCCATATTGCTATTGTATTCGTGTCTTTGTACTATGAGATGCAATAATAAAAAAGACACTTATCTTTGTGATGTTTTCTTTCCTTTCCTTCTGTTTGGTTGACACTGAGTGGTCTCAGTTAAGACTATTGACCTGACCCTCACTTTCAAGATTTCTACTGGAGGAGACCAAGTGACCTCACACTGATGCCGACAGTGTGACTCGACCCTTGGAGGTGAGAGTGACAGTTTGATCTCTTGTTAGTAACGTCGAGGTCTTACGACATCATCCATGGCATGAATACATCATTCATGTCAGGATTGACTGTATTAGGAAATGGACGTGGTTTATCCAGGGGATGAGACCAAGTTTCTGTTTTCGGCAAAGGAGAAATTTTAGCAGCTCTTTCAAAGCGTAGGCAAAGAAGGTGCAGACCATCCAGGAGCGGATGAAGACTGCACAATGCAGTAAGAAGCGGGAAACCGGCGCCAGTCATAGAGACTCGGATGTGTTAAATGTTTCCATAAGAGGAATCTTAATGGAGAGATGAGTCTGTGAAGCAGCAGATGTGGAGGCAGAGCTAGGAAAGCAGCATGTGGTGGTGTACATTTTAACATACTACAACCACCCGCCTAATTTTTCCCCACCAGGCTCAGGGAGATGGAGGGAAGGAGAAGAGAGTAGCTGCTTACGCTCAGGGAGAGCGACCCAATGGATCTAAGAATGATTCAAGGGATAGTCTGTGTCCATTACTAGCTGCTGTAGTAAGAGACATCGATATGAATCATTCCTTTATTTCACAAATCTTTTCCCATACCAAGAGTTTCTGGTAAGCCGTAGACTTGACCCTCACGTCTAGAGATACCTTGGGAGAAGACTTGATAATCACACTTACGCCGAAGGTGTGGTCAGAACCTCGAGGAGAGAGTTTCGGTTAGAATCTCATGGTTTCAGCGTCGAGGCCTTACGACGTTGGTTTGAGTATGGACTGGGCAAATCACAGTTCATACACAAATTGACAGTATTAGGTAATAAGGTTGTGGTTTAACTACGACGTCGGGATGGGTTTTCCTTGGTCGGTGGAAAGGAAACCCCAGGCAACACAGGATAAACTCATGCACAGTAGGGTGAGACCGATCACTCTTGAGTCGGTCAACCTTACCCTCGTGGTAGCAGTCGTTTTGAGTTTCAGTTCTAACAGGAATTGGAGACCTCTAGAGTTCGAGGATGACGATCACGTCCTTATATGGGTCTCACCTCGATGAAGTTTACGGAGATGTGGACAAGGAGGAATGTTATCTTCGAGGTCCAACGGACCTTCTTAGGTCCTCAGCCGGGTAGGCGTGGTGGTTTACCGCTTGACCCATCCACCTCAGTTGCACCTGGTGCACGAGAGTTTCCATGTATCTCAACTGAGGAGATACGTGCTCGACCCTTCGCATATCCTCGACCATGAGGAGCTGGACGATGGTGATGGGGTGACATTCATAGAGGTTCCAGTGGGGATCGAGGATCGACAGGAGCGGATCCTATGAGGGAGTTCGATTCCTCAGATGTGCTTTAACTCGCAGTATGGGAACCTCCAGGTAAGCATAAGGGAGTGGAAGGCTTAGATGCATGATCAATACCGTTTTTGTAATCCTAGTTTGTGTTAAAGCATTACGAGGACGTAAATCCCTGAGGTGGTAGTAATGTAAAGACTCGTAAAATTCAAGGGAAATCTTTTTTTTTAAATTTTCTTTGGGATTTTACAGGAACTCAGTTTGTGACAGCGCCTGATTCTGAGGTTCGGTGTGCCCGGAATTAATTTCCATAGTTAGGCTTGGGTACGTTTAGTGAACGAACGAGCGGGTTTTTTCTAACTTTGGAATCGGTGCTCGGAATCGAAATCTGAGGGCACCGATGGAATTGCAGTGCCGGTGATTGCCTAAAAAGACCCCTTTTAGGAGTTTCGTTTTCTCAGGATGTGTTGTTTTTTTAAAGTGAGGGATAATAATATATTTGTTTTACAATTATATTTTCCTTTTCGTGTTAAGTGGATTAAGTGTTGTGTCACAACACTTTTACTCTCTCTTGCGATTATAAACTATGTAATGGTGTTAGGGGTGGGGCCCACTTGTTGATAACTACCTTTGGGAGGATTAAGGTGGGGTGGGGCCCACACGAGCCCCACCGTTTCTTTTCTTCTTAAGTAACTCACCTGAACCTTCTATTAAACGAAGTCAACTCTTGCGTTTAAACTTTTTAATAAACACCTCTATTAATTGGCGGTTTTAAACCCCTCAATTAATTGATTGTTCCTTTTCTTTTTGAATTTCAAGCGTTGGTTTGTGTGTAAATAAAACAAGACACCACTTATTTTATTTAGTTGGTCTTGTTGCATTGAGAGGATTTTTGGAGAAAGGCAAAGGGGCTTGAAGTTCTTTTTCTTCGATGAAGAACGCGAAGAACGCGAAGAATACCGACCTCCGACGAAGGTCGACAAGAATGAAAAATCCTCATAGATCGACTACACGACGTCGTATACTCCAATGCCAACGACGTTCCTTCCATGATGCTTTCTTCCGCGACAATCCTCTTCTTCCGCGACGGTTAATTCCACGACGAACTCTCGTTCGATGACAACGCTTGAGCTAGTGAATTAATTTGAGAATGATTTTATTCCCTTGTTTCGTTGATTCTAAGGAAAACAAAGAACACAGATCAACTTATTATCTAGTTGATCCGCGAATGTTTTCCTTGCAGGTTGGGACTAAATTGTTGAAGTTGTAGGGGTTTATTGCTTCTTGTTTGTGAAACATACTTTGGAATTCCTCTTCTTTTCTTTTTTTGGGCCACTTGTTGTCAACTTAACGAGAGGAGGTCGAACCGCACGAACACAGCCGACCCTACTCCCCCTTTGTTGTTGTATTGTTGTGGTTCGGAAGATGGCGGCACGGTGCGACAGCACCGCACGTGAACCTGGAGGGATGCGGCAAGGATGCGCGGCGCCGTTGCGGCCGAATGAAAGTGTGGTGGTAGTCGGGGCCACGAAGGCGAACCAAAGACTCCAAAGTTTGTTCTTTTGACATGCAGATTGACGGGCATTAACATAACGGGCCTTAGAGATGATTTGTTGATTCTGTAGTGAAGAACATGACTCTGGATGAGCTTCGGCGTAGACGGAATTGAAAACGGACCAACGGAGCAACACTGGTGGCCCGCAGACACCACCGGCGACGCGGGTCGCCGGCACCGGTGGCTGGAGGCAGTGGCTCCCTAGTGCGCCGCCTGGAGAAACCGTCGTGGGTGAAGCCACGACGACGAGCGTGTTGATCCCGCAGCCACGCGGGATTCAGGGGGACGCGGTGCGGGCCGCATCCGTGGTGCGCCAGCTCGCTGACCAAGACAGTGAGCCACTCGGCCGAGCGAAGCCAGCTTGGGTGGACCGGGCCAGGCCGCGTCCTGCCAGGTCGGACCCGGACTCGGTTCGGGCCGACCGAGGGGGGTTGGGCCGGGTCGGTCCGGGCCCAGACCCACCCGTTTTCGGACCTCTTTCGGTCTTTCGCCCATATCTTGAGCTGTGGACCTCCGATCGATGCACCATCAGCGGAAATGCGACTCTTGGATTGAGACGGTCGTTTCAGTATATCACACTCAAGGTTTCAGAGTACTTTGGGTTCGGCCGGGTTGGTTTGTAAACGAAACCAACCGGACCCTCGGAGCGGAAACACTTATATCTTGAGCTACGGACGTCTGATTGACGTTCCATCGACTTGGTTGGATTCCTCTTCAGGAGACAGAACTTTTGGCATACTTCACTCGAGGTTTGGATGCAGTTGGAGTTTAGGAGAGTTGGATTTTACCCAAAATCCAACCGGGCCCCTGGAACGGAAAAGCTATTATCTTTTAGACCGGACGTCCGTTTGACGAACCGTCAGCGGTGTTGGTGATCACGTTGAGAAACGGTCCCTATGAGTATACCCTATGTGATTTTGGGATATAGTTGAGATATGGCCAGGTTGGTTTGCACACGAAACCCACCGGGCCCCTGGGATGAAAAGGCTAATAACTCACAGACCGAGAATCCAATTGACACACCGTCTATTGTGTTGAGACCCATATGATGAGGCGGTCCATTGAGATACTTCCTTGAGGGACTTTGTGATTCTTGGAGTATCGACCAGTAGCTTGTGGAGCAGACCCTCCCGGAGACGAGCGTGCGGAGTACGGAGACCATGTAGCCGGCTGAGACCTGAGGACTTCTTGATCGATCGACTCGGTGTGTTTCGGATAGCCTAGTGGGGAGTGCTTGGTTGTAGCGGCAGACCCACGGAGTAGGAGCGCTTGGTTGTAGCGGCAGACCCGCGGTACTCAATAGAAGGGGTACCTCTGGAGGCTATGAGGGGGAGCGCTTGGTTGTAGCGGCAGACCCATGGTGGGAAGCGCTTGGTTGTAGCAGTAGGCCCACAGTACTCGACAGGAGGAGTACCTCAGCAGTCCTAGGTTAGTGAGCAGTACCTCTGAGTCATGACAGGACCACTGTACACTCCAGAGATGGGGATCTTCAGTAGTTACTGTTTCGATAATGAATAACCGGTTTGAGCTGAGTCTATGACCTTTGTGTTACCTCTTGATTGAGATGGTTCACTAGATAACCTCGGTATATGTATGGGTGTATACCTGGGTTGTGTTTATCTGTTGATTTCGTAATCTTTGTGTTTCCTCATGATTGAGATGAGTTATTTGATAACTTAGGTATATGTATGGGCATATACTTAAGTAGAGGTTATCTGTTGAGATATTTATGGTGGTTATCCTTGTTGGTTTTTGTGAGACCTTGAGGGTCTCGGGGTCCCTACTATGTATCGTTATACTCACCCATGCACGGGCTATGCCCGCACCTCGTTGTGTTTATTGCAGATGACGGGAAGCGCTGACGGAGGTCGATTGTTCGAGGACTGGACGGTACCCGGAGGTCAACTATATGACGAGTTAGTATCTAGAGGTGGACTTCACAGCGAGACGACACTCGGAGAAGGTTGCCGGGTGAGAGAACCCAGGATCTCCGCTATCTGTACCTACCCTTCAGGTAGGATCCGTGGTGGACGATCCAGGAGCTGCGCTATCTGTACCTACCCGTCGGGTAGGATCCTAGGGGGACGAAACATGAGATGCTTCCTTTCTACCAGTTGTTTGCCTTTTTCTGTTGTACTTTCTTTCAGTTGTAGCTACACATTTAGTTGGGTTTGTATTCTGGCCCATTTTCTTTTCAGCACTTTCATTTGTACTTAGTGTTTTACTTATTCTTGTACTCTATGGTGTTCTTTTACTTTTATAAAGGCAATGCCTTCCCAGTTATTGGGATTTAAACCTTTGGTGCTAGTCACCAGCCCCTGGCCTATGGAAGGCGGGCTTGGGGTAGTCACGGAATGGGCCCCGAGGACGGGTCGTGACAAATTGGTATCAGAGGAGTCGGTTCTACCACAAAACTTATAACTCTGATAGTTTCTTTCTGTGAAGCAATAGTGTTAAGAGTACCGAGTGTGGTTTTCAGTTCAGGGAGTCCAGTGTTGGTGCGGGCAGCCAACATATCCATACACTAGGACCCTGACAACAGATTTCTGACTTTGTGCACTAAAACACTGATTGTGTGTGTGTTTCCATAAGTTTTAAAATGTCACCTCAAACCAGGTCAGCTCACCAGGTATAAATAATTTGACCGTGTCACGTATGTTTCTTTCAGGATGCCTTTTCACAGATGACCAGCTAGAGCCCAGAGGGATGTGCGTACTGACAGCCTACCGAGTGACGAGGCTTCAGTACAGGGCCCTCTTGCAGTTGAGGCACCATTGGAGGCACCAGTGGTACTACCATACATTTGGCCACCGATTCCACCATCCCCAGCAGTAGGCGATTCACGCCACTTGAGTGTGCTGCACGAGTTCCAGCGCCAGAGGCCACCCAGGTTCCGGGGAGAGACGGACCCGCAGGCAGCTGAGGATTGGCTGGAGGTTGTGGTGAGAGTCTTCAAGATAGTGGGGATACCAGTGGACATCATGGTGATCTTTGCTTCCAGCCTTCGTCAGGCAGCAACAGGCTGGTGGTGGAGCCACTTGTTCATGTTTTGCGACGGGATGACCTTCACATGGTAAGACTTCAAGACCTTCTTCAGGGTGCCGTTTGTGCCAGTAGCTCTACACCCCGAGCGTGTACAGGAGCTGATGCCTTTGCCGTAGGATTTTCGATCAGTAGTCGAGTCATTTGTGGGTAGTAGACTGATGATTCAGAGGTCTAAGAGGACCAGAGCCAGCCGTACGAGGAGCATGAAGTGTTATGAATGTGGCAGGAAGGGTCACCTAGCATGTAACTGTCCGACCCCCCCACACAGTCGATCCGCAGGCTTTAGAGGAGCCACCGAAGCAGAAGCAGCGGTGGGTTCTTGAGCAACAGTCGAGAAGTGGACAAGGCAGTACATCTTCACGAGTAGGTGGACAGGAGCAGAACTAGTGGATATGTCCCTTGTACTTCTAGTTCCATGTTATTTTTTTATTCGTTTCATTGTACTATGAGCTGTAATAATAAAAAAAGAAAGTTATCTTTGTGATGTTTGCTTTCATGTCCTTCTATTTGGTTGACAATGAGTGGTCCCAGTTAAGACTATTGACTTGACCCTCACTTTCGATATTTCTACGGGAGGATACCCAGTGACCTCACACTGATGCCGACAGTGTGACTCGACCCATGGAGGTGAGAGTGACAGTTGGATCTCTTGGTAGTAACTTCGAGGCCTTACGACGTCATCCATGGCATGAATAAATCATTCATGTCAGGATTGACTGTATTAGGAAATGGACGTGGTTCATCTAGGGGATGAGACCGAGTTTCTCTTTTTGGCAAAGGAGAAATTTTAGCAGCTCTTTCAAAGCGTAGGCAAAGAAGGTGCAGACCATCCAGGAGAGGATGAAGACTGCACAGTGTAGTAAGAAGCGGGAAACCGACGCCATTCATAGAGACTCGGATGTGTTAATTGTTTCCATAAGAGGAAGCTTAAAGGAGAGATGAGTCTGTGAAGCAGCAGACGTGGAGGTAGAGTTAGAAATGCAGCATGTGGTGGTGTACGTTTTAACATACTACAACCATCCGCCTTAATTGTCCCCACCATGCTCAGGGAGCTGGAGGGCAGGGGAAGAGAGTAGCTACTTATGGTCAGGGAGAGAGACCCAATGGCTCTATGAATGATTCAAGGGATAGTCTGTGTCCACTACTAGCTGCTGTAGTAACAAACGTCGACATGAATCATTCCTTTCTTTCACAAATCTTGTCCCAGATCAAGATTTTCCGGTAAGCCGTAGACTTGACCCTCATGTCTGGAGATACCTTGGGAGAAGAATCAATAATCACACTTAAGCCGATAGTGTGGTCAGACCCTCGAGGCGAGAGTTTCGATTGGAATCTTTTGGTGGCAGCGTCGAGGCCTTATGACGTTTGTTTGAGTATGGACTGGGCGATCACAATTCATACACTAATTGACGGTATTAGGAAATATGGTTGTGTTTAACTACGATGTCATGATGGGTTTTCCTTGGTCGGCAGAAAGGAAACCCCAGACAGCATAGGATAAACTCATGCACAGAAGTTTGCAACTGATCACTCTTGAGTCAGTCAACCTTACCCTCGTGGCAGTAGTTGTTTTGAGTTTCAGTTATAACAGGAATTGGAGACCTCTAGAGTTAGAGGATGACGATCATGTCCTTATACGGGTCTAACCTCGATGAGGTTTACGGAGATGTGGCCAAGGCGGTAAGTTATCTCCGAGGTCCAGTGGATCTTCTTAGGTCCTCAGCTGGGTAGGCGTGGTGGTTTACCGCTTGACCCATCCACCTCAGTTGCACCTGGTGCATGACGATTTCCACGTATCTCAACTGAGGAGATATGTGCTTGACCCTTCGTATATGCTCGACCACGAAAAGTTGGATGATGATGATGGGGTGACTTTCACGGAGGTTCCAGTGGTGATCAAGGATCTATAGGAGCGGATCCTATGAGGGCGGTAGATTCCTCTGGTGTGCTTTCACTAGCAGTACGGGAACATCCAGGTAAGAATAAGGGAGCTGAAGGCTCAGATGCGTGCTCAGTACAATTTTTGTAACTATAGTTTATGTTAAATCTTTACGAGGACGTAAAGCCCTGATGTGGGAGTAATTTAAAGAATCATAAAATTCAAGGGAAATTTTTTTTTCTAAATTTTCTTTGGGATTTTACAAGAACTGAGTTTGTGACGGCGCCTGATTCCGAGGCCCGGTGTGCCCGAAATTAATTTCTGAAGCTAGGCTCGGGTACGTTTAGTGAATGAATGAGCGGGTTTTTCTAACTTTTGAACCGGTGCTCGGAATCGAAATCTGAGGGCACCGATGGAATCGCAGTGCCGATGATTGCTTAAAAAGACCCCTTTCAGGAGTTGCGTTTTCTCGGGATGGGTTGTTTTTTTTAAGTGAGGGATAATAATATAATTGTCTTACAATTATATTTTCCTTTTCTTGTTAAGTGGATTATGTGTTGTGTCACAACACTTTTCCTCTCTCTTGCAGTTATAACCTATGTAAGGGAGTTAGGGGTGGGACCCACTTTTTAATAACTACCATTGAGAGGATTAAGGTGGGGTGGGGCCCACAGGATCCCCACCATTTCTTTTATTCTTAAGTAACACACCTGCACCCCCTATTAAACAAAGTCTACTCTTGCGTTTAAACTTTTGAATAAATGCCTCTATTAATTGGGTGGTTTTAAATCCCTCAATTAATTGATCGTTTCTTTTCTTTTTGAATTTCAAGTGCTGGTTTGTTTGTAAATAAAATAAGACACCACTTATTTTATTTAGTTGGTCTTCTTGCGTTGAGAGGATTTTGGGAGAAAGGCTAAGGGGCTTAAAGTTCTTCTTCTTCGATGAAGAACGCGAAGAATGCTGACCTCCGACGAAGGTCGACAAGAACGCCGAATCCTCGTAGATCGATTATGGAACGCCGTATACCGCGACGCCAACGACGTTCCTTCCGTGGCGTGTTCTTCTGTGACGATCCTCTTCTTCCACGATGGTTAATTCCGCAACAAACTATCGTTCAACGACAACTCTTGAGGTAGGGAATTAATTTGAGAATGATTTTATTCCCTCATTTCGTTCATTCTAAGGAAAACAAAGAACACGGATCAACATATTATCTAGTTGGTCGGTGAATGTTTTCCATGTGGGTTGGGACTAAATTGTTGTAGTGGGAGGGGTTTATTGCTTCTTGTTCATGAAACATCCTTTGTCGTTCCTTGTCATTTCTTTTTTTTGGGCCGCTTGTTGTTAACTTAACGGGAGGAGGTCGGACTGCATGAACATGGCCGACCCTCCTCCCCCTTTGTTGTTGTGTTTTTGCCATTCGGAAGATTGCGGCACAGTACGACGGCAACCCGCGGGAACCTGGAGGGATGTGGCAAGGATGCGCGGCGCCGTTGTGGCCGAACGAAAGTGTGGTGGTAGTCGGGGCCGCGAAGGCGAACCAAAGACTCCACAATTTTTTCTCTTGACGTGCGGATGGAAGAGAATTGACAGAACAGGCCTCAGAGACGATTTTTTGATTCCGCAGTGAAGAACAGGACCCATGATGAGCTTTGGCGCAGACATAATTGATAATGGACCACCAGAACAACTTCGGTGGCCCGCGGACACCACTGGTGGCACGGGTCGCTAGCGCGGAGGCACTGAATGCGCCGGAGGCCGAAGGCAGCGGCCGGCACCGACCGGCCTCCCAGAGGGGGTGGCGCCCCGATGCGCTTCCTGGAGAAACTGACGCGGCTGAATCCGCGGCGACGATCGTGTGGATCCCGCAGCCTCGCGGGATTCAGGGGGATGCGGCGCGTGCCGCGTCTGCGGTGCGCCGGCTCCCTGGCCAAGCCAGCGAGCCACCCGGCCGAGCCGGGCCAGCTTGGGAGGACCGGGCTGGGCCACGCCCTTCCAGGTCGGACTTGAACCCGGTTCAGGTCGACCCGATTCGGGCCGACCCAGGGGGGTTGGGCCGGGTCGGTCCGGGCCCGAACCCCCCCATTTTCGGACCTCTTTCGGTCTTTCAACCATATCATGAGCTGCGTACCTCCGATCGATGCACCATCAGTGGAAATGCGACCCTTGTATTGCGACGGTTGTTTCATTATATCACACTCAATGTTTCGGTGTACTTTGGGTTCGGCCGGGTTGGATCGCACCCGAAACCAACCGGGCCCTCGGAGCAGAAATGATTATATCTTGAGCTCCAGACATCCGATTGACATTCCGTCGACTTGGATGGATTCCAATTTAGGATATTTAACTTTTGGAATACTTCGCCCAAGGTTTGGATGCAGTTGGAGTTTGGGCGAGTTGGATTGTACCCAAAATCCAACCGGGCCGCTAGAACGGAAAAGCGGATATCTTTCATACCAGACGTCCGTTTGATGAACCATCAGCAGCGTTGGTGATCACGTTGAGAAACAGTCCCTATGAGTATACCCTATGTGAGTTCGGGATATAGTTGAGATATGGATGGGTTGGTTCGCACACGAAACCAATCGGGCCCCTGGGACGAAAAGGCTAATAACTCACAGACCGGGCGTCCGATTGACATGTCGTCTGTTGTGTTGAGACCCATATGACGAGGCAGTCCATGAGATAATTCATCGAGGAAATTTGTGATACTTGGAGTATCAACCAGTAGCTCGTGGAGCAGACCCTCCCGGAGACGAGCGTGCGGAGTATGGAGACCGTGTAGCCAGCTGAGACCTGACGACTGATTGACCGATTGACTTGGTGTGTTTCATATAGCCCAGTGGGGAGTGCTTGGTTGTAGCAGCAGACCCATGGAGGAGGAGAACTTTGTTGTAGCGGAAGACCCATGGTGGGAAGCGCTTGTTTGTAGAAACAGTCCCACAGTACTCGACAGGAGGAGTACCTTAGCAGTCCTAGGTTAGTGAGAAGTACCTCGGAGTCGTGACAGGACCACTGTACACTCCAGAGACTGGGCTCTTCAGCAGTTACGGTTTCGACAATGAAAATCCTGGTTTGAGCTGAGTCTATGACCTTTGTGTTACCTCTTGATTGATATGGGTCACTAGATAACCTAGGTATATGTATGGGCATATACCTTGGTAGTGGTTATCCGTTGATTTCGTAATCTTTGTGTTTCCTCATGATTGAGATGGGTTACTTGATAACTTAGGTATATGTATGGGCATATACCTATGTAGAGGTTATCTGTTGAGATATTCTTGGTGGTTATCCTTGTTGGTTTTAGTGATAATTTTAGGGTATCTGGGTCCCTACTGAGTATCCTTATACTCACCCCTGCACGGGCTATGCCCGCACCTCGTTGTGTTTGTTGCAGATGACGGGAAGTTCTGATGGAGGCCGAGTGTTTGAGGACTAGATGGTACCCGGAGGTGGACTACACGATCAGTGAGTATCCTGAGGTGGAATTCACGGAAAGACGACACTCAGAGAAGGTTGACAGGCGAGAGAATCTAGGAGCTGCACTATCTGTACCTACCCTTCAGGTAGGATCTGTGGTGGATGATCTAGGAGCTGCGCTATCTGTACCTACCCTTCAGGTAGGATCCGAGGTGGATGACATAGGAGCTGCTTCCTTTCTACCAGTTGTTTGTCATTTTAGTTTTACTTTCATTCAGTTGTAGCTGCACTTTTAGTTGGGTTTGTTTTCTGGCCCATTTTCTTTTCAGCACTTTCTTTTGTACTTAGTGTTTTACTTCCGCTTGTACTCTATGGTGTTTTTTTACTTTTATAAAGGCAATGCCTTCCCAGTTATTGGGATTTATGCATTTGGTGCTAGTCGCCATCCCCTGGCCTATGGAAGGCGGGCTTGGGGTAGTCACAACACGGGCCCCGAGGACGGGTCGTGACAACACATTGTCAGCACCTTGGAATTCTTTGCAAAGAGTAGCCCAGATCTCCTTTAATGATTTCAATGAAGTGATTATTTCGAAAGTCACTTCATCAAGGCCTTGATAAATATTAGATTTTTCCTTGAAGTATCACTTTCATTATTCCCAAAGTGTGGAATTTTCACATCAATTATATAAGCCTCCACTGATTTGGATTCTGGCTTAGTGTATCCATCATCTACGATGTCCAAGACATCTAGGGTGCCAAGTACCACACAAAATTTGATGCACCATTTATCATAATTGTTATTCGTCAGCTATAGGACCACATCATTGGAAAATTCATTTGACCAAGTGACAAATTATTTTTGATGAACAATAATAGATACAGATATCTAGAAGATAATATTTTTTCAAGGATTTTGAAAACCGCTATATAGATATTTTTCTTTTAGCGGTGCAGATTGCAAAAATATTTTGTTAACCAAAATAATTTTTTTGGAATAGTATTGGAGATTTTTTTTGTATCTGGATGTATTATGGGAAGAGGGACATGGAAATGAGTGTGTTTTACTAAGAATGGGATATGGGTGGAAACCAAAATAATCTCAAAAATGCATTATTAGAGAGAGGGTGGTGGAGAAAAATGTGGAGAAAAGAAAAATTTGAAGCACCTTCTGAAAAATTATAAAATAAAATGGTAATGTTACTTTTGAAAATTAAAAAATCAAAATCAAAGTAGGAAAACATATCACAAATTATAATATTTTTTCACTATTCATCATCTTCTCTGTAGGTGCAACAATTTGGTTTCAGATCTCACGGTATCTCAAGGATCTCTCTCACCACTGCAACATATGGATCAGGATCACAAACCACAGATCTATGTCCACTCAGATCAACTTCTATACTCTGATACCACTAAAGGTGGTTATAGGAAGAAGAAGCTTTAATCCACCTATGATGCCACAGATGGAGGATCGCTCACAGTGTCACACACAATATTGCGGGAACACAGATCACTAGAGGTGGTCACAACATAGAAATGGATCAGCACCCACACTGTATTTTATTATTCTCTTTATAATGAAATAAAAAACACAAGACCCTCCCTATTTATAGGGACTCATCTATAAAAAAAATAGAGAAAATAACATTCCATGGTTGGTTGTAGTAGGTGTCTCTCAATCCCTTGAAGCCACAAATGTCTAGAAACAATTGTTGAATCTACCATGCCTCCATTCCAACTGTGGATGGTAGGTGCCATCAAAGCAATGATGAGTTTAATATCTAACATTTCTCTCATTTGGAGTGTCAATTTTATATATAATAATTATTGTATATTTTTAATAGAGACCTATTTTCAATATAGATTGAATATTCTAAAAAGTGGTAATAGTGTCTTATATAGGGGGATCTAGGGTAATAACCAATTCTATTTGAGTAGGGACCCATAGAGGAGTTGTTAAATCATTGGTTCTAGATCAAGGTAAGGAATAAAGTAATATAATGGGGAATTCATGCATTGTCATGGATTTGGATTTGGATTGGGTTTAGAGAAGTAGTGTCTCTCATGTGGGTTCTCTTATTCTCCAAGGTTATTCTTCTTCTCCCACATGTAGTATTCTATTGAATATCTTATAATTATATAAATGAAAATAATCTTTCCCTCTACCTCTACTAATTTATATCTCTATCATCTTAGTTCTCACATTGATGATTTTGTATCTAGATGAACTATATGATGGAAAAACATTTATCAAGGGTATATACATCTATAAAAAACTCAAAACCACTATTTCATATCTCTCAGGGATGATTCAAGTGGTGATGACATTATTGACATAGTTGTTCAAAGTTAAGGTAGATATTTAGATGTGAGAGATCAGATTAGTATGCTCGGGTGTGGTTGAGGATGGCTAGTTCCTTACTAAAACTAAGGGAGAAAATGAATGTAAATAGATGAAAGTACAAATGAAACACCGTGATGAGAACCCTATAGAGATTTATGGAATGAAAATCTTCATCACGGAAGTGAAGACGACAATGTTTAGTACAGAGGGTCCAGAAACTTGGATCTTACAAGATGACATAAGTTTCAATATCTATAAAACATTTTAATGATTAAATGTGTCACTAAAACAAATATTCATTGAAGGACTGGATAAATGATGAATAATTTGTTTTTTGAAATCTGCTATGTATGTGCTTACAAAACTCAAAGAGGAAATTTTGGCATGATATGATGTTGCATCAGAGGAAGAACCTTTTATGTATCATAAGGGATTACGATAGATTGAATACGTGGATGTTTATATCTATACATTTATATGAATTTCCCTATAAATAAAATATTTATATGAAAAATGTAATTTGAGTATTCTTATTAGTGGGATGAATCTAGAAATTGGAAGTACAGTATTAACACATGATCTACTGAGTAAGGCGCTATTGTTGACCTTGGAATAGTGAGTTGAAAGGGATATGCAACTGAAATCAGTAATCAGGTAGCAAGACTCATAAACATAGGATATAGTTTCAGGAGTAGGACATGGATGGAGTCAAAACACTTGTATGGTGTGATTCATCACTTCAGGAAACATAAAAAAATTGGAGCAGTGGAATGGTATCATTCTAGGATAGTGATTGAGCTAAAATTTATCTAGGGTAGAATATGAATAGTGGAAGGAAAAAGGTCATTGTTTCACTTATTAAAATAAATATTTACTAGTTAATTAGAGTAGAGAAAAGGGATATATACTTATGGTGTGTGATTTTGTTTATCTATATATAGATCTATATGAGAAACAGTTGATGCATGTGGCAAGTGGTGGGGGAATGTGAGAACTAAGAGAGATGGAAATTCATGGAATGAAGGTGAATAAATCAGTCAATATCGGTGAAAGATAGTATCAGGGGAGTACCATTGATAGGTTTGGTGGATAGTGGCACAAGACACCATATTATTTCCAAGAATCTGTTGAAATATCCCCCTGTACAAACCATAATGTTGAACATGACCCTGAATTTGTTATGGTTTCAATGAAAGGAATTCATTTTATTAGTTGGTTTATTTAACACAATTAATTTTATTAGTTTTTCTACCTTTCATGGCTTCATAGAACTCCTATTTGGGTGTTTTCCATTTTCAGTTCAATTCTATTTAATGTGACGATTTTGTTTCTGGAACCCAGTTCATTTTAATCCTTATGATATCTTGCGGCATGTTTCCAGACCATCGATTGGGCGTGATCTAATGGTCCAGCTTGGCTCCCAATGTTTTTCATTGATCATATTCGATCTGTTACATCTCCACCCTGCCTATAATGTTGCGCCACTTGGGTTATGCAATGTCTTGGATTCGGTTGTTTGAACCATCCTTTTGATCTCTGTTGTCCATGCAGCTTCCATCTCATGCCTCCACCTAATCTACGTAACAATTCCTATGGAGCTCATTCATTACACTCCATGGGATTCTCTTCCTGGTGAGGACTTTGGTTTTCACTCTGGTTTGTTGGAAAATATCGGCGAGTGGGGTTCTGCTCCAGCTCTGTGAAGAAAAAGGACCAACTGTCTATGAGTCTTCGGCCACCCTCACAACCCTTTTCCATTGTACATACCACATCCTATAACTGGAGAAATATTTTAGTGGAGACCCGGTTGGGACTGCCTCGGTTCTAGGTATTCAGATGACTACACCTCCAACAGTAACAATTTTGACAATATTTTCTTTGTAACCAGTATCTAGTTTGATGTTAATGGCTATGTAGTGAATTTTCTTCTCTTCTTCATGTGTATTGTTGTATCCTGCTTGTGTGTGTGCGTGAATCCATCCAAGAGTGGATGGTGCTGACTCTACATGGCATGGTTGACCACTTCTCCCTAGTTCAGTGTAACACCCTGAGATTTTATGAAAAATATTCTTTTAATTTCATTAATGTCTTGTGTTGTATGCTACACCAAGATTACCTTGCGTTATACACAACACTGTATTAGCTTGCAGTATACGCAACACTTTTCTTGGCTCTTGTTACACACAATTTCAAGTTCGTTTGATAGAAGTTATTCTACGCAAAATTGAGTGTATATATATATATATATTCAATGTATAAATAAAATATGGTTGGATTCTGTTATACGCAACAAAAAAGGAGTTGTGCACTACACGTAACCCTGACTTGGCTTGCATTACATGAAATCGCGACCTTCCTCGATAACGTGTCTTGTACGCAATACCAGGTTTTACTAAACAAGGATATATTATTATAATATTGTCATGAACTAGCCATTATGAATAGTGTTAACTAAATTTTTAATTTTATAACATTATTATTCATCTTACACATTTCTAGAACATGGTATAAGAACAAAATAAATTTTTCGGGTAAAATAATTATTTTTCAAAAAATGCAGTTTTGCCGCCTTTTGATGGAGCACCCACTTTAAATCTAGTTTTTGACATGTTTATAAGTTCAATTTGACAAAATAAAATTCTTCTTTTGAATCAGGATATAAAAATTTACATTAGATAAAGTTTTGATATTTTTCCGATAACTTTCATATTTTAATGAATAGTAAAAACACGCTATATTTTAATTAAAAACAACTTTTTTCATCGTAATATATTATGTGGTTAAATTGTAATATTGAATGGTTTTAATGTATAAATAGAATATATTTTTACCATTTAATATAATTTATGACATTATCATTGATTTTACCTTGAATTCGTAGGTTAAATCAATTCAATCTTTTGCAATGTTTTAAAGAAAAACCTGTTTTCTTTCGACAACGGGATTAATTTTAATTTAATTTCAGCAACTTTTGTGTATTGAATTTGAAAAAATGGATTCCATATTTGGAATCAGTGGATCCAAATTATGTTAATAAGATACTTTTTATTTTAGGGAATTATGAATAGTAACTACGGTAAATTTTATTTACCATAGTTAAAGGTAAATCGGGTAATTTAGGGTAAATATAATATTTTAAAATTACCCTAAAAATTGTCAAAATCCTATTGGATGACTAAAATTCGACCCATATCACCTAAGGGTCGGATTAGATTCATTTAATTAAATTTTTTCAATGAAAATAATTTAATTATTATTAAAACCAAAGAATGTGACAACATGTCACTTTCTTAAATCTTATAAGTATAATAATTTTAATCTAGTGATAAACTTCATGAAACTTCGAACATGAATAGTCTACAGAAATATAATACAATTATCTACATCATAGGAATTTATTTATAATTTTTAGGGATTAAATAATTATCATTTATTATGACACAATGATGATGCAGTAATTGTCTTATTAATGAAATATTGACAAAATTGATGTTATAAATGCCCAAATAAATGTAATTTGAGTCTTTTTATGACTTACACTAATTTTCTAGGTTAATATGATATGATATTGTTGATTTAAGTAACTGTTCTAGAACTTATCATTCTGTTATGAATTTCATAAAAATCATGTACCAAATAGTGTCAAAATTGACATAAAATAGTTTTTAAAACAAATATTATATTATTAATTGTTATTTTATTCTTAAAAATCTAAGGTTCCGCCAAATGACTTAGATAAGATTATATATATTAATAATAAACAACTTGGGGTTATTTTGGCTTTATATAGTAATTTTATTAACCTTATAGTGTAAGAACACCAGAAGACACGGTAAAAGTAAAATTATTTAACTTAATGTTAAATCTAAATGATAAGGTTAAAATAGGAACCTAAACTTGTCTAAATTCTATTGGATGAGAGGATTTCGACCCATCCCCACCTTAGCTTCTAAATATATTAATTTGGGGCTATTTAAAACCGAACTTGACTTTATAATATAATAATAGTTTGAGTTATTCCAAAGGTGCCCCTCTCCTCCCTTATAAAAGGACACCTCCTCCCTCTCTTCCTCAAAAAACATTGAGCCTTAAAGCTCGGCCAACCCCTGACAAATTCTCCTCTACACTTACATAGAAACATCCTAGAGGTTCTGGTCTTCCTCAAAGACCAATTTTAGTGCCCTAAGAGGAGGTCTCAAAGAGGCGCTCCAAAGAAGAGGTAATTTCTATTACCGATTCTTTCACCTTTATTTCTTCGTCCAATTCTTCTTAGGTTGTTTCATTATGAAGTAATAACATCAGTATCACTCATATACTGATATGTTATTATAAGTATGAAACAATCCTTTTTCACCATCTATCCATCCTACGGAAAATGAAATCACCGCGCGTGTGTACGTATGGAATACCGTCTCCACGCCGTGGTGAAATCTATTTTCCACCACCACCTTACTTGGATGGGTATAATGGTGTAAATAATAACTATATATTATTATTTTAAATTTATATTGATTCTGAAATAATATACATACACTCCAATACAGTCCCACGATCATGAGAACGATATCATCGCTCGTGCGTACGTACGGACTACTGTCTCCACGACGCGATGAGATTCATTCTCCACTTTAACCATTCATGAATGATTATATAGTATATATAATGAGTAATAATGAAATATATGACATAATAATGATACTGTATTTATGTTTATATATATTAATGTCATCTAATTAATTCCGTTCAACTCAATAAGGAAACGAAAACAGCGTTCATGCGTACGTACGACCTACCGTCTCCATGAACGGTGTATTTCTTTCCATTTACTGACTTATTTTATATATGTATATTATGAATATATATATATATATATCATGTTTTATATTCTGGAATTAAGTAATCATGATCTAAGTAATCATATAAATAATTACAAGTCAAAACACGGACGACAAATGAAACAATTTTTCCCAAAACGCTCTTTAACATGGAATTTACAAAAGAACGGGTAATATGAAGTCATAAATGAACCATATATGATATCATAAAAATGAATATGATTCTGTAATAAGTCAATGACATTATTTAAATCATTATACAGGAGGTTCGGACACTTACGAAGAAAATCGGACCTAAGGTAAGGGAAATATCACAATCTCATTTTAATCCGAGATTGTTTATACTTTGAAATTTACTGGGGTGTATTATATCATCCACATCCATGTTTCCTCAATATGTAATATTATTTTCATCCACCTACAATTTTTTAAATCCAATTTTACCCTTCGGTGAGTTTTTAGTAAAGGATATGAAATGAATCTTTTGTCATTTTACGTATGGGGTACTTTTTGACTTTTCCTACAAAAGTACTAGAAGAATGTTTTTTAACATATATGGCATGATTGGATTAAAAAAAATTATTTCCAAGAATCTTCCTTTACAAGTTTTCAAGTTTATTTTTAATCAACTTCTTTTAGTTTAAAATTGTATGACATGTTAAGAAAGGAAAAATGTTTTTGAAGTAAAAAGGATATTTTCCTCAAGAATGGAGTTCAAGTGTTTTATCAAAATTATTTTCCATCTAAGATAATATAGGGTTCTGTTTATATCTCTATTATTACATGGATTTCATTATGTTTTGATGGAAATATTTTTATTCCTTTGTCTTATATGAATTGTTTTATGATGTCATGTTGTTTAAGAATCCCATTTTTACTACATGGGTTATGCAATGATGTATGATTTATGGTTTTGTGGCACACATAAGAATGGTATAATTATGAGATGGGTGGGACCTATATCTCCCTCCAATGCATTGGGTAAATATTTTATATCTCATGAGATAGACATGGATGGAATGGTAGGTTATACCAGTTCAGTGAAACAGGAATGAAACGAGGGTGACTCAGTTCAGAAAGGGACTTTGTCCACTAAGATAGTCTTGGAAATGAGTCTTGACTAACAAGAAATGATTCTCTATGATTATGTGTGTATGCCACAAAGTTTAATGTTTTATGTTATGATTATTGTGATTACATTTCACTTCCATGAGTTATCCCAGGTTATGAAATTATGATCTCTTTTACAGGTTAAGATTTCCAAAAGTTATGAGCTTATGTATATGATGTGATTGATATTTCTTTTGTTTACCCTTACTGATCATTTGAGCTCACCCTTTTATGTTTTCTTTTCCCCAGGATATAAAGAAAGGTTTTAGGTATAAAAAAAGGAAGATCATTATGGGAGATGTTGAAGATCTTTCACCAGGATTAGAAGATTATATTCTGAGTTTCCATAGACACTAAACTATTACGATCCTTGTGTGTGTGTTTTTGTTATGTACTAAGTATTCCGCAAATGTAATGTAATGTAAATGTACGTCAGGATTCGGGTCTCTATAGTTGGTATCAGAGGAAAGGTTTAGTCAACCTTTGGAAACTAGGATGTGAGAACGTTAGTGAGATCCCTAGAGATATTTCTAAGGTATGTCTAGGGATGTCCCTAAGGATAAGTATACGTATAGGATATAGTCCTAGAACTATGGTAACGATATTAGATTAAACCAAAGATGTTAGATATTGATGTTACTCCCCTTTTATTATGATTTTCGCCTCTCACACTATTCTTTTTGGGTTTTAGAAAATGGCTGGAAACAAGATGATTCACGATAATGGAGGATATGATGGACAATGGAATGGTATTTTTCATGAGTAACCAAATGAAATGGGATTTGGAAGTCCAAATATCATTATTATTCCGAACCAGCAATCTCATAATATGATCAATAAAGTAAAATTTGGTAAGTTTCCTGACTCGGCTAATAAGAGAAAGATGGAGTTTCATGATGATCATAGAGGAATGAAAGTTCAATTTCCCCTATATAAATCATGTGGGAAGAGGAATCAAAGAGAATGTTTCAAAATAACTGGAAGATGCTTTGGGTGTGGAAAAGAAGGAAACAAAGCCAGTAAGTGCAAAGGAAAAGGTTCAGTTAACACCAGGGATGAGGATAATGGTATTGCTACAACATCAACAATGGTTAAATGTTTTAAATGTGGAATGTACGGGCATTATGTAAACCAATTCCCTAAGGTAAAGTCACATGAAGAGAATCAGTATGGTCGTATGGGTATTATTTATGTTGATGATGATGAAGAGACTACAAATGATATGTGAGATGAAAGAATTGTTGAAGCTCGGTCAATGGTTTGAGAATGTAGTGGAATGATTACATGTTTATCATGTGTAATGTTTTATAAGTAATCTCATGATACTATGGAATAAAGAGACATCTAAGGATTGTAACAGTGTTGTCTTTCCTTGAGTTTTGAAAGTGTATGATTAATGGTACCAGTATCCATTAAAGGATATTCAGATATTTTTGGAATATAGATGATATGCACATAATGAAGGGATAAGTAGAAAATGAAATGTTTGACAGTATTCTTGAGCTCATGATTGATATAAGGACTAAGTGATATCATGGTTTGAGTATATAGAATTTTAAGGATTTTGGTATGTGGAAGGTGTTAACTTTTAACTGCATTCATGTTTTCACTAAGGTTCAATGGGTATTCAAGAGAATACACGATTAAGGACTTTGAATGTTTGGAATGTGACCAGCAAAACATATCTTATGATATATGGGGATCAACGATGGTATTAAATCTCTGGTAATCATTTTCACTATGTTATGAGAGTGAACTATAGTATTATAGATAAGCCTAAAGATTGGAAAGTATTATGTTGGACATAAGTTAGTATTATTGATGGGATGTTATAGTAATATAGTTTTAGAAAAAGTACAACCTGCAGGACGGGCGAAATCCCATCGCGTCGGACAAGGCCGTGGGAATCGAACCCACAACCGAAGTGCGACTGGCCTTTATCGCCTACCACTGGCCTACAAGAAGTCCCTGGTGAGTATAAACTAGTTTTATTTTATTAAGAGGTATGATATATGAAGTATAAGTTTATTTTTTGAACCATATACCATTAATCTAACCATAAGATGTACTTATAACTTTTGCTAACCTTTTTTTTGAAAGAGATGGAATGACCCATCATTCTATCACATGATCTGCTAACACATCACGAATAACAAATTCAACTTCATTTCTTTAAGGGATGAAGTGGAAATTGTTCAATTCACGAACAACAGTGAGATTGTACCAAAATCATGCAAGTATTTCATTTAATTCATCAACTTTCGGGAAATGATCTTGAAAACCAAAAATTTTGTCCTAGTTCCCTTATATCCGATTAATCAGATGGTACCTTAAATCATCACAAATCAATAGCTTTGTGATTGTTGGCTTTTCCATAGCCATGTTCTCTACCACTCTCCATCAAAACATGATGGTTAGATTTTTCTTCCATATCCATATTTTCACCTATGTGGAAACCTAGTGATTAGTTTATTTGGGTAACCATTACGTTTCATACTTTCGTTTTTAAAGATTTGTTTTGGTATTCCTTTTTACGATGTGGGTTTCTATTAAAGAAACTTTCGAATGGTAAACCATTTATAACCCCGACGAATTTCGAGGGAGAAATTCATTTTATGGGGGGTAGAATGTAACACCCTGAGATTTTATGAAAAATATTCTTTTAATTTCATTAATTTCTTGTGTTGTATGCTACACCAAGATTACCTTGCACTATACGCAACACCGTATTAGCTTGCAGTATACGCAACACTTTTCTTGGCTCTTGTTACACACAATTTCCAGTTCGTTTGATAGAAGTTATTCTACGCAACATTGAGTGTATATATATATATATATATATTAAATGTATAAATAAAATATGTCTGGATTCTGTTATACACAACAACAAAGGAGTTGTGCACTACACGCAACCCTGACTTGGCTTGCATTACACGCAATCACGACCATCCTCGATAGCGTGTCTTGTACGCAATACCGGGTTTTACTAAACAATGATATATTATTATAATATTATTATGAACTAGCCTTTATGAATAGTATTAACTAAATTTTGAATTTTATAACATTATTATTCATCTTACACATTTTCTAGAACATGGTATAAGAACAAAATAAAATTTTCTGGTAAAATAAGTATTTTTCAAAAAATGCAGTTTTGCCGCCTTTTGATGGCGCACCCACTTTAAATCTAGTTTTTCACATGTTTATAAGTTCAATTTGAAAAAAATAAAATTCTTCTTTTGAATCCGGATATAAAAATTTAAATTAGATAAAGTTTTGATATTTTTCCGATAACTTTCATATTTTAATGAATAGTAAAAACACGCTATATTTTAATTAAAAACAACTTTTTTCCTTGTAATATCTTATGTGGTTAAATTATAATATTGAATGGTTTTAAAGTATAAATAGAATATATTTTTACAATTTAATATAATTTATGACATTAGCATTGATTTTACCTTGAATTCGTAGGTTAAATCAATTCAATCTTTTGCAATGTTTTAAAGAAAAACCCTTTTTCTTTCGACAACGGGATTAATTTTAATTTAATTTCTGCAACTTTTGTGTATTGAATTTTGAAAAATGGATTCCATATTTGGAATCAGTGGATCCAAATTATGTTAATACGCTACTTTTTATTTTTGGGAATTATGAATAGTAACTGCGGTAAATTTTATTTACCATAGTTAAAGGTAAATCCGGTAATTAAGGGTAAATATAATATTTTAAAATTACCCTAAAAAATCTCAAAATCTTATTGGATGACTAAAAGTATACCCATATCACCTAAGGGTTGGATTAGATTCATTTAATTAAATTTTTTCAATGAAAATAATTTAATTATTATTAAAACCAAAGAATGTGACAACATGTCACTTTCTTAAATCTTATAAGTATAATAATTTTATTCTAGTGATAAACTTCATGAAACTTCGAACATGGATAGTATCAAGAAAGCTAATACAATTATCTACATCATAGGAATTTATTTAGAATTTTTAGGGTTTATATAAGTATCATTTATTATGACACAAAGATGATGCAGTAATTGTCTTATTAATGAAATATTGACAAAATTGATGTTATAAATACCCAAATAAATGTAATTTGAGACTTTTTATGACATAAACTAATTTTATAGGTTAATATGACATGTTATTGTTGATGTAAGTAAGTTGTTTAGAACTTATCATTCTGTTATGAATTTCATAAAAATCATGTACCAAATAGTGTAAAAATTGACATAAAATAGTTTTTAAAACAAATATTATATTATTAATTGTTACATTATTCCTGAAAATCTAAGGTCAGGAAAAATGACTTAGATAAGACTATATATATTAATAATAAACAACTTGGGGTTCTTTTGGCTTGATATAGTAAGTTTATTAACCTTATAGTGTAAGAACACAAGAAGACACGGTAAAAGTAAAATTATTTAACTTAATGTTAAATCTAAATGATAAGGTTAAAATAGGAACCTAAAATTGTCTAAATTCTATTTGATGAGAGGATTTAGACCCATATCCACCTTATCTTATAAATATATCAATTTGGAGCTATTTAAAACCGAACATGACTTTATAATAAAATAATATTTTTTGTTATTCCAAAGGTGCCCCTCTCCTCCCTTATAAAAGGACACATCCTCCCTCTCTTCCTCACACAACTTTGAGCCTTAAACCTCGGCCAACCCCTGCTAAATTCTCCTCTCCACTTCCCTAGAAACATCCTAGAGGTTCTGGTATTCCTCAAATACCAATTTTAATGCCCTAAGATGAGGTCTCCAAGAGGCGCTTCAAAGAAGAGGTAATTTCTGTTACCGATTCTTTCAACTTTATTTCATCTTCCACTTCTTCTTAGGTTGTTTCATTATGAAGTAATAACATCAGTATCACTCATATACTGATATGTTATTATATGTATGAAACAATCCTATTTCACCATCTATCCATCCTACGGAAAACAAAATCACCGTGCGTGCGTACGTACGGAATACTGTCTCCACGCTGTGGTGAAATCTATTTTCCACCACCACCTAACTTGGATGGGTATAATGGTGTAAATAATAACTATATATTGTTATTTTAAATTGATATTGATTCTGAAATAGTATACATACACTCCAATACATTCCCACGATCATGAGAATGATATCATCGCTCGTGCGTACGTACGGACTACCGTCTCCACGATTCGATGAGATTCATTCTCCACTTAAACCATTCATGAATGATTATAAAGTATATATAATGAGTAATCATGAAATATATGACATAATAATGTTACTGGATTTATGTGAATATATATTAATGTCATCTACTTAATTCTGTTCAACTCAATAAGGAAACGAAAACAGTTTTCATGCGTACGTACGGCCTACCGTCTCCATGAACGGTGTATTTCTTTCCATTTACTGATTTATTATATATATGTATATTCTGAATTTATATATATATATATATATCATGTTTTATATTCTAGAATTATGTAATCATGATCTAAGTAATCATATGAATAATTACAAGTCAAAACACGGACGACAAATGAAACAATTTTACCCAAAACGCTCTTTAACATGGAATTTACAAAAGAACGGGTAATATAAAGTCATAAGTGAACCATATACGATATCATAACAATGAATATGATTCTGTAATAAGTCAATGACATTATTTAAATCATTATACAGGAGGTTTGGACACTTACGAAGAAAGTCGGACCTAAGGTAAGGGAAATATCACAATCTCATTTTAATCCGAGATATTTTATACTTTGAAATTTACTGGGGTGTATTATATCATCCAAATCCATGTTTCCTAAATATGTAATATTATTTTCATACACCAACAATTTTTTAAATCCAATTTTACCCTTCGGTGAGTTTTTATTAAAGGATATGAAATGAATCTTTTGTCGTTTTTCGTATGAGGTAATTTTTGACTTTTCCGACAAAAGTACAAGAAGAATGTTTTTTTAACTTATATGGCATGATTGGATTTTAAAAAAAATATTTCCAAGAATCTTCCTTTACAAGTTTTCAAGTTTATTTTTAATCAACTTCTTTTAGTTTAAAATTGTATGACATGTTAAGAAAGGAAAAATGTTTTTGAAGTAAAAAGGATATTTTCTTCAAGAATGGAGTTCAAGTGTTTTATCAAAATTATTTTCCATCTAAGATAATATAGGGTTCTGTTTCTATCCCTATTATTACATGGATTTGATTATGTTGTGATGGAAATATTTTTATTCCTTTATCTTATATGAATTGTTTTACGATGTCATGTTGTTTAAGAATCCCATTTTTACTACATGGGTTATGCAATGATGTATGATTTATTGTTTTGTGGCACACATAAGATGGTATCATTATGAGATGGGTGTGACCTATATCTCCCTCCAATGCATTGGGTAAAGATTCTATATCTCATGAGACAGACATGGATGGAATGGTAGGTTATACCGGTTCAGTGAAACAGGACTGAAACGAGGGTGACTCGGTTCAGAAATGGACTTTGTACACTAAGATAGTCTTGGCAATGAGTCATGACTAAAAAGGAATGATTCCCTATGATTATGTGTGTATAACACAAAGTTTAATGTTTTATGTTATGATTATTGTGATTACATTTCACTGCCATGAGTTATCCCAAGTTATGAAATTATGATCTCTTTTACAGGTTAAGATTTCCAAAAGTTATGAGCTTATGTATATGATGTGATTGATATTTATTTTGTTTACCCTTACTGAGCATTTGAGCTCACCCTTTTATTTTTTCTTTTCCCAAAGATATAAAGAAAGGTTTTAGGTATAAAAAAAGGAAGATATTTATGGGAGATGTTGAAGATATTTCACCAGGATTAGAAGATTATATTCCGAGTTTCCAAAGACACTAAACTATTATGATCCTTGTGTGTGTGTTTTTGTTATGTACTAAGTATTCCGCAAATGTAATGTAATGTCAATGTACGTCAGGCTTCGAGTCTTTACATTCAGCATGCTCAGCCTCCTCAAATATTTTCCATGGTTTTTTAATTTCTCTATTCAAGTCTGTAATCAGTTATTTTTTTTCTATCTTACGTTCTTAATAAACCGGTTTCCTGGTGTTGTTTTCACCGTTCAAGTAGGTCCCCTTGGGGCCAAATTACGTTACATCTGCGATTTTCTTTACATTCTTACACTGGCTGTTTATATTGTCCCAATATCTTGACTTAGTTTGTCATTATATATCTATTTATTTCATATCTAATCATATAATTCAAAACATACAAATTTTTTCACATTTATACCAACAGTGGGTCTTGGCTTATTTAGGGTTCATGTAATTAACCTGAATAAGTGATATCATAACCAACTATTTTGTTACTATAGGTTTGAATAAGTTTGATATTGATAATTTTTATGGTGATAATGGTTTTAATCTCTCGATAATTAAGATGATAACCTTGTTAGATCATAATCACCTTATTAATTCCCTTGCTGGCTCTAGGAAAAAAATCACCACCACTTCCCCTGATGGGCAGGTTGTCACCTATTTTATAAAAGTTCCCGAGGAGACCCTTAGAAAAGACCATTTTTTAATCCTTTTATCATTAGGGCACAATTTCTTGAGATAAGTTTCATACGAGTCCTCTACTACAAGTATATAATCCGAATTAGAATCCCTTTATATGAAAAATCACTTGCTGGGAGGCTATATAAGAAAATGAAAATATATATGTTCAAAATGCGCCCTACAACTACAACCAAGATACAAATTGATGAATTTAATAAAATCATATTAGAACTATCCTAAATTTACATTAAATTGGATGATTAAGACCAATTAATTATATTGTTAACGTCATTAGATGATTCATTTAACTCTTTTAAATACTCTATGATTTTTGGGAAGGACACATTAACTCTTGAGGAAGTAAAATCTACATTTCTCTGTAATGACCTTCAAAGAAAGAGTAGTGTGAAAACTGAGGATGAGGGTTTAAATGTTAGGGAAAGAGATGAATCTAGAGGCCGAAGTGAATCATGGGGTATGAGAAAATATTGGGGTCAGTCTTAGAAGTATAAAAGAAAGTCTAAAAGAAAGTTAATCAAATGTTTTCAATGTAAAAAACATGGACATATCAAGAGGAACTATTCTAATAGGAAGGGTGAGTATAAATATAGTAAAAATCAATATTCCCAATTAGTTGAACAAGACTTTGACACGACTGATGGGTTAAATGTCACTCACACAGCCATATCAGATGAGTGGATCCTGGATTCTTGATTCCCATTCCACATGTGTCCATAGAATTATTTTTTACTGAGTTGAGATAAGTAAGGACTGGTGAGATTTTTCTAGGGAATAATAGGAGCTCCCAGATTATGGGTATAGCCTCAATTTCAGTCATGATTCTTGATGGGTCTGTCAGGTCCCCTGAGGAAGATAGGTGGGTAACATAATTAAAAAGAAACTGAAAATCCCTAGGAATCCTTGACCAGAAACGGTAGGAATTTATGTCTGGATCTGGAAGCATTAGAGTTACCCAAGGATGCCTCAAAGTTATTAAAGGAACCCTTTGCAAGGGCCTATATGTGTTAGATGGAAGGTTGTATAGAAATCAGTTTAATTCGACGTCTAGTTTAGATATTGAATCTACTAATTTGTGGCATATGAGACTAGGGAATATTAGTCCCAAGGGTCATAGTGGACATAAAAAAATAGCCTTCTATGTAACGTCACTCCATGTAGTCTTCCGTTTTGTGGTGATAGTGTATATGGGAAGTACGTGGGATTAATTTTCATTAGGTCTTTGTATAAGTCTAAAGAACCTCTTGAATGTATAAATTATGATCTATGGGGTCCTTCTAGGGTCACCTCCCATGGTGGAGGATTATACTTTGTGACCATTATTGATGATTTCTCTAGGTTAGTATGGATTTATATACTCAATCATAAGTCTGATTCCTTTCTCACTTTTAATACGTGGAAAGCTACTATAGATAGTGAGAGAAATAATAAACTTAAGGCCTTAAGGACTGAAAATGGGTTAGAATATCTATCCAATGAATTCATTGAGTATTGTGAATCTGAGTGAATTAAGAGATACCGTAATGTTTTGGAAACTCCACAATATAATTGGTTACTATAAAGAATAAATAAGACTATTCTTGAGAGGGTGAGGTGTATTTTGTCACACTCAAAACTCCCCAGGTCTTTTTGGCTCGAGGCTACATCAATAGTAGTGTACCTCATTAACCAGTTCCCATTATCTTCCAACAACTTTAAGACACATGAAGAACTCTACAAGGGAAAACCCTCAAATCTTTCTCACTATATGATATTTGGATACATATCTTATGAAAAATTATGTAAAGATAAGATATCTCTTAGGGATTTTAAGATTATATTCATGTTATATCCAGAGAGTTTTAAAGGGTATCATTTATTGGTAGATAAACCTGGTTACCAGAAATGCATCATTAGCCACAATATTGTCTTCCATGAGTCTTTTTTGTCTGAAGACAAGGAACCTAAACCTATTGAATCATATGAAGATGATGTAGAATCCATATGGGTCTTGACACCTTTGGGTGTTGAAGTCCCTTTGAGACCCAGTGACCAACCCCAATCTAGTGTTGGACCTGTTCCTTCGGTTACACAATCCCAACTTGAATCAGATTCCAGTTCGAAATCAGAACCTAAGACTCATGAACCAGATGACCTGAGATGCTATCAACTTACTCAAGACAGAGTGAGAAGAGTTATTAGACCTCCATCCCAATTTAACTAGGAAGATATTTCTACCTATTCTTTCAATGTAGCTCAAGAATGGTTTAATGATTATCCCCAATATTATAAGAATGTTATTAAGTCCAAATAAGACAATTGAGGGGAGAAAGAAATTCAAGAGGAAATGAGTCCCTTGTTCCGAATAATACTTGGGTATTTGTTCCCAGACCCAATAACATGAAATTTGTTGGTTCTAGATGGATTTATAAAAAGAAAGAAAGCAGTACAGGAGAGACTAAAATCTAATTTAATGCCTTCATGGTAGCCAAATCCTTCCTTCAACGTGAAGTCATTTATTATTTTGAAATATTATCTTCTATTGTTAATCATTCATCCATTATAGTTCTTATTGCATTTTCTTCAAAATTTGATCTACATATTGAACAACTTGATATCAAAACTGCTTTTTTACATTTTAGCCTTGATGAAATAATTTATAAGACCCTTTATTAAATAATTTTAATAATAATTCAATCCTAATCATATTTTTCAAGTAAATATGTACTTGTTTGGAATTGAAAAATCTTCAAGACAATGGTACAATAGGTTTGATTCCTTTATGATTGTAAATTAGTTTTCTAGAAGCAGATTTAATGCATGTGTTTATTTTAAGACTGTTAAACATTAATCTGTTTACCTTTTATTATATGTTGATTACATGTTGTTAATCTGCAAAAACATGAGGATTATAAATTCTATTAATCACCAGTTAAATTGTGCCTTTGAAATGAATGATTTAGGGCATGCAAATCAAATCCATGGTATGAATATAATTAGTGATAGGAAGGACAAAACCCTATACATATCCTAATATGCTTATGTTAGGGAAGTATTAAATAGAAACATATCTGAGAACATTAAAGCTATAAATCTTTACTTAGGACAACATTTTAAAATTCCCTTCACTCAATAACCTAAAAATGAAGATGAAACTTCCTTTATGAATAAGATTCTATATGAAAATATTGTAGGAAGTAAAATGTATTCCATTATATGTACATAGACAGATATAGCCTTTGCTGTTTTTACATTGAGTAGGTTTATTGGGAAACCTGGTAAGGCTCATTGGCATGCTTTAGAATGGTTATTATGGTCTGTTTCTATGCCTGCAAAATAATCCATTCAATATGGATTGAATACTAATATTGATTATGATATAATTGGTTTTGTTGATTCTGACCATGCTATAAATATTGACACCTGAAAGTCTATTACTATTTTTCTCCTTGCAGATGGAGGATCAGTCTCCTGGAAATAAAACATGCAATTAGTGGTTGTTGTTTCCACTACTGAGGCAGAGTATATTTTCTTGACATAAGCTATTATGGAATCCATTTGGATTAGAGGTTTTCTTTTTGAGTTGTTATTATCTGCTAACAGTATAGTAGTTCACTCTGATATTCAATTGGAATTGAATCTATCTAAAAATTATTTATTCCATGGTAGATCAAAGCACATAGACATTAGGTTACATTTTGTTAGGGATATTATAGAATATGGGAAAATGAGTGTCACCAAGATACCCACTAATGATAAACAGGCCGATTGTTTGACAAAGGTTTTTCCATTATCTAAATTTCTGCATTGTCTTAAACTAATTAATTTAGTTCCAATTCTATAATTTAGGTTCTCAGAGAACCGTCACTGAATTTTATTTAATTGCAATGTGAAGAATTGTTGAACATTCCCTGGTATGTGTTATGGTAACAATGAAATGAGCAAATTTTATTTGTTGGTTTATTTAACACAATTCGTTTTATTAGTTTTTCTACCTTGCATGGATTCTTGGAACTTCTACGTGGGTGTTTTCCCATTTCTGGTTCTACACAATTTTATATGTCAGTTTTATTTCTGGGACCTGGTTAATTGTTTTCCTTATGATGTCTTATGGCACATTTTTGGACCATCGATTGGGAATGATATGATGGTATAGCTTGGATCCAAGTGTATTTCTTTGATTATTTGTAATACGTTGCATCACCGCCCTACCTATATTATTGCTCCACTTGGGTATTGCGTTGTCTTGGATTTGGTTATGTGAACCATCATTTTGATCTCTTCCGTCCACGCAGCTCCCATCTCGTGCATCCACCTGACCTGCCTGAAATTTCATCAAGAGCTCATTCATTTCACACCACATGTTTCTATTCTTGGTGAGGTCTTTTGGTTTCCTCTTTGGTTCATTGGAAAACCCTTGTGAGTGATGTTATGCTCCGGCTCCGCAATGAAGAAGTACAAACCATCTAGGAGACTCCGGCCTCCCGCACTCCCCTTGGTCATTGTACATTCCACCTCCTACAACTGGAGAAATTCCTTATTGGAGACTCTATGGGGATCATCTTAGATCCAGGTATTCGAATTACTACACCTCAAGTAATAATATTTTTGACTATATTTTCTTCGTAACCAATATTTGGTTTCTAGTTATTCGCTATGTAGTGACTTATCTTCTCTTCATCGTGTATATTGTTGTATCCTTATTGTGTGTGTGCATGAGTCTGTACATGAGTGGAAGGGGTTGTATCTGCATGGAAGGGTTGACCAATGCCCCCATGTTTAGAAATCTCATCCTCCTTGGATATTTTTCATGATTTTTTAATTTCTGCATTTGAGTCTTTAATCTGTGATTGTCTTCTTTCTTTCTTTCTTAATAAACTAGTTTCCCTGATGGTGTTCTCACCGTGCACCTAGGTCCCCTTGGGACCAAAGTACTTTACATCTACTTCCCTCTTTACATTCCTACACTGACTGTTTATCTTGTCTTAATATCATTGCTGATATTGTCATTATTGATCCATTTCATTCATAACTAATCTGTTTATACAAAATATTCCAATCTATTCAACATTATATGAACAATGTTTCTTGTCTTGTTTATGGTTTAAGTAATTAATCCCAACACAGAAAGACTGATCCCTTCCATATCTAACTGGGATATGGAAAATGGTTTTTTTTCTAAGTACATGTGTAAATCCATGAATTTACACTTGGGTACCATAGAGTTTGAGTTTGAAACATACACATTTGATACCATTGGACAAGATTTAGTATTAAGGATTTTATGGCTTGAAATTTTGGGGTATGCAACAAAACATTAGAAGGACAAAACAATGGAAATTCGTTGGGGTCTGTGCAGTTACCTTATAGGGGATTCATCATCCCCGGTGTGCACTAGAATATTTTCATGATTATTTCGGTCCAAGGTGGAAATTTATTTATGGAATGTAATTTTCATTACCAGGGCATGTTGAATTGGAGATTTCAATATTTTTTACTTTGACATAGATCCAGTTGAATACAATATTCTAGTTGTACCATGTTTTTTTCTCGGAACACAAGGAATTTCCACCTATAAGGGACAAAAATAATTCCATATCACCAATATATGGGTCCTACGTAGTGAATATACAACCTCATATGCTCGATTACCCAATGAAAACTGAGGTGGAGAAGTAAGTTTAGTAACTTTTAGTGCTTGGGGTAATTAGGATTATCATGCATCTGTATTATATAATGGTTAAAAATATGGAGGGTGATTAATATTTGTGTACTTTTGGTAATTTAATATTTTAAAAGTTCCTATTAGGTATACAATACCTCTATTTGATGATTTTATGGATGAGTTGTCTAGGGTGAAAATTTTCAAAATAATGAATTTGAAGTCAAGTTTCCACCAATTGTGGCTGAGGGAAGATGATGTAGCTAAAATATCATATAAGACTCCTGAAGTAAATTATGAATAATTAGTAATACACTTTAGATTCAAAAATTCACATGCCACTTTTTAAAAGACTATGAGCTCTTTTTTCTGGCCCTTACATTAAAGGCAAGTCCATGTTTTTTATAACATATTGGTATATTTTTAAATATATAATAAACATATTGATATATTGAATAATGTATTGTAACTTATAATTGAGTATCGATTTCATTCCAATGAAAAAAAATCTATTTTGGGTGAGGATTTAGAGAATATTTAGGAATTATCATTTTGGAATTGGTATTTTCTATATACCCTCAAGAGGTGGTGGTTATTCTACAATGGAATGAGTAGAAAATGATAGGGAGGTGGGAAAATTGTTAGGTTTCACCAGATATTATGGTAATTTTGTAAAATATTATGAAAAAACTACTAGACCAATAACAAAACTAACTAACAGATGATAGTTTTCATTGACTACAATGGCTCAAAAGGTTTTTGAAAACATGAAGGCGTAAATGATTTCCACACCAGTGTTTCTAATGCTACGTTTTTTCAAAAAGATTTTCATTGAATGTGATACTCCAAATTCATTAGTTGGGGCATTATTTATGACGTACAAGAGGCCCATATCCAAATTTATCAAGTCTTTATCTAACATTACACTTTCGAAGTTAGTATGTGAGAAATAATTAATGGAATTAATATTATTAGTCTTGTTTGTTTATGTTTTTTTTGTTTGATTACATGGGGAGATTTTTGTGTAAGTGCGTCAAATGATAAGTGTTTTTATTATTCTTGATTACTTGGGTTCTTTGAATATTTGGTGTTTATTTTATCGGATTACATTTCCACACAAGTTCGGTGAGTTATTTTAGGGGCTTTATTTTTTTAATTTATGGTATATTAGACTATTTAATGTGATTAAATAATAATATATATCAAATGTTTTAAATAATTTATCCTTTATATTTAATAACCATTTAGTGTTTTAATTTTAAATATCATGGGTATGTTGTTGTTCATTTTAATAGAATTTCTTCTCTAAGTGTATAAAATTTATCCACTATTAGTTATAAAATGTTTTTACTTTCATTTTTAGATTTATTCTATCATTAATTTTAAATTTAATCTACCAATAGTTATAAATTTTGACTATTGTAAGTTATTAATTTATACTACCATTAGTTATAAATGTTTTCTACTACTATATCAAAATTTAAACTAACATTAGTTCAAGATGTCTTGTTGAGTTATTTCAAAATATTTACTACCATCAGTTCAAAAAATATGATACCGTCGGTTAAAAAAATATGCTATGATCATTTCAAAAATAATTTTTTAGAAGTTATTAATTTTATGGCCATCATGTATGTGACATATAATGGTACCAAAAATACTTGGTTCTATAATTTTCAATATTGTTCTTAAATCGATATTATTTTTATTTCAAAATTATTTTTATACATTATTTTCGTTTTTTAATATTTTATTGGTTTCTAAATTAATTATAAATTATTTTGAACCTATGTTAATTTATTTTATAATGTTGAAAATTATATTTTTTGATTATTTAACACTTTTTTTTATCTCCATTGAAAAAAATTACTACTTGTATTCTGTACATTTGAATATTTTTTTTTGTGTTTATTTAAATGTTCTAAAATTAATGTTAAATGATGAAAGGCATGGTCAGTGTTTTTTGAATTTGTTAAAAATATATATTTATTTTTTGAATATTTAATTCATGAATTTAAGATTTATATATACATAGTCAACTTTCTCATGATATTCATGAATTTATTTGACTCGGTGTTATGAAATTATTTTGAACCTTTAAATTTAAAATTGCCTGACTTGTTATATATTTATTAAATTATGTATTTAAATTAGTTTTAATTCTTTCAATATTTTTGAAATGTGTTTTATCTCCAATAAAAATTGTTGACTCTGTTATTATTATTGAATTATTTAATCATTTTCACAAATTTTATTTAGATGTTATAACTTAATAGAAAATATATACGGGACTCAAAGGATTAGAAGAGATATTATTATAATACGATGATTAAATGTGATTACATATGGATCAAATTAACAAAAATAACTCACACTGTGTAAACCATGAAATTATATTTTATAGTTTGTTTACCATTAATCAAAATCTCTCAAGAACCATATCTAAACTGCTTTGACTTCTACTACCCTGATGACATGAGTTGATCCAATATTATAGAACCAATAACTATGTTACTTTTTTATCTTTTTTATTCCATCTTAGTCTCTTCTATCTTAAACACTTTATCATATCTCTCACATGAATTATATCTATCAAAATATGATTTTATCAATCAAAAAGTATTCTCTCTTTTTTATTTTGACTCTCATATTCTAAAGCCAGAACATTCAGGTTATAAATATTAGATTTTAATGTCAGTTCATTCAGGTTGTGACTCTTATATTCTAAATGTATGTGTAGGTTTAATATTCCTCAAAATTTTATTAAAGTTTGAGACTCCCCATTCAAAATTCATTGTTTCGTTCTTGCTATAACTAAACTAAAAAAATTATATGTTGTATCATGTTAAGTTTACCCTCAAAATCATGTAGTTAAAACTGCATCACTCACTGAGTAGAGAGTTTTAATAGAAGAGTATGTCGAATTTGGACTGAACCACTATATAAATTATCTATGTTATCTTTCATTTTATTTTTTTATATATCAATTTTAAATTTTTATATGGTATATTTAACCCTATCTCTCTCTAGACCTTCTATAATCCATTAAAACCCATTAATCTATATCACAATGAGACTATTTATTTAATTTTTAGTCTATATATATATATATTATATTTTTACTAATATGAACACTTGGCATGATAATTTGTTCCTTATTAATAATATTTTATATCTTTTATTCTTTTATAGTCCTTGTTTTTATCCTTTATTTTATTTCTGTTAACCCATTCCTATACCTGACAATCTAAGGATAATGATTCTTAAAGATAGCTTGAATAAACCATAACAATATGTGGATTCCTCAAAAACATTTTTATTTCGATGGTAATAATTTTGGCTATTAGAAAATTGAAATGGAATCCTACTTGATGTAATATATAACTGATCACTAGATAAAAATTGTAAAATCTTATAAATTTCATGATTCTAATCCAGACTCTATTATAGGTAACAATGTTACTTAATATGTTATAAATTATATTATTATGAATATTTTGTATTTTTATATTAACAGAAGTGTTTTTAATCATGCATATTCATGTAAGACAGCTCATGCGATCTGAAAGATTTTACAAGTAACACATCATGGATCTAACAATCTAGGTAGATCCAATCTTGTAATGTTTTGAGTGGAGTGACAATACTTGAAAATGGTTGTACATAAGATAGTAAACTATATGTTCCACCCATTCACTATTAAATTAAATGAAATTAATTCATTTGGATAAAACATAGAGAACCATGTATTTTATTCAAGAGTTTATAGAACACTCCCAGAGAATTAGAATGCAATTATGATTTCTATATATGAAATTAGGAACATTAAGGAGTAAAAAAAGGATAAATTCATTGGATTGTTATTACAATGTGAACATTATTTGAATAATATTTAAGAATAAGAGCGTTTGAAAATGATAGGTATTGATTTAGTTAGTTCCCAATTCTTGATTGACTACTTATATAAAAGGGGTGAATAAATGGGTTTTTATGAATTATTTTTCATTTTAATTTAACCTCTTGAACCTGTTACGTTTCTCATTCCACTTGATTATATATCTCAATATCACTTTTTTGTTTTGGTAGTAATATATAGATATGAATATAGTATTTACAAGGTTTTTTACAAAGACTTACTCCTTACCATGTTGGCTATTCCCCCTAACATGGATTCACCACTATATTCTAATTATAAATTAAAATGGTTGATACAAAGTTACATTGTTCCACTTCGGAATAATCATAGGAGGGTTATTACACATCACCCGATAGTGTTACCATAATTTAGATTATCTTACTAAAGAATATGCACAAGATACTTCTTCTCCTGAATCGTATAAGAGACTTTCTATTCCCAGCTGAAACTGAAAGGATTCCTCCTTTATCTATGTCTGATTCAGTTTAGGATGATATGTTGATCTTCATCATGACCTCGTTGAATCACACTTTCCCATGTACGTATTCATTTACCTTTTGATTATTTGTTGGTATTACTCAAATATTTCTAATCACATACAAATGATCAGTTTATATATTTAAACTATGCATAGGCTATTATTCATTTTAGTTATGACGTCGCGGTCCAAAATTTATATGTGAAAGTGATGCATAGAAATTGATCAATTTTTTTTCTATAAAACAAATATTACACTACCTTGAATCACTTATTAATGAATTTTCAAATTATGTACACCTCATGCATGGATTTCATTGAATCTGATACCCAAGCACATTAATTTAGGTTCTTTATTATTATGTGATCCTCAAATATGTTTCAGAAATCTTCTCAAATGCATTTTAATTTATATATGCATGAATGTCCTTTCACTAAACACACCCCTCTTATTTTTTTTAATTTTTTTCACACACTACATCCATATATCTATTGTTTATGTGTGCATGAGAATGAATGTATAAAAAGTTACAAAAATTTTCTCCCTCAATTCCTCCAACATTTTGGATGAATAGTAAAAAACATTTAATTTTAGTTCAAAACCGCTTTTTAATATAATTTATTCATATAGTAATATTACAATTTAATTTGGTGTTATTTATTATTTATATAAATTATAAAAATAAATTAATCCAATGTAGGTCATTAGAATAAATTTCACTTTTAAATTAGATATAAAAACTTACCAAAAATTCAAATATTTTTTACTCTAAAAACCCATTTTGTTAACCCATCTGGAGAATTAAATATATACAAATTTTGACCACTAATGTGATTAGAATTTTGAAAAATATAATAAATATTTAGTATCATAATAATTTATTATTTATAATTATGTTGACATAGTTTTTGAAAAAAAACATTTGTGAAAGTGATTGAAATTATTTACAGTGATTAAGAGAATAATTAGATTTATAATGGACTAAACATTGCACATAAGGGCCAAAATGGATTCAAAATTTGTCCAAAAGTTATTGGTTTGAAATATTTATACCATATCCTCCCATGGGTCTAATTGTTTCCATTATTAGATACATGTGACATGGGTAAAACTTTGGGGGAATTCCCTTTCCAAAAAATTACAAGAATTCCACTCCACTAAAAAAAGAACTCACCCCTCCCACTTCCTCACACCTCTAAATCCCTTTTACACACAAAATATTATACTCAAATAATCTCCCAATATCCCTAATATTAGAATATAACACTAAATTTTGGAATAAAGGTACCCAAGGATGTCTTTTTATGAAAATCAAAAGGAATTACCTTAAAAAGAGGTAAGCTTCATCAACGATCACATTAGTTTTATTTCTTTATAAAGTACTTAAATTATAATTATCCCCATATTATATAATAAATCAAGTATACTATATATACTATGAAGTTTTTATTATAAGTTTTTTACCTTCATTTTAAAAAATATCTAATGGGTAATGAACTTACTGTTCTTGTGTATGGAGAACTTCCGCCTCATAAAATAATGTTTTTGTTTTTCATTTACCACATCTCATGGTTGGGAATTATGATAGAAAACATGTTTTTATAAGATATATATGATCCATATGGTTTATTTATTATTATTTAATTATTAGATAAAAAATATCTTCATTTATTCCATTTTTTATAATTAAGATAATTTTGTTTAGGGGAGTGTGGACTACCGCCTCCTCAAAGTGAAGTGACTTATTCACACTTTACATGAGATGTATAAAGGATGGGTTTTATGAAATTATATGATATATATGACATAATAATTATAATTTAATTATATTATATATATATACACATATAATTCATTTACTTTATTTCATTCAATATAACAATAAAATGGAAACAGTGTTCATGCGTACGTACTACCTAACATCTCCTTAAACGGTGTATTCAATTTCATTTTTCTATATTTTATAGATTATTTTAAATACATATATACTGAATTTATATGATATTTATATCATTATATACATTATTGAAATAATTAAATCATTATCTAAGTAATTGGATTAATATTAAAAATCCAAAACATATACAAAAAACAATGCAGATATTACCTGATACATAATATTTACATGAAATTGTAAATAAATGGGTAATATAAATCCATAAACGAAACTTATATTGAATGAGATTTAATATGATGTTTTTTTCTTATTTATAATAATATTATAATTATTACATGGTAGTATTGAATGTGTATGATGAAATTCAATATTTAAGGTAAGAGAATATCATCTCACCTTTTCATTCCTTGAGGTGCATTCCTTATTCACCACTCATTTCATGTGTGTGGTGAGAACGATACCCATGGATGTTTTATATTATTATTATAATTATATTTATGGGTATTTATATATCCATTTTATGATCTTTATTTCATGGGGTTTACATTTCAAAAGTTACAAAATTGGTAAGTAATTTTGTCTCAATTTTCCTCCTTTGAGACACATTCCATGTTATGCACCTATATTTTTCTATGAGATGTATATACTACCTTAAACATGTTATATCATGAATCTCATTATATTCATGATATTTAAAACTTTATTTAATTATTTTCCTTCCATTTTATTATGATTCAATGTTAACAAAGTGGTAACTGTTTATTGTTACAATATCATCATTCATTAAGACTGTTTATGATTATGCTTCCATTGATGAAATATTATAATAAATATGTATATAAATTTAATATTTTTTCTTACCCTCTAGTTTTTAATGTTATATTCAATTAATGGTTACATTTGTACTCTTTTTTACTTATACTAATGAAGAAAAAGTTTTTATGACGATCTACCTTTATTTCTCATTTTATTCATAAATATATTTTCAGTCAATACCTTTTTTCAAAACATGTTTTCAAAAAAGTTTTACAATTATACTATTTTTTTTGAAATAAATTTTTACCCATTAATTAATTTTTTACCAAATAGTTTTGAAAAGAATATTCTAGACCATTTTCGATCAAAGAACTTTTATAAACATTTAACGTGAAAATTGAATGTTCTGCATGTACAGACATACCCACCATCATGACCGTTATTTGCTTGATTCTTCATTTCATTTTTATAAGGTTATTTTTTCAAAAATAAATTGTTTCCCTAATGTTCTATAATTTTTTTAATTTTAAAATGGTTTTTAAATAAAAATCATTTTGAAAAATTGTTTTATATTTAAAAGGTGTTAAAATTATTTTCAAAGATTTTTAAATAAGTTTTCAAAATGTTGTTTTCAAATAAAAGGATTTCAATTATCCAAAAAAACATTTTAAAAATTTTCAAATTATTTTCAAATAAAAATATTTTCAAAAAGAATTCATTCTTCTTTATAAGTATTCAAGGTAATTTTCAAGGAAAATGGAGTTAAAAAAATTTATGTTTTAAAAATAGTTATTAAAATATATATTTTCCACAAGAAATATTAAAAAAAATTCATGATTACATTATATTTTTTAATGTAATTTAAAGGAAAATGATTTTTAAAATGTTTTATGTTTTAAAATTTTATTTTCAATGAAATTTTATGTTTCAAGTTATATTTTGAAATACTTCTCTGTCTAAGATGAAATCATTTACTATAGTTTATTCCATAATATGGATAAGATCCAAGGGTAACATCCATGATTTTTCAATTAATAGTTAATATTTTTAAGGATTTGTGTATATGAAACTTATATCTCTTTAATGGGATATACACTAATAAATGATTATGAAACTCGCTTCCTTTCATGTTATATTCAAGGATGAAATGATTATAAAACCTATATGTTTTCCACATGTTATGATATGATTAAATTTTTTTGACACCCATTTCATTTCAAGAGTTGTGATATGATGTTAATGAATCCTATCAATTTTTATGGTTCATGATATGATACAAGTTTTATTATCTTATGGAACATGTATGTATGATTTTATTATATAATAGGTAGGACCTATATCTTCCTCCAATGCATTGGGTAAACATTTTTCTCTCATGAGATAATGATGGAATTTTAGACAATGGGATTAATCCACTATGGGAAGATGTGGAATTTAATGAATCAGGTTAGGATATCATCCAAACTGACATCTAACTCAGTTCGAGACATGGCCCGAAGGGTATTCCCTTTCCCCACAGGATGATAGCTAGTTTCAAGAATTAAATTAATTACTGTGGGAATGAATTTTACCAATAAACTAGGATAAAATAAATAAACTAAACATACAAAACAACTAACAAAAATTGAATCTCAATAAATATATAACTAATCCATATATAAAAAATAGATGAAAAAATGAAACTGAATACAAAACTGAGAACAAACACTCTAAAACAACAACCAAATTCCCTCTTGGACACTACCAAACAAAATACTAATCAGCTCCAACAATGAGCCATTAAACTAGAAACTTTCTCCTTCAAAAAACACCAGGTATACCGACAAAAAATGGTACATGTAATGTGTGGGTTTCACAACTCAATAGGAAATCACCAAAAAAATCCATATATTTCTTTTCCAAAAACAGTCTATAAATACTAGTTTGGGATACATAAATAAAAATAAGTTTTTCTCATTTTTATAAACATACACAACATTTACTTTTCAAGATAATATGCAATACATACCCATTTTAAAAATAAATTTCCATTTTAAAACAAAATCCAACCAAAATCCCAAAAGAATAATTTCCAAGCTATACTATGAATAAAAAAGTGACATAAAAAAGTGACCAAGTGAAACATAATAAAACTAAGAACATACCGATATTAATCAATGGGAATTTTCGAAAAACCCATAGAGTGATCCATGAATGTATTCAAATCGGAACCACCGGTAAATTTATGGTGTAGATTGATAGATTATAACCAACTAGCCATTCTAACTATCCAATCTTGTGGCACATCCTACCAAACCCTATACAGTCAAAGGGGTACCAAACTATATAATTGGGGTTACTAAGAAACCATCAATCGACCCTATAAAATATGCATAGGAAACTAAGGATAATAAAACACTTTTTATGTAGGATGCCCTCTCATATATGACACACCTAACCGACTTCCACTGCACTTTCCTTCCCCAAAAACTAACACCATTCAAATGATAACCCAATTTGGGAAATCCTCCGTAGGTGTTCCTATTCAATAATAAGCCATATATAAGTTCCAACCGGGCTGTCAAATCACAAAAATATTAAAATAATTTCTTAAAATATTCTATTTTTCCAATTGAGAATTTATATTTCCAAACCAATTTCATTTCCCATACATTTAAAGGTTCCAACTTCCATATCTCAAAAGTAAATTTTATTTTATTTTTCAAGAAAGAACACTTTGGGGAAAAGTGTAAAACCTTATAAAATCGAAACACCACTACTGTAAGAGACAACCAGAAATCCAAACCAAAACCAAACCACACTAGATAGGTTTCCTGAATGGATCATCCCATTAAATCAATGTTAACTCTCTAATATCAGCATCTAGGTTTGAGGTGATGAAACCCTCTAACATGATTGCAATAAAATTAGTCAGCTCCAAAAAAATGAATATATGTCAAACAGGAGGACAAAATTCAATAATAAGATATTAAGTTGCAAGGTATACCATGCCATTTATTCAAAGATGGGATTTTTTGATATCTTCATTGAGAGTGACTATCCCACTCCTCTTCTATCAAGGAATCTTTCCAAAGTCTTTCCCTAATGATCTTTTCTTTTTTAGCCTTTGCAAACTTTCTAAACACCACTATCATCTATCCATTATGACTCAAAGATCACATAGATTATCCCTTTCAACCTCTCAGTGATGAAACCACCATCGTGTGTATGTAGTCTAAGGGAGTCACTGAATTTAAGGTTCATTCACAAATTTGGTCCATGGATCCCTATGAAACACCCCTCTTTCCTACTACTCTAGTCATCAAAGGTTTAGCAATGTAGGAGTAGTATTTTATTTTCTTACTCTTCTTCTTGTCTAGAGCTGAAAAGTCCCCAAAATCCCACACTTATTTTTTCCCTTTCTACCTACCTGAGAAGAAAAAACCTTCAGTAAGAAATTACTCTTCCTATTCAGAAGATGAATTGTATCCTTCATCAACCTCTTTACTATTATTGTGAATATATTCAATAGGAATATGATTTTCCACCACCTATATTGCTTTAAAATCTCAAACTTGATTCTTCTTCTTTCTGGGTCCCACTAATTTCCAACCATTTTCTTCTTTAGATCTAAGGACAACCTCTATTAGGGGACCAAATAGGTAGGCCAATTGGAACACTGTAATTCCCCCAACTCTCAGTTTTTCATTAAGAAATACATTTTCTACTCCTTTATCTGGCTGCATAGTGAGGGGGCATACCACCACCCCTTGAATGTCACTTATCTCAGACCAACCCCTTACTGTCAGCACCCATCAAAAACTGCAAGCTTCTCTTTACAATTTTGGTTCTTAAACTACACATGTTTTTCCATCCAAATCTAATGGAAGACGAGCTAAAATTCTCGACATCAAAGGCTCCCCTTCCTTGTGTTGAGGAGAAGTCTTGTATGTGATGAAGGGTATAGCCTGGAGGGGTGATACATCCACATTAGAGGGTTTCCTAACCTCTACTAGAGGTATTACTATCTTAACAATCACCACTCCACTCTCTTGGAGATCACTACCCATAAAATACAGTTTTAGTACTGTTCAGGACCCAAAATGGATCTTAGGGTATAAATTAACTAGAGGAGCTTGGATTTTTGGTTAGGAAGAATCCCTAACCGTAGCAGTCTGACCCTACTCCACTTATTACATCTAGGACATGGCCAGGTGCTTTCTAAAGCCCACCCTATTAAAATCAAATGAATCATTTCCTTTCCAACAGAAATTTTCATAGAAAGGAGGATGCTCTTCATAAATAAATTATTATTTAAAATTATATTCCACTAAAATACTAATCTAAATATATTTAGAGAGAGGTTTTGATATGTCGACTTACACAGACAAGAGGGCATAAGAAGAATACTGCAGTGATGTAAAATAAAGATCTAAGAATAAGAATGTACCGCAGTCATTCCCAACAAATCAAAAAATATCAGTATTAAAGAAGGGAATGGGTAAACCTCCATGTCAGACCCACATTGTAGCTAAAGGTGGATACTGACCCATGTGAAAAATCAATCAACCTTAAAACCCAAAGGAATTGAAACAAACTGAAAAATCATCTTTTATGTGAATATACCCTTAAAAATTCATCCACCTATTGAAACTGTAACAATAAAATTTTCAAATCCAGAAGGCCAATTGAAATTATGTTCTTCAAACTCCAGTCTGACCTGATATATTTAGAGATGTCATGAATATATGGACATAATTAACCAGATCAAGTAACCAATGATAATCGAAGATGATATTAGGAGAGGGAAAATTCCAATTAGAAAATCTCCACCACTAGAAGACCCTTTGACAAACTAGGAACCTTCAGGCCTAACTCGATGGATAGAATCTTTGGGCACTGAGCATGAGTAGGAAGACAAAGCTAGGTAGCAGGAGATCCCCTGTCCCTCGATGGTGGGGGAGGGGCCATTATGTCTAACATCTCACCGTAATCTAAAACATATTCATCTATTCCTTACATTATATCCATTTATAACACACTTACAATGAATTTTACAACCATTTCAAATTTTAAAAACCATTTCAAAGACAAACTAAAAACATATTATTCAAATCATGTTTCCAAGTGGGCCATCATACCATTTAGAGACTATTCATGTCCCAAAATACCAAATTGTACAAGTTTTAAAGGGCACATTTGAGACCACTTTCAAACCCACATAAAATGCTGACACACCATTTATAAATCAAGAAACCATTTGTGAGACCGAGTTTCAAAGAAAATATTGTTTTAAAGTTCCATCTTCATTTTAATTCCCATCCATTCGTGCATAACTATATAACAAGCTTGTATAAATGCATTTAACACCACTTCCACTAATTTTTTCCAATATAAAAACACAATTCTAATCCATAAAATATTACCCAAAGCCTATAAAGCACATTTATATATTATTTAAAAACACGCAATCATAAATGGATTTCTTAGGAAAGGTTACGGATAATAACACCTACCTCAATGATGTTTGGATAAAATATTAAATTAGGAGGAAGAAGAATACACCCCATAGGATGATATGCACACCCTATAATTAAATAAATAAAACAAAGTCATCTAACCCTAACACGAGGGTTCAATCAAGAGAGAAACCTACCATGAAAGGACCAAGAACCAAGATAAAAGATAGAGGGGGAGAGTAAATAAACCACGAACTAAAAGAATCATACCCTAGATCATGGAGGAGCATCAAAAGAGGGAGGATAAAAATGGAGAGGGGGTTTTGGGACAACATTGTTTGATAAGAATGACTTAAGGGGAGGAGCTCAATTTGGGGTAAAAAGGGTGGAGGGTGGAAAAAGGATTTTATGATTTTAAAAATATTGGTAGCTCATATTTTTTGGCAGGATGATTTTCCAAACTGTGTACACATCATGCGGTCGCCACTGACCAAATGGGAAGAACCTCATGAATGATTCTCGAATGGTTTCCAAAACAATGGTAAACCCAATTACCTAACTTCTGGACCCCAAAACAATTCACATGGTATCCTATAAAATACCAAATAGTTCACCTTAATCATGCGAAGGTCGTTCACTAGCTACTAACAATCACAAAACTCTATTTTTTTTAAAAAAAACTCAAAAATTTAAATCAATACTCAAACCTAAATTCATCCAAAGGATCCAAATACAAAAATTAATAAAATAAAAGAATTTTTAAGGTCGAGGTGTGACAATTCTCTCCAAAAAAAACCCTTTATTCCCCCCCCAAAATGTCACCCAGCTAAAAGATAAATGAAACTTAGTCCCAAATATAAAACAATCCAAACAAAACCACTAACCTTTGGGTGACCATAAACATCACAAGTCACATCGTACCGATTCCATAGTAAACCATAAAAAAAGAACAATGGGGAACAAGATAGGGTTCTCCCCACCAAAAGAATTCAACTAAGACCACTAACATTAAAACTCTTAACATGCTGGTACTGAAACAGAAACTCCAACCACTGTTCCCTGAGTTATCTAATGCAGTAAATACCAACATAATATTATCCATATTTCTTAAACCTGATGATTAATAACCCTGCCAGAATATAAAATTTCCCACACTATCCAAAACCCCCCAAATAAGGGGATAATCCCATTAAATGAACCAAGTCCAAACAGTGATTCTGAATATAGGTTACAATCATCAATTTCCATAAAAATTGATATCCCCAAATAAGAACAATATAAATTAAAATTAGAACTAAACCGCATAGGTGTTGAGCATAGCAAAGAAAAAAAATCAATTTGAGACTCATAATAACATAAACATAATTACTCAAATCATGAGAGAATGATTCCATCAAACTTTTAGAATAAAAATATGTACATAAAAAATAGAAAAAAATAAGACTTCAAATGTACCCACTCCAACAGTAGAGAAAAAACTTGGCCAATGTTTCCTACATCCCCCCGACATTCCTAACTGCAAGATAGGCTTCACTCTGAATCTTGTGGCAATAGCAATGATGTTTGAGGCATCGACTGACCCACAAATAGGTACTAACATCCCATGATCAAGACTTTTTCAGGAAAAACATTATAAAATACTTATCATGATGACATATATGACCAAATTGATGAAAATCCTTTGAACGATCATGAAAATATGACTTTGAATTCCCAAACTTGCCACACTGGTGGCACACAAGTGAACAGTTTGGCAAAATGGAAACCGAAACAAACAAAATTGGGTTTTCAGGAACAAGTTTCTCTGAAACACCCCACTCCCCAGATAGGAAACCTTCACGAGAGCCAATCACCAATGACTATACATCGAGAACTAACATAGAAATAAATGCCTCATACAAAGACATCTCTAAATAAACATTACTGGATGTCAGTACCTTTTCCATGATATCTTGACGAATACCCCAAATGAAAAGAATAACTTCCAACTGATACTCTGATTCCACCTCAGAAGAGAAGTAAAGTGACTCTTTAAAGTGGTAAAATTAATATTTCACTAACCATTGTCCCTACTGAACATCACACAGCTCTTCCACCTTACTCATCTTCAACTCATCATATATGAATCTTTTGATGAATTTGGTATTAAACACATCCCATGTCATCCAAACCTATATTTATGATAGAGAAATAAATATATATTAATCCAAATTTGGACCCTCAAACGAACCTAGATCATCATAAACTCAAATACCTTCGATATTTCCCATCAATTTGAAAAAACTCTCATCTTCATCAATCCATTTTGTAGCCTCTAACGAACCTCGATCACCCTAAATGATAGGAAACAACAAAGAAAAAACAGAAATAGGGAGAGACCCACTAGAAACCTTGGTTACCTTTCCAGGAATAATATTTTCAACAACATCAATTTAAAAATCCAAAAAAAAATCATAAGACCAAAACACAACCAATATACCATCTCAGGCCAAAACATCTAGTTCATAAATGATACATCACAAAAAAAACAATGATTCACTTTTCAAATTTCACTATTACCATTTCAAAATAAAAACTACCTTCTTACAATGCTACTTTATAATGACAAAATCCACTTTTCAAAAAACAATACCACTTATTAAAGTAAAATAAAATTCCAAAACATGATTCTCCTTTCAACAGAAAATCATTTTGGACCAACCAACTCAAATCCTTAATTTCAAACGGCCATCTATGGTGTCCAATGGAACACCCATATGTGTTACTTTTTTTTCTACATAAACCATCCATGCACACAAACCAAAATTAACTTTACATACATACCCACACATATGCTATTGTTCATAAGGAATACCAAGGGTTACACTTTCTATTGTATTATCAAAACCAATGAATTTACTAAAATTTCAATCCAAAATACTATCTTTAGAAACCCTTTATTTTTAGTTTCATATCAACTTGAATGAAATTATTTCTATTTTAAAACCCACTTTAATTTTAAAATAATACTCACATAAACCAAGGAAAAAACAAAATATAACTCACACCAAATTACCGTAGTGAGTAACTAGTGGACTTACATAACCTGGAGACATGGATTGTGGGCCATGCCCAATGTATGAATAAAAAAACTAGGAGGAATTGAAACTATGCACACAAACTCCACATGGGTAACTACTCTATTTGAGATTATAAAATAACACCAGTTTGCCTATATTATTATTCCCCAATCTAATAAAATTACAAAAGACTAAAATATCAAGCTACCCTTAGCAACTCAGGGATCTAAATGAGAAAGGGTTCATGAAGTCCTTACCATAACTACCAATTGAGTCCTGATAGTACTAATATATAACTACCTAACACCTCAAATAAAAGCAATATCCTTTGAAACCATTTTTTTATGAACCAAGATAGGATTCCATCCAACCTGACTTCTAACCCAGTCCAAGACATGGCGCTAAGGGTGTTCTTGATCCCTACGGTCTGGAAAATAGTGTCATGCATCAAAGTAATAACTATGGGAATGATTTATCCAAAAAAACTCAGATAAAATATATAAACTCAACACATAGAAGAACTAACAATAACTAAATCACAAAAAATATAAAACTAGTCTAGATAAAACAAGATCTGAACCAAATGAAATTGAATAAAGAAAATTAAATGGCAATTCTAACTCGATATTCATGTGATCTCTTGCCCACTACCAACCACAAGACTAACCATATTCAATGAGAAGCAACTAACCCAGAAACATACACCTACAAAGCTTCTTGGGTCTACTAACACTGAATTGTACATGTTGGGTGTGAGATTCACAATTTAGTAGGTAATCACAACAGAATCAATACATTTCATTCCCAAAACATTCCACATATACTAGTTTTGAATACATATTTAAAAATAATTCTTTCCTCATTTTAACAAACAAATACAACATTAACATTTCAAAACAATACACAACACATATCCATTTTCAAAACAGATTACCATTTAAAAACTAAATCCATCCCAAAATTCAAACTAAGAAATTACAAGATATACTGAGAATAAACAATCAGCATAAAAAAAGAAATAAATTGAAATTGAATAAAAATAAGCACATACAGAATAGAAATCATGGGAATTTCTTAAAAATCCCTAGAGAGCACCGAGAACATACTAAAATCGGTCCCACCTACTAACATATGGGGCATCTCTATTGTCTATAACCAACTATCCATTCAAACCATCCAATCTACCAAAATGTCCTCCCAATCCTTATACATTCAAGGGGGTACCAACCCATCTAATCGGGGTTCACATGAAAACATCACTTGACCCTAAAAAATCTATCCATGTAACCCATGGTAATAGTACATTGTGTACGTAGGAGTCCCTCACACAGATGACTCACCTTACCGGTCATCACCGCACTTTCTTTCCCCAAACACTGACACCACCCACGCGATAACCCCTATTGTTAAATCCTTTATAGGTGTTCATATTAAAAAATATTCCATACATAATTGAAAAATATGGTTTAATTTCCTGCATACTTTCAAAAAATTTCTCAAAATGTGTTATGTTTCTATCTAGGCATTTATATTTCCAAACCACATTCATTTACTAAATATTAAAAGGTTCCAATCGGGCCTTACATCAAGTCTATTTCGAACACATTTAAAAATTTTTTTCCAACTATTTCCATTTTCAATACCATTTCAAATCCAAACTAAAAAAATTTTATTCACTTCATGTTTCCAAATGGGACCTCAAACTATTTAGAGACCAATCATGTCCAAAAACAACAAATAAAACTTGTTTTAAATGAAACATTTGAAACCACATTCAAAACCTTATAAGGTTCTAATTCACTATTTAGAAATCAAGAAACAATTTGAGAGACATTTGTTCAAGGAAAACATTATTTTAAAGTACCGTCATCATTTGAATACCCATCCATGTGTGAATAACTATATGACATGATTATAGAAACCACTTTAAAACCACTTCCACTAATTTTTCCCTATATTAAGACAAATTATCATACAAAAATCATTTAAAACAAATTTATACATTATTTAAAAATACCCAATCATTATTCGATTGCATCCAAAAGGAAACGGATTGAAACACCTACCTCAATAGTGTGAAAATACCACAAAACTTTAGGAGGAGGAAGAATACACCCCAAATGAATATCCACACACCCTAACTTCAAATAAATCGACCAAAATCATCCAAAACTAACCCTAAGGTTCTTATATATGAGAACCCCGCCAGGAAAAGACCTGGAACCAAATGAGAAGAGAGAGAGGAAGGGAAAACAACCAAAATATCAAAGAATCTTACTATGGAAGATTGGAGGAGCATTAAAGGAGGGATTAGAGACAAAGGAAGAGGGGTTTTGGGAAATCCTAATACACCAAAAATAATTTAATGGGAGTGGGATATAACTTGGGGTAAAAAGAGGGGATGGTATATTAGGGATTTTTAGATTATGATAATTTGGGAAACTCGCATAGTTTGGCTGCATGGTTCTCCAAACTGTGCGTAAATTGTGTGGTTTCCACTCTCCAAATGGGAAGAAACTAGTGAACAGTTCCTAAAAGATATCTAAAACCATTCATAATATATGTGACTTACTCTTGGACCCCAAAACAATATGCATGGTTACCTTGGCAGGGAATCACGCCTTCCCTTAACCGTGCATAGGTTGTGCACCAGTTACTGGAAATCTTAAAGATCTATTTTTCAAGAAAAAAACAGAAAAATTCAAAGAAGACATAAACCGAACTTCAAAAAAAGGATACAAAGATAATAAAAGAATAAAATAATGTATTTTACAAGTTGAGAGTGTGATAGGGAAACCCGATCCACTATGAGATGATGGGGAAAACCCAGTCTACTATGGGAAGATGGGAAAACCCGATCCACCATGGGAAGATGGAGAAACACAATACCTTATAAGGAAAGGACTATGACTAGGGATGGTGTTGTGTCCCTCCCAATAGGTGTAGTCCCAATAATGTTCCTTAATAATTTTTATAAATGCATCATGACTTATATGGAATGATTCTTCATGTTTATGTGTATGTGAAAATACCATTTCATAAACCTATGTTATTCTTTTATGTTTTATTCTATAAATTCCCGTACGATTAATGCCTTATGAAATGATAATCCTTATTCCATAATTCAAATTTAGGATATTTGACATACCAGAGAGGATCTTCTAATGTTATTATTACATTCTCATACCCTTATTATCATGTTTATGATTACATATTTTATTTTTTTACCCTTACTATGAATATGATACCACCTCTTTTATGTTTTATCACCCAGGTTATGAAGATATATTTTATGTATTATTTTTCAAATAGGGTTTATAGATATGGAGAACCAAGTTGGAGATAATGCGACTCACTCATGATCCAGTGTTTACATTTCTATATATCCAAAGGCACAAAACATATATGGTCTTTGGGTGTCTATTTTTTTAATGTATTAAGTTTTCTGAAAAAATGATGTCATTTTTATCTGGGATAATCTTGGTTCATTGTAGTTGGTATCATAATAGAAACTTATTCAACTATCAGAAACTAGGATGAGAAAATATTAGTGATTTCCTTTGGGATATTTCTATGGAAATGTCTAGGAATGTCTCTTAGGATAATTCTAAGGATAAGGAAATATATGGGAACATGTCTTGGAGTTTTGGTAAAGTATAGAACGATTGGTTCCCTAGAAATAAATTAATTTTTGGATACAACAAGTGGTTACGGTTCTGGCATAGATGTACCTAGGAATAACAACTCTAACAAGGTGTGTCAGGTTAGACTAGAACATAACATGGTACACAATAATGAGTCTTACTGCACACCTGGTTTGACACACCCATGGGATATATTTTTGGAATTCACAAAATACTTACTAAACATATTGTAGGATTACAATATAGGGTGATAATGAATAAAATCGTATAAATCTAAGTATTTATAGATTAAAGAAGCAGGTTTCATGATTTAGAAATTTGATAAGTAATTTTTTTTCATGATTATGTGTTTTTATGATATGATAAGTGATGCTCACATAATGATTTGTAGTTTTATTTAACGGAGGGAAATAGAAAGAACTGGATTAATATTGAATGTGATGGAATGTTTTTTAGTGATCAATCAAATGGGATGATCACTATAATGAAGAATTTTGTGATTACGCCTAATTAGTTTTCATGTAACATGATTAAAAATGTTTACCCTGACCAACCTTTAGACTCCCCAGGTAAAAGAAGGAATACGTTTTCTTAAAGTTTGGTTAATGGTGACCATGTAGGAAAAAATATTCAATTTCCATTGTTTTGAGAATATCGAAATAATCCCATAAATTAATGTCTTAGAGGAACAATAAGATGTTTCGACTGTGGAAAAGAAAGATAGAAAGAAAGTAACTGTAAAGGAAAAAATGAAAAATTCAGCTAACTCAATAGATAGATATATTGGCAACCCTAATAAAAAATCAAAGATTAAATTCTATAAGTGTGGAAGGAATTTTCATTATGAAAATTGATGTCAAAAGTGGAGAGATCTCGAAGAGAATTAGAAAGGTACAACGAGTAATGGTTATATTGCTGAGGATGAGTCTATAGAGTAAATGTGAATGTAAATAGGTAATAATTAACAGGATGAGTTATCCTTATTATGGATTATAGATAAAGTGGAATAATTGATTTTTTTATGTATTTGGATTCAATAATTATGTTATATGAATGGAGAAATATATATGGATTGATCAATTTATGTTATTTTTCTAAGGATTTATAAGAATATGTTTAATAGTTCTGATAGACTAGAAAATTAATTTAATAGAAAGGTGATTTCATTGTAAAACAAATGATTAAAGAAAATATAACCCATAATATGTTCCATATGTTAAGATAATGTTTTTCCAATAATGATATGTTGAATATGAATAAGTAAATTGGATGGAACTGATTAACTTGGAACCAATTAAGGACTAATTGACTAGTGGTTTATGTTATCATTGATGAAGATTACAATATTTTTTTTATTTATGAAATACACCCAATTAAATTTAAAATAATGAAACATTCTTGTTTTCAATATGGATTTTTCTTAATTTAGCTTATTACCATGTCTGAATAGAATACATGTTTAAGATATTTACATGTTTAGAATGTTACAACCAAGATCTATGTTATGATGTATATGGATCAATGTTAATATTATTTTTGAAATTCATTCTTATGTTTTAAAATTTTATCTTTCAGAATGGCTATATTGTTAACCATTTATGGAATGTTTTAAGTTAATATTTGAATAATTTTTTTGAGATTAAATTATTATCTCACGACATGAAGATTTTTTCATATTGGATAACCTTTTATAAAAACTTTTTTTTTGTAACTGATTATAGATGGGATGAATTATCATTGATCTCATGATCTCATTAATTCTTCAGAAATGAAAAATTCACATAAATTTCATAGAAAAGAGATGAAGTGGAAATTGTTCAAGACATGAAAAAGGGTGAGGATGTCCTGAACTCATGTATGTATATTTTCTCATGAAAATTATTCAACTATAGGAAAAAATATCTTGAAACAAAAAAACATTATTCTAGTACCTTCATTTCTGATCAATAAAATGGTCCCTTAGATTTTCATAGATTTATGGATTTGTGATTGTTAAATTTCTCAAAACATTTTTTATCACACTCCATCAGAACATGATGGTTATATTTCTCTTCCATGTCTAGGTTTTCACTTTCCATATATTTTTTCTTATGTATAAGCTTAGTTACGAGTTACATTGGGTAACTAGTATGTTTCTAACCACATTTTTTTAAAACATGTTTTAGTATTTATTTTTACAATGTGGGTTTATTTGAATGGAATTTAATGTATTAAAATTTTGATCACCCAAAAAATATCTAGAGAGAAATTAATTTTTAGGGGGTAGAATTTTACACATTGAGATTTTGGGATTTTTTCAGAATTAATTTAAATCTTTTTGATATTTTTTAATTAACACAACACTGAATATAGATTTTTGATATACAAAATATCAAATGTTTTCATGCATTTTTCTAAAAACAATGTAAACCTTACATTAAATGGAAGAATTATATTATCTTTTAGTACATGAAACACTGTGTTTTCCTTGTGTTGCACATAATGCTTAGTTCCCTCTATAACTTATGTGACATGCAAGACCTAGTTTTTCAAAACTAAAATGTAACATTAATAATATTATTAAATTGTTATTATATTTTTAAACACATAATTATAATTGTGGTTATTAATAATATTAATTAAATTATGAAAATATATTTTACAAATAAATATAAGAATAATTATTCTCATGACCAATCAACTAGAAATGAAAATAAACCCTTTTGAAAATATTCGAAATACTTTGATAAAAAAATTATATTTATGAAATAAAAAATGTGTTACCATAATAGATTAATTAAAACAATTTAGAAAAAAAAATTATATGAAATATATAGATATTAAATCCTATTTAACATTTATATTATGTTTTTTTAGATAATTTATAATAATAAAACCAACTTTACTCATAATAATTTTTTTAAAAGGTAATTTTACCACCTTTTAATGGAAAACCCATTTTAAATATAATTTTGGAGTATTTTATAATTTATATTTTCAAAAATAAATTTCATTTTGGATATTAGAATATCAAAATTTACATTATGTACATTTTTATGATTTTTATGAAATATTTCATTTTTGGTTGAATAATGAAAATATTGAATTTTAATTCAAAACTATTTATTCATCTCATTTATTTATATAGTTAAAATATAATTTAATTTGGTTTAAAATTTTAATTAAATATAATATAAATAAATTAAGCCAGTTTAGGTTATTGGTATCAATTTCAATTTGAAATTGGATATAAAAAGTTATCGAGAATTTGAATATTTTTACTTTAAAAACACTTTGTGTCGTCCCATCTACGGGATTAAATTTAAATTAATTTCATCCACTTCTGGGATTATAATTTGAAAAAATGGATCCTATATTTTTGTATAATCATGATTTATAATTTCAATTCAGTTAAACTTATTTTTTGGGAACAAATATTAGTGAAGGTTATTAAAATTAATTACAATGATTAAAAGAAAAATTACCTTAACAAGGGAATATACAGTACACATAATGGCCAAAATGACCTAGAAACTTGTAAAAAAATATTTTTTTCCCATATTTATATGCAATAATACATTTAATATAATTGTTTCATTATTGGATCCACATTAAATGGTATAAACATGGGTGGAATTTCCATTCCAAAACTTCACAAGAATTCCACTCCTCCTGCACTATAAAAGGCACTCAAACCTTAAACAACCTAAAACATTTAAATACATTTGGATCAAAAATAATTTCCTCAAATAATCCCCCAAAATACATCACCTTAACTTATAATCCTAAATTTTTTCATAAAGGAATCTAAATATGTCTTTTGGTGAAAACCAAAAGGAGTTACCCAAAAAAGATGTAACCTTCTTCAACGATCATTTAAGTTTTATTTCTTTCTCTAATTCTTCATTTATCATTATTAAATGATTACACAATCTAAAATTTAACATAAATAATCTAATAATTTTTTTAATATAAGGATTATACCTACAATTACAAAAACATCTATCTAACGGGTAACGAACTTGCTGTTCTTGTGTACAATGAACTACCGCTTGAGAAAATGATGTTGTTCGTTTTTCCTTAAAAAAAATTCATGGTTAGGAAATATGAAGAAAAATATGTTATTATATGATATATATTATAATTGTGATTTATTTATGATTATATAGATATTATATAAGGCATACCATTATTATTTTTCATTTTTTGTAAATATGATAACTTTGTTTGGGGAAGTGTGGACTCCCGCCTCCTCAAAAGTGATCTGATTTTTTCACACACTACATGGAATTTATTAAAAACATTTAGTGAAAATATATGATATATATTACATAATAATTTTACTATAATTAATATATATATATATACACATATATTTCATTTATTTTTTTCTTTAAATACAAAAATAAAACAGAAACAATGTTCTTGTGTACGTACGACCTACCGTCTCTAGGAATAGTGGATTTGATTTCATATATATATATATATATTTTATAGATTATTATAAATACATATATTATTAAGATATATGATATTTATATCATTATTTACAATATTTTAATAATTAAATGATGATCTAACTATGATTATCAATAATAACAATCCAAAACATATATGAAAATCAAAGAAGATATTACCCAATACTTAAAATTAACATAGAGTAGATAATAAATGTGTAAAGTAAAGTAATAAAAAAAATGGTATTATATATAATAATATGGTTTGGTGGTATATTTATAATAAAATTATTTTTATTATACAAATTTTTTAACACTTCAAAAGAAAGTCTAGACTTAAGGTAAGGGAATTTAATATAACTTTTATTTTTTGTGAGATACATGCCTTAATCACCACTGGTTTATTTTGTGTGGTATGAATACATCCCATGGATTTATTCTATAGTTTTTATAATTAAAATTATCTTTATTTACATATAAATTTTTTTATCATTCATTCATAGGGTTTATTTTTCAAAAAAAATCAAATTGGTAAAGTAATTTTTGTCTAAATATGGATTTTTTGAGACACATTCCATATTATTAACCAATAGTTCTCTGTGTGTTTTTTAAAATATGTATTATTTTAAAAATGTTTAAAAACAATAAGAGCTTTCTATTCTCAGTTTTTTATTTGATGCTAATTTTAAACTAAAATGACACATATATATTGAAAAAACATACTTCAATTAAAACCAAACACATCATGTGTTAGACTGATGTTAGGTCATCCTTTTCACTTATAGATTAATTATAAATATTTTTTCTAATTTTTTAAAAATAATTAGTAATTGTTTTCTCAGTTTTGGGTAGTGATGTGAATTTTAAACTAAAATTACACCTTTATATTGAAAATAAAAACCTTGAATCATATTATTTATATCATGTATCATATTGATGTGTTACAGATTCTAACAAATCATAAATGAATTATGGACTGTTTTCTTAAAGTTTTAAAATAACCCAATATTTTTTTATTGGTTTTTTTCCATTTGACTTGTGTTCTAAACTAAATTAAAATTTCTATATTGAAAACACATGATTCAAGTCATACTTACCACATAATGTGTCATACTGTAATATAGTTAATTCTTACAGGTGATAAATGAATTTTGGATCTTTTTCTAAATGTTTGGAAACAATTCAATCTCATTTTCTTAGTTTTGTCTATGTGATGCATGATTTAAACTTGAAACTTCTTTTTTGAAACATGCACTTCGAGTCACACCAATCACATTAGAAGTAAAACTGATGGGAAGTTGATTCCTATGTTTAAAAATTAATTATTGATCATTTTTTTAATGTTTAAAAAAATTATGAGCTTCTTTTATAAGTTTTTTCTTGTTATGTTTGTTTTAAAAAAAATGGAACCTTTATATTAAATACAAATACTTTGATTCATATTGGTCACATAATTTGTGACATTGATGTATGTTTGACTCTTACATATCACAAATGATTATGTACCATTTTCCTATAGTTTGAAAACAATCCAAGATCATTTTTATGGTTTTGAATATTTGATGTCTGTTTTAAACTAAAATGACACTTTTATATTAAAAAATCATACATCGCGTTATACTGACTAAATCGTGTGTTAGATTGTTTTGTGATCATTCCTACACATGAAAAATGAATTATGGATCATTTTTCTAATGTTTGAAAATAATCTGAGCTTGTTTTCTCTGTTTTAGGTTTATGATGAATGTTTTAAAATAAAATGGCACTTATTTTTTGAAAACACACACATTGAGTCACACTAAACACATGAGGTGTCAAATTGATGTGTGGTTGAATCCTATATATCATAAATGAATTATCCATCATTTTTATAATGTTATAAAACAATCCAAGATTTTTTTCCTTAGTTTGGCTAGAGATGTGTATTTTAAACTAAAATAACACATTTGTATTGAAAACACACACTTCGATCCATATCGGTCATATCGTGTGTTGGATTGATGTTTGGTGGAATCATACATGTTAAAAATGAATTATGGAACATTTTACCAATGTTTAAAAACAATCCATGATCATTCATTCACTTTGAGCTATTTGATACATGTATTAAACTAAAATGGAACTTTTATATTGAAAAAACATATTTCAAGTCATATTGACTACATCGTATTTTTTATTTTCCTGAAGTCAATTCCTACATGTGAAAATTAAATTATGGATTGTTATTCTAATTTTATAAAACTACCTGAGCTCGTTTTCTCTGTTTCTAGATATGTAACATGCGTGTTAAACTAAAATAACTCTTTTATATTTAAAACATGCACTTTGAGTCATACCAACCACATTTTTTGTCGGATTTACATGTGGCCAATTAATACATGTAAAAAATGAATTATCAACCATTTTCAAAAAGTTGAAAATAATTCAATCTTGTTTTCTCGGTTTGGGGTATTTGATTGTATTGAAAACATGTACTTTCAGTCAAACGGACTACATCGGGTGTCATATTGATGTGTGATAAATTCCTACATTTCACAAAATTAATTGTGGACTGTTTTCAAAAATATTGAAAACAATATATACTCATTTTATCAGTTTTGGTTATGTAAGGAGTTTTAAACAAAAATATCAAGTTTTATATAAAAACATATACCTTGAGTCATACTGACAATATCATGTGTCACATTTTCTTGTGGTCAATTCCTACACATAAAAAAATACATATGGATTTTTTTCTTAAAGTTTCAAAATAATATGAACTTGTTTTCTTATTTTTGGTGATGTGAAACATGGTTTAAACATAAATGGAATTTTTATATTGAAAATATGAACAATGAGTCATTCCAACCACCTCGGGTGTCATATTTAGGTGTGGTCAATTACTTCATATAAAAATTTAGTTACTAATCACTTTCCTAATGTTTTAAAATAATCCATGCTCATTTCCTTGGTTTTGGATATTTTATTCAGGATTTAAACTAAAATGAGAGTTTTGTATTGAAAACACGCACTTTGAGTTCTACCGACTACATTAGGTGTTAGATTAATGTGTGGTTGATTCATACATACCATAAATAAATTATGTCCATTATCCTAATATTTTAAGCGAATATAATTTTTTTTCTCGGTTCTTTCTTAGTAATGTGTTTTAAACTAAAATTACACTTTTATATTGAAAAATCATTACTAGATTTTTTCGAACCATATCATGTGTCAAATTGGAGTGTAGTCCAATCCTACATGTAACAAATGAATTATGGATAATTTTACCAAAGTTTAAAAACAATACATGCATGTTTTCAAGGTTTTGGAAACATAAAACATGTTTTAAACTAAAATAAAACTTTTATATTGAAAACATTCACTTTGAGTCATACTGACCACATTGGGTGTCATATTGATGTGCAATCAAATAAAACATGTCACAAATGGATTATCGATTATTTTATAAATGTTTAAAAAAATGATCTCATTTTCTTTTTTTCTATTTGATGTATGTTTTAAACTAAAATGACACTTTAGTATTGAAAACACACAGATAGAGTCACACTGATCACATCAAGTATCAAATTGATGTGTGGTTGATTCTGACATGTCAAAAATGGATTATGAACCGTCGTCCTAATTTTTGAAGGAAATATAATATCATTCTTATAGTTTTGGATATGTGATGAAATTTAAACTAAAATGATACATTTATATTCAAAACATGTACATCAAGCCATATCAACCACATCGTGTGTCAGATTGGTGTGAGGTTAATTACAAAATGTGGAAAATGAATTAAAGATATTTTTCATAAAGATCAAAAACAAAATGATCTTGTTTTTTTAGTTTTGGTGATGTGGAACTTATTTTAAACTAAAATGGAACTTCTATATTAAAAACAAAAATTTTGAGTCATACTAACCACATCATGTATCAGAATGATTTTTTGTAAATTCCAACACCTCTGAAATGAATTATCAATCATTTCCCTAATGTTTTAAAACAATATAATCTGGGATTCTCGGTTTTGGAAATGTGATGTGTGTTTTAAACTAAAATGACACATTTTTATTGAAACCATTTAATTCAAGTCATATAGACCACATCAGAAGTTATATTTATGTGTAGTTGATTCCAACATGTAATAAATAAATTATGGATCAGTTTATTAAGGTTTTAAAACAATATGATCTCATTTTCTTATTATTGGAAATTTGATGAGTGTTTCAAACTAAAATGACACTTTTGTTTCAAAAACACTCACTTTAAGTGATAATGACCACATTGTGTGTCAAATTGATGTTTTTTCAATTCCTACAAATCCAAAATGACATATAGATCACTATCTTAATGTATCAAAATAATCCCAATTTTTTTACTTTTTTTGAACATGTGACGTGCATTTTGATCTAATGTGTAAATTTAACAAAATAATTATTAATTTAAAATTATATAGTAATCAACTATAAAAATTAGACAAATCCTTAGAAAATTAACTAATAAAGTAGTAGTAAGTCACTTATTCTTGATTTTTATATACATTCTGACGCTAGGTATTCTGACTAATTGAATATAAACAAATTTATTTTCTCCATTATACTTCTCCTTGAAAAAAAATTAAAAATAATATATAAGAATTATGATACTAATGATTCACATAAAAAATTTATTTCTAAGGTCAAATATCATACTAGATCACAAACATAATAGTTAATCACCTAAATTTGTTGTTGGAAAACATTTTGGCATAATGTAATCTTCTCACTCATCTATAAACAATTTTACTCCATTTGAGTATGTAGATAGTTGGAAATCTTGGTAGTGCTGATAAAATATATAAAAACAAATTATTAATAAATTTTTTTAACGAAATAGTATTTTTCTTCAATAATTTATAATTTTGGGATTCTATTATTCTGACGGAATATGATATCTTTCATAAATTTTGAAAATTAATATCCACATTTTTTGAGGTAATATATCTTTAGACACTACAAAAACATTGACCAAAAAAATAAATTGTTTTGAAATATGATTTTATACCTATAATTTCAATATATACCTTAATCTATTTTCCATTTGAAGAAATCCATAAGATTTTTATGTTCATTGACTAACCTCATACCATGATTTAGCCAATATTTATAGATCACCCATCATAACAAAAATCCCATTAAAACACCAACTAAAAAAATATAATTCAGTGTTTATCTATAAAATATTGATTATATTGAATTAAAATTTCACATTAAATATCATGTGTGGTCCGCATGATGGAAATATATTTATGGGATTCAAAAAATTAATAATAGGATTTCCAAATTGATTGTGATCAACGACTAGTGCTTCCTAAAAAACAAGAATCAAGTATATAATGAAAAATGTATAAAATATTTTATATGATTAGATTTCAAAGTATTAAGCATGTATTACATGAATAAAAAATAGAGTAATCTATTATTTTCTTCTCAACTGCCTCTTTTAGATCATATTTTTTCTTAACAGTTTCTTCCATACCAAAAGATATTTTTTCCAAAGATACAATACAGGGATCAAGGAATCCAAATAATGATTTTTGTGGCTTTCCATTTATATTATCGTAAAATAAACTCACATAGAAATTATGAATAGTTATTAAATTTAATGAATATAGTTGGTCATTTTTTTAGATTGATGGATAATACAAATGTAACTCTTGTATGTATTCATGACTGAGACTCTCATTCATTAAATCTAGAAAATCTCATTTATACTATCAATACCAACTACATCAGTAATGACATATTTAAATATTTCTGATACATATTGAAAGTATGAATCATATCTATCATTCTAAGTGGTGTCTTCAAGAGATTGTAATATTTATATATACTATATTAGACCTGGTAAGGAGAAAGTAGTCCCAGAAGTTACTATTTTTTCCTTGGTCTATTCAATGGATGGTCATCATCCAACATTCCATTTTCCCATCATTTTATCATTCAATAATAACATAAATCCAGTCATACCTTTTTTCCATCAACTTTTATTAGTTTTTCATTTAAAAAAACTGTTAAGGTAATACCTTATGTATCTTTATAATAATATATGACCATTATATGAAAGATTCAATAGCATCATTAAATGTTGTAATATTTGGATCATCAAGTGGAACAGGAAACTCAACCCTCATTTCTTGAGCTACTTCAATACCCACTCTCATGTAATATTTTAGGAGTTATTTATTGTGTGGCATATATCATAAGATATTATTAACTATACCCCTCACAATAAGGTAGTGTGTGGGTGTTGATAGATAGAAATCACAAACAACTTTACCTGATATATTTTTATTAATATAAAGTTATAAGAAGTTTTCATTCATATTTAGGAGAAAGAATAATGAAAAAATTGATTTCATTGGGTAGGTATGTAGTATAAGGGAATGAATAGCCTCATATATAGTGGGTTCATTTGGTTGTTCACATGATGATCTTTGTTCCACTACCAATTCTCTTTGATCTTTTTTTATATATTGGTCTCCCAAACTAGACCGAAGAATAATATCTTACCAAAAATCTATTTGCACCTACAATCCCGTCATAACCATAAATATATATTTTGGTAGTTTGGTCTTCTCAAAATATGTTCAAGGTGACAATTAAAAATGTACACCTCAAACATGACCATATTGTTTCATCCACATCAAAGCAACTGAAAGTAGTTTTTTTCAGGTATGATCACTATCAATTATTTTCACTAAACTATAGAAAAAACATTTGAGAAGAAATAGGTATTTTATATAAAACTATTATAAATATTAATTAAGTACTATTATTTCATAATTACACATGTTTCCCATAGTTATTTTATGTTTTCATAAAAACCTATGTATTTATGAGTGCCTCCTTCTATAGAACATGATGTGGGATGGAAGTGACTTAATATTTGTATTCATCAATCTAAATATAAGAAATGGAAGATATTTTTTTCATATAAAATAAAAAATTTACAATATATTTAAAAAACATAACATTTTTTACTCTAATGAAGTATACCCCATCCTTGCTTTGTGATAGGGGTAGATTGGTTTTGATGCACATGGTTTATTTTCAACACTCATTTTTTGTTACATAAAGTAAAAATATTTAATTAAATTAGATAAAACAAATAATTTAAAATAATAAATTATTAAATACAATGCACCTAAAATGATTTCTCATTATGATGACTAATGAAATAATTCAATGTTTTCTACTTTATAATTTGTGCATAAATAAATGTTGGGTGGGGATTTACTTTCCCCTCTGTAACCCTAAGGTGAAACTTAGTAATAAGTTTCTGGAAGCCTCAATGGGTTTTTCTAGTGGCCATTAAGATATATTTCCTATATAAATCATCAAAAAACTCTTTAAGGGATAATGTAATGTAAATCAATATTTAATTAATATTTTTTGGTAAAATAGAGAAACAATATTATAATGTTACCTTAATATATTCCCAAAGGGTTTCCTTAAATATAGATTGGACATGAAACCATGAATGTATATGAATTGGAATACACATTCTCATTTTGACACCAAAATAACTAGTGAAAAGTGACTTGTTGGGGTTAATAGGTTGGCTACATTGATTCCAGCCATCCTCAAGTTTTATATTGAAAGTGCCCAGTCAGTATGATTGTATCACTAAGAGGGAGGATGAATTAGTGATAATTTTTCTTTTATATTTATTTTCAAATGAAACAACCTTAATCTACTATTAATGATATTATTCCCTTCTAAAAACAATTAAAAAACACATACCTAGTAAAATATGTATTTAGAAGGCTCACTATTCAATAAGAATAGCTACAACCTTAGTATGGTTTGTAAAAATGATACAATACCATACAATCCACTAGAAATAAATCCTTGGATTAGAATGAGTAGATATACCCATTCACTCATGTAGCACTATATAAACAATCCCAATAGTGCGTGTGCACCCTCTTATCACAAATAGGGTTATACAATATTTGGGTAACAACTCATGTTACCTATTCATCTTTAAAATTCCAAAAATGTATTCAAATGAAATAAAATTCCTCACTTTCTCACCCAGAATATGGTAAGAACTTTCCGAACATTTTAAGTAAAACTCAATCTGATTTTCCATGTCTAGTAACTCTGAGTACGATTCTCCCATTATGATTATTCTAGGTATAATTCCCCCTGGTAATATTTTTTATAGAATATGGAATACATGAATCAGTACCACTTCAATTATTGGGCTCGGTATACAAAGTAAGATTCTTCCTTGGTCTAAGAACCCAAATTAAAAAATCCCAATATTGATTAATATAGCTCGATATGATGATTAACTGAATATAATTGACAAGAAAAATATGATAATCAACTGAATACAATAAACATAGAGTATGACTATTAGCTGAATAAAATGTTGCAATCTTATCTATTATTTTTCACTTCTTCATCGAAAATTCTTTAAAGAAATATCAATACGGTAACTTCTTTCTCTCAATAAAAAAATGGATCTTCTCTCTCTATTGCACTAAATAGTAAAAATAGTCCTAAAGTACAAAGTACTTCCCATTTTATAGGTGACCCATGATAAGTTTGTGTGGTAATCCCAAAATGTTTCACACTAACACAAATTCAACGAAATCACAATTTATCCTAAAATCTTGGTTGTATTTTGACTTCATTGACTCTTATTTAAGATTCTCGATTATTCTCAAACATTATCTCCTTATTTTTAATTTTAGTTTAATTTATTGTCTAATATCAATTGTTGAGATAGATTTTTAATTACTATGTCTGATTTATTTCTTCAAATCAATGCTCTATTACAATTCAAATTGTAAATAAAGAAATCAAAATTGATCTTTAAATTTCATACTCCCCCTTGAATAAATATTAATCCCCTTTCCCTCATCACTTCTCTTGAACAACATGGAAGAGAACAATTGAGATCAAATTAGATTTCATGTGTCTCTTCCTTCAGTAATTAAACCAACCATTCAACTCAACCTCATTATGATTGTTCAGAGTACAAAATTTCTGAGTATGATTGGTCTAGGTTTGACCATTTTAGAATATAATCATTTTTGGGTATGATAACTTTCCTCCTAATCATGAGAAAAATCAACCTTGGTGTGAATATATTATTATGCTTCTAATGGATTATCGGATGCTATAATGAATCAATAACATCTCTTTCTCCACCTCTCAAATCCTATCATTTTGAAAACAATCAGTACCACTACATTCTTCCTTTTTTCCACAAGCTTGTATACAAGTTCTCCAATAAACTTATGGTTTATATAAAATAATAATCCCAAAAGCATCATCACATTTATTTTAACATATTCATAGTTACTCTGATTCTCCTTTAAAGAAACCACTTATTTCACACTGAATTATGAGTGAATATGATGACTATTTACATTCAGCAATATACTTTCTATTTCATTCAAGCCATTATCTCTTTCCAGATAACGATTAATTCGTTCAAAATAGATTCTTCTCATTAATATAGAAAAAGTGAGTTATATTATTCATAAAACATGAGAATAATTATTTTGAAAACAAAATTCAGTATAATTTACACCATATACAAATTGAGGTGATTTTCTTTCTTCAAAATTATTCCTTAACAACAAAATATGTCACATAAAAACAAATTCCCTACTCATCAGCTTGGTCATAAGAATATCTCATTTTGGATTTTTTGGTCATCCAAGTTTCATAAATCACTGATCTTTGTATCATCAAGTAATGGATTACAAATCAATAATTCTAAACTTATGTGAGATAACATAATGTTGGAAACAAGAACCATAGACAGAAAAACTATTCTATCCAAATGTAGGGATTGTGACAACCATTTTCATTTTTATTTATCTGTTTTTCTCTAGCATCATATTTTTCTCATCCTTACTAGAATAAAAAAAATTTCTTTTCCTACAACCACACCCAAAAATTCCAAATAGTTCACTCACAAATACTAAATTCTTAAATTACCCAAAACACTCTCTTTTTTTACATGAAATACATTGATTTATGAAACAATTCACCCCTTGAAAATAATATCTAATGTTATGATGGGAGAGGGTAAATAAACACATAAATAAACCATGATGATAAAAAGGTTTTATGGCCATGTTTAACCGCAATTTAAAAAATCATTCCATCAGTAAATGTTTTGTAAAAATGTCAGTAACTTTTTATAATGTAGTAACATACTCTATCTTCAATTCATTCTTCTCCACATGTTCTTAGTTGAAATGATATTTGTTATCAATATGTTTCCATCAATAATGTTGAACTATATTCATGGTAATATTGATTTTACTTTCACTGTCACAACCTAAGATAAAGGGTAGCATCACTTTAATAAGTAAATCATCTAATTGAGCTTCTATCCACATAAGATGAATAGTAGATTGAGTGGAAGTAAAATACTTAGACTCAACCATATTTAGAGTTAATGAATTCTATTTCTTTAAATGCCAACTAACAAAATTCTTTCCCAATAATATAACTCTACTATATTTGGATCTTCTACCATCAACATTTCCTACCCAATCAGCATTGGGATACCCAAACCAATCAATACTTTCTATGATTACATAACTAGTTCTAAATATTATTGTGTCGTTGAGGTATATGAGAATTCATTTTCCAGTAATTAAATTTTATTGTTTTGGAACACTTTAAAATATTTTTCATAAGGTAAAAACATAAAAATATTGGGTCTTGATGAATTAAAATATAATTGGCTTCTAATCAGCTTTTAATACTCTTTTTGTTCATCTTATTTTCCTTCTCCATATTTAGAAAACTTTTTTACAACTAATATTAGTGTGGAAATTTCTTTTGAGTCCTCCATACAGAACTTCTTGAGAAGTTCATTTTCATAATATTCTTGAGAAAGAATATTTTATTCTTTATTTTAAAAGATTTTTACCCCAATAAATTATTTCATTTCCCCCATCATAGATATTTCAAACACCTTCTACAATTCATCAGACAATATTTCACAACTTCTTTCATCATTTCATGAAAATATAATGTTTTCAACATAAAATATTATTATAAGGGAATAATCTTGACTTTATCTTATATATAAATTACAATAAACTCATACATGCATTGAATTCATCTTCATTAATAAAGTATCAAATTTGGAATATCATGCACATGATTATTGTTTTATTCTATAAAAGGATATCTTCAATCTGCACACATGTCTTATTCCAGTGATGTTTTTTAGGATTGGGTATGAGTTCCCATGTCTTTATCTTTTCAATATGATCTTATAATTCATTCATGGCTTGCACCCATTCCAGATTCTCAGAATCTTATTTCATATCATTTCATTCCACATTTGAATATAGAGAAGTATGTGTGATTGAATTATTTGTTCTTATGGTTTGAACCTTTTGATTTTGATCATTACTTATATTCTAAGATTCCACTTTTTCCTCAACCTTGGATGATATTTTTGAGAGTATTCTTCATCACTGAAAATTTGTGATTCTGTTTATTCTTCCTATGAATGATTATAATTATTTATATCCTTATCAAAATTTCTTTCTTCAACTTGATCAACTTCCTTGCCTGTCTAACCATGTTCCTATTTCTTAGATCCTTCAATCACTTTCACATCAAATGAATTAAAAACTCTTACAATTTCATTATTGAATCATTTGTATCATCTTCCTTCCAAATAATAGCCAATAAATATTTTATCTTTACCTTTTTACTCAAACTTATCATAGTTCCCACCTTTCCTTTTTATAACACATGGTCTCCCAAAAATTATAAAGTGCTTCAAACATAGTGTTTTGATGTAAAACAATTCATATGGAGACATTCTTGATTGAGGACTATAGAGAAATGGTAATGAATATAAATATTAGTACTCATGGATTACCTCTAAAATAAATGAGAGAGGCCATGTTCAAGTAAAATGGTTCTTTCCATTTCCACAAAGCTTCTATTCTTTCTTTTTGTAACCCCATCTTGTTGCAGAGTGTATGGGGAACTATACTCATGATGAATTCCAGGATTCTGAATATATTTTTTAAACTATACACATCTATATTCACCACCATTATCTTTTTTGTAACTTCTTCATTGAATACTCACATTCCTTTTCTACATTTATTCTGAAACATTAAAAAAAATCAAAGCATCTGATTTATCTTTCATATATATGACACATGTATTAGATTAAAATAATCAAGTAACATAGTGATATACTTATCTTAATTTGTTTAATATTTTCTCAATGTCCCACAAATATCAAAATGAATCAGATCTGGGGGTTGTTTGGAACAAATATCAACTTTCTTATGCACAACATTTGTAATATTTCTGTTCAAAAAAATAGTGCAACCCCAATATCTTCTTCTTGGAAAATCAATAATATCTCAAACAATGTCTATTATAGATAACATTTTCATGTTTCTTTGTCACATTTGTTTTATCCTTTTATGTCACAATTTATTCTTTTCCCCTGTACTCATGTAACAAGAGTTTTCTATTTCACAAACTTGAAATAAATTACCTTTTTTATGTTGGCCCCTTGTAATAATCTTTCCATATTCTTTTATTTTCACAAAAATTACATTTTTTTATGATAAATTTTTTAACATCATCAAAAAATTGTGGAACACTTATAAAATTGTGTTTCAATCCATCAACATACAATGATTTCTTGGATTTAATCCTTCCTTTCACAATGATGGATGAACAAACACCTTTGATTTTCATGGATTCATTATTTTCAAATGTCATTGTTCCTTCATTAAAATCATTCACATTATTTATAAATTTTATGTCTTATGTCATTTTATAAGAACTCTCACTATTAAGAATCAATGTTCTTTCACCTTTTGTAGCTTTCAAAGTGATTTCAACAACAATATCCTTTTCTTCTTTATTTACATTATTCATCTTCAGCTTCTGAGAATTGTTAAAAATATTTTATTATGATGGTAACAAAAAAAGGCTTCCTTTTGCAAGGTGTAAAGGTTTTTTGAGTCTTTCACATATAGTTTACAAAGAATGTAACCTATTTTCAATTTTTACTCCACCATTATCAACCCTATCACACTTCTGATTTTGAATGAATTAACTCTCCCCCAAAATTTTCATTTCATAAAATGTAGAATAATATTACGATTTTTAATTAAACCAAAACATATTTTTTTGTATTTATGAATCTACCAAAATACCAGCAATAACAATAAAAGGAGTATTTGCCTCTAAAACATCCATATTGATTCGAACTATGAATACATTTCTCAGGAACATTTTTATCTTTCTTTTCAAACCTAACGACCATTATATTATCTATTAGAGTCTTCCTTTTCTTTTATGATTTATTGAAACCATAATTATTTTAAACTTTTTTAGACTCATATTTTTTCAAAAAAAAAATCGAACTTAGGGTTATTTGAGAGATCCAGATTCTAAGCATTGTTGGTCTTAGCCACATATATAACCTCCTCAATGTTATTCATTTCAGAAACAATTCCATATTTATTCTCACACTTTGAAGTTAAATTTTGTTGAAAATTCTACGAATTCTCATTATAAGAACTTTCACCAACATCTGTAATATTATTTTGCAAAATTTTATGTTTCTTTTAATATTTTGAAAGTTTTTGTTGGAAAAGTTCTAAATCTTCTTCTTTTTCTTTCAACTTCACCTCCAAATGCTCATTATGATTCTTTTCATCATTAAGGTAATTATTGAAATCATCAATCTCTTTTACCAGCTTCAATTTCTCATCAGAAAAATAATTATTATTTTTTATTGAAGAGTATTCATCTTCCAAATTTTTGTTTATCTTTTCAATCCCTCTGATCATTCTCAGACATTCTTTAAATTCTTCTTTCAAATGCATTTCCAGTTCAGTTTCTACTTCAAAACTATTACTTATGATTTATTAATCATTAATTATTTCAATAAAAGTATTCGCAATACCATACTCACCTGATTTTTTAGATTCAAAATTATTTGCTTATTCTTCTTCATCTTCAGATAAGAAGATTCTTCTTTTGGAATGGAAGAATATCCTATCTTTCCCTGTGGAATATAATATTCCATATTCACCCAATCTCTTCCAATATCTTATTGGATTTCTTTCTTCATCATCATTTTAATTTTCTTTCTTTCTTTGATGATAATTAACCACAAAGTGACCAATTCCTCCACATTCAAAAAATTTCAAGGGAAGTTTCCCTTTGAATTTCCATGTACCTCTCTTCACATTTTTAGAAAACATGGACAAAATATTATCATGATTTGTACATAACTCATCTTCAAAATCAGATTCTCTAGTTTCAAATTAAATAAGAATATTCATGGACTTTTCTTTCTTTACATCTTTGAAATACATTTATGTATCAACCTTTGTTTTTAATTTCCAAGATTTACCTCTTATCATTTCATTTGTAATGACAACTCTATGAAAATAATCAAGAGATACTGTTTTAGGATATCTATCATCCAAGGATGAATCTTTTTCATCAAAAATGTTGGAAAGGATTCTAAAAATATTTTCAATAACTTTAGAATCATATAAATTTCCACCAATACATCATATAGTACTCACAATTTCATTTACCCTATTATAGTTGTCCTTAATATATTGTTTCTCACCAATATTCAAATCTTCATATTTCAGTCTCCATTTTTTTATCTTTTCCTTCTTCACTATTTTATTTCCTTTTTATATGTTTATCAATTTATCTCATATACCTTTGGGGGTGGAAACACCTTTAACCCTTAAGAATTCACATTCAAAAAGTGATGATAATATAGAATTCTTGGCCCTTACATCAATAAATAGATTCTTTTTATCAAAATATATAATAAGAGTTTTGAAATAAATATGAGGAAACCCATATGCTGCAACTTCAACGACATAATATCCAATAGACATAAGATAAGTGGGCATTCCTGATTGGACCACAATTCACTGTGTAATTTTCACCTTTACATCACTTTGTTAAAATTGTTTTATATTGATAATTCTAAACATAATGACAAGTTTAATTGCATTTTTGAATCATTTACATTGTGTTTATCACGTTTAAAAAGGTAAATGATACTTGTTTTGATGGTTCCATTGCAGGAGGAGGTGATTTGGAGGGTCAATGATGATGTCCAAGAAAAATGTGCCAAACTACGTAAGATCTGTGCACACCAGTGGACTCATCCACGCATTTCTTCAGAACCGTACATCCAAATGGGCTTTAATTTTGTCGTGTGGTCCAAAAATCGTTGGTATCCATTTCATATTAAGAATCCCAATACTCATTCGGACATATGGTATCCCGGAAGACCAGATTTGTCCATCTCACCGTATTTGCACGAAGTCAAAAGTAGTGTGCTGTGATCTATACATATATCAGGATATATGTGTTTAAATTGTGCCAAACATTAGGTGGAGACATCCAAGAGGTAGGAATATAACTTTTTATTTTCTCACAATCTAGATAAGGATGTATGGAGGCCAAAACTCATCTGACATTTGGTTTTACGAAATCGGTGTGCTCAAAACCACCTTCCCATTTTTCTATAAAATGGTACCTTGGGATACCCATTTATAAGTTCAGCTAGGAGGAAAATATATGGTATTTTAAAGACCCAAATAATTATTATCATCATACAAATAGTTCTAGAGGTCCCAATCCACATAGGTGAATCATGGATGAAGAATGAGTTCCACCTGAGCCTCCTCCTCCTCTCGATAGCGAGCTGAATTGTGGACGATCATTTCGAGGGGGATACACAAACATAGGATGGAGTTCCATCACATGTTCTTCTACTTGTTTTGTATAATTTGTGTGTTTAATATTTAAATGATTTATTTAACAAGCTTCCCCTTGATTAGATTTCATTTTATATAATTATGTGGAACATTTTTTATTTCAACACTGATTGGGTTGAGATTTCAAGTGTGAATCATGGGTTTTTCCGATTAGACAACAAAATAATCCTAGTTATCTCACACATACATAAAATTTATTTATGATTTGGTAGACATCTTATTATATGTTTGATAACCAAATATTATCAACATGATTGTTGTGCGAATGGGTGGTTCTTTAAGCCTCATTTGAAGAGGCAAGAGGGGAGTCAAGATATTGACAACCTTCAACCAAAGAATTAAACAAAATCATGTTAAATTTTCCAAAAAAATGAACAATCCAATATGTTTAGATAACTTTAAATGATCTTATTCTCTCATAATTATTAATAAAACACCGTTATTTATCAACTATTTAACTCTTCAATTAAGTAATTAACTTAAATCTGTTTTCAAAACCTCCACCCTCTTTTAGTAATTTGTATTAAAAAACAAACTCAAAACCTGTCAATTCTCTTTGAGAGAGTACCTAGGGACTTTCCAAGACTATAAATAATTCTTAAAATCATAATCAATTTGACGTGTCACAACAGCACAGTCAAATTTTAGCACCATTGCAAGGAATCACTTTGGTTTTTAGTGCGTGTTTTTATAATTTTTTTGTAATTTTTTGAATATTTATTTTTTTTCTATTATAACTTTTCAATACCTTTTTCTTATGATCTATTTGTTGTACAGGTTTGTTTTATGACGTGTTCTACTTTGGGAGATTTATAACCCTTAAAACCCAAACTGGATAGGACCTTATGTCAACGACACCAAGACACACAAGACAACACTTTGAAGGAGGACACACCGCACATTGAAACTCATCATCACCCTTCATCTTCTTCTGGAACTGATATAAAAACTAAAATAAACTTGTATAGAATGGATTAAAATAGTAGAAAACTAAAATAAATATCCTCACCTGATGTTGATATTTAGCACACATGCATTCAATTACAAGGTGAGGCACCCAATTTTGAACTAAAATATGGTTTAATTTATCTATTACCAAGATTCCATGGACTTTCTGGAATATATCCACAAAAGCCCTTAAATAAATTTCATAATATCTATTCAAAATTAAAACCTTCTATTGTAAATGAGGAACAAGTAAATCTTAGAGCATTCCCATTTTCATTAGAAGACACTGTGAAAGATTTGTTGTACTATGTTAATTCACCAAAAAGAGATTGGGTAGACATGAAATACCTTTTTCTTGAAAAATATTTTCTAACCTCTTAAAAAACAACAATAAGGAAGGAAATATGTGATATAAGACAATCTCATAAGGATACACTTCATGAATATTGAGAAATATTTAAAATATTATTTTCATGTTTTTCACACCACCAAATAAGTGACCAAATTTTAATACAATATTTTTATGTAGGTTTAATTATTATCAATATAAATATGATTGATGTTGTTTTATGTGGTGCACTTGTAGATAAGACCCCAATTATCGCAAGAACCCTAATTGAGAACATGGCACAAAACACACAACATTTTTGTTCAAGGTCCAATGTACTGATTCGATGTGTCGATGAGTTGCAATGTACTGAATTCGAGACGAAGGTGGCCACAATGTTTGAGGCGGTAAGTATCCTTATACAAAAACTTGCTATCTTCCAAGGGAAATATCAATCTCATCCTCCCATCCATTGTGGAATCAACCCTTCAAACACCCATTATTATGACTAATTCCTTCAATTGAGAGAAACTTCTAAGGGTTGTGGGGAAATCAACCCTGGAAACCCCTACAACAGACCCTTTATGCATAAACCTTACTATCCATCCAACTCTGGGTGGAAAGAAAACCAAGAATATAGGTAAGGGGGGAATTCAAACCAGCCTCATCAATATTGGAACCAACAAGGTCAGGGTAGCCATCCACCACCACCACCCAGAAATCTTCAACCACCGAAATCCTTTCCAACCACCCCTCCAAAACCTGAGACTATCATATAATATATGATGAAACAAATGGCTTCCAACAATCTCCAATTCTAACAAACCACCCAAGCATCCATACTATATCTAAAACCCCAATTAGGCCTACTAGATAACTCAGTGGGTGAAATTCAAATTCATGGGTCAGGTAAACTTCACTCTCAACCAGTAGTTAACCCTAGGGATAAAGAAAATGTTAGTACCATCACCATGAGGAGTGGAAAACAACTAGAAATTTAAATGAATCCTCTATTAGATTCATCCCCTTCTAAGTAAACCTCCATCCAAACCATTAAAAATGTTCCAAATGTTGAAGAATCTTATCCTGATAGAAGCCCTTACAAAGGAATGAGTGTGTACATTGATGAGTCACCTAGAACAACTATTCCTCATCAATTTCCTCAAAGGGACACCCAAACAAGAAAACAAAATAAAAATGAACTTTATAAAGAAATATTTGAATTTTTCAAGAAACCTTAGGTTAACATCCCATTGATTGATGTCGTAAAGAAAATCCCATAGTACACCAATTTTCTAAAAGAGATGTGTACACACCGAAGGGGACTTTGTGGAGATAAAAAGGTGAGATTGGGGAGGAAGTTATCAGTATTAATAAAGCCATAACTTCCCACCAAGTGAAATGATCTTGGAATATTCTCAATTCTATGCACCAAAGTGGAGTATTATTTTTTTAATGCAATGCTTGATTTAGGTGTTTTTGTTAATGTGATTCCTCACTCTATTTACTCTACATGGCAAGTCGGGGAACTGAAGATGAATGGAATTATTGTTCAACTGGATAACTGGAGTACTGCACACCCCTCTGGTGTGTAAGAGGATGTTCTTGTGATGGTTCGAAATTTAATTTTTTCTATTGACATTTCTTTTCTTAAAATAGAGGATGATATGATGAATAGACATGCCTAGATTATATTGGGGTGACCCTTCTTGAAAACCACTAAAACCCTAATTAATGTCCAAAATGGTATATTATCTATGGAGTTTTGTGGTGAAATTGTACACTTAAATATCCTTGATTCCATGAATCACTCCTCATAAGAACATTCCTCTCTCTTTGTAAATTCTATAGATGTACTCCCTTCCCATGAAAAAATATCATTTTGTTCCCATGATCCCCTTTTGGAGTTTTCTTCATTGATTGAAATTATAGGAATTGATTCATGCATTGATTATTGTAGTTGTCTTGAAAGGTTTCATGCATGCTCATTGATTGATGATTTCTTGAACACTGAGGATCCACTGACCATCAACGATATTTATATGATTAAAAAATCTCATTCCTCATTCGAGGATGATACCATTGAGTGGTTTGATGAGATTAGTGACCTCTCACATTCACACACACTCCCACCAATTCAAAATCCACCTGAATTAGAATTGAAACAATTTCCCCAAGATTTAAAATATTCATATCTTGAGAATGGAAATAAGTCACCTGTCATCATTTCAAGTTCACTCCCTCCTGAGCATGAATTGTGACTTCTTGAACTTTTGAGGGAGTATAAACAAGCATTGGGGTGGAAACTTGTTGACATTCCTGATATTATCTCATCAATTATTACACATCATATTTTATTAAATGCTGAGGATAAACCAGTGAAAAAGCCACAATATCGACTAAACCCAAACCTCCCAGAAGTTGTAAAAAATGAGGTAACAAAATTATTGTATGATGGAATAATTTACCCCATCTCTAATATCCAATGGGCCAATCTTGTACAAGTTGTTCCTAAAAAGACTGGCCCTACAGTAATCAAAAATGATAATAATGAATTGGTTCCAATTCATGTGCAGAATAGTTGGCATGTCTGTAGATACTATTTCTATCTAAACCAACACACTAAAAAGGACCATTTCCATTTTCCCTTCATTGAACAAATGCTAGAGAGGCTAGTGAGTGAGTCCCACTACTATTTCCTTGATGGTTATTATGGATGATTTCATATCCATATTTCCCCTAAGGATCAGAAAAAGTCATCCTTCACTTTCCGCTTTGGCACATTTTCCTATAGAAGTATTTCATTTGGTCTGTACAATGCTCTGGGTACTTTCCAACGTTGCATAATTAGTATTTTTTCAGATTACCTAGATGATTTCATAGAAGCATTCATATATGATTTCATTTTTTATGGATCTTCTTTTGGTGAATTTTTGAGTAGTCTCGCTTTAGTCCTACATCTATGTATTGAATAGAATCTTGTATTAAATTATGATAAATTCCATTTCATGGTTTGAAAAGTTATAGTTTTGTGGAATTTCATTTCTGGGGATGGTATCCAAGTAGATAAATCAATAGTGAATGTCATTTCTTCTTTACCATTCCCCAAACATGTACGGGTTGTGTGGTCTTTCCAAGGTCATGCTGGATTTTACCGTCGTTTCATTCGTGACTTTTGTAAAATGGAACTCCCCCTCTTCTGATTACTCGAAAAAGAAAAGAAATTTTTTTGATAGTGAACATGAGGAATATTTTAATAAGTTAAAATGGACTCTCACGTCTCCCGCAGTAATCTGAACACCTTAGTGAGATTTACCATTTGAGCTCATGTGTGATGCCTCTAACAATGCAGTTGTCGTAGTCTTGTCACAAAGGACTGACCGAGATCCACATGTCATATCCTATGACTCAAATACATTGGACCATTCCCAAGAAAACTACACCACAACTGAAAAAGAATTTATTTCTATTATGTTTTCCTTGGATAAATTTAGGTCATATATTTTAGGGTACAAAGTCATTGTGTTCACACACCATGATGCCCTCTGGTACCTCCTTAAGAAATCGGAAGCCAAACCACATCTCATTCTCTTGATACTCCTCCTTGAAAAATTTAATCTAGAAATTAGAGATAAAAAAGAACCAATGAATTTGGTTGCGGAACATATCAGTCAGATCCTCCCATCCTCACAAATTGTCACATCCCCCTGTATTCCCATTAATGACATGTTACCTGATGAGAAATTTTACCGTGTGAAAGATGTTATTCCTTGGTATGATGAAATTGTAAATTATTTTGTGGAATCTTTCATTCCTACTGATTTCAATAAAAACCAAGCTAGTCGTCTAAAACATGACTCTCGTTGGTACATTTTTGATGACCCTACCTCTAGAACACATGTAGTGATCAAGTCCTTAGGTGTTGTGTATCCGATAGTGAGTTTCAGTATGTCCTTAGATTCTTTCACACTCACGCTTGTGGGGGCCACTTTGGTCCCCAAGAGACTGCTCGCAAGGTCTTCGATTCTAGTCTCATTTAGCCAGCACTTTTTCTGGATGCCCAATATTTTTGAAAATCATGTCCTCATCATCATAGAATAGATAATGTCTCTAAAAGAAATGAAATCCAACAACAAATATTTCTCTTTCATGAAATTTCTGATATTTGGTTCATTGAATTTATGGTCCCATTTCCCAATTCCTTTGGCAACATGTACATTCTTCTGGCAGTTGATTACATGTCAAAATGGGTAGAGGTACGAGATACAAGGACTGATGATTCTAAGGTAGTTGTAGAATTTTTGAGAACCCAAATATTCTGTAGGTTAGGATTACCCAGGTTCATCATTAGTGACCAGGGTTCTCATTTCTACAACCAAACAATGCAATCACTTTTGCATCGGTATGGGGTCGGTGATAGAGTGTCTACTACATATCATCCACAAACCAATGGTCAAGTCGAGGTGTCAAATAGAGAGGTAAAATATATTCTTGCAAAAATGGTCCATTCTAATAAAAAATATTGGGGTCTTCAACATGATGATTAATTATGGACCCACTGTACTGCTTTCAAAACACCCATTGAATTCTTGTGTTTTGAAAGAGTTGTCACATACCTATCGAGATTCAGCACTAGGCCTACTGGGCCATAAAACAATAAAATTCTAATCTCTATGGTGCATGTTCTCAAAGGAAGTTTCAATTCAAGAGCTAGAAGAAATGATAATAGATGCATATGAGAACTCCAACATTTATAAGGAGCATAGCAAGGCTTCCCACGACCGTCTCAACCTTCATCGTCAGTTTTACATTGGGAAGAAGGTCCTACTCTATAATGCAAGACTTAAGTTGCATCAAGGTAATATTCATTCCCACTGGTTTGTCCCATACACATTTATTAATGTATCTTCATGTGGTGTTGTTCAGGTTCAAAACAAAGTAACCAAGAAAACCTTCACTTTAAATGGGAAGCAGCTAAAGCACTTCCACAGAGCCCTTCTAGAGTTTTAGATGGAAGAACTCCATGCTCAAGAAGAAAAATACCAATGAAACACATCAGGTTTTATCCTTCCTTCTCACATTCTCAATAATTATAGTGGGGACACTGCACAATCTAGGTGTTGGGGGATGGTTAAATTCCTGGGTTAGTTAGGAATTTTCATCATTTTTTCCCTTTCCTTTTTCTCTTTTTCTCATTCTTTTTGGTATTTTTATTTTTTGCCATAAAAATTTTAAAATTCCGTGATTCAATTACTGTAAAGGCGGCAATGTAAAAATACCATAACAAAGGTGAAAAAGATTTTTTGTATGAATTTAACATCAGGGAGTTATTTTTAGTGAAATTATTTTCTGTCAATGATAGAAATGGTTTAATCATTTTGAAACATTTGAGATGATTGATGCCTCTTGTGTGAGTAGTTTTGGGAAAACCTAGGTCACTAATATCCCCTTACATTTTTTCACTAAACCAAGATGTGTGAATATTTCATACTTAATATAAGGAATATATATGTTAGGTTAATATTTTTCACCATTAAATGATATTTACATACCTTCGTTCCTTATCTGATCTGTTTCATTAATATACCATATTGAAAAATTTGCATGTACCTAATGTCAGATTGTTGTACACCATAAAAAAACAAATGAGTCTTGGGCATGTCAAAAACCACTCCTCCTCAATCTTTGAGCTTGTTATAACTATTGCAATTTGTGTCATGAGGAGATCAAACAATGGTTGAGAGATGAGTGTGAGATTTTATTCAAATGAAACATCTAAAAAAGAAAATAAATGAGGGAAGTGATGAAATGTAAAACATATGGGGATATCTAGGTCAGGAACTTATGGTTTTACTTCTGTGAATTCTTAAGTGGGTGGGTCCAAAAATACGATTGCAAAGGATGTAGGTTAGGTTCGGTGAAAATTCATTCAAAGCTACATATTGTTAAAATAGCTTATATTTATTGGATAGAAAGTAGAAAGAATAGAATGGAATGGTTTTCACACACACACATGGAGAGTAAGTGTAATTATTGACTTTTGAATTCCTTTCTCGTGTTGGTGTCATGAATCTCTTGTAATTTCATTGTGATAAAATTTATGAGACATCTTTTTTCATTTTCACAAGGAAAAACTCTTTGGTGTGGTTCGTGCATTAATCATGTTACTTCAATGTATTAAAATTTCCTCAAATGTTAAATCTTCATGATGTTGGGAATATATATGTGCATAATTGTTTTTAGATATTTGACTTTTCCCAAGAGTGCATCTTTTGGTGTGGGGGTGTGATCATATAACAATTGATTGGGTAATTTTCACCTTTACACCGCTGTGCTAAACTTGTTTTATATTGAAAATTATAAAAACAATGACAAGTTGAATTTCATGTTTGAATTTTTTACTTTGTGTTTATCACTATTAAAAAGGGAAATGTTTCTTGTTTTTATGATTCCATTGTAGGAGGAGGTGATTTGGAGGACCCATGATGATGTCCAAGAAAAATTGGCCAAACAGTGCAAGATATATGCACAAAAGTGGACTCATCCGCACATTTCACCTGAACCGTGAATATAAATTGGATGAAATTTTGTGGTATGGTCCAAAATGCATTGTTCTACGTTTCATATGAAGAAACCCAAAACTCATTCATCCATATGGTTTCCTAGATGGCCTAATCTGTCTAGCACACCGCATCTACATGAAGTCAAAAGTGGTGTGCTGTGATCTGCCTATATTTTGGGATATAGGTGTCCAAATTGTGCTTAAAATTTGGTGGAGACATCCAAGAGGTGGGGATATAGCTTTAATATTTTCTTCAAATCGAGATAAGGATGTATGAGGGTCAAAAATCATGTGAAAAGTGGTTTTAGAAAATCTGTGTTCCCAAAAACCACTTTCCCATTTTCCAATAAAATAGCTCCTTTGGATCCCCATTTGTATGTTCGGCCAGGAGGCAAAACTCTGGTATTTTGGAGACCCAAATAATTCCTCTCATAAACCAATGAGTTCTAGAGGCCCCTATCATCATAGGGGAATCAAGGGTGATGAGGGAGTTCCACCTGATCCTCCTCCTCCTCTTGACGGTAAGCTAAATGGTGGACGATCATTTTGAGGGAGCTACACAAACATGGGAGGGAGTTCCAGCACATGTTATTCTAATAGTTTTGTATAATTTTTGTGGAGAATATTTCACTTATTTTTTTCTATAAATTCTTTCACCTGATTACATTACATTTCATATAATTATTTGTAACGTTTTTTATTTCAACACCAATTGGGTTGAGATTTCAAGTGGGAATCTTATGTTGTTCCGATTGGACAACACAATAATCCTATTTATCTCACACATATATAATATTTAAGTATTATTTGGTAGACTTATTATTCTATGTTTGATAACCAAATCTTGGAAACATGATTATTGTGCTAAGGGGTGGTTCTTTAAGCATCATTTGAAGAGGCAAGATGGGAGTTAAGATCTTGACAAACTTCAACCAAAGAATTAAACAAAACCATGTTAAATTTTCAGAAAAATGAAGTATCCATGATGTGTAGTTAACTTTAAATGATCTTATTATCTCATAATTATTAATACACCACCTTTATTTATCAACTATTTAACTCTTTAATAAGTTAATTTACTAATATCTATTTTCAAAACCTCCCGCCTCTTTTAGTAATTCGTTTTAATAATACATACTCAAAACCTATCAATTCTCAACGAGTGATAACCTAGAGTCATCCATATAATATTAATAAATCTTTAAATCATAATCAATTTGACATGTCATGATAGCGCAGTCAATTCCTTATTTCTACATATGATAATTCCTTTCCATCAAAAACTAGAATTCCTTTACTAGGAACACAATTCAAATTATCCATCAGCAAAGAATAGGAGAAGGGAACATACCCTCTGATACCACTTGTTCCCAGTCAATATGATTTTATCACTAAGAGGGGAATAGGTGAATCAGTGATATTTTTCATTTATGTTTTTTTTTCAAATGAAACATCTTTCACCTCCTGTTAAAGATTATATTTCCTGCTGAAAATAATTCAGACACACATCCACATGAACACTGATATTTATAAGGATTTATATTTAAAAATTATAGTTGCACGCTTAGTATGGTTTAGAAATGATCCAATACAATACAATATACTAATAATGAATCATTTGATTAAAGTGAGTTGTATATACAATTTCACTCGTGTAGCACTATAAAAAATACAAATAATGTGTTTTCACCCTCCTAGAACAAATAAGATAATAAAATATTTGTGTAACAACTCATGTTACCCGTGATTCATTTCAATTCCACAAATATATTCAATTGAAATACAATTATTCACTTTCTTACCGAAACGAGGGATAGAACATCCTAGACTTTGTTATGTAACGCTAAGTCAAATTTTTGAAGTCTGACAACCACTAGTACGATTATCCCAATATAATTATTCTTGGTACCATTCTCCCTAGTATGATTTGTTTTGATTGAATACTGTAGAGATTAATTGGCACCTCTTCAATTCATGAGCTCGATAAACACTTTATATTTTGTCCTCCATCTATGAACCGGAATACAGAAATCCCAAAACCAATTAATACAACCCGATAAGATGTTCAACTGAATACAATTGAAAATCCTAATATGGGGACTATATTAGTGTTGTAGTAGTAATTGTTGCACGTACTATAGTAATTACTGTTTGGTACTGTAGTAGCTAGAACTATCCATCCATATGGGCGTCTGGATCATCGTTTTGGTCCTCAGGTCATTTATGGATTTCGAGCCACCCAAGGCCATCAGCCTAGTTGTCTCTCAAGGAATCCATGCCACCTCAAGGACTTAGGTCCACCCCAAGTAATTTGGGTCACTTGAATATGTAGATATACCCATCAGAATACAAGGGAAAAGGCTCCATATGAGGATTCAGAGCTGGCGCATTCACCATAGAAGAGTTAATCAGAATTGGAAGAATGAGATAGTGGGGCATCGTCATCGGTACCAGGCTTGTGAATCTCTTCACAAAATATCTATCTGACCAGAATTATGAATGTTGATTTTTGATATCATGACATGTACTGGGGAGGAGAAGTTCTAAGTTGTCTTGTCTGGGTGATTACCTCTAAGACCTACAGGTAATGTAATTGCCTCTAATCCTTTGGGCCTTGTAAGGGATCCACCTCACCCATTTAAAGTTGGTTTATGATAAAAAAACTAATGCCTTCAGGCCATTCAGTCAACTAAATATGATAAAAACTAATTATGATTATCAACTGAATACAACATTGCAATCTTGTCTCTTCTCTTTCACTTCTCTATCAAATCTTCTTCAACAAAAGTTTAACATGGTAACTTATTTATCTCAATAAAAACTCAAATTTTATTACAATGATGTAGTGAATAGAATCAATATTTAGAAATTAAAAAATATTTCTCCTTTTATAGGTGTCCCATGATAGGTTTGGATGGGAATCCCAAAATGTTTCCCCTCACTAAAATTCACACAAATATCAGTTTTCCTTACATCTTGTGTGCATTTTGAATTCATCATCTCTTATTGAAACTTCTCAATTCTTCTTCAAATATTATCTTCTTCTTCAAAAATTAATTTGAAGCAACATCCCTATTTTAATTGATGAGTCCATTTTTCAATTACTGAGACTTATTTATTTCATCAAACTAAATAATTTTACCAATTTTAATTGAAAATGAAGAAATAAAAACTACTCATTGAATTTTATACTCCCCCTAGACAACATATTTGTATCATTTTCATCAGAACTTCTCCTGAACCACTTTATAGAGAACATTTGAGAAAAAATCAGAGTTCATTTATCTATTCCTTTGTTAATTCAATCAACCATTCAACTCGGCCTGATTACGAATGTACAGAGTACGAAATTTTTATGTACGATTGGTTTGGGTACAATTATTTCTGAATAAAATCATTTCCGGATATGATAATTTTTATATCCCAAGTACGATCATCCTGGTTATGAAAATTTTATAATTCTTCTGATAGATGATCAGATGCTATAGTGAATCAACGAAATCTCTTTCTTTACTTCCTCCAAAATGTGATCATTTTGAAAACAATAGTTACCACCTCTTTCTACCTTTTTTCCAACAAGATTGCATCACAAGTTATCTAATCGACATATGATTTATATAAAATAAAAAATCAGAAAAACATTTTCACATTTATTTTATCATAGTCATAGAGAAACTGATTATCTATTAAAACAACCACTTTTTTCCCACCGAATTTTGAGTGAATTTGATGAACATTTAATTTTTTCAAGATACATTATCTTTCATTTGACCAATTATATCTTTCCATATATTGATTAAATCATTCAAAATATCTTTTACCCATTATTATGGGAAATTTGAGTCTAATTACTCAAAAACATGAGTCTGATTCTTTTTAGAACAAAGGAATGTAAAATTTCCACCAAATACAAAATGACGTGATTTTCTTTCTTCAAAATCTTTTCTTTGACAACAAAATTCTTCTCCTGAAAACAATTACCTTCCTCATCATCTTGGTCCTAAATTATAATCTTACTTATTTCCTTAATAATTTTAGTTAACATAGTTATTCAATGTTGTTCATTTCTTTCATCAACATGTTGTTGATCCCCTAATAATTTTATAGTTTTAGGATCAACCGTCTATTTTTTTTATGATTAGTAACACCATCATGTACAGAATTCATTTTATATATAAGTAGTCAAACATTTTATTTAGATTATCACAATACAATTGAGAAAAGATAAAATTATGTGGAATATATTGTGGTCTTTAGAAGAAGATGATCTTGGTCATCTAATTTAATGAGGATGTCATGATCGTATAAAATAGAAGACCATAGTTCAACAATATATTTTGAGAGTTAATAAGTTTTATAAAGAAATGAATGAATAAAATAGGAGACCTATAAAGGAATGTTAAAAATTAAACAAGTTACATTATTCTCTCATGTACAAAATAATAAATTTTACTCCATGTTTAAAAGGTAAGATCTATGATGATTTTGAGTTTATTCAATACGAGAATGATAATATTAAAAATAAAGTTATTAGTTTAAGAGAAATATTTTATAATATTTTTCATGGAATGGAAAAATATGAATATATGGTGTCTATAATGAAACTAAATAATAATATGATTTATTTTTTATATAATATGAAAACTCTTAAGTTATAAAAGACTAATTTTGTTAAAAGTTATACTAAAAATGTTTTTACTGTTGCATGTTTTAAGTGTACGTTTCATGTAAATTATGATAATGAATGTTCTCTTATATTTTCTCAGTATCTTTGGTTTACTAGAGATTTTATTAAAAAAATATATTTTCTAAATTACATTCAAAATAATTATTAAATTATTTTGTGTACCAAAGAATTTTATTACTAACCCAGTTAGATCCAAAATAACATGGGTAAAAATTATTCGTTGTATAATTTATCTGTTAAGGACAACCACCTTAAGAATATCAAGGACAAATAGTTCATGTAATATGATAATTCCCAACACATACCTAGTAACATATTGAATTTCATCCCTTATACCCAATGTGATAGAGCCTCTATAATTATTAGAGATAACTCTAAAGGCAAGGTTATAGGTTTCGGTGAAGTAGGTATTTCTAGTGATGTTTTTATTTATAAAGTTCTATATGTTAAAGGGATTTACAAAAATATAATTAGAATCAGACAAAATTGTGGTGATGGTGTGTATGTTATGTTGGATTATGAAAAAAAAAATATTTTTTAGAGATAATTAGGTATTGTTTCATATGTATAAAAAGGATAATAAGTATTCGATTAATTTATCTGATGTATATAATACAAATTTTAAATTTCTCAATGAGATTAATATATATTATGTTCTCTAGAATAAGAGGCTTAAAAATTTTCATTTCCAAATAATTCACAAATTATCCAATCATGTAAATTTTCGAGATTTAACCTATTTAAATTTAAGAAAATATTTTTTTATTCATGCTTAAAACATAAGTAACACAAGATATCATTCAAATCCATTAATCATGTTTCTTCATCAATAAATATTGAATTGATGCATCTAGATTTATTTGACCACATGAAAACCACTAGTTTGGGTGGTAAGAAATATTTTTTCATTATTTTTTATGATTTCTATAAGATCCCGAACTATAATGCGTTGAGTTTCCATTTTATTTTTTTGGTTACACGTCATATAAAATGCATAATAAAATGATTCATGGGAATATAAGAATCCTTGGGGCTATATTGAGGTTTTAGGATATGAAGGGGGGAATATGTCATCCAGTGAATAGTTTATTATTGGCACATAGTAAGATAAAACTGTACACCCAAGAAAACTTGTATCCAGACTCCCCTTCGATAAGGGTAGGTGCATAGCCTCGGCACAATTTTTCAAACCATGCGGGTTGCCCAACCAGGCCATGTGTCTTGGAACCCTCTTGAGAAATGTGATCCACAAATATGGGACATTGTTTGGTCAACCATGTCACCAAATCATGCGACCTTTAGAATGTGGGGATTTTTACCATTTTCATCTCATACCTTAAGAACACTCACCTAATTTTTCTACTTTTTCACCCAATAGTAGAAATTGTTACAAAACAATTTCATCCTCCTTCTCCAAGAATATTCTCGCTTGATTATTTTCGGTTTGGAGTGAATTTAGGTGAGAATCAAATATTTAGGTGAGACTAACACTCCTCTATTCTCTATTTTCTAGAATATTCCTTTTGTATTCCTCCTTTCAAATCCTTAAAACTCTCTTTTTTCTAGTAATTTATGTTTTTTGGAATGAAGGATATTTATGTTTGAATCAAGGGATAAGGTTATGCGAGTTTTTTCTTATAAACTTAAGGATGGTGGTCTACAGGTAATTTACCAATTCCTTGATGAAAAATTTATGTGAATGTGGTTGTGCACATTTTTTTTGTTGTTTTGTATTTTAACCCTTTGTCTGAAAAGAAAAAAATGGTGTTTAATGGTCTATTAAACCCCTCATGATCTCCATGGGATCCATTGAGGATAACTAAACCAAGTCTAAAAGGCCACCCATGGGGTGTTTCACTTACTTGAACAAGTTATTGAGTTGTTAAAAGCTCAATTTAACAGTTTATATGATAATAACAATTGTTATTACATTTAAAAATTAAATATGGAATGAGGGATTATTCAACCTAAATTGAAAAAGTTAAAGGATTCATGAAATGGAATGAGTAAAATTGATAAATGGTTAAAGTTGCATGTTCATGTGGGTAATTAGTAAGAGTGGGGAATTGGATTGTGGCTCTACTTCAATAGGTTGGGTTAGACTGATTCTCCAGGACTCACAAATGTATTTCATTGGGTAGGATGTTAGAATGAGGATCTAAACTTCTAATGAATGTACATGATGTGATTACTTGGACTGATGATCCAATGTAATTTGATATATAATTTTTTGAAATGAATTTCCCTCGATATAGAGAAATTGACTCCACATATGAATTGTTTAGATGAATGGCATGGGTAGAAGTGAGTTTGATGGAAATAGGTAACATATTGAACTAATGGTTAAACTGGATAATTCCCAATCTTATTAAACAATATAACTTAATTTTCCAGAAGTTAATTTCTTTACCATACTTCTACATACACTATTTTATACTGGTTATCTTGGAGACATTATTGGTGGGTGACTACTAAGTTCTACTCAGACCCTTCTATAGACACCAATGGGTAACTGAATAGAATTCATGACTAAAAGTTAATTTTTCATTTTTAAACACTTTTAATGGAAACTAAGAATCTAAACACTAAAAGATAAAATCATCAAGATCCATATGAGATGCTCAATCCATTAATGTATAATTTCATCATATTAGACACATTACCCTTAAATAATTTATAGTAAATACTATGTGCCTCTATAGCAAGATCATATTTGATAAGATCTTAGAACTATTAATCCATCATGTCACATGTTCTAATATTCTCCTCTGGTGTAATTTTTTCTGTACTGATACCTCTTACTAGAATATGATCTTGCCTGTTGATCCACTCTATATCTTATTTGTTGGTTTCCATCAGTATCAATCAATCATCAATCCTATCATGATCTTGTTGTGATTTATTGATCAAGAGTTCACATTACAACATAACATCCTCTATGCTTAGGATAAGGTCCCACATTTTGGAATTAGATGGAACCTCCATGGTTGCCTCCTTAATTGAATCCATCATCTCATCACCACACTATTGTGTTTTCTTGACTTCAACACACTCTATAATTTGTTTATTGATATGAACAATTGATATTTCCTTGTCACCAAAACATGATCAATGGGTTCATCATCCACCCTTAATATTTTTGTAAGATCTAGTCTCAATCGGCTTTGGTATATGCAAGTATTCTCTATAGACTTTAGATTTTTTTCCTTTAGAACAATAAATCTCCCTACATCATTATATGACTTCATCCCTTTATTTTTTATAGGGATATGAATACCTCTGTTGATACCTTTTATACCATTATTATCTGAGTCCTAGCTCAAAAAATCATCCCCTAAGACAATCCCATAGAAGTTTTGATCATCGGAGAGGGTCGCTATTGACAAAAAATAATGGATGTTAGCTTACATTATCTCCCCTTAAACATGACCTAAAACATTGACATCTAGATTCCCAAAATGGTTATTTACATGATTCCTTTGGTTGACCAAACCTGACCAATCCCTTCATAGAGCCTTCACCCACACCTCACTACATTCAGGTAAAACACTACCAAAAACCTATCCTTTTCCTTCATCGTGTGGAACCACCATGACCTTATCACCATTTTTAGATTCCCAAGCCTCCTTACTACTTGTTGGATTTCAATTCGGGGTGTCAACAGGCCCAGTATCACTCTCAATATTTATGTATAATTTCAAACATTCGAACACTTCATATATAATTGGAGTCGAATGAATCCATTGTGTTTCTTTTTGAAGGTTCACATACTATTATATTCTTATAACCACCTATTTATCTAAAATACCAGTAGGTGTGATTTGTTTTTTAACCTTGAATGTCTGCTGAGTTCTTTCTTCATTCACAAATGTCACTAAATTGAACTATCTCTTTCAAACATGCACCATAGGCTAGAGTCCCACTTTCTAGACCCACATCCAACTTATTCAATCCTACTCACTAACACACAGAAGATTTATTCCCAAAAAAATCATGAAGAGAAAAAATTACATCATGATTCTAATCCAATCGTCTGCCTTTATCAAAACTCTTCACCAATGAAAATCCACAGAAAATCTGGTGGCATTTAAGACACATAAATTTTAAAATGGACTCTAGGAGAAATTGCATTACTATCCAAATGAGTTCGACTATCTGAGAATAGGTAATGACCCACGAGGGTCCCTAACATATGTATGATGAAGGGGTTTTGAAGTAGAAGAGGTAGTTCATGAAATCTAATGAAAATATCCATAGTTGGGAGTCAGGATTCAAATAAAAATAATAGTTCCACCTAAATTAGTAAATTATTGATCAGTTGAATGGGTGAGGTATACTAGATCATGCTTAAATTAGGTCTTCATCTATTGTGAATCGAATCATGTTGTTCTGGCTATTGAGAATACCCAATGTAGATCGGTCTTGCAAGCCCTAAGATCCAAATATGAATATTTTAAATGAGTCCACCGATGGTCGATGGTGCTTGAAAAGAGAAAGTAGTGTCAATTGTAGAAGATATGAAGCCCTGTTAAAATCCAATATAAATAGAGAGAGATATGGTATCCCCTTAAATTATTTGGGAAACGTAGGGATAATTTAAATCCATTGAAATATAAGAAGTTGATATAGGTCAAATAAGGGGGATAAAGGGAGTCGCTAGGATCCCTCAAAGTATAGTGAGGACCCTCCCCCACTGAGGGGGGTGGGGTTTGCACAAAATTCATCACCATCTAGGGTAGAAAAAGGGATCCTTGTACAGATCACCACCTAGTTTTGTGATTGGAATTCATGTTTGCAACTATGGAAAAGGGAAAAGACTCTATACTAAATGATTGATTTTGGATCGGAGATGTGCATGGATGAGGGAACTAGACTAAGAGTTGGGACCCATCTTGGGTATTTTTCATCTTGTCTTTATTTTCATTTTTTTCATTTACATTTGGCATTTTATGAATTTACAATGCATATTTACTATTTTTTTGTGGGCTTGTACTCCATTTTGTGTAGTTGGTAGGGGATTATTGTTCATTTGATATATTTTTTAGATTATTTATTATTTTATCTTTTATGTATTACTCTGATAAAGAGGTTATAGTATCCCAATATGTTTTATTAGACTCCCACTTCTAGTTTTAAGCCTCTATATACAGGGAGGTTCACCTCAGGTCATGTGATGAACCGCCTCAGGGCACCTGTTATAGTGGTACCCAATCCGGGGTGTTAAAATGTGGGATTAGAGGACTTTTTTTATTTTATATTGTTTTACTTTTTGGGAATGGAATTTGGGATATTGGTATATTTTCGTCCATAGATAGGATCTCATTCATGGGAGAAGCTAACCCATGTGTAGGGGAAAACCCAATTATCCAGGGTTGGGTTGCAGTTCTTGATATTCACTGTTATAGTTGAATGTTATTACAACTTGGGTAATTCAATTGATGCATGATGTTATTTATTGTGGGATTTTTCTCATGATCCAAAATGGAATGAGGTTATGCAGACTTAAATTATTATAATAATATTGAAATTTATGTGATATGCATCACGATATGCATGTGTTGGGAAAAGCATGTTGGATAAGAGGGATAAAATGATGTTCAGTTTCCGTGAATTTTTTAATAAATAGTTCCTAATATAGATGATACAAATGGGTAAATGTAAATGATTAATCCGAATTATTAATAAATAGTTCCTAAAGAGAAATTTGTAACCATTTAAATAATTTATTGATTTTAAATGAAATGGTTTAGTATGGGGTTTAACGTAAAGTTGGATTTTAATATTTGGTTTTCCAATATTATCCAAGAACTATTTTAGGGATGGTTTAGGGTAGTGTAATATATTTGATTGTACATGTTGGGATAGTTTATATGTTATATTTTTTATTATACATTCTACCTTTTTTCATATTTGTGGGGAAGTTATGTTATGTGTTTTGAGACATGAATTTTGAATAGTAGAGAGATACCACTGGGATGATGCCTACTATTTGGGTGACATGAGAAAATCATCAATAATTTATCTCTGGTAGTGGAGTAAGAAACCCCATTGTTTCTATATAATGTATTGTAATGGTATTTATATGAAAACATTTATTGTTTTATATAAGTGATAGAGCACAACCCAAGGTGGGTTAATCCGAGTATGTTTGATATGATATGATAGTTTGGCTCCAACAACCATAGATGTATTATTGATAGGGTGGGCCTATGGTAGGTGAGTCCTAGATAGAGTTCATCTTAATGATTCTGAATCAATTAGGGAATCTTTTGGATAAGAGAGTCAATTGGGTGGATTACAGGTTTTGAGGACTAGGAATGGGCTGATGTGATATCCTTATTCAAATTGATCATGTATAGGGTATATTGTGAAATATATATCTAGGAAACTATTATATAAAATTTCTATATAGTTATATTGATATAGGATAGAGATATGGAATTTATGAGGTTGACTCAAGGCACTATGTCTATGATGTATTATGTTGGTCGCTTCATTTAATTGTAATGCTTTGTTCCAACATTAGTGGGCGATGAGGCAGTAATAGTGTGTTGTTTCTATGATGGGATTAGATATTATATCAATTAACAGTATAATATATTCTATTTTAATAGGTTTGTTGAGTTAGTGGATCATGATCTCATTTCAACAGAGAACCTAAATGAGGATTCTAGTGGGGTACATGTTCCATTAGTTGGGTGGTCTAATGGTTAGACTTCTGATATTAGGAAGAACCTTTTTGATAAATTTCACTAGGAAAATGGTGGACCTTGTACCTAGATAAGAGTGCTTGACTCTCAAAGCAGTGATCAATGTATTTTCTATTAGTATGGTAGGTTATGACACATGGGCAGTCTATTTCCCGGACCACAGGTTGAGTGTTGAGTATGCAGTAGGATGGGACATTTTCTGAGGTTTTAATTGAACCCATGATAGTTGGTAAGTGATTCTAGATCATGACTGATGAAAAATTCAATAAGGGGTTCTACTACCCCATTCCACGAAGGGAGTTGGAGTGTTACTATTCATACCAATTAGGGTGGTGGACTTATTACATTAGGAAAAGCATGTTCAAATCAATATTGTATCAAAACACTAAGAAATCAGGATGGAGACTTGGATAGAGGGGTAGTTCTGCTTCATGTAGTTCAGTATGCACCTAGTGGTGGTGAGGCTGGACCATTGACTTTTCATGTTATGATTATTATATCTTTCAGTATTTCTAGTCATTTTTAGGGTCCTCATTTTATTTTATATATGATTAGTTTGAAAATGTGTGGGTTCTATCGGTAAAATATATGTGTGGGTTATGTTGATCTTTACACTATTAGGTACACGTGATGAAAGTATTCGAAAAATTAAAAAATGTGGCCTCAAGGTTGGTGGGTACCATTTCCTTTAGGACTTCTTTGTGCTTAAGATATCAGGTTTTGACCTAATATTTGGGATGAATTGGATGGTGTTGTATTGATACCAAATTGACTATCACTGCCAAATGATAAAGTTCATGCCTCTTGAGGGAGACACTTCTGTTCATCATGAAGAATATGATATCTAGGAATTCCATGCTAGTCTAGTTCATCATTAGTTAGTTGAGCTCACAGTCCAAGGGGCATTCCTTTTTCTTGATGATGGGCAAGTAGGGAAGGATATATTTTCTCCTACGACAAATAGGTTTTAAGATGTTTCTAGAGGAAATATCAGGGTCTTTTTTAAGAGAGTTGTTGATTTCACGATTTATTTGATTCCTAGAGTTGATAATGTTTCTATTCCTTCATATAGGATGATTCCTTTATAGCTTCAAGAACATAAGAATTAGTTGTAGGAATTTGAGAGTAATGGATTTATCCATCCAAGTATATCACATTGGGGTTCCCTGATATTGTTTTCTGGGAAGGATGACATTTTATTGCAATTGTGTGTTCATTACCTAAAGTTGAATGAGATGAAAATTAAGAATCGATATACTACTCAATGCATCAATGATATTTTTTACTATCTAGGAGGTGATTTTTTTTTGTAAAAAATTGATCAGAGGTAAAAATATCATCAGATGAGGGTGAGACCTTCTGTTATACCATAGAATACTTTTATGTGAAGTTATGGATTATATGAGTTCTTCGTGATTCATTTTGAGTTGATGAACACACCGCCCATGTTTATGGACTTAATAAACTAAATCTTACATTTTTATATAGATATTGTTTAGTTGTTTTTGTTGATACCATCTTGTTGTGCTCTATAACTCCTGGAGATTATTCCAACCACCATGACATCATCCTAAGTACATTGAGAGAGCATAAGATACAGGATAATATATATAATTTTAATTATATATTCACAAGGTACATTTCTTATCACATATCATCTTAGAAGAAGGTATATTGGTTGACCTAGAGAAGGTTTTAGAAGGTGTATCTTTGGAGAATCCTAAGATTTTTTTTGATATCTGATGATTTTTGGGTTTAGCGATCAATTATAGAATCTAAATCAAGTAATTTTCTTCCCTGTAAGAACCTCTATCAAAAATTAACAAGAAGGGTGTCAAGATTGAATGGCATGTGGTGTGTTAGGATGCCTTATAGGAGTTAATGAAGTGTTTTACCACAACACTGATTATGATCATACCCACACAGAGTGAGTAGTATACCTTGTTTTTTGATTTGTTTGTTGTTAGACATAGAGCAGTGTTGATGTCGGGAGATCGAGTCATGGAATATGGGTTACAATAGTTGAGTCCTTATGAATGAAAATAACCTATTCATAGCCTTTATTTTACCATAGTGTTTTATGATTCAGAAGTGTTGGTACTAATATTTGTTGGGAAAAATGTTTCTAGCGTATATTGATCATAATATCCATAAGTAAAAATTTCCCCAAAGTGATTTAAATATCCAGTAGTAAATGTGGGTTGAGTACATGCAGTTATTTGACATTAAGAGATCTTATATGTATGATAAATCAAATAGTATATTAGATTCTTTTATCCAAAAGATACAAACTCTGGTAGTTTAGGAATCTAGTTTTGAGTGGAATATGGGGGCCTTCTTTACAGAGATGCAAATAGAGGTAAAGAAAATCAAGGGACAAATGACCCTTTTATCCTTATCAATTGAGTCCACACATCTAGGATTTATCAAGGAGAGTAAGTATGAGGGTAGGGAGTGTTTTTCAATGAGGTAAATTTATGAAGGCAAGGAGCCACCTTTTGATTGGACTATAAATGATGATGAGGTACACTATGTTTGTGGTTGTGTTGTTATTCCTACATGTGTGAAAGATGATTTTATGTGTGAGTTCCATGCCATTATATGGGTATATAATCATGTTTTAACCAAAATTTATCATGATATTCAAAAAAAAATATTGGTGATGAGGGATGAATAAAGAGGTCTCAGGTTTCATAACATGATGTTATATCTTCTAGGAAATGATGTTTGAGCATCAATGAGATGGTGGTTTTCTATAACTGATTTCCATTCCATAATGGAAGTGTGATGATGTCACCATGGATGTTTTGGTAGATATCAAGAGGATTCCTTAGAATAATGACACAATATAGATAATTTTATATTGATTAACCAATGTATCACAATTATTTCGAATAAGATATACTTTTACTATCGACCAGTTGGGTGAATTATATGTTCAAGAGATAGTTTGGTTTTAATTGGATTCTGTGAAAAGGAGTTTAGGATCATGATCCATGTTTTAAATTATGTTTTTAACAAGGGTTATATAAGTATCTTGATACTCAAGTGTTTCTAAGTATGTATTATCACTAGAAGATAGACAGGATGTTGGAACATACTATCTTGGTGCTAGTGGACATGTTGTTGTTATTTGTCCTGGAATTTGGTTGATCATGGGGGAAACAATTAGTGATCATTGATTTTTCCTATAACAAAAGTTACAAGAAAACTATTTATATAAAACCATAGGAGGCACTCTATGGTATTCCATGTAGAACATGGTTATGTTGGATAGAGGCTAGGTATTAGATTTTTTGGAGTGGAGTCTCATGTATGAAACATCATAGTAGGTTTGGTTTATTCAGAATCCTATAGTTATGGCTCAGAGTAGAAAAAACTCATATACAAATATAAATCATCAACCACTTTATTTTATGGTGGGTGATCATGTGTTCCTTCATTTTCCTCCATGGTTGGTTCTCCATCAGGTTCAGAAATAGGGTATATTAGAACTTAGTTATGTGGGGGCATTTGAGATTTTGGAGAGGATCGTATAGGTGGCATTCCAACTGGATCTTCCGTAGTTTTATAGTGGAATACACAATGTTTTTCATGTTTCATGTCTTTGGAAGTATAACTATAACCCTACTCTTGTGATCAATGTTGATGATTTTTAGCTTGAGGTTGATGTATCCTATGAAGATAATTTGATTCATATTACAGATCATGGTGAGAATGTTTTTTGAGGTAGAACTATGTAATTGGTCTGAGTGTTTTGGAAGCATAGTGACATTTAGGGGGAAACCATGGAGAGGGAAAAAGATGTTCAGGGCCAGTGGCCTATCCTTTTTTACCTCAGAGGTCTAGTAATTCATTGGAGAGAAGCTCAAGTACAAGTTGTTTAAGTAGGGGAGATTTTAGGATCTTGAAAATTGAAGAGGATTATTTCCATTTTATGTTTTATTTGAACATATTTTAAAATAATTAATAAACTTTTTCTCGATAATATGAGTGTCCTTGGTGGTGTCATAGGGTTTTTGGATTCGATGGGGGGGGCTATATCGTCAAGTACCCAATTCATTATTGGAGAATAGATAGATAAAACCATGCAACCTAGCTCGGGAAAAATTGTGCCCAGACTCACCTTGGATAAAGGAAGGTGCAGGACCTCTGCATATTTTTTCAAACCATCTGGGTTACCTAGAAAGACCATGTGGCTTGGCCCCCTCTTGAATAGAGGGATCCACACGGATAGAGAAAGGTTTGGTCAACCATGCGGACTTTAAAAAATGAGGTGTTTAACCATTTCACTCCTTATTCCATAAGAACTATATCTAATTTTCTATTAATTTCACCGTAAATAGCATGGGTTATAAACAATTTCTTTCCCCCTTCTCTAAGGATGATTCTCCCTTGATTCTTGTCCGTTTGGCATATGGTTGGGTGCGAATCGAATATCCGTGTGTTTTTAACACTCTTTTTTCATCTTTTTTCTGTAGGAATCCTTGGGTAGTTGTTATTATCCTTAAAAATACTTAAGAAAAAATGTTTCTAGTAGATTACATGTCTGGGGAACACATGTTTTTGGAGTTCGAATCAAGTGATAAGGTTAAGTTGTATTTTTCTTATAGACTTGAGCTAGGAAGTCTATAAGGTATATCACATAGCCATGATGATAAATTTATGTGCATTTGATTTTTATATTTTGTCGTTGTGCTGGTAATTTGAACTATTATGAAGAAATGATAAAAATGGGTGTGTAATGGTTTTTTAAACCCCTCATAATCCCTGTCGGATCCATTGGGTATGATTAAACAAAGTCTTGGTGGCCACCCATGGGGTGTTCTACTTCCTCGAACATAGAATTTAGTTGTTAAATGTCAAATTTAAGGGTTTATTTTTTAAAAACAAATGGTTATTAAGTTTAACATGTTAATATGGCATAAGAGAGTGTTCAGTCTAACTTCAAAGAGTTAAAGAAGTTATGACATGTAATGAGTAAAAGTGATAAATGGTTAAAGTAAAATGTCCATGTTGGTAAATGATAAGAGTAGGGAATTGGACTAAGGATATACTCCCATGAGTTGGTCTAAAATGATGTTTTAGGCCACACCGAGGTATTGGATGGTATATGATGTAGGATTAAGGCCTTAATCTCCTAACGAATGGACATGATGTGATTACCAATACAAAGGCTCCTAAGTGAGTTGATATATTGTTTTAAGAAATGAATTTTCCTATGATGTATGGAAATTTACTACCCTTATTCATAGTTTGGATGACTGACTAGGGACAATGTGAGTCTGATAAAAATGGGTATCATATAGAAGGAATGGTTAAGGTGGCTAATTCCTAATCCTGTTAAAAATGGAATTTAATTTATCTACTCTTACATTATTGTTTACCCAACTTCTTCATACACTATTTTAGATTGTATATTTTGTAGAAACCTCTGGTGGTGACCTGTTATGTTGTACTCACACCCAACTCAGGACAAGATTGGGTACCCGATTACACTTCATAGTTTCAGTTCAGGACAAGGGGAAAGGCCTTATGCTAAAATATTGTTTTAGGATTAGGGGTGTGAATGGATGAGGGTACTAGACATAGATATGGGACCCATCTGGGAGATTTATTAGTTTGTATTTATTTTGGTTTTTTCATTTACATTATAAAATATATGAAATGGAATGGAATATTTATTGTTTGGTTGTGGGAATACATCCCATTTTGGAGTGTTGATATGGGATGTATTTTCAATACTTATATCATTTTCATCATTTCATATAAAATCTGTTGTGGATTACTCATATAAAGAGGGTATAGTATCCCCACATGTTTTATTAGACCCTCTTTACTATTTCGAATCATATGGGGCATGAGGAGGTGTGCTTGAGGTCATGTGGAAAATTGGATTGGGGCACCCGTTATAGTGACACCCGGGCTAGTGAGTTACAATTTCAGTAGATTTACATGGGTTTATTTTATCTCATAAAAATGAAACACTGGATAAATTTGTTGTTTTTTAATCTATTTCAAAATATTAATATATTTTAATTGTTTCCATTAGAAGTGATAAAGGTGGTATTGGGACTCACTCCTAACAATGGTTGCACAACATTATAAAGGAGATGAAATAGAATAGATAGCACAAAAGATATTATTATTTAAAAAAGAATTAGAGATGGAGTTATTTTATAAGGGAAAAATATATAAGAATAAAGAGATTGATATATACATATAATTTCCACTTCTTATTATCTAGGAATGGCATCCAAAGGTCACACCTCTAGTGCGACCAAGATTTCCAAAAATTCAATCATTCCCTCCCCATATAGCCTTCTTCATATTTATGACCACTGATTTAACAACAATGACCCCCGACACTAAATAATATATATTATAGAAAGCATAAACTTCCAGATAATCCATATTACATAAAATTTAAATTCCCCTAACAACCACATTATACACAAGGTGGACCTCCAAAACTCATCATACCCCCTTTTCCATGATCAAGAGTCTTCTATTCTATTTGTTCTTGAACCACTTCATCCCCCATTCCATCAAAAAAATCCCATGTTTCACCAAATATTATCCACCTATTAAAAACAACTATAATTAGACCTTATTATGTCCAACAATTTTCATACTCATTCATAACACTAATTGTGTCATTAGCACCTAAAATGAATTTAACAAGACAACTTTTACATCGATTCAAACTTGTCCTAGAAGTCACTACCACAATTGAAGAGCCATGAAACTTATAAGTTGTGTGAAAAAGAATACCAAAGAGATATAATGTTGTATTTGGAGACAATTTTCGCACAAAAAACACTTCAACTCGCACCGCTGACATTTCTCACTACCTCTTCCATTCCACCCAGACCTAGAAAATGAGTATCCTGTTAAACTTTCTGTAGATTCCTTATAGAATTATCCGCTTTAACATCCTTGGTAAAATTATTGATAATATCCTTAAAAATAGTATTTATTAGTTCCAAAAAACATGAATCTTGAAGAGGACCATCTTTATCCACACAACCTCATTACAACACTAGTGGCTCTAGCAATACACTATGGATTGATTCCTTTTCATCAAAAGGTTATATAGAACCATATTTATGGAATATTATTGACAAAATGTAATATGTAATATCATTTATTTAATGAATAAAAGGTCCTCACATTACCACCTCCCATACTCTTGATTTTTCTTAATGGACTCCACCTCTTTCGTAGCATACTATTCCCACGAGGTTCTGAACTTTTCCATCACAACCGCCAATTTTTTCATCAATATATCTATTGTTGACACCCGTGTAATTAATTTTTATTCCATAACAACTAGGTGAATCTAACACTCTCCACCAACACAAAAAAAACATGCATGTCTTCCTAAATAATGAACACATAAGAGATATTAGGTATTGAGAGTGTGTGAACTAGGAAATCAACCAAAAATAAAATAGTAAGAATTCCATCTCCAATGATCAAGAATTTTTATGTGATTAGATAATAGTTTCTACCCCAATGGTGCATACCAGAAATAAAAAAGGATAGTTTTATACTATGTTAGATTCATTTTTTCATCTATACTCATATCTTCCCATCTATTATTCCCCTACACACATGTCTCATAGCTACGAAAAGTTGTCTACATCATTCTCCCAATATCCAAAGACTTGTGTTTGATGATTCTTAACCTAACAGATTCTATAAAGTCATGAATATACATCTAAATCCAACTTATACCATACATCCTCACAATGCACACATACCCCCACAACAAGCGCTTCCCAAATGTAGTCATCAACTGAATATCAGTTCAATCAAGGTTATGAGGTGAGTAAGTGGGCCTCGGAGTGGCGGGTTCTCTATCCCTCAAGTTGGATAGGGTTTCATACCGTTTTTCCCTTCTCCCCTCCTCCAGCATTCTATGGTCCTCGGTGGTGCCTTCTTCAGGAGCTCGGTGTGGTGAGTCATTCTCTCGATGTCCTCAGTGCATCAGTGGATCAGCAAATATCAGTCCTCGATAGGATATGGTGGTTCAGTGTTCTTCGGTCATCAGCGACGATAGCCTCAGGAGCATGGCGTGGCTCATCGTCGGCCCTTCCTCTTTGTTCATCGAAGATCGGTGATTCGGCTTTCGTTTTGGGCCTCGATCTCGGTGCGGCAGGGTTGGCGCGGCTCAGCGTTAGCTCTGATGTTTTCGGTGGGCTTCGTTACAGGTTCCAGCATGGCTCAGGGGAGGGGGGATCTCTGTTTCTATTTTCTCAGTGGAGGTTTTTCTATTGTGGTGTGATATTTTCATTGTGTGGATTCGATATGTTTTGGAATCTGGATTGCTATGGGTGGTTTTTGGAGTTGATGACGATGGAAAAGACCTGCTATTGGTTCTGTGAGATCCTCTCATACCTATTGAAATGTTTATCCAGTATGGAATACGGGGAGGGTTCTGGTCCTACTATGATCTTATCAATTCCAGCTCAGAGTGGCGTTATTGGTCAGGTCATCTTGTTCCCCCTCTTTAGATGTGTTTTATGGAGTAGTTATTGTGCCTTCCATCCCTGGGTGGCGCTAGCCCTGAATTCTGCAACATGGAATGCCTGCCCTTCGGTTGCTTGCCGATAGTTCATGGAAATGGTGGGGCTGGACTATGCATGGTGAGTGGTGATGTTTTTTTATATGTTTTATTGCAGTTGATGGACTCGATAACTTGGAGCAGGTCTCAGAGGAGGATTAGGGTTTGTGTTTCATCTTTTCATAGCTGTTTGGATTTGGATGTTTGAGAGGGTATGGAAACAGCCATCGGAATGGGACTGTTCTTTGACACATGACACTTGCTTCTTGAACAGATTTGTAATGGTGGAGAGCTTCATCACGATTCATACACTGGGGAGGTGCCTATCCAAGTTGTCAGTATGGGTATATTTTCCCACCTTTGGGTAATGATTTTTCTATGTCTATGATGTCTGCTCTTCCCCTACTTCCCTTAAAAGGGGTTTTATTAATAATAAAACACATTTAAGGCCTTTGGACCATTGGATAGGAATAGCAGTTCATCCATCTCCCAAAAAATGGTGTGTCCTTGAATGACTACCAATAATCAATAATATATTATTTGATTTAATCCCCAAAAGGGTCTCTAGAAAAACTCAATGTCCAATAAGAAAGTGGAAATCATTAAAGCAGTTCAAAATATCCTAGTACTCAATGGAAGATCCAGTATTGTTAGGGCTCTCTGAACAATGATTTCACAATAAGATAATGGAGATGAAATGGAAAAAATTGCATATTTACTATTATTATTTTTGAAAGAATGAGATATGAAGATATTGTAACATCTTGGTTCCGGGTGCCCCGAACCCGGTTCGCCACGTGACCTCAAGAGAATTTCCCCAAACGCCAGAGGCTGCCAACTAGGAGTGAGGGACCAGGTCTGATAGTTGGGAAATTATGCCCTCATTTGTCAAAGTGTAGCGCAACGGAATGAAATAAAACATACAACAAACAGCGGAAGCAGTTAACCATACAAAACTGAAATAAAAAATAGCATTGCATATAACCAACGGTATATAAATAATGATGCTACATGTCTCAATTTCTAAGAAAATAGTTAGAACATGTTATACATCAATATAGTACAACAAAAAGCGGAGTATAGCAAAACCAGGCAAAACAGCTGGCAACAGCATCGCGAGCTTAGGCTCGGTCCCATGCCCTCCTACTCCTCAGCAATAGTCATGTACCTATATAGGGACTCTTGACCCTATCCACACCTATAGAAATGTAATCTGTTAGGGCGAAAATCATGACCCAAACAGGGTGTGAGAAATATATCTCAGTAGGCACCCACCAAAGGCCTGTGCTCAATTGTGTTCAAAACATGCAACAAGGGTGCAGTAGTAAAATGAAATAAACTAAGAAGTACTCAAAAGTAACTAACATAACAGTTAAATTTCCATTTTATTATTCATTTAATCCATTTAATTTAGTGACATTCTGTTCTCAACAGCACCAAGCACTCCGGCCAACCAGTATCTTTCCCACAAGCTAATATAGTGAACCATGCCCTCATGCTATACAGAATCCAACCCGCATGTATTTCCCTCAGGTGTAACTGAAATTTCCCTCAGGCGTAGGAAGTGTCTCCCTCAGGCATAGAAGTCAATCCCTCAGGCACGAAAGGTTTCCCTTAGGCAAAATAATTACATCCCTCGGGCTAAGTAGTGCAGTGCCCTCAAGCTAATCACAACAACGCCCTCAGGCGAAACAGGTAACCAGGCCATGCCCAATAGGTAAACAAGCAGTAACAATCAATTCCTCTCATGAAAATTCTACAATTACTACTTTAAAGGCATACCCTCGGGTATCCTGGCCAAATGGCTAAACAGTAGAACACACCATAGGGGTGGTTCTAGATCCAAGCAATGATCCCACCCATCATTTTTAATAACATATATAAATCACCTATTCAATTCTAGGTTCTTGATATGGAAATGGCCTCAGCCACAGGACACCCCAACATGGGTTCGTGGCACAAAACTCACAAAACACACAATAGTTGAAAAAACAAACACCAAGCCATGAACCTTATACGCCGACGATCTGTATATGCGAATGCCGATTCCAGAAACACCCAATAACAGCGTAGATCTGAGGTAAGAAAACATTAATTCAACCCCAAATAAATCCCATTAGGGAAATAATTGGTAATCAACAAACAAGGTGAAGAGAGGTCTTACTCGCGTGGTTCCAACAAGATCGACAGAAGGGAGATCGGATTCCCGGTGCTCGATCAGTTGATCCACAAAGATCCATCCTTCATCTCGAGCTCCTTATTCTAGTTCTAAGCCAATCCTGTGAACAGGGTTGGCTACTGCCCGTTTTAAACAAAAAAACAAAGTACACGGCGTGTACTTCCTTCATTTAACTGCTCCTATGGCGGCACAGCCACACTGTTCATCCGTCGACATGAGTACACGTCATGTACTCCTAAGTACACGGCATGTAATGCCGCCCAGCTGGCAGCTACTCCACCACCTTACTGTTCTAGCTTACCGACTGACTACACGACATGTAAAGGACTTCTACACGACGTGTAGTCAGTCCCTACACCCTTCGTCGCCGACAAGGCTACACACCCCGTGTACTCATCCCACATCGCCAAAGGTACATGGCGTGTGGAAAAGTACATTGCATGTAGTTCCAAAATTTAGGATTTTCCCCATTTCCCATATTTTCTCAAAAACAATTAAGGAAATGAAAAAGGAAGAAACCCGTACCTCAAATATAATAACCGAGTTCTTACAAACTTCCCCCCTTATAGAAATTCATCCCTGAATTTCCCTTCCAACGGTGGTGAAGATATAGCCGTGAACAAATCTGGCCACTGAACACGTACGTTGGCCTCCCACTCCCAGGTCTCGTCCTGCACTCGACCATGCTGCCATAGCACCCATACGAGAGGAACTAACTATCCCCAGAGAACCTTCGTGCTCCTATTAACAATACGAATCAGATGCTCCTCAAAGGATGCATCTGCCTCTAGCTCAACCTTTTCAGGCTGAAAGATGTGAGACGAGTCTGGATGATAGCGACACAACTGAGACACATCGAAGATGTCGTGCATGGCTCTGTATCGTTGCGGCAACTGCAACCAATAGGCAACCAGCCCGACTCTAACTAGAATCTCAAATGGCCCCACATACCTTGGTGAAAGCTTACCCTGTCTCATGTTCTGTTTGTGTCCCAACCTCGGCAAAATAGGCAAAAAAAACCTGATCCCCAACAACGAACTCCAAAGGTCGTCTGCGGTGATCAACATAATATTTTTGATGAGATTGTGTGGTAGCCATCTGCTTCTGAATCAACTGGACCGGCTCAGAAGTCTCCTGTATGAGCCGTGGTCCCAGTAAAGCTACCTCACCTTCCTTTAACTAGCACAAGGTTGATCGGCATGGCCTACCATATAAGGCCTTGTATGGTGCCATCTCAATAATCAACTGGAATATATTGTTATAGGAAAACTCGACTAAGGGTATATGCTTCTCCCAAGAGCCCCCAAAGTCTAAGACGCATGCATGCAGCATGTCATCTAGCTCCTGTATCGTATGCTATGACTGGCCATCAGTCTCAGGGTGGTATGTCTTGCTCAGAAGAACCTGTGTACCCAGTAGCCTTTGAAAACTCTAACAGAAACGAGATGTAAAGCGGTAGTCCCTATCCGAAATGATAGAATGAGGGACCCCATGAAGACATATGATCTCTCGGATATACAGACTTCCGATCTCGTCAACACTTAAGGTCTCCTTGATTGACAAGAAGTGAGCTACCTTCGTGAGTCTATCCAAAACAACCCACACGGCATCATTGCCACGAGGCGACATCGGTAACCCTGTCACAAAATCCATCACGACATCGTCCCATTTCCACTCTGGAATGGGTAACTGCTGCAACAGTCTGGTTGGCCTTTGGTGCTCTACCTTCACCTACTCACAGGTGGAACACTTCGTAACAAAACAAGCTACATCTCTCTTCATACCCAGCCACCAGTACTGATGTCTCAAGCCACAGTACATCTTGGTAACCCCCGGATGCACTGCCCAAGCTGAAGCATGAAACTCCCGCATCAACTCCTCGCATGTATCCCCTGGAACCCATACTCGTCTAGGAAATGCAAAACCTCACAGTTTCCTGTCGTCCACCTAGGATAAGGGTCCCCACTTTCCACCGACTCCCGTAGAACTAGGGCTTCTAGATCTGATACCTATCTAATCGTCACTCTGTCCAGGAGGGTAGAAGTCACCTCTAAAGATGAAAGATAAACCTGCCCCTGAGTTTCATGCACCTTTAGATTCATCTCAGATAACAAAGCCATGAGTTTCCACTCACCACTGGCCTCCTTCACTACTTGTATCTGATTCTTCCTACATAGTGAATCAGCTACTGCATTACCCTTACCAGGGCTATAGGCATTCTCAAAGTCGAAGGATTGTAGGTACTCGACCCACCTTCTCTGCCTCAGATTCAGGTCACACTGAGTAAAGATATACTTGAGGCTTTTGTGGTTGGTGAAAAACACAAAATACTCTCCTAGTAGATAATGCCTCCAACAGTGCAATGCATGCACAAATGCAGCCAACTCGAGATCATGCGTCGGGTAATTCCGCTCATGTGGCCTCAACCGCCGAGACCCGTATGCAACAACTCAGTCAACCAACATCAACAATGATCGAAGCCCAATTCCTGATGCATCACAGTAAACTGTATAGATCTTCCCCTGCTCTAGAAGTATTTAGGATCGATGATGATGTCAACCTTCCCTTCAGGTCCTAAAAAGCTTCCTCGCAAGCTTCTGACCAAACGAACATCACACCCTTCTTAGTCAGACCCGTCAATGGTGGTTATAAGTGGTAGATGTTCTGTATGAAGCGTATGTAGTAACCATCTATCCCTAAGAAAATTCGTATCTCAAACACGTTCTTAGGATGCTCCAAGGAAACAACTGCTCTCACCTTCTCTGGGTCTACAGCAACTCCTGCCTTTGAGATGATATGACCCCGGAAGTGAATCTGGTCCATCCAAAAGTGGAACTTTGATAGCATAGCATATAACTGATGCTCTCTCAGTGTACTCAATACGAAAGCAAGATGGGTGGCATGGTCATGTCGAGTGTGAGATTACACCAAGATGGCGTCCACGAATACTACAAAAAAAGAGTCAGGATACGGATGGAACACATGATTCATCAGAGCCATGAAAACTTCTGGTGTGTTTGTGAGTCTGAACGACATAACCAAATAATATTACAGACCATATCTGCTCCGAAAATATGTATGCGGTATATCCGATGGTCTCACACGCAGGTGATGATATCCTGATCTCAGGTAAATCTTCGAGAACACTCGTGCTCCACGAAGCTGATCAAACAGATCGTCAATACTAGGCGAGGGGTATCAGTTCTTAACCATCAACTGGTTCAGCTTCCGATAATCCACGAAAAGTCTGAGGTTACTATCCGCCTTCTTCGCAAAAAGGATCGGAGAACCACAAGGAGAAGTACTAGGTCGAATAAATCCATTCGCTTGTAACTCCTCTAACTACCTCTTGAGCTCCAGCAGCTCAGGTGTAGCCATCCTATAAGGAGGAATGGACATAGGTGCTACTCCTGGAACAAGCTAGATAGAGAAATCCACCTCACGCACCCGAGATAGACCCGAAAAGTCATCCGGGAAGACATACATGAAATTATCAACCACTAGAGGGAAATCGGTCCGACAAGTCCCCTGATCATCCAGATATAAACTCGCAATATGGGCTGTGACTCCACCTCACCTACGATGCTCTGGTCCAGCTCGACTCGCCTGAACATCCCATTCTCCCTTGTATAGAAACTCTCCGCCCCCTAGTGATGTGAAACGCACCCGGTGATGATAGCAGTCTACCACGGATCAAAAGGGAACCAACCAGTCCATCCCTAGAATGACATCATAGCTCATCATCTCTAAGACATAGAGGTCCTAAAGAAATTGACACCCACCAACCTCAAGGGGGAACTCCTTGCACTGACGCACACTAGCCGTCCTAGTCCCCAATAGAGTGTCTAGCACCATGACATCAAAAGAAGTAGAAACATAGAGACCAAGGCTCTCCACAGTGGGTACAGATATAAAACTATGTGTAGCACCCATATCAAAAAGTACTGAAGATAAGACAGAAGCTACTAAAATAGTACCTCTGACTGTAGAAGGTCCGGGATCCTTCTCCTGCTAGGTCTGTAGCACTGCATATGCCTGCCCAGTGCCGCAGCCCTGCGACACAGCCTGACTACCCTGAGCTATCCCGCCCTGCTGCCTCTGAGATCCTAGTTTCTGGCTACCACAGCCACGACCACCATCTCTCCCTGCATGCCCTGGCGTATTCCAGTTCCCTAATTGGTCAGAATTCACTGGTCCTGCTCTCGCACATGGAGTCTGCACAGAAACCCTCTCACTAGACACTGGTGGAAACACCCTGCAAAAGCACTGAATATGATCCATCTTGTCGTAAGCTCAGCACTCCACTAGATCTCGTGGACACTTCAGTCTCTTGTTCCCCTCCCTACCACACTGGTAGCACTTGATTGGGCCACCTGAAGATGCTTCATGGCTGGTACTGCCACCCTGAGATAAGTCCATCTGTAAATTTTTCTTTCCGGAAGAAATAGTACTAGTAACTGGTGCTGAACTTCCATGGCCCACACCACTAGATTCCCACAGGTTCCTCTCTGTAATTAGTTCCTAGTCCACAATAGCATGTACTGAATGCAACCTAAAGACATTCACCAGTGCTCGGATGTCTTAACGAAGACCATCCTCAAAACATCTTGCTCTCAACGTCTCATCACCCACCAGCATGGGTGAAAAATGCTGAAGCTCGGTGAAGCGAGAAGAATAGTCCATCACTGACATGGCGCCCTGCTGCAGATTCATGAACTCTCGAGCTCTATCTGCTCTCAGCGTCTCCAGGAAGAAAAATTCATAGAAGACTGCATGATAGTCTTCCCACGCCATGTCCATGTGATGCTCTGACTGGGTGGTAACATCCCACCACATCTTGGCGGAATCACGCAGAATGTAAGCCTCGAGCTTGACCCTCCGCCTTGGAGGCGTCTCCAGATGCTCAAAAATAGTCTGCATCAACCCCAGCGAAGACTCTCCAGCCTATGGTCTTCCATCCCCTAAAAACATAGGCGGATGCTGCTGCTGGAAGATACGTGTCACCTCGGTCATAGATGTGGTAGCATGTTGTGCTCCCTGAAAGGTCTGCATGAACCGCATAAAACCCTCACGGAACTGCGCCTCCGCACCTGTGTCCGGTATAGCAGCTGGTACCGCATCTGGCTCTGCTGGAGGATCAACTGGTAGCCCATGGCCCACCATCTCCGGAGTGTGATCGTTGCCTCTCTCCTAGTGAACAATGTGCGGTTGTCTAGGCGGCATGACACTACACGGTCAAAAGCATGCCTTACATTCAATATTATTTAGGCTGAAAAAAATAACCACAAAGGGAACAAGAGGAAGAAGGCATTTCAAAATTTTCAAAACAAGACTAAATGGCGTGTATTACTACTACACGGCATGTACTTGACTTCCCTTCCCTTGCCCAGGTCCTTCGACATGGCTAAGCCACATAGCTCCCGTTGAACGAAAACTACACGGCATGTATAATAACTACACAGAATGTATGGTGTTATTTTCCAACTGCTCGTGTCATTTGTGACATGGCCGACTACTCGGCTTGATACTACACGGCGTGTTACACCCGCACACAGTGTGAACACCACCCCGTTTCCCCGCCACAAGGCTAAGTCCACACGGTCCGTCCTCGAACCAGACTACATGGCGTGTCCCACAGGTACATGGCGTGTTCAGGGTGGGGTGACACAGGCCTGTGTTGTTAGTTACACGGCTGAGTGCCCAGGTTACACTACACGGCGTGTCCATCATTGACACGGGGTGTTCAGAAAAGGAGTTCACCGACCCGTGTTGTTAGTTACATGGCCGGACTCCAGGTCACTACTACACGACGTGTACATTCGGTATACGGTGTGTTTTACCCAAGCCTTCCCTACCCCATGTCATCGCCCACATGGTTTGTGACATTGGAAGAGACTACACGGAGTGTACTCAGAGTACAAGGCGCGTACTTAAAAAGATCATTTTTCTTCCTGAACAGAAGGCCATACACGGCGTGTTGAATATATTAGACAGCGTGTATACTGGGTTTCTCGATATTATGCCACAGAAACTTCCCCAGAACCCAGGAAATACTGAAAACCAACACCTAGGTGTCAAATTCCGACTCGTGAGGGCCCATAATCCCCACGAATCAAAGTTTCACATCTTATCTGTGTTATAACCAACACATAGTCAATGATTCACCAAATTTCGGTCAATGGGGGCCCATACTCCCCAAAGAACAAAGTTTGGCATCCATTCTATAACAGCCTCAAATAAAATTACCCTATCACATAGCAGGTATTTTATCAGAGAAATTATCACAACAACATGCTTTTCTAGCCCAACAACTATTATAACAGCATGAAATTTCTAATGCACCTACGTGGTATAGAACTATGCATGGCATGTGATTTCTAGCGTGTTCCTATATAATGAATGATATGGCATACCCTCATCTCGTCGGGTTGTAACTAAATAGAACCCATGGATAAAATATAACAGCACAATACCAAGTGCATCACCTAAAGGTGAAAAGATATCAACTGTAAAATTTTAAAAATCAAAAGAATTGAAAAAATACGAGGTGGACTGGCTTTTCCCTGTACATGGGTTAGCTACGCCCGGGCACAGCTTATTACCAACTACCGTTCGTCCTGTCCCTGACAACGGCTCTAAATAGTAAGTCAAAGAAAAGAACTACCCTATGATAACACTTTGTAATGCCCCAGTTCTAGGTGCTACTCAATGGGTGCCCTGAACCCGGTTCTCCACATGACATCAAGTGCATTTCCCCAAATGCCAGAGGCTGCCGACTAGCAGCGAGGGCCCATGTCTGATAGTGGGGAAACTATGCCCTAATTTTTAAAAGTGTATCGTAGAGGAATGAAATAAAACATACAATAAACAGCGGAAGCAGTAAACCATACACAACTGAAATAAACAACAGTAGTGGATATAACCACCAGTATATAAATAATGATGATACATGTCTCAAGTTCTAATAAAATAGTCAAAACATGTTATACATCAATACAGTACAACAAAAAGCGGAGTACAGCGAAACAAGGCAAAATAGCTGGCAGCGGTATCACGAGCCTAGGCTCGGTCCCATACCCTCCTACTCCTCAGCAACAGTCAAGTACCTGTATAGGGACTCTTTCCCCTATCTACACCTGTAGAAATGTAATCTGTTTGGGCTGAAAAGCATGACCCAAACAGGGTGTGAGAAATATATCTCAGTAGGCACCCACCAAAGGCCTGTGCTCAACTGTGTGTAAAACATGCAAGAAGGGTGCAACAGTAAAATGCTATAAACCAAGCAGTAATCAAAAGTAACTAACATAATAGTTAAATTTCCATTTTATTATTCATTTAATCCATTTATTTTAGTGAAATTCTATCCTCAACAACACCAAGCCCTCAGGCCAACCAGTATCTTTCCTGAGGCTAATATAGTGAACCAATCCCTCAGGCTATACAGAATCCAACCCGCAGGTATTTCCCTCAGGCGTAACAGATATTGCCCTCAGGAATAGGAAGTGTGCCCTCAGACATGAAAGGTTTCCCTTAGGTGAAATAACTATAGCCCTCGGGCTAAATAGTGAAGTGCCCTCAGGCTAATCACAACAACTCCCTTAGGCTAAATAGGTAATCGGGCCATGCCCAATAGGTAAACAAGCAGTATAAAGAAATTCAACTCAAGTAAATTCTACAATTACTACTTTAAAGGCATACCGTTAGGTTTCCTGGGCAAATGGCTAAACAGTAGAACACACCCCGGGGGTGGTTCTGGATCCAAGCAATGATCCCAACAAGCATTTTTAATATCATATTTAAATCACCTATTCAATTCTAGGTGTTTAATATAGCAACGACCTCAGCCACACAACACCCCAACATGGGTTTGTGGAACAAAATGCAAAAAACACACAGTAGTTGGAAAAACAAACACCAAGCCACCTACCTTATACGCCAACGAGCGGCATACGCGAACGCCGATTCCAGAAATGCCCAAGAACGGCGTAGATCTGAGGTATGAAAACTTTCATTCAACCTCAAATATCTCATGTTAGGGAAGGAATTGGTTAGCAACACACTAGGAGAATATAGGGACTACCCGCGTGGTTCCAACGTGATTGACAGAAGAGAGATCGGATTCTCGGTGATTGATCGGTTGATCCACGAAGATCTGGCCTTCCTCCCGAGCTCATTATTCTGGTTCTAATCCAATCCTATGAACAGGGTTGGCTACTGCCTATTTTAAGAGAAAAAAACAAAGTACACAGAGTGTACTTCCAATTACCCTGCATGTAATTCATTCATTTAACTGTTCCTCTAGCGGCACCGCCATACTGTTCATCTGTCGACATTAGTACACAACATGTACTCCTGAGTACACGGTGTGTGCTATCACCCAGCTGGCGGCTACTCCACCGCCTTACTGTTCTGGCCTGCCGACTAACTACACGACGTGTAATGGACCACTACACGGCGTGTAGTCAGTTCCTACAACCTTCGTTGCCGACAAGGCTACATGCCCCGTGTACTCATCCCACATGGACCAAAGTACACTGTGTGTGGAAAAGTACATGGCGTGTAGTTCAAAAATTTAGGATTTCACCATTTCCCATATTTTCTCAAAAACACGTAAGGAATAGAGAAAGGAAGAAACATGTACCTTAAATATATGAACCATGTTCATACAGATATAATATAAGGGAGAAGAGGATGGAAGTATCAAGATAAAGAGATCACCTTGGATATACAGCTTTTGATGAGCTACATGAGACCTCCTAAGTCCATACCTCCAACAACTACCATGCCTTCAAAAAATGAATCATGCCATCCCCTATACAATTTTCCACCTATTTATGACCACTGAATTAATACTGACAACCCCACACCACTAACTAATATAGAAAATACCAATTGTTCTGTGACAACTAATACACATTTCTAAAAGTTTTTGAGTTTGTTAATTTTTTGTTTGATAAGTTTTGTGAAGACAAGGGTTATGATCAAAAAATTTCTTCTCCTATAACCCCAAATTAAAGTAGAGTTGTCGAAATAAAAAATAAAACTATTAAAGAAATGTATCAAACTATGCATAATGAATATAAATTACCTAATTATTTTTTGTTAGAATCTATTAATACGACTTATTATGTCTTGAATAGAGTTTATGTAAGATCATTGTTGAATAAAACCCATTGAAAACTATTTAATGGAAGAGAAATGTAGGTTTTTTATTTTAAAGTTTTTGGTTTTAGAGTATTTATCTTGATTTTGAAGGATACATAAAATATATTTGATGCTAAAAGTGTTAAATGTATCATTCTTTGTTATTCTTATAATAGTAAATCTTACAGATTTTATACTAATTCTACCATTACCATTGAAGAATCTATGCATGTAATATTTTATGAATCATGTGATGTTGATAAATATAATTTGGAAAATTTTAAGGATGGTTTTAGGGATTTTAGTTTTGTTGAATAAAAAACACTAGATATTTTTTCTATTAACATGGAGAAAAAGCATCTCAATCTGAACTTATATCTTGGAATATTCACAAAGATAATGAAATTGAAAATGTGAGTGGTAATTATACTTCTGGTATAAAAACAGGAAACTATGATTTAAACTTCTTTCATGACTCTAATTTTTTTTTATTATGCTTTTAATAATGTCATTGATGTTTTAAGTGATCTAAATTTAATTATTTCGATGCAACAAGAGGTAAATAAATTTTTGACAAATAATATTTTGTATTTAGTTTAATTATTTGAAAATAAGTTGGTAATTAGAACTAAATAGATCTTTAGAAACAAGATGAAAAAATCTAGATAGATTTCCAAAAATAAAGCTATAATTTTTTCTCCGTGATATTCTCATGAAAAAGGTATATATTTTGATGATTTATTTGTGTATATTTTTAGGATAGAATATATGATAATCTCGTTAGTTTTTTCTTGTTTTCAAGGAATTAAAAATATTTCGAATGTATTTTGAAAGAAATTTCTTAAATGGTTTTATATCTAATGAATTTTATTTTATTCAAAACTATGATTTTGAAGATGAAAAATTTCCTAATCATGATTTTAAGTTATCTAAAGATTTTAATGGTCTCAAACAACCATAACAAGATTGGTATGATATGATTTCAATTTTTCTATTTAATGGTTTAAATAAAGGTAGTGTTGATGCTACACTCTTTAATGAAAGACTTTCTAACTATATTTTAATTGTGGAAATATGTATTGGTGATATTTTTTTTGTTCTTATAGTGATTTACTTTGTAATGATTTCTATTCTTTTATGTGTTCTGAGTTTGATAGGATCAAAATGGGAGAATTAATGTTTTTTTATTGGATTTCAAATTTAAAAAAGGTTATGTGGGATTTTCATAATTAATAAAAGTATGATAAAGTGTTGGTGAAATGGTTTGGTCTCAGTTATTGTAAATCTATGAAACATATTCTTATTTTTAGTTGTAAATTAAATGTGGATGCTTTTAGTAAATATTTGAATATTAATTTTTATAGTGGTATGATGGTTAGTTTTCTTTTTTAACTTCACCTACACCAAATATCATGTTTAGTGTTTGTTTATGTGCAATGTTTCAAAATGATCCTTAAGAGATTCATGTTTAATCCATAATAAGAATAATTATATATGTTAAAGGAACTGATAACCTCTGTTTATTTTATTTTGGGAATAATTGTTTTAATTTAATAGTGTATCCTAACACTAATTTCAAAGGGTGTAAAATGATAGAAAAATCACATCAGCTATGAGTCATTTTCTTGTAAAAAGTTTCATTTCATGGTCTTCTAAGAATAAATTATCTATTGGTTTATAAACCACTAAAGCTAATTATATTTATTTTGATAGTTTTTATACTTGTATTTTGTAGAATATGAAAATTTTGGGTGATTTCGGTATTTATTTAGATAAATTGATTATTAATTATGATAATACATCTATAATTTCTATTTCAAAAAATCCTCATAATATTCCAGAACTAATCATATTGATGGAAGATTTAATTTTATTAGAGATCATGCTGAAAAGGGTGACGTTGTTTTAGAATTTATCTCTTCTGATAATCATCTTGAAGATATCTTTACTAGTCCTTTATAAATTTCTTAGTTTGAAACAATTATATTTTAGCTTGGAATTTTGGAACCATAACTATTTTATCTCTTCATATGTTTTTTGGGAGTTTATATTTCATTTTTTAAATTAATAAAATGGGATAAAATAAATGTTTTTTATTTTACATTTTCAGTTTTGTAATCATATTAAAGGTGAGAGATTTCTTGTTTTTTCATTACATGAGGATATTTTTGTGCATGTTCATTAAATATTCAGTGTCTATATTTTTTGTATTATATGGGTGATTTAAATATTCAATGTTTTATTTTATATGATTACTTTTCCACACATGTTCTCTAAATTAATTTTTTCCTTCATTTGTTTAATTTATGGTATATTGCGATATTTAATTTGATTATATAAAATTTATATATCTCACATATATTATAATTATTTATTAATGTTTAATAATTTTTTAGTGTTTTAATTTTAAATATCACATCCTATCTATTTATTTTAATATAAATTTTCAGCTATTGTTAGTTTTAAATATATTCTACAATTAGTTTCAAATTTTTCCACCATTGTTTATAAATTTATACTACCATTAGTTATAAACCTATGCTATCATCGGTTATAAATGTCTTCTACCATTAGTGAAAAATGTCTTCTACCATTTTTTCATAATGTTTTCTCTCTTTAGCTCCAAATGTTTACAACCATTAGTTCAAAAAATATGATACCATCAGTTCAAAAAAATATGCCACCATCAGTTTAAAAATTATACTACCATAAATTATGAATTTTTTGGCCATCAGACATGTGATGGTTTTATAAATATTGGTTTCTTTAATTTCTTCTATCATTACTAAGCATATATTAATTTAATTAAAAAATTATTTTTAGACACTATGTTTCATGTATTTAATATTTTAATAGTTTATAGATAAATTATTAAATAGTTTGACCATATGTGAATTTATTTTAAAATGAATCATATTATTTTTAGTGATGCTTTAATACATGTTTTTATCTCCATTGAAAACATTCAGTTCATGTATTCTATACATTTGAAAAAAAATTATTCATGTTTTTTAAAATGTTCTAGAATTAATGATAGAAGTATACAAACATGTCTAATGTGTTTTTATTGTCTTAAAAGAATATTTATTATTTTAATTTTTAACGTATGAATTTTTAATGCCTTTTCACATAGTCAACATTCTGGGGATATTCAAGGATATATTTTAATAGAAATTATACAACTAATTTGAACATTTAAATTTCAAATTGTTTGAATTTTTTAAAATTGTTCATGTTAGAATTGAAATCCATACCTCGTAATGAGGTAGGGTGAGTAATTTATATATGAGACAATGAGTATGACAGATTTCCCACACCAATGTGGGATACAAATATTAAGAAATATCTAAGACTCTTAACATTACCCCTCAAGTTGGGACTTATATATTTATCATGCCCATCTTGTTACAAAAAAAATAGGAAATTTGGCCGGGGAAAAACTTTTGTGAGAACATATACAATTTTTTCATAGGTGTGAACATGGTCGAATTGGATCTTATTATTTTTAAAGTTTTATCTAATGAATTGTAAATCAATTTCAATATTCTTGGTCTACTAATGAAAGACTAGATTTTTTGAATTCTTGATAGCAACATAATTATCACACCAGATATGTGCCAGTTTCTTGATAGTATACCCAATCTCTTGTAGAAACATTGTGTTCAAATTATATCCAAATTCATATATTCCATTGCACAATACAAAAACTCTAATCTATATCGGGAGATAACTATATGATTATTTATTTTCCTTGAGATCAAATTTTCTGTAAAAAATACTACAAAACCTAACATGGATCTCCTCGAAGAGAAACATCCTGCATAATCTGCTTCAAAAAATGCCCCAATTTTTGTTCAAACAGGATTAGAATATATAATACCTAAAACTAGATCCATTTTAGATATATAAAAATCTGATAAATATCCTCCCACTGTGTTTCTGTTGTGGATTCCATAAACTGGCTCACTTTACTAACCACAAAAGAAATATCGGTTCAAGTTATTGAACACAATGTTGTGACATGTCAAATTTATTATGTTTTTAAAGTTTATTTATAGTCTAGGGAAGACCCCAATTCATCTGTTAATGGGAATTGGATGTTTAAATTGTGTATTTTTTAAAAAGATTACTAAAATAGGAGTGGTTTCAGAAACAGTTTTAAAAAATTTACTTAATTAAAGAGTTTAATAGTTGATAAATAAAGGTGGTGTTTTAAAATTATGAGATAAGGATTCTATTTCTAGTACAATACACATATTGGATAGTTCATTGTTTTTAAATAATTATACTTTTAACTTAATTTTTTGGTTGAGTTTTTCTTATATCTTGATTCCCCTATTTCCACTAAAACGATGCACAAATAAGTAACCCTTGAAACAATAATTGTGATTTCATGGTTTGATACTCAAGCATGGAACAAGGGATAACAAATCATATTAAAATATCATTATTTTTTGTGAGAAAAAAATGATTCTTGTGTTCTCCGATCAGAATAACCCAAGATCCCACCTTGACATCTCAATCCAGTTAGTGTTGAGATTAAAAGTGTTTCAATTAATTATAACTAAACCAAGGTATTCAGAGAAGAATAGCATAATGATTAAGAATAATTGAAATATTTAACACAAAAATACAAAAAATAGTATAATAACTAGTGTTATAACTTCCTCCCAAGTATGTGTTTCTCCCTCGAAATGACCATAAATTCTTTAGCTCTCCATTGAGAGGAGAAGGAGGCTCCGATGGAATGTTTCCATCATCTTTGATCTCCCTATAAGGATAGTGGAATAAAAGACATCTTGGATGAGAAGGGGAATCTTTTGGGTATCCGAAATACCAAATCTTTTCCTCCTAGACGAACATGAAAATGGGTATCCCAAGGTATCATTTTATTATAAAATTGGAATGTTGTTTTGTGCCCCAAAATTGCAAGAAAACACTTGGCCCATGGTTTTCAACATCAATGTGGTCTTTCTATCTTTGTAAAAAATTAAAAATATGTATTAACACATCCTGAATATCTCCACCTAAAATTTGGCACCAATTGGAATATCATATCAAGAGATATGGACTAAATATAGAACCGACTTTTTGACTTCGAGTTGATTTGATCAACTAGATAGATCAGTTATTATGTTCTAATAAATGGATGAATTGGGCTTGGGTATCTTCATATGAAATGAATCCCATTTCATTTTTTACCATTCCAAAAAATATTATCCCATTTGGATTAATGGTTTAGTAAAAGTGTGTGGTTTAGTCTACTAATGTGTTGGGATCCTCTGTAGATTGGACCATTTTTCTTGATGTTCATCACGAGCCATCCAAATCACCACCACATACAATGTAATTATAAAAAAAAGTAACATTTAACCTTATTATAGTGATAAAAACAAAATAATTGAATCAAAGATGAATATAAATTTGTTATAATTTTTATAATTTTCAATACAAAACAAGTTTAACACAGTTTTGTATGGGTGAAAACGAAATAGTGAATTGTTGTGCGATCACACCCCCACACCTAAAGATTATCACTCCAGAGAAAAGTCACATTTCAAAAATGATTCATGTATATATTCCCAAATTCATGAATATTAACATTAAACGTAAAATTAATCCATGATAGTAATATGATCAAATCAAAAAATCACACCAAGGAGTTATTCTTGGTGATCATGAAAAACAGTGTCTCATAAATTGTATCAGAAAGAAATTCTAAAAGATTAATGATAAAAATTTGAGAAAGTAATTGAAAAGTTATCAATCTCACCAAACCATTATGTGTGTGTGTGAACCATTACATTCTATTTTTTCCACTTTCTATCCAGTAAATATATGTTATCTTAAAAACAAATATATTAAATGATTCTATCCACCGAACCTTTCCTACATCCATTACGATAAAATTTCAAGACCCGCTCACTTAAGAATTCTTATAAGTCAAACCATATGCTCCTAACCTATACACCCACATATTCTGTAAATTTCATCACTCCCATCATTTATTATTATTATTTTTTTCTTTCAAAATTCTCACTTGGAACAAATTTCACACTCTTCTCTCAAACTTTGTTTGATCAACTCATGACACTAATTGTAATTGTTATTACAAGATCAAAAGTCAGGGAAGGGTGATTTTGTTCCGTCCAAAGATAAAACCATTTTATTTTTTATTTTGTTTTTGTTTTTTGTTATATTTTTTTTGAGGGTGTACAATAGTTGAATAACAGGTACACATGAATTGGTCAATCCAGTACAGTAATGAAAAATACAAGATAAAAATGAACGTATGGAAAAAATCATTTGGGAATATAGCTAAATATTAACCTAAGTTATATTTAACTTTTATTAAGTAATAAATATTCACACTTCATTGTATAGTGCAAAAATGTGTGGAGAGATTAGGCTACACAATTTTCTCATAAACAAATAAAACAAATTGTACCATTATTCTAAAAGGTTTCAATGTAATAAAACCATTAATATCATCTGAAAACAACCAATTTTCAAGAAAAATCCACACCTCAATGATAAATTTATTCTAAAACATACAATTTATCATTGAAATATATATTTTTTTAAATGTTAAAAAAAACCTCAAATAGGGAAATTCCTCATGCGTTTTCAATAAATTTCAGGAAAAAGCGGGTATCATTTTCTATGATAAAGTATGCATAAAATATTATCGTTCTGGAACAAAAGTGAGGAGAAAATGAGGTGGGAAAGTAAAAATACAATTTATAAATCTAAAAAGAGAAAAAATATGATGAAATTTCCTAACTATTCCAAGAATGTACCCATCCCCCCACACCAAGAGTATGCAGTGTCCTCAGTGAAAAAAAGAGAATATGTGAAGGAAGGATAAAACCTGATAATTTTAAATTCTAGGTTGCTTCTTAAACACGAATTTCCTCTATCTGGAACATTGAAATGGATTCATGAATGTTCTTCAGTAGTTTCCCATTGATAGTGAAAGTGTTATCATTCACTATTTTGTACCTGAAAAATGCCAAATAGTTAAACATTAGTAATATTGTATTGGCCAAACTAGTTGGATTGATGCTTACCTAGATGAAACTTCATCCTTGAATTGTAAAGGAGTACATTCTGCCCAATTTAGAATTAATGATAAAGGATGAGGCTGTCGTTGGCATCCTTGGTTATCTCCTTATAAATCTAAGAGTTCTAATTTCAATCTTGATGAATTTCCTCTAACTCCATAATTTATTGCTTCCATTGAGCACATGTACTAGAAAGATTAAAATTTCATTGTTTAATATCCTAGTAGGCCAGGACCTCAATCTCAATGGGACGGTGAAAACACTTTCCAAAAATTAACTGATACGGTTACATGCCAATGGGTGTTTTAAAAGAAGTACGGTAATCCCATAATTAATTATCAAGTCTAAGACTCCAATATTTTTTATTGGTTTGAACCGTTTTTTCATGAACCTTTTTTACCTCTCTATTTCACACCACATCTTGTCCATTAGTTTGTGATTGATATGCCGTAGACACTCAATGCCCGACCCCATACTGATGCAAAAGTGATTGCGTTGTTCGACTATAGATATGAGAACCTCGGTCACTAATGACGAAACTAGGTAATCCTAACCTATAGAAAAAATGGGTTCTAAAAAATTCTATAAATGTGTTCGAATCATCTCTCCTCATGGATCACGCCTCTAACCATTTTAATACATAACCAACTACAAAAAGAATGTAAAAGTTCCATATTGAATTGGGGAATGGTCCTATAAATTCATAGCCCCAAACATAAAAAATATCATTAAAGATCAAGAGTTTTATTGGAATTTTATTTCTTTCAGAGACATTCACCATTCTCTGATAGTGAGTAGAAGATTTATATAAATCATGGGCATCCTGAAATAATGTTATCCAAAAGATACTAGAATTGAGGACCTTGTGAGCAGTCCATTTGGGACCAAAGTGACCCCAATAAGAAAGATTATAGAAAAACCTAATGATAGACTTAAACATGTTATCAATAATAGAACACCTAGGGAATTGATAACTACTTGTGAACCAAAGGTAGGGGACATCCTAAATGTACCGATGAGACTCATATTTTAGATAGGCTGCCTAGTTATTATTGAAATCAACAGGAATGAAAGTCGCTACTAAATAATTTAAAATTTCATCATTCCAAGGAAAATAATCTAGTCCTCAGTACGGTTTCCCATCAGGAAACATTTTATTTATCGGGAAACTGGGAAATGATTCAATGTTTGAGGATGTTAAGATCCTATTGATATGATCAGCCACCACATTCTTAGCTCCTTTTTATCCTTATTTTCAAGAATAAATTAATAATCTTGAAGCATCTAATGAATGATATGTGGTTTGGATTTTGGTTTATTGAAGAGATACCATAGGGATTCATGGTATGAGAATAGAATGATTTTAGTCCCTAAAGGGTATGAAATAAATTTATCCATGTAAAACATAATTGAGAGGAATTTTTTTAAGTTGTGTTATATATTTCATAGGAAGGGTCTAATGTACATGAGGTTTATGCAATGACATTTAGAGCTTGATCAACCCTTTCTGATAAGACTACCAACACTTCATAGTTAGAGGCATCACACATGAGCTCAAATGGTAAATCCCACTGAGGTGGTTGGATTATAGAGGATTTTGTGGGAATCCATTTAAATTTATTAAAATATTCCTCACATTATTTATCAAAAACAAATTCCTTTCCTTTTGGTTGAAATCAGAATAGGGGGAGTGAAATCTTACTGAATCTAGGAATGAAATGATGGTAAAATCAAACATGAACTAATAATTAATGCACATCCCATACATTTTTGGGGATTGTTAGGGAAGAAATGGAATCCACTTTGGATTTATTAACTTGGATTGAATCCGTAGAAATTTCATGTCCTAATACTATACCTTATTTTATTATGAATTGGAATTTCTTATAATTGAATACAAGATAATTTTCATTACAGTGATTTAGGAAATAACCTAAACTACTCTAAAATTAATCAAAGGTGGAGCCATACATAGTGAAATCATCCATGAATACTTCCATGAATGTATCCAGTTAATCCAAAAAAATACTAATAATGCATAACTGTAATGTACCATGAGGATTTCATGGACCAAATGACATCCTTCTATATGAAATTGTGACAACAGGGCATGTAAAGGTTGTCTTTTCCTAACACCCATAGGAAATATAGATCTAAATGTATCCAGAAAACCAATCAAGAAAATATTCATGGGGCTTACTTACAAGCCCCTCTAGAATTTTTTCAATGAATGGAAATGGTACATGGTACTTTCAGGTGTGTTGGTTTAGTCGGTGATAGCCTATATAGACATTCCAATTATTCTGGACATCCAATTAATTGGATTATTTTTTAATTATTATTGGACCAGTTTTTTTGGGAACCACAGGTACTGGACTAACCCACTATCTTTTAGATATGATGTAAATGCTTCTAGCAGCAAACAATTTTGTTAAATCCTATTTAACAACATCTAAAAGGATTTGGTTTAGTTGATTTTTTTCTTCCTCAGTAGTTTAGCCTCATAATTTACCAATATATGATGTTTAAAAATAAATTATATAATTTATGGATTTTCAGCAAGTGTCTATCTTAAACATTGTTTATAGTCCCTAAAAAGTTCAAGTATTCTCAATTATTGAAATTATTTATGTTTTTGGACGTTTTCAAGAATGGTCTCCCCAATATAATTGGGGGATATCCATTCATCCTATCTCCTTCCATTTTTTCATTTAAAAATAAACAAGAAAAATTAATTTTTTTCATCCTCAAAAGAACATCCTATATCACACCTAAAGGGTGTTTAGTACTCTAATTTTCTAGATGAACAATCATTATAGTGGTATTTAGTTCCTTGACCTACAATGAGGAAAAAATAGAGTTTGGAATCACATTTATAGATGAACACAAATCATGAATAGCATTGGAAAAGAAATACCCCCCTATGGTGCACAGAATCGAGAACAATGTAGGATCATTAAATTTTTTGGGAAGTGATTGTTGTATTAATGCTAATACATTACTCTCTAAGATAACCTTCTTAATCACCTTGAATTCATATTTCTTGTGTACACATATCCTTAAAAAACATATTGTATCATGGAATTTTGATCATGATATCAATTAATGGAATGTTAACATTCACTCTTTTTAAAGATTCCTACATATAAAAATCAATTTTAGTTTCCTTTTGTTTCTTAGGTTGGTTTCACAGTTGGGGAAATGGAAGAGGAATTGTTAGTCTAGTTGAATCAGTAACAGAAAAACTCTTTCTTTTAGAAGGGCTTCTCTCAAGATAAGGTTCTACCTCATTTAAGGCATTTATAGCCGTTTGGATTGTGGTTTATTATGAGGGTATGAATCTAATAGATGATGGATTTGGATGTTATTTATTGTTCCACTATGAAGGGTTATGGAACTGACATTTCCCTTACCTCTTGGGTTGACTAGTGGTTGAGAGGGGAGTTTACCCAACCCATAAATTTTAAATTCCCCCACCGAGTTGTCAAGTTGGCAAAATTGGGTTTTTAGGTATTGTATGGATTTTTGGTTGGTTTTTTAGAATTTAATGTTGTTAGAATCAATTTGTTTCATCATATATTCGTGTCTAGGCTCAGGTTATTGAGGGGTTTCTTGGAAATGGCTTTGTATAGGATGAGGATTTATGGGTGGTGGTGGATAGATACTCTTACCTGGATGGTTCCATAGTTGTTGAGGTTGGTTTGAATTCCCATTTCTTATAGTCTTGGTTTTCTTTAAACCTAGGGTTTGCTGGATAGTATTTTTATTGTCTAAAGGGTTGTTTAAAGGGGTGTGCCGGGAATATTTCCTCACAAATATCTGATTTTTCTCTCAGTTGAAGTAATTGGTCAGAAAAGTGGGTGTCATAATAACATAGTCTACAATGGATGGGAGGAAGACCTTTGGATTTACATTGGGAAATAGAGAGTTGTCGAATAATGGTACTTACCTCTTTGAACTATGTTTCCACCTTCTTCTTGAATTTGGTATATTGAACCTCATGGACACCTTGAATGGGTACAATGGACCTTAAACTAAATTTCTGTATTTTTTTCAATATGTTCTCAATCAGTGTCCTTGGAGAAACTAGGATTTTAACAACTAGTTCACCACTTTTAGTAGAATAAATAATATTTCAATAAATAAGAATTAAACCATCATAAAAATAATGTATTAATGGTTGATCACATATTTGGTGGTGTTGGAAACCTGAACAAAGAATTTCAAATCATTCCCAATATTCATGCAGTGTTTCTCCCTATGATTTCATTATCCTACAAAATTTATTTACTTATTATTTTAGTTCTAGAGGATGGGAATTATTTTTCAAGAAAAAGGAATTTCTTGTTTCCAAGCCTCTAATTAAGAAATTAACATAATATAGCCAATATTTTGCATTATCTTCTAATGAAAAATAAAATTACCTAATAATTACTTATTTTTCATCCAAATTATAAGGTTTTAATTTTGAAGACACAATGTTAAATTATTTTAACTTCATATGTGGATCTACTTTAGTAGGTCCATGAAATATTGGAAATAAGAAAATTAGACTAAATTTTATTTCAAATTTTGTAGTTTCACCATACATTTGAATATAAGTGGGTTAGATGTCAACATCAGGTGAGGCTAATTATATTAGTGTTTGATTATTTTCATACATGTTATGCAAGTTTATTTCAGTTTTGATGATGTTTCCAGAAGAAGATGAAGGATAAAAATGCGTTTCATAGTGTCATGTGTACTCTATTAAAGTGTTGGTCTTGTGTGTCATGGTGTGCCTGACATAGGAACTTCTACAGTTAAGGTTTAAAAGGTTGTAAATATCATAGAGTATAATTAATCATACATAAAACCTACATAATAAGAATATTCTACAAATCAACCAAAAATTATGGAAAGAAGAAATTAAATACTTACAAAGTTAACAATATTTTTATAAAAAAATCCACACTAAAAACTAAAGAGTACTCTTGAAACAACACCAAAATATGAATGTTATTTCTTGACAGATAAAATTTATTATATTTTTAATGATGATTTAAGGTATTTTGGAGACCCCATGTTTTCTCTCAAGGATCATTGGATGTTTAAAGTATGTATTTTTAATAAAGATTACTAAAAAGGTGGTTTTGGAAATAGTTTTAAAAACCAAATGACTTAATTAAAGAGTTTAATAGTTGATAAATAAATGTGGTTTTTTAAAATTATGTGAGAAGGAGGTCATTTAAAGTTCACTACACATCTTGGATAGTTCATTGCTCTGAGAATTTTGTATGATTTAATTTAATTCTTTTATTTATGGTTGTCAAGATTCTGATTTTCTTATTGCCTCTTAAAACGACGAATAAAGAAAGAAACCATGACACAAAAATACTGATGTCAAGATATGGACCTCAAGAATAGAAAAAGGGATTTAAAATAATATATAAATATCATTATTTTCTGTGAGGAAAAAGGATTCTTATGTTGTCAAATTGGAATAATCCAAAATCCCCACTTGAAATCTCAACCAATTATTGTTGAGATAATTTTTTTACTTAATTATAATAAATTAAATGTATTCATAGGAGAAGTACAGAAATATTAAACATAATTAAATTATTTAAACAAAAAATTACTCAAAACTAGTACAATAAAAATTTCATTAATTCCCTCCCCTGGTATGCGTAGCTCCCTCGAAATGATAATACACCAATTAGCATTCCATCAAGAGGAGGAGGAGGCTGGGGCACAATGATTCCTTCATCATTAACCCCCTATGAAGAAAGGGCTCTCCACAACTTATTAGATGAGAATAGTACTCCTTTGGGTCTCCAAAATCCAGATCATTGACTCCTAGATGAATTTCTAAATGGGGAACCCATGTTAACATTTAATATGAAAATTGGAAGGTGTTATCGAGCCCCCATATTTCAAGAAACCACCTGGCCCATGATTTTATACCTTCATAAATTATTATGTTGCATTGAATAAAATTACAACATTTTATCCCCACCTCCTAAATATCCCCACCAAAATATTTCCACCATTTGGAAAATCAAATACTTAGATATGGACTTAATAGATTACCCACATTTTGTCTATGAGTAGATTCAATCCTTTAAACATATTAGTTTAGATGGTCTCCTTGATGGACGAATGGGTCTAGGGTGTATTCATATGAAATTTATCCCATTATATTGTGTACTATGAAACAATATATATTCCAAATTTGATTCAATTTTTAGTAGATGTGTGTGGTTTAGTACACTGGTGTTCTTGGATCCTATGAAATTTGAACCATTTTCTTAAACTTCACCATGGGACCTCCGAATCACCTCCACCTACAATATAATTTTCCAAAAAAGTAACATTGTTCTTTTTAACAGTGATAAGATAATAATAATTTAATCAAACATGAAGTTAACTTTTTTTATTATTTTTATAATTTTCAACACAGAACTAGTTTAGCACAGTGGTGTAAAGGTGAAAATTAAATAGAGAATCATGGTGTGATCAATCATCATCATGTATTTAATCTTCCCAAAAAGTCAGATATAGTTTTTGGATAATGAAAACATATCACTGTCAGTATGAAGGGTCTTCTCTCCATGTTCAATGGGTGAGTCAACTATGTTAGCCTGAGTTATTTTAGTTTCCTACAAAAGATCAATAACATGCTTTTTATGAGATTAAAAAATTACATTAATAAATCATGTAACCTTAATTCCCAAGAAATATCATAGTGGACCCAAATATTTTGTGGGAAATTTTTTTTGATGTAAGGATTTGAGTTTATTAATGTTGACTTCATCACTATCAGTAATAACAATTCCATTCACATAAACTATAAATATAATGTTTCCTGTTGTAGATTAATGATAGAAAATTGTAAGATCTTTTATAATTTGACATAATGAAAAAGCTATGAAAAATGGTGAAAAAGGAATTAATCTGGTCATTAGGTAATTTTTTAGGTCATACAATGATTGAAGTAGGAGACAATCCTTGGAATACTCCCCTTGACTAGAAAATCCCAATGGTTTCTCTGTATAAACTTCTTCATCGGGAAAACCTTGATGAAATAAATATTAACATTTGGATAATGAAGAGCACCATGATAGGATGTGAAAGAGAATTAAATAAGTATAATAATTTCATATTTTCCATATGATAAAATGTTTCAAAGTAGTTAGTTCCATATTTTTATTACTATGTAACTCCTCACGTTTTTATTAATTATTATTTTTTTGAATAAATTAAATTTATTTGGTGGCTTGAATTGAACACTACACACATTTAAGATTTGTTTTTAAAAAATAAAATGTTAATATTGATCCATAGTAGACAATTAAAGTAGATTTTGATACATGTAAAAATATTTATGGCTTGTGTTACACACAATGCTGAGTTCCTTCAATAGATTGCATTACACACACGACCATGTTTTACAGAACTACAATAAATTGTTAATATTATTATTAAATTATCATTATAGTTTTCACCTAGTAATTGAAATGTAATATATTAATATTATTAACTCAATTATAAAACTATTTTTTACACATGTTTATAAAATTAATTCTTTTTAAATGAATTAATTAAAAATGAGAGTATGAACTATTTAAACAAAATAAAATTCATTTTCTGAAAAAAATAGTTTCTATGAATAAAAATGTTTTATATAAATAAATTAAACAAACCAATTTTGATTAATTATTTTAGTGGAAATTATATATTATATATTAAATATGATATTTAATATTTATATTATATATTTTCTATACAAGTGATAATAATAAATCCAATTTTACCGATAAAAGGGTATATATTCCTAAGAGGATGTTTTACCTCTTTTTAAGGGATGACTAGTTTTAAAACTAATTAAATAAAATTATATAATTTATATCTAAAAAAATTAAATTAATTTTTGAAAATTTAATATAAAATATTTCTTTCATTAAAAAATTACTTTTTTGAGAGGTTTCATTTTTTGAAGTATATTGAAATACACTTAATTTTAATTGAAAAAAAATCATATAATTCATTTATATAGTTAAATGATATTTTATATTTCTTTTAAATTATATTTAGATAAATTATACTTATATTAATACATTTTAGGAAATTCAAATAAATTTTACAATGAAATTGGAAATAAAAACATTTCAAACTATTGAACATTTTCACTTTTAAAACATGTTGTTTTATCACATTTGCAGGATTATTTTTAAATTAATATCTATCTCATAAGTGATTGGAATTTGAAAAAATCGATTCCATATCATAATAATTTATAATTTATAATAATTTAAATATAATATTTGTCCAAAAACTATTATTGAAAACAGTTAAAATTAATTACATCGATTAAGAGAAAAACCAGTCTACCAAAGTAGTAAAATTTAACCTATGACGCCAAAATGACCTAAATACATGTTAAAAAAAATTATGGATAAATTTAGACAATTAAAAATCATTTATCTAAAATTTACCATTGTTTAAGTAACATGTTATAAGTTAGAACTCTCAATAGTTTTTTCCTTTTTTTATTTATAAGAATTTCACTCCTCCTCCACTATAAAAATGTCACTCACCCTCATAACTTATTCACACCTCTTATGACCATTGGATATTAAAACCCCTGAAAAAATAATCTCCCAAAATACCCACTCTCATACTATAATCCCAACATTGGTAAAAAATCACTATAAAGAAGTCCTTTGGTGAAAACTAAAAAGAGTAACATGGATATGTGGTAACGTTCTTCAACAAGAACTTTGATTTTATTTCTTTCTCCACCGCTTCAATTATTTTTATGTCATGATTATTTAAATAAATGAATATATTTAATATAATTTTATGTTATTATGATAAGGGTACAACACAAACCTTCCCAAACTTCCATAAAATGGGATACACAATAATCATTTGTGTGTGCGACAGACTACCGCCTTTTGAACTGATGTTGTTCGTTCTTAGATTACCACCTCTCAAGGTAGGGAATAATGATGAAATTATTATTTTTGTATGATATATATTATAATTATTATATATTTTATCTTATGTAATTATTATATAACACATACAATCATGCATTTCATTTTTTGGGAATACGATAACATCATTTGTGGAAGTGTGGACTACCACCTCTTCAAAGAGATGTGATTCATTAATGATTTACATGGAATGTATTACAGATGGGTTTGATAAAAAAATGGGATATTTATGAAATAAAAATTATTTTTTAATTATTATACATATATATTTTTATATATATACATCATTTACTTTTATGTCTTTCAATTTAAGAAGAAATTGGAAACAACATTCATGCATACGTGCGGTCTACCGTCTCTATGAATAATGTATTTATTTTCTTGTTAATATATTTTATAAATTATTATAAATAAATATATTATGAATATATATGATATTAATATCATTCTTTACATTATGTAATTATGTAAATCCTGATCTTAGTAATTGGACGATGAATGGAAAGTCAAAGCATGTATGAAAAACAAAGAGGTTATTACCCAACACATATCATTAACATGGAATTTATAATAAATTCATATTATTAAGTCCTAAGTAAATAATATATGGTATTATATATATTAATATGGTTTTATGATAGATTTATAATCAACTAAAATCTATTATACAAGAGGTTTGAACAAGTATAGTGAGATTCAAGACTTAAGGTATGGCTTTTCTCGTCTAAATTTTATTTCAGTGAGATATATGTTATAATCAAAACTTATTTTGGTTTTGTGATGTATATACATTGTATTAATTTTTTATATGATTATTATCCTTAAATTTATTGAATATAACAAATTAATTTAATTATATCTCTTTTTGGGGGTTTATGGTTCCAAAGTTACCAAATCGGTAAGGTAATTTTGTCTCAATTTTCTTTCTTCGAAAAAAATGTTCAATTATGAACCTAAATTCTTTTATTTGGTTGATATTATACCAATTTAAATTTTATTTTAATATTAATGTGATTTTATTATTTCATTGGTTTTATTATTCAATGTTACCAAAGTGGTATGAGTTTATTTATACAATCTCATTGTTTATCAGGATTGTTTATGATTATGATTCCAATGATGAAATATATATATATATATATATATTAATAAATATCATTAATTTTATTATACTATGGTTATTCATGATATATTAATGTAATGGTACAATTTTAAACTCTTTGGTGCTTATGATGATTGATAATAATAATTTAATAAAATCTAACATTATTTCTTTCCTTTGTCGCAAATATGTTTTCTCCCAAAACCATGTTTTCCAAAAATGTTTTCAAAAATGTTTTAATATAATTTTTAAATTAAATTTTTACCCATGTTTTATTTTTTAATTTTTTTTTTAAATTAATCTTCTTATCATTTTCAGATCAAGCCACTTTTCTATACTTTTTACATTACAAAAGAAATGTTTAGCATGTACAAATTTACCCATCGTCGTGACCATAATTTCCTTGTGGCATCATTTGAATGTTTAAAAGGATATTTTTTAATGAAAATTTTCCATAATATTATTTTTATATATTGTTTTTCAATTATATTTCAAATAAGGTTCTCAAAAATTGTTTAAATATGGTTTTTTTAAGAAAAGTGTGTATTTTTCTCAAGAAATGTTTTAAATGATGTTTTAAAATTATTTTCCTTCTAAGATTAAAACCATTGGTGTTAATCATGCCTTAATGGGAATATGATCAAAGTAAACTATTCTTATTCTATATTTTAATTTTTTATGTTTAGTATAGAATGTTGATTATGAAACTCGTTTCACTTCCTTGGGTTATACCATGATAAAATGCTTATTAATCCTGATTCCTTTCACATATTTTTATATAATGAAATGATTATGAAGCCTATATGTTTTCTTAATTTATTATATGATGAAATTCTAATGAAACCCATTTTAATTTCATGGGTTATGATATGATGAATTTTTGGTTATCTTGTGGAACACGTATGAATGATTTCATTATTGATGGGTGGGACCTATATCTCCCTCCAATGTATTGGGTAATGATACATGTTCTCTAATATTAAAGGATATAAGAGAGGGAATTTCAAGATTATAACAAGAGGGTATACAAGATGTCATACCAAGCTCGTAATTGGAGGTACATGAGAGGAAATCCCATGCCCATAACAAGATGGTACAAGGGAGTGAATCTTAATCCAATAATAAGAGTGTATAAGAGAGGGAATCCCAAGCCTGTAGAAATAGGGTCCAATGAAGGTCATATGAATCTTGAAATAATATTGTACACATGAGGACATGTCAAGCCTGATGTAGGTACATGGTTGATTATCTCAAGCCTAACATGTTACGAAGGTCTTGGTAAGTATAATTGATATAATATTTCTATGTTTATGTGTATATTAAAAAACTATGTCTTATTCCTATGTTATTATTTCATGGGTCAAGTTACATTATTCCATTATCATTCATTTCTTATGAACTGTCAATCTTTATTCCATGACCCAATATTATGATATTTTATATGTATGGTATAATAATCCAATTTTACTCCCATGTTCTCATACCCTTATTCTTAGGTTATGCTTCAGTATCTCCTGTATTTACACTTACTAAGAATCTGAACTCACCCTTTCTTATGTTTACATTCCTAATGTTATAAAGAATAAATTTAAGTAGATTTATTAATAGGGAATATCTTTATAGAATACATTGATTATATTCCACCTTATTAGAAGATTATGTTTCCATGTTTCCAAAGAAACTAAACTATTATGGTCTTTAGGAATTTACTTTTGTAATGTGATGAATATTCATAAAAAAATGTCGTAATATCTATTTATTTTAATCCCAATTCCCTATGGAATAACCATTAGCAACAAGTCAGTATTTGATATGATTAAGATAACCATTATCATTGATGCACGTGGTATATAACAACTTGCAACCAATAACTTGTTTAACTGAAGGGAGATGGATAGGGACTCAAGTATGGTTATTTTCCAAAGATTGAAGTTCTTCCTAAGTTTTATTTAACCATTTGGGATGTGATTTTACTTCATTAGTAGTTAATGGTGTGGTGTGAGTATCCAGTTTCTCAATAGCATGAGAGCTTTCGATAGATAATCCCACGTAAGACTAATATGAGAGGGAAACATAGTGAAGCGAAATCGAAAACTCTGGTGATGACGGATTGGGAGAATATGAGTCATCTGGTGTTATAGTGGTATTAGATTTCAATTTGGTATGTGTGCTACATTGGTTGTTATATACCATACCAAATGATGATCCAAAAAATATCTCTAGGATTTGATGGGGTATGTGGGGAATCAAGAGAATATTATAAAATAACATCAAAATTAGGAATGAAAAATGTTGGTTGGAAATTTGGAATAAAAAAACTAAGGATTTGATAAAGGTAACGTCAATTGAGACAACATAATTATACATGTTTGGAGATAAAAAGTGATATACACATTGATTTTGAGAGTAGTCAAGAAAGATGCATTTGAGATCATGCATATCAAACATGGTAATCTAGAGGATAATATATCATATATGACAGACACATCCAAAAAATTAAGAGAGGCAAGGAATGAGGTGATTATTATGTAAATAAATAATGTAATATTGTATCAGTAACATCCTGACCTGACTGACCACTAAACCAACAGCAGGACTGGTCACCACATGACTTCAAGTGCATCTCCGTGAACACTAAAGGTTGATTACTAGTAGAGAGTGCCTCTATTGTTTCCATGGGGAGACTATGACCTCATAAATCATAGTATGCATAGATATGAACAATAGATAATAGATAGAAGAATCATAAATGAGAAAAACGTAGAAGCATAAGTAATGTAATAAATAGGAAATATAAGTAAACAATTGAAAAAAGATAAATATTAATAATGAGTAAATTGATAACAATTGAAAGTCAAGAATCTATACAAAAATGTAAGTGTAGGGGAATATGGTACCAACATATAACACACGAAATCAAAAATAAAAAAAGTGTAAAAAATGCTACAATAGCATCTGGAGAAAAGGCTCGGTCCTCTACCTACAAAATCCATCCTAAAGCAGCAAATCAAACAAGTGTTGGAAGTCTCTTGCTTCCATTTATCATTACCTATAGATATAAATCTACTTAGGTACCAATGGTACCGTAGTAGGGTGTGACATAAAAATATTACTAGGATGACTCCCACAGTGTCAAGACCAATCCATTTTATGTAATAATAATTAATATTGTTCCAAAAATAAATAAAAGAAAAGAAATAAACAAATTAAATAATAACAACTTGGTCCAAGTTTCCAAATGGACACCCACCCCATATCACTTTCTTTGGCCTAAGCCAAAAGTCTGAATAAAGTAAATATACAAGGCATAATACATATATAAGGCCAATATAGATGAACCAATCAATGTAGAATAAAAAGAATACCCCAAGAATATGCATTATCTTTGAGGTCACATTGCCAAGTCATTGTAAAAGTATGCTAATTAAGCCATGAGAAACATCATATGCATGGTCTTCTTGGAGAAGTAATAAAGAATGCATCTCACATATAAAGAATAAATCAATCCATCCATAAAATCTAGAGGTGGAGTCTCGTTCCCAACCAAGGTAATTTATAATGGATCCTACGTATACCAGTGGGAACATTCGATATAATCCAATACCACCAATCCCATCCAAGGTGACCCATAAGGCATCCCAAGTATCACTCGAGGCATGGTAATTATAAGCCTTTCCTAGTATCTCAAATAGTGGAAAAAGTATCACCCATGTCATGGAATATCCATATTGACGATGTCCCATCCATGGTTTCTCCCCAAGGGAACTAATATCACATATGAGTATATGAAACTACCTGGTAAGACCTCACCTAGAAAGCCAAATCTTTCCCCCCGGTGCATCGGGTCATAACCCTTCGAGCCCATGAGTCATCCATGAGTCCTTAATATGGAACCCATGTTCTCACCCAGATCATGTTAATTGAACCATATCAACAACCAATATCAAAATGCAATACATATATAAAATTAATCATAAGCATTGAAAAAAATATTTCAATGCAAGTGATATAAAATAAATACATTAAATCCAATGGTGGAGTCCCATGGACGTCCAAATAAATATAAAAAGGATCTCATGTATCATAATGAGAACATATAATGTAATACAATACCACTGATCCCATCCACGGCAATCTATAAGGTGTCCCAAGTATCAATCAACGCATGGAAACTCTGTTCCCATCCCAAGCATCTCACGTTGGGAACTATGTATCATACAAAGAATAGAGTAGCCATATTTCCAATGGGTCCATCCATAGTTGCTCCCCTAGGGAACCAATATCACTTAGGATATTAGTAAACCACTAGGGAATCCCTCACCTTGAATGCCAAAGCATCTCCCTCATCATGTCGGTTTGTAACCCATTTAGTACATGCGTCCTTCCATGACTTCTTAATAAGGAACTCATGATCTATCCCATCCTGTGTCAATTGAACCATAACAACAAGGCACATATCACAAGATGTAATAGAATTTATATATTATTAAATCGTAATGCATCAATTATGTTTAAATAAATCAATCTATCAAGAATGAGAATTCAAAATGGCATAATAAATAGGTTTCACCTTTCCCCCCTTATCAACCATTTAATTAATGACATGCCATTAAATTTAACTAAGAATGGATAATCTTTTATCAAATCTAAAAGGTTCAATTATGAGGGGTTTCATGATTAAGAGGGAAATTACTATATTTATCTGGACCAAGGCATTCATTTTATATGATGACAAAACCCTTATAATGTTCGTTGGTTTATTTAACATCTCATTAAGGGAGGGATACTCCATTTATTAACCTAGATGAATGCCCTAAACAAAACATTCCAGATATTTTTACTATACTTCAAATCAATACAAAAATCATGATATACTTATCTATCCCTATTTTTTGGTTTGGAAGATAGCACACCTCTATTAGAGGGGTTTTATTATAAAATCATATTAATTTTTTTCAAATAATTAATTATGAAAATTTAAACATTTATTCTAGAATCATAATTCAGAACTAATTAAAAGTTGTGAATGTTTTTTAAGTATTCAATAAAGTATTATTAATTTTAAAGGATCAAATAAAATGGATCCTACCTCAAATGGAAGACCGATCTAAGCCAAACACTTTAGCACATGACGTTCTGAATCAAAACTACTCAACACTTGCATACACAAACATTATATATATATATACGTGTATATATGTATATATAAACATGTACCTATGTACATGATTAAAATTCTTCAAGGAGTCACAAAACACTCTACAAAAATTACAAGGGAATCCAAAACACTTAAAGAACCAAAATTAAATAGGAAAAGACAAGAAAGTGGGAGAAAACCTCACCTAAAAATAACATCAGCAAGAAAAATCTATCCAACATGATTTTCCTTTAGTGGAGGATGTTGGAACACACAGGAAGAGTTCCCGTGAAGCCTTTTACATTCCCTAGAATTGAATGAAACACAAAAATCTACATTATCCTAAACCAAAGGGTTTTTCCTAACCACATCAGATGATGGGGAGAGGAAAAAACTACCAAATTGAGGGGGTATGAGGGAATAAAAGATCATAATTAGATGATTTAAAGGAAAAACACAAAGAAATCGATTGAGAACAGAGAAAGAAAGAGGAGACCAAAGGGGGGTATGCATCACGCACTAGAGAGGAGGGGGTGGACGGTCATGTGAGTGGAGGGGGAGACCCCCTTATGGGTTCTCTTAAAACGAAATTAATTATTAATATAAATAATGAAAACAACAATATTATTATTATTACTATCATTGTTGTTATTAAATCATTTCATTGTTACTTTCATTTCCCTCTTCCTCTCATTTAATTTATTTTTATTTTAATATTTAATTCAATAAATTTAATTTTCTTAAAATTAACACACCGCATAGTTTGGGTCACTGGATAGCCAAACCGTTTGTCAACCGTGTGACACCCCCTTCTTAATAAATTCACCTTGCACAGTATTTCCCACATGCTTAGCCTAATTGTGAAAAAACCGAGCGGTAAATAGTGTTGTGGTACTACCTAAGTGGTACTACCCGTAAGATAAGGGTGTGAGATTAGGGTAAACTATGGATTCCCATGAGACACCTTTTGTTCCACTGAAAAAGACTACACAATTTGCTGTTGGGGGCCGCACGGTTTCAAATAAACCAAGCACCTTGTGTAAACACTCTAAAACCAGATTTTCTCGGTTCGTAACTCTCAAAACACTTTGAGATGCCCAAGAACCATATAAATACTTCACCAAAGTCCAAAACATCACTTTGACATGATCCAACTCTATGGATTTCATTTTTATTATTGGTTTTAAAAACATCCCATTCAGTATACTCTAAAATTCAAATTCCATCGTGTTTTTCATATGGTTCAAAAACACTGGTCATTAAAACATCCCCACATTAAAACAACTCATCCTAGAGAATCCTTCCGGAGGAACCAAAAATAGCACCCAACATACAAGGGTTGTGAAGATTCTTTCAAACAGTCATGTAGTGTTTCCAAACGTCTAATGCACCTTCCAGCATTTGTTTAAGCACAAGACACTAAATCCATAAAAACTCGATCCAATTATCATTTTTTGAACCAAAACACTGTGATGGAACTTACAAAAGCCCATTTATCTAGATACATGATCTTGTCATCATCCCTTTATGCATCAGGACGATGGTTCTCCCCACCATAGGATTTAACATTAAGAGGCCAATTCCAAATCGCAGTTCAACCCACCATCAAAATTTTATTAAAATCACACCTCTATGTTTTATAAAGACAGTAATCATGTGATGTATTTAAGAGGGTGGAACCAAACTGCATATGAGGTCATATCAGAGACCATGTCAAGAAGGAATGGTCAAATCTCAGCCGAACTAACAAAAAATAGTCACGAAATCTTTCCCCAGAAGACACTTCTGACCTTTAAACCACACTTTCCTTAACATGGTGATGTTATTCTAAATGGTTTCTCACCAACCATAACTATTTAACAAGAGGGACTTAGGTCAAGTCACTCTGAATAATTATCTCAAGAATGCACGACATAGATGGTTGGCTCATTGCAATATAAACTGCAATGTATTCCTCTAAGGTGTCATGTGTTTGCAACTAGAATGTGCATTGAAGACCATACATACCTCTGAGTGAAGTTCATGGGTCAAAAAATCACTGGACAATTTAAAAAATTTCATGCCACAACATAAAAAAGGGTCATAACCTAGATCCAGCACACAAGATTCGTTACCCTTGGAAGCATTTACTCCGAGCCTAACGACTAGTCTGAGGTAACCTCAGATTCATAGAACTGGAGTCTAAGGGACTATTATGAGGTAGTCCACACTCATCAATTATAATTGAGATGTTGAATCAAGAATACAATGTCAAACTTTTTTCATTGGCTGAGCCTAGATTAGCATCCAACTACTGGTTGAGCCCAAGGAAATGGATGGTGCTTAAGAGTCTATCCAAGGCATTACTATACGTGAACCCGGGTACCGCTCAAGAATAACCATGTATCAATAAGAACCATGCATTCTGTGCTCAACTCTACTAGAGATCATCCAAGAAAAAAACAACATGTTCAAATATAGTGTGATGTAAGAACAACACTCTCTTATTGTATCAAGGATGATTTCAATATAGGGGACATGCTTGTCACTAAGTCAGAGTACATTAAGAGGTTTGAAGATTACAAAGAAGATCAGTTGAACCACTACTGGTCGACTTCACTTGAATGAAACTTGGATTCACCTTCTAATGCATTGACATTAACCAAACCACTATTACTTCACCACCTGAGGAATCACATTATCATTCAAGATTAACCACCTATGTCCATCCAATATCAACTACATTACTCAGGGTTTTCATATACATCCAACACCAAAAACATCAGGCTTCCAACAAAGCACCAACATGATTTAGACATGAAAGACTCAATGGAATTCGAGCCAAACCCACCATTCCCCAAATGTTCATCTTTGGTTGGGTTCTTTATACTTGGAATTACACATAACCACTAGGACTAATGTGACACTCCCCACCTAGGAGTGTCCTTGTAGATGATAGAGAAGAGAAACTAGCCTCTCAGAAGCACGCTATACCAAAAACACCTTAATATCACACATAAAATAATTTGGCATGAATAACAAACCAACTAAATGACATGTCAAAAAACCCCCATTTATTTAAATATTCCTCTCGAGTATTGGTACGAACTTGTTTATTTAATGGCCAGGTCACCCTACTCGGGAGAGGACCCGAAACTATACACAACAACACAAGGATCATTATTTTAACCAAACTCAACCAGTTCATTATACCACTTAGCAACTAGACAGGCACCACATATATCAATAAATACTACATTGAGGTTACATGACCAAAGAAATATCCTAAATACTACCCAGAGGCTTATCACAAATATGAATTCAAGAAATCAATGACCTAAACAAAAGATTTAATCCAAAGATTCATTACTTCATAAAACCACTATCTTGGATTAAGACATGCCAAGTCATTCATCATAAAGAAAGAGAAGGGTCACACAACCTTTTAAGAGGATGATCATGCCCAAGGAATGTCTAACTAGCTGAAATTGATAATTAATCAATTCTCAAACCCATAACAAGGTCATTGATAACCTGACCAGCCATCTGAATAAGGTTTTCATTCAGAAACTATGAGTCCTACTTGGTACAATGTCACTCGAATGACACTAAGCATCTATCAACTCACATAATTTGTATGGAATCTAGATCTATGGGTGATACCAACCACATTATAACCACTTATGAAGCACAAGAATTGACCCTATCACAGGTTCTTGCTAAATAAAGTCACTAGACACAAAAGGCGATAATAAAATCCATTTCCAAAGTATAAAACACCTATTGAAATGTTTGTTCTTCTGTTCCAAGGAAAATAAATGGAGAAACTCAAAATACCCTTACATGAGGGTTTTAAACAAAGGACACCACATTGGGTTCCATTCCTAAGACATTTTCTATTTTTCACAGTTAATCATTAATCATTTAAAATATTTAAAAAAAACAGAAAGTACTCATTTTGTGTCAAAATCAAAATCCACTTGAATTAACAATTACTTCAAATAATAATAGGCAAGTTTCATTTAACATATTTTTTAAAAAATTTAGATTAATTGGAATCCCTTCATCATTAAGAAATTTATCATAGAAATCCATTTTTAAGATATAAGGTGACACATGACGGTCCCACAAAGTCAACCTCAGTTATTTAGAAAGATACTCTATTATAATTTCTTAGTTATTGAAACTAAAAACACCCAAATAGGTTATCTCATTAAAAACATGTCCCAACTGACTTACATGGGTCCAGTTGTGCATTTTGATAGTCAACCAACACAATTTAATTCAAAATTAAAAAAGTTTCAAATTTATAATTTTTCAAATTATAATATATACAAGGTTTGATTATATGGGTCGCTATTCCCAACCCATAAAGCACCCATACACTTTAAAAACACAATTTAATCTCCCATTTAACCAAACCCAATCCACCTTAACATTTAAATTCATGCAGCCCATTTTTCATTTATCAGAATTTCAAAAATATACCATAGTCACGTCTAATGGTCTAGCTACATTGGTGGACATCTACCAACCTATAAAGTTCTCATACACTTTATTGTTTTTAATTTGGCTCCCATTTATTTTGAAAACATGCCATTTCAAAAATCAACATTTAGTCGGCTTTACATTATAACAATATTTTTTAAACCTGTATAAATCTAAAAGGTGGTTTAGTATATGGGTTAACTTTACCCAATTATAATGCATCTACACACCTTAAAATTTATAACTTTTTATAATTTCATTAAAACCCAAAAATTTAACCCATGAAACCATTAACATATTTAAGCCACAGAAAACATGTTATAACAAGATTATAACATAAGAGGAAAATGATATAAACACATAAGAATGGAATGATACATAAACATGTAATAACATGTCACAACATGTAATAACATTTATATATATAATTAATCACATTCCATCAATGATGTTTAAATAAATCAAAATATGAAGAATAATCATTCAGAAGGGAACAATAAATAGGTGTGGCCTTACCCCAATTATCAACCATTTAATTTATGACATTCCATTAAATTTATCTAAGCATGAAAATTCAAATATCAAAGCTCAATTAGGAACATAGGGGGGTTCCATGATCAAGAAGGAAATTATTTTATTTAGCTGGGCCATGCAATTTATTTTATAAGATGACCAAACACTTAGAAGATTCTTGGGTTTATATAACTTCTCCCCAAGGGAGAGATAATCCATTTAAGATCATGGATGAAATCCCTAAACAAAACCTAACAAGTATTTAATCAAGTCAACAATGTAAGATAACCAAGAATGATATAAATATCTATCCCTACTTTTTGTTTTAGTCGAAAGCGGACCTCAATTAGAGGGGTTTTATTATAAAATGATGAAATTGTTTTTCAAACAATTAATTTATGCACATTTACGAATTTAATATAGAATAAAAATTCAACTCTAATTAAAATCACTGAACTTGCGTAAAGAAACCAAAAAATTATTATTTATTTTGAAGGATCAAAAGGAATGAATACTACCTCAAAGGGAAGACCAAGCCATGCTGAAAACTTTTTCAATTGATGTTCTAACTCAAAGTTTTTCCATACTTGCACACATATACATTATTATATATATATACCACTTAATCCAATGTTCATATTCCACTCACCATGAAGTAATATGTACAAGGAAGATATTATATATATACACGTACTTATGTACATGAGTTCAAGCCTTAAAGGAGTAACCAAACTCTCTACAGAAATTACTATGGACTGAAAAACACTTAGAGACCATAAATTAAATAATAAGATTCAATGATGTGGGAGAAAACCTCACCTTAAAGAAAATAAATTAATCCAAATTGAACAAATACACTTCTCCTTCGATGGAAAATGTCGGAACATGCATGAAGAGGTCCCAAGAATCCTTTCGTACGCCCTAGAACCGGAAGAAACACAAAAATGTGCATTAACTCAACCCCTAGGGTTGGGATGAACCACATCAGGTGATGTGGGGAGGGAAAACTTCCAAATCCATGGGTAATGAAGGAATAAAAGAGTTATCTATGAATAATCAAAGGGATAATTTGAATAAATCGGTGTCGATCATCGAACAAAAGTGGAGCCGAGAGGGGGGTGCATTGTGCGCTAGAGAGGAGGGGGAGGTAGTTTGCACGAGTAGAGAGGGAGAACCCCTTTGGGGTTATCTTAAAACTAAACCATTTAATAATAATAATAAATATAATAATAATAATAATAATAAATAAAATAATAATAATAGTAATGAAAATAATAATAGTCATCATCATCAACATCATAGCAATATTATTATTATTATTCTTATCATTATTATTATTCAATAATTTATTATTTTATCATCTTCTATATCCTATCATTTAATGTTTTTATTTTAAATTTTAATTTCATTAAATTCATTTCCCTAAAATAAACACACCTCATAGTTTGGGTTGTATGGTTTGCAAAACTGTGCACCGGCCATTTGGAACCCCCTGCTTATGAAATTCACCCCACGCAGTTTATCCCACACGGTTAGCCTAACCTTGTGAAAATTGTGTAGTGAATAGTATCAAGGTAATTTTTAAGTGGCACTACCCATGTGATAAGAGAGCATAGTTTGGGTAAACCTTATACTGCCCATGAGACTCCTTCTGTTCTACTTAAAAATTCCATACAATTTTCTACTAGTGGCCGCACAGTTTCAAACAAATCGTATTCCATGATAAGACCCTTTAAAACACTATTTTTCAGGTTTGGTGCTCCGAAAACGCCTAGAGACACCTGGTAAACTTTTCAGGTCTTCACCCAAGTCCAAAAAATCAATTTCATGTGTTCCAACTCTCAGAATTTCATTTGGATGCTCGGTTTTAACAATGACCTGTTTAGTAAATGTGAAAATTCAAATTCATTCAGATTTTCCTCCAACTCAAAAACACAATATGTTATATTATCCCCTTGATAAAAATATTTTGGAAGTATTTTGATAAGGCATGTGGCTATGAGTATGTAATTTTCCTGAAAATGTGAGTAACATTCTTTTGAAATAAAAAATAATGTCCAACATCTAACAGATAATGGTTCTTTCATTCTACAACACTATATTGTTGAGGTGTATTAGGATAGGAATATTGATGGATAATTCCATGAGAATCAAAAAAAATGAATGGAATGGTCTATATAAATATTCATTACCATTATCATAATGCAAACAATTAACTTTAGTAGAAAATTAGGTGTTGATTTCTTGATAATAGGATCATAACATGGTAAAAATTTCAGAACAGTTCTTCAACAAATGGACTGAAGTCATTCATGAAAAATCATCGATGAAAGTAAAACAAAATCTATAACCCAGTATATATTTCCTAGTATTGTGTCCCTATAAATCATAAAAGACTAAATTAAAAGGAGTGGATTCACGGGGGGTTTCCCGGAAAACATAAATGACCCAATGATGATTTGTGTACTGACATGACTCATAGTTAAAAGTAACAAGAGGTCATATCCCTAGAAACTATTTCTAAATAATGGGGGTATGTGTTTGTACAAAGATATAATGATGTTGTAGGGAATGAGATGGAGTGGCAGGACAGGTGAGGGCTTGGGCTCAGTCAAGAATATACACAAAACCCTAAAGGCATCCACTACAAAGCACCCAAGTCATCGAATGTTCCTGAAAGATAACCGAAGTTGGTGAGAAGATGGAATGGCACTATAAATTGGATATAAGTTTACTAATAGATATAAAATTAAAAGGACATACGTGAAAAAGGCAATGTTAGATAGCATTAATCCAGTCATAATTGTACAACTCCCATAACCCACAATCTGAATTATATGTCCATCATCTATAGTAATATTACATCCAATTGAAGTCCAGTGATAGGACTAAAGAAAACATGCATCCCTAATGATATATTTTGAGTCACCAGATTCAAGAACCCATGAGGTGTACTATTGGGGCAGACATGATGTTGGGGGAACCCCATGAACAATAATTTTATTTGATGATGCCATATGGTGATAGAATTCCCAAACCAAAGGGTCATTGAGCGATGAAGATTCTTGTTGATAAGGATATGAAGTTGAAAAAATGGTAGACTAGAGGTTCTAATATGTATCTCACTAAGATCAATCATGGTTGAGGAATTTGGGATAGCAGATACTAAAAATACATAACTAGAACATATGGGTATCAATTAGTTCATAGAAGAAAAATTACCATGGATGGAAAAGGGGTGTAGTTTTGCAATTTGGGGCATTAAAAAGAAAGAGGATATTAGTTCAAAGAGTCACACCAGGAGAGGATATGGTTTAGGTGTTGTTTCACTGGGAGGGGTGATCAGTGCATTGGGAGGGGTGATTTCTGGGAGAGGGGTGTTCGGCTGGTGGGTGTTTCACAGAAAGAGAGCTACTGGGGAGGGGTTTTATTGCACCTGGAGGTGTTGTAGCATGGGGGCCATCACATGGCAGGGGCATATAAATACACATATGGGTTGGAAGTTTCATCAGGCTGGGGAAGAAGGAATCCATCACAGTGGGTAGGGGTTGTTGCATAGGGGCAGAAAGGAGGCATTGTAGGGGGTTGGGGCTTTCACATAGGGTTGGAAGGGAGATGTCACTCAGAAGGGGTAGTGTGTAAGAGTCCATCATGAAATAGGAGAGGGGAATTCAAGGGGGTGCTATGTAAGAGAGTGGATAAGGTCACAAGAGGTTGTTGTGAGGGTTGAGAAGTTTCAAAAGGGTGGGGGTTACATAACCTCCTATGATACCATGTTGCAATAGAAACCCGTACCACAAAATGAAGTTGGGTGCAAAATTTTTAAATGAGAAAAATGGTACAAAAGATTACCCACACTGATGTGGGATTCAAATATTAAAAAATATTTAAATCTATTTACATTGAAAATGATGTATTTAAATTATTTTGAATTATTTTGATATTTATAGAATATGATTTATCTCTAATAAAAAATGTTGCCTCTATTATTATTGTTGAATTATTTTAACCTTCTGTATGAGTTTTCATTAGATGTAGTAACTTTTACAAACATATATTAGGGACATGAAGGATTATTTTTGGAGATACAATTATGATAAGATGATTAAATATGACTCGAAGCGATATAATGTTCCCACACACTACAAACCATCCAGTGATATTGTATATTGTGTTTACCATCGTAGATGATATCTCACTGACTATACCAAAACTGCTTGGACTTCTATTCTCATGGAGAGACAATATTATCTAAATCCCAAGAACCATTAATTGTGTTTATTTATTTTATATTTCTATTTCATCATAGTCTATAGTGTTTATAACACTTATTCTATCTCCCACACATGCTTTCTATGTTAGCTTATTCTTTGACCAAACAAAAGTGTTTGGAATGTGTGTTGTCCATGTAATTGCCAAGGGGTGGTGGTGTAATTTAATTCTTAGTATTAGTTACATTTGGGTAGTGGTGGGTTGAGTGTTGGAAGGTGGGGTATTAAATAAGTGGGTTAACTATGTGAGGCGGGATGACAATTGTTTCGAGTAGTCTCATCCTGCTAGAAGGGTTCGACCCTTGGGAGGATCGGCCGGGGCTTCAAGAGAGTGGTCCTCATTAGTGGAATCTCTTTCTATATTCCTTTTTCTTCATCTTCCTTATCTACTTTACTACTGGAATATATACATTGATGTGTTTTTTGTTAAATTTCTCCTCCATTATTATACTTTGATAAAATTTTTAGGATAGAGTGTAGTAAATGGTCCATAAATTAATTAATAATGTAATAAATTATTGCCCAATAATTTATTTTATCTAAATATTAATATGGTACATTATGATAAATATGATAATCTATTATAAATTTATTTAATGTATTAAATTCATTTAGCCCAATTTATTTATTACATTGATGGAAAATAATCTCGATACATTAATACTTATTGTCGACAGAATAAATCGTGGTGGGTTCTTGGTGGTAGAACCCCCTATAAATATAAGCCCATTTTACTTAGTGGATTAACAAAATATACACCATCTACATCCCCGGGAGGAGTTTAGAAGGCATTCAGATTTTAATTCCATTGTTTTCTGATTTTACAATGGCTGGATGTAAGTATAATATTCCTTTTATTAAAGAAATTTTCCGATCATAGAACCATCCATTCTTGAAAATATTTTAAATTTGGTATAGAGTGAGGATTATAAATATGTCTTGTAATAGAACACTTTACACTATGTTTTATCAAAAACACATATATTTTCATATTTTTAAATGACTCATTTTATTTTCTTCCATCATCCTTTTTATTTCATAATTTTTTGACTACTAAAGATGTATTACACATCCTTAATTCATTAGTTATGATTTTTTGTAAATTTTATTAAAATTAGGTTTCGCCACAACATTTTTAATTAAATAATATTTACATATTCAGTAAAATTACATTAAATAATACATGCACATTTTGCAATTTCAGTAATCAAAAGACATTTTTATATCTTTATTTTCATTAGAAAAATATTAAAATTTATTTTCTTTATTTTCCCAAATGTATTATAAATATTATAAATTTAATATTTTGAAATATGTTTGAATTATAAAATTATAATTCAATATGAATTAAACTATCAATTGATAATTCTGTGATTTTTTGTAAATTTTCACAAATTGGGGTTTTCCACGGCATTCCTAATTAAATAAATTATTACATATTCATCAAATCACATTAAATAATATAATAAATTTTATCCCACGTGATGTTTTATTATATTTCATTAGATGAAATACTAAATTTAATTTTCATATTTTTCCAAAATGTATAATGAATATTAAAAATTTAATATTTTGTCATATGGTTTGTTGAATTATCAAATTACAATTCAATAAATGAATTAAAATATTACCTGATAATTATTGATTGATTTTAAGAATCTATAAAATTAAAATTTCACCCACATGTAATTTTATATTTTATAGACTCATGTTGACCGGATTTAATATTTAAATTATGTAATTTTTTCTAATAAGCTTATATTTAATTTGTAGCAATGCCATCAGGATTTTCTAATATTCATTATGACATTATTTAATTAAAGGGTGACAACTATAAAAATTGGAAGCAGGAAATTCTTCTTCATCTAGGATTGATGGAAATTTATTACGCTATTCGGAAAGAAAAACCACAGTTATTAAATAATGCTAACACACTATATGATAAATCACTTTATGAACATTGGGAGTAGTCAAACCATCTTTGTACGATGTTCATAAAAACTAAATTTTGTGCTAGAATTCACGGTTTTGTTGATGTGCATAATAATTTTTGTAACATACTAAAACTTATAGATCATCAGTTCATATCTTAATATAAATAATTAGAAATCACCTTAATCCCGAAGTTCTCATCTATGAGACTCACCACTATGAATGGTGTGTGCGAGCACATCGTGTAGGTGAGGGATATTGCAGCTTAACTTAAGAATCTTGAGGATGATATATCTGAGCTGTTTCTAGTGCATTATATACTCCACATACTTCCACATAAATATGAGACATTTAAAATTTCATACAAACCATATAAAAATAAATGGTCAATTAATGAATTAATGACTGTCTGTGTTAAAGATAAGGAAAGTCTTGTGGTGGAAATGGTAGAAACCAATATGCTGACAAAGCACCAGAAAAAAAATTGCCATAAATTTCAAGCCAATAAAAATCATAAAGATAAATTGCTTCCTCAACCAAATATTAAGATGTAAGTCATTTTTATATGTAAACGAAAATTACACGTAAATAAAAGTTGTCCTAAATTTCATAAATGTCTTGAAAAGAAAGGTAATTCAATCTCATTGGATTTTTATGAATCAAATAATGTTGATAAAATTTATAAAACATGGTGGATAGATTCTGGTTCTATAATCCACATTGTGAATAACTTGTAGTGTTTGAAAGACCTAAGGAAACCAACAGATAATGGGCTTGGTCATTATTTATAAAACAAGATGTACTCACATGTGGAAGTCATGGGGACATGCATTTTTGTCTTAACCACTGGGTTTACTTTTCTTTTGGAAAAATAATTTTATATTCTATGTTTCTCAAGAAACATAATTTTAGTTTCAAAACTTGAACCACTGGGTTTTACATTCATATTTTTTAAAACTATTTTTCTTTGATATATGGAAATGACATCACTGGTTGGGGTACATTAAAGGATGGTATTTTCACCATTGATTTTAAAAGTACGATTGATAATGATAACATTCACGTTCATATTGTCATTAAAAGAAGTGTTATAAATTAAAAATATTCTATGTTATGGCACCAGAGATTAGGTCATATCTAAAAATAAATAATTCAAAGATTAGTTAAATATGGGTTATATAGTACACTTGATTTCACTGATTTTGAAACATGTGTGGATTGCATTAAGGGAAATAAAATCAATAAATCAATGAAAGGTGAAAATCTAAGTTCATCCACATTAGAAATCATACATACAATCATATGTTGCTCAAATACAGATTTAAATAATTGGAAATTCTTCATTTCATTCATTGATTACTATTCACAATATATATATCTTTATTTTTTTCACAATAAATATGAATCACTTGATGCCTTTATAATTAATAAGGAAGAAGTAGAGAAAAAATGTTGTAATCAAATTAAGATCACGAGGTCGGAACAAGGTAGAGAATATTATGGGAGATACACTGAGGAATGACAATTTCTAGGCTCATTTGCTCAGTTTGTTCAAAAAAATACAATAATTAAACAATACATGATGCCAGGTTCACCAGACCAAAATGATTTAGCTGAATGAAGAAACCAACCATTATGGACATGGTACGAAGTAGGCTTAGTGACTCTAAGGTACCTAAATTCTTTTGGAATGATGCACGTAAAGAGGTATCATACATTTTGAATCCAGTTCTAAAAAGGAAGTTTCAAAAACACATTTTTGAATTGTGTAAGGGTTGGAAAATGAGTTTGTGGCATGTACGCATTTGGGGATGTACTTCAGATGTTGAAATTTATAATCCACATGAAAGTAAGTTGGATTCGAGGAGCATTAGTTGCAAATTCATTGGATATTATAAAATTTCTAAAGGATATAGTTTTTATTGTCCATCATTGAACACTAGAATTGTGGAATCCAGAAATAAAGAATTTATTGAAAATGACCAGATTAGTGGGAGTGATCTTATCTGAAATATTTATGATGAAGACCATTCAGAAGATCAACCCTCTAACTCAGGTGATATATTGATAAGTGTTCACAACAAACTTTATTTTTGAACAAATATCATTCCACAAATGGTTGATAATCATCCATTGGATCAAATAGTCTAAGAATCAGAAACCCTTGAACAATCAGATGAACAAAAAATTCCCCATGAAAAAGGGGATACATTTAGAATATCCACAATTATGAGAAAACCATCAATTTCCAGTGATTATATATTGTATCTACAATAATCTAACTACAATATTGGAGCCAAAAATAATCCTAAAACATATTCACATGCCATGAATTGTCAGGAGTAAAATATTTTAGTATGATTCCATGATGGAGGAGTTGAATTCCATGAAGGGTAATTATTTTTGGATCCTTCTTGAGTTCCTTTTCATATAAAACCTATTGGATGTAAATGGGATTTTAAAACCAAGAAAAATTCATTAGGCAACATTGATTGATACTAGGCCCAAGTAGTTGCTAAAGGATTCACTCAAAAGGAAGGGATTGATTATACATACATTTTTTCTCCAGTATCCAAAAAGGATTCCTTACCCAATATATTGGCATTATTATCTCATTTCGATTTTAAATAACAACAAATAGATGTAAAAATTTCCTTCTTTAATGGTAATCTAGATGAGGTGGTTTATAAGAAACAACTTGATGGATTCCTCTATAGTAATGGTGATAATTTATTTTGGAAGCTCAAAAGGTCTATCTATTGTTTAAAACAATCATCCTGACAGTGGTATTTATGATTTCATGATGTAATTACATCATTTGGTTTTGAAGAAAACATTATGGTTTAATGTATACACCAAAAGGTCCCTAGGAGTAAAATATGTTTTCTTGATTTATATGCAGATGACATTTTACTTTCAATAATGATAAGGGTTTTCTATGTGAGGTTCAAGAGTTTCTATCCAAATGTTTTGACATGAAAGATATGGGTGATGCATCTTAAGTCATTTTCATAAATATTGGTTGTGATAGTTTGGGATTAATTTTAGGCTTGCCCGAAGAAACATATATTAATAAATTCTTATAGATATTTCATATGAAATATTGTGCACCAAGTACATAAATCATTGTTAAGGGAGATAAATTCAGCATGAATCAAAGCCCTAAAAATTATTTTGAACGACCAAATGCAATCCATCTTGTTTTATTCTGATTTTGGTAGTTTAATGTATGTTGTGTTCTGCATGAGGCATTCAGTTGCATTTATTGTGGGATTTTTTCGAAAATATCAGAGTGATCCGGGTATAGACCACAGGAAGGTTGGGAAGAAGCTACTGAGATACCTCAAAGACACTAAAGACTACATGCTTATGTATAAACACACTCAAAATTTGGAAGTCATCAGATACTCAGATGCAGACTTTCTTGGTTGTGTTGATTCACACAAATCAACTTTAGGATATGTATTTAGGATGGTTGGAGGATATGTGTCATGGAAAGTGTCAAACAAACAAAAATAATGACTTCTACAATAGAAGATGAGTTCGTTTCATGTTTTGAGGCCACTTCCCATGGTGTATGGATAAAGAGTTTCATTTTGGGGATTAAAGTTGTGGATTATATTTCAAGACCATTGATTATATATTGTTAAAATTCGGCTGTTGAATTTATGGATAAGAATAACAAAAGTGGGAGTCGAAGTAAGCACATCGACATGAAATACTTAGCCATAAGGGGATGTGTTAAAGATAAACAGGTTCTCATTCATCTCATCGACACTGAATTGATGATTGCAGATCCTATGACTAAAGACATGTATCCATTTAAATTCAATGATCATGTAATATGTATGGGATTAAGTTCTAAATTGTAAAATTTTTGAATTTTATTTGAAACTATTTAGATTTAAGTATTTCTCCCATCAGTTTAAGTGTACACATTCATTGCTTGAAAAATATTTTTGAGGCTAAAGAATAAACCATACGGTTAAGGTTTGTTCATATGGAGAATAAACAATGCGGCTAAGGTTTACTCATACACTTATCTAAGGGTATGTGGTATACTGTGATACATGGAAAGGAATACTCGTTATTTAGAGGAATACCGCTATCATCCATGTATCAGGTTTCCATTTAAAGAGGGAGAATGAATTCATTCACATTAATTGGTTTGGACCAAGTCGTATAATGTAATAAATGGTCCATCAAATAATTAATAATTTCATAAAATATGGGCCAATAAATTATATTACCTAAAAATTAATACGTTACGTTATGATAAATAAGATAATTTATTATATATGTATTAAATGTATTAAATTCATTTTGAACAATTTTTTTATTACGTTGATGGAAATTAATCTCCATACATTAATACTACTTGTCGAAAGAGTAAATCGTGGTGGGTTCTTGATTGTAGATCCCCCTATAAATATAATCCCCTTACACTCAATGGATTAATCAAATAATCACAATCTATATCCTTGTGAAAAGTGCAGAAGACATTGAGGTTATAATTCCACAGTTTCTATTTTTACAATGGGTGGAGGTAAGTAAAATAATCCTGTTATTAAATAAATTCTCTGATTATATAATAATACATTCTTAAAAATCTCTTACATAGAGTCCTAATAATATTGTTGCTTTGGTTGAGTTCTTTGATGCAGAGGATGGTGTGAACTGCTTGAATTTTTTCCACTGCTTTCTTAGACATTCAGTTTTTCCAAAGAACCTTCTATGGAGGAAATCAAGATATAAATTCTTGATTTTTGGAAGTCATTAGAGGATACACCATTGTTATGGAGACGACCAAACTGTTTTTTGGTTGATGTGTGCATTGGAGAAGTGCATGTTGCGGGAGTACATGTGCACAATGTGGAAGGACTGTGCAGGCTGGACATAGAAGAGATGTCACGACTTCATTGTGATTACCGAGTTAAGAAGAATCACATAGAGAATTTCAAAAACTGTGAGAAATATATACAAACCTAGTCATAAGCCAACTTCCAACTTTCCATTGCTACCGCTGGTGTGTGCGCAAGGGAAGAAACATTGGGTACCACTTAAGAGATCACGATCTCTAGAGAAGGTTCTTGCTGTTGCATGCTTGTATGTCACATTCTGCATATTTCCTTTGCTTCTACTTTATTGTCAGTTGAACTAAAGAAGGAGGATCTTGATTGTTGAATTCAAGGAAATAGATGCAGACTACTTGAATTTATGATAGTTGTTACGGGTTTGGTTCTATGTGGAACCACCTTCCAATTGTGGGCTGCTTGGAGTAAGTGCAAGTCATTTTCAGTGACAGAGCTGATGGAACACATGCTTCTGTGGGGACCACTCCCAATATGGGATGGTTTTTTGCAGGGGAAGAATTCGGTGGTCGGCAACTAACCAGATAGTTGCAAGAAACATCTTCCAGGGTTGGCAGCCGACAACAGCAGGTGGTCTAGGTGGGTGAGCAGCCGGCGGGAAAAACTTCAAAGGGTTGATGCACCAACCCCTGACATTGAAGAATCTATTTTCATTATAAACAGAGGTGTATGTGGTGTAACATATGATTGTATCCTCTATGATTATCTGGAGATAAGGGAATAGAGATGTGGCCATGTTTCTCCTATGGACGTAGGTAACTCACTAAACCACGTAAAAATCTTATGTTGCTCCGTTTTGCTCCTGTTTTTGTGTGTTTGATGTACCACGCACCTCCGCTGCGCCCCAACAAGTGGTATCAGAGGTGAGGCAGAGAGAACAGAGTTGAACCGGCAAGGTGAGGGTGAATTTTCCGGTGGTCGGAAAATTGAAAGTGTTTAGAAAATTTTTCTGAGGCCAGATTCGTGAAGTGGACGGCGAGACGATTCTAACGGTGCAAGCGGCGAATAAAACGGAGGGGAAACGAAGGAGATATGGCCGGTCAAAGTTCGGTCATACCCATGGGTAAACAGTAACCCCATGTTGGAGAAGACGGTACTGTTCACACCGCTGGTGATAATTTTGGCAAGATTCCGACAGGAATTCTGGCGTGCCACGTCAGCGCCACATCAGCGGGTGATCTGGACCATTGAACGTGTTTTGAAAATTTCTCGGTCAATTGGTGTCCGATTTCAGCGATCCAGGAGTCGATTCCAACTATTTCGACCGTTCTGGACACATCCATATGGTTAGTTTTTGAAAATTCGCACTCTATCAGGTGGTGATTAAGAGGTGCGACATCGACGGTGGTGATCGCGTTTTGCGATATCAACGATGACGGGTGGCGGAGCACTACCAAGACTTGATATCGAGAAGTTCGATGGTAAAAATAATTTCGGCTTATGGAAAAGCACGGTGAAGGATCATTTGGTGCAGTGGGGAATGATCAGACCGTGTATCAAAGAAAAGCCCGAGGCAATTAGTGCCGATGATTGGGAAGAACTCGAGATGCGGGTCGTCAGCACAATTCGGCTATGTTTGGCGAATGAGGTAAAGTATTCGGTGTTGGATGAGACATCACCAAAGGAGATCTGGAAGAATTTGGAGAAGTGGTATATGGAGAAGTCACTAACCAACATGTTATTATTAAAGAAGAAATTGTACCAGTTGTGAATGGACGATGGAACGAATTTGTGGGATCATACCAATGAATTCAACAAGATCCCGACGCAGTTATTGGGGCTCGGTGTAAAAGTTGGAGAGGAAGATAAAGCGCTTTTTCTTTTTTCATCACTACCAAGCTCATTTTATGGGCTTGTGACTACACTTCTCATGGGGAAGGAGACATTGAAGCTGGAAGAGGTGATGGAATCACTTCAATATTCAGAGTCATTCCGAAGACCCACGACACATTTAAGTGAGCAAATCATGGTGATGTGAGATGATCAACATGGGAGGAGCCGACATCGAAAGTCAGAAGGTAAATAATGGCGGCCAAAGTCTAGGGGACGTGATCCGAGTGAAGTCACATGTTTTTGGTGCGAGAAGAAGGGTCACTATAAAAGTGACTGTGGAGAATGCAAAAGGTACATTGCTGGGAAGAAAAATGTTGAAGAGGAGGATGCGAACATCATAGGTTTATCACCAGATGATGAAATATGCTTGACAACAAAAAGCATGCACTCAGATGAGTGAGTTGAACAGGGAGAAGTGTAGTATCATTATTACAAAAGATACGGGCACATGAAGCGGGAATGTCATTTTCTGAGAAGGAAGAACGAGCGGGCTCAAAATCCAAAAGAAGATATATGGGTTCTGGATTGAGGGAGCTCAGCACACATATGTACGACGAGAGGTACATTTGATACCTTTTAATAGGTGCGAGACTCAGTGAGACTTGGTGATGGGTCATCATGTGAGGTTTGAGGAGTCGGGACAGTGAAGTTGAAGACACTCGATGGAGGAATTCGAAAACCGGCTGACCAGAAATTCGTTCCGAGGATGAGATGGAACTTGATATCATTGAGTAGGCTTGATTCGAGATGGTTCATGATTTCTATAGTAGGTGGAGTATTGGAAGTCTCACGTGGGGATGCAACAAAGATTAATGGGAAGGAGTTCCAAGGGTTATATCATTTGATGGAGACCACAGTCAGCCCGAGATTGACTGAAGACAATAAAAGTGCCATGTCATCTAGCATGAAGAAGCGTGTTCGATTTGCTGATGAAGTTTTCGACACCCGCAAGGAGACTGCTTGTCAAGCTTCTACCCCAAATTGGTTGTGAGGGGGAGATTTGTGGGGGCCACTCCCAATATGTGATGGTTTTTTGCAGGGGAAGAAGTCAGTGGAAGACAACTAACCAGGCGGCTGCAAGAAACATCTTCCAGGGTTGGTAGCCGATAATAGCAGGTGGTCTACGTGGATGAGCAGCCGCTGGGAGAAACTTCAAAGGGTTGATGCACTAACCCTTGACATTTCAGAATCTGTTTTCTTTATAAACAGAGGTGTATGTGGTGTAACATGTGATTGTATCCTCCGTGATTATCCGGAGAGAGGGGAATAGAGAAGTGGTCCTGTTTCTCCCGTGGACGTAGGAAACTCGCCGAACCATGTAAAAATTTTATGTTGCTCTGTTATTGGTTTTGTTTTGTGGGTTTGAGGTACCACGTACCTCCGCTGTGCCCCAACAGCTTCTAATGTCGGGAGCTATCTGGGAATGCTGCTGCTAGAGAGACGTTCAATGGGAGTTATGAGTGCTGCTAAAAAGTGGTAAAAAGAGGTAAAAATGAAGCCTGCTAGGCAGTTTATATCTATAGAGAATATGGATGATGGTAAGAGAAATGTCATGAAGAGAGTGGAGAGACCTATGTTTTCAGGGGAGGATCCTTGGGGTCGGATCCCAAATGTAGAGGAATAATTTCTGATAAATCAAACTATAGAGGACATAGAGCTGCTATGGCAAAAGTTTGGAATGCATTACATGGTTATGCTCTTGTTTTGGCCGTGGCAGTATAAAAATCTGGGTGAAATATGGGTGCTGATAATCTTGCAGTAATAGAAAATTTTGGGAACAATATGGAGTGGTTGGTTCCAACTGCACAAGTGTGTCAAGGATTTGAGAAAGTTGGACCTGAATTTTGGACCACTCTCTAATTTGGGAGTCTCTTTTGTGGGAAACCAATGCAGAGGGCATCTTTGATGGTGGGCAACTGCTCCATGAAAGTTCTCCTTTGGTGGGCTTTCAAGGTGGTGGAACGAGCCGCCGACACCAATGATATTTTTTCTTGGGTAGATGTACAAACAAAGGAGAAATATGTTTTTTTTTTGGTTTTTATATTTAAAATAGGATAAAATACCGCAAGATAAAAAAATAGGTGGGTAGGTTTTAATGCTCTGAAGAGAATATGAGAGAAGTGAATAGAGAAAAGGCCCCTTCTCCCGTGGATGTAGAAAAATTCCCCAACAACGTTAAAATTTGGTATTCATCCATTTCTCTCTGTTTTGTGTGTTTTTTGTTGTCAATCACCTCCACTGCACCCTCAAAAATGGTATCAAAGGGAGTCGGAGTGAGGGAGTTCATAACGTCTAGGTGATGCCACACTTTTCTGATGACTATAAAATTGAAAATGTTCGGAAAATTATTCTAAGGCAAGATCCGTGAGTAGAAAGACGAGACAATTCCAATGGTACAAGCTACATTGAAAACAAAGTTGAAACGAGCCATGTAGAGCCGGTCAATGTTCCGGTCAAACCATGAGTGAACAGTTACCCAGGCCAGAGAATAATGTGCTATTCAGACCATCAGTGCATTTTCCAACATGATTCTGGTAGCTTCTCTAGCATACCATGCCATTGCCACATCTGCAGGTGATCTGGACCGTTGAATTTTTTTAGCGATATCTTGACCAATCATACTCAAATTTTGACGATCCAAGAGTCGATTACAACTATTTCATCCATTACAGACACATCTGTGGTGTCAGTTTTTCAAAATTCACACTCCATCAGGTGGTTTCATAAAGGTGAAACATCAATGGTGGTAATCACGTTTTGCGACATTGACAATGGATGGTTTCAGTGCACAACCAAAATTTGATATTTAGAAGTTTGATGGTCGAAATAAATATGACTTGTTGAAAAGCATGGTAATAAATATTCTTGTGCTACAGGGTATGATCAGACCATTGATCGGAGAAAATCCTGATACATCCAATGATGATTATTGGGAAGAGCTCGATATGCGGGTTGTCAGCACAATTCTTCTATGTCAAGAGAATGATGTAAAATACACTATGTTAGACAATACCTCATCGAAGGAGATTTGGAAGAAGATGAAGCAATGATGTTTGGTGAAATTGTTCACCAATAAATTATTCATAAAGAAGAAATTGTACCAGTAATGTGTGGACAATGGAAAAAATTTGTTGGATCACACCAATGAATTCAACAAGACCCCATCCTAATTATAGGGGCCTGTTGTGAAGGTTAAAGAGGAAGAGAAACCAAATTTTCTTTTTTCATCACTACCAAGTTCATTTTAGAGACTTGTTACTACATTTCTCGTGGGGAAGGAAACATTGAATCTGGACGAGATGATGGTGTCGCCTCAAGATTCGAAGGCATTCTGAAGACATGTGACTCATTAAGACAAGAAAATCATGGTGACATGAGATGATCAATGTGGGGGGAGTCGATATCAGAGGAAAATTGTTAAATAATGGAGGCCAAAATCAAGAGGATGTGATCCTAGAAAAATCACATGTATTTGTTTGAGAAAAAGGGTCATTATAAAAGTGATTATGGAGAGCAAGAACAGTATGTTGGTGGGAAGAATAAAGACAGAGAGGAGGTTGTGAACATCATAGAATTGTCATTAGATGATGAAATCTAAGTGAAAATGGGAAGAATTCACTCATATGGGAGAGTTGAACGGGGAGAAGTGTAGTGTCATTACAACAAAAGATACGAGAAATGAAGTGGGAATGTCAATTTTTAAAAAGGAAAAATGAATGGGATCGAAATCTAAATGAAGACGGATGAGTTCAAGATTCTGGAAATTGAACCCATATATTTACAACCAAAGGCATGTTACATACTTTTCAATAGGTGTAAGATATGATGAGACTTGGTAATGGGTCAACATGTGATGTTTGAGGAGTCGGGATGGTGAAATTGACGACACCTAATAGAGCAGTATGGAAACTGGGTGATGTGAAATTCATTCTGAGGATGAGACGGAACTTGGTATCAGTAAGTAGGATTGATGTGAAATAGTACAAGATTTCCATAGCAGGTGGAGCGTTGGAAGTATCACATGGGGTTGAAATGATGCTTACATGGAAAGAGTCCCAAGGATTGTATCATTTTATGGAGATCGTAGGAAGCCTGAGAGCGATTGAATATAGTGGAAGTTCCACGTCATCTGGAGTGCGGAAGCGTGTTTGATTTGCGGATTAATTTTTCAGAACCTACAAGGAGACTACAAGTCTTGTTTCTACCCAAAATTGGTCATGAGGGGGAGATTTTGGGGGGACATTCCCTAATTTGGGAGTTCTGTTTGTCAGAAAAAAATGTAGAGGGCATCTTTCATGGTCGGAAAAATCTTCACACTGCAAGTTCTGCTCTGGTGGGCAGTCAAGGTGGTGGAATGGGTAGCCGACGACGATGATATTTTTTCTTGGGTAGATGAACAATCGAAGGAGAAATATAGTTTTTTATTCCTCTATTTAAAATGGGATTAAATCCAATGGGATAAAAAAATTATTGTGTATGTTGTAATCCTCCAACGCAAATCAGAGAGAAGTAAATAGTGAAACAACCCCTTCTCCCACGGATAGAGAAAAATTTCCGAACCAAGTTAAAATTTTGTGTTCATCCATCTTTCACAATTTTTATTTGTTTTTTTCCATGCACCTCCACGGAACCCTTACACTGAATAACACCCATAATTTCCAAAATAGTGTAATGAGGTGTGTGTGGGGGACAAAATCGAATAACCTGTGTATGTTTAGTGGATCTGGACAAAGGGTAGTGAACAAAAGATTACTTGGGTATTGCAAGATAGAGCTAACAAAATTTGTGTCCCTGGTAGAGATGATGTGAAAACTGAATGGGGCTTACCAAATATCGGGGGATCTAATACTGCAGTAGTAGTTCATTTAGAATATGAAGTTGAATTTCTCCTACAATTCACCAAATTTGAATGGATTGATTCTTTTTCCATTATATGGTGGTTGTTGAGGTGGTGTGGGAAGTAATTCATTAATTTCTGGATATATGTGCTTCATCCCAGGATGCAGTGCATAAATTTATTTTTTTTGGAGTTGACCTTTATACTGATCCAGCCATACAAGGTGTGATTGGTAATGGTAAAATTTCTCAACTGTCTCAGTTTATTTTAGAACATGATTTAGCCTCTATAATTGGTGTAAAAATAAGTCTACCAGCAAAATTACCCACATTGGTTACCATTCTAGGGTTGTAGAGATTCTGTTCAAGTGCTATAGTATCCAAGTAGAGCTATTGGAGGTCCATCTTATAGATAAGGTGGTTTTTAGGGAGGGTTTAAATTATTACAAATATGGGGTGTCTATGTAACTACTTGTGACATAATTTTATTATTAGTAGTTGTTAGGTTGGGATATTTGTGGGTTGAGGAATGTTGGGTGGGTTATTAAATAAGGGGGTAGTAATGTGAGTGGGGAAGAAATTCATTTTGAGCTTTCTCATCCTAGAAGCTAGAGTGGTTATGTCCTTAGGAGGATTGAACGGGCTTGAGGAGAGTGGTCTTCTCCATGTGCATCACTTTATCTATTATTTCTTCTTTTTTTCCTATTTTACTTTTCTTCTAGAATATAGACATTGTTGCATTGTTTGTTCAATTCCTTATCCATTGTTCCACTGTGAAAAATTTTTAAGGAGAGATTCCTAGGATTAGGGGCATGAAATTGTATTCACGGGGCTTGATTAGATTAGAAAATATGCACATTTCATACCTCTTAAGAATATTTTTACAATAAAAATTGTTTCCAATGTGATCTTGCATGAAGTCATATGGTTTCATGGAATGCCACATGTGATAGTAAGTGAAAGAAACCCAGTGCTAACTACTATTATCTAGCATAATTTATTCAAATGACAAGGAACAACACTGAAAATGAATTCTTTGTACCACCCCCAAACTGATGAACAAAGGGGTGTGGTCAACTAATGTTTGGTTTCTTACTTGTGGTATTTTATAGTAGAGCTTCCTCAATTGTGGGTCAAATGGTTAGGTTGGGATAAATAGATTTAAAATACATCCATTCATACATCAACTGGAGAGACCCCATTTTGAGGTAGTGTATGGTCACTGACCCTCACATATTCTCTAATATTCCAAAGGGGAGACAAATATAGAAGTTATAGTTGCTTCCTCAATTAATTGAGATGAGGCCCTTAAATAACTCTATGAAAATCTCCATAGAGCACAACAGAGTATGATCAAACATTCCAATCGTTGATGATGTGAGGTGTCTCATGATGTGGTGGATCTTGTATGAGTGAGATTATGAATGAATGGTCTTGACCCCAAATATAGAATTGACTAGAATATAGATTCCCAATATTATGGACTATTTCCAATTGAAGGGAAAGATGTCGATGTCAATAACAGGCTTACCATACTAGACAAAAATTTGATACACCATGTTTTCTATGTTTATCTGCCATTGGAAACTGTTGGAACACATTGCAACACTGGTACTCTACCCATTGCGTTTACAGACGATGGTTAATATCTAGATACGGTTTTGGTATCACAAAATTTTGGAACCATCATTTAGTAGCTGGTTTGATGGAAAGGTCAAACTTCTGATGAAGTGGCATGGGAAGATGACAACATTATTTATCTCAAGTTCCCAAACTTCCACCCTAAAGACAATGTTGAAAAGGGGTGTGGGTATTTATATGAATTAGGAGGATCTCTATGGGAAAAAAACTATCTACTGGACCTGACCACCCATTCAGTTTACCCATGAAGGGGTATCATTGGAGGGGTAGGGTATTGGAGGTCATGTGCTATGTTTTTACTAGGGGTATTATTTTAAATAAAAAACTAGATGGATATTCAGGATGTTATATACTGGGAAGAGAGAGGTCATTAAGAAAAGATTGGACGTTGGTTTTTTTAGGGTAGCGCCATACCTGAGGAAGATTTGTCTCCTGGGTAGTGTTAATTGCATAAAGAAGAATTCTGCCATACTAGGATTGATCATTATAGAATATTTCTATATCAATCATTGATTGATGAATCTGTAAAGATTTTAAAATCCAAAATATATCTCTAGGATAGTGATTGGGGAGGTATGTGGTATAAATCTCAGTTCTCTTTTTCATGAGAACACTTTAATGAGGGATATCAACTATAATAAAAGAATATTCCAAACAAAGAAATATAGAAGAAATGTGAGTCGTAATGGAGAATGTTTGTTTGTTGCATGTAATGTCAAAAAGACTCACATGGATAATTAGAAAAAACATGGCATCATCAAAGACATAATGCTTCCCAACATGGAACCATATACAATGTTAAGGGAATTTCATTTTTAATAGCCCCGAAGAAATGGCTTATTAAAAAATGTATATCCCAGTGAGTGATATTGATATCTCATTGGATGAGTTTTGTGATTTCTCTTAAATGAGTTCAGTTTATATAGAAACCTATATAAGATCTCAAATTCATTATATTTATCAACGTATTATTGAATATCATTAATTACATAATTGAGAAGGCTTTGAATAATGCAAATATGGAATGGGTGGTGAAGGTTCTGAGAGGGGACTTGTGGAATGATTATAATAATGTGACTATCAGGGGTTATATAAAGGTGAAAACAAACAATATGAAACATGAAGAAATATACTAGTTTTCAGGTTATGCAAAATATGTGATAGTGTAGTTTGATTCTAAAAATTGTCATCAACATGGGGTAGGTGGTCTTCTTGCTTGGAGAGAGAATGTTCGTCGATCATTAAAGTCTTGAGATCATTGGTGTCAACTAATTAAACAACATTTATTTATTCTAGTGGATCATGGTTGTTTCCTGATCCCTTATATTGTATGAGGGATTCAATTTTTCTTAATGACCACATGTAAGACATGTAAGAGACATGGTGATCATTGGAGAATCATGACGTAGATGGTGCGGTCAAGTTACAACTAATTAAACAAGAAGGTTTTGTTAATGTATATGAAGTTCATAGATCTAGGGAGGTTGGAGTTTGAGCATAGTTGAATTTATAAGTATCCAATTGAGAGATGAATAGTCAACATGAGGATAATGATTTTTTACTAGCTAAAGAGAAAGTGGGTTGAGCATACATTGAGTTGTTCGAGATATGAGGTGGCACAAATTTTTGAAATATTTTATCCATAGTAAAGATCCCACCATAGTAGTTCTAGGAAAAGAGCATACAAATGGAGATAATATAGAAGGATATGATGTGAAGAGAATAGAATGGGAAGATATATAATAGAGAATAAAACACACTCTGATATTTAAGATTTACCCACTAAAAGTGAAAGAGAAGATAAATGAAATTATTGAATATCTTATTACAAATCAGTGTGTATGGTTAAAGGAAAATATGTTAGGAATTTCACATTCATAGAATTCATGTGAAGGTGGTCCAAAAGAAAGTACCATTCTCCGATTTTGGGTCCATAAAATTGAGCATTGTGTCTCTTGGTCTACAAAATAGAAATTTTGGGTCCACAAAATCCAGAAAGGTATCTCTTTGTATTTTGATTCTATAGAATTTGGTTCCAAATCACTTGGAATTTGGGTCTACAAAAGCAGGCATCATATCTTCCATCTACTTGTATCTATAAAATCGGTTGCCATTTTAGATTGGCCTTTTAGTCTGCAAACCAGGTGCCATTTCACATGAAAATATTAATTCCACTAATCAGTCACCATTTCACCAAGAATATGCAACAATTTTCATCAATAGTGTGGGAGTTCTATGGTGGTCATCTCTTATTCACAAACAGATGATGTTTCTAAATCATTTCCATCATGGGGAGTTCACACATAGGCGATTAGAGAAAACAATCGGGCGATACATACAATTATTTTCTTCTTTACTTTATTATTATTTATCAATAAATCTAAGAATGTCTGTCTTACTATGGAGTATTAAGAGATAATTTCCTTTCTTCAATAAGGTAATTATATATTTATGATATGAGTCTGTGGTAAAAGGTTTGGCCTTTTCAGTGGGATTATTTGTATTTATATTCCATATATTTATTTTCATTTATAAATGTAACAAATAGACCTTTCTGCAAGGAATAGATTCTATGTATTCTCATTAGACACTATGAATTAGATTTTATTCTCTGTTGGATAATCCTCTCTCAATGAATATTATCTCTATTTTCCTTCAAGAATGAGGTTCCAGAACACCGTTATGGGGAAGAGTTCATATAGAATCATTCATTGATATTAGTGTCCAATGAATATATTGGGAGGAAAGAGATCATTGGTTATTTTTAAGAGGACTGGATTAAAATCATTGCTAGAAAAGGTCACAATCATGGACATCGAGGTATTCTTTTTTATATTTTTCATTATTATTATCACTGATTCAACTCTCATTTGATCTTCGTATGAGTTTTTTATATTTTTTAGTATCAGAGGTAAGAGTGACATCATATGAAACACCTAAATTGCATCATATACAAGGACGATTAGTAATTGATAAGATGAAGATAGAATTGTTTTTGAGAACTAGGGGTTTCCTAAGCAAGCCCAACCCAATCATCCCAACATGACCCAACCGACTTGGTCATGTTACAAATGTGATATGGATGGATTAATTAATTTGGGTTAGGTTGTGTTGGGTCATGGGATGGGAAAATATTTAACCGACTAATCCTATCAAATTATTAATTTATTTCTTTTGGGGGTAATCCACTCCACTCCCCTCCTATCACCACTCAGATAAGTAAGGTTTATTGAATTTAATAGTTACCTATAATGTTTCTTTTGTTTGATGACTAATACAATTTCTAAATAAAATATATTTAATGTCAAAATAAATTCAATATTTTTTTGATCTTTTTATTTGAATTTGTTGGGTGAGAAAATAGATTGTTGAATTTTCATGGATGCATGTTTATTTCAGTTTATGATTTTTTGGTTTGATTATACATCTTAAGGTCATTTTATAGGCCATTCCAAATTTATTTGGGCATTACATACATGTAATGTTTTTTTAGTTGATTGAAATGGATTGGGTTCTCTATGTGATATTGTATTTCTTGTTTTTTAAGAAAAATGTTCTAGAATTTCGAATATATATTTATGGGAATTTTTGGCCTATTTCTGTTTGGAGGATCTTAAATGTGCAAAAATTTTATAGATTTTATTTAATCAATAGTTTTATTGATTTTTTGTTATTTTTTCTTATAATTTTCATTTACCTGAAAAAACCAACCCGGCCCAACCCACCTCGGGTATGGTCGTGTTGGGTCATTAAATTTTTTGATGACCCGACCCAACCAAATCTGACTAATTTTGATTGGGTGGGGTGATTGTTTCCCAAACCTGACCAAACTCAGCCAATATACACCCCTATCGAGAACCCTGATCTTGGTTATATAACAACGCCATGGTTTATGATGATTTTCCATAAAATAGTGTGGATATCTGATCACCATGTCAGAGCATGTTATTATTTATATAGAAAACTACATAGATTAAGGGAAGATGTCTAGAATTCAGAAATAGTAAAACATGGTATCATATTTTAAATCAGCATGAAGTTGTTAACTGAGGAATTTGATGAGGTTTGAGGCACCATCAGGGACAACCATGTCGTGGTGGATTTTAACATGTCATGATTCTTTTTGAGATCATATAACCAAAATGCCATGTGGATATACATTATGTCATAACTCTATTGAGGTATGAATTAAAGACAATGATTTGGATAGTTATACCATGTCATGATGACAATACATGTTTTTTTGACAAATAAGTATAGTCTTCAACTCATCCAAATATAGATGTGTTTGATTTGGAAGAAAATAAAAAAACCAGTATTGTACAGGTCCATAAAAATTGAGTTGGGATATTTGAACTTGGAAATGACAACATGTTTTATGAATGCTGAAATACATATCAGAATCCATATTATAGGATCATCATAGAAAAGATTAGGTAAGTCAACTCACATAGTCATATAATGTAATTCCTATTAGAGGTTATTTTCTACTATACATCATACTCCCTCAAATGTAGAATTTTGAGATATATATTCCTACACCATCTTACATCCTTCACAAATGATGTAAGGAGAAAACGTTTCTCGATCATGGTACATAGAATGATAGGGGATCTTATATTTTCCTCGCCAATTCTATTTATTTGATGGATATCCGGAAATTATTACTTCTATGGTTAAAATATTTTGAATAATCAAAAGGATTTCTTAGAAGAGAAATCTCAGCTATAGTATGTGTTTGTGCCTTCATAGACTTTCATAACTCACACTCTTCTCATGAATGTTCTATCCATCCTTGAGAATCAATGTTAGTGTAGTATTCACCTCTCATATACATCCTTTCCGAGTCTACACATCGTTATTCTAGTTATAAAAGATATCCCCTTGTTCTTGTACACACAACTCCAAGATTAATATTTTTTGTTTTCACTAATGAAACATGATACTCCGTAAAAGAAGGAATTCAAAAATTACATTAGGGAAACAAGATGGAAGCACCAAAATGATAGTACTGTTGGTTCTTATGTGAGGATAATAGAAGAATAAAATCAGGTAATATAATAAAATTTTTTAGTATCAATTGTAAACTCTATATTGATTATATTGGTATAAAAAATTCTAGAATAAATAAAGGAAGAAGAAAATGAGATGGAAATCTCTAGGAAAGGCTCCTAAAGGCCAAGGCCATAGTATCTAAAAACAATTAGGAATACTAACCAACTACCACTCCATTCTCCCATAAAATGATATATATATATATCCACAATGAAAACAAAAATAACTTTAAAAACATACCATTTCACATTTTTATTCTTCCCGCTTCCTCTAAGAATAGGTTTTTATGAATGGGATATCAACAAACATAGCAATTGTGGTCTTGATTTTGAAGCATAGTGATGTTTCTTGAAATAGATATGATGAACACTAGATTGTTGAATTAGTGGAAGATGACATATTTGAGGTATTATCATAAGAGGTGATATACCTTCATTGATTGTGAAAATAAAAAATCAAGGATAATATAGTTGAACTACACTAAATATCAGAACATAAAATATGAATGTAATAGAACCTTTAAGAGGGAATTTTCATTACTCAAAATAGAACATTTTAAAATGAGTTTCTTCTATCTTAATATGAGAAAATGATAGTGGAAAAATGATAGTAATGCATGTGGTAGAAACGTGCATCGCAAGGGGAAAAACGGTGCACCAAAGGGGGCCAAGGATCACAAAAAGTGATGGTGGATACTAGAAGTTCAAAAAAAATCATATATAACAATATGGGCATATTGTGCTACAGATAAAGAAGTATAATCAATATTTTATTTACAGGGACATATCAAAACTATATATTGGATTATATCAGCTAATACTATTCACTAGTTTTAGGAACATGGGGTTTGTTTGGAATATCGGATATATAGGTGGTGTGGTGCAGTCATGTGTGGGTAGTGGGGTTAATTCTCAGGGAGGTAAGTTTTGTATTTCTAACTTTATTTGTTTTTTTAATGTTGGGCTGGTAAGGGATACTAAATATAGGTAAGTGGTTATTTATAGATCACATTTTTTTAATTTACTTGGTTGTATGTCTATTGGAAGCAGATGGGATGGTGAGGTGGTCTCTCTCAAGTAATCGATGCGAACTATATGGTGGAAGCCTAAGGAGGTGGTCTAAATTGGTTGTTCCAGCTATATATAATTATTTCCACTTACTAATATTACACTCAAATCTATAAAAAAATATACAGGGTTTCAAATTTTTTCTTCAATTCAATCTCTCTCCCCTCTTGTTATCACTTACAGTTCTAACATTTGGGTACTTTGATGGGGAACTATTGTCACATGATTCTATGATCTCTATTGAAAATTTCATACTAAAAAACTATTTTCACCTTGCACTAACTAAATATTTACTTTATGATCTAATGTGAAACTACTACTAAGAGAATTACAATCACTAATTGGATGTTCAGAATAAGATGATCATTTAGAGAAAGTTGAGAGGAGAGTATGAACACAGTAAGAAAATTAATGATGATTAATAGTTGTTGGAACCTCCTTGAATAGAGTATGATTTACACACTCTTATTTTAATGACCAAAAATCATGATTCATTTATTACTAATGTTTCATGTATTATATGATATCATTTTATATGAATATATTACTTCTATGATATTTCATCTTAGTTTTATGGAAAGACACCATTGACAGTGAGTCACTGTTTCCCCCAGGATGAGCTACCACCAGACTCAAGTAACCACTACTGCAAGACTCAAGTAACTTCTATCACCAGACTCAAGTCACTGCTACTGCCAGTCTCATGTCACCCCTACTTCCAGACTCAAGTCACCAGTAACACCAGATTAAAGTCACCACTACCGTCAAAGGAAAGTCATAGTTACCACTAGGATGAGCTACAATCAGATTCAAGTCACTACTACCTTCAAAGGAGTTTCCATTAGTAGAGTCACCACCAAATACTTGTCACTACCAGTTTCTTATTACAGTTACCATCTGAGGTCTTCAGTGTGAATAATATAATGGCTAGATCTTTTACTAGATAGTTTGAACTAGTCCTAAAGACTTTGTAAAAGCTAATATGAGTAATGTAGATATACTTCAACAAGAACATATATATATTCAATAAGGATCTATCTTAGTATAATGATACTTGAATACAATGATTATTAACAACCACGAAAAGTATGCTATTGGTTTTTTTAATTCTCTCAAATATTATGGTTAACTTTATTTAAAGATAAATGAAACATATGCACTAAACCAATTACTGATATTGATTGTGACAATTGAAAGATGTCATCTGAATAATTTCTATAGATTTCTATGATCCTCTATTATGAATCAATTTTCAAAAACGAAGGACATAGTTCTCACAATTGCTAATCTGAGTATTATGAACATACAAAACTCATCAGACTAAGATTTTTATATTCTTATTTTTACTATCTATTTTAATTTTTAATAGTGTCTTTTTCTATTATCCAAACACATTGTCTCCTATATTTTCTTAGAGAATACTTAATATTCTCTTCTTCCACCATATATTCCCTACTGTGTTTGTCGAAGAGGTCCTTCTGTGACCTATGCACTTGATTCATCCCATGTATAACTTTGGGAGAGTATTTTTATCCTAGAAATCTTGTTGTTGTTGAAGGTATACCTAATCTAGGTTGTGGATTTGTTTGATTATATTTATAATCTTCTTGGATGTAGGTGATTTCCAAGTGGAGGGGATTATGCCTCACCTTGAGATTGAACCTCTTTTTTATTTTTTTTTGTCACTGTGTTATTTATTTTTATTTTCTATCATATTCAAGATAATGTTTAATTAAAAACATTTCTTTGATAATTAATCTTAACTAGTGGTTATATATGTTCATATCTATGTAAATGTATCTCAAAAGTTATGGTATTTCTAAACAATATTTTTATTGAGACCTAATCAGTCTTTAAGAAATCTTCTAAAAGGATAGATCTTATATCGATATGTTGTTTGGATTAATTAGCTAGTTTTTTTATTCATGGGTCATTATATATGTCTATCTATCTACCAAAAATTTAATTGGGAACTTAACTCACCCCCTCTTGAGTTACTCACTCTGAGAAACATTTGGTATTATAGGATTGTTTAAATTTACATCATTTAATTGTGATTTTAGTTTTAGTATAAATATCTCAATTTCTGTCATTTTAAAATTTTAGTTATATATAGTTAATAGAAAAAAAGGATATTCTAACAACAGACCTCATTATTCTAATGGTAACAACTATGTTTAATTGAAAATCAAAATGAGAATGCATTTGGAATGTATAGATTTTGACATATGGACTGTTATATGAGATCAATATGAAATAACAAAAACTTCTAGAAGTGATTGGAGTAATGCTAAAAAAAATTCATTCAATATTAATTATAAATATATGAATTATTTGTTCTATTATTTATCAGATTATGAACTCAATAGAATATTTACTTGAAAATATACTTTTGAAATATCAGAGACATTATCTGTCTCACAAGATGTGACGTCAAATGTCAAGGAAATGTGACGGAATAAATACAAAATCAAGTATGATACTTTTAAAATAAAATTTGTTGAACCTATTTCAAATATGTAACATATGTTCAATGAAACAGTGAATACTATGAAATCACATGGAAATAAAGTGACAGAAAATTATCAAGTGATGAGACTGTTTAGATTCTTATTAGATAGATAGAGAGGAACATCTATGTCAATCAAAGAATCATGTGATGTAATTAAACTACCTATTAAGGAACTAAAAAAGTATGATGATGTATGAAGAGGAACATAAATTCAACACATAGATTTATGAAGATGATTCAAAAAGAGAATAAATAGCCTTCCAATATAATAACTGTAGACAAAATAAAAAGTACAAGCCAACCATTCCACTGAAGAATGATCTCTTGGTGACAGTGATGAAGAAATATCACACATGGCTAGATGATTCTGGAAAATATATATGAAAAATATGTTCTTCAAAAAGGGAAATTATAGAGGATATTATGATAACGATGGAAATTTGAATAAATATTAGAAAAGTATGACAGTCAAAACGATGTTACATATTTTGAATTATTGAAGAAAGGCCACATTAAAGTTGACTTTCCAAAATTAAAATATAAAAATAAGTATGGGGATAAGGAGATGAAAATCAAAAAAGTCAGGAAAGAAACATTGAGTGCCTTTGAGGATAGTTCAAGTGACTTAGGAACTAATCAAGAAGATAAGTATGACATATCTAATATGTTCTTTATAGAAATAATATCAAAGGAACAAAATTATCTTCCTATGTCTACTACTAATGCTTCATAAATTTCTAAAAATGATGAAAATAATGATAATGTGGAAAAAAATGAAAAACAAAGATATGTATGATTACTATAACATGATAAAAGAAACCATTGATGAGATCAAAGATAAATATAAGTCCCTAAAAAATATAATACCTTAACATTAAATGTTAAAAATATTATTTCTACTAAAAAGGAGAAAAATGATCTATTGGTGAAGGAAAAAAATAAATTAAAATATTCAAATAAACAGTTAAAAAAGGATATAATTTTTTTTCTAATGGTAAGAAAACATTCAATAAAACACTAGGAAAAAAATGTTTATCCCATGTATACAATTGGCATAGGTTACCATCTAGGAAAATAAAATATTACAAAAACCATCTTTACATCAAGTTCTAATGTTGCATGTTTATATACTACAAATATTCACTCAACAAGACCTTATAATGTTTTTATCTCTATAAGTATTCAATCTATTGATAAGAAACCTATAAAAAAAATATGGATGCCTAAATATCTTATTGATAACGTATATAGACCCATGAGAATTTGATTACGAAAATCAATTTTAGTATAAAGTTTGTTTTCTAGGAAAATTGTTTGAAACCCTCCAGCAAAATCCTATGGTATCTGGATAGTGGAAGTTCCAGACAAATGACAGGGGAGTATTCGATCATTAAGAATCTGATCAATGTTGATGGTGGACATGTCACTTATGGTGGTAATTCAAAAGGGAAAATCATCATCCTTGGCCAAATTAGTAATTTTAATTTAATATTAATTTCCATTGTTTTATATATTGATGGTTTAAAATAAAATCTACTTAGCATATCCCAATTGAGTGATGATGGATTTTATGTGAAATTTGAAAATAATGCATGTCATATTTTTAGTGATAAAAATGATTTATTTTTTACTACTTTGAGAAATGATAATATTTATTTAACTGATTTAAATTCTTTAACTTCTAAAAATATTTCTTTTATAAGTTCCTTTCATAATCAATATTTGATTTGGTATAAGAGACTAGTATATTCTAATATTCGCTCGCTTATAAAAATATCTAGGAAAGGGGTTAGTTATAGATCTACCCAATCTTGAATTCTCATGTTATAGAGTTTTCAATCCCTACTAAAAGGGGAAACTTAATAATATTTCTTTTAAATCTATGAAAGAAGTTTCAACATCTCAACATCTATGGTTAATTAATATGGACCTTTTTGGACCTTTCAAAGTCTCCAGTATAAAGGGAAAACACTATGTCTATGTCCATGTAAAAGAATTCGCTAGATACACTTGGCTATTCTTTATAGCTCACAAAGTGGATCTTGTTCATACTTTAATAAGAATTCCAAATCTTTAGTAAACCTTAGTATACTAATGATTATGACATTAAAGTGTGATCATGGTCCAGTATTTGAAAAACAATACATTGAGTCATTCGATTCTCAAAATGGATATAATCACATCTTTTTTACTCCTAAGACACCACAACAAAATGGTGTGGTAGAAAGAAGAAATAGAACCATTCAAGTGATAGTCTGAACCTTGTTAAGTGAGTATGACCAACCTATTTACTTTTGTACTAAAGCTGTTAATACAACCTATTATACTATCAATAGAGATTTGATTAGGACTCTCTTAATGAAAAAAGATTAGGAGTTATGGAATAATATAAAACAAAAGGTTAATTACATTAGAGTTTTTGGTTGTAATGTTTTTATTATTAATACAATGTATAATTTGAAAACAAATCTTCCAAGAGTGATGGAGGAATTTTCCATTGTTATTCAACTTCCAACAAATCCTACAGAGCGTTTAACAAGAAGACCAGAACAATGGAAGAATCTGTTCATATTATGTTTGATGAAACCAATCCCCATGAAACTAAGACTTTGTTATAAGACCCTAAAGATGATCTTTTATCTTAGAATATCAATTCCAAACCTTCTAAAAATTCTGTTAAATATGAAGATAGTCCATCCAATAACCTACAAGAAACTTAATAGGAAGAAATCCTAAAGCCTACCAGCCCCTCTTCTAAAAGACCCATTAGGACTCATAGACATATCCCTTTATATATAGTAATAGGAAACCCAGATAGAGGTATACATACCAGAGTTTCCCTAAGAATTCAAATTGAACATCAAGCCTTCTTGTCACAAATTGAACCTAATAACATCAATAATGCCATAAATGATGAATTTTGGGTAATATCTATGCAAGAATAACTTAATTAATTTCAAAGGAACAATGTTTGGGAACATATTGAATGACCTAAAGATACCTTATCTATTATAATGATGTGTGTGTTTAGAATAATGGTTGATGAATCTTGCACTATAGTAAGAAATAATTCTATATTAGTTTCACAAGGTTATAACCATGAAGAAGGTATTGATTATGAATAAATGTTTTCACTTATATAAAGACATGAATCCATTAGGATACTGCTTTATTGTACATCACTTTTTGACTTCAAACTATTTCAAATGGATGTTAAAAGTTAATTCATAAATGAATTTAAAATTGAGGATGTTTTTCAGGAAAACCCCTATGGATTTAAAAACCCACATTTTCAAAATCAAGTTTTTAAATTAAAATATGTTTTGTTTCATTTAAAATAATATCCTAGAAGTCATTATGATAATATTACATCTTTTCTTATTTCATTTTTTTCTCAAAAGGTATAGTTGATCCAAACCACTTTATAAGAATAATTTCAAAAGATGTATTAATAGTATATATCTATGTGGATGATATTATTTTTTGATATTCTAAATATTCTTTGTGTTCTAATATTTTAAAATTAATGAACAGTGATTTTTTAATGAGTTTAATGGGTGAACTCAAATTATTTCTTAGATTTCATAATTTTCAAAATAAGTAAAGAATATTTATAAGTAAATGTAAATACACTAACGAAATTTTAAATCATTTCATCTTGGAAAGTACCAAAATTAGTGATAAATCTATGAGTATCACCTGTAAAATAGACCTTGTTGAATCCAGGAAATCAGTAGATCAAACTAGTTACATAGGTATGATTAGAAGCCTTCTCTATTTTACTTCTAGTTGGACTGATATTATGTTTATTGTTTTTTGTGTTCTCACATTCATGAAAATCCAAAATATTCACATTTACTAGATATTAAAAGAATCATTAAATACCCCATGTACACATTTTATATTTTTCCACTCAAGAGGAAATACTTTTATTTTAGTTAGTTTTTTAGATGCTGATTTTGGTGGTTTAATGTTAGAAGATAAAAAACACATCAGAAACATGACATCTTATAAGAAAACCTCTAGTATCATGGTGTAATAAGAAGAAAAATTCTATTTCACTATCTACTGCTAAAGATGAATACATAGTTGTAGGATGTTTTTGTGCACAAATAATGTAGAAGAAACATACTTTAATTGACTTTAGATACCAATTTTGACAAGTACCTATTAATTTTGATAACACAAGTGAAATAAAAATTTCCAAAAATATAGTATCTCACTCTATAACAAAATATATTGATGTAAGACATCTCTTTTTGAGATATAATTTAAAAAATGGTGATATAACTTTAGAATTTTTTAGAACTAAAATTCGACTAGCTAATATATTCACCAAGCCTGTGAATTATGAAAGGTTAAACTACATCTAAGACAAATTAGATAATATAATATTTCATTGATGAGTTTCCATTGAACGAGTCACCGTTCTTTTTTATGTTACCATTATTTTATTACTGTTTCAATTTTACTGTACCCATTATAATTTTACTATATTAATTTTTTTATTCATTCAGAATCCCTAAATGATAAAAAAATGGGATTACTCAAAATCAATTGACTTTCTCTAACCCTTGAAATCCTGAACCATTACCTTCCTCACAATCTAATCTTCCCTCTTCCTTTGTTCCATCTGAAGCCTTCAACCGATTTGAATCGCTTGTATGAAGTGAGTTAAAAAATCAAATCCAAGAGAGATGAGTCCTTCAAAGAGATGATGAGTATTTGAAAGTAGTTTGAAAGCCATTTTAGTAAACCCACATATGAATAATCGTATAGTTGAAGAAGAAATATGGATAGATGCATAGTGGCTTCCAGCTAGAAATATGCTAGTATTAATGTTAACAGAAAAACATAAATGGATGAATTGGTTTACCACAAATCATAAATTGTATTAATCAAGGGTAGTTTTTTAATTTTATCAGAATGCGTGACTTTTTTGGGAGAAAGATGATAGAATTTTTAGCAGTATAGATAGAGAATATATTTAATTCTCTTATAGAGAATGGAAAAAATTCTACAGATTCCTCACAAATGAGTTTATGAATATTTACAAGGTAGTATACATAATAATAATTTGGAGGAGGATCTACTATAATAGATTGGAGATCAATCCAAGAGGATAAAAAAAATATAGATCTTTATGGTTAGTGAAAGATACTATTTAAGTTTGTACAACATGTTTTATTTCCATGGAAAGGGGACTTCAACACAATGAGGTATCAAAATTTACACTTTATGTGTATGATAAATAAAGGGAAAATAATAAATCTATATATATTTTTTATGGTCCATATACATGATATATGAAAGAAGAGATCCATATCAAACTACCTCATTTATCCAAATAGGATTTCTCTTATCTTGGATACAAAAGGTTATTGTAAAACTAGAGAAGAAGCTATGGATAAAAGGGGGATTTTTTTCCTGCAAAAATATATTCAAAAAAGAGTAAAAGTAAGATAGAATACCTGGAAGGGATGTTGGGTTAGGGATAATGAAAAATAGTATGATGATTTTAACCCTATTAATCACCCAACTAGACCAAAGGATCTGGGGGATCATGATCTTGAATCTGATGAGATACCTCAGTACTAAAATACAGATGTTGTTTCAGAAAGATAAGAAAAAGAATAAAAATCTATATCAATTTTTTTGAGGGAGTGATCCCAATATTATAAAATCTCTACCCAGAGTATCTAGTGAACATGCTAGTTCTACAGGCTCTCTTCCTTCTAGAGAAACACTCTTACCTAACAATGTTGATGATGAAGTTACCAAAGTATCTGGATAATCTCAGTTTAAATCATTATCCTCTAAGACATTAAGTGAGAAAATTGATAATGTTGTAAATGATATTTTTTATAAAAAATTTATATAAAGAGAGTTTAGATATTTATAAATCAGATCAATCTTTAAGAAATAATGATAGGTATGAATATGATAAATCTCAATATGAGAATCCTGATGATGGAAATGATGATAGTGTCTCTGATCATAGATTGGATCAAAACAAAGAAGGTTGTTCGGATCATGAGGAGTTTGAGAAGAATAATGTTGATCCTGTTGAACTTGTCCAAGAATTAGTTCAATTTAAACCTTTTGAACTAGTTTTATCCTATATCAATAAATAAATTTAGTCTAAGGACACACTAATACCTGACATTCTAATAGTTCTTTTAATGGATAAGAAAGATGAATGTGATAGGGAGAAAACTCCCAATCAGGATGAGCAGTTAGCTAAACTGGATAAGTTAAAATTAGTGGAGAACTTGGAAACCAGTTAGAAAGAAGTTCTTCTAGCTTTATGTTAGTGGGATTTTTCATACCATTATAGTTAATTATTCAGTTCTAGTCGATCAGTATCCACAAATAACAAATTTTCAACTGCAAAAGATAACCCCTATTCTCTCAATAACTAATGTTGGTTAACGTTCTCAAATGCTAAGAGACACTCCAATTCATCCCTAATTTAGATCTTCAGTTATCTTGTTTGAATAATTGGGAAAATATGATGAATTTATAAGACATGTATTATCATATAGTGATGTAGATAATGAGCCTGTTTTCTTTTGTCGAAAGAGAAGGATTCCAATTGAATTAAATATATGAATATAGAGAGTTACAACCTTTCATTCCTATGGAAATAAAAAGAATAATAGAGGTACCTCATGAGAAAAGAAATCTTCCCACTACTCTATCAGTATTGAATTCCAATGTTGTAACCTGAGATAATTTAGATTCATTATAGGGGGATATTCATTCAGATATGGACACTTTGATAAAGAATTTGGTTTCATTTTTTTCTACTATCTTTAACTATCAACCATCCCCTACTACCCGTCTTAATGAAGAAATTGTTCGATATTTGGTTGAGCTAGTTATATCTCATATCCATCCAAGATTTATATTTAATATTCAAGAAATGGTGGTTTAAAATAGGTGATTTTAATCTAATGTAGAAATTTCAAAGTCCTCTGTAGAGAGTCATCCAACAACTATTTCAGACTTTAAGATTCACATTTTTCAGAAGTTGGATAGTATGGAAATGGTTGCCTCGACTTGGTATACACCTCCTCCTTCTATAGTATAGTATGATAGAGATATTTTGTAGTAGTTTATCAAAGAAGAACTCATAAATTCTTTGGGATATGTAATTACTCATGAAGAACAAATAATAAAAATACATATTCCGGGATGAAATATCCTTCAATTCATAAAATAGTATTCAAACCCTTTGTGTTCTTTTCCTTTATCCCATTTTATTACCATTTTTTGATAATATCAAATGGGGAGATAATTAGGCATTTAGTTATAAGAATATTGTTTTTGAACTAACATCTATATATAATTATTGTTAGTTACTTATTTAGGTCCTAATTTATAAAATTAAAGGATTTGTGATCATCACAAAGGGGGAGAATATTGGAACCTCCTCGAATGGAGTATGTTTGACAATATTTAATTTTAATGATCACAAACCCTGATTCATTTAATACTAATTTTTCACCTCTTGTATGATATAATTTTATATGAACATATTTCTTCTATTATATTTATGCTAAGTGTTATAGAAATACAATATTGGTTTTGAGTCATAGTTACCTCTAGGATGAGCTACCGCTAGACTCAAGTCACTTCTACTACGAGACTCAAGTCACCACTACCACCAGACTCTAGTCACCGCTTCCACCAGACTCAAGTCACCACCACTACTAGATTCAAGTCACTGCTACCAATAGAGGAGCGTCACCATTACTTCCATGATGATCTACCATCATAGATGATTCATTTCTACCATCAAAAGAGTTACCTTTAGAAGAGTGACCATCAATGAAAATTCACAAGCATCTTCTTATTACTGATGTTGTTTGAGGTCTTTGGCATGAATGACTAGATCAATTCCTAGAGTGTTTCATCATGTCTTGAAGAATTAGTAAAATCCGATTCAAGGATTGTGAATCTCCTTCAATAGGATCTTCTATATATTTATTAAGGATCTCTCCCTCTCAGGATTAAAATTCAGGAATGCAGTTATTACTGATGACCAAGAAAATTGTGCAATTGAAATTGTGAATTCTCTCGAACTTGGGAATTTATTTTTCTGAATATCAATGTCACTGAAGAAGTAAAACCTTTATTGATATTTATTGAGATAAAAAACATAGATCATATGATGAATTCCTACAAATTTATATGATACTCCAGTCAAAATCAATTTTCTATAACAAAACACAAACCTCTCACAATTACTGATATGAGGATCTCGAACATACAGAACACATCATACTAAAATTTTCTATTCATATTTGTTCTATCTATTGTAGTTTTGAGTAGTGTGTTTCTTTTCTATTATCCAACAAACACTTTCTCCTACATATTCATGAATAATACTTATTATTCTCTTCTTCCTCTATCTATTCTGCACAATGTTTATGTAAGAGTTCCATGTGTGACCTGTTCTTTTCTTTCATCCCATGTATAACTGTGGACGATTAATTTTTTAGCTTGTCCATCCTATTTCTATTGAATATATACCTAATCCAAGTTGTAAATTTGTTTGATTATATTTATAATCCATATGGTAGTAGGTTATTTCCAAGTGGAGGGGATTAGGTCGCACCTTGATACTAAACCTATTATTTATTTTTCAGTTTCCCCATGTGATTAGTTTTTCTTTTCTATCATATTCAAGATAATGATCCATTAACAAAAAAATTGTTTCTTTGATAATAAATCATTAGTGGTGTTTATATTTGTTCTCTCTATCTAAATTTATCTCAATAGTTAAGGTATTTATAAAATATATTTTAATTGAGACCTAATCACTCACTAAGAAATCTTTTAAAAGGATAGATCTTATATCGATCTATAGTTTTGATTAATTGGCATGTTTATTTTATTTAGGGGTCATTATATTATTATATAAACTTACAGAAATTTTAATTGGGATATCAATTCACCATCTATTTATTTACTCACTATGAACAAAAATAGTGTAGATGGAATTGTATTGACCATGGAGTGTATATAAAGGAAGTTGAGAACTGTGTAGGATAGTTTAGATAAGTCAAAAAATGAGCAGTTGAGTAACTTCACTATTCACAAGTATGGTTGCTATAAACTGATGAAATATCTTCACTCTAGATTTATAACAAGGAGGATCAATGCATTCTAGGTCTCTAAAAATATATCTAGTTGGGAAAGAAATAGGACTGACCAAACTCTCGATTGTACAAGAGTGGAAAGGAATAGAAGATAAAACCATGCATATTTCTCACTATGATAGGGAACTTTATCTAGTTCAAGATATGTATCTTCAAGTGAAGTTAAGGAGTATTTTGAAAAGGTGGATGATATTATTGTTTATAAATGAGTCATGTACATTTTTCATGATGTGATTGATATTTTTGTTTATTAGAAATCTGAAGATGATATTGGTATAGTTTGTTTTAGTATGTTCATAACTACCATTAATAATTCTCTATTTGTCTACAAGAGATAAGGTACTGTTTCTCATAGTGAAATAATAAAAAAAATGGTTGGCTGTTGCTATAGAAAATCAATTTGAACTAGTTTTGTGTTTGATTCCTATGGAATAAAAGAGATCAGATGTTCTTTTGATAGAACAAGTGTGGTAAGGTAATGAGGTGGTGGTTCTAGAACAATAACAATGAAAGAATTTTTTTATGTTCCAAATTCTCATACTAATGTTTGAGAGAAGACAAATTCAGTTAAAATGGTGGAATCTCCTAAAATTTATTTGTGATGGTTTTAATTATATCTATATGGTTCATAGTAATTTTTTTCTATATGTAAAAGAGTATATTAAAAAAGTTTTATTAGAAAATACTCATTATAACAACAACACATGCTATTTCTTTAGGGTGAAGTTCTGCATCAGTGTCGGTCTTATTAGTTTCATAAGTGGAAACGAAGCCTTATGGAGTTTTTAGTTTCATATTGGTTTCATTTGGGGGATTGTGTATTCCCAAAAAATATTGGTAATGTAGGTGTTGATTAAATAAAATGATTCCACCTTTTTTTACCCATAATATTGGAAATGTTTGGGGAGAATCTGGTTGTTTCTGTTTAGTATAATGGGAAGATGATCCCAATATCCCGATGAAGTGGATTGGTGGAACACTGGTGTTATAGTAGTTAATATAGTGAGTTTGGTTCACATTCATATAGAATTTTATTTCCCCAAGATGATATGACCTAAATATGATTTATAAGAGTAATAAAAAATTGATCCATACACTTCCGTATCTGAGGAATTATGGGCTGTTAGAGAAGACTTTGCTCATAGTCACTCCAATTTAGCTGGTTCTTGGAGTGAAAACATTTTGATTTGGATTTTAGGTGTTGATGAAAATTTGAATATTAAAGATAATGATTTTCATGATGTAGAGAGAATTACTGATTTGGATATTGAAGTTAGTCTATAACTCACACTCAATAGAAAATATAGTGAAGGTGGTTCATGCATTGCTAGTGATATCTATGATTTCAAGTCAATTAGTGTTGATATTTTAGCGTCTTAATTCTATGGATATTTGTTTTCTTCGAAAATGGGATTAACATTATCTTTTTTTACACAACTGTATACTTATCCTAATCTAGAAGAACATTCCATATAGAGCCTAGAGTGTACAAAATAATGCTTGTGGTGACGAATTACAATGGAGTCTCAAAGATTGAAACCGGTCTTCATGGTCCACCTTAGGGATAAGGTGGTTTTTCAGCATGAGGGAAATGTTGGGAATGTGGGTCTGGTTGTGGTTTTCAGACATATATTTTTTGTTGGTACATTTAGGCTGTCATGTGTGGGCAGTGGGGTTTGCTACCAGGGAATGATGTTTTTTCATTCCCTCTTTAATAGTTTTTATGAATGTTTGGTTGGTAGTGGATAATAAATATAGGAAGGTTATTGTTATACATTTGAATTTACTTGGTAGTAAATATTTTGGTAGTATATGGGCTAGTGAGGTGGTCTCTCTCTCCATCACTTGCAACACACCACAAGGTTAAATCCCAAAGAGATTGTCTCTCTTGGTTCTTACAGTTGTAGATATTTCGTTCATATTCCTACTATATCTCTTGAATCTAGAATAGATTTATATTTTCATTTATATTTTCTAAAATTCATTCTCTCTCCACTTGATTAAGAACTCATAGTGGAATCCAAGGCACTATTTTGACACACATTGAGTTTTATAAGGATTGAAAATTGATTGTGTATAGAGATTTGATTAAAAAGAATCTAACTTGTTTAATGGGTCCATGATTTTTCAAAATTCAGAATAAATTTCCTACCATAGTGTATTGAGATATTAATGATAGAGTGAAGAAATTGTAAGAGAATTTTGAGGATGACACAAAGTAAAACACGAGACAAAGTATTATTGTAGGGTATGATAAAACAATTGTGGACCTTATTCGATTTAAGGATAGTGGGAGAAAGATATCATGGTTTGTGACAATATCATGATCCATATTGGATATAGATATAGGGAATAACATATCATAATTCATGAAAGGGGAAATTATGATGACTCTATACAGTAGAGGAGAATAATTATTGGGAATATATCACAATATATGTTATGGAATTCCATTTCATGTTATTAGTGTAATAAGGGGTATCATAAAAAAGCAGAATGATTCCTAGGAAGTGATATAAAGGAAAATAAATCTTTAATGAAGAATATTTGGATATCATATGTGGTAACATGAGAAATCACTGGAAGCGATAGAGATATGTGAATAGAGATAATGGAAAAACACTACCTATCTTGTTGTCAAGGGAAGTGATAAAAGCATATGTTATTGATGAGAGAGAATAAAATTTAAGATGAATTAAATCCATCTCTATCATAGCTTGAAATATGGATATATCACCTTATAAACATTTCAATACACAAGATAGATGAGTTTAGTTCATACATAAGCATGTAGTAGACCATTAAGGTATTCCATGGATAAAAGTATTATCATGGATACTCAAATGATACTTAGAAAAAGAAAAAAACATGTAAAGCTTATAGGGACTCTAAAAGTGTTTAGAGAGGACCCATGGAATATTTAAAGTGAATATATGGGGGTACATAATAGAGTTTCAGGATCAATATCATCTATGGAGAAATATTTAAGTTTCAATATTTTGAAAATTAATGAGGAAAATGATGTTTGATTCGAAAATATCAAGAACATGGGACAAGTGATCTTCACACAAGGAGAGAGAATAAGTATAAAATAATAAAATAATGATATCATTGTTTAATGGTTGTTTATAATCATTTAATGATTTTAGTGAAGAATGGAAATAACTTAATCTGTTATGTTGTATATATGATACAATGTTTCTTAATTAACACATAGAAGACTTGAAAGATGTATATAGATCATTGGAGAATCACAAAAACGGTGTTGTGACTTATTTTCACCCCACTATGAATGCTTGTGATATTGTTGTGAGAATAATATCATAGAGCAATAGAGGTTGGGGTTGAATCGGGATGAAGCTTGATCCATCAGCCACCTGATGAAGATTATGATGTTTCATGGGACAGTACAAAAGTGGCTTCATTCTATGGTGAGTTGGTTGTGATATGATGTTGTAATAATTAGTGAAATATAAAGTCCTTGGGTGAAGATAATACAATTTATGGTCTTGGAAGATAACATAAAGGGGAATGATAAAATGTAAGGAGATGATAAAAGTGGTTTCAGTAGCTGGGATTCACAAAAAAGAGAGAGTAACACATTGTGATATCTAAGAAGTGCCCACCATGAGTGTAAGAGAATATTGTGACGAAATAATTTAATATCTGATTAAAATTCTTTGAGTGAGTGAAGAAGATGAGGTTCATCATTACACAACAAGAGGAATCAAGTAAAACCTTACCATGAATAGGAAACATGTTGAATTATTGAAGAGCTCCATTCTGAGCATGAAATTTATCTTATGATCATTGTCATATTTTTATCATGATGTCATAACTATGTGTTCATCTATAATCCCATGTAAATATTTTTAATCACCTTTTAACATCAGTTGTGTGAGTGTTTTAGTATTGAATAATGTTTAAGGACTGTGAACAATCAATAAGAGTTTTGAAGAGTCTCCCTTAAAACACTAATGTAATTCTAAATAAGAAGTAAATACTCATTGTTAACTAGTGTTTAAAATAAGAATATAGTTCCATGATCTAATTCACCCTTTAATCTTGGCTCATTTACAACACTCTACCTAGAATATTTTTATATTTCTTATGGGGTACAAACTATAGATTGTGCATAGAACCAGTATAAAAATAGAAGACTAGTGTGATTTCATTATCGAACATTTTATATGAGAATTATTTTTAAATTTAATATTCCACTAAAAATATAAATTCAAAGTGGAAATTCCATTGGAAATAAAAAAAGGAAGATCTATTGGGAATCCACATCGGAAATTCCAAAGGAAAATCATAGGGATGTTTTCCTAAAAAAATGGGACATTCATAATTAAATTTTTATGTTCTATGTCCATTGGAATTCCATGTGGATGTTGTATTGGAAATCCAAATCCACAGTTTTTGTTCCACTAAAAATCAATAATATAAGCTTAGTGAAATTCCAAATAAGTATACATCAATAATTATTGATTTATATTATAGTTTTAATATTAATAAGTTAAATTATATGTGAATTACATGTGGAAGTTCTAGGGAAAATGGAAATCCACAATTCCATTGAAAAGAAATGATAGTGGTTCCATAGTAAATCTATAGAGGATCTTCTACTGGAAATATATATTGAAAAGTTCACTAGAATATCAAAAAACGAGGTTACCCATACAATGGATCATTCATAATTATCAGTTTAAGTTCTGAGTAAAAAAACATAGAGTAAATGTAATTAAATTATGTTCCATGTTAACCTGATTTTAAAATGGAGGTTCCATTAGAAATAATAGTCCATAAATGAAATTACATAGGAAAACAATAGTGGTGGTTCCACTATAAATTCAATAAAAAATCCAACTAGAGATCCATAGAGGATATTCCACTAGAAAATCAAAATAGAAGTTCCATTTTGATCGAAAGGAGTTCAATAATTATGTTTTCAATAATAAATTTCAAAATTTTCATTCATTTCTAAAAATATAATATGGGGTAAATTAATCAGAACATTCATAATTAAGATTGAAATTTTAAAGTTTTTTAATAAATATATCATCATTTTATTAAAAACCTAGTCTAATAATTATAGGGTTTTTCAAGTAACCTTAATAAACAAACCGTTAACATTTTATTATATACAAAAAACCTAGAAGTCACCTTTTGGATCATGTTCATATGTGTGTAGGCCTTATATTTTCTTCCACACTAAGATTCATTCACATAAAGTGAAAATAAAGGCTGTAGAATGTGTTGGAAGATGCAAATCTTTTTCCCACTATATAAAATGGAGAAAAGAACACATCAGTCTATTCAAGAGGAAGGAAATTTATTGGAAATAATCCCAATGATCAATTGATGAGGATGAATTTGGATATTTTGAGATAAATAGATGACCGGAAGTATCAAGATGACTATCAAAGAAGAAATTCAAGAAGATAAATTTGATTCTTTATGTCATTTCTTCATTAGAAAGTCATGCTTATAATATGACACATTTTACACATCCAAAATGAACTCAAAAAATCAAATTATTCCACAAATTAGAGGCAATAAAAATCCAAGAATATTTTTTAAAAGTAAAAAGTCGTTATTAGTGTGCCAGTGGGCTATTTTTTTAAAGGATGATTCAAAAAAAAATTATAAACATTAAATTAACTAGGTATTAGCTTTGTTGGGAATTCTATGATCTAATTTAAAATTATAAAAAATAATGAAGATGAAAATAAACTATATAATACAATTATAGTGAGAATAAATTGAATCAGTTTCTGCAACTAATTCTAAATGAGAACATTCAAGGTAATAAGTACAGAATTATACGTCATTCTTCCAAATCACCACAAATTAATTTATGAGTCTTGTTCCTTGAGAAAAATTTTTACCAAAATAAAACAAAAATTGACAAAAATATTCACAAATAATGCATCAATAAAGATAAAAATAACAATAATACTCATATAATCTAAATATTCTATAAAAATGAAATTGAGGTAAATGGAATAATGATTATGAAGTTATCCCCAATTAAACATCTTCATGGAAGAATATTTATTTTAGAATTCATGTGAAATTGGATAAAAAAGATAATTATCTAGGGGAACTAATCCAAAAAAAGGTCGAAGAAATTTCTATACAACAAAAATAGTAGCTCAATTTTAATTAAATTGGAACTTGATAATGGGAAATGAAAATTTTTAAAGAATACTTTGAGTAAACATGAAACAATTATAGGAGAGGAAGATTGTTATTCAGTAAAATCAAATGAATTTGTATTCTCCAGAACAAAAAATTTAGAATAAATAAATATTAACTCAAAACATATAATTAAAAAATAAACTTCATTGGATCTAATGAAATATTTATAAAACATTTTCAAATTTAAAGTCAGTCGAAACATCCCAATTTCTACCACGTATCAAAACCAAGATCATATCTCATTTAAATTTTTTTTCTCTATAGTTAAGAACATTATAATAAATCTATGAATCGAAACTAGCACCCAACAAATAAATATAATTTTTAAAAAAAACTCTATTAAATGTGGTGAAAAAATATTTTCTAATAAATATTTTCAAAACTAATTTTCTATATTGATTGTTGTAAAATATTTTCCTACCACTTATTCAAGTGGTTTTATTTAAAAATTTTAATGGGTATAATTTGAGATACATTAAATATATCTATGAGAGATCAATATTGAATTTTCACTTTACATCATCAATGCTTTTATCACGCAATAAACCTCTTTTTCCATAGGTTAATTTCTCACCAAAAGCTATCTTCTCACTCCCACATATAAAAACTCCTAAACCAAAAAGATACATGGTCACCACCAATGGACGATGTCCATTAAACAAGGATTACAAGAAGAATGTTAAGATTGAAATATTATATCCAGCAAGACATAGAGAGGAATGTATAAAAATTTTTGGGAATAAAATTATATCAACAATGAGAAGAAAAAACATATATAAAATAAAATATAAAGAAACACAAAAATATGTTTTTTATATAATTAAATTAGAAATTTCATAAAAATTAGAAACTATAGAGGAATAATCCCCACAAAAAATTTACTTTTTATGTGTCATGATGGAAAACAATGAAATTTTTATTGAAAAATAAAAAATTAAGTAAATGAACATTTAAATCATTGGTTCTACATTGCAGCTTTTCTTCGACTTCTATTTTCAAAATCCACTATGAAATTATTTTAATATTACCAAAAACTATTAGAGAAATTTTTTCCATTACACTCTTAACTTCAAGAACATTTTAATTCATGAAAAAACTCATGATGTATTACTATATGTCAAATGATTTGATGGATAATGTTTTTTGAATAAAATATTGAAGAGATCTCATGCAAAGTCCATTTGGTCCACAATTTATCTTATAATGACTTTTAAGTGTAAATTGTAAGATAAAACCACATATCAACTTCTTTTTACACATCCTCAATATTCGGGTTTAGTTTCATGCATTTAGTGGTGAAACTAATTAGGTATCCAAGAATTATAAAATAATGAGAAGTATAATTTTTTATAAATTCAACCCCTATCATATAAAGTTGTTGAGTCTTTAATTAATAAAATGGAAGTAAGATTCCCATAAATGATGAAATTTTGGACTTAAATTTACAAAACTCACTATAATATTAACAACATTACCAAAATAATCCATTGAGAACATAAAAATTATAAATTCCTCAAAACAATTAAGACTAAGAGGCACTTTATTTTCTTTCACTTATTTAAACATAATAATTTTTTTATGATGTTTGTAAATTCCAAATAAACATGGTATTGTAAAATTTATTATAAATAGTTCATGCCTTGTTCAAACCCAAAAAAAGGATTGGACATCGATTATTTGACTCTTAATTATATAAATCAGTAACAAAATAATAATATATCACAAATCAAGAAAATTAAAACATCTAGAAATAATTTTAAATAATCTTAATACATGATCAGGTCTTTTGAAATGTTGAGTATGGTCAGTGAAAATCTTATAAGTCAGATATAAATGAATATGTTAGGATAACTATATATTTAAAAATCAGAAAAACTAATTTTCTGGAACCCTCATGTGGCATGAATACCTAATCACATATCTGAATAATTCTCTAGTAGGGTAATGACTATTATCTATTATTTCATTTAATATTATTGAAATAATTTTTCCTTAATTATAGAAAAATAAAACTTTTATTAATTCAACATATGTGGTTTTATATTCAACATTACTGACTTGATCGAATTTTTCAAGGATCAAATATGCATATTCTACTATAATGTCTCTATACAAGGTAGAAGTATATTTTTTGTAAATCAAAGTACAAAGCATTAAATTTTTCTCAAGAGAAACCAGAATGAAATCCTTCATTTCATTAAGCTTTCACACTTGGAAAAGGGTGTCAATAAGAATTGAAAAGCTCCTCTTAGCATAGAAATGACCAGAAATAAAAGTGATAAACATAATTTCAAAATATAATATTCATTATTTTTACTTTTATACAAAATATTTATCTTTTTCCAACAAGGTCATATATGCTGGTAATGGTAAATTTTCTTTTGGTAGTTCATTTGGGAAACATATATATTTCTATCAATAAATTATTGGTGAAAATGCATAGTTAAATATTATTATGGTAGTTAAAATAGTTTTATTTCTATTATAATTATTCCAAAAGACAATATACATGTTGGTAGAAATATTTATAAATAGATTTATACAAAATATTTATGTGTTGATAATTTTATTATCTATTGTAAAAAATACAAATAATTAATATTTGTTTATAAATTGTATTTTTTGTAAACTTTTATATGTGGGTATTCTGATATTTGTTTCTAATTTGTTTTGTTATATTTAAAAATATATATTTCCATATATTATAACTAATATATTTGTTATAAAATAATTATAAATTTCTCTTATATGAAAGTCCAAAAAATAGGGGATTTATTTTAAAAATAAGTCCAAAAATAATTTAAAAACATGTTCAATCTCCAAGAAAAGAAATGAATCTCCAAACATTCTTAAACATGATCAAACACAAAATTAATTTATGTGAAACTCCATAAAAATTTATCCACAATTATTTTCTCTCAAGCATCAACTATACATATCACTATCATAGTTCACACTACACCAAAAGATCTTGTCATGGACCGACCCATCACGGCCCACCTGACATGCAGTCTATCAAACTTTGACTACCCCAACCCACCTTTAATAGGTTAGGGTATGGTGACTAGAACTGAGTAGGCATTTCAAACTCATGGGATTCAGTATATTAATGTACCTTTACACACACTCACCCATATAACTCCCCCATATAACTCCAAGAACTCACAATTTTAAAGTAAATAATAACTAAAAATAATGAATACATCCAACTATATCCTAGAATCAGTGTACAAAAGAAGTAATAGAAAGAATGAAATTCCAAAAAAAATCCCCCCAAAACTCCAAATAAGGTCAAACTTGCTCAGGAGGGGATAGTTTTCAAATGAAACACTGGTTAAAACTACAATTTTTCTATCTCAATATGAAGTCCCAATTCAAGATCCACTAAATAGTTCCCTAATCCAATGAGTCGGACATCCTCAAGAACGTGTCCCCATATACCAAAGGCCATCGACTAGAAGAGACGGCCTAGGGTGTGGTAGGGGAGACTATTCACTCTAATCCTAATAGATCAAAAAAAGATATAATAGATAAATAACAGTGAATGAATTATAATAAATTTGTAAGTGGAAGTAATCATAATAATCAACAAAAAATAAATAATCAACTCAAAGATGGAAATAATATCATATAAAAAATATAATGATGAAATTTGATGTATCTAAAATAGGAAAAGTAGGCATACATGGAACAAGTCAATCATTACAGTACATGGTATAAAAAAGAATCAAAATTAGCATAAGATATCCAAGAATAATAACCATTGGGACTGTCATCTATTTCCAATATCTATCCTAAAGTAAGAAACCATGTATGGTTTCCAAGATGGTACCCTTCCCGTTGTCCATAGCTAGGATCATATATTCTGTTCAGGTACCAACAATAGACCACATATTTTATGAGATAAATCTTATTAGGCCACCACATATAGAATATATAAAATCCATTTTTTGAATATAAATTGCACATTGTGTAAGTATATAATAAATTAAAGTATTATATATAAATAAATCATAGCTTCCTTAACCAAAGTTGGTAATAACACTGAACAAGTGTCATTTAATTATTCAACTGATTACACTTAATCTTATAATAAGAAGATCATTTATATATAAAGGTATAAGAAGTACTTTAATTGGATTTAATGATAACAAAGGATCCAAGGTGTAACCAAAGTATCATTGACCTTGGGGGTCAAGAAAAATCATAACAATATCACATACTGTCTGCAAATAAGGGGTCTGAGTGTAATCCAAGGGGAACACCCAATGAATTCCTCTATAAATGAAAATAATCAAGTCCATGGATCTCATCCATGGTAATATCAGAATAATAATTACTAGGACCAATGGGGTGAATCCATGTTGACATGTTTCTGAAGACAATAATCTAGATCCAAAGAGTATATCAAGGGCATTTTAATATCTGAAAAATATGTCAAGTGAATCACCGGTACTACGCTGAGGCATTCACATAATAAGACAAGGAACTAGTTTTGTGGTGGGTATCTTCCTTGGAAACTAGATCAATGAATTATAATTGAATCGTATGATTTCTTAAGGAAACTCTCTTGAATCAATGTTTGGGTCAAGTATGACCACTCTTATAATGATAAAAAAAGGTCCAACACAACAGAAACCTTATATTTATTCCATCTGTATCATATATATATATATAGTCATCAACCATGTAATAATACTTCCTTAAAATCATTTAATAGTATGATTCCATTAAAATTCATTAATCATTATAAGGTGTATCAAGGACATGAAACCATTTATCACTTTAATATAAAAACATTTAATTAGTTTCATTCCTTAACTTTCCTTGAACATGATAAAGTGTAGAGGAAATGAAACCAATACCATTCAATTTATGATCATTATACTCGGGCAAGTAATATCTATAATATACATTCAATAAAATCATTTAAGGTTTTATAAAATATGAAGGAACACTTACCTTATTAATGGTCAAATAAGACACACCCAAACATTACTGCAGATATACCCAACATGGGTCACTAAGGCATAAAGGAATAAAACGCCCTTATTGGGGGGGTCCAAATTGAGGTTTAAAACTCCAATGGTGTCAAGTGATATAATTTATGCCCAATAAATACAATATAGACAACTTAAATAAAGGAAGATCAATTTAAAGTGAAATTCATAGGGAAATCATCGTGCATAGAAGGGAAACAGTTTACAAAATGTTGAGACTATGGGGGATGAGTCATAGACCACCATCCATATTCGTATAGTAGGTTCAAATCTTGAATTTACCCTTAGATTGTCTTGGATTGGGAGAATGTGGAAGAATGGGAAAACCCATAAAATATGTCATATGATTCTATATCAAAATAACATAATCTATATCATGAAGAATAATGAAACAATACAAAGGATTAGAGCACATACTGATGGCTATCCAATAAAATGATGGAATCAAAAATCATATATCAGATGGTGAATAAATTCAATAACCTAGATGATGTATTCTTGTGAGCTCAAATGTGATGGAGAAGTATGGATTCTATCTACTGGAGGAAATAAGAAAAAGGATTTAGGTAATAATATTTTTAGGGAAAAAATAAAATTTTCACCCATTAAAATATGTGTCACATGGTTTGGTCACATGGTTGAACAAACTGTGTACTAACCATGCTTGACCTACTATCCAAGGAGGGAACCCACATGGTTTATACACACAATTTGTAAAAACATTCCCAAACTGTGTGTTTTAACTCTACTTGAAATTTTAGTGGTTTTGTAGGGTCATGCACCATGGGTCACACGGTTAATGTGGCCCACTGCTTCCTACTAAAACATACCACATGGTTAATAAAAATAGGGCAGACTAAGTGGCACCATTTATACTAATTCTGATGCTATGTGTTTTGTTCCAACATTTGGTTTTGGGGTCCGAACAAGCCTCAAGAACCTTAGTTTCCTCTGTATCCTCACTTGAAATTATTATTAGATCCAAACCAAATAATTGGACAAAAAAATTAAAGGATTTTTACATCACAAAAAAACCTGGTTCTTAAATTATTCCCCCATTAAATGAACTCATACCCAAGTTTTCCTTCCAAGGGTGGTTGAAAAATGTCTGAGAACAACTCTTCCCACTGAGAATGTACATTAGCTTCCCTCTCTAAAGTCACATTTAATACATAGTCATTCTACCATAGCACTCATACTAAAGGGAAGGACCAACCTTAGAGAGAATTCATCTTTCTATCAATGATGTGTTTGATATACTAATCAAAAGAACCATCACCATCTAACTCAAAATCCTTGAGATCAAAATTATGGGATGAGTCAGCAAGATAATGATGAACTTATAAAACATGGAATCTGTCATGCATGGAATGATACCACTAAGGTAATAGAAACTGAATGGATACCAGTCCAACTCTATCAATGATTTTAAAAGGACCTACAAAATGAGTTGACTAATGTGCATTCCTCATTATCTGGTTATGCCCATGTTTGGGTTTTAACCACAAGAAAAAATGATCCTTGATCTCAATCTACAATGTTATTCAATAGTCTTATAGTAGGTACTATAGTAGCCACTGTTCGGTACTGTAGCAGCCAAAACTATTCATCCATCTGGGCCTTTAGGCCACCGGTTTGGTCATCGGATCCTGCAAGGCTTTCAGGCCACCCAAGGCTTTTAGTCCAGTTGATTCTCATGGTCTTCGGGCCACCTTAAGGCCTTAGGTCCACCCCAAGGACTTTGGGCCACATGAATGCAAGCCCCAGACACACTACATAAAAAGGAGCAGCCCTAGAAGAGGATTCAGAGCAGGTGCACTCACAAGAGCAGAGCCAAATGGATTGTCAGAATGAGAGGGTATGGCTATTCCATCGGTACCAGCCTATGATTGCACAGAAAGCCTAGCTAGATGGTCATACAAATGTGGAGAGCTACTATCATGATGCAGATGCTGGTGAGGGGCAACTCCTTGTTGATATTCTGGTTGAATTCACTATGGCCTTCGGGTTATGTAATCTCCTAATCCTACGATCCATGTAATATCTGAGCCTACGAGCCTTGCAAGGGTTCCCCCTCATCCCTTAAAAGGGAGGTTATCAAAAAATCAATAAAAATGAAGGCCTTGAGGCCATTCAAGTCAATCTACAATGTTATTCAATGGTGACTGACATATGATTTATTTCTATATTGAGAAGCAGAAATATGATCTCTGATCAACTACACCTACTATGAAGTCTCCCCCATTAGATGATGACCTAATAACACTTACTCACCAACCTCATTCTAGTGTAGGGGTGAATGACATGACCTACTACAAAAGGCATGATACAGAGCCATCTGAATCATCACCTGATATCTACTATTGTAGGAAAACTCAATGAGAGGGTGAAAAACTATGCTCAGAAAAAGTTGTGTACCCAAATATCTCTATAAACCCATCTAGAACCTTGATTTTAAATGAGCATCCCTATCTAAAATGATAGTATGAGGGATCTCATGTAGTCGTATAATCTCACAGACATATAGTATGTCCATATTATCAAATGAGAAATTATCCTAGATAAGAAGGAAGTGTGATTATTTCATTAATAAATCCAGAAATATCCAAAACACACAACTACCCTGAGGCAACCTTGACAAGGAAACCAAAAAAATACCTCGTAATAACTTCCTATTTATATTCCAGGACTTGTAATGGATATAAAAAGAGAAGAGGGTAAAGGAGAGATGGCGCCTCATTCTCCTGGTGCTCTTGAGATCTCAGATCGCCTTCGGCCTCCTAGGGTTCCAGCCTCCCCCTGGCGGTGACAACTCCTCTGCCTCGCTCATTTCAGGTTCTCTCTTCTCTCCCTTACTCGGTCTGGGCTGTGTTTTCTCTGGGTCTCTTCTTCTCCCTCGCTTTCTCTTCTCATGGTTTTCCCTCATCATTTCACCTCCCTGCTCTGTGAGGTGTTTTGGTTTTTCCCCGGCCGCCTCTACTGCGCTCTGACATTGAGTACCTCCACTCCTCCCCAGGTCCGATTTAGAGTGAGGGATGCTTCGAGGTTTTGGGAAATCAGTTTGGTGGATGTCGGATCTCCAGATGCTCCGGTGTCGGTTCTTTTTTATAGGGTTCCATTCCCACTTTATCTTCATCATTTTGGGGTTTCTTCTTCAGCTGCCGCACCTTGTTCTGAACTACTATGCCACCACTCATCTCCAGGTTGTATTTGGAGTGATGGATACAGAGGGGTTTTGGGACTTGCGGTTCAGTATCCATGGATTCCCCAGGTCGGCCTTCTTTTTTTTTCTTCTTGTTTGGGTTTCATTCCCAGTCAACTCTTGTTTCAGATTCGTTTATGGATACAACCCCAGTTTTGTTGTATATTTTGGTTTTCTTCTTCGATCGAAGTCTGTGATATATGGCAGTGGTTTCGTTTTCTGGTGTTGGTTTTTTGTGGCGAGAAGGAAATTCATTGGTGACGGTTTGATGTTGTTGATGGATTCAACATTTTGGGTGGATGTTTGAACAGCGATGAAGATGAGGTGATAGATCGGAGTCGTAGAGGATGTTCAGTGTTGGCGTCAAAAGTCGAAGAACTGGCCGATGATGATGACTCATTGAAGACAATGATGACGGTGATAAAACATGGAAACAGTTGTGATAGTGGAAAAAGGATAGGGTCGGCATGCTATGATTACAGTAATGTCTTGGGTAATGGACTTCTCTGACGGTGATGGACGCAGTTGGTCGGTTTTGCAGTGGGTGGGATTTGTTTGGTCTTTTGTTTTTTCAGTGGGTGGGATTTGTATTTGGATGGATTTGTATTGGATTCACAATTACCCTTAAAATTTCTTAAAATCCAAAAAAATATGGATTGGATATAAAAATACAATGGACTGATGGGGATCTTACTTCACCTATTGACAGGTGGAACATATAATAATAAAATCTCATATCTAATTTTTTCATCCCAGGCCACCAATACTAGTGACACGTACCACATTACATCTTGTAGATTTCTGGATAAACATCCCCCTGAGAAGTTTGGGACACTATCATGAACTCTTTTATCCTGTCTATAAGAACCTATACATGATCATGTATATGTAAGATGTCATATCCATCTACAGAACAATCTAGAGGTGGGTCCTCACTGAGATAACCTCTTGTAGAACAAACCCCTATGAGTTTGAAAACTACATTATCCTCACCTTATAAAGGAGTGACAAGGTAACTAGTAAGGATAAATAAAAGGCCTCTCATGACTCCCATGAAACTCTAGATTCATATAAGAAATAAGTTTCAGCAATTTTCGTTCATCACTGGCTTCCTAAATAGAATGTTCCTAAGTATTCTATCTTGGCGCATCAGCTACTGCATTACCCTTGGTAGGCATATAGGAAAGCTCAAAGTCAAAATACTAGAGGTGCTAGACCCATCAACCTAGGATGAGATTCAATTCATGATGTATAAATATATATTTATGGCTCTTGTGGTACATATATTCCAAAACATTCTCACCCATTTGACAGTACCTCCATCAATGAAAAGAATGAGTGAATGATTTAATATCAAGGTCCTGAATTGGGTAATTACACTCATGAGGTCTTAACCAGTGAGACCTTTACACAAAAAATATAGCCTCATGCATCAATAATGAACCTAGCTTGATTCCTTATGCATCACATAACATTTTATAGCCTATGAACATCTTAGGAACAATTAGAATTGATGTCGAATTAAGCCTTACTTTCACCCCCTGAATGGATTTATCACATGCTTCATACCTCACAAAATTCACACCCTTCTTAGTAAGATCAGTAAGAGGTGAGACAAGGCATGAAAAATTCAATATTAAATGTATGTAATATCTATCCATCCTAAAAAAACTATTTTTATCAAAAAATTATTAGGTTTTTCTTAGGAATTCATAACACTCACCTTCTTTGGGTCAATTGATACTTCTAACTTTGAGATAATATGACCAAATAAGTTATCTTTTTTGATCTATAAGTGAAACTTATCAAGATTATCATATAGATGATACTCACTCAATGTATTCCAAAATATCTCAAGATGTTTTTCATGGTTTCTTTGAGTATGAGAATTCACCAAGCTGTCTTCCAAAAACCACAAAAACATAATCTAAATAGGGGTGGAAAAACATATTCCATGAATCCATGAAAATAGCAAGAATGTTTTATAGACCAAATGGTATAACAGTATACTCATACAAACCATAACAACTATGGAATGTTGTGTTTGGTATACCTGATTGACTAACTCTCAACTGATGATTGCCCAATCTTCAGTTGATCTTTAAGATTACTCTAGGTCATCATAGATGGTTGAGGAGATCATATATTCAAGGTAATTGATATCGTTTCTTAAGAATAAGTTGTGTTAATCCTCGTTAATACACTTATAGCCCAAGGGTACCATCCGTCTTCTTATTGAAAATCATGGGTGAACCCCATGGAGAAGCATTGGGTCAGATAAAAACCTTTGATTCTAAGTCATACAATTGTCTCTTGAGCTCGTAGAGATTAGTAAGTGACAAAATATATAGAGGAATTGATAATATAGATTATCCTGGAATATGATCAATTGCAACATCTACCAATCTCTCTAGAGGTAATCCATAAAAAAGTTGGGAATGATATCCTTGAAATGATATACTACTGAAGGAAAGTCAGCATGTTATAAACCTTGCTTCTCCAAATAAAGGCCAGTGATATTGGTTATCACTCCACCTAAACCACAAATCTCTGTTCTCGCTCTACTATTCTATATACTCCACTCTCTCTTGGGAAGAAAAAATTTACCTCTGGTGATATAAATGATACCCTTCAACAATATCATCCCATGGTGGTGTGATAGTGATCCAACTAGTACATCATGAGAATGAAATTGAATCTCATCATCTAGAGGAAAAATAGTCCCATAATAAATGATAACTACATACCTCGAGGAGAAAATATTTTCATTTGAGTATACCCCCTAAATGCACACCCATTGGTGTGTCCAGTGTTATCACCCCATAGAAGTAGAAAATTTATATCATGAGGCTTTCCACAGTCGATAAATAGAGAAAGGAGTGAGATACTCCGATATAAAATAAAGATGATAAGGTAGTAAAGTTTATGATAATAGTACCTCATACTATGGATGGTCCTTCACTATGATCCTTGGGTATTGGATGTAAACCATGAAACTAGATTGATCCACATCCTTGAGATATAGCTGGAATATCCTGAATAGGTTCCCTTATATGAAACTGATAATCAGAATCTACATTCCCTCAGTTAAGAACACCTCCATGACCTGTTATACCGGTGTTCTTCTAAGTCCATCCCTGAAACAACATAAATTATCATGTTTCTGAAGGTGGAGTTGAGGCAGAACCAATTCCACTATAATTAGGTTGAAATTGATGACAAAATATTATAAGAAGATTGAAACTACCACAATAACGACACTCAAGTGGGTCTCCATTACATTAAGGCTTCACTAGCCACTATCGTCCACAGTGGTGTCTTATAATGGATCATTCATTGTGAATACTCTATCCTAAACTACTCTAACAATGAACCTCAAGGCCATCGTTCCTTCTACCAGAAGAACCACTACCCTACCTCAGCACGAAACATATGTGCATGGTATTATTTTCTTATCTCAAGTTGAAAATAGTGGTAAGATCTTGATTAATGATCTCAAAAAAGGTAGATGGATGAAATACATTCACCTGTGACCTAATGAAATATTTTATTCTATCCTAAAAATATCTTACTCTTGTTATCTCATCACTAGATAGAATTGTTGAGAGGTTTTTCAAGTTAATAAAACACCCTGAATAGTATATGACATAAATAACACCCTACTCTATGTGCATGAATTATCTTTCTTGGTCATATCTCAATTTCTAAGAGAGAAATTAAACATAGAATTCATTCTAGCAGTATTCCTAGACCAAGCCTGGATGACAACCAGCTTGAATTATCACATCCCACAAGCACTTGATGGGATCATGCAACTTGTAGGTGGTGAGATTAACCCTCCTCTCAAGAGGAGTCTCCATATGAATGAAGATAGAAAGAATATCCACAAGACAAGACTCAATATCTTCAGGACATCCCTCCATTTATAATTTCGGAGGATGCTGTTGTGAGAACTCATGAGTCAGATCAGACATCACAGGTCTAGGTCATAGAGAACCCAACATTGACTACAACAATTATAGGAAACCCTCTCAAACTGAAGAATTAGTGACCATTTTTAAAATGATAGGTGGTTCCTCAGGTGTAACTACTAGAGGTATCAGTGGTGTTTTAGGTACCACCACCTCTTGACATGGTCATTACCACCCTCCTAGCAAGAAACTAGAGGATTTCATGGTGGCATAGCTCTACAAATATAAAGCACACATCTCATATCAATAATTTAAAGCAGATATAATCACTAATGGAAAAAGGTTCATAATAAAATGGAACCACTACACAAGATACTACCCCAACTAACAACATAGAAGGAATGTGCATTGTTAAGTGTTCTACTTTAATTTGCAAGGGTTCTTGAATATGGAAGGGTTATTTGATATTTAAGGAGGAAAACACTCTTCAAATTATAGTTGGTGTATCCATTTAATAAAGGCCATTTTATTTATAATTCAAAATCATAATATTCTATTCACATTATAATAAACATATAACATTGTTCAATTAAATGGACCATCATTCCTAGATAATAAAGGACCAAACACTTTATAAATGAAATCAATTCCCATTTAAATTCAATAAGCTCTATGTTTATTCCTTCTCAAAATTAAATTTTAAATAGTATGATATCTAAAGTAATTACATTAACCTTTCCAATTAATAAGGGGAGATACAAATTATAATTGAAATTTTTAGTCATATGATCACAACCAAAATGAAACTGATGTAACTTTGGGCACATGGATTATAAGGGCTTAAAATATCTATTTAAGATTCTACCATCAATCAATGTAGGAAAAATGTATTTAAATTATTTTTGAAATTTTAAATGACCAATTTCATTTCCTTATAGAAAAAATTAGCAACACAATTATATATATTCACAATGGATAACTCAATAATCACAAACAACACATGCAATTCATGCAGTGAAATTCACTTTTGTGGCATAACATATGCATGGCACATGAATTGTAGGTTACTCTAATGATACATGTGACAATGATCCTTTCCACATAGGGCTAAGGTAAAATCTCAACAATAAATATGAAATACCTCAATTCATGTGCATCACCCAATGGTGAAATTATATCACTATAAAAAATAAAATACAGTGCATTATTTTTCCATTCCTAAGAAACTTGGTATTTACCCCAAACATGGGTCAGCTACTCCCGGGCATGACTTAAAACCGTGTTGCAACATGTTCTTAATATCAATTACAAATTATCCAATTAGTGTTATAAAATAAAATAAAAACCACTTTGATACCTTTTTATTACATCCCAACTCATGAGATGCTATACATTTCCCCAATCTGGGGTGCCATATAGAATTAAGAGAATCTCCCCATACACCAAAGCCTTCTGACTAGTAGTAAGGGCCTATGGTGTGATAGTGGGGAGACTATTACCCAGAGTTAAAAAATATGATGATGATATTTCAAGTGAATCGTAGGTACTATGAAAAGGCATTCAAATACTAGAACAAGTTACAAAGTGGGTATCTTCAGGGGAAACTAGATCATTGAATTAGAATGGAATGCTCTAAGTGATCCAAGAATTCCATTAGGAATAAATGGCTAGCTCAAGTCATACCACTCCTATAAAGATGATAAAGGTCTAACATAATATGCACCTTATAATTATTCCATATATATAATTTATATATATATATAGTCACATGCCATGTAATACTCGTTGCATTAAAAAATTTAATTGGTTCATTCGATTACCTTTTGAAAATATTGTAAAGGTGTATCATGAACATGAAACCATTTATAAATTTAAATCACAAACATGAAATTCGGTTCATTTATTAACTTCCATTAAACATTAAAAGGGGTATAGAACAAGTTACCAATACCACTAAACATAAAATAATTAAACTAGGGAAAGTGATATATATAACATACTTTCCATAACATGAATTTATGTTTTTATGAAATATGAAGAAACACTTACTTCGTTAAATATCAATCCAAGAAACACTTGAATGATACAGTAGATAGACCAAACAAAGGTCACTAAGGCATAAATGAAGAACAAACAACAATAGGGTTGTATTTGTTGAGTTCATAACCTCCATAGTCTAAAGTGATATAAATTTGGCCCTTGAATATAGTCTATCCAAATTAAATGACGGGATATGAATTTAAAGAGAAAAACCCAATGAAACTGGCATATTCACAATAAAAACCTTTCATAAAATGGAGATACTTTGAGGGATGATTCGTATATTACCCACCATATTTCTATAATATATTCCTCATCTTGTATTAGCCCTTAGATTGTCCTATATTAGAAGAAAATAGAATAATGATTAAAAACACAAAAATAGGGCATCTGATCCTACATAAAAACAACATCCTCGATCTGAAGAAAAATAAAGAAATGATCCAAAGGACTGATTAATTTACAAATGGATATCCAATGAGAATATTAGATCCTGGATCGGATATTGGATGGTGAATAAATCCATGATCATTGGTGATGGAAGCTTTGGATCTCAAATGTGATAGAGAAGAATGGAATATATATGCTGGAGGAAGATGGAAAAATGAATTTAGATCATAATATATTTATGTGAAATAGACTTTTCATCCCTTAAAAATTTGGTTGCATGGTTTGGCTACAATGTTGGCAAAACTGTGTACCAACCTTACTTGAAATACCATCCAAGGAGGGAAACAACTTAGTTCCTATTTACAATTTATAAAACCTTGAAAAACTAGTGCATTTTTTACATTAGTAAAAAATGCATAGGTTTCACATGGTCATGATCCATTGGTCGCACGGTTAGGGAAAACAATGATGCCTACTACATCCCACTGAAACACTCTGCACAGTTAGGAGAAATTGTGAATACTGGACTACACCATTTCTAATTTCAATATATTCCATTATTTTATTCCACCTTTTGAGTTCCCATGATCTAAAAAATCCTTAAAAACCATTTTTTATCCATAGCATAACTAGAAATTCATATTAGGTAAAAAAATAATTAGAATGAAAATTCATGGATCCACACCTCATAGAAAAATTGAGTTCTTATACTCACTATGCGATGTCTGGTCCTGATCCTCATAGGACTCCATCATAAGTTCAATCATCATCATAATACATGAAACATGTAGGAATAACCCATGTATGGGTGACAATAAAAATACCCATATAGGACACCATGAAATCACCAAACATGAATAAGCAAGGGAGGTCAGCTCAAAATAAAAAATATGTCATTCTGATATGAGACATAGATAAAAAAAAGTAAAACCCAAACATAATAAAGATGTATGTTCAGTCTCAAAGTGGTCTCAACCAAAATTTTTCCCACATTATTATTCTCAAGGTTTCAAGTTAACGATTATCCTAGATAATCCACTCTATGAGTCGTGTCATCATTAATAGAGCACCTCCGAGAGTTTATGCACGTCAGGAATCACCAAAAGAGTTGTCACTGGTACTCCAAAGATCTCAATACAATGATATAGAATCACACCCAAAATAACTAGGGAATTACTCAAACACTATAGGTATATACCTCTACGTAGGGGATCACATGCCCATGTAAGTTATTCATAGAGATTCCACAAACCCCACCTAGGGAATGTGATGAAAAGATAGAGGATATCACCCCATTCTCATAAAAGGATACACAAACTCTATCCACATCAAATCCCATGGAGGGGATTAAAATCAAATTTTATATAAATAATTTTACACTATACCCTTCTGGGAGTGAACTAATTGATAACAATCAATAGATACTAGTTCAAACTAAATAAACGAAGGGACTCACACTAACTTGGAGGAATTACATGGCGTGTCCGTGTATTGCACGGTGTGTTCCTATAGAACATAACCTACCCATGTCTATTCCAGTGTTCCACTACCCATACCGTTGGTTTATTCCTATGTATACCAAACTGTGATCATGTCTATGACCATGTCCATGAATGTGGACACTTGGCCATGCTTGTGTCCTTACTCATGTATTGTGGCATGCTTGGGTACCTAGTTGTGCATGTGTACCCTAGTTATGTGTGTGTGCCTAACTATGTCAATTCATATGTACTATAGAGATAGACACCATGCCTCTAGAATAGAGTAACACATTATGTTATACATGTCAAATGGCATGTGATATTTATCATTTCACATAAACCCAATCACTGCAAGAGATACCTACATGACATGTGTTCTTCCTTAGTACACACCATGTAGTTACAATTTTCATAGAAACACAAAAATATTTCAGATATTCTCCTAACCATCCAACATCATTGATTCATCCAAAAATTCCAATGTGAGTCATGGATCTAGGATCAAAGGGTCCAACTATCGCAGTGACTAGATTCTGACCACTGATTTTCAAGGGAATTTTCACTTGTTTTCCATCACATCGCCTGAAAATCCATCCACGAACGAAACACTCTTATCCATACCAGATGAATCTATCTTCTTCATCATACACCTCTATTTCACCATTGAGTCCTAGGATTATGAATTTTATCAATCCATTATTTTGAATAACTGTCACACAAAAATAAAATACAAGGTATTCATCAAACCACCAACCAAAGATCATCGATGATGAATCATGTGAGTAAAAGGGGATGAAATAAAATATAAAAGAAAATAGAAATTATCCTTGTACATTTTTTGGATTTGGCCTTAATTTATTTATGTTAGAATGAAAAATGAATAACAAATAACAAAAAATATAATAAAATATCTGTAAAAAACTATCAATTCATTAATCAATTTTTTAGTTGAATTGATCCTCGTTCGACACAGGATAATAAAAAATTAAAATTGTAAAACAATAAAATTCTAACACAAGTTTGTATCAATCACTAACAAATAATGAATCTACATTACCATCATTGGTGAGATCTATTAACTCCATTGTTGTAGATAATTATTTTCAATCGAATCTAAGATCTCATTGTCATCCATCAATGCACTTCCAAGATCTCCTCTAAAATCTCCAGGGTTATGTTATTAAACCAAGGATTTGGCCTTAATCCTGCTTTATAGAGTTTATTAAGGTTGTGATAATTAAATAAAAAACAAATAATTAAATAATGTTTTATTATTTAATCATTTTGGGCAACAATGACACCTCATCCAACACACCAGACTCTGACAGAGGTTATTACATGCCTAGGGTAAAGCCCATGTTTCATACTCAACAAACGTCTTGAATTTCCAATTCCTTCTCCTATTCAATATTTACTATTCTTTTTAAAAAAACTACACACATGTTATATAATATATTTAATATTTTTATTACAAAAATTCTTGGATCATTGGGCCTTGGAATCTCATGTCATCTTAGTGACTAGCTACAAAAGTATTATCATATATTTTTTAAATCATTTCATGGGAAAAAACTAGGACATTACTGGTCTGACCAGTGAAATTTAACCCATCTTGAAAGTATTTGAAACTATAAATAGAGGATTCCATAAAACTGTCACTCTCACATAATAATTTGGTTACACAGAGCTTGAAACATAACATCAATATCATAACATTGGCATTTTTGTGACATTGAAATCCAAGAAAAAGTATTGTTCCTATTACAGTAGGATTAATCTTCTCTGATACCTATCCATAAAAATTGAAATAAGCCAATTTAATACTAATACCAATAAAATAAATTAATTCTTAACTAAATGTTCAATGAAATTTAGTCCAGTAAATCATAATGTCATAGTAATATAGAAGAAAGGATATGATAAATCATTTTAACCATTTTTTGAAAATATCAAGGACTCAAAATTTCCCACCATTCAATGATTCATCTTAAATTCATTAATGATCATGATACAAATTCCTTATATGAATAATTAATAACCATTAAAACTAACATTCCCAATTATGTATAGAAAAAACAATGTAACCAATCTTGATGAGAAAATAATTTTATTAAATCCTAAACCACAAGTATTTTCTTGATAAATATACTAGAAAAAATAAACAATTCCCCTTTATCACATAATAATATTATGATTCAAGAATGAAATGAATAAATTATATGGAAGAAAATTTAATTCACTTTTAACATTATTCATCTATTAGTTTTTAGTAAAATTTGATTAAAAATGGAAAACCTTATATGGAAGCTCTCATTCCAATGAAATTTTTTTTAGAACATATCAAATTTATACAACCATAAGTAAATTATTTCTAATCATTATTATGTATTTAAATAAAATGAATTTTATATGATTAAAAAAATTAATCATAAGCTAGAATTAATGTTGAAATGAAAACAAAATCATCTAACCAATAAATATTTTACGTAAAAAAAGAAATTCACAATACAAGGAATATCACAAATATTTTAGTGTGATAAATCTATAATAAACCAATTAAACTGTACTTTTACACATAAATATTTAATTCAAAATATCACCAAATAAAATAATAACATCCATAAATAATATAGAATAAATATAGACATATAATAAAAAGTATGATTGGGTAGAATTATACATTCATCAGATGTTTTATTCTTAGAAGGCATGTAGATAGTACAAAAATATGAACTCAATGAGCTGAAATCTGCCATAAAAATATATATATAAATACATAAATAGAACATAAACCACTTTTTTTCTTGAGTAAAAAAAGTTATATGTTCTCCAACACATAAAATAAAGTAATGCATATTAAACCTATAGATGATAAAATATATGAAAGTATATTATTTTAGAATAATTACTTTGTGAACAATGATACATATTCACAAAGACATCAACTACATTTAAATTGGATTCATGAATAAGGTCATCCCCAATTTTGAAGGCATGTGGATTGATGTAGCTAATCATCCCCACTCATGTAAGAAGACCCACTCTCATGAACTTCTATATGAAATTATTTCATACCCAATCTCACCTTGGTTGTAAGAATAAGATGCATATAAAATTATATTTGAGTCAGTGTAATAGTATCGCGCCACATATAGACTGTAAAAGACTAATCATAATATAGATTATTTTGGAAATACCAAATGAATGTGTGTAGCTCCGCTATTACAATATATGATATATTTAAAGTATTATAAGCCTACTACAATATGTTAGTCCTTATTGTCATCACACAAACATATATGAGATTAATGTAATATAAATAAGGTAATAAATCATATACTGTAAAAGATTCCACTAAATTTGGTGTGACTCTCCTATAATAATATATTATGTATTTCAAGTATGACCAGTCTATTACAGTTTCTATGTGACTCTATTGATATCTATGTGTATGATGTAATTGAATCATAAATTGGAATACATTATATCAAAGAAAAGAAAAGGGTCATTTGTATTGTCTGTGTGACGAAAATGAAAGGTTCATTTCCATGTATGACGAGTTTTGTATTCCAATGTGTGTGTGAAAGGGGTTAGATAACACCAAAAATGGTTTATTTTTTTAATTTGTTAATAATAATTCCAACATACCAAGTTGACTGGATCTATAGTAAACCAGTATGATAAAAAAACTATTTTAAAATAAAATACTTTGGAAACTAACCATCTATTTCAAAATTGGCTACAATTGATGAGAATTTTGAAAATATATTAATAATAAACTAGCTATTTTTTTCAAACAAAACTATAGACCAACCATTTTTCAACATAATATAATAAAAAAAATTTATTTTTAGATCCATATTATTTCCTAGTTTTATAACCATAATTTTATAGTAAATCATATTTATAGATAAAAAATAAAGAAAACCCAACTAGTGAATAACGTGAATGTTTCTGTGAAGGTTCTTTTTGGTGAAACACCAAAACTATTAGACTCTTCTGACTGGTAGATCAGAAGACCTATTATTAAATATTTTTCTATTTTATTACAAAACCAAAAAAAGCACAAATAAATAAAATTTAAATCTATTTACCATTTACACCAAAACGTTTACTAATGAAATCATAAGTTTAGCCAAACAAAACATTCAAAATAGCAAAAAAATCACTCAATTCTTCCAATATAAATTGATTGAGTTCCTAGTGAAATTGATATTTCATTTCATGCATGAAAATTCGAAAATAATATCTAATATGAAAATAATAAAACATTTCATAATTTCATTGAAAATAAAAGTATTTTACTTAATATATTGAGAAAAAGAAAAACTGTCTTGAGTCATGAAAGGATATCCAAATCACTGAGCTTGGAAAGAACAAAATTGGGGAAAAATCTACAACTAGAAATTGAGAAGGCATTAGGATAGTCAGTTACATGTATTCATTTCCAAGGATTCCTCCCAATATTATTTTTAATTCTATGAGTTGATTATGTTTCTTTGTTGAATCATAGATAGGGACTCCACATTACTTAGTTAGGAACAACAGTCATCTATAATGGTTTAAGTTCCCATATGAAAAAAGGTTTGTTTCCCCAGTCCTATGACATCTATCCCTAGTCCTCTAACACTTAATTATGTTCTACTATCATAAAATAGAATACCCCATGATATATTTCTTCACCATAATCCACAAAAAATAACTCAATTCTAGTACACTAAAACTCAATAGAAAAAAACTTAAAATAGAAAAAAAACATAACATGTAAACAGTGTATTTACAAAAAAAAAATACCATAAATAGGTGCTATTTGAAATAAAGGAACAAACATGTAGAGAGGTAATGTTTAAACATATAAGGAATCCATGGGAGACATCACCTTTTCATCTTCCTGACTATGTGTATTCTTCCTCTATCACCCAACTTTAGCAAAAATTGACTTCTCTTCTCACAACCATATTTACAAAAAAATAAAAAATTGTCTTCAATGATCAATTTTGGTACTTAAGATTACTAAAAACCATATTTTATTCATGGAAAAAGAATGAAGTTATAGAATCCATAAATGGAAAGGTAAATTTATACCCATTATGTAGTTGAATATTGTATCTTCAATGCTAAAAAAACCCATTGTCCATTGTCAATCGTAACATAAAAAGACATCAGAAAATCACATTACAATTAAATAACTTATCCAAATGTACAAATCCATGAGTTTTAAAGAAATAAACATCAAATAATGATAATAATTAAATAATCATTTAAATAATCATTTAAACAAAACATTAAATCCTTATCAAATCATCTATATATGAGGAACTTTTAAAAAAATAAACAAAATAGAAACTAAATATTCCAAAAAATAGCGTAGTGGTTGTCAATCCTTATCCATTTTTCAGCTTCCATAAAATAAGTAGACCAATTAACAATAATAATTCTTATCTAGTATGTTTTTCCTAGAAAATTTACCACTAGGACACTAAACCATGGTGAATATACAATAAAAAGTAAAAATAAAGAGAAATAGTTTACAAAGAAATTAATCTGGTGCTATTACACTATGTATAGGAATATACTCTCTAATTTTAGAAATAACATACTCTTAGTCCATGTAATAGAATATTTTATATCAAAAGATAAAATAAAAATACTAATGTATATCAGTATACATGCTTGTGAGTGATAAAGAAGAGGCCTTCACTAAAAAATATATATTAATAGTGTAATGATATAAGACTATAAATTAAAAAAATGGATTGGATTCAAAATAAAACACCTTCATTAAATTTTTATTTTATTATGTAGATAAATGAAATTCACCATAATTTAATGTTGAAATTACATCATACCATCTATTAAAAATTAAAACCAGAATGTTAGAATAAAAATAAACATGCATATATAACTATAATTTATATACATAAGTAGATGAAATAATTTAAATAACTCCATCATTGGGAAAATACACATCAGCTAATATAAAACATTTTCATTTAACCACAATCAAATGAATCAGGTGAATCTATAAAATTAGTCAATTTTCACTCAAATATTAAAAACACATTGAATATTTCAATGTATCATAGTTACATGTCTATAATAAAAAACATATAATACATGTGAAAAACATGGCCCATAATCTAGATCATGTGTATCTTACCATAATTTAGTTGTCAATATATATTGATACCAACTTTATAAATATACAATTGAATCAGTGTCTATCACCACATTCCATTACATATAATAAATATCAATCTAAAGAATGAAAAAATAAAACTTAGTAGGGATAATTTTTCCTTGTGTTTGAACCCAATGAAATAATTTATTATACTCCAAGTAATTAAAAATTAAAGTAATCTATTTAAATTTATATAAAAATAGAAAAACAAAAAATTTATAGAAATATCTTACTATGTAACCCATGGTATATCTGGTCAAACTTCAATGAGGACCTAAAACAATGACATCATAAATGTTAGATGCATATAATTTAGCTTATGATCCCTCCAATCACTCATTAATAATAATTATTGAATTAAAAAGAAATACTATCTATGATATTTATAAAATAAAAAGTAAAAAAATTTACATAAAATGAAATGTGAGGATTCTTAATTGATATTACCATGAAGATTTTATATGTACCATGCAATTTATATAAAGTAAAAAAAATCAAATTTTCATCGTTATATGAACTAAAACGAAGCACTTCATCCAAATATACATCATTCACTTGTTGTTTCCCAGGTAGAGTTATTCTATGAAAACATATATCCATGATACTCTGATATAGATTGGCATAGTCAAATTGTGCATCATTTTTTTACATAACTCAAATTTCAAATCATTCATCTCTAGTTAATAATTTCATATAATACATTAAATACTCTAAGTATTTATTAGCACATAAAAAATTTAAATTATTTGTGTAATTAAATTTATAAAATGTAAAAATATTAAACATTACATAATTATCTTATGTTAGGTGACATGTATTCATATATTCAAGAAAATTATTCTGCTCCATTGAAATAACACATTGATGAAACTTCCAAATAGAAGAGGTATGATAATTTTAAAACAACTATAATTATTCTCTAAATCATTTCAGTTAGAGATTCCAATATTCGTTAAATATTCTTAACCTCCCACTATTCACACATTATCAGCATGAAGTCATCCTTGGTAGGGGTTCATTGGGTCATTTAAGAAGGGTAAGTCATTTTTAATACATTTATATTATATGTAAGTCATAAAAATGATTATAAAATACAATAAATTATATAAACATAATATGTTATTAAAGAAAACTATAGAAACTTATATCCACTAAAATATCATTATTAATTTTGGAGTTACAAGGTTTCTTGGAAAATTATCCTCATATAATATTTTTTTTCTTTTGAAACCACTCATTAAGAGTGTAGTCAAAAGTTCCTAATATAATGTGTAATTTAAAATGATAATCATTATAAATATTTTTAATAATTCTCATAATATATGAATTTGGGATTTCCATTGAAAATTTATGTCCCAAAAGATTATTTTGATTTTTTAGAACAATGTCATTTGTATCTACATAGTTATAGAAACTAATAGAAAAAGATATTATTCCTAATGTGATGGTTCTGACCATATGGCATATAAACATGCCCCTACATTGTATACACATAAACAAATTCAGATTATTTAAATAACTATATGAACATGGAAAATTACAATCAAAAAATTATAAAAACATCACCTATCAATTATCCACTAGTAAATTTATTCTATTATGGTAAGAACATGATGAATAAAAATTTATTATTCATAGAAAAAATAAAATTTAAATACTTATGATAAAAGAAAAATATTTATAACATTTATGCATTCCCAAATTCAGATTTTCACTACATAGAATTAGAGGTGAGATTGAATATTTTTCTCACTTGGTTCTAGGAGTAAGGTGAGAGAGATATAGTCTGGGATATTAAACAAGAGTTCATGGGAGTCGATGAGTTAATGTATGTAAAATTTACACCATGAAAATTAAAAGGATATAGAATAAGAATGGAGTGAAATGAGATCTCACATTTTTTATGTACTACGATGCATATTTTGTATGTTCTACTGGTGCACATTGAATCTCTGGGTGTGAGGGGTTCATAAGAGGTAGTGTCTGAATAAGTGTCAAGGAAGGTGAGATATGGGTAGCCCCTAACTATCAGTGAGTGGAGTAAAAGTCATTTCATGACATAAAAATTATGGGAACAAGGAGGGAGGGAAGGGGAGGATGTTAAAATGGATATGAGGCTAATACACTATGAGATGGTTGGGGAGCTGATTTTCCTGCGAAAATAAAATCCCTTGACAGATGATTGCACAACTCACCTAGATCCCTACAATGCACCAGAGACCCCCACATGGGAAATTCGAATTTAGTGGATATATCCCCTCTCCCCCACCATTTCCTTGTAAATCAATTTCATCTCCCTTACTTATACAACCCTACCATTCCCTCTCTCTGTTTTCACCGTTATTTTTGTGTCATCGACTGACTTTGTCACCCCTCGTTGATGGTCAGATGCTGCCCTCACATCACCTCAACTTCCACCCATCTAAACATGAATTTCTTCTATCTCATATCCCCTCCAACCAAAGGATTTAATATGAAAAACTAGTACATAAAAAATCTATTTATTATAACATACATAATCTGAGCTGTATGTTCATGCCATTCTTATTTATAATCCATTGTGTTTCATGTCATGGAAAAAAAATGCAATAGCGTACTAATTCCCATGACCTCTGATTTAACATCCTAGACTATAAGTCCATTATCTTTCCCCTGAAACCCAATGGGATAAACAGTCTATCTCAAATATAATTCTGTGTAGAGAAACCTATATAGGTAATAAATTTTAAATGGTATCAATATTTCTATTTTATCATTAGTATTTTCATTTCAGTTTTTTTCTAGGTTTGATATGTTTTTTAATCAATATGTTCTTATAATAATAGATAACATTTATTAGTTTATTATTGAATTGTTACATTTTTTAATTTGTATATTCTAATTTTCATTGTATTTATTTTTATTTTACAAATTTAAATTTTCCTATGTGTGCGAAACGAGGGGCATGTTATGATAAAATATGTTCACATCCATCAACAATGAATAATATATTTTATAGATAATTTGAAAACTGTGTATATAAAAATAAAATTTTTCTATCAAAAAATAAAAATACAATTTATTGGAATAAATTACCAATGTAAATCACAAATCCATATTTTCTGAGAATGTTTGGCATTATTAACAATGATGATCATTCTGAATTGTACCTTATCTTAGAATCTTTTGAGTCCACTCTTAAGGGATTGTTTGAAAATAATAAAATATTGAATAAATATTATTTTCCAACAAACATTGTAAATATATAATTAGTATCAATATTTTATTGAATATGAGTTTTTATAGTTTTCAATAATATCATATTACATTTATATGAGTTATTATATTTTACAATAATTTTTATGACTTAATTATAATCCAAAAATATGATAAATGACTTAATATTATTAAATATCCCAAATAAATATTCCCATGGATGAATTCATAATGAAAATTTGTGTATGGAGGGGTTTTGAACGAATCTAATGAATATTAGACTCCCCGATTGAAAATTTTCTATGAATGATTATAATTGTTTTCATATTATGGAACTTAAACTATTTGATAGTCCCAAGGAATTTATTCTACATGAGGTGGAGAATTTTCTAGAATACATGTACAAATGTCACATGGTGTAAGATAATTAAGTCATGTTTTATATTTTAATATTATATAAATTGAATTTTTTAAATAAATTACCATTTTTATATATTATAGAAAATAATTAAAGTCTATATTGTATAATCCGAAAATATTAACTAAACAAGAATCATGTGACATTCAAATTATTTTCAAACAATATGTACAATTTAACGAGGTCAATATATATTAGAATATCATGGATAAATGTTTTTATAGAAGATTTCTCCCTTGGAAACAATGAGTGAATTATGTAACTTTGGACAAAGATCTTCTTTTTAGTGAATACAATGATTCACATCATATTTTTATTTTATTTTATAGAAATTGATGGTACATGGAAAATCATTAATGACTTCTCTAGAAATAATCCCCACATTTCATTTTTATTTTTATTTTTTTACATTGTGCTTTATAAATCTCACTCATAGTATTTATTATTAATTTATGATTTATTAGTTACGAGAGATTAGATACATGACAAATTAAATTATTTTCTTCCAAATTTTATGATTTCGTTATTTGAGTTCCTCATTGGAGTCAAACTAGATATACCATGTGTTACATGGTAAAATATTTATATCTATTTGTTTCAACATTTATATAAATTGAAAAATATTAATTTAATTGTAAATTACATAGAGTATAATAAATTCATTCTTGGGTTTCAAAAACAATAAAAAATCTTTCCTGCTAAATTTTATTATTTCTTTATTTAGAATAATATTTAATATATGTTATAGAATTGAGTGATAGACCTTTTTTCACTTGTATGTTTAGAAAGGATGAATCAAAGTGTACTAACCACTTAATTAACGTAAGATATATATAATCTAGATTGTGGTGAATGTTGTTATGAAATTATAATATTATTTTTTGGATAGAACACTCATTATGATACCTTGAAATATTCCATGAATTTTTCATACTTTATTGAAAATTTATTAATTTTATAAATTCACCAGATTCATGTGGTTATAGTTAAATGAAATTGTTTTATATCAGCCGAAGTGGGGTTTCCCAATTCTAGGAGTTTCTTTAATTATTTCATCTCTTTATTTATATGAATTATAGTTAGATATACATGTTTATTTGTAGCCAAATATTCTTATTGTACATTTAAACAGTTGGTCTTATGTAATTTACCCATTAAATTAAGGTGAGATTTTTTATTTACATAATATAATAAACATTTTTCCAGGGTGTTTTCTTATTCATTTAATCCAATTTTTAACTAATGGTCATATGTTATTCCACCATTAATATATTTTTATGTAGTGAATATCACATTTTTTGCATAATCTATTATATTAATATACATTTGTATGAATTTTTATAATATTTTTTTGATATAAAATATCCTTTCAATTTCCTTATGAGCATGTTATTTCCAGAATTAGTGAATAGATCACTATATGTAATGTAGTATACTATGATTAGTTTGTTTGTTTTTTTTCCCTTCAATTTTAGTTTTTTATTGCATATTAACAAGATTTTAGTAACCTAGTGCTTAATTTTTCTGGAGAAATATGCTAGAGAAACTGTTGTGCAGTTAATATCTCTAGTGATTTTTTAGAAGATAAAAAAATAATGGCAAGGATTTTCAACCTCTTAAATATTTTTTGAATTATTTAGTTTTTCTATTGTTAATATTTTTTAAATTATCTTATGTGTATATGATTTGATAATGCATGGATAATTTATTTAAATAATTATTTAAAGAGTGATTTAATTATTATTAAATGATTATATGATCAATATTTTTATTTATCAAATACTCATATATTTTTATGTGTGGGTACATCACTTAGATGACGTTTGATTTTATGATGTCTTGGTATGGTTTTAGTGACTTTGATCACTATATTGTTTTTTTTAACTTTTAAGATACTACATTCATGTACACAATGAGTTGGAATTTACCTCCCCCTTGATGGGTTTCTCTACATGCTTTCTGAAAATCTATTGGATTCTCTGACCATGATTGTTTATCATGACTAAAATATGGTTTTCATGAATCTAAAAGACCAAAATGTATTATTAGAAATGTGGGGTAGTTCATTCTATGTATTTAGGTGTACACATAACTATATTTGGGAACATGGTAGTGTGTTTCTTCTTGGAGAAGCTTTGTAATTTTTTTTATTAGTTTGTTGGGGGTTGGTTGTAGCAGGTAAGAGATATGAATTAGAGTTTGTGGTTGTAGGTGGGGGTTTGATTTGATTAGTTTTCTATAGCTGGTTTCTGGCAGATGTATTCCCTTGAAAGGTGGAAACATTGGATTTGTGATGAATGGTCTTCCTCATGGTGTCTTTTCTTTCTTATTGTACTTATCTATTATAACCCCATTTCTTTGGTCACTATTGGAAATCACAAGATTCGTTATACTCATCAATATCACCTTTATTTACTTCTATCAATTTATTAGCATTGTTAGGGTGAGAACCAAACAATTTGGTGCTCTTGTTAATATTTTCTTAACCAACTGACTAAAAAAAGAGTTTATCAATTACTGGAGGTTTGAATCTACTACGAAACGTGATTGATGGGGAAGTGTCCATCATTAGGGGAAATTTCATTGACAGATACATGCATTTGGTGGGAATGATTACTACTATTCATTCATATAGAGGGGGAATAAAGAAATATAATGATCTCAAGAATAGATCCTTGATCGTGATAAATATAAGTTGACATAGGGAAGAGACAATCAATAGGAATGGGAACTAAAAATGGAGAAATGTGTAGAAATGTAATTTTAATGCTCAATAAAATATCATTCGGCCCTGTTATAGGGGATTCTAAATTCTATGAAATTATTTCCTTTATTTTTGATGTAACATGTGTGGAAAAACTAAGAGTTCTTATAAATGTTTTGGGAAAAACTCCATGATCATAGGGAGGATTTTGTTTAACATCCTTCTATGAAGGATCATCTTCAATATTGTCCAAAATGGATTGAAGAGGAAATATATTTTATGATTTTATGACTGGAAAAAATTGTAATGTTACATTATGGAGGTTTGATATGCTCCTTGTTCATATTCACAACCTCCTACTATGGATTCTATGAGTCCAAGAGATCCACCAGTAGTGAAAGGTGGGTAGGGAATAGAGATGATAAACTCACCTTTTTTTATTTTAAATTAATAAATTCAAATCACCATTAATTACTTGATACATATATAATGTTTTGAGCCATTGGATGGCTTCCATTTTGATATTCTACTCATGGAATTTTTGAATGTATGAAACAAACCTATTATTCTAGAAGTGTTAAAAAATGAAACTACAGAGGATGTTGTTGCAGATACCTATAGTGTTTCTATATTCTCAGTGGAGCTGCCTGTGGTGGAAGGGAAACCTATACCTACATGTGTGATACCAACATCTATAGATTTTCATGGGGTGGAGCCAAAATTTTCTCTTTCTGTTCTTAGAAACTATGTTGTCAGGGAAGAAAAACCAGTGCTTACCTAGATTTTGATTGAATATTATAAAAGAGGATGTTCCAAGTGTGTGAGTTCCTCCAACTGTACCAAAGTCTCATGATGTAGGTGTGTAGTAACTTGATGAAGGTATAATACTAATAAGAACTAGTAAAGAAAATCTAGAATGTTGATTTTTTGTAATGAAACTGAAATAAATGACAATGATTGAATTTCAAACACTTAGTTACAAAGAGGTTATGTTAGTTACTATTAAAGGCCACTTGGAATAAGATTTTTTGTTGGATCAGTATGAGGAAGTTGTTGGGTTTTCTTCAATATTTGAGTTTTCAAAGAAATTTCATGTTTGAGATAGAGCCTGTTGTGGAGGTAGTGTAGCTAAATATTTCTCAAGATGGAATGGCATCATCAACAGGCCTTGTGACATCAAAAAGATATTCTTATGGGTGTTTAGACTATGGTGAAAATATATAATAAGGGTGTGAAATTTATGGATATACCGTGTATATCTAGATTACCTATAGGATAAGTGTACGATATGTGAAAAAATGTGAATACTATTGGTACGTTACAATGATTCTAGGGGATCCTTGTGTAGAAGAGACAAAGGTGGTGTGGAAGAAAGTAGAGGAATTTATGAATCACGATTGATATGTGAGGCAGGGTTCCTTTTCTCTTCAATTGTGATGGATGATTAGTAAAGTGAAATTTAAAATATTTGGATCCAAATTTTTCTATCATGAAACACCAATAGAGACAATGATGTTGTTGGAGGGTTTTTTTGAATATTATTACAGTGAATAAAAATAAATGTTGTAGGTAAAAGGAGGGAAATGGATATATTTTACACATCGAGAGTGTTTCTTGGTCCATGAAGGTGTTTCTTGACTTGTGCATGAGATAGATAAATTTTTTTATAATAATATATACATTCTTTGATGTTGTTTGTGTTCTTGCTAAATACGTGCATGTTGACCCTTTCCATTGGATTTCCCTGATTTAACATTCAAAAATTAACAAAAGGAACATGTAATTGAGTTGCTATGTGGTACAACTAATTATGGAAGTCTTAGTGTCATGAGTGAAATTTTTAGATTTTATGTACACCACATTTAGCATGGTTTTCTTAATGAAAAAATCCTCATTTTTTATCTTTATCATGCCATGCATGGTGCTTCTTGGACTAGATTTTTGTAGAAAAATAAGTATCCTAAAAGAGGGATAAAAATGATGATGTATATAATGATATAATAGAGGGAGTATTTGACACCATGAAACATCTGAATGCTTATACTAATATTGAGTTGAATAGGATGAATGATCTTTCTATTGACAGATATGAGGTAAATTTTAAGATTGTGGTTGATGGTTTTATTCAATTTTACACCATTTGGGAAGAGTGGAAGGAATAAATTTTCTAAAAGGGAATTCACTTTGGTGTTTTTATACTAAATAGGTGCCTTTTGTTTCAACACAATGTAATGACAAGCTTATTCTAAACATAAACATTGAATTTAAGATAATCAGTAATGTTTTGATAGTCAATTTTCATCATGGTTTGTTTGGAGTGAGTTATTGGTCTAGTGAAAGTTACAGGAAATTTCATGATAGTAGTACAGATGGGAAAAAAGATGGTGGAACTGAAAGGGGTAGTAGGTATTACTCAACCTATTTTATCTCACCTAGTATTCCTAAAGGTAATTAAAAAAATATAAAGGAATGACAAATTATTTATGATAATGATTTTAACGATCCAAAATGTTATAAATAAAATTCCCATTTTTTAATTAAAATGTATTATTATGTATTATTGTTATAGAAATAAAATTCACTTCTCTAGTATTATTATATCCACTTAAAATGAACATTAAACATCATTACTATTGATGATATATTCATTGAATAGTGATCACATTATTATTATAAATATAGGGTTAAAAATCCAATCGAAACAGACAAAGGAAATGATGACCTCAACTAGTAGGATCGTACCCTATAAAGACAATTTATCCGAGAATTTGATGGAGATAACGTCACAAAGATTTTACCTTGACCAATCCCAAGATGAAATCCAACAACTAAATCATGAGCTTTGTAGTTTACGGGAGAAGTTCAAGCTCATTGAGATCACGACCCAAACTTTGTTCCCAGAACCTTGCCATGAACTTCTCACAATCACACACCTTACCCTTATAGATTTTTCTAGTGTATTAAATGTATATGTATCCAGACCCAAGATATATGAATATTTATATTATTTTTTATAAAGTAATAAATATTTTAATCCTATTATTGTTACTTTATAAATGTTTTTTTATTTTGATACAATAAAACACAAATTTTATTTTTGGGTTATATTCAAATTAAATTAGGTAATTTATTTTTATGAGTTAATGGAAGTAAATAATATTTTAAAAAATATTATTATTATATAATTTTTATTAAATATAAATGGTCATATTATTTTTATGAAGAAAAAAGTAGTTTTTATAAGGGTTTAAAAATTGTTATTATAAAAAACCTATCATTTCTAAATAAAGGTTTATCTTTATTTTAAAATTTAAAATAAAATTATTAATTAAATTATTTTGATAAATTGAATATTTTAAATAATATTATTGAAATTATCCAATGGTGAAATGTTTATAATTTACTGATATTATCATATTTTTGGGTAAAAAATTAAATACCGTATAAATGTACTGTTTGTATGATGACATAATAATGACCCAAAAGTGTTGTAATAAATACAATAAGGGGCATCTAAAAACAAATTTATGTTTTAAATTTAGAATAATTTAATTTTATGTTCATTTTATTAATTTTATAAATCCATTACGAATCCCCCAAAACCATTAATATATTTTATGGTTTTAAAATCCTTTATTTAAAAGTATGAATCACCACCACATTAGTAATGGGTATTATATTATTAATTTTGGACCCTTTCCTGATTTAATAATAAAACCCAATCCTATTTTCTAAAAACTCTGGAAAAAACCATTGTAAGGTTTGTGGTTTTGGTTATTTTATTATATAGGTCCTAAAATCTGTGTTTGAAAAATAATAAAGAAATCACCACTCATTTCCAACATAAACCTAACCAAACTCCCATTTACCTTCACTAAAAATATTTGGATAATGTATTTACTCTTACATCCCTACTATAGAGTCCTACAGTGGTTCCCAAATATCTCAATAATCCCCTCCCAATCATTTGGAGCCACACTCTCTAGGTAAGGGATACTCACCTTCTCTTCTTTGCTCAAGTTTTTTTATCATCTTATGCATTATATTTCTTAATCCTAATGTTAATAAAAGTCATTACATATCCCTATTTCTACCCATTTTGTTTCCAAATCATGAAATTCCCCTTTCTATATCATCATCCAATTTTAGAAATTTGTATGTGATGTCGTTATGATGCTGAAATTTCACAATGATTTTCCATTGCAAAACAATTATGTAGTGAATACCATACCCATTTCATATCATATGTGTTACGTTTATACGCTTATACTTATTTGACTTATTTATTACATGTATTTATTCCAAATTATTTGATCGTTGAATAATATATGACGATGAATGAATCCATGTTTCATGATCTATGTGGTATACATAATCATGAGAATGAAATTAATGTGATAGGTGCACCCAGAATTATATAGCGCTCTAATGCATCGGGTAATGTTTAGTATGAGGATACATCGTTCTTAGATTATAAGTGGACTTGATTTATTTATTGGGCTTTTTCTATTATGATTTTTGACATTTATCCTTGACCTATGTTTATGATGCAGTGTTTTAAGTTGTTTCCATATTTCCCATGCTGCCTTTATGATTACCATTCTATATCATTTCTTATTATTCATGTTTATGATTTTACTCTTTTTATGAAGCATAGATATTCCTACTATATTACATGTATTATTATCATCATGTTTAGCATGTTTTCTATTACTGGGCTTTATAGGTCACCCCTTTCTTATGTATTTCCCGAGGTTATCCTGTATTGTTTTCAAATCCATAGAAATTTTGAAGCATGTTAAGGACGTTTTCAAAAATATTATTGTATCCCTTGTTCAAGATTTTATTCTATATAACTAATTCTCAAATAAAAAAGGCGTATTGACTTACAGGTTTTATTAAGTGAAACATTATGTAATAAATAATGTATCAATGAAAAATAAAGAACATGGTTATTATAATTCGTATTAACTAAAATTTTTTGTTATTTTTGGGTTTAGGATTTGAAAACTATAGAGAAAACCTTAAGGATAAGAATAAATATTACAAAACATTCCTAAATTTTGGTATGTATAAAATAAGTGTATTTTCACATAAATAAAACCCCTTCTAGATACTATAAGTGGACTTGGTTCTGGAACAAATGTACCTAGGGGTAACAACTCTGACAAGGTGTGTCGGGCCTAACTCGACATAACCAGGTACATGATAACGAGCCTTAATACACACCTAGTTTGGAACTTCTAGGGGGATATTATTTGGTAAATTCATAATATAATTATGAACCATTATTAAGGGAATAAAAACATGACCCTAACAATATATTTTAGGAAATAAATCACAGAAATCATAGATTAAAGTCCAGAAATACCTATGTTAATAAATAATTATAATTTATTTTTTGTACATTTAATTTCATTAGATTACTCTTTATTTTTTTAATAGTTTAAAAATATTCATCCCTAATTTAACCTCTATTCTATCCAATTTCATGAAATAGGAGTTGTCAAGTAAACAATCAATGTGATGAGTAATGTGATGACTGCCCTAATGAGATTCCCAACCTGACGGGAGTAGGAATAAAAAAAATTATGATGAAACTCTATTAAGTGGCTCAATATCTAAATTGAAATCTATATTAGGAGGAGTTCCCAAATCCCCTAAAGAAATACTGAGCTAAAATTTGGATCTTTATGCGATTAAGGCCTCTGATGTTCAAGTGATCATCGAATCCCTTAATCACTGAATAATTAATTAACTCCATTAAGAAGATATTATTCATAAATCAAAGTTCATAACAAGATTGGATACTGATGCTTATTTATCTTATAGATGGAGAATCTAATCAGTGGGAGACATTGATCAAAAATACAAAGCCCAACGAAGAGATTTAGGTGACGGGGTGGAGTTAATTCTGGAAAATGTTTTTTCAAAAAATATTTTTCTCAAACTCTCTAACTTAAAATGGAAATGGATTTCCATACCCTCAAGAAAAAATATAATGAATCTATCAGGGAAAATTAGGAAAACGTCATAGGAATTACATGATTGACTTAATATTTTTGGTTACCCCCAAATACTAGGTTGTTTACTTTTTTGGTTGACGATAACCTAGACTATGAAAATCTCTAGAAATCCATGACTTTGATAGCTATAAATAAATTGTCTGATGTTCCCTCAAAGTCAAAATATAAATTAGAGAATCTCAAGGGTATCATGGGGATAAGAATCAGAAATTGGAGTTTAATTCTGGAGGTTTGATCGAGAAATCTAATGGTTTCATGAAATTTCAACATACCACTTATCAAAGTTGTGGAAAGAAGCACCCTATAACTTGACTATGGTATATGAGGAAATTATTTAGGTGTTAAAATTATGGATACCTAGCTAGAGAATACCATATGGAGAAACCTTCTAACGCAACAAAGGAAAACAATGATCTAGTTAACCTTGAGTACATTGTTCATTAATTAAACAGTAAGGAACTAGTGAACATTGAAAACTAATTCACTAAGACAATGGTTTTAGGAGAGATAAAAAGACCTCCAAGGTAGCAAGGTACAACGTTTTCTATCAAAACCACATAGGTGGATCCTGATAGAAAAGTGGGGACATGTATGTTATTTATTCATTCAAGGAAAAGGAATGTATTTTTGATTCTAGTTATACACATTCTTTTATATCATATAAATTTAGTAGTTTTATTCAAACACCACCAGAATTAAATTAAGTGGAGTTATAAGTGAAAATTGAAATTGGGGTAATTAATTCATCCTGAGTACATAACTCCTCCGCTGTCACAATTTGTGTGCTGAAATTCCCAGAACAAAATCTTATACTTCCTTTGTTGGAATTTGATAAAATTATGGGTATGGATTAACATTCCATATATTTATGCAACATAAATTTCCACAAGATGGAAATCACTCTATGTATCATGAATTAACCCCCGATTTATACAAATGAAGGGAGGAGGATGAATCTTCTTTAAGACCAACATCACAAGCATGGATAGTATTTCCCTATGAGAAATCATATCAATCTCAAATGATTTATTCTAAGGAAAGAATAATCTTAAAAGCTATTCATATTGTGATGGAATACATTGATATGTTTTCCAATGAATTTTCATGTCTTGCTCTTATTATAGAGATTGAATTTCCACTCAATATTATACATGGGAAATTACTGTTTTCCAATACTCATTATAGAATGGATGTTGTGGAACTTGAGGAGTTGAAGAAATATCTAAAGTGGAATTTAGATATAGGGTTAATATTACCAAGTGAATAACCATGGGATTAATTAATCTTTTCCATCAATAAGAATTATGGGTCAATGAACCTTTTTATAAATTATTGTGATCTCAACAAGAACAAGATGAAGAAAAAGTATTCTCTAACACAGATTGATGAATTCTTCTATAATATATGTGGATTCCAATAGATATACAAGGTGTATTTGTGGTTATGATATTATCAAGTGAGTGTGAATAAGGAGGATATCCCCAAGACTAGTCTTCATACAAGGCATGGTAACTACAAGTTCATAATAATTCCATTCCGACTTGCTAATTCCCCAGAAATCATTATGGATTTGATGAATAGAGTTTTTAGATATTACCTCAAAATATTTGGTAGTATATATATATAATATTATAATATTCCTTAAAATTAATGAGGATCATGATGATCATCTGAGAACTGTGTTAAAGGCCTTACAAAAGAAGAAGATTTATGCCATGTATAGAAAATGCGAGTAATGTTTTAATGAATTCTCATTCTTGAGGAATATCATTACAATAAATTGGATTTATATGAAACCATCAAAAATAGATGAAATTTAATGGTGGCCAATTATAACATCTATGACATATATTTGTAGTATCCTCGGATTAGTTGGTCACTATAGTCGATTTGTGAGAAATTTATCATGATTGTCAACCCATTTAACAATGATAACTCGAAAGAGAGAAATGTTTTATTTGAATGATGAGTATAAATATATCTCCACGGAAATGAAAATGTGGATTATAAATTCCCCTTTACTCACACTAACGATATATGGAGAAATGTTTGTGGTATTTAGCGATGCATCAAAGAAGGGTTTGGGCTATGTGTTAATGAAGAATGACAATCATAACCTATTCATAAAGGTAGTTAAAATTTTATGAAATGAAGTACCCAACACATGATCTTGAGTTTTTGTAGTGATTATTACTTTATATTTTTGGAATCATTCTCTATTTGGGGATATGTGTGGAATATATACATATAAAAAATCCTCAAGTATATATTCACGTATAATGAGATGAATATCTACCAACAATGATGGTTAGAGATGATCATGGACTATAACTGCTCAATTCACTACCATCTAGGGAAAGAGAAAAACGTGTCAGACACTATAAGTTGAAAAAAAATCCAACAATTCTATCGTTCATGAGAATTGAGATGGATCTGATCTTATAAAATTTGAAAAGGATAAAAATGGGAATTATAAAGGAAGGAACATAATCAATACTTTCAGAAATTATTTCTTGACCATCTCTTCTTGATAGGTTAAAGGATGCTAAAATAGATGATGTGGGAATGAAAAAGAAAGTGGAAGCTATAAGGAATGGTAAATCCTTGGAATTAAATGTTAATGAAGAAGGAGTTCTGATATTTGTGTCCAGAGTATGTGTACCATCAAATCTAGAGTTAAAGAATGAGTTGTTGGATTATGCAAATAACTAAACATTCTCCGTCTTCCGTGGAATCACAAATATGTATCAAGATATCTGAGAAAACTATGATTGAAAAAATATGAATAAAGAGATTGTAGAATATATTTCAATATGTATTTTATGTCATCATGTGAAGGAGAAAATGTAAAAATATAAGGGGATGATGCAACCATTACCCATACTTATAAGGAAATTTGAAAACGCCAAAATGGACATTGTCACTAGTCTTATGAAGACATCATTAAGGAATAATGATATATGGGTTGTGGTGGATTTTATTATAATGAATGTGCATATAATTTAAATTAAAGATGATTTATCACTGGATAAACTTGCATGGATATACATCAGAGAAGTGGTGAGTCTATATAGAGTACCACAATTGATTGTATCTGATTGTGTTCCAATATTTACCTCCAATTTCTCAAAAAATATACAAAATACATGAAAACATGAGATAAAATTAAGTAAATACTATCATCCTCAAAAGGATGACTAGTCTAAGTAGACTATTCAGAGATTGGAAGACTTGTTGAGAGTATATTCTATGGACTTAAAAGGAGGATGGTGCCAACAACTTCCTCTGGTCAAGTTCTAATACAAAAAAAATTATCCACTCAAGCATCCAAATGGATCCATATGAATCCATTTATGGGAAGAGGTTAATAACACTGGCATGTGGGGATGAAGTTGGAGAATATATACTCCTAGGTCCTAAAATGTTCAAGTAAATAAAAGAAAAGGTTAGGACTACTTAGAAAAACATCGATACTGCTCATAGTCGACATAAGAGATATGATAAAAATCATTGATGAGACCTAGAGGTTGATGTTGGAGACATTCCCCCCCCCCCCCCCCCGCATATCTCCATGTATGAAATTGCTGAGATTTTTGAATAAGGTAATGCTTAGTCCAAGATACATTGAACACTTTGAGATCATTGATCACAACATAATGGTATCCTATAGACTATCATTCCCAAAAAACCTATCTCAACTACATTACATATTGCATGTATCCCTCTGGAGAATATACATACTAGACCCCTGACATGTACTTAATCCAAAGGTGGTGCCATTGGAAAATGATCTTTATTATGAGGAGCAACTGATGAAAATATTAGATCATAGAGACAAAGTTATATGAAATAATACAATTCACCTTATCAAATTGTTGTAGAGAAAAAAAATTAGAAGAAGCATCATGGGAATTAGAGGTGAAAAAAAAGTTTTAACATCATCTGTTTTAGTGTGGGAAATGAAAATTATAAGGGTGATATTTTTTAAGGTGGGATATTAGGATGACCAAAAATAAAATCCCCATTTTATTTTAATTTAAATGCCCAATAAATTTTTATTCATATAGAAAACATATGAAGTTAATTTTTATTATAATATATTATTTTAATGATCATTAAGATTCATTACTATTGATAATAAAGCCAAATAATAGTGATCACATTATTTTTATTAATATTGGGTTTAAACAAATCCAATTGATATAGACAAAGGAAGTGATAGCCTCAACTAGTAAGGTCATACCCTATGAAGCCCATTTTTTAATGCTTTAATTGGATATATAATCACTAGGATTTTCCCTTGACTAAGCCCATGATGAGATCCAATAACTTAATCATGAATGAAATCATTTACAATTGAAGTTCATTCTTATCGTGATCATGACCCAAACTATATTCTCTAAACCACCCCATGAATGTCTCAAGACCACACCCATTTCCCTTATATATTTTTCAAGTGTATTAAAATGATATGAAACAAGACCCTAGAAATTTGGCTATAAAATTATTTTTTATAAAATAATAAATTTATTTCCAACTTATTATTGTTACTTTATAAATGTTTTTTATTTTGATACAACAAAACCCAAATTGTATTTTTGGTTAATATTAATATTTAATTAATGAAATTTATTTTGATGAATTGAAGGATTTTTTAAATAAATTATATTTTAATGAAATATTTTTATTAAATAATTTTGATAAAATAAAAACGATCATATTATTTTTATGAATTTAAATGTAATTTTTGTAAGGGTTCGAAAACTGTTATTATCCAAAAACTCTTCGTTTCTTTATAAAAGTCGATTGTTATGTAAAAATTGAAAATATATATATTTAGAAAATTATTTTAATAAGATGAATATTATTTTTTTAATCATGATGTTGAAATTATCCAACTATTAATTTTTCATAATTTTTCGAGACAATCAAATTTCTGAGTAAAAAATTAAATACCATATAAATATACAGTGTGTATTATTACATAAAAATGACCCCAAAGAGATTTAATAAATACAATAAAAATATCCATGAAAAATATTTTTTTTAAATTTTAATTATTTTAATTTTATGTTTATTTTATTTATTTTATAAATCCAATACGAATCCTCAAAATACATTAATATATTTCAAGGTTTTAAAATCCTTTCTTTAAGAGTATAACTCAACTCCACATAATAAAGGGAATTATTTTATTATGATCATACATTTCCCTAATAATATAATTAATAACAATCTAATTTTTAACAAACAATGGGAAAAAATCAATGTAAGGTTTTTGGTTTTGGTTATTCTATTATATAGAGTCCAAAACCTATGTTTGAGAAATAATAAAATCCCTACTCACTTCTTGTATTAAACCACACAAGCTCACATTTATATACACTAAAAATAAATAGACATTGTCATTAATATTTAATCCCCAATATTTATTCCTCTCAAGGTTCCCTAATCACTCAATAATACCCTACCATGAATTTTTAGTCACACTATTAAGGTAAGGTGTCCTCACCTTCTCTTATTTACTAAGTTTTTATTATTATCTTATGCTTTATATTTCGAATTCCTAATGCTGGGGTATGTATTTAGATGTATCTAATACTTATGATTTTATGTCCAAATGATGATATACCACTATATATCTCATCATCCCAGTTTTTGAATTTTTTGTGACTTTGTTATGCTGTTGAAATTTCACCCTGATTTTGCATGCCAAAACAATTGTACATAGTATTTACCATAACCATTTTCAATCAATGGTGTAAAAATTTTCGCACTTATACAGATTTTATCAGGGAAACAAATATGATTATGAATGAATCATTGTTTTATGATATATATGGGACACTTAATAATGAGAATGAAATGAAAGTGAAGGGTGTACCCGAAATTATATAGTGTTGTAATGAATTGTAGAATATTCAGTCTCATGAGGAATTTTTTTGGGACATGGAGTGAACCTGATTCATTTATGGGACATATTCTATCATGATTTTTTGTTAGTTATCTTGGACCTTTGTTTATGATACAATGTTTTAATTTTTTTCTCACATTTCTCATGTTGGATTTCTTATTATCATGTTATATCTTGTCTCATTATACATTTTAATGATTCCTATGATTTTTATTCCCCATTGATATGCATATTGTATATCAATTATTACTATATTCATGTTATTACATGTTTATTCCATTTTTGGGCTTTATATGTCACCACTTTCTTATGTATGTCCCCAGGTTATCCCATGCAGTTTTAAATGCCATTGAATTTTAGAAGAATGTTAAGGAAGTTTTCAATAATATTTTTTGTATCATATGTTCAACATTTTATTCAATGCACCTAATTAAAAAATACAAAATACTTCTCAATAATTTTGGTTTTTTGAAGTGTAACTTTAGGTACTAAATAATTTATTTATGTAAAATAAAGAATATGGATGTTATAGTGATGAGTATGAGGTTTATCTTCAAGGAATGGTGTTTGTGATAAAACAAGTGTAACACCAACTAAAATGGAAGTATTAGAATTTAATTTCCAAAGAAGACGATGTGTAAATTTAATTTCATTCTTGAAGACAGGGTGGTAATTTCAGAGGGTGTTAATTGTTAGGAATTTGGGGTAGGGATGTCTGTTTACGTAGGTGTATTCCTAAGAGGACGGGGAAGGTGTTATTGTGTAACAATGCAAGGTAATCTTGGTTATTTCCTTTATTAATTTTTTGGGGATTGGTTGTAGCATGTTGGATATATTAAATTGGGGTTTTAGAATTACGTGGGGTTATTATTTGATTATTTTTTCATAGCTAGGTGCTAGGAGGTGCGCTCCCTTGGGAAGTATCGACCATTGGCTTTGAGAGGATTGTTATTCCTATGGGGGTTTCTTATTTCTTCTTCAACATCACTGTAATAACCTTATTTCTAGAGCCTACATATAAAAAATAAATGTTTCTATATACTATTCTCACAATCCATTCTTTAGTTTTAAAAATTTTGAACCATTTTTAGGGTGGGAACCTAATAGGATCATGTAAGATGAAGTTCTATTTTTTGTAAATACGGATATTAGAATTCAAGTTAATGTGTTCTAGATGTGGGTGATGGAGGAATAATCCTCACAATCATGAAGTTGAAAAAGGTTATGGCTCCCTAGGAAGTATTATTTTTTGAAATTTGTCCTCTCTACTTTCCCATACCTTTAATTCAATTTGAAAATATTTATGGTAGATATTGATTAGTAAATACACTTTTTAAAAGTGATGCTTTTTGATGTTTTAAATTTTTTATTTTGACTTTATATTTTCTAGTAATTTGTTATTTTTTGTGAATTCAATTGAATAATTGTATCCTGGTGACTACAATTCTACGGAAGTGAAATATGATTAGGTGATGGAATGGGTGATTACCTTACTCAAGAACTATATCCTTACTAAGGAATGTGGACTCCCTCATCATGATTCAATAAATAAAACTACTCGGATTAGGGCATTCAAAAACTCAATGGGTGATTACATTGGTGATATTGACATGTAACTGAATATCCTAATGCCTCCACAAATTATAGTTGTATATTTTTTTCCTCTAATTTTGGACTTTCCAATCTCATTGATTTAGACTACCATATCGTGACTCAAGATGTTTTTTCTTTTTATCAATTTATTAAGTTAATTATATTTATTTTATAATAATTTATGTAATGTTTTATCTTTTTATCTCAAATGTTATTTTCACATTTTCATGTTTGAAGTGAAACCTTAATTTCCATAGGAACTCAATACATTTAGGATGTAATAACTTAGTTCTCTTTCTATCTCTTATTCACGTTTGGTTGTGATAACTTTTTTATTTAATTTATAAATGTTTTGGGTTTAAATGGTTCATATATTTAAATTTTATTTATGTTTTTTTACATGGTGATGGAATAAAAGTTAAATGAATTTAATAATAGACTATAAAATCTACCTATCAAAAGAATCTAATAATTTTGGTGTTTTACCTTAATGAAATTTGACATAAGTGTTCAAGTTATTCCCTGGTTGGTTTTCCTTCTTTTTAATTTATCCACAAATAGGATTTATTTTCAATTTATTTTTATAAAACTATGAAATTATATGGATCTACAAATAAAATAGATTTTTTTGTCAAATTTTGATTACTTAACTCATTGGTCCACATTGGTTAATGGAAAAACTATATGGTTTATTTTCAATATATTGTATAACTACTCTTCATTTCTAACCAATTTCAAATTATTCAATTATTTTCTAAACTAGTTTATTTATCACACTATTTATTATCAAATGAATGTATTCTAAATCTTGTTTTTATGTAATATTGTAAGTTTTATGAAATATTTAAAAAATAAATGAATCATTTTGGAATCACTCAACCCCTATCGCACACACATTGTGATACAAAACTCATCAAATATAGAAATGAACATTTCCTTTTCATCACACACACATTAGAAATTTCTCATTCATTTTCTTAATTCCAAAGTATTTCAATGTCTATTACAATTAAATCACAAACAAAAATAGCAACAGAGCCATAAAAAACTATAATATAATTATCTTAATTGATATATATCATGTATTATAGTGGAAAAGTGACACATATTGTAATTAAATATATTTTTTATATATTATTTGTGACACTATGGGTATTATATCACACACAAAACCATATATTTAATAGAAGTAGAGTCACACACAGAGTATAGTAGACTGATCATATTTTTAATGCATCATATATTATAATTTCAGAGTCACAAATACACTACCATAGACTCGATATGATATATTATTATTGATTTATTCTATTACACACATAGGCATTATCTTATATTACAAATAAACTATATAATTATTAATCTACAATAGTTTGTGTGTGTCTCTATAATATTAAATAGTATAAAATATAATTTTATATTCATATTTTTATTACTACTAGTGTGAGATTAGAGATGAAAATATTTCATCTAGAATAGGAAAGAAAGGGTCATACTTATATAAGTGTGGATGAACACCTACTTCCATCCACCTATATCTAAAATTTTGTATAACTTTATTTATGCCTCAATTTTAAGTGTTCATTATGTCCTTATGAGTATTCATTCTTCAACTTTTACAATTCATGTGTACTAAAATAAAATACTTCCATTTACATTATCATATTTGGGTTTATTATGAAATACTTATTTTTTTATGTTGGAGACCATAATCGATTATTTTCCTCAAAAAGGAATAGTTGTTTATGATCAATTTATTTATTTACTTTCTTATTTATATGGTAGGATACAAAGAACTGAGTTCATATTTTTCTACTATCTACTTTCTTTCACCATGAGTACAACTATTGATGAATTTATGGAGCTACACAACCACACTCGCTCTTATATGTATGTGATCACGTGGTTCTTTTGAGCCATAGTCAAAAACAATTTATATTTACTCTTAATGAATCCTTGTGTATGAAGAGTGTTGCCTCTAAAGGAATAATGATTGTAAGTTTCACTATAATAATAACTTATGTTTTTTTGTTTTAAATGTTTACAAATAAGGTAGAAATGAAGAGTGGTTTCTTTGATTATTTCTAATGGAAAGAAAAAGAAAATGTTGGAAAAAATCGATCCAAGAAAGGGATACACCCCTAGAGTCATCTTTTTTATCATTCATTATCTCCAACCCATGACCCTTCAATTTTGTTTTCTATGTGGGATAATTGGATACCAAAAATTATATTACATAAATTGTGTTAATGAACATTACACTCAAGGTGAAACTCTTACATGATATTCTTATCACTACATCAAATGGGTCAAAATCATGATAAATCCTCCATTTAGATCAATGATATCATCAAAATACAATGCTCTAAATAGTTGGAGGGGAAATAACATTCCATAGTATGAAAGAAAAATGAGAGGTGATCGACATGAGGTTTGATCATCTCCTTATCCTCTCACTATCCAAATATCCACATAATAAATATTATGAAATCATGTAGGGTTTTTGGCCTATGAATCACTAGTTTCCTCTAATGGGTGATCCTCATGTTAGCCTCTCATAATTGAGATATTAAGAGATAATTAGACTTCATAGAGGATGAGAAACACAAATAATAGGTGGAGATAAAGAACTACATAATTGAACATAATGAAAATGTATTAAAATTAAAATTACATCGAGAAATTATTGGAGAGCCAAGCTATGATCAATAGGTTATGAATCATTTCAATGTGACGAATATGAGAATTATTTATAGATATAATTTTTTTTCTTCCTCGCTTTTAGTGAAGTGAGCTTCTCATTCCTTAGATGGGTTTCATATGCATAACTTCAAGGGTAACGAGAGGTTGAGAGAGTCAGATAAAATGTTCATGTTGGAAACATTCCTCCCACAATCAAGTCTAAATATGTATGAGAAAAATTTAAACAGGGTTGTTAATGCGCTTCATGGCTCTGGTGGAACTATTTGATTACTTTCCCATCATATGATTTCTTCTACATCATAGGTGTAGTGAAAAAAGCAGTGTTTGACATCACATTATGAATGATTTTATCATTGAATGTGATATAAAGTGAGATTGTTTTTAATTTTGGTCTTAGATTCATGCAAACTTACTGAACAAGTCTTGAGTTGATAAATTTATCAGTGATTCACTAGTCCTTAGTTCTACACATATTGAGCTTAATGTGTCTGACTCAAATTCTAGTTGATGGTTGTTTTTATCACGTTGTATGTATTTTCCATGAGCATGGATAGATTTTAATGGGAAGTAACAGGTCGAACTGACATGAATATGAAAATGAAGGCGAAAAGGAGGATTATAAGTGCCTCATAGTTCAAACATCATATTGTCGAGAGTATGGGGGAAATTGATCTAGAATTTGGCATGTAAGAATTTTCACATTTTCAGCTGGTGAGTAGCGATATCACATAGCTCCACAATTTTCGCAATCACTAAATAGGATCATAGTCAATTTATAGAAAATAAAAACATTAGTTTCATTCCAGAATTCTCAGGTAGATTGACTTGGGTTTAGTGGAATCTTCAATCATCTCTGTTCTATATCTACTAGGGATGGAATGGATTTTATACAACCTCAGTTGTCTTCAGATCATCTTCCTCCTCTGTGATATTTTGGCTCAATTTAATAGTTATAGTTTGGTATTAATGAATTAATCTTCAAATCAGATATATGGGATAGTTTAGATTCATATACATCATGGAATATGGAAGCACAACTTCAATATTCTCCTATGATTTGATCAAGGTGTCACTAGAGAGCTTTGGTTACAATAGGGAATCAGAGTCAGCTTCTATGGAATCCATTGGATCATGTTCAATAGTGGTATGGATTCATTGAAATATTCATTGTGGGTTATTCTTTGACCATCTTCATCATGTTTCTAGTCCCATATATGGTTTGGTGTGAAATGGTTTAGTCTTCATAAACTAGTATCACAAATTCTTCTCAACAAGCTTGGGATTTTTATAGCTTGGGATAAGAGTCATAGTGGGTTCCAATTATTGAGAAGAATAAGGGTGAGCGTGTGAGTATGATATGTTATCCATAGTCCATTAAGTTATTGTGGAGAGGGAATATGTTGTATAATTGGAGAAACACTTGTTATAGGTTGATGGAAGTGGTCATGAGCGTGCATTATTTTCAATATTTTTTTTAATCATGGTCACTTTTATTTAACATCTATAGTCAGTTGAATTTGATTTATATGGTCACATAAAAATTACACTTTCGGTCAATTTTCACACACATTCACTTAAGTGATTGTTCTTCCTTCATTCAGCCACTATAATAGTTTCATTTTATTCAAACATCATTTCAACAACATTTTTCATTAGTGAAGTAATTTTTCCAATAAATTAAAACAAACTATAAAAATAAAAATTTCAACCTTCAACTAAATAATTCTCAATTCATCCCAAATTCATTTAAATCAACTAGTTTAAAATATTATTTTATTCAAAATAATATCAGTTTCCACAATTAAAAATCTCACTCTAATCTGAATTTGAAATCAAATTTTACAACTTTTTTTTAAACAATTTAAATTTAAATTTCAAAAAAAAAATTCCCAATGGTTTATATAAAAAATAAATAAATTATTAAAAATAAATAATGAATTCATTTATAAATTTAGTTCCATAATTTAAAAATAAAACTAAAAATAAAAACTTCCCCAGGGTGTTTGGATAAAATATTTGGTATTTTCAATTAATAACTAACAAAAAAATTTGACATTTCCATCTCACATCACTCAACCACACATGAACTATTACATTCATGGATAATTTTATCATTGAATTTAAATTATTCAAAAAGAAAAAAGAATATTCTTCTAATATATATGTAAATATAATGTGAGAGGGTAAAAAACATTGATTCATCTAATGTTCAGATTATCATGCCTCATATTTGATTTAAATTCACTACTCACAAAAATTAAATCAATGTTTCATTTCCATGAGTGGATAAAATTATATTTAAGTGTAATCAATGTTTTAACAAAAATCACTTCCATTTTTTTCCTTCTATTATGTTTCCTATACCAATGTTCAATTTTACACTTCATCGATAAAAATCAAATTAATTTTTTATATGTCAATTGTCTCATTCTTCATTAGAGATCAATACCCCCCTAACCTAAATGAATTTATGTATGAATATTAGATTATTTATTTATTTTTTTAAAAAAATATTTTTTTCTAATCACTTATATACAAATAACTATGTGAAATTACCAATTTAAATATGTATAAAGATCTTTACTCACGCACTCGGTGGCTAATGTCTTAGATATTCACCTTGAGATCTCAATTATCAGTTTTTATCCATGTTCAAAAGAATTATATAATATTATTTTTACTAGGCTCTATAGATTATTATTTTTCATATTTTTCAAGTAACCATATATTAAGAATAAAAAATTTAGTAACATCATGCTTTAATTATAATTCTTCAAAAACAATTTCACTCACACTCCCATTTTTGTAGTTCTAAATTAAAAATTCTAAGAATATAATGACCAATTTACTTATCAATCATATATGTATTATAATTTTATAACTAATGAATTATTAAAATTTACAATGTTATACTCAATGTAAGAATGGGCTCATTCAATTGAAATGAAAAAATTGAAAATTGAATATATATATATATATATATATATATATATATATAATTCCTTACAATATTTACAAATAGAACAAATGTCTTACTATTTTTTTTGTTTTTTATTTTTTCTGTTTTATGGGATTTTTTTAAAACAATGTCACCAAAATAAATAAACAACTTTTTGTCTATAGATTTTATGAAGAAGTTACAAAAAATACTTTAAAACTATTCTTAAAAAGGTTTGTATATCTCCCCCACAAATTTTCAACACTTCTCATTTAAATTCTAGTATAATACATCATATTTTAGTGAATAAACATTGAAAAATATTATACCAAACCCAGTTTTATTTATCAAGAAGGTTTGAGATAATCTCTCTCATTGGTATTGGTAGACATCCATGAGCTAGTCTCTTATGTTTTGTCCATTTAAGTAAATCCTATAGAAAAATAGAATAAAAAACATTAATGTTTTATGAAAATAAAAATTTAGAAAAAGGGGGAGGATAATTAGGGAGAATCCATCTCAAAATAGGATATAGTTAGACAATCCACAGATAGATAGTCCTGTGGTAATCCTCAATAGATTAGAGAATGGTTTTTATATAATGGAAAATAGCCAATAGCAAGCCTCTTATTATCACTCCATTTTGGGAAAACATGTATCAAAATAGTATTAAACACATAATTATTTTATTAAAACACATATGGAAAAAATAAGGGATGAGAATAATGGGATATCCTTCCCAAAAGGGGGTTGTAGTTTGACTATCTGTGGCTGGAAAACCTTATGGTAATCCCCAATATATCATAGGATGTGGATTATGTGATTGGAACCACCACAATTGGTTCATTTTAGAGGTATTTATAAAATCATAGATATTCTCAATGGTAAGAACCTTTCGTTTTTTATTTAGAACCCTTGGCTTGGAATTATTAATGACGCCTAAGGAAGTAGAGTAGGACTTGAGGGTGTACAAGGCTTGTTCAGATCCCAGATCCATGAAATTTGAAGAAACAGACTGAGTTGTATAATTAATAGAGACTATAATGCACATGACACACAGTTTCAATAACCAAGAGGTTTTAGATAGTGGGGTGTTAGGGCAAAATATTTTTTATAGAACCATATGACCCTAGGTGCACATCCTTGTGATAATGTAGACCCCATGTATAGTGTAATTTCTCATATTTATCACACGGTTTGGACAACCATGGGAACCTACAAGTGTGGGTGATTTTAGAATTGTACCCATAACATGTTTTATGTTTAAAAACCCTTTACATTTTTCTCTAGCAGACATTAGTATCCTATCCTGAAGCTCTTCCTTCCCACATTGGTTGGGATTTTGATATATCCTTCACAAAAACACCAAATGTCTCACCATCAGATCCATCAGAAATCTTGAGGTAATCTCTACAGTCCTCTTGCTTCCTATTATTGATACTTTATTCCCATATTACACTATTTAGGTACAATCTCAATTTCCCAATTTTAATGCATTTGATGATTTCTACAATAAAACTCATTCTATATTGAATTAAAGGACAAAGTTGGATGAGGGATGCACTAAGAGGCAAAGTTAGGTGGTCTAGGTTTTTTCACTAGGTTTCGCTTCACTTTATAACGTGTTCCACTTTGCCACACACTAGAAATATCGATAAATGCCTCTAAATTTTTAAATAAATTATTCCTAATGGGTTTTTATGTGAACTATGACCCTAGCATGGAAAAAGTAACCTTTGAGGTTGATTTCCTTATCCTAAGAAACCACATTGGGTATGCCTAGTCTGTTATAGCTAATCATTCACTATTCTAAATTGTTACCAACCTCTTTAGGTAAACATCCCCAGTGATAGATTACATAAACGTATGTTTTGAATTATTTAGAATGATAGGCCACGTGTTACACTATTTTATTTTATCCCTACTTTGGTTTTGATAGATGAAATGAAATGAACTTTTTTAATCATGTTATAATGTTTTTCTTAATAAATGGTTTGTTTATTATAACCAAATAATACCATAAATTTGTGCTTACAGTGATACAAGGCGTTCCAACTTAAGGACTCTTTAGAAGGTCTCATCATGCATCAGATAGGATTTGTTAATGAATCTAAAATGCACTAGGGGGAAAACAACTATTCCTAGTATGGTCATGTTGAGAATTATTCACTTTCTTTTCGATATGAGTGACATTAATTCCCTATGTGATCTTCCATGAATGGGCTTAGTGGCGTGAGGTTATACCAACCCAAAAGAGAGAGTTAGACCCTTGCATGTGATACTAAGGATATACTTGACGGTTACTTTTGGTTGTTATCACACCATTCTTAGAGTGGCACTTGGTATTTCATTCACGGGTCACCTTGTACAGAATCCGATGGAATTGGTTATTTTATATGTCCCTTAGAGTGATACATGGGATCCCACTCAGACTACCCTAGATGGGCATAGGGTGCTTCTTCTTAAATTCAATGAATGACCTCAATTGATAATTTATCCTTTTAAATATAGACATAATGGATTTTTCTCCCAAGCTAAATCATAATCTTGTAGAAATTATATATTTTTATAAAATACCTTTCTCATTATACTTGTGCAGGATCCCTTGGATCAGACACATCTGGCTTAGGTCAAAGTATGAAATGTTGGATGGGTGTCCCAAGTGGAACCCAATATGACATACTAATTTAGTTATTCTTGTCTTGTATTTAATATGAAAGGAAGAATTTCCATTTTATATTTCATAAATTGGACTGATCTAGATATCGTTGGTGGTGTCCTACTAAGATTTTATCACAAAACCTTCTTGGGACACCTTCAGTACCCAAGAAGAATTCATGATTTCTAAGTTTAGATAAAGTGAAATGAACAACTTCTAATTCTTGATTTCTAGTACTAGGATATTTTATGGGAATATATAACTGGGAATATGCTCGTGATTCAACTGTTATCTATTTTTTTATTTTACATTTTTTGTTTTTTTAACATGTGGCATATGAAGATATCTCATATTTCATATGAATGATTTTGTATAGGTACATTACCATGACTATCATCATATTTTATCTACTAATTTTTTAGATTATTCCAGTTATTTATTTATCATGAATGTATGTTTATTATTATTCATATTATATCTAAGGTGTGATCATAGAAATTATATACCTATGCCACAAAAAATACTTGTGCTATACGCCAATAGATTAGTGATGAGAATACTCTTGAGGTTTGCGACTATATCTACCCATAGAACCTTTGGTTGTTCCACCTGAGGAACCTCCAATAGATCTTCCAATGGATACTAATTCTCAGTTTAGTGGTAGATTTTTTTGTTTCATGCATTCCATTCATGGTACCCCTCAACTAAAACCTACCATAGAAAATCAGACCAATGAGCTTCAGAAGAAATATCCTCATAGATTCTTAGTGGATGGCAGTCCTTAAGCTCCGAATTCATGGCTAGAGTTCATGCTATATATCTTCGACCATATCAATACACGTCTAGAGAGGAGGGTCAATCTCTCCACCTATATGATTTTTGACTCTACCAAGAATTATTAGGATGTCCTTACTTGGGCTACTTGACATCAAGGTATGGTCTGATCAGATTTCTAGATATACTTCATTTACTACTTTTTTCCACATACCTTGTGAACAATCCAAGATCAAGAGTTCATGCACATTCAACAAGGTGGCATTCCAATGTTTGAATATTCATCTAGATTCACTAAATTGCAGTTTTTTAACCAGCCTTGTCTTGTGAAATGCTATTGACTATGAGGCAATTCGAGAATGGGATTTCACAAACCATTCAATCACTAGTGTATATCTTTCAGCTTTCCACCATTTTAAAAAAATAGAACCATTCCCTCATCACCGAGTACAACCTAAGAGGACCGAACAATGAGAGCTAGTGTGGTTTAAATTTTTGGAAGTGAAGTGGTTAATCTAGAGGCAAGAAACGATGATTTCAGGGTACAAATAGGGGAATTACTAGCTAGTTGGGACACACTGATAGCTATGTGGTGTGTCACTAGGGTGGAAGGCCATTCTATTAAAATCCCTAGAGTATGAGAATCTCAATAAAGTACTAGTGTTGTGGTCTGATGGGACACCATTAGAATTTTCATTAATCATTTCCTCCAATGGCTAGTGAACAATAATATGTTCCATCATTACATTCAAGTGTAGGGTTATAAACTCTACATCATGCTATAAGTTGTTCTATTACAGGTCATTCGGGATGAGTGGGTGGTCATGGTCGAGGTGGTTATCCCTCATAGATTCAATGTTAGTCGAGTGGACCTACTCAGGTAAGTCATGGGTTAACATAGGTCCATGGTTCATGCCCTATGTATATAGAGTTACCTATGATAGGGGAGAATACTAGGGAATTATACTATATGAGGTATTATTTTGGTATCCACCACCTTAGTTTCAAAACATTATGATATAGGTGCGTTACACACTTTTCTGTTTATTGTAACTATGAGAAGATTGGGCCTAATGATAGTGTATACTAGAGACATGATGACTCTCAACACAATGTTAAGAGTTAGAGATGAATGTATATTCTAGTGTAGGGAGTACCCCTTGATATAGGTGGGTACTATGTTATATGGAGATTATTCATCCTTGAGATGGCCGACTTTGACATCAATCTCGGTATAGAGTGTCTTGTTTCATATCAAGACTAGGTTGATTTATATTGCCATCAGGTGTCGTTCACATCACCCAAGGGAATCACATATATCCATAAAGTTGAATGGGATATCTAGGAAATTGAATCTAGACCCAAATCTAATGGGATAGGTGGAGTGACATCCTAGATGGTGAGTATCTTTATGAGAAATTAAGGGATAAAACATATGTAATTCCCTCATATGGTGGATCATTTTAGAGACGTATTCCTTGTTGATTTATCTGGCTTATATCCTGGGAGAGAGAGAGAGGTTGAGTTCACTATCGATCTAGTTCTAGGTGTAAAACCAGTGTTCATACCTATCTATAGGATGGTACCTATAAGGCTTGAGGAACTTAAGAATCATATTGAAGATTTAGTGAAAGATGGTTTTATATGACCCATCACACACCATGGGTATCACCTGTACTTTTTTCAATATAGTAGATAGTACACTTAGATTATGTGTATACTACTACCGACTAAACTGACTTATAATGAAGAGTCGATATCCACTTCATTTTATAGATGACCTCTTCAACCAACTCCATTGAGGGACTATTTTCTCCTAGAACGATCTGAGGGCGAGATACAATTAGGTGTGTGAGAGGAAATCAGACTTACCGAATATAATATTCCAAAGTAGGTACGACTTGTACTAGTATTTGGTTATTAAATTCGTCTTAACTTATGTGCTAGAATCTTTTTGGGATTTGATGAATCAAGTTTTCCACCAGTACCATGATTCATTTATGGTAGTATTTGTAAATGAAATCTTAGTGTATTATCACACCAGACACAGCCATTTCAACCATCTTGATATCATTGTGAATAAATTGAGAGAGAACTACCTATATGTGAAGCTCAGTAAATGCCACTTTTGGATCAGTAAGGTTAAATTCCATAGTTATATCATATCAGAATAAGTAATTTATATTAACCCAGAGCAGGTGAGATCTATGGTTTCCTTAGAGAATCCCAAGAATCTGTTTGAATTGATAATTTTCATAGGGATGACTAACTATTATAGGTGATTCATTCAGGATTTCACATTCCTGGTAGCACTACATACAAGTTTGACAAATAAGGGTGTGAAATTATACTGAAATAGATCTTATGAGATGGATTTTCAGAGTAAAAGGAAAGGATGAATTTAGTGTTGATCTTGATTCATCTTGAGCTATGATGAAGCAAATTTATTTATTGTGAGGATTCTGGTATTGAGATGAGTGAAGTTTTGATACAAGGTGATTGAGTAGTAGAACATGGGTCCCTCTATCTAAGGTCTTATGAGAGGAATTACTCTATGAATGACCGCATGATAGAAGCCATGGTTCATTCTTTATGTCGTTGGAGGAACTACCTATTGGTTGATTGGTTTTATGTTTACATAGATTAAAAAAGTCACAAATATGTATCCATGCAGTGAGACAATAATATGAGGTAGTGAACATGGGAAGATTACCTGTAGTCCTTTGACATTGATATTTCTTATTCATCTAGAAAGGGTAATTTCATAGTTGATGCCTTGATCTTGAAGACTCAGACACATTCCAGCAAGGAGGCCAGTAGTGAGTGGCAATTGGTGGCTATGTTTTTTGAGATACACATGGAGCCTCAAGAGAAACATGGGAAACCTATTTTAGTAGCTCTGGTTGTGAGATCCTCCATTATGGAGCAGGTTCGAATGGGGTAAATATTTTATACCGAGGGCCATGTCTTAAGGGAAAGAGTCTCTAGTGTGAACCCACCTCCTGGTTAGGTAGTTGATGAGAATGAGACCCTACTATTTCGTGGATTTGTTTTGGTGACTTCAGATATACTAGATGAGTTGATGGGAAATATATTGCCTCTATTTGAGAATTCCACCTTGTATTTACCAACATGTACCATGAAATCCACCATTAGTATTGCTGTCCAGATATGAAGAGTAAAATTGTATGTTTCATCATGAGATGTTCCACCTGTCAGTAGGTGAAGGAAGAGAACCAATGACCTGCTAGAATTATATAGACTCTCTCCATTCCTAAGTGTAATTGGAATGAAAACACAATGGATTTCATGGTGGTCTTGCTAAGATCCCCTCTAGTAAGCGATGCGTTATCTGTGATGGTCATAGATTGAATAAGGTTTCACACTTTCTACTAATTTGGGAAACCAAATATATTGATGGGATAGAAAGGATTTACATTTAAGAGATAGTTCAACTTATTGGATTTCCCCATTCTATCTTTTTGGATCAAGATACTCATTTTAATTCATGATTTTGAAAGGGTTTGTGAAAAGAACTAGGATCACTAGTACTCTTGAGTACAGCATATCACCCTTAGACCAATGGGTTGTCCAAGTAGATGATATGGGCGTTATTAGATATTCTTTCGGTTTGAATCCTTAGTTTTGGAGGTTCATGGTAAAATAATATCCATTTGGTTGAGTTTTACGATAATTAAAATAATCAATAAATGATTCATATGTTGCGGTATGGGGCCCTTTACAATAGGTCGTGTTATTCACCAATTTTTTGGTTAGAGTTAGGTGAGGAAGGTCTACTAGTTCCTCATATCATTCATGTGATTTTTGATAAATTACTACTGATTAAATAGAATATGGCTACAAATCAGTCCATTAAGAAGCCTTATATTTGTCATCACTATAGACCTATTGAGTTTGAGGTGGGACATTGGTTCTTTCTGCATGCTTTTCCTAGACTCGATTATAGAGGATTCGAGATATATAGAAATTTATAGCCTTGATATGTCATGCCTTTAGAGATAGTGGAGAGAGTTAGTCTGGTAGCCTATAAGTAATATCCATCTAAGAGGTACTATTCCATGCATGAAGTATTCCATATATCACAACTCCTTTTCTTTCATGATGATATGTATCAATTGTTTGACACTAATGATTTTGACCTAGAAGTGGATGCATCATTCAGGGATCATAAGATATGAATTTTTGACTAGGGAACAAATTTCCTCAACGGAAATTCAGTTCATCTCATCCCAATTCTATTGAAGCACGATCATGTATAGGATAATACCTTGGAGTGTGAGGTCGATGTTCATGCATACTGGATCAAAATTTTCATTGAATTTTTTTACAACCCTCAAAAGGGAAGCTCATGTATGAGTTTTCTAAATGAGGGGAGGTTATAACATCCTATATTTTCTAAAAGGTATGAACGATTTGATTCTAGATTAAATTCCTTAGTATATAATTATTAATGATGCCTACGGGAGTCATGGATGTCTCAGGGGTGTTTGGGGGCTTGTTTTGAGCATGGAGATCTTAAATTAGAAGAAACTAAATGTGTTGCATGATTAGTAGAAACTGTGCAACCCAACCCTAATGATTTCTATGGCTGTATAGCTTGAGATAATGGGGTGTTGAGGACCACAAGGTTTTTCTATAACCATGCGACCTTAGGTGCATGGTCATGTAGGATTGCAGACCCCATGGATAACATCCTTTCTCACTATTTGTGCATGGTTTGGATTACTATGTATCCAAACCATGTGCCCCTACATATGTGGGTAATTTTATGATTCTACCCCTGATTGTTTTTTGTTTAAACCCTCTTTCCCTTCTCGTTATTCTCTATTTGACCACACCTCTCCTCTCCCAAATCTCTTCATTCCCACTTTGGTAGGGATTTTGATATCTTCTTCATACAATCTCCAAATATCTCATTATTGGATCCATTAGAATGATTTAGGTAAGGTATATAATCATCTTGGATCATTTTATACTTGTATCCATCCTATTTTTTTCTACTTATGTGAAATATCATTTGTCTTGTTTACTGGAATTTGATGATTTCTCTGAGAATTCTCATTCTGGATCAATTAAAAGGTTAACACATGATGAGTGAAAAACTACAAGGCTACAATAGGTAGTATAAATTCTTTCCCCATGTTTGGTTACATTTTATAACATTCTATGTTGTGCTTAATTTGGAACCATTCCAAAAAAAACCTCTGAAATATTAAATAATTTATTCCAAATGGGTTCTCATGTGCACTATGACCATAGCTTGTAGAGAATAACCTCTATGGTTGATTGTCTTGACATAAGTAATTACTTTGGGTATTCCTATTATATTATAGAATATGTTCTACTATTCTAAATTGCTATTTACATTTTTAGGTGTAATTACCTTCTGATAAATACCTTAAACTTATGTTTTGAATTGTTTAGAATGATGGGCCATGTGTTAGGCTCTTATAATCCATTCCTGCTTTATTTTTGATGGATTAAATGTAATGAAATTGTTTAATCATGTAATAAAGGATTTATTTCTAAATAGTGTGTTTTTTCAACCAAATTATACCATCAACTTTTCTCAAGGGTGATAAAAGGGGTTATGACTAAAGGACCCCCTAGATGAGATCATTGTTCTGTAGAAATGATTTGTATCTTTTTGTTAATTTGTTGAGGGACACATTGGTTATGCTTGGAATGGGATCAATGAGTGTTATTTCTTTTTACCTCCAAACACATGACATCTGTTCTCTAGGAGATTCTATGTGTATGGGATCAGTGGCACAATGGTTTTACCATGCCACGAGAGAGACTCAAACCCCTTTCTGTGATAATTGGGAAATACTCGAAGGGTTGTTCTTGATGTTATCATACCATTTTTTGAGTAACAGTTAGGATTTGATTCAGGGGTTTCTTTAAAAGGACTCCTATGGAATTGGTTATTTAACAGATTCCTTAGAGTGACACTTGTGGTTCCACTCAAACTTCCCTAGATGGGCTGTTGATTCATCTTCTCAAATTCAAAGAATGACATAAATTAAGAAATGATTCATTGAAATTGGGACATAAAGGATGTTTCTTCAATGTTGAATCACAAGATTTGAAATAACCCAGCATTTTACACATTACCTTGCTAACCTTACTTGTGCAGTATCCCAAGGTCTAGAGACATATGGGTTTGGCTAAAGCAAACAGAGTTGGATGGTTGTTACAAGTGGAAACCAGTTAGACATGCTTATTTATTTATTCATGTCATGAATTTATTATGAAATGCACAATATTGATTTTATATTTCATGAATTGGATTGATCTATAAGTCGTTGGTAGTAGCCTACTGGTATTTTTTCTCTTGCACTTCTTTGGTTGACATTAGTACCCAATTTTACTTAATGATTGTAGGTATAAATAATGGTATGTGGGAATGTTCCAATGATTGATTTCCAACACTAAGATGGAGTATTGGATTAGAGGACTGATCCTATACTCTTGATGCCAATAGTAGCTATTTTTGACCTTTGTTTTTGCATATTGTTACAATGTGGCACATGTCAGTATCCCCTATTTCCCATGAACAATTATTTATAGATAAATTACCATGATCATCGTCATATTGTCTCTACTTATTATTTATCTTCCACCAATTATTTATTTATTTGTAATGTTTTATTATTATTATTCTACTTCTATTTGTCTTCTTGTGCCACTTTCGCTACAGCGAGTTACAAGTCTGGTCATATAGAATATTATTCTATTACATCTTATTTATCATATATATATATATATATTTCTACACTCCACTATAATAAATGAGGTCATAATATCCCCCACAGACACACCCTAGGCCCTTGCTACTAGTCAGCATACTCTAGTGTTTGGGGAGGCACACTTGAGGTCTTGTGTACACTATCTTGTGTCACCATTAAATGGAATACGGGATGATATGATAAAATAAAAATCATTACTTCTTCATGGAGGAACCCATTTATTAAGTACTACATGTCCCCCCATCCATCATCATGATGTATCTAATAATGCGGGGGTGAAATTTGAATGTATGTGGCCTCTTTGGGCCTTACCATAGTAGTAATAGCATATTCATCTTCTAGTTTAACATATGTCAATTCTAAATAGATTTCTAGGGCCTGCATTATGAATTAGTCCTCAAATTGGTCATAATTTAGGTTTATTCTAGTTTTGGGAGACATAGGCATATCTTCTTCAAAATCATATTTACATAGATTGATGAAAACGTATCCATTCATCTGTTCTTCTTCATTAGTCTTGGAAGGGTAAATTTATGCTGATTTAGTAGTGTCATATTTAGGTAACTCATAATGAAATTTATAAAAAATTGATTGAAATATGATCAAGGAATGTAAATATCCCTCAATTTGTTTTCATATTGAAGTTCTAGTTGTTCACAAATATTACAACGCCTCTTAGAATTATGTTAGAATTAAGTTTGAAAAAAGCAGACCTTCCAGCTTCTCTTCTTTATTTGATATACTTAGGTACCCTACTGATGACTCATTGGTTACTCTATGAATTTTATTATCATATTTTTTCTATTAAATGGATTTATCAATGTTTAGTTAGTTGTATTTTCTAACACCCTCTTCAATATAAATGGGAATCCATAATGGTTCTTCCATTCCCACTCCAAAGTGATTTTCATTCATTCCTCTAACTTTTTCATCTAGGAGCTATGATCAAATTGATATTCTTTTCTACAGTATAAGGGAGGTCTGAAGACAAATGAGTTTCAATAAAATCATTAAAATGAGAGTTTGGTAAATATTCTCACCCAATGATTTTAGATTTTAATTCCTCTTCAATGTGAAAATCCACTAAGAAAATGAGTCTAGGGGTGAAAAAGGGTACTTTTTCCTTTTTTTCAAGCTCTCCAAGTTCTATCTCCACTATGGGTTTCAGGATAAGTGGAAAATTTAATTCATATTCATCTTACACTACCTCCTCATAGTCTTCTTCTTCTTCTTGTTCCATAGGATATTAAAAAGTGGCTTTGAGTTCATATTTTATGTTATCAAATTATTCCATGTTGGGTAGTTTTTTCATTATTTTCATCATGCTCTTGGGATACTTTGTTGGGATGATCCAGTTTATCCATCATTTGTTGAATCTAACTTTTATTATTTTCTTCTTCCCAACTTCCACCTCATAAAAGATAATTTTTCATTGGTTTTTGTTGGTGTTTGTCCTCCTAGGGAACCTATGGGACATATGGGATGACAAATTAGTCAGAAAAAATGGGAATTATATGGTTTAATTCCTTCTTCAATTATATCAATCACTTTAATATGGGTATAAAATTTATGATCCATTATATAGAATGGTCACCCATAACTGATTTTCCTAGAGTGTAGGATATAAGATAAAAAGATATTAAAACAAATAAAAATCGGAAAAACATTAATTACAATTGTGTTAAATCTTATTAAAACTCGACCCTTCTCCCTAGTAATAGTTCCAAGTTGATTGATTAGTTTTCTCGTGCCTCAATAAATAAGAATATATATTTACTCTTAATGAAGCAATGTTTATGACCAGGGTTGTCTCTCATAAAGTTGGGATTGGGATATTCACTATAATAATCACTTTTTTATTTTTGTTTTTTTATTTTTTTTAAAAGGATATATGTGAGGTGTGGTTGTTTTGATGAATGATAATAAGAAAAATAATAATGAATGATATAAAGGATTCAAGAAAGGGAAACACCCCTAGATTAAACTATGTTTTCCCTCTATGTCTCATCAAATTGACCCTAAAATTATATTCTATCTGTGTTTCAATCTGTTATACACACCCTTATTGTTTAAATTGTTTGAATGAACATCACACTCAAGGAGAAGCCCCTAAGTGATCTAATAATCACTCTCTCAAATGGGTCACTATCATGATCCAACATTAATTAAGATCACAACTACCATCATGAAACAATGCAGTAAGATCAATTCCTACATTTGAAAAATGAATTAGGGATCATTTATTTAAAATTCAGAAACAATCCATGCTCATTTTCTCTATTTTAGCTATGTGATGCATGTTTTAAACTAAAAAGGAACTTCTTTATTGAAAACATTTACTTTAATCCAAAAAAATTATCATGTTTCAGATTGATATGTGGTTGATTCCTAAAATTCAAAAATGAATTATGTATCATTTTCTAATGTATTAAAAAAAATTATATCTATTTTTATCTATTTTTTCTACCAACATTGTTTTAAAACTAAAATAAAACCTTTATATTGAAAACACACACATTGATTCTTATTAGCCACATCATGTGTTATATTTATGGGTGGTAAATTCTTATATGTCATAAATGAATTAGGGAAAATGTTCCTAATTCTTGAAAATAATTTGAGATTTTTTTCTAGATTTTGGCTATTTGTTTCATGTTTTATGAAAAAATGAAAATTTTATATTAAAAACTTGTACAACAAGTAATATCTACAACATCATGTGTTAGAATGGAATATAGTCATTCCTATATGTGAAAAATGAATTATGGATGATTTTCCTAAAATTTGAAAACAATCCATGCTCTTTTTCTTAGTTTTGGATTTGTGACACATATTTTATACTAAAATGGCCCTTTTTAATTGAAAACACACACTTTGAGTTGTACTAACCACATCAGGTGTCAAATTTAGGTCTTATCAAAACCTACACATCAAAAATTAATTATTTATTTTTTTCCTATATATTGAAAACAATATGTTATTGTTTTCACTATTTGGGTCGGTGATGTTCATTTTAAACCAAAATGAAACCATTATATTGAAAAGAAACACAGAAAGATATATCTACCACATTGTGTATCAAATTGATGTTTAGATGATTCATACATCCCAAATTAATTATGGACACTTTTCCTAATTTTTTAAATCAATCTGATATCATTTTATCGTTTTTGGCTATTTCATGTGTGTTTTAAACTTAAGTAAATATTTTATATTGAAAATACATATTTTGACTCATAAAAACCACATCGTATGTTAGATTGATGTTTGGTTAATTCATACAATTGAAAAAATAATAATGGATCATTAACCTAATGTTTGAAAATAACTGAATCTCATTTTCTCGATTTTGGGGATATAACGTGCATTATAAACTAAAATGGATGTTTTATATTGAAAACATGCACTACGATTCATAAAACACACATTGGGTGTTAGATTGACATGAAGTGAATTTTTACACATTAATAATGAAATATATATCGATTCTTGCTCGATTGATTTTGCCGGTTGGGTCTAAGCCATTGAAGGTATCTGATTTTTCAGCAAGACTCAAGAAGGTTTGGGGTTTCCCTGATTTTAAATGCATCCCGATAGGTATGGGATTTTTCCATATCCTCTTCCCGAATGAGGAGTTCAAACACCGTGCTTGGGGGTCCAGCTCCGTTTCCCTGAAGCCAGGATTGGTTACCATTCAAGAATGGGACTTCTCTTTCAATCCGTTCACCATTAAGAACTCCAGAGTTCAGGTATGGATTCGAATTTTGGGTCTGAATTGGATTTATTGGCACCCTCGCATCCTCTTCGATATTGCATCGGGTGTGGGAAATCCTATCAAAATGGATAGAACTATAGATATGGATAATTCTGGCTATTATGCCAGGGTTTTAGTTGAAATTGATCTCAATTCTGATCTGGCTGATCAGGTAGTGCTTTCCACTTCAAAGGATGACATCAAATTGCAAATTAAATACGAGAAGTTACCATCATTTTGCTCGGACTGTCAGTCCATTGGACACAAAAAGGAACACTGTTTTAGGAATGATACTTGTAATTTCTGTTCTGTCAAGGGTCACAACCAGCAGGTGTGCAAAAAGCTACAAAAAAGGCAATGCAAGGCAGGATCCTCCAGTGCTCTGTAAGAAAGCAAGGATGATGCTGCTGGCCATTTGGATGTGATTGAAGAGAAAGGGGTTATGCATGAGATTAATACTTTTGGTGCTAATGCAGTGCAGGAGTAGGCTGATCTACAGTCTGGCAGTGTAAAAAACCAACTGGAAAAGCCTCATTTCCAGGCTAAGGTGATATAGATATCTGGTGACAGGCCTATTGAGAAAATAGGGATTGAGATTATCCCTTATAGGTCTGGTGGACATGAAGAGCATAAGCCGATGGAGTTGGTTCCTCATTCTACTGACTTGGTTTCTTGTGGCTCTGATATCGCAATCTCTAAGTTTATTGATGATCTCAACGTGCAGTGGAGATTAAACAGAATTGGGGGCAGCTGGAATGACACAGATACTGAAGAATCCCTGAAGAAAAAATCATAACAAGATGTTGCTGATAAAGGAAAGGCGATTGTTGAAGGTTTATCTTCGCACCTTTGAAGAAGGAAAGACCAAGGAAGGAATACTCGCACTTGAAACCCACTATGAGTACTAGATCCATCTCAAGCAGAAGAAAGGTTCAAGGAAATATTTTCAGTCCATTAGAGGATGAGTCTGATTGGGATTATGATGATTATGATCCTATTGGTTTTGATTACTAAACTGCTTTCTTCTGAATGAGGGCTTTAGGTCTTGTATGACCCCATTCCCCTCCATCTTGTCTTACTTCCTACTTTTTATTTAATATAGAGGCATTGCCTCAAAAAAATATATATCAATTTTATAATGTTTGAAAACAATCCAATCTCATTTTATTTGATTTGGCTATTTTATTATATTGAAAGCATGCACTTTGAGTCATACCAACCACATCAGGTGCCATATTGAATTGTGATTGATTACTACATGTCACAAAATGAATTATAGACCATTTTACTAATGTATAAAAACAATCCAATATTTTTTTTCTCCGTTTTGTCTATGTGATGTGTTTTAAACTAAAATGAAACTTCTATATTGAAAACATAGACATAGAGTTATACCAACAACATTGTGTGTTAGATTGGAATGTCGTAAAATAATATAAATAAAAAATATTTATCAATAATTTAAAAAAAACTGAATATAATAAGTTATCATTTTCATAGTTTTAGTTATGTGACATGCATTATAACTAAAATGGGTTTTTATAATGAAAACACACACATTAAGTCATACTGAACCCATAAAGTTTTGGATTGATGTGTGTTCAATTCCTACACATCACAAATGAATTATTGATATTTTTCTGATATATTGAAAAATAATTCAATATCCATTACTTAGTTTTGTATATTTGATTTATGTTTGAAACTAAAAGGACACTTTTTTATTGAAAACATGAACTTTGAGTTATACCGACCACATGGAGTTTCAAATTGATATGTGGTTGATTCCTACATGTAAAAAAGGAGTTATGGCTAGTTATCCTAATGTATGAAAATAATATAAGACCATTTTCTCTGTCTGTTCTTGTAAAACATTTTAAACTAATATGAAACTTTTATATAGATAACTCATACTTAGAGTCACACTAACCACATTTTTTATCAGATTGATGTGTAGTCAATTCCTGCACCGAAAAATTAATTATGGATCATTTTCATAAATTATAAAAAAATCAGAAGGTATTTTTCTAGGTTTGGTGATGTGAAATTCATTTTAAACTAAAAAGTATCTTTTATATCAAAATCTCACACATTGAGTCATACCAACCACATGAGCTGTCAGATTGATGTGTGGTCGATTGTTACACATGATAAATGAATTATCAATCATATTGATTTTAAAAAAAATCCAATATCATTTTCTATGTTTTTTCATTTTGATTTTTTTAAACTAAAATAAGACTTTTGTATTGAAAACATGGACTTAAAGTATTACCGACCACATCGGGTGTCAGATTGATGTGTGGTCGATTTCTACATGTCATAAATGAATTATGGACCATTGTCCAAATGTATGAAAATAATATGGGTTCATTTTCATATTTTGGTTATGTTAGGAGTTTTAAACTAAAATGATAATTTTATTTTGAAAACACATATTTCAATTCATACCGACCACATCATTTGTCATATTGTAATACTGTCCATTATAACACATTAAAATTGAATTATTGATTTTTACCTATAATTATAAAAAATTATCCAATATTGTTTTCTCAATTTTGGTGATGTGACATGTATTTTAAACTAAAATGGACCTTTTATATATAAAACACACATTTTGATTCATAACAACCAAATCGGGTTTCAGATTGACATACAGTTAATTCCTACACATCACAAATGAATTATCAATCATTTTCATAATGTTTAAAAATAATACATTATCTTTTATTTGAATATATGAAATGTGTTTTAAACTAAAATGGATCTTTTTTATTGAAAATAATCACTTAGAGTCATAGATATGACATCATGTGTCGGATTGATGTGTGCTCAATTCCTGCATGTCATAAATGTATTCTGAATCATTGATCTAAGGTTTGAAAACAATCCTAGTTCATTTTCTATGTTTTTTTAATGTGATAATTGTTTCAAACTAAAATGAAACTTTGGTAATGAAAGAAATTACTTCAAGGCATACAAACCACATAGTGTGACAGATTTATGTGAATTAAATTCATACACATCAAAAATTACTTGTGGATCACTATACTAAAGTATCAAAACAATATTATTTTTTCTTATTTTGGATCAAGTGACATATATTCTAAACAAATGTGTAAATTTTTTTAAAAAAGGTTTTAAATAAAAACAATAACGAAATTAACTAAAAATTAGATAAAAATTTGGCAATTAACAAAATAACTAGTAGGAAGTCACCTCTTCATGGAATCTGTATACATTTCGACAATATATATTATTCCCATTCATTTAAAAAATAATTGATTTCACCAATCATACATCCCCTTATGAGAAATACGAAAAATAATATATAATAATTATGATACAAATTCTCCACATCCCAAATATATTTCTAAGGTTATAGCCCAAACAGGATCACAAACATAATATGTAATCACATATATTTGTTGTTAAAAAAAAATTTGACACCATGTACCCAATCCACCCATCTCTATGTAAATTTAATCCCATTTTGATTATGTATATTTTTGTAAATATTTTTCGTACTGAGAAAATATAGATAGAAAAATGATTAAGAAATGTTTTTAATGAAATTTTAATTACCTTTAGAAAATAACTATTTGGGGATTCTAGTCTTTTGATGGTATATGATATCTTCAAAAAATTTCAAACGTAATATCTAAAATAATTATTGTTATCTCGCTTCAATATATATAGATACATTGATCAAAATAAGTAAATTGTTTTGAAATATGTTTTTATAGTTAATCTTTCTCTATATACCTTAATCTATTTCCATTTAAAGAAATCGACAGACTTCTTATATTTAGTGATTTCCTTCATATTGTGATGTATTATATATTTATTGAACACCCTATTATAACAAAATTATAATTAAAAAATAAATAAAACATATAATTTGAATTTTATCTATAAATTTTTTATTTTAGTTCATTAGAAATTCACAATTCACGTTATGTGTGGTTGGTTTGATGTAAATCCATGCATTTGATCCCAAAAATATGTATTTGGGTATCCAAATTGATTACAATCATCTTCTAGTGCTTCCAAAAAAACAAAAAAAAATTAATAAATGAAAGAAAAATATATTTTATTTTATTAAATTTTATATAATTACTTCTATATTATAGGCATAAAAAGAGTTTCATTTTTTGTTTTCTTCTCAAATTCATTAGTTATATATTATTTTCACTGATTAATTTCTTCCAACCCCAAATAATTTTTATCCATTGAAATGATACAAGGATTAAAGAATCCAAATAATGCTTCATAGAGTTTTCCATTTATATATTTGTAATATAAAATCCTATAGAAAATATGAATATTTATTAAATTTTATGAACATAGTATATTATTTTTTGGATATATGGACTGTTAAAATGTAAATCTTGTATGTATTCACAACTGAGACTCCCAACCATTCAAACATGAAAATATTATTTATAATCTCAAGACAAACTATGCATGTATTGACATATTCAAATATTTCTTCTTCATATTGAATTCCTGAATTGTATTCATCTTTGAAAATGGTGTCTTCATGAGATTTTAATGTTAATATATGTTTTAGTTGAACTGGTGGGGAGAAGGTACTCCTGGAAGGTCCGTTTTTTATTGGTTGATTCACTAGATTGTCTTGATATGACCTTTTATTTACCCATCATTTTATCCATATGTAATACCATACCTCACTTGAAAGATTTTTTCATCAACTGTTACAGGTTTTTTATTTGAAAAAAACTGTGAAAAAAATACCTAATGTTTCTTAATAATATTAGATGGTCATGCTATGTGAGTTCCAATAGTATCCTTGACTAGTGTATTATATGAATCTTTATATGGAACATACAAATCAATGATCAGTTATTCTGCTACTGAAATCCAAACTATCATGTGATACTTTGGGATTTATTTTTTATGTTTCATGTATCTCAGGATATTGTAGATCATACCCCTCCCAATAAGGAAATGTGTGGGTGATGATAGAATAAAATCATATACAACATTATCCTGTAAAATTTTATTAATATAAATTTATCATAAGTTGTTTGATTCACATTTAGGAGAAATAGTAATGAAAAAATTTATTACCTCGGGTAAGGTATGTGGTTGAGGGGAAGACTAGCCACAAAGCTAGTGGGACAATTTGGTTGTTCATGTGTTGACCTTTGTTCCAATTCCTTTTCAATTTGATCTTTTCACATATATATTTTTTTTCAGACCAGGGTGGAAAATAATATCCTACAAAGAATATTTTTTTTTCCTAAAATCCATTCATCATTTGATATGTATAATCTTATGTTTTTTCTTTCTCCAAGTATTTTCAAACTGACAAACCAAAACCTACACCTATAATGGAACCATATTGTTTTGGCCACGTAAAATCTACTAAATGTAGTTTTTATTCTCATTCGGTTGTTTTCGATTCTTATATCTAAGATATATAAAAAACAGGGGAACATAAATAGATATTTTTATGTAATACTATAATAAATCATTAAAAATTACTATTATATCATACTTACACATGTTTCCCATACTGATTTGTGTTTTCATCAACTAGTCTACTATATTTATTTATACATGCCTCCTTTCATAATACATGACGTTGTATGTAAGTGACATCAAATTTTAATTCTTCAATTTTCATATAAACAAAGGAACCTATGGTATTTCATATCATGTTATAATTTTATTAATTATTTAACATACATACCATCTTCTGCTCAAGTGAAGTGTGCCTCATCCTTACTTTGTGATAGGGAAACATTACTTTTAATGAATGTTGTTGTTTTTTCACCATTTTTCCATTTCATAAATTAAAATTTTTGAATCAAATTGGTAATATAAATGATTTCAAATAATGTACTATCGACTACTATAAACCTAAAATGGTTTCTCATCATGACAAATGATGAATGCATTCCATGATTCCTACGTTATAATGTGTGCATTAGTAACTAGTGGGTGGGGATTTACTTTACCCTTATTATCCCTATTATTAAACATTGTAAGAAGTTTTCTAGAATCCTATATAGGATTTTACAGTGATAGTTTAGCCATAGTTATTCTGGAAATCATCTAAAATAAATGATCTTTCCAAGGTATAATGAAAAGAAAATAAATGTTTCATTATATAACATTTTTGTAAAATAGAGAAAGTATATCGTAAAATTAACTAAATAAATTCTGAATGGGTTTTCTTCATTACATGAAAAACATGGAAAAATGAATATATATCAATTGGATAATTCATTCTCATTATGACCCCAACATAACTAATGAATATTAAATTTTTGGGGGTAAACATGTTGGTCTTGTTGATTCAAACCAACCTTAATGTTTACACTCTTTCTCCTTACACTGATAATTTTTCTAAACACAATAATACTAAACCATTCTTTTTTTAATAAACTTGTTGTTGATACCCTAATAATTCTACAGTTTCAGAATCAACCATCTGTTCTTCCCCAAGATTGGTTACATCATTAGGTACTGAATTCAATTTTTTCATGAGTAGAAAAAAATTTATTTTAGATTATGTTATTGAAATAGAGAAAACATAATATAATGAGGAAATAACTATAGTTTATTGATAGATATGATCTTAATCATCAAATTTAATGAGGCCATCGAGATCATCTCCATCATATGTTCGTAGTTATTTCAATGTAATTTTAATATGGAGGAATGATAGTATATGGTTCAAATCTCATATTGAACTCACCATTCATCTTCATTGCACATTATTAGATAGAGTCTCCCGCTATTGGTTTGAGCTGGGTATGAAGTATTAGTACCCATCACACACATCACACACTCATGGGCTTCGGCCCCATGGGCATTTCTAGACCATCCTCTCCTCCAGGATCTCTCATCTTTATGCCTCACACATGGTCATGCAATGGTGGGATTATACATGGCCCAACCCATACACCTACTACCAATATGCTTGCCCAGGCTGAATTCTGATGGGCATGGAATATTTCTTTATCCCACATGTTCCCTTGGTCGAGCCTGGTATAGAATGGAATGTGGGTTAAACATTATTTTTATTAGTCCACAATTAGATATCATACTTATAAATATCTAAGTATAAAAATATATCCCATGAAAAAACCCAATATCCTTTTTTATTTCATCTTCCTCCCCAATGATTCATTATGTAAAATGTCAATACATTTCACATGGAATTCTTTGAAAACCACAAAAAATAGAAAAAAATTGTATGGAATTCCTACAATTATTATTAATATCCAACATTTTAATAAAAATCATGTCCTCATTAAAATGTTTATTTTTTAATAAGATCATTCCAACAATCATAACAATTTGACATGAAGAATTCTTCAATCGTCATATCCAATGAAATAATTTGAGTATATAACAATTATTCAAGAATAACCACTTCATCCACTAACACATATTGAATTATTAACAATAAATGAAACATTGTATCAGAACATCCATATCCTATATTAATGTTTCTTCTAACCCTTCTGAATCTGAGGCATAAGAAAGTGACAATGGAAAATTGAAAATATATGAAATGAAATTTATAAAATTATGAAGTGAAGGAAAATGTTTAAGAAAAGTAATTTTGAAGAACAAAATAATTATTTAAAGGAATATATGGGTATAACATATGGACCAGATTTTACCTACTATGAATGTAAAAAAGAAGATATATAACAAAAATTACTATGGAAAATTGAAACAAGGGGGAGATATGAAAAAAGAAGATACAATTGAAATGTTCTTATCATGTTGGATGGATATTCATGAATTAATCTAATTCATGTGATGAATTTGGATGTGAAAAAGATTATGATAACCTATTTTTGATGGAAGATAATACAAATGATAAGTCTAATGAATCTAATTATAGTATTTATAATGATAGTGATAGTTATGAATTTAATTTGTTACATGAAAAAAACAAAATGAATAAAAAATATAATTTCCTAGCAACCAAGTTGTATAAATAATTGAAATAATAATATAAGATGCCTATCAATGAATGTATGAATGTCAATAAGGATAATGATTCTCTCAAAGAAGATATAAGAAATTATTCATTGTATTAAAAAGGTAAGATATATGATGATTTTGAGTCTATTCTGAAGGATAATTATAATATTAAAAGGAATTTTTTATCTTAAGAGAATATTTATCTACTATTGTTAAATAAATGTAAAAATTTGATAATATGATAGCGATGATGAAACTAATTAAAAATAAAGTTGTATTTGGTTATAATATGTAGATTCCTAAGTTATACAGTACTATTTTTATTAAAATTTCTTTTAGAAAAGTATATTTTATTATATTCTTTAAGTGTTGGTTTCATGGACATTATGAAAATGAATATTTTTTACATTTTATATATCTCTTGGGTTAATTAGAGATTATATTCTTTGAAATTTATTCTCTATATCATGTTTAAATAAATACCTCAAATCTGTTTGAGTATTAATGAATTTTATTTCTAACCTAGTTGGATCAATAATAGCATGTTTACGAAAAATTATATCTATATATTTTATCTTTTTAAGATAAATTCCTTAGGAATATCAAGGACATATAGTACATGGAATTTTTCTTCCTGACATGTTATCAATGACTAATAGAATTTCCTCACTTATACCAAATGAGATGGTGGCTCTATCACTTTTGGAGATAACTCTAAAGTAATGGTTAAGAATTTCAGTTAAGTATCTATTTTTAATTTTATTTTAATTTCTAAATTTCTATATATCTAAGGGCTTAAACATAATTTAATTAGCATCTCACTACAATGTAGTGATGGTGGGTATGTTATGTTTGAAGATGATAAATTTTTAGTGTTTAGATATAATTATGTTTTATTTTATGTGCATAAAAGGATAAAATTTATTCTATTAATTCACCTTATGTTTCTAATAAAAAGTTTTTGTGTCTCAATGATATCAAAGTTGATGATGTTATCTGTTATAAGAGGCTCGGACATTCTCATTTCTTAATAATTAAAAAATAATCCAAGCATGGAAAGATTACTAATTTTACAATGTTATACATAAGAAAATATTTATTTAATGATTTGGGATTAAAATAAAATAAGTATAAGGAATCATTCAAATCTTTCAATTACATTTCTTCATTAATAGATATTAATGTTTTTTATATTGATTTATTTATTCCTATGAAAAATACTAGCTTTTCGGCTAATAAATTTGTTAATTTATTGTTGATGATTACAAGAAGACCCTAAACATTTATGAGGTGCATTTCTATTTTACATTATGGTTACACATATTTTATAATGTTAAATTAAATTATTCCTATGAATACAAGTGGCATTGGGAACATCTTGGGGGGTTCAGGATATGAAAGGAGGAGAAAATAGGCCATCCATTTCATAGTTCATGATTGATTCATGGTTATACAAAATCATGAACCCAAAAAACATTTTATCTAGACTCCCCTTGGATAGAGATATGTGGATAGACTCCACATATTTTTCAAACCGTGTGGGTTTCCCAACCAGACTATATGGCATGTCCCCCTCTTGGGAAGAGGGAGCTGCATCTTTCGTGCACGGATTGGCCAATCATGTATCCTTTAAAAGGTGGATGATTTTTCTAGTTTTATCCCTTAGTACTTAAGAAATATCACTTGAATTTCATACCTTTTCACCCTTAAATAGTAAGGTTTGTGAACCATTTCCTCCTTCTTTCTCCAAGGGAGTTTCTCCCTTGATTCCTGGTTGTTTGGAGTAAAGTTGGATGCAAATTGACGATCTAGGAATGTCTAAAAATACACATTCCACAATTTTCTAGAAGAAGATTTGTGTAGTTGTTATTATCTTTCATAATCCCTAAAACTCTCTTTTTCAAGTACATTATATGTTTAGGATTTTAAGGTTGATTGATTTTTAATCAAGGTCGAAGTTTAAGAGAGAATTTTCTTCTAGACATGAGGTAGGTGGTCTACAAGTTATATCCGTTTTCCTTGATAACAAATTTATGTGTATGTGTTTGTGATATTTTTTGGTTTTTATGTGCATTTGAACCCTAGGTAAGAAATGATAACAATGGTTTTGTAAAAGTGTGTTAAACTCATCATGGTCCCCATGGGATCTGTTTAAGATGATTAAACTACGTCTAAGGGGAAACCAATTAGGCGTGGAACTTCCTTGAACATGGAATTGATTTGTTAAATGTTCAATTTAAGGTTTTATAAGATTTAAAAATGGTTATTTTTTTAGAATGATAATATAGAATAAGGTAGTGTTTGACCGAACTTGAAAGAGTTAAATGAGTTATGAAATGTAATGGGTAAAAGTGTCAAAAGGTTAAAGTAGAATTTATATGTGGTTAAATGGTAAGAGTGGGGTATTGGAATAACTCACTGATCACATAGGCTATGATAGACTAATGCTATAGTCCCCACTAATTTATTACATGGGTTTTGATGTTTTACTAAGGCTCTAAGCTCCTAACAAATGGGTATTATGTGATTACTTGCACTGAGGCTCTGAGGTATGTTGATATATTTTTTTGTGAAATGAATATCCCTATAATGTAGGTAAATTGAATCCTCTTACACATTGGTTACATTAATGTAATGGGTGGATGTGAGTATAATGAAAATGGGTTACATAAGGAACTAATGGTTAAAGTGGCCAACTCCCAATCTTGTTATACAATCAAACATAATATTTATATGGTTACTTTATTGTTTATGGTACTTCTTGAAACACTATTTTAGATGATATATTTTGTTGAAACTATAGGTGGTGGCCTATTAAGTTGTATTCACACCCTATTTTGGATGACATTGGGTATTCGAGTAGAATTTTGGTATTTGGGTCAAGAAAAGGGAATATGACCTATGATAGAAGATTTATTTGGGATTAAGGATATGCATGGATGAGGGAACTGGATTTGGAGTCTGGATCCTTTATTGATATTTATTAGAATGTATTTTTTCCCCTTTACATTTGGAACTATATAAAATGAAATGGAATATTTAATGCTTGGTTGTGGTAATATACCCCATTTTTAAGAGTCGGTATGGGAGGCCTGTTCAATAATTATATTGGTTTCATTTTTTATTATTTTATATGTTGGGTTTTACTCTGATAAATAGGGTATAACTGTCCCATGTGTTTCATTATACCATCATTGTTATTTTTCAGCCTTTGGTATATAGAGAGGTTCACCTGAGGTCATATGGTGAAATTGCTCAGAGAATCTATTATAGTGTCATAAGAGTCAGGGAATTTAAAAGTTGTATTAAAAGAGTTTTTTTCCTATTTTTTACTTTTTGGTAATTGTATATGGTAGATTAGGATGTTTTTGGACTTAGAATAGAGCTTTTTCATGGGACTAGTTAACCCATGTGTGCGGGAAAACCCATTTACCCAGGGTTGGGTTATTTTCCATTATATTCATTGTTACAGTTGAATGTTAATTCACATTAGGAGATCAACATGATGTGTAATGTTATTGTATTGTGGTATTATTCTCATGCATCAGAATGGAAAATGGTTATTCAAACATGCATCATCATAGGAACATATACAATTATGTTACATACATCATGATAGAAATTAAAGGGGAAAATCCTGTGGTATGAGAGGGATACAATTATTATTAGTTTCATAGAAATTTTAAATAAAAGTGGCATAATAAAGATAATGAAAAATGTTAAGTGGATAGGATAAAATTTCATGGATAAAAATATAGTGGTCAATGAGAAATTTATAAATATTTAAATAATTAATGAATATTAAATGATAGGGGTTATTATGGTGTTTAACATAAATTTGAATTTGAATGTTTGGTTTCCCCATGTTATCCATGACCTATTTTAGGGTTGGTTGAGTGTGGTGTTAGAGATTTGAAATTACTGACTATGATAGTATATATGGAGTATTTTTTATTTTATTAGATGTTATCCCTCTTCTTAATATTTTTGGGAACCATATGTTATGTTTTTTTTGTAGATTTTCATTTGACATTATAGAGAGATTCCACCACGATGATGCCTACTAGTTGGGTGACATGAGGACATCACTGATAATTCTCATTTTTTAGTGGACCAGGAAACCCCATTAGTTACGAGTACTGTAGGGGAAGAGATATTTTTTGTGAACATTAATCATTTTATGTTGGTGATGGAGTGAGACCAAGGTTGGTTTGAGATGAGTATGTTTTATCTAAAAAGAGATTTTCCGCTGCATCACCCTCTAATGTTTTTTTAGATGGTGGTACTATGGTAGTCAATTTTTAGATAGATTCAATACAGTTGATTCTTGATAACTTAGAGACTCTTGATGTGAGATTCATGTTTTCAGCTTACATGTTTCTAGGATAGGTGAAGTTCTGTCAGAATATCTTTCATCAGAATGTGATGAATGATGGTATGGTATGGAAGAATTTTTAGGAAATGTTTCTGGAACATTTCTCTTTTGATACTCTAACATAAGAGAGAGAAGTGTATTTTATGAGGCTGACTCAATGAAAAATTTATGTGATAGATTGTGTTTGTTTCTTCACTGACAAGAAACACATTGTTCCGGCATTGAAAGGGGGTGAAATATCTACAGTGAGACATTTTCATAATAAACATAGATATATGATCAAGTACATGGTAAATGTATTCCATTTAAAGATGTTTACTGTGGTGGTGGATCATGTTCATATTTTAGAAGGGAGGCTTAAAAAGGATTCTTGCGGTGCACATGGGGCTTATGTTGGGCAGTCTAGTGGTATGAATTTTGATAGTAGTAAGCACCTTTTCAGAGTTTTATCTTGTTTTGTGGTTGAAAGAGTATCAGGAGAAGAGGATTGGACTCTCATGGTAGTTATCAGGTAATATTCTATCAATGTGAAATCTTGGAAAAAAATTATGTTCAGTGTCCCCAACCACTACTTGAGTGCGTAGAATGTAGTAGGATTGGGAATGTAAATAAGTTTTGTAGGAACCCTTGATTGGTGTGTAATTATGCAAGATCAATATTGATAAATAATGAAAGAATGGGGTCTACTTCCCCATACCGAGCAGATAGTTGGAGTTCTGCTAGAAGTAATGGTTGAGGTGCTGGATGTGGTACTTCAAGAAAAGGGTATTTATATCAGTAGGGAAGTGAACCACTAGAAACATAGGAACAAACCCAGGGTAGAGGGGTAGGTATGCTTTATGTATTTTAGGTTGCACATGGAGGTGTTAAGGTTGTACCATCGATTATTTGAGGTAATATTCTTGTATCTTCCATGTTTATTATTACATTGATGGATACATGGAGCTGACATTATTTTATATCCACTCATTTTATAAATGTTTTGATCTAGTAGAGGAATATATGTGTGGGGTTATGTACATTGATACACCATTATCAATACAAATAGAAAGTATATGGAAATTTAAGTACTATACCCTTGATGATGGAGGGTACCATTTCCTTTGGGACTTGTTTATATTTGAGATTTCAAGTTTTGACATGATATTGGGGGTGGATTGGTTGTGTTGTATCAATCCCATATTGAATGTTACCTATGAAAGGTAATGTTAATTTCTCTCAATGGTGACACTTATATTCACCACGGGGAATGAGATAACTAGGATGTCCATACATGCCTGGTTCATCATTAGTTAGGTAAGATCACATCCCAAATGGCATGTCCTGTGCTTAATAGTGGGGGGTAGAGTAGAATGTATTTCCTACTATGGTGGATTAGTTTTAGGATGTTCTTCTTTGGGGCCTATCAAGGCTACCAACAGAGAGATAGAGAGAGAGAGAGAGAGAGAGAGAGAGATTGAGTTCACTATTGATCTGATTCTAAGAGTTGAGATAGTTCTATTTCTCTATATTGGATGACACTAATATGGATTCATGAACTTAAGATATAGTTGGAGGAATCAAAGAATATGGGATTTATCTATCCATGTAAGTCACCTTGGGGTTCTCTAGTATTGTTTTCTAAGAAGGATAGAAGGATGATACAATTTTATATAAATTAGAACAAGTTCATTCATATGATAGTTAAGAAATAATATCTTCTTATTCATATCAATGATCTTTTTGACCAACTAAAAGGTGATTATGTGCTCTCAAAAATTGATCTAAAGATAGGGTATCATCTTCTGTGGGTGATATCCTCTGATATACAACAAGAATTTTTTAGAATTAGGTATGGTTTATGTGAGTTCATCATGATTAATTTTGGGTTGGTGAATGAACATTCTATGTTTATGGACACAATGAACTGAATATTCCATCCATAACTAGATCAGTTTGTAGTTCTTTTTTTACACGAAATCGTGGTGTACTCCCAGACTCATGAAAATCATGAAAACCACCTTGAAATCATCTCGAGTGAACTTATAGAAAATATGGTATACACCAAGCTATTTGTATGTCAATTATAGATCAAAAAGGTAGAATTATTTTGTCACATTATATAAGAGGAAGCTGTATCGGTGGGACCAGAGAATGTTTAAGTAGTTCTATCTTGGGAGAATCCTAAGAATGTTTTTACTATCCTATGATTTTTGGGTTTATCAAGATATTTTCTAAGGTTCATCCAGGACATTTGTCTCAAGGTTTCAACTCTCTTGGGACTGACTAATATGTGTATAATTTATGAATGGTCTGGGGTATGTGGTAAGTCCTTCTAGGAGTTAAATAAGAATTTGACCACTGAGCTGATTTTGATCCTACCCATGTCGGGTGAGGAGTATACCTAGTTTTGGAATATGATAATTATCATAATTATAGAAATTTTTATATAGGGAGATTGATTCATGAATTAATGGTCACGATAGTAAAGTAATCACGAATGAAACTACCTTATTCACAATCTCAAGTTGGATATGGTGGTTTATTCTTCATTGTGTACGTGTTATTATTTTTTAGGAGATAGGTTTTTTGTGTATAATGATTATAATACTTTCCAAACATTATATAAATCTCAAGTAGTAGAGATGGGTTGAGTACATTCTGTCATTTTAATTTGACCTATCCTATATACCCAAGAAAGGAAGTAGTGTTGCAAATGATTTGACCTGGAAGATACAAACTCATGCAGTCCAAGAATCTAGTTCCAAGTGGAAGTCATTAAACTTGTTTATTGAGATGTATGTAGAGGCTCAGGAGGGCTGGTGATAGATGACCCTCATATCCATATCTGTTGAGTCCACATCTCTAATCCAGGTCAAGGAGAGGCAGTATAAGTATTCAGAGTGTTTATAGTTGGGTGGAATCTATGAAGGTGGGAAGACAACTTCTTATTAGACTATCTATAATGATGATATTGTTATTATCTTTGGTTTTGTTTTTATGCCTGTTTTTATACTAGATAAGTTGACATGTGAGTTACATTCTTAAATGTGGGTGGTGAATATTGGTTTAATGAAAATGTATCACGATATTAATATAAAGTATTTGTAGATAGTGTTGATAAAAGAGGTCATATATTTTTTGAAATGATGTTACACCTATCCTCAAGTGAAGTTCGAACATCAATGATCATAATGGTTTACACTAACAATTTCCCACTCTAGAATGGAAATTGGATGATGTCACCCGGTATTTTTTGGTTTTAATCCTTAAGAATCCTTGTAATAATGACATAATATGGGATATTTTTGGTTGTTTGAATAAGGTATCACATTTCATACATATAGAAGATACTTTTAAAATGGACTAGTTGGGTGAATTATATGTTTAGTAGATAGTACAATTTATAGGGTTCTACAAACTATATATTAGGGTCATGATTTATGTTTTACTTTTAACTTTAGGTAATGGTTACATAAGGTTATGGGAACCTATATTTTTCTATGTATGGATTTTCACACACATAAAAATGGGAAGTTGGAACGTACTATTCTAGTTCTTGAGGACACGTGTCAGAGACTTTGGTAGATCATGGGAGAAACACATAGAAATTGTTGAGTTTTCCTATAACAATAGTTTCTAGGGGAATATTTTGATAGAATTATATGTGGAATTATATGGTAGGATATATAGATTTCAATTATGTTGTATGGAGCTCAGGGAATCAAAGTTATTGGGGTCTACTATCATACAAGAGACCTCATAGTAGGTTCAGTTGATTTGAAAATGCATGGCTATATATCATAGTAGGAAGAATCCATATACTGATCCACATTATCAACCAATTTTTATTAAGGTGGGTGATGATGTTTTCCTTCATATGTATCCAAGGTTAGGTCACTGTTGGATTTGGAAATAGAGTATGTTAGCACCCATGTTTTTGGGGATACTTGAGATTATGGAGAGGATCGAACAAGGGCATACTGATTGGATATTCCATAGTGGTATAGTGGAATGAATGATGTTTTTCATGTGTCACATATTTGGAAGTATAACCCCCAACACTTATCATGTCATTTCATATTATGATTTTGAGATTGAGGATGATGCACCCTTTGAGGAGAATCTGGTTTGTAATATAGATCGTAGTGAGAATGTATTGTGGGGTAAGACTGTGTCATTGCTCTGAGTGTTTTGGTCTCATAGAAACATTAATGAAAAACTAATGAGAGGGAAGCATATGTGTGGGACTAGTGGCCTGACCATTTTACCATGGAGGATTACTGATTTAAGGGAGAGACACTCGAGGATGAGCTGCTATAAGGTGGGTAGACTGTAATATACCAAACATTATTGAGGTGTGTTTCCATTTTTGGATTTGGTTACACATATTCTAAAATGGTTAATACAATTCCTTCCAAGAATAAAAATTTCCTTGGGGTTATCCTTGGCGTTGGGGACATTAATGGGGGAGGAAATAGCTTCTCCAGTGCACAGTGAACAATGGGTTCACAATTAGATAAAACTATCTTCTCTCGACCAAGAAATTTTTTGGTTTTTATCCCCCTAGACATAGGCATGAACACACCCTCAACACACCTTCTCAAAATGTGTGTGTTTATTAGATAATCCATAAAACCTAGTCACCTCTTGGATTGAGGGAGCTGCACGGTGGGTTCAATGTTTGACAAAATATGCGGAAAAACCATGAGGCCTTTAAAAAATGGATGTTTTATAATTCCCCTCCTCATCCCTTAAGAAATATCAACCAATTTTCTCCATGTTCACCCTATTGTAGTATGGGTTTTGAATCATTTCATCACTCCTTCTCTCAGTATAGTTCTCCCTCATTTCATATCCATTTGGAGTGTGGTTGGGTGCGAATTGAAGATCTAGTTAAGACTAAAAATCCTCTTTCCTCCATTACATGTATGTGGAATTTTGTATCAATTATTATCCTTTTAAATACCTGAAACCATTTTTTTGATTAGATTCTATGTTTGGGTTTTAAAGGTTGTTTGAGACTGAATCAAGGGCAATGTATAAGTGATTGTTTTTTAACAGACATGAGCTAGATGGTATACAAGTTTTTTCCCATGACCATAATGATAAATTTATGTGGTTGTGGTTGTGGTCTCTTGTCATTGTTCTATATTCTTGAACCCTTGGTATGTAATGATAATAATATGTATGTAATGGTGTGTTAAATCCCTCATGGTCCATGTGGGATCAATTAATGACGATTAGACCAAGTATAAGAGGCTACCCATGGAATGTGACACTTCCTTGAACATGGAATTGTGTTATTAAACGTATAATTTAATGGTTTATGAGATTAAAAATGGTTATTGAGTTTATCATTTTAACATTGAATAAGGGATTTTTTTTACTAACATGAAAGAGTTAAATGAGTTATGACATTTAATGAGTAATTGTGACAAATGTTTAATGTAGCATGTCCATGTGGATAAATGGTAAGAGTGGGTATTGGAAAGAGGAAATGCTCCCATGGGTTGGGATATACTGATTTTATAGGCCCCACTGATGTATTAACTGGGTTAGATGTCAGAATTAGGCACTATGCTATTAACGAATAGACGTGATGTGATTACTTGAATTGACGTTCCATGGTAAGTTGATATATTATTCTGTTAAATGAATTTACATATGATTTAGGTATCTTTACTCCCCTTATTCAGATTTTAGATGAATGACATAGAACAGTATGAGTCTTATTAAAATTGGTAACATATGAAACTAAGGGTTAAAAATGCAAATTCCAAATATTGTTAAACAATGGAACTTAATTTATCTACTATTATTTTACTGTTTAATGAAATTATTCATTCACAATTTCATACAAGTTATTTTTTAGAGACCATTGGTGGTGGCCTACTGAGTTGTAATCACACCGTGCATGGGCCACCATTAGGTACCTGAGTAGGCTTCATGGTTGCATGTCGGGACTTGAGAAAGGTCCCTATACTGGATAATTGATTTGGGATTAGGGATATTCAAGGATAAGTGAACTGAAAATAGAGTTATGACCCATATAGAGGATTTTTAGTATGTTTTATTTTGGTTTGTTAATTTACATTTTGCACTGTATGACATGACATGGCATATTTTTCAGATTGGTTGTTGGATGGTAGCCCATTTTTTGGGAGTTGACATAGGATTCTTGTTCATTTATTATATTATTTTAATTGTTTCATATTTTATCTATTGTGTATTACACTCATAAAGAGGGTGTATTCTCCCCATATGTTTCATTAGACCATAACTACTAGTTGGGAGCCTCTTGTGCATGTGGAGATGAGCCTAAGGTCATGTGGGAAACTAGTTCATGGAAATAATTATAGTGTCACCTATGTCGAGGTGTTAGAATTTAAATGTATTTTCATGAGATTTTTTATTCTCTCATAATAATTAAAACTTATCAAGATTTAATATTTTTTGTGATATAGTTAAAAATATGGATGGTTGTTTACTTGTTTCCATTACAAGTGGTGGAGGTGGTGTTTGGACTTTCTCTGAACAATGGTTGCACAACATAATAAAGGATATGAAATGAAACATATAATAGATAAGATAATATTATTTACAAAATAATGAGACATGTAGTTATAATAGAAGGAAGAAAATGATAGAAGGAGAAAGATATAGATATCTAGTCAGAAAGACCACTTCCATTGAGCTAGGTGAGACCTCCTAAGACCCAACCTCCTATAGCTACCAAGATTTCCTAAAAATGAATCATGCCCTCCCACATACACCATTCATCCTATTTATTACCACTGAATAAACACTACCAACCACCAACCAGAAACTAATATAAAAAATACAAAGATTCCCCTACCATCTATTCCACATTTCTGTTAATTTCCACACCCTAAAAACCACCTTGACCACAAGGTGGACCTCCAAAACTCATCACACACCTTTTTCCATGATCAAACATATTTTGGTGTGTTTGTTCTTGAATCAATTATTCCCCATTTAAATAATCAACATCCCATGTTTCCCCGAATAAATTTATCATACGAACTACAACTCTACTTGCACCTTTTCACCTCCATGATTTTTCATACTCATTCATAACCCAAACATTATCATTAACACCTAAAATAACTTGTTTATGCTGAATTATTATTCAATTTGAACTAATATTAGATATCACCACCACAATTTAAGATCCATGAAACCTCTAATTCGTATGATATACAATACCAAAAAGGTATCTAGTTGATGTTGGAGCCCATTTATACCCAAGAACACTTCCACACGCACCACCGACATCACTCACTGCTTCCGCCATGCCACACACACCTAGAAAATGAGTTTACAATGCAATTTCCTCTGACTTGCTTACTGAATTATCCTCTTCAATGTACATTGTATCATTTTATATATGATCATCATCAATAGTGTTTCTTTGTTCCTTGAAACATAAATCTTGAACAAGATCGTCTCTTGCCACCCTACCTTCTTACTACACTAGTACCTATAGAGATACACTATAGATTTATTCTTTCTCATCCATAGGTTATATAGAACCACATTTATGGAATTATATAGAAAAATTTATATATTTCATACCTATATGTGAATTAATATAATTTTCTCAAATTATCACCTACCATACTCTTGATTCTTAGTCATATAATTTACCTCTTACCTAGAATAAAAATACCTCTATGTTTAGAACCTCTTAATCTAAATCACCTATTTTTATTCAATAGATTTAGTTCTAAATCCCCTATAACTATTTTTGATTTCATCCTGGTTAGATGAATCCTTTTAAATCCACCACCACATAGAAACATGAATTTCTTCTTGAATGGGTAACACACAAAATACATTAGTTAAGGAGAGAGATAAAATAAAGAAATCATCCAAGAATTCCTTAATAAGAACATAATCTAAAATTATTTTGTTTTCTTAAGTGATTCCCCATTGGTTTCTTACCCAGAGTGCACAGAAAAAATAAAAAGGTATAGTCGAAAACTATGTCAAATTCTTTTTTTAGTTATACATGTATCTACCTAGTGAGTTCTCCCCTCTGCGCATTTCACACAACAACGATTGACTGGGTAAGTCTTCCGACCACTGTCCAGACAATTGTGTGTGATGACCCTCAATGTAAAAGTTTAAATGAAGATGTTAAACCCTTCTAAATGAAATATGAACTATCTATCCACACAATGCTCATGTACTCCCTGAACGTGAAATTCCCCAATGCACTCATCAACTGAATAAAATTTTCATTGTGTATCAACCCATAAGTTTATCAATATAATTTACTTCTTATTATTATGACATAAAACAAAAACATCACATAGATACCCCAAAAATATAATTATTCTAATAAATTAAGAAATGTACATGAGTCAGTAAACAAACTAATAATAATTCCATGTACTACAACAAAACAATAAATAGAAAATAAGATATTATAAATTAGAATATTTGGATCTTCTCAATCCACTAGACTGAACAAACTCATGAAAAATAAATAGAAATAAAAATACTTTTAATAATATAACATTCATTTTGATGATAAAACTATATAACCTTGAGGTAAAGTATAATTGAATGAAGATTGAATAAAATATAAGGTATTTATATAAATTAAGTAACCAATATGATCATAATAAATCTCAATGATAGAATAATAACCTCACCAATAAAACTATAAAATAAAATTTAGGTATCATATAAATAAAAAAATGTTATATTTATATCATTTTATAATTAAATAATTTTTCTAAAAATGATAAATTAGGTGTTGGTATTTTTGTAAAATGTAAATGTTTAATTATAGTTTTATAATCTATATAATGATTTAAAGTAATTTGTTTCATAAAATATATTGATAAATTAATAATATTTTTTATTACAATTATAGTATAATTTTTTGTGACCTTATTAAATTTTCAAAGTTTAAAAAAATCTATTATAATATTAAAATTAGTATTTTTGGAATAAATGACTATTTTATTTAAAAATTAAGTTTCAAATATTTAAAAACTCAATTTCCTAAAATAGATTCTATTTTTAAAAATCTTAAAATTGATTAATTTGTATAGTTAATTGTTTATAATTTTCAAAAATAGTTGTTTTTTTGTGAATGGTGAAATACGAAAAATTACATTATTTAACATTATAAGATAAATAAATGAATTTTTGATTCATGGATGATATAAGATCCAATTATTTATAAATTCCCCAAACAATTTACTATATTTATTCATATCAATCAACAATATTAATAGTATTTGTCTTGAATAATAAACTAATGAATATAATAATAAAAAACCCCACTCCCCCTATAAATACCACCCCTCACAACCCTTTATCCTCACACCTTCTAAGACTTGTATATTTTCTATATTCAACCCAATTCCCATAAAAATCATATCACCCATTTTCATGTGCTGATGGTATAAAAAAATGATTAATTCGATTTTATTTAAGGGTTCCTTCAAGGAGGTGATATTTAAGAGGTAAGTTTCTCAAACCATATCTTTTAATTTCATTTATTCTTCTATCTTCTCTTCACCTCCTTCATCAATAAAATAATAATAACTCTAGTATCATGTATATAATGGAATGTTATATTTATAATGTAACATCTTATGTCCACCCATTTTCTTATCTCCTACATTTCAAATAATTGAAACCATTGTCCAAATTAAGGTGGTTTACCAGCTTCATGGATAATGATTTTTCAATTTTTATTACTACCTACAAGGATGGTCATAAAAACATTATAATATTTAAATCATATTTTAATATGTATATCACTAATTTTTATGTTCTGAAACTAATATATATACAAAATATTAAATTAAACTGAACTAGTAATTGATGATCAACAAACCGCCAAAATAAACTAAACATTTATCATTAATGTTTTATCAAATAAACAATCCTCACACTAGAAAATAAAATGATATATCAGAAATTTAAAATTATTAATGTTCATCAATACTATATAATTTAACCTGCAGATAATTATTCCAATTTGAAAATAATTTTTGTAATTTTACTCAAGAGATCCAACTATTAAATCATGAAACAAACACTTTTGAAATGAAAAAAGTAAACATTATAAACCATAATAATAGCCATAAAAATACATAATAAAATTATAATAAGTATAATATATTTCTGAAATTTTATGAATTAACTAATTAATGGATCTAATTTAATTATATAGTACATAATTTGAATATGAATAAATCATTTAGAAATAAGGTAAGGGATCTCTTTGAACCTTCATTCTTCATTTGGGTTATGATTTCTCTCTATTTCCCCCCAATGAATTTATACATTATTCTTTTATACTTATCCTATAATATGTGTAAATGTTCCACACATATTTATCTATCTTTATTCATCATTTTTTTCTAGGGAAATGCATGATTTAAAAGTTTTCATTCATATATCCTGTTGATAAGAAAACCCAATTAAAGGGGACTTTTCTATTTCATACCTCATTTCAATTAAACTCCATAAAATGTTTTCATCCACCCATATTTTATAAAATAACATGTTCTATAATGAAAAATAATTTATAGTTCAATTTTGGTTTTATGTAAACTATTATTCTCTTAACCCCTTTTAAAGAATCTACCTTTTTACTTAAAACCCCTGTAACACCCCAGGATTTCATAGTGCTTTATTTCTTCGAAATAATTCAATAACATGCACTACACGCAACACTGAGTTCAAGCCCGCCACGACTTACCAAACTAGAAGCTCAAAAGTGGTTATGAATTGTATTAAATTAATTTTGAACATTATATAATACTTATAATTTTTGAATCCATATTATGTTTTTCTTTGACATAATGTATGAAAGAATTCATTTTTTTCAAATAAATGAAGTATTTTTCAAAAAATGCACTTTTACCGACTTTTAATGGTGAACCATTTTTAAATCAAATATTTGAAACTTTTATATATTAAATTTGATGAAATAAACTTTTTCATTACAATCGGGATATAATAATTTAGTTTCAATAAATTTTTTGTGTTTTTTCTGATAACTTTCATATTTGGGTGAATAGTGAAAAATAATATATGTTAACTGAAAACAACTTTTTTAATCAAAATAATTTATAATGTTCAACTATACATAGGAATGGATTGGATGTATAATTAGATTTTTTTTCATTTAATCTAATGTTTGTCATTAGACGTAATTTAACTTTGAAATTGGACATAAACAAATGTCAATCTTTTGGTAGTTATTATTTCAAAAAAATACGCTTTTAGGTTTTGACAACGGGAATTAATTTTAAACTAATAAATGAAATTTAAATGTTTTTAATTTGGAAAAATAGACTTCATTTTGGAATTTAGAATATCAAAATTATCTTAGGGTGAATTTTTGGTGTGTTTCTAAAAATATTTAATTTTTGATGAATAGTGAAAAAACACTAAGTTATAGTTTAAAGACGAATTTTTTATTAAATAATGATTTCTTTTATTTAAATTTATATTTGGTCAAAATAGACACATAATTACAATATAAGTTCAATGTAATTCTTTGGAGTCAATTTATATAATTTTAGATATATAAAAATTTCTTAGAACATTTCACCGTCTTTTACTCATCTCTTAGGAGAATTTGAAAATTCACATAAAACTTAATTTTTCCATTTCTGTGAATGGAATTTCAAAAATCCGAGAAACATGGTTGATATCAGTAAGCAAAGTGTTGTTCAATGAGAAGAAAATAATTTTTGGTAAATAGTAACTTTTTACATTTATTTACCACGTTTAAAATTAAATAGGGTAATTAAGTATAAAAATGATATTAATATTACCCTAAAACATGTCATAATTCTATTGGACAAGTTTATATCGACCAAGACCAACCTTTAGAATAAAATATTATCATTTATGTCCACTTGGATTAGATTAGGAAATTCATTATTATTTAATTCAAAGAAGAGTTAAAATAGTTAAAATCAATGTTTAATTACTAAAATATTTTTATTATAAGGTTATACATAAGATAAATTAGATTATAAATATTAATTAAAAACATAAAAAAATTTCCTAAATAATGGTATTTTATTTATAAATTTTATACCTTAAATAATGAAAATTATTTATGACATAATGGTGATGCAGTAATTACCTAATTAATGAAATATTAAAATAATTGATATTATAAATACCCAAAAAATGTAATTTGATACTTTTTATTAATTACAAGAATTTTATTGGTTAATATGACATATTAGGATGGGTTATATGAATTTTTTTCGAATTAATAATGTTGTTATGAATTTATCAAAAACAAACTACCCAATAGTGTAAAAATTGACATAAAAGAGTTTTTAAACAAAATATTATATTATTAATTCATATTCTATTCCAAAATATATAAGGTTCCACCAAAGAACTTTTATCATGATAGGTGTATCATTAATGTACCACATGGGGGTATCTTGGATGTATATAGTACGTTTATCAACTATATAATATAAAAATACAAAGATACATGGTAAATGTCAAACTATTTAACTAAGAGTTAAATATAAATGATAAGGTTAATATTGTGACCCAGACCTATCTAAAATCTATTGTTTGAAAGGATTTAGACCCATAACCACCTTAAAATTTATATAATCCACTTTGGAGCCATTATAAACTAAATATATATTTATAATAAAATAATACTTCTAGATTTTCCAAATGATCCCCTCACCCATCTTATAAAAGGGAACTCCCCCCTTCTCTCTAATTCACACCTTCAAAGCCTTTTGGATCGGCCAAACCCTGCCCAAATATTCTCTAAAATTTACTCACTTCAATCTAGAGGCCTTATTTGGATCATAAATCCTACCTAAGGAGCCCTTTTGATCAAATCAAAATAAAGAACCCGAAAAAGAGGTAATATTTTCACCACCCTCTTTCAAGTTCATTTCTTCTTCAACTTCTACTTTCATTGTTATTTACATTATAAAATTATAACTCCAGTATATTATATATAATATGATGTTATTATAAATATGGTACAACCATATTCAATATTCTATACATCCTTTGAATGAAATTTCACCGTACGTCCGTACGTGCAGCTTACCGTCTCCACGTTGTGGTGTAATTGTTATTCAAAAAATTATTATTTAGATGGGTATAATAATGATGTGTAATTCCTGTAAATAATAAATATAAAATGATAATTATTATGTATATATTATATACCATCCAATTATATATTATTTTAATATCAAAAGAATGATATTGTCACTCGTGCGTACGTACAGACTACCATCTCCACGAACGCGATGAGATTCATTCCCCATGGTATCCATTCAAGTCTAATTCTCATTTGATGATTAAAAATAATATTTAAGGACTTGATAAAATTATGTATATTAATAATATACAACCTATCCATAACAAACATGGCTAATGTAAAAAAACATATAGAAGAAAACAAGTTTGTTAACACCCAAAATGATGATAATAGTAAGATATTATTAACAAAGTAATTTTAAATGATCACATATGATATCATATTAATGTATATGATTATCATATAATTTAATAACAATTATTTCACCATTATAAAGGAGGATAAACTACCCTCAACAAAAAAAAAGTACTAGGTAAGGGTTTATTTCACAATCTCTTCATTATCCGATGTTGTTTATACGTAATTATCTACTGGGACCACTATATCATCCACATCCATGTTTCTTAAAAATGTATTTCGAAACATTCTTACAATTTTATAGACTATGGTTTAAATTCATTTTTACCCATGTTTAACATCTAATAAGATTTTTATAAGGGAATCTTTGTGTCGTTTTCCAAACAATGTCCTTTTTAACCTTTTCGACAAAATTAAGGTAAGAATAATTTTTTTAACTTATACGGCGTGTGTGGCTATTTTCCACTATTATAAAATCGTCGAAGCTTCCCTTAAAAGATTATAATAATATTTTCAAAGAAAATGTTTTCTTTTATAAATATGTGTCTTTTAAATGATTTCAAAAAAAGGGAGATATTTCTCTCAAATTGATTTGATTTCATTAATGTCAACATCCTTTGATGGATTTTAAGCTTATTTGATGTTTATTTATTATGATACAAAACATCCATATTGTATTGAAGGTTTTGTGATATGTTTGACTGTGGATGTTTTATTTTTATACCATTCATGGTTTATGGAGAAATTATTTACATTTTGTATGCTAGTTTTAATATGAATGTTTATGTTATGTTTTAACCTGTTCATATGAGGAATGCATTGCACTTAATACGTGACGGGTGGATCCCGCTGTTGCTCTTCGATGCATCGGTAGGTCTAATGAGACAGAATACTGTCTTGACACAAGGCCTTGATAAAATCTTATTTGTAGTCTTGGAACAAGGCCTTGACTATGTGACTATGATAGTCTGGCATTATGCATTCCATTATTATGAAAGTGGTTATTGATAATGCATGGGATTATTCGACTAGTAGAATATCCACATGAATAAGTAAATGGAATTATTTGATTTTATATTTTCCATGTTATGATAAAGTTCAAGTTTAAAAGGCTTTTGTTTTAGTTATACATTGCCTTAAATGATTTTGCTTATTTATGAAAATTTCCGCTATATTGTTATCTTTACTGAGTATCTGAGCTCACCCCGTTCAAAGTTTTATTTTTCCCAGGATGTGAAAAAGTATTTTATGAATGACCTATAGGGATAGTATGAGGGGATATGAAGACAAGATGTAGTTGCCATTTTTTCAATTTATGATGTAATGTTAGACTTATGAATATATCTAGTGATTCCAAGGCTACTAAACTAATCGTTCCTTCAAGACATGATCTTTTGTGATCATGCCAATGTTATGTAATAATGCACCCACTCTAGGTAACTGGGTCCGAGGCGTTACAGTTGGTATCAGAGGAAGTTTAGTATATAATCTTGGAAGCTAAATTTTGATAAACTTTGATTAGAGCACATAGACCTAAGATGGACTTTGAGGATCAGTATAGATGAACTTCCTATAATTTTTGTATTTTCAAGATTTTGTGAGTTTTCCAAGAAATACATCCCTGTCGGGATACGAGCAGGTTGAGGTGGCTCTAGCACAGATGTACCTATGGATAAAACTCGAAAACACTGCTTTGAGCTAGACTCGAACGGGAACTGGTGCACGACAATGGGCCTTGTTGCACTCTTGGTTACGACACTCCCGGAGGATATGCTTAGGATAATTCTCATTTTATTTACAAACCATTATGAAGGGTTTATGAGTATACACTTCCTCAATGAAAACATTTTTATGATTATTGATTATATCCATAAACGTTTCAATTTACATTAGGTATTTTACATGTTTGGAATTATGTATTTTGATTCATAAACTAATCTAGTTTATGCCACTGTTTATAAATGGAACCTAGTGGAAGGAATGGAAATTGTTTCAATGCACGTACTCCTTATAAGGATTTCCCTCATACTCAAGAAAATTATAATGGAGCTGGTGATACAACTGGTACTAATCAGCTTATCACCGTACTGGGACAACTCATTTAGGTTATGAATAATAACCTTACCCATATGGAGCACCCAGATCCACAGCGTGGAGGATCAATGTTTGACCACTTAATGAGGCAACAACCACCAACATTCAATGGGATTAAAAATCCCTTAGTAGATGAGCAATGTATAAATTTCATAGAGAAAATATTCCACACCTTGGGGAGTAGTGAAAAGGAAAAATTTATCATGGCAGTTTACCACCTCACTAGATATGCTAACCAATGGTGGTCATTGATTCAAAACACAAAGTAAGATGATGAAGTATAAAATATGTAATGTAGGGAGTTCAATGATATTTTCTTAGAAAAATACTTTCCTCATGACCATCGAGCAAATATGGAAACACAATTCTTGAGTCTGAGATAAAAGGAAGAATAGAATGTCACAAAGTATGGGGCTAACTTTACAAGGTTAGCGAGGTATGCTTCAGATTATATAAATAACCCATGAATTATGATTGATTGTTTCTTTGATGGGTTAAAACTATTTCTTCGTCGAGCTTTAGTATCGCAATCCTTCTCGTCATACGAATATATTGTCTCATGTGCTATCAAGACATAAAAGGAATTCTCTAAATCTTATGACAATAAAGTAAAGCAATATAAGAAGAGAACGGTGGAGCAAGAGACAGGTAATGTGAAAAAGGGAGAAAATGATTTTCCATTATGTGATAAATGTGGGAATAAATACCCTGGTACTCGCCTAAAAAGAATGGGGGTCTGTTACAAGTGTGGTGAAAAAGGACACCAAGCTCATGATTGTAAGGGAAAGAAAGTTGTTGTCAACATTGAATGCTATAATTATTGATAAATGGGGAATTATGCAAATGAATGTCCTAAGAACCAAGGAAACATACCTCAGAAAAGGCCAAGGGAGTAATTCCAAGCTTATTTTGTTACTACAGTTGATGTTGAATAATTATTGTATTTGTGTTTTTGGATTCAAGAGATATATTCTTGTTATAACAATAATGTGATATATATATGGATTGTACATCAGTACTATTTTATTAAGGATTTGAGATTATATGGTTCTATGAAAAGTTACTTAATAGTAAGCTACACTTTTTATAAAATACATGGTTGAAGGAAAGGTAATCCTTAATATGGTCCCGATAATGAGGTAGTGATTTCGGAATAAGAGATAGTTGATTTGAATAAATTCTATTGGATATTCTTGACAACTTGGAACTGATTAATGATTTCTATATCCCATAATTGTTGGAGTTTACAACATTTTTGGATAGAAGGACTATATCCAGTATTCTATAAAGAATAAAGGAGCATCAATGTAATCAATAAGGTTTTGTGGTAATTTAGGATGAGCAGTGTTTTAAAAGAATAAATGACGAAGGTGTTCACATGTTATTACGTGGAAAAAAGGATCTTTATTGTGTTTACCTTCCTTAAAAAATTTGGACTATGGGTTTGGACAAAAGTATTTTTGGATAACTCTAGTTTGAGATTATTTTTGAATTCTATAAAAGGACAACCCAGAGGTTAGGAGGCAACCCATCGCGACCGACAAGGCCGCGAGACTTGAACCCGCAATCGAAGGGCGCAAGGGTGTATCACCTACCACTGGACCACGTGATGTACTTGATTGAATAATGTAGTTTATTTTATGAAGGTCTTGTAGATAATTAAAATTCATTTATTTGAACCCCAAATGAATAGGATAAATAGAATATTTTTTAAGATCTATTATCTATTAGAGTGAAAGATGAGTTTGTGGTAGAAATTAGTTAAAGGATGGAACTCTACTTGTAATGTATATATATTGTTTTCTTATCCTCTTATTCTATGAAGAAATTCATTCTTATACTTTATTTAAGGGATATTAAAACCAAAAAATTTTTATCCTAATACCTTATGTTTTGTTGAATCGTTGGTATTTTAAAGCATCATAGATTGATGAATTTAAGGACGTCAATTTTACACTTGTTTGTGATTGATGACCTCAATAACTACATATAGATATTTATGTTTTTCCTCCAATTATTTGTCTCTAATTTCCAAAAATGTTCTCCTAATCAATATCATAACTTGGTGGTGACTCTTTCATTTCTCTTTTCCTCTTATTAAGACTAAATTTTATTAACCCAATTTCTGATGTGGGTTTTCCCACAAAGATAATTTCAATTTTCAACCATTTATTTTTGAAAAACAATTATAAATTATGAGGATGCAGTTTATTGATGGAGTGGAGAATATAACACTAAAAGATTTCATAGTGAGTTATTTCATCAAAAATAATTCAATAACTTGCACTACAGGCAACACCGAGTTCAAGCGCACTACGAATTACCAAACTAGCGGTTCAAAAGCGTTTATGAATAGTATTAAATGAATTTTGAACTTTATATAATCCTTATAATTTTAGAATCCATATTATGAGTTTCTTAGACATAAAGTAAGAACAAATTCATTTTTTCAGATAAAAGAAATATTTTTCAAAAAATGCACTTTTACCGACTTTTAATGGTGAACCCTTTTGAAATCCAATATTTGAAACATATATATATTAAATTTTACAAAATAAACTTCTTATTTAGAATTGGGACATAAGAATTCAGTTTCAATTAATATTTGGTGTTTTTTCTGATAACTTTCATATTTGGGTGAATATTGAAAAATAATATATTTTAACTGAAAAAAAAAATTTTTAATCAAAATAATTTTTAGTGGTAAAATATAAATATGAATGGTTTGGATGTATAATTAGATTATATTTTTACCATTTAATCCCATGTTTTTCATTGGAAGTAATTTCACTTTTAAATTGGACGTAAACAAATGTCAATCTTTTGGTAGTTATTATTTCATAAAAATACGCTTTTCGGTTTTGACAATGGGAATTAATTTTAAACAAATAAATTCAATTTCTATGTTTTGAATTTGGTAAAATACAATTCATTTTTTAATTCATAATATCAAAATTGGCTTCGGGTGAATGTTTGGTATGTTTCTGAAAACTTTTAATTTTTGATGAATAATGAAAAAACACTGAGTTATAGTTTAAAACAGAATTTTTTATTAAATAATTTTTTATTTTATTTAAATTTATTTTAGGTAAAAATAGACACATAATTCCTATATAAGTTCAATTTAATTCATTGGAGTCAATTTATAATAATTTTAGATATATAAAAATTTCTTAGAACATTTCACCATCGTTTACCCTTAACCTAGGAGAATTTGCAAATTCACAAAAAACAAAATTTTACCACTTCTGTGAATGGAATTTCAAAAATACAAGAGACACGATTGATATTAGTAAGTAAAATGTGGTTCAATGGGATAAAAATAATTTTTGGTGAATAGTAACTTTTTACTTTTATTTACCACAGTTAAAAGTAAATTGGGTAATTAAGGGTAACAATGATATTAATATTACCCTAACACATGTCCAAATTCTATTGGACAAGTGTATCTCGACCAAAAATAACCATAGGAATAAAATATTATCATTTAGGTCCACTTGGATTAGATTAGGACACTTATTATTATTTAATTCAAAGAAGAGTTAAAAGAGTTAAAATCAATGTTTAATTACTACAGAATTTTTAATATAGGGATATACATAAGATAAATTATATTATAAATATTCATTATAAAGATAAAAAAAATTCCTACATATTTTTATTTTATTTATAATTTTTAGAAATTAAATAATTTAATTTATTTATGTCACAATGGTGATGCAGTAATTACCTAATTAATGAAATATTAAAATAATTGATATTATAAATGCCCAAATAAATGTAATATGAGATTTTTATGAATTAAAATAATTTTATAGGTTAATATGACATATTAGAATAGGTTATATGAAGTTATTCGATGTAAGAATTCTGTTATGTATTTATCAAAAACAAAATACCCAATAGTGTCTAAATTTACATAAAAGAGTTTTTAAAATAAATATTATACTATTAATTCATATTATATTCCTAAAAATCTATGGTTCGGGAAAAGGACTTGTATCGTGATAGGTGTATCATTAATGGACGACTTGGGGGTTTATTGGATGTATATAGTAAGTTTATTTACCATATAATATAAAAATACCAAGAGACATGGTAAATGTCAAACTATTTAACTAAGAGATAAATATAAATGGTATGGTTAATATTGTGACACAAACCTATCTAAAATCTATTGGTTGAAAGGATTTCGACCCATCCCCATCTTAAATATTAAATTATACACTTTGGAGCCATTAGAAACTGAATATGTATTTATTATAAAATAATATTTTCTAGCTTTTCTAAAGGATCCCCTCACCACTCTTATAAAGGGGAACTCCCCCTTCTCTATAATTCACACCTTCAAAGCCTTTTGGCTCGGCCAAACCCTGCCCAAATACTCTCTGAAGTTCCCTCAATTCAACCTATAGGCTTTATTTTGATCAGAAATCCAACCTAAATATCCCTTTTGATCAAATCAAAAGGAAGAACCCGAAGAAGAGGTAATGTTTTCACCACCCACTTTCAAGTTCCTTTCTTCTTCAACTTCTTCTTTCTTTGTTATTTACATTCTAAAATAATAACTCTAGTATCTTCTATATACTGTTATGTTATTATAAATATGGTACAACCATATTCAGTATTATATCCATCCATTGAATGACATGTCACCATACGTGCGTACGTACGGCTTACCGTCTCCACGTCGTGGTGTAATTGTTATTCAAAACATTATTATATAGATGAGTATAATAAGGATGTGTAATTCATGTAAATAATAAATATTACATGATAATGATTCTTTATATATGATATACCATCCAATTATATATTATTTTAATATCAAAAGAATGATATTGTCGGTCGTGCGTACGTACGGAATACCGTCTCCACGAACGCGATGCGATTCATTCCCCATGGTATCCATTCAAGTCTAATTCTCATTTTATGATTAAAAATAATGTTTAATGACATGATATAATTTTATATATGAATAAGATACAACCTATTAATAACAAACATGTCTTATGTAACAAAACATATAAAATAAAATGAGTATGTTAACACCTGAAACGACGATAATAACAAGATATTATTAACAAAGCAATGTTAAAAGATCATATATGATATCATATTAACGTATATGATTCTTGTATAATTTAATAACAACAATTTCACCATTATAGATGAGGTTAAACTACCCTCAACAAAGTAAAAGTACAAGGTAAGGGTTTATTTCACAATCTCTTCAATATCCGAGGTTGTTTATACGTAATTATCTACTGGGACCACTTTATCTTCCACATCCATGTTTCTTAAAAATGTATTTCAAAACATTATTACTATTTTATAGAATATGGGTTAAAGTAATTTTTCCCCTTGTTTGACTCTTTATAAGATGTTTATAAGGAAATCTTTCCATCATTTTCCAAACAAGGTCATTTTTAACCTTTTTGACAAAATTAAGGTAAGACTGTTTTTTTAACTTATACGACGTGTGTGGCTATTTTACACTGTTATAAAATTGTCGAAGATTCCATTACAAAATTATAATAAAATTTTCAAAGAAAAATTTTTCTTTTATAATTATGTGTCTTTTAAATGGTTTCAAAAATAAGAGATATTTCTCTCAAATAGTTTTGATTTCATCTATGTCAACATCATTTGAAGGATTTTAAGATTATTTGAAGTTGATTTATTATGATACAAAACGTCCATATTGTATTGAAGGTTTTGTGATATTTTTGACTGTGGATGTGTTATTTTTATACCATTCATGGTTTATGGAGTAAGTATTGACATTTCGTATGTTAGTTTTAATACGAATGATTATGTTATGTTTAAAGTTGTTCATATGAGGAATGCATTGGACTTAATAAGTGACGGGTGGAGCCCGCTATAGCTTCTCGATGCATCGTTAGGTCTCATGAGACAAACTAGGGTCTTGGCATAAGGCCTTGACAAAATCTTATTTTTAGTCTTGGAAAAAGGCCATGACTATGTGATTATGATAGTCTGGAATTATGCAATCCATCATTATGAAAGTGGTTATTGATATTACATGTGATTATTCGACTATTAGAATATCCATGGGAATAAGTAAATTGAATTATTTCATTTTAACTTTTCCATGTTATGCTTATGTTCATGTTTTAAAGGATTTTGTTTTAGTTATACATTTCCTTAAATATTTATGCTTATTTATGAAAATTTCCACTATATTGTTATCCTTACTGAGCATCTGAGCTCACCCCTTTCAATGTTTTATTTTTCCGAGGATGTGAAGAAGTATTTTATGAATGGCCTACAGGGATACTATGAGGGGATATGAAGACAAGATGTAGTTGTAGTTTTTTTCACTTTATGATGTAATGTTAGACTTATGAATATATCTAGTGATTCTAAGGCTACTAAACTAATCGGTCTTTTGAGACATGATCTTTTGTGATCATGCCAATGTTATGTAATAATTCACCGACTATGGGTAACTGGGTTCAGGGCGTTACAACCCCACCTTAGTGGAACATTTCTAAGGTTATTCAACCAAACTTTTCTCATGTTTACAATTCAATTGGATATAATTTATCATAATATTTGAATATTTTTCATTTATTAATTTCCAATAATTATTTAGCCCCTTATTTTATGTAAACCATTATGACACACCCTTTGGTTATGTCTTATGACATGATTTTGTAACCCATTTCTTCTCATTAGTAACCCATATGTTTATTCCATATGTTTGATTATTTATGTGGAAAAAATATGGATGAAAATTCTATGATGGGTGTGTCTAGATATCATTATAATGAATTGGGTAATTTTTAGTATCATGATATTTCATGTATGGGATCATGGAGTAAAATTATTCCATTATGGGACCTTGTCCACCATGTGATATAGTCTTTGTAGTTAGCCTTAACTCGTGTATTTTTCATGTTACGTGTCTATTCCACATTCCAATATTACTATGATAATATGATTCCATGTTATATATATTATGAATACATATTTTTATTTATGAGAAATTAATTTTATGTAAACATGTTATGCCTTCTAACTCATCTTCTTCACTTTATTCCCATGTTTGTTCTCTTACTATGATTTTTAGCTCATCCCTCTTATTGATGTATTCCGTAGGATATAATATATAGTTATAGGATTTCAATGGGAGTTAGGATCTCATTTTTTAGATAAATAAAATGACTTTATATTCTCATTTCATAATTTCTTATTATGTAACATTTCTTCCAAATACAATAAGAATTTCAATCCCTGATTTGTATTTCTGGATATTTATGATTAAAATTTTGAAATAATATATGTAAAGAGATTGTGTATCTCTAGTTTGTATCATTAAATGGTCTAGTTATTTTTAGGGATTATGCATATTAAAATTTATAAATAATAGTTGGGATAATTCTATCACCCTGAATATCCTATGTTGAAACTTAGTGAAACATAATTTTGTAAATAATTTTCATTTTTATGTTATTTCGTATTTTTTCATAGTTTTATTTTTATATACTCATTATCTAAGTAGTCAAGTCCTTTAATTTTATATTATTTATTTTTAATATTTAATTATTGGAAATATGAAAAACCATGACAATAATAAATGTGATAAGAAATGTGACGACTGACCTAATGAGATTCCAACCCTATTGGGAATGGGAGCACGGACAATTAGATTGTACTAGATCAAGGGTATCAAGTTATTAATGACAACATGAATTGTGTGGAACACCCTTTTATCCTAATAAATAGAAATTTATGTTTGAAAAAATTATGAGACAAATTCTTAATATCTTTAGTTGATCATCTGATCCCCTCATCGTGGAACACTGGTTTAACTCTATTCAGAATATATTATTTATTATTCAATGTTTTGAAGAAGAAAAGTCATACTGGTGGTCTATCATTTTGATGGGGAATTTGATCAGTGATAGAATGTGATCAAAAAAATCATAAGGATAAAATTGATGCCATTGATTGGGAAGGATTAAATAAAATATTTATCAATAATAATTTTCTCTGTAAAGATCCGGAATATTCCATTTGAATTTTTTGTTAATTATATAGAAATATTACGAGTCCGTGAAAATTGACGGCGTGTGATTCCAAGGCCTGGTGTGCTCAGAATGAATTTCTAAATTTTTTTGGTATTTTCAGTAAATGCACAAGTGGTTTTTTGTATCTTTTGAACCAGTGATCATAATTGAAATTGGAATACACTTTTGAACTCATAGCACCGATATTCTTTTAAGGATACCTTCACCTTTACTGCAGTATGTCAATGGTGGAAGTTGGTTTTTCGGCTGTTTGTGGGAGAATTGAAAAATAAATAAATAAATAAATTTCATTAAATTGAATCCTCCCATTGGAATTTTGGTGGTGTGGACCACCTGACATTGAACTCCCCCTATATTGTGAGGAAAGTCTTGGTTTTCCCCCAATTTAATGAGCCAAAATTAATTGATTTAATTTACATAACTTAATTATATAGGCTCCTCACCTCTTATGGGGGAAATCGTTGGCAATAGTTTTTGTGGGAGAACTCTTAGTGGAAGAAACATGGAATCCCCAACGAAGAATGAACAACTCTCCAGATCATGAACATTGACCCGACATTGGAACATGGTTCAGAAGCATGTTGCAGGAGCGATGAACATTGGTGACTTCATCTTCTTCGTCTTCTTCCTCACACCACCTCCAACGATCAAAAGAGGTAGGGGTGTGTTTATGATTTTTATTCGTGTTTTTACGTTGAATCATTCTTCTCGACCTGGCTGTTATCGGTCTACTGTGGAGGGTGCATGCCAAACAAACACGGCACGATCCCTCTAAAATTATTCATTGATTGACGTGTTCCTCACGGGCGTATCAACGGGTTTAGCAGCACGTGACCACGTTGCCGACGATTGATATCAACAGGGTTCAGGCAACGGTCGGCACACCGAATGACCGAGATGATGGCGGTGGTGAAACAACACCACCATAGAAGGAATGTCCATCAGCCGTAGTGGTGGAAAGGGGCGGTTGGCACACCCGCTAGCCACATAGAGCCAAGTCGGAGCATGTCAGCACTACTGGTAGAGAAGGAGGTGGCAGCTGCTTAACCACAACAGTGCACCCGGAGGATCCCACTTGCCAACAGGCGGCACCACATGGTGCCGCTGGGTTGGCCAAGCCGAATGGTCCGTTGGGTAGTTTGGAATACCGAGGGGAGCCTCCCCCCCTAAGTAGCGTCTCAGGCAAGCCCTGCCATGGCAGACCGTACCCAGCCGAGCGGGTCGCGCTACCCCCTTTGAGGGTCGAGCCTATCATGGCCCGACCCATCCGGACTGGACCTAGACTAGGATAGGTCGACCCGAACCGGGTCAGGTCGACCTAGCCAAGTCAGCCCGGGTTGGACCGTACTCGATCCCATCAGGACCCAGTTTTGCCTTTTTGGACATACCTTGATATCTGAGCATCCATTTGACAAACTTTCTATAGTGCCAGAATACTAAGATTGAGATAGTCCTTTTGGTATACTCCACACGAGTTTTGGATAATGTTAGAGTAAGACAGGGTTGGATCGAATCCAAATCCAACCAGGTCCTTGGAATGAAAATGCTAATAACATATAGAGAGGGTGTTCAATTGAATCATCATACATTGAGTTGGTATGCTTGTTATGTGGTGGTTCATTAGGATACATCTTCATGGGACATCATTTAATTTGATGTATCGACCGATGGCTTGAGGATAGGAACCTCCCGGAATCAACCATGCTTTGTGCGGGAACCCTGTGGCTGGCTGTACATGAGGAGTTTCCATATCCTGTGTGGGTAATCTCTAGATCCTATGTGGGTCAACTCTCAGTGATCTTGTGTGGGTCAGCGCATAATGATCATTTGTGGGTCGTCTTGAGATCATGTGTGGGTCATCTTCTGATCATGTGTGTGTCATCTTCGATCTTGTGTGGGTCAAAAACAGAGCATCTCGACGAAGTAATATGATCTAGCAATACAGCTAATTTCTATACATTCATATTTAAGTTATACTAGGTGTGAGCTAAGTCATTACCTTTGTGGTATTCCTCTGTGTGGTGATACCTTTTTAGTAATTTTAGTGTGGTGTTGCCTTTGTGGTACTTGCCATTGTGGTGATACATATGTGGAATTTTTTTTGTGGTGTTACCTTTGTAGTACTTATCTTTGTATTGTTACCTTCGTGGTATTCGTTCCTTCATGGAACATATGAGATTTTTTCTAAGGATTTGGGCTTTTTTTTCCTCATGAATGAGATGGGTGTACTTGATAACTTAGGTATATGTATGTGCATATACCTAAGTAGGGTTTACTATTGTTTTGTGCATTGTGATTATGGTTTTTCTTTGTGGTTTATCCTTGTTGGATTCCATGAGACCTCAAGGGGTCTTAGGGTTCATAAATTTTATCGTTATTCTCACACCTACATGGGATACACCCACACATTGATGTGTTTTGTGTAGACGATAGACATCGTTGATGAAGTTTGAGGGTACCAGGACTAGAGGTTGCTCGGAGGTGGACCTTAGACGAGGCATACCGTTGAGATGACCATTCGATAGCTATACATACCCTTCAGGTAGGATCATTGGTGACTGTTCATAGGAGTTGTTTTTAGTTTTTCTTTTACTTTCCAATTCAGTTTTTATTTAGGCACCCCTTACATACTGTACTTCTTCTTTGTACTATATATTTACGTTGTGATTTTATCTTGTTGTGTGCTTGGATTGTGTGAGTTTTCATGTTAAAAGGAAATGGAATCCCTCTTATAGGGATTTGCCTTTCCGGTGCTAGTCTCCACCCCCTAGCCTATGGAAGGCGGGCTTAGGGTAGTCACGACATGAGCCCTGATGGACAGGTTGTGACAAATTTTTATCAGGGGAGTTGGTTCAACTGGAGAACTTGGATTCTGATCTTTTGATTTGGAAATGGTGTTAAGTGTGATGAGTGTGGTTTTTAGTTTGGGGAATCCAGTGTTGGTGTGGAGGCCATCGTATCCATTCACCAGGACCCTGAATTCTGATTTCTGACTCAATGTACGAAAACACTGATTGGGTGTGTGTTTTGGAAAAGTTTTCTCTGTGAGATTTTTGAGTCATCTCACTAGGTATAACTTATAGACTGTGGCACACCAATTTCGTTTCAAGATGCCTCCACATAGACATCCAGCCAGGGTTCTAGGTAGAGTACACGATGACAGCCCACTGAGCGATGAGTCTTTGGTTCAACGCCACCTTATGGCACTTTTACCGTTGGGTGGTGTACTAGAAGCACCACTGCCCATTGGGAAGCCGATGCCACCATCCCCATTAGTAGAGGGTGCATGCCACTTGAGTGTGTTGCACGAGTTAAATCACCAGAGGCCACAGAGTTTCAGGAGTGAGACACTTCCACAGTCAGTTGAGGACTAGCTGGAGGTCGTGGTTAGATTTTATTGACTGGTAGGGACCCTCGCTGATCTCATGGTGATCTTTGCCGCTAGTCTTCTTCAGGAAGTAGTGGGAATATGATGGAGATTGATGCTCCAGGTTCACAACGAGGTTACACTCATCTGGGTGGACTTCGAGAGCCTTTTTATGGAAATGTTCATCCCAGCGACCTTATGCCCCATCTGTATACAAGAGCTTCCCTACTTGTAGCAAGGTAGCACGATCATGACTCAGTATTAAGTGAGGTTCACCGACCTCTTGTGCTACACCACTGACATGGAACAGGAACCTTTCTTCAGGGCCCGGACCTTCGAGCAGGGGATCATACGGGAGATTAGATATTAGATGATTTCTCTCAGCATCCTAACGCAAGTGAGGGTTTTAGAGAGATCACTCTTAGTGACGAGATTCCTTGTTGAGCAGTCAGTAGCAGCAAGACCCACTACGAGACATCACGTAGCAGAGTCATCTATATATTGAAGTAGACAGATGATGTAGAGGTCCAAGAGAACCTGACCTTCAAGTGGAAGACCGCTGGATATAGGTTTAGTTGTGCGGGGTTCCTGAGATAGAGTAGGATAGGTGGGGAGCTGGTAGTGTTGTTCATGCGGCGGGTAGGGTCACATGGCTCGTAACTACCCGACCCACCATACGGATGACCAGAAGACGGTCGAGGAACCTCCTAGGTAGAGGTGATGATTCGATCGAGGGGGTTCCCAGGCCGGAGGGGGATATGAAAGGGGAGTTGTCCGTGCAACAGGAAGTGATTCGAGGTTCTACAGCCACCACCTCTAGGTGGTCCACCCCGACCATAGGGAGTAGGTGGACAAGGACTAGCTCAGCTCCAGGAAGCTGAGGCCTATGACCATGGCACATCAGATATGATACAAGGTACAATCTGTGTCTACTCTACCTTAGTTGTAGTACTTATAGACACAAGTTCCGGCCACTCTTTCATTCCCACAACACTTGTTCAGATCATGGAGATTCTGGTAGAGCCTTTGGCTCGATCTTTATGGATAGAGACTCCTACGGGAGTGGATTCAATGATTACACACTAGTGCCGGTAGTGTGAGCTTACTCTAGGAGGTGAGAGCTTCATCTAGGATCTTCTAGTAGCAGCGTTGAGGCCTTATGAATCATCATGGGTTTGGATTTGTTATCTACTATCCATTTTTAGATCGGATTTATTAGGTGTAAAGTGTGGTGTGTCGGTGAGGATGGGACCAAGTTTTCCTTCACCGGTGAGAAGGGAACCATTATAGCACAAGATGGACTTACCCGTAGGAGGGTGCAGCCAATCACACATCAGTTGGATAGCCTAACTCTCAGAGAAGTTGATGTTGAGATTCTTAGCTATTCTGTAGTGGTGGATCTTTACGTTGATGTTTTCCATGATGATTTTTTCATTCTCCCTCCTCACAGATAGACGGACTTCTATATTGACTTTTACCCAATGAAAAGATCAATATATAAACCGGAATATCGGATGGCTCCCTTGGAGCTTCAAGATATGTGATTACAGTTGGAGGAATTGCAGAGTAAGGGGATCATTAGGCCCAGTGTTTCTCCTTAGGTGCCCCGATTTTGTTAACCAAGATGGTGGATGGGAGTTTCAGACTATGTGGGGACTATTGGTTTCTGAACCAGGTGACTATTAAGAAAAAGTATCCACTACAGATTATTAACGATCTTTTGATCAGATGAAGAGATCATGATGGTTTTCAAAGATAGACCTCAGATTAGGTTATCACCAACTTAGGGTAAGAGATGAGGATGTCCATAAGACAGACATCAGCTGTTGGTATGGACACTATGAGCTCTTAGTTATTCCATTCGGCATGAGAAATTCCCTAGTACTGTTCGTGGGACTGATGAACATGATCTTCCATCCATACCTCGATTTCTTTGTGTTAATCTTCATCAATGACATCCTGGTTTACTCACCTATAGAGGAGAAGAATGCCTATCATCTACAGATAGTTCTGGAAACTCTCTGAGAACACCAGCTCTATGGTAATCTCTCAATGTTCCAGTTCTAGATTCGATAGGTTCACTTTCTATGACATGTGATCTCAAAGGCTGGAGTTGCAGTGGATCTAGTGAATATTGAGGCTATGCTTTATTGGGATCCACCCAGGAGTGTGACGAAGGTGCGACATTTCCTGGGTTTGTCCGTTTACAACTGGAGGTTTGTGCCTAACATTTCTACTGTTTTGGAACCCTTATCTACATTGACGAAGAAAGGGAAACCCATCATGTGGTTGGAGAAATTCCAGTGGAGTTTCCATGTGTTGAGGCAGAGACTGATGAGTGCCCCCATCTTGAGGTTACCGGAGGAGGGCGTTGGGTATGTAGTCTACTGTGACACATCAGGAATCAGGCTTGGATGTGTCCTAATGCAGGAGTGAGCAGTGATCGCGTATGCTTCTCGACAGTTGAGATAACATGACTAGAACTACGCAACCCATGACCTGGAGTTAGTAGTAGTGGTCTTCACCTTGAAGATGTAAAAAAATTACTTGATGGACGAACGTTTTACAATCTACTCTAATCACAAGAGTCGTAGGTATATCTTATGTCAAAAGGACTTGAACCTGAGACAGGGGGTTGGCTTGAGTTCCTCCAAGACTATGATTTCATTATAGTCTATACTCTAGGGAATGGGAACATATTATATGATGCACTAAATAGAAGATCTGGTATATAATTACTGAGTGAGGTGAGAGGGCACCTATCCACTTTGCGGATATCCTACATGGATCAAGATGGAGAATATTATCTTCAGTCTATAACTGTCACTTCCCAACTCCTTTAGCGACTCAGGGAGGCACAACTTGGGGATACTGACTGCAAGGCACGACATGCTCAGATATCCACAGGACATGCACAAGATGGATTTTCTGATGGTGGGTAGGACTTCATCCTCTTCCGAGAGCATATTATGGTACCAGTGGTGCTTTGGGAGGAAGTGTTGAGAGATTTCTATACACCCCTCTATTGGTACATCCAGGAGTGGTGAATATGTACCAAGACCATCGGTGTCAGCACTGGTGGTTGGGATTGAAGAAAGAAATAGAAGAGTTTGTCTCATAGTGCCTCACATGTCAGCAAGTGAAGGCCGATCATCAGGTTCCAGAGGGTTTAGCACAGCCACTTGAGGTTCCATAGTGGAAGTGGGATGGAGTTTCTAAGGAATTTTTTGACAGGACTTCCATGAATGTCTAGGGGACATGCTTCTATCTAGGAGATCAATGACCGACTCAAAATGTCAGACCACTTTCTACCTATCAAATTGTAGGGTCAGTAGAGGGTGTGGGATGCCTCTCTGTGAAAGAGATTTTATGTCTTTATTGAGTTCCATCTATGATTGTCTCTGATCTTGATGCACGTTTTACTTCCTATCTATGAAAGGGGTTGCAGGAGGTATTTGGTTCACAGCTTTTGTTGAGCACCGCCTTTCATTCTCAGACGGATGGTCAGAGAGAGTAGACCATTCAGACCCTCAAGGACATGTTGTGTGCTTGCATCATTTATTTATGCCAGATTTGGGAGGATCACTTTCCCTTGGTGGAGTTTTCATACAACAACAGTCATCACTCCACTATCAGTATGGAACCATTTGAGGCATTGTATGGTCAAACTTGAAGATCACCTCTATGCTGAACTGACTCAGGGTAGTCAGTACTCATAGGACCAGAAATGGTTAAGAATACTACGGAGAAGGTTTAGAACATCCAGGAGTGGATTAAGACTACAGAGAGTAGTAAAAAGTCTTATGCTGACAGACGGAAAAGACCTATGGAGTTCGAGGATGGTGATTGTGTCTTCCTACGGGTGTCACCTCAATAAGGTTTGCGGAGATTCGGTCGGGTGTTAAGTTATCTCTAAGGGTTCATTGGACCTTTTCAGTTCCTTAGCAGAGTTGGCGAGGTGGCATACCCCTTATATCTTCACCCTCAATTGCACCGGGTGAACGATGTTTTCCATGTATCCCATTTGAGGAGATACCTGCATGATCCTTCGCACATCGTTGACTAGGGTGTCATTGACATCGATGATGGGGTGTCTTTTTTGAAGCTTCCGGTAGAGATTGAGGATCGACAAGAGAGATTCCTTTGTGGGAGATTGATGCCTATGGTGTCCATATGTTGGCACCACATGAACCAATAGGAGAGAACAAGGGAGCAAGAGGATCAAATTTATACTCATTACCCCCACTTGTTTCCCAATTTTGGGTAGTGGCTTTCAGAGATTCAAATCACTGAGGTGGGGAGAATTTAAAGACCTGGAAGTTTTTTGTGTGAATTTTTTTAATTATATGGAAATATTACAAGTCTGTGAAAATTTACTTTGCATGATTCTGAGGCCCGGTGTGCCCAGAATTAATTTCCAATCTTTTTTATTTATGTTTATTAAATGTGTGAGTGGCGATTTTTAACTTTTGAACCGGTGCTCAGAATTGAAATCTGAAGACACTGTTGAACTCGTAGCACCGATATTCACTTAAGGAGACCTTCACCTTGACCATAGTAGGTCGAGGGTGGAAGTAGGTTTTTCAGATTATTGTGGGAGGATTGAAAAAAAATAACTTATTTTATTGAATCCTCATATTTGAATTTTGGTGGTGGGGACTACCTGACCTTGAACTCCCCCTTTAATGTGAGGAAACTCTTGGTTTTCCAACAATTTAATGAGCCAAAACTAATTTATTTAATTTAATTAACATAGTTAAGTTGTCTCTTCACCTCTCATGGGGGAAATCGTTGGAAAATGCTTTTGCAAGAGAACACTTGGTGGAATAAACTTGGAATCCCCAACAAAGAATGAACAACTCTATGGATCAAGAATGTTGAACCAACATTGTAGCATGGTTTGGAAGTGTATTGTGGGAGTGACAATTGTTTGTGTCTTCATTATCTTCATCTTCTTCACCACACCACCTCCAATGATAACATGAGGTAGGGGTGTGTTTATGATTTTTCTTCAAGGTTTTAAATTGAATCATTCTTATCGACCCACCTACTATCAGTCTAACGTAGAAGGTGTAGGCAAAACAAACACTGCCCGATCCCTCCAAAATTCTTCGTTGATTGACATGTTCTTTGTGGGTGGATCAAAGAGATGAGTGGCACCCAAGCATGTTGTGGGAAACCAATGCTGGAAAGGTTCAGAAAGTGGCCGGCACAATATCCATACGTGATTATGGCGGGGGCGCAACTCCGCCGCCGAAGTAGGCCATGGCCTGTCGACCGCGGCGGTGGAAGAGGGTGGCCTGGACGCCGACCAGCCACATGGAGGCAAGGCATTGTGCATCTTCACCGCCATTAGAGGAGGAGTTCGTGGCTCTATAGTCGTGGTGGTGCACCCGGAGGGTGGATGCCACCTGACCAGCCGCGGGAGGTCAGCGACGTCGTCGCGCTGCTGGGAGGAGAGTCGGCCGGTTTTCTGACCGGATACATCACACTGAGCATGACCTACTCCGGAGAGTCCCGCATGCCAGTAGTTGGAACCACATGGTACTTTTGTGTTTTCCAAGCTGAATGGTCCATTGGACCATTCAGAATACTGGGGTGTGCCTCCCCCTCAAGTAGTGGCTAGGGCGGGCTCTACCATGGGGGACCACACCTACCTGTGCGGGTCACTCTGAGTAGGTCGTGCCCAGTAGGTCAGGCCACCACCTTTGCTGGACCGACCAAACCGTAGCCCAGTAGGCCAGGTCGGGTCGACCAGAACCAGGTTGGGTCGGCCCAGGCTGGGTCATTCTGACAGGGTCAGACCGAACTCTGGCCCCTCTAGACCCAGTTTCGCCTTTTTGTCCATAGCTTGAGATTTGGGAATCCATTTGATGAACCATCCATGGTGATAGAATAATTGGATCAATATGGTACTTTTGGTATACTCCCCATGAGTTTTGGATAAAGTTGGAGTATGGCAAGGTTGGATCAAACACGAATCTATACGGGCCCTCAGAACGAAAAAGCTAATAACTTAGAGATTGAGCGTCCGATTGACACGATGTCAGTTGCGTTAGGACCCTTATGATGTGGAAGTTATTTGGGATACATATTCATGGGAATTTGTGGAAGTTTAAGTATCATACAATGGCTTGAGGAGAGAAACCTCCCAGAATCAAGCATGCTTAGTGTGGGAACCCTGTGGCTGGCTATACTTGAGGAGTCTTCAGATCCCATGTGGGTCATGTTTGGATAATATGTGGGTTAGCCCTCAATGATCCTGTGTGGGTTAGCGCTTACTAATCCTGTGTGGGTCATCTTCATATCCTTTGTGGGTCATCTTAATATCCTATGTGGGTCATCTTTGATCCTGTGCGGGTAAACAATAGATCTTATTGACAAAGTAAGATAATCTAGCAATACAGATAATCATTAATACATTTGGAATTAAGTTATACCTGGTGTGAGATGAGTGTTTTCCTTTGTGGTATTCTTCTGTTTGGTGATACCTTTGTCATAATATTCTATGTGGAGTTACGTTTGTGGTACTTACCTTTGTGGTGTTACCTTCGTGGTATTCTTTCCTTCACGGAATAGTTGAGAATTTGGCTAAGGATTTGGGACTTGTGTTTCCTCATGAATAAGATCGGTATACTTGAAATCTTAGGTATATGTATGGGCATATACTAAAGTCATGTTGACTGTTGTATCTTGCTTTGTGATTATAGTTTTTCTTTTTGGTTTATCCTTGGTGGATTTTGAGATTCCGTAGGGGGTCTCAGAGTTCCTACTGAGTATCGTTATAGTCACCCCTGCACAGGCTACGCCCACACCTTACTGTGTCTTGTATAGATGAAGAATAAAACTGATCGGGGTTGAGGGTACTAGCACTGGAGGCTTCTCAGAGGATGACCTTAGATAATGCATACTGCAGAGATGACAATTTGAGAGCAGTACCTACCCTTCAGGTATGATCCATGGTGGGTGTTCATAGTAGTTGTTTTCAGTTTTACTTGTACTTTCTAGTTGGGCTTGTATTCCAGCCCCCTTTACTTACTGTACTGTTTCTATCTACTATATAGTTACTTTTTTCTTGAATCAGGTAGTGTGCTTGGATTGTGTGAGTTTGTAGGTTAAAAGGCATTGCCTTCCCGATTATAGAGATATTCTTTTCTGGATCTAGTCGCCATCCCCTGGCCTATGGATGTCAGGATTGGGGTAGTCACGGAATGGGCCCTAGGGGACGGGTCATGAAAAATTGGTATCCAATTAGTTGGTTCAACCAGAAAACTTTGACTCTGTTCTTTTGATTCAGTAATAGTGTTAAGTGTGATGAGTGTGGTTTTCAGTTTTGGGAATCCAGTGTTGGTGTGGCGGCCGAAGTATCCATACACCAGGACCCTGACTTCTGATTTCCGACATAGTGCATGAAAACTTTGATTGCATGTGTGTTTTTGAATAGTTTTCATAGTGATATTTTTGATTCATCTCACTAGGTATAACTTGTAGACCATGGTGAACCTATTTCTTTTTATGATGCCTCCTTGTATATAGTCATGCAGGGTTCCTAGTAGAGTACATGATGACAGCCCACCGAGCGATGAGGCTTCGGTGCAGGTCCCCCTTACGGCAGTTGTACCATCGGGTGGTGTGCCAGCAGCACCACTACTCATTGGGCAACCGATGCCACCAGCCCTGACAGTAGAGGGTGCACGTCGCTTGAGTGCATTGCATGAGTTCCATCCCTAGGGGCCACCAAGGTTCCGGGGCGAGACAGATCCACAGGTGTCTGAGGACTGGCTGGAGGTCATGTTTATAGTCTTTAGACTGGTAGGGATACCAGTTGATCTCATGGTTATCCTTTCCACTAGTCTTCTTCAGGAAGCAGTGGGAAGATGGTGGATCCTAATGCTCCGGGTTCACGATGACGTCACTCTCATCTGGGAAGACTTCAAGATCCTTTTAGGGCATATTTCATCCCATCGACCTTATGCTCAGTGCATATACACGAGTTTCTCCACTTGAAGTAGGATAGAATGACCGTGGATCAGTATTCAGTGAGGTTCACCGACCTCTCGCGCTACTCCACTGACTTGGTGTGGGACCCTTTCGTGAGGGACTAGACCTTTGAGCAGAGGCTTAGATGAGATATTAGAGTTTTGATGATTTTTCTCAGCAACTCGACACAGGAGGGTGTGTTAGGGAGAGCACTGTTAGTGGAGAGCATCCTTGCTAAGCAGTCACCAGTAGCGAGACCCACTACTTGACATCACATAGCAGAGTCTTCCGCAGTTGGCAGTAGATAGATGATGCAGAGGTCCAAGTGGACCTGACCAACAGGTGGATGACCACATGATACAGGGTCAGTTGTGTAGGGTTCTCGAGATATGCCAGGACTGGCAAGGAACAAGTAGTGTTTCTCATGCAGCGGGCAGGGTCACATGGCTTGCGACTACCCGACCCACCGTATGGATGACCAGCAGACGGTTGAAGGAACACCAGGTCTGATGAAAAGAATCGATTGAGGAGGTCTGTAGGAAGGAGTCCGACGTGTTAGGGGAGTTTTTTGGGCAGCAAGCGGTGGGAGGCGATTTGAGGTTCTAATGCTACGAGGTCCAGGTGGTCCACCCCGACCACAGGGAGAAGGTGTACGACGATGAGCTCAGCTCCAGGAAACTGAGGCCTACTAGAACAATGGTCCAGAGAAGATACGAGGTATGATTTGGGTCTACTCCACCTTAGCTATAGTACTTATAGACCGATGTTCCAGTCACTATTTTTTTCTCGACCCGCGTTTAGAGCACGGAGATTTGGGTGGAGACATTGGCAGGATCCTTACGGCTAGAGACTCCTAAGGGTGCATATTCGACGATTACATACTGGTACCGGAAGTATGAGCTTACTCTAAGAGGTGAGAGATTCGGTTAGGATCTTCTAGTAGCGGTGATGAGGCCTTATGACATCATCTTGGGTATGGATTAGTTATCTATAGTCCACGATTAGATCGACGGTATTAGTGCAAAGTGTGGTGTGTCCGTGAGGATGGGACCAGGTTTTCCTTCTCCGACAAGAAGGGAACCTTTGCATCATTGGATGGAATTACCTGGAAGAGGGTGCAGCTAATCACACATCATTTGGCTAGCCTTACCCACATAGGGGTTGATGTTGAAATTCCTAGATATCCTGTAGTGGTGGACCTGTACACTGATGTTTTCTCTGATGACATTTTGGGTCTACGTCCTCACAGAGAGGTGGACTTCTATATGGACTTTTAACCCGATATAGAACCGATATCTAAACCATCATATTGGATGGATCCCAAGGATATTCGAGAGCTACAAGTATATCTAAAGGAATTTAAGAGGACGGGGATAATTAGGCCCAATCTTTCTCCATAGGCAGCCCCGATTTTGTTCACTAAGAAGTCGGATTGGAGTTTGAGACTCTATGTGGTCTATCGTTGCCGGAACTAGGTGACTGTGAAGATCAAGTACCCACTACCAGGGATTGGAGATATTTTTGATCAATTGAAGGGAGAACAGGAGTTTTTTAAGATAGAACTCAAATCAGGATATTACCATCTCATAGTACAAGATGATGTTGTGCATAAGACAACCTTCAAATGTCGGTATGGCCACCATGAGTTCTTGGTTATTCCATTCAACATGACCAAAGCCCCAACAGTGTTCATGGGACTCAAGAAAAAGATCTTCCAGCCATAACTTGATTGATTTGGGGTAGACATCATTGACGACATCCTGGTTTACTCAGCTATAGAGGAGGAGCATGCCTATCATCTGGAGATAGTTCTGGAGACACTCCAAGAGTACAAACTTTATTTTATGCTCTCGAAGTGCAAGTTCTAGATCTGAGAGGTTCACTTTCTAGGAAAAGTCATCTCGGAGGCTGGAGTTGCAGTGGATCCAATTAAGATTGAGGCTCTGCTTGCTTGGGAGCCACCTAGGAGTGTGATAGAGGTGCAGAGTTTAATGGGTTTGGCTGGATACTACCAGAGGTTTGTGCCTGACTTTTCTATAGTTTCTGCACTCTTATCAGCGTTGAAAAAGAAGTGGAAAAATCATGTGGTTAGAGAAATGCCAGCGGAGTTTCAAGGAGCTGATGCAGAGACTAATGAATGCCCCCATTTTGAGGTTACTAAAGGACAGAGTTGGGTACGTAGTCTATTTCGATGCATCAGGGACCAGGCTTGGATGTGTCCTGATGTAAGAGAGAGAAGTGATCACATATGGTTCTCGATAGTTGAGATAACATGAGCAGAACTAATCTACAAATGACGTTGAGTTATTAGTAGCGGTATTCACCTTGAAGATGTTGTAAAATTACATTATGGGAGAATGTTTTATAGTCTACTTTGATCACAGTATTCTTAGGTATATCTTCTCTCAGAAGGACATCAACCTGAGACATTAGCGTTGGTTTGAGTTCCTCCAGGACTATGAATTTGAGATATTCTATACATAGGGGAAGGGTATCATAGTATAAAATGCACTCAGTAGGAGATCTAGTATATAGTTGTTTAGTGAGGCAATAGAGAAGCTGGCCACTTTGTAGATATCCTATGTTGATTGAGATTGAGCTACTTATCTTCAATATTTAACAGTCACTTCCCCACTCCTTCAGAAAATCAGGTAGGAACAACTTGGGGGCAATTACTGTGAGGCTCGATGTGCTCAGATATCCCCATGACATGCACCTCATGGTTTTTTATGAAGGTGGGGAGTACGTCATCCTCTTCAGAGGGTGTACTATGGTACCTGTGGTGCTTCGAGAGGATGTTTTGAGTGATTTCCATACATCCCCTCTAGTATAAGATCCAAGAGTGGCGAAGATGTACCATTACCTTCATCGTCAGAAATAGTGGCTGGGAATGATGAAAGAAATGGTAGAGTTTGTCTCATGGTGACTCACTTGTCCGAATGTGAAGTCAGAGCATCAAGTTCCAATGGGATTAGCTCATCCATTTGAGGTGCCAGAGTGTAATTTGGACGGAGTTTCCATAGACTTTGTTACATGACTTCCACACACGTCTAAGGGTCAATATTCTATCTAGGTGCTTGTTGAAAGACTCAAAAATTCAGCACACTTCCTACCTATTAGAGAGAAAGGATCAGTAGAGGGCTTGGGATGCATTTACATGAAAGAGATTGTATGACTTCATGTATTTCCATCTACGATTGTCTCCGATCGTGATACACATTTTACTTCCCAGCTATAGAAGGGGTTGAAAGAGGTGTTTGGGTCACAACTTTGATTGATCACCACCTTTACTCCTCAAATGTATGGTCAGACAAATCAGAACATTCAGACCCTCGAGGACATGTTATGTTCTTGCATCCTTGATTTTAGTTGCAGCTTGGATGATCACTTTCCCTTAGTGGAGTTCGTATACAACAACTTTCATCACTCCACTATCAGTATGGAACCATTCGAGGCATTGTGTGGTTGACCATATAGATCACCTCTGTGCTGGACTGACCTAGAGGAGTCAGCACTCATTGGACCAGAGATGGAACAGACTACCACAGAGAATGTGCAGATCATCCAGAAGTGGATGAAGGCTGCATAGAGTAGGCAAAAGTCTTATACTGACAGTATACGGTGACCATTAGAGTTTGAGGATGGTGACCATGTCTGTCTACAGGTCTCACCATGATGAGGTTTGTCCAAATTTGGCTGGGGCAGTATGTTATCTCCAAGGTTCATCAGACCCTTTTAGGTCATCAGCAGAGTTAGAGAGGTGGCATACCGCGTATCTCTTCCCCCTCAGTTTCACCCGGTGTATGATGTTTTCCACATATCCTAGTTGAGGAGATACGTGCATGATCCTTCGCACATCATTGACTGGGGTGAGCTGGACATCGATGATGGGGTGACTTTTTCAAAGGTCCCAGTAGTGATTGAGTATCAACAGGAGAGAGTCCTATATGGGCGATTGATACCTCTAGTGTGCATATTTTGGCCGCATGAAAACCTCTAGCAGAGAACATGAGAGCTAGAGGCTCAAAATTGTGCTCAGTACCCCCACTTGATTCCCTAGTTTGTCTTGTGGCTTTTGGGGACGCAAATCCCTGAGGTGGAGAGAATGTAAAGACCCTGAATTTTAAGTGTAAATTTATTTTAATTATATGGATATATAAATAGTTTGGGACAATTGAAGGTGAGTGATTCCAATTCCTGTTTTGCCTAGAATAAATTTCTAATCATTTTTTAGGTATGTTCAGTAAACACGCAAGCGGTGTTTTTTTACTTTTGAACCGGTTCTCAGAATTGAAATCTGAAGACACCGTTGAACTCATAGCACCGATATTCACTTATAGAGGCCTTCACCTCGACCACAGTAGGTTGAGGGTGGAAGTAGGTTTATTGGATTTTCATCGCAGAATTGAATAAATAAATAAATAACTTTTATTTTATTAAAACCTCTCATTTGAATTTTGGTTGTGGGGACCACCTGACCTTGAACTCACCCTTTAATTTGAGTAAACATATGGTTTTTCCCCTAATTTAATGAGGAAACATTAATTTATTTAATTCACTTAACTTAATCATGTTTTATCCACAACTATTGTGGGGGAAATCGTTGGAAAAAACTTTTTTGGTAGAACACTTGGTGGAATAAACATGTAAGCCTCGACCAAGAACGAACAACTCTCCGGATCAAGAATGTTGAACTGACATTGGAGCATGTTTCAGAAGTGTGTTGCGGGAGCGACAGACATCGACATATTCACTGTCTTTGTCTTCTTCCTCATGCCACCTCCAATGATCAAACGAGGTAGGCTTGTGTTTATGATTGTTATTCTTTATTTTACCTTGAATCATTCTTCTTGACCCACCTATTATCGGTCTAACATGGAGCATGTGGGCCAAACAGACATGGCATGATCCCTCTGAAATTATTCATTGATTTAAATGTTCTTCAAGGGTGGATCGACAGGTTGAGCGCCACCTGATCATGTTATCGGTGACAGACACTAGTAGGGTTCTGGTGGCAGCCGGCACACCGGCCGACCGTGATGATGGCGGCGGTGCAACCGTGCCACTGAAGTAGGCCACGACCCGTCATTCGCGGTGGGGTAAGGGGTGGCTGACATGCCGGCCAGTCGTGTGGAGGCAAGGCGGCATGTTTCCATGCCACCGGTAGAAGAGGAGGTCGCGGATACTTAGATGTGATGGTGCACCTGAAGGGCGGCCAACACCTGACAGGCCATGGGAGGATAGCAACACTCTCACACAACTGGGAGGAGAGCCAGCCTTTTTTTCGGCCGGACGCGTCACACCGAGTAGGACCTGCTCTGACGGGTCCTGCATGCTAGCAGACAGCTCCATATTGCATCATTGGGTTTTCCAAGCCAAACATTCCATTGTACCGTTCGGAATACTGGGGGTGCCTCACCCCGGGTAGCAGCTAGGGCGGCCCCCACCACGGTGGACCGTACCTATCCCAGTGCTCTGCTCTGAGCGGGTCATGCCCATCGGGCCTTGACCAGTGGGCCATGCCAAGAAAGTCGTTCCAAGTAGACCGCACCGAGTGGGTTGGGATCGTCATGGCCCGGCCCATTCGGGGTAGCCCCAGACCTGGTCAGGTTAGGTCGGACCGGACCTGGGCCCTTTTATACCCAACTTCACCTTTTTGGCCATATCTTGAGATCCAGCCGTCCGTTTGAAAAACCGTCTATGGTTCCAGAATCCATGGATCCGGAAGGTACTTTTGGTATAATATAGTTGAGTTTTTGATTATTTTGGGTTAATACCATGTTGGATCGAACCCAAATCCAACCGTGCCCTCAGAATATAAACGCAAATAACTTACAGAATGGACGTCCAATTTACGTGCCATCAGTTGTGTTGGAACCCTGATGACGTGGTGGTTCTTCGGGATATTTCTTAATTGGAATTCATGGATGTTTAAGTACAAAATGATGGATTGAGCAGAGAAAACTCCAGAATCAAGCATGCTAGTGAGGGAACCCTATGGTTGGGTATACTTGAGGATTCTTCAGATCCTATGTGGTTCATCTCCCCGAATCCAGTGTGGGTCAGCGCTCAGCGATCCTATGTGGGTATGTGCATACCAATCCTGTGTTGGTTATCTCCAGATCATGTGTGGGTCATCTTCAGATCCTGTGTGGGTCATCTTCGATCTTTTATTGGTCAACAGCAAAGCTTCTTGATGAAGTAAGCTGGTCTAGCAATACAACTAATCATCTATATATTCATACATAAGTTATACCTGATGTGATCTAAGTCTTACCTTTGTTGTATTCTTCTTTATGGTGATACCTTTGTGGTAATATTATGTGTGGTGTTACCTTTGTGGTACTTAACTTTTTGGTGATACCTATGTGGAATTCTTCTGTGTGGTGTTATATTTGTGGTACATACCTTTGCGGTGTTACCTTCGTGGTATTCTTTCCTTCATGGAATAGTTGATATTTTTTCTAATTATTTGGGCCTTGTGTTTCCTCATGAATGAGATAGGTATACTTGATTACTTAGGTATATGTATGGGAATATACCTAAGTTGGTTTTATAGTTGTTTCGTTCTTTTTTATTACGGTTTTTCTTTATGGTTTATCCTTGGCGGATTTTGAGAAACCTTAGTGGGGTCGCGTGGTTTCTACTGAGTATCGTTATACTCACCCCTGCACGGGCTACGCCCACACCTTATTGTTTCTTATGCAATCGACGGACAGTGTTGATTGAGGTTGAAGGTACCCGGATAGAAGGTTGCTCAGAGGTGGACCTTAGACGAGGCATACCGTTGAGAAGACCGTTCGAGTGTTGTACCTACCCTTCAGGTAGGATCCTTGGTGGGTGTTCACATGAGTTATTTTTTTAGTTTTACTTGTACATTCCTATTGGGATTTTATTCTGACCCTATGTACTTATTGTACTCACTCTTTCTACAATATTATTTCTTTGTACTTATATCTGGTTGTGTGCTTGGATTGTGTGAGTTTGTAGGTTAAAAGGAAATGCCATCCCGGTTTTAGGGATATCACTTTTTGGTGCTAGTCTCTATCCCCTGGCCTATGGAAGGTATTCTTAGGGTAGTCACGACACAGGCCCCAGGGGACGGGTCATGACAGTCCCTAAAATTTCCATATTATTATGGTGATTTCGTTCTTCATAATGATGAAAATGGAAGATGAATCTATTGGGGTGTACGAGGTAAAATTTACAAGGCTTGCATGTTATGAATTTAGCTTTTTCATGAATACTAAAAGTATGATGGATCACTTCTTCAGTGGATTAAAGTCAAGTCTATGAAAATCCTCGGCGATTTAAGACTTTTACATCTATTATGAGATTTTAAACTGTTCCCTAATTGTTGAGATGGATATTGGTGACTCTCATTGGTCACGTTGGTTTAGAGATAAAAAATAAAATGGATATTATTATGGGGGGTCAATAGATAGTTCCCATGAAGGAAATAAATTACAACATCCCACATTTCTAAAGTGTGGGAAGAATTGTCCTAGGATCTATCTAAATGGGACAAGGTGTTGCTTCAAATAAGGAAGATATTAGAATCAAGATAACTATTAATGAATGGATTTGATGAATACCACTAATATTGATGTAGAAATGATGGTTCAAATCAACACCCAACCATATTCCAGTGTTTCAACTACAAGGAACATGGAAATTATGTGATCTAATTAACTAATCCAAGGGTTGTCAATGACAATCAAAAACAACATCCAAGATAGAAAGGATGGGAATATTCAATCACTACTCTTGAGGTGGATCACAACATTGATGGGGCGATAGTTACGATGGTTATTCATTCAAAAATAGTTAGTGTTTTATTTGATACTAGTTATATGTATTTTTTCATATCATGAATTTTTAGTAGAACTATTCAAACACCCTATTTAAATACAAATGTAGAGTTATCTATGAGAATATTTAGTGGGTACATTGTTGGTTCTAATGTATATAACTTCTTCTTAGTTAGTGTTTTTGGGATAAACCTCCCAGATGATTTGATTTTCTATACTTTGGTGGATTTTGATGCAATATTGGGTATGTATTGACTATGTATATACAAATCCAACATAGAATGTTAGGAATGGGAGATCACACTTCACATCATGAGGCATCCCCAAATTCTGTACAAGTGTACGGAGGAGGGTGAATCTTCATCAGAATTGACATCTCAGTTTTGGATATTATTGAAATACAAGAAATCATATATAAATCAAATTATTTTAATAACAGGGAGGATCAGGCTCATAGACATTCCCATTATGAGGGACTACACCGATGTGTTCCTAGAATAATTTTTCGATCTTCCTCATGACCAAGTGGTTGAGTTATAAATTAATTTTATACCTGGATATCTACCTATATCAATGAATCTTTATATGATGGACACCATTGGGTTATAGGAACTAAAGAATTAGTTACAAGAGAATTTGTACAAAGAATTTATACACCTGAGTGCTTCATTATGGGATGCACCGGTCCTCTTCATCATGAAGACGGATGCATCAATGTGACTCTGAATTGATTGTGGGGAGCTTAAAAATCATGATAAATAAAAAGTATCCCCTACCATGGATATATGGCTTGTTTGATCAATTATGTGGGTCCATGTATTTATATATGGTTGACCATTGTTCAGGATATAACTAATTAAAGGTGGGGAAGTAAGATATTCCTAATAAAACATTTTGAACAATGTATGGAAACTATGAATTCAAAGTAATGGCCTTTAGACTAACCAATTCTCTAGTATTTTTCCTGGACATAATGAATAGAGTCTTTAGAGATTACCAGACAAATTTTTGGTAGTATTTATAGATTATAGTATGATATAATCCAAGAGAAAGGAGGAACATGAGGATTATTTGAATACTATTCTAATTAATTTGTGAAGGGAGAAACTATATTAAAAGTAATGTAAATGTGATTTATTGATAGAGAATATATCATTCTAAGGGTATGTTATCACCAAAAAAAAGGAATATTTATGGACCCTTTTAAAATAAAATCATTTCAGCTGTGGACTAGACCTACATCTGTAACAAAGATCTATAGTTTCCATGGTCAATCTGGGTATTGTTAATGATTTGTGAGGAACTTATCATGATTTTTAAACCTGAAAACCAATATTAATCAAAAGGGAGTAAAGTATTTCTAGAATAGTAAATTCAAAGACTACTTTAATGAGTTCAAAAAAAAGATTCTGACTACACCGGTACTTACACTATAAATAATTGGGTAACTCTTTATGGTATACAATAATCCTTCAAATAAAGTCATAGGTTGTGTATTGATGTAAAAATAATAAATTCATATCCTACACCTCAAGTAAAGAAACAATTCATGAGTAAAACTATCCTAATCCTAATCTGGAACTCGAAGTTATCGCCTTTGCATTGAAAATATCACATCATTATATCTATGGGGAGAAGTGTGATATGTATACTAATCATAAGAGCCTGAAATATATATTCACATAGAACTATATTAAGATTCGCCATAAAATATAGTTATATCTCATCTACTATTATGAATTCTCAATCTATTACCATCCCAGAAAAGAAAATAATGTGGCAGATGATCTAAGTAAAAATGATTATGTAACTCTTTCAATGATGATAATTGAGAAGGTTCCAATCTTATTAGACATTTAGTGGGTAGATATGGGAATCAAAGACGATGGTAAATCATCAATCCATTCCAAAAGGCTATCCCGACAATCCCTTTTAGTGTAGATAAAATATTCTCAAATAGATGATGTCAAAATAAAAAAAATGAAGCTATAAGAATGGGAAAATCAACAATGTTTAGAATTGATGTGGAAGGATTTGTAATATTTGATTCAAAAAAATTTGTACCATCCAATATAGAGATAAATAAAGAGATTTTGAGTGATTCAAATAGCTCAACCATCTATATTCACTTAGGGATCACAAAGATGTATTGAGATATCCAACATCAATATCAGCGGGACAATAAGAAGAAGGATATTTCTAAATATACATCAATGTTTATGGTAATTCAATAAGTGAAGGATAAAAGGAAAAATTATTAAGGAATGATGGAACCAATACCCATAACTACATGGAAATGGGAAAACATCACTATGATATTTTTCACTGGACTTCTGAAGATATCGATAGGAAATAATGATATATGGGTCATTATGGATCATCTTACATTGATTCTAACTTTATTATGATTTGAGAGGAATTATCATTTAACCAACATTCATGGATATACATTATAGAAGTGTAGAATATATATAGAGTACAATTACTTATTATATCCGATCATAATCCAAGACTTACCTCCATGTTTTGGAAAAGTCACCTATATTATCCAACAACATAACTAAATAACAACATGACTATTCTGTCTCAAACTATAGACTATTCCAAAATTAGAATATTTGTTAATTGAAGGTACAATGGACATAAAAGGAGGATGGTATCAACATATTCGGTTGGTCGAGTTCTCAAACAACAATATTTTCCACTAAATGATCCAAATGGATCCATATAAATATCATTATGGAAAAAAGATGTATAACACATACATGTTGGGATGAAGTTGGTAAATGTAAGTTTTTGGGACTTAAAATTGTTGAGAAAATGGTAGAAAAGGTTTTGATCATCTAACAGTATATCCAAGCTTCCCAAATTCTAATGAATAATAATGAATATAATTTTTAATGTTACATAGAGTTTGAGGTTGGTGAAATTGTATTCCTCCACATATCTCTATGGAATAGGGTCATGAGATTTGGGAAGAAAGGGAAGGTATATCCTAGGTACATCAACACCTTCGCTATTATTGATCATGTTGGAGTCATGGCCTATCAACTAGAACTTCAAAAAATAATATATCTTGTACAGGATGTATTGCATGTATCTCTCTTGAAGATGTATATAACATATCCATCACATGTACTAAAATCAGTGGTGGGTAGTTGGTTGTTTGAGGGAAACACCCAAGCTTGAGGAATAGTTCTTTCATTGGTAGTATCAATAGTATACCTAAGAGTTATACCCTACTATGATAGAACATTGTGGAAGGTTTTTACCTCTATTAATGATGGAGGGAAATATGAAGATTTTATATAACAAAATAGTTATATAAGATAGTTATTGGGGAGATATGTGGTACAAATTTCAATGCTTTGTTTTATGTGAACTCTAAAATGAGGGATGTCATCAATAAAAATATAATGTTTCACATGAATATATATATAAGAAATGTATTTCATGATGGAAAAAGTTAATTTATTTCATGAAATAATATAATTACTTGGAGGAATCATTAGAAAAAATATGTAAATCAAAAAATCCATAATTCTTCCCTACATGGAACCATGGACAATGATAAGATCATATCATTATTCTTATCAAAAAAGAAATTTTTAAGCGAAAACAATGATATCCTAGTGGGTGACATGGAAATATCAGTGGATGTGTTTCATCATGCCACTTAGATGAGTTTAGATTAGATGAAAATATACAAGAGATATCTGATGCATTCTATTGGTAAAATACTTTCAAAGATCACTAAATGAATCTTATAGGAATCCAAGAATCATATAATTCTTGTATGGGTTGTGACACCTCTAAGAGGGGCTATATAGAATTTCTAAAATTAAATAATGGTAACAATTTATATAAAGGAGGTACACACTATATATTATTAATGAATAAATATATTAGTTTTCATGATTCTAAAAAAAGTGATAGTGAAGTTAGGTTCTAAATTGCTAAGAATGCTAGGAAGTTGGTCTTCACACATGGCGAGAGACTGGTTTTCGATCAGTAAAATCTTGAGATCATTTTTTTCATCTAATTAAGCACCATTTATTAATGTTAATGGATCACGGAATTTTTTTATCCACTATTTTTTATGAGGGATAAAAGTTGTCTTGATGAGAAAACGTAAGAAATGTTGGAGACATAGAGATTATGGAAGCATCCTGAAGAAGATGATGCGATCAAATTAAAAATCACTAAACAAGAAGGTGTTGTTGATTGGATAAGAAGGTGATGAATCTTTGGAGGTTGGGGTTGAGAACAGATGTAGCTATAGGTATCCAATAGAGATAATACTAGTCAACATTTTGATAATGATGTTGTAGAAGTTAAAGATATAGTTGTTTGAGAATACATTAAGGTGGTAGAGATGTGAGGTGGCATAAATTTTTGAAGTATGTCTACCATATTAATGATACCACTATAGTATGTCTTGAAAAATATCATACAGAGTGGGATAAAATAAAAGCATATGAAGTTAAGAAAATATAATTGGATGATAACAGAAGATAAAGAAACACACTATGAAGATTATACTTGTACCCACCAATAGTAAAATAGAAGAAAAAATGAAATGATTACAAATATGATTACAACTCTATATGAGCAGGTATAGAAAATTAGGTTGAGAATATCACATTCATAGAATTCAAGTGAAGGTGGGAATAGTGAAGGCCACAGTTGAGGTTTTGGGCAAAAAAAATCAAGCATTGTATATATTGGTCTGTAAAATAGACCTTTTGGTCCAAAAAAATCAAGCAATGTATTTTGGGGTCTTTTGAGACTGCAAACTTTTGTTCCATATCATAAAAAAATTTGGTCCAAAAACCACTCATCATTTCTCCCAACTTTTTGTATCTACAAAATTGGATGTCATTTTACCCGAGCTTTTCAACCAACAAATCAGACACCATTTCAACTGGAAATATTAAGGCCACTTGATAGTCTTCATTTCATTTGGAATTGTAGGTAATATTTATCATTATCATGTGATTTCTATGGAGGTCATATTTTATTATCTGAAAATTATATTTATAAATCATTTTTTCATGAGGATTTCACACATAGGATGTTAGAAAATAATAATTGGGTGATGAATATGAGGATGGTGTTCTTTATTTTATTTTTTTATTTATCAAGATGATCATGTATTCCTTAAAGGGTAATATTAGGAGAGGCATTATTTTTAAAATAGGGGTAATTAGATATTTATGATATGATTTAGTGTTCATAGGTTTTTACAGGTCAGTGGGATGACTTATATTTATGTTTCATATAATTATCATCATTTATAAATAAAGTAACTAGACATTACTTTGAGGAACATAGTCATATTATTCTTAATATACACTATGCATCAGACTTCATTATATATTAGAAGAACCTCTCTTGATGACTCTTATATCTATTTTTATTTAAGATGGGTGTGTTATCAATATTTTATAGAGAAGAGTCCATAATTAATCATTTTGAGATTTTAGTGGATGATGAATATATTTTGAGGCAAGAACTCATTTCTTACTGCTAAAGGAAATCGATTAAACTCACTGTTAGAAATGATCAAAATCAAGAATTGCGAGGTATGATTATTTTATGGTTTTCCAAATTTGTCTCACTAATTCAAATATCGGTTGATCTTGGAATGAGTTTTTTACAATCCTATAGTATAGGATGGAATCATGACATCCAATGAAACCCCTCAGTTGTATCAGATCCAAGGTCAGTGATTATGTGATATAACAGGGTTTGATTTTTTTTTATAACAAGGGGTTTCCTAACCCAACCCAACCCAATCAATTAAAAATGACCCCACCGGGTTGGGTCATGTTTCACACATGATATAAATGGCTTGAGTTAATTTGGTTTAGGTTAATTTGGGTCATTGGTTGGAAAAATAATGAACCAAAACAATATATACAATCATTAATTTATTTCTTATAGGGGGTGGGAACCCCACTCACCTCTTATTTTCACTCAGACAGGTAATGTTTATTGAATTTAATAGTAACCTATAATGTTTTTTTTTGTTTTATAAATAATATAAATTCCAAATAAAATACATTTAATGTCCTAATAAATTCAATAAATGTTTTTTGAAATTTTTAGGTAATAATTTTTTTATTGAATTTTTTTGTATGCATGTTAATTTAAATTTATATTTTATTTATTAAATGATATAGATTATAGGTCATTTTATAGGACAGACCTATTTTCATTGGACATTTCATACATGTAAGGTTTTTTTGATTGATAGAAATTGATTGGGATCTCTATGTGATGTTCTATTTCTTGTTTTTTATAAGAAAAATGTTTTAAAATTTTGAATTTATTATAATCAATATTGTTGATCTATTTTTATTTAGAAGATATTAAATGTTCTAAATTTGTTTAGTTTTTAGTTAATCCATAGTTGTACAGATTTTTGGTTATTCTTTCTTATAATATTTATTTAATTGGACTAATAATCCTGAACTGACCCACCTTATGTCATATCGGGTCTGGTTATTATGAAAAAATATTTATTCCCCCACCCACCCAAATCTGACAACTTTTTATTGGGTCAGGTGATGAAATTTCACAAAACCGACCCAACCCTACCAGTGGACACCCCAATCAATATCCTCTATTTTGGATAAATAACCATAGATGGTTTATGATGATTTTCTTCAAAATGTTGTCACTATCTGATCACCATGTATTAGTATGTTAATATTAATAGAGGAAATGGAATGGATTAATAGAATATAGCAAGGTTTCTCTAACATAAATCAAGGTATCATATTTTAAATCACTATAATTGGGTTAGCCAAGGATTTCATCACTGTGATAGTCACTATGAGAGTCAACCAAGTTATGGTGGATGTTAATATGTTTTTATTCTTACTAAGACCATAATCCAAAATTCCATTTAGATGTACCATATATCATGGATCCTTTGAGGTATGAATTTTCCAAAATGGTTTGGATAGTTTTACTATGTTGCGGTGAAAATCCATGTTTTTTTGACAAAGTAGTTTTTTCTTCAACTAATCCCATGATAGGTGTTCCCAATTATAGGAAATTAAAAAACTAATATTGTAAAATTCCATCAATGTAGTGTTGTGTAATTGGAACTTGAAAATGAATAAAAAAAATTGAGTGCTAAAATGCATCTTAGTTTCCAAACAACGGGATCATCACTAACAAATAATGGTACGTTAGATCACATAGTAATCTAATTTAATTCCCCCAAGAAGTCATTTACTCCTTAAAACCATACTATATAATTTCTATAATCTTGATAAATATTTTTCTTTACCTTACTACATACTTTTTTAATCGAGCTATGATTTAATGTTTTTTATCATGGTGCTTATAATGGGAGTGGATCTTCCCTTTTCATCCCCAATCCTATTTATTTATAGGAACTACTATAATTTTTACTTATATATTAAATTTATTTTAAGAGTATGAAATATTTTTTTGATCATAAATATTAGCTAAAATCCGTGTTTATGCCTGCATGGACTATTGTTACTCACACTAATAAAACAAAATTTTTATTTATCCTTGAGAATGAAATTAAATGGTCTTATAAACCTTCCATATACATACATTGTGAGTATAAAAATCATCATTATATTTAGGAAAATATACCCCTTGTTCATTTATTAACAACTCCATTATTAAACTTTGGTTTTTTACTAATGAGACTTGAAACTCCATATGAGAAGGAATTCACCAAATGGAATTTAGAAAACATGATAGATGTACAAATATTATCTGACCATATGTTCTTATGAAATAAAAATTACAAGAATATTATAGGGAATATAGAATAAGGATTTTTAATAAAATATAAAATATATATCAAAATTATTGGTATAGAAAGATCTATAAGAAATAGTGGAGGAAGAAGAAGATATGGAACACTCTACAAAATTATCTCCATGGCCAAGGTCATAGCCTCCAATAGAAAGTAGGAAAACTATCTGGCTACCTATCACATCTATCATAACATGATATATCCTTTAAAAATAATAATAATTTTACAAAATTATCCTTTAAATTTTGTATCCTACCCCCTTCCTCCAAGAATAGTTTTTTTATGAATGGACTATCAATGGACCTATCAACGAAGGTCATGATTTTGAACCATGGTGTAGTTTTCTAAAAGGGATTTGATTACAAAAAGAGTGATTAATTAGTGGAGGATGACATATTAAAGGTATTATCATAAGATTTGATATATAAATAATTAATATGGACATAAAAAACAAGGATAAGAGAGTTTAACTTCAATGTACATTAGAACATACAACATAGTTGTAACAAAACCCATGAAACGACATTATCACAGCTCACAATAGGGAATTTGAAAAGGAGAGGTTTCTATCATAAAATGAAAGAAAACCATTTTATCCCATATATAGTAACAAATGTGCAAAAAAAGTGTTTTTAAATAGGTGAAATAGTTCTCTAAAGGGGGACCAAGGATTAAAGATGGTGATATTGGATACTTGATGTTCTGAAATAGATCACATTTAGTGATATGATAATATTATTCTACAAATAAATTAGTATTATAGAGATTTTATTTAAGATAGGAATACCATAAATATCGGATGAATCATATCATCTAAGGCTGTTCAAAGTTTTTTGGAATGTGGGGATGGTTGGGGATATCGAAGATAGAGTTGGTGAGGGGATAATAGGGAAGTCATGTGTCGATAGTGTAGGTAGCTGCTGGGGAGGGCCATTTCTAATTTATTAATTTAATGGTTTTTATGATATTTGGGCTAGTAGGGAATACTAAATACATATAGTTGGTGAGTTAGAGATCAATTTTCAGCATTTAATTTGTAGAAGGTCTATTGGTAGCAAATAGGCTGGTGAGGTGGTATCTCTCCAACACTCAACGCACACAACAATGTGGTAGCCCAAGGAGGTGGTATTTCATGTTTTTCTTGATGTATATCATTCCCCACATACTAATATAACCCTTGAATATAGATGAAATATATAGTGTTTCAATTAGTTTCTACAATTCTCTCTATCCCTTCTTGTAAGCACTCACAGTGCTAATATTTAGTGACTCTGCTGGGGGACTATTGTCGTTGGAAGTCATGATCACCACTAAGGAATTCACAATTATAATTTTTTTCTCCATCATTTGGCTTAATTTATAATTTTTTATCTGATGGGAAACCACTTCTAAGATCACTATGATCACATTGTGGATGTTCATAACAAGTTTATCATTTTGAGTAAGCTGAGAGGAGATGATGATCATAACAAGACAATCAATGATGATGAACAAAGTAGTTTTCATTGGATAATACAGAGATAGTATACATTATATTTTTATTACCATGTAACATATATTGGATAAGATGAAACATTAATAATTTATTACCTATGCTCAGAGAAGAAATGTTTTTAGAAAACCGATGAAATATAGTCACTCTTGATGCAGGACACGGAGGGTCAGCACATTCCAGGTAACCAAACAAAGTATCTTTAATGTAAAGAAATACAAGTGACTTAACAATAGGCTATATATAAGTGACCAAAAATATATTAATGTTCCACACTTAATTCTCCCTATGATATTTAACTTTATTTAGTTCCATAAATGTAGTTTCAAGTATAAATGAAGATTATTTTTCAAACACAGGTGAAAATATTGTGTTTACAGGAGTCAGAACTATTTTTCTATATGTAATAGATATTTAAACTTCCATGAAAGTTTGAGAAAATATTTGTAGATTTTGTGTTAGTATGTTTATAACTATAACTAATGATTCTCTATTTGGATACTAGAGAGTAGGGAGCATTTCTCATAGCATAATAATAAAAAATACATCATTGGTTTTTGGTGTTAAGAATCAATTTGAACGATGTTTTTTTTCATTTCCTATGGCAAAATAGACACCGATTTTTCAACCTATTAAACAGGTATGGTGAGGTAATGAGGTGGCAGTGCAAGAACCATCACAGTTAAAGGAGTTTTGTTGTATTCCAAGTCATTGAGCTAATTTGATGTGAATGATGTTGTAGTTAAAAGTGTGGTGTATCCTGGAATTAAATTTAGAGGCTTTGGATTATATCTATATGGTTCATGTTCAATTTTTTTTCTTTGTAAAAATGCTGAATTTGTAATATTTATTAGATAAGACTCATTATACCATCAACTTAATCGAGTTATTTATGGAAAAAATCTAAATCATTGTTGGACTTATTAGTTGTATCGGTGGTAGAAAAGCCGTATGGAATTTTGAGTTGATTTTTTTATTTTGCGGATTCTGTTTTCCTAAAAAATTATTTTTCATGCAGGTTATACATATAGAAAATGAATACAATAATGTTTACCATTTTCATTGGAAATATCTGGGGAGAATCTAGATGTTTTTGGTTGATAAAGTGAGAAGATGATCCTAATATCTAGATGAGGCATATTGGTAGTATGTTGGTGATATAGTAGTCAATATATGGATTTTGGTTTTCATTTATTAATAGTTGTATTACCATAATAATATAAATCCAAATTATTATGGGGAAGTGACTAAAAAAATTCATCCATACACATTTATCTTAATGGAATTTCAGACTCTCACAGAAGAAATTACTCATAGACACTCCATTTCATTCTATTTATAGATTGAAAATATTTCCAATGGGATTTTATCTAGAGCTAAATTTTTTAATATGACATAAAATGGTTTTCATGATGGAGTGAGCATTACTTATCTGTATATTGAATTTTTTCTAGAATTCACACTAAATGAAAAATCTAGTGACGAAAGTTCTTACATTTCTAGTGGTCTCTATGATTTCAATACAATTGGTGTTGATGTTTTAGATACTGGGTTTCATGGAAATATTTTTTTTCCATATATGGTTTCAACATTATTTAATTTTTAAAAAATAGATATAGATATTAATTTATAAAAACATGCCATATAGAGGTTGGAGAGTCTAAAATCTACATTACAGTGACAAATATATTTTGACGATCATGGAATGAAACTGGAATTCATGGTCCACCTTAAATAAAAGGTTGTTTTTGAATTAGGGGGAATTTTGGGAATGTGGTGTTGGTTTGGGTTATCACACAGATAGTTTTGGTGAGGATATTTAGGCTATCGTGTGTGGGTGGTGGGGTTAGTTGCTGGGGAGGGTAGTTTTTTCTTTTTTTATTTTTTATTTTTTATGATAGTTGGTTTGGAAGGGGATAATAAATATAGGAAGGTGGTGGGTTAGATAATAGAACTTATATGGTAGTAGGTATATTGGAAATAGATGGGCTGGTGAGGTGGTCTCTTTCTCTAGTACTCGTTGTATACAACAAGGTTAAGGCTGAAGGAGGTTATATCTCATGGTTCTTTTAGTTGAATATCTTTAATTCCTACGAATACTATAAATATAAAATATAGTTGTAATATATAGTGTGATGGATAGTTTCTTCAACTCTCTCTCTCTCCACTCTAGTTAGCACTCATGTTGCTATCATAGGCTCTATTATTACCTCACATTTTGTTTTAAAATGATTGAAACTAGAATGAGAAAGGAAATTTGAATGGGTCTATGAAGTTTTCAAAAGTGTTTATAATTATATTGCACCTTTGTAATAATTTTCCCTCTATAGTGGTTCAATATAGCAGAGATAGAGAGAAGCAATTGAAGGAGAAGTTTGGGGACGATAAAAATAAAGACACGAGAAAAACTATTATTACAGTGTATGATATGAGAAAAAGGTAGGTTGTAACAAATTTAAGGATGGAAATAGAAATATATCACTGGTTGAAACAACATCATGATCCGTATTTTATATAGATATTGGGAATAACATATCATAATCCCTAAAAGTGGAAATTGGGAAGACTCTATACTATAATGAACAAATGATCGGGTAGATATCACAATACAAGTTATGCTTTTCCATTTCATATGATTAGTGAAATGTGGGGTATCTCAAACAATAATTGAATGTTCCACAACCAGTGATATAAATTAAAAGAAAGATGTAAAGAATAAAATGTGTTTATAACATGTAGTAATACGAGAAATCATAAGAAGTGATGGAGATATGTGAATAGATAATAGGGAAAAATACTACCCAACATGGAATTAGGGAAATTGATAAAACTATATCATTGTCGTGGTAGTGAATAAAATTCAAGATAAATTAAATCCATGTGTATCACAGCTAGGAATATAAATATATCACTAGATGAACATAAAAATACGCAATATAGGTGGTCTTACTTGAAATATAATATTATAGAATATCTCTGATGTATTCAATGGATCAATGTATCATCAAGGATGCTAGAATGATGCTTAGAGAATGAAAAGAAACATGTAACACTTATATGAACACTAAAAGTTCATAGAGAGTTTTTATGGAATTCATAAAGTTAATGTTTTGTGATACATAATAGAGGTTCATGATCATTATCATCCAAAGATAAATATTGGGGGTTTCAATATTTCTAAATTAATTAATATAGTGATGTTTGATACAAACAATCAAGAGCATGGGACATGTTATCTTCATGCATGGAGGGAGAATAAGTATGAAGAAAACCAATCATGTAACCATGGTTTCAGGGTAGTTGAGAATCATTTAATTATGTTAGTGGGGAAGGTAAATCACTTGATCTATTATGTTGTCTGTAGTATACAATTTATCTTAATTAACATGTATAAGACATGTAAGATGTATGGAAATTATTGAATCATCCTAGAAATGGTGTTTTGACTTAGGTTCAACCCACAATACATGTAGGTGATTCTATTTTGAGAACAAGATAATGGAACATTCATGGTTGAGGTTGAACCAAGATAATTATAGAAACAACATCCATATGATAACGAATATGATGATTCATCAGCCAATGAAAAAGTGGCATCAATTTACAGTGAGATGGTTAATATATTAGGTAGTAATAATAGGTGAAAGATATGGTCCATGTGTAAAGATCCTAACATGGTAGGTCTTAGATATGATCATGAAGGGTGATGATAAAAGAGAAGGAGATGGTATAAATAGGTGTTAGTAGGGGGGATTCACACAAAAAAAAGAGTAACATATTGTTATATCTAAGATGTTCTTACCAAGATATAAAGTGAGGAATGTGAGAAAATATATTCATATTTTATTAAAAGTATTTGAGTGAGTGAATAAGAAGAGGTGAAACACTACACAAACAGATAAATCAAGTGAAACCATATCAAGAATATGACAAATTCTGACCAATATAATAGATCTATTCTGATCGTGACATTTACCTCATACTTATTATCATATTTGGATGATGATGACAAAACAATGAGCCCATGTAGTATTCCATGTAAATCTTATTAATCCAATTTTTAAATTTATTGTGTGAGTGTGTTGTGATTGAACAAAGTTTATGTAGAATGACCAATCAGAAAGAGTGATTTTGAGTGGACCAAAAAACATATAGTTCAATCTAAATGGGAAAGAATCAATGTTAACAAGTGTTTAAAATAATACTAGAGTATCACGCTCTAATTCACTGCATGATCCTGTCTCATTGTCAGTCCTCGACTAAAAATACTTTAATATTTTTTATGGGTTACATACTATATTTAGTTCACATAACCCTTTATAAAAATATAATACATCTATTATGTCATTAACAAGCACTAATTATGTGAATTATGATCAAAATTAATGTTATACTGAGAATATAAATTCGTAGTGGACTTTTCATTGGAAATACACAAAGGAAATTCCATTGGGAATCCACAAAGTAACTTCCATAGAAACATTATAGGTAATGTTTCCTAGAAAATGGAAAATTTATAATTAACTATTTATGCTCAAAACCCATGTGAATTAAATATTAAATATCTATAAGAAATCCAAATCAATAGTTTATGTTTTAAAAAAATAAATAGTATAAGTCTCGATGAAAACACATAGAACGATTGTTCAACAATTATTGATATATTTTCCAATTGTAAAATTAAAAATTTTAATTATATGTGAATTCAATGTGGTTGATACAATGAAAATTAAAATCCATGTTTTCATAGGAAACCAATGATGGAGGTTTCATAATAAACCTGTAGATAAATTTCTACTAGAAATCCATACTAGAACCTCTACTAGAATATCATAAAATAATTTACCTTAAAATTGGTTAATTCATAATTATAAACATAATATCCATGTAAAAATCATATATTAAAATCAAAATCAATAATTTTTCAATTCCATGTGAATTTAAAATTGATGTTCCAATAGGAATCCAAATGTGTAAATGAAATTCAACAAGAAATAAATAGTAGAGGTTACACTAGAAATTTATGAAAATATCCCACTATAAATCTATAAAGTAAGTTCCCCTAGAAATCCCAATAGAAGTTCCATTTTTATATAATAGGGCCGCATAATTATGTTCATAATAAGACATTTCACAAATATCTTTTTGTTTTTAAAAAATCAATAGATAGGGAAAAAATAAAAACATTCGGAATCAAGATTACAATATTAATGTTTTTGAATAAATATTTCATAATTCTTTTCAAAAATTAATTTGATAATTTTAGGGATTAGTGAGTAACCTTACCAAACAAAAAATTAACATTTAATTTTATACAAAGAACTCAAAACTAACTTTCTAGATCTTGTTAATATGTGCGTGAAACTTATTATTCGTTCCACCGACTATTCCATTCACAAACGGTGAACCCAATGACTATCAAATGAGTTAGAAGATGAAATATCTTCCCCCAAAATAGAAAATAGATCACATATAATGTTAGTTTTTTTTATAGTAAGAGAAAAATATAAAAATAATCCCAATGATCAATTGATGAGGATGAAGTTAGACAATTTGATAGGAATATGTGACCATAAGTATGAGGATGTCAATCGAAAAAGAAACTCAAGAGACCATCTTTTATTTTTAACAACCTTCCCTTGTTATACATCCATATTTTGAATATGGAACATTTTATTCATCCAATATGTAATAAAATGGTAAAATTATTCAACAAATTAAAGATGACATCAATCCACTCATATTTTGAACAAGAAATAATTCATAACTAGCATGAAATTAGGTCATTCTAATGTCATTAGAATAAAACAATATTTTTTATAAACCTTTAATTAACTACCTAATAATTTTAATGTGAATTATATGACCTAATTTAAAATGATAAAAAACAATGAAGATTATAATACACTTTATAGAAAACTTAAAGTGAGAAGACACTAAATCAACTTAAACAATTGATTCAAAATGAGCGCATTCTAGGAAATAAACAAATAATTATACACAATTCATCAAAATAATAAGAAAATACTTTATGATTCCAATCCTTGTAGAAAAAAATCACCAAAATGAAACAATATGTGAGAAAAATACTCAAAAATTATAAATAAAAAATGATAAAAAAAATAATATTCATATCCTTACAATATTTGTAGAAAAATAAAATTTAGTCAAATTAAGGAATGATTATTATATTCTCTTTGCTTCATTATTTTCATGGACCAATATTTCTTCTACAATCCAAGTGCCAAGGGCAAAAGGATATAAGCACCTAAAGTAATTGATTAGATGGATGGTCTAACAAGTTTATGTGAAACTAATAATGTAAGCCCATGTTTGTTATAGAGGAACATGGGAATAGTATATTGAAATGGTTAATTAATACACTAAGTAAAAAATGTACCAGTTATATAATGGAAAAAATTAAATTCTGTAAAAAAATGCATTTGTATTGTCTATAATGAAAAATTAAGTATAATTAAATCACAACTCAATAAAACATACAATTAAATAAAATAAACATCAATGAAGATATTGAAATAATTATAAAACATTTCCAAATGAAATGTCAGTTGGCACATCCCTAATGTTACCATATATCAAAACCAATATCATCCATAATTTATTTATATTGTTTCTCCTTATTGAGGATAATTATTCCAAATCTATGAAACATAACCATAAACCAATACATATACATATTTTTTAATGAAAACCACAAACAAATGAGGGTAAAAAATATTTTTTTAATATATAATTTCAAAAAACCTTTTTCTAGATTGATTTCTAAAAAAATTTCCTACCACTTATTCAAGTTGTTTTATTTTTTAATTTATATGAGTACAATTTTATATACTTCTAACATATCTATGAGATACAAATAATGCATTTTCAATTTACATAATTGATGTTTTAATCTTGTAATAAACCTATTTTTTCACTAGTAAACAACTCGCCACAAGCTACCTACTCACCACCACATAAGAGAACTCATAATCCCCCAAGATACATGCTCACCACCATATATAGAGTATAACCAAGAAAAACTTATTACGTGTATTGTATAATGATTTTAATAATAGATCCAACATACCATAGTGATGTTGGTACAAAAAGTAGTGGTAAAAAACTATATTAAGAATGAGAAGGCAAAACTAGGTTAAAATAAATTCTAATGAAACACAAAAATATGTTTTCTCATATAAATACTTTAATAAAATAATATAAAATTAGAGACTATAAATGAATAATATTCAAACCAATTTACTTTTTATGTTTCATGATGGAAAATCATGATATGTTTATTATCATATAAAAAATTAAGTAACTGATATTGTAATTATTCGGTGCCTGGTTGGAACTTTTCATCCACGCCCTATTTTAAAATCCACCCTGAAATTGTTTTAATCTTATCAAAACATCTCTAAGAAATATCTTCCATTACACTCTTAACATTAGAAATATTGTTAGTGATTAATACTATCAAATTTTTATAAGAGTAAATTTTAAGAGAGAATCACAACTCTATTTCTTATTCCACATCATCCATATGTGGGTTTAATTTTATACATCTATTGAAGGAAACAATTAGGTATCCAATAATTCTAACATTAGGAGAGGTGTAATTTTTCATAAATTCAACCCATGTATTATAAATTTTTTCACTAATTTACGAATATAATATAAGTGTAATCCCAAAGAAGAAAGAAATATGGGAATTAATTTTACAAAACTCAACTATGATATTAAATAATTTACCATACTCTTCCATTGAGAACATCAACATTATAATTTTTTCATAACACTAAAGACTAAGAAGCACTTTATTTTCTTTCACTTATTTAAAAATATTAAATTTTGTTTTTTATGATGTTTTTAAAGCCTAGTAGTCATAGTATTGTACAATTTATTGTCAATGGATCCCCAAAAGTCAAATAGGGAAAAAATATTAGATCATTGGGGATTTTACTACAAATAAGATAATTGTAAAACAACATAATAATATAGCACAAATCAAATTGAATACCTATTTTAGACATCATCTCAAATACTTTTAATACAATCCCAGGTCATTGTACATGTTGCTAATAGTCTATGAAAATGTTACAAGGTAAAAATAAATGAACATATTGGGATAACTATAGATTATGAAATTAGGTAAACTACTTTTTGGGGTCCAACACACTACATAAAAATATAATCATCTCCCTAAATAATAACATAATAGGGTATTGAACATTATGTTAATTTTTTTAAAAGTTTGGAAACAACGTTTTTCTCATGATATAAACATAAAAAATTTATTTAATCAATGTGCATGGTTTGATAAGAAACATTATTGATTTGATTAAATTCCTCAAAGATCAAATATTCTCCTTTAACTCTTCGGTCTCTATACAATGTAGAAATATAAAAGTTAAAAATAGAGGTACCAGGATTGAAATTTTAATCAAGAGCCACCAGAATGAGCTCCATCATTTATTCAAGAATTCCCACATCAAAATGGGAGTCTATAAGATTATAAAAGATCCTCTTACAATAGAAACATTCATAAATAACCTCAAAAAACATACTTTTAAAATATAATATTCTCCATCAATACTCTTATATAAAATATTTAACTATTTACTATAATTTCATATATGTTGGTAAATTTAAATTTTATTTGGGTAATTCAGTTTACCCATATATATGTTCCTATTTCTAAATCAATGGTAAAACTACAATCGTTAAATATTATTGTGGTGGATAAAATATTTATATTGGAACTATAATACTACCAACAGATAATATATATGATCATAAAAATATAAATGAATAGATCTATACATTATATTTATGTACTGATAATATTTCAAACTTTTGTAAACAAAACCAACAATTAATATTTTTTTATAAATTATATTTTAATAAAATATTATGTGTGGGTATTCTAATATTTTTGTGCAACGACCCGAAAAAAATCACTACTTTTATTTATGGATCTTTTTTCTTTCTAATAACTTTTTATTTTGTTTTACAATAAAAGCACATTAAATTACTTTGGACCCAAATTTTAGTTTTCAAAAATGATATAATTATTATAAAAAATTAATTTATATGGAATAATGATTATTTTAATAAAATAATATGATTTAAACTCCCCTTTTAAATTTAAATGATAAAATAATTTTTATTTTCTTTATGTCAATAAATTTCACTATGCAAATTCACTATTCTTTTTCTATCCACTATTAATTTTTATAAATAAGGATTTTTATATTTTAAAAGTGAAATATCATATAATTAGAGAATTGTTATGGTTAAATAAACATCATTTTTGAATTCCAAATGTCAAAATTAATATTGGGTGAATTTTTAAGAAGTTTTCTAAGAAGTTTAAATTTTTTGATGAATTGTGTTTTTGATGAATAATATTTGATGAATAGTGTTTTCTTGTGGAATAGTGTTTGATTAATTGTTTTTTCGTGATTAATATTAAAAAAATTATTATTAAATAAATATTTCTCTGAAATGATTTTTCAAAATTCGCCATACATGGTTTTAATCAGGGTGAAAAATATGGTTAAATAAGATCAAAATATTTTTTTTTGTTGAATAGTAACATACCCTTGGGAATATTAATCAATATTAATCATTTTTAAATCAGCCAAAAAAATAGAAACACTGCCCCTGAATGTATAAATACAATTCAGAAATCTTAATAGTGAAAAAATGTTCATCGTTTAAGTATTTTGTATTTTTGAATGTCATAAATATTTTATTTTCAATTTTTTGATTAATTTTATAATTTAAAATGGAAATTTGTTTTCATAAAATGTAATCATAAATTTTTACTTTATTTTTTATGGTAATACGATAATTTTATGGGACATTGATTTCTTTCATAAGGTGTTGCAAAATGAGTTATATTTTTAAAATAGTTTATTTTAATAAATAATGATTTTATTTAAAAATTAACATACAAACATTTAGAAAATAATTTTCATAAAATGGAGTTCATTTTTTAATTAAGATCAGAAATATTAGGTTTGGGTGAATTTATTAGATTTTCATAAAATGTTTTGTTCTTCGATGAATATTAAAAATACAGTTTTGAGTTTCTGTGAGTTTAATGATATGATTAAGGATGTAACAATGATGTAATAATTATAGGAAACTTTTTAAATGTAATATATGTTATGAGGTGTCCCAAGTGTTGAATTCCATGTAAAAATACCATGGTCAAGCCCACAGTTTTCCAAATATCACTTATGAGGTGTCCCGTGGAAAATAATTAAATATTTCCCAACTTTTTCTATAAATACCAACCCATTTCTTCAATAGTTTCATTCCAAATTCATCCTCAATGAAGATCTATTATTTTTAACTCCCAAGGATTCCTCCCATGGTTCCCTCATGGCCCTTAAAGTCCCAACCTTTGAGCTTTCAAAGTTACTCTTCAAGGTAAGAGAACCTTTCACCCTCCTCTTTTAAGTCATGACTTCCTTTATGTTATGTCTTCTAGTTTCCATATTATTATGTTGGGGTATGTTATTTTATGTCCTTTTTTCTGTTCATTTTATGTATGAATGATTACTAACATATTCTAATTTCATAAGCTTATTTTTTAGAATTTTACGTGATGTCGTTAGCCTGCTGAATGTTTCATAAAATAAATCGCATCTTCACTTTTCTTTCAAGTATATTTTTGTTTTGGTATGTCATTAAAATATCCATACCATGATCTATTTTTTTATTCTATACCCATATTGTATTATGAGTTATTTATTATTGGGTGACACTTCTCCCCTCTCTTTTTAATGTTTTCTAAAACCATTTTATATAGCTGTTATGTTGTATAAATTTCGTCTCCAAACGTATCTATTTTTTCAAAAGAAATTCTCTTATTTTATTTATGTGAATACCCAAAAACTATTTTAGTTTCGTGGGTATTAATTAATACATAATAATGGTGTATTTTTTTTATTTTACAAACATAAAACCATTATTCTTTTCCTTGGGTTATAAATCACATAATGATTATGTTTTTAAGCACTTTTAAAACGTTATAGTTTTGAAATGAAACTCATTTCTTTTATTCAATATGGGTTATGTATGAAATGTTTGATTATGATATATGTGAATCACATTAAAATAATGACATATTATGGGTTTTCCCTAACATATCTCCAATTCATTGGGTAAATAATTTAATCTTTAGATATGAAAAGATTCACGATACCTTAGTAAACTACATTTGTGATATGTTCATTAATGTATAAATTAAATGTTGTAGACACATATGGAAGATATTATTCATGTTATTTTTATTATGATATTACAATTATTCCACTGATCATGTCCTTATGTTTTTATCTAGTTCTTAATAATATCACTCAAGTTCACATGTAAACTATTTCACTTATTTTTCCTTATGGGGCATTCTACTCACCCTTTCCTTTGATGAATGTCTCCAGGTTATGAGATGTAGTAATTTTATTTAGGATGAAATTATGAATAATTAATTTAAGTGTATTTAGAATAATATTTTGTTTTTTCATGTATTATATTCTTTATTTCCAAGACCCTAAACATTAAAGATATTCTATTAGTAAAATGTAATAAAAAGTTATGTAATAAAAAGGCGGGATTCCATATTTTGTATCAAAGGATAGTTTATTTATTTATTGAAATTAGGATATGAATAATTTAGGATGAACAATATAGAAAATATTAAATATAGGAAAACACCATGGTATTTGGTGAAATTTTAAGTAAGTGGTTTCCGAACAAATAAATCTCTATCTGGATACGAACAAGTGGATGTGGCTATGGAACAGATGTACTTAGAATTAAAAACTCTGACAAGGAGTTTTGGGCCTGACCGAGGGTATCCTGATACATGACAATAGGCATTCCTGCACTCTTGGTTTGACACTCTCAGGGGATATGTTTGGTTAATCATAATTTTTTTATGAATCATTATAAAGGAAATATAGAAAATGTAATTTTTATTAAAGAATGATATTTTTTAAGACATGAAATTGCTTTATAATTTTAAGTTCCCTAGTGGTAAAAAATTTATAATAAGAGAACATTGTGAGGATGCAATTTATTTAAGGGGGAAGAATGTAATGACCCAAAAAAATTAACTTCTTTTATTTATGGATCTCTTTCATTCTAATAATTTTTTATTATGTTTTACAATAAAAGCACTTTGAATTACTTCTGACCCAAATTTTACTTTTCAAAAATGATATAATTCTTATAAAAAATTATATTATATAGAATAATGATTATTTTAATTATATAGTTTGATTAAAAAATTCCTTTTAAATTTAAATGATATAATATTTTTTATTTGTTTTGTGTCAAACGTTTCACTATGAAATTTCACTATTCATTTTCTATAAGCTGTTATTTTTTATAACAAATTATTTTTATATTTTAAAAGTTAAATTTCTCATAATTAGAGAATTTTTATGGTAAAATAAACATCTTTTTTGAATTCCAAATTTCAAAATTAATCATTGGTGAATTTTTAGTAGTTTTCGAAGAAGTTTCAATTTTTTGATAAATAGTGTTTTCTTGATGAATAGTATTTTATGAATAGTGTTTTCTTGATAAATAGTAAAAAAATATTTTATTATTTAATAACATTTTCTATGAAATGGTTTTCAAACATTCGTTATACATGGTTGTAATCATAGTGAAAAATGTTGTTAAATAAGATCAAAATATTTTTCTAGTGAATAGTAACATACCCTTTTGAATAGTAATGAATAATAATCAATAATAAATTTTTCAAAAAAATCGAAACTTCCCCCTTTGAATGTATAACTACAATTTAGACATCATAAAATTGAAAAAATTATATCATATAAGTTTTGTTATTTTTGAATGTCATAAATATTTTATTTTAAATTTTATGATTAATTTAATAATTTAAAATGGAAATTTATTTTCAAAAAATGAAATCATTAAGTGTTACCTTATTGTGTTATGGTTATATGTTAAGTTTATGGGACCTTGATTACTTTTTTAAGGTGTTACAAAATGTGTTATAGTATTAATGTTGTTTTTTAATAAAAATTGATTTTATATAAAAATTAAATAGAAAATTATTAGTAAATTATTTTCATAAAATGTATATCATTTTTTAATTCAATGAATCGATTTTAGGTTAGGGAGAATTTATGAGATTTTTATAAAATACATTGTTCTTTTCCAAATAGTAAAAATACAGTTTTGAATTTTGGTGTGTTTACTAACATCATTAATGATGTAATAATGATAAAATAATTCTGGTAGACTTTTGAATAGTAAGATATGTTATGTGGTTTCCCAAGTGTCCAATACCAAGAGAAAATATCATGGGAACCCTCATGCTTTTCCAAATACCACTAATGAGGTGTCCCTTGGAAATTAATTAAATATTCCCTCACATTTGCTATACATACCAACCCATTCATTCAATAATTTCATTCCAAATTTCTCATCAACAAATATCTAATCTTTTTACCACCATTGTATTCCTCCATAGGTTCCCTCAACCACCCAAGGTCCAAACCTTCATGCTTTCTAGGTTACTCAATATGGTAGGGGAAGATATCACCCTTCTCATTTAAGTCATGACTTCAGTTATCTTATGTCTTCTTGTTTCCATATTATTATGTATGGGTATGTTCTTAAATATATGTTTTATGTTAATTTTATGTATGAATTATGAGATACCTTTTCCACTCTCATCAACTTATTTTTCTGAATTTTAAGCGATGCCATAGGCTGCCGAATTTTTTGTAAAAGAAATTGCATCTTCAATTTTCTTTCATGTTTTTTTCATGTAGTATGTCATTAAAATATCCATACCATGATATATATTTTTATTCTATTCCCATAATATATTATGAGTTATTTATGAGTGGTTTACTCTTGTCCCCTCTCTTTTTAAGTATTTCTAAAACCATTTTATATAGTTGTTATATTGTAGAAATTTCTTCTCAAAACCTTTCCCTTTTTTCACAAGAAATTCTCCTATTTTCTTTATGTGAATATGAAAAACTATTTTAATTCTACTGGTATTCATCAATACATAAAAATTGTGTATTTGGGTTTGGAGTTGAAATAATTAAAACCCTCATTCCTTTTCCATGCATTATAAATGACATAAGGATCATATTTTTAATAACTTTTAAAATGTCATAGTTTTGAAATGAAACCCATTTATTTTATTCAATATGGTTTATTTATGAAATGTTTGATTATGATATATGTGGCACACCTGAAAATAAATATCTTTTTAAGGGTGAGCCCTGATAGTACTCCAATGCATTGGGTAAATAATTTAATCTTTATAAATAACAAGTTTTACAATACCTTGGTGAATAACATTAGTAATTTTTATGACACCTTGGAGATGAACCTTGGTGATATGTTCATGAATTTCTGAATTAAATAATATATCCACATATTCAAGTTATGATTCATGTTATTTTTATTATGATATTACTCTTCTTCCATTTATCAGGTCCTTTTGTTTTTATCCAGTTCTTATTGATATCGATAAAGTTCACATATAAACTGTTTCACTTATCTTCATGTACTGGGTCTTCTACTCAACCTTTCCTTTGATGTATGTCTCCAGGTTATGGGATGGTGCAATTTTAATTATGATGAAATTATGAAGAATCCATTAACATGTATTTAGAAGAATGCTTTAATTTTTCATGTATTATGTTCCTGATTTCCAAGGCACTAAACATTAAAGATATTCTATTTGTTAAACGTAATTAAAATTTGTGTAATAAAACGGTAGGATGCTATATTTTTTCAAAACATTTATATTATATTTTATAATAATATTTTATATAATATATCTATTATTTGTATAATGTAATAATTATAAAATAATCATATATGAAACACCAAAAACATACACTTTATTTTTAAAAATGTGTCCAATTTTTTTTGAAAAACATGTTCAGACTCTAAGAAAATGCATAAACCTACATACATGTTTAAACATAATAAAACCCCAAACTAAATTACATAAAACATCAACAAAATTTATCCAAAATAAGTTTCTCTCATGAAGCAACTGTCAATTTAACGATCATGGTTCACACTACCCAAAAAAGATCTTTTCAAGGCCTAACACATCAAGGGCCAGCTGGCATACGGTCTGCTATGTTTTGACTACCCAAAGTCTTCCTCCAATAGTTCATGGGATGGTGACTAGCACAAAGTAGAAATATCACATGCATGGTAAGAATTAGTTTAAGGTACCTATACACAAGAACCCATCTCCCACCCCATATAATAGTGAATGTAAAGAATAACTAATACTAATACATGCCAAAAACTATATCCCAGAAGTAGAGTACAATAGAAGTATTAGAAAGCATAAAAGGAAAAATAAAAGCCCACCAAAATTAAAAAAAAGGTACAACATTATCAAAATGAGCAGGGAAATATTAAATTCAACACCAATAAGAACATAAGTCGTTATATCCCTCTATGGTTCATCTGTTCTTAGAACTCCTAAGACCCCTTCATAAGTTCTATCATCTCCAAAAGAAATGGAACATGCTTTCCCGACCAGTCCAAGAAGACCCCTTCCTTAACTACCCCAATCCTCCCTCCAATGGTTCAGGTGATGGTGACTAGCACTAAATAGGAATAACTGAAAAATTGGGGGAATTATCTTAAGTACCATTACACACAGACACATCTCGAAGACACAAAATGGTAAAATATAAAAACCACTAAGTAAAAAATGCATGCATACCACTAATATCCCACTACATAGTACAATAGTGAATGTATTTGAATATAAATAAGTATAAATACAAGTCCACCACAAATAATATGTAGAAAAAGTCCAACCTAAAGGTAAAGGTACTAGGACTCTTTTCTGGAAGCTATAGGAACACACCCTGGTCTGCCCGATATCATTAAGAACCATCTGGTCGTAGTCCTCCTAGGAATCCATCAAAAGGTAAATAATCTACACAATAAATGACACATGTGAGAAAATCCCTTGTAGAGGTGAGTATAATAAAACTCAGTAGGAAACCCTGAAACCATAAAGCAATACCACAAAAGAATACTAAAAAGGAATAAAATAAATGAATACCACAAATGAGTGTCCAGTCATCTCTGAAAAGGTATATGTCTATGGAACATATGAAATGAATATCATGATAAAATCAAAAGAGACACCACACCATCAGATGGCCATAACCAACTATAAGCCACAATATTCTTCTCAAAGCATACTGGTTCGGAGAGTACTCACTACTCAAGTTATGATATCATCAGAGATACTCACAAAGAGGTATAACTCTTTTCTTTCATGCCCAAAGAGGACGTATAGTTCAATAGAGACTATAATACAAAGAGAGGGGTCCATTACCAAGAATGATAGGGGGACACCACAGATTGTGACCAAACTTGCTGGGGGATACAACATACCCAATCTGGATTAACCTGCTATGTTGGAGATCACACCCAGACGCGTTAAGGGATACCACTGACCCTGCTGATGTGGCATGATAGAAGGGGGATCAGCAACCTGATCAAGTAGGTTATGTGATTCCTCAAACTCCAATAGGGATGATAGAGGATATCACTCTAGTCTCAGGGAGTGATACCATACTCTATATAAGACTCATCCTCTAAATGGGATTACAATATAGTGAGGTGGATATAATATCCTACTGATCCCTTGAGGGAAGAACCAACAAAACACTCTCAACCTATAATAGTCACAACTAAAAACTCACCACTTGTCTTTTATGATTGTCTCAACGTCAGGGTCTAAATGATGAAAACAAATCATTTATTGGCACTCCACTTATGAGATATGATTTTTTGAGAGAAAGTTCCCACAATACTACTGGGGATTGCGAACCTACTATTGTGGTATGTCCAACGTTCTATCGTGGTCGACTGCCATAGTCGACTGACCACTTGGTTACTATGCCTCAAGGAAGATCATGATCTCATGGATCATGGTAAATTTTTTTGGAAGAACAAAGAAACCTTCATTATCGTTTACTTTGAATCTGACCAAGGTTCGACCCGGTTCTTTCCCCGACCCACCTGGCTCATCCCACCTTGTATGGCCTACTCTTCCTTGCCTGCTCTGCGTGGCCCACTCTGCTCAGGCCAGTCACACCCAGTGGACCTTACCGCATCTTTATCTGATGGACCCACCATCCCTCCACCTACCCAGCATCCCGAACCACTGACATCACCACCTCCTAAGTCACCGACCACCACTACCTTGGGCTGCCGATGTTGTTGCCTCATTGAACTCTCCAAAGATGTCGCCCCAGCTGTCGCCTACTACTGTACTGGATCTGCACTTGATCACTAACTACTATCATGCTTGATTCATGTTGGACTACCATTCCAGCAAGATTATATCACCATTGCACTTTTGAATTGTTCATATCAAGGATATATAGTTTCAGATCATTACACCAAAAATCGAATGTGAAATAATTGATTGTTCCCAAAGGGTTTCAAAGCATGGGGAGAAAATGTAGAACTCAAGAAGAATGAAAGAAATCATGGGATAAAACCACAAAAATAAAGAGGGAAAACCACAATTCAATTTTGTGTTGATATTGGTTCATTGACATTAGAATGGTAAAGACAACAAAGCAATTTTCTATAATCCAACCCTAAAAAACCTGAAATTATAACCTATCCCGCGAACAGTACAAAATCATGGAATAATTTGTTTGTTGATTGGTCCATGTTCCTCATGGAGTTCAATAATGGGAAAATAATGTCAATATAACATGCCATACATTGATTCAGATCACTCAATGATGAAGAATTGTCATCGTGTCTTTGTCGTAGGTTAGGTCCTTCGAATCCGATGTGCATCCGTTTTCGATCCACGATCAGTTTCCATCACCTGAGAGAGAATCCTAAAAGCTCACTCCAATGATCTTCAAGGATACCAGGGTTATGAGTCTAACCCTATAAATTCTACAAAACAATATTTTTAAATATTATCAGCTACTGCATCCACAAAATAAATTTTGTAAAATTATTGTATTCTCATTAAGTCCCATGAAATTTTTTCCCAAATGACCCACATTGAATAAAGTTATGTCATTCCTAGAGAAAATCCACCATTATGAGCTCAATGATTCCCTCATATTTTTTATCCGAGCACCCATTTAAGATTCATTCCAATTTTTTTATTGAAAAAATGTGTGTGTGTGTGTGTTATTAAAAGTTTAATATTTTTCATAAATTTATTCTGGGAACATTAAGCCTCAGAATCACACTCTGTCTCATCTACTAGACTCAAAATCATTCTATATAACATCAAAAATAGTATATGGAAAAATATGATATGTTATACTTCTGGGAAGATCCCTTGCTAGAGTGACTTTAATAATACCTAGTAGGACACCCAAAAATCACCAAACATAATGCATTAGGAGAGGTTATCTCATAATCACAAATATTTAAATCAGATATGAGACAAATATACAATAAGGTAAAAACTAGATATACTCAATAAGGATTCATATACTTGAAATGACCTCAACCACACTTTCAACCATAATATTTTTCTCTGGGATTTAGGGTGATGCTCCTATAAAAGAATCCACTACTTGAGCCATGTCATTGCTGATAGAGATCCACTAAGAGGTCATGATCATCTGGAATTGTCAAATGAGTAGTCATATGTACTTTATGGATCTCAATACACATATAGGGGATCACACACAAAAACAATACGGGACACCACAAACCCTACTGTTATAGAATTCAATGTACGAGATCACATTCCTGTATAAGTTTTCAATGATGATTATAGAAAACCCACCAAGGTAAAGTGATGAAAAGAATTTAGATCTCACAACTATAACATAAATGGATAAAAAAAATCTATCAGATTAAAATACCATAGAGGGGATCATGATCCTATGCTATGAAAGTAATACCATATTTTACCCTTGTGGTAATGAACCATAGGATCATAATCAACCAATATCGGTCCATAATGATGAAATGGAGGGGCTCACACTAACTTAGATGAAGTATACAACATGTACTTGTAGTACATTATGTGTTACTCTAGCACTAGACCAACCCATGTTTATGCCAGTGTTACATTTACCATGCCCATGTTTGTGACCATGTACAACTAGTCTTGCTCCTTTATGGGGCCATTTCTATGCATGTGGAAAAATAGTTATACTCATATCCATAATCTTGTACAATGTCATGCTCGAGTACCAATTTGTGACCTTATACCATAGTTCTTCCCAAGTTGTTGGATGTCTCCCTGAAAATGTACTATGAAGATACACATTGGGCTGCATGCATAGGGTAACACGATGTATAAATCATATCACATGGAATGTGATACTTATCTTTTTTCATAAACCCTAACACTGTAAGAGGTACCTACATGATATGTTTTCTTCCATTGTTCACTCAATTTAATCGTGATTTTTATAGAAATGTAGAAATATTTCACATGTTCACCCATGACACCGCCATTGATGAATCTACCTCCAAATACACCATGAGTCACTGATCTCGAATAAAAGGGTCCTTCCATTACTGGTGACCAGATTCTAACCACTAATTTTTCTAGAAATCATCACTCATCATCTGTTGTGTCGCCTAAAATTTTATCCATGAGGGAAGAACCTTGATTCTTACCCGAATGATCTCCCATCATTATCATAAACCTCGATCAGACCATTTATCTCAAACTGCATGCACGATATCGATCTTTTTCCCTAAAAAACTATCAATAAATGATCAAATACTGGGAATTTATCGAACCATTGACTAATGAATTACCATTGAAGAATCATGTTAAGAAATGGGGAATAAATGCAAGAAAAAAATGAACCTTGGACAGTATTCAAGTCTACACTTGAATCATTACAGATAGAATCACAATCAATAAACCAATAAATAATAATCATATAAATAAACCATAAAACCCCATATATATACAAATCAATTTTTGTTAGTGGAGTTGATCTGTGTTCGATAATGGATAAAAAACATGATGAATTTGAAAAACCTAAATATCCAACATTGAGTTTTGATCTATCACTAAATAATAATGATTCTAATTTTTTATCATTGGTGTAATTCATGAACTCCGTAGTAGGAGGAAATCAGTGTCAATCCAATCCTCTATCTCATTTTTTTCCATCAACACAATTCCATGGTCTCCTCTCAAATCTACATGGTTATGCAGATAACCAGGGAGTTTTTCCGTAACCATTATTTTATAGAGGGTCCTTAGGTCATGAAATTCAAATAAAAAATAAATTAATTTAATTATTTATTTGAACCTTTTTTTCCCAAAATAGTAACTCAAAGAAAACACCCGACATCGACAGAGGTTATGTCTCAGCTAGGGTAAATCCCACATTGCAGACTAAACGGTGGTCTCAGATTTCAAATTATAGTTATTGTTCAAGGGTTATTCCACTATTTCATGAAAAATTCAAATGTGTTATATAATATATTAAATATTTTTATTATAATAATATGGGGCTCATTGGGCCTCATAATCTCACATCGTCCCATCACCTGACTCCAAATAAATTATTAGATATATTTTAAATCATTACATGGAAAAAACTAAAACATTATAGAGCTAAATTCTAAAATTAAAACATTATTGAAATAATTTGTAATTTGAAACAGCAGAGGCATTACCATAGTCGCTCACATGTCTTGATTTGGTTACATAGAGCTTGGAAAATAACATCAACCGAATGATATTATAACATTTACATTTATGTGAAATTTAAATTCTCGAAAATATAGTGTTGGAATTCCATCATGGTTCATCTTTTTTGTTACCTATTTTTGAAAATTGAAATAAACCAACTAAATATTGATATCAATGAAATATAGGTAGTCTTAACTAAATAATCAATGAAATTCATTCCAATAAATTACAATTTCAAGGAAAAATTGAAGAAAGGATACAATAAATCCATATATTTTTTTTAAAATACCAGGGACTCAAAATTAATCACCATTCAATGTTTCATCTCAAATTTACTATTGATGATGCTTCATATCTATTGTACGAAAAATTAAAATCCATTAAAGGTAACATACTCCATAATACATAGAAAAAAATGTAACCAATATAGATGGAAAAATAATTTAATTAAATTATGAACCACAATCATTTACTTGACCAACATATAGGAAAATTAAATAATTCAGCCTTATCATGTAATAATATATGATTAATGCATGAAAACATCACATTCCATGGAAAAAATGCTTAATGTACTTTTCAAATCATTCAACTCTTATTTTTTAATAAAATATGATTAAAAAAGGAAAAAATTCCATAGAAGCTCTCATTCAAAATAACAAAAGTTTTTCCCAAATACATTTCAAATTTATAAAACTATAAATAATTTTTTTCTAATCTTGATTATTTATTTAAAAAATAATAATTTTAGAATGTTTATAGAAATAAATCCTAAGATTGAATGAATCTATCAAATGAAAAAAAAATAAAGTAACCAATAACAATTTTATATTATTTTTGAAGATAAATAGAATATCACAAATACTTTGTTGTGATAAATCTATAAAAAAATAAATTTACCTACATTTGTACAAATCAATATTTATTTCAAAAAATAACATATAAAATAAGAACATCCACAAAAAATCAAGAATATTTATATACATATAAGAAAGTGTGTGGTTGGGTAGCTTTATAAATTCATTATAAGTTGTATTCTGAGAAGACATGTAGATAGTCCAAAAATATGAACTCAGTGAGAGAGATCCTACCATATAGATAAGTAAATAAAAAATAGATCATAAAACTATTTTTTTATTGAGGAAAAAATGACATACAGTCTCCAACACATAAAATTAAGTAGTGCATAATAAACCTAGATATGATCATATAGATTCATGTATATTAATTTTGAACACATACATTGTGAACATTGAGTTATGCATACTCACAAAGACAGCAAGAACACTTAAAATGGAGGCAAGAAGCATGTCATCACCAATTTCAGACACAGGTGGCTGGAATTAGTTGACCAACCCCACTCATGTAAATAAACCCCTTTTCTTTCAATTCTAGATGAAATTGGTTCATAACAAATCTGACACTAGTAGTAAAAAGAATACAAATATAAAATTATATTTTAGTCAGTGTAATAGCACTGAGTCACACACAAACTATTTTATACTATTAATAATATAGATTGTGTGTGTAATATCAACTGACTATGTATGACTATGATATTAAAAATATATAATGCATTGCAAGTATGATCGGTCTGCAATAGTCTATGCATCTCTATTGTTATTATACAAATGTCTATTTTTTATGTAATATTTGCATAGTCATAGATCATATACCATAGAAGAGTATACTAAAATATATGTGACTCTTCTACTATAATATATGATGTGTTTCTAGTATGATATGTATACTAATGTTTGTGTGCGACATTATTGGTATCGTTGAATGTACTTTTTTGGCATCAATCATTTGAATACATTGGAAGAGATGAAAGTAAAAAGTCATTTTTAATGTGTGTGTGATGAAAAGGAAAGGGTCATTTCCAAGAATAATGAGTTTCATAACCCATTTTGTGTGTGAGATGGGTTGGATAATGACAAAACTATTTCATTTATTTTTTACTTCTTTGATAAAACATACAATATACTAAGTATACTAGATCTATAGTAAAATATTTTTACAAAAAATGGTTTCATAATAAATCAGTTTGCAAATTAACTACCTAGTTTAAAATTGGTTGTAAATTATGGCCAATTTGACAATATATTTATTATAAACATCAATTTTTTTCATCTACATATTCTGACAAGCTAGTTTTTTCCCACATAATTTAACAAAAAACAGTTTATTTATAAATTAGTGTACTTCACTTGTTTTAAAATAATATTTTAACTATATATCATATTCATGTATAAAGAAAAAAAACAACTATTTAATAACATGATTTATAATATAAATGTTATTTGTTGTGAAATGCTGAAAGTATTAGACATTTTTGAATAGAATATTCCATGTTCTATTATTAAATGTATTTCTCTTTGATTCCAGCACCCATTAAAATAGACATAAATACAATTAATATCTATTAAACATTTAATAAAATATTAATGAAATCAAAAGATTACAACAACTAAACTTGCAAATGAGAAAGGAAGAGGAATCACTTATTCCAACCTAAATGGAATGAGTTCCGGATGAAATTAAGGTTTCATTTCAAGATTTAAATTTTGTAAAGAATATATAAGAAGAAAAAAATAAAAAATATGATTTCTTAGAAAATAAAAGGAATTAACTTTAGAGATTAAGAAGAATAAAAAACACCTTGAGTCCTGATAGGATAAAAAAATCACTGATCGTAGCACACCCAAAATCAGAGAAAAACATGTGAAAATAGAAACTAATAAGTCCTATGGATAGTTGTTTTCATGTATTGAACACTAAGGTAAACACCCATTCTACTTTTAAATACCCTAATCATAGTAGATTTATTTTTTTAAGAACAATGAGGGAATCCAGATGCCTCAATAAGGAACATCAATCCTCTATGATGATTTAAGTGAAAATATAAAAAAATTGTTTCCCCAATACTTCATATTGTATCCATAGTCCACCAACATATAATAAATGTTCACTACTATAGATGAGTATTCAAAAGGATTTCATTCTTCACTAGAATTCACAAAAACAACACAACTCTAGTAAACGTAAATCAAAATAAAAAATTAAATACATAATTTTTTTTTCTCAATAGTGAATTTAAAAACCAAAATTTACCATAAAAATATTCTAAGTGAATGAATGGAACAGACAAGTAAATAATGAAATATTCAACAAATAAGACTTCATAGGGATCCATTACCTTTTAAGATTTTGGATTGTGTGGATTCCTCCTCTATCACCGCCTTCAGTACACAATGAATTATCTTCTCCTAACCAAATTTACAAAAAATAAAACATCATCTTCAATGATACATTTGGTTATTTCATATTCATGAAAACAACATTTCATTCATGGTAAAATATCATGGTAAAAGAATCCAACAATGTGAGGAGGAAAATTTACACTCATTTTGTACATGAATTTTTTATATTAAATGTTAAGAGAACAAAACAATGGTCACAGTTACTCAAACCATACTAAAAAATCATAAAATCATAGGACTTATATATATTGTATCTACATGTAAAAAATCCATGGTCTTTTCACAAAATAATCATCAAATAATAATAATTAAAACACACTCTATATAAATATTTAAATAAAATTTTCAATACTCAAATCTTATTCATGTGTGGTAGGTTATAAAATAAAAAAATAGGAAATAAATAATCTAAAAAGAGTTTAGAGTTTTTAAATTATTTCCCCTTTTTCTTCTTCACAAAAAACACTACAGCTAGTAACCCTGAAAAAAAGTTTCCATCATTTTTTTCCAAAATAATAAAGCACTGAGTCACTAAAGATTAGTGAATAAAAAATAAACACTAAAATTAAAGTGTGATAATTAATAATGAACATAACTATGGGGCTCCTAAAAAATATAATTGGAGATACTCGGTGATTGTGGAAATAACATGCTCACACAACATGTAACAGAATTTTTTATATCAAAAAATAATATACAGATACTTTTCTATATTAATATACTATATAATGTTTGAAATATAAGTTTAATACTCTATATAATATATATTAATAGTGTAATGACATAATATAATCAATTAAAATTTATTTTTATGTATACGAAAATACCACAGTTAATTTTTTTATATAGATAAAATAATTTCACCTTAATTTTTTGATGAAATTACCTAATACCATCTATTAAAAAGTAAAAAAATAATTTTATACTAATAATTAATATCCATTTATAACTATAATTCATATAAAGTTGCAGATTCAATTATTTAAGAAAATCATAACATTGGTAAAATCCATATCAGATAATATAAAACTATTTCATTTAACCACAATAAAATGAATCTAGTGAAGTTGGAATGTTAGGAAATCTTCAATAATGTTTGAAAAACACATGGAATACTTCAATGTACTATAGTGAAAGTTATATCCTAAAACATATAATAATTGTGCAACAAAATTCACCATATTCCATTGTATGTGAATATCACATTATTTTAGTGGTCAGTAGACTTTGATACTACGTTTCTAAACTTATAAGTGACTTGGGGTCTATCACCACATTAAATAACATATAATAAATATCAACCTATGAATTGAATAATAAAATTTAGCATGATTTCTTTCTTTCTTATGTTTTAACCCCACGAAAGACATTATATTAATCCCAAAAATTAATAATTAAAGTAATCTATATCATTTATATAAAAATGAAATAAAGAAAAAACTTTATAGAATGATATTATGGTGTAACACATGATATATCTAGTATAACATCAATGGGAACCTTGAAAATTGATATCATAAAAAGTATAATTAACTAATTTAGTTTATGATTCATCCAATCAATTATTACCAATAATTCCTAAATTAACAAGAAATCCTTTCAGTGAGATTTATAAAACAAAATGTAAGAAATTATCAAAATTCATATGTGAGAGTGTGTAGTCCATAAGTCCTTGAAGATTTAACATATACCACAAAATTTATATAAAATAAAAAAATTAGTTTTTCATCATTATATAAACTAAAATGAAGCACTTATTCCAAAGCTACATCACTCACATGTTGTGTCCAAAGGAGAAAAAATCTACATTAACATCTATATACAATACTTCAATATAGATTATTATCATAAAATTATGAATTGTGTTCTAAAATAATTAGAACTTAACGTATTTATTATGTAGTTAATAATTTCAGATGATACATTGCATACTTTATGTATTTCATATTACAATTAAAAAATTAATTTATTTTATTAATTCAATTAATAAAATGTTAACTTTTATAATGAGTCTTAATTACTATTCACCTTGTAAAATTTATTCAAATATTCAAGAAAACACTTCAGATCATCTGGAATAATATGATCATGAAACTCTAAAATAGGATAAGAAACATACTTTTAAATACAACTACAATCATGTTCAGAATATTTTCAATAAGGGAATCCCATATTCATTACCTTCACATAACCTTTCACTACAGATTTATTATTAGAATTAAAACATTCATGGAAGTGTTTCTTTGGGTTATTTAAGAATAAATATTATTTTATGATATCTCAATATTATATTTAAGTCATAAAAACTGATTATAAAATATAATAAATCACATAAATGCAATATGTTATTAATAAAATCTATAAAATCTCATATTCACCAAAATATGATTACTAATTCTAGACTAACAAGGTCATTTGAAAAAATATATTCATAAACAATTTATTCTTTTTAAACCACTCCTTAAGAGTGGACTAAAAATATCTGGAGATAAATTGAAACTCAAGATCATCATCATTGTAAATAATTTCAAACATTCTCATAATATAGGGATTGGTGATTTCCATTGAAAAGTTGTTCCAATAAATTGTATTTTAATTTTTTTCTAGCACAAGGGTATCTGTATCAACAAATGTATAGAATATTTTAGAAAAGATGTTATTCTTAATGTGATGGTTCTGAACATATTACATTAGAACACACTCCTACATTTCACACATATACATAAATGAAAATTATTTAAAAAACCTGAACATTGAAAATTCCAATAAACAAATGTAAATAACATATCTTATCAATTGTGAACTAATACATGTTATCTACTCTAATAAAAATAAGAAAATTAAAAATGTGTTGTTCCATGTATGAAAAAAATCATGTGAAAATACAACTGATGAAACAAAAATATTCATACCATTTAATATTTATCCCCTAAAGAGGTTTATATACATATAATTAGAGGCAAGACAGACTATTTTTATCATTGGGTTCTAAGAGAAAGGATATGGATTTGTAGTCCAGGATGTTAACCCAGTGTTCATGGGAGTCCATGGGTTACTTCATTTGAAATATGCTCCCTAAAAATTAGAGGCATGCTGAATAAGAATGGTGTGCATATAGAGCTAAGATTATATATTCATTATTGAATATATTTTATATGCACTACTAGTGTATAACAATACAAAATTATATCAATGTAATGTTTTCCCTTCTTTTAATTATTCCCAATAAAAACATTATGTTAATTTACTAATAATTAATGAAGTTTTATTTATCAAAATTAAGGATCATATACAAATGGAATAATAAATTGACCTATGGAATAGTAATGTGACTATTAGAAATAGTAATTCCAACCAATATAATAGTAACCTCACATATTAAAGTGTAAATAAAATTTATTTATCCTATAAATGAAAATATGATATAATTATTTCACAGTACAAAAAAAGAAATGTTTTAAAAATGATTAATTAAGTGTTGGTATTTTTATAAAACATAAATTTTTATTTACAATTTGATAATTAATTTAACAATTTGAAAGAAATTTTATTTTCATAAAATATATCAATAAATTTATTTTTTTCTTAAAATTATAAAATAATTTTATGAGACCTTAAGTAATATTTCAAAGTGTCACAACATCAATAATAATTTTAAAATTTGTATTTTTTTAATAAATGATGATTTTAATTGAAAATTTAATTTATTTCATTTATATTTATTTTAAAAAGGGATATATTTTTAAATTCTAAAAATTGAAAAAAAAAATTAGGATTAATTTTTGGGATTTTTCTAAAATAGTTGAATTTTTAGTAAATAGTGAAATACAGTCATTTGTGGTGTTAAAAAATATATGAATTATCGAGTGATAGGTGAGGTATGGATTATGTAGGACCATATTCTCATTAAAAAACTTAATTATTTAATATATATAGTGATAAGGCGGAACTATTCATAGTATTGAGCCCAAATAATTTTGTAATGAATAACATAATAAAAAAACACCCCTCTCCTCCCAAATAAATACCACCCTGGACAACCTATTCTCCTCACACAATAAATGATTTGAATCTTGTCTGAATTATATGCAATAATATTACCTATCCTCAACCCCATATCTAGTAGCCTTTTTCTCAACAAAATACAAAACCCAATTTTCCAAAAGCGGTTCTCGAGGAGAACAATTCAATAGGTAAAATCCTCTTTCATTTTCATTTAATTTATTTCAATTTATTTTATTTTTTTATTCTCCTCTATCCTGCCATTATCCAAGTGTAATTATAACTCTATTATATTATATATACTATAATTTTATTATGTTAATGGAATAATCTATCATCAAACATATTATCCTCTCCCTTTTATTCTAAAAATGAAACCAATGTTTGTGAGGTGTTGATTTATCGCCTTTGAGGTTAAGAAGATTTTATTTTCCTCTAACTCCTGTAAGAATTTTCATTAAACCATTATAATTGTTAAAATAGACTGTAAAATGTTTTCTATAACATTTTTTATGTTCTGAAACTAACAAAAATATTTAATACTAAATAATAAAACAAAAATAATTCAAGCTAATCAAAAACATTAATATTAATTCAAATGATTATCAATAATGATTTATCTAATGAATCATACTCATATATGGAATATATATATATAATACCATTTAAATTTATGAACGTTCATTAATATCATAAAATTTTAATTCTTGTTAATTCTTCTCATTTTACATAATCTACCATACATATAAACAAGTGAACCGGTCATGAAAACCAAGTTAATGAACACTCTCGAACGATGAAATTGAACATTATAACTCATTAAAATGGCAATAAAATAACATAATAAAATTATAATTAATCAAAAAATGTAAAAGAGGTTATATATTTAGTATTTAATGAATCTATTTTTATTATCCTATATATTAAAGTGATGAAAGCATTCAGATATAAGGTAAGGGGATTCTCAAACCCAATTTCCATTATTTAGGTTATTCCTCTTTCAGGAAAAATTTTATCGTATATTTCATTTTAACATTACAAAAATATAATTTATTTTTATATAAATTTTCTTTTCTAGGATATACATGATTATAATATTTTTTAATGAAAATCATGGTGATTTTCTAAAAGAACTCTTCTATATAAAAACACATCTTTTACTTCTCTTGAGATTGTTCTTCTTCTCTCAAGATTGATGATTTTGGTACCAAATATGTTATTAAAATTTTATTTTGGGAACCCTAATATTTATTGATGAAAGTATGATTTATGAAATTCCCATTCTCCCTTCTAGGGATTATTTTCTCGTAAATATTATGATATATTTTATGTGGCATGCATGATTATATAAATATTATGATGTGATGGGTGCACCCATAATTACGAATCACTCCAATTCATTGGGTAATGTGATGTATCTCATTACATAATGATCAATATGCATGAACATGGTTCTTGATTTGTTCACAATGATGATGTTATGATTATGCTCATATGTTATGCGTGAATATGATGTTATCCATGTTCACAACTATTTGTGATATTTGACCACTAATACATGATGTTTCATTTTTATGCATTACCACATTCCATACTTTTATATAATGGTTAATATCATGATTATTTTGATGATACCATTCTTATGTTATGATGATGATGATAATGCTGATCCATGTTATATTGATTCATATTCTTATCTATCCTCTTAATGGGATTTTAGATCACCCCTTTCTTTGATTTTTATCCTCAACTGACTACTTATTCTAAAAATTACATAAGGCCACTATGAATCTGGAGAATAATCAATTAAATAATTTTTATGTTTTATTATGTAAATTTTATGTATGGTCCTAGTCTTCCTAATATATTAAACCCATAATCATGGTTTTTTAATGTTTTAATGTTATTTATCTCAAAAAATATGTAATGATATTATAAGAAAATGATAGGACACAATTGTTGGTATCCGATCATGGTTTAGTAAGTTTGGGAATTAGGATTATAGAATATTAGTGAAAACACTTTTTATGAAACTAAGTATATGTATGCATCGAAGAATATTTTTTTAGAAAATTAATTAATATTGGGATCCCACAAGATGTGACTTAGAATTAATTTAAAAAAAATAAATTATTTATTCCCAACTTTTTTAATTATGTTTTGTTCAAGACTTTTATATTTAAAAAAATGTGGAACCTGGAGAAACCATGCCAAAATACCATGTGAGGGACAACACAACAAATGTCTGAATGACATCCCAAATGCCTTGGGTAGTGGAGTTTAAAATTTCATGGATATTCTTACCTTGTTTTCTTAGGATATCAAATGTAACCCAAATAATGTTGAACATTATTATTCACATAGGAGGCATAAACCGGCTATCAAATCTTCTATACAGTAACACCCACAATCATTTAGTGGATCTTTTGATCCACTTTTTATGGAATAGTGGTTAAACTCAATAGAGAAGATCTTTTATGTGATTCATTATTCTATAAAGGAGAAGGTGACTCTAGCCATATATCATTTAGATGGTGAGTCTGATCAATGGTCATCATTGAATATGAACACTAATTCAAAAGGAGGTATTCGTAGAGATTCAGTAGTAAGACATTAAGAAAATATTTATTAATAAGTATTTCCATTGAACTCATCATATTAATATAGAGAGTGAACTAATAGATCTGAAGAAAAAATAATTTTAATCTATCAAAAATTATAAATAAAATTTTATAAGGATTTCAAGGTATACATCGAGGTTTTTTATCAAGAATGATTAAAAAATTGATAGACTATTTAGTGGTTTGAAACCACACCTCATAAAGGCTCCAGATATTAGATACTTTTATAGTTATTAAAATGTTTTTCGATGATCACTCAAATTAAAGATGGAGTTTGTATAATGGTCACATGGATATAGAGATAAGAAATGGAATATAATGTTTTTATTCGGAGGATCCAATGAAAAAGTTGTAAAGAAAACTTAGCCAAAAACATGTCAAAAGTATGGGAAGTATAATCTTGGGAACTTACTCAAAAGTATGGGGAAATGGTTCATGTGTGGTTGAGAAGTCCACCAAACTCATGAATGTTGAAGATACATGAGGAAGAAGTAAAATATGGTGGAGGAAAGGAGAGCACCACCCATGGTTCAAAGAATCAATTATACGTAGAAATGGAACTATGCAAGCCAGTGCACTAAACCTTGAGTCCTAGAGGGTAATCAACATCAGCAGCCACCAAATCCATAGTAGAAAAAGAAAGCTTATACCATCACTAATACTGAGGAAAATCCTGAAAATTATGTGTTGAGAAGAATTATTGTTATTCATTAATTAATAGAGACCACAGTATTTAATTATAGTTATTTTTATTCTACCAAATCTTGATTGTTTAGTAGAAAAATTCCAACACCACCTCAAAATATGTCGATTGAGTTATCAATGAGAATAAAAAATGGGGATATTATTACATCCAAAGTATATAACTACTCCACAGTTAGTGTTTGGGGACTGAACAACCCAGTAAATCTTGTCTTACTTCTTTTGGTGGAGCTTGATGCTATATTTGTCATGGATTTTCTATCTTTATACAAATATAACATCAAGTGTTGGGAAAGGGATATCACACTTCACACATTGAGGAATCCTTAAATTCTATACAATTGTAGGGAGGAGGAGGAATATCCTTTAGAAGCATCATCTCAATTGTGGATATTAGAGCTTTATCAGAAATAATATCTAGCTCAAATGATTGTGGAAAATGAAATAATCATGATTGAAGACATACCCTTTGGGAGGAACAATTTTGATGTGCTCCCCTAAAGAATTGTCTGAACATTCCCTTAATGTATAATTTGAGTATTCAATTGAAAATATTCTTGTAAATCTAACTGTATAAAATAATCCTTATAGAATGGCCACCATTTATTTGAAAAAACTAAAGAAGTAGTTATAAGATAATATAGACAAGGGATTCATATGCCTATGTTCTTAACTATGGGGTGCACTTGTTCTCTTTGTCAAAAATATGGATGAGTCAATGCACCTATGTATTTATTTTCATGAGGTAAATAAAATAATGATAAAGAAAATTTAACCCCTTCCATGGATAGAATAATTCCTTGATCAGCTATGTGGGTATAATTATTTCGATAAGGTGGATCTTCGGTTAGGATATCACCAATTAAACGTGATGAAGGATAATATTCCCAATACTACCTTTTGAATGGGTTATGGAAACTATGAGTTCATAGTGATTACTTTTTGAATCACTGATTATCAAAAAATATTCATGGACATAATGAATAGATTATTTTGAGAATCTATCGACAACATTGTGGTATTTTTTATTGTTGATATTATTATATACTCCAAGGGAAAGGAGTAACTTGAGCAGAATTTGAATCCTATGCTAAATACCTTTCCAAGGGAGAGGCTATATACCATGTATATTAAATTTGAGTTTTTTATGGAAGATCTATCATTCTTGGTGAATGCTAGCACCATCATAGGAATATATAAAGAACCTTCCAAGATAAAGGAAATTAAATATTTTCCTAGACAACATTAGTAATAGATAAAATATTTTACTTCGTCTAGAAAGGTATTGCTGATGATTTTTGGTTAATTTATCATTATAGTTTCTTTTTTCATAATGGAGTAAATTTTTTCTGGATCAGTGAATTTAAAGACTACTTCAAAGATTTCAAAAATTGGCTTATCCCTGTACTAGTAATTACACTTTCAACAAGTGGAAAACTCTTTTTGGTATAAAAGGATGCTTCAAAAAAGGTATTAGGTTGTGTAATGATGAAAAATGATAATGTTATAGAATATAGCTCAATATAATTTAAAATTTATGAGAAAAAAATATTTTATACTTGATATTGATTTAGTGACTTTGATCTTCGCATTGAAAACACTGTGGCATTATCTCTATGAGGAGAAGTGTGAGATATATACTGGTAATAAGAGACTCAAATATATATACACATAGAAGAAGATTAATATAAGCCAATGAATATGGTTATATCTCATCATGGATTAAAAATTCTCAATACACTACTATCCTAGTAAGAAAAATAACGTGGCAGATGCTCTAAGTATAAATGATTCTATAACATTATCTGTGATGAGAATTTAGAAGGATACAAATATCATAGATTTGAAGAGGATGGAAATGGGAATCATTATGTAATGAACATAATAAATCCTATCTCAAATGATTGATCAAACTGAACTCATGGAGAAAATAAATGATGCTCAAATAAATAATGTGGATATTTAGAATAAGGTGGAAGATATCAGAAAGGATAAATCCACAGAGTTTAAAAATGATGTGGATGGTGTCTTAAGATTTGGGTAATGAATATGTGTTCAATCCAATATAGAGATAAATAAACTGATTATGAATGATTCAAATAGATCAAATTTATCTATTCACCTATGAATCACAAAGATATATCAAGATCCCCGAGAGCATTGTTGGTGAGAAAATATGGAGAAGGATATCATTGAATATACTTCAAAATTCTTGTTACGTTTGTAAGTGAAGGATGAAAGGAAATCGTATAAAGGGATTATGTAACCCTTACCCATACCAACATGAAAATGGGAAAACATCACCCTGGAATATGTTATCAAACATTTAATGTCATCAAAATGAAATTACTCTATATGGGTTGTTTTGAATCACCTCACAAATAGAACTCAATTTATCATTATTTGACAGGATATATCACTGGATCAACAATCACGGATATAAATTAGATAAGTGGTATAGAAGAAAGGAGTAAAACTAATGATTATATCCAATCGATATCTAAGATTCATCTCTGATTTATGGAAAAGTATCCAACACACTCAAAAAATTGAGAAAACTTATGTACAGATTATCATTGTAAAACTGATGGCTAATCTCAGAAAAATATTCACAAACAAGAAGACATGTTGGGACCATGTTCTATGGACATAAAATGATGATGGTACCAATATCTACCTCTATTAGAGGCATCTTACAACAATAGTTTGCACTCGAGCATCCAAATGGATCCATATGAATCCCTTTATGGGAAAAGATATAGAAAAATGGTATATGGGGATGAATTCAGTGAATGTAAGATGCTAGGAAATGAAATGGTTAAAGAAATGATAGAGAAGGTGAAAATAATTCAGTATCACATCAATGCAACCCAAGTTGAAAAAAGATCTATGTGAATTGTAATTGATGAGACCAGAAGTTTAAGGATAGATACATGGTATTCCTCCATATATCTCTAGGGAAGAGGATTATGAGATTTAGGAAGAAATGAATGCTATGTCTTAGGTATATCATCCCCTTCAAGATTCTTGATTTTGTTAGAGCTGTGTCATATAAACTAGAACTTCCACCAACCGTGTCTCAAGTACACTATGTATTTCATCTATCCCTCTGGAGAATGTACATACTAGATCCCTTGCATGTAGTGAATTCAATAGTGGTATAGTTAGAATAAGATCTCTCTTATGAAGAGCATTGTTGAAGATCTTATACCATAGAGATAATGTTATACACAACATTAATACACACCTATACAAAGTACTATGATGGAACCATAAGTATGGAGAGGCAACATGAGAACTGAAGGAAAAATCTAAGGATAAGTACCCTCACCATTTCTCCTATTAGTTTGTACAATGAAATTTCAAGGGTGAAATTTAAAAATGTAGGAAGAATGTAACAACCCAAAATTGTATCAATGGATTTTCTAATTCTCTTAATTATTCCCAATAAAAACATCATCATCATGAATTAATAATTAAATAAGTGGTTTTTATAGAAATTAAAAAACTTATACCAATGGAAATGTAACTTGATCTTTTGAATAGTAATGTGATCATTAAGAATAGTAATTCGGCCAATAGAATACTAACCTCACTTATGAAAGTATAATTGAAATTTTTCAATATTTTAAATTAAAATATGATATAATTATAACATAATATATGTAAATAATTATTATAAAAATAATAAATTTTGTGTTGGTAGTTTTATTAAATAGAAATTTATAATTTTTAGTTTTATTATTAATATATTGATTTAAGAAACTTATTTTCAGAAAATAGATTCATAAATAAATATTTGGTTGTTCTATGATTATAAAATAATTTTAATGGGACCATAAATAATTTTTCAAAGTTTCGTAAAATCAGTTGCCATTTCAAAATCTGTATTTTTTTAAATAAAAGATGATTTTAATTAAAAAATAAATATATAATATTTAAAACATAATTTCATAAAATGGAGTTCATTTTTTAATTCTATGCTTCATAAAATGGTATGGGGTAATTTTCTGTATTTTTCTAAACTAGTTGGGTTTTTTTGTAATTAGTAAACTACGGTAATTTACAGTATTTGACAAATACATAAATTATTTAGTCATAGATAATGTATGGATGATGTAAGATGATAATATATAACACTATTTAGTTATTTAGTAAATTATTGTTAAGGATCATAATATTAATTTTCTTGAGTCAAAATAATAAACTAATCAATAAAATAATCAAAATACACCCCTCTCCCCCCTATAAATACAACCCATCAACACAACTTCTCTTAAGACATGAAAAGAATTAAATATTGTTAAAATTATTCACAATAATCTTACCAATCTTCTTCAACATTTTTTGAGACATTTGTCTCAAAAAATACAAAACACAATTTCCATAAGAAGGTTCTCAAGGTAAAGAGTTCAAGAGGTAAATTCCTCTTTCATTTTCTTTTAATTTATTTTCAATTTAATTTTTTTATTATTATCTGTTCTCATACCCTTATAAAATTGTAATGATAAATCTATAATCTTATATATAACTTAATTTTATTATATTAATGGAATAATATATCATAAAACCTCATTTTTTCTCCCTTTTTTTTAAAATGAAATCATCGATCATGGGGTGTTGATTTATCACCTTTGAGGATGAAAAAATTTCATTTTATCTTACCACCTTCATGGCCTGTCATAAAACCATTATAATGGATAAATTATATTTTAAATTTAATGTTATAAACTTTTTTATATTCTATAATTATCTTATATAGATAATACTAAATAAAAAAACAAAACTAGTTTTTAATGACTATAAACTACCAAATTAATCTAAATGATTAACATTAATGTATTATCTAACGAATCATAATAATATATAAAAAAATTATAAATAAGACCATTTAAACATCTATAAGGTATTTAATTACAAATAATTTTAATTTTGGATTATTATTTTAATTTTAAATGATCTACCATACACATATACAAGTGAACTGATCATGAAAACCAAGAAAACGAACACTCATGAATGATGAAATTGAACTCTATAATTCATCAAAATTGACATTAAAAAACATAAATAAATTATAATGAATAAAATAAATGTAAGATAGGTTCTGGAAATAGAAATTAATTAATATATTTTTATTATCTGGATATTAATATGAATAAATCATTCATAAATATGGTAAAGGGATTCTCAACCCCAATTTTATTTCATTGCGTAATTAATCTTTCATTTAAAATTTCAGTGTGTATGTTCTTTTAAGAATTCTCAAATATATTTTATTTTTTATCAAATTTTTATTTTTTGAATATACATGTTTATAATATGATTTTACAAAAAACATAATGATTTTCCAAAATAAATCTTCTTTCTAAAAACACATATTTTACTAATTTTGATATTTTTTTACATTAGTCACGATTGATGATTCTTATAATAAGTATGTTATTACCATATTTATTTTTCGAACCCCAATTTTGATTCATTAAAGTATGATTTATTAATTTATCATGAAACCCATTTCCTTCCAATGGGTTATTTTATGGAAATGATTGTTATATGTTCTATGTGGCATGCGTGATTAAGTAAATGTTATGATCTGATGGGTCAACCAATAATTATATAGTTCTATAATAAATTTTTTTAATGTAATATATCTAATGAGATGATATGAAATACGTGTGAACACGATGCTATATTTTTTCACAATAATGATATTATGTTTATGGACATATGTTATGTGTGAACAAGATGGTACCTTTGTTCACAACTATGTGTGGTATTTGACCACTAAGACATTATATTTAATTTTTTTAAATTTCTACCTTCCAATCGACACCGAAATATTTTTGAATTATTATTATTCTAAATTAATTTAAACTTTTTTTTATTTTTTATTTCATGTAACACAAAAAATAGATTATTTTATATTAAAAACTATGTTTGGATTGTGTTATACACAACACCAAGATAATCGTTCACTACACGCAAAATAAATTTTTCCTTGATATATATAGAACACCGATTTTGTCTTGTGTTACATGTAATAATGACTTTCCTCAATGGCTTGCATAACATGCAAGACCGATTTTTACCAAAAAATTAATATATCATTAAAATGTTATTATAAAAACATATAAACCAGTAGTTAAATTAGTTGTTATGAATAGTTTAAATAATTTACAAAAATATATCATTTACAAAAATATAATATTAATTGATAGGTTACTAATTAATTATAAATGAATATGAAAACTGATTGAATATAAAAGGAAATATAATTATTTTTATGGGAACAAATCTCTTTTACACTAATAAGTTAAATTAAATAAAATTAGTGAGTGATATTAATGTAATATATATATTATGTATTCAATAAAATATTTTATATATTTATTAAATATATTTTATAGACATAATATAATAAAAAACACTGTTTTATATTTAAAAACCCATATTTTTATAATGGTAGATTTACAATCTTTTAATGGAAAAATGACTTCAAATCCAAATTTTGGGACTTTTATAGATTCATTATATCAAAATGAAATTAATATTAGAAATAGAAACATAAAATTTTGTTTAGGATAATTTTTTGGTACTTTTCAGTAAGGTTTCATTTTTTAATGAATAGTTAAAAATAGGGAATTTTAATGCAAAAATATTTTGTCATGTAATATATTTATAAGGTTACATTATATTTTAAATTGGTTTCAAATTTTAATTATACATTATTATTATCAATTAATCTACTTTAGTTAATTGTATTAAATTTCACAATGAAATAGGATTAAAAAACATAACAATGTTTTGATTATTTATACTTTAAAAACCTGTAGTGTCATCCCGTCAGTGGGATTAATTTTAAATTAATTTCAGACACTTATACGATTGTAAATTGGAAAAAAAATCCATATTTTTAATAATATTAATTTATAATTTATAAAAATTTAAACTTTGTTTATGACGATAAATATTTGTGAATGTAATTAAATTAATTACACCAATTAAGATAAAAATAAGCTTAATGAAGGACTAAAACTTAAATTTAAGACCCAAAACAACCTAGAAAATTTTCCATGATCCATTTTATGGAAATATTTTGACCCCAAATCTAGTTTTATATAATATTTTCCATTATTGGATCCACTTTTCTTGTGAAGAACGTGTATATCATTCCTTTTTCAAAATAATATAAGAGTGCTACTCCTCCACAATAAAAAGGCAACATATCCTCCCACTTCTTCACACCACTCAAAACACATAGGTTCAGCCAATATATACTCAAATATACTCCCAAAAATCCTCTCTTAAACATTTAATCAAACCTTTTTGTAAAATTTCTTCCAAGGAATCCCTTCCATACAATCCAAAAGGAGTGACCCAATTAAGAGATAACACCCTCCCTCAAACTCATTTATTTTATTTTTTTATCAACTCCCTCAACTATTATTATTCCATGATTGCATAAAAATCCAATATAATAAATATAATATGATTTTATTATGATAATTATTCAACCTACACTTGCACAAACATAAATCTAATGGGTAACGAACATATTATTTATGTGTACAACAAACTACCACCTCACTAAACGATGATCAATTTTTTTTTCTTTACTGCATCTCATGGTGGAAATGATGATGAAAGATATGTTTATATATGTTATATATTATATTTATTATGTATTTAATATTATTTAATCCATTTTCAACACATATATTTATTCTTTCTATTCATTGTAAATATGATAATTTAATTTGAGGAAATGTGGACCACTGCCCCCTCAAAGCAATGTGATTCGTTCACACACTACATTGAATGTATTAAGGATGGGTTTAGTGAACATATATGATATATATGATATATATGATATAATAACAATGCTACAATTATAATATATACATATAGATACATACATCCATACATACATACATACATACATACATACATATATATATATATATATTACTTTCATTCTTTCAATACATCAATAAAATGGAAGTTGTGTTCATGCGTACGTATGGGCTACCGTCTCCATGAATGGTGTATTCCATTTCATAATTCTATATTCTTTTTATTATATAATTAACATATAATAAATATAAATTATATTTATATAATGGGTTACATTCTCAAAATCATGATATAAATATAATTACAAAATATATAAAAAAATAAGACATATGAAAAGTGGAAAGCAGATATTCTCCAAAGTAAATCCATAAAATATAATTGAAAAAAATATGGTAATATAAATTCATAATAAAACCATAAATGATATTTTACATAATAATATGGTTTTTTCAATAGATTTATCATAAATTTTTATTTATTATACATGAATTCTTAATGAGTATGATGACATTTAAGACACAAGGTAAGATAATTTAATCTCACTTTTTATTTCTGTGAGAAACATGCTTTATTCACCATAAATTCCTTTTATGTGGTGTGTATACTTCCCATGTATGTATTCTATGATTCTTATACATAAATATATAAGAATTTACATATCCATTTTATTGTATTTGTTTTATGGGGACTCTGTTTTAAAAGTAACCAAATCAGTAAAATGATTTTGTCTTAATTTTCATTCTTTCAGACACATACAATGTTATACACCTATGTTTTTTCAGGAGGTGTATATACTACCTATGACATCTTATATCATGAATATATATCTATTCATGATATTTTAACTTTATTTAATTTCATTTTCATAAATGGGGAGTATGGTTCAAAGTTACCAAGTGGTAAGAGTCTGTTTAAAGAATCTTATCACTTTTTGAGATTATTTTTTATGGTCCCTGGATAAAATATTATAATCCATCTCTCAAGAACTGTTATAACTTTTTTCTACTCCGTTTATTCATGATATCTTTGTATATTGGTGCCATTATTTCCACTCTTTGATACATAATATAGTTAAGAATGCTTTTTTAAGAAATTATAAATTTACCTCTCTCTTCGGTCAAAAAAATATATTCCTTCAAAACCATGTTTTTTAAAATGGGCTTCCAAGAATTTCCCACTATTATCCTATAATATTTTAAAAAATACCCTTTTTGTCTTTTACCAATTTTTCAATGGTATCTTCTTGTTTCTTTCATAAAAATCCATTTTTCATGCTTTTTCACCATGATAATGGAATACTCTTTTTACAAGATACTTCTTTTATAGATTTCCCCACCATAAGATCTCTAAAATTCCATTCCATATTTAAAAATATTTATTTTTAAGAAATAATTTGTTAAAATTTATATATAAGAAAAAAAAATTAAAAACTAATTTATAATAAATTTTTTTCAAAATTCATTAAGGATTCTTTAATAAGTTTTCAGGTAAAAATGTTTTCAAAACATTTTCAAGGATTTTTTATAAGTTTTCAAAGTTAATTTTAAAGAAATTGTTTTCAAAATATTTACAGGATTTATTTACATGTTTTCAATGTTATTTTAAAAGAAATGGTTTTGAAATGATTTTCAAGCCTTATTTATAAGTTTGAAATTTATTTTAAAATAAATTTTTTTCAAAATGTTTTAAAGCCCCTTTTATAAGTTTTCATTAAAAAAGATTTCAAAACACATTCAAGATCTCTTTATATATTCTTAATGTAAAAGGATTCCAAATGTTTTTCAATGATTTCTTTATAGGACTTTAATAATATTATAAATAAAATAGTTTTCAAAAGGGTTTTATGTTTTGAAGATAAATTTGCAAAGAAGAAAGGCTATTTTCATCAAGTAATGTTTTCAAAATGTATTTCTACATTATTTTCCATATAATATGACATCTTTTGATTTTACTCACTCCCTTATAAGATATAATCCAAATGATCAATTAATATTCTTTCTTAAATGATTTATGTGATGATTGAATGATTCTTAGGACACCAGTTTCTCTTCCATGAGTTATATGGTTTGGAAATACATTTCTTTTCATGTATTATTCTTTTGATGAAATCATAATAAAACCTATATCATTGTCCATAAGTTATGATATGATTGCATATTTTTTATACCCATTTCATTTTAGGGGTTATGATATGATTGTTTGTTATTTGTTGGAACATGTATGTATTATTTCTTTATGAGATGTGTGGGACCTATATATCTCTCCAATGCATTGGGTAAATATTTTTATCTCATTCGATAGACATGACTGGAAAAATAAATGAACTCAGTTCAGTATTATAGGGATGGAATGAGGAGTGAACTCAGTTTAGTAATTCAGGGTTGGAATGGGGTGTTAACCCAGTTTAGAAAAGGAATTTATACATTAATATGAAATTTTATGTGATGCCTTGAATAACATGTAAATAATTATATATTCTTATAGGTATTCCATAATTCCATGTAATATTTCTATTTTATGCATTCATGAATTATGTTGTTTTTTTCTTATGATTCATGTCTAATGAACTACTAATCTTTATACCATGATTCATGTATATAATTTTTGATATGTTTGTTTATGGTCTTTTATTTTCATTATCATTTTCTTATACCCCTATTCTCATGTTTATTCTTACATTTCCCCCTTTTCTACCCTTACAAAGCATCTAATTTCACCCCTTTTTATGTTTCCCTCCTCAGTTCATGAATATATATTTCTTGTACGATATGTCTAATAGGGGTAATGTTCTTTAAGAAACTAATGAGAGATAATGTATCTTGTTCATGTAACAATGTTTATATTTCCATGTTTTTGAATGCACTAAACTAATACAATATTTGGGAATCCATTTATTTAATGTTATTAGTATTCCTAAAAAGGTATTAATTTTAATGTATGAAAATAGTGTGTTGCTATAGTTGGTATTAGAGAAAAGTTTTAGTTTAAATTTGGAAACTAGGATCATAGAACATTATAAAGATCCCTCGGTATATTTCTAAAGATATTTCTAGGGATATATATAAGGATAATAATGAGGATGAGATAATCTTTAGGAAAATATTTTTGAATTTTGTTAGAACTATGGTTTTTCATTGATAATAATGGATTTTTGTTTGGGTTTGTTGTCCATCCACACATATATGTCTAGGATGATTGCAAGGACTGAGGTCATATGATTGAGGCTGAAAGCAGTATTGAAGGTGGTGTGGTTTCCCAGTGTTTGCAAAAGTTTCAGGCCTCAAAATCGAGAGTTTGATGTTGGAAAAGGAAGGATTTCTTCATATCAGTGAATTGTATAAATGTTGTTGAAGAAAATCGGTAAAGTTTGGGAACCACGTACCACAATACATGGGCCACGTACCATGTTCTAGGAACGATACATGGAGCAGCGGAAGTAGTATGCGGGTGATTTTCACCAAACCTAAAATGGTTCACGGAAGAGAAGCGATGCAGTACACGGATGGGCTGAAGTCGATAGTGTAAATCGACCACATAGTAGTAAAGGTTGTTTGTGGAGCACATAGGAAAATGGTTCGCAGGGGGCCTACAGTTTTTGGTGGTAGAATATTCAGTACAAGGTGGGGGTTGTATGAAATCAAGATTTGGAAAATATTGATTTAGAATATTAAGTCGATATCTTTTCCTATATTAGAAATGTGTATCCCACCAATTACTATTGAGATTTAACATCATTACCAAATACTTTTTTCTCTGGGATTTCTACAAAGGACAAAGGTAGTTTGTAAAGGGAGGTTCGTGAAGGGTGAAGTAGTTCGCGTTGAAGGTGTTTGTAGGAATTCATAACCCACAAAGGAAGCTCTCTATGCAGAGGAGGAATCTCCGGTACGTGAGATTGAGGGTTCTAGATTTGGTATGTAGAGGTGAAGCTCTGGTACATGGAAGCAAAGGCATTTTGTGATTATAGAATAGTTTGCAGATAAGAGGGGTTTCACGGAAGATGTTCGCAGAATCGGTATGTGGCAGTGGTATGCACTCACAAAGGCGTAGGTAGACTACGAAACAAGGGTAGTTCATCGTAGTAGTAGTGGTACATGATGAAGGTGTCCCTCATACCAAAACCAGTACTCATTACATGGGAGTAATGGGTGGTCCATGATTTACACAAGGAAGCATTCAAAAGATTCAAATCGGTTTTAAAGGAATTTTCTGGTACTTATCTGTACCCAGGAAGGTGGACTTCACCTATGGGTGGAAAATAAACTTCGATATAGCATCCATTTATATTTGAGGATGCATTATTTAATGATAAACCATTGAAGTGACCATCATTTTGATAAACTGAGTGAAGAATCTTCCAACATAGTGAGCAAGGGGGAGTTAATGGAAGTGATCCAAGACACACAGTGTGCTATCCATGAACCTTGTAAAGGCATTGAGCCTATAACAAAGTGACTATGCTTAAATCTTGTATTCAACAACTTGTGAAGATTAGTTGTTTGGTAAAACTGACACACTGTCGGCATATGCTCCTTGGACGTATCCCTTAGTGGTGAACCATGTAAAATTTATGTCTCATTTATTTGCATGTTATTGTTTATTTATAACTCCTCCTCGTCAAACAGGTTTAACAGGTTCCAAAAAATATGGGAGCAAGATCCATTAGTTTAAAATAAAAATTTGACACCATGATTCAACCCTACCGTCTCATGCTGTTCTGAGGATCTCTGAGTGGTATTAGAAGGTAATGGTTGCTGGTGTTGAATATGTCTTCTACTGTCATGGAGAATCAAGTAAACATTAGGGGTTTTCCCCTCTTCAATGGAAGTAATTTTCAAATATGAAAAAATAGGATGAGATCTCACCTATGATAACTTGTAATTAAAGTTTTATTTTCTACTGTGCAAGGAATAAAAGTCACTAATCCTAAAGGACTTTCAATGATATATAAAGACAAAACAATTGCTTGATACTAATGCAAAAGCACAAAATGCTCCCACTGCAGCTCTTTCTGATCAAATTTATCTAAAGGTAATGATTTTATCCTCTCCCAAGTCAATGTGGGATAAATTGGGTAATATTTATTAATTGGATAGCAAAGTGAAGGAGGAAAAACATCAATTTCTACACAACATGTTTTATGATATGAATATACACCATGATGAGAATTCATACTCGTTTTTCAATCGAATTACTCAAGTTGTAGGAGCAATCCAAGGATTGGGTGAAGAAATCAAAGACACTGACATATTGAAGAAAATATTTAGAATACTTGTTCTCCTTTAAAATTCAAAGGTGTTATCCCTTGAGGAATGATATCCCTCTAAAATCTCACTAGATGATCTTCTAAGAAATCTATCATCTTATGAGATGAGAATCAAACTAGAAGAAGCTACAACTCATGTGAGCATGGAAATGGAATTCAAATACATGAACAAATTAAAAGTTTTCATAGATACCAGTGATGTAGTTGATGAGAAAAACTAATCTATCTCTATCATTTCCAAGAATCTCATTAAGGGAACAGGGAACTTTTAAGGCAAGCTACCTCTAGCTTATTTTTTCTATGAAAAAGTTGGGCGGATTTCTTCTCAATGCTCAAGAAAAATTGATGATGAATATAGTGAATATAAAAACATAGAGAAGCCTCGAACATTATTATTCAAATAGGGAAACTTCAAATTTAAAAAGAAAGTATAGAAGAAGGGTTTTTTCTATGAGGAGGAATATTATTATAATGAATTTGGTGAGGAAGATGAACCAGAATTTATAACTAGAAACCATGACACCATGATGGATACCATTGAATATATAAGAACCATTGACAGATATAGGTGGAGATAATCAGTTGAATAAAAATTTCGATCCCAATTGAAAAATTAAGGATTCTTTTGTTAATCTTGACATTAAATGTCAGAGATGTAATAAGTGGAATGAAATGGTGGAGGAATCACCAAAATATATTGATTAGCTGGAATCATAAATTGAAAGACTGGAAAAACTAGTGGAAGTTCAGTCATCAATCATTGAAATCACTGATGACGTTGTGGATCTAAAACATAGAATTGAATGAAAAGAAATGACATCAATGAACATACCTCGATACTGGGAGAGAAATCCAAGACCATTGATGGAATCGAAGAATAAGTTTTTACTCTAATAAGTAAATATAAATGTGAATCAATTTCAAAAGAAGAAAATAAGGAAATACAATTTGGAAGGTTCTCAGATGCTGAACTTCTAGAGAGAGGAAAATGTGGTTCTGATAGAGTTGAAAATATCTTGAATGATCGAAGATCCACATTCATGGGAAATAGTGGAATTGGTTGTGATTCTAAAATGTCAAATGCTGTAAAAAAAAGTGATTTAGAATAAAGGAAAGATGAATTCTGATCTTTTTAAAAATCCACTAGAAATGCTGAAAAAGAAACCCTTAAACCAAAATGAAAGGAGAAATTTATATAATCCTCATGTTTATAAAAATTATATGAAGTCAAACTATTTTACGGAGGAAGAATTCATGAGGATAAATAGATGTGAGAATAAATTTTCTTTTTTGAAGTGTCAGTTTTCTGGCTATCTAGGCCATACCATGTCATACTACGAAGAGGAATAGAGCTATATAAGTGGGGAAAAGTTAGGTGTTCAAAAAAAGAAAACATATTCATATCCTAATTTTTATAAAAAAAATAATTTATATGGATATTGTTTTTATTATTCTAATTTAGACATAAAGTTGTGCATTGTAGGTAGAGGTATGATAGGAGACGGTCTTTCAATAATCTGAGACGATTCAATACACATAAACCAGACGGTGCTGTAATTTCAAATAGGTTTTCTCCTCTAGAAGACTTTTTTGAATATGAATAACCCATATACAATGAAGAGATAATTGAAAGGACATTATCATCCTACACTCAATCACATATCTCATGGAAGGAAAAAAAGAAAATTGAGAAGTCCAATTTTTCATAATTATCCATCAATGATACAAAGAACAAAAGCACATGGATTCTTGATAGTGGATGTTCATCCCACATGACATGTAATGCAGACCTATTAAAAAATATGAAGAAAAATTTTGATGGAATAGTGAGGTTCAGTAACAATGGTTCTTTGATGATAAAAGGTAGTATACGTATTGAGAAAGACCATGGAGAGCTAAAGAAAACCGGTGTCCTTTATGTTGACTGTCTATGTCACAATCATTTTACTGTGAGTCAACTCTGTGACTCAGTTATTATTGTGACATTCATTCAGAATGTTTGTACTATAAAAGGAATGTCTTGAATTTTTCTAATGAAATGTTATAGAATAGATGGAAAGTTATATCTAGTTGACAGCAAAGATAACACTTGCTACTTAATAGTTTAAGAGGAAAATAACTTATGGAATCAAATATTGGGTCAAATCAATCAGAAATACATGGAAAAGATATCTAACCTGAATATATTCATGGATATCACTAATCTAAATAGTGAACCAGAAAATCCCTATGATGCGTGCATGTGAGGGAAATTGGTCAGCAGTTTCTACCGTCCAAAGTAGAAAAGAGCATAAAATCTTCTTGACCACATCCATATAGATGTATGTGGTACAATACATGTTTCTGGAACAAATTAAGAAAGGTAATTATTTCTTTTCATAGATGATTACAATAAAATGGAATGTTTAATGTTTATACATAGGAAATGAAAAGTGATTGAATGAATGAAAAAATATTGTCGAATCACTGAGAATGATACTAGACGAACAATAAAAGTGCTACGATCTGACAGCGGAGTGGAACACACATCCATTAAGTTTGAAAGTTACCTGGAAAAGAATGGGATACAACATTAGGTAGCTTCTATGAGAAATATACAGAAAAATAGAGTTTTTGAGCATAGGAATTGACATGTAAACAATATGGATATGACTATACTAATTGAGAGTCGTATTTCTCGACAATACTGTAAAGAGGCAATTCAAGATTCAGTGTATATTCAAAACCATATAGGTCTATATATGGGTGAGACAAAGATTCCATATGAATTTGGGCATGGAAGGAACCCCTCCTTGAAATATTTTCTTGCTTTTGGAAGAAAATGTTTAATCCAAAACAAAGATGGAAACAAAGGGAAGTATGGTGACAATACAGGTGAAGGAATATTTCTTAGATACTCTATGAAAAACAAGTCCTTAAAGTGTTTCAAAATTCCCTTGTAAGAATTATGGAAAGAAATGATTTTAAGATCACTAAAAAGAAAAATATGAATTTTTCAAGGAATTCTTATGCTGACATGATAGAAGATGTGGAAGAATGTAAACATGGAAAAAAATTCTAATATAGGGTTAGAGGAAGATGTTCAAAACTCTCAGGAGTCACATCATGATGCTGACTTAGAAGAGGAATATGAAGAGGAAGATATAGCTAGATATAATGTTGTTGAACCCCAAAAGAGAAATCGAAGAGTAGAAATTGATCAGTCCAACATTATCGAGGTTTAGAATGTACTTGCACAGACAATGAGAATGATGATTAAATATCAATAAACATTCTGATCAGTTGTGGAACCATCCTCATTCTAAGAGGCTGCAAAGGATGAATCTTGGGTGAAATCAATGAATGAATAATTATATCATATTGAAAAAAATCATGCTTGGGATCTTGTCAGAAGACCTGAAGGATAAAATGTGATTGGTAAAAAGTGAATTTTAAAGAACAAATTTTACCAGCATGGAAATTTCTTCAGAAATAAGGCACTCCTGGTCTGTAACGGATATTCAAAAATAAATAGTGTTGATGTTGAAGATATAATTTCTCCAGTAGCGATACTAGATTCAATCAGACTATTTCTTTCCATGTCTATACCAAGAGGCTATAAGGAGTATCTAATAGATGTCAAGAAAACAATCTTAAATGGTGTATTGGATGAATAAGTCTAAATTGATCAAACTGTGGGGTTCTTTCATGGAAATGATGAACTGATGGTTTTCAAATTAAATAAATAACTCTATGGATTGAAATAGGAGCCAGGGGAATGGTACTCTTAGTTGGACTCTTATCAGAGAAAGCTGGAGTTTAAGAGAAGCAGATTGTATCACAATCACTACGTGAAGAAATCTCAAAAGGATTAGTTTACTCTAATGGTATACGTGGATGATATTATTTTTGGTGGAAGCAGATAGGGATCAGTGGATGAATTTTCCAATCATATGAAATATGAATTTGAAATGTCTATGATTGGTGAACTAACATACTTTTTAGGGTTTCAGGTTCTTCATAAGAAGGAATACACTTTCATTTCTTAGGAAAAGTACGCAAGAGAGAAGCTGAAGAAATTAAAAATGCATTATTCCAAACCAATGAATACTCTGATTTCTGTTAGATCAAATCTCAGAAAGCATGATGAAGGGACTTCTGTGGATCTTACTATGTACAAAAGAATTATTAGAAGCCAAGTATACATGATGATGACACAACCATATATTGTCTTGGGAACTTGCCTTGAAGCCCGCTTTCAGAGTAATCCAAAGATAGAACATATGGAGGTAGTGAAAAGAATCATGAAATACAATCAAGGTACACATAATTATGGGATACACATTGTTGTAGGAAGAGATAGTGAAATATCATCATTTTTTTATGCTGAATGGGCTGGAGATGTGGTGGAGAGAAAGTCTACCAGTGGTGGGACATTCTATATTGGGAAGAAATGTGTGGTATGGTTAAGCAAGAAATTGGAAAGTAATTATCTTAGTACTACAAAAGATGAATATATATCTGCTACCAAGGAATGCACTCAGTTACTTTGGATAAAGAAACAATTTAATGAAAAAGGTTATAAGGTGAAACAACCAATGGTGATTTATTGTGATTACAAGAGCACAATTGATCTTACAAAGAATATTGTTCAGAATTATCATATGAAACATATTGAGATCAGATATGACTTCATCAAATAAAAATTTTAACAAGGCATGATCAAAATTAACCATGTAAGAACTGATGAGGAAGTGCATGACCTTATGACCAATCCATTTTTTGTAGATGTGTTTGAGAAACATTGGTTTAACATTAGTTTTCAGTCACCTCACATTACTTAAGTAGGTTACGAGATTCCACTCTCTCTGATTGTTTTAACTATGCTAATCTATTTTTGAAAGTGTTGTAGGTTTATGAGGGAGATACAGTCCAAATGGAGTATGTTATGATCTCTATAATTTTAAAATACCGGTCTTTAGGTTTATTTCCAATGGGTAAGAATGAATAATTTCAATGAAAAAAACTAGAACTTCAACAATGAAGTTGGTGAAAAGAAAATAATGAGAACTCAATTCATATCCACTATCTTGTTTTCTACACCGAGCATGAGAACTCAATTCATGTCCTCTCTCTTGTTTTAAACACTGAGCACTGCTCACATATATTTATAGCGATGACTAAGTTGTTTCTTGAAGATTCAAGTTTTGATTGTGGATGGTGCTTCAGTGAATTTATCTACGATTTCCAACAAACCCAATAGTGGAGATTGCTAAAACCAAGGATATTCATTGATAATAATGGAGTTTGGTTTGAGTTTATTTTAAATCATCACATGGATGACTAAGGATATTTCAAGGAATGAGTTTATATGATTGAGGCTGAAAGCGGTATTGAAGGTGGCATAGTTTCCCAGTGTTTTCCAAATTTTTGGGACTCAAAATTGGGAGTTAGATTTTGGAAAAGAAGTATTTATTCATAGGAGTGAATTGTATGAATAATGTTGAATAAAATTAGAAACTGGTGAGAACCACATACAATAATACATTGGTCATGTACCATGTTCTAGGAATGGTATGAGGAGCGGTGGAAGTGGTATGTGGAGCGGTGGAAGCGGTATGTGGGAGAGGTTCAGGGAACCAAAAATGGTTTGTGGTTGAGAGGCGGTGCAGTACGTTGATGGGTTTAAGTCAGCGGAGGAAATTGATTGTGTAGAAGTAAAGGCAGTGCACATAGTGCATTGTAAAATGGTTCATGGGTGGCTTTCAGGTCACGATGGTAGAAGATTCCGAACATGGTGGGGGATTTATTGAATCATGATTTCGTAAATCGTGATTTAGCGGATGAAGCTGGTATATTTGACTATATAAGAAATTCTTATCGCACCGATTACTGGAAATATTATACATTATTAGAAAATACTTTTGGCTATGGGATTTCATCAAACGATGAAGGTAGTTTGTGAAGGAAGGATCGTGAAGGCTGAAATAGTTCACATTGAAGGTGTTTGTAGGAATTCATAACCCACAATAGAAGCTCGGTACGTGGGTGAGGAATCTCAAGTACATGAGAGTGAGAGATGCATAGGAGGTACACAAAGGGGGAGCTTCATTATGCAGAAGAAAAGTCATTCCCCAAATAGAGAATAGCTGGAAGATAGGAGGGGTTTTACAAAAGAGGTTTTCGGAATCAGTACATGGTAGCAGTACATGATCACAAAGGTGGTGGTAGTCCATGGGTGAAGGGAGGTTCGCGGACGTAACAATGGTATGGGAAGGAGGTGTCCCTTGTAAAAAACCTGGTATATAGTATGTAGGAAGAACAAGTGGTTCATGATTTACATAATAAGGCTTGGAAACGCTTCAAATAAGTTTTTGAAGGAATTTTCCAGTACATAGCAGTTCCCAAGAAGGTGGACTTCATCTACGGGTAGAAAAGGAATTTCAGTATAGAATCCATTTATAGTTTTGGATACTTTATTTAATGCTAAACCAAAGTGACCTTAAAGTCGATAAACTAAGTGAAGATTCTTCCAACGTGGTGAGTAGGGGGGTCAAGGGAAGTGATCTAAGGGACACAATGTGCTATCCCCGAACTTTATAATGATAGTTCTCCTAGCACAGAGTGACTATTCTAAAATCTTATATTCCACAACATGTGAAGATTAGTGGTTTTGTATGACCAGCACACTGTCAGTGTATGATCATAGGACGTAGACATTAGTGGAGAACCAAGTAAAATTGATGTGTCAATGCTTTTCAAGTGATTATTTATTTTTGTTTCCTCCTTTTCAGATAGGTTTAACAGGTTCATACAAATGTGGTAACAAGATCCATTAGTTTAAATGAAATTTTTGACACCCTGATGCACCCCTCCCCTCTCAAGGTGTTCTGGGTTCCTTCAAGTTTTGTTAAGGGTGGAGTGAGTGGTTTCATATAAATTAATCCCTAACTGGATACTACAAGTGTATGTGGCTCTGGAACAAATTATTCCATGGGTAATAACTCCAACTTGATGTTTTGGGCCTTGCTCAGGGTTATCTGGTATATGAAAATGGGATTTGCTTCACATATTGTTTGAATCTCTCGAGGGATATGACCTGGAAATTCACAAACTCTTTATGAAACATTATGAAGGATTTGAATAGAAGATAACTATGAATAACCTATGATAAACCTATGGTGTCATAGATGAAGTAAGGTGTCATAATTTACACATCCAATAAGTAATTATTTTCATGACAATTAGTTTTCTCCTATAATAAGTACGGACCTCACTATGTTTCTGGTTTTAGTCAATGGTAGGAACCTTAAGGAACTGAATTAACGATTAATTTGATGGTTGATTTTCTCATGATCTATTAAGAGGGATGATCATTGGAGTGAAACATGTTATGATCATTACTAATCAATTTTTTATGAAACATTATTAACAACATGTACCTCAACCGACTCTCAAACTCACCAAGGAAGAGAGAGAATAATTTTCCATGATTTTGAGTAATAGAGACCATAGAGGAAAGAATATATGGTTTCCTTTGTATCAAGAATATGGAAAGAATCACCTAAGTGAATGTCTTAGAGGAATAATAAGATGTTTTGACTATGAAAAACAAGGACACCAAGAAAGTGACTATAAGGGAAAAATTAAGAGTATGGTAGACAAGCTAGATAATGATATTATAATCCAAAAGGAATCCTAATAGTTTATGTGTTTTAAGTGTCGTATAAATAGTAATTATTCTTATATACATAACAAGAAGAAATATTCTAATGAGAATCAGCAAGGTGGTGTGAGTAAGGGTAATATTGTTGCTGCTCAAGATACTACAGATGAATTGTGAAAAGAAATTAGAATTAAGAAATATGATGAGTTAGAATTATTATTTAATATGGATTAAGTGGATTCATATATGTTTTTATGTATTTAGGATTCATGAATTATGTTATATGAATGGTGAAATAAACAAGTATTTTCTAGTTTATGTTTTTCACTAAGGAATTGAAAGATTAGTTTTAATGTTTTGGATGGACTGGAAAAGGGATTTAATGACAAGGTGATCTTTGGAATAAGGGAAGACAACCCCTAATATGATACATAGGTTAACATATTATTGTCTGGAAAAGGAATTTGAGATATGAATATGTAAATGGGATGTTACTGATTACCTTGGAACGAATTAAGGACTTACTGACATGTATTTCATGCTTTCATAGATGTGGTTTACAACATATTGGATTTATGGAATATATCCATTAATATATGGAATAAGGAATCATTCATGTTTTCCAAAATTATTTATGGAAATTAATGTAGTTACTATGTTCAAATATAATTTATCATGACATTATTCACATGTTTGAAATGTGACAACCAAGAGCTATTTTGTGATATATGGAGGATCAATGTTAAGATTATTTCATGAACTTATTTCTAGAATGAAACATTTAAATATTAATCCTTTGATAACCAATAAGAATTTTTAGGGTGAAATTCATTTTAGGGGGGTAGAATATAACACCCCAAAAGTTTGTGAATTGTTATTTTTTTGAATTAATTGAACCGTATGGATATTTTTCATTTCACACAACATTGAAAATAGTTTTTTATATTAAAGCATCATATTTCAATTACATTATACACAACACTAAGTTAATCATTCACTACACAAAAAATAAATTACATCTTTCCTTATATGAAATACCATGTTAAGATTACATTACGTGCAATAATGCAATTCCTTCATGGCTTTTGTAACACGCAAGCCCATGTTTTACTGAACAAAAATATATTATTAAATTTATATTATAATAAGCTATAACCTAGGTGTTAAATTAGTTTTTATGAATAGTTTTAAATAATTTCTTAAAAAATATTATTTACAAAAATTTAATATGTATTAATAGGTTACGAATTTATTAAAATTTAATATTATAATCAATTGAATATAAAGGGAAATATTATTATTTTTATGGTCACAAAGATATTTTACCCTAATAAATTAAATTAATACATTTATTTATTCATATTAATGTAATAAATATGCTATATATTCATTAAAATATTTTTTATATTCATTCAATATATTTTATAGATATAAGATAAGAACAAATCCAATTTTATGTTTAAACGCCTTTATTTTTATAATGGTAGTTTTGAAGAATTTTAATAGAGAACCCTTTTTAAATAAATATTTTAGAACTTTTATAGATTTAATATGTCAAAATAAACATAAGATTTTAAATAGAAACATAATAATTATTTTAGTATTATGTGTTGATATTTTTCTATAAGGTATCATTTTTTTAATGAATTGTTAAAAATACTGATTATTAATTCAAAACTACTTTGTCATCTAATTTTTTTGAGAGTGTAAATTATATTTTAAATTGGTTTCAATGATTAATTAGATAATTTTTTTATCAATTAATCCAATTTAGTTTATTTTAACAAATTTCTCATTGAAATTTTATGTAAAAACATAACAACCTTTTGATCATTTTTACTTTAAAACCCCATAGCGTCATCCCGTCAGTAGGATTAATTTTAAATTAATTGCAGCACTTATGTGATTGGAATTTGGAAAAATGGGTTCAATATTTGGAATAATAATAATTTATAATGTATAATAAGATCAACATAGTTTTTTACCAACAATATTAATGAATGTAATTAAAATTAATTACATATATTAAGGATAAAGTAAACTTATCTTTAGACTAAACCTTAAATTTAATACCCAAAATGACCAATACACTTATCCAAGATCCATTTTAAGGACATATTTACACAATATTCCATATTTCTCTTAATGTTTCCATTTTTTTATACACTTGTCATGTGAAAATTTGTATGTAATTCCTTTATCATAATATTACAACAGTGTCACACCTATTCCACTATAAAAGGCCTCCTCTCCTACCACTTCTTCACACCTCTCTAACCATTTAGTTTCCTCCAAAATATACTCAAATATCCTACCAAAAGAGATAATATCTTCCAAAATAACATTTATCACTTAATCACCAAATCATTTTCCTATACTAAGGATAAGTCATTTGTTCCCAAAGTCAACATATTTTTTATCCATAAAATCATTTAACTAAAAAAGAATTATTCATACTATCCAGGGACTTCACGTAGTCCAATGGTAGGAGATAAATCCCAATCGCACTTTGGTTGTGGGTCTGATTCCCGTAGCTTTGTCCGACGCAATGGGCTGTCACCCGGTCTGTGTATTGTCATTTTTCAAAAACTATACGTTATAACATTCCTTAAATGATATATATTCCTAAAAATAATAATAACATAATTTAACCACCAATGTTATCACATACCTCTCATTTTCTTCTCAAAAATTAATAACCTGTAATTGGCTCAAATTCAAGAGTCATATAAACCCAAATGGTTATTTATAACTATATCCACAAAAGAAAAGATAACTATTACTTGAATAGAATTTTCGCATAACAAATTTCAGGGTTTCACATAAAAGAGAAAAGTCTTCCAGAGTAATATCATCAACAAAGAGCACTAATACCTTTAAAATTTTTTCCATCCACTTATTTCCACCTAGGTTCTCACTTTACCAAGAGGTTATCCTGAAGAATAGGACATTCACTTGGGTAATTCCAAGGTACCTTACATATATGAAAAATGACCGTAATTGGATTCTTAGGATCATTTTTATTTTCTTCCATAGTACTCTTCATTTTTCCGCAGAAATTCTTTACTTTATGCCCTTCATTCCCACACATAAAGCATTTCTTTGTCCTATTAAGACACCTTCCTAGGTGTCTCCTTCCACATTTTCTGCATGATGGAAAATGAGATTTATTTTCTCCATGGTCTTCACTATTGGAGCTCTTATCATTCACCACTTTTCTCTTCCTTGATGAGTTCGGGAGTTGGTTAATATATATGTTGTTGATCATATTTTTTTTAAAACTGATTCAGCATGAACATGATATCTTTTATGCCTGTAAAAATTCTATTTTGTTGCTCAATTCCACAACCATTCAAACCTTGTACATCATGCTAAATGATACTATCACTTCCTTGGAATACAAAAATTGACTAAAACCAGAATGCATTATGTTAGAAATAATAGACATAAAATTATTTAGATAATATCAGGACACTTTATTTTCAATTTAAAACACCTTAGGATTAACTGAGGTCATTTATTCTCATATTATATTAAATTCCTTCAAATTAGTTTGTAAAGAGAATGTAAATTATCCTAAGAATATCCCATGAGAGTGTCGTAACCAAGAGTGCAGCAAGGCCCATTGTTGTGTACCAGGATACCCTGGGTCTAGCCTGAAACTCCATGTCAGATTTTTCACTCCAATGAACATCTCTGCCAGAGCCACCTCTACTAATTTGTTTCCAGATAGGGATGTACATCTTGGGAAATACAAAAAATCTCTACATTACAAATATTCTAGTAAGTTCATCTATAATAATCCTCAAATTATATCTTAGGGTAATCTTTTCTAATTAGAGTTTATCTAAATCTAGTTTCCAAGGTTTGTACTAAAGTTACTTTGATACCAACTGTAATACCCTAACCCCAGAATCTAGGAGCCGGTAAATTATATTAATACATTGGCATGATTACAAGGATTCAAGTCCTGAAATGCTGATTAGTTTAGTAGTCTTGTGAACAAGATACATACTTAAGTTCAACATTACAACTGGAAAAAAACAACACTAATTTATTCCATTAGAAACATCCACAATTCCAATATTGTTCCTGAAAGTCACTCATAACTAACTTCTTCATATCATGGGAAAATGAAACATGAAAAAGGGGTAAGCTCAGATAATCAATAAGAGTAAGAAATACAGTGGAATATAACATAAACATTAGGCATGGTGAATAATTGAAAACACGTGCCATATCAAATAATAAACATTAGCACTTTATGGAAGGAATATGAGCTAAGTAAATAATTCCATAATAAAACATAGTCATGTATATTATACTAGTCAAATAACCACATGAAACATAAATATCTAAGCTCATAATTATGGAATGCATAATGTTGTACATCATAACCACATAGTCAAGACCTTGTGCCAACACTACAAATAAGATTTTGTCAAGGTCTGGTGCCAAGACACTAGTTTGTCTCTTGAGACCTACTGATGCATAGAAGAGCTATAGCGGGCTCCACCAGTCACTTACTAAGTCCAATGCATTCCTCATATGAAATGTTTGAAACCTAATCTTATCATTATTATTAAAACTAGCATACGGATGTCAATATTTTAACAACAAATCAAGAATGGTATAAAAATAGCACATCCACAGTCAAACATAACACATTCAATACAATATAGAAGATTGTATTATAATAGATCAACATAAATAGATAATAATGAAGTATATTGACATAGATGAATATAATCATCACAACTATTTGAGATAAATATCCTCCTTTTTCTGGAAAACATTTAAAAGTCTCACTATTTATCAAGAAACCATTTAAATAGATTTTTGAATCAAAGTTTTTCATACCACTTTGAAACTTTTAAAAGTAATTTTAATTTTAAAACTTTAATGTTCGTATAAATATATCATTAAAACCATTTTTAAAACATGTACATTAATGAAAAATATTTTGAATAATAAATGTTTAAAACATTTAAAATGATATTTTAGTTAGAGTTCCTAACCAAAAGAGAGACACCTGAATACAAATAATTGAGGTAATAAAAACATTATAATATCTTGAGGATAATGTTATTGATGATATACTATGTCAAATTACATTATATACACCATATAAATTTCAATTTGTGTATAACAACAACGAAATCTCAATGGAATGTAAATTCAAAAGAAATATCTTATAAAGATTGTATCCTTATGATAAGGATAAATCAATGACATATTTATATGTGAAAAATATAAATACACTCAATGTGATTTGATATCCAATGTAAATAAATTAGAGGACATTCACACATATTTTTGTAAAAACAACACCAATGAATTGGATGTTTAACTCAATAATTGAAGATTGAGTTAAAATTACTCTTATCAAGTTCATATCTATAACTTGAGAATTTATCAATGGAGTGATTATTTGTATAAAAAGTATACCAACACAAAAGGGATTAAAAATTACAACATAAATAAATAAATAGTGATTCCCCACATAATCATAGCATTACATAATTAAGAAATAGATGATTAACCCAAGGAATGGAAATTGGGTTAAAAGGTTCTCGTTCCGATTTCGTAACTTACGAAACATTAAACACATGAAATAAGGATGATAAAATGAAGATGTAAATAACAATAAATTTATGTATATTAAACAATTAATAAAATCATGGGCAGTACATACACCACAAAAATTAAATAGTGGCAAATATAGCATGAATCTCACAGGAATAGAAATTGAGATGAAAATCCCTTACCACGTTGTAATCAATCGAGTCATTTGACCAAATGTTAATAACCACCAAAGGATTCACATAATAACACGAATATAAAAATTATCATGATAATATATATCAAATGGAAATACACAATACACCACATGAAATAAAATAGCGGCGAACAATGGAAATCTCACGGAATTAAAAGTGAGATAAGAAACCCCTTACTTTGTACTTTTCCTTGGTCGAGGGTAGTTTAACCTAATTTATAATGGTGAAATATTTATTATTAATTTATAAAAGAACCATATACATTAATATAATGTCATATAAGATCTTCTAATATTTCTTTGTTAATGATATTTTAGTAGTATCATTGTTTCGGGTGTTAATTGATTTGTTTTACTTTATATGCTTTGTTACGTAAGTATTGTTCTTTATGGATATAATTTATCATACTAATATTCAGAATGGTATTAAATTTTTAAAAATTATTTTTAATCATCAAATGAAAATTAGTCTTGAATGGATACGATGGGGAATGAATCCCATCACATTCGTGGAGACGGTAATTCGTACGTACGCACTAGCGACAATATCATTCTTTTGATATTAAAATCTTATATAATTAGATGATATATCATATAAAAAGAATCATTATAATGCTATATTTATTATTTAAATCATTTATTCTCATTATTATACCCATCCAAATGATGTAGTATTTGAATAACAAACCACACCACGACGTGGAGATGGTAATCTGTAAGTACGCACGTATGGTGACTTTGTCATTTATAGGATTGATAGAAAAATTAATATGGTTGTAATATTTTTATAATAACATAACAGTTTATATAATATATAGGATTTATTATTTTATAATGGAAATAATAATTAAATAGGAATTGGAAGAATAACAGAACTTGAAGGAGGTGATGAAATATTTACTTCTTTTTTCGGTTCTTCCTTTTGATTTGATCAAAAGGGCTCCTTATGTTTGCTTTCTGACTAAATTAAGGCCACTAGTATTAAGGGAGGATAGTTTATAGGGTATTTGGGCAGGTTTTGGCCGATCCAAATGGCTTTGAATGTGTGAATTAGAGACAATGGGATGTTACTTTTTATAAGAGGGGTGAGGGGCACCATAGGAAAAGCTAGAAATATTATTTTATAATAAAATCATTTTCGGCATCTAATGGCTAAAAAATCAATTATTTAAAGTATAAAATAATTATGGGTCGAAAACCACTCAAAACATAGGTTTAGACAGGTTTGGGTCAATATATTAACCTTTTCTTTTAGATTTAACTCTTAGTTAAATAGTTTGAAATTTACCATGTCGCTTTGTATTTTTATATTATATGGTTAATAAACATACTATATACTTCCAAGAGAACCTCAAGTGGTTCATTAATGATACAACTATCATTATATAAGTCTTTTGAAAGAACCTTTGATTTTTAGGAATAGAATATCAATTAATAATATAATATATTTTTTAAAAACTATTTTATGTCAATTTTGACACTATTTGGTATTTTGTTTTTTCGAAATTCTTAACAGTATTATTACTACTAAAAAATCATATAACCGACCCTAATATGTATTATTAAACTATAAAATTATTTTAATTCATAAAAAGTCTCAAATTAGATTTATTTGGATATTTAAAATATCAATTACTTTATTCTTTCATTAATACGATAATTACTACATCATTATTGTGTCATAAATAAATTTAATTATTTAATGTCTCAAAATTATAATTAAAATACAATTAAGTAGGAAATATTTTAAGATTTATAATGAATATTTATAGTCTAATTTATCTTGTGTGTATCCCTATACTACAAATGGTTTAGTTATTAAACATTGAATTTAACTCTTTTAACTATTCGTTAAATTAAATAATAATAAATGTCCTAATATAATCCAAGTGGACCTAAAGGATCATATTTTAATCCTAGGTTTGTTTTTGATCGAATTACACTTATCCAATATAATTAGGACAAGTGTTATGGTAATAATAATATCATTTTTACCGTTAATTACCTTATTTACTTTAAACCATGGTAAATAAAAGTAAAAAAGTTACTATTCACCAAAATTATTTTCTTCTTATTGAACCACATTATACATAATGATATCAATAGTGTCTATAATTTTTTTAAATTCAACTCACAGAAGCTATAAAATTAAATTTTATGCAAATTTGCAAATGCTTCTATGAGGTGGGTAAAAGAAGGAAAAAAGTTCAATAAAATTTGTATATATCCAAAATTATTATAAACTGACTCCAATGAATTACATTGAAAATATATAGAAATTATGTATCTATTTTCACCTAAAATAAGGTAAAATAAAATAAATAATTATTTAAATAAAAAGTCGGTTTTAAAAAATAACTCAGGTTTTTTCACTATTCATCAAAAATTGAAAGTTTTCAAAAAAATACCAAAAATTCACACTAAGCTAACTTCGATATTCCAAATCCAAAAATGAAGTCCATTTTGAAATATAAAATTTATAAAATTTCAAAAAGTGGCTATTTTTATTCATAATGGCTAGTTTGATTGGTCGCGATGTGTTAGAATGTCGAAGTTGCGTACAACGCAAGCTATTGCATTATTCAAAGGGAAACATACTGTGGAATCTTGGGGTGTTAAATGAATAATAATGAATAGTAAATAATATTAAATTGGACAAAAAATAAGAACTTCACCCATGAATATATAAATACAATTTAGACATCATAAATGTGAAAAAATGATTATAGTATAAGTATTTTTATTTTTTTATGTCATAAAAATTTTAATTACAACTTTATGATTAATTTAATAATTTAAAATGTAATTATTTTCTTAAAATATAATCATAAATTTTTATTTTATTGTTATATTCTTGTAAGACAATTTTATGGGACCTTGATTAATTTTTCAAGGCGTTAGAAAATGAGTTATAGTTTAAATGTGGTTTTTTGGAATAAATTATGAATTTATTTAAAAATTAAATTAAGAATATTTAGAAACATATTTTAAAAAGGTGAACTTAATTTTTGAATTATACACGTTAAAAATGGTTATGGTGGATATTTGGAATTTTTCTAAGATACATGAATTTTGGTTGAATAGTAAAATACGTTAACTTACAATAAATGATAAATAAACGATTTATTGGGTAAAAAGTGATATAAGGTTGATGTAATACCACTAGGTTCTAAATAACATTCACTTATTACTATTATGGGTAACATGAAACAACACTACTAGTTTTCTTGATGGAATTAATAAAATGATTAATAAAATATTCAAAATTCACTCCTCTCCTCCATTATAACCCCCCCCCCCTCACTTCCTCTTCTATTCACTCCTCTAAATCATTTTTCCTTGTTTGATATCTAACCAAATCCCTTTATGTGGTCACTACCTACCTCCAAGATCTCTTGTACTCTCCAAAATACCAAAACATTTCCCCTAAAGAGGCTCTCAAGGAATGTTACTTCAAGAGGTAAACAACTCTTCTCATTTCTTTCCATTCATATTCTCTTTTATGCGGTATGTATTCCAAGATTCCATACCATTTTCTTATTTAAATATTATTATGTACCTATAATATTTTTTGAGTCTTTTATTAGTGTTTCCCCATTTCCCTTATATTTTTTAATGTTTTCTAAAACTATATTGCGTAGCCGTTATCATACAAATTATCATTTCGAAAACTCTCAGTTTTTCAAGAACTCTTGTTATGTTGTTATCTATAAATTTAAATATTATTATTTTGGGATATGTAATTACATGTCACCTTTACTTTATATATTATTTAATAAATATTATATACCATTTTTCTATCATCACTATACTTTATGAATTTTTAAGTGACGCCGTTAGACTGCCGGATTTTCCTAAGGGATTTCTCAACTTTCTTTTATTTGGAGTTCCTTTATTTTTCATTCCAATTTAACTTTTTTCCAAATGTTGTTATTAATACAGTATCATACATGTACTGTAATGATTTCATGATAAAGGAATAATTTTTCAACATCTCTCCTTACCCATTATTTTATACTAAAAATGAAAACACCACCCAAGATGTGCTAATCTACCATGTTCAAGGATGATGGGTTTTCAATTTCTGTTATCATATTCAATTATATTCATGAAACCATTATTATGGTTGAACTAGACTATAATATATTTATTATATCTCACCTATGGTTCTGGAATCTTTTTGTAGACATGGTTTTGATTTATAAATAAAAATGAGTTCGTTGTGTTCAAAAACAGCCAATTAACCCAAACAGTTTTCATAAAATGGTTTATATAATGATTCATATTCACTCCAAGTAACCAAATTAAATTTAAAAAAAAATTAAACTTATTTATATTCACTATGTAACATATAAATTCAATTCTATATAACTATACTCATTTTACATGATTCTACGTTCGTGTATATATGTATATAGATCATGAAGGAAATTTCTCCAAAATAATAAAATTGAACCTCTTAAACCCATCAAGAAATCCATGAATGAACATAATAAGTATATTATAAATCAAAAAAATTTATAATAGGTTCTGAGAAAATTAATTAATGAATTTAATTTGGTTATCCAAGACACTAAGATCAAGTGAACAACACCATCAGACTTAAGGTAAGGGTTTCTTCATCTCACTTCCATTTTTGTGATATTTTTTGTATTCATGACTAATACTTGTGTATGATGTATGTATACTTCCCATTGATGTAATATATCATTAATATATTTATTTTAATGGTATTAAATGTATCATTTTATTATTATAAATTTTGGGTAATACGAATTGTTTTATTACAAAGTGATAAGGGTTCTCTACCCAAACCTCCATTTTCATTCGGGTTACTTTTATTGTCTAAATACCTCAGTGAAATTATTATTTATTATTATATACTCATCATAAATTATTCCTGAGTGTTATATATATGTTTATAAACTATAATCCTTCCTTAATTTATTGGGATTTTTATGTTTTAAAAGGAACTTTCAAAAATATTTCTGAAATACAAACCCTATCCAAGGGAACTTTTTGAATTCTTACACACTTTTTAGTATACAGAAAAATCCGTTTTAATGCAACATTATTTTAATAAAAACACTCATTTTATCATGAAAAATTATATTGGATCGTTTCTGTATTTAAGAGAATAAACCTACCTTTCAACATTGAAATACCCTTTAATACTTTTCTTAAAATACTCTAAAATGATTTATTTCTAAAGAATCTTAGGAACTATTTTTACATGATTTCACTTTAGTGGGATATAATTCATGCCTAAAATTTAATTTAAATGTCCTATTATTTTAATTTCTTTGATATTCATGGTTACAATCTTATTTCATGGAAAATATAAATGATTTTCCAAAGGAACTATTCTTTCAAAAGTAAAAAGGGTTTTTCTCATCTCACATTAACTTTTAAGAGATATATGTCTTATTCACTACATATTTAATTTTTGTAGTGTATGTAATAACATTTGGTATATAATATAAATAGTATCCTTATTCTCATTATATTATAGAAGATTATGATTTTAATGTTTCAAGGTTGTATGGGTCACTTTGGAATGTTTAAGGATTATTTCCCTCTGGGATTTTTCAATAGTATCATTTAAAGGTACTTTAATCTATGTCAACATAATTTGTTTAATATTTTAATCCATTGATGTTTATATCTTATGATATCATATACCATTTTTTATTTAATGGTTTATTTTTAATTTGACTATGGATGTGCTATGTTAAAACCATTCAACAATTTACTCTGAATGGTTAATGTTTATACATAATGTTCAGGGAAAGGTATTTACATTTCATATGTTAGATTCCATATGAATGTATATGTTATTTATTCTTATCACCATTCATATGAGGGATTAATTGGTCATATTAAGTGTCATTTGGGGTCGAATATATCCCCTCGGTGCATTGGTAGGTCTCATGAGACAAACTACGGTCTTGGTACACAGCCTTGAGAAAATTATTATTTATGGTCTTTGAATGAGGCCCTAATAGTATTTTTATGATGTCCCACATTATGAATTCCCTCATTATTAAAATATTATTGATGGTTCCTGTGGTTATTCGACTAGTATAATACCCATGAATATGGTATTATTTATTCATCCCTTATTCCATCCATAATGTGTTTAGGTTTTTGTTAAAGGCATATGTTTTTTGTAATTCAAACATACCTAATGTTTATGTTATGATATATTCATCTAAATTTCTTACCCTTAATGAGAATTTTATCATATACCTTTATTAGGTTTCATTTTATTAGTACATGAAAAATTTTATTATGAATGAACTGTATGGATAAACTAAGATTTGTGGATGTTCTAAATAAAAACATTATTTTTTCCTTCAAAGTTGTAATGTTGAACCTATGTAGGTATTTGGTTTTCCAAAACTACTAAACTACTCCATCCTTCAGGATTTTATTCCTTGTAATAATGCTAATTTATTAAAATAATTAATCGTCTCTAGGATTCTGGGGTCGGGGTGTTACATTATATGATTTGTTGAAGTATTTATTTAATAAAATCTATTTGTGTGTTGCATTAGATTTTATTTTAGCTATTTTTTCTCTTAATTGTTAATATATTTTTATTACGACTATTTTTATACTATAAATTTTATTGTGTACTGGATCTATGATTACAATCATAATATGTTGGTTGTAATCCTTGTTACTTGGACATACTTCTTATGTGGTGGTGTGTAAGTATCTTGTGTGTTTATGAGTGTTCTTATATGGTAGTGATAAGGTAGCTTGTATTGGGCTGTTAAAATGTCGAAAAATAGTTTTATTACAAGATAAAATTGTTGATTATGTAAAGAAAAAATATTTTATTTACATCTCATAGAGATGTTGGAAGTGTCTGAAAATATACTCACATAAATTTCAAAATAAACCCACTTGAATAATTGGTTGAAAAACATTTTTCAATAATCAATCTTGAAATGGTTTTTTGAAATTATTTATTAAAAAATATTTCCCCCAAATTTTTTTGTGGTTTTATTTAAAAAAATTAATTTTATGTGTCGGTTGTTGGTTTTATTTAATATATTTTAAATAATGTGCCTCGTTATAGAGAAAGTTTTTAAATAAATGGGATATGATCATGGATTTAATATGTGGTATCAGTATGGGTCTGTTTGATGAATTTTAATTTGGAAATGTCTTATAATTATTTTTTTATCTTTATTGCAGTTTATTTTTTAATTTCGAGTTTCTTTTAGTTAATATTTAATTATACTAAATGTTTCATTGTGATGAATACAAATTCATTTTCATTTAGCACATGAAGATCTTATTCTTTTAGAATTAGTGAACATTAACTCAGAGGATTATTTAACAATTTCCATTTCTCAATCCGAAATTCCTCTATAAAAACATGGACTTAATATTTTAGTTTTAGAGAAACTTATTTGACCTTCCACCTGCTCGAATCCTTTGGAATCTCATTACTTTTTTCCCATGGTGTATCTATGTCTGAAATGATATAGTCTATGAAAATATTGATTTATGGAGAACATCATAATCATTCCACCATTTAAATCAATTTTAGTTTTTATAGAATATTGTTAGTATATAAATATTCATGTAATTTATAACTTATATGATTCATTATTTGTCAATATATGTGTCACTTATGTTTCATTTTGCTAAAAAAAATTCTTCAAGAGGACAACTCAAATAGGTTTTTCTAGAGATTTAGAGGAATGATGTATACTTTTCTCTGATTATTATATTGAAATTTCTTGATTCTACATTGAAATAGGATAATAATAATTATTTATATTATAATTTCCATTTGATTAATTATTCGTAAACACTTTTATTAGTTCATTTTACAATTTTAACTTCATTTCTTATCATGTTTGTAATTCATTCAAAAAATGAATTATTACTTGGTTTTTTATTTAAAAACATCGTAAAATATACAGTGGTCTGGATTTAAGTGCCAAATTTAATTTTTAGGTATCCCATGCTATGAAGAACATTCGTTCCTTTTAGATATATTGGATATTCATTTGGTATGATGACTAAAGTGGTTTTTGAATCCATAAAATTTTGGGTAATTTAAAATGGACACCATCCCAATAAAATATTTTTATTAGGCCAGGATTCAAGCCAAAAGAAGATAAAATTTAAAAAAGAGAAAGTGAAAAAATTGTGTAACATTTTCTAAAATCGTGTCAAGTGCTAATTCTGAATTTTATGTGTTGATCTAGCCAGACCAATGGGAAGATAATATTTTGGTTTAGAGTCAGTTACCCATAATAATATATCCCCATTTTGATCATAAATTAGTTAATATGAGGCCAAATGGGTTGAAATTTTGAAAAAAATTAATGTAAATCTAGGGATTGAACTTCTTATTCTATTTTACACACAAATTATTCCATATATAATCTATTTGGGAATGTATGTTGACTGGATTCAAGAAAGATCTAATTTTTTTATGGTTGGAAAAGTCTACTCTTCATTAAATTTCCACTCACCCATTAATATCACCATTAATGGGGGTGAATTGTATTGTTGGGGGGGACTACTTTAGGATCTTAAAATTATCATTTAAGGGAGTGGTGTTGATGGATTTTGGATGAAATTTTTAAGGGTTTCACTATAAGTTTATACAGCTTCTTAGCATTTGTAATCCTTGTCTCTCTTAAGTATGTTATTCTAATTCACTCTATTTTTGTAATATGTGTTATTCATGTTCTATTATTCTATTATTATTTATATTTCATTGATACCATTTTCTCAATATGAGAAATTATTCATACCAATACTTGTGAAATTCTCCAAAAAATGACAGAGTTATTATTATTTCTTTGTTTTTATTCTCCAATTCCACCTATGTAAGTCATATTTTGTCTTCTATTTAGATAATTGCATCAATGGTGGGATAAAACTCATATGGGTTTATCCAAATTAAAATTCAAGGGTCTAATTTGGATGTTATTTCATGTTCTATTAACATAAATTCATTTCATTTAATTGCATATTCCATTTGATGATTAGTTCCTCATCCTTATTGAATTTTAACGCCATACATTATTGGTGCTAATATGATTATCTACCTTGAATTACCCATGAAAATGATAATATATGTTTATAGGTGATTATTATTATGTTGTATAGGCCTTAAAATACTACATTATGTGGGTGGTTTGACTTCGTAGAATGAACCCAGATCAAATGTATGAAATTGAAATAGTCTATAAAGAAATTCATTAAATCCACCCATAGAAATGACCTAGGAAAAACCCATTATCTCAAGTTGAATTAACTAAGGTATTTTAGTTCACTATTAAACCATATCATATAAAAATAAAGTTTTCCACTTCATATCAATGTATCCCACATATAATCTATGTATCATTAGGTATCTTCTTTGATCTTTGATAACTGACAACCCATGTTGTTCTACAAGTGATCGCTCCAACCCAAAACTTGGTTAAATTTGGGTGAGACCAAATTTTGCCACTACTATGGGGGAAACAATTAATTCATCTTATAAAATCATTCCATTTTACCCCATTTCTGTTTTCTCATCTGATTCCTCATATCTTTTCCCCTCTCTTTATTTCTATAATTTCTTGGTGTATGTAAATCTATATCCATGTCTAATCAAACTATATAGTCATGGTGGATATTCCTGGGGTTGGATAACTAATACACATAAGTCCTCTAATAGTTATATAATATAGTTTTTCCATTGATAAAAGTGCTTAAAATTTTATCACCCTTAAAATCCTTAGAACATTATCTATACTATATGATATAATGATAAACGTTACCCTATATACATGCTTTTTACAGCACTAATAAAGGGAAATACAATTTTTGTGTGCTATCAAAATTAGAACACACCAAAAAAGGAAATATTATAAGAAAAGATAAAATAAAATATATAATTTAATTGGAATAAAATTTATAGAAAAATTAAAAACTCTATATTATATACATTTTATACATTGGTTTGTATGATTAAATGAGTTGGGATAATTTATCACACACATTCAACAAAATTAATGTTCCTTTTTCTTTGGCCACAAAACCCTGGACATGCAATTAGTTATTAAACAAACCACCCTAGTTCAAGAAAAATAATACTCCTATATAAGAAAACAATTCTTATGTTATTAATACTATAAAAAATAAATTAAATAAAAAGTGTCAATTTTAATCAAAAAACATATACATTGAGTCATACCAGAAATAATGTTTATAATATTTAGTTGTGTTTTATTCATACAAATCACACCAATTCTTTTTGTTCACAAAATTAGGTTCTCTTGAATTGGCTCACATTTTTTGTGGAAAAACTCACTACAGATTTGAGCCAATTTAATAGCAATTTCTTTGTGAGAACATGCCATCAACTTCCACACTATTTCTTGTTTTTATTCAAGAATTATCTATATTAAAATTAACTAAATAATTATTAGAAAAAAATGATAATTAAATTAAATAACTAGTAGTATTTGAAATTATAAGAAAAAATATATGCTTGTTATGCTTATGTGATACACATTTTCAACTAAAATGGAAATTATATTTTGAAGACATGAACTTTGAGTCATATCGACCACATCATGTATTAGATTGATGTATGGTCAATTTCTACACATCAAAAATGAAAAATGGTTCAATTTTATAATGTATGAAAATAATATGAGATCATTTTATTGGTTTTCAAGAGTGACATTAGATTTAAACTAAAATTACGCCATAATATTGAAAACACACACTTTGAGTCATATCAGTCATATCATGTGTCATAATGATGCATGGTTGATTCTTACACATCAATAATAAATTATGGCTTTTTTCCAAATTTTTTAAAATATCCCAAGCTCATTTGCTCCGTTTTTGGCTATTTTATGTGTGTTTTAAACTAAAATTACACTTGAAAACACATGAATTGAGTCATACCAACCACATATTATGTTATATTGAAATATAAACAATCCCTACATGTGAAAAATGAATTATGGATCATTTTTAAAATGTTTTAAAATAATATATGTATGTTATGCTCATTTTTTCTATGTGCTACGCATTTTTAACTAAAATGACACTTATATATTGAAAGAATTTACTTTGAGTAATACCATCTACATTCTTATGTCAGATTGATGTGAGGATAATTTCTACATGTCAAAATGAATTATTGATCCTTTTTCAATGTATTTAAATAATTATAGGATATTTTTCTTAGTTTTTTTCTTGTGATCTTCATTTTAAACTAAAATGGAACATTTATATAGAGAACACACACTTTGAATCATATAAGTCTCATTGTGTTTTAGATTGATGTGTTGTCAATTCTTATACATTATAAAAGAATTATGGACCATTATCTTGAACTTTTAAAACAATACAAGATTTTTTTTTGGTTTTATCTATTTGATTTTTGTTTTAAACTAAAATAACACTTTTTTTTATTAAAAACAAATACATTGAGTCATACTGACCACATCACATGTAAGATTGGAATGAAGTTAATTCATACATGTGAAAATGAATTGTGGATCATTTTCCTAATGTTTGGAAACAATATTACCTTGTTTTCTAATTATTTGATATGTGATTCTTGTTTTAAATAAAAATTGAACTTATTTATAGAAAACGTGCACTTTGAGTAACATCGACCACATCGGTTGTAAAATTTACATCTGGTCGATTCCAACACTTTAAAAATGAATTATCAATATTTTTTACTAATGTTTAAAAACAATATGAGCTTATTTTCTTAGTTCTTTCTATAGATATTAATTTCATACTAAAATGATTCCTTTATATTGAAAACAAACACATTGATTTATATCGGTAACATCATGTGTCAAATTGATGTGTGGTTGATTCTTACTTGTCACAATGAATTATGGACTGTAATGTTTGAAAACAATCTGAGCTCATTTTCTCATTTTTGGTTCATTGATGCATGTTTTATACTAAAACAACACTTTTATATTAAAAACACATACATTCAGTAATACCAACCACATAGTGTGTCATATTGGAGTATAATCAATCTTTATATGTGAGAAATTATTTTTGGATTATTTTCCCAATGTTTAAAAACAATAGAAAATCATTTTCACAGTTTTATATTTGTGAAGTGTGTTTTAAACTAATATAGAACTTCTTTATTGAAAACATTCACTTCACCTCATGATGGCCACTTCAGATGTTAGATTAATGAGTGGTAAAAAACATCATTTAAAAAATTTGTATTTGTTATTTTCCTAAATGATGAAAACAATCAGAGCTATTTTTCTCAGTTTTGGCGAGTGATGTACATTGTTATCAAAAATGAAATGATTATATAAAAAACACAAACATCAAGACACATTAGTCACATTTTGTGTCATATTTATGTTTTGTTGATTCTTAAATTTCACAAATTAATTACGGAATATTTTTAATGTTTACAAACAATTCGGCTCATTTTCTTGTTTTTTGATATTTGATATGTGTTTTAAACTAAATTGACACTTTTATATTGAAAAAATGTGTTTTGAGTCTTACCAACCACATCATATATAGAATTGGATATAATTTATTGGAAATTTAATTTAGTTTTTTTATTTTATAGAATTTTTTGGAGACCATGTGCTAAGACGGTGTGCGATTCTGAGGCCCTGAGTGCCTAGAATGATCTGTCAAAAAATGTTATGTTTCAAAAATCCCAAGAGAGAGGTTTTCTTGAAAAAGTGGAATAAATATTAAACTATCTCTTAGATCAAAAATATGTGGGCATAGTTTCATTCATTATGGTGAGTTTACTATAGGTGCAACTTAATTTTAGTCACTACAATCATCCAGTGAGAAAACTCAAAAATGGAATAATCATAAATAAAATTATTGAATAAAATTATTGAATAAAATTATTTTCTTTTTCAAATGATTATAACTCCTAAAAGGTAACTCATATTGGATATCTGAGAGTACCTTTGATCTCTTGAGGGTCTGTTTCTCTTAGATAAAGCTTAACCTTGACCGGAGTGGGTTGAGGTTGGAATATATTTTTTGGATCTTTTTTTAAGAGAATTAAAATAGCACACATGCAAAGTTTTGGAAATAGCTAAACGGGTGCTCAGATTAAATATCTTAGTTAATCGTTTCATCTGGAATGGTGACATTACCTAAGAATGGACCTAACCTAGACCGGTGTGGGTCAATGTAAAAACTTAATTTTTAGACCTTTTAGAAGAGAAATTAAATAAATTAAAAAATTATTTTATTTTTTTCCTCACAATTGAGCGGTGGAACGTCAGCACTATGGTACGGTGATGAGGCAATGAAGAAACTCATTAAATTAATCCCATTAATTAGGGACTTTAACTGAATCATAACAGAGACAGTTTTCTATAAATTAAATAGTGCAACAATGTGATGACTAATTGTAACAAAAATGTTGCAACACATTTCAATTTTAATGAGTTGATGGGGTTGGAGAAGGATATTTCGATCTGTAATTCTTCTGACTAACATAGAGATAATTCTCTCCAATGATGAATGACGGTGTTTCTAAGAAGAGGAAATGAAACCTTAGAGAACAAATCCAGGACCGATGAATGAAAAATTCCAATGACTTCTAACAGATCTTGAATCCTTTTAGAAGTATCGCCATTAGCGATAATCCTTCCTTATGATTGAAGTTTCTCCAAGTATGGGATACATATTTTTTAATCTGAATTCTACATTATTCTTTCTAAAAAAACAAATGTGGATAAACCCACGAATAGGTTGATTTGAGGATCACTTGTTCTTATAGGAGGGTTCCTATTATTAGGGATTTTTCATCATGATTAATTTTTTATAGAACCTTAATCTTCCTCCCATGTCTTAAAACACTAATATTGAGGGTACGGGTTGACCTGAACAAGGCCTGGGATCCTCCACCTTGGGCGTTCTAGTGTGTTCTTCACACCTAAACCATCGAGTTTATACTAGAGCATTTTCAAGGGAATAGAAGAGAATATGACACCACATGGAGGCCAGAGGCACATATGATCTGAAGAACGGACCATTAGAGTGAACACGGTGGTTCGTGAGAAATCTTGCATGTGCGCCGGCACCTGTGGTGGTAGCCACGGGTGGGTGGTGGCACACCGAGGAGGATGTTGCAGACGGATCAAGCTGTGGTGGTGCAGTAGGAGTCATCGGTGGTCAGGCTAGTGGCTGGGGGATACAGGACACGGCCATCTAGTCACATCGGAAAGGAGGCATACGCCATGCGGGCCACGATTCACACTGGAACATGATCCAGTGGGTAGCGCGAGTAGGACCGAACAGGGTCACCAGCTATGATGGCTGTGACATGAATGAAATGAACACCAATAGGCATATAGGCTCAAGGATACAGTACTGCATATTGGGCTAGGCCAAATGGGACACTGAGCATCCTGGGGTGGAGTTATTTCATCCTTCTTTGCGGGATGGGTCGGCGGGATAAAACTGGGTCGCTGGGCAGACAGAGCTGGGAACAAACTAGCTGACCTTTTTTGGGTTAGGCCATATGGAATAGTCTTGTTGGGCAACCAAGTGGGATGGACCACTGGCCGAACCAAGTTGGGTCCAGCAATGACCAATGGGCTCAGACCAGTGCCCAAGTTAGACCGGGATGGCCTAAAACTAAACTTGGTCGGTTCTGGTTGGTCGAATTGGGACAAGGCATGCGAGGCCCCTGAGCCAGGTTTGTCAAGTCAGTGTGACTAGGTCATACTAGGCCCTGACACAACTAGTCCCTATATACTAAAACACTAATATATTTCAGACCGAGCATTTGTTTGAAGATCAATTTGCAGCACTGGAACTCTCGAAAATAATTGGTTCTTTTGGCATGATCTAACGAGGCTTTCATGAAAGTTGAAATTTGATGAATGGCATGAGAAGTGGATTCTACTGGAATCAAGCATGCTACGTAAAGGAATCTTGTAGTTGGGTGAGGCCCAAATATTGCTGGCAAGTGGGCCCAAGTGACACTGTAGACCTGGAAAACAAGAGAACCTATGTGGATTAGCTACAAGTGAATTTTTTTGGATCAGCAACAAGTTACCCTGTGCGGATCAGCTACTAGAGACCTTGTGTCGATCTAATATGAGAGAACTTCTATGGATCAGCTACTACTAAACCTATGTATATTACTCTGAGAGACCCTATGTGGATCAGCTACAAGTATCCCTATATGGACTCGCTTTCATGGCTTAAGTGGGAAGCATCTCTTTGTGGCCCAACAGACCCACAATACTCATTAGGGATGAGTACCTCAGTAGTCTAAGGTGTTTAGTGTAAAAATGATAGTTTTTCTTTACATACTTTATATTATACCTGTTTGAGATATCTTCTCATTATGTTCTTATTCTGTGGTCTTTCTTCATGGTCCTTCATTTTTAGTTTGGGGTCCCTACTGAGTATGGTGTTACTCACACATAAATAGGCTTCGCCCACACATGTAAAGTCCCATGTAGATGATTGACTCTTAGACGGAGACCATGGTGTTCCAGGGCCTAGGGCTGCTCAGTGAGACAGGATGGATAGATGCTTCGATAAAGACCATGGTGGTATGAGACCAGGTGGTGCTCAGTGAGATGAGACAGACGGCCATACATCCACAACTACTAGTAGCTACCCTTCACCTACCCTTAAGGTGGGGTATTCAATAGACGTCTTACACAAATATTTTTTACTTTAGTATTTTTAGTTTGTATTTTCTTGGTTTTTTATTCTAGCCCATCTGACTTACATCTTCGGCCTTTACCCAAGGGTTGTTTTGTAGCATGCATGTTTTTCATTCCTACTATTTGGGACGAGGTTGTACGTGTGTGTGACTGCATATAGGTACTTAAGAGAATGTATCCTACTCGTGGGATAATGCCTTCGATACTAGTCACCAGCCCCTGGACATTGGGAGTTGAGCTTAGGGTAGTCACAGCGTGGGCCCCGGGGGATTATTTGGGAAAAAAGTGGTATCAAAGGCAGTCAGTTATACCATAAGAACTAAGAGTCTATAAAAATATTTATGGGGAAATAGTGTTAATTATTTTGAGTTCAACTTTTTGGCCAGGGATTCCAGTGTTGATCAGATAGCCGATGTATCCATACACCTGGACCATGCATTTTGTTTTCTGACCCAGTACATGAAAACACTAGTTTAATGCATTTTTTAGTGTTTTTCCATGATCTTTTTGTGTCAGAGTCAGCTCACCCTGTATAATAAATTGACTATAGTTCATCTTGATCCTCTTTCAAGATGCATCAATGCAGATTACCATCCAGTAATCTAGTGTGTGGCCACGAGGATGGTCCATAGAGTGATGATGCTTTGTTATAGGGATAGTTTCCCATGATGGAACCTTTGGGTGGTATCCCATCTTTTTCACCACTCATTGGATAGCAGTTACTACTGGTGCTACCAGTTTAGGACACAAGTAGGCTTAATACCTTACACGAGTTTCATTCACAGATAAATATCAGGTTTCAAGGTGAGCATGACTCACAAACATCTAAGGACAAGATTGAGGTGGTGACCAAGATTTTCATTTAGTCATGGAACCATTTGATCAGATGGTAGTCTTAGATGTAAGCCTTCTACATGGCTCAATAGGGTGATGATGGGGTTTATATTACCTGATCTTACGATGAGGTGACTTTTTCTTAGACAAAGCTTGAGAACCTCTCTCTAAAAAGGAGTCGCTTTCCAAAAAATATATGGTCTATTAGTTCCCATGATATTTTTTAGCTTCAATGGAATGACATGTCGATATATTAGTATTAATTGAGGCATAATAAACCATCTAGGTACTTGATGAATACGGTTCGACTAGTGTTTCAAGGCTCGGTCCTCTAAAAAAGACGTCTTTGGGGACATCTGAGCCAAAACTATTCCTTTATATATTCTTACTTATTCTAGGATGCTAGAGAGAACCATTTTGTCTGAATGATCTTTTCATGAGTAGATACTTCCAGTGGATGTCAGTAGTGGGAAAGAAGAAAGCTGACGTTAGTCTTAGAGACTTGGATGAGTACAAAGGAATATTTCCAAATGATGTCCCAAGACCACCTCTTAATTGAGTTGTTAATTTATTCATTAATATATACCCCTATATTTCACTAATATCTACACCTTCATATAAGAAGGATTATATAGAGCTTATGGAGATGAGGGTACAGTAGGAAGACCTATAGAGGAAGGGGTCTGTAAGGCCCAATGTGTCACCATAGGGAAGCCCTAGAGTTATTTTCCAAGAACGAAAACATAATCTTGAGGTTATGCATGGAATATCTGTTCCTAAACCAGGTGACTGTGAAGAAAATGTATCCTCTATTGAGGATGGATGACCACTTCGATCAGCTAAAGGGATCGAGATGGTTCTCAAAGATAGAACTCATTTCATGATATCACTATCTTCAAGTATTATATGAGGACATATCAGAGGTTTATTTCAGATGTTTCTATGGCCACTACGAGTACTTAGTGATGTCGTTTTCCATGAAAAATTCCCCATTATTGTTAATGGGACTCATAAAAAAGATCTTCCAACCGTACTTAAACTAGATTATAGTGGTCTTCATTGATGACATCTTAGTATATTCAGCATCTAAGGAGGAGCATGCGATACACCTGAAGATTGTTTTGGATACACTCCAAGAGCACCATCCTTATAAAACTCTCTCGAAGTGTGAGTTCTGGATACAAATGGTCCACTTTATGGGGCATGTCATCTCAGAAGATAGAGTTGTGGTGGATCCATCAAATAGTTAGACGTCTCTTGCTTGGGATCCACCCAAGAGCATTACCGAGCTGCGTAGTTACCTTGGGTTGGTTATATACTCTCGGAAGATTGTACCTGACTTTTCTAGAGAGGAAAAACCCATGACATCATTGAAGAAGAATGTAACACCCTTCGTGTGGATAGAAGTATGACAGCAGAGCATTCAATGGCTCGTGTAGATCTTGATGAGAGCTCCAATCATGAGATTACCAAAGGAGGGTGTCAAATACATGGTGTACTGTGATGCATTAGGAACCAAGATTGGTTGTGTCCTGATGCAGAGGAAAGAAGTGATTTATTTTGTCTCAAAACAGTTGAAACCACATGAGAAGAACTATGTGACTCATGACCTTGAGTCGGCAGTGGTATTTTTCTCAATAAATAAGTGGCGACACTACTTGATGGGTGAATGGTTCATCGTCTACTATGACCATAAGAGTCTCAAGTATATCTTTTCTCAAAATGGATCTGAATCTGAGACAGCAATATTGGATAGAGTTCCTCTCGAACTATGACTTTGAGATAGTGAATACTATAGGGAATGGGAACATGGAGAAAAATTATCTCATAAAGAAATTGAGTTCAGGTCTACTGAACTAGGCCTCATAGCAGTTGGCATCAATTTAGATATCCTTTTTGGGTAGAGATGATGTAGCTTATATTCTGTCAATGGGGGTTTCCCCTCCACTCTTACAGTGAGTTTATGAGCCACAACTTGGATATTCCATCTGTGAGACTACATAGGCTCAAATTTCCATAGGGCATGTCCCTATTTGATATTCTAAAGTTGGGGAGAACGTCATATTTTTCATAGGATACACCATAGTACTAGTGGTGTTGAGGGAGGAGTGGTTGTGGTAGTTCCATGCATCCATTTTGGTGGTACATCCAGGTGTGTAAAATATGTACCAAGAAAATCAACATCGTTATTGGTGGTTTAGGATTAAAAAGGTAGTGTTAGAGTTTGTCACGAGATGCTTCAATTTTCAGACAGTGAAGGCTAAGAACCAGGTTCCTGTAGGTATGAAACAACCCCTCAAGGTACTAGAGTGGAAGTGGTATGGAATATTGAGGGACTTTGTGATGGTATTACCTCATACATCTAGGGGGTACAATATCATTTGGTTGATCTTAGACCAACACACCAAGTCGGACCACTTCTTACCCATTCGAGAGAAGAGTTCCATAAAGAGATTGGGACTCCTCTAAGTGTAAGAGATAGTTAGAATCCATGGATTCCCATATACGATAGTCTCATATAGTGATTCACTCTTTACATCCAGATTGAGGAAAATATTTTAGGAGGATTTTGGGACTCAGTTGCGCTAGAGCACAACCTTTCACCCACAGACTGGTGGTCAGACAGAGCAGACCATATAGACCTTGGAGTACAAGCTTCATACTTATGTTCTTGAATTTTTTTTGCAGTTAGGAGGACCACCTACCACTAAAGGAGTTTTCATACAACAAAAACTACCAAACCACCATTGGTATGAAACTATTCGTGTAACTGTATGGATGACCATGGAGGTTAGTGTTATGATGGATATACCCAAGAGATTCTGCACTCATCGGTCCAGAGATGGTATAGGCTACTACTTAGAAGGTTCAGGTCATCCGAGAGTGGATGAATACTACACAGATCAAAAATAAGTCATATGTTGATAGGTGAAGGAGACCCTTGGTGTTGGAGGAGAGGGAGGCATATTCCTATAAGTCTATCATTGATGAGGGATATGGATATTAGGCGGGCCAGCAAGTTATCTCTGAGGTTCATCAACCATTTGAAAATTTTGAGTAGAGTTGGCGAGGTTGAGAACCACCTAGATCTTCCCCCATAGATGCACCGGGTGCAAGAAATCTTCTTCATATCCTAGATGAGGAGATACGTGCATCACCCTTCTCATGTCATTGACCATGATGAGCCAGATATTGACAATGGGGAGACATTCCTGGAGTTCCCGGTGGAGATAGAGGATCAATGGGAGAGGATCTTTCATGGATAGTCGATTCATATGGTGTTAGTTTTTTGGTATCATGGGAATCTCCAAAAGAGTACTGTGGAGTGGGAGTCTTATATTGGTTCTCAGTACCCCCTTTTGTTGATTATCCCATGTTTGATATTATGAGGATGTAAATACATAAATGAGGAGTAATGTAATGTCCTAGAAATTCCATTTATTTTTTTTAATTATATGGAACTATTCCGACACCATCCCCTAATACAATGTGTGATTCTAAGTCCTAGAGTTCCCAGAATGATCCATAAAAATTTTATGTTTTAAAAAGTGCATGTTAGCGGGTTTCTTAAAAATGGGGAATAAATATTAAAAGTGTTCCTAGATAAGAAATATGAGGTAAATATTGCATTCAAGATGGCGGGTTTACCCTAAGTACGACTTAAGTTTTCATTGTGCAAGACTCTAGTGATAGAACCTAAAATTGGAATAACCATAAATAAAATAATTAAATAGAGTTATTTAATTTTCAAATTCTTGTAAATCCAAAACGGTAACTTGGATTGGAAATCTTAGAGTACCGTTGAGCTCAGGAGGTTGTTTTTCGATTAGGTGGAGCTTAACCTTGATCGGTGCGGGCTGAGGCTGAAAGATAGTATTTGGAACATTTTTAAGATAATTAAAATGGTGCGTGTGAACAGTTTTGGAAAATTATAAACGAGTGCTCGAATTGAAAATATGAAGGCATCATTACATCTGGAAAGGAGACATTACCTAATAATGTACTTAACCTCAACCTATGTGGGTCGATGGAAAAAAGTTAATTTTTCGACCTTCCGAAAGAGAAATAAATAAAAAATTAAAATGTTATTTTCTTGGTTTTTCCTCACCATTGAGTGTTGGCACGTTAGAATTGTGGTGCGGTGATGAGGAAATGATGAAACTCATTATATGAATCCCATTAATTATGCTCTTTAACTGATGCGTAATAGAGACAGTTTTTTCATAAAATAAATAGCTTAACAACACGATGAATAACTGTAATAGGAACACTACGATGCATTTCTATTTTAATTAGATGACGACGTGGGAGAAAAATATTTACATCTTTATTTCTTCTGGTGAATGATGAGATGATTTTATCTAATGATTAATGTCGTTGAATTGAAGAAGAAACAACAACTCCTTGGAGAACACATTCAGGACCGACAAATGATAAATGCTAATGGATTCGAATGGATTATGAATCCCTACGGATGGATCACCATCATAGATGAGCCTTCCCTCCAATCAAAGCTTCTCCATGTAGGGGTTACTTTTTCTATAATTTAAATTCCCCATTCATATTTCTAAAAAAATGAATTTGGATAAAACCATGAAGAGGTTGATCTTTGAAAATTTTGTTCATATGGTAGGGTGCTTATTCTCACAATTTTTTATCAGTAATAATTTTTTATAGAACATTAATCATATACTCATGTTTTAAAAACACTAACGTGGAGGGTGCAGGCTGATATAAACAACGCCCGAGCCCCTCTAATGTGGTAATTCTTATGAGTTCTTCATGGTTGAACCTCCGAGTCAATAGAGAAGCATTTTTAAAGTTGTAGTAGGGAATTTAAATCCCCATAGAGGCTAGAGGTGAAGAAAGTAAGAAGAACGGACCACCGGACTGGACCTAGTGTTCCACTGAAAATCCTACTATTTCTCAGGCACTCGTAGCGGTCGTGGGTGGGTGGCAGCACACCAAGGAGGATGTTGTGGCTAGATCAAGCCATGGCGGTGCAGTAGGAGCCACCAGTTCTTGGATAGCACCTAGAGGAGGCAGGATTCAGACATACATCTATGTTGTAAGGGTGTCCCACACTATGTGGGCCGCGTTTCATACTAGTACATGGTATAGTGGGGACCCCGTACAAGACTGGACATGGAAGCCGACTATACTGGCCCTGGTGCGCACGAATCGAACACCACCTAGCAATTGGGATAGAATTGACTAACCCACACAGTAGGTCGGGTTGGGACAGTGGGATAAAAATGGGCTGTCGGGTAGCCCAGGCTAGGAATAAACCAGCCTACCTGTTGCCGGCTGGGCCGGATGGAACAGGGTCACTGGGCAACCTAGAGGTTTGGACCCTGGCTTGGTCCAGCAAGGGCCAATGGGGCTGGCCCAGTGTGCAGGCCAGACCAGGCTATCTCAAACCCAAATTTACTCGGTTCAAGTCAATCTAATCATACCAGGGAATACGGGGGCCAGGCTGGTTTGGTCGGGTCAGTTTGACCGTGTCGGACTCGGCCCGAACACAACAAGCCCCTTTTTAGTAAAACCCCAATATCTTTCAGACCGAGAATCTATTTGATGAGATGTTTAGGGAGTTACAACACTGGAGAAGAGGAGTTTCATTTGTAATGCTCTAAGGAGGATTTCTTGAAAGTTGAAACACAAATAATGGCTTGAGATGTGTAGTCTCCTGGAATCAATCATGCTACATGCGGGAATCATGGGGCTGTTTGAGGGGAAAATACTGCTGACAAGAAGGGCCATGTGAACCGGTTGGCCTAGAAGACAAGTGACCCTATGCAGATCAGCTATAAGAGAACCTGTGTGGATTAGTTACAAGTGACCCTTTGTGAATCAGATACCATGAACCCTGTGTGGATCTACTACAAATGACCCTATGTGGATCAACTACTTGCGACCTTGTATAGATCATCTCCATGAGAACCTGTGTGGATCAGCTTTTAGTGACCATGTGTGGACCAGCTATGATATCCTAAGTGGGAAGCTGCTCTGTGTGACCTTGCAGACCCACATTACTCATTAGGCTTGAATGCCTTAGTAGTACAAGGTCTTTAGTGTATGACTAACAGTGTTTCTTTACATACTTTAGATTATAACTGTGTGAGCGATCTTGGTTTTATGGTCTTGTTGTGTGGTCTTTCTTTTTGGTCCTTCCTTTTTAGTTAGGGGTCCCTACATAGTATTGTGTTACTCACCCTTGAACGACCTTTACCCGCACATGTCTTGTCCCGTGTAGGTGATCGATGTTTTAACAGATAGCTTGGTGGTCCGGGACCAGGAGGTGCTCAAAGAGACGAGATGGAAAGATACTTCGATGAAGACCTAGGTGGTCCTGGACCAGGTGGTTCTCAGTGAGACGTGACGGGCGGACTTTTTGATGGAGACCTTGGTGGTCTGGGACTAGGTGGTTCTCAATGATATGGGTAATACGGGTGTACTTATATGGCTACAGGTAACTACCCTTCACCTACACTTCATGTGGGGTCTTTTACGAATGTCTTAAAGATATATTTTTTACTTTCATATTTTTATTTTGTCATTTGTAGGGTTTGTATTCTGACCCATTTGACTTAAAACATTTAACTTTACTCAGTGGCTATTTAAAGGCATTCATGCTTTACTTTCCTACTATTTGGGATTTGGTTGTGTGTGTGTGTTCATGTGTACAGGTACTCAGGAAAATGCCTCCCATGTTTGGGATAATACCTTCGGTGCTAGTCACTAGCCCCTAGCCTTTGGGAGGAGAACTTGGCATAATCGAGGCATGGGCCCAAGGGGATGGTTCGTGACATTGGTGTGTAGTAAACTCCTATAGTGGCCTTATCCTTTTACACATATTTTACATGATTTTAATCATAGTTAATCATCAAATGAATTCCAAGTATAGTAAAGACTAGTCTGTTTCAAAGATTATGTACATAATTAAAAATAAATAAAACAAAAAAAATACATTTTTTATTTAATCTCCATAATGAGGTCCGGACTTCCTTTGAGTTCTTACAACTTTATAGTATAACCTGTGGAATACATGAACAAAGGGAGGAGCTAAAAACCTATTAAGGGAATAATCATGGAAATAAAGCATAACACATGAGTGAGAAGACATAAAATGATGAAATAAAAAGGAATGGAACATGAATAAACATAAATAAGAATAATAGATATAACATGGGATCATGTAATCATGTCTCCATAAGAATGTTGAAGCAACATATAACATCACGTAAACATGAGTCAAGGAAAACTTCCTATACTATATCACATAGAGGATAAAGTCCCATAAAGGAATTAGGTTTACTCCTTATCCCAACATAATGTCTCATGAGACTAAAAATTGCACAATTAATTGGAGTGTTATCTATTCTCACCCATAATATCATGTTCATGCTTGTGTTTTCCACAACAAGAATCAAACATAATGGATAAACATAAAGGTTTCCCGTGGAATGAAATGGGTATCATAGTCATAACATAAGGAATTACCAAAAGGAATATCATAATGGAATCCATAAAAGAATGGATTTAAATCATACATGAACATTAATATGGGTAAATATGAATATATCATGACAAATTATGTACAAATGAAATGAATACATGTTAAAATATTTTTTAAGAATCATTATAAATGAGGAACTTTAGTGCAATTTAAGGAGAACATATTAAAGAAACTTGACCAGGAAAAGGGAATAAATTTTTTGAATAAAACCATTAATGAAATAGGATATATTTTTTATGATGAAATTATTTATTTTATAAAAATAATGGGGTCTTAAAATAGATTATGGAATGTACTTGAGAAGAATTAATAATTTGGGATGTTTTATTTAATCAGGCTTGCTTGTTGGGAGGAATTGAAAATGGAAAATTATAAAACAGCTATTTCCCCATGAAAGAAATAATTATTTGGATAGGTACACATGTTTGGAACATAAAAAATAATTTATGAGGAGTTAATTAAAATAATTTAGAATTACATTGGGTAAATATATAGAAATAGTTACCCAAAGTAAAACATGGGGGTTCATAAAGAATCTCTTACCTTATGATCAATAATGTATAGTACATGAAATTCATGTCATTGATAATCAAATTAGATTGATTAATTAATTAATTGAGAACCTATTCTTTATATATTTTATTTATTATAATTTTATTATGTTCATTTATATATATTTTATTAAGTTAGAGAGTTTAATTTTGTCTCTTTGGGAGTGTTCGTTTATTGGTTTCATGGTCATATCACTTTTTTATATTGAATATTTTATAAAATTAGAATAATTCTCCATAATTCAAATTATATGGTATTAATTCACTTATAAAATTGAAATGGTCCCATATATAATTTTCTTTTTGGAAATTAAGATGATTTATTAGATAAAATATTAATGAAAAATGATTAGTTTATTTTGGTAGTTTTTTTACAACCATCACAATCTAGTATCATTTTATTTAATATTATGTTCTTATACTAGTTTCAGAACATTAAATAATTTTTAATAAAAATATTATAAATTTTTTAACAATAAAAAAGGTATTTTGACTAGATTTGAAGACGGTAATGAAAAACAGAAACTCTTCATCCACAAAGGTGGTGAATTGACACCCTACAAGCAATGCTTTCATTTTTAGAAAGAAAAGATATGATAAGATATTTAATTATGAATATTCCATTAACATGATAATATTATAGTATATATATTATATAGGAGTTATCATGTCACTGTGGATAGAGTAGGTTATTGGAGGACAATAAAATAAAATAAAATATAAGAGAAAAAAGGGGTGTTTCTCCTCTTGCAAATCATCTCCATGTGAACCACCTTAAGGCACTTGGAAATGGTATTTTGGTGATAGGAAAGACTGGGATGTGGGGAATAGTATTTCTAGAGGAATTGGGTAGGATATTAGTAAGATAAAAGTCTTAGAAGGTGTAAGAAGAAATGTAAAGACCCGTAAAATTCAAGAGAATTTTTTTCTTAATTTTCTTTGGAATTTTACAAGAGCGCGGTTTCTGACGGCACCTGATTCCGAGGCCCGGAGTGCCCGAAATCAATTTCCGAAGTTTGGCTCGGGTACGTTCAGTGAACGAATGAGCGGGAATTTCTAACTTTTGATCCAGTGCTCGGAATTGAAATCTGAGGACACCGATGAACTCGCATCGCCGATATTCTCTTAAGGAGACCTTTTCCGAGGTTGCGTTTTATGCGGAATGAAAGTTAGTTTTGGGAGAAATTATAAGAAGTTAAATAAAAATGTGGAAACACTTTTTATTTTTTTTAACTTGTTGGTTAACTCCTCTCAAAGGAAGTTAGGGGTGGGACCCACACCCACTTAACCTCCCTTGAGAGGATTAAGTGTGGTGGGGCCCACACGAACCCTAACTTTTCACATTTTTTTTATCTCCCTTAACCTCCTCTTTTAATGAACATGACAACTTGTTATTTAATGGGTTGAGTTGTTTAATTTCAATCCTTTGAATTTCAAAATGGTTTGGTTGAGTAAATAAAATAAGACTTTAGCTTATTTTATTTTGGTTATATTTCTCTAGCCACCTTGAAAGAATTTGGAGCTTTCTTCTTCTTCTTCAAAACTTTGACGAAGAACGCGAAGAACCTTCGGACTTCGACGAAGAGCGCCACGTTCTCAGGAACCTTCTTCCGCGACGCCATACCCGCGACACCGATGACGTCTTCTTCCACGTCATCTTTTCCACGACGGTTTCCCGCAACGAAATCGCCGTCAAAGAGCTTCGAATCCTCGCTTCACGACATCGACGTCCTTTTTCCGCGAGGCTCGTCTTCCGCGGGTCGTTGACGATCATCGTTCTTGAAACCGAGGTAGGGGTTTGTTGTTGTTTATTTATTTATTCTTGTTCTTGGTTCTATCATGTCAATCTTGAGGATAAATGTTTAAGTGTTGTCATCTAACGAGAGGGGGGGGTGCGACCGCACAAACACGGCCGAAACCCCCTCCCTTGATCTTGAATGCTTCTTGCGGATGAAACGAGATGGTGTGGTGTAGTCGCACCACGCGGGAAACATTCGAAAATTATTGCGCAGAGCCGTCGCGCCGTGCCGTGGAAAGATTTATCATGAACGCGACATCGTCGCGCCACGTCGAAAGAAACCGAAAGGCGCCGCGGCCGGAGCGGGGCCGCGGCGGAAGGGCACAGTGTCGTCGCACCGTGCCGGACGACGAAGGCCGCGGCCGGTTCTGGGCCGTGGCGGGACGTGATAACCGGCGGCCAGCCGGGCCACTGTTGCCGGAGAATGGAAGAGGACCGGCCCATGTCGGTTCTGTTGAGAAGAAGCCGGCCGGCCAGGTCGAGCCGGCCGGGACGGTGCAAAACCGGGGGAATTAAATTCCCCCGGGCGGTTAAATTGGCCCCCATAATGGGGGGGCGGTTTCACAAAGGGGGCGCAGGCGCCCCCCCCCCCCCCCCGTTTTTCACAAAGGCAGGCCCACATGAGGGGGGGGCGTTTTTCCAAGGCGCGGCATCCAACTGCGCCACCAGCAGAGGAGGGCGGGGGCCTTGCCCCCCGTGGGGGGCACCCAAGCGGCACCCCGGCCGCGCCGCCGCGCCGGGCCGCACCGCCGCACCGGACCGTGCCGCTGTGCCGGGCCCCGCCGCCGGTCGGTCCGGGTCGGACCTGGGTCGGGTCGACCCGATTCGGGCCGACCCGGGGGGGGGGGGGGGGTCTGGTCGGGTCGTCCCGAACCCGGACCCCCTGTTTTTGAATCGACTTCGGTCTTTTGCTCATAATTTGAGCTACGGACCTCCGATTGACGAACCGTCAGTGGAGATGCGATCCTTGGATCGAGACGGTCATTTATGTATATCGCACTCAATGTTTCGGAATACTTTGAGTTCGGCCGGGCTGGTTCGTACACGAAACCAACCGGGCCCTCGGAGCGGAAACGCTCATATCTTGAGCTACGGACATCCGATTGACGTGCCGTCAGCTTTGTTGTGTTCCTCTTAGTGAGACAGATCTTTTGTCTTACTCCGCCCGAGGTTTGGACGAAGGTGGAGTACGGTCGGGTTGGTTTTTCCTTAAAAACCAACCGTGCCCCTGGGACAGAAAAAGCCAATAACTCTCAGACCGGGCGTCCGATCGACGCGTCGTCGGTTGCGTTGAGTTCCTGTTGGCGATACGGAACTTTTGGATACATCAACTCTGGACTTTGTGACAGTTGATGTATCAGCCTCTCGGCTCGTGGAGCGGACCCTCCCGAACGAGCTTGCTATGTGCGGGAACCCTAGAGCTGGCTGCGACTGTGACTCTGACTGCTACTGCTACTGCTACTGTAACTACGACGACGACAGTACAGAGATCCTTGGTGGATTCGACGATGACTACAGCACTCAGCGATCCTACATGGATCAGTGCTATAGGTCCTGTGTGGGCCCGATCCTATGTGGGTCTGATCCTGTGTGGGTCTGCGCTCAGCGGCCCTTTGTGAACTAGCGCCTAAAGGTCCTGTGTGGGCCCGATCCTTTGTGGGTCTTTGCGGGGGTTAGTTACCTATCAATCCGTCATGTTTCCGACAATTTAGATGGATCAAAGATCATCATTATCGTCTTTTGAAGAAGTATACCTGTGTGAGCTGAATCCTGTTGCTTTCCTCTGTGGATTGTGTTGTGTTATCCTGTGTGGATTTCGTTTTTCTTTCCTGTGTGGAATACATATACTTTCTTGTGTGGACTGAGTTGTACTTGGGCTCGGAGGTTGGAGCGTATTGGAATTGATGACTTAGGTATATGTATGGGCATATACCTAAGCAGGGTCGGTTGTTACTTCGTGATTGGATCTTCCTTTGTGGTTTATCCTTTGTAGATTTTGGGATAACTTCGAGGGTCTCGGGGTCCCTACTGAGTAGCTTATTCTTACCCCTTCACGGGCTATGCCCGCACTACGTTGTGTTGGTTGCAGATGACGGACAACATTGATCGTAGTTGAGGCTTGCTGAGAAGGACGGTACCAGGAGGTGGACCACTGGGTGAGACGTGCTCGGAGCGGACGGCGGGACCCGAGGAGCAGTGGAGCTATCTGTACCCACCCTTCAGGTGGGATTTCTAGTGGACAGATCGGTGTAGCGGCTTTTACTTTATAGTTGTGGTTTTCCCTTTCGATTTGTACTTTACATTCAGTTTGGGTTTGTATACTGGCCCATTTACTTTTCTGCACTTTCAGTTGTACTCTGTTTTTACTTAGTGTTTACTTTTCCGCTTGCTTACTCTGTGGTGCTTTTTTACTTTACAAAGGCAATGCCTTCCCTTTTTACCGGGATTTACGCCTCGGTGCTAGTTGCCAGCCCCTGGCCTATGGAAGGCGGGCTTGGGGTAGTCACGTCACGGGCCCCGAGGGCGGGTCATGACAAATTGGTATCAGAGGAGTTCGGTTCTACTACGAACTCTGATATTTTCTATGTGAAGCAATAATGTTTAGCGTATTGAGTGTGGTTATCAGTCCAGGGAGTCCAGTGTTGGTGCGGCGGCCGACGTATCCGTACACCAGGACCCTGACTATTGATTTCCGACTTAATGCATGAAAACATTGATTGCGTGTGTGTTTCAATGTTTTCTTTGTGATTACTTTATATCAGCTCACCGGGTATACTGTTCTGACCGTGGCGCACCTGTTTCCTTTTCAGGATGGCCCCACGACGGCAGCCAGCTAGGGTTCCGAGAGTCGATCGTGACGACAGCCCACCGAGCAACGAGGCCTCGGTGCAGGGCCCTTTGTCAGCAGTGGCACCAGCGGTAGCTCTACCCATCGAGCCACCGATGCTTCCAGCACCAGCTGCTGACAATGCACGTCACCTTGGAGCTCTGCACGAGTTCCAGCGCCAGCGACCGCCTAGGTTCCGTGGGGAGACGGACCCCCAGGCAGCAGAGGACTGGCTGGAGGCAGTGGTACGAGTTTTTAGGCTAGTGAGGACACCTGCAGACCTCATGGTGATCCTCGCTGCGAGCCTACTGCACGCAGCATCGGGCCGATGGTAGAGCTTGATGCTCCAGGTGCACGATGATGCATCTCTTCTATGGACGGACTTTGAGAGCCTCTTCCGCTCGGAGTTCATCCCAGCCATCCTTCGTGCGGTGCGTATCCAGGAGCTTCTTCAGCTGCGGCAGGGCAGCATGATGGTCGCTCAATACTCGGAGAGATTTACCGATCTCTCGCGCTACTCGACCGACATGGTACGAGACCCATTCTTCTGGGCCCGGACCTTCGAGCAGGGATTGAGACACGAGATCAGGGCATCGCTGATCTCCCTCAGCATACCGACTCAGACTGGAGTACTGGAGCGGGCCCTTTTGATCGAGAGCTTCCTTGCTGAGTCTACACCAGCACCGTGACCCACCGCAGGGTGGCACGTGGCAGAGTCATCTGCAGCAGGCAGTCGATGGATGACTCAGGGGTCCAGACAGACCAGACCATCAGGAAGACGACCTCAGGACACTGGCTCAGCAGTGTGGGGCACACAGCGCGGAGCCAGTCTTTCAAGAGGCAGGCAGTGCTACTCGTTCGGCGGGCAGGGCCACATGGCTCGTGACTGCCCGACCCACAATGCAGAGGAGTAGCAGACGGTTGAGGAACCACCTAGGCAGAGGCAGAGGTTCGACCGTGGTGGTCCGCAGGGAGAAGGCGGACGAGGCAGAGGAGCTGGTCGAGCAGCAGGTGGTGGGCGACGCTTTGAGACTCTACCACCACCAACACCAGGAGGTCCACCCTGACCTCAGGGGAGAGAAAAGTTTCAGGCAGCTGAAGCTTATGATCACGGAGTTCTGGAAGCAGGTGGACTAGTGCGGGACTAGCTCCAGGCATAGAGGCCTTTGCCCATAATGCCTCTAGCTTCGTAGTTTGTGTTGCCTTGTGTCCTTGTACTTTGAGTTGAAGTAATAAAAGACACTTGCTTTAGTGACTTTTAATTTTTTTTCTTTGATTGTTTTTACTAAGAGGTGCCGGTTAAAAACTGTTGACTTGACCCTCACTTGCGAGATTCTTACTGGAGGAGACCCAGTGACCACACACTGATGCCGACAGTGTGAATCAACCCTTAGAGGCGAGAGTAACGGTTGGATCTCTTGGTAGCAGTGTCGAAGCCTTACGACGTCATCCACGCCATGAATTAACTAATCATGATGGGATTGACTGTATTAGTCAAGGAACGTGGTTCATCCAGAGGATGAGACCAGATTTCACTTTTCGGCAAAGGAGAAATCTTTGCAGCTTTGCAGAACATTAAGGAGGAAAGGGAAACCCTTCGTGTGGACAGACAGATGTCAGCAGAGCTTCCTAGAGCTGAGACAGAGGTTGACTAGCACACCTATCTTGAGGTTTCCTGAGGAGGGAGTAGGGTACGTAGTCTACTGCGATGCATCAGGGACTAGACTCGGATGTGTTCTGATGCAGGAGCGGGCAGTGATCATCTATGGATCACGTCAGTTGAGGCCGCATGAGCAGAACTACGCTACCCATGACCTGGAGTTAGCAGCAGTGGTCTTCGCTCTGAAGACATGGCGACATTACCTGATGGGCGAGCGCTTTACAGTCTTTTATGATCATCAGAGTCTCAGGTATATCTTCTCGCAGAAGGACCTGAACCTGAGACATCGGCGATGGCTCGAGTTCCTCCAGGAATATGGCTTTGAGAGAGTATATACTCCTGGGAAGGGGAACGTAGTAGCCGATGCCCTCAGCAGGAGGACGGGCATTCACCTACTTGAGGAGGCGACGAAGCAGCTAGTCTCTTTGCAGATACCCTTCATGGATAGAGATGGAGCAGCCTTCCTTCAGTCTCTCACAGTCACCCCTCCACTACTGCAGCGGGTCAGAGAGGCACAGCGTGAGGACGCTGACTGTGAGACACGGTGTGCACAGATATCCTCGGGACAGGCACCTGATGGTTTCTCCCTTGGTGCAGAGCACGACATCCTTTTCAGAGGACGTACCATGGTACCAGTCGCTTTCCGAGAGGAGGTGCTGAGAGAGTTTCACACTTCTCCTTTGGCGGTACATCCTGGAGTGGCGAAGATGTACCCGGATCTCAGACGACAGCACTAGTGGCCGGGCATGAAGAAGGATGTAGCAGAGTTCGTTTCTCGATGCCTCACCTACCAACAGGTGAAGGCAGAGCATCAGGTACCAGTAGGCTTGGTACAGCCCTTGGAGGTCCCGGAGTGGAAGTGGGACTGGATATCTATGGACTTCGTGACTGGACTTCCATGCACTTCCAGAGGTCACGACTCCATTTGGGTGATTGTTGACCGACTCACCAAGTCGGCACACTTCTTACCCATCAGAGAGCAGGGCTCAGTGGAGAGCTTGGGGCGTCTCTATGTTCAGGAGATTGTGCTTCTCCACGGTGTGCCATCATCTATCGTCTCCGGTCGAGATGCTCGCTTTACTTCCCGGCTTTGGAAGGGGTTACAGGAGGTGTTCGGGCCACAGCTACGTCTGAGCACAGCCTTTCACCCTCAGACGGATGGTCAGAGGGAGAGGACCATTCAGACTCTCTAGGACATGCTCCGTGCATGTGTCCTCGACTTTGGTCGTAGCTAGGAGGATCACCTACCCTTGGTGGAGTTTGCGTACAACAACAGCTACGAATCCACCATCGGGATGGCACCGTACGAGGCGTTGTACGGCCGACCTTGTAGATCTCCTTTGTGCTGGACAGACCCTGGGGAGTCACCACTTGTGGGACCGAAGATGGTCCTAGCAACGATAGAGAAGGTCCAGGTCATCCAGGAGCGGATGAGGACAGCTCAGAGCCGGCAAAAGTCATACGCTGACAGGAGGCGGAGGCCACTAGATTTCAAGGATGGTGATCACATCTTCTTGCGGGTCTCACCTCGACGTGGTATACGGAGATTTGGCCGAGGCGGCAAGTCATCTCCGCGCATCATCGGACCCTTCTAGGTCCTCAGCAGGATTGGCGTGGTGGCTTATTGCCTGGCTCTACCACCTCTGTTGCACCGGGTGCACGACGTCTTCCACGTGTCTCAACTAAGGAGATACGTGCACGACCCGACGCACATCATTGACCATGGGGAGCTTGATGTTGACGATGGGGCGACTTTTACGGAGGTCCCGGTGGAGATAAAGAATTGACAGTAGCGGGTCCTACGTGGGCGATCGTTTCCTCTTGTGCGCATCAGATGGCAGCACGGGAACCTCCAGGAGAGAACATGGGAGCGGGAGGCTCAGATGCGTGCTCAGTACCCTCTTTTGTTTCCCTAGTTTTGATGTATCTTTACGGGGACTTAAATACCTGAGGTGGGTGTAATGTAAAGACCCGTAAAATTTAGGGGAATTTTTTTCTTAATTTTCTTTGGAATTTTACAAGAGCGCAGTTTCTGACGACACCTGATTCTGAGGCCCGGAGTGGCCGAAATCAATTTCTGAAGTTTGGCTTGGGTACGTTCAGTGAACGAACGAGCGGGAATTTCTAACTTTTGATCCGGTGCTCGGAATTGAAATCCGAGGACACCGATGAACTCGCAGCGCCGATATTTTCTTAAGGAGACCTTTTCCAAGGTTGCGTTTTATGCGGAATGAAAGTTAGTTTTGGGAGAAATTATAAGAAGTTAAAAAAATTGTGGAAACACTTTTTATTTTTTTTAACTTGTTGGTTAAATCCTCTCAAAGGAAGTTAGGGGTGGGACCCACACCCACTTAACCTCCCTTGAGAGGATTAAGAGTGGTGGGGCCCACAAGAACCCTAACTTTTCACCTTCTTTTTTTTAACTCCCTTAAACTCCTCTTTTAATGAACATGACAACTTGTTATTTAATGGGTTGAGTTGTTTAATTTCAAACCTTTGAATTTCAAAATGGTTTCGTTGAGTAAATAAAATAAGACTTTAGCTTATTTTATTTTGGTTCGAATTCTCTAGCCACCTTGAGAGAATTTGGAGCTTTCTTCTTCTTCTTCAAAACTTGGACGAAGAACGCGAAGAACCTTCGGACTTCGACGAAGAACGCCACGTTCTCGGGAACCGTCTTCCGCGACGCCACAACCGCGACACTGACAACATCTTCTTCCACGTCATCATTTCCGCGACGGTTTCCCGCGACGAAATCGCCGTCAAAGAGCTTTAAATCCTCGCTTCACGACATCGACGTCCTTTTTCCGCGAGGCTCGTCTTCCGCGGGTCGTTGACGATCATCGTTCTTGAAACCGAGGTAGGGGTTTGTTGTTGTTTATTTATTTATTCTCGTTCTTGGTTCTAGCATGTCAATCTTGAGGATAAATGTTTAAGTGTTATCATCTAATGAGAGGGGGGGGGGGGGGGCAGACCGCACAAACACGGCCGAAACCCCCTCCCTTGATCTTGAATGCTTCTTGAGGATGAAACGAGATGGCGTGGTGTCGTCGCACCACGCGGGAATCATTCGACAATTATTGTGCGGCGCCGTCGCGCCGCACCGTGGAAAGATTCATCATGAACACGACGTCGTCGCGCCGCGTCGAAGGAAACCGAAAGGCTCCATGGCCGGAGCGGGGCCGCGGCAGAAGGGCACGGTGTCGTCGCACCGTGCCGGACGATGAAGGTTGCGGCCGGTTCCGGGCCGCGGCAGGACGTGATGACCGGCGGCCAGCCGGGCCACCGGTGCCGGAAAATGGAAGAGGACCGGCCCATGTCGGTCCTGTTGAGAAGAAGTCGGCTAGCCGGGTCGGGCCGGCCGGGATGGTGCAAAACCGGGGGAATTAAATTCCCCCGGGCGGATAAATTGGCCCCCCATAATGGGGGGGCAGGTTCACAAAGGGGGGGCAGGCGCCCCCCCCCCCCGTTTTTCTCAAAGGTAGGCCCCCACGAGGGGGGCCGTTTCTCCATGGCGTGGCATGCAGCCGCGCCGCCAGCAGAGGAGGGCGGGGGCCTTGCCCCCCGCGTGTGGCACCCGAGCGGCGCCCCGGCCGTGCCGCCGGGCCGGGCCGCCCCGCCGCGCCGGACCGCGCCGCCGCGCCGGGCCGCCCTGCCGCGCCGGACCGCGCCGCCGTGCTGGGCCGCGCCGCCGCGCCGGACCACGCCGCCGGTCGGGCCGGGTCCGCCCGGACCCGGACCCCCCATTTGCGAATCGACTTCGGTCTTTTGCTCATAACATGAGATATGGACCTCAGATTGACGAACCGTCAGTGGCGATGCGATCCTTGGATCGAGACAGTCGTTTCGGTATATCGCACTCAAAGTTTCGGAATACTTTGTGTTCGGCCGGGTTGGTTCGTACACGAAACCAACCAGGCCCTCGGAGCGGAAACGCTCATATCTTGAGCTACGGACGTCCGATTGACGTGCCGTCAGCTTTGTTGTGTCCCTCTTAGTGAGACGGATATTTTGGCTTACTCCGCCCGAGGTTTGGACGCAGGTGGAGTACGTTTGGGTTGGTTTTTCCTTAAAAACCAACCGGGCCCCTAGGACGAAAAAAGCCAATAACTCTCAGACCGGGCGTCCGATCGACGCGCCATCTGTTGCGTTGAGTTCTTGTTGGCGATACGGAACTTTTGGATACATCAACTCTGGACTTTGTGACAGTTGATGTATCAGCCTCTCGGCTCGTGGAGCGGACCCTCCCGAACGAGCTTGTTGTGTGCAAAAACCCTAGAGCTGGCTGCGACTGTGACTGCGACTGCTACTGCTACTGCTAATGTGACTGCGACGACGACAGTACAGAGATCCTTGGAGGATTCGACGACGACTACAACACTCAGTGATCCTACGTGGATCAGTGCTACAGGTCCTGTGTGGGCCCGATCCTGTGTGGGTCTGATCCTGTGTGGGTCTGCGCTCAGTGATCCTATGTGAACCAGCGCCTACAGGTCCTGTGGTGGCCCGATCCTATGTGGGTCTTTGCGGGGGTTAGTTACCTATCGATCCTTCATGGGTCCGACGACTTAGATGGATCAGAGATCATCTTTATCGTCTTTCGAAGAAGTATACCTGTGTGAGCTGAATCCTGTTTCTTTCCTGTGTGGATTGTGTTGTGCTATCCTGTGTGGATTTCGTTTTGCTTTCTTGTGTGGAATACGTATACTTTCCTGTGTGGACTGAGTTGTACTTGGGCTCGGAGGTTGGAGTGTATTGGAATTGATGACTTAGGTATATGTTTGAGAATATACCTAAGCAGTGTCGGTTGTTACTTCGTGATTGTATCTTCCTTTGTGGTTTATCCTTTGTGGATTTTGGGAGACCTTCAGGGGTCTCGGGGTCCCTACTGAGTAGCTTATACTCACCCCTGCACGGGCTATGCCCGCACTATGTTGTGTTGGTTGCAGACGACGGACAGCGTTGATCGTAGTTGAGGCTTTCTGAGCAGGACGGTACCAGGAGCTGGACCACTGGGCGAGACGTTCTCGGAGCGGACGGCGGGACCCGAGGAGCAGTGGAGCTATCTGTACCCACCCTTCAGGTGGGATTTTCAGTGGACAGCTCGGTGTAGCGGCTTTTACATTACAGTTGACGTTTTCCCTTTCGAGTTGTACTTTACTTTCAGTTTGGGTTTGTATACTGGCCCATTTACTTTTCCGCACTTTCAGTTGTACTCTGTTTTTACTTAGTGTTTACTTTTCTGCTTCCTTACTTTGTGGTGCTTGTTTACTTTTCAAAGGCAATGCCTTCCCTTTTTACCGGGATTTACGCCTTGGTGATAGTCGCCAGCCCCTGGCCTATGGAAGGCGGGCTTGGGGTAGTCACGGCACGGGCCCCGAGGGCGGGTCGTGACAAGAAAATTTGGTAACGAGTGGTATTTATAAGGGAGGTAATGGTTTTTTTTGATTAATTTATTAATTTATTTATATATTTGGATCAAGACTATCAATAGTGTGGATTATTGTGACTAAATAAAATAACTAGTGCATGTTATTTAAAAATAATTGGTGCTTTCATCATCCATTACTCATAAATTCATGCATTTGCATTAAACTGTTAAATACCGCAAATTACTATATTTCATTATTCACCACAAATTCAACTCTTTTTGAAAAATTCCAAAACATCACCATAACCATTTCTCAATTTTTAAATTTCAAATATTGATTCCATATTATGAAAATAATATTCTGAATTTTAAAATTTTTATTTATAATTAAAATCATCATTTAATCGAAAATACTGATTTTAATATTATAATTGATTTATGAAACATTGAAAAATTAATTAAGGTCTCATAAAATTATCTTATAAAAATAAGAAAAAAATATTAATTAATTAATCTATTTTATGAAAATAAACTTTCATTTAAATATTTATATTAATTATAAAATTATAAATAAACATTTATGTTTTAATAAAATAACAACACATAATTTATCACTTTTTAAACATTTATTTACTTATACCATGATAAAAACAAATTATATTTTCATTTATAAGATAAAAAAATTATTTATATTTTAATAGGTGAGGTAACAATTCTATTGGTTGAATTACTAGTCCTAATAGTCATCTTTCTAATCCAACAGTTAGGTTAATATTCCATCGGTATATGTAACTTAATTTATATTAATACCAACTATTTCATTTGTAATTTATGAGAATAATATTTTTATTAGGTTTTCTATGTGATGTGTGAGTTTTATACTATATAAAATAATTATAAAAATGGAAATTTCCTTGATAAACTTTTGGTTCGTTACATTCTTCCCCCTTCTGAAATTTTACACATGAAATTTTATTATACATTATATGTTGAAAACAAGTGAAGGTACTTCACCTTCATTGCTTATTCCCTTTACTATTCAACCTCTTCATATATAGGACTCCTCCAAAACACTTTTAAAATATTAGTTTTTTTATTCTGTAGTACTCTGTCTCTACAATCCATGATCTTTACTCAATTCAATTCCTACGAGAGGTTTTTCTCCAATTGTACCACTAGGGGACAATGTACCTTGGACTAAGCATCTGATTCCTTCCAAACCACATGACTCTCTTCCATGTTGATATTCAAAGGAAGGAATTGGATCCAACATCGAACTCCAAATCTCATTAATGGCTGTCAGCATAGCTCTTTTTTCTAATCTAAAAATAATTGAAAAGTTTTAGGATGGTTTGGACCTTCTCCATCATCTCTTCCACAAGATCAAATCTAAGTAACATTTATTCACCAACTTCATCAAATTAGGTTGGAGTATTACATCGCTTCTCATATAAAGCTTTATATGGATCCATATGAATAATCAAGTGGAAACTATTTTTATATGAGAACTCAACCAATGGGAGATTCTAATCCCATCCCCTATTAAATACCATTTTACATGATCTCATCATGTCTTCGAGAATCATAATAGTATTTTCGGATTGGGAATCTATTTAGGGGTGATATGTCATGTTTAAATTTAATTCAGTTCTCATAGAATGTTGAATACTCTCCAGAATTTAAATGTGGACCTTGGATCATGATCCAATATGATCAAAAGTGTTACCCCTTGTATCCTCAAAACTTTTTTCACAAATAACATGGATTTTTTTACAATAGATAAATATTCTAAAATATCAGTTAAGTGTGAAATCTTGGTGAGTCTATCCACCACAACTCGTATCACATTATTTACTTTGAATGTTTTCAGGATACCAGTGACAATGTCTATAGTGACATTCTCATATTTCAAAGTGGTTATAGGAAATGGTTTCATCATCCATTTGGAATTCTATTTCTCTCCTTTAACTTGCTGATATTCAAGACACCTTAAGATATACTCCACTATATCCTTTTTCATGTTTTGTCAGACAGAAGTGTTCTCAATGATCAAGGTACATCTTAGTACATCCAGGATGGAAGGAGAAAGATTAGTTATGTGCATTATCTATTAAGTCCTTCTCAATCATAGGTGATGAAGGCACATAAATCCTAGTTACAAACTTAATGACACCATCATCATCAATTTTTAACTCATGTATCTTCCTTTCTTTTACTTCTTTCACTATATTTTATTGTTCCATATCATCCCTTCATTCCAATTTGATCTTCTCTTGGAAGGATGGTTGGGAAATAATTTTGGAAAGTTAGGATGTATTCTATGCTTTTATGATTTATAGATCCATCCATTGAATTCCCATGAATATAGGGTCTTTATCAATATGCATCAGGGGTAGAGTAATAGGTTCTTTTCTACTAAGAGCCTCAACTACATTTTTTACTTCCCAATATAATAGTGAATAAGGAAATTTTATTCCCTGATTAAATCAAACCATACCTTTCACGCATGTTGAGATCCTTTTGTGTGAATATATACTTTAGAATCTTGTGATCAATATATATGTCACACTTCTCACCATAAAGGTAGTGCTTCCATATATTCAAAGATAAAATAATATATTTCATCCCAAGATCATGTTTCGGGATGTTTTTATCATCGAACATCAACTATCGTGAGGTGAATGCTATCACATTATCATTCATTATAAGTGCACACCACAATAATTTTTTTAACCATCACTGTATATCACAAAACCTTATCCACATTTTGGTAGTGTGAGAACAGGTTCAATTATTATCCACTTCTTGATATTCTAAAATGTATCATCACATTATTTTATCCAAAAATACTTTACTCCCTTCCATGTTATCATAGTTAGTAGGTTTGAAAATAATGATAAATTCTTCAAAAAACATCAATAGTGCCCATCTAAGCTATGAAAACTACTGATCTATGTTACAGATGTTGGTATGGGCCACTCCTCAATTTACATTATTTTAGAAGGCTTCATAGGTATCTATTTTTTTGTTATAACATTCTCCAAGAATGATATTTTCTTCATCAATAAGTCACATTTACAATACTTTTCATGTAGTTTCTCCCTTATCGAAGTATTTAATATAGTATTAGAATTCTCCTCATGTTCCTCCTTACTCTTCTAGAATATTAGAATATCATATATAAAGTCTATGAAAAAAAATTCAAGTTAATATTTAAATACTTTATTCATTATGTCCATGAATATTAATGGGGAATTTGTAAGTCTGAAGGGAATCACTATGAACTCATAGTGTACATACCTCATTTAAAAGAAAGTCTTATGAATATCTTCCATATTCACCTTTAATTGGTGGTATCCCAACCGAAGGTTTGCCTTTTTTAAATACTTAACCCATGTTGTGGACTGAATAAGTCATCTATACACATAAAGATAAACTTTTTATTTATATTTATTTTACTGAGCTCACAATAATCAATGCATAGGTGAATTGATCCATCCTTATTCTTAAAAAATAGGACTGACACACGCCATGGTGAGTCACTCATGTGTATAAAACCCTTTTCCAGATTCTATTGTAATATCTTATTCAGTTCATCAAACTCAATGGTGGCCATTATATCAGTAATTTTGGATATAATAATAGATCTAGTAATAAGTTAAATTGAGATCTCATCCTCTCTATTATGAGGAAGGCCAAAAAATTCTTTTAAAGAACACATCAATGTAGTCACTCACAATAGGTGTGTCTTAGAGCATGATCCCCTCATTTTTATAAATAATTTTAGTCATATATTCTTGCTAAAAATGAAATAATATTTGCAACTAAGATTTTTATTCTGGAGGAGATTCATCCCCCTCCTTACACTTGTACAGAATTGTAGGATGCCTCAGGATATGAAGAGATATCTCTCTTTCTCAATAATTGACGTTGGATTTGTATAAAGATATAAAATCCATGCTCAATATAGCATAAACAATCTACCAAATGAAGTATGAAATAATTTTTTGGGATATTTATTCCAAAAAATTAACTTTGGAAGTGTTATATACTTTGGATTCAATAATTTCACCATTTCTTATTCTGACAGCTAACTCAACCTCGATATTTTTAGGTGGTGTTTCAATAGTTCTACAAACCTTGGAAGATATAAACAAATTCATAGAAACATAATCAATATTTATGTTCACTATTCTTGAATGAATTACCAATGAACCTTTATCCAAATAATTATTAGGATCCACCTCAGTAGTAGTGATAACATATAAACTTCTTTGTTTCCTTGAAGGTTGTTGTTGTTGATTTCCTCTGAAAACCCTTAGCATAGGGAATTGGATTTTATAATGACGTTGTTCCATATAGTTGAAAATTTTTACTATAGGTAGCGTTTTCATCTAAAACTCCTTTTATTATTTCACATTACTAGTATTATTAAAATCCCATGGAAACAAATTATCTTTATTACCCTCTCTTTGACATTTTAAACATCCCCTACTTCCCCATAGGCAGTTCCCAGGATGCCTCTTCCCACATTTTGGACACAAGGGATGTTTTGGATTTTTTATATCATGGGATTTATCTATTTATACTCTCATATTAAAATCCATATTACACTTTTTATCTCTAAACCCATAAGACCACTAAGAGTCTCTTATCTTCATTTCATCCTTAAGGGAACAATTGACAATCTTCTCATTGCTATCAATGTCTTGAATTACCAATGTTTTTCATAGATTTGTCTCCTGCCTTGTAAATAAGTGATCCACCTTTCATTTAGTGTTCATGAAAATTATATATTTGTATTGTGTAATACTTGTAATGTTTACCTCATAGACCCAGATATACTCGTCTTCCTTTTTCATCAGTTCTATGAACTTCCTTACTAACTTAGGATAGAGTTTTCATGAAAATTATTTATGGAAAATATTTTCTTGAATGATTATAATTACATGGAATAAATTTACTCCTTATACTTCATGTTCTTGATAATTGTCCACCACTCATCAACATCATCCTCAAAATGATACATAGCCAGCACAACATTATCTTCTTTTGAGCAATACTAAATAGAAAATATCTTCTAAATGAAGAAAATCCATTTTTATATGATGATGGGATCAGATTATATAATAAATTTAGGAGACATTTTTTACATAAATGATTTAAATGTAACTTGATCTTTCTTAGTAAAAGGAGGTAATTCCACACAATTCATGTTACTATTCATAAATTGAGTTAGTTGAGCATGTACTATCATGATGTTTTGAGATCCTATTCCCTTCAGATTTTTCATTTCATCTGGGAAATCATCACATTTATTATCATATTGATTGTTTTCATGGGTTCTCCTATTTCCTCCCACTAATTAAGAAAAATAAAAATATAATTAGTGGTTCTTGAATACTTTGGTAATAATCATATAAAATTCAATGTTTAACATAGTAGTATAATCTTGTAAATGAATATTATATATAATCTTATGATTTCCTAGGTTTTAATCTAGGTCATCCCAGGTGATAGAATTATCCCTATGGTTATTTGTAATATTTTATAGTCCTAATATAAAAAAATACTAATACCAACTATAGGGACCCTAGAGTGATACACATATTATTACATGATTTTAAGAATAATTAATCCTCAAATACAAACCAAGGATCACAAAATCTAGTGTCATAATAAGATTAGGTACATAATTAGAAATCATGAAACCAAAATAAATATATATATTTTTTAAAATTCATAATGAGCTCATAATTTTATTTGAGCTCTTACATATTCATAGGATAACGAGGGTACTAATTGAACAAAGGGATGATCTAAAATGACCAGTAAGGGAATAAAGCTAGAAATAAATCATAACACATGAGCTAGAAAGCATAACATGCTGACAAAGAAAGGAATGGAACATGAATAAACATATAGAGTCATAAATTATAGAACATGGGATCATGTAATCATGGATATATAGGAATGTTGAAGAAACATATCACATGACATAAAAACAATTCAAGGATAATTTCCAAGACTATATCACATGGTGGACAAAGTCTAAAAAGAAATTATGTTTACTCCCTATCCCAACATGACATCTCATGATACTAGATATTACCCAATGAATTAGACCACTATCTGGGTGCACCAATCATAAATTGTTCATGAATATGTGTTCCACATAAAGAATCAAACATAAGGGATATACATAATGGTTACTCATTGAATGAAATGGGTATCATAATCAAGTAGTAAGACATAACAAAAGGAAATATCATAAAGGTGTCTATGAAATAATGGATTAAAATCATACAAGAACATTAATAAGGGAAATAGAAATATATTATGATAAATTATGTCCAACTGGAGTGAAAATATATGAAAATAGTGTTTACAAAAATCTATAAATAATCTACTTTTGTGTAGTTTAAGGAAAAAACAATAAAGAGACTTAAAGAGGACAAAGGCATAATTTTTTTTTATAAAAACATAAATTATATAATATATATTATTATGATGAAATGAGATATTTTGAAAAAAATAATATTGTCTTATAATATATTATAGGGCATACTTGTAAAGTAGTAAGAAATTGGGAAGTTTTCTTTAATCAGGCTTTCATATCGGGAGGAATTGAAAAGGGAACCCTATAAAACATGTATTTCAAGACCAAAGATAGAAAAATTGAGGTACGTACATATATTTGGAACATAAAAATTGAATTTATAATGATTTCATAATAATAACTAAGAATTACAATGGAAAAGGGGGAGAAAGTGAAACCCAAAAGAAAAAATGGGTGTTATGAGAGAATCTCTTACCTTATGTCTGAAAGTGTTCTGTACTTGCACTTAATGTCATGGATAATAAAATTATATCAATTAAATAATTAATTAATAACCTATTCTATATATATTTGTTTTATTTTAATTTTATTGTGTTCATTTTTTGGCTATTTTTATGTGTTATAATGTTTATTTTTGTCGTTTCGGGAGCATTCATTTCATAGATTCATGGTCGGTTCTATTATGTGTAATTATAAATATTCTTGTCAAATTGGAATAATTCTATAAAAGTGAAAATATTTGGTATTAATTCACTTGAAGAATATTATGTTTTCCCATATATCATTCTCTTTTTTAACATTAGGATGATTCATTATATAAAACATTAATGAAAATTGATAAGTTTGCTTTTGCATTTTTTTAATAAACATTATAAACAAGTATCATTTTATTAAATATTATACTTATATACTAATTCTAAAACATTAAATAAGTTTTAATACACGTGTTATAATCTTGTTTAACCATAAAAATATTTTTATGACCATCTTTGAAGGAGATAATGAAAAATAAATACTCATCATCCATGAAGGCGGTGAAGAAACACCCCACCGACTATGCATTCCTATTTATAACAAAAGGACAAGTGAAGAAATTTGATGATGAATATTATATTATCATAATAAAATTGAATTATATGTATGATACTATAGTTATCATGTCACCTTGAATTGGTGAGGTGAGTGGAGGATAATAATTAAAATAGAATAGAAATAAGGAGGGTTTTACCTATTGAATATATCCGCCTTCATAACCTCCTTAAGGAACTTGGAAATGGTATTTTGTTAAGACAAACCAGACCAATACTATTTTAAGAGTCTAGATAGATAATTTTTCATAACATTACAAATATACATGGCCTAGAAGGTGTGAGGAGAAGATGTGGTTAGGTGTGGTATTTATAGGGGGAGGGGTGTTTTTTATTATTTTATTCCTTGGTTTGATATTTTTGCTCAAGAATATCAATAGTGTTGATTCTTTTGACTTAGTATAGTAAATAGTGCATGTGAGTTCGAAATAATTGGTTCCTATATCATAAATGACTAAATATTCATGTATTTTTTAAATACAATAAATTATTGTATTTCGCTATTCACCCAAAATTCAACTATATCTGAAAAATATGAAAAAAATTCACCCTATCCATTTTTTTGATGTTTAGATTTAAAAATTGGATTCTATTTTACGAAAATAATTTTACAAATATGAGAAATTTAATTTTTAATTTAAATTATCATTTATTTAAAATATATATATTTCAATATTATAACCTATTTTTTTACACTTTGAAAAATTAATTAATTTCTCATAAAACAATATTATAATAATAATAAAACAAAATATTAATTTATTATTCAATTTTTTGAAAATTAATTTTCTTATAAATCATTATATTAATTATAAAATAATAAATTAACATTTATGTTTTAAAAAATTTCCAACACTTAATTTCACACTTTTAAAACATTTATTTACTTGAAACATTATATAAACATATCATATTTTAATTTATAAGATACTAATTTTTTTTATAATTTCATAGGTTTTCTTACTATTCTATTGGTTGTATTACTATTCCTAATGTTCATATTACTATTACAATGGTCATGATATTGTTCTATCGATATAGGTTCTTTAATTTATATGAATTCCACTTATTTCATTCTTAATTTATGTGAATAAAGTATTCATTAGGTTATCTATGTGACGTATGTGTTTTATATCATATTAAATAATTATTAGAAGAGAAATTTTATTTATAAAATCTTGGTTCATGAAAATTAACATATAGGAAAAATTAATTATAGACTTTTTCCGTAATGTTTGAAAATAATCCAAGATTTTTTGCTTTGTTTGTTGGGATGTGACACATGTTTTAAACTAAAATGGCACTTTTATATTGAAAGCATGCACTTTGAGTTAAACCGACCACATCAGGGATTAGATATTCTTTCAAAAAATTCCTACATTTCACAAATTAATTATAAATAATTTTCCTAAAGTTTGAAAACAATACGATCTCATTTTCTATGTTTTTTCTGTTTAATGCGTGTTTTAACCTAAAATGACACTTTTGTATTAGAAATCGCACATTGAGTCATAACTACCACATTTGGTGTTGGATTGATGTGTGATTGACTCTTATATGTCATAAAATGAATTATGGACCATTATAATAAAGATTGAATATAATTCGATATCATTTTCTCAGTTTTGGCTATGTGATAAGTTTCAAACTAAAATGACACTTTTATATTGAAAACACATATTTTGTGTCATACTGGCCACATAAAGTGTTATATTGGTGTGAATTAAACTCTTAAACATGAAAAATTATTTATGGATTATTTTCTTAATATTTGAAACTAATCTGAGATAATCTTTTATGTTTTGGTGATGTGAAACATGTTTTAAACTAAAATGACACTTTTATATTGATAGCCCACACTTAATGTCATACCGACCACATCGGGTGTCAGATTGACATAAGTTCAATTCCTAAAATTTTCAAATTATTTATCAATAACATAACCAATGTTCGAAAACAATCCAATATAATTTTCTCAATTTAGGCCTATTGATGTGTATTTTAATCAAAAATGAAACTTTTGTAGTGAAAATACACACCTTGAGTCATAATGACTACATCGATTATCAAATTTACCTATGGTTGATTACTACATGTCACAAAAAAATTATGAACCTTTTTAATAAATTTTAAAAATAATATGATCACAGTTTCTCGGTTATGGATTTTTATTGATTTTTAAAGTAAAATGGCACTTTTATATTGAAAAGAAGTACATTGAGTCATACCATTCACATAGTATATCATATTAGAGCCTAATAAATTACTATCAGTGGAAAATTATTAATGGATAAATTTCATAATGTTTGAAAATAATATCTCATTTTATTGGTTTCGGAGATGTGACACATGTTTTAAACTAAAATAGAAGTTTTATATTGAAAAAAAACACTTTGAGTCATAACAACCACATATGGTGTCATAGTGAAATGTGGTTGATTAAAAGATTTCATAGGTGAATTATAGAAAATTTTCATATTGTATAAAAATAATATAAAATCTTATTCATAGTTTTTTCTATGTGTTGAATTTTAAACTAATGTGACAATTTCATATTGAAAACATGTACATCGAGTCATACCGACCACATCGAGTGTCACATTATCATGTAGTCAGTTCCTACACATGAAAAATGAATTATAGATAATTATACTAATGTTTTAAATAAATTATAACTCATTTTATTAGTTTGGATGAGTGACACTGATTTTGAACAAAAAATGGAACTTTTATATTGAAAACACACATTTTGAATCATATCAACCACATCAGGTTTCTGATTGATGTGTAGTCAATTCCAACACATCTAAAATTAAATATCGATCATTTTACTAATGTTTTAAAAAAATTTGGGTTCATTTAATTATTTTTTATATGTGACACATATTTTAAACTAAAATGACACTTCATTATTGAAAAAAATGAACTTTGATTGATATCATACATATAGGGTGACAAAATTAACATTAAATACATTCCTACATGTCAAAAATAAATTATTTATCATTTTCTTAAAGTTTGAAAAATAATCTGATCTTTTTTTCCTGGTTTTTTCTAGTTGCTACATGTTTTAGACTAAATTGACACTTTTGTATTTAAAACATAGACATAAAGTCATATTGACCACATTATGTGCAAGATTTATGTGTGTTCAATTACTAAACATCCAAAATGACTTATGGATCTCTATCCCAATGTTTCAAAACAATATGAATTTTTTTTCGTAGAATTTTTAATGTAACATTTGTTTTGAACTAATTTTTAAAATTAACAAAATATGTATCATATAAAAAATATAAGGAAATTAAATTAAAAAATACAAAAAATGATGAGAAAATTAACTAAATTAGTAGTAGGAATTCACCTCTTTATAATGTCTATATACATTCTGACACCACTTATTCTTCTCATTCATTTATAAAAAAATTCATTTCCTCTATTATACATCTACTTGGGAAACATAAAAAAATAAATTATTATAATTATGGTACTAATGCCTCCCCTTCCAAATAAATTTCTAAGGTCATAGTCCATACTAGAACACCAACATAATAGGTAATCACATAAATTTGATGTATCTAAATATTCTATCACCATATATTATACCCTCTAACCTCTAAAAACATTTCCTCATTATTTTCATTAGGAAGATTGTGGGAAATCTTGGTAATACTAAGAAAATATATAAAAACAAATCATTAAGAAATATTTTCAATGAAATTGTATTTACCTTTAGAAATTATCTATTGGGGATTCTAGTCTTCTGATGGTATATGATATGTTTCATAAATTTGAAAAATTAACATCCATATTCATTGTTGTTATCTTGCCATGGACACTAAAAAAATATTTTCCAAAATATGTAAATTGTCTTAAAATAATTTTTGATATTTAATCTCTTTATATATACCTTAATTATTTTATTTGATGAAATCCATAGGATTCTTATATTTGGTTATCTAACTCATACAATGATTGTCCTATGTTTATAAATATTTGTATAATAAAAAAAGTATCAATAAAACAAAATAACATATAAATCGATGTTTATCAACAAAATATTGATTTTAGTGCATTATATAGTCATAATACACATCATGTGTTGTCAATTTGGTAGAAATACAGGAAATGAATCCAAAAAAAATAAATTTTTGAGGTTTCCAAATATATTGCAACTTGCATCCAATGCTTCTTAAGAAACAGAATTGAAAAAAATAATGAAAAAATAATATATTTTTTATGATTAGATTTATTAGGTTTACCGTTTAATTGTAGTAGTCAACAAGAGTCTATTGTTTATTATTTTCTTCTCAAACTCCTTAGTTAAATCATCTTTTTCATAACTATTTATTCCAAAACCAAATAAATTTTGTCCATAGAAATGATATAGGGATTAAGATCATGCTTCATAGGGTTTTATCATTATATATATAAACTCCCATGTAAAGTATGATTAGGTGTTAACTTTAAAAAACGTAATAGATCATTTTTGGATAGATGGATTATGAAAGTGTTACTCATGTTTGTATTCACAACAGATACTCCTAGCCATTCAAACAAGATAACATTATTTATACTCCTGAGAATAACCATGTCTATAATAGCATATCATAATATGTATTCTTTATATTGAATATAGAACACATATCTATCATTTAATGTGGTTTCTTCATGAGCATTTAATATTAATTTATGATGTAGTAGAATGGGCGGGGATAAGGTACTCCCAAAATTTCTTTTTGTTTTCTTGGTCTATTCCCTGGATTTTCTTGATCCAACCATCTCTTCACCAGAGTTCTATCCATATATAAATCCATACCTAACTATAGGCCATTTTGCATCAACTATTATAGGATTTTCATTTGAAAAAAATTGATATGTACAATCCCCATATATCTTTACAAGATTATACAACCAGGTTATGAATGTTCCAAAAATATCATTGACCATTGAAATATTTGTACCATTAAGTGGAAAATACTACTCAACAATTAGATATTGAGCTAATAAACCTCAAATCTTGTGAAATATTTTTTATGTTTATTGTTTTGTATCATGTAACTCGGTATATTATACATTATACCCCTCGCAACATGGTAGTGTGTGGGTGTTGATCGATAGAAATTACATTCAACATAAACCTATAAAATTTTAGTAATATAAAGTTATCAAAATTTGTTTGATTAACCTTTAAGAGAAAGAGTAATGAAAAAATTTAATACCTCATGTAAGGTATGTGGTTGATTGGAATTACTACCCTCAAATATAGTAGGGTCTTTTGGTCGTTCATGTCTTGATCTTTGTTCCACTACTGGTTCATTTTCTTCTTTTCACATATATTTATCCTCCAAACCAAACCAGAAATCAATAACTTCAAAATAATAAATTTATTCTAGAATTAATTTCATCATATGATATTTATATTATTTCAATTTTGTCTTATCACAATATATTTTAGGTGAAATTCCAAAACCCATAACTCTAAAACGACAATATTGATCTAGCCACATAAAAGCAATTGAATATATTTTTTCATCATGTATAGTCACTGCTGATTCTTATATCTAAAATTTATAAAAACATATGAACCTATGGAGATATTTTTATATAATACTCTTATAATTAATAATTAATTAATAATATTTCATACTTACACATGTTTCTCATTCTTCTTTGGTATTTTCTAAACCAGTTTACCCAATTTGTTAACATGGGCATCCTTCTATAGTACAAGACATGGGATGTAAGATGATTCATATTTTGATTCATCAATATTTATATAAAAAAGGAACATATGTACTTCCATCTCAGATGAAAATTTTATTATATATTTAAAATAAATACCATTTTATTCAATAGTGAGTTGCACTTCACCCTTTTCTTTGTGATAGGGGTATAATTTTTTTAATGCACGTTGTTTATTTTCATTACTCATTTTATTTTCAATAAATTAACAATTTTTAATCAAATTGGATAGAGTAAATAATGTAAAATAATATATTATTGACTATAATTAACCTAAAATGATTTCTCATCATGAATACTTATTAAATCATTCTATGTTTCCAACTTTATAATATCTTCATAAGTTACATGTGTGTGGGGCATTACATTCCCATCATCATCTATAAGATAAAATTTGGTAAGAAGTGTATAGAATACTTTATGAGATTTTACCGCATCCATTAATATATACTTATTGTGGAAATCATCTAAAATAAAATAACTTTAGAGGAGAAAATTAAATGTAAATCATTGTTTCATTATATAATTTCTTGGTAAAATTTGAGAAAGTATATCATAAAATTATCTTTATATCTTCCAAAAAAATTCCTTCATTACAGGCTGGACATGGAACCATGAATCTATATCCATTAGAACATTAATTCTCATTTTGACCCTAACAAAACTAATAAACATTGTCTTTTTGGGATCAACGGGATGATTTTTTCAATTCTATCCAACCTCAAATTTTATACTCTTTCTTATTACATTAGAAATTGTTGTCAGAACATTGATTCTATGTTGTTATTATGTTTTTCATCAACATGTTGTTAATCCCATAATAAATATGTAGTTTAATCATCAGTCATCTATTCTTCCCCAATATTGGAAAAATCTTCAGGTGCATAAGTAATTATCTATATAACAAGTAAAACATTCAAATTACATTATGTTAATCTAGTAGAGAACACATAATATTATAAGGAAATATTTTTGGTCATCTTATGGGGGTGATGTCAATTATCCAATTTAATTAGTTCATCGAGATAATCTATATCATAAGATCATAATTATTTCTGTATAATTTAAATATAGTGAAACATTAATGTGAGGTTTGTGTCCCACATAAAACATGCCATTTTTCTTCATAGTTCATTATTATTCAAATCCTGATTCTACCAGTTTGATCTATCTATAAAGGATTGGAATGTATCACACCATTAACACACTCAACGGATTCATCCCATAAATTATTTTTATCCCATCCCCTCCTCGAGACACTCACTCCTTCCCACCTCATACACGAGCATAAAATGATGGTCTTATATGTGGACTACCCCATACACTTGTTTCCCATGGTCTTGCTTGGGATGGTCTCTCATGGGTATGAAGGTCCTCCTGGTCCCACATATTCCCTTGGTTGACCCTAACCTTGGATAGATTGAGGGTTATACATTATTTTTTAGAAGTCCATAATTATAAATCATACATACAAATAACTAAGTATAAAAATATATCCTAATCCAAAACTCAAAAGCATTCATTATTTCATCTTCATCCTCAATGATTCTTCATGTAAAATTTAAATTCATTGTTCATGGACTTTAATTAATTCCTCATTCAATAAGAAATTATTTAATGTCCTCACACTAATTATATTCTTCTTCAACATTATAATAAAAAATGTTTCCTCCTTGAAACGTGTCTCTTTCAGTAAGACAAGTCCAAATAAATTAAATCTATAACAATTCTCTAAGAATCACTATTTCATCGACCAACACATATTAGATTATTGAAAACAAATGAAACATGGGCTCGACACTTTAAAATCCCATATAAATGTTTATCTTGACTATTCTAAATCTAAAGCATAGAAAATAAACAAAGGAGAAATTGAAAATATAAGCAAAGTGTTTTATAACATTTTGAAGTGAAATAAAAATTATAGGAAACAACTAGGTAAAGAGAAAAATAATGATCATAAGGAAAATAAGGTTACTACATACGGACCATACGTAACTTTCTATGAATGTATATATAAGATACAAATCAAACCTAATCATCGAAATTTGAAACAAGGGAGAGATAAGAAATTCAATAATTATTTGAAATATTATTTTCATGTTGGATGGAGTTTCACAAAATTATCTAATTCAAGTGGGGAATCTGGAAGTGATAAATAGTCATCTAACCAGTGTTTGATGGAAGTGAATACAAATAAGGTATGTAATTATTCTAATTATTTAAATTATTCAAATAATAACATTTCTAAATTTGATAAGTTATATTTAAATGATAAATTATTCAAAAATATATTTGTAGAGTTATTAAGTTGTAGGAAGCGCAACACCAAAAGATTTAACTATATGTCAGTTTTTAAATTTATCTTCTTCGATAGTGTAAATTACACATTACACCAAGCTTACACAAATGATTAAGTATTATTGTGATAGTTATCACCTAGCCATTGGAATTTTAGGAATGAAATCATTTATTTAAATTTAAAAAATATATTTTACAAATATTTGTAAATAAATTATTTGGTTACCAATTAATTAGAAATAAAAAAATTTATTAAACATAAGAGGTGTGTTTATAAAAAACATTTTTTATGAAAAAAATTGTATTTTGTGTTAATAAATTAAATTAATCACTATTAGTAAAAGATATTTTTTAAAATTATATGTTAAATATTCAATAAAATGTTTTTAAAATCAACTAATTTGTTTGATAGGCTTAATATAAGAATAAATCCAATTTTATGCATAAAAGACTATATTTCTTAAAGACAGTTTTACCACCTACTATTGGTGCAATTATTTTAAAACAAAAATTTAAATCTTTTAAAAATTATTTTGAATAAAATAAAATTCATTTTTAAAATCAAAATGTCAAAATTATCTTAGGGTAAATTTTTGGCATTTTCTGAAAATATTTATTTTCCAATGAATAGTTAAACATTTCGATTTTTATAAATCTATAAATTTTTTATTTTAATATTCTATTTATGATATGAATAGTAACCAAACTTATGAAATTATACATAAAATGTACTTATCTTATAAATGAAAATATTGAATATTTATATCATCGAATAGCTAGATAAAATTTTTCAAAACGATAATTTAAGTGTTGGTATTTTTTTGAAACATAAAGTTTTATTTATTTTTTTATAATTAATATAATGATTTAAAATAAATTTTATTTCTCTTAAAATAGATTCATAAATTAGTATTTTATTATTATTATTATATGATAATGTTATGAGACTTTAATTAATTTTCAAAGTGTAATAAAAACAATTGTAAAATTAAAATAAGTATCCTTTGAGTAAATGATGATTTTATTTAAAAAGTAAATTAATAATATTTATAAAATTATTTTCATAAATTGATTTAATTTTTGAATTATAAATATTGATAAATTTTATTGTTGATTTTTTGTGATTTTTCTAAAATAGTTGAATTTTTGTGAATAGTGAAATATGGTAATTAAGGTATTTAACCAATAAATGCTTTATTGAGTCATATATTATGTATGGAGGATGTAATCCAATAATATAAAACTAACATTAATTATATTAATATATTTAGTTATAATTCTAAAACTATCCATAATCTTGAGCTGAAATAATAAACAATTGAATAAAATAATAAAAAAACACCCATCTCCTCTACTATAAATACCACCCTTCACCACCTCTTCTCCACACACCTTAGATGTTTTGATCCCCAAAAAATTTCTACCCAATACTCTTCCCAAGACCCTACCCAATTCCAAGATCCATTTTTCCGAACAAAATAACAAAACCAATCCCCTTATGGAGGTTCTTAAGAAGAAGAATTCTAGAGGTGGAATCATATTTCACTTTATTTATTTTATTTTTAATTTCTTTTATTTTGTTATACTCTTCTCACCTACAATGTACAAAAATTATTGATAACTAAGTTATATTATATATACTAAAATTTTATTATATCAATGTAAATTCCGCCATCATGTCTCTTCTCCTGTTATTTATATTCTAAAGATGAAAACATTGTCTGTGAGGTGTTGATTTACTGCATTTGTGGATGATGTGTTCTTGTTTTTGAATTCTATCCTAAAGGCAGGTCATAAAACCATTTTTACTGTTACAACATATTATAATATATGTATATATCATATTTAATGTTTTGTAACTAGTATAAATATATAATATTAATTAATAAAACAAAACTAGTGTGTGGTGATTAAAAAAACACCAAAATAATACAAACGATTATCACTAACATCTTATCTAATAATTCAAAATAACCACAAATGACCAAATTAATTTAATAACCAATTAATAATATAGATATTAATTAATACCCAATATTTTCATTTATTTGTAACTAATCTAATTTCACATGATATTTCTTACATGTATACAAGTGAACCAATCATGAAATATAAGGAAACAAACACTCCTCGGCAATGAATTTGAATTGAATAACTCTTATAAATAGACATAAATGAACTTAATAAAATTATAATAAATAAAATAAATTTTTAAATAGTTCCAAATTAATTTATTAATGAATAAAATTTCATTATATAGGACATTAAGTGCAAGTGAAGAACACTTTCGTCCATAAGGTAAGGGCTTTGCCATATCATTTTTCTGTGAGATATGCCTTATTCACCACTATTTATTGTGTGTGGTTTATTTATAATAAAGATTGATAATTCATATCAATAATATATTTATTATAATGGAATTATATTTCAAATTTCATGATCATTAATTTTATGGGGCATATGGTGCGACTGTTGGCAATGTGGTAAGGGTTTCTTCCCGAACCTCCATTGTTTATTTAGGTTGTGCTACCTCTCTCTTTACCCTCAATGTAATTCATCATTATTTTTATATAATTATTATAAATAATGTTTATATGTTCCCAAATCAAATATTCAGATCATTTAATCTTTCTTTGATTGGATAATATGTGTTTTATAAAGTTCCCTTCTCAATTCTCCCTAGTAAGAAATCCCTATTTAAGGGAACTTCCGGATTTCTCATCCATTTTCAAGTGTACTCCATTATATTTTTCAAGAAACCATTATTTTTATAAAATAAATAATATTATCATGAAAAAACATCTTATTTCATTTATGGTTTTATGAAAACATTTATTCGTTTTTTTAAAGAACCTTGAATCGCCCTAAAATGTATTATTTTTAATGTTTCTTAAACACTATTTTTATATGATATCACTTAATTTTGAAATAATTTTCCCCTCTGACATAATTTAATTATTTTTACCTTTTATTTTTTGGGATATATATTTTTTCAATCTGATTTATATGAAAAATTCAATGTATTTTCCAAAAGAACTCTTCTTTTCAAAAAAGGTATTTCCCTCGAGAATTTTTCAATGATTTTATTAGTGTAATTTAATATATGGTCGTGATGAAAATATTTCAATGTTTCATTGGACACAATGATTTAAAGATATGTTTTTGACATATAAGAAGTACATTGGGCTTTTTGTGTGATGGGATAGGCCTTGTATAGCCCCTCAATGCATCAGAAAATATCATGAGACAAAATAGATATGGACTTGGTCGAGGCCATTCCCATTTCCAGATATGGATTTGGTCGAGGTCTTAACTATTTATTTTCTGATATTTGGGTTGTGGTCTTAATGGTATGTTTATGATGTCATACATTATTCATTCCCTATTAATTATATTTGTAATTTATAATCCATTTGAATATTAGACTTGTAAATTTTCTATAGATATGTTTTATTCTCATTAGATTATTTATTTTACATTATTTTGGCCAACTAATATTCATTCCATATTATTTTCATGTTTATATTTTAATGTAATTTTTTATTTATTCAACTTTCCTTATAGATTATATTAGCTTTCACTGTAGTTTATACACTTACTGGTAATCTAATCTCACTCATTTCTTATGTTTTATTTTTCCTAAGATATGAAGATGTATATTATGAAGGAATTGTGTTAATAATATAAGAGTTTATGGGTGTTTCCAATGGAGTTTCAATGTTGTATTTTATGTTTTAAATTCTAATATAAAGTTCATTTGTATAATATGGTATCCAAAACTAATAAAATTATCATTCCATTGGGACTCATGTCTTGTATCTATGTTAATGTAATAAAATAAGGCTCTAGATCTGGGCTAATGGGGTCGGGGTCGTAAATTGTTGGTATCATAAGAATTTTAGTAGAAACCATGGAATATAGATTTATAAAACATAAATTATGGAATATAACCATATGATTGGCTTTTATTATAATCATATAAATACATCATATAATTTTTTAAGTTAGATATTGTGTACCTAGTCAAGGTGTGTCGGACCAGACTCATTGTAACATGGTACCTAGAAAATTGCCATATTAAACACTTGGTTTGACACTCTTGGTGGATATGCTTATGATAATCCAAATTTTCATTAAAAATAATTATAAATGATTTAAAATTAAATATTTCCCCAAGGAAACGATGTTTATTATTATGAGATTATCTCCATATATTATTTAAATTTTATGTTAAGTATTTCACTATTTTTGGGATTATAAATTATGTTTCATAATGATATAATCTAATCCAGTTTATATTTTCATTGATAAATAGAACGTGGTAGAAGGAATGAGAACCTCACTAAGGTACATGATCCAAAGAGTAAGGAGGATCAAATATTTTATGGTTTTATTCTAATATTTCAAAGGGAAAAAGTATCCCGAACATTGTAATCATATATGGAAATTGTATCATGTTCTATTGAGATTGAAAATGAATTCTCTAAGTATTATGGCTTCGCAGGGAAGCATGAGAATGACAGTACAACTAGTAAAACGTTGTATAAAGGAAAGAAAAAAATAATTATTTCCCCACGTCTTATAATTATGGAATGAAACACCCTAGTACTTTCTTAGAATGAATGGGGGTTTTATACTAATATGGAGAGAAAGTCCACCATGCTTCTTATTAAAAGGGTAAGAAAACAGTTTCTAATGTACAATTCATTACCTGCAAGGAGATTAGACACTATTAAAATCAATGTCTCAATCATCAAAGTAATATTCTCTAAAAGAGGATAATGGATCTTGTTCAAACTTATGATACTACCATATATGAAGAGGAATGATCAATATGCATGTTTTGGATTTAATAGTTATGTTATTTGAGTTTTTTTATAAATAATGATCTATTTATAATATTCTTGATATATATAAGGATTGTACTATAGTGCTTCTTCTTTATGGATTGGAAAAATGAGACGAATAACACCGGTAATCAAGAGAAGTGATTATTTTATAGGATGATAATTTTGAAATCACATGAATTCGGAAAGATAACCCTAAATGTGATGGATGATTTAGATAATAATAAAATGTTTTTTGTTTTATAGTATTGGCGACATTGAATGTGGTTATTGATTTGATGGTTGTTGTTATGATAGAATTATTAGATGTTTGGATTTAAGTACAACCTTAAATTTTACTCTTAGATGCATGATTTATTCATAAAGGATTAACGGTGAAAAAGGTATTGACATATTTGGTATGTGCCAAAAAGTGATACATTATGTTGTTTTGGAGAAATATGATGTTATGTATCCTTTATTCTAAATATTTGGTCTTTGAATTTGGACATACATATTTTCTTCGATGGGTCTCAGGGATAACTACTTATGGAATGGATTAAGTATATTATTGGTTAAGTTTAAAGAATGAGTTATCATATTGGATAACATGTGATAAACATTTTTATTTTGGAAAACTTTTAAACAATGAATAAATGACTTGTGGGTCTTATGGTTCATAAAATAACTTCATGTATCAAAAATCCACTTTGAACTGGAATTTCTAGGTGTGAAGGATGAAGTGAAAATAGATTTAAGCACGTATAAAGGATAAGATTATGTTTATGACATAGAATGTAATCAAGTATGTTTATCTAAATATTAAAATAATCCCTCAACTCAAGGAAAATTATTTTTGAATATAAATGTTAACTGTTTAATTTTATTTTTGATAAATCAATGGTTTTTAACCGATTACAACATTTATGGTTTTCTGATGGTTAAATTTATAATGATCGTGTTCTCTATCACTGTCCATCAGAACATGATGTTTATATTTCTCTTTCATTTCCATTATATCGCTTTCCACAGGTTATTTTTTACCAAAAAACCTGTTTTTGTGATGACCTTTTCTTTTCCCTTTCCCTCTTAATAAGAGGATATTTTATTAACCTTATTTCTTATCTGGGTTTCCCAAAAAAGAATTTTTATGTATCAACCTCTGATTTCTATATAAAATTTTATATTATAAGGATTCAATTTATTAACAGATTAGACGATATAACACCTCAAGATTTTATGTTATTTAACTTTTTAAATTTATCTTCTTCGATAATGTACATTACACATAACACAAAGCTTTAAAATGATTAAATATAATAGTGATGGTTATCACGTATCCATTGGAATAGTGGGATAAAATTCATTATGTTAATTATGAAAATATTGTTTACCCATATTTATAAATTAATTATTTGGTTACTAATTAATAAGAAATGAAAAAAATTGAACATAAGAGATGTGTTTTTATAAAAAAACCATTATTTTATGACCATAACGGTATTCTATATTAATAAATTGAATTAATTACTATTTTATAAATATATTACTTAAACTTATTTGTTAAATAATCAATTTAAAAAATTTAAATTCAACTGATAATTTTGATAGGCATAATATATTAATAAATCAAATTTTACCCATAAAAGAATATATTTCCTAAATATAGTTAACCACATTTTAAGGGAACACTTGATTTAAACTAAATTTTAAACTTTTATAAATTATATTGAAGAAAATAAACTTCATTTTTAAAATCATAATTTCAAAATTATATTAGGTTGAAATTTTGGTATTTTTCTTGAAATATTTATTTTCTAGTGAATAGTGATAAATACTGATTTTTATAAAACTATATTTTCTGTTTTATTAATGTTATATTTATGAATTTAATATTAACATCACTTATTAAAATATACATAAAATTTAGGTATCTTATAACTGAAAATATGGTATACTTATATCATGGAATAAGTGAATAGATGTTTTAAAAATGATAAGTTTTGTGTTGGTATTTTTGTGAAGCATAAATTTTTATTTATAATTTTATAATTAATATAAATATTCTAAAAAATATTTAATTATAATAGATTCATAAATTAAAACAAATTATTATTAATATAAGATATTTTCATGAGACATTAATTAATTTTTCAAAGCGTCATAAATGCAATTATAATATTAGAATCATTATTTCTCGAGTAAATAATCACAAAATATCCTTGAATTTATTTAGTCATAGATGATGTATGGATGATATAAGACCATAATCACAAAATATCCTTCATTTTTTAAATATTTTTAATGATAATTCTCAAAAAAATTAATATTCATGATCCAAAATAAAAAATAAATGAACAAAATAAAAAAACACTTCTCTCCTCCACTATAAATTCCACCCCTCGCCACATTTTCTCCTCACATATTACATGAATTTATCCTTATCAAATTTTTAACCAATCCTATTTACAAGATCCTAGACCAGATCTTGGAGCCTTTGGTCTCAAAAAAAGTCTAAAACCAATACCCTTAAGAATGTTCTCAAGGGGAAGAATTCTAGAGGTAAAATCCTCTTTCACTTTCTTTATTTTCTTTTCACTTTATTTTTTTTTCTTATACTCTACTCACATAATCTATAAAAAAATTGCATGATAACTCCAATATATTATATATATTATAATTTTATTATGTTAATTTAAAATACACAATTAAGTCTCTTATCCTATTCCTTTTACTCTAAAGATGAAAATATCGTTCATGAGGTGCTGATTTACAGCCTTCATGGAAAATGTGTTTTCATTTTTCAATTAAGCCTTAAAAATTTGTCATAAGACTATTTTTAAGGTTATAAAATATTATAATATATTTATTTCATATTATTTTATGTTCTAGAACCGATATATGTACATAGTATTAGTTAATAAAACCAAACTAGTGTGTGATGATCAGAAAAAATACAAAAATAATTCAAACGATTATCACTAATGTCTTATCTAATGATTCATCCTCATACCAAATAACCAATTAACATATATAAAAATTTAATAATAAAGATATTCCTTAATATAATATATTTTAATTTTTGGATAACTATTCACATTTCACAGGATATTTCATACATGTATACAAGTGAACCAATCAAGGAAACTAAGGAAACAAACACACTCAAATGACAAATTTGAATTTTATAAATCATACTAAACTTCCATGAATAATCATAATAAAATTATAATAAATAAAATACCTATTTAAAGGGTTCTAAATTAAATTATTAAGGAATCTAATTTCATTATCCATGAAATTAAGTTCAAGGGTAGAAGACTTCCAGACAAATGGTAAGGGTATTCTCATCTCACTTTTATTTCCATGAGATACGCCTTATTCAAACCTATTTCTTATGTGTGGTGTATTTATATAGCCCATTTATGTATCATATAATAAATCTATTTATTTTAATTTTATTAATTTTTTTTTCATGGTCATTAATTTTATGGGGAATATTTTTTGGCCCTTTCCAAAGTAGTAAGAGTTTCTTCCCGAACGTCCATTTTTCTTTTGGGTTACGATATCTCTCGATTTACCCCAATGTAATTATTAATTTTTTTATATAATTCTTATATATTCTATTTTATGTTCTAAAATCATATATCCAGATCATTTCAACTTTATTTGATGGGTTAATACATGTTTTATAAAGTTCCATTCTCAATTATTCCCAATAAGCAAGCTGGATTTAAGGAAACTTCTCGATTTCTCAATTGTTTTCAAGTGCACTCCATAATCTATTTTAAGAAACAATTATTTCTATAAAATTAACAATTCTATTATTAAAAACTATATTTTTTCATTTATGGTTTTATATAAACAATTTTTCCTTTTCCATTTTAAAGAATCTTGAACCGTACTAAAATGTTTTATTTATAATGTTTCTTAAACAACCTTTTCACATGTTTTGATTTCAGTTAGAAATAATTTATGCCTCAAACATAATTTAATTTTCCTTAAATTTTCATTTATTGGATACAAATTTTTAAAATATTTTTTTTTATGACAAATAGAAATTATTTTCTAAAATAACTATTGTTTTCAAAGGAAAAAGGTATTTATCTAAAGAATTTCTCAGTGATTTTATTACAGTACATTAATCTGTTATTATGATTCAAATATTTCAAATTAGTATGGGAAACTTTGATGTAATGATATTTGTCCTACATATTAGGAATGAATTGTACTTATTAAGTGATAGGTAGGGCCTATACTATCCACCATATTTATTGGTAGGTCTCACGAGACAAAACAGATATGTACTTGGATGAGGCCATGCCCATTTTCAAATATGGTTTTGGTCGAGGTCTTAAATATTTATTTTCAGATGTCTTGGTTTTGTAATTGATGATATTTTTATGATTTCAAACATTATGAATTTTCTGTTTATAATATTATTAATTGATGATTCATGTGAATTTTCAATTAGTATAATTTCCATGGTTATGTTTTATTCTAGTGTGATTATTTATATGGAATTATTTTGACTAGCTTTTATTCCTACCATATTATGTGGAATTTTATGTTTTAATGGTATGTGTTTCTATTTATACACCTTGATTTACTATTTATATTATCTTCCCATGTATTTCATATCCTTAATGAGCTTCTTTTCTGACCCATTTCTTACGTTTTACTTTTCTCCAGAATATAAATATTTATATTATAAATGACTTGTAGGGATAATCTTTGTGTTTATGGGTGTTTCCAATGGAATTTATATGTTTTATTTGATGTTTTAAATTGTAATTTAATGTTAATGTATGTAATTAGTTATTCAAAACTACTAAACTGAGTGTTCCTTTGGGATTCAAGTCTTATATGTATAATAATGTAATAAAGTAAGGCACTAGCTCTAGGCTATTGGGGTCGGGGTATTTACACAAATAATTGAATGAAATAAATAATATTTTTATCAAGTAATGAAATAAATTAAATTATGAAAATTATTATCTAATTTAAGAAATAAAAAATTCTTATTCATGTTTAAAAGGTGATATCTATAATGATTTTGAGCCTATTAAGAAGTATACTAATAATTTTAAAAACTAATTTTTTAGATTAAAATAAATGTTATATACTATTATTTATGTAAAGGAATAAATATCAAAATATGATGGTTATGGTGAAACTAAATAAAATTAAGACTTGTTTTGGTTATAATTCAAAGATTACTAAGTTATAATAGACTACTTTTGTTAAAAGTTATGATAATAGTTTCTTCTGTTCAATGATTTATGTGAAGGATTCATGGATATTATGATAATGAATGTTATCTTAGATTTTATCAATATCTTGGGTTTACTATATCTTCAGTTTTGAAAATTTTATTCTCTATAGAACCTTTTATAAAAATTTCATAAATTTGTTTTAGTTCCAAAAAATTTAATTGTTAACCTAGTTGGATTCAAAAAATATTGGGTACCAAAAATATTATCTTCATAATTTATCTTTTGAGGATAATTGCATTAATAATATCATGGACACATGGTACATGGAAAATGGTTTTTCCTAAAACATGACTAGTGACCTATCATATTTCCTCACAAATAATAAATGTGATGGAGGCTCTTTCACTTTTGTAAATAACTTTAAAATAATGTTTAAGGGTTTTAGTTAAGTGGGTATTATATATATTTTTATTTATAAATTTATATATATATAAGTACTTAAAAATAATCTAAATAGAATATCACAAATTTGTGGTGATAGTCTATATGTTATGTTATAAGATGATTTATGTTTATTGTTTAGAGATAATAATTATTTTTTATTTATGTGAATAAACACTATAATATTTATTCTATTAATTTCTATTATACATATAATAAAAATGTTATGTGAGCAAATTATAAAGAAATAGATGATGTTCTCTAGAATTCGAGGCTTGTACAAGATTATTTTCAAATAAATCACAAATTATTCAAGCATGAGCATGTTATATATTTATCTAAGTTAATGTTTTGAAAAGTTATTTTCGTGACTGGTTCTTAAAAGGTATGAATCACAAGGAATATTTTAAATATATCAATCAAGTATCCTCTTCTATACATATTGAATTAATCCATCTTTATTTATTTGTTCCTATGAAAATTTCTAGTTTGGGTGGTAAGAAATATGTTTTCATTATTATTGTAGATTTACATGGGTTTATTTATTATCTCATAAGTATGAATAATTTGATAGATTTATTTTTTAAGCTAGTTCCAAATATTAAAGGTTGTTTAATTTTATTTATTAGAGTTGATAAATGTGGTATTATAACTCTCTCCTAACAATGATTAAACAACATGATAAAGAAGTTGAAATTGAATAGAAAATACAAATGCTATAATCATTTTCAAAAAAATGATATATTGAATTATATTAGAATATATAAGAGGATAGAATGAGAAATAGATAGTAATATACTAAAAAATACCTCTTACTATGATCTAGGTGAGACCTCCCAATGATACACCTCCAGTAGCTACCAAGCTCTCCTAGAAATGAATCATTCCCTCCCCCATATAGCCTGCCCCTATTTGTGAAAACTGGCTAAACATTACCAACCCACAAAAACTAACTAATATAGAAAATACCAATATTCCCCTAAGAACTAATCCACATTACAAACAATTTCCACCCCCCTAAACCCACCTTTTCCACAAAGTGGACCTCAAAAACTCAGCCCACCCATCCTTCCATGATAAAGCATCTTCTATTTCATTTGTTCCTGAACCTTTTCCCCCTTATGATCACTGGAATCCTATGTTTCATAGATGTATTTCACCCTATGTTAAAAACAATAATTACACCTTATCACCTCTAAGATTGTTCATACTCAGTCATAACACCAATAGTTTATTCAGTGCCTAAAAAAGACATTAACATGCCATATGTTCCTTCAATTTGAACATATCCTAAAATTCACTTCTATTATTGAAGAGTCATGAAACCTATAATGACTATGAAACACAATAAAAATAAGGTATCCTATTGTATTTGGAGCCCATTTGTACACAGAAAAACATCCAATTGCACCACTGATATTACTCACTATTTATTCCACTCCACACACACTTGAAAAATGAGTATCCTATGTAACATTATTTATCTTCCTTACTAAATAATCCTTTTCAACTTCCTTAGTTTCATTAGATCTAATATTGATATCAATAGTTTTTATTATTTCCAAAAAGCATTAATGTTGGAAATGATATTCTATTTCCACATAATATCCTTACGAAACTTGGGCCTATTGTGATACATTATGTCATGATTCTTTCACATCTAGAGGTTCTATATTACCAGATTTATAGAATTATATACAAAAAATCTACAAAATCACATACATATGTTCACATTAGTAGAAGGTCCTCACAGTACTGCCTCACATACTCTTGATTCTTCTCCATGGACATTGCCTGTTTCTTGGTATAAACTTCCCAAAATTTTCAGAACTTTGGCATATCAATAGCTAGTTTTTTGAATAAAAATCTCAAGTTATGACTCCCTTATAATTTTTTTTAATACTATCTTGGAAATACGACTTCAACACAATCCACCAGTATAGAACAAAATTCATGTATTCCTGAATGGGGAATGCACATAAGTGATTAGATAAGAAGAAAGAGAAAACTAGGGAATCATTTAATAATTCATAACAAGAATTTCATATCCAATTATTGTGATTTCATATGTGACACCCCAGTGGTTTCTTCACCAATGGTACACACCAATAATAATAAACGATAGTCGATTGATGAATAAAATTCATTTTTAGCTATACTTTCATCTCTCAAGTGAGTGTTAACCTACGTGTGCATCCCACTGCTATGACTAGTCGTGTATATCTTACTCCACCATCTAAACTTATATATGAAATGGTTCTCAACCCGATTGTTTCCATGAATTCACATATTCCATTCTAAATCCACTAGCACCATTCAACTGTACTTTGGACACATTCTCTCAAATAATTAGCTCCCCAATGTAGTCATCAACCAAATATCAGTTTGGTCATCTCCCAAAAATGGTGTATCATTGAATGAATTTCAAAAATCAAGAATTTTTTTCTTGATTTACTCTCCAGATAGGTATTAAACAAAACTCATTATACAAGAAGAAATATGAAATGATTCATGTCGTATGTATCATCCTAGAACTCAATAAAAGAACCAATATTGTTAGGAATCACTCTTAACAATGGTTAAATAGCATGACAAATGAGATGAAATGAAAAAAATAATGCCTCATATGTTATTATTTTCAAAATAATGATAGATAGAGCTACAATAGAATATAGAATATAATACAAGAAAAAACGTACAGGGATATAATAAGAAATAAAACTTTTAATGAACTAGGCCAGACCTCCCATGGCAGAACCTCCAACAGCTATCGAGATTTCTAAAAAATTATTCATTCCCTACAATGTATATCCTTCCTCTTATTTATGACCACTAACTAAATTATACCTACCCCCAAATACTAACTAATCATAAAAATACCAAGCTATTTGTGATATCTAATACAAATTTACAAAATGTTTTGAGTTTTTTAATTTTGAGTTTGAAAAGTTCTGTAAAGATAATTGTTTTGACCAAAATAATTTTACACCTGGAAACCCACATAAAAATAGAGTTTTAGAAATAAAAAATATAATTATTCACAAAATAGTTCAAACTATACTTAATGAATATAGTTATCCTAATAATTTTTTTAAAAAATATTATAATACTACTTGTAATCTCATGAAGAGAGACTATTTTAGATATTTTTTGAAGAAAAAAACTTTTGAATTGTATATTGATAGAAAAACAAAGGTTAGTTATTGGAAATTTTTTGGTTGTAAAATTTTTATCTTGAATTTGAAGGGTAATTTAGATATGTTTGATGTTAAAACTATTAAATTAATATTTATTGCTTATTCTTCTAATATTAAATATTATGGAGATTATAATAATCATGAAACAACTGTTGAATAATCTATGGGTGTTAAATTTTATGAACCTTGTGATGTTTATAAATATGTTTTGGAAAATATTTATGATGATTTCAAGGATTTATATTTTGGTGAAGAAGACCCTCTAGATAATGTATTTTTTGAGGGAGATGAAAATTATTCTCAATATGATCTTATATCTTGGAGGATTTATAATGATCACATGATTAAAAAGATGATTGGTAACAATGGTTCTGGTATGAAAACCAAAATCTCTACTATAAACTTCTTTGTTAACTCTTCTATGTTTTATATTCACTTCTTAATAATTTTAATAATGTTTTAAATGATCAAAATTAGATTATTGATAACATAGAAGAGATTAATAAATTTATTAGAAATAATTTTTTGTATTTAGTTGAATTATTTGAAGATATGTAGGTAATAAAAAATAAATAGAACTAAATATATCTTTAAAAACAAGCTGGATGAATCTAGATATATCATAAAAAATCCAGACACATTTTTTAGGAATATTCTGAAAACAATGTATAGCTTTTGATGAATCATTTGTGTCTGTTTTTAGGTTATAGGTTATTATGATCTTGATATTTTTTTATTGTTTTTATGGTTTTAAGTTATATTTTTATGATAAAATATTTTTCTTAAATGGTTTTATATCTGAATAATTTTATTCTAGTCAAAACACTGATTTTGAAGTCATAAAATTTCTGAATAATGTATTAATGTTATTTAAAGCCTAGAATACTGTCAAAATAGATCCATATTCTTGGTAGGAACATATTTAAATTTTTGATTTGGGTGGTTTCAATAAATATAGTGTTAATTCTACTCTACTTATTAAATGAGTTTCTATTGATACCTTAACTATTAAAACATATTTTAATGATATAGTTTTTTATTCTTTTAGTGATTTACATTGTAATGATTTCATTACATTGATGTATTATATGCTTGACAAGAGCTTAATGGGATAATTAAGGTTTTATCTTGGATTTCAAATCTTTCAAAAGAATTATTATATATTTTTTAATTAATCTAAGTATGTTAAAGATTTTGTGAAAATGATTTCTCTCAGTTCGTATAAATCTATAAAAACTCCTTTTGCATTGTAGTTGTAAATTATATGTTGATTCTTCTAGTAAGTTGGTTGATATTAATATTTATAAAGCAAATATGGGTAGGCGGATTTATTTAACTATATATATACCAGAAATCATGTTTAGTGCATGATTATATGCAACATTTCCAGGTGATCCTAAACATAGTCATATTAATTCTTTGAAAAGAATAACGAGAAATGTCAATGGAACTGATAACTAATGTTTAATTTATTATGATCATTATTGTTTTAATTTAATAATGCACCCTGCCTCTAATTTTGGAGGGTGCAGAATTGATAGAAAAATTACCCCATTAATATGTCATTTTCTTGGAAAATGATTAATTTCATGGTCCTCTAAAAAAATTATCTTTTGTTTTATCTACTACTGAAGATGAGTATATTTATATGCCTAGTTTTTATATTCAAATTTTATGTATTAACCAAAATATATGTAACTTTTTTATTTATTTAGATGTATTTTTTATTTTTTGTTCATTATTGAATAAATGATATCGATGTAAGATTTCTTTTGAATAGTGATCATGTGAATAAGGGTGTTGTTGTTTTAGAATTTATCACTATTCGGATTTAGCTCACTAATATCTTTACAAATATATTAAACTTTTCTCAGTTTGAAACAATTAAAATTGATATTGGAATATTGGAACCATAATTTTTTTATCTCTGCATATGTAGAGGGATAGTTCTTGTTTATTTTTGTTTAATTACAAAAGGAGAGATAGAATTAATGTTTTGGGTTTTACATGTTAAATTTTATAATCAAACAAAAGGGGATAGATTTTTTGTTTATGTTTTATTTTTTTCATTACATGAGGATATTTCTTTCATGTGCTTTTAAAAATTAAATATCTATATATTGTTTGATTACATGGGTTCTTTAAATAATCTGTGTTTTATTTTATCTAATTACATTTCCTCAAATGTGCTCTGAGTTGTTTTTATGTGATTCATTTGTTTAATTTAAGCTATATTGGACTATTTAATGTGATTATATAATAATTACATATCTAAGCTTTCTGAAAATTCATTCATTATGTTTAATAATATTTTTTGTTTTAATATTAAATATCTTGTGTTAGTTGTTTATTTTAATATAATTTTTTCTACTATTAGATTCAAATTTCTTCTACCATTAGTTATAAATTATTTATACCATTAGTTATAAATTTATATTACCATCAGTTATAAATGTATTCTATCATTAGTTATAAATTTATGGTACAATTAGTTTAAATTGTCTCTAACCATTAGTTCAAAATGTTTTCTGTCATTACTTCAAAATATTTACTACCGTTAGTTTAAAACATATGCGCCCATCAGTTTAAAAAAATATCCTATCACTGGTTCAAAATGTATGACACCATCATTTATGAATTGTGTGGTCATCAGTCATGTGATGATTCCATAAATATGTGGTTATTTAATTTATGTTACCATTCCTAATTATAAATTATTATTATTTTGAAAACTATTTTTATCATTTATTTTTAATTTTTTTAATATTTTATTAGTTTCAAAATTAGTTATAAATTATTCTTAACATATGTAAATTTATTTTAGAATGTTGAAAATTATATTTATTGATTCTTTATTACCTATTTTTATCTATATAAAAAACATTCACTACATGTTTTCTATACATTTGAATATATTTGTGTGTTTCATGTTTTTTTGATGTTCTATAATTGTTGTTAAATGTCTATTAACTTGTTAAATATATTCTAAAGTAATTAAAAGAAAATTTATTGTTTCAATACTTAATACAGGAATTTATAATGTATTTTTACATTATTAACTAACATGTGATAATTAGGGATTTATTTTACTCGATATTATAGAATTTTTTTCAATGTTTAAATTTTAAATTGTTTGACATGTATTAAAATTTTCATATGATGTATTTAAATTAGTTAAAATTATTTCAATATTTCTGGAATCTATTTTATCTCTGATAAAATTAATTAAATATTTTATTACTATTGAATTATTTTAACCATTTTCACAAGTTCACATTAGATTTGGTATCTTTATAGAATTTATAAAAGGAACTCAAAGGATTCATGGAAGAGATAAAACTATGATAAAATGATTACATATGTGTACTTATGACTCAAATAAATAAAAATTTCTCACAATCTTCAAACCTTCAAGTGATATCATATATTGTGTTTACCATTGTAGATGATCTCTCAAGGAATATACCTAAACTACATCGACTTCTACTACCTTGACGAGATGAGGGATCTTATACACAAGAAATAATACATCTTATTATTTATTTTATCTTTATATCTTATCTTGGTCTCTTGTTTCTATATCAGTTCTTCTCATCTCTCAAACATGATTTATCTTTTGGATTAATAGTTTCCCTATAAAAATGGTTCAGAATGTGGTTTTTCTCATGTAATTACCAAGGGGCACCAATGTAATTTTAATCATAGTAGTTTTTAGGTCTGGGTAGTGTGGGTTGAGGGTTGAAACATGGTGTATTAAATGAGGGGGAAACTATGTGAGAGGGTAATAAAAACATTTTTGAGTAGTCTCTGCCTGATAGCTGGAAGGTTTTGGTCCTTGGGAGGATTCCCCATGGATTCAAGAGAGTGGTATTCTTGGGGAATATATCTTTCTATATTCCTTCTTCTTCACTACTACACATATGGACTATCACAGTGTAAAAAATTTCCTTTAACCTCCAAATAATATTTTTTTCATTTTCAAAAAACCAATTTAGGATTAGCGGGAAACCTTACATTTCGAAAAAAATGATCCAAAGTCCAAAAAATTCAATTTCAAATTACAACTTAATAAACATCATCACCTTTCTTAGTTTCCATGAATCTTGAGTCATACACCTACCTCGAGTCTCACACCTATCACATCAAATGTCTCCTTTCACCTCCCCATCATCACCACACTATAGAGACCCACCAAAATCTCCATCGCCATAATTCACTATCATTGTCTTTATAAGCCAACATCAATAAGATGAATAAACATCAACAACATAAGCACTGTTGGAATGGAAATACAAATAGTCTTCATTAGAATGACCATGAACCAGCCCATCAATAGTAAAACCATTCCAAAAACAATCCACAAAAAATTCATCCAAACAAAATCATTAAAATAAAAAAACAAACAAGCAAACCATCACTGCTATAATAAATCACCATCAACATTGTACATCATAACCAGAATATGTAGTCTTCCATAGAGACTATTCTGACCAACACCACCTACACCATCACTAAAAGAGCCAACAAAACTGGAAAGTACTACCATAGGTCGCACCGCACAGAACCTCATGTCACTACCCATACACATTGAAAAAAATCCTTGGTAATCATCACCCTAACCTACTTGGGAGGGAGAAAAGAACGAAAAATCTATAGTAGTGAGGAATAATAATTAAAGGGCAAAAACAATCTGATGGAAGAAAACCCAACAGAAAATCAAAAAATACATAAAGCATGAATAGCTATGGAGTGATAAATGAGGGACCTAGGGATGAAACCATAATAAAACCAAAATGAAGCAAAAAAGATATAAATGGGGATGAAACCCTAAATAAACAACAACATCCTTTAACAAAAAAAGGGAATGTGGGGCTAAAACCCTAAGAGAAACATGAAGAAAGGGGAACCCGATATTGAATCCCAAATAAGTAACACCGATCAGGGAGAAGTGATTGAAAAAGGTGATAGAATCCAAGGGAAGAATCAATTGGATGGAAGAAAACCTCGAGTAGAAGGAGGAGGAAAGGCCTATCGACATTGGGGAGAACTCCAAACCCAAATAGAAAGCATGATGTAAGAGATAAAGAGTGGAGAATAACGGGGGTGAGGCTGAGAGTAGAGGGAAGGTGTCAGGTGACTAAGGCACCATATCTCTATAATACCTCCTTCAAAATGGCCTTTAATAGTGCTAAAAAGTGTTGTTAATCATAGTGATGATATAGGGGTCCTTTATCAATACTAAAAAAGTGGTAATAAAGGACCCCATTTATCAGCACTTTTTAGTGATGATATAGACCACCTTTATTAGTGTTATTTTTAGCATAGATAATGTCCCCCTTTATTAGAACATTAATAGTGCTGATAAAGGCCTAGCCGCCTACATCTGAACAAACAAAAGTAGAAGCAAAAAACCTGTAAAAACCTGCAATTTCCCTGTAATTTCAAATAATTCTATAACTTCAAAAAATTCAATATATATTTAATTAAAATCGTTAATACAAAAACTTCCACCCATGGTATATAGAAAAAACAATTCTATTTACATTTATAACAAAATTATTTATATAATTATAATTACAATTGTCCAAAAAACATTCTAAAACATTAATATTTCATCTTTTGATGCACGTGATCCCCTCTCAATAAATTTATTCCCATGGTATCAGTTGTCGAAAAAATAATTTCAACATCAGAAAAATATTCCAACTATATAAGAAAACAAATATTATGCTAGTAATACTATAAAGAAATAAATTAAACATTGATATGATAGAACACATTAATAAAATGTCAATATTTAATAAAAATGAAACATCTGGAGTTATATTTGTCATACCATGTGTCTTATTGAGGTGTGTTTGATTGATACATGTTATAAATGAGTTATTGATCATTTTACTAAAATATCAAAACAATCCGAATGCATTTTCTATCTTTTGAGAATGTCACTTGTTCATTTACAAAAATTATTGTCAATTGTCAGTAATGACACATTTGGAGTTATATCTACCACACTGTGCATCGTATTGAGGATTGGATGATTCATACCTATAAAAAATTTCTGATGGTTCATAGTCCTAAATTATCAAAACAATAAAAATTCATTTTTGAAATTTTTTATTATGTTAATTGTGTTTTTTTATTAAAATAGATTTTCAAACTGGAAACAAACATTTTTAATTATATTGGCACATTGTGCGTTGGTTTAAGGTTAGGATTATTAATACACATCAAAAATTACTAATAGGTCATTTTACTAAAATATCAAAACAATCGAAACTTGTTTTCATTGTTTTTAGTATGTCACTTTTTTACTTAAATTAATGTCAATTTTAAATAAAAAGAATCAATTTGAGTGATACCAGCCACACTGTGCATTTTATTTTGGTGAGGTTGATTTTTATACATCAAAAATGACTAATATATTATTTTCTTAAAATATCAAAAAAATTTGAATACATATAATCAGTTTTCAAAATGTCACTTGTTTTTTTTACTTAAATTAATGACAATTTTAAATAAAAAGAGACACTATGAGTTATACCAAATACACCATGCATCGTATTGAGGTGAAGCTAGTTCATACACATCAATAATGACTAATGGATTGTTTTCCTAAAATATTAAAAAATTATGAATGTGTTTACTCAGTTTTCAGTATATCCGCTATAGTTTTTACTTAAATTCAGACCAATTTTAAATAAAAAGAGACACATTATGTTACATCAGACAAACTGTTTGTTGTATTGAGCTACAGATGAGTCCTATACATCAAAAATTACTCATGTATAATTTTATTTAATTATCAAAACAGTCTAAATACTATTTCTTTGTTTTCAGTATGTCACTTGTTCTTTTTACATAAATTAATGTCTATTTTAAATAAAAAGACACACTTGGAGTCATACTAGTTACACCGTGAGACTTATTGAGATGAGGTTGACTTCTACACATCAAAAAGGACTCATGGATCATTTTATTAAAATCTAAAAACAATAAAAATAAATTATATTGGTTTTATGTATGTCACTTCTTGTTTTTACTAAAATTGATGTCAATTTTAAATAAAAATAGACACTTTGAGTTATACCATACACACTATTCATTTTATTGAGGTGATTCCTACATTTCAAAAATGACTAATAAATCATTTTCTTAAAATATCAAAATAATATGAATGTGTTTTCTTATTTTTTTTTAATATATCATTTGTTGTTTTTAATTAAATTATTGTCAATTTTAATTAAAAAGAGATACTTTGGGTCATACTAGCCACACTATGCATTTTATTGAGATGTGAATGATTCTTACACTTCCAAAATGACCAATAGATTGCTTTTCTAAAATATCAAACTATATGAAGGTGTTTTCCAGTTTCCCAGTATGTCACTTGTTGTTTTTACATAAATTAATTTCAATTTTAAATAAAAAGATACACTTTGAGTGACACCTTATACACCACTCATATTATTGAGGTGATTCTAATTCCTACATGTCAAAAATGAAAAATAGATCATTTTCATAAAATATAAAAACTATCTGAATTCGTTTTCTTAGTTTTCAGTATGTCAATTGTTGTTTATAATTAAATTAATGTCAATTCTATATAAAAAGAAACACTTTGAGTTATACCGACCACACTGTGCATTATATTGAGGTGTGGCTCATTCTACACATCAAAAATTAATAATTAATCATTTTATTAAAATATAAAAATAGTAAAAATGTGTTTTCTTAGGTAGTAGTATGTCACTTGTTGTTTTTACTTAAATTCATGTCAATTTTAAATAAAAAGAGACACTTTAAGTTATATTGTCCACATTGGGCATCTTATTTAGGTGAGGATGAGTTCTAAATGTCATAACTGAATCATGGATCATTTCACTAATGTATAAAAAGAATAATAATGTGTTATTGTTTGTTTTTAGTATTTAACAAGATCATTTACATAAATTAATGTTATTTTTAAATAAAAAGACACACATGGAGTCATATCGGTGACATCGTCCATCATATTGAGGTGTTTAGGAATACTACACGTCATAAATGACTAATGGATCATTTTAAAAAAAAAAAACTATAAAAATTCATTTTTTTGGTTCTCAGTATGTCAATTTTTGTTTTTTCTTTAACTTGTGTCAATTTTATATAAAAAGAGATACATTGATTTATACTAGTCACACTGTGTGTTTTATTATGGTGAAGGTGATTATTAAATTTCACAAATAGCGCTTAGATTGTTTTCATAAAATATCAAAAAAATATGAATGTGTTTGATCAGTTTTCAGTATGTCACTTGTTGTTTTTACATAAATTAATATCAATTTTAAATATAAAGAGACGCTTTGAGTTATACTAGAAACATTGTGAATCTTATTAATGTGCATATAATTCCTACACTTCAAAAATGACTAATAGATCATTTTCATGAAACCTAAAAACAATCAAAATGTGTTTTCCAGGATTTTTTTATGTCACTTGATGTTTTTACTAAAGTTAATATCAATTTTAAATAAAAAGATACACATTGAGTTATACGAGCCATACCATACATCATATTTAAGTGATAATAATTACTACATTTCAAAAATGACAAATATATTTTCTTCCAAAAATATCAAAACAATCTGAATGTGTTTTATCAGTGTTTATTATGTCACTTGTTGTTTTTACTTAAATTAATGTCAATTTTAAATAAAAAGAGACACTTTCTGTTACACCTAACACACTATGTGGCTTATTGAGTTGTAACTAATTTTTGTATGTCATTAATGACTAATAAATCAATTTCATAAAATTTAAAAAAAATCTGAATGTGTTTTCTTGGTTTTTTGTATGCCACTTGTTTATTTACTTAAATTCATGTCAGTTTTAAATAAAATGAGACACTTTGAGTTATACCAGCCATGTTGTTCATCTTATTGAGGTGTGGATGAGTCCTATATGTCACAAATGATTTTTTGATCATTTAACTAAAGTATTAAAACAATCTTAATGTGTTTTCTTAGTTTTCAGTATATCACTTATTCTTTTTACATAAATTAATGTCAATTTTAAATAAAAAGACACACTTGAAGTCATATCGGTCACACCATTTATCATATTGAGTCTTGTTTGACTCCTAAAAATCAATATTAACTCATGGATCACTGTCCTAAAGTATCAAAAGAATCCAAAATCATTTTCTTGGGTCTCATTTTGTCACTTATTGTTTTTACTTAAATTGATGCCAATTTTAAATAAAAATGCAAGACTTCGATTTAGATCAGCCACAAAATGACTCATATTGAGGTGACGATGATTTATACACATAAAAAATGACATAAATATCATTTTACTTGAGTATGAAAACAAACCCAATATTTTTACTCAGTTTTTAGTATGTTACTTGTGTTTTTTTACTAAAATTTGATTTCATACCGAAATATCGCATTATAAGTCATACCAGTCACATCGTACATCATTTTGATATGAGACTACTTTATACAAATCACAAATGACTTATAAATTTTTTCCCAAAATTATCAAGAAAATATAAGTGTGTTTCTTGGTTTTTAGTGAGTGACGCATTTTGAATTAAAAGGTCAATTTTAAACTTATAATGGAAACATTCAGTAATACAAGTCACATTGTGTGTTTGGTTGAGGTGTGGTTGATTCCTATAAATGAAAAATGGCTCATGAATAATATTCCCTAAGTATCAAAACAATCTGAATGGTTTTTTTTAAATTTTTTTTCTTTCACTTTTTGCTTTTTCTCAATTTATTGTCGATTTAATATAAAAATAGAAATTAAAGTCGTATCGGTGACAGCGTGCATCATATTGATGTGTGGTAGATTCGTACACATTAAAAATGACTCATGGATCATTGAAATAAATTATAAAAACAATATGAATTCTTTTTCTATATTTTTAGTATGTTCTTTGTTCTTTTTACTAAAATTATTGTCAATTTTAAAAAAAAAAGACGAACTTTATGTGATACCAGCCACTTGTTATTTTCGATCAATTTGGAGTATGTCATTTTCTATGATACGAAATATATTGACCCAAAAATTTCATACACAGATATCACTTCTTTAAATATTAATATTCCTTACATAACATAATGATCTATTCTAGAATAGTTTAGGTCTAGTGCTTTTGGAAACATGAAGACATAAAGAACTAGTTCAAAAGAGTCTTTCATTAAGTTATTCTTTACTATAAACCGTCTTAGACATCATTTCTAAAATCAATCATAATAACTTAAGGATATAGAACATAATAAAGGGTGATCATATATGCTAAATAAGTGTAAAAAAGGAAGATATCAATGATGATAAAATGATTACATGAGCATAAAATTGATAGAAGGTGATATTAGCATTAGAAATCCATACCCTACATATATAAGTCACATCTTCATGCTATTTCTGTACATTCTAACATCAAGTATGTGACCCATTAATTTTTTTAGCGCATCTATTTCTTCTTGTGAATATGCTTTATTTTGAAAATCATAGTAGTACTAGAAAAATATAAATACACAAAGTATTAGTAAATATTTAAAATGAAATTGTAATTATCTTCAAAAATACCTCATCTAGGATGATATTTTGTTCATAGAATATGATCTCCCTTATAAATTTACAAACATAATAATTGTAATGCTTTCCATTGGTTTGTTTTGGACACTAAAGAAACATAAATTAGAATAATTAATTTGTTTTCATATGTGTTTGGATAGTGAAATATTATTATATATAACCTGATACTTATCCAGTCATAGAACTTGACTTCGTCCTTATGCTTATCCCCTGGCCTCATTCCTTGTTCTTCACAATAGTGATGCACCACCCTATCATAACAAAATTCTCATTAAAATATAATAATTATTATATAAATTGATGCATTGCTATGAAACATTTGATGTAGTCTATTAATAATTGACCAATTTCTTCATTTGTGGATGTTTTCTTGGGTATACATGTATTGAATCCAAGAAATAAATCTTTGGAGTGTCTAATTTTACTATAATGAGCATCCAATTCTAACTAAAAACCTAAAAAGGAATAAGTAATGAAAGAAATGAAAATATATTTGATATGATTAAATTGTAGAGTCTTACCCATGAATTGCTGGTATTAATTAGATTCTATCATCTAAATGTTTTCTATGATAAGTTTTGATTAGACCTACTACTATTTCACCCTTTTTTATTATCTATTTATTTTTTTGCAGTAGAGGTTCTGTGAGGACTAACTTGTTTGAATTTTTTTCATGGAAATATCCCTTATTTTTTTCATATATATGCCTACAAAAAATATGAATTGTATTTAGTCATAATTAACATAGTATATCAACTTTTGGAAAATCAAATGATGAAGAAATACCTCATGTATACTTTACAATCAAGCCACCTAGCCATTCATAGTCGAGGATTTCAATTTCACTCACAACACCAATGAAGTCTTGATCTTTCTCTTTGTACATATTTTCTTCAAAATAAACTATGTTATTGCGACCAACTTTTAACTTGGTATTCACATGAACCTTTAATGATAGTAAATGTGGATATAGAATTGGTCGGGTAATGGTTCTTTTGACATATCTTTTTGATCGGTTGGTTGATACTTTAGATGGTTTTGAGCTGATCTTTTGTTTAAAGCCCTTATCTTTTTCTTTCTATAAAAAAATTCTTTAGTTTAAACCTTTTTTAATTAATTTTTAATGGTTTATCATGAAATGTAAATTGGAAATGAATACCTCCTAATTGAAATGATTTTCTAAAATATATGGTAGTCATGTGATGAATTCTCAAATAGATTCTTCAATCATATTAATATCATCATAATTAAATGGAATAGGTAACCATATGCTTATATCATGGGATATGATGATCGACACTCATGCAGGACTTGTTGGAAGTGTTCTATTGTGTATCATGTCATTTTAAATATTGAAAATTGTATCCCTCACCACATGGTGATGGGTGTGTGTTTCTAGATATAAATAACAGTCATTATCAACATGTAGAATATCATTATAGGAAAGGTATCAATGTCCAACTAATTCACATTTCAAAAAAAACATTTATTAGAACATTGATTACCACAGCTAAGATATCTCATTTAGGTGAATGGCTAGCCTCCTAGATGGTGGGGGAGGGGCAGGATCTCCAATAATTGTCTATTCATGAGTTTATTCTGTTCTTTTCCTCTCCCACATTAATGTTTTCATCATATCTCTCTGCCATTGGAATTTTCGTTCAAGGGTAGATATTCATTCTCTCATCTATTTTATTAATTCATTTTTATCATCCTATTGTTTTTTATTCTAAAAATATTTTTTGGGTGTCACACCAAAACCATAACCTCTGAGGTGAACATATTATTCTAGCTGCTTAAAGGCGACCAATAGTTTGTGTTCGTCCAAAAAAAAATTTCTTATTCTTGTGACTACGTTAGATAGATAATATAAGAAAATAAGTGATCATTTTTATGTAATAGTGATTTAAAGAAAACCAAATTTTTATTATGTAATACTTACACATGTTCCCATAATTTTTATATGTTTTCATCTATTAGTATCTCGTCATTATTTACACGTGCCTCCTTTCAGGGCACATGGAGTGGGATGAAAGTGTCTTTGGATCTCGAGTCACCAATATTCATATAAACATAGGAACATAATTATGGTATTGTTTCATGTCATATACAATTATTACACTAGATTTAAAATACATATCAATATTTTTCATGTGAATCATACCTCATCCTTAAATTATAGTAGGCATGAGCTGGTCTTTCTACTCATTCCTTATCTCCATAATTTAGTTATTATTTCATAAATAAAAAGATTTCAATCAAATTAATGAATACATGTATCAGAAAACAATGTATTACTAGCCACAATGTACATGAAATAAAACATATGCATGACATCTAGTAAACACATCACATGATTCTTAGGTTATCAGGTGTGCATATATAACTAGGGGATGTGGGTTTATTTTCCTTTCAGCATCTTCAAGATGTTATCTTGTTAGAATTATGAGAAATCCTCTATGAATCCTTCCATCAATAATTAATACATACTACTTATGGGAGTAATCTAATATAAATTCACTTGCCAGTGGATGATGAAGAGAAATTCAATGTTTTTTTGTTTTATTTTTTAGTAAACTGAATAAATAATATCATAATGTTATTGTAATCTCTTCCCATATTAGTGTATTCAGCCCGTGCACAACATATTTCCATGAATATACATCAATCAGAAAACGTTTTCGAGTGAATATTCAAATATAACTATTGAACATGGCCTTGTTAGGGTTAACATGTTGACCCCATGTATTCCATCCCACCTCAAATTTTAGGCCTTGGACATTGGCATTAATGATTTTTTCTAACACTGTCAAACTACGATGCTTATGTTTTTTTATAAAATGTTGTTCCTTTATTTTATACCATTTCTCTAGAATCAGAATCATCAATATGTTCCACTAGAGTTATAGTATCGGCATGTGTAAATTTTCATTGTACCTTTTTACTGGGAGTAGCATCAGGTTGAGAAACTTGTTGTTCCTTAGGAATGGGAGCACCATCACATGTAGAAGGCGATTCATCTATACTGCAAGAAGCAATAGTTTGAGAGACATATTGTTCCTTGGGATTGGGAGCACCATCATGTGCTGAAGTCATTATTTGTAGAATTGGATTAACATTTAATATAGAGTACATAAATGCTACAACAAATGGATAATAACATGAGGTAACATGATTTATATTACAAAAAAATATAACTTAATTATCGAACTCCCCTTTTGTAAAGGCTAAATGGATTTAACCCCTCTATGAATGATCTAAATCCCTTAATTATGGTCTCCATTGACATACAAAACATCATCTTAATTGGGGCTACTATGAAATGATTGCAATGACCCAATGAAAGGGTCATCCTCAACTGAATTTTCATCAAACCCTTCAGTTGTATTGGTTGATAATAGAACAATTGACCACTTTCAGTCTGCAGGATCTGCAATATAAAATACATGTACTTATTTTGATGCCATTATAAACTATTCGTATTTGTTCCCTTCCTTACAGAAATCAACTTTCATGAATTCCAATTCATCTATTTTAACAACACTCTTGTTATCAACCTACTTGCATTGAAAAATTTTAACTTAGAATGTTGTATAATTCAATTACAATATTTTTTTGAGGATGCCAAAGTACAACATATTGGTGTAAATTGGATTTCTGTCCTCAGTACTAGAAACATGCATCGCTTCATCTGTGAGTATTACTCCACTAGTACTAATGATTGGGTTCAGGTTCGAGTTGGGATCTACGTGCTGGAGATGTTTCCTGCATGGTCTAGGGTTTCCCATTATAGTGCACTAAATACATACACATTTTGATAGGATCTCAGGGTACTTCAGTTATATAAATTCTTCTAGGTATCATGGTATTTATTTCTCTTCAACAGGGAATTCATATCATACCTAATTAATAAGTGGATCATGTACATTAACATGTTCCACTAGGTTTAGGAAATGGTCAGTATAAGACTCCAAGAATAGTTTCATCATTACTTCATTAAATTTTTCCCTATTTTTCTTCCTATATCAATTTCTTCTATTCTTACAATGTTTTTTTCTCCACATACATCCATTTTCACATTTTTACAGTGTCCTATTTTTCTTTATTCAACTACTCCAAATATTATAGAGAGTCTTCTTCATGGGTTGGGGTTGGTAGAATAGTGGATAAAAGTATATTACTAGATGGGTTAATTCCATTGGATGATATCTAATATTGTTTATTATCCTTGGAAACAGTGATAGCTATAATATAATCCTCCAACATGGACATAAAAAGTTGATGATTATAGGTGATAGTATGATGATATGTGGGTAAAAAATATAGTGAACCAATCTCAAAATAGATGAATTAATTCACTATTACCCCCAAGAGTGTACATTGATTCTCTAGGGATGGTTCCTATCACTTAGTGTATAGGTTTAATATGTAGGGAAAAATTATCCCACATTGATTAAATTGAAAATCTATAGTCAAAATATCCTATGAACTGACATGAAAAATTCATATGCCATAAATTATCAAGAAAAATAAACAATAAATTCCTCTAAAATTGAATACAAATGTAAAAGTAACACCAAAATCACTATATGAATGCAGTTAGAAATAATAAACTATATCCATGTGTAAACAAATGACAAAAAAATGAGAAACTAAACTAAAAAGTCATAACTAAAAATGGATGGGTTATATTCTATGACATGATCTCCAGCAAAACATAGTCTCCACTCTCAAAATCAACTTACAGACAAACCAATTCTTGTTCCACTGAACAACAATTGGACCACAAGCATCCGATAACTAACCATATACTTATTGAACCAAAAATGTACTTAGAGAATTAGAAGAATACACATAGTGGTAGCACATGAGGAACTGGGTTCACGGCGGAGATGGGTTCAAAGAGGAGGAGGGCTTTGTAGTGGAGGTGGGGTTCGGCAGAAGAGGTGGGGTATGTGGAAGAGAGCTTCACAGTGGAGGAGAGATTTGTGGCGGCAGAGAGAGGCTTCAAGGCGACAGGAGTCTATGACATTGGAGGAGGAGGAGGGCTTCGTGGCGGCATGATTTGGAGGCAGAGGAGGAGGGGGCTTCACAGTGATGAAGGAGGACTTCGCGGTGGCAGAGGATGAGGAGGCAGTGGTAGGGTTTGGCTTCCGCGAGAGCTTGAGTCATGCGACAGGTGGAGGAAACTATTATGGTTTTTTTTAAAATAGGGTATACTTTTTATCAGCGCTATCTAAAATGTTATTATAAATGCACGATTAATTAGCGTTAAAATCGAAAGCACTGGTAAAACATGCCTTTATCAGTGCTAAAAAATATATGATAAATGACGTCTATATCAAAGCTAAATTTTTATCACTGAAAAAGACAGATATTATCAGCGCTTTTTTAGCACTGAAAAAGGCCAATCTTTTTCAGCACTAAAAATGCACTAATAAATCTATATTGATAATAAATTATTTATAGTTTTATATATATTTATAAAATTATATTTTTAATATATATATATATATATTCATTTATAATAATAACTATGAATAAATATTTATTTTTTTATATTTAAATATTTAATACATAAATATTTATATATAGTTATAATTTTATAAGAAATATATTTATTATATTTATAATTATATATAATTAATATCTTTGTCATAATTTTATAATTATTTAATAAGAATCATTTTATATATATTGATTATAAATATATATTTATTACATATATATTTTAATTATAGTCATAAATATAAATAAATTTTTATATATATTTAAATTCTCAAAAAATTAAAATAAATTTATTAATTATATATAGTCATAAATATATATATATATATATTTAAAAAATTAAAATAAATATATAAATTTCTATATTTTTTATAATTTCATAGTTATTTAAATAAATAAATATTTATATTTAAATAATTTTGAAATTATAATAAATATATTTATAATTAATATTATTGTTATATTAATAATTATAATTATAAATAAATATATATATATATATATAGTCTTAAATATATATATATATATAGTTATGAAATTAAAAGAAATATCTTAATTATATATACTTTTTATAATTTCGTAAATATTTAAATAAATATATATTTATATTAAAATAATTATGAAATTATAATAAATTTATTTATAATCAATATATTTATTATATTGAATATTATATTTATAAATAAAAAAGTATATATTTATAGTCATAAATATATATATATATATATATATATATTTAAATACTTATGAAATTGTAAAAAATATATAACTAATGTATATATTTTAGTTTCATAAGTATATATATATATATGACTATAAATACATATATATTTATTTATAATTATAAGTATAAATATAATGAATATTTTAATTATAAATAAATCTATTGTAATTTCATAATTATTTAAGTACAAATATATATTTAGTTAAATCATTATGAAATTAAAAAAATATATTTATAAATAATATATTTATTTTAATTTCATAAGTATTTAAATATAAATATTCATTCATTCATTTATTTATATATATTTATGACTATATATAATTAATATATTTATTTAAATTTCATATATAAATATATATGAATATAAAAAAATAAATATTTATTTAATAATTATAAAATATAATATAATAAATAAATTTGTTATAATTTTATAATTATATGTATATATTATTAATATTTATAATTATAATTATTTGTATATATCTATAAATATATTTATATATTTATAAATATATTTTTATAATTATATATTATTATATTAATATAATTATTATAAATATATTTATTATAATTTTCTAATTATTTAAATATGTATATATATATATATATTTAATTATAATTATAAATAAATATATTTATAAATATTTTAATATAAATATATATATATACGTATATTAAGATATAAATAAATATATTTATAAAATTATAATAAATGTATTTAATGTAATTTTATCAAAATTTAATATATAATTATAAAAATAATAAATAAATTTATCATTTAAAAAATTACAAAAAACACATGTCTTTAATGAATATATATATATATATATATTCATTAAAGGTGTGTTTATTTTTTTATAATTATAATTATAAATTAATATATTTAAAATGTATTTATATATAATTATAAATATAATAAATATATTTCTAATTTTAAAAAAAATAATTTTAAAATAATTTAAATATATATGTTTAGTTATATATAATATAATTAATAATATATTTTAAAAGGTAATTATATATAACTACATATTTATAATTATAAATATAATAAATATATTTGTCATGATTTTAATTATTTATGAGAAGATAATAGCTTCATGGAAACATGAATGAGTCATGTACATCGATTAAAGTTTAGATCTCATTAAAAAACGAGTAATCATATATATAGACAACATGAATAGTAATGAGGGTTTAGTGTATAAATGAATATTCATGATTAATACATAACATATGAATATCAATTATATTCTTGCATCAATTGACCAAATACATTGGAAAGAAATATTTATATATATATATATATAATTATAAATAAACATATTTAAAATGTATTTATATATAATTATAAATATATATATTTAAAAATTATTAATATATAATTATAAATATATAATTATAAAAAAGTATATATATATAAATTTTAAAAATATAATATATATATATAATAAATATATTTATTATTTAATTAAATTTATTATATATATATATATATGAATTATTAAAAAATATATATTAATTATAAACATGCATTTTTTATTCAATGTATAAAAATAAACATCATTTTTGAAAATAAATATAATAATTTTATATAAATAAATCATATTTTTAATTGAAAAATCTTATCAGCGCTAAAAACAGTGATGATAAATCATAACTTTATCGGTACTAAAAAACCGTAATAAAGGGTACAACTTTATCAGTGCTTTTTTAGTGCTGATAATGGGAAGATTTATGAGTGCTTGTCTCAAGTGCCGATAAAGGCCCCCCATTTATCATCACTTTCTGCATAAGGATATTATAAAAAAAGGATAGTTTTTGGGGAATCATTTGTGACTATTTCGGAATAGAGGTTATTATAATCTTGTTAGGTTTTACTTTTTTCCATTATTTTAAGTTATATAAAATGGATGTTAAAATTTGTTTCTTAAGTAGTGTTATATTTGAAGAATTTTATGCTAGTAAAAACACTAATTTTGAAGACAAGAAATTTCTCAAACATGTTTTAAAGTTATCTAAAGATTTTCATAGTCTAAAAATTGCACCACATAATTGGTAGGAGCGTATTTCAATGTTTCTTTTGAATAGTTTCAAGAAATATAGTTTTGTTCCTACTATATATATTAAAATAGTTTTAAATGATGTTTTAATTGTTCTAATATATATTGATGATATAGTTTTTGATTATTTTAGTGATTTACTTTCTTATGATTTTATTAATTTTTTGTCTTCTGAGATTAACATGAGCTTAATGGGATGATTGATGTTTTACCTTGGACTTCAAATATCTCAAAGGAATGATGATATCTTTCTTAATTAATCCAAGTATGACAATGATTTGTTAAAAGGTTTTGTCTCGATTCTTATAAAGCTATAAAAACTTATATGAGTTCTAGTTATAAATTAGATACTGATGCTTCTATTAAATCGGTTGATATTAAAATTTATAAAGTAAATATGGGTAGTTTGATTTATTTAACTACATCTTGACCAGATATCATGTTTAGTGTTTGTTTATATGTAATATTTGAAGAGGATCCTAAACATATTAATATTAAGGGTATGAAAATAATAATTATATTTGTTAATTGAAATGATAACTAAGGTTTATTTTATTCTGAGCATGATTGTTTTAATTTAATAGCGTTTCCGGACTCTAATTTTAGAGGGTGTAGAATTTATAGAAAACTCACACCAATTATATGTCATTTTCATATAAATATGTAAATTTCATGGTCTTCTAAAAAAAATTATCTTTTGTTTTATCTACTGCAGAAGCTGAGTATATTTTTGTGGCTAGTTGTTATACTCAAATTTTATGGATTAAGCAAACATTATGTGACTTTTGTATTTATGTAGATAAATTTTTTATTTATTATGATAATAAATCTATAATTGTATTTCAAAAAATGCGTCACAACATTATTGAACAAATCATATCCATATAAGATTTCATTTTAGTATTGATCGTGTGAATAAGGTTGATGTTGTTTTAGAATTTATCACTACTCATAATTAGGTGGAAAATATCTTCACTAAGACATTAGACATTTCTTAGTTTGAAATAATTAAATTTAATATTGGAATGTTGTAACCTTAATAATTTTATCATTACATATATACAGGGGGAGTTTTTGTTACTTTTTCAGTTACAAATAGCAGTATAAAATAATTTTTTTATTGTTTTTCATGTTCAATTCTATAATCAAACAAATGGGGAGAGATTGTTTGTTTATGTTTTATTTTGTTTAATTTCATGGGGATATTGTTCTGCATGTGTAGTTAAATATTCAGTGTCTATATTTTGTTTGATTATATATGTTCTTTAAATATACAGTTTTTATTTTATCTGATTACATTTCCTCACATGTTCTCTAAGTTTTTTTATGTGATTCATTTGTTTAGATTAAGTTATATTAGACTATTTAATGTGATTATATAATAATTATATATCTAAGATTTCTAAAAAAATTCTTTATGTTTAATAATATTTTATTGTTTTAATACTAAAATATCATTTGTTAGTTGCTTATTTTAATATAATTTTTTTATAATATTAATTTTAAATTTCCTCTACCATTAGTTATAAATGTATTATACCATTAGTTATAAATTTATTCTAATAACTGTTATAAATTTATTCTATCATAGATTATTAATTTCTAATAATATTAGTTCAAATTTCTTGTGACCATTACTTTAAAATGTTTTCTACCATTAGTTCAAAATATTTCATACTGTTAGTTAAAATCTTATGCTACCATCAGTTCAAAAAAAATATCCTACATCTGGTTCTAAAAGTATGATACCCTCAGTTATGAATTGTGTGGCCATCAGGCATGTGATGATTCAACAATTATAAGTTTATTTGATTTCTACTAATGTTATAAATTCTAAATAATTTTTATTTCAAAATTATTTTTTATACTTTGTTTTTCTTTTTTTTTATATTTTATCAGTTTCTAAATTGTTTATAAATTATTATCAACCTATGCAGATTTATTTTAGAATGATGAAAATTTTATTTTTTGATGCTTTGATACCTTTTTTAATCTCTGGCTATAGTGTGTACATTTTTTGTTTCTAAAGATGACCTTCATACTGCTCCGTCCCTAAAAGGAATGATAGGTAGTGGTAAAAAAAATTATTTTACTTGATTATTTTTAGAAAAAGAGTTTTCCTCTCTAATTGGTGGGAAATGTAGGCTACCACCAATGTTACCACTAGAGGTTATCATTATGGATGAGCAGAGCTACTGATCTTACATTATAGAAGCTAAGCGGAGCAGTTAGAGCACCACCTTTGGAATAGGGTGGTTTTTAGTGTGGTTGGGAATTTTTAGGAATATGGTAAGTTAGTGTAACATCCAAATAGAAATGATTTACTTTTATTCATAGTAGTTGTTAGGTTATGTTAGTTGTTGGTTGAGGTTTGAAAAATGGGTTGTTAAATCAGGGGGCCAGCTATCTGAGAGGAGAAGAAATTAATTTTTATTTGTCTTATATTAACACCCGGTGGGGTAGAATAATTGGGAGGATCAACCATGGCTTCAGGAGAGTGGTCTTCTCCAGGAGTATCTCTTTCTTTATTTCTTCTCCTTCTTCTTCCTATTTTACTTTTCTACTTTAATATTGACATTTTTGGGTTGTTTGTTCCATTTCTTCTCCCTTATTTCATTGTGCAAACATTTTTATGAGAGAGCCCTATCATAAATGGGAATGAAATTTTATTCATGGTGGTTGATTGGATGTGAAGATATTCACATGTTATGTCTCTTAAAAATCCATTTATAGGAAAAACAAATTTCTTACAAGTTCATGTGTGAAAACATAAAATTGCATGGAATTATAAAGAGACTGTTAGTAACAGGGACCCAAAGATTATTAGTATTGTTTTTCATGATTTATTAAAATTAAAATAAAAAAAACTAAAACTGATCTCTTCATACCACAACTAAACTAATGTTAAAAGTTAGGTGTTCAACTGGTGTTTGGAGGCTTACTTGGGGTGTTTTTTAGTAGAGCATACATGGCAATGGATCAAATAGTTTCCTTGGTATGAATATAGGTGAAATACATCATTCCATACATCAACTAGAAATACTCCATTTGCGGTAGTTTATGGTCGCATACCCCCACATATTATCCACTATTCCACAAGGGAGATAGCTATGGATGTTGTAGTTTCTGCCTCAATTAATCGAGACGAGTCCCTTTTACAACTTTATGAAAATATCCACAGATCACAACATAGTAGGATCAAACATGACAATATTCGATGATGTGAGGTGGATTATAAAGTTGGGGATCATGTATCAGTGAAACTATGAATGAATGGACCCGAAACCAAATATAGAATTATCCAAAAACTAGCTTCCCATTATTATGGATTGTTTCCAATTAACGGAAAGTGGATGTTGCCTCTTACAATATTTCCATACTGGACCATAGATGGATACACCCTATTTTCTATGTGTCCCATACATGTGTTATATAAATGAGTAAATAATCTATATGATACATAAATAATATATTAGTATTCATGTTTTGAATGAAAAAAGGTGATAGTGGAGTTCGGTTCAAAATTTCCAAGAACATGGGGTAGGTGGTCTTCACACATAGAGAGAGAGTGGTCGTAGATTAAGAGTATATTGAAATAAAGGGTTTCTTACAATTATGAATCACTTATTGGTGTTATTGGATAGCTACCATTCTGATTCAGATGATGGGGAGGTTAATTTCCTTGTAGTTATAGTCTAGTTGAATTCCCTAAGACCTTTGGTCCATATAATGTCTCTTAAGCCTATAGGACATGTAATCTCTAAGCCTATGGGCCTTGTAAGGGTTCCCTCTCATCCCTTGAAATGGGGTTTGTCGAAAATCAATAAAAATTAAGTCCTTTGGTCCATTTGGATTATATTGTATGATTGATACAAGTTATCTTGGTGAAGACATGGATGGAATCTAAGAGACTTGGAGATCGTGGCAGAATAATGAAGAAAATGATGTGATCATGTTACAACTCACTAGAAAAAGATTTTTTTGATTTTATAATAAGGCCATTGATCTAGGGAGGGTTGGGTTGATTTTAGATGAATTCATACGTATCCAAGAGAGATGAATCATCAATATTAGGATAATGATGTCCTACTAGATAAAGAGAAAGTGGATTAAGCGTAAAATGAGTTCGTATAAATATGATGTGGCACCAATTTGAGAAATATTTCATCCATAAAAATTATCCCATCATTGTAGGTCTTGTAAAATTTCATACATAGGGGTATAAAATTGAAAGATATAATTTTAAGAGAATATAATCGGAGTATTGACATAATAGAAAGAAACACACTACGATCATCTAGATGCACCCACCAAAAGTTAAAGAGAAGAGAAAGGAAATGATTGAAAATAATATTATAAATATGTGTGAGTGGGTAAATAAAAATATCCTTATCATTGAAAATTCATAAAATTCATGTGAAGGTTTTCCAAGATAAAGTGGCATGCTTAGATTTTAGCCCCACAAAATCAAGCATCGTATCTATTAGTATGAAAAATCAACATTTTGGTCCACAAATTAAAGAACTATATCTCTTGGTCTTCTGAGTCTTCAAATTTTATTTCCATATACCTTTTTATTTGGGTCCAAAAAATAATGCATCATATCTCCCAACATTTTTTATCTACAAAATCTGGCACCATTTTTCCTGGGCTTTTTGGCCTACAAATCAGGCACCATTTCGCCCAAAAATCATAAGGTGGCTCATCAGTCTCCATTTCATCTAGAAAATTCTATAACATTCATCATTAGCATTGGAGTTATATATTAGTCATCTCTTATTCCCCAACAAGTGTGATTTTTAAATCCTTTCCATTATGAAGAGTCCAAACATAAGAGGATAGTAAAAAATAATTGGGTGATGCATAAAAAGATGTTCTTCTTTGTTTTCATTTTTATGTATTAAGCTTAACATTCCATGCTTATAGTGGAGCATTAGGATATACATTTCTTTCATCATTATGGTAATTAGATATTTATGATATGGGTTAGTGGTCAATGTTTTGGTTAGTTTAGTGGGTTTAATTGTATTTAGGTTATATATATACATTTATAAATGAAACTACTATACATTAATATAAGGAACAAATTCTATGTATTATCATTATACACTATGCATTAGAGGTCATTCTATGTTGGATGAACCTCTCCCAATGACTCTTCTATCTATTTTCCTTCAAGAAGGAGGTGATATAAAACCTTTATAGGGAAGATTTTATATTGAATCATTTAGTGAATTTAGTGTCTAGTGAATATCTTTGGAGGCACGAAATCTTTGGTTACTACAAAGGGTATCCGATTAGACTCACTTCTATAAAAGATCACAATCAGGGACAGTGAGGTAAGCTTATTTTATGGATTTCATCATTTTTCTCACTGATTCTTCTATTGGTTGATCCTGGAATTGGTTTTGTGTATTCCTATAGTATTTTAGGGAATAGTGATGTCCTATGTAACCCGCCATTTTTATCATATCCAAGGCTGTTAATTAATTTGATATGATGAATTTTAAATTTTTTTCAATAACTAATGGTGTCATAACCCTGCATAACCTAATCAACCAAACCTAACCCAACAGTGTTAGTTTGGGATACACAAGTGATATGAATGAAATGCGTTAATTTGGGTGAGGTTGGGTTGGGTCATGCGTTGGAAAAATAATGAACAAACCTGACCCAACCAATCCTTAATTTATTTCTTCTAGGGGTTGGGCACTCCACTCCCCTCTAATATCCACTCATATAGGTAATGTAAATTGAATTTAAAATTTACCTATAAAAGTTTTTTTGTGACTAATATAATATCCAAATAAAATACATTTAATGTCAAAATAATCAATGAATGTTTTTTGAATTTTATTATTTGAATTTTTTGTTTGATAAAACGTTTTTTGAATTTGTTTGGATGCATGTTTATTTGAATTTATGTTTTGTTTGTTAGATGAGGTAGATTATACATTATTTTTTAGTCTTGAAATAATTTATTTGGAAATTAATTATATGTAATGTTTTATTGGTTGATATAATTATATTTGGTGCTCAATGTGAAGTTATGTTTCTTGTTTTTTTAAGCAAAATTTTTTAAACATTTTATTAAAATTTATGGGGATTGTTTGTTCTATTTCTATTTGTAAGATCTTAAATATTCTAAATTTGTTTATGTTTTATTTAAATAATATTTTCCCATAATTCTTATTATTTATTATAATTTTATTTACATGGCCCAAAAAACATGAGTCAACTCTGCTTGGGATGATTTAGGTCAAGTCATTACAAAAAAAAATGTTTATGCTCCAACCCAACCAAATATGAATAATTTGGAATGGTTTACGTGAAAAAAATTCCAATACTTAGACCAACCTAACCTGTAGAAACCCCTATAGAGAACAACAATCTTAGTTACATAACCACATCATGGTCTATGATGCTTTTCCTCAAAATGGTGTGGATTTCTGATCAACATTTAATAACATGTTAATATTTATAGGGAAAATGGCATGTCTTAAGAGAAGATGTCAAGCCTTCTCAAACCATAAAACATGGTATCATATTTGAAATCACCATGATGTGGTTAGATAAGGACTTCATCGCAGTCAGATCCACCATAAGAGTGACCACATCGTGGTGGATGTAATGATTTTGTTGTTCTTGGTGGGACCATAGAACCAAAATTCCATACAGATATACATTATGACATGGTTCCTTTGAGGTATTATTTTTTCGAAATGGTTTTGACAATTATACCATGTCGTGATGAAAAGACATGTTTTTTTGACAAGGAGGTTTTGTCTTCAACTCATCCCAAGATTGATGAGATAGAATCGAAAGCAAATACCTAAACCAATATTTTATAGTTCCATGAAAAAATAATTTTTCAATTGGAACATAGAAATTCTTGTGATTATTATGATTATTTAAATACATCTTAGAATCCAACTAATAGGATCATTACTGAAAAAGAATTTAAGTCAACTCACTTATTAATATACTATAACTACTCTAATAGGTCATTGTCTTCTATACAATATACTCTATAAAGCCTAGAATCTTGAGAAATATTTACCTTCATCTTTATCATCCTTAAAAAATCAATCTAATATCAAAATTTTCCATATTTTGGGGATTATAATGAGTGGGTATCTTACCTTTTCATCACCAATCTTGTTTTGTTGATGGAACTCCTAGAATTGATACTTATAAATTCAATGGTTTTGAAAAATCAAAAGGGTTTTTTATCAGAAAGCTCAGCTACATTCTATATTTGTGCCCATATGCACTAATATATCTCTTGTTTCATTCATGAACATTCTATCTATCCTTGAGAAAGAATGTCAATGGTAGTATTCACCTCCCATAGACATCCTTTGTGATTCTACAACCCGCCATGCTATTTCTAAAAATCATACCCTTGTTCTTGTACTAATACATCCAAGATTGAATTTTGGGTTTTCACTAATGCAAATTGATACTCCCTCTAAGAAGGCATTCAAAAATTATGTCAGGTTTACTCGATGGAAGAACCAAAATGAAAATAACATAGGTTATATTATGAATAAAATAGAATAATCTACGAGGGAATGTAGAACAAGATATTTAAATCAACTATAAACTCTACATAGGTAATATGATTATAAAAAATTCAAGAAAAAATAGAGGAAGATGATGATGAGATAGAAGTGTATAGTAAATTCTCCCTAAAGTCCAATTTCAAAACATCTAACACTATGTAAAAATAATAATATAATACCTATCCCTACTCCCATAACATGATTTATACACCCACAAGTAAATCACAAAGACTTTTAAAAAACTACCCTTTCATATTTTTAACTTTCCCAATTCCTCAAATAATAGGTTTTTATGAACATAATTTGAACAGACCTATCAATGACGGTCATTATTTTAAGTCATGGTGATGTTTTTTGAAATGGATTTTATGAATACTAGAGTTTTGAATTAGAAAAAGATGAAATGTTTGAGGTATTAGAATATGAGGTGATATACCTATATCTCATGTGTCAATAAAAGAACATGGAGAATAGAGTTGAACTGAACTGTATATTAGAACATACAATATGGATGTAACACAACCTGTGAGAGGGCCTTATTGTAGCTCATAATAGGGAATTTGAAAAGGACCAACATCTATCATAAGATAGAAAAAAATTATTTTCTCCCATGGATAGTAACACATGTGGTAAAAATTTGTATTATAATTGGTGAAATATTTCTCTAAAGGGGGATCAAGGATCACAAACGGTGACATTGGATATTGTAAGTTCTGAAAAAGATTAGAGATGGATATATGGGCATATTTGGAAACACATAAATATGTATGATGGATATTTTTTTACATAGTGGAATATTTTATCTACCTATTGAATCATATCAACAAATTCTATTAAAAGTTTTTAGGAATGCTTGGAATGTTGGGTATATCCAAGATAGATTTGTCGTGTGGCTATTGGAGTAGCCTTGTGTGGGTAGTGGGGTTAGCTTCTTGGGATGTGCAACAACCCAAGATTTTATAAAAAATATTCTTTTTAATTTTATTAATGTCTTGTGTTGTACGCTACACCAAAAGGAGCTTGCACAACACGCATCCTTGACTTGCCTTGCATTACACGCAATCGCGACCTTCCTCGATAGCGTGTGTAGTACGCAATAACGAGTTTCACTAAACAGCGATATGCTATTAAAATGTTATTAAAACTAGCCGTTATGAATAGTAATAACCACTTTTTAAAACTCTGTAAATCTTATTTTTCAAAATGAACTTCATTTTTGGATTCGGAGTATCGAATTTAGCCTAAGGTGAAATTTTGGTACTTTTCGGATAACTTTCATATTCTGATGAATAGTGAAAATTACTAAATTATAATTAAAAACAACTTTTTTAATCGAAATAATTAATAGTGATAAATTATTAATTTGAGTGGTTTTAAAGTATATTTAGAATATATTTTTACAATTTAATACAATGTTGGTCATTGGATGTAATTTCACATTTAAACCAGACATAATCAAGTGTCAATCTTTTGATAGATATTGTTTCTTAAAAACACGCTATTTGTTTTAACAGCGGGAGTTAATTATAAAATTAATTAATGCAAATTCTATGATATGAATTTGGTAAAATAGACTTCATTTTTGAATTCGGAATATGAAATATAGCTTAGGATGAAATTTTGGCATTGTTCTGAAAAACATCAATTTTTGATGAATAGTGAAACTACTAAGTGGTAGTTAAAAAAATTAATTTCTTCATAAATCTTAATTTTACCGCTTCTGTGAATGGAATTTAAAAAATCCGAGAGACACGGTTGATGTCAGTAAGTAAAATGTGGTTCAATGAGATGAAAATAATTTTTGGTGTATAGTAACTTTTTACTTTTTTTTAACCACGGTTAATAGTAATAGGGTAACTAAGGGTAAATATGATATTACTATTACCCTAACACATGTCCTAATTCTATTGGATAAGTGTAATTCGACCAAATACAACCTTATGAATATAATATGACCATTTAGGTCCACTTGGATTAGATTATGACATTTAATATTATATTATTTAATGAATAGTTAAAATAGTTAAAATCAAAGTTTAATAACTAAAACATTTTTAATATGGGGTTATACATAAGATAAATTCGACTATAAATATTTATTAGAAAGATAAAAAGATTTCATACATAATGATATTTTATTTATAATTTTTAGACTTTAAATAAATTAATTTATTTATGACACAACGATGATGCAGTAATTACCCTTTTAAGGAAATATTAACATAATTGATGTTATAAATGATCAAATGAATGTAATTTGAGACTTTTTATGAATTCCACTAATTTTATAGGTTACTATGATATATTAATGTTGATTTAATCAACTTGGTTCGAACATATAATTCTGTTATGACTTTCAAAAAAATCATATATCAAATAGTGTCAAAATTGACACAAAATAGTTTTTAAATCAAATATTATATTATTAATTGTTATTGTATTCCTAAAAATCTAAGGTTCGGCCAAATGACTTAGATAAGGATATATATATTAATAATAATCAATTTTGGGTTCGTTTGTCATGTTATAGTAAGTGTATTAACCATATAGTGAAAGAAAACAAAAAGACACGGTAAAAGTTAAATTAATTAACTTAGAGTTAAATCTAATTGATAAGGTTAAAATAATACCCTAAACTTGTCTAAATCCTATTGGTTGATAGGATTTCTACCCATCCCCACTTTAGCTTCGAAATAAGACCCTTTGAACCATTATAAACCGATTTTGACTTTAATATAAAATAATATTTTGAGATATTCCTAAGGTGCCCCTCTCCTCCCTTATAAAAGGACACCTCCTCCCCCTCCTCCTCACACCAATTTGAGCACTCAAGCTCGGCCAACACCTGCCATTTTCTCCTCTCCACTTCCCTAGAATAATCCTAGAGGTCCTGGTCTTCTCCAAAGACCAATCTTAGTTCCTTAAGTGGAGGATTCAAAGAGGTGTTCCAAAGAAGAGGTAATATCCATTACCGATCTTTTCAATTTCTTTCTTCTTCAACTTCTTCTTCTTTAGTTGTTTCATGATAAAGTAATAACATCAGTATTACTTACATACTGATATGTTATTATAAATATGAAACAACCTTAATTCACCTTCTATCCATCCTACGGAAAAATAAAATCACCGCGTGTGCGTACGTACGGAATACCGTCTCCACGCCGTGGTGTAATCTATTTTCCACCACCACCTTACATGGATGGGTATAATGTTGTAAAGAATAACTATACATAGTTATTAAAACATAATATTGATTCTGATATATTGTATAATCCACTCCAATTCAATTCAATATTTATGGAAATGATATCATCGCTCGTGCGTACGTACGGACTACCGTCTCCACGACGCGATGAGATTCATTCTCCATGTTAACCATTTAAGAATAATTATAAAGTATATATAAGAAATAATAATGAAATATATGACATTATAAAGCTACTGGATTTATGTATATATATATATGTATGTCATCTACTTACTTCCATTCAAGACAATAGGGAAAGGAAAACAGCGTTCATGCGTACGTACGGACTATCGTCTCCATGAACGGTGTTTTTCATTTCATTTATCTATCTATTATATATATATATATACTGAATATATATGATATATAAATAATATTTTATATTCTGGAAGTAAGTAAATCATGATATGAGTAATAATAATGTCAATAACAACAAGTCAAAACACCTACGATAAATGAAACGATTTTACCCAAAACGCTTCTTTAACATGGAATTTACAAAAGAACGGGTAATATAATGTCATAAGTGAACCATATATGATATCATAACACTGAATATGATTCTTTAATAAGTCAATGACATTATTTAAACCATTATACAGGAGCTTCGGACACGTACAAAGCAAATCGGACCTAAGGTAAGGGAAATATCACAATCTCATTTTTATCCAAGATTGTTTATTCGTAAGTATTTACTGGGGTGTATTTTATCATCCACATCCATGTTTCATCAATATGTAATATTATTTCCATCCACCTACAATTGTTTAAATCCATTTTTACCCTTCGGTGAGTTTTTAGTAAAAGAAATGAAAGGAATCTTTTGATGTTTTTCGTACGAGATACTTTTTGACTTTTCCGACAAAAGTACGAAGAATGTTTTTTTAACTTATACGGCACGAACGGATTTCTACTGTTTTATAAAGACTTATTTTCATGAATCTTCCTCTAAAAGATTTCATGACTATTTTCAATAAAATCTCTTTCTTTTAAAATTACATGATGTTTTGTGAAAAGAAATTGATTTTGAAGAAGAAAGGATATTTTCCTCAAGAATTCAATTCAAGTGTTTTATCAAAATTATTTTCCATCTAAGATAATAAAGGGTTCTGTTTATATCAATATTTTTACATTGATTTGACTATGTTGTGATGGAATTATGTTTATGAATTCCTTTATCTTATATGAATTGATTTATGATGTCATGATGTTTCAAGAATCCCATTTTTGTTACATGTGTTATGCGATGATGTATGTTTTATGATTATGTGGCACACATAAGAAAGGATTCATTATAAGATGGGTGGGACCTATATCTCCCTCCAACTCATTGGGTAATGATTTTATATCTCATGAGATAGACATGGCTGGAATGGTAGGTTATACCGGTTCAGTGAAACAGGACTGAAACGAGGGTTACTCAATTCAGAAAGGGACTTTGTCCACTAAGATAGTCTTGGCAATGAGTCTTGACTAACAAGAAATGATTCTCTATGATTATGTGTGAATGCCACAAAGTTTCATGATTTATGTTATGATTATTGTGATTACATTTCACTGCCATGATTTACCCCATGTTATGAAATTGTGATCTCTTTTGCAGGTTAAGATTTCCAAAAGTAATGTGCTTATGTATATGATGTGATATTTCTTTTGTTTACCCTTACTGAGCATTTGAGCTCACCCTTTTATGTTTTCTTTTCTCCAGGATATAAAGAAAGGTTTTAGGTAAAAAAAAGATCTTTATGGGAGATTTTGAAGATCTTTCACCACGATTAGAAGATTACTTTCCGAGTTTCCAAAGACACTAAACTATTACGGTCCTTGTGTGTGTGTTTTTGTTATGTACCAAGTATTCCGCAAAAGTAATGTAATGTCCATGTACGTTAAGCTTCGGGTCTCTACAATTGGTATCAGAGGAAAGGTTTAGTCAACCCTTGGAAACTAGGATGTGAAAACGTTAGTGAGATCCCTAGAGATATTTCTAAGGTATGTCTAGGGATGTCCCTAAGGATACGTATACGTATAGGATAGTCCTAGAACTATGGTAACGATCTTAGAATTAAACCTAAGATGTTAGATATTGAAGGTACTCCCCCTTTATTATGTTGTTTTCCCTAGCATGATTTTTGCCTCTCACACTATTCTTTTTGGGTTTTAGAAAATGGCTGGAAACAAGATGATTCACAATAATAGAGGATATGATGGACAATGGAATGATATTATTCATAATGAAATGGGATTTGGAAGTCCAAACATCATTATTATGCCGAATCAGCAATCTCATAATATGATCAATAAAGTAAAATTTGGTAAGTTTCCTGACTCGGCTAATAAGAGAAAGATGGAGTTTCATGATGATCATAGAGAAAAGAAAGTTCAATTTCCGCTATGTAAATCATGTGGGAAGAGGCATCAAGGAGAATGTTTCAAAGGAACTGGAAGATGCTTTGGGTGTGGAAAAGAAGGACACAAAGCAAGTAAGTGCAAAGGAAAAGGTTCAGTTAACACCATGGATGAGGATAATGGTATTGCTACGACATCAACAATGGTTAAATGCTTTAAATGTGGAATGTACGGGAATTATGCAAACCAATGCCCTAAGGGAAAGTCTCATGAAGAGAATCAGTATGGTCGTATGGGAAGTATTTATGTTGATGATGATGAAGAAACTACAAATGATATGTGAGATGAAAGAAATGTTGAAGCTCGGTCAATGATCTAAGAATGTAGTGGAATGATTACATGTTTATCATGTGTAATGTTGTATAAGTAATCTCATGGAATAAGGAGACATCTAAGGATTGTTACACTGTTGTCTTTCCTTAAGTTTTGAAAGTGTATGATGAATGGTACCAGTAACCATGAAAGGTTATTCAGATACTTTTGGAAAGTAGATGATAAGTGCATAATGAAAGGATAAGAAGATAATGAGATGTTTGATTGTATTCATGAGCTCATGATTGATATAAGGACTAAGTGATATCATGGTTTGAGTATATAGAATTTTGAGGATTTTGGTATGTGGAAAGTGTTAACTTTTAACTGCATTCAAGTTTTCACTAAGGTTCAATGGGTATTCAAGAGAATACGTGATTAAGGCCTTTGAATATTTGGAATGTGACCAACAAAACATATATTATGATATATGGGGATCAACGATGGTATTAAATCTCTGAGAATCGTTTTCACTATATTATGAGAGTGGACTGCAGTATTATGAATAAGCCTAAAGATTGGAATGGATTATGTTGGACATAAGTTAGTATTTTTTAAGGATAGAACTTTTGATAGTATTGATGGGATGTTATAGTAATATAGTTTTAGAAAAAGGACAACCTGCAGGATGGGTGACAGCCCATCGCTTCGGACAAGGCCATGGGAATCGAACCCACAACCGAAGTGCGACTGGCCTTTATCGCCTACCACTGGCCTACAGGAAGTCCCTGTTTAGTAGAAACTAGTTTTAAAGTATAAGTCCATTTTAGGAACTATATATGATTAATCTCACTATAGATCGACTTATGTATATAATTTTTGCTAACCTTTTGTTTGAGACAGATGGAATGACCCGTCATTCTATCACATGATCTGCTAACACTTCACGAATAACAAATTCAACTTCATTTAAGAGATGAAGTGGAAATTGTTCTAGGCATGAACAATAGTGAGATTGTACCAAAATAAAGAAAGTATTTATTCCAATTCAAATTTTCAACTTTAGGGAAATGATCTTGAAAACCAAAAATGTTGTCCTAGTGATCTTATACCTGATGAATCGGATGGTACCTTAGATCGTCACAAATTTATGGATTTGTGATTATTGGCTTTTCCATATCCATGTTCTCTACCACCCTCCATCAGAACATGATGGTTATATTTCTCTTCCATATCCATATTTTCACCTATGTGGAAACCCAATGATTAGTTTATTTGGGTAACCGTTACGTTTCATACTTTTGGTTTTAAAGATTGGTTTTGATATTCCTTTTTACGATGTGGGTTTCTATTAAAGAAACTTTCAAATAGTAAACCATTTATAACCCCGACGAATTTCGAGGGCGAAATTCATTTTAAGGGGGGTAGAATGTAACAACCCAAGATTTTATAAAAAATATTCTTTTTAATTTTATTAATGTCTTGTGGTGTACGCTACACCAAAAGGAGCTTGCACAACACGCATCCTTTACTTTCCTTGCATTACACGCAATCGCGACCTTCCTCGATAACGTGTGTAGTACGCAATAACGAGTTTCACTAAACAGCGATATGCTATTAAAATGTTATTAAAACTAGCTGTTATGAATAGTAATAACCACTTTTTAAAACTCTGTAAATCTTATTTTTCAAAATTAACTTCATTTTTGGATTCGAAGTATCGAATTTAGCCTAAGGTGAAATTTTGGTACTTTTCGGATAACTTTCATATTCTGATGAATAGTGAAAATTACTAAATTATAATTAAAAACAACTTTTTTAATCGAAGTAATTAATAGTGATAAATTATTAATTTGAGTGGTTTTAAAGTATATTTAGAATATATTTTTACAATTTAATACAATGTTGGTCATTGGATGTAATTTCACATTTAAACCAGACATAATCAAGTGTCAATCTTTTGATAGATATTGTTTCTTAAAAACACGCTATTTGTTTTAACAGCGGGAGTTAATTATAAAATTAATTAATGCAAATTCTATGATATTAATTTGGTAAAATAGACTTCATTTTTGAATTCGGAATATGAAATATAGCTTAGGATGAAATTTTCGCATTGTTCTGAAAAACATCAATTTTTGATGAATAGTGAAACTACTAAGTGGTAGTTAAAAATATTAATTTCTTCATAAATCTTAATTTTACCGCTTCTGTGAATGGAATTTCAAAAATCCTAGAGACACGGTTGATGTCAGTAAGTAAAATGTGGTTCAATGAGATGAAAATAATTTTTGGTGAATAGTAACTTTTTACTTTTTTTTACCACGGTTAATAGTAAATAGGGTAACTAAGGGTAAATATGATATTACTATTACCCTAACACATGTCCTAATTCTATTGGATAAGTGTAATTCGACCAAAAACAACCTTATGAATATAATATGACCATTTAGGTCCACTTGGATTAGATTATGACATTTAATATTATATTATTTAATGAATAGTTAAAATAGTTAAAATCAAAGTTTAATAACTAAAACATTTTTAATATGGGGTTATACATAAGATAAATTCGACTATAAATATTTATTAGAAAGCTAAAAAGATTTCCTACATAATGATATTTTATTTATAATTTTTAGACTTTAAATAAATTAATTTATTTATGACACAACGATGATGCAGTAATTACCCTTTTAAGGAAATATTAACATAATTGATGTTATAAATGATCAAATGAATGTAATTTTAGACTTTTTATGAATTACACTAATTTTCTAAGTTACTATGATATATTAATGTTGATTTAATCAACTTGGTTCGAACATATAATTCTGTTATGACTTTCACAAAAATCATATATCAAATAGTGTCAAAATTGACACAAAAGAGTTTTTAAATCAAATATTATATTATTAATCGTTATTGTATTCCTAAAAATCTAAGGTTCGGCCCAATGACTTAGATAAGGATATATATATTAATAATAAACAATTTTGGGTTCGTTTGGCATGTTATAGTAAGTGTATTAACCATATAGTGAAAGAAAACAAAAAGACACGGTAAAAGTTAAATTAATTAACTTAGAGTTAAATCTAATTGATAAGGTTAAAATAATACCCTAAACTTGTCTAAATCCTATTTGTTGATAGGATTTCTACCCATCCCCACTTTAGCTTCGAAATAAGACCCTTTGTAACCATTATAAACCGATTTTGACTTTAATATAAAATAATATTTTGAGATATTCCTAAGGTGCCCCTCTCCTCCCTTATAAAAGGACACCTCCTCCCCCTCCTCCTCACACCAATTTGAGCACTCAAGCTCGGACAACCCCTGACATTTTCTCCTCTACACTTCCCTAGAATAATCCTAGAGGTCCTGGTCTTCTCCAAAGACCAATCTTAGTTCCTTAAGTGGAGGATTCAAAGAGGCGTTCCAAAGAAGAGGTAATATCCATTACCGATCTTTTCAATTTCTTTCTTCTTCAACTTCTTATTCTTTAGTTTTTTAATGATAAAGTAATAACATCAGTATTACTTACATACTGATATGTTATTATAAATATGAAACAACCCTAATTCACCTTCTATCCATCCTACAGAAAAATGAAATCACCGCACGTGCGTACGTACGGAATACCGTCTCCATGCCGTGGTGTAATCTATTTTCCCCCACCACCTTACATGGATGGGTATAATGTTGTAAAGAATAACTATACATAGTTATTAAAACATCATATTGATTCTGATATATTGTATAATCCACTCCAATTCAATTCAATATTTATGGAAATGATATCATCGCTCGTGCGTACGTACGGACTACCGTCTCCACGACGCGATGAGATTCATTCTCCATGTTAACCATTTAAGAATAATTATAAAGTATATATAAGAAATAATAATGAAATAAATGACATTATAAAGCTACTGGATTTATGTATATATATATGTATGTCATCTACTTACTTCCATTCAAGACAATAGGGAAAGGAAAACAGCGTTCATGCGTACGTACGGACTACCGTCTCCATGAACGGTGTTTTTCATTTCATTTATCTATCTATTATATATATATATATATACTGAATATATATGATATATAAATAATATTTTATATTCTGGAAGTAAGTAAATCATGATAAAAGTAATAATAATGTCAATAACAACAAGTCAAAACACCTACGATAAATGAAACGATTTTACCCAAAATGCTTCTTTAACATGGAATTTACAAAAGAACGGGTAATATAATGTCATAAGTGAACCATATATGATATCATAACAATGAATATGATTCTTTAATAAGTCAATGACATTATTTAAACCATTATACAGGAGCTTCGGACACGTACAAAGAAAATCGGACCTAAGGTAAGGGAAATATCACAATCTCATTTTTATCCGAGATTGTTTATTCGTAAGTATTTACTAGGGTGTATTTTATCATCCACATCCATGTTTCATCAATATGTAATATTATTTCCATCCACCTACAATTGTTTAAATCAATTTTTACCCTTCGGTGAGTTTTTAGTAAAAGAAATGAAAGGAATCTTTTGATGTTTTTCGTACGAGGTACTTTTTGACTTTTCCGACAAAAGTACGAAGAATGTTTTTTTAACTTATACGGCACGAACGGATTTCTACTGTTTTATAAAGACTTTTTTTCATGAAGCTTCCTCTAAAAGATTTCATGACTATTTTCAATAAAATCTCTTTCTTTTAAAATTGCATGATGTTTTGTGAAAAGAAATTGATTTTGAAGAAGAAAGGATATTTTCCTCAAGAATTCAATTCAAGTGTTTTATCAAAATTATTTTCCATCTAAGATAATAAAGGGTTCTGTTTCTATCCATATTTTTACATTGATTTGACTATGTTGTGATGGAATTATGTTTATGAATTCATTTATCTTATATGAATTGATTTATGATGTCATGATGTTTCAAGAATCCCATTTTTGTTACATGTGTTATGTGATGATGTATGTTTTATGATTATGTGGCACACATAAGAAAAGATTCATTATAAGATGGGTGGGACCTATATCTCCCTCCAATGCATTGGGTAATGATTTTATATCTCATGAGATAGACATGGCTGGAATGGTAGGTTATACCGGTTCAGTGAAACAGGACTGAAACGAGGGTTACTCGATTCAGAAAGGGACGTTGTCCACTAAGATAGTCTTGGTAATGAGTCTTGACTAACAAGAAATGATTCTATATGATTATGTGTGAATGCCACAAAGTTTCATGTTTTATGTTATGATTATTGTGATTTCATTTCACTACTATGATTTATCCCATTTATGAAATTATGCTCTCTTTTGCAGGTTAAGATTTCCAAAAGTTATGTTCTTATGAATATGATGTGATTGATTTTTTTTTTGTTACCCTTACTGAGCATTTGAGCTCACCCTTTTATGTTTTCTTTTCCCCAGGATATAAAGAAAGGTTCTAGGTAAAAAAAAGGGGGAAGATCTTTATGGGAGATATTGAAGATCTTTCACCACGATTAGAAGATTATAGTCCGAGTTTCCAAAGACACTAAACTATTACGGTCCTTGTGTGTGTGTTTTTGTAATGTACTAAGTATTCCGCAAAAGTAATGTAATGTCAATGTACGTCAAGATACGGGTCTCTACAGGATGATCATTTTTTCTTTCTCACTTTATTAGTTTTTTGTGATAGTTGGGCTAGTAGGGGATACTAAATATATGAAGGTGGTGAGTTGGAGATCTTTTTTTGGAATTTACTTGTTAGCAAGTCTATTGGAGGTAGATGGGTGGGTGAGGTGTTCTATCTCCAACAATCGATGCACATAGAAATATTGTAGCCAAAAGAGGTGGTCACTTTAGGTCCTTCAAGTTTTATATCATTCATTCCTCTTACTCATATAACACTCAAATATTGTAGTAATATTAAATTTAGTGATTAGTTACATCAATTATTTCACTATCTCTCTCCCTCTCATATGCACTTACAGTGATAAAAAGTGTCGACTCCAAGGGTGAATTTTTTTCTTGAAGTCGTGATCACCACTAAGGATGTCAGAATCAGAACTATTTTCTCCTTCATATACCTGATTTTTTTACTAGTTGATGTGATGTGCAAAACTTTCTAAGAGAAATATGATCATTTTTTGGACATTTGGAAGAGGATGAGCATTTAAAGTAAGTTGGGAAGAGAATATGATCGTAGCTAGGAAATAGATGATGAATAATAGAGTAGATATTGTTGGATAAACCTTGAAGGGTATACAATAGACATTTATGACTATTTAGGATATATTTGATAATCTAAAACATGAACTGTTATGTACTTGCACTCTGAGAATGTATGGTTGCTACAAGCTGAAGAATGTTTGTCACTCTAGATGCATGAAAAGATGGAGCAGTGTCTTCCAAGTATTTGAACAACCTCTCTAGATTGAAAAAAAAGGATACACATGAATCATAGTTATATAAGAGTGTCAGGGAATATAAGAAGACACCACACATTCTTCTCCAAATGACATGGAACATTATCTTGTTCATGACATTCATTTTTAGTCATAGTTGAAGATAATTTTTCATAGGTGAATGAACATTTTGTTTATGAAGGATTCATAACTATTTTTCTAAATTTAACAATATTGGAGATTATAAGGAAGTTGAAGATTATATAGGTAGAGTAGGTGTTGGTATGTTTAGAACTTCCACTAATGATGCTCTAGATGGGTCTGAGAGAGAAGGGAGAATTTCTCACAGTAGAAGAATAAAAAATATGTCTTTGATTGTTGGTATGGAGAACCAATTTTAACTTTTTTTGTGTTCATTTCTAATGGAAGAATACAGACTATATGTTCTTATGGAGGAAAAATTGTGTTGTGGGAATTAGGTGGTGGTTCAAGAACCATCATAATGAAAGGAGTTTCATTGTGTTCCAAATTCTCTTGCTAAAGTTGAAGTGAAGGATATTATAGTTATAAGGCTCAAGCCTCCTAGAATTCCTTTCATTGGGGTTGGAATATATATGTGTGGTTTATTGTCATTTTTTTATATTTGTAAGAGTTGATCTGGATGATTTAACAGAGAAGACACATCTTGGGGAAAAAGTGCATCAATGTTGTAATTATTAGTTGTAACGGTGGTAGAAAATAATTATAGAATTGTTGGTTGCCTCTTGGTTTATTTTGAGCATTGTGTTTTCCTAAAAAATTATTTTTCATGAAATAGATACATAGTTAATGTAAATCTACTTTTATTTATCCGTGGCATCAGCAATGTTTGGGGAGAATCTGGCTTGTTTTGGTTGGTACAGCGGGAATATGATCCCAATATCTTGATGAATAATATTTGGGGACTATTGGTGCAATAGTATTCAATATTTTGTTTTTGGTTCTTTTTAATGGAGAATTTAATTTCCAAAAGAATATAAAACCTGAAGATGATAGATAATATTAACAACAAATTGATCCAAACACCATTAGCTTTATGGAATAGTGGGCTATACAAAAAACAATTCTCATTGTCACTCTATTTTAGATGGTTCTTGGATTGAAAACATTTCTAGTGAGAATTTATATGATGATGAAAATTTTAATATAAAATTAAATTGTTTTCATGATGGAGATAGAAGTAATTATTTTGATATTAAAGTTGGTCCAGAACTCATAGTCAATTGAAAATCTACTGAAGTTGGTTCTTTCATTGTTAGTGATCTCTCTGATTTCAAGATAATTGATGTTGATGTTTTAGATATTCAGTTACATGTAAATATTTTTGTTTTAACCATGGGTTTACCATTATAATTTGTTATAGAAATATATATATATCCTAATGTCGCCAAAATTTCAATATAGAGGATAGAGAGTACAAAAGATGCCCTACGGTGACAAATTTCATTTGATGATCAAGGAGTGAAACAAATCTTCACAGTCCACCTAAGGAAAAATGTAGTTTTTGAGACTTGGGGAAATATAGGAAATGTTGAGAAGGTTGGGGTTGTTATAGAAATAATTTTTTAGGGGATATTTAGTTTTTCATGTGTGGGAAGTGGGGTTAGATGATTGGGAGAAATTTTTATTATTTCTTTCTTTATTATTTTGTTTTGATATATTGGTTGGAAAATGATAATAAATATGTAATGTTTGTGGGTTAGATTGTGGAATTTACTTAGTAGTAGGTATACTAGAAGAATATGGTCTGCTGAGGTGGTCTATCTATCTCTATAACTCGACGCAAGTAGCAAGGATAAATCCCAAGGAGGTGGTCACACTACTACATATATGGCCTTTAACAGTGCACAAAATGGCATTGAACAGTGCTAAAAAATCATTCTTAATCACAGTGATGATAAATGGGGGTCCCCTTTTTTAGCAATATATTTATCACTAATAAAGGGTTACCCATCTGTAGTGTCTTGTTTATATAATATCACACCCAGCAGAAAAGAACCTGCAATCAAACATGCAATTTGAACACAACACATCAAACACATAAGAAAACTACAATTTAAACAGAAAACCAGAAGGAAACCTATTATATACATTTAATTGAAATCATGAATAAAAAACTTTCCACCAATGGTATATACAAAAATAACACTATTATTTTAATTTAAAATAAAATTTTTTATATAATTACATTTACAATTGTCTAATGAACATTCTAAAACATTAATATTTCATATTTTGATGCTTGTAATCCCTTCTCAAAAATCTTCACCCATGTTTTCAATTTCTAAAGAAATAATATCAACCTGAGTAAATGATTCCACCAATATAATAAAACAGATATTATGTTAGTAATACTATAAATAAATAAATTAAACCCTAATATGAAAGAACATATTAATAAAATGTCAATTTTTAATAATAATGAGGCATTTTGAGTTATACGAGTCACACTGTGTATCCTATTGAGGTGGTTTTTATGCCTAAAAATTAAAAATGAGTTATGGATTATTTTAAAAAAATATCAAAACAATCCAAATGTGTTTTATTCATTTTGAGAATGTCACTTGTTATATTACTAAAATTAATTTCAATTTTAAATAATGAAACATCTGGAGTTGTATTGGTTACACTGTGTGTCGTATTGATGTGCGTCTAATTCATACCCATCACAAATTATGGATGGATCATTTTTCTAAAGTATCAAAAGAATCCAAATATTTTTTCTCAGATTTTAGTATTTTAGTTGTGTTTTTTTACTAAAATGTCATTCCAAACTAAAAACAAACATTTCGAGTCTTACCGATAACATTGTACATCATTTTGATGCGAGATTGCTTCATACACAAAAAAATGACTTATGAATCACTTTTCTAAATTATGAAGACAATAAGATCTTCTTTTCTTGGTTTTCAGTGAGTCACACATTTTGAACTATAATTTCAATTTTAAATTAGTTATATCGGTCACATTGTGCATTGTAATGAGGTGTGGGAGACTCCTACAAATCAAAAATTACACATGGATAATTATCCTAAATTATCATAACTATCCGAATTTTTTTTTCTGTTTTTAGTATTCCAATTGTTGTTTTTACCAAAATTATTATAAATTTTGAATAAAATGACACTTTGAGTTATACCAGCCACAATGTGCATCATATTGATGTACGGCTAATCCCTCCACATTATAATTGACTAATAGATTATTTTCCTAAAATATTATAACAATACAAATGTGTTTTCTCTATTTTTAGTATGTCACTTTTTGTTTTTACTTAAATTTATATCAATTTTAAAATAAAAGAGACACTTTGAGTTATATCAGCCACACCATGTATCGTATTGAGGTGAAGATAATCCCTACAAATCCCAAATGACTAATTGATTGTTTTCCTAAAATATAAAAACAATAAGAATATTTGTTCCCATTTTCTAGTATGTCTCTTTTTGTTTTTTACTTAAATTAAGGTCAATTTTAAATAAAAAGGGAAAAATTGACTTATAGAGGACACATCGTACATTGGATTGAGGTGAAGTTGACTCATAAACATCACAAATGAATCATGTATTTTTTTCCTAAATTATTAAAACAAAATGAATGTTATTTATTTGTTTTCAATATGTCACTTTTTTTACATAAATTATTGTCAATTTTAAATAAAAAGATACTCTTTTAGTTATATGAGAAACATTGTGCATCATATTGAAGTGTTTTTATCCCTACATATTACAAATGACTAATAGAAATTTTTTCTAAAATATGAAAACATTCTGAAATTGTTTTCTTGGTTTTCAGTATGTCACTTGTTGTTTTTACTTAAATTAATGTCAATTTTAAATAAAAAGAGTCACTTTGAGTTGTACGAGCCACACCATGCATCTTATTTAGGTTTTACTGATCCCTATATGTCATAAATTACTAATATATCTTTTTTTCTAAAATATCAAAACAATATGAATTCATTTTTGGGTTTTTAGTATGTCATTTGTTGTTTTTACTTAAATAATTGTCAATTTTAAATAAAAGGAGACAATTTGAGTGATACCAGCCAAACTATGTGACATATTGAGGTGAATATTATTCGTACATGTAAACAATGACTAGTAGATATTTTTATTAAAATATAAAAACAATCCTAAGACATTTTATCAGTTTTCAGTATGTCACTTGTTGTTTTTACTTGAATTAATTTCATGTTTAAATAAAAAGAGACAATTTTAGTTATACTGGTCATACTGTGCATCTTATTTATGTTTGAAAGATTACAACATTTCAAAAATTACTCATTGATCATTTTCCTAAATTATAAAAATAATATTAAAGTGTTTTCTTGGTTTTTGGTATGTCACGTTTTCTTTTTACATAAATTAATTTCAGTTTTAAATAAAAATACACACTTGGAGACATAAAGGCCACATCATGTTTCATACTGAGGTGTGTCTGATTCCTACAAGTCACAAATTAATTATCAATAATTTTCATAATGTATCAAAAACATCCAAATGTGTTTTCTCTATTATTAGTATGTTACTTGTTTTTTTATTTAAATTGATGTCAATTTTAAAAAAAAAGAGACACTTTGAGTTACACTGCTCACACCATGCATCGTATAGAGGTGATGGTAATTATTACATGTGAAAAATTACTTATAGATTATTTTCCTATAGTATCAAAACAATCAAAATATGTTTGCTTGGTTTTTAGTGTGTGAGTTCTATTTACTACTAAAATGTCATTTCTAACTAGAAACATGAATTTGAGTCATATCGGTCATATTGTATTTCATTTTTACATGAGAAAACATTATAAATATCAAAAATAACATATTAATTTCTATCCTAAAATTTTAATACAATCATATCATTTTTTATTGGTTTTTAGTGAGTGATATGTTTTGAACTAAAATGTCATTTTTAAATTGGTAATGGAAACTTTTAGCCATACCATTCACACCATGTGTATAATTGAGGTGTGGTGGATTCATACACCTAAACAATGACTCATGGATCATTATAATAAATTATCAAAACAATCCTAATTCATGTCCTCATTTTTCAGTATGCCACTTGTTCTTAATACATAAATTAATGTAAATTTTAAATAAAAAGACACAGTTTGAGTCATACCGGCCACACCATGTGTCATATTGATGAGTGACTAATTCCTAAAAATAAAAAATGACATATAGATCATTTTCATAGTGTATCATAACAATCCAAATTCGTTTTATTGATTCTCAGTATGTCACTTGTTGTTTTTACTTACATTGATGTCAATTTTAAATAAAAATAGACACTTTGAGTTATACTAGACACACTTTGCATCAGATTGAGGTGTGATTGGTTCGTACAGGCCAAGAATTACTCATGGGTCATTTTAATAAAATATCAAAACAATTAGAATGTGTTTTCTCAGTTTTTAGTATTTCACTTGTTCTTTTTACTAACAGTAATGTCAATTTTTAATAAAAAGACACACTTTGAGTGATACAAGTCACTTGTTATTTTTTCTCAACTTTGAGTAGGTCAGTTGCTCTGATACCAACTATATTGACCCAGAAATTTCATACCTAGATATCACATCTTAGTAGATTAATATTCCTTATAAAACATAATGATCCATGCCATAATTGTTTAGGTCCAGTGCTTTTGGAAACATGAAAACACAAATAACTAGTTAATAAGAGTATCTCATTATGTTATTCTTTACTAGAAACCTTATTAGACATTATTTCTAATAACCTAAGGATATGAAACATAATAAATGGTGGTAAAATATTTTTAATAAGTGTAAAAAAGGTAGATAGCAATGATCATATAAGGATAACATGAGAATAAATATATTAGAAGCTGATATAAAGATTAAAAATGCATACGTTGTATATGGAAGTAAAATCTTCATGATATTTGTATACATTCTTCCATCAGGTATGCTTCCCATTCATTTATGATCAATTCTATATCATCTTGTGAATGTTAGTTTTTTAGACAATCATTGTAGTACTGGAAAAATATAAATACACAACAGATTAGTAAATATTTTAAATGAAATAGTAATTATGTTCTAAAATACATCTTCAGGGATGCTAGTTTGTTCATGGAATATGATCTCTCTCATAAATTTCCAAACATAATAACCTCAATATTTTCTATTTATTTGTTTTGAACACTACCAAAACACTGAGTATAATAAGAAATTTTTTTATGTGTTTGGATAGTGAAATTTTATTATGTATACCCTCATACTTATCCAGTCATTGTAATTTTCCTCTTGCATGTCCCTAACCCTTATCCTCATTAATTCTTTTCACGAGATGGATAAACCACACTATCATAACATAATCCTAATTAAAATATTATATAAATTATATAACTTCATGTTTAGTTCTAAAACATTGGATGTAGTATATTACAAATTGAAAAACTACATCATGTGTGGACAGTTTGTTGGATATCCATGCATTGAATCTAGAAAATAAATATTTGGAGTATCCAAATTTTTCCACAATGAGCATCCAATGATGCCAAAAAACATAAAAATGAATAATTAATGAAAGAAATGAAAATAAATTTTATATTATTAAATTTCAGATTCTTACCCCTACATCGTTGGTATCAAATAGAGTTTATCTTCTAAAAATTTTCTTTCAATGTATTTTAGCAGACCAACCACTATTTCATACTTTTTTTTTGTTATATTTTATCTTGTTATGTTGAGGTGATGTGGGGAAAAAGGAGTCTGAACTTTTTCTCATGGTAAAATCCATTCAATTATTTTGTATATATACTCATACCAAAAATTTAAAATGTATTTGGTCATAATTAACATAGTATATCAGCTTTTGGAAAATGAAATCATGAGAACATACCTCATGTATACATTTACAACTGAGCCACCTAGACATCCATTGTTGATGATTTTAGTTGCACTCTCAACGCTAATGAAGTCACTGTATTTCTCTCTGTATATATTTTCTTCAAAATCAACTATGTGATTGTGACTATTTTTTAACTTTGTATCCACATGAGACTTCAGTGTTAATAAATGTGGATTTAGAAAAGGTGGTGTAATTGTTCTCTTAGTAGATATTTTTGATCAGTTGGTTGATCCATTAGATGATTTTGAGGTCATATTTCATTTCAAACCCTTTTTCTTTTCTATTTGTAATAAAATTCATCGGTTCATACCTTTTCATTAATTTCTTAAAGGTTTATCTTGTAAAGTAAATTGGAAATGAATACCACTTTGTCGATATGTTTTTTACAAGATTTGACGACCATGTGATGAATGATCTAGCATCTTTTTCAACCATATTAATATCATACTTGTTAATTAGAATAGGTAACTTGATGCTCGACTCATGGGCTATGCTTAAAGGCACTCACACATTCTCTATTAAAAGTGTTCTTTCATGTACTGTGTTGTTCTGAATATTGGACATCATAGCCCTCGCCACAAGGTGATGGTTGGGTGTTGCTATATATAAATAATATTCATTATCATCCATTAAAATATTAGTATAGGAAAGGTATCAATGTCCATATTATTCACATATCTTTGAAACATTTATCATAACATTGATTACCTTTTCTAAGAAAACTCTTATAGGGGAATGGCTCGCCTCATAGCTAGTGTAGGTGGGGCAGGATCTTCACACGGTGGATGTTCTTGTGGTTCTTCTTCTCTTTGCCTCTCCCTCATTAAAGTTTCCATAATCTCTCTCTACTATTGGAATTGAACATCAGTTATATATATTCTTTCTCTCATTTATTTTTTTAATTCACTTTGATTGTCCTATTTTTTCTCAAAATATGTTTGTTGTGTCACCCCAAAACCCAAACCTATAATGCGAACATACTATTCTTGTTGCTTCATGGCCATTGATAGTATGTGTTCATATCATATAGGTGTTTATAATTTCTATGCCTATGTTGGATATAAAATATAAGAAAATAAGTGATAATTGTTAAGTAATAAAAATTTATAGGAAAAAAATTATGTAATACATACACATGCTTCTGATACTTTTTGGGTGTTTTTATCTATTTGTATCTTATCTTTATTTACACGTCCCTCCTTCCATAGAACATGGAGTTGGATGGAAGTGGCTTTGGATCTTAGATAATCAATTTTCATATAAATAGAGGAACATAATTATGGTATTGTTTTATTTATCATAAAAGTATTATAGTAGATTTAAAATATATACCATTTTTTTCTAGTGAAGTGTACCATATCCTTGCTTTACGATAGGGACACACTGGTTTTTCAGCTCATTCCTTATTTTTATCACTTTGTTTCAATTTCATAAACAAATAATTTTCAATCAATTTGAGGAAAGCATGTATAATCAAACAATGTATTATTGTCCACAATGTACCTGAAATGACACATGCACATGACAGTCAGTAAACACATCCCTTACTTCTTGGGTTATTAGGTGTGCAAAGATAAGTGGTGGTTGTGGGTTTATTTTCCCTTAAACACCATTAAAATGATTTCTTGTTAGGATTGTGTGAAATCCTCTTTGAATAATTCCATTAGGCATTAATACAAACTTCTTATGGGATTCATCTACTATAAATGAACTCTAAAATTGATGATGAAGAGTAAGATGATGTTTTGTTATTTTATTTTTTTGTAAAATAAAGAAATTATATCATAATTTTACCATAATTTCTTCCGACATCAGTGTCTTAAACTCAGTCATAGCATGGTGACACAAATCTACATCAATCGACACACATTTCCAAGTGAGTATTCTGATATAATTACTGAAGATGGACTTTTTGGGGTTAACATGATGGCCCTACATATTCCATTTGACCTCATATTTGATGACATTAACTTTCACCTAAATGATTTTTTCAAACACCATAAAACTAAGACACTGATATTTTTTATGTGATGGAAGTCCTTCATCTCCAAAAATTTCCCCAAAATCAAAATCATCAATATGTTCTTTAGGAGAGGTGAAATCAAAATGTGTATATTTTTATTGCGCCTATACACTGGGAGTAGTATCAGGTTGAGAAACCCATTGTTCCTCAAGAATGGGAGCACCAGCACGTGAAAAAGTTCACTCCTCAGATTTATGAGCAGCAGCAGGTTGGTAGACATGTTGTTCATAGGTATTTGGAGCACCAGCACATGCGGAATTCATTATCCGTAGAAGTTTTTAACAATTAATTTAGAGTACATAAATGTATCAACAAATGAAAAATAGCATGAGGTAATACGATGTATATTACCAAAAAATGTAACCTGATTATTGAACTCAATTTTTCTTTTATAATGGCTGAATGGATTCTACCCCTCTATCAATGATCCAAATACCATTATTATGGTCTCCTCTAACATACAAAATTCCATCTATATAGGTACTTTTGTGAAATGATTGCGACATCTAAATGAAAGTGTCATCCTCAGTATAATTTTCATCTAACAATTCAATGGTTTTATTCAATAACATAAAAATTAACCATTTTCGATTTATAGGATCTATAACATAAAATACCTATAATGCATGAGATTCCATTATAAGTTGTTTGATTTTGTACCATTCCTTTTTGGAATAAACTTTCATGGATCCTAATTCATCTATTTTAACGGTGCCTTTGTTATTAACCTAATAGAATTTAAAAATCAGCACTCGGAATTTTGTATAATCCAACTCCCATATATTTTTGAGGATGCCAATGTATGACATGTTTGTGAAAATTAGATTCCTACCCTTAGTTGTAGAAACAAGCATCACTTCAGCCACGAGTGTAACTCCACTATTTTGTATGGTATTATCCTCATCGTGCTCATTTGTATGGAACATATAACCATTAATTACATATCCATTGTAAGATAATACAAACAAACATAGTCCCACAAAAAGACATTAAATTCAATTTGAAATTGAATTTGTATTTTAATCTGGATGCTTTAAAATATGGTCCTAAAACCATCCAATATACTATTGATTATGTGTATTTGATATCCATATTTCATCCCTTGATGGATTCAAATGACTAATATTTTATTTATGGGTTTTAACATATGGGGAAACCTACAAACTATTATAAAAAATGTAAATGTGGGCCTACCCTAGATCTGTAGTATTGATTATGACAACATCTCTTCCAGAACTTCCTTCACTCACAAGCCGCCCAGTGTGATGAGATTTTGGTATACCAATGCTTTCCACACCAGACAAAGTATTTGGTACATAATTCAATCTCATCCTCAATAATATATCACTCCTCTATACAACCCTTTGTATGACATTGATTTTTGACATACCCTTTCAAAATTATCATATAAAATTCAGTGGGGTCCACCCATCTATAGTGTATAGGACTACATAGTCGAATCTCCCTCACCAAGAGAACCATCAAATGAACCATCATATCAATGAATGTTTGTGAGAAGAACATTTCCAATTCACATAATATGAATGAAACTTCTATTTCCATACTCAATAATTTCACCAGGTCTATAACTTTACTGCATATATCATTGAAGAAGAAACAATGTTTGGATAATGTATGACGGGCATTCTTGGGAAAATGAAACATAAATCTATAGGCCTTATATATTTCATCAAAACAAGTAAGTAATGTGATTTCATACCCTTTAAAATTAAATCAGTCATTAACATGGTGTTATTGATATTTGATAAATACCCCTCTGAAACCTTTACTCCATTCAAGAAGTTTCAAAACTGATATCTCTCCTATCTGGAAAGAGTTTAAGTTGCTGGAGGAATAAAATTTTGTTTTTCATCATTCACTAGAACCAACTCTTCTCATATTCCCATGTCAACCACGTAAAACCTAGACTTAAATCCATCCTTTTTTACTAAGTTCATTTGGTAACATGACAATGACACTATCATATACATTTTTTTCAACATGAATAACATCAATAAAGTGTCTGATGTATAGAAAATTCTTGTATGGTAAAAAAAAAACTGATCTTTTTTCGAAATGGATTTCAAATGGTTTTTCAAAAATGGTTTACCAAAAGAAATGTCCATATCTTTTATATCTCAAGAAATTGATCACCTGTTAGTGGATACATTGATATATGTTCTTCTAAACTTCCATTTAATAATGTCATCCAAGATTTTTACTTATGTCATTAGGGTATAAATCTTTTATTTTGGAGAAATATGTTTTTTGATGAATGTTTCAACCTAATTTATTATGTAAATTGTTCACATATGGGACACCCATGAGTTCCTTTAATTCTATATCCTGACAAATTTCTATATTTAAAAAATCATTTATCATCCCGTACAACATGGATCTCAACAAGAAATCTTCATTTCTATGAGCATCATACAACGTAACACTTTAAACCCATGATAATTTAAAATCCTCAATCAATGGATCCAAATAAACATCAATATCATTACCTGGATTTTTTAGTCCTGATATAAGAATAGATAACATGATTTTTTTTTGTTTCATGCATAACTATGGTGGAAAATTATAATTTACCAATATAACCAACCATACACTGTGAGTGCTGCTTTTAAAACCAATAGGATTCACTCCATCTACAGATAATGCAAGACAATTTTTTCATGGCTCATTTCTAAATTTTGGATTCTCAAGATCAATTCTTTTACACTAAGGAAAGTATGTCATTTGATGTAGTTTCCCATAATTATTTATAGTTTTTTCATTCCACATCAATTTCCATACAGTCTCCTCACTTCCATATAGGTTCCTAAACCTTGTAATGGTTGGAAAATACCATACAACTTTTATTGGATTTGATTCATATTTCTTGTATCAAGAAGAACCACACTTTGGGAATTCTTTAAGTAATTCTTGGTCCTTGTGAAATAGTATATATTCATTTAAGTAGGCATGTATTATTTCCAAGATCATACCCATCGAGCGTATCATTCATTAGGTGTCGTATGTTTGGTTCAAGATTTCATTATCTACTAGGAGTAGGTCATTAAAAAGATAAATTAATTCCATAAAATTGGCATCACTCCATCAGTTACCTACTTTCAAATTATACAGCTTCAATATAGCTAACAATGTTGTATATTCAGTGTGGACACCACACAATGGTTTATTTTCACAACTCTTTAGTTGCTCAAACAATTTTTGGAAATCAAGAAGTTTATCTTCAACTATCAATGTCATTTATTCAATATTATCTTCATCATCATTCACATTTGTAACCACATCCTCAATACAGTCTTCATTATTGTTCACACTTGTAATCATATCATATGTTCCAAAAAACATAGTTTTATTCCAACCTCTAGCTACATACACTTTTTCCCCATCTTTATTCCAACATTTATAGGTTTGATATATTCTGTAATAGATCAATTGTTCTTCCAAATCCTCTGGACAAACTTATCTTGAATAAAAACATCATAAACACAGACAAAGGATTTTATAAGGGTCATATGCATGATCTTTTTCAAACATTATGAACTCTTTCACTCCATCTTCATACTCTTTTGTCAAACGATTAGCATCCATCCAATATTTATTCATATTCATCCTATTTGATTTGGTGATTTTAATATTTAACAAAATAAATAAACAAAACATTGAAATAAAAATTAACCAAGTCTAAAATAATTATAGACTTTAAGTATCCTTTGAATACTATTTATCAAATCACAGTTTAAATACCTTTAAAAACCGTCCATTTACACAAATTTCTCTTTAAAATAACACGTCCTTTTTAAAATAAACCAATCAGTTTCAAATAGTCTTTCTCAATACCCTAATTCATTTTTCAAATAATTCTTGGAAGCTTCATGACCCAAAAATCTTAATCATTTAAAAATTAATGACAACCCTCTATATTTTACAAATTTTTATTTAAAACTTCACACAACCCTTGATAAAATGAATCCATCATTACATATTCTTTAAAAACATTAATATCCCTTTATAAAAGCCAATTAGGTGAGTTGTTAACCACTTTAAATGAGACCTAAGTCCATTCCAAGTGTCTAAATAATTTTAAATAAATTTAAAATGAATAAAAGTTATGTTGAACACGTATAATTTTTTAAGAAACATTTCAAAACAATTGAATTATTTTAAAATTCAACTTAGTAATTTTCACAGAGACAGAAATCCCAATGGAGGCACTTTACAAAGGATACATGTCTCAAAAATAACCAAAATTTATTAAAATATCAAGCTGTAAATGGTTTATCATCTCTCTCCTGAATAATTAGTATGAATCCTATAGTTTCTCCTATAATACTACTAAGGATTTAATAAGTGAAAAATAAAAACATAATTGTCACTTGGAAATTTTACTTTTGAACATAAATTCATATCACTTAATAATGGGCAATCATCTTCCACTCAATGCTTGAATCATGTACTACCTAATATTGATCCATCTAATATGGTACATTATAAAAAATGTTCCCCTTCTTGAGGGTATACAATAAGTAAAAATTAAAGGACTATAGGTACTCATACCTTCTCAACTATTAATGTTTCATTTCAATATGTGATTAAATATATATCAAACACTTTTTTAGTGTATTCCAATAACATGTCATAGAAAGAACCACTATTCCCAAATCTAGGAAAGGATTTTGGAAGTTTCTCTTATGTATTATTAACTACCTGAACCCATAAGCAACCACATGACCATCTTGGACTGAAAATGTTCAAATCTTGACTCCTAATATATCACAATATAATATGTACTCATTAACCAGATCATTTAGGGTTAATATTGGTGTTTTCATCAATCTACCGTTAAGATAATAGAATGATCTCTGATGAAAATATTATCAAAGGAACCATACCACAATTTTGGTTAAGGCCTTCTTATCACTTCCAATTAGGAAGAATCTCGGTTGACCCTTTGGTAATAAAAGTGAACCCGTAATAAAATCACCATAATAAAATTCTATTTTCATGTCCAAAAGATTCGTGTACAATGCTTTTTCTTCTCAATGAGTATTCCAAAAACACCTCTATCACATGTTTCTTATGCACATTGTTCAACTTTCTTATAATAAGTATCAGTTTTTCATCTAGTTTTACCGACTACCAAAATTTCTTAGAATCCTACCCATTGAAAATGTTGACATTCTAACACATGTATCATGTCCAGCTAAAACCTTTCACTTTTTATGAATAGTAAATTTCACTCTTTCTTTTCATTGAATGGATCTTATATTCCAAAAACATTTTCTAAATATAATGAGGAGAAGACCTTAACACATCACCCTTAAAAAATCCATATTTAAATAACCGCAACTTTTATTCATAACTTCTGGAATACATACCATTACACAATCCACATCTGAAAGTCATATATTTCCAAATTACCAAATCAACGGGATCATTCAATAACTGATTTCTATATTATAAAATTGAGTCTATATTCTGGAGCCTCTCCTTTTGGTTGAGTTAATCGAAAATGTGTAAGGGTTCACAATCCAAATATTATTCATGATTGAAGACTACTTCATGGAGACTACAATATCATATAACTCTTCAACACAAGATAAAAATCCAATCCATACAACACATAGTGTTTTCTAACTATCTTTTAGAACTCATGTACTCAATCCTTAAACACTTTTTGGATGAAATTGTATTACAGGATAGAATTAGTCATCCATAGGGTAATCATAGTTTATTGATGCAAAGGGATTGAATTATAATTATCACAAACCATAACTCCTCCCCCTTGAACCAATTTAATCTCTTTCAAACAAGGAATCATCAAACTTATTATTTTATATCATGTATTGTATCCCTGTACTCAATGTTTGTGGAAAATATTGTAACTACTAGTTAGAAACACAATATATATTTAACTGTTATTACCCTATAGGTGAAGAAAAAACCTATCGTACTCTTTGGGGTGTCTAAGTATCCAAAAATTTCATTATCAATGTTACATTTCACAAAATTTTGAATCCTAATGTTTGGAATAATATCATTAAAATAGTTAAGATACTAGATAAGACACATAATGTCTTTCTAGTGTTTTTCACTGAAATATTTGTGCTTCAATTCACAAGTCATCCAAATTTCTAGACCAACATACAATATCTCATCTATCTATAAGAGAATGGGGATGAATCCCACTTAAAAAACACAATCACAGTTAAATATCTCAAGACAAACTATAATAACTCTCATCGAAATCTTTTAGCATTAGATAGAACCACCATGCAGAACAAATGGATCACAACTGAAATTTTCAGCCTTCCATAACCAAGCCATACAACCCTTCCACATAGAGACAAAAAAACATGTACATATGAATATTTGAAAAAATACCCATGATTAATGCGACAATATAGTAGAGCTTCGAAACAGTAGGGTAGAAGAGGGCTCGCACGACAGCAGGGTGGAGGAGGGCTCATGCAAAGGCCGAGCAGGGCTTCGCGATCGAAGTATACGATGGTTTCACAGCACTGAAGTAGAAGGACCAGTCGGTGATAGCAGAAGAGGAGTAGGAGGAGTATTCATGGCGACGGTGGAGGAGGAGGAGAATGATAATTCACAGTGACAATGGAGGAGGAGGAGGAGTTGGCGTTAGGGTAAGGCTTCTGCAAGAGCTTGAGGCATGCGAAGGAATGTGGAGATTGTTATGGTTTATTTATGAAATCGGGGGAAGCATTTAATATGTCTAGTTAAAAGCGCTGAAAAAGGTATATTTTGTCAGTGCTAAATTAGAAAGCGCTGAAATAACATGCCTTTATGAGTTCTTTTTTGGTGCTGATAAAACTATAATGATATTAAATCATTTATATTTTTATAGAAATTTATAAAATCATATGTATAATAAATATATATATATATATATATTATAATAAATATAAATAAATATAAATTTCATTATAATTATATATTTATTTATTATTATAAATATATTATAAACTAGTACATCACCTGTGCATACGCACAACGCCATAAATGAAATCTGAACTACAAAATGCATTAGAAATATGAGAAGTGATCAACAGAGAATGATAAATATTGTATTTAAATTATGAATCTATTCATAGAAACAAAGTATGAAAATCTAATAGCTAGATACATTAAACAGGAAAACATTGAAACATAAGCATGGTAAGAGAACATTATATTCACAACATACATTAGTTTTCATTTTCATGTCACATTTGAAAAAGAACTATGGAATGTTATTTAACCATTATAAGAGAACATAAATACACTTTAAGTAGCATATACATGTTTGACAACAATTACAGGAACCATGATTTTCAACAACAGTGGGTGTGCAGATCAGATTACAATTCATGTCATCAGAATGTGCAGTCAACATCTTCCAAGTACTACCATGTATCATTGATGTAGAGTAGCAGTTTTTCAGGTTTTTTGATAGTTATATTGATCCCTAAAATATATAATTAGACATTAATGTGAGTAAATGAGACATATTACTATGAAAAAAACTAGGCAATGTAGTGAAGTGAAACCAAGAAATAATTAATATGAAAAGGAAAAATCACTACTAATTGAAATAATAGAAAAATTAGTACTAATTGAAAAAGAACAGTGGTTAGTCTAGGAAGTCTATTAACCCCCCCCCCCATTTTTCAGCAGCTCCTCCAACCACCTACCCAGCCTTACCCTCCCCTCCCACCATCTCCTCTTATCTCCCACCCGGTCCAAGTAGCTCCCCCTCCCACCTATGCCTCCCCCCTGCCCACCCGCTTCCCCCACCCCCCCACCCAAACACTTCCCTCAGCAGCCCCCTCCCCCTGCACTCATCCTCCCCTCCCCTCCCCTCCCCTCCAACCTGCCCAGCCTCTCCCCTCCATTCCTCTACCCAGCTGCTTCCCCCACCACCCCCTTCCCAAAGTCTTCCCCAAGTAGCCCCCTACGCCCTGCCCTCATACTCCCCTCCATCCTGCCCAGCCCCTTCCCTCCATTCCCCTGCCCACTATGCAGAATCTCCCCAGATCCATTCCTCCCTCCTCCTCTTTCCTCCTCATCCCTCCCCTGCCCAGCCCCTCCTCTCCCCCCAACCACCCTGCCCAGCTTCTCACCCCCCCCCCAATTCCCATAACCTCCTCCTACCCCCTACCCAGCTTCACCCCTCCCCTCCCCCTCCTCTGGTTGTCTCCCACCCAATCCCAGCAACCCCCCCCCCTCCTACGTATGTGTCCCCCCTGCCCAGCCCCTTCCCCCACCACTCCCTCTTCCCAACCTCTTCTCCCATTATCCCCCCATGCCCCCATCCTCCCCTCTATTTCCCTCCCTTCCAACCTACCCAGCCCCTCCCCTCCATTCCCCTTCCCACTAAGCAGAATCTCCCCTAAGCCATTCCTCCCACATCCTCCTCCCTCCCCTACCCAGCCCCTCCTCTCCCCCTTGCCACCCTGCCCAGCTTATCACCCCCCCCCAATTTACAGCACCTCCTTCTACCCCCCTACCCAGCTCTACCCCTACCCTCCTCCTCCTCTGGTTGTCTCCCACCCAATCCCAACACCTCCACCACCTACGTATGCCTCCCCCTGCCCAGCCCCTTCCCCTATCACTCCCCCTGCCCAAACTCTTCCCCCACCAGGTCCCTTCCCCCTTCCATCATGTTCCCCTCCCCTACCCTCTCCTCCCCTACCCTCCCCTCCCCTCCAACCTACCCCGACCATTTATATTTATTTGTAAAACAAAATGGCAACCATTTATTAGGAATCCTAAATCTATAGAGTATATTAAACAACTATAGATGTAAGAATTATAGCACAAAGTACTGAATTGTTTATAAGTTTTTACCTTTTAATAACAACAACACACTACAATACATTCTTTCAGATATGAAATATGAATAAGATAATATCTGCAATAACCTCGTAGGATTGGTTTTTGTAGTAAAAAATTCAAGTCTAAGATATCCAATATTCATGTGTTTTGTAATGTAATTCATATAGACCATCCAATGAGACAATAAAAACACAATTCATAATATTACATAAGCATGCTCCATGAATATATGTATGGATTTCCTTGAATAACACCCCACCCCTAGTTTCTATCGAACCTGCACACAAAAGTTAAAATTAGAGAATCCTAAAATTAATGGATAAGTGAACATCATTCACTATCAATGATCAAAAAACCTGTATATAGAAAACACCACATGCATATACATGTTCACCATCTATAAATTTAAGTCAGCAAGGTAATAAGAAAAAACTTAATTAAAAAACATTACACAGGTCTGTCCCCCCTGTCCAACTCCACCCCCACCAAGACCGTCCCCCCTCCAACTCCTCCTCGATCCTTCCCATCACCACCCCCACCCATGCCCATCCCCTCCCCTCCACCCCTGCACAACCCCTTGCCTCCCCTTCCCCCTTAGCAGCCTCTACTAACACTGCATCCCAGCACCTCCCCCTTCCAACTCACACCCCACCTTCCCAGCACCATCCAAACCAGATCCCTCCTCCCTGCCCAGCCCCTTTCCCACCAGCCCCCCCTTCCCTGCCCCTTTTCCCACCAGCACTGAAATACATCAAGTGACAGTTGATTTGTAATACAAGAAGAATTAACTAACTCACATGACAGAAAATAAATTATAAGATACAATCACCTGATATCTTATTACCTTTCATATCTGAAAAATATATCAGTCATTCTTTTCTTCCTTGTCTTTTAATTTATCCTTCATTCGGATTCCATATTTTTTCACAGACATTGACCACCGACACTTACAGGTGGGATATTTTGAGATTTCTTATTAACATCTTAATTAAGAAATAATGTTTGTAGGTTTTTCTACATATAGAACATAGTTAAAAGTAGCATTAGATGTAGGAGAAATTACAATGTAGGAATAAAATAAAGGCTTGTAAAAAAATTATAAGGGAAAAAATATATATCTACCTAAATAGATGATGATATAGTTGATGATGTTTCAAATATAGAGTCATCCTTTTCACTGAGTCGTAATGATTTAACATTTTGATGACCCTATGATCGAACAATAAAGCATTAATCCAGTTTCATGTTCTTTACATGTGTGGCAGTAAAAAATGATGATAATGGATCATATTGTACCTGACTATGTTCATGCATACTAATTATATTTGTACGACCACTACTTTGATGATGATTTATATAATCAATAACACAAATAACTATTTGAAATCTATCCATATTAATGAAAATAGAAATATGTAGTATAATCTACTTGAAGTTATGTGAAGCTATCATTAAACTTGGTGATGTAGTTTTCATTTTCGGTAATGAATATTACCATGTATGAGTTTGGTTCTGCTAAATTGTAATGATTTTTAATATTATAATTTGACACTTCAATTTAAAGGAGAACCACTTTTGATTTGACAATAATCAATTCAGTTAGAAAACAGTACTCATCATCAGCCTTATTTAAGAATAAATAGTAAATGTTAGTTTAATTGAAGCGAACATATTTTGTCATCATGATAGTTTATTATCTAGTAGCACCTGAATCAAATAATCTCATAGATCTGAAGCAGTTTTGCTCACAAATTTCATTACTTGTTTATCAAATAGGACAACTGATAAGGAGTCTGTGGAATCACTCACAAGAAGCTGCACTCTAAATCTGTTGATTTATAAATATGATTACAAATGGATTTAGGATAAGTAAAATTAATTGCTATTGATATATAAAATATCTAATATATTGTTATGCAGAAGAAAAAATAAGAACCTGGTAATGGTGAAAGTTACAGATATTTTGCAGTTGTTGCACCAAATTTTGTCGTCAACATTATGCACTTTTTTCATGCAAGAATTGCATGAACCATAGAACCAATTGTGAGTTGTTCGAATTTTTTTATGGTGATGGAAATCAAGAACTTTGTAGGCTATCCAACATTGAGATTAATATAGACAATGACATAGTACAGTACTATACTGGTACAACCAGACTTTTAAAATGCATTAATTAAATTTTAAATTTTTTGTATACTACATACCTGATCAAAAATTTTGACTTTAGAAATGGTTTTTTTATTTTCCCAATATAGAAATGGTGTAGAGGAAGATGATGGGTTTGTTGGTGCTAGACTTCGATACTCTGATGTGATTATAAAAATACATCTGAATATTGAAAAATGCAAGTCAAATGTCAAACATAATATTTACATCTATCATATAGTAAACATTGGACAGAATATTCAAAAATCACAATTAAATAAAGTATCCAGAGCACCTTTTTCAGAATGATTCAACATATTCAATATCAGGATTGAAAAGGATTTTTGTCACGTTAATTTTAGTTGTAAGTATAAGAGAGTCTGAAAGTAATTTTAAAACGAACTCAGTTGGAGTAGTGGTTTAAAACTTTATAAAGAATTGAATAAACGAAAGGGCAATAAGGCATTGGGTTATTAGAGACCATACTATTCAATTTCTTAACTTTGAAAAGTTTCAATATTAAAATAGTTGATGAACTGATATTTTCTTCCAAGTAAGATGACATCTGGTTAGCATAGTCACCCCATAAACTGCATTTAAATTGTAAACCTCTGCAGAAAAATATGCACCGCATAATATTAAATACAAACAACGGGTAAAAGATAATTAAAGATCGTAATGACTAACCTTTCATCCTGTAAGACAATTTTCATCTTCAAATTGGAATAACACGATGCTTCAATAGGATGTGAGAAACGTAAATATCCAATAATTTCTAAAACAGATCAAAAAGAAGAAATAGTTGAGTACTGCAAGGTAAAAAAATTTGAAAGTAATCCATACAATTATATATTGAACAACAGAGTTACTTTAGAAACACTAATAAACTGTTAAAGAAATGTCAATAAACATTTACCAATTAAATTTTTCTCTGGAAACCTTCTTTAAATTATGTCTTCAAAGGAAGTAAAATCAAAATAGAAATGTGGTAGTGGTGCATCACATGGCCGGACATCCGTTGTTGATGTGAAATGTAATCAACATGAATGTCTAGTTTCTAAGTAGGTACCTTGATTAGTAGCTATCTGCAAGTTCTGTATGAAATAGCACATCCCTTAATGCAATATATTTTTGAACCTAGATAGAATTTGACGCCCTGTAATAGTACAATGTATCTTTTCTTTCTACATAAATAAATATCTATGAATTTCAAAATTTGAAATTCATTAGATTGAAGCTGAAAAATATGTGTTGTAATTGAAATGAAAAGAGAAATAAAATAGACTAAAGATAATATGAAGTATAATTTTATTCTGAATTCACCTATAAATCTCCAAGAATCATATCAACTGTGACAACATCATTGGATTACCTGGATGATGTGTTGCACCACAAATTCAAAATACGCAGTTGTATCTTCAATGTATCATCAGTATCAGGTGTGATATCATTCAAAGGGGAAATTGATCGTGATATATTCGTAAAAGTGTATTATTTTAATTTCCGTATGAACAGATCATTATCAGAAACATTGAGTTTCATAAAATCATACATAAATAAGCTAAGAAGAACCGAACAATCACAATTTAACATATAATTTGACATATACCTATCACAATCTATGAAATATTTCTTTGTAGACAATATTTTTCATTGATTCAAGAGTTGTGGGATTATTATCACCAACTACTATTTTCAATCCTGATGGTGATGTGAATCTAGATAGAGAATCATATAATTGACCATGACAAAACACAGGTTTTTGAAGATACAACCCAACAGAAGACAGTGATTGTCCTTGACTTTTGTTAATAGTCATAGCATAAAAAATAGTCAAAGGATATTGTCTTCTTTGTATTTTTATAGGCCATCGAAATTCAGAGTGTCTCACATTTATTCTTGGATTGAAAGCAAGATATCTTAAATTACAGCCACATAGAATTCTTGCTCTGATGACATGATCACCCAAGTGAGTAACAATCAAGCAAGTCCAATTACATAATCCCATTGACTGATCTATATTTTGAAGCAACATGATAGGAACCCCAATTTTGAGTGTGATTTTATGGGTATCCATCCCTGATACATTAATCCCATTTAACATTTCATATGTGTAAATGTTTTCTGGCCTATCTGTATCAAAACTTGCATCACAAACTGAATCTGAGCTGAAATAATCTTTGCATTCAGAACACGTGAGGGACATCATGTACGCATTTACTTCTTCAACAATATCCCGAGTTGGAGCTAAGATGGAATGGTCTTTAAGATAATTAGCATCAGCATGGTTACTAATGAAGTTGGGATAAGTATGTTCAAAAACTTCAGAAATCTGATATTTAGTCTAAGCAAGAAGATATGCGGCTGGAATTGGAATTGTGGTTTCACCGTCATTTCATTCTGCAATGCGACCTTCACCATTATCTAAAGTCTATTTGGAAAATTCAAGAACCACATATGAAATTTTAGAAGAATTGGAAATAAATCTCATGTTCCTTGTAAGTGTTAGAACACAACAATGTTTCCACAAGTATGAAGAAGCTATACTTGAGGATAGTATTTCATTTTTGTTACCACCTGGTACGACAGGTAGTATTTCCCGGAAATCCCCACCCAACACAACAGTTATTCCACTGAATGGAAAGTTTGAAGCATTATCATTTTTACCGACATGATATCTTTTAAAGTACAGTCAAGAGCTTCAAAACAAGGCTTATGAATCATTGGTGCCTCATCCCAAATAATAAGCTTTCATAACTGTAGAAGATTTTCGACATCACTACCGTGTTGAATATTGCAAACAGACTTTTCAGAAATAGATATCAGGATTCAAAATTTGGAATGTGTTGTCCTCCCACCAGGTAGCTGTAATGATGCAATTCCACTAGATGTAACTTCCAGAAAAATATTACCTTCTAACCGTGGTAAAGATATCAATACTTTCCAAATATAACTTTCACTTGTGCCTCCATGACCATGTAAGAAAAAGAAAACTCCAATGGATGTAGTTAACGAAGACATTATGGTAGTCATCAACTCATTTTGTTCATCAATAAGCTTACTTTGAAATGTCAGATACTCATTTCGAAGGGTCTCTCTGTCATGATTAAGTTCATTAGCTACCAATTGATTTCGTTGAGAGACAATTTCAGAATATGGAACTGACATTGGTGGAAAATAATGAATAGATCTATCATTCCTCTGTAATAGGTTCTCTATTTGAAGAAAAGAAAACATCTGTTTTTGATGATCCGTGAGTGACAAATCTAAATGTAATCATGAAATATTGTTATTTAATTAGTAAAAAGTCTTAATAAAGAAGAAAAACTAACTGAATTATCAACTACATAGTTCTCATTATATAAATTGATCAATTTGAAAACATATACCTGACATTTGTATCTTATTTATTCAGTATAGAGAATGTCTTCATTGAGGAGATCCCTTGTTTCCGGACACATAATATCTTGGGGAGACATATTGTTTGAGAACAAAATTCTGGCAAACATTCTACTCATAGACTGGCCTATAGCCCAAGTTGACACCTCATTGATTGCTTCAATAAATTCTCTGTCATTTGCAAGAAGTCCCAATGCAGAACATGCTTCACAAAAAGTACCATGAATAATTTTGTTCATAGTTTTAATACTGTCAAAAAAAGTTTCACCTCTGATCTTTGTGAGTATTAATCGAAGGTAATATAGCTCTCTAGTTGTTCGTGGCACATAATAAAGTCTACCAATATTGAACCCCTACTTTCTTGGACACCATATTTTTTCACATTGGTGGAATAAAAATCTAGTTTGAAATCCCAAAAATGTGAGACATCGTTTTTCCTGGTAAGCAACATTAGCCTCAAACCATGACGTAAGAATTGATTGAAAAATGTTACCCTTATGCAACACATCCTCGATATGATCATTGTCAGTGTAAGTAACACTATTTAGCACTAGTAAATGAAAATTTAATCTTTCAACCAGAGGATATCTATAGTGGATATCATATGAGAATATCCTCCAAGAGGCCTCGCAAGGAGAAATGTATTGGTAATCATAATACATTTTAATCTTATCGACATTATTTCCTAAAAGTTCTGTAGTGTGGGTTTCATACAAATCTGCTATTACACAATCATTACCTTTGCTAATATACTTGAACATATATTTAATGGAAGTAGATTGATTGCAGACTTCAATATTTAGATGAGCTTGATACTTCATTAGCAAGAAAGGATTATATGGCACAATAAACCGAATATCCAATGGGACACCATTTTTCACGATCACATTTCCATCATTTCTTCATCAGTATAGAACACACTCATCATCATCAACTGTTGTACTTTAAACATATTTTTTTGGAAAAAAATTAGTACATTTTCCATTTTTAATACAAGGTTATCTACGATTTGCATCACCACAAGGTCCATGCATCATAAACTTCTTAACAACCTCATGAAGTTTTCGGAAATTACCTTTATTTGGAATTTTATCAGAACCCATTTGTCAATACAGGAAGGAGTACCTATTTTCCTCTCTCTACATAAAAATAGTAAAATGTGTATATGAGGCAATCCAAGTTTCTAAAATTCCACTGTACGAACAAATGCATATAAAGTAATGTTCTAAATGACACAGTTGAACAACAGATTCATTAAATAAGATAATGTATGTCTCATAAAATTATTTTTATTAAAGTAGGTACCTGCATGTGACTTTCCCAAGACACATCTGTCTCGTAAATCATTCATTAACAGGTAAACCGTAATATTGAAAATTCTGGATATAATGTGTGGATAGTCTGAAGGGTGAAGACTGTTATGTGATATAAATCTAGTGATTTCAGGCCAAAGGGTATTGCATGTAAACATTAAAAACAAATTCGGATATCCTACCCAATTACAGATTGACATTGCATATTGGTAATTTTGAATCATATACATGGGACCACCAGTAAATGTAGATGGTAAAATTGTAGAGACCCGAAGCCTGACGTACGTGGACATTACATTACTTTTGCGGAATTCTTAGTACATAACAAAAACACACACACAAGGACCGTAATAGTTTAGTGTCTTAGGAAACTCAGAATATAATCTTCTAATCATGGTGAAAGATCTTCAACATATCCCATAAAGATCTTCTTTTTTTGTAAACCTAAATCCTTTCTTTATTTCCTGGGGAAAAGAAAACATAAAAGGGTGAGCTCAAATGCTCAGTAAGGGTAAACAAAAGAAATATCAATCACGTCATATTCATAAGAACATATCTTTTGGAAATATTAACCTGCAAAAGAGATCATAATTTCATAACATGGGATAAATCATAGTAGTGAAATGTAATACCAATAATCATAACTTAAAACATGAAACTTTGTGGAATACACACATAATCATAGATAATCATTTCTTATTAGTCAAGACTCATTTCCAAGACTATCTTAGTGGACAAAGTCCCTTTCTGAACCGAGTTCACTACTCGTTTCAGTCATGTTTCACTGAACCGGTATAACCTACCATTCCACCCATGTCTATCTCATGAGATATAAAATATTTACCCAATGCATTGGAGGGATATATAGGTCCCACCCCTCTCATAATGATACCATTCTTATGTGTGCCACCAAAACCATAAATCATACATCATTGCATAACCCATGTAATAAAAATGGGAATCTTAAACATCGTGACATCATCAGACAATTCATATAAGATAAAGGAATTCATAAAAATAATTACATCACAACATAATCAAATCAATGTAATAATAGGGATATAAACAGAACCCTATATTATCTTATATGGAAAATAATTTTGATAAAACACTTGAACTCCATTCTTGAGGAAAATATCCTTTCAAATTCAAAAACATTTTCGTTTCTTAACATGTCATACGATTTTAAACTAAAAAAGTTGATTAAAAATAATCTAGAAAACTTTTAAAGGAATATTCTTGGAAATAATGTTTTAAAAATCCATTCATGCCGTATAAGTTAAAAATTCATTCTTCTCATACTTTTGTCGGAAAAGTCAAAAAGTACCTCGTACGGAAAATGACAAAAGATTCCTTTCATATCTTTTACTAAAATCTCACCGAAGGGTAAAATTGGATTTAAACAATTGTAGGTGGATGGAAATAATATTACATATTGAGAAAACATGGATTTGGATGATAAAATACACCCCAGTAAAATCCAAAGTATAAACAATCTCGAATAAAAATGAGATTGTGATATTTCCCTTTCCTTAGGTCTGATTTGCTTCGTATGTGTCCGAACCTCCTGTATAATGATTTAAATAATGTCATTGACTTATTCCAGAATCATACTCATTGTTATGATATCATATATGGTTCAGTTATGTCTTTATATTACCCGTTCTTTTGTAAATTCCATGTTAAAGAGCATTTTGGGTAAAATCATTTCATTTGTCGTCCGTGTTTTGACTTGTAATTATTCATATGATTACTTAGATGATGATTACTTAATTAAAGAATATAAATCATGATTTATATATAATATATATTCAGAATATATATACATAATAGATCTGTAAATGGAAGGAAATACACCGTTCATGGAGACGGTAGACCGTACGTACGCATGAACGCTGTTTTCTTTTCCTTATTGAGTTGAATGGAATTAAGTAGATGACATACATATATGTACACATAAATCCAGAATCATTATTATGTCATATATTTCATTATTAATTATTATATATACTTTATAATCATTCATGAATGGTTAACGTGGAGAATGGATCTCATCGCATCGTGGAGACGGTAATCCGTACGTACACACGAGCGATGATATCGTTCTCATGATCGTGGAATTGTATTAGAGTGTATGTATACTATTTCAGAATCAATATCACTTTACAATAATCATATATAGTTATTATTTACACCATTATACCCATCCAAGTAAGGTGGTGGTGGAAAATAGATTACACCACGACGTGAAGATGGTATTCTGTACGTACGCACGCGCGGTGATTTTGTTTTCCGTAGGATGGATAGATGGTGAAATAAGGTTGTTTCATAATTATAATAACATATAATTATATAAGTGATACTTATGTTATTACTTCATAATGAAACAACCTAAGAAGAAGAAGTGGAAGAAGAAATAGAGATGAAAGAATCGGTAACGGACATTACCTCTTCTTTGAAGCGCCTCTTTGAGATCTCCTTTTAGGGCACTAAAATTGGTCTTTGAGGAAGACCAGAACCTCTAGGATGTTTCTAGGGAAGTGGAGAAGTGAATATGGCAGGGTTTGGCCGAGTTTGATGGCTCAAAGTGGTGTGAGGAAGAGAGGGAGGAGGTGCCCTTTTATAAGGGAGGAGAGGGTCACCTTTGGAATAACTAAAACTATTATTTTATTATAAAGTAAAATTCGGTTATAAATAGCTCCAAATTAATTTATTTAGAAGCTAAGGTGGGGATGGGTCGAAATACTCTCATCCAATAGAATTTAGACAAGTTTAGGTTCCTATTTTAACCTTATCATTTAGATTTAACATTAAGTAAAATAATTTTACTTTTACCGTGTCTTCTTGTGTTCTTATACTATAAGGTTAATAAACATACTATAAGAAGCCAAAAGAACCCCAAGTTGTTTATTATTAATATATATAACCTTATCTAAGTCATTTTTTTGAACCTTATATTTTTAAGAATAAAATAACAATTAATAATATAATATTTGGTTTAAAAACTATTTTATGTCAATTTTGACACTATTTAGTAATTAATTTTTATAAAAATCATAACAGAATGATTAGTTCGAAAAAAGTTAATTAAATAAATACTAAAATGTCATATTAATCTAAAAAATTATTGTAATTCATAAAAAGTCTCAAATTACATTTATTTTGGTTTTTATAACATCAATTATGTCAATATTTCATTAATAAGATAATTACTGCATCATCGTTGTGTCATAAATAAATTAAATTATTTAATGTCTAAAAATTAAAAATAAAATACCATTATGTAGGAAATCTTTTTAGATTTCTAATGAATATTTTTAGTCGAATTTATCTTATGTATAACCTCATATTAAAAATTATTTAGTTATAAAATATTAATTTTAACTGTTTTAACCCTTCATTAAATAAATTAATAATAAATGTCCTAATCTAATCCAAGTGGGCCTAAATGGTCATATTTTATTCCTAAGTTTGTTTTTGATCTAATTAAACTTGTCCAATAGAATTAGTACATGTGTTAGGGTAATAATAATATCATTTTTACCCTTAATTACCCTGTTTACTTGTAACCATGGTAAAAAAGGTAAAAAGTTACTATTCACCAAAAATTATTTTAATCTCATTGAACCACATTTTATTCCTTGATATTAACCGTGTCTCTCAGATTTTCGAAATTCCACTCACAGAAGCGGTAAAATTAAGTTTTATGAAAAATTCAGTTTTTTTAACTACCACTTAGTGGTTTCACTATTCATCAAAAATTGAAAGTTTCCAGAAAAATATCAAAAATTAGGCCTAAGCTATATTTGATATTATGAAATCAAAAATGATGTCTATTTTACCAAATTCAAAACATATCAGCTGCATTAATTAATTTAAAAATTAATTCCCGTCGTCAAAACAAATAGCGTGTTCTTAAGAGATAATAACTATCAAAAGATTGACACCTGTTTATGTCTGGTTTAAATGTGAAATTACATACAATGAAAAACATTGTATTAAATTTTAAAAATATATTATAAATATACTTTAAAACCACTCAAATTAATAATTTATCACTATTAATTATTTCGATTAAAAAGGTTGTTTTTAATTAAAATTTAGTAATTTTAACTATTCATCAGAAAATGAAAGTTATCCAAAAAGTACCAAAATTTCACCCTAATCTAATTTCGATATTACGAATCCAAAAATGAATTCCATTTTGAAAATTAAAATTTACAAAATTTCAAAAAGTTGTTATTACTATTCAAAACGGCTAGTTTTAATAATATTTTAATAGCATATTGTCGTTTATTGAAACTCGTTATTGCGTACTACACACGCTATTGAGGAAGGTCGTGATTGCGTGTAATGCAAGGCAAGTCAAGGATTCATGTTGTGAAACTCCTTTGGGTGTAGCGTACAACACAAGACATTAATGAAATTAAAAAGAATATTTTTCATAAAATCTCGGGTTGTTACATTCTACCCCCCTTAAAATGAATTTCGCCCTCGAAATTCATCAGCGTTATAAATGGTTTACTATTCATAAGTTTCTTTAATAGAAACCCACATTGTAAAAAGGAATACCAAAACCAATCTATAAAAACAAAAGTTTGAAACGTAATGGTTACCCAAATAAACTAATCACTGGGTTTCCACATAGTTGAAAATATGGATATGGATGAGAAATCTAACCATCATGTTCTGATGGAGAGTGGTAGAGAACATGGCTATGGAAAAGCCAGCAATCCCAAAGCCATAAATTTGTGATGATCTAAGGTACCATCTGATTCATCAGATATAAGATCACTAGGACAACATTTTTGGTTTTCAAGATCATTTCCCTAAAGTTGATGAAATTGGAATTAGAAGAAATACTTTCGTGATTTTGGTATAGTCTCACCTTTTGTCGTTCTTTGGATAATTTCCACTTCATCTCTTAAAGAAATTAAGTTGAATTTTTCATTCGTGATGTGTTAGCAGATCATGTGATAGAATGATGGGTCATTCCATCTGTCTCAAACAAAAGGTTAGAAAAGTTATCAAAAAATACATAAGTACATCTATAGTGAGATTAGTCATATATGGTTCCTAAAATGGATTTATACTTCATATATCATACAGCATAATATAATAAAACTAGTTTCTACTAAACAGGGACTTCCTGTAGGCCAGTGGTAGACGATAAAGGCCAGTCACACTTCGGTTGTGGGATCGATTCCTATGACCTTGTCCGACGCGATGGGCTGTCGCCCGTCCTGCAGGTTGTCCTTTTTCTAAAACTATATTACTATAACATCCCATCAATAATATCAAAAAAAAAACTTCTATCCTTAAACAATACTAACTTATGGCCAACATAATCCATTCCAATCTTTAGGCATATCCATAATACTGCAGTCCATTCTCATAATATAGTGAAAACGATTACCATAGATTTAATACCATCGTTGATCCCCATATATCATAAGATATGTCTTTTTGGTCACATTACAAACATTCAAAGGCCTTAATCATGTATTCCCTTGAATACACATTGAACCTTAGTGAAAACATGAATGTAGTTAAAAGTTAACACTTTACACATACCAAAATCCTCAAAATTCTATATACTCAAACCATGATATCACTTAGTCCTTATATCAATCATGAGCTCATGAATACTATCAAACATATTAGATTCTCTTTATCCCTTCATTATGTGCATATCATCTGCTTTCCAAAAATATTTCAATCAATTTCATGGTTACAGATTCCATAAAATTATTGAAAACCACAATAGACCGAAACATAAATATTCCAATATTCCACGATAATATATATAACATTATTTTGGAATCCCATTACATAGACACTTAATCATTCCACCACATCGTTGTCATATTCAACATCACCAATGGTGATCACATGTGACTTCCCTTTGTCCTTTGCCTTAAGTGGTTGCTCATGTTGATCATCACTAACCCTTGGATTCGGGCATTTATTAGCATAATGCCCCATTTCCTTGCACTTGAAGCATTGAAGTGTTATTGGTGCATTCTCTATAGTCTTTTCTTTATTCACATCAATAGAAACCCTTTTTCCATTACTTCGACACTCAGCTGCTCGATGACCTTCTTTTCCACACTTAAAACATTTTCTAGTCCCTTTAAGACAATCTCCACTATGCTTCTTTCCACACTTTGAGCATAAGGAAACATTCATCTTATTTTCACCATTATTCTGAGACTTTTCCTTGAACTCCATCTTTCGTTTCTTGTCAAAACTATGAGATGGATAAGTAACACCAACTTCGATTTCTACCTTGATAGCACAATTTACAATTTCTTCATAGCTACATAAGTCTCGTATAGTTAATGCCCTTCGAAGATTTGGTTTTAAGCCACTAAATAATCGATCAACTTTACCTTCAGGTTGGATGATAAATCCAGATGCATACCTTGAAAGCCTTGTAAAATTTTCTTCGTATATACCAACAGATTCGTCGTCCATTTGATTTAGTTCAAGAAACTCCTTCTCCATCTTTGTTCAAAGAATACGAGGGAAGTACTTATTGAAAAATAAGTTCTTGAACTCGTCCCATTCCATGGACTCAATTTCATCTCTTTGCCTTGTATTATTGATAAGATTCCACCATTGATTAGCTTCACCTTACAAACGATATACTGCTAAGATGACTTTATCCTGTTTAGAACATTAAAGAACTGAAAATATCTTTTCAGTGGTACTGATCCAATGTTCAGCAACAATTGGATCAGAAGACCCACTGAAAGAAGGTGGAAGTTGCCTCATGAAGGACTCAATAGAATATTGTTCCCTTCTCTGCTCATTTGGAAGTCCAGAATGATTCATAGCTTGTGTAAGTATAGAAATAAGATTTTGCACTCCATCTCCCATAACATTTGTTTTTCAGGAGGACAATCATTGCATTGTCCATTGCATTGATCAACACGGTTCCTTCGGGTTCCAGCCATCGTCTAAAACCCAAAAAGAATAGTGTGAGAGGAAAAAATCATGCTAGGGAAAACAACATAATAAAGGGGGAGTACCTTCAATATCTAACATCTTAGGTCTAATTCTATTATTGTTAGCATAATTCTAGTACTATAACCTATATGTATACTTAACCTTGGGTACATCCCTAGACATACCTTAGAAATATCTCTAGGGATCTCACTAATGTTTTTTCATCCTAGTTTCCAAAGGTTGACAAAACCTTTCCTCTGATACCAACTGTAGATACCTGAAGCCTAACGTACATGGACATTACATTACTTTTTCAGAATTCTTAGTACATAACAAAAACACACACACAAGGACCGTAATAGTTTAGTGTCTTTGGAAACTCATAATATAATCTTCTAATCGTGGTGAATGATCTTCAACATCTCCCATAAAGATCTTCTTTTTTTTAAACCTAAATCCTTTCTTTATGTCCTGGGGAAAAGAAAACATAAAAGGGTGAGCTCAAATGCTCATTAAGGGTAAACAAAATAAATATCAATCACGTCATATTCATAAGAATGTATCTTTTGGAAATCATAACATACAAAAGAGATCATAATTTCATAACATGGGATGAATCATAGTAGTGAAATGTAATCCCAATAATCATAACATAAAACATGTAACTTTGTGGCATACACACATAATCATAGAGAATCATTTCTTATTAGTCAAGACTCATTTCCAAGACATTCTTAGTGGACAATGTCCCTTTCTGAACCGATTTCACTCCTCGTTTCAGTCCTGTTTCACTGAACCGGTACAACCTACCATTCCAGGCATGTCTATCTCATTAGAAATAAAATCTTTACCCAATGCATTGGAGGGAGATATAGGTCTCACCCATCTCATAATGATACCATTCTTATGTGTGCCACCAAAATCATAAATCATACATCATTGCATAACCCATGTATTAAAAATGGGAATCTTAAACATTGTGACATCATCAAACAATTCTTATAAGATAATGGAATTCATAAAAATAATTCCATCACAACATAATCAAATCAATGTAATAATAGGGATATAAACAGAACCCTATATTATCTTATATGGAAAATAATTTTGATAAAACACTTGAACTCCATTCTTGAGGCAAATATCCTTTCAAATTCAAAAACATTTTCATTTCTTAACATGTCATACAATTTTAAACTAAAAGAAGTTGATTAAAAATAAACTTGAAAACTTTTAAAGGAAGCTTCTTGGAAATAATGTTTTAAAAATCCATTCATGCCTTATAAGTTAAAAAAACATTCTTCTCGTACTTTTTCGGAAAAGTCAAAAAGTACCTCGTACGAAAAATGACAAAAGATTCCTTTCATATCTTTTACTAAAAACACACCGAAGGGTAAAATTGGATTTAAAAAATTGTAGGTGGATGGAAATAATATTAAATATTGAAGAAACATGTATGTTGATGATAAAATACACCCTAGAAAAATCCAAAGTATAAACAATCTTGGATAAAAATGAGATTGTGATATTTCCCTTACCTTAGGTCTGATTTGCTTCATATGTGTTCTAACCTCCTGTATAATGATTTAAATAATGTCATTGACTTATTCCAGAATCATATTCATTGTTATGATATCATATATGGTTCACTTATGGCATTATATTACCCGTTCTTTTGTAAATTTCATGATAAAGAGCGTTTTGGGTAAAATCGATTCATCTGTCGTCCGTGTTTTGACTTGTAATTATTCAAATGATTACATAGATGATTATTACTTAATTACAGAATATAAAACATGATTTATATATAATATATATTCAGAATATATATATATAATAGATCAGTAAATGGAAATAAATACACCGTTCATGGAGACGGTAGACCGTACGTACGCATGAACGCTGTTTTCTTTTCCTTGTTGAGTTGAATGGAATTAAGTAGATGACATACATATATATATACATAATTCCAGAATCATTATTATTTCATATATTTCATTATTAATTATTATATATACTTTATAATCATTCATGAATGGTTAACATGGATAATGAATCTCATCGCATCGTGGAGACGGTAATCCGTACGTACACACGAGCGATGATATCATTCTCATGATCGTGGAATTGTATTGGAGTGTATGTATACAATTTCAGAATCAATATCACTTTATAATAATCATATATAGTTATTATGTACACCATTATACCCATCCAAGTAAGGTGGTGGTGGAAAATAGATTACACCACGGCGTGGAGACGGTATTCCGTACGTACGCACACGCGGTGATTTCGTTTTCCGTAGGATGGATAGATGGTGAAATAAGGTTGTTTCATAATTATAATAACATATCAGTATATAAGTGATACTTCTGTTATTTCTTAATAATGAAACAACTTAAGAAGAAGAAGTGGAAGAAGAAATAGAGATGAAAGAATCGGTAACGGACATTACCTCTTCTTTGAAGCACCTCTTTGAGATCTCCTTTTAGGGAACTAAAATTGGTCTTTGAGGAATACCCGAACCTCTAAGATGTTTCTAGGGAAGTGGAGAAGGGAATTTGGCAGGGTTTGGCCGAGCTTGAAGGCTCAAAGTGGTGTGAGGAAGAGAGGGAGGAGGTGCCCTTTTATAAGGGAGGAGAGGGGCACCTTTGGAATAACTAAAACTATTATTTTATTATAAAGTCAAATTCGGTTTTAAATAGCTCCAAATTGATTTATTTAGAAGCCATGGTGGGGATGGGTCGAAATACTCTCATCCAATAGAATTTATACAAGTTTTGGTTCCTATTTTAACCTTATCATTTAGATTTAACATTAAGTAAAATAATTTTACTTTTACCGTGTCTTCTTGTGTTCTTATACTATAAGGTTAATAAACATACTATAAGAAACCAAAAGAACCCCAAGTTGTTTATTATTAATATATATAACCTTATCTAAGTCATGTTTTTAAACCTTATATTTTTATGAATAAAATAACAATTAATAATAAAATATTTGGTTTAAAAACTATTTTATGTCAATTTTGACACTATTTAGTAATTAATTTTTGTGAAAATCATAACAGAATGATTAGTTCGAAAAAAGTTAATTAAATAAATCCCAAAATGTCATATTAATCTATAAAATTAGTGTAATTCATAAAAAGTCTCAAATTACATTTATTTTGGTGTTTATAACATCAATTATGTCAGTATTTCATTAATAAGATAATTACTGCATCGTCGTTGTGTCATAAATAAATTAAATTATTTAATGCCTAAAAATTACAAATAAAATACCATTATGTAGGAAATCTATTTATATTTATAATTAATATTTATAGTCGAATTTATCTTATGTATAACCCCATATTAAAAATGATTTAGTTATTAAACTTTGATTTTAACTATTTTAACCCTTCTTTAAATAAATTAATAATAAATGTCCTAATCTAATCCAAGTGGGCCTAAATAGTCATATTTTATTCCTAAGTTTGTTTTTGGTCGAATTACACTTGTCCAATAGAATTAGGACATGTGTTAGTGTAATAATAATATCATTTTTACCCTTAATTACCCTATTTACTTTTAACCGTGGTAAAAAAAAGGTAAAAAGTCACTATTCACCAAAAATTATTTTCATCTCATTGAACCACATTTTATTCCATGATATTAACCGTGTCTCTCGATTTTTCGAAATTCCACTCACAGAAGCGGTAAAATTATGTTTTATGAAAAAATCAGTTTTTTTAACTACCACTTAGTGGTTTCACTATTCATCAAAAATGTAAAGTTTCCAGAAAAATATCAAATATTAGCCCTAAGATATATTTGATATTATGAACTCAAAAATGATGTCTATTTTACCAAATTAAAAACAAATCAGTTGCATTAATTAATTTAAAAATTCATTCTCGTCGTCAAAACAAATAGGGTGTTCTTAAAAGATAATAACTATCAAAAGATTGACACTTGTTTATGTCTGGTTTAAATGTGAAATTACATCCAATGAACAACATTGTATTAAATTGTAAAAATATATTCTAAATATACTTTAAAACCACTCAAATTAATAATTTATCACTATTAATTATTTCGATTAAAAAGGTTGTTTTTAATTAAAATTTAGTAATTTTCACTATTCATCAGAAAATTAAAGTTATCCGAAAAGTACAAAAATTTCACCCTAATCTAATTTCGATATTATGAATCCAAAAATGAATTCTATTTTGAAAAATAAAATTTAAAAAATTTCAAAAAGTGGTTATTACTATTCATAACGGCTAGTTTTAATAATATTTTAATAGCATATTGTTGTTTAGTGAAACTCATTATTGCGTACTACACACGCTATCGAGGAAGGTCGCGATTGCGTGTAATGCAAGGAAAGTCAAGGATGCGTGTTGTGCAAGCTCCTTTGGGTGTAGCGTACAACACAAGACATTAATGAAATTAAAAAGAATATTTTTCATAAAATCTCAGGCTGTTACAAAAATGATTCGCTTCCCGCATGCATTCCCATCATGGTCACCTCGAAGAAAAGAATCTTTCAACCCATTGTACAACTCAACGCTCAAGAGTTTTTGATTGAAGCGAATGAAGGATAGTCTCTAAGACTATATCATTGTATAAGAATCAACAATAAATTGTTGCAACAGTCTTCTTGAATGTTGTAATATTGACATATCACTCTAAAGACACTGCATGTGATAAGATAAGTATTCACGCATTGTTACTTTACGAACCTTTCTACATGTAATCATAGATGTAGATCGATGAAAAATGTGGTCAACATATTCATCTTGTCCATTTGTGAAAATAAGTGGATATTTCAATGGAAGGTACAAGGGGTGATGCTCATCAATCCGTTGAAAATCACCACTTCTTCTTTGAATGATAACATCTCTTTCACAGTTGAGATCTTCAATGTCACCGACAATAAGCATTGTAATCTCAGAAGTAGTAGGAAAGTTTTATATCATTGAATCTGTTTGTCTTCTCTTAAGAAGGTGAAAATTTAGGTTTTCATGTTCGTGACCATCAAAAACATCCTTTGTACTTCTGAAATGATGAGCTAAAACATTTGCTTCATGAAGAATATTTTGTATGTTGACAAAAATATAATAATTGACTGTCGTGTTTGAATTTCCCCGTCATAACTACAAATAGAATTAAATTAAGAATGAAGTGAAAATATGACTATCCCATAAATGTGTAAACCTACATGTTAAATATTACCTGACATTCAGAATCCAGTTTTGTGACTCGTTCGCAGTATCATAAACATATAGCTGGGAAAACCTAGGTGGTTGTCCCTCAGAAGGACACAGACTACTTATGTGATGGTAGTTTTTTCCATTCAATATGAATATAATTGGAGCTATTCCATTATTGAATGATTTAACAACCATATCACCCATTGATGTGAATACAAACATATAATTGTAAATATGCACATATTCCTGGAATGCTCTTACCTCCAAAGAGTTTTGATTGAAGACTAATGATCGAAGGTATGGAGGACAGGAAGGTAGTAATTGCAAAGAGACTTTACCAAGCACATAACATATACCAAATTATGGGTTATCTTTGGTGCTGCATCTTATATTTCTCTCATCAAACCAAAAGATAGAAACACAGTATTGGAAAACATTGGAGGGATATCCACTATTCAAATATTCTACAGGTGAGTAATGGTTAAACGAATGGTGTTAATAAACTTGGTATTATAAATTACATAAAACTTTGATGACATGAATGACATTCTAGTAAAAGGTAAAAAGAATACATTGACCTGCATTTTCTGCAAGGTGAAGTAGTTGCATTATTTCTACAGCAGTATTTTCATTTAGTTTGTAAGGAATTGCATATGAAATACTTGTAAAGTAACAAATGATTTTGTAGTAGGTAAAACATGAATAGTCTCTTCAATGAGTAATTTCAGTGTTTATTTCACTAGTTGTTACATCTCTTTCTGAAATGAAATGACTCAATGTATATGACACATATTTTCAAGTGTAAATTATGCATTCAAATTACATTGAAATACCGAAAGAATGGAGATATATATCTATGGATACAAAAGAATAATACAACATTATTAGAATATACATCACACATGTGCTGGGAAAATAATCTTCGTTACCAGTAGTTGAAGAAGTAAAACAGTATATGTTTTAAACATAGTATTTAAAAAATTACACTATGTGATAATTCAAAATCATTTGAAGGCATGATTTTTTATTACTCTGATAATGAGTCACATGAAGGTTAAGTGGGTATATTTCCCTTAGTCGTTACACCTAGAAAAAGTAATGAAAATTTAGTTTAAATGTTAGATACATATGATTGAAAACGTGAGTTTTTTTTCAGAACTATACGATGATGGAGTACTTACCAGAGGGGTCATAATTTTCTTGATTAGTTGCTGATATACATTTTTGCTTGCTACCAAGCACAGATCTTTTTGATGAAGATCCACAACCATGATGATCTATCAATGAAATTTAATAGTTGAAAAACTATACAATGATACGACATAGTAAAATAAATATATTTAAACAATGTTCTTTGACAGTGTAATATAACACACCATTTGAAGATAATGGTGAAAATGATATGCAAGATCCTCTTTTGGTGAGTAGATAGTACATGAACACATTGGTAATGATTAGATCTAATTTATGATTGAAACGCGTAGATACTTACAGTTATTAATGTTACTACAACCTTTTCTAATCCTTTTTCTAACACTAATTAGCATAAAGGATCCCAAATCTAGATCCACTGTCAATTGAAATGCAGCATGAGTAATGTAGATTACATTATTTGCAATAAATATATTGACTGCATCTGAAAATGTTGGTAAAATGAAAATATACTTACAATTGGTAGGTATAGGAGAAAGAGGTATGTGTGCTCCTCTGATCAAGTCGGAATTCAGTTGAAATGAATCAAATGTTGCAGCAGAACATAGTTGATGGCCCTCCATGGGTGATTTTCGTATGAAGTTAGGAACCTGTAATTCACAAAGTAAGTTTATGTAATGTTTTCAAGGAAATACAATATTGTTGTACCAATTTGTCATTATCTCATATGAAGTATCCTATGAAACCTTGCATCTCTCGATGTTGATGATGTTTGCATCTTTGTTTTGTTGTCTTTATTTTGAATTGTCATGTTTTAGAATGCAACCAAAAGATGTTTATGGGTACGCAGATTCAATTTATAATATACTGATAAGACAATTGATGGAGAATGCATGTTTTAATTATAGTGATCGACACTTATACTGTTATTGCAATGAACCACACTTATACCAACATCAAAGAAACATATAAAGATTAAATTAAAAATATAAATTCAAATATTCAATTTGAATGTCACATAATGCAAGAAAAGGTACCCATAGATAAGAAGTGCATAGTTATTTCACTGATCGACTCTTATACCAATGTTATAGCAACATCAAAGAAATAACATCATCAAAGTAACATATATAAATTAGACATATGAAAGAGTGGGAATGAAATTTGGAATAATGGAGGAATCTCTATAGTTAAGCAGTAAAAGGTACCCATAGATAAGCAGTGTATAGTTATTATACGCATACATGGATTGAAATTGCATATTGATGTGCAAAATTAGACCAAATAAAGGTGAAATAAATTACAGTAATATTTTATTCGAACATCATATGGTAGAATGGAGGAATCTGTGCATATATTCATCGATGGGAGCTCGTGTCGAGAGAAACCAAACCTAGACAGTGTAATACTGACGGCCAAGGGAAGAGGATGAGTAATGTTAGGTAGACCTTCGTCGAAGCCACCCAGTAGGAAGAATCCCTAATATGGAGGTAATAGTAGACACGTCGTCGAGAACCTAATGATGTCGTGGGAGTTGCGACTGAAACCGGAAGACTCTGTTGTAGATATTTGACAAAGCAGCCCAGTAGCTCGAAACCCTAAATCGAATTTCAAGAGGGCGGAGTGTGTGACCGGGAATACTAGATGTCGTCGATAGAGGTTTGAATGAAGAGCAGAAGAATGTGGAAGGTAGCTGGAATGTTGAAGAACGTCGGTAGCTGCAAAACCCTATTTCAGGGGGAGTGGGAGAGAGCGTGCGGGGGGTAGCCGTTGGTGTCGCGCGAGGAATGAAGGAATAGTTGGGGGAAAGAAAATGGAGTGGTACGTGGAAGAAGGAGAGTGTGACATTTAGGGTAGGAAGAACCCTAGTTTAGTATAGATAATTGATAACTTTATTATATTCATAATTACATATGATTAATATCTCTATTATAATTTTATAATTATTTAAATATATCAATATTTATTTAGAATTATAATTGTCAATAATTGTATATATTTATTATAATTTTATAATTATTTAAATATATGTATAAATTTAGTTATATTTATGATTATAATTAAAATATATATACAATAAGTATATATTTATAATAAATATATATTTATTTCAGAATTATTTCATAATTATTTTAATAATTATATATTAATATTTAAATAATTATAAAATTATAATATATATAGTTATTAAAATATATATATATATAACTAAATAAAAATAATTATAAATTTATATAGATATTTTTAAATAAATATACTAATTATATATAGTCATAAATAAATAAATATATATATATATATATTTAAATACTTATGAAATAAAAATGAATATATAAATTATAAATACTGTTTATAATTTCATGATTATTTAAATATATATATATATATATTTAAATAATTATAAAATTATATGAATTATAATTATAAATAAGTAATTATTTATTTATATTCATATATATATATTAAACTAAAATAAATAAATAAATTGTAATTTTATAATTATTTAAATATAAAAAATATTTATTTAAATAATTATGAAATTATAAAAATATATATAATTAATATATTCGTTTTAATTTCATAAGTATTTATATATATATATATATTTACAACTACAAGTAAATATATTTTTATTTATAATTATACTTATAAATATTATAAATATATTTATTTTAATGTTATAATTATTAATATATATATATATATATATATATCATTTATACTTATAAATATAAATATATGTATATATGTATAAATATTTGTATATATGTATATATATACATATATATATATATATTCATTAAAGACGTGTATTTATTTATTTATATATATAATTATAAGTAAATATATTTAAAAGGTTTTCATATATAATTATAAATAGAATAAATATATTTATCAGTTAAAATATTATTTTAATTTTATAATCATTTATATATATATATATATATTAAGTTATATGTAATTATAATTATAAATATATTGTAAAAAGTATTTATATATAGATGCATTTTTATAATTATAAATAAAATAAATACATTTATTAATTAAATATATTTATTGTGATTTTAAGTATTTATTAGAACATAATAACTTCAAGGGAACATGAATGAATCATATACACCATGTAAAGTATAGATCGTAAAAAATGGGTCATCATATATATTGTCAACATAAATAGTAATGATGGTTTAATGTATAAATGAGCATTAATGATGAATACATAACATATATATATGAATGTCAATTATATTCATGCATTTATTGACCAAATTATTTGGAAACATATATTTATTTTATAATTATAATTATAAATACAAATATTTAATATAATTATAAATATACGTATTTAAAAAGTATATATATATATATATATTTAAAAAGTATTTATATAAAATTATAATCATATAAATATATTAATATAATAAATATAATAAATATATTTATTATTTATTGAAATTTATTATATATATATTTGAATTATTAAATATATATTAATTACACACATGCATTTTTCTTTTAATGAATTCAAATGCCAACAAGTGAGTACCCTAGTGGTGGGGGCTATTTCTTGGCATCCAAGAGACCCAGGATCAAATCCAAGTGAGGGTGAATATCTGGGGTACTCTAGCAGTCACTATAGCAGGTTATGCTCGGTACAGTAGCAGCCAATACTATTCATCTGATTTGGGCCTTTGGGCAACCGGTTTCGGACTACATATCTTAGGGCCTTAATGCCACCAAAGGCCTTCGAGCCATAGGGCCTTCAGACTGTTAGGGCCTTCGGGCCACAAATGGCCTTTAGGCTACAGGGCTTTTGGGCCACAGAAAAGACCATGAAAGGGCAGACCACACAGGAGCAGACCCAGACAAGGATTCAGAGAAAAAATATAAACCAACAGAGCAGAGATACCCGGATTAGAATAATGAGAGTATGATAATTACCATCGGGACAAGGACCTGGGCAGCTTTGCATAAGGAAATGGTAACCGATCAGTCATGTGAGGTGGGGAGCTAGGCGCATTCAAGATGCATATGTTGGGGAGGGGCTCTTTCTAATGTGTCAAGTCTTGGGAATTTAAGGCCATGTATTTGGTCGTGTTTGGGTCTTCTGCCTTGCGCCTACGGGTTATGTAAGGGTTCCCCTTCAACCCTTAAAAGTGGGATTATCCAAAAATATATAGAAAGAAGGTCTTCATTCCATTTGGGATATACAAATAAACATTTTTTTTAATATAAATATAATTATTATATATAAATTAATAATATTTTTTATTAAAATCATTTATCATCGCTAAATATAGAACTGATAAAAGCCCCCCGTTTATCATCTCTTTATGTTTAACAATGATAAAACCCAGCACATCCGTTTCCCGGATCCCTGGTAGTGTCATTGATTATTATTCTAATTATATATCTTTTTTTCTTCTTTCTATTATAACTCTCGAATCTAGAAGTAATATATATTTTCCTAACCAGTTTCTTAAATTCTCTCTCCTTCTACTCTGGGTACCAATCTTTGTGCTAACATAGGCTATGTTCTTTCCTTACATTGAGTTTTATAATGATTGAAATTTGGTTGATCATAGAGATTTGTTGTGTAAGAATCTGACTTGTTTAATGGGTCCATCAAGTATTCAAAAGTGATTACAAGTAAAAGGAAACTTTTTAATAATTTTCACACCATAGTGGTTCAAGGTAATAGAGATAGAGTGAAGCAATTTAATGAGAAGTTGGAGGAATATGTAAAGAAAAACATGAGACAATGTATTATTACAGGAAAAGAGAAAAGAAAATTGTAGTTTGTAACTAATTTAATGGCAGAGAGAGAAAGATCTCATGAGTTATAACAAGATAATGATCTATATTACATATAATGATATGGAATAACATATCATAAGCCGTGAATGTGTAAATAGTGAAGACTGTATATAGCATAGGAGAACAACGATTGAGGAGATATCATAGTACATGTTACGATTTTCTATTTCATGTGATTAGTGAAATGAGGGGTATCATGGAAAAAATAGAATGTTCCACAAGTAGTGATATAAAGGTAAAAAAAATTTGTAATGAGGAATGTGTGGCTATCATAAACAGTAATAGGAGAAATCATAGGAAGTGATATATAGATGTGAATAGCAGTAAGGGAAAACACTACACAACTTGGAATCAATGATAGTGATAAAAGCATATCATTTTCATGATAGAGAATAAAATTTAATACGAATTAAATCCATATGTATCGCCGCTTGTGATATGGATATACCACTACATGAACAACAAAATAAACTATATATATGATTTTAGTTGATACATAAACTTTTAGAATACCTTTTATGTATTTTATGGATCAAAGTATAATCATGGATACTTAAATGACCTTAGAGAAACCAATGACACATGTAATGCTTGAATGGACTCTAAAAAGATTAGGAGAGACTGTGTGGAATGGTTAAAGTGATGTTTGTGCATTATATAATGGAGGTTCATGACCTTAATGATCTACAGAGAAATAATGTGCTTTCAATATTCTAAAATTGATGAAGACAGTAAAAATTGATTAAAAACTATCATGATCATGGTATATGTGGCGAAATTCATGCATTTAGAGAGAATAAGTATGAATAAAGAGAATCGTGAGATGTAGTTGCGCACCCCCACCTATGGTGACTCTCTAGGACACCCTCACCCACCGGAAGCACAACCCTTATCACACTACGGCAACCCCACCATTTGTCATTGTCTATACACCCCTAATTCTTATCACTATACATAGATCACATCCCTTCTCTGTTAACCATGATAGCCCCCAGAACCCCCTCCAAACATCTCTTCCCCTCTATTGGTCGCATATCCCTATGCAACAGACCCCCAACACCCCGCCTCCTCCTCCAACCAATGACTCTCACCCAGACCTGACACCCCCTTTCCCTGTTGTGCCTTCATCTTTAGTTACGATGGGTTTACACTTGCCTTTGACCCAACTGTTGGGAATGATGGAAAGTGATGAATGTGTAAACAATAGAAAATCGACCATGAAACGGAAAAATCATTCCCTCAAACTGCGGATGCAGAGCGACAAAAATAAGTGCAAAATATAAAGTTGACACCGAAAATTTTCACTTGGAATACCGAAAAGGGAAAACCCATAAGACCTAGTCTAGAAAGATGGATCCACTAAAATAGATACATACGTGATAGAGACTGCCCAAAAATGAAAGGGATCTCAAAAGTAATAGTAAGAAAAATTGTGTCTCAACGAAAAACTATTTCCAACATATTTTTCTTCATTTGGTCAGCTACAAAATTTATATGAGGTGTCTTGGAAGGTGTCTTCTAATGTAAGATACCGTATTTCCAAAAATAATGATCAAAAGGACCATAATACACTCCCCCATTTTCATTGAAAATACATTTCAATTTTTCTCGATTCTCTCTAAATAGAATCATGAAATTGCTTAATAACACTAAGCACCTGACTTTTGGATTTCAAAACATAAACCCAAATATATTGTGAGTGGCCATCAATAACATTCACAAAATAAATATTTACACTAAAGGTATTATATTTCAAAGGACCGAAAACATCATAATGTACTAATTAAAGTAAATGTGACTTCATGTGTAAAGAATGACTGTTAAAACTCACCCTACTTTGTTTTCTAGCCGTACAGTGATCACACATATCCAGCTTGACACTTTTCAAATCTGGAAGAAGATTTCTTTTAGCAAAACAACCATGACCATTTTCCCTAATGTGAATAAGACTCTTATTCCACAACAAGGATGAAATAGTGCACTCAAAAACATAAGCAGTATCACATGAAATATAACTTTTAGTCTAGTACAAAACTGACTGCTTATTACCTTGAGCCACAATCAAAGAGCCCTTGGAAAGCATCCATTTTCAATCACCAAAAGTATTGATAAACCCTTCATCATAAAGAACAATGATATGAATAATATTCAAGTGAACCTATGGGGAATGTCAAACATTATTCAAAATCATCTTACTTCATGTATTGGTCTCTAACCAAATAGTCCTAATACCTATTACATCAGCATGACCATAATTACCCATCTTCAAAATCCCAAAAAATACCTGGGTTATAAGATGTTAAGAACTCCTTCTTTGATGTCACATGAAAAAAGGAACCACGGTCAACAACACAACAAGAATGATTAGAAGAAATATTAATGGAGTCATAAACAATAACAAGATCACCCCCTGTATTAGCAGCGACATGATCATCTCCATCGCTATTCTTATTCAGATGATTTTCCTTTGTTCTGTTTTCCCTCTTCAGATGATAACAAAACTTCTTAACATGGCCCATATTACCACAATGATGACATTCAAAATATCTCTTCTCTGATCTGAATTTACTTCTACTTTTACTATTTTCTCGACTGCTCTGTCCCTGATTCTTTTGTTGGCTTCTCCTACTGTTCTCTGTGACTAAAAGCTCTGAAGAAGATTTCTCTTAAGTACGTCTCCTAAAATCTTCATACAAAATATCAGACTTAAAAAAACTAAATGTAACAACACCATTAAGAGAAGAACCAATTTGATTAACATGTATATTTACCCAAAAATCAGGTAAAGTGTTAAGAAATAAAAGCGCTAAAACTTTATCTTCAAAATTGATACCCATGTGAGACAACTGATCAACACATCCCTGATATTCACTTAAATAATCATAAATCGATTTTCCTTCTCTACAACTCAAGTTTAACATTTTATAGAAGAAATAATTTATTTTTTCTTGCCTTGGAAGCATATGTAGTCTCGATCTTCTCCCACAATATTTTGGAGTGAGAGATGTTGACAATGTGGATCATCGCATTGTCTTCGACCCATTGGAGAATGAAACCACAAACCATCCCATGCTGAAATGACCATTCTTAATCTAACATCCTCTCTAGAATCTTGGTACTAAACACCAAAAGATGCACTCACTTGACAGAAATCATATCCTTCATTTTATGTTTCCACATATGGTAATAGATACCATTCAATAAAATCATCTGACTATAATTGGATTCCATAATGATTATGAAATAAAAAAACTTTTTGATACTAGATGTTGGGAAAGATGGAATGCGATTAATTTTAAAACAACATAAAATAAAACACCCAGTGAAAAAATCTTTCCCTCAAACAGTGGATACTGATTGACAAAAATAAGTGCAGAATATAAAATTGACACTTGAAATTTTTATATGGAAAACCCAAAAGGGAAAAACCACATGACCTAGTGCAGAAAAAGGGATCCACTAAAATTAATAAGTACATGGTCGAGACTCCCCCAAAATGGAAGGGATATCAAAATTAATACTAAGAAAAGTATTGGATCAAAGATGAACTATTTCCAACAAATTCATGTTTATCCACTCAGCTAACCCATTCGACTGAGGTGAATTGGGAGGTGTCTTCTGATGTCGAATACCTTCTTTCCTACAATACTGATCAAAAGGACCTCTATAGTGGAAATAAACTCTGACTCTATGGTAGATAAATCAACACATCTCTCCAACCTAGACTTCCAATATATCTCTCTCCCTACAAAAGTGATCAAATATCCTAAAGTTGATTCCTTGAGTCGATATCTCCTTCCATATCTAAATCTGTAAAGCCAAAAATCATAGGTTACCCTTTGACAAAACATAATATTATTTTAGAAGTACCAAAAAGGTAACAAAATATATAATTCACTACTCTCTAATGCTCTATACCTAGATTTTATTGAAAATAACTGACCACACCAACTGCATGAGCTATATCATGTCTAGTACATACCATAACTAATCTCAAACATCCAGTAAAAGATGAATAATTTATGCACTGCATCTCCTCTCTATCTATCTTCATTAGTATAAGGTGACTAATTGGTACAGAGTATAAAATATAAATCAATAAGATTACTAACTACTTTTATATATCCATAGAAAATCTCTAAATAACCTTCTAAATGTATCATTTCTGAGATAACCACAATTTATTGGCCTTCCTATCATGGGATATCATCATTTCAATAATTTTTTGTGTTGTCCCAAAGTATTTCATAGCAAAAGACATAAAAATATCCTTCTTCAATCAATAAATTCTAAAAGTATCATGTCCAACAATGAGCATATCATCAATATAAAGCAACTATATAATAAAATCATCATCAGTAAATCTCTGAACAAAAACAAAATGATTAGAAGATATCTTCCTGAAACACTAATTATAAATAACATATTAAAACTTCTTATACCACTGTCTCGGATCTTGCTTCAAACTATACAAACTCTTTTTCAATATGTAGACATGATTCTCTTTTCCTGTTTCAAAAAACCATCTGTTTTATCCACATAAATATCCACCTCTAAATATCTATGAAGGAAAGATGTATTCACATCCATCTACTCAATCTGCATGTCTAAACTAGTATAAAACCCAAGAACAACTCGAATGGAAGACATTTTGAAAACAAGTGAGAAAATATCATCAAAATCAACACCTTTCTTCTCACAGAAGCCTTTAACAAGTAACCTTGCCTTGTATCATGGAACATAATAAGATTATTCATTTTTAATCTGATAAATCCATCAATTTTTCAATGCACTATTACATATCGGTAACTTCACTAGCTCAAAAGTATGGTTGTCATGAAATGTTGTCATCTCGTCATCCATTTCTGCAACCCATATGTCCCTCTATTCACTTTCCATTGCCCCATAAAAATATTTTGGTTCTCCCCCTTCAGCAAGGAGCACAAACTCATCAAATTAATACTAATTAGAAATGGTACGATGTCGAGATGACCTCTGGAGTGGAACTTCATGTTCATTGATAACCCTAGGAATCAGATCATCAAAAACAAAAGGTGAATCATAAACATCAGCTCTTACCAGTTCACCATAAGCATCATTTTTCACATCAATGTGATCATCAGAATCAACAATACTAGGTAAATTTGAATCAATTCCAAGCTCAAGACTGAAAAAGTCATCAAATGTTGGAGAAGTGTAGTTTTATCCCTTATCAACATCTGAAATAGTATGATCGTCTTTAAACATTCCATCATAGCATTTAAAATGTTTCTCTAAAGAGGGATCATAAAACTTGTACCCAAACTCTCCTTGTCAATAGCTAATAAAAATACACTATCGTGACATACCATCCATCTTTGATCTCTCATATATAGGAACATGAACAAAATCCTTGAAGCCAAACACTATTAAGTGATTTTACCTGATGTTTTTTCCATTCCAAAACATATCAGAGGTTCATGTCTACAACGAAATTGTAGGTGATAAATTGGTAATATAAGAAATGGTAAATAAAGCCTCATCCCTACAATATCCAAGAAATTTTACTTCTAAAAGAATATTGATGATGATTCATTGAGGTGAGTCCAGATGGTATCGGCGCACACTAGGCAGTAGTCTTGGGTGAAGATCTAGCCAGTGTGGGTGATTTATAAAGAGTCCTCTTTGTTGGTTGTAGTGAAGGGGGATGGTAATTAATTTATAGTATAAAATATAGTGGAAATTAATGGGGCATCTACTGAGGTGGTAGAGTCAGCGACAACCATCACTCAAGCCCGGTATATCTGAGGATCAGATGCGACCTCAGATGCTTAAACCTCCTTGAAGGTGGACACTACCTTTTCTAGGTGCTTAACCTCCGAGGGAACTTCTCCCTTCGTGAAATGAAAATGCAGGATTCTCCCACTCTATTGAAATACCTAACATGATCCCTCCTTTATTCCTGTTCACTGCACAAATTACCTTTGAGGTGCCCGGATCATCGTCAAGGTTCTTCATCAGTCTGAGATTACCGTCTGATTGTCCAGATTAGCGTCGAGCTTCTTTATCAAATCTTAGATCATTTTTGAGCTATCCAAATCATGATTAGGCTTCTATTCTACGTTTCTCTATTATTTATACGTTTTCTTAATTTGTATTTCAAGCTGGGCATGTCCATGTTGGGGGGAGGGTCATTGATGTTTTTTTCTAATGTTTCCAAGCTAGGTACACCAAGATTGTGGGGGAGTGTTAGATGTTAAGTTGATTTTTGTCTCATATAAATCTTGAGGTATTATTACATCTTTATTATTCATTATAAATAAACATTAAGACTTTATTTAGATAGGTATCTTGGATATTGGGTCTACTATCCTCTGTTTTAACAAGGTTGAACCAATATGAAGCTAAAACCATCATCTATATGATGTTGATTATGATGATGCATGGGCCAGTGATAATGTGGCTTCAGCTTGCTGTGATCTAGTTGAGATAAGAGGTGCTAACAATTGTTTAATGATAAGTTCTCTGTGTGAAGATCCTACCATGGTAGGCCTTGGATAAGATGATGAATCACGATGATAAAAGAGAAGGAGATGGTATAAAGAGGATTCAGTAGGGGGTATTCACACAAAATAGATAGTAACACATTGTGATATCTTTTTAGTTCCTATAAAGAGATAAATATAAGAATGGGATGAAATACATTCATTTATTTTTATGAGTCTTTGAGTGAGTGATGATGAAGAGGTGCAACATTACACAACCATAGGAATCAAGTGTAACCTTACTACGGATAGGAAATGTTTTTAGCTATAGAATATTTCAATTCTAAGCATGAAATTTATATCATACTCATTTTCCTCTTTATGGTGATGATATAACATTGTGTCCATAAAGAAACACATCTGAATCCTATAAATCCCATTTTCACATCTATTGGGTGAGCGTGTTGTGATCGAATGAAGTTTAAAGAGTATGAACAGTTAGTAAGAGTGCTTAAGAGTTCCCCATAAAACTCATAGGTTAATCTAAATGGGTAGTAAAAACATTGTGTTAACAAGTTCTTAAAATTAGAATAGAGTATGCCGCTCTAATTAAACCCATGGTTCAAACTCATAGTCATCCCTGTACCTACAACATCTTTATATTTATAACTATATTTATTGCACATAATGAATATAAAAATAGATGAAAATGTGATTTCATTATCAAACATTTCATATGAAAATATGTTCAAAGTTTAAGTTCCACTGAAAATCCAAATTCATAGTGGAGTTTACATTATAATTCCACAAAGTAAAATCCATTGGGAATCCACAAAGGAACTTCTTCAGTAAAAACATATGGAATATATCCTAAAAAACAAGACATTCATAATTAATGGTTTATGTTCCAAGACCATGTGAATTACATGTGTATGTTCTATCAGAAATCCAAATCCACACTTTATGTTTCACTAAAAATCAATTGTAGAAGTCCTGATTAAAATCCACTAAATGATACTACAATAATTGTTGATTTATATTCCAGTTTGAAAATTAAAAGGTTCAATTATTTTTTAAATGCATGTGTAATTTCCAACAAAAATTAAAATCTATAGTCTCATAGGAAACCAATGATGGAGGTTCCAGAGAAAATACATAGAGGAAGTTCCACTAGAAATTCATACTGGAACTTCCACTAGAATATCAGAAAATAATTTACCCAACAAATGCATCATTCATAATTATGAGTTTTAGTTCTAGGTAAAAAATCCTACTATAAATTCATAGTCAATAATGTTCCAAATCCACATGAAACTCAAATGTAAGTTATATTGGAAATCTAAATCCATAAATGAAATTCAACAAGAAAACAATAGTGGAGGTTCCACTGAAAATCCAATAAATAATTCCAATGGAAATCCATAGGGGAACTTCCACTAGAAAATACCAATAGAAGTTCAATTTTGATCGAAAGGAGTGGCATCATGATGTTTTAAATAATACATTTCATAGTTTTCTTTCACATCTAAAAACAGAAATAGGTGGGAAAGAATATCAGAACATTCAGAATCAAGATTAAAATTTTAAATTTTTCTAGCAAGTCTTTCATTATTTAATTCAAAATTTAGGTTGATAATTTTATGGTTTTACAAGTATCCTTAGAAAACAAACCAATAAAATTTTATTTTATGAAAAAAAAATCAAAATTTACCTTTTGTATTGTGTTCATATGTGTGTAGGCCTTCTTTTTCCTTCCACCCTCCATTCTATTCTTAGACAGCGAAAACAATTTCTGTTGAATGATTTAGAATGTGAACCTCCTTTTCCCGCAAAATACAATGGGTCACAAAACATGTCAGTTACTTTGAGAGGAATAAATAAATCGTAAAAGAATCCTAATGACTGATTAATGAAGATAAAGTTATAAATTTTTAGTGGAATATATGATAGGACGTATCAGATGACTATCAAAGAAGAAAATAAATAGGCCAAATTTTATTTTTTATGACCTTCCCCTATCAGACAATCTTATTTAGAAAAATACACATTTGAAACATCCAAAATGAAATCAAATAGTCTAGTTATCCCATAAATTAGATATGATGTCAATTCATGAATATATTGAACAATAAATAATTCTTGAATAGTGTGACAGTAGGCCATTCTAATGTTGAAGGAATCATAAATTTTTTTTTGTAAACCTTGAATTAGAAACCTATGAATTTTAATGGTAATTCCATAATCTAGTTTAAAATTCCACAAAACAATAGATATGAGAATAAACTACATAGCACACTTAATGTGAAAATACATTAAACCGTGTTCTATAACTAATTCTAAATGATCATATTCTAGGTATTAAGGGGAATGTATAAAAAAATTACCAAAATGATACAAAAATGACACAAATATTCAAAAATAATGCATCAAATGAGATAAAAAATTACAAGAATATTCATATACTCACAATATAATGTTAAAAATGAAATTGAGTTAAATAGTGGAATTATTATAAAGTTAATCTTTCTTCAACATTTTCTTGGTCTGGTGTTTATTATGGTATCCATGCCGAAAGAGATAAAAGAGTCAAGCATCTGAAGGAATTGACCAGATGGAAGGTCCAAGAAGTTTCTATACAACTAAAACAGTACGTCCATGTTTGGTATATTTGAACTAGATAATGATAAACGAAAATGGTTAAAAAATAATTTGACTGAACATTAACCATTTCAATAATATGTAGACTACCATGCGGTATAAGAAAATGCATTTATATTCTTCACAGTGAAACAATTAGTAGAATTAAATCTTAACTCAAAGAGACGTACAATTAAAATAATAAACTCCAATAAAGATACTGAAAATATTATAGAACATTTCCAAATTAAAAGTCAGTTGGCACATCCCTGCTACTACAACATATCAAAACCAACAACATCTCTCATTTATTCAAAATTTTTATCCATATTGAGGCACATTGTTACAAATTTGTGAAACAAAACCGACACCCAACACTTCAAATTATTTTTTTAAACAAATCCACCAATACATTTGGGGGGAAATTATTTATTAATAAATAATTTCAAAACAAATATTCCATATTTATTATTGAAATATGTTTTCTAACTATTTTTTCACATTTTTTTATTTTGAAATTTATGTGAGTATATTTTCAGATACTTCCAATATCTCTATAAAAGATCAATATTGAATTTTTTTTACTTTACATCATCAATTTTTTTAACTTGTAATAAAACTATGTTTCCATAGTTTAATATCTTACCAAAAGATACATGCTCAAAACAACATAAGAAAACTCATAAACCCACAAGCTACTTTCTCGCCACCACATAAGGTGTATGTTTAGGAAAAAAGGATCACATATAGAAAATTATAATTGAATTCATAGATCCAGTAGACCATATATAGGTATATACAATGAGTAGTTGGAATAAAACAATATCATTAATGAGATGAAAAAAATAGATAAAATAAAATCTAAAGAAACACACAAGTAGGTTTAGTTATATAAATACTTTAGCAAAATCATATAAAATTAGAAAATATAAAGGAATAATCTTCACACCAATTTATGTTTTATGTTTCATGATGGAAAATCATGAAAAAGTTTATTGAAAAATAAAAAATTGAGTAATTTCCCTTTTAAATATCTGGTTTCAGATTGCGCCTTTCCATCCACTTCTAGTTTCCAAAACCACCCTATAATTTTTTTAATATTAAAAAATCCTTTCTGAGAAATCACTTCCATTACACTCATAACTTCAGAAACATTTGTAGGCCTGAAAAATCGCAATTCCAAATTTCCATAGGTCCATTTATTTTTTGAAAACCATTTTGGAATCAACTATTAAAGATCTCACATGCACTATCCATTTGGAAAGTGATTTATCTTCTCAGCATGTTGTAAGTGTAAATTGTAAGAGTGAAGAAAATTTGTACTACTTTTTCCACATCCTAAAAGTTTCTGTTTTTCATGTATCCATTGTAGGATCTAATTAGGTATCCAATAATTCTAATACAAGGAGAAGTATCATTTTTCAAAAATTCACCCCATAATATAAAGTTGTGCACTCTTTAAAGAATAAAATTGAATTATAATCCCCATAAAGAACGAAATATGGTACTTAAATTTAAAAAACTATACTATGATATTAAACACTTTACCATCCTATTTAATTGATAACATCATCAGTATAGTTTTATAATAACACAAAATATTAATAGTTTCTTTATTTTTATTCACTTTTTTAAACATATTAAACATTGTTTTTTTTTGTGATGTTTGTAAACACGGAAAATCATGGAATTGTACAATTTATGGTCAATAGTTACCCCTTCATCAAATTGGGAAATAAAATTAGATCATTGGAGATTTAACTACAAATTTGATAACTCTATAACAACATAATAATATAGCACAAATCAAGTTCAATACCAATTCCAAAAATAATCTCAAATACATCTAATACAAGCATAGGTATTTGGACATGTTGAGAACGGTCAATGAAGATGTTATAAGTTTTATATAAATTGTTGTGTTGGGATAAATATAGATTTATAAATTATAAAAAATACATTTTTGGATCCTCCATTTGACATAGACATCTAATCACATATTTGAATAATTTCATATTAAGGTAATGACCATTCTATTGCATTTCATCTAAAATTTCAAAATCAATGTTTCCCTAATGATAGAAACATAAAACAAGTATTAATTCAAAATACAAGGTTTTATTAGAAACATTAATGATTTTGTTTAATTTACCATGGATCAAATATGCACCTTTTACTCCACTAGCTCTATATAAGGGAAAAAACAAGTTATAAATTGAATGAAGAGGCTTGATATTTTTCTCAATTTCTTACCATGTAAATAACCATAGATATCCTTGATAAAAATAATTTGAATATAGAATATAATTCATAATTACTCTCATAAATAATATTGAACTTTCTACAATAAGGTCATATATGTTGGTAGTGATCTATTTTCTTTTGGTAACAAGTTTTACCTGTTTATATGTTCCTATAACTAAATTGTTGGTAAAAATGTAGTAATTAAATATTATTGTGGAAGATAAAGTAATTCTGTTTCAATTATATTAATTACAATAGATAATATATATGTCGATAAAAATATTTAGCCACATATTCATATAATAGTTTTATGTGTTGATAATATTATTACCTTTTTAAACAATACCATAATTAATATCTATTTATAAATTATATTTTAAATAAAATATTATGTGTGGGAATTCTAATACTGGTTGCTAAAATTTTATATTATATATAATAATATAATTACATATAATATATATATATTATATTTAATATATAATAATTATAAAATTAGATTACATAAAACCCCAAAAAATAAATGCTTTATTTGAAAAAACATGTTCGAACATAATTTTAAAACATTTTCAAACACCAAGAAAAGACATAAATATCCAAATATGATTAAAAATAATCAAACTATAAACTATTTTACATGAAACTCCATCAAACATTATACTCAAATAGTTTCTCTCACACATAAACTATCACTATCACTATCATGGTTCACACTACAACAAGTATCTTGTCATGGACTGACCTATCGGGTCCCACATGGCATGTGGTTTGTTGAGCTATGATTACCCCAAGCATGCCTCCAATAGGTTAGGGGTTGGAGAATAGTGTTGAGTTTTCATATCACACACAAGGGTAACATTATTTTAATGTACTTTTATAAGCACACACACACACACACTTCTCCGATCCCATACAATTCTAAATGTAAAAAAATAATGGATGCCAATGAATATATACAACTATATCATAGAATAAGAGCATAAAAAAGTACTAGAAAGAATAAAAGGTCAAATACAACCCCACAAAAACTAAACATAAGTTCCAACCTTCTAAGAAGGAGGGGACAAATATCGAATGAAACACTAGTAAGAACCTTAGTGTTTCTATCTAACCATGATCCATCTAGTCTTGGTCCTCCTAGGACTTCGTTAAAAGGCATGTGGTCTACATAAGACATGACACATGTGGTCAGAGCCCATGAAGGGGTGAAAATTATAATAACCAATAGGAAACACCAAAATAACCAAACATAAATCCCCAAGAGAGGTTACCTTAGAATCACAAATATGTCAATCAGATATTAGACAATGATACAAAAATGTAAAACCTAGATTTACTCAAGAACTATGCTCAGTCTCAAAGTGGTCTAATCTACACTATCAACAAAATGATTCTACACATTGGATAGTTCTTGTCCTAGAGAATATACTTCAGGAGCAATGTCATCAATGATAGCGCTCCTATGAGAGGTCATGCACATTGGGAATTTACAAAGGAGTAGTCATTGGTACTTTGAAGATCTTAATACACAGATAGGGGTCACACCAAGAACTGCTAAGGGACACTGCTAACTCTACTGGTATAGCCCACTGTGAATGGGATCACATACCCATGTAATTTAGTCATGGAAATTATAAAAACCCCACCTAGGGAAGCTTAGGAAAAGATAGAGGATCCTACCTCAGTATCAAAAATGGATACACAAAAACTATACAAGTCAAAGCCTAGGGATGGGCATCACAATCATATACTGAGGACATAATTTCACACTGTTCACTCATAGGAATGAACCAAGGGATCAAACTCAACAGATATTGGTCTATACTAAAGAAAAAGAGTTCCTCACACTAATTTAGATGAAGTGCCCATAGTTTACTTGTAGTACACGGTGTGTTCCTCTAGCACCAGACCTAATCATGTTTATTCCAGTGTTCCTCCTTCCATGGCCATGTCTCTATCCATATACACCAGACTATGCTTGTTTCCATGCCTGTTTCTGTGCTCATTTACACTAAGTCATTATCATGTCAGTTCTTTTGTACACTTGGTTGTGCTTTTGTTTGTGAATGTGTTCACTATCATGTACACCTTGTCTTTCCCATGTACAGTGGAATTTCCAGGTACCTAGATATTTTTATGTACCCTAATTGTGCCTCTATGTATGTCTATGTATATACCAGTGTGCTCCTATGATACATGCCAGGACACTACAATAGGGTAAAATAGTGTGTGACACATGTCACATGGTGTGGGATATTTAACTTTGTATGTAAACCCTAGAACCTCAAGAGATACCTACACAACATTTATTCTTCCATAATACACTCCATATAGAAACATTTTTTACAAAAACACAGAAACATTTCACATTTTCTTAATACTATGACCATCTCTGATTCAACAACCAAATACCTTATGTGTCACAAATCTAGGATCAAAGGGCCCTTCAATTTCGGATGACCCAATTCTGACAACTAATATTCCACGAATCGTCACTTTTCATCCATTGCATTGTTTGAAACTCTACCTGTGAAAAAAGAACTCTAATCCATACCCAAATGATCTCTCTTCATCGTGACACACCTCAATCACACCATCAATCTCAAACTGCACACATGGTATCTATCAGCTTTACCAAATAATGGTAATTTAATGATTTAATACCATAGATTTATTGAACTTATATCCAAATAATTACCGGTGATTGATCATGAGAATAATAGGGGAAGAAATACATGAAATCAAAAATTATAAATAAACCTTGACCATTTTTTGGGATTGGATTAGATTTTTTGTTGTTATAATGAGAAAGGGAGAGCTAATAAACAATAACTAGATGAATAAACCATAAATCAACCGTATATGTGCGAATAAATTCATGTTAGTGGAATGGATCCATGTTTAACATGGGATAAAAAAATGAGATGAGTTAAAAAAACATAAATTTACTACCTTGAGATTGGATCAAAATATGATAAATAATGATTCTGTGTTGTCATCATTTTCATGATCTATAATAACCATTGGTTTTTGTGACCAGTTCTGATCTAGTCCTAGATCTCATTATCACCCATAAACACAATTCCATATTCTCCTCTCAAATCAATAGGGTTAGGAAGCTAACATTGGGGTTTTTCATAAGTGTGGTTTTATATAGTATCCTTAGGATATTATAATTAAATATAAAATAGATAAATATATTTATTTAGTTTTTCATTTTCACCCACAACATACCCTCATCCAAATCTATAACGCCTCGACATTTTTTGAAATATTTTATTTTTGAATTAATTTAATCTATTGTTATTTTTCATTTCACACAACACTGAAAATAGTTTTTTATATTAAATCAGGAATTCAAAAATTCCTTCCACATGACACCATCTTTTCTTTCACCACACACAACAATGATATGGTGTATGTTACACGCAACACCCAGTGTCTACAAAGAATCATTTTATTGTTATAATTATTTAAAGAAGATAATCAAAACCTAATCATTAAACATGGTAATATGAAGAGTGATAAATTCTTTTACAATATTGTATATATATTTTTTATATATATAAAACATATTGACAATGAAAAATATAATTTTTGGAAAAGTCTGTATATGTTTAAAAATACTATAATCTCAAATGAACTAATTTTCATGTCTTTCTGTAGAAAATAGTAAAATTAATTTTAAACATCTTTAGAAATTTAATTTTATAAAATAAAAATGTAGAAATTTAATAAATTTCACTCTCAAATTGAATATAAAAACGTAGAAATTATTTGAACGTTTTTAATTTAAAACCCAACATTGTCGATATGACGGTGGGATTTAATTTAAATTAATTTCTGTCACTTTTATGATTTTAATTTAGAAGAATATTTTCCATATTTTGAATCAGAATTATTTATAATTTCTAATAATGTTAATATAGTTTTTTACCAAAAATATTAATGAAAATAATTATAATTAATTATAATTATTCGGGTAAGATTAAGCTTAATAGGGGACTAAACATTAATCTTAAGGGGCCAAACTACCTAGAAACATGTCCAATATCCATTTTCTGGCCATATTTCAACCCTATACTCCATTGGCCCGGATTTTTTTCGTTATTGAATTCAATTTTCTTGGGAACCATGGTCATAATTCTTATTCCCAAAATTTACAAGAGTGTCCCCCCTCCTCCGCTATAACAATTTTTTCTCTCCTCCCACTACCTCACACCTCTCAAGACAAATTGGATCAACCAAGATATACCAAAATAGCTCTCCAAAATCTCTTCCCTAAACTAATAATCCTCCCATTGGGATGAAAACAATCCAAGGAATCCCTTTGGTGCAAACCAAAAGGAGTTACCAGAATAAAAAGTAACATTATTCATCAAGTGATTTTATTTTATTTCAATTATCCACCCCCTCAACACTTATTATTCCAAGATTGTATAAAGAATACATTATCCTAAATATAATAGGATTTTTTTAATTCTAAGGGTTCTATATAGAATTACACACACTTCCATCTAATGGGTAGGAATCATATTGTTCACGTGTACAGAACAGTGATTGTTCATTTTTCCTTTACCTCCTCTCATGGTGAAAATTATAATGAAAGATATGTTTATATATGTTATATATTATATTTATTATTACTTTAATCTTCTATAATATTCTTACAACACATATCTTTATTCTTTCCATTTTTTGTAAAAATGATAATTTTTTTGAGGTAGTGTGGACTATCTCCCCTTCAAATAGATGTTATTCATTCATACACTACATGATGTAGGAACCTGGGGAACCCTAAGAGAGGAGGGGTGAATCAGGGTGTCAACTTTTTCTTTTAAATTAATGGATCTTGTTCCCACGTTGGTAGGAAGTAGTTGAACCTGTATGATGGATATGATCAGCAATCAAACATTTGCATGCAAAAGAGGTGACACAACAAATTTTACTTAGTTCACCACTAAGGGATACGTCAAAGGAGCATACGCCGACAAGTTTCCGGTCGTATCTAATTCCACTATTCTTCACTAGATGTGGATAACAATGGTTTAGGCACTATCACTGTGTCCCAGGCTCAATACCTTTACAATTGTTCAGGGATAGCTCACTACATCCCTTGGGTCACTCCCGCTGACTCCCCCTGGCTCACTGCCCTTGGTGAAGTCACACTTTGTTTATAGATGTGAAGTCTCTTCAATAGATTTGCATTTAAGTCTTTGTCTCCTCTTAGCACGAGACTCTGCTTGCATCAAAGGCTGGAATTGATGCACTAGAATGCAGAGAACCACTAAACCAGATAACCAGAATGTGTAGTCAAACTTAACTGACAATTGCGCGCAACACCAACCCTTTCCACACAAAAACTTCTTATCGCGTGCAAACTTCACTTTTCACGTGGAAAAATATTTGGCGCAAAACCCCCCCTTTTTCGCGCAACTGAACCTTTTATCCGCGAACCCAATTTTTACGTGCAACTCTTCATTATTTGCACATCCCGAAATTTTCCGCCAAACTCAGAATATTTCGCGCAAGCCCCTTTAGGCGATCCTTTTTCATGCATCAGACCTCAGATCTTCTCTAAGTCTTCAACCGTACGGAATGAAGGGGGTCACCTCATATTTATAGTCGCCTGAGACCCCCGCTTGAAAAATCCCCTTCGGCGCGAAAACCTCTCATCTAGCGCATAATATTTCACGCAGGTATCATTTTCCGCGCACCTCTCCAGATATTTCGCGCAGCCCATGCCTTTGCCATTTCTCGATATTTTTATTCTGAAACACTATTTTCCTGAAAAACGTTGATCCGCTATTTCGCACACCACATTTTTTTTTTACACCCAACTCAAGTATTTCACGCACAACCCTTATTTTCCATGCACCACTTCCTCTTTGTGTGAACCTGCTTTTGCAGACAATCCATGTCTTCATTTTCAAATTTTGAGGCTCAAAAAATTGGCAAACACTGGGAAACAGTGCCACCTTCAATACTGTTGTCTGCTTGAACTGTATGATCACGTTTCTGGCACACATTCGGAACTTCCACTAAGGATTGGAAACAAACACAAACAAAAACTCCAATTCCTGCATAGAACAGCCATGGTTCCAATAATATCCCCCTTTGGGTTTATTAGAAATCACCAAATAAATTCAATAAGATCACCATCCCCAGGCAATCCAAAAATTCAAGGATTAACTCAGCCAACACTCTAAGTCTACGTGAGCAATGCTCGGTGTAGAAAACAAGAGAGGAAGCTTAAATTGGGTTCCCGTGTTTTGAAATTCTCAATGACTCCCATGAAAGTTTCTTACAGTGTCACAGAAGAATTATATGTCCAATGAATTCCTTCTCATCCATCTCATCCTATCACTGACACTGAATTCATTACATGATTGAACATGCCTGAATTTATTCCTTTCTCCCCCATTGAAAATAAACCCAAAGGTCGGTAATTTATTCAATGTTTAGCTCAAACCATACTCCACCTGGATAGTATCTCCCCCATAAACCTGCATCACAGCCATAAACAGATCGAAATAGTTACCATAATCGAGGAGAGGGGAATTTCGGAACCTCCTTATGCAGTAGGAGGTGGTTGAACACTGAGGTTCAACCGATGATTTTCAAACACAGCTGCTGACAGTGGATTCGTCAGGATATCAGCTACTTGCTCATCAGTTCCCACGTGATCCATTCTAATCACCCCTTGCTCAACATTTTCTTTGATAAAGTGATGCCTGATTTCAATATGTTTTGTACGAGAATGCTGAACATGATTTTTTGTAAGATCAATTGCACTCTTGTTATCACAGTAAATCACCATTGGTTTCTTTACCTCATCACCAATATCTATTAATTATTGCTTCATCCATAGCAGTTGAGTGCAAGCCTTTGTGGAGGATATATACTCAGCTTCAGTAGTACTAAGATAAGTACTTTCTTGTTTCTTTCTCAACCAGCCAACACAGTTATTCCCAATAAAGAATGCTCCACCACTGGTGGACTTTCTGTCCACAACATCGACAGCCCAGTCAGCATCAGAAAATACTGATAATTCATTGTCCCTTCTTACAGCAAAGTATAATCCAGAATTATGAGTACCTTTAATATAGCTCGTGATTATTTTTACTGATTCCATATATTCCTCCTTTGGATTACTCTAAAAGCGGGCTGCAAGACATGTGGAAAAAACAATATATGGTTGTGTCACTGTCTGGTACAGTAGTCTCCCAATGATCCTCCTATACATGGTGGGATCTACAGATGTCTCATCCTCATGCTTTTCAAGTTTGGTTCCAATTGCGATCGGAGATGAAATTGGTTAGGAGTCTTGCATATTAAACTTCTTCAGCAGCTCTCTTGCATACTTTTCCTAAGAGGTAAATGTGTAGTCTTTCCTTTGAGTCACCTGCAGTCCCAAGAAATATGTGAGCTCCCCAATCATTGACATTTAAAATTCTGATTTCATATTATTGGAAAATTCAACCACTGATTTCTTCCTGCTGCCACCAAATATAATTTCATCAACATAAACTAGAACCATGAACTGATCTTTCGGAGAATTCTTTACATAGAGATTGTGATCTACTCCTCTTTTGAATTCCAGTTTCTTGAGGTAAGAATCTAGTCTGGAGTACCATGCCCATGGTGCCTGTTTCAAGACATAAAGAGCTTTCTTTAGCTTCCAAACCTTTGATTCATTAGCACCAAGAAAAAAACCCACTGGATGTTCAATGTAGACTTCTTCTTCAAGTACACCATTTAACAATGTTGTCTTGACATCCATTTGATATACTTTATATCCTCTTTGGAGAGTCATGGAAAGGAACAGCCTGATTGACTCCAGTCTAGCCACTAGAGAAAAAGGCTTCTTCAACATCAACACCTTCAATATGAGAATACCCTTTACATACCAGTCGAGCCTTGTTTCTGATAACACTTCCATGCTAATCAAACTTGTTCTTGAATATCCATTTTGTTCCAATCAAATTGTGACATTTGGGTCTTTGTACAAGATCCCATGTCTGGTTCTTGTCAATATGATCTAACTCTTCCTTCATGGATTTCACCCAGGATTCATCCTTTGCAGCTTATTCAAACAAGGATGGCTCCACCACTGACAGAAATGCAGATGGTTTGTTATTCCTCATCCTCCTTGTTTGTGTTGGTGAATTCCTTTCTCCAATCATGATAGAAGAATCAATCTCTGCTCTCCGATTTTTCTTGTGAGGTTCAGTCGCATTCTCCCCATCCAAGATTTCCTCTTCAGATTCTTTGTCTGAGTCAACATCATGATGTGACCCCTGTGTGTTTTGTATACCTTCCTCTATTTCTGTATTTGTATTTATTCCGTGTTCACATTCATTCTCATCTTCAATCTCATCAGTATAGGTACTATTTGATGAATTTGGGGGTTTTTCCTTCAATGATATTAACATAATTTCTTTCCACAATCCTCCCCAAGCGTTTATTGAGACACTTGTAAGATTTTCTATTCATTAGATACCCAAGAAAAATTCCTTCATCAGCATTGTCACCAAACTTTCCTTGGTTTCCTTCTTTATTCCGAATGAAACATTTGCTTCCGAAAACATGAAAGTATTTCAACAAAGGATTCTTTCCATGCCACAATCCATACGGTGTCTTCGTTTCTCTCATATAAATCCATGTTCGATTCTGAATGTGCACTGCAGCTTCAACAGCCTCCTTCCAGTAATAGCGAGAGGTACCACTCTCAATTAACATAGTCCTGGCCATATTGTTGACATGTCGATTCTGACGCTCAACAACTCCATTTTGTTGCGGAGTTCTCACAGCAGCTACCACATGCTATATTCCATGTTTTTCTAGGTAATTTTTAATCTCGATGGATGTGTATTCCCCTCCATTGTTAGATCGCATGACTTTTATTGTCCGTCCAGTATCATTCTCATCAATCCGGCGATAATTTTTCATGCAATCAAGTACTTGTCGCTTCCTGTGAATCACCATTACACAAGCCATTCTTCTATAATCATCAATGAAAAGGACGAAGTACCTTTTTCCATATGTTCTAGAAACATTTATTGGGCTACATACGTCTGTATGAATTAGATCAAGAAGATGTGATGCCCTTTTCTTCTTTGGCCGATATGAACTACAAACTAGCTTCCCACGAATACAAGAATCACAATATTTTTCCAGTTCAAGTTTAAGAATGGGAATATCCATGACTATATTCAGCTTAGATATCTTTTCCATGTCTTTTTGGTTAATGTACCCCAACCTTCGATGCCACAAATTGTTTTCTTCTTCAACAGACAAATAACAAGAGTTCATTTTTTTGTCAACCTGATATAAGTTTCCATCTGTTCTACAACAATTTCATAAGAGAATTCCCTATTTTTCTTTTATAGTGTAGCATTTTTGATTGAAGGTTACTATGAGCCCTGAGTAACAGAGTTGAATTACACTGAGGAGATTCTGGCGTAGTCCGTCCACATAAATAACTTCAGTCTTCTTCAGCTCCCCGTTGGTGAGAGTAGTATTATCACTGCCTTTAATCTTCAGAGCACCATCATTACCAATCCATACTGTTCCATCAATCTTCTTTTCAATGTTCATCAAAAGGTCATCATTTCCCTTCATATGGGAAGAGCATCCACTATCAAGGATCTAGGTGCTGCTGCTCTTTGTAGCATTGAGGGATACTTCTACAAGATTGGATTTTGCGATCTTCTTCTTCTCTTTCAATGAGATATTGGATTGAGCATAGGATTCTGATGGCCTTTTAATAATTTCTTCCACATAATCTGAGTCTTCATACCCATAATCTTCTTCCAGAGGGGAAAACTGTTTGTGAGAACAACAGCATCAGAAGGATGAAAACCGAAACGACTTTGAGTGTTGTATGAATTTCTCCTGTCGTACCGCTGCCTGAAATACATAGATTTATGGACAAAGTTAGAATAATTAAAACAGTAACCATATAATCTATTTCTTCTATAAGATGGAGGATATGAAATCGGTCTCCTTTGTTGACTTCCCAGATCTTCCCCATTCATGTAGCTCCTTGCCTCTTTGTAGTATGACAAGGTATGGCCCAGATAACCACATAACTAACACTTCATGAGGGGAAATGTCTTTTCACTTGAATTCCTCCTCATGCCTTCTTCCTTGGGAGAATTGTTGAACTGCCTGTCATTTCTAAAAATTTGAGGATAATTTTCAGTTCTTCTTTTAGTTTGGATTGAGGGTTTCTTTTTCAACATTTTAGGTAAGGTTTCAGTATGTCCAACTTTTATCATGTCATTATTTTTTCTCTCTTTACTTCCAGTAGTTGATGTCTCAACTTCACAGCCAATTCCACTCTTTCCCATGTAAGTGGGTCTTTGATCACTTAAGATTTTTCTAACCCCATCTGATCCACACTTGGATCTTGCTAGTAATTTTGCATCTGAGAATCTACCGAAATGAATTTTCTTCTTTCCCTCATTTGACATTGATTGATATTCAATTTTTCTTCTAAGAGTAACAAATTCTTCCTCAAGTCCCTCAACAGTCTTGGACTTCTCTTCTAGTCTGGATGAAAGGTTATTTATGACCTTTTCTTGTTCTTCAATTTTAAGCTTTAGTTTCACTACATCATCTGTAATTTGAAGGATTGAAGACTGAACTCTCACTAGTTCTTCTAGTAATTCAAAATCTTCTTCAAGATCATCAACATATTCTGATGATTCTTCCACCATTTCCTTCCACTTATTATATCTCTTACATTTATTCTGAAGCTTGGAAAAAGCATCCTTAATTTGAGTCTTTGAATCAACATTAGAAATATTCTGATTATCTCTGTCTTTATTGATCAAGGGTTCTGACTTTTCAACTGTAGCCATCATGGAAGCATGCTTTCCCGGTTTAAATTCGGGTTCTTCTTCTTCACAAAAATTAGTATGCTCATCTTCCTCTTCACAGAAAAAACTCTTCCCCTATATTTCCTTTCCAGATTTGAAGTCTCGCTTTTTGAAAATCCTTTTTGATGCTTCTCGAGGTTCTCATCTTCACTATCTTCATCATTGATCCTTCTTAAACATTGAGAGGCATTGTGCCCAAATTTTCCACAACAAAAACATGCGAGAGGTAATTTCCCATTGAATTCCCCATTTCCCTTCTGAAACTTCTTTACAATGAGAGAAAGAATTTATTTTTCTTCGTCATCTTCACCACTACTATCATTTGAGATTTTTATTTTATCCATGGCCTTGAATGCCATTTCCTTGCTCACATGAGTCATAGCATCTTCTGGTTTGACTCTCATTTCGTATGCTACCAAGCTACTCAGTAGATCATCCAGGGGAAGTTTGGAAAGATCTATTTCCTCAAGGGCTGACACCTTTGCATTGTACAGGGGTGGAAGTCTTCTTAATATTTTCTTTAGAATATCAATTTCTTTTATTTCTTCACCTAGACCCCGAATTTCTCTAACCACTTCAGTAATTCGATTGAAGAAGGAGTATGCATTCTCATATGGGTGCATCTTCAGATCATCAAACCGATTGTACAGGACTTGTAATTTTGCCTCTTTCACTTTGCTATCTCCTTCATTAATATTTTAGATTTTATCCCACATAGATTTTTCTGAGGTGCAACTCATCACCTTTAGATAGATATGATCAGAAAGATCTGCGGTGAGGGCATTTTTTACTTTAGCATCTGCATTAAGAATTTTCCTGTCTGTGTCAGTCATAGATAGGCCTGTTGGATTAGTGACTTTTATTCCTTGCACAGTGGAAAACATAACTTACATTCCAAGAGATCGTAGATGAGATCTCATCCTATTCTTCCAGATCTGAAAATTACTTCCATCGAAGAGAGGGACTCCCCTAACATTGACTGCATTTCCATGGCGACAAAGGACAGATTCAATGCCAGCAACCTCCCTCTGATACCACTTGTAGGACCCCGGGACACCCTGAGAGGGGAGGGGTGAATCAGTGTGTCAAATGTTTCTTTTAAATTAAAGGATCTTGTTCCCACATTGGTAGGAACTAGTTGAACCAGTATGATGGATATGATCAGCAATCAAACATTCACATGAAAAAGTGGTGACACAACAAATTTTACTTGGTTCACCACTAAGGGCTACGTCCAAGGAGCATACGCCGACAAGTTTTTAGTCATATCTAATCCACTAATCTTCAATAGATGTGGATTACAATGGTTTGGGCACAATCACTCTATCCCAGTCTCACTGCCTTTACAATTGTTCAGGGATAGCTCATTGTGTCCCTTGGGTCACTCTTGCTGACTCCCCCTAGCTCACTGCACTTGGTGAAGTCACACTCAATTTATAGACGTGAATGTATCTTTAATAGATTTGTGTTGAACTCTTTGACTCCTCTTAGCATGAGACTCTGCTTGCATCAAAGACCGGAATTGATGCACTAGAACGCACAGAACCACTGAACTGGATAACCAGAACGTGCTGACAAAATTCACTGACAATTGCGCGCAACACCAACCCTTTGCATGAAAACCCTTCTTATTGTGCGCAAACAATACTTTTCGCGCAGAAAAATATTTCTCCCAAAACCCCCCTTTTTCGCGCAACTGAACCTTTTATGCGCGAACCCAATTTTTACGCGCAACTCTTCATTTTTCACGCATCCCAAAATTTTCCGCACAACTCAGAATATTTCGCGCAAGCCCCTTTACGCGATCCTTTTTCACGCATCAGACCTTGGATCTTCTCTAAGTATTCAACCGTATGGAATAAAGGGGGTCACCTCATATTTATAGGCATCTAAGAACCCCACGCGAAAAATCCCCTTCTGCGTGAAAACCTCTCATCTGGCGCATAATATTTCGCACAGGTATCGTTTTCCGCGCACCTCTCCAGATATTTCACGCAGACCATGACTTTTCCATTTTTCAACGTTTTTATTCCAAAACACTATTTGCGGGAAAAACTTCGCTCCGCTATTTCGTGCACCACGCTGTTTTTGTGCCCAGCTCAAGTATTTTGCGCACAGCCCTTATTTTCCGCACACCACTTCCTCTTTTTCACACCTCCTTTTGCAGACAATCCATGTCTTCATTTTCCGATTTTGAGGCCCAAAAAATTGGCAAACACTAGGAAAAAGCGCCACCTTCAATACTATTGTCTGCTTGAACTGTATGATCACTTTGCTGGCAGACATTCGGAACTTCCACAGAGGATTGACAACAAACACAAACCAAACTCCAATTCCTGCATAGAACAGCCATGGTTCTAACACATGCAATGTAATAAGGATGGGTTTAATGACCTTATATGATATATACTATATAATAATTCTACTTTAATAATTATTTAAATACACATATATACCAATATTTAAATTACTTATGTTATTTCAATATGACTATTAAATAGAAACAGCATTCATTCATACATATTACCTACTATCTCCATGAACGGTGTCTTCCATTTCATACTTATATATTAAATATATCATTATAATAAAAATGTACTGAATATATATGATACTTATACCATTTTTTTAATTATATAAATTATTATATAAGTATAATAACTGATGATTTAACAAATTAAAAAATATCAAAGAACAAAGCAGATATTAACCAAAGTGAACCCTTAATATAGAATTGTTATCAAGAGGGTAATTGTAAAGACCCAACCCCAGTTTCCCAGATTTTGTGCTTTATTTTATTAAATTGTAATGATTAAAAGAAAATTATATCACAAATGAAGGAATATTTTAGTAGTTTTGGAAAACCATATACATACATAATTTTAACATTACAACTTGAGAGAAAAAAAAGTTTAGAATCTCCTTTGAAAACATCCACAACTCTTAGGTTATGTTTGTATGTAATTCATAATATAGTTATTCATGTCCTTGTAAAATGGAACATAAGATATGTGTGAGATCAAATGATCAATAAGTGTAAATAATACAGTAGAAGATATCATAAACATAAACATTATGCATTGAGATAATTAAAAACACATGACTTAAAAAAATAAACCTAAACATATTACGGCAGGAATTAGAGCTGAATAAATAATTTCATAATAAATTATAATCATGGGTATTCTAATAATAAAATTATCTCATAAAATTTCAATTACTAATTTCATAATTATGGAATGAATAATTCCATGCATCATAACCATATCTTCAACACCACATACTAAGACCAATACCATAAATAATCATTTTGTCAAGGCCTTGTGCCAAGAATGTAGTTTGTCTCAAGAGACCTGCTGATGAATTGAGGGGATATAGAGGGACCCACCCATAAATTACTAAGTCCAATTCCTTCCAAATTTTAATGGGGATAAACATAAACAACACATACATACATATTGAAGCTAACATATGAAATGTAAATAACTTTCACTGAACATTAAGCATAAACACTAACCATTCAGAGTAAATTGGTGAATGTTTTAAGATAGAACATCCACAGTAAAACTAATAATAAAATGTTCAATTAAAATATGGAAGATTATATCATAAAATATTAATCCCATTATTACATAATAATCAAAAAATACTATTGAAATATATGAAGACACTCTTATAAATTCATCGAGTAATTCTTGAGATAAATACCCATTTACTTTGAAAAGAAGAGTTATTTTGGAAAAATCATTGTATAAAACAGTAGTGAAGTAAGAGATTATATTCATAATAAAATAAGTAATTTTTGAAAGATAGTGTTTGTTAAAGTGATATTATAGAGAACTCTAGAAAATAGGTAAGAATCTTAGAAATTCCTTTGAATCGGGCTTGCATTTCGGGAAGAATTTTTGAAAGATCCTTTAAAAATATATAACTACCCATAAATGAAAGTAGGATTATGGTTGGTACACATATATAAAACATTTTATAAAAATAAATTAAGAGAAAATATGAATAAATAATAATTTAATTGAGGTAAGTAGAGAATATGAGTAACCTGAATGAAAATGTAGGTTCGGGTAGAAAATCCTTACATTAAGTTTGATGGTGTTCTTCTCTTGATCTTAGTGGCCTAGATAACCATATTAAATTAATTAATTAATATTAAAGAACATATTATTTAAGTTATTTATTTAGTATATCCTTATTAATTTCATTCATGTTCATCTTGATTGGTTTAAGAGGTCCAATTTTATTGTTTGGGAGTATTTTCTTCCTTGATATTCATGACTCATTTACTTATATACATGTAAGGATAAACATGTAGGATGAGAATGGTTGTCCAAAATAGAGTTTTTATCTTATTTTTTAACATATATAATATTATATGGTTATAAAATTCATTTGGATATTGGGAGATAAGATGAATTATTTTATAAAACTTTAATGATAATTTTTGTGTTAATTGGCGGTTTTTTATCACAACTAACTCATTTTGATTTATAAATTAATATAATGTGTAAAAAAAGATTCCATAACCTTAAATAAGTTGTAATACCAATATTATATTATTTTTAAACCATAAATATTATTTTATGACCATAATTGAATATGGTAATATGAATTGAAAACTCGTCATCCTTGAATGTGATAAATTAACAAAACTCGGATGGTGTTTTCATTTCTAGTATAAAATAAGTTGAAAAGAGAGATGATGATAAATTATTCCATTATCAAAAAACAATTGAGTAAATTTATATTAATGTATTTATCATAACATTTGGATAAAATTGTGTGAGTAAAGAAAAAGAAAAGAAAGGAACTCAAAATAAAAAAGAGAAGTAGAGAAATCCCTTACGAAAATTTAGCAGCCTAATAGAGTCACTTAAAATTCATAAAATACTTTTATGATGGAAAAGGGGGAATATAATAATTCATACATAACATGGATAATAATTGGTATGTGTAATGACATATCCCAACTTAATCCAATTGAAATTAAAAAATAATAACATAAAAATAGTGCTTGAAAAAGAGAAGGGCGGTAGATTCCCTTACCTTGTAGAGTAACTCCTAAAACATGAAAGTTGGGACATTGGGGGATTGAGGAAACCTTGGTAGGACACCTAGGGAGGTAAAGATAAAATATATTCTAGTGTGATGAATTTTTAATAAAAGAAAACTAATTAATGGGTGGGTATTTATACTAAAAGAGCGGGAGTTTTTTATTAATTTCTAATGAAACTTCATTAGTGGTATTTGCAAAACCATGGGCTTGGCCATGGTATTTGACAATTTGTTTGGCCACTTGGGACAAAATATATCATATTTTATTACTTAATAGTCTACCATCATGATTAAATTATTCATGATATCATTAAACAAACCAAGAAATCAAAATTGTATTTTTACTATTCACAAAAAAAATAATGTATTTTATAAAATTATCATAACTTTAGAATAACCTAATATTGAAATTATGAATTAAAAAATAAAATAAATTTTTTTAAAATAAATTTTTAAATATTATTAATTTAATTATTAAATAATATCGTAATTTATTTGATAAACAACACTTTTAAAACTATAATTTATTTTATATCACCTTAAAATTTTAATCAAGATCTCATTACATTATAACTTTAAGAAAATAAAATAATAATATGATTTAATATTCATAAGGGTTATATTAATATTCATATTACTATTTATAAGGGTATGTTACTACTCACTAAATATTAATTTTTTCTTATCAGACACTAAATATCATACTGAACGCAGCCGTGTATGTAAGTTTTTCAAAATTCAAATCACAGAGGTGGGAAAAAAAATTTTCTAGCTTGGATATAACAAAGTAGTTTTTTTGTAGAGACTCTATGCTTCATGAATTAAATATTGAATTTATTTATAAATCCTTGTAGTGATACATTCTCCCCTCCATAAAAAATTTTTATCCTTGAAATGACCAGAATGTTACCACACAAAAAGATTTGGGTAGTTCTTCATCATAAGCTCCTCATGCTCCCATTTGCTCCATAAGTTCTATGATTTTTACGAAGTACCTTTACCATTCATGTCGTTATATTCCTCAACACATTTTCCTTAGTGTATATAATCTTTATAGTCTCTTCACAGTAAGATAATTCAGGTTCTAATTCTATACCTTCAGAAGTGAGGACATGCATTGGATTTGAGATGTAATTTTTCAATAATGAGACATGGAACACATTGTGTACCTTAGAATGTCTATGTGGCATTTCCAAATGATAATCCATATATCCAATTTACTATATAATTACAAAATGCCCTATATTCCATGGTATCAGTTTCCCTTTCTTCCCAAATATTATAATACCCTTCCATGGAGATACTTTCCAGAAAATGTGATCCCCCTCTTGAAATTCCAAATTATTCATTCGATTATCAGTATAACTCTTTTGTCTTATTTGAGTTTTTTTTATATGTGTTTGATTAGTCATTACCTATTTTTTGTTTCCTCTGCGAGATCTAGGACCCAAGCTTCGTTTCAACAACTTCAACCCATCATGTTGGTGTACAACAACTCTTTCCATATAATGCTTAATATTGTTCCTTTTGAATGATTAAATGGAAACTATTATTTTTAGATAACACCGAAAAAGATGAATATTGATCCCAAAAAACTTTAAAATCAAGTGAGCAAGATCTCAACATGTCTCCAAAAATTTAGATTTTCTATTTTGATTGCTCGTTAATTTGAGGGTGATAAGTAGTACTCAATTAAAGCTCAATATCCAAGGATTTATAAAGACTTTTACAGAATTTTGATTTAAATAATGGATCACTATTATACACATTTGATAAAGGTTCTCTATGAAGTTTCACAACTTCATTGATATAGAGTCATGCAGGGAGATCCAATAGAAACTCTTCCCTTATAGTGAGGAAATGTGCAGATTTGGTATGTCGATCCCCAATTACCCATAATTCATCATTTTTTTGGAGTTATGGGTATTCCAGTGATAAAATCCAGGGTTATGTCATCCCATTTCCATGTATTAGTAGGTATAGGTTGAATTACTCCTCTCGTATGTTGTCGTTTGTCTTTCACTTGTTGACAGACTAAACATCTTGATACATAATCATCAATTTATCACTTCATGTTGTCCCACTAGAAATTTTCCTTCAAATCTCTATACATTTTAGTGCTACTAGGTTGTATAGAGAAATTATAACTATGGGCATCCTCCAATAACCCCCATTTTAGATCAGGCATAACTAGACCAGAAATCCTCTTCCCAAATTTCAGAATTCTATCTTCACACACGCAGTTATCCAACATACCATCTTTCACACCATTAATTTTCTTTTGAAGGTTCTCATCATCAGGTTGAGAGTTTTTAATCCTTTATAATAAAGCTGTTTGGGAAACCAATTGAAAAATTAATGATGCTTCACCTTCTTTCATAATTACCACATCCATATTTACTATATCCATACACACAAGATCCATTTCAATCCTAATTTTGAATAGGGCTTCATGATCCTTCATTATTTATTCATCTTCCACCTTATTTTCCTTCCCTAGGTGGTAGTGTATTAAACAACCATAATCCTTGAGTAGTTCAAGCCATATCCTTTGCCGCGTATTGAGTTCTTTCTGAGAGAAGATATATTTCAAACTCTTATGATTTGTATATATCTCACACCTTTCTCCATAAAGAAGTGTCTCCATATCTTCAAAGGAAATATTATAGGTGGTCACTAAAAATCATGAATTGGATAGTTCGGTTCATTAATTTTTAACTTCCATGATGCATAAACAATAACACTATCATTATTCATAATTACATAACCAAGTATTTTATTTGATACATCACTATATATAAAAAATCCACCATTCCTTGATTGTAGAGTCAGGATCATAGCATTCAATAATATCCTCTTTAATTATTCAAAAAATTCCTCAAATTATTTTTTCCATGCAAAATTCACCCCTTTACATGTAAGCTTGGTCAATGGGTTGGCTAAACGATTGAATTTCTGAATGAAATGTCAATAATAGCTTGCTAAACCAATATAAATATGTTACTTAGTTATGTACATTGGAGTATGAAATTCTTGAGAATCCTTTGTCATCGTAGGATCAATAGATATTCCATCCATAGAGATAATGTGTCTAATAAAGAAAATGGATTACTGCAAAAAATAAAACATTGTAAACTTCCCATATAATTATTTTCTTCTAAGAGTCTTCAGAATAGTTCATAAGTGATTTTTATGATCTTCATAGATTTTGTATTATACCAAGATATCATCAATAAATACCACAAAAAATTCATAACTATGTTCCTTGAAAACTCTATTCATTAGATCTATAAAAATAGAGGGTGTATTAGTCAGTCCAAAAGGCATTAATAAAAACACATAATTCCCATACCATGATTGAAATAATATCTTTGGAATATCTTCCTTCCTTACATGAAAATGATGATATTTAGATTGAATATAAATCTTCAAAAAATATTGGGCTTCATGAAGAAGATAAAATAAATCATAAAAGTGATGTAGGGGATACATTTTTTTTATTGTTATATCATCGACCTCCCTATATTCAATGCATAACCTCATTGATCCATATTTCTTCTAAACAAAAAAAAGGGGATACCCATAGAGAAGCACTAGGGTGAATAATTATATTATCACTCAATTACTCTAGTTGTTTCTTAATTTATACTAATTCCATAGTTTCCATTATATAAGGTGTATTTGATAAAGGTCTTAAACAAGGAATTAAATCAATAGAGAACTCACCTTCCCATTCTAGAGGATGTCCAATTAAATCCTCTGGAAACACATCAACATATTATTTCACAATAGGTACATCCACTATTTTATCATTACTTTAACCACCATTAGATATTATGTTTTATTCCACTCCAAAAATTGAATTCAGTAGAGTTATTAGGGGTGGATCTAGATGAGAATAAGAATGTGATGTTTCTGTCCTAAGTATAAGGGATTCCACATCATCCTCAAAAATTGTATCCTCCATATTCTTGCAATAAATTTTCACCTAATGGTTCAAAATACAATCCACACTGAGGATTATATCAAATTCAATCATGGTTATGATAATAAAATCTGATGATAAAGAACATTTTTATTCCATAATGGGGACTTCCTGACATAACTTTGTTGTAATGATACTTCCCTTTGGTGTTTCAACTGTCAACTCCATTATTACATCAAATCATAAATATAAACGTTTCTTGGAAAAATAGGAATATATGAATGAATACAATGATTCAAAATCAAATAAATCATTAGATAAGTGTAAGGAAACAATTAATGTACCTACCACCACATCATTAAGAACTTCAATATCAGTAGTTGTGATTGCATAATCCTAGCCTTTCTCCCTTATCCTTCTTTGGGGAATGTTTCCATGAAACCTAGTAAAATAATTTTCATAATATACTATCTTTCTACAATTGTAGCATCAAACATTGGTAGATTCTTTCTTCCTCGTACAATCCTGGGATAGGTGGCATTTTTCTCCACACTTGTAAAAAACACCCATACACTTCATGCAAGTACCAGGGTGGATATTCCCACAATTATCATTGGGTGGAAGGTCAAATCATACCTTCTTCCCCATTTCCTTATTTTCTTTTCTAGAGTTTTTTGTATCCATATTCATCTCTTTATTTCCCTTAAAATCATAAGGCTTAGAGAATTCTTTTTTCATCTTGATAGCACAGGAGACTATATCTTCATATAATGATAAAATTTGGGAGACTAGAGACCTTTGGAAGAATGGTTATAAACCATCAAATAATTGATCAAAATTTCTCTTTATATTATGTATGTAGTCTATGACATTTCATGGTATCCTTGTAAAGTTAGCTTCATTCTTTTCCACATTCTTATCCACTTTTTGCCTCAGATTTAGAAACATATTTTCCATATCTTCTCATTGTCATGCTGGAATTATTCTTATAAGAATATTTCCTTAAAGTCCCTCAATTCCATTTATTATATTTCTTCCTCCTCTTTTTTGTTTTGAATTAAATACTGCCACTGATCTACATCTCTTAATAGAAGATACACCACCATGACAACCTTATCTCTTTCATTACATCTCAAAGTGAGAAATATCTTCTCTAATGAACTTAACCACTTATCCTCTAAGAATGGGTGTGTCATCCCATTAAATGATGAAGGTTTTCGTCGCATAAAGAGAACTAACATAGCTCCTTCACATTGTGGATTAGGATGATCCATACGAGTAAGGTTATTATTCATAACCTCAATCAACTGTCCTAATATAGTTATATGTTTCTCAGTACCAGTCATAGCACTAGAGCCAACATTATTATCTTTCATCGGAGGGAAATACGTACATAGGACACGTATGTTCAAGAAGTTTCCATTCCTTCTACTAGGTTCCATTTCTAAATAATGCCATACACTAGATTAGGATATGAATCAGAATTTATAAACTCAATGTAGAAAATTACTTTGTGTAAATTGAAATCCTATACATAGCTAATATCATAATCATAAAAATGGTTTCTTTGAGGAAAAATTTAGTTTTAAATATTTCATAATGGATAATAAATAAAATGTGAATTATCCTAAGAATATCCCCTGGGAGTGTCAAACTATGTGCACAGTAAGACCTACTGTCTTTCACCAGTATTCCCCAGGTTAAGCCTAAAACTCCTAGTTATATTTGATACTTCTAGGTACATTTATAATAGAACCACGTCCACTTGTAGTATCCATATAGGGATTTATTTTCTAGAAAGATACATATAATATATTCCTTACCAAAATTCTAGGATAATATTGTATGTTTATCCTCAATTCTATATTAGGGTTTTGTTCCAAAATCTACATTTTCTAAATCTGATTTCCATGTTTTCTACTAAACTTTCTCTGATACCAACATGTAAGACCCAACCCCAGTTTTCTAGATTTAGTTGCTTATTTGATTACACTAGAATGTTTACATGAAAGTATAATCCCAAAGTAATGAATAGATATGTTGTTTGGGAAAACTAGATACATACCTAAGTTTAGCATTACAACTTTAAAGGAAAAAAATTAGAAACTCCTTTGACAACATACACAACTACTAGGTTATCTATGTTTTTCATTCATAATAAACCTCTTACTATCCTAGTAAAATGAAACATAAGAAATGGGTGAGATCAAATGCTCATTAAGGGTAAAAAATACAGCAAAATATTTCATAAACATAAACATTAGGCATGGTTAATAACTAAAACACATGCCTTTAAAAAATAAAGCTGAACACATTATGGAAGGAATAAGAGATGACTAAATAATTCCATAATAAAGTTTAATCATGGGTATTCTAATAGTCAAATAACCACATGAACATTAAATTAATAGTTCCATAATAATGTAATGTGTAATTCTGAACATCATAACATACCTTCAAGGCCTCAGGCAACGACTATAAATAATCATTTGGTCAAGGCCTTGTGCCAAGACTGTATATTGTCTCCTGAGACCTATCGATGCATCGAGGGGTTATAGAGGGACCCAACCATCACTTAATAATTCCAATATGTTACTCATATGAATGAGGGTAAATATAAACAACTTATACATCCATATTGAAACTAACATATGAAATGTAAATTACTTTCCCTAAACATTAAACATGAACACTAACCATTCTGATTAAATTAGTGAATAGTTTTAAGATAGCACATCCACATTAAAAATAATAATAAAGCATTAAATTAAAATATGGCATATGAAATCCTAAAATATTAATCCAATTAATACATAAAAATCAACAATAGTGTTGAAATCAATGAAGATACTCATATAAATTCACCGAGTAATTCTTGAGATAAATACTCTTTTACATTGAAAAGAAGAGTTATTTTGGAAAAATCATTCTATAAAAATAGTAGTAAAGTAAGATATAATTTTCATAATAAAATTATTGATTTATAAAAATAATATTTTCTAAAAACATATTATAGTGTTCCCTTGAAAATAGGTAAGAATATGAGATATTCCCTTGAATTGTACTTAGATTTCAAGAATTTTTTTTGAAAGAACCTTTTAAAACATATAACTACCCATAAATGAAAGTAGTGTTATAGTTGGTGAAAATATATAGTAAATTATCGTAGAATATATTAGGAGTACATATGAATAAATAATAATTTAATTGAGTTAAGTAGAGAATAAGAGTAACCCGAATGAAAATGTAGGTTCCGGTAGAAAACCCTTACCTTAAGTCTGATTGTGTTGTTTACTTGATCTTTGTGCCCTGTATAACCAAATTAAATTCATTAATTAATATTCACCTAACCTCTTATTTATTTAATTGATTTATTATATCCTTATTAATTTCATTCATGTCCTTCTTTATGGGTTTAGGAGGATCAATTTTATTGTTTGGGATCATTTTCGTCCTTGGTATTCATAACTAATTTACTTATATACATGTAAGGATAAACATGTAAGATGAGAATGGTTGTCTAGAGTTGAAGTTTTATTTCATTTTTTAACATCCAGAATATTAAATGGTTCTAAAATTAAATTTTATTAGGGGTTAAGATGAATCAACATATAAAACTCTAATGATAATTGTTTGGGTTAATTGGTAGTTTTTGATCACCATGAACTCATTTTTATTTATATATTAATATTATTTGTACAAAAAGATTATAAAACATTAAAAAAGTTATAATAAATATATTATAGTCAATTTCAACCATCAAAATGGGTTCATGACAAGAATTTAATATGATAATAGAAATTGAATACTCGTCTTCCTTGAAATTGATAAATTAGCACATCTCTGCTGGTGTTTTCATTTCTAGTATAAAATAAGGGGAAAGGAGAGATGGAGATGAATTATTCCATTATTATTAAAAAAATTCAGAACATAAAATTTACTATAGTTATCATAACATTTATGTGAAAGGGGGTAAGGAAAGAAAAATAAAATAAAGGAACTCGAAATAGAAAGGGATGATGAGAAATCCCTTACGAAAATTCAGCAGCCTAATAGCTTCACATAAAATTCAATAAATAATTTTAAGAGAAAAAAGGGGAATATTATCATTAATAAATAATATGTTAATTAAGAGTAATATGGAATTACATATCCCAACATAATCAAATTGAAATTAAAAAAGAATAACATAAAAAAGATTTCTTGAAAAAAAGGTTGTAGATTCCCTTACCTTGTAGAGTTACTCCAAAAACATAAAGGTTGAGACCTTGGGGACTTGAAGATGCCTTAAGAGGAATATTAGGGAGGTAAAACTACCATATCGTCAAGGATGAGGAATTTTTAATGAATAAAAATGATGGAATGGGTGGGTATTTATAGTAAAATAGAGGGAGTTTTTTATTAATTTCCAAGGCCACCACATTAGTGGTATTGAAACACCATGGTATTTCCCATGTTAATTGACCATTGTTTCGGATACATGGGAAACCTCATATAATATTTTATTACTCAAGAGTCAACCAGTATTCTTATATCAAGATTACATCATTAATGATATCATTAATCATACCGAAAACTGTAAACTGTATATTTACTATTCCCAGAAAACTAAAGTATTTTATAAAATTATCATAAATAGCATAACCTAATATTGACGTTATGAATTCAAATATGAAATCCATTTTTTGAAAATAATTTTTTAAATATGATTAATTTATTTCTTAAATAAAATCATAATTTATTTGAAAAATAACAATTCTAAAACTATAATTCATTTTATATCACCTTGAACAATTAATCAAGATCTCATTACCTTATAACCTTAAGATAATAAAATAATATTATTATTTAATACTCATAAGATAAATATTTATATTCATATTACTATTAAAAAGGGTATGTTACTATTAAAAAAAATTATCGTGTCAAACTATACTTATCTTACTGAACACAACCGTGTATGTCAGTTTTTCAAAATTCAAATCACAGAGGTGGAAAAAATATATTTACTAGCTAGGTTATAAAAAAATTTGAGACTCAGTGTTTCGTGCATTCAATATTTAATTTATTTATAAATTCTTGGGGTGTTACATTATTATAAATTTATAATCAAACCGTATATAGAATTAGATATAAGAATATGTTTTAGTGATATATTTATGATAAACTTGTCTTTATTATATAGGAGGTTTGTAAGAGTATGACAAGAGTCAAGACACAAGGTAAGGGAATTTCATCTCACCTTTTATTTCTATGAAATGCATGCTTTATTCACCACTCATTACTTTTATGTGGTGTGTATACTAGCCATGGATGTATTCTATAATTCTTATACTTAAAATGATGGGTATTTACATATCCATTCTATGATATTTATTTAATGGGGTTTATGTTTTAAATCTTACCAAATCAGTAAGGTAATTTTGTCTCAATTTTCTCTCTTTGAGACACATGCCATGTTATGGACCTTTATTTTTTAATGAGGTGAATATAAAGCCTTTGAAATGTTATATCACAAATCTAGTTATTTAAATGATATTTTAAGATTTATGTAATTTAATTTTTATTACATGGCGAGTATGGTTCAAAGTAACCAAGTGGTAAGATTTTATTGAAACAATATCATTACTTTTTGAGATTGTTTATGTTTATGCTTCCATTGATGAAATATTATGATCCATACCTCAAAAACATTAATGAATTTTATTCTGCTCTGGATATTCATAATATATTCATATATTGGTACCATTTTTCTTCTTTTTGGTTCATAGGATAGTTATGAAATTGTTTTTAAGAAAGCCTAAATTTACCCTCTCTTTAGATGGAAATCTGTTTTCCTTCAAAACTATGTTTTCTAAAAAAGGTTTCCAAGAATATTATACTATTTTCTACAATATATAAAAGATTTTTTTCCCTTTTTTCCTTTTACCAATGTTTTCAAGGGAATGTTCTTGTCTCTTTCTTAACAAGACATTTTTATAACCTTTAACGGTGGAAAAGAAATTTTCTTCTTACTTCATATGTCATGTATAGATTTACTGGATTTCATTTATGTTAATCTTTCTTTTCATGTTTAAATGGTTAATTTTTAAGTATTTTTTGACAAATAATTTTCAAATAAATGGTTTTCAAGACATTTTCATTATTTATTTATAATTTTTCTAAGTATTTTTTCATGGAAAGTATTTTTCAAATGGTTTTTAAGATTATTTTATATGATTTAAAGTAAAACTGTTTTCAAAATATTTTCAAGTTTCTTTTATATGTTTTCAAGGAAAAAAGTTTCAAAAATGATTTCAAGACTTACTTATAAGTTTTCAATGTATTTTAAAAGAAATGGTTTTCAAAACGTTTTCATATTAATTTTATAAATTTTCAGGAAAATTGTTTAAATTATTTTTTTAAGATCATTTTATAATATTTCAAGGAAAATTGTTTTCAAAATATTTTGAAGCTTATTTTGTATGTTTTCTAGGGAAAAAGTTTTCAAAAATGATTTCAATCATTATTTATATGTTTTAAAAGTGTTTTTAAAGAATTAGTTTTCAAAATGTTTTCAAGATCCATTTATATGTTTTCACAGAAAATGGTTTTCATAACATTTTCAATAACACATTATATATTTTCAAATAAAAAGGTCTCAAAAGGCTTTTTAAATATTTCTTTATAGGATTTCAAGTTTATTTTCAAGAAAATAGTTTCCAAAATGTTTTTTTTCAATAGATTTGTTTTCAATGAAGAAGGGATATTTTCCTCCAGAAATGTTTTCAAAATATATTTCAAAGTTATTTTCCATATAATATTACATCAGTTGATGTTATTTATGCCCTTATAGGAAATAATACAAAAGTTCTATTCATGCCATTTCTTGAATGTTTTTTATTTTTATGTAATGATTCTTATGACACCTGTTTTTTCTCCATGGGTTATATGCTTTTGGAAACATCTGAATTTCATGGGTTATGCTTTGATGATTATGAAAACTACCTTTTTCATTGGATAAGATATGATTACTAGTTTATGATACCCATTTCATTTCATGGGCTATGATATGATTGTTTAGGAATTTATGGATCATTTATGTATGATTTCATTATGAGATAGTTGGGGCATATATATCTCTCTAATGCATTGGGTAAATATTTATATCTCAAGAGATAGACATGGTTGGAATGAGAAATAAATGCAGTTTAGTATTGTAGGGATGGAATGAGAAATGAACTTGATTCGGTATTACATTGCTGGAATAAGGAGTGAACTCAGTTCAGTAATATAGGGCTAGAATGGGGTGTGATCCCCATTTAGTAAAGGACTTTTTATACTAATATGGCCTTGTCAGCAGCACCTTGACTACTATGGAAATTATTATATATGCTTATGTGTCTTCCAGAATTCCATGTTTTATTCATATGTTATGATTTCATGGCTAATGTTATTTATTTCATTATGATTCACGTCTTATGAAATACCAAGATTTATTCCATGATTCATGTTTATGATCATATGATAAGTAGGGTATGATCTTACAATGTTATGTTCACATTTTCATACCCTTATGCTCGTGCTTATGATTACATGTCTCCCTTATATACCCTTACTGAGCATCTGATACCACCCATTTTTTTATTCTTTCCCCAGGTTATGAAGATTTTTATTTATTATGATGTGTCTAAAAAGAGTACATGTCATGAAGAACATAGTGGGAGATAATGTACCTCACTTATGCACCGATGTTTATGTTTCTATGTTTCCAAAGGCTCTAGACTAATATGGTCTTTGGGAATTTTTTTAATAATGTTTTAATTATTTATTAAATGTTCTGAAAGTTTAATTTATGAATATAGAGTGTCTAAATTGTTGGAATAAGTGAAAATTTTTAGTTAACCTTTGGAAGATAGTATGAAAAACCCGTAGTGAGAACCATAATGGCATGTTTAAGGATAATTCTAAGGATAAGAAAAAGTATATGAAAATGTCCCATAATTGTTGATAAAGGGTAGAGTGATTGGTTTCCTAGAAATAAATTCTTTTATGTATAATACTATTGGATATGTATCTGGCAAAGATATACAAGTGTATGTGGTTTTTGGGACCAACTCATGGTAATTTGGTACACCACAATGGGCCTTGTCAAGCAGCTGGTTTGACACTCCTTGGGTATATTCTTTGGAAGTTCAAAAACTATTTGTGAATCATTATGAATTATTTGAATATAATATGACTATGAATAACCTAGTATAATCCTAAAGTGTCATGGACTAAGGAAGGTGTCATAATTTAGACATCCTATAACTAATTCCTTTCTTAACTATGTTGTTTTTTGTTATGATATGTAATGCTCACACTGTGATTCTAGTTTCAGTCAATAGTAGGAACCATAAAGAATTAGATAAATGTTGAATGTGATGAATGATTTTATAATGAGTAGTCAAGTTGGATGATTACTATATTGAAAGATGTTTTGATCATTCCTCATCAGCTTTCACATAACAAGATTAACAACATGTACCTTAACCAACTCTTGGACTCAGCATGGAAGGGAAATAATGAGTTCATTGAGTGTTCAGGTAATAGAAACCATGGTGGGAGGAATATTTTGGTTCTTTTGTGTCAATAATATAGAAATAATCACCTAAGTGAATTTATTAGAGGAATAAGAAGATGTTTGGACTATGTAAAAGAAGGACCCAAAAAAGTGACTATAAGGGAAAAATGAACCACTCAGTTAATGACGTGGGTGAGAATATTGGCATCCCTAAGGAATCATCGAACGTTAAGCTTTTTAAGTGTGGAATAAAGCGTTATAATGATTTTTTATAAAGTTTGGGGATGAAGACTCATTTTATTGTTAAATAAAAGACCTCTTTTGATTGGGTAGAGGGAGGCCCATTACATACCCTAATGGTCCATGGACAAGTGGCCTAAATACAAGGCTTGAAAGCCCATTTTTTGGCCCAAAGGGCCCTTCAATGAATAGTACTGCTACAGTACCTAGGCTGCTACACTCCGCCGCCACTATAGTTCCAACTATAGTGCCTCTACCGCTACAGTGTCACCACGGCTACAGTTCTGCCACTACTACAGCACTGCTACAGTGCCTTGCTACTGTACTGCTATAGTAGCCATAAATTTGTCCCTTCTTAGATTCGATCCTGGGCCTTTTGGATTCCAATAAGGAGCCTTTACCACTTAGGTACAAGCTCATTGGGAATCTTCATTATGAAACTCAATTCCCCATGACGAAATCACATGAATAGAATCAACACGGTGGTGGGGGTAATGCTAATAGCACGGATGATGATGAGACTACATATGAAATGTGAACAGAATGATGTATTAAGTAATTGGATGAGTTATCCTTCTCATGTATTATGGATGTAGTTGAATAATCAATGTTTTTATGTATTTGGGATTTAGTAATTAGGATATATGAATGGTGAAATAAATAAGGATTTTCTAATTTATGTTTTTCACTATGTATTTTCAAGATTATATAGAATGCTTTCGATGGACTGGAAAAGTGATTTAATGATATGGTGGTTTTTTTACTAAGGGAAGATAACCCCTGATATGTTACTAATGTTAAGATATTGTTGTTTGGATAATGATACGTGGGATATTAATAAGTAAATTGGAGAGTACAGATTACCTTATAACTAATTAAGGACTTGTTTACAAGTAGTTCTTGCTATCATGGTTGAAGTTTACAACTTATTGGAATTATGGAATATATAAAGTAATCAATGAAATAAGGATGTATTCATTTTTTTCAAAAGTATTTATGGTAATTCAGGTTGTTACCATGTTCCAAGTGGATTCACCATAAGGGTATTCACATGTTTGGAATGTGACAATCAAGAGATACTTTGTGATATATGGAGGATTAATGTTAAGCTGATTTCATGACCTTACTTCTAATGTTTTGTCTTTTCATCTTTTGGAAGGTTTATAAGGTTAAACATTCATGAAATGTTTATGTTAAACATTGGAGGAATTATTAATTTATTGATATTGTATTAAAAATATTAGTTAAAATCTTATTTAGTGATTGACCTTTTTTCATTCCTATCTATCTTGTTTATTTTTAAAATTATATTGGTGTGGTTTTAGAAAGGTACATCATGTATGTTGAGTGAAAACCAATCAAGTCTCAAAAGGCCGAAGGTATTGAACCCATGGCCAAAGGACAATAAAGGCTTCATGCCTACCATTGGACTATATGATGTCCTGGTAAATAAATAACTATTTGTTATGATTAAATATTTATGATGAAACATTAGAGTTAGTTTTTATTTTTAGAGGCTAATGTATTAACCATATTGATATTTAAGAATAGTTTGATACAAATATATATACTTTTCATTCTTTTATGAGCCTTAATAACTTCTAAAAGTGTGCTTTAGTGCTTCAAGCATCAAAGCTAATTTATAGAAATCCATTTCTTAATGTAATGGATGAATTAGAAATATATAAAATCACAACTAATGAATGAAATTTTGTTTATAAAAATATATCATGTAATTATATTTTCTTATATTCTTGGTCAATAAATTGATTACACAACGTTAGGATAATGATAAAAAAATATGATGTCCTAATACCTTGATTCTAGTTGAACTTATGCCCTTTTAAATCCTCACAAAATAATGAATTTGAGGCCCTCAACATTCCTTTGATCATTCACTTATTTTTTATTTATGAACTCAATAACTCCCTATAAATATTTATGTTTTCATTTATGTATAATCTTTACTCCCAAAATATGTTCTATACGGGAACCCAGTTATATGTCACTATCGGTAAGCATTATCGTTCAAAATTTACCTTTAGGATTTTTTAGTATTAATTCTTACTATTTGGGTTTATATGAATGAATATTTCAAATATTAAACTGTAGATAACCCAAATAAATTTGGAGGGTGAAATTCATTTTAATGGGAGTAGAATGTAACACAGCTAGATTTTGTGAAATATATTTTTTTTGAATCAATTTAATATATTTAAATTTTTTATTTCATGCAACACTAAAAAAAGTTTTTTTATATTAAATCACTAAGTAAATAATTCCTTTCACACAACACCAAATTTTATTTCATTACATGCAACACTAACTTGGCACATGTAACACGCAAAACCAAGTTTCTACGAAGCATCATTTTATTTTAATTACAATTTAAATGAGATAATTTTATCCTAGCCATTAAACATAGTGACATGAATAGACATAACAAATATTAAAATATTATATATTGTGTTTTTATATAAATAAAACATATTTATAATGAAAAATATAATTTTTGGAAAAGTCTTCATTTGTTTAAAAATACTATAATCTAAAATCAATTACTTTTAATGTCCTTCTATGAAAAAATTTTAATTTTACACATATTTAAAATTTTAATTTGATAAAATAATCCTAATTTTTAAATTTTTATAGTATAAATTATATTTGGGTGAATTTATGGTATTTTTCGGAGAAACTTCATTTTTGGATGAATAGTGAAAAATACTGAATTTTAATTCAAAATTTCTTTTTCGTATATTCTATTTATAAAGTTAAAATATATATTAAATTAATTTAAAAGTTTAATTAGAAAAAACATTATCAATTAAACCAATGTAAGTCATTGGAATCAATTTCACATTGATATTGAATGTGAAGACATAGCAATTTTTTGAATGTTTTTACATTAAAAACCTGCAATGTCAACCTGACTACAGGATTAAATTTAAATTATTATTTTATAATTTTTTGATTGGAATTTAGAAAAATTCATTCCATATTTGAAATAAAAAATAATTAATAATTTCTAATATGTTCAAATTAGTTTTTGATGAAAAATATTAGTGAATGTAATTACAATTATATACAACAATTAAGGTACAATTAATCTTAATAAGGGACAAAACATTAATCTTAAGGGACCAAACAACCTAGAAACTTTTCCAAGATCTGTTTTCTAGTAATATTTCTAACCTATATTTCTTTTTACTAGATTTGTTCTGTTATTGGATCCATTTTACATAGGAAACACTTGGGCAGAATTACTTTTCCCAAAATTTATAAGAGTGCTACTCCACTATAAAAAGGCCTCCCCTCCTCCCGTATCCTCGCACCTCAAGACACATTGTCTTGACGAAGATCTCCCCAAATATATCCTTAAAATACCTACCCTAATCATAGAATCCTCCCCTTTGGCATAAATAAATCCAAGGAATCCCATTTGTCACAACCAAAGGGAGCTACCCGAAAAAGAGGCAACATTCTTCCTCTAGTTATTTTATTTTATATCAATTTTCCTCCCCCTTAACACTTATTATTCCATGATTTTATAAAAAAATTGTATCATAAATATATTATGTTTTTTTATGCTATTTTTTTGTCCTAAACTTACTCAAACTTTCATATAATGGGTAATGAAAATACTGTTTACGTGTACGATGAACTACCATCTCATGAAATGATGATTGTTCAGTTTTTCTTTACGGCCTATCATGGTGGAAATTATGATAGAAAATCCATTTATATATTTTAGATATTATATTTATTTTTTCTTTAATATTCAGTAATAATTTTACAACACATATCTTTATACTTTCAATTTGGTGTAAATATGATAATTTCATTTGAGGAAGTGCGGTAAAATGCCCCCTCAAAGCGATGTGATTCGTTCACACACTACATGGAATGTATTAAGGATGGGTTTTGTAAAACTATATGATATATATGATATAATAATTCTACTGGAATATTTATATATACACACACATATATATAAATATATATAATTTACTTTCATTCATTCAATTTGACTATTAAATAGAAACAATGTTCATGCGTACGTTTGGTCTACCCTCTCCATGAACGGTGTATTCCACTTCATTCATATATATTATATAGATTATTATAATACACATATAATTAATTTACAATATATTCATATCATGTTTTATAATATAGAAATAAATATATAGGTATAGGGACCAAAGATATAAAAAATTTAAAAAATGTGTGAAAAACAAAGAGGATATTACCCGAAGTGAAACCTTAACATTGAATTGTTAACAAGCGGTCAATATAAAGTAATAATAAAACCATATTAGGTAATATATATAGAATTCGGTTCTGTGATATATGTATAATAAACTAATATTTATTATAAAGGATCTTTGTAAGAGTACGATGAGAGTCAAGACACAAGGTAAGAGAATTTCATCGCACTTTTTATTTCTATGAGATATATGGTTTATACACCACTCATTCCTTATGTGTGGTGTGTATACTACCCATATATTTATTCTATTTTTATAATAATTAAAATTATGTGTATTTACAAATCCATTATCTGATCTTTCTATCAAGGGGTTTGTGTTTCAAAAGATACCAAATTGATAAAGTAACATTATCTCAATTTACCTTCTTTGAGACACATGCCATGTTATGTACCTATATTTTTCCATGAAGTATATATACTAACATTGAAATTTAATATCATTAGTCTCATTATTTTAATAATATTTTAATCTGTACATAATTTCATTTTGCTTACGTGGGGATTATTGTTCAAAGTTTCCTAGTGGTAACAGTTTATTAAAACAATCTCATCTATTTTCGATATTGTCAATGTTTAAGCTTTATTTGACAAAATATTTGATCCATATCTCAAGAAAATTCATTAATTTCCTTTTCCTATGGTTATTTTTAATGTATTCATGTATTAGTATCATTTTTCTACTCTTTGGTACATAATATAATTAAGAATCATTTTTATGAAATCCTACCTTTACCCTCTCTTCGGTCAAAAATATGTGCTCATTCAAATCCTTGATTTCTAAAAATGGTTTCCAAGAATATTCTATTATTACCTTACAATCATAAAAACACATTTTTCCCTTTTCACTTTTACCAATGTTTTCAATGAAATATTCTTGTTTTTTTTCCAAATAATGAATTTTTCTAACCTTTTACCATGAAAAAGTAATGTTCTTCTGACCTCATATAACATGTATGGATATAGCCATTGTCATTTCTATGAATCATAATTTTCATGTTTATAAAGTTAATTTTAATGAAATTATTTTAAATATATTTCAGAGAAATGGTTTTCAAAACGTTTTCATTATTTCTTTATAATTTTTCAAAGTATTTTTCTAGGGAAATTGTTTTTAAAAAGGATATTAAGATTCTTTTATAAGTTTTAAAGGAAATTTATTTTCAAAATGTTTTCAGGATTATTTTATAATTTATCAAGAAAAATAGTTGTTAGAATTATTTCAATCATTATTTATATGTTTTAAAATTATTTTCAAATAAATGGTTTTAAAAAAAATTCAAGATACTTTTATAATTTTCAAGGAAAATATTTTACAAAATGCTTTCAAGATTCTTTTATATGTTTTCATGAAAAATTGTTTTAAAATGTTTTCCATATTATTTCATATGTTTTCAAAGAAAATGGTTTTCAAAATAATTTCAAGACTTATTTATAAGTTTATAAAGTATTTTCAAAGAAATGGTTTTCAAATTTTTTCGAGTTCCTATTATATGTTTCCACATAAAATGGATTTCAGAATGTTTTCTTGATCTATTTGTACATTTTCAAATAAAAATATGTCCAAAATATTTTCAACTATTTTTTTGTAATATTTGAAGTCTATTTTAAATTAAATGGTTTACGGAAGGTTTTTATGTTTTAAAAATGTTTTTTTCAAAGAAGAAAAAATGTGTCCTTCAATAAATGATTTCAAAATATTTTCCATGTAATTTTCCATATAAGATGAAATATGTTGATGTTTTTAATTACCTTATAGGAAATTATCTAAAGGTTACATTCATATTCATTCTAGAATAGTTTATGTTTTGATGTAATGATTCTAATTAAACTCATTTTATCTTTCATGGGTTATATTATTTTGAAACCCAATTCCTTTCATGAGTTATGTTTTGATGATTATGAAACCTGCCTTTTTTCACCTATTAATATATGATTACATGTTTATGATACCCATTTAATTTCATGGGTTATGATATGATTTTTTTGAATTTATGAATCATGTATGTACGATTTTATTTTGAGATAGGTGGGACCTATATGTCCCTCCAATGCATTGGGTAAAGATTTATATCTCACGAGATAGACATGGATAGAATGAGAAATGAACTATGTTTAGTATTAAAGGGATGCAAAAGGAAATAAAATTGGTTTAGTATTATAGGGATGAAATGAAGACTAAACCCGGTTCAGTAATATAGGGATGAAATAGGGTGTGAACCCGATTCAGTAAAGGACATTGTCCTCTAATATGGCATTGGTAGAGATGCCTTGAAAACTATGGAAATCATTATATATTCTTATGTTTCGACTATAATTCAATGTTTTATTCAAATGTTATGACTTCATGGATTATGTTTTTTATTTTCTTATGATTCATGTCTTATGAACTGCCAAGTTTTATTCCCTCATTCATGTTTATGATGTTATGATATATAGGGTACGATCTTCGAATGTTATGATCATCTTATCATAACCTTATTCTCATGCTTATGATTAATTGTATCCCTTTTTTATAATTACTGAGAATTTGATCACACCCCTTTTAATGTTTCTTTCACTTGGTTATAAAGATATGTTCTAAGTGGTATGTGTCTAAGAAGGTTGGTAGTCATGGGGAACATAATGGGAGAAAATGTAGCTCACTTATGTACTAGTGTTTATTTTTCCATGTATCTAAAGGAACTGAACTAATATGTTCTTTGGGAGTCTATTTGTGTAATGTTTTAAGTATTATTAAAAATTTAGGTAATGTTAATTTATGAAAAGCGATGTTCTTTATAAAATCACCTAACCCTGAAAAAGGTTATGTCGCACCTTTGGTAAATCCCTTATTCTGAACTCAAAAGTGCACTTAGATTTCCCATTATAGTCTCTTTTCAAGAGTTATTATTCTATTTTAGGAAAACTATGTACTCATGGAAAAATATATTTGATATTTTTATTATAACAATACCAAGATCACTCGGCCCCAAAATCTCAATTCATCTCATTTCCTGCATCCGAAAATATTATTAGATATATTTTATAGAATTGAATGGAAAAACTGGGATGTTAAAAAACTAAACAATAAAATTTAAACCCATTTAAAATTATATTTAGAGGAGGTATTATCATATTCACTCACACTTTTTGATTTGGTAGCACAGATCTTGACATAAAACATCAACATAAGTATATCAGAACATTGTAATTTATGTGACATTGAAATCCTAGAAAAAGTAGTGTTTTAATTCCACCACGGTTCATATTTTCTGATACCTATACATGAAAATTGAAATAAACCAATTTAATATTGATATAAATGAAATAAAGGAATTTTTAACAAAATTTTCAATGAAATTCATTCCAATAAATGACAATATCATTCAAATATAGAAAATATTATATGATTAATCCTTCAAAATATTTTTAAAAAATATCAGGGAATCAAAATTTATCAACATTAAATGCTAAATCTCAAATTCACTAATGATCATTATATATCTCCTTTCTATTAATAATTAATAACCATTAATGATAACATAAGCAATGTTACATAGAAAAATAATGTAACCAATCTTGATGAAAAAATAATTTTATTGAATACTAAACCGCAAGAATTTTTTTGATCAATAAATAGGTAAAAATAAATAACACCCCATTGTCATATAATAATAGTAAAATTCAAGCATGAAAATTTCAAAGTCTATGAAAATTAACTTTAAGGACAGTATTAATCCTCACATATACAGTTAGATCACTTAAATTGGAGGCATGAAGAATGTCATCCCCAATTTCGGATGTAGGTAGCTAGATTTAGTAGATCATACCCACTCATGTATGTAGTCCCCATTTCTTGAAATGATGGATGAAAGTGGTTCATCCATATTATAACACTAAAACTAAGAAGAATATGCATAGAAATTATATTTTAATCAGTGTAATAGCACCGAGTAACATATATATTTTAGCTGAATAATCATAATATAGTTTGTTTGTATAATATCAACTGACTATGATTGAATCTTATATTACAATATATGATGTATTAGATTTATGATCAGTCTAAAAATGTTTTTATCTGCCTACTATTATTACACAAACATCATTGAGTGTGATTTAATAGTGGTAGAGTCACAAATCATATACCATAGAAAATTCTACTACAGTCTGTGTGACTCAACAACTACAATATATGATGTATTTCAAGTGTTATTAGTCTACTACAATTTTTTGTGACTCAGTTGGTATTTGTGCAAGTTATGTAATTATAGTTGACATTGGAATACATTTGAAGAAATAAAAGGAAAGTGTTATTTCTAATGTTTCTATGACTAAGAGGAAAGGTTCATTTCCAAATATGGTGAGTTTCATATTCCAATGTGTGTGTGATAGGAGTTGGATGATGCCAAAACTGGTTCATTTATTTTTTACTTATTTAATAAAACTTCCATCTTACCTTGTAGACTGGATCATTATTAAATTAGTTTGACTATAAAATGGTTTCAAAATGAATTTAATTTCACAATTAACCAACTTGTTTAAAACTGGTTTCAAATGATGAGCAACCTGAAAATATATTGATAATAAACCAACAATTGTTTCATCAAAAAATGAATACCACTTTTCAATTTAATTTTACAAAAAACAAGTTTATTTGAATATCTATATACTTTCCATGTTATATAACCAAAATCTAACAATTAATCATATTCATGGATATGTTGAGAAATAATAACCAACCCGTGAATAACATGAATACTGATGTCAAAGTAAATTTAGGTGAAATATCGAAAGTATTATAGTTTTTAAATTACAAGTTCTATTATTAAATTCCTTTTTCTTTGATTCCAACATAATAAGAAACACACACAAAAAAATTAAAATATATTAAATATTTACTACACAAAGGTTTACTAAATAAATAATAAGGTTAGCCCATCAAAACATGTATAAGAGAAAGAAAGAGGACACACTTCTTCAAACATAAATGGATTGAGTTCCCAATGAAATTAATTTTTCATTTCATGTATAAAAATGTATGATTAATATCTAAGAAGAAAAAACAAAAACATTATAGATATTATTAGAAAATAAAATGAGTTAACTTAAGATAGTGATAAAAAGAAAAATCATCTTGAGTCATAACAGGATATCCAAATCACTGATCTTGGAAATCAAAAAATTAGAGAAAAAATATACAAATAGAAATTGAGAAGTCCTTATAATAGTCAGTTACATGTATTTATCACCAAGGTAACCACCCATTCTTCATTTTAATTCCCTAGGCTGAGTATTTTTCTTTTTTAAAGTGCAGTGAGGGACTTCACATGTGTCAATAAGGAACTATAATATGATATAATGGTTTAAGTAACCATATGAAAAGGGTGAATTTCCCCAATCTTATAGAATATACCCATGGCCCTCCAACATGTAAGCATGTTCCAATTTTATATAAGAGTATTCCCCAAGATACAGTTCTTCACCAGAATGCACAAAAAATAGCACAACACAATTAGATATAAAGTCAAAATAAAAATATTTCAAATGAAAATAAACATCACTTTTAAATAGTGTATTTTAAAAAAAAATTACCATAAATTTATTCTAAGTAAAATAAAATAAAATACAAGTATAGAAAGAATATTCTTACAAAAAATACTTCTTAGGGATCCATCACATTTTCTTTTTCTTGTTTGTGTGTATTCTTCTTCTATCACCCGCCTTCGATACAGATTGACTTGTCTTCTCATAGCCATTTTTACAAAAATCAAAATTTCTCTTCAATGATCTATTTGGGAACTACATATTCATAAAAACCATATATAATTCATTATAAAAGATCATGGTTAGATAATCCAATAATGAGGAGGTCAATTCACACTTGTTTTGTACTTGAATGTTGTATCTTCAATAAAAAATAACATCATCATCACATTCACTCAAACCATACTAGGACGTCATGAATTCACAAGTCATCTAAATATCATGGACATATGTAAATATCCATGAGTATTCAAGAGATAAACAATAAATAATAATAATTAGATTACATTTTATAAAATTATGTGAATAAAATAGTCAAGCATTATCAAATTATCAGCATATTAAGTACATTAAAAACCAAAAAAGAGAGTAATTAATTAATCCAAAAATAGTTTTTAGGTTTTCAATCTTTTTTATTTTTTTATCTTCCCAAAAAATCTAGAGCTATAAACCATTAAAAAGTTTTTTAAGCTTGTGTTTCCTAAAAAATTAAAAACATGGTCACTAAAATATAGTTAATATACAATAAAAAATAAAAATAAAGGATGATAGTTCACAAATAAATTAAATAGGGATAATTACACTACATATAGGGAGATAATCACTAATTTTAGTAATAAAATTTTCATATGACACATAACAAGATATTTTATATCAAAAAAAATATAAAAATACTAATTTATATTAATATATGAGTTTATTCGTGAAAAAGAAGTTTCATGCAGTAAAAATATATATTAATGGAAAGAATGACATAGAATCATCAATTAAAAATTGTCTTGGATGCATAAGAAGACACCCTGGTTTAATTTTTATTTTTTTATCTAGATAATAAAATATCACCTCAATCTAATGGTGAAATTACATTAGATAACCTATTAAAAAGTACAACAATATTGATAGGATACAAATAAGCGTGAACATCTGACTATAATTCATATATAGAAGAATATGCCGTAATTTATTCAACTACTAGAACTAGAAAAATATAATTTAGCTAATATAAAATAATTTCATTTAACCATAATCAAATGAATCTAGTGAAGTTGAATTTTTTTGAAATGATCATAAATATATGAAAAAAAATATAGAATATTTTAAACTATCATCGTGATAGTTCTATCCAAAAATAATAATAAGTGTTAAACAACATTCACTATAATCCATATAATGTGTATATAAGATTAATTTAGTGGTCAATATACTTTGGTACCTCCTTTCTAAATATACAATTGACTCACTTTTTATCACCAAATTCCTTATCATAGAATAAATATTTATATAAATAATGACATACTAAAATTTAGTAGGATTTTTTTCTTATGTATGAACCCCATGAAATAATTTATTATACACTAAGTAATTAATAATTAAAGTAGTATATATCAGTTTATATAAAAATAATGAAACCAAAAAATAGCTATAAATGTCTTACCCGTTAACACTTGATATATCTAGTTTATGTTCAATGAGGACCTCTAACAATGACATCATAAAATCTAGATGAAAATAATTTAGTTTATGATCCAGCCAATATCTTATTACCAATAAATTATAAATAAAAAAGAAATATTATCAATGAGATTTATAAAACACTACGTAAACAATTAACAAAAAATGAATTGTGAGGATGCTTACTCAAGAATTCCATGAAGATTTTACATGTACCACAAAATTTATAGAAAATAAAAAAAATAAATTGAATTTTCATCATTAAATTCAAAAAATAAATCACTTATTAAAAATCTACATCTTTCACACATTATCTCCAAGGAAAAAATATTCTATGACAACATATATCCATGATAGTATGATATAGATTTACCTTTTGAAAATTTTAATCGTATTCTGACATAAGGCAATTATCATGTATTTATTTTCTTGTTAATAATTTCAAATGATATAATGTATAAATTAATTTTTTCATATTACATATAAAAATAAATTTATATGAGTAATTCAATTTAGAAAATGTAAACATATAAAACAAGACTTAATTATCTTACGCCACGTGACATTTATTTATGTATTCAAGAAAACGCTTCACCACATTTGGAAAAACATGATAATAAAAAATTCAAATAGAATAAGTACCATAATTTTAAAATAACTATAAACATGTTTAGAATCATTAAAATCAGGTAGTACAATATTAATTAAATTCACTCAACCCCCCACTATATACACATTATCACCATTGAGTCATCCATTTAAACATTTATTTGGTCCATTTAAGAATTATTAAGTCATTTATGATGTCTATAAATTATATATAAGTCCCAAAAACTTATTATAAAATATAATAACTCATATAAATTTGATACGTTATTAATGACAACTATAAACACTCATTTTTATTAAAATATCATTACTAATTCTGGACTTATAAGAATAGTTGAAAAATTATCTTCATAGAATATTTTATCATTTTGAAATTACTCCTTTAGAGTGTACTCTTAATATCTTGAGACAAAGTGAAATTTATAATGATCATCATTGTCAATAATATCAAATGTTCTCAGAATATATGGACTTCTAATTTTCATTGAAAATTTATGCTGATAAAATAGATTTTAATTTTTTTTAGCACAATGGTATTTTTATCTACACAGTTATAGAATTATATGGAAAAGATATTATTCCTAGTTTTATGGATCTAAACATATTGAATCAGAGCATGCCCCAACATTTCACACACATGAAGAAATTCAAATTAATAAAATAACAAGTATAACTCAAAAAAATCCTATAAAAAATAAAAAAAACACCACCTTTCAATCATTAACTAATAAATTTTATCTATTCTAATAAAAAAATTACAATTTAAAACGTATCATTCCTAACTGGAAAAAAACTCAAATGAAATTACTTATGATAAAATATAAATATCGATACTATTTAAAATTTCTCACACACATAGGTTTATCTACATAGAATTAGAGGTGAGATAGATTGTATTTCTAGATGGGTTTCAGGAGAAAGGTAAGAGACTTGTAGTCCAACTTTTTAAATCAATGGTCATGGGAGTCGATGAGTTGTTTCATGTGAAATCTGCACCCTGTAACTCAGAGAGATACAAAATAAGAATGGTATTCCTAGAGAGATAAAATTTTGTATGTACTATTGTGAAGAACTTTTATGTTCTACAGGTGCACGTTTAATACTTGGGTGGGAGGGGGAGATGAGGGTAGTCTTACGTTGTGTGGGAAATGAGGCAAGATGGGGGAATCATCTATCTTTCAGTGAGGGTGTTTGGGTCAGTCGATGACATGAAAATAAAGGCAAGAACATGGGATTGAAGTAAATGAATGTAGAAGGGAGATGAGTCTAATGCAACATGAGACAATGGGAGAGGGTATCTAGCTATATAAATCAAATCTCCCAAAAGATGACTACCCAACTCACTTTTAGCCCCGCAACAAAGCAAAAACCCCCCACTCAAGAAATTGAATTTTTACGGCTAGAACACCTCTCCCCCACCATCTCCTAGTTCATTGGTCTCAACTTACTTACTTCTAACAGCCTCTTCATACCTCTAACCATTATTGTCTTTATTTTATTATCATCAATCAACTCTAACACCCCTTTCCAATGATAGGATGCTACCCCCATCTCACCTCCCCTTCCACCCAATTGGACACTTCCTTTATCTCATCACCTCCCACCCAGGTATTCAATGTGCACTAGTAGCACATAAAAAATCTACACAATAGTACATATAGAATCTAATATCTGTGTGTACACCATTCTTATTCATCATCCTATGAGTTTCATGGTGTAGATTTCACATGAAGAAACTAATTTACTACCACGACCTATGGTTTAACATTTTGGACTAAAACTCCCTCACCTTACACATAGAATCTTGTGAGTAAACCCTTCAATCTCAAATCTAATTCTATGTTGAGAAATCTATGTAGGTGAGAATTGTTAAATTATATAAATATTTTTTTATCATAGTTATTTCCATTTGATTGTTTTTTGTGCTAGTAATGATATGTTTTTAGTTAAAACATTATGATTAGAATAGATAAAATTTATTAGTTGATGATTAAAAGGTGATGTTTTTTTTCATTTGTTGATTGTAATTTTCCATGTTCAGCTTGTTATTTTACTAATTTGAATTTTCGTAACAATGTGAAATACTGGGGAATGTCTTGATTCAATATGTTTATAACCATCAAACTGAAAATAATATATTTTCTCATAGATTCGAAAACTCTGTAGATACAAATACCATTGTGCTATCAAAAAATAAAAATACAATTTATTGGAATAAATTTTCATGTGGAATAAAAAATTTAATATATTCTGAGAACATTTGGAATTGTTGAAAATGATGATCGTTTTAAATTGCGCCTTATTTTAGAATCTTTTGAGTCTGCTATTAAGGAGTTCCTTAAAAATAATAAAATAATATATGAATATAATTTTCCATCAAACTTATAAATCTAGAATTAGTAGTGATATTTTGGTGAGTATATGTTTTTATAATTTTCATTAATAACATATGAAATTTATATGAGTTATTATATTTATAATTAGTTTTTATAACATACATTTACTCTGTAGATATCATAAATGGATTAATATTCTTAAATGGACCAAATAAACACTTTCATGGATGGCTTAATAATAATAATGTGTGAATATTGGGAGATCGAACGAAGCTAATGAATACAAGTCTCTCTAATTGCAATGATTTTGTGTATGATTATAGTTGTTTTAAAAGTGTGGTACTTATTTTATTTTAAATTACTAAGATTTTAATTCCAAAAGATCTGGATAATTTTCTAGAATACATGAATAAATGTCACATGGAATAAGATAATTAAGTCCTATTTTATATGTTTACATTTTACAAATTGAATTTCTCAAATAAATTTATGTTTTATACATAATTGGAAATAATGAATTTCTACATTGTATCCTATGACATTGTTAATTAGAGAAGAAATTTGTGACATTGGACTTATGTGTGAAAAATATGCACAATTTGATGAGGTAAATATTTATTTGACTATAATGGATATATGTTTTTGTAGAATATTTCTATCTTTTACACAATTTTTGAATGATGTAGCTTTGGAAGTAATTCTTTGTTTTAGTGAATATAATGATGAAAAGTTGATTATTTTTTATTTTCTAGAAATTTAATGGTACAAGTAAAATATTTAAGAACTATTAGAGTAAGAATACTCACATTTTATTTTATTTAAAAAAAAATTCATTATGTTTTATAAATCTCACTGATTGTATTTCCAATTTATTCAATATTTATTGGTTATGATAGATTGGATGGATCATAAAGTAAATGTGTTGCATAAAAATTTTATGATGTTTTTTTGAGTTCCTTGTTGATGGTAGACTATATATACCATGTGTTACATTGTAAAATAATTTTAGCAATTTTTTTATTTGTTTTTATATAAATTGATATTGATTACTTTAATTGTTAATTACTTGGAGTATAATAAAACCTTTCACAGGGTTCAAACACAATAAAAAAATTCTTGATAAATTTTATTATTTCATTCTTTTGATCGATATTTATTATATGTTATGGAATATTGTGATAGAACCTGATTTACATGTATGTTTAGAAAGGCAATATGAAATCTATTGACATCTAAATTATGTGTAGATACACATAGGCTGAATTGTGGTTAATGTTTTTGCACACTTAGTTTATGTTTTTTAGGATAGTCTTGCCACTATGATACATTGAAATATTCTATTTGTTTATTATATTTGATGAAACATTTACTAATTCTCCATATTCATTGGATTAATTTGATTTTGGTCAAATGAAATAGTTTTATATTAGCTAAAGTGGGTTTTCCCACTGTTATGTGTTACATAAATTATTCCATCTACTTATGTATATGAATTATAGTTATATATGAATATTTATATATAGAATAATATTCTTTTTGTACTTTTTAATAGTTGATATAATGTAATTTCACCATTAATTTAAGGAGATATTTTTTACCTACATAACAAAGAAAAAAATTAACCAGGGTGTTTTCTTATACATCCAAGAATACTTTTAATTAATGGTTCAATATCATTCTGTCATTAATATATATATTTTATAGTTCATTTCACTTCTTTGTTAAGAATAATATTTTATATTTATATTCAATATTATGAATTTTTTATTATTATTTTTGATATAAAATATTTTGTTATATGTCGTATTAGCATGTTATTTCCAAAATAATTGAGTATCTCTCTATATGTAATGTAATGTCCTCTACATAACTTATTTGTTAAATTTTTCCATTTATTTTTACTATTTATTTCATATTCACTAGAGTTAAGTGAATAAGTGATTAATTTAGCAATAAAAAAATGCTAGAGAAACCTTGGTATGATAAATGGCTCTAGTGATTTTTGGGAAGATGAAAAAATAAGGGAAAGGATTAACAACCTCTAAATAGTTTTTGAATTTTTAGATTCTATTTTTTTTTTTGAATTAGCTTATATTAAGATGATTTGATAGGTCTTGAATATTTTATTTAAATAATCATCTAAATCATGATTTAATTATTATTATTTTATGTAATTACCTATATTTTTATTTCTTGAATACTCATGGAGTTTTACATGTGGGTGTGGTATTTAGAAGGCATGTGATATTATGATGTCCTAGAATAGTTTTAGTGAATTTTATCTTTGGTTTGTTTTTTAACATTGAAGATGCAAAATTCAAGTACATGATGAGTGTGAATTTACCTCCCCCTTAATAGGTTTCTCTATAAACATTTTTTTGGGTCTGGTGGATACCATAACAATGGTATGTTACCATGAATGAAATTTTTTTCATGAATTTGAAATTTTAAAATGGATTTCTAGGAATGAGGGGTAATAATCTCTGTATATGAAGGTGTAAAAATAAGATTATGGGGTAGGTTGTAGTGTGTAACTACCCAGGGGACCCTTTTTCATTTCCATTATCAGTTTTTTTGGGAGTTATTTTTAGCAAGTGGTAGATATATATTAGGGTTCGTGGAACTAGGTGAGGGAATTATATGATTACTTTTCCATAGATGGTTTCTAAGAGGTGTTGTCCCTTGGGAGGTGCTAACCCTTTTCTTTGAGATTAGTGTTCTTCCTCTGTGGTTTTCTTCTTTATTCTTTAACTTCTCTCTTTTAACGCTTTTTTGTAATCCTAATTCTATAAATATCTAGTGTATTTCTTCTATTCTATCTCACTTTTCTTTAGATCAATCAATTTTATACCATTATCATGGTGGTGACCTGATAATTTGGTGCTCTTATTGAATTTTTCTTGACCAAATAACACAAGAATTATGTTATTGATTATTATATGTGTGACTTTATTCCAGAACATGATTACTGGGGAAGCATCCACCACTGGGGAAGAATTCACTACTCGAGTTTCATACAATGTAGTAATTATTGATACTAGTTATTCCTAGAGGGAGGGAATCAAGAAACATAACAAACTCAAGAAGAGATTCTTGATCATGATAAATAAAATATGATGGAGGGAAGGGATGATCGATGAGCAAGTGCACATAGAATGGAGATAGGTGTGGAAACGGAATAATAATACTTGATGAATATTCATTCAGCAATGTTTTAGGATATTAAAATGTCTATTAAGGTATTCTATATGTTTTGGGTGGAACACGCAAGGCAGAACCTAGAGTTCTTATATAATATCTAGGAACAACTCTGGGAACATAGGAAAGAATCTTTCTCACATCCTTCCATAGAGGAGAACCTTGAATCTTCTCCCAGAAGGCCTGAGGAGGTAACTTAATTTTCATGTTCATTATTGTAAAAACTAGAAGGGTACATTATGGAGGTGCAACATGTTCTTGTTTCGAATTTGTAACCACCTTCCATGGATTCTATGAGAAACATATTTCCACTAATCACATAGTAAGGGTGGGGAAAAATATGATCTTATCACCTTTTAATATTAGCGATAAATAAAATAAAATCACTTTCACTTGATTGAGGAATATATAATTTTTTTTGGAATAGGATGGTTTCCCTTGTGATATTTGACTCACAGAATTTTATAATGTATGTAGCAAACCTATTGTTCCAAAATAGTTAAAATATTGTACTATAGGGGATGTTGTTACAGATTCAGGTAGTTATTTTGTACATTTAGTGGTATTGGGCCATGTGTTTTGGAAACCCACACCTATATGTGTGATGCCATCAGATTTATATTTTCATGGGGGGAATAAAAAATTTATTTTTCTCCCTCTTAGTAGCCAGGATGTACGGGGAGATAAGAAAGACGTGCATAGATTGTTTTTAAGCCTTTAGTAGATAAAGTGGTGAGTGCTAGATTTCTTCCAGTTGTATAGGAGTTTCATGATGTAGGTGTGTAGTCCCATGAAGAAGGTGGACCACCATTAAGAACTGGTGAAGACGATATAAAAATTTGATTTATTACAATGAACATGAAATCAATGGGAATGATTAAATGTTGAACATTTAATTACAAATATGTCTTGTTAGTTTTTATTGAGGCACCATTGGAAGAATTTATATTGTTGGATGAGTAAATGGATTTTTTTTGAGATTTTGTTAGATTTTTTGTAGCTAATTTATTTTATTCTTGGGATGGAGCATCGTATGGAGGTATTTCAGGTAAAGCTTGTGGAATCAATTCATGGGAATCTTCAACAAACCTTGTGATATCTATAAGAGAAACTTAAGGATATTGAGACTGAGGTGGAAATCTATTGTAATGGAGGTGAAGTTACTGAGATACCATGGATATCTAGCTTACCCATTAATTAGTTTACAATGTGAATAGAAAATGTCGAGACTATTGATACATAGTAGTGATTCCAATTTCTCATTGGGTAGAAAAGGTCATGGAAGAACTGGATGATGTAAAGGAATTTTTGAAGAATCTTGAGATCAAAATGTTTCTATTAAATGGAATTAATAGGGATATTGAAGCTAGTAGAGGTTGTTTTATGAGTCTTACAGAGAATAAAATTAATTGATTCATGGGAAAAGAAGGAAACATAAATATTTTACACTTCAAGTGTTTTTTCAGGTCTAGGAATGTTTTGTTCGAATTGTGAATAATATAGATAAATTTGGAAATCGGAAGAGATCCATTATTTGATTTTTTTTTTTGTTCTTGTTGAATACATGTATGTTGAAAATTTCCAATGGTCTTCCTTGCTTTTAGCATTCAAAATCAGCATAAAGGACTTTGTAGCTGAACTATTTTATTGAACCAGTGATGGTTCTAGTCTCGTTGTCCTGACTGAAATTTTCACAATTTCACTATGGTGCATTAATCATAGTTTTTTGAATTAAAAGAAAACTCACTATTTATGGTCGTTATCATTCCATGCATGGTGCTTCATGGAATGAATTATTGTAGAAAAAACAGTATCTAGAAAGGGGGATAAAAATGAAGACGTACCTAATGATCTTACAGAGATGGAATTTGACACAATGAAACTAGTGAATGCTACTTCTTATATTGAGTTGAATAACATGAATGAGCTAGCTATTATTGGATAAAAATAATATTTTGAAATGGTGGTTGATGATTTAGTTTGTCTATACACTTCTTGGGAAGAGAATAGGAATCAATAGTTAAAATGGCCTTCACTTATGATTTTTCTACTAAGATGGGGGGTTTTGATTCAATGGAAAGTAACAAAAAGCTCATTTTGAACTTAAACGTTGAATAATAGATTAATAGGTAGGGTTGTGACAGTCAACATTCAATATGTTCTATTTGGATTTGGTGTTTGGCTCAGTGAAAGTTGTGTTATGTGTCATGACAGTATTACTAATGGGACAAAGGATGGTGGAACTAAAAGGGGAAATAGTTATTACTCTATATATTTTAGCTCACCTAGCATGCATTAAGTACATGCCAAAGAGATCAAGGAAAGAAATATTGTTGACGATGATGATGAGGAAGAGGTTTATCAATAAGGAATGATGTCGGTGATTAAACAAGTATACCACCAACTAAAATGGAAGTCATATTGTTCCATTGAAAAAGAAGATGATTTATAATTCTTATTTCCACTTTGAGGATAGGAAGGTCTTTCAAGAGGGAGATAATTGTTTGGAATGTGGTTAGGGTCATCTATGTATGTAGGTGTATTCCTAAGAGTGTGGGGAATTCTATAGTGTGTAACTTCCCAAGGGTAGCTTTATAATTTACATTATTATTTTGCTGGGGGTTGGTTGTATAAAGTGGGAGATATAAATTAGGTGTTGTGGAAGTAGGTGGGGGTACAATTTGATTTGTTTTCCATAGTTGGTTTCTAGTAGGTTTGGTCCCTTAGAAGGTATCCACCTTTTTCTTTGAGATGAGTGGCCATCCTTCAGGGGTATATTATTTATTATTTCACTTCGCTATTGTAACCCGATTTCCTAAGCCTACTATTTGAAATAAAAAGTGTCTTTCTGTAGTATGATCTCTCTCTTATTTAGATATATTGATTTTGTACTATTTTTAGGGTTGAATCCTAGCAGGGTGACATTTTATTTGTTGTAAATATGGATGTGATAATGTAAATCAATGTGTGTCGAATGTGGGTTATGGAGGAAAAATATTCAATATCAAGAAATTGAAAATGTGGTGGCTCCTTAGGATGTATTATTTTCTACAATTTCCCCCTCTACTTGTTTGTGTATTTCTTTTAATGAGCACATATTTATGGTAAATGTTGTGTTGTAAATACACAGTTGACAAGTGATGTATTTTTTACATTTTAATTTTTATATTTTGAGTTTATGTTTACTAATATCATGTTATTTTGTGTGACTTAAGATGAAGAAATATGTCATGGGGACTACTCATCTACATTAGTGGAACGTTATTAGGTTCTGGAAGTCTATGGGTAGATGCTAGAGGACTAGGGAAATATAAATTTTTAATATGGTTTCTTTAACCATTATAGGGGATTTTAGTTCCATAATGAGGTATGTGGAGTCCCTCATCATGCTTCAATAAATAACCCGACTAGAATCAGGTCATTCAAAAGAAGAATGTGTGGTTACCTTGGTGATCAAGACATGTAACCGACTATCCTAATGCCTCCTCAATTTCTAGTTCCAAATGTTTTTCTATTATTTTAAGATTTCTAAGATTGGTGATTTAGACAACCTTATAACAACCCAAGTTGGTTTTTATTTTTCTCAAACTCTTAAGTTAATTATATTTATTTTATAAGAATGTGTGTAATGTTTTAGGTAGATAATCTCAGATATTATTTTTATATTTTCAATATTGATGTGAAACCTTAATTTTATTAGGAGATCAATTCGTTTAGGTTAGAATAATTTATTACTCGTTTCTCTTATGCATATTTTGTTAGAAAAACCATTTGATGTTTTAGTAAAAAAAATTGGTGTAAATGGTTAATATCTTTTAATTATATTTATATGTGTTTCATGTGGTTCTATAATAAAAAGAGAAATGCATTTAACATAAGACCATTGAATCTACCATTCAAAAAAACTAATTATTTCAGTGTTTCACCTCAATGAAGATTGACAACAGCATTCATGCTATTCACTGGTTGATTTTTCCCTCTTTTTTTCTCAATCCATGAATAATATTTGGGGTCAAATTATGGTTATAAAACTGGAATGTTTATGAATCTAAAAATTATTTTTTTTTTAAATTTAGATGAGAAAGCTGATAGCTCTTCAATTGTTGATGAAAAAACTAACTGGTTTACTATCAAAATATTGTCAAACTTCTCATCATTTGAAACCAATTTTAAACTAGTTAGTTAATTTCCAAACTTTTTTATTGTTGAAATAATGTACTAAAAATCTAGTCTAAATGGTATGTTTCAATTTTTTTGAAAGAAGTAAAAAAAAGAACCGGTTTTAGAATTAGCTATCCTCTATCACACAAGCTTTGGAATACGAAACTCATTGTACAAAGAAATTACCATTTCTTGATCATCATACAAACATTATAAATGACTCATTACTTTTTCTAAAATCCAATGTTTTCCAATGTATTTTGAAATTAAATCACACACCCAAATAAAAATAGAGTCACACAAAAACTATAGTAGATTTATCATACTGGAAAAACATCATATATTGTAGGAGAAGAGTAACATGAATTGTACTAAACTCTTCTATGGTATATGATTTGTAACTCTGATGCTACTACATCACACGCACAAATAATGGTGTAATAATAGTATAGTCACAAATAGACTGCAGTAGACTGATCATATTCAGAATACATCATATATTTTAAGATCATTGTCACACAAAGACTATAGTAGACTCATCTATGATATATGATTAGTGATAAATACTATTAAAGACACAATACTTAGTTTCTATTACACACAAACTATATAATGATTAGTTAACTATAGTTTGTGTGTGACTTTGTAATATTACAGAGAGTGAAATACAATTTTATATGAATATTTTTCTTACTACCAGTGTGAGATTGGAGATGAAAATATTTCATCTAGATGAGAAAGAAAAGGTGCTTGCTTACATTAGTGGGGATGATCACCTACTTCCATTCACCTACATCCAGAATTAGATGCCTCCAATTTAAGTGTTATTGGAACCTTTGTGAGTATGCAAGCTTTAATGTTCACAATATAGGTGTTCTAAAATAATATACTAGAATTTATGTTATCATTTGTGGGTTTATTATTCACTACTTAATGATATGTGTTGGAGACAATGACAATTTTTTTACTCATGAAAAAAGTATGATCTATTCATTTTTTATGTATTTTATGTTAGGATATAGGTGATTGAGTTCATATTTTTGGACTATCTACCTACCTTCTCAACGAACACATCTTCTGATGAGTGTATGAAGCTACCTAACCACAGTTCCTCTTATATGTATATGATCACATAGTTCTCATAGGCCATAGTCAAACAGAAATTATATTTATTCCTAATGCAGCCTAGTAGCTGAATAAGGTTTTATCTCAAGGAATAGGGAAAGGGAGTTTCAATTTCTTAATCACTTATGTGTTCTTGTTTTATTTTTAATGATTTGAAACATGAGAGCAATGGGGGTGGTTGTTTCGATGAATTCAAATGGGAAAATGAAAATGCAGGATGAAATGGATGAAAGAAAGGGAGACACCCTTGTATTCAAATTTGTGAACCATCCCTATCTAAAAGCCTTGACCCTTTAATTCTATTCTCTTTGTGTGCCAATCAGCTATACACAGTCTTAATCCTTAAATTATGTGACTGAAAATTACACGCAATGAGAAACTCCTAATTGATCACCTCATCACTCTCTCAAATGAGTCACAATCGCGATCCATCATCCACTTAGATCACTATTATCGTCGTATATCATTGATCTGAATAGCGGGAGGGGAAAGAGTTTTCAACAGTATGTAAGAAAATAGAAAGGCGGGAGACATGAGGAATGATCATCTTATCAGCCTATCACTATCCATAGAATCACACAACAAAGTAAGAGAAATCAGGTGGTGTGTGAGGCCTCTATCACTATTTTCCTTTAACGGGTGATCCTCATGTTAGCCTCTCATCACTGAGATCTTGAGAGGTCATAGGACTTTATCATGTGTGAAACACACTAATAATAGTGGGAGAGAAAGAAAAAAACAATTGATAATAAAAAAATGCATTTAAATTGAAATTGTAGAAAGAAATTATAGAAGATCCTATCTATATTAGTCGGTGGCGAATCATTTCCAAATGGGGAATATGATAATTATTTATAGACAACGGTCTTCTTCCTTGCTTTCAGTGCAACGAGATTCTCCTTCCTTGGATGGGTTCCATGTGCACAGCTTCAAGGGTCATGAGCAGTTGAGAGCATCAGATAGAATCTTCTTGTTGGAAAAATTCAGCTTATGATATGGTGAAGGTATTTTGAAAAAAGTGGGGCCACATGATATCCCCACTCACCTGCATCAAGTGAAAAGACTCCCACACTCCATCTTATGGATCAATTTCCCCAATAATCCTGACAACCTGCTGTTCGGACCAAGATTCCCCAATTTACCTGCATTTATCAAAGCTCACCGGTGAGAAGTACTTTTCTCCAAGCTCGTTTGGCTTCAGATCCTCTTCCTCCTCAACGATACGGTGGCGCAGCACAGTAGTTCTAGTTGGGAATCAAGGGCTTCATTTTGAATAAACATATCTGGCATTACCTCATTTTCTGTAAATCGTGGAACAAGGCAGTGCGACTTTGACATTATCCCATTATTTGTTCGATGCATCACCGGTGAGCTTTGGTTCCAACAGGGCCTAGCGGTCAGCTTCTACAGAGGCCTTCAGTTAATGTTCAACAGTGGGATCGCTTCATTGGAACAGGAAGCATGGTTTCTTCTCTGATCATCTACATCAGGGTGCGACTGTGGTAGGTAATCCACAGTCACTTAAGTAACCATGGATAGGGAATATGTAGAAGCTTTGGAGAAACACCCTCACCATCATTTAATTTCAAAATCATTTAAATAAACTAATTTTAAATCTAATTTCTGCAATATAATATCAGTTTCCACAATTAAAGATCTCACTCTACTCTGAATTGGAAATCAAAACATAATATTCTTTTTTTTAGAAAAAAAATTCAAATTCAAATTTAAAAAACAGTCTTCATAATTTATATAAAAAATAATTAATTAATTAAAAATCGGTAATTGATTCATTTATCAATTGAGTTATATAATTTAGAAATTCAACAAAAATCACAATCCCCCCTTGAGTTTTGGATAAAATTAGGGTTATTTTCAATGAATAACAGATACAAAATGTTGAAATTTTTACCTTACTTCACTCACCTACACTAGAACTATTACACTCCTAGATAATTTTTTCATTGAATGCAATATATTCCAAAAATAATTTCATACTTCCTATATCAAAATATACATCCATAGAATAAATCAACACATATTCATCGAATATTTGAATTGTCATGCCTCATATGTTATTTCAATTCAGTCTTCAATTAAATTCAATCTTCAATTAAATTCAATCAAATTTTCAAGTCTGTGAGTGGATCAAATTTGATTTATGGGGAATCAAATTTTTAACAAAAATAACTTTCATTTTTTTAATTCCACTAAGTTTCTCATACCAAAGTATAATTTTCCACTTCATTGACACAACTAAAATGAATTATTTATTAGTAAATTTCCACCTTCTTCATCTGAGATCAATATTCCCCTCATCTAAACGAGTTTTATTAGTCCCTTGGAAACATTATTCATTTTTAAAAAAAAATTAATTTTTTGCCACTAGGTATGTGCAAAGAAATGTGCAAAAGAACTTATTGAAATATGTATAGTGGGATTTACTCACACACACCTAGTGCCTAATGTCTTAGAGATTCATCATGGGATCTCAATTCACTACCACAAATGCGGGCAACGAAAGCACTCGGGTTTTATCAATGCTAATCAGAAAATGCTGACAAATGGTGGGACTTTTATCAGCGCTAGAAAAAAAATGCTGATAAATCTATCCTTTATCAGCCCTAATATTAGTGATGATAAAGTCAGCACTTTATTAGCACTAATAAAAAGCGCTGATAAAAATGAGATTTTATAAGCGCTAATAATCGCACTGATAAAAGTTTTTAATAAAAAATATTATCAATTTATATAAAAATATTTTAATTATATTCAAAAATAATGTTTATATGTATATATTAAATAAAAAACATGTGTTTATTATGTTTATTTTTTATTTATGTTTATTATGTTTATTAGTTTTAGTTATATCTTTTTTATATATATATTATACTACATGTTTATAATATTATATATAAATACTTTTTAATATATATATACATATATACACAAATACTTATTCAATATATAGATATTTAAATAAATTTATGTTTCCAAATGAATGTGTCATTTGATGTGTACGTTCATATTCTCATGAATATAAGTTCATTATTGTTTCGCTTATAATTTTGGCAATATATACTACAGTACTATATATGCATATTCATTCATTTCCTATATATATGGAGCTTTATCTTCTTATAAATACTTAAAATCACGATAAATATATTTGAATAAACAATAAATGTATTTATTGTATTTAAAAATATAAATATTTAGTTATATATAATTATATACCTTTTAAATATATTTTATATAATTATATATAAATAATTATATATAAATATGTTTAATAATTTTAAAATTACAAAAATATATTTTTAAATGATAAATATATAATTATGAATACCTTTTGAATATATTTATTTATAAATATATGTATTTAATGAATATATATACATACACATGAATATATATATTTTTTTATTTAAATACTATGAAATAAAAATTAAATATATATATATATATATCAATTTATATTTATATATATTTAATTATAATTTAAATTATAAAATTATATATATTTAATAATAATTTATACGAAAACAGAAACATAAATATATAATATATAAATATGTATATATATTTATATATTTATATATTTAATTACAATTTAAATTATTAAATTATATAAATATATTTATTATATATATTTTTAAATATATAAATGTGATAAATATATTGGTTATAATTTTATAATTATGAACAAATGGTATATTTTATTAGTTCTAATTAATAAACATTGATAAAACATCAATTTATCAGTGCATTTTTAGTGTTGATAAAGATGGGCCTTTATCAGGGCTAAAAAAGTGCTGATAAAGGCATGTTTTATCTACGCTTTCAATTTTAGCGCTAATAAAACATACTTTTATCAACGCTTTTTATCTAGTACTGATAAAAGTGTCTTCGTGTTTTATAAATGAACTCTAATGTAACACCTCAAACTTCCATGGTACAGTTCCCTTTGAATAATGCAGTAGCTTGCATTGTACGCAACATGGAATTTTAACGAACCATGACCAATCAAACTAGCCATTATGAATAGTAATACATGCTTTTTTAAATTTTATAAATTTTATTTTTTAAAATGGACTTCAATTTTTAATTCGGAATATCTAAATTAGCTTCGGGTGCATTTTTTGTATTTTTCTGAAAACTTTCATTTTTTGATGAATAATGAAAAACACTACGTTATTGTTTAAAACTGACTTTTTTATTTAAGTAAATATTTATTTTATTTTAATTTATTTTAGGTCAAAATAGATAAATAATACCTATATATGTTCAATGTAATTAATTAGAGTCATTTTATAATAGGTTTAGATATATAAAATTTTATTGAACTTTTTACCATCTTTTACCCACCTTCTAAGAGAACTTACAAATTTTCCTAAAACATAAATTTACCGCCTCTGTGGGTAGAATTTCAAAAATTTAAGACATACGAGTGACATCATCAAGTAAAATTTTGTTCAATAAGATGAAAATAATTTTTGATGAATTGTAGCTTTTGACTTTTATTTACCACGGTTAAAAGTAAATAGGGTAATTATGGGTAAAAATGATATTATAATTACCCCAACACATATCTTAATTCTATTGTATAATTGTAATTCGACCATCAAAAACCTTATAAATAATATATGATCATCTTTGGTCTACATGGATTAGATTAGGACATTTATTATTATTTTATTTAAAGAAAAGTTAAAAGAGTTAAATTCAATGTTTAATAACTATTCCATTTTTAATATAGGGTTACACAAAATATAAATTCAACTATAAATATTCATTATAAATATAAAAGGATTTCCTAAATAATGGTATTTTATTTATAATTTTTAAACATTATATAATTTAATTTATTTATGACGCAATGATGATGTAGTAATTACTTTAATAAAGAAATATTAAAATAATTGATATTATAAATATCCAAATAAATGTAAATTGAGACTTATTATGAATTACGTTAAATTTTTAGGTTAATATGACATTTTAGTGTCTATTAAATAAAATTTATTCGAAGTAAAAATGTTTTTATGGCTTTCAAAAAAATCAAATACTAAATAGTGTCAAAATTGACATAATTGTGTTTTTAAAATAAATACCATATTATTAATTTATATAATTTTCTTAAAAATATATGGTTTTTAAAAAGGACATAGATAAGGTTTTATATATTAATAATGAATTACTTGGGGCTCACTTGGCAGTTTATAGTAATTTTATTAACCATATAATATAAAAATACAAAGAGACATGGTAAATGACAAACTATTTAACTAAGAGTTAAATCTAAAAATTTAGGTTAATATGGTGACCTAAACCTCTCTAAAACCTATTGGTTGAGATTTGTTTTACCCATCCCCATCTTAGCCTCGAAATAAATCATTTTGGAGCCATTATAAACCGAAAATTATTTTATTATAAAATAATATTTCGAGATTTTTGTAAAATGACCTTCACCCCTCTTATAAATGGGTACTTCCCCTTCTCTTAATTTCACACCTCCAAAGACTTTTGGATCATCCAAACACTGCCCAAAATATCCTCTCAACTATCCTCCCTTTAACCTAGAGGTCTTACTTTGATCAGAAATCCAACCTAAGGAGCCCTTTTGATCAACTCAAAAGGAAATACCTCAAGAAGAGGTAATAATTTCACCACCCTCTTTCAAGTTTTTTTCTTCTTCAACTTCCTATTTCATTATTGTTTCCATACCAAAATAATAAATCAAGTACCTTTTAAATAATATGATTTTATTATAAATATGGTACAACCATATTTGTTATTTTATTTAGCCTATAAATGAAAAAGTCACTATACGTGCGTACGTACGACTTACCATCTCCACGTCGTGGTTTAGTTTGTTATTCAAACACTTCATTATTTGTATGGGTATAATAATGAGTAAAACTAATGTAAATAATAAATATAACATTTTAATTAATCTTTATATATGATATACCATCCAATTAAAAATTATTTCACCATTAGTATAATGATATAGTTGCTTGTGCGTACGTACGGATTACCATCTCAACGAATGCGGTGAGATTCATTCCCCATCATAATCATTCAAGAGTAATTTTCATTTTATGATTAAAAAAAATTTATGAAAATAATATCATTATATATATGAATCAATTACATCATATCCATGAAAAACATGGCTTAAATAACCAATCATATAAAGGGAAACGAATCAGTTAACACCCGAAATGATGATACTACTAAAATCTTATTAAAAAATAAATTTTAGAAGATCATATATGATATAATATTTATGTAAATGATTCTTGTATAATTTAATAGAAATTATTTAACTATTATATCGGAGGTTAACATACCCTCGACTAAGGAAAAGTACAAATTAAGGGTTAATTCTACAATCTCTTTACTTATTCGAGATTATTAATACATAAGTATCTACTGGGACCTCTTTATCATCCATATCCATGTTTTCCTAAAAATTTAATTCAAAACATTGATAATATTTACTAGTTTGTGGGTAAAATTCATTTATACCCTTATTTGAACACATATGTTTTGAAAAGAATTTTTTTTTCATTTTTCAAACAAGGTACATTATGAACTTCTCAACAAAATTAAGGTAAGAATGTATTTTTTAACTTATACGATGGGTGCGGCTATTTTCCTCCATTATAAGATCGTCGAAGATTCCCATACAATCTTATAATAATATTTTAAAAATAAATTTTTTCTTTTATAATTATATTACTTTTAATTTATTTCAAAATAAAAAAGAGATATTTCTCTACAAAAAGTTTTGATTTCATCTATGTCAACATCCTTTGATGGATTTAAAGCATGTTTGAAATTGATTATTATCATAAAAATCTTCCATATTTTATTGATGGTGTTCTGATGTGTTTAACTATGGATTTGTTATTTTAACACTAATCATGGTTTATGGATAAAGTATTTACATTTCTTATTCTAGTTTTAATATGAATGTTTATGTTATGTTTAAACCTTTTCATATGAGGAATGCATTGAACTTAGAAAGTGACGGGTGGAGCCCGCTATAGCTCCTCGATGCATCGGTAGGTCTCATGAGACAAACTAGTGTCTTGGCATAAGACATTGACAAAATATTGTTTGTAGTCTTGTCACATGGCCTTGACTATATGGTTATGAAATCTGACATTATGCATTATAACATTATGAAATTGGCTATTGATATTTCATGTGATTATTAAACTTGTAAAATATCCATGTGAATAAGTAAATGGTGTTATTTGATTTATGTTTTCCATATTATGATGCAGTTTAAGTTTAAAAGGCTTGTGTTTTAGCCTTATACATTTATTTAAATTATTATGCCTATTCTTGAAAGTTTCCGCTATATTGTTGTCCTTACTAAGCATCTGAGCTCACCCCTTTAAATGTTTTATTTTTCCAAGGATGCAAAGAAGTATACTATAACTGACCTATAGGGATATTCTAAGAGATTAATGTAGTCAATGGAGACAATTTTCTTGTTTTTTTCATTTTATAATGTAATGTAAAACTTAATAATGTATCTAGTACTTCCTAGGCTACTAAACTGATTGGTCTTTCGGGATTTTGATCCATTGTGATCATGCCAGTGTTATGTAATAATGCACCGACTCTAGGGAACTGGGTTCAGGGCATTACAGATGGTATCAAAGGAATTTTAGTATAATCCTTGGAAACTAGATTTAGATAAACTCTGATTGGAGCACATTACACTAAGATATACTTTGAGGATTGGTATTGAAGAAATTCCTAGAATTTTGGTAATGTAGAGATTTTGTGTATTTTCCATGAAATAAATCTCTGTCTGGATACGACCAGGTAGAGGCAACTCTGGAACAGATATAGCTAGGAGTGAAAACTTTGACAAGGTGTTTCGGGATTGACGCGGGATATCCTGGTACACGACAATGGGCCTTATTGCCCTCATGGTTATGACACTCGTGGGGAATATTCTTAGGATAACCCATAATTCCTTTATAAACCATTATGAAGAATTTATGAGTATATACCTTGTCAAAAAAACATTTTTTATGATTATGTATTATATCCATAAATTTTTCAATTTATGTTAAGAGTTCTACAAGTTTGGATTTATTTATTGTGATTCATAAACTAATCTAGTGTATTCCATTGTTTAGAAATGGAGCCTAGTGGAAGGAATAGAAACTGTATCAATGGACATAATCCATGTAGGTATTTCCCTCATACTCAAGATAATTATAGTGGAGCTGGTGATGCAACTATAACTGATCAGCTTATCACTATATTGAGACAACTCACTCAGGTTATCAATAAAAACCTTACACGTATGGAACACCATGATCCATAATGCAAAGGATCAATGTAAGACCGGTTTATGAGGAAAATACCACTAACATTCAATGGGAGTAAAAATCCATTATTAGCTGAGCAATGGATAAGTTCCTTAGAAAAAAATATTCCATTCTTTGTGGAGTAGCGAAAGGGAAAAAGTTGTCATGGCAGTTTATCGCCTCATGGGAGATGCATAACAATGGTGGTCATTAATCCAAAACACAATGGAAGATGAAGAAGTATCAAACATGGAATGGAGGGAGTTTAAAGATATTTTCATAGAAAAATAATTTCCTTGTGATCATTGAGTGCATATGGAAAGACAATTTTTGAGTCTGAGGTAAAAGGAGGAAGAGAATGTCACAAAGTATGTGGCTAACTTTAAAAGGTTTTCAAATAATTCAGAAGATTATTTACGTAACCGAAGTAGTAAGATTTATCGATTCATTGACATGTTAAAACAATTTCTCCATTGAGCATTAGTCTCAAAATCCTTCTCATCGTACGAAGATATTGTCTCATGCACTATCAAGATAGAAAATGAATTCTATAAGTCTTATGACTTCAAAGCAAAGCAAGAGAACAAGATATCTGATGATCACTCTGGAAATTTAAATAAGGGGAATAGGGGAAAAGTTGAATATTCATCATGTGGTAAATGGGGGAAGAAACACCTCGGTACATGCCTGAAGGAAATGGGAGTCTGTCACAAGTGTGGTGAAAAAGGCCACCAAACTCGTGATTGAAAGGGAAGGAAAGAGGCTGTCAAGGTTGAATTATTCAATTGTAGAGAAAAGGGCCATTATACAAATTAATTTCCTAAGAGCCAAGTTTAATTACCTTATAAAAGGACAAGGGAGTAAGGCCAAGCTTATGCAATCATTACTGCTGAGGTTGAAACTCCAAAAGACACGGTGGCTGGTAATTTAATGGTTTCCTCAAGTTTAGTCAATGATTTATTTGATTTTGGATCATCTCATTGTTTCATATCATCCCATTTTGATAAGGAAATTAGATATTTTCAATTTGACTTAATAAGGTAATTTTCAGTCAAAACTTCTAAGGGAAGTATCATCGCAATAAAGTTTTGTGAATCAGTTACCTTTATGGGATATAAATGATATTTATCTACTGATATCATTGTAATACCCATGATTGAATTTGATATAATCCTCAGAATGTATTGTCTTTCAGACCATGATGCGAAAATTTATTATAAGAAGAAGGAGGTTACAATTTTTGATGATGATAAAGAGTACCTTATCTTTAGGGCACAAACATCACCACCTGATTCTTATCTATATCCTCCAACAATAGCTATACTAAATCCAATTATTTGGGAGGAAGAGAATGAAATAATTATGGGTGAGTAAAACAATGTACGAATAGAGGACATACCTATTGTGCAAGAATATGTTGATGTGTTTCCAGAGGATTTACCTAGACATCCTTCAGAATGATAAATTTAATTTTCTATTGATTTAATTTCTCATTCAAGGCCCATATTGAGGACCCCTTATAGAATGACCGCTTCAGAATTAGTGGAACTAAATAAACAACTAGATTAATTGAGTAATAAGAGATTTATTCTCCCTAGTGTTTCTCCATGGGGATCCCCTGTCCTTTTTCTTAATAAGAAAGATGGATCTATGAGATTGTGCATTGAATATAGGGAGATCAATGCTATAAAAATAAATAACAAGTATCCCTTACGTCGCATTGATGATTTATTCGACCATCTTCATGGAGATCAATATTTTTCAAATACTGACCTTTGATCTGGATATCATCAGTTGCGTGTGAAAAAGGAAGAAATTCCGAAAACAGTATTTCAAACTAGGTACGAGCATTATGAGTTTACAATAATGCCTTTTGGATTGACTAATGAAACCTCTGTATTCATGTATTTAATGAATATAGTTTTCAAGGAATATATTGATGACTTTTTAGTGGAATTTATTGATGATATCTTGGTATAATAAAAAATCTAAAAATATCATGAAAATATCTTGCTCACTATTCTAAAAACCCTCAGAAGAAATTAATTATATGGGAAGTTTGGAAAGTGTGAATTTTTTCTTCAAGATATTTCTTTTCTTGGCCATATTGTCTTTAAGGATGGAATCTATGTTGATCCTTTAAACACCAAGGCAGTCCAAGAATGTCCACCACCGAAAAGTATAAATGAGGTACGCAGTTTAATTAGTTTATCCGGTTATTATTGATGTTTTGTCCATAATTTTTCATGGTTGGCTAACCCATTAACCAATATCACATGTAAAGTGCTTAAAATTGTTTGGAAAAAAGAGTGTGAAGAATGTTTTGTAGAATTAAAGAGAATATTATTCAATGCTCCTATCTTTACTCTACCATTAAGGAACGATGGGTGTGATATTTATAGTGATGCTTCAAAGAAAGTACTTGGTTGTGTACTTATGCATAATGATAGAGTTATTTCCTGTACATCACGATAGATAAATATTCATGAGAAAAACTATCTCACTCATGATCTTGAGTTAGCAGCTGTAATATTTGCTCTGAAGATATGGAGACACAATCTCTATGGTGAAAAATGTGAGATTTATACTGATCATAAGAGTTTGAAGTATATTTTCTCACAAAAATAACTCAACATAAGGCAAAGGCCATGGCTTGAACTATGCATGGATTATGATGTCACAATACACTACCACCCGGGGAAGGAAAATAAGGTGGCATATACTTTGAGCAGAAAGGATCATGGAGTTTTGAACAAGATGAGTGTTGAAAGGAATCCTATTTTCATGGATCTAGTGAAGATGAATATGGGAATAACCATGGAAGGTGAAACATCAATAATTTTTCAAATGGTTGCCAAACCATCTTTACTAGAAAGAATAAAAAGTTCTCATACAAATGATGAGGAGTTTCAAAAGAATATTAAAGCTGTAAATGATGAGAGATTGAGTGACTTCATATATGAAGATGGAATTTTGAAATTTGGGAAAATGATTTCTGTTCACAATATACCTGATCTAAAAAGGAAATTGTTGGATGATGTTCATAGCTATAATTTATCTATACCCCATGGGAGCACCAAGATTTATAGAGATTTGAAGGAACATTTTTGGTGGGACAACATGGAGAGGGAGATTTCTGATTTTTTGTCAAGATGTATGGATTGTCAACAAGTGAAAGCAGGAAGAAAACAGCCTGGAGGATTTATGAAACCTCTTCTCATACCTGAGTGGAAATGAGATAATATTAAGATGGAAATTTTCATGGGGATACCAAATACTCCTAGAAGGAATGATAAAATATGGGTCATTTTTGATCATCTTACCAAGTCACCTCATTTTCTTGCTATAAGAGAAGATTTACCACTTGAACCTCTATTAAGAAAATATATTAATGATTTTGTAAGACTCCATGGTTTACCCTTATTTATTGTTTCTGATCATGATCCCTGTTTTACATCAAGATTTTGGAAAATTATTCAGAAGGCCTTGGATACTAGACTTCGTTTGAGCACTGCCTACCACCCTCAAACTGATGGACAATCGAAATGAACTATTCAATCCTTAGAAGACATGTTGAGATATTTATCACTTGACTTTCAAGGTAAGTGGGATCAATATTTACCTCTGGTAGAATTTTCTTATAACAACAGCATCCATTCAAGTATTCATATGGGGCCATATGAAGAATTATATGGCAAGAGAGGTCGCACACCAACTTGTTGGGATGATTTTGGTGAAAGAAAACTCGTAGGTCGAGATCTTGTAGGGGAAACGATAAAAAAGGTGAAGATTATCCAAACCCACATCAAAGCAGCTCAAAGTAGGCAAAAGATCTATATAGATAACTTAAAGAAGGATTTGAAATTTCAAGTAGGAGATCATGTTTTCTTCAAGGTATCTCCATGGAAGGGTGTTATAAGATTTGGTAAGAAGGGTAAATTGAGTCCCAAGTACATCATACCTTTCAAAATTCTAGAACAAATTGGGGTTATGGATTATAATTTGGTAATGCCTCCAAGTCTCTCCAAATTTCATGATGCATTCCACATATCACTATTGAGAAAATATATGCTTGACCCAATGCATGTACTCACCTGTGAGGAAATTGAACTGGAACATGATCTATCTTTTTGTGAAGAGCCTGTAATGATTCTTGATACTAGAGAACAAGTGCTAAAAAACTGGACGACTCGTCTGGTAAAATTTCTATGGAAAAACCATAAGATGGAAGAGGCAACTTGGGAAATAGATGAACTTATGATGAATAACCACTCGAATCTTTTTATGAAGCAATATTTTAGGAATTTTGAGGATGAAATTATTTTAATAAGGGAATAATGTAACACCCTAAGCTTTCATGGTACGTTTCCCTTTGAATAATGTAGTAGCTTGCATTGTATGCAATATAGAGTTTTAACACACCACGACCAATCAAACTAGCCGTTATGAATTGTAATACATGCTTCATGAAATTTTATAAATTTTATTTTTTAAAATGGACTTAAATTTTGAATTTGTAATATCAAAATTATCTTAAGGTGAATTTTTTTTATTTTTCAGAAAACTTTTAATTTTGGATGAATAGTGAAAAACACTGCGTTATTGTTAAAAACCGAATTTTTATTTAAGTAATTATTTATTTTATTTTAATTTATTTTAGGTCAAAATGTATATATAATACCTATATATGTTCAATGTATTTCATTGGATTCATTTTATAATAAGTTTAGATATATAAAATTTTATTGGAATTTTTACCGTCTTTTACCCACCTTCTAGGAGCATTTGAAAATTTGTATAATACATAATTTTACCACTTCTGTGAGTTAAATTTCAAAACTATAAGAGACACGGTTGACATCAGTAAGTAAAATTTGGTTCTATAAGATGAAAATAATTTTTCGTGAATTGTAACTTTTGACTTTTATTTACCACGGTTAAAAGTAAATAGGGTAATTAAGGGTAAAAATGATAATATAATTACCCTAACATATTTCCTAATTCTATTGGATAAGTTTAATTCAACCAAAAAAACCTTAGGAATGAAATATGATCCTCTTTCGTCCACTTGGATTAGATTTGGACATTTATTATTATTTTATTTAAAGAAGAGTTAAAAGAGTTAAATTTAATGTTTAATAACTACACCATTTTTAATATAGGGTTACACAAAATATAAATTCGAATATAAATATTCCATATAAATATAAAAATATTTCATATAAAATGGTATTTTATTTATAATTTTTAGATATTAAATAATTAAATTTATTTATAACACAATGATGATGCAGTAATTACAGTAATAATGAAATATTGAAATAATTGATATTATAAATATCCAAATAAATGTAAATTGAGACTTATGAAGAATTAAACTAATTTTATAGGTTAAAATGACATGTTATGGTTGATTAAATAAAATTTATTCGAAGTAATAAAGTTATTATGGCTTTCAAAAAAATCAAATACTGAATAGTGTCAAAAATGACATAATTGAGTTTTTTAAAAAATACTATATTATTAATTGATATAATATTCTTAAAAATATAAGGTTTTTCTAAAGAACTTATATAAGTTATATATATTAATAATGAACCACATGTGGTTCTCTTGAAAGTTTATAGTACGTTTATAAACCATATAATATAAAAATAAAAAAGGACATGGTAAATGTCAAATTATTTAACTAACTGTTAAATCTAAAAGATATGGTTAATATGGTGACCTAAACCTGTATAAAACCTATTGGTTCAGAGTTTTTCGACCCATACCAACCATATCATAGAAATAAATCATTTTTAGCGATTAGAAACCACAAATTATTTAATTATAAAATAATATTTTAAGATTTTTCTAAAGTGACCCTCACCTCTCTTATAAAAGGGTACTCCCCCTTATATTTATTTCACACCTACAAAGCCATTTTTATCACCCAAAACCTAACCAAATATCCTATAAACTATACAAAATTCAATTTAGAGGCCTTACTCTGATCAAAAATCCAACTTAAAGAGCCTTTTTGATCAAGTCAAAAGGAAACACCCGAAGAAGAGGTAATAATTTCACCACCCTCTTTCAAGTTCTTTTCTTCTTCCACTTCCTCTTTATTTGTTGTTTCCAATCCAAAATAATAACTCCGGTATCTTCTACATACTTTGATGTTATTATAAATATGTTACTACTATATTCTTTATTCTATCCAACCTATAAATGACAAAGTCACTATACGTGCTTACGTACGGCTTACCGTCTCCACGTCGTGGTGTAGTTTGTTATTCGAACACGTCATTATTTGGATGGGTATAATAATGAGTATAAATAATTTAAATAATAAATATAACATGTTAAAAATTCATTATATATGATATAACTTCCAATTAAATATGATTTCACAATCAATATAATGATATTGTCGCTCGTGCGCATGTATGGATTATCGTCTCCACGAACGCAATGAGAATCATTCCCCATCGTAATCATTCAAAAATAATTTTCATTTTATGATTAAAAAAAATTTATGAACATAATATCATTCTTTATATGAATAAAATGCATCATATCTATAACAAACATGGCTTATGTAACCAATCATATAAGGGAAGACGAATCAGTTAACACCTGAAATGATAATACTAATAAAATATTATTATCAAAGAAACATTAGAAGATCATATATGATATCATATTTAAGTATATGATTATTGTATAATTTTATAACATTTATTTAACTATTATACAGGAGGTTAACATACCCTAGACTAAGGAAAATTACAAGGTAAAGGTTAATTCTACAATCTCTTTACTTATCTCAGGTTGTTAATACGTAAGTATCTACTGGGACCACTTTATCATCCACATCCATGTTTTCTTAAAAATGTAATTCAAAACATTTTTACTATTTACTAGAATATGGGTTAAATTCATTTATACCCATATTTGACCACATATGTTTTGAAAGGAATCTTTTTTTCATTTTCCATACAAGGTACTTTTTGACCTTCTCGAAAAAATTAAGGTAAAATGTCTTTTTTTAAATTTATACAGTGGGTGTAGATATTTTCCACCATTATAACATCATCAAAGCTTCCCATGGAAGCTTATAAAAATATTTTTAAAATAAATTTTTTCTTTTATAATTACATGACTTTTAGATTTTTTAAAAATAGAAATAGATATTTCACTAAAAAAAGTTTTGATTTCATCGATGTTAACATCCTTTGATGGATTTTAATCTTTTTTGAAGTTTATTATTATGATACAAATATTCCATATTGTATTGACGGTTTTGTGATATTTTTTACTATGGATGTGTAATTTTTACAGAATTTATGGTTTATGGATAATATATTGACATTTCGTATGCTAGTTTTAATACAAATGATTATGTTATGTTTAAACCTTTTCATATGAGGAATGCATTGGAATTAGTAAGTGACAGGTGTAGCCCACTATAGCTCCTCGATGCATCGGTAGGTTTAATGAAACGAACTAGTGTCTCGAAATAAGGCCTTGAAAAAAAGTTATTTTAAGTATTGGCATAAAGACTTGACTATGTGGTTATGAAGTCTGGTATTATGCATTTCTACATTATGAAATTGGAAATTGATATTACATGTGATTATTCAACTTGTAGAATATCTATGTGAATAAGTAAATTTCATTATTTGATTTATCTTTTCCAAATTATGAGGATGTTTAAGTTTAAAAAGCTTTTTTTAGTCTTATACACTGCCTTAAATGTTTATGTTTATTCTTTAACGTTTTTGCTATATTGTTATCCTTACTGAGCATCTGATATCACCCCTTTATATGTTTTATTTTTTCCAATATGTGAAGAAGTATATTAGTATTTACCTTTAGGTATAGTATAAGAGATGAATGTGGTCAATGGAGACAATTTGTTTTTCATTTTATAATGTAATGTAAAACTTATGAATGTATCTAGTACTTACAAGGATACTAAACTGATCAGTCTTTCAGAATTTTCAGCCCTTGTGATCATGAAAATGTTATGTAACAATGAACCGACTCTAGAGAACTAGGGTCAGGGCATTACATCTAACTTTCTCTTCCTTCCTCACACACCCCAAGCTCTCGCGGAAGCAGATCCACATTGTTGTCGTCGCTGCCTTCTCCCCTCCTTCCTCTCTTACCTCTTCCTCCTCCTCGACTGTTGACTCCTTTTCCGCTGCGAACTAAACTTTGTTGTGCATCTCTAATCTGTCGTGCCTCTCCTCCACTAGTGGCTCTCCTCCGCCGCGCCTGTCCTTCGTTGCGGCTCTCCTTCACCATTGCCTCTCCTTCCCTGCGCCTCTCCACTATTGTGACACTCCTACACCACGAACGTGCCTCCTTCGCATGCTAAACCACACCTCCATAGTTAGTTTTCTCCTCTTTCTCATTGGGTTCACATATTATACTTTGATATTGATGGTGATGTTGTAAATTGTATGAGCTAAACGCTCTGTTTAAAAATGTGGTCGTTGGTGGTTTTTGTCTGCGCACTAGTTATATTTGGTAAAATTCAATTTTCATATAAATTATTTTGAATATTTTTATTTAATAATATTAATTTAAATGTGGGCTATCATCATGGTAGAATATAAATATTATTATTACATTAAACTTATGAATTTAAGTGGGTGAAATGTATTATAGCAGTGTTATTAGCCTAATATTTGGAATCCTATATGAAATTATGACACAGTTTAATATATTTTTTGATGGTATAATTCTATTTGGTAAGATTAATCCATTAAAAATATTTTAGGATTCAATAATATTTGAAGAATTTTCTTAAGATTGAAACTCAAATTTATAATTTTGTTAAATAAGTGGATAATGAGATGGAATTTACAATATGCCTGAAATATATTGTAAAAGGGGAATCCTATCAACTATAAATGTGATGAAAAAAAATTCCAATAATGTAAGAGAATATTTATTAATGATTCTCCATGATTGTAAAAAATAGCAGATAATATTTCCAGGAAAATAGTAGTACTAAACCTTTTTGGCCACTCCGGGAATAATTTGAAGGAGAAATTAATATAATAAGTGTCAGTATGTATTTCACCAAATACTATTACAAGAGGTATCAAAAAAAGTGATGTTTATATTTTTTTACATAAATACAATTTTGAGAGAGTGATAATGTACGGGAAAGTGAGACACTTATTTCATAAGGTAGAGGATATATCAAAGAATCAATATTTTACAATGATGATGAGTGTTTTATTTGTTTTTTTGTGAAATGGGTATTAGAAATCATGATGAATCTAAGAATCTATTGGTCCCTTAAATGTGGAGTAGGAATCATGTTGTGATGATGTTTTGGATTCATGTTAGTGGTTCCAAATAACTAATAGGGAGATATTTTCAGTATTTAATTGAGAATTGGTGTGGGTATTGAATTTATTGGAAATGTGTTAGTATTGGATTTATTGGAAATAGGTTAGTATTGGATTTATTGGTAACTGGTTGGTGGTGTATTTATTGAAAAAAATGTAATAAAACTGTGTTTTATAATCATGGATAGTGATAAATTTGTTTCCAATAGATGTTGATTATTGGTGTTGGATTTATTATCAACACATGATTGGTTATTGGATGTTGCTTTGGAAGTAGATGCCTAGAATTATATATGGTTGTTCAGAAAGTTATTATAATATAAATATTTGATATTTTTTGGATGCTACTATATAAGAGGGAATGAAGATTTTAAAAAGAATAATTCTGGAATTTTGATAATTCAGTTGAGTTAGATGGAGTTCATTTGATAAATTTTAGAAGTTGTAGAAAATACCATGGAATGAGTATAAGTGTTCCACCATGAGTAGAGTTCTTAGAAAAATGAAAAATTCATAATAATCCATGTATATAAAATTATATAGGCCACATTTTAAATGAAATGGAAAGTATGGAGAACCTTATAGTGATACATGAAGGTCACATGTACCAATGTGTAAGGTACTTCCAAAAGATAATATGATGTCATAGAGAAGGATGATAGAGTTTTGGATGGTTTTGGGAAGAAACTGTAGAAATTATATTTATAGGACATATGTGACATCCTAACACCCTAATTCACTCTGATAAACCAACATCATTCTATGTTTGGTTTTATGTGGAATAATTCACACCATGTAGAGGTATCCATGAGAATTAAGATCCAAGATGTTTTCAAGGTGACTAGTTTATCACACTACTGGGGATGTAATATCAATATTCATGAACTTTTTAATGGGAATGTAGATAATTCCATTTATATATAAGAGTTTTTCATGTAATGTTAATAATAGACACACTATGAGGGGAATATGTAAGAGTTATTCATGTCCTGGTAAGTTTATAAATTTTGTGAGGTGTCTTAGGAAGACATTGTTGGTACTACCTACTTTGTGATTTCCATACAATATAGGACATCTTGGTATGAATGATTAAGTATACTTGGAGTCCATGTGAACACACTATGATGGATAAATTCCGGGTGTCATGTTCTAGTAAAAGGAAAATTTTGGGATATTCTACTTAAAATTTTGTTTTCTGCGTGATCTATGAAATTTTGTGGTTAAAAATTATGATCTATAATAAATAGTATCACACCATGCAGTAGATTAATATTAAGCCTCTGGTCTCTGAAGATAACGAGATTCAGATGGTGATGCAAATGTTAATTCCCAAAAGTATTCATGTGAATATATGTAACAACCTAACACAGGTCGACATGACATGTCGCCCAAGATGCCTCAGTACAAGGCTTGAAGCCCATTCTAGATTACCATGGGTTGGAAAGAACCAAATGGGTATATACATACACAACTATGGGAATGATTTCACCCTAAATAATAATAACTAAAATCACATAAAAGAAAGGTTGAAAATAATGAATAACACACCTAGAAAGTCTGAGTCCATTTAAATCTCCCCCTATAAGGACTTATGATCCCAAAGAAGTGTCTGTAGAGGTCTTTCTCGACCATATTAGGCCATTGAGCCTATGCATCAGACTCTCTATTCCCATATTCTTCTTGAATACACCCATGATTCAAAAAAATAAAATGTTGAGAATCTTCTCCCTTCTCAATACATTTTCAATCCAGTCAATAATTCATAGTATATGTTTCTCAAATGATGTCTAAATAATACCATGTTTTCTTACTTTCCCAAGTGTATATGCTTAAATAAAACTTCATTAGGATTTGTCACATGATTCAACCCATGAACTAAGTGACAAACCATACTAGCTCCCATCACCAAGTTCCCCTAACAACCCATGCCCCACTCTATAGGTTGACATTACTGATTCATTCTTGATCTCCTATAATCGATACCCTTATATGAGTATCTATCATCTACTAGTGCAACTCAGCCACTTATGCGCACACACAAAACCAACCAACTCTACCTATGAGTGAGGTTCACCTACACACCAAACATAATGTGCACTAAGAAATTACATCACTACCAAAACATAATCTTGAAAATATCTCATTGTCAGTTGAATATTTACACTCACAATAATTGCCAACAACTCCCACACATGATCACATCACTGAACCTAGTGGAATAACTCAAGGACCTATCCACTTACCCAGACATGAAAATTACACTTTGACTCATCACATCCTCACATGTTCTTGTTATTGACTAAAAAAATTATAGTACTTTCATGAACCACAACTAATCATTACTCAAATTACAAACTATCATGATGAGATAACACCCACAATGAATTTCCAAACATGGATTTTATCACTTCACTACTCATCCCTTGATAGGTCATAGATCATTCCCCAAACGAACTGATTGTCTTACACACCCACAACACCATGACTTAGTGGTCTCTTATTTACCACATTATAATGGACTTTCCCAATGAATACGTTATGTCTTTTTCAAGTTTGAATTATTAAGGATTCTATTAAAAGTAAGCATTTTTAAAGTATTTTTACATCTCAATTTCAAAACATTTGTGTATATTTAATAAATTTTTATTAGAAACTATTTATAATAATTTTTTCAATAGTAATATAGTTCCCTTAAAAAAATTAATTATAATTTTTACTCAAATTCATTAAGAACAATTTGTGAAAATATTTGTATTTTCACTTATATTTATCATCTTAGGATTTTTTTTAGATCCCAAAAACTAAAACAAGTCAATTGTTCTGTTATCGACCAAAACCACTGAAGTGTCAGATAAAAATTCAACAGAAGATGACACTTTCGTTGGTACATCACAATCATTTCATAGTGGTCCTATTGTAGACTGTGTTTTTTATGTCAGAGGATACCATAATGAAGTGATTTGGATAGTCGATAGAGGGGTCAAATCCCTTCAACCATTAAAAAATGAGAGTTCAATAATCAGGTTATTTTTTCTAATATGCATACTGTTAGTTTATGTTAAGATATGTTCACAACTTATTTTATGTTATTTAAATTAAATACTAAACCAATTTTTCGGATAATGACTTCCTCACGTGATGCTGCTCCCAATACTCAGGAAAAATAGGTTTCTCAACCTGCTGATGCTCATAGTGCAAATGAACAACATGTTTCTCAACCTATTGCCTTATGTTAATATCTATTCATTTCTTTTTTTATATTATCTAAATTAAATGTTAAACCAATTTTGTAGATAAATAATTATACATGTGATGATACTCCCAATCCCAAGGAACAACAGGTTTCTCAACCTACTGCTACTCACAGTGTAGATTAACAATAGGTTTCTCAACCTGTTGTTGGTCCCAATGTAGAGGTACAACCACCATCTTCACATGTTGATTCTATACCTCTATAGATGGAGGAAAATGTTAATGATAGTGGATCTTAAAAAATTAAAGGTGATAAAACACCGACCACACAAAAAAATAGGATTGTCGTAGTTTGACAGTATTAGAAAAAAATCATTAAGGCTAAGGATAATGGCATCAAATACGACATTGGATGGAATAAGAAGGGCCAACATGTTAACCCCAACATGGCCATGTTCAGTGGTTACATTGGAATCTTCACTTAGAAATGTGTGGTGATTGATGAATGTTCATGGAACCATGTTGTGGCTATGATTAAGACATTGATGTGTAGAGATATTTTGGAAACATTATGATATCATTTTTTTAATTTACTAAAAATTAAATAATAGAACATTGACTTAAACAACATTATCTCTTGTAGAGTGCATTTTTAGTAGATTAACTTCACAAAGAATATTTCATAAGGGATTCTAGAAGGATTCTAAGGAGTTTTAGAACACTGATAATGAAATTTCATCTTAAAGATGCTAAAGGGAAAATAAAACTGCACCCACCTTTTAGTTATATGAACTAGATAACCCAAGCATCTTGGGATGTGTTTTTTGGATGTCCTGTGAAGAAGTCTTTTCAGGTACATTGTGTCGAGTAAGATGTTATTTGATGGTACATGTATTCATGACATTTATTGAAAGTGTTTTATTTATGAAACAAAAGCTAAGTGTAGAAAATAATCTAGGGGAATCAATAACCATCATACCCCTACCGTAAAAAAGGATGAAGTACACATCACTTGAAAAAAAAATTGGTACGTATTTGAAATATACCATAATACATTAATGTGACATAAAACAACACAATAACTATGTTCTTTTTTTATATTCATCTTGAAGAGTCAAAATCCATAGACACTTCCATCCTACGCCATGTTCTATATAAGGAGGTTCACGTAACAAAATATGGTAAACTAATTTATGAAAATGCAAAAAAAAAGTTTGGGAAACATGTGTAAGTATGACATAATAAAAAACTTTTTTGATTTAAATCGATATTACATAACAATGATTACTTATTTTCCTATATTTTAAATCTAACATATTCACAAGAATCAACAAGACCCAACCCAGATGAAGATATGATTTTAGTGGCCTTCAAGCGTATAGAAAAGTATGGTCGCGTCAGAGTTACAGTTTTTGGGGTGACACCCTGAACATATTTTGAGAAAAAAAACAAGCGGATGATCAAAATAAGAAAATGAGAGTGATGAGAGAAACAATATCAATGTTTCAAGAAGAATTACCATACCATAGAGAGATTACAACAAGTTTTATGGGGGAGGAAAACATAAGAAACAACTTAAGAACAACTTGTGCGTGAAGATCCTACCCCACCACCACCAGTTTTGAGGCGACCCATTAACCAAAAAAAAAATTCATAAATAAGGTGGTCAATTTTATAATAATTTTTTCTATGAAATGTGAATCATATAGACATTACACACTGATACGTTTCATGTATTGATATTCTACAGGGTGAAAATCATTATGATTTATATCTATCAACGCCTACTAATCTCCTTTTAGTGATGGATATAGTGTTCAATATCCAGAAAGACATTCTAAAAAACATACCACTTTCAACTGATCATGTCATAGTATCAATTACTATAGCCCTAGATCTGAACGTCGAGCCACCAAATCCAATTTATGATGCAGATATTCATACGGTCAAACAAGCTCTTGGAACATTCATCACATGGCCATCACATCTTGTAAAAAAACATGTCAACAATGAGGTATTCATTTCCAATTTCATTTTCAAGCTAAACCTTAAACATTTAACAAAATTTTTTTTAAAATGATTCATTTAATTACCGACGGAAAAAGGGAAGGTGTGAAACAAAAGGCCAAGTCAAAACCATCTCAAGTATCAACCAACTGGTAAAAAGATCTACCCAAATCACCTTAACCCCCTATTATATATCCACATTTATTATTATTTAAGGCTCATGTGGATACGAAGTTGAAATATGGTGGTAATCACATAATTGATTTTGTAGAAAATATGTATGGAGGGGAATATCCAGACTTCATTGGTATTGAGAGTGAAACTGAAATCCTCAACAATGATTGGTTATGTGGTTCTGTTGTAAATGTTTACATGAGGTATGTTTTCATGATTTCATTTTCCAAAATATGATATAATATAATAATTATGACTAAATACATTTCATATTTTTCATAGGAATATATATGAAAAACAATTAAAGGGATTTCCTCATGAATAAAAAATTGGACTCGTTAGTCCTCACATCACCTCTACAGAATAAGAAGACATAACTTATAAGAAAGAGCGTGAAACAGTTGAAGGACTACTCAAATCATTTAATAGAAAAATTACAGATGATATACTCTTCTTAATACCAATAATGTAGGGGTAAAACTCTAAAATTTCATCATATCAAATATATTTTAATTTCTTTCATTACTTATTCTTTTTTGTGTTCTTAGGAATCATTTCATGCTCATTGCGTTCAATTTGGATACTGCAAGGATTTATTTTCTGGATTCAATCCATGGATATATAACATACCAACCACATGTGATGGTGTTTGTCAATTTTTAATACACTACATCCAACATTTTATAACTAAACATCCAATTATATAATTTATATTATCTTTTAAAGAGGATTCTATAATGATAGGTCAGTGTGTGAATATCATCTACATCATGGAATGAGGCCAGGGGAAAAGAAAAAGAAACATGAAAAGTACTAAGACTGGATAAGTATCAAGGTATATATAATAATATTTCACCATCCAAACACATATATAAAAATTACTTATTTTTTTCAATGTTTATGTAGTGCCTGAAACAAAAAAAAACTATAAAGACTATGGTTATTATGTTTGTAAATTTATGAAAGAGATCATATTCCATGAACAAACCAACATCCCTGAAGAGGTATTTTCTAAGATAATTTCTATTTAATTTAAAATACTTCTTAATCATTTGTGTATTTATATTTTTTTAGTACTACCATGACAACCAAAAATAGTCATATTCACAAGATGATATATATTTTATTATAAATTAAGGGGTATCATACCTGATGGAAGAATGTACAAATATAGAATGAAGATGGTAAACTTCTCAAATAATTTCTAATATAATAATCTTGTTTTCTTTATCATTATATTTGTTTAAGGGTAATTTTGTGATTTGTATGGGTGAAATTCCCTGTTAAAAATCATGGTTGTTGGTTGTCCTTGTTTCCACACTAAATGAATTGAATTTTTATTGGTTTTTTAAAAGAAATTAGTGATCCTCATTTAAAAGGTATATGTGTTGTTGATAGACCACAACAGATAAAAAGTATCAGGAAGGGGTTTCCCCATCCCTTGAGTTTTACGTGATGTATTGAGACATAATAAGTATAAGATCTTACTCCAATCTTCTTGTATTCATTAGTGAGAAGTTTTTTTCTCTAAAAACAACAATTCAATATGAAACATAGGCAGTTCCCCTCTTTAGTCAACCCAGTAATGAACTGACAGTCATATATTCATTCTTAGGTCTTGAATATATGATAGTTGATTCTTCACTGGGACGACAAAAGCTATGTTGTAGAAGGATGATGTTATCATGTGTTAATCATATAGGGATAAAAGGTTTTTTCATAATCCTAATAAACTGGTTATATTGATAATATTTAGCAGGCTAGGTTTCTTTTTTAGGTTTTAGAGGCAAGGGTGAATTGATTTTCAAACAGAAAAATGTACTTAAAAATTGTTCTGATACATTAGGAAAATGATCTATGATTCATTTGTGATGTGTAGCAATCAACCACACCTCAATCTGATGTACAATTTCATTGGTATGACTCCAAATGTGTCTTTATTTAAATTTTACATTAATTAAAGTAAAAAAACACAACTGACATACTAAAAACTGAGGAAATGCATTCCTAATATTTTAATGCTTTGGAAAAATGATCTATTAGTCATTTGAGATGTTTAGGTATCAACTGTACCTCAATATGATGCACGGTGTCACCGGTATGGCTCCAATTGTGTCTTGTTATTTTAAAATTGACATTAATTCATGTAAAAAAACACAACTGACATACTGAAAACCAAGAAACACATTTGAATTGTGTTGATACTTTAGTAAAATGATCCATGAGTTAGTTGTGATGTATAGGAATAAACCCCACCTCAATTCGACAATTGGTGTGACTGGAATGTCTAAAATTATCTACTATCAGTTTAAAATTGAAATTTTAGTTGAAAATGTGTCACTCATTGAAAGAAAAACAAATTCACTCCAATTTTATTCCAAATTAAGGAAAAAATTTCAATTCCTTTGTGATTTGTATGAAATAGTCTCACATCAAACCAACACATGATGAGACCAGTGTGACTCAAATTGCATGTTTTCGGTTTGAAATGACATTTTAGTAAGAAACAAAACTGATATATTAAAAACTGAGGAAATGCATTCCGATTATTTGGATATTTTAGAAAAAATATCTATTAGTAATTTTTAACATGTAAGAATAAATTGCACCTTAATACGATGCATGGTGTGACTGGTATAACTCCAAATGTGTCTTTTTATTTAAAATTTACATTAATTCAAGTAAAATAACACAACTGACATACTAAAAACTAGGAAAATGTATTCTTATTGTTTTGATACTTTAGGGAAATAATAAATGAGTCATTTTTTATGTGTAGGAATCAACCCCACCTCAATCCGACACACTGTGTGATCAGTAAGACTAAAAGTGTCTGTTACGAGTTTAAAATTGACATTTTAGTTCAAAACATGTCACTCACTAAAATCAATGAAAACATGATCTTATTATCTTCCAAATTATGAACAGTGATTTTTAAGTCCTTTTTAATGTGTATTAAGAAGTCTCATATGAAACTGATGCACAATGTAACCGGTATGACTAAAATTGTATGTTTTCAGTTTGAAATGATATTTCATTGAAAAAGCAAAACAAACATATTGAAAACTGAAGAAATACATTATGATTATTCTGATACTTTAGGAAAATGATCTATTAGTCATTTGTAACGTGTAGGAATAAACCTCACCTCAATCTGACACACAGTGTCACCGATATGAATCTAAATGTGTCTTGTTATTTAAAATTGACCTGTATTCAAGTAAAAAAACACAACTAACATACTAAAAACTATGAAAATGCATTCGAATTGTTTTGATATTTTAGGAAAATGATCCATGAGTTAGGTGTGATATATAGGAATCAACCCCACCTCAATATGACAAAAGGTGTGACCAGTATGACTAAAAGTGTGTCCTATCAGTTTAAAATTGACATTTTAATTCAAAATGTGCCACTCAATGAAAACTGATCAAACACACTCTGATTTTCTTCGATATTATGAATAGAAATTAGTAAGTCCATTATGACATTTATAAAGTAGTCTCAAAGAAAACTGATGCATCATACAACTGGTATGACTCAAATTTCTTGTTTTTAGTTTAAAATGAAATTTTAGTAAAAAAACACAACTAACATACTGAGAACTGAGGAAATTCATTCTCATTGTTTTTTGTACTTTATTAAAATTATATATCAGTTATTTTTTACATTTATGAATCAAATATAACTCAATCTAATGCATGATATCACTAGTATGACTTCAAATGTGTCTTGTTATATAAAATTGACTTTAATTCAAGTAAAAAAATGCAACTGAAAAAATGAAAACTGATCAAATGCATTCAAATTGATTTCATATTTTAATACAATGATCCTGGAGTTAGTTTTGATGTGTAGGAATCAACCCCACCTCAATATGACAAATTGTGTGACCGGTATGACAAAAAGTGTCCGCTATTAGTTTAAAATTGACATTTTAACTCAAAACATGTCACTCGCTGAAAACCAAGAAAACATCATCTGATTTTCATCCAAATTAAATACATCAATTTTTAAGTACTTTTTGACGTGTATGAAGAAGTCTCATGTAAAATTGATACAAAATGCAACCAGTATGACTCAGTTTTCATGTTTTCGGTTTAAAATGACATTTCTATAAAAAACACAACTAGGATACTGAAAATTGAAGAAATAAATTCGGATTGTTTTGATACTTTAGGAAAATTATCCCTCAGTCATTTTTGATGTGTCGAAATCAACCCCACTTCAATATGATGCACTATGTGACCTATATAACTCCAAATGTTTCATTTTTATTAAAATTGACATTTTTTAATATATTATTCATATTAATGTTTAATTTAATTATTTATAGTATTACTAACATAGTATTTGTTTTCTTATATACGTGGAAAATTTTTATCGAGTTGGGATTATTAGTTCGGTGATTATTTCCATTGGAGGAAATTTTTTATAGGGGACCACAAACGTCAAAAGAGAAAACATTAATGTTTTTAATTGTTTGCTAGATAATTGTAAATATAATTTTATAAAACATTGTTCAAAATGTATATAGAAGGGTTTTATCTTATATACCATTATTGGATATATTTTTTATTCAAGATGTCAATTAAATTTATATATCATTGTTTTCCAAACCTTTTTGTGTACTGCTTGTTTTTTCATCATTTGCATCATGAATGTGTTTCTTTTGTATATATTATGGGTTGTCATTTTTTAGCAGGTTTTCTCTAGTTTGTGTAGGTTATTTTTTATGGTTTGGTGTTTTTTACTTTATTTAGGTTAGTTGGGTGTTCTATTATATAAACAGCACACACATGGAAGCCTTTTTCGGCGCTTCTAATAGCGCTGAAAAAGGAACAATTTATCAGCGCTAATGGAAGCACTGATAAATGGGGACTTTATCAGCATTTTTCGGAGTTCTGATATAGGGGTCCTTTATTGGAACTAAAAATATAAATGATAAAGGACCCCCTTTATCAGTGCTTTTTTGGCGTTGATAATGGTGTTTTTTAGTGCTGATAAAAGCCTATTTTGTGGTAGTGATTGTCTTTTTTAGTCCATGTTCAAATAAATTATATTAAATTATTTTTATTTTTATCCTCAAAGTGTCCTTTTCATAGAGTTCAAGTTAACATGGATTATGTTAAATAATTTCAGTGAATTAAATATATTAATTTGATTCCATAAAAAAATTTCACATATACTCCCATTTTCCATGTTCTAGATTCAAAATTCTAGGAAAATAGTGACCAGTTCACTCAAAAATAATCCTATTATTATAATTTCATGACCTGTGAATTCTTTATCATTAGAATAGTATTTTCAAACTAAGAAATGAATCGTTTGAGTTCAAAGAAAAATTTAAAAAAATATTATACAAAATTCTATAAAATATTTACAAATAGAACAATTTTTTCTCTCTTTTATGGTATCATTCTTTTTTAGAACAGATTCACCAAAAACAAAAAACAATTTTTTATTTATATATTATAAAAAGGTTCCTAAAAACAATTTAAAATTATTCTTAAAAGGGTTTTAATATCATCCCCATGCTTATTCAACACTTCAGATTTACATTCATACAGAATACATCAAATTGTAGTGAATAAAGAATGAAAATGAATAGACACAACTAGGTGTTATTTGTCGAGTAGGTTTGAGGTAAGAACCCTCATGGGTGCATGTAGAGAGGACTGAGCTCTCCTTCTATGTTCTATCCATTTAGGTAAAACATATTTAAATACAATATTAAACACATAACTTTTTTATTAAAACACAATCAAAAAATGAGAGGATAATCTTGGGGTATCATTCCCAAAAGGGGTTGTAGTTATACTGTACATGGATGAATAATGTTTTTGTGATCCCAAATCCATCATAGTATAGGGATTATTTGATTTATATAGCCTTGATATAGCCTCCTAAATTATTTTCATTTATGTAAATCTTTTAGAGAAACATAATTAAACACATAATTTTTTTATTAAACAATAATTCAAAAAAAATTATGGGAGGAGATTCTTTGAGTATTTTTACCAAGAGGGGTTGTAGTTAGACTTTACATGGCTGGAAATTCTTGTGTTCATCTACAATCCATTAGAGGGTTTTTTTTCTTGTGATTGAAAACACCACATTTAGTTCCTTTCAGAGCTACTGATCCATACTTATTCTCAGAGGTCCCCTTGGATAGATATCTGCATGTCCACCCTTCAAGCATTCTGATGTATCTAATAAAGTGTTTATGGAAGGATAATGTATTGGGTCTCCTTAGAGGTCCCCTTGGGGTGGTAAGGGTTTGGGGGGGTGAGGGGCAGGTCGCAGGGTCAAGTTCTCGGGCTTTCAATTAAGTGTAATTTTATTCCTTGCGTTGTGTGCCACTTTCGCGGTTGTACCCAATTTTTTATCTCTTCATATGCATCATATTATTTTCTTTCATCATGAGGGTCCAAATCGAATTATTCTTCTACTATTTTTTATCCCCCAGTTGAAGTTTAGTGTGATTTTGATGGGCTAATTTATACCCCATAAGTCTTTATACATCTTTATCTTTTTCTTCAGCATCCACTTATCAAGTAGACTTATGTTCACTTTACAAGGTATGTTTTCTAAATTGTTATTAAAATTGGTCAAAATTATGGTATTTTCTAGTTTTCGATCCACTTTTTTATATTTTTTTAAATAATATTTACACATATAGTTGAAAAATTCTTCATTCATCTATTCTTCTTCATCGTCATAGTCAAGTTAATGTAGTGTAGAATTATCAGTGTTATAAGCAGGGAAGTAGTAATTAAATTCATAAGAATTTGATTAAAATGTGATCAAGGTAAGGAAATATCCCTCAATTATTTTATCTTGATGTTCTAGTTTTTCAAGGAAGTTCACTACCTCATGGATTTATGCTAGAATTTTGGAAGACATAAGTGGACCTTCTTTCTCTGCTTCATCATTTTAAACACTTGGGAACCCTACTGATGATGCATTGGTTTATCTAGGGAGTATATTATCAAATAGTTTGTCTTGAATGGGTTTTCCAATGTTCAGTTGGATATATTTTCCAACTCTCTTCAATCTCATTGGTCATCTATAATGGTTCTTCCATTCCCACTCCAAAGTGAAGTCCATTTATTCCTCCATCATTGTCATCTAGGGCATGCGACCAACTTTTTTATTTTTTTCTAAAACATAAGGGAGGTTAGAAGACATTTGAGTTTCAATAAAATAACTAAAAGAAAATTCCATTAATGAGTCTCCCTCAATGATTATAGATTTTAATTCCTCTTCAATGTGAATATCCATAGAGTTAATTATTTTAGGGGTGAACAATGGTACTTTATCCTTTTCATCAAGACCTTAAATTTCTATATCCACCTTGGTTTTCACGATAAGTGAGAACATTAATTAATATTTATGTCACACTACCACCTTAAAAAATTCTTTTTCTTATTCATTAGAATAGTTAAAAGTGGATTTGAGTTCATATTATAGGTTCTTAGATTCTTCCATGTTGAGGGGTTGTTCATGCTTTTCTTCCTACACTAGGGACGCTTTGTTGAGCTGAGCCAGTTTATCCATAATTTCTTACATCTTACTTTTATTGTTCTCTTCTTCTTGGATCTTCCTTATAAAAGATAGTTTTACATTGGTTTTTTGTGTTTTTCTCCTCCCAAGGAATGTATGGAACACATGAGAAGAAAAATTTGTATGAAAATAAATGGGAAATGTGAGGGCTTTTTACTTCCTCTATTATTTTATTCCTTTTAATTTGAGAATAAAATTTATGATCCATTATATATAATGGTCACCCTTAACTACTTGTCTTCAAGTATAAGAAAGAATAAATAATTAAATGAAACAAATAAAATAGGAAAAGACTAATTAAAATTGTGTTAAATATAGTGAAAACTCGACCCATATCCCCTGTAATTGTGCCAAGTTGATCGAGAAGTTTTCATGTGCCTCAAGAAAACTAAATTTATATTTACTCCTAATGTAGCCTAATGGCTAACCGGGGTTGTCTCTCATGGTGTTGGGATTGGGAGTTTCACTATATTAGTAACTAATCTATTTTTTTCCTTGTTTTTAGTATTTTTAAATATGAGAGCTTGAGCAGTTCTTGTTTTAATGAATGAAAACAAGAAAAATTAAAATACAAGATAAAATGGAAGCAAAAAAGGGAGACACCCATGGATTCAAATTTTCTGATCCATCCATGTCTCGCAACTTTGAAACCTAAATTTTATTATCGGTGTGTTCCAATCAAATAGACACACCCTTTCTGCTTAAATTATCTGAATGAACATCACGTTCAAGAAAAAGAACCTAAGTGGTCAACTCATCATTCTCTTAAATGGGTCATAATTGTGATATAACTTCCACTAATATAACTTCTCCCATCATAAAACATTGATTTGGACAATGGAAGAGGAATGAGTGTTAAAATGATTGAAAAAAAATCAGATGGAAATACAAAAGAGGTACAATCGCCTCCTTAACCTCTCACTCTTGAAAGATTCTTAGGAAAAAGTATAAAAAATCAGGTCATGTTCATGGGATATGCATCACTAGTTTCATTTGAAGGGTGATCCTCGGGAGATCCTCTCATCATTGAGTGCACGAGAGATCATAGAACTTCACAATGGGTGAAAACATGAATAATAAACGGAGATGAAGAACAAAACAATTAACTAGAATGAAAATGTATTAAAATGAAAATTATAGTAGTTATGGTCAATAGGTGATGAATCATTTCAAAGTGGAGAATAAAAAAATTATTTACATAAAATGTCCTTCTTCATCCTTGTTTTTAGTGCAACAAGAATTGATCTATTCCTTCCTTGGATGGGTTCTATGTGCACAACTTCCATGGTCATGATCGATTCAGTTAAGTGATACATAGAGAATATTCTTTTTCAAAAAAGTCCTCCCAGGATTGAGTCTATACATGTATGATAAAAATTGGAGTGGAGTTGTTGATGTATTTCATAACTCCAGTTAAACCCTAATAATTTTCCTTGTAAATGTATTATTCTATATCATAGGTGTATTGAAAAAGAGTTTTTATTGGAATTATTTTATCATTGTGCTTTCTAGAATGGTGACCCATTTTGGATATGGGTTTTGGTTTTGTGAAAACTCATTTAACTACGATTTAGGTCAGGAATTTCCACTAGGAATTGGCACTAGAAATTTTCATTGGGAACTTCCAATGAGAATCCCCCTAAGAAATATCAACTAGGAATTGAAAAAATAAATTTCTACTAGGACTTTCCATTAGAAATTTCCAATGAAAATTTACAATGGGAAATGTTGTTAGAAATTTTCAACTGATTAGAAATAATTTTTTAATACTCATAATTTAAAAGTGAATATAACAATGAATTTACACTAGTAATTTCCTATGATAATTATAGTTGATTTTCCTCTGTAAATTTATAGTATATAGCTAGTGGTGCCTTCCAATGTGGAATTTCTATGAGGGAATGATAGTGGTAATTTAAAATATAATAATATCAAGTGGAAAATCCTTCTACTAAAATTTCTAGTTAGAGTGCATCAAAAACACCATATGGAAGTGGAAAGATAACCAACAATCAATTTTAACTTAAAAATATGTTTTAGAAACATTTTCATATCATTAATAGAAATTTACAGTTGTAATAAATTTGAAATTTTAGTTGGGATTCCCAATCGGAACATGAAATATAAATTACTAGTGCATAAAAATGTCGAGTAATAATGTCTACTTTGAATTTACACTAGGAAATACAAGTGGGAATTCCCAGTGGGATTTACCTAGGGGAATATCCCAAGGTAAATTAACATTTGAAATTTCTATTGGATATTTTCAACTCATTGAAGTAAAATTTATTATGTAGTTTTAAATTATAATTGAATTTAATTTAGAATGGCCACTAGGGATTACACCAAAAATTCCCACTGAAAATGGCCAATAGAAATTTCCATTCGTAATTTTCACCGTAAAGTTTCACTAGGAATATCCAATGGGAATGGATACTAGGAGTGTCCTCTAATTATTTCTATAGGGAACTGTCTTTGGTAATTTCCACTATGAATTGCTACTAGAAATTTTCACTACGAATGTCTTCGGGGAATTACAACTGGAAATATCCACTGAGAATTTCCATGAAAAATTTCCATTGGGAATTTCTGCTATACATTTTTGCTGGAAATCCTTAATTGATTATAAATATTAGCTTACTAGTTGGAATTTATGTGTGTAGATAATATGGAATTTCAACTGGGAATTTTCTCTTGAAAATTCCATTCAATTTTCCACTTAGAATTCATAGTATCGAATTTTTAGTGTCAGTTTCCACTCTGGAAATTTCATATAGGAAATGATAGTGGAATTTTAACAAGAAAAATACAATAAAAAATATATCTTCTGAAATTTCTTGTTATAGTTAATTGAAAAAATTATATAGAAGTTGATAGTTGACAACCAATAAATTCCAAATTATAAATATGTTTTGGTATAATTTTATAATCATTAACATAAATTTACAAATACTACCAATTTGAAATTCTAGTGGTGATTCCTAGTGAAAATATGAAATAAAAATTACCAGTGGATAAAAATTCTGAGTAAAAATTCTTACTTTTAAATTCCACTAGAAAACACTAATAAGATATCACAAGTGTGAATTCATTGTAATAATTCTCACTATATATTCATAGAAGAAATTATCAGTGATGAAAAATTCACAGTTACAATACCTATACTAAATTCACATCCATAACCCATAGTGTAATGTATTATAGGAAATTTCAAATTGTATTCAAATTGTAAATAAAACCGCAAATTTCCATATTACATTTAAAATCCCAATCAATTTACAATTAAAATTAAGTTATATTGAATGAAATCCAAATTACCAGTGGAAATGGAAAAAGGAAATTTATACTATAAATACCAGGTGGGAATTTCCAGTAAAAAATTCACATATGAAATTCCATTTATAAAGTCAAAATAAATATCTTAATAAAACTTTTCATTATAAAACTAATTTCCCTGAAACTTTATAGTACAAAATCACTGTTAAAATGTCCAACAAAAATTAATATTTTTGAAATACTCCATAAATACAATAGTATATTACAAATTTAACAATTCCATCTGATTGAAAACATCCTATAGAAATAGCTAGTTATTTAAAGAAAGTTGAAAAAAATCATGTTAAAAACTAATGGACAATTATGACTGAAAATGGACATAGATAGTGGGAATTGACCCAAAAAAATGTTAAAAAAAATCACACTTAAAATAATTTGGATAATAGTGGAAAGGGATATTTGAAATGAACAGTTAAAAAATTGATATTCTAGTGAAAATTATCATACTTTAAATTCATAGAAAAAAATGAAACTTAAACTGAAAATTTATAGTTGAACATAATACTAGAAAAAATCCAAATCATTAAATTCCAAGTGTTTTATTTTCTGAGATTCATGATAAAATCATATATTTCATAAATAAAACCACAAAAAAACACAAACATCTCTACAGAAACACAGAAACACAAACATGAATTGAAAAATATATCAATATCTCTATCACCATATATCAAACTATTTATATATAAATAACCAAATATAACTCTATCTTAGTGTCTCTAATTAATTACAAACAAACCAAAGAAAAAAATCACATAAAACATTTATAATATTCCATCCTTTTCCATAAAAATATATACTAAATCTATATAATAGTAGTTAACTAGGGGTATGATAAAATGTTTGCAGAAGGATTGTCTGAGTGATTCACCGAGGGGTTCACTGAGGGATTCATTGAGGGACTCACCGAGTGGGTCACTAAAGGAATTGCAGAGGGGTTTGCTGAGGGATTCATTGAGGTGTTCAGCGAGGGATTCGCTAAGTGGGTCACTGATAGAATCAAGGAGGGTTTGACTAAGGGGTTCACCGATAGAATTGTAGAGGGGTTCATTGATGGAATAAAAGAGGGGATCTGAGAGGTGTTCATCGAGAAAGTTCACCAATGAAATCATACAGGGGTTTGGAAGGACACTAATATTTTTTGACAGGATTCAATATTTTATTTTCATAACCCATTACTAATCGATGATCTTAGAAAAAAAATACCCATGTCGAACCCATCAAATGGACAACCTGAGAGTCGGGTTCAGGGACAAACCTAAGATGAAATGTTTTGATGATAAATATTGTCTCAGGTTTGTAACTAATCTATACCCTCAGGTTATCCATGGGATGAATCCCATTTAAGTATATCATAACCTAATAATTGAAAAATAGATGAATAAAAATTAATATCTCTATAAAAAATGAATAAAAGGGGGGATAATTTGGTTTCTCCTTAACAAATTATGAAATGTTTCTTTATCACAAAAGAGGGAAGTGATACAAGGGTGGTGACCTTCATGATTCATTGAGAACTCAAAATAGGTATCAGCATAAATTTTTGCTTCATAATATTTCCCAGTGCAATAAACAAACAGATAAGTAAGCTGAGTATAGATATTTTTTTGATGTTTAATTTTGAATCCTTGTAATAAGCCGCTAATACATTTTATTAACAAATCACATGTCGTACAATATTTTTTGTAGAATTTTTGAAAGAATGTTTTAAAAATGGATTTTTTATGATTACATTTATAATATTATCCTAATGGGAAATATAAAATAAATTAGATAGTGAATTTACATTGTGATTTCCACTGTTAATTTCCACTGGTAATATCCCTTGTTAATTTCTAATACAAATTTCAAAAAATAATTCTAATATGAAAAATTCTACTGGAAATTCGCACTGTAAATTTGTCATGGGATTTCCTAGTTGAAAATTTTAATCATTTCAAAAGAAGTGGTTTGTGATTTAAAATTGATTTAAAGTGGAAAGGTCACATGCTCTTTCCATTGTGACTTTCTACAAGGAATTATAAGATGACATCCCTACCAGATATTCTCACTATGAATTTGTAGTTGGTATTCCTACTTGATATATTCAAAATATTAAGAAGAAATGATTTGTGAAGTTTAATTAATTTAATATGGAAATGTGATCCTGTATTTTTGATGTTATGATTTAAAGTTGAATCCAAGTGGAAGTTTCCACTAGCAGGTTCCATTGGAACTTTCTAGTGTAAATTTATTGTGGAAATTTACAAATTATTCAAACAAAATCATCCCTTCCAATATAATTTATAAACAAAGGTGATCTGATAGTTTATTATCCTATACGAAAAAGGTTATAATGAATGGTATTCAGATAAATTTAGTTTTTTAACATGATTTAGAACATATAAATCCTATATATTTGAATAAAATGCATTATTCTTCTAATTCTACCACGATAGATTGTAATAGTGATGACATTATAAAATCTAATTACAATGTAGATATTTTCACTAATTGATATGAATTTCAAGATTCTGAAGAAAATATCCCCCTCAAATAGCATTCTTAAACAAAGTACTATGTGGAGACTATGAATTGTGAAGGTTTTTAAATATGATTTTAAAGACTATTCATTTTATGCTACTTAAAGAGAAATTTTTGGTTCAATGTATGAAAATATTATATTAAAAACATAAAATGGATAAAATTTTAGTAAAATAAACATTTTATATTTGAAAAAAATAAGGTTGATGAAGATTAGAAAAATGTGATTTCAATGTCAAAAAGTCATGTTCTGAAATATGGAACAATTGTCCAATGGGAATTGGAGTTGTCTACATGTACAATAAGAAATATGAGGGCAGAAAACTAGTTGATAAGCATAAACAATCTTTACATTCAATAGAAACTATGAATTTGATGAGGTCACAAAAACACATTTGTGATGCACAAGGTGAATAGTTTGATACAAATGATAATGTTGGTCTTAATATCAGTTATTAATTTTCACTTGTAACATATATTGAAAGTGGGACCAAGAGTCTTGGATATACACAAGTAGACAAAAGAAAATGTGTGGACCAAAACACAAAGAGAGTTGAATCTAGGTGATGTTGATGGTATGTTACATACCTAGTGAACCAATCAATGTATAACACATCATTCTTGTACTTAGTTCAACTTGACATGTGTAGTAAAATTAACAATTTATTTTGGGTTGATCCCAATATAAAGGTGGATTATGATAGTTTTGGAGATGTTTTCATGTTTGACACTACATTCAACAAAAAAAAGAGTGCAAGCCTTTTAGAGTGTTTTTAGGTGTAAATCATCATAAAGAGATTTTAATTTTTAGTGAAACATTATTATCCTATGAGACAACATTCCCATTTAGTTTTTTTTAGTAGATTTGGTGATTTTCATTTGGGGAATAATCCTAAGACGATTTTCACAGATCAAGATAAAATTATGTGTAAATCCATTTATTTAGGCCTAAATAAAACAATACATTACCGATACAATTGGAACATAATGAAAATGGAATTAAACATTTAGGACCCAAAATGAAATATGAGATTACTTTTCTGGATAAATTAAAAAAAATTGCATGTATGGGGTTAATGACACTTCAAAATTTGAGGCATTGTGAAAAACAATCCTAGTAGAATACAGTGTTAAACATTTGACAAGGTTAGAAGAGATATAAAATGTAAGGGGAAATGTGGTCATTGTTTTATGAAGACATTGTTGACATTATACATTCAAAGAACACAACTGAGTGGGAGTTTCAATGAAGTATTAAAGGATTACGTGAATCATAAGCTCAGTGACCTGGAATTCTTCCATCAGTTTAACTATGTGTTGGAGAAGAACTGGTATCGAGAAATGAAGGCTGAATTTGCTATAAGGGAAAAACTTCCACACAATAATTTTACATATCATTCGATCATGGTTCAAGCTAGCCTTTTTCACAGACATAAAACTTTCGATCTTTTTCAGCATGAACACTGACTATGTATTACTTGTATCCTTATGTATACTAATGAAATAGTTTCCCCAAAAGGGTTTTTATTAGAAAGAAAGGTTCTAAATATTATGTTTTTAGTTACAGTGTACCAATAATAACTTTTGAGAATTAGTTGTACCTGCATGAAATTTGATATTTATGGGTATTATTGTTTTCATGCACTAAAAATATTAGATATGTTGGATGTAATGTGGTTTCCAGAGTTATATATCTGTAAGATATAGAAAAAAAATTCAGTGATATCCATATGGAAGACATGATAGTTAATCATGTTGAAAAGGTTTTTTTAGAAAGAAAATATAAAATTTACCAATAAGTGATATGAATGAAAATAAAGCATGTAATAAAATCCTATGAGTTTGAACAAGCCTATGTAATTGGGATGTTAAATATGAATAATTATGTGTGAGAATTATAGGAAGCTAGAAATAATTTACCATCAAAAAATAGTCAAGAATAATCTGACATGGAACATCATCAATGACCTAAAACATCATTCAAGAATAAAGATAAAATAAAAGGTGGCGACAAGATCAACATATGTCTATAACAGAAAAGAAAACGCATAAATAACAAGTGTGATATCATAAATCAAGAGATCAAGAAACCTATATGTAATAGATATTTTATACTCTTGTTATTGAACTACTGTAGGTTTTGATAACATGGATAAATAATGTTATCTTTTTTTGTAGGAATATTCTATAAAACTATCAAATTCTAGCTACCATGGTGATCCTATCATAGATCTTAATGTACGTATTTATTTTACCATAGGAGGAAAACATTCAAATTTAAACACGAACATCATATATTCTGATATTTGAATTTAGAATAAAGTAATTTTATAAAACAATTATACTATTTCTATAATGTAGTTTTTAATATAAAATTATTATTATAATTAGGTGGATGTGAATACCACTTTTAATCTCTCCAGAGTGGAAAAATCATCAACCAATGATTCATTTCTTAGATTCAACAAAACTAATAATAATCTTCTTCAAGGTCAGTTAGTTTATTGATAAAGGTCATAAAATCAAAGAAAAAAGTACAACATTTTATGTAAATATTCTTGAGAATAATAGTGCAAGAAGTCACTCTGACCGATTGATTTCAAAAGAATGCACCACAAATCAGAATGATAATATAAGTTTGAGGACCAACAAGTTAATTTATTTTTTTGAAATTCAATTGACCTATGGATTCAACTGAAAATTCCATTAAAATTTTAAATTTTTTATGAAAAACAATTTTTATAAATAATGATGTGGGTGTAAGCACTGAATTCTTGATAGAATTGGTTACATTATTATTATTCTAATAATGTTAACATCAAAGAAAATTTTGGAAGGTAGCCTACATTTCCAGTAATTAAAAGTATTGGAAATTCCAATTTGTTTCCTATGAATTTTAACTACCCATTAACAATGTGATAGCAACACTTGGACCTTCCCATGTTCATTTTAACTCGGTATTTATAATTGATTTATAGTGTAAATTTCCACTCAAAATTTTTAGTTCTAAGTTACAGTACTTCCAATTTCCATTAAAAAATTTCACATAATCAAAGTTAAAATTTACACTAATGGTTTACATTGGGAATTTCCAATTGAAATTTAAAATGATAATTTCCAATGTGAATTTTATGTAGTACATGCTTTTATTTAATTCCATGAATAGGTATTGGAGACTTCCAAACTAGATAAAAACTATCATACAATCACAAATTACATTAATATCAATTATATCAATATGGTCATCAAAATCACCCAATAACCATTTCCACCCCTATCTACCACCAACCCAAATGATCTAAATCAAAGTGTAAACTTCTAATAATAATTTATAGTGGTAGTTTCTAGTTTAAATTTCCTATGAGAATTCTTATTTGTAATTCTATGTAGTACATGTTTCCAATTGGTTCTAAGAATAGAAAATAGAGACTACAATATTATATCATAGTTTAAAAGTTATCATATAGTCATATATTACATCATTATCAGTTATATCAATACGTTCATCAAAATCACCAAATAACTATTTTCACCCCAATCTATTGCCCACCTAAATGAGTTAAATCAATGTGGAAATTCCCAGTCATGGTCTATAGCGAGGGTTTCCAATGGAAATTTCCATTGAGAATTCCAAGTAGGAATTAAATGTATTACATGTTTTTAATTAATTAAAATAATATAAATTGGTGACTACAAAGATATATTACACTATAAAATCTATCTAAATCATAGTGTAAACTTCCAGTCATGGTTTACAGTGGGAGTTTCTAGTAGAAATTTTCAATGATAATTCCTAGTGGAAATTTTCAAAGAGATTTCCTAGGGGGGATTTCTACACATTATAAGTTTCCAATTGACTCAAAGAATAGATAATAGAAAATAAAACATCAAATAATCATATAATAGATATTATAAATTCACATATTACATCATAACTATTTGAACCACCAATATTCCATCCACCCAAATCATCATAAAAAATTAAATTATTTAATTTTTTAAAACGACATCAAAATTTATGTTTATGTGAATGAATGATTCAACTGTAATCGATATTTCTTGATGAAAAAAAATAATTATATCAAAATAAACCTTCTATTTTATCCTTCTTGGATAATTGAGGAAATAATGGACCATAGATAACCAATGGTCACTGAATTCCTTTTCCCTCAAACGTTCTAGCACTACAATGCCTATTTGCAAACATTCCATTACATAACACATGATGAAACCACAATCCAAAGTGGCATCTCCCTAATATAGAGTATTCTAAATTACCATGTTCTATTTATGTTTCATAAAATCATCTTAAATATTGTTTTTTAAAACATATTCCAAATATTATTTATATAAAAATAAATAAATGAGCAGTCCATATTTCAATTTATCCAAAAAAAAATTCAAACATTGTATAAATTTTTACCACACAAACTACATCTTTAAAAAAATAGGTTTCTAGTTATTTTTCCTCAAATGGGTTGAATGAAATTATAATATCTAAAGAAATTGTTTTTTAATAACCATTACTAGAAATTTCTAATGGATATTTCCTAAATTTATTCTATAGAAAAAAAAACATAGAGGACCTCAAATTGACAACTGATGACCTGTTCAAAAGGTTCTCCTTAAAATTCTCATTTTATAAATACAAAACTCCCTAGATTACAATAAAAAATTAAAATAAAATAATTTAGTCATCATTAACTTTAAACATCAACAAATGTAAAAAAAATAATGACAAAAATAATATATATCATTATATAAAAAATGAGCTTCAGTCGTACTGTAATGATGCTAGGCATAAAGGAAAATATTTCCATTTTGATAATGCCACCCATAGTACACAGCTGACATATTTCATTAACTATCATAGTGTAATCATAAATGTACTTTTTATAAAAATAGATAATAAAATAAAAAACAATGGTTCTAGTTACGTAAACGGATATGCCATATAACATACTCGGTGTGCACTACTAGTTTAAAATATCGATAATGTTATGTATATTGATTTGATATTATTTTCAAAGAATTCCTAAAATATAATACTATTATCATGGAGATAATATTTTATTTTGATACATAGTAAAATAAATTAGAAGAAATTTTAACTACATAAATTCAGTTACATTACCTCTTCCCATCAGCATCAAGTAGAAATTACATTAGTCTTTTATCACGCCATGTCACTATAGCCTTTTGTTTCACCCACCTAGGATGTAACTGGGATAAATTCTGTGGAATTAAATTCTATTATTTTTAGTCACCTTTAGATGTGTGTGTGTCTTTCTGTGTGTGTGTGTGTGAGGAGTTTGGCGCTTCAGTTTTCTCACCATACTCTTGACACCTTTTCTCTATGAGTTTTTTTTAATGCAGAAGACACTGTAGTGGACTATTGAGGTCCTTTTACTACTATAAATAAATATTCATTGAATTATTCATCTCGCTCGCTTAACTCTATACTAGTAATTTACCTAATTTCATCAACACAAATTTCATGTGTTCTCCCCTCTATAGAAATAGTGGAATTTTTATTTTTTTTTATTTTGAATTTCTAGAATCCCAATATCCTCCCAAACAATGCTTTACTCCTCACCGAGAACTAGTTTCATCTCTTCTTTATTATACAGTCTTAATATAAAAAGAATATTTTGTATATTATTCAAAATTAATTGAGCCTTTAGTCTGTTAACCTTTTTTAATAATCTTCACATTCTAGATATAATAGCCTAAAAATTACTCATATAAAATGTCTCTAACGAGTTATTTTATATAAATTGAAGGTTCCTTTCATCAAGAACCACCTGAATGAGATTTTTTTGTTTCGTTAATAATAGAAGGGTGACCAGGTTTTTTCATCAAAAACTAGATAAATATGGTTTTACCCTCATAATGACATTATTAAATCCTCGGAGTTCTTTTAGTCTCCATGGAATAGTTAAAATATAAATGCTGACATTAGAAATTAATTTGAAAATAAAGGATAGTTAGAAAACATATTCTAATAACATTACCTTGTTAATTTCTTCTAGAGTAACATTAAAATATTTTAAACTCCACCTAAAAAATAATGGCATGACTTATATTTTTATATCACATTACTAGACACCCTAGTATACCAATACTATAACAGATAATATTTTTAGGAATATTTCAAGTATCTTAGAAAAAATAACATAGTTGAAAAACCATTAAGACTTTACCAATAAACTGAAAACATAACCTAAAACATTTAAAAGAGTGGAGAATTTTTTTTCTTCAATGAAATCATCTGGTGATGAATACAAGAATCCCAAGAATAGCACTTCAGTTTATGAGATTTCATCAAAATATGTGAGGAAATTACAACCCACATAGGAACTAGAAGTGGTGAAAAATAATGTCGCATAAGAAAAAATAGAAACCAAACATTCCACATTAGAAAAAATGTTTGCTTAACATCCTAAAATAGTTTGAATTATGTCTCTACATAACACTCCATATGACAATATATTAATAACATGTGAAAAACTTCTCCTCAATATTGTGGAGCTATTTGGCTATAATGTAGAGGCATCTGACAATGGTATGTCATAATCCTCAATGACATATATATGGAAGATATCAGTAGTTGTTAACTCCACCATCCTTCCCACTATGTTAAACATTTTTAAATTGTTTTTTTACCATATTATAATAAATAAAATAGATCAATATTTTCTTTACAATCATTGAATGTTAGATTTTTATTATGAAAAACTTTTAATAATTTCTAAAAATTGCATCCTTTGAAGAAATTTTATGTGATTCTCAATAATCATTAGCCAAATTTCAATATTAATTTTCCACATACTAGTCATTGAAGACCTATAACACCCCAAGATATCATAGTACATTATCTATTTAAATTAATTTAATGGATTATATTACACACAACACCGACTTGGCATGCGTTATATGCAAGATTGAGTTTCTACAAAAAAACAAATTATTATTATAATTATTATGATATGAATATCAAAAAATAAATTTTAAATTTTATTTATAATTTTTTTACATAAATTAATCATATTTATAATGAAATGTATAACTTTTTTTTAAATAGTTATATATTTAGAAAAACTATTTTCTTAATAGAACTGTTGTTTATGTCCTTCTGTGAATAATAATAAAAATAATTTTAGGCACACCTAAAATTTTAATTTTAAATATCAAAATTAGGTTAGGTTGAATTATTGATATTTTTCTAAAACCATTCAATTTTTGATGAATAATGAAAAATATGGCATGGTACATAAAAACTGACTTTTTCATTTAAATAATTATTTTTAATTTAAATTAAATTAAAGTGAAAATACATAAATAATACCTATATTTGTACAATGTAATTCATCGGATTCATTTTATAATAAGATTAGATATATAAAATGTTATTGAATTTTTTAACGTCTTTTTACCCACCTTATATGCACATTTACCCACCTTCTAAGAACATTTGAAAATGTGCATAAAACATAATTTTACCACTTTTGTAAATTTAATTTCAAACATCTGATAGAAAAAGTTGACATCAGTGAGTAAAATGTGGTTTAATAATATGAAAATAATTTTTCTTGAATAGTAACTTTTGAATTTTATTTACCATGCTAAAATGTAAAAAAAGTAATTAAAGGTAAAAATAATATTTAAATTTCCCCAAAACAAGTTCTAATTCTATTGGATAAGATTATTTCAACCAAAATCAACCTTAGTGAAAACATAAGATCCTTTTGATCCATTTGGGTTAGATTATGACATTTTTAATATTTTATTTAAAGAAGAGTTAAAAGTGTTAAATTCAAATTATAATAACTAAACCAATTTTAATATAGGATTATAAATATAATAAATTTTACTATAAATTTTAATTAGAAAGATAATAATATTTTCTACATCTTGTTATTTTATTTATAATTTTTAGACATCGAATAATTAAATTTATTTATGACATAATGATGATGCAGTAATTACGTTCTTAATGAAATATTATATTAATTGATATTATAAATATTAAAATAAATGTAAATTAAAACTTTTGATGACATACATGAATTTTATAGGTTAATATGACATATTAGGGATGATTCAATGTATTTTTTCTAAGTCATCAAGTTTTTATGACTTTCACAAAAACCAAATACTAAATAATGTCAAGATTAAAATAAATGAGTTTTTAAAAAAATACTATTTTATTAAATGATATAATATTCTTAAAAATCTATGATTTGGCCAAAATACTTAGATAAGGTTAGATACATCATTAATGAACCACTTTAGGTTCTCTTGTAATTTTATAGTATGTTTATTAACCATATGGTGTAGGAATACAAGAAGATATGGTAAAAGTTAAACTATTTAACTAAGAGTTAAATCTATATGATACGGTTAATATGGTGACCTAAACTTGTCTAAAACCTATTTTTGGAGAAGATTTTGACCCATACCCACCTTATCCTCAAAAAAAATCCATTTTTAGGTATTAGAAACTGAAAATCATTTTATAATAAATTAATATTTCAAACTTTTCCTAAAGTGCCCCTCACCTTCCTTAGAAATGGGCACTTCACCTTCTCTTAAATTCACACATACAAATCCATTTGGATCGGACAAACCCTTCTTAAATCTAGTCCCAACTACCCTAAATTTAAAAATAAAGGCCTTAATTTGATCAAAAATACAACCTAAGGATCCCTTTTGTTCAAATCAATTGGAAGAACCTGAAGAAGAGGTAATTATGTAATTACCTCTTTGGATGTTCTTTTTTTCTTATAATTCCTCTTTCTTTGTTGTTTCCATACCAAAAAAATAACCCCAGTAACTTCTGTAGACTAATATGTTATTATAAATATGTTACAACCATATTCATTATTATGTCCATCCTATGAATGACAAAGTCACCATACGTGAGTATGTATGACTTACCGTCTCCATGTCGTGGTGTAGTTTGTTATTCAACACTTCATTATTTGGATGGGTAAAATTGATGTAAATATTAAATATAACATGTTAATGATTTTCTATATATAATTTACCATCCAATTACATATTATTTCAGCATCAATAGAATGATATCATCGCTCGTGCGTACATAAAGATTACTGTCTCCACGACGCGTTGAGATTTGTTTCAACGTTCATAATTCAACGATGATTATCAAAATATATATTATTAATAAGTATGTAATATATGAAATATTAATTATACTAGAAATATATATATATATATATGTATGTATGTATGTATGTATGTATGTATTTACATATATCTCTTTCCATAAATCCCATTCAATATGATATGAAAACGAAACAGCGTTTATGGGTACGTATGACCTACCGTCTCCATAAACGGTGTCTTCCAATTCATATATCTATCTATTATACATATTTATATTCTGAATATATATGATACATAAATAATGTTTTATATTCTGGAAGCAGTTAAATCATGATATAATTGATACGATCAAGAATAACAAGCCATAACACATACAATAAAGAAATTGATTATTACCCGAAATGTTATTGTTACATAGAAATTATTAGTAAATGGGTAGAATAAAACCATAAATGAATAAATTATGAAATTATAAATATGAATATGGTTCTTGTATAATTTAATAACATACTATAGTCATTATATATGAGGTTTAACACTTTCTCAACCGAAGGAAAGTACAAGGTAAGGGTTAATTCATTAATCTCATTATTATTCGATATTTTTTATGTGTAATTATGTACTAGGACATATTTATCATTGATGTATATATTTCATAAAATAAATTGAAAATAAATATTTTATGGTTTTATGGAATGGTCAATTTAACTATATTATCAATTTAAATGTTTTAAATATTTATTTTTTTCTAAATAATTTAAATTAATGTCCATGTTTTCAAAATGATTTTAAGGATTTATTTATATGGATATTATTGTCTTAAAAGGATAATTTCATTCCAAATTTTCAAAGTGGTATGAGACACTTTGATTCAAAAAAATTATTTTAAATGGATTACTTTATCAACTATGGGACTTTTAAATGATTTCATAAAAAAGGGATATTTCTCTCAAATAATTTTACTAATCATTTTCAACTATGTCAACATCCTTTATTGTATTTTAGTCTCATTTGAGGTTGATTTATTATTATAAAATATTCCATATTATATTGAATGAGTTATTATATGTTTGACTATGGATGTCATATTTTTATACCATTCATGGATTATGGTTAAATTATTGACATTTCTTATGCTAGTTTCAATATGAATGTTTTTGTTATGTTCAACATTTTCATATGAGGAATTCATTGGACTTAGTAAGTGATGGGTGGAGCCCGCTATAGCCCCTCGAGGCGTCGGTAGGTCTAATGAGACAAATTAGTGACTTGTCATAAGGCCTTGACAAAATTTTTATTTGTATTCTTGGCAAAAGGCCTTGACTATGTGATTATGATGTCTGACATTATGCATTCCCTCGTTATGAAATTAGTTAATACATGTGATTATTCGACTAGTAGAATATCCATGTGCATGTTTATATGGTAATTATTTATTTATTTTTTTCCATATTATGTTCAAGTTTGTGTTTTTAATGTATTTTTATTACACATCTTTCCTTAAAAGTTTATAGCTTCTGCTAAATTATTTACCCTTACTGGGCATCTGAGCTCACCCATTTCTTATGTTTTGTTTTAAAAGGATTCCAAGAAGTGTATTATGATTGATATGTAGGGTTAAGCTAGGGGAATAATGTCATTCTCAAAGGATTAATTGTTTTGTGTTTTATGTTTGAAAGTGTAATGTAACTTTCATGTATGTAATCTATTTTCAAAGACTGCTAAATGGATTTTTCCTTCGGGACTTGATTCCTTGAAATCATGCCAATGTATTAAAATAATGAAATAGCTCTAGAATTATGGGGTCAGGGCATTATAGTTGGTTTTAGAGGAATTTTATAAACAACCTTGGAAATATATTTAGATAAACATTGATTAGGAAACATTACCCTAAGAAGTCACGACCCGTCCTCAGGGACCATGTCGTGACTACCCCTAAGCCCACCTTCCATAGGCCAGGGGCTGGCGACCAGCACCAAAGGCGTAAATTCCGATAACTGGGAAGGAATTTCCTTTATAAAAGTGAACAAAACATCACAGAGTACAAGAGAAAGTGATACACTAAGTACAAAAAAAATTTCTGAAAGTAAGTGGGCCAGAATACAAACCCAACAAGAAGTACAGCTACAACTGAACTAAAATAGAATGTGTTGGGAAACATTTCCTCCCACCTTCTCTAAGGATGACTTTACCACGATTCTTGGAAACTTTGAGTGTAGTTAGGTGTGAAATGAAGACCTGGGTGATTCTAACACTCTTATTTCCTCTGTTTTCTAAAAGAGGCCTTATGTAGTTGTTTTTATCCATAAAATAAACTAAAACCCTCTTTTATATAATATTCCACCTTTGGGGTTTGAAGGTTGTTTGAGTTATAATCAAGGGTTATGGTTAAGGGAGCGTTTTCCCACAAAATTGAGGTAGGTGGTCTACAATTTATATCCCATGGACATGATGATAAATTTATGTGTATGCGGTTGTGATCTTATTCTGTTGTGCAATGTATTTGAACCATTGGTATGAAATGATAAAATTGGGTGTGTAATGGGGTGTTAAACCCCTCATGAACCCCATGAGATCCATTGAGGATGACTAAATAGAGTCTAAGGGTTACATGGGGTGCTCCACTTCCATGATCATCAAATTGAGTTTTAAAATATATAATTTCATGTTTTATGAGATAAAACAAATGGTTATTGTTTTTATCATGTAAATGTGTAATAATGAAGTGTTTGACCTAACTTGAAAGAGTTAAATGAGTAATGAAATGTAATTATTAAAAGTATTAAATGGTTAAAGTAGCATGTCCATGTGGGTAAATGGTATGAGTGAGATATTGGACTAAGTCTCTACTCCCACAGGTCAGACTAGACTGATGCTCTTGGACCCACCAATGTATTTCATGGTTTAGGATACCAGACTGAGGCTCTAAGCTCCCAACGAATGGATATGGTGTGATTACATGGACTGAGGATCTAAGGTAAGTTGATATATTATTTTTTGAACTTAATGTATCTATGATATAGGGAACTTGACTCCCCTTATGCATTGTTTACATGGCTAGAATGGGCCGAAGTGAGTCTGATGAAAATGGGTAAAATATAAAGATATTGGTTAAAATTTTTGATTCCCAATCTTATTAAATAATGGAACATAATTTATTCACCATTAGTTTATTGTTTACCATAATTATGCATACTCTATTCTAGACTAAATATTTTATAGACACTATTTATGGTGGCCTACTGAGTTGTACTGACACCCTGCACAGACCACCACTGGGCACCTAAGCAAGCTTCGTGGTTTCAAGTTATGAATACGTAAAATTTCATATAATAGTTTATTGATTTGGGATAAGGGATGTGAAAGGATGAAGAAACTGGACATAGAGTTGGGACCCGTATTTGGAATTTTTCAGCATGAATTTATTTTGTTTTTTCATTTACATTTGGAACTATATGACATGACATGCCATATTTATTATTTGGTTGTGGGAATGTTTCCCGTTTGGGGTATTGATATGGGATGTTTGTTCATCACTTATATTGTTTTCATTATTTCTTATTTTATCTCATGTGTCTTACTCTGAAAAAGAGGGTATAGTCTCCACATGTGTTTAATTAGACCCACACTACTAGTCGGTATCGTTTTTTATATGGGGAGGTGTCCCAAAGGTCATATGGTAAATCAGCTCAAGGAACCTATTATAGTGGCACCTGGGCCAAGGCATTACAAAGTGGTATCAGATGAGTTTTTTATTCCTTTTCTTTTACTGTTTGGGATTGATATATGAGAGATTTGGATATGTCAGGACTTGGAAATGAGCTCATGCATGGTAGTATCTAACCCATGTGTGGGGGAAAACCTAAGTACCCAGGTTGCGGTTGTATTTCTTGATATTCTCGGTTATATTCGAATTTTATTTTACCTTGGGTGATGCAGTTGATGTGTGAAGTAATTTCTTTGTTGAATTTGTCTTGTGGGGTGGAATGGAAATAGTTTTAACATAAATGAATCATTATAGTCATGAATAAATTTGTGTGAGATGAATTATGATAGGAACACATAGAGAAAAGCGTATGGGATGAGAGGGATAAAATGGTTTTCAATTTCTTTAAAATTTTAATGAAATGGGGCCTAATAAAGATGATGGAAATGATAAAATGGAAGGTATTAAATTTAATGGCTAAAAAAATTATTCCTAATGAAAAATTTATAACTATTTAATGAATTAAAGGGTGTTAAATTAAATGGGTTAGTATGGTGTTTAACGAAAAGTTGGATTTGAAATTTTGTTTTCACTATACAACACATGACTCATTGTAAGGATGGTTGAGGGTGGTGTAAGAGATATAACTATACCCATTAAAATAGTATATATGGGGAATTTTTTTATGATTATATATGAGCCGTATTTTTCATATTTGTGGGAAGATTATGTTATGTGTTTTCATATATGTGTTTGGAAATTTAGATGGATTACATTATGATAATCCCTACTAGTTGGGTGACATAAGTACATCACTGAGAATGCCCCTCCGGTAGTGGAGCAGGAAACCCCATTGGTTCTAGTTAATAGAGGGGAAGAGAAGTTCTATGATAAATTTTCTCATTTTGTATAGGTGATAGAGAGAGACCTACGGTGGGTTGAGATGAGTATGTTTGATATGACTATAAAGTTTTTGTTGTAACATCCTTTTTTATTTTCCAGAGAAGGTGAACTTGAGGCATCTAAGTACTAGATAGAGTCTATCCAGATGATTTTGGATCACATAGAGACTCCTCTGAAGAACATTTTCAAGTTGAAAACTTATATATTGTGAGTATCGAAGATGAATGTTTGGTATATCCCGGTCCAAAATAATCAGAAAGATGGTATTCTATGGAAGTATTTCGAATAAAATTATAGAAAAATTATATCATCAGACTCTAAGATAGAAGATAGTTGTGGAAATTTTGAGGTTTCCTCTAGGGACTATATATATGATGGATTATGGTGTCCACTTTACAGACATGAAACACTTTGTTCAATATTTTGTAGGGGATAAGGAAGAAACGCTGAGATGTTTTTAGGAATAACATTTATGTGAGGAAAAGGAAAAGGTAAATATCTTCAGTTTAAAGAGTATTTATGCGGTGGTGGATAAGGCTTTCATTTTAGAAGGGATCCTAAATGAATATTCTAGTGGTGGACATGTGGATTTAGATGTTTGGTATAGTGGTATGAATTATGATATTTGGAATCACCATTTTGAGTGTTTTTATCAAGGAAATGGTGGAAGGACTATTCAAGGAGGAGTATTCGCCTCTCAATGTAGTGATCAGGTTCTCTAATATCAGTGTGGTGGGCTGGGAGACATGTGTGGTTGGGGTCCCTGACAACCAGTGGAGTTTTGAGTGTGTGGTAGGATGGGAATCTATAAATTTTTTTATGAACCCTTGATGGGTGGGAAATGATTCTTTCTTAATAATAATGAATAATGAAGGTTGGGGGTGTAAGACCCTCATACCAAGTAGGTGGTTAGAGTTATACTTGTTGTGCCAGTCAGAGAGATGGTCGTGGTACTTCAGGACAAGAGTGTCCATATCCAAAGGGAAGTTAATAAATAGGAACTTAGGATGAAACCCAAGGTAGAAGGATATGTTAGCTTCATTCATTTAAACCTTCACTTGGTGGTGACGAGGCAGGACCATCGACTATTCAATGTACATTTTTTTAGCTTCCATACTTTCTAGTTCTTTGTTTTATAGAGGGTCCTTTATTTATTTTATATATTCTCAATTTTTGAATTTGTTGGTTATAGAGGTGTAATATATTATTAGGGTTATGTTTATTAATACATAGTTAGGATAATGATTAGAAATTATCTGGAAATGTATGATGTGTTTCCACAATAATGGTGGGTGTTGTTTTCTTTGGTACTTTTTTTCTTAAGATGTCTGGTTTTTTTCTTATATAGGGGATGGATTAGTTAGTGTTGTATCAATATTATATTGATTATTATCACTTAAGGGTAATAATAATGTATCTTGAGGAAGACATTTATGTTCACCATGGGGATTAGGATATCTAAGCAGGTTATATAGGGAAATTTGGTTATCAGTTAGGTGAGCTCATAGCCAAAGTGGCATGTTTTGTGTTTGGTTATAGGAGAGTGGAGCATGATTTCTTTCATTAAATGGGAGAATATTTTCATGGTATTTTTCTGAATAAACTCTCATGGATACCACCTCATAGAGAGTTTGAGTTTATTATTGAGCTGATGTAAAGAGTTGATCCAGTTTTCATTCCACCATATAAGATAACATCAGTAAAGCTTCCAGAACTCAGGATCCAGTTCAAAAAATTATAGAATAATGTATTTTCCAATCAATGTATTTCATTTTTGTGTTCTCCAATATTTTTTTGTCTAAGAAGAATGTTGGTATGTTGTGGTTGAGTGTCGATTACCAGAAGTTTAATTGGATGGAATTTAAGAATTTATATCCTATTTTTCATTTCAATGATCTTTTTTACTATGTTAAAGGTGATTATATGTTATAAAAAATTGATCTATGTTTTGGGTATCATCACATTATTGTGAGACCTTTTGATATACCATGGACTACATTTAAGAGTAGGTATGGTTTGTATGTGTTTTTTAGTATTCCTTTCAGGTTGATGAATTCAGTTGCTATGTTTATGGCCTTAATGAAATGAATCATCCCATAGTACCTAGATTAGTCTGTGGCTATTTTTGTAGATGAAATCTTGGTGTACTATTAGACTCATGATGATCAAGACAATAAACTTCACATCATTCTGAGTACAGTGAGAGATCATTGTATATATTCCAAAATATTTAATGTTAATTATGGATCAAAAAGGAATATTTCTTGGGTTATATAATCTTAGAGGAAGGTGTATTAGTGGACATATATATGGTTCAATATGTTTTATATTGGGATTAGACCAAGAATATTTTTGATATCTGATTCTTTTTGGGTTTATAGGGCTATTATCAAAGGATCATCAAGGACATTTTTCTCTTCGAAGAAACTCTCGCAAGCTTGACCAAGAAGGGTACTAAGTGTTAATGATATCTAAAATGTGAGAATGCCTTACAATTGTTAAAGAATCATTTTTCCACTACAGCAATTTTGATCCTACCTAAGTCAGGTGAGGACTATAGATAGCTTTGTGATGTATCTAGAATTTAACATGATGCAGTGTTGATGTATGGATATCAAGTCATGAAATATGGTTCATGATAGTTGAGGTCTCATGAAAAAAACCCTATGCATGATCTCTATTTCTATGGTGGTTTATTATTTAAAGTTTTTGTGGAATTGTTTTTTTGTGAATTTGTTTTTACCAATCGTACAATCCTTATGTACATATTTTCCAAACACGATTTGAATATTCGGCAGTGGAGATGGGTTGATACATACAGTCATTTGACTTTGAGCTAGACTATTTTCTTGGGAATTTAAATAGTGTTGTGGAAGCTTTGAACGAGAATATATACACCCAGGCCATTCAAGAATCTAGTTAAGAGTGGAAGATGATGGACTTGTTTACTAATATGAAACATAGTTGTTTAGGAGGGCCAGGGATAGATGACCCTTGTATCCCAATCTGTTGAGTCCAAACTTTTTAGCTAGATGAAGGAGAGGCAGTATGAGGATTCCAAGTGTTTGGATTTTAGGGGAATCCTTAAAGGTTTGGAGCCACATTTCAATTGGACTATCGATGATGATGATATCATTCATGTTTTTGATCTTGTTGTTGTGTCTATATGTATGTAAGAGGATTTGATACATGAGTTTCATGCCTCAAAGTGGTTAGTTCATCCTATTTTAACCAAAATTTATCATTAAATTTGAATATAGTATTGGTGGAAAGAGATGAAGAAAGTATTTTTTGATGTCATGATGTGATGCTACACCTGTCAGTATATGAAGGATGAACATCAGTAATATGGTGGTTTGTTATAGCCATCACCCATTCTTGAATGGAAGTGGGATGATGTCACCATGGATTTTATGGTAGTTATCCCCAGGATGTCTTATAACAATGATGCAATACGGGTTATTTTAGATCATTTGAACAAGGTATCACATTTATTTTTGATACAAGGTACTTTTACCATGAACTATTTGGGTTACATATATGTTTAGAAGATATTACGGTTTCATGGGTTACTGTGAACTATAGTCTTGGATCATGATCCATGTTTTATATCACACTTTATAAAAGGGTTATAGAATTATCTTGGAATACATGATTTTCTGAGTATGTATTTTCACCCATAGATAGACATGATATCAAAAAATACTATTCAGGTACTAGAGGACATGTTGAGGGAGCAACACACAATGCTCCCTGAGTTTTCCTATGACAAAAATTAACATGAAACTATTAAGATGTCACAATATGAGTCACTCTATGGTAATCCATGTGGATATCCATTATATTTTATAGAGGATATAAAAACCATCACTTTTCATACATTAACATTTCATAACTTATACAGAATACTTAAAACATTATACAGACAGACGTCAAAAGATTGCACTAGTCTAGTGCCTTTGGAAACAAGGAAACATAAACATTGGTACATGAGTGAGATACATTATCTCCCAGAAGGTTCTTCATTACTAAACCCCTTCTCAAAAACATAATACTTAATACATATCTTCATAACCTATTGAAGGAAACCTAAAAATGGTTGATCTTATATGCTTGGTAAGGGTAAGCAAGGGATACATGTAATGTTAAACACAATCACTGGGGTATGAAAACATGATCATAACAATAGGATATCATACCCTGCATATAAATTTTATAAACATGAATAATAGAATAATTCATGGTGGTTCATAAAACATATATCATAAGGAGATACAGATCATAATCCATGAAATCATAACATAGGGATATAACATGTAATTATGTCATACACATAAATATAGAAAATCTTATGTTAAGGATACCTACCAAGACATTCAAAACATTTTAGGATTGGGTTACGATCTGTGTACATGCTTCGATCATGGGCTAAAAACTCATGTACCTTCTTATTTTTGTAATTGGGCTACAAACCATGCACCCTATTACTTTTAGGCTTATGCTACAACTTGTGCACCTGCTTATTTTTAGGCTTGGGCTATAACCCATACACCTGATTTTTTTAGGCATAGGCTACAACCTGTGTACCATTCTTCAAGCTTGGGATACAACCCATGTACCATTTGATCTCATATACCCATTATAATTACTAAATTAATTGGATAAATAAATATTTCACACACATCACATAATAAAATCATATATAAAAGGTCCACAAGATAATAAAACTTTCATCATATCATGACCCATAAAAAGAGATGGTTTTTAATAACAACAATCCTAACCCATGAAATGAAATAGGTATCATTAAAATTTAATCATGTCATAACCTATAAAAAATAGATAAGTTTCCTAATAATTTAATTAATAAATAAATCATTGAAATAAGAAGGATTCAAAAGCATATAACACATGGAAGAGAAATGGGTGTCATAAGAATTATTCCATTAAAACATAAACCATTTATGAAATATAATGAATAGAACCTTTGGATCATGATTATAATCATTGGATGTCATATTATATGGAATATAATTTTTATATATCTTTTAAAAAAAATTCTTGATGAAAATTTCATTTCTTTTTGAAAAACTTCACTTTAAAGCATAAAAAATTTTGAAAACCATTTCTAAAAAATAAACCTAAAAACATCTAAAGAAATATTAGAATCATTTTGAAAAAAATTAATTTATAATGATTTAAAAACAAATATTAATAATATTAGGAAAAAATTATTTAAAAATAATAATAATATTTTAATCTTGTAAAGGAAGCTTCAAGGGAATGTCTGTCGTGACAGCAGAGAAATCTGTACACACTGAACATTCCTTTTACACCGTAAAAATTTATAAATGTGCCCCGATCAAAAAATAAAAAGAAGATTCCATATTAAAAAAACAATTTTTTATAAGGTAAAAAATGGGTAAAAATATATTTTAAATATCATAAGATAATAATAGAATATTTTTGGAAACCATTTATAAGACATGGTTTTTAAGGAACATAAATTTCCAACCAAAGAGAGTGTAAAGTCATGCTTTCTTAAAAACACTTTCTTAACTATCTTATGTACCAAAGAGTGAAAAATGTTACCAATACAAGAATATATAGTGAATTAAAATTGTATAATAAAATTAATGAGATTTATTATGATATGTATTATAATATTTCATTAATGGAAGCATAATCATAAACAATATCAAGAAGTGATGTGATTGTATCAATAAAGTCTTACTACATTATAACTTTTAACTATACTCCCCATGTAAGAAAATGAAATTAAATTAAGAATAAAATATCATTAAAATATATATATTCATGATATATCATTTTAAATGTAGTTTATACACCTCATGTAAAAACATTGGTGCATAACCAGACATGCGTCTCAAAGAAGGAAAATTGAGACAAAATTACTTTACCGATTTTTGGTAAATTTTGAAACATAACCCCAAGAACGAAAGATCATAAAATGGATATTTAAATACCCATAAATTAAATTCTACAAATAATATAATTCATACATGGGAATTATACACACCACACTAATGGAATGGGTGGTGAATAAGTCATGTATCTCATGGAAATAAAAAGTGAGATGAAAATTTCTTACCTTGTGACTTGACTCTCATCATACTCATTAAAACAAACTGTATAGTAAATTTATGTTTATTATTTATAATTTAAATAATAATATTCTTATATATAATACCATATATGGTTTTATTATGACTTTATATTACCCTCTTTTTAATAATTTCATGTTAAGGATACACTTCGGGTAATATTCACTTTGTTTTTCGCTTGTACCATAATTTGTTATATGATTGGTCCTTATACATATATCATGATTTAAAGAATGTAAAAAATGATATAAATATAATTTATATTCATTATATATTTATTATAATAATATATATAATATATAAGTTTGAAATGGAATACACAGTTCATGGAGACGATAGGTCGTACATACGCATGAATATTGTTTCTATTTTATTGTTGTATTGAAAGAAGGAAAGTAAATGAAATATATGTGTATATGTATATAATAAAATTAATTTATAATTATTATTTAATATATAAAATATAATTTCAATAAAGTCATCCTTGATACATTCCATGTATTGTGTGAATGAATCACATTGCTTTGAGTGGCGGTAGTGCACACTTCCTCAAATGAAATTGTCATATTTACACGAGACGAAAAACATAAAGGTATGTTCTAAAAAAAGTAAATAAGAATAATTAAATTATAAATATCACATATATCATATATATATATGTGTATATGTTTTCCATCATAATTCCTACCATGAGAGGCAATAATGAAAAAAACGAACACTCGCCATTTCTTGTGGTAGTAGTTCATCATACACGTAAATAGTACGTTCTTTACCCATTAGATAGAAGTGTGTGAATGTTAAGGTAGAAATATTATCATAAAAAATAATAGTACATTTATGATACTTTTTTTTATTTAATCATGTAATAATAATAGTTTAGGTAGTGGAGAATGGAAATTAAGCTAAAAGATCTTGAGGGAGGGTGTTACCTCATAATCCGGTAGATCCTTTTGGTTTGCACCAAATGGATTATTTTAAAGGATTTATTACAAAAGGTAGGATTCAAGGAGTAAGGAAGGTTTTTTAGAATATTTTAATAGATATTTATGAACCTAAGTGGCTTGAGAGGTGTGAATAAGTGGGAGGTTATGAGTCCTTTTTATAGTGGAGCAGGAGTGGAAATCTTGTAATATTTTTACAAAGAAATTCCATACACATTCTTACCAAGTCATGTAGAACCAATAATGGACCCTATTCTATAAAATGGAGTATAGGGTCTAAATATTTCCATATAATTCCTCTTGAAAATGTTTCGTGGTCGTTTTGGGCCTTAGATTTAAGGTTTAATACTTTTTAACCTAATTTTCCACTTAATCGTTGTAATTAATTTTAATCACTTTCACTAATATTTTTGGTAAAAAACTATTTTGAACATATTATATATTATAATTTATTATTATTAATAATATGGAATCTATTTTTCCAAATTCCAATAAAAAAATTGGCAGAAATTAATTTAAATTTAATCATGCTGATGGGATGATAATGCAGATTTTTAAAGTAAAAACATCCAAAAGTTTCCTATGTTTTTATACCTAATTTCAATGTAAAATATATTAAAATTATATAAATTGAATTAATTTATAAATATAAAATCTAACTAAACTTTTAAACCAATTTAAAATATATTGTACCATTATAAATTAATTATATGGAAAGAAGTTTTGAATTAAAATTCAGTATTTTTAACTCTTCATTAAAAAATGAAACCTTAGATAAAAATACCAAAATATTATCCTAATATAATTTTTATGTATCTATATAACAGGTGAAGTTTATTTAGACATATTAAATCTATAATTGTTCTAGAATTGGGATTTAAAATGGGTTCTCTATTAAAAGGTGATAAACAATCCTTAATAAAAATATAGGTTTTTAAGCATAAAATTTAGTTTTTTTATCTTACGACTATAAAATATATTTAATAGATAAAAAATATATTTTATTGAATATATAAAATATATATTACATTAATAATAGTCACTAATTGTAATTAATGTATTTTATTATGGTAAAACATCTTTGCTACCATAAAAATAATAACATTTCCCTTTATATTCAATCGGTTTTCATATTCATTTCTAATTAATTGGTAACATATAAATTAATATAATATTTGTTAAAACTATATATTTTAATAAACTATTTAATACTATTCATAACCAATAATCCAATGGCTATGTTATATCTTATTATGTTAGATAATAACATTTTAATAATGTATTATTCTTTGATAAAACTCGATCTTGCATGTTACACAAGCCATTGAGGAAAGTCATTATTGTATATAATTCAAGACAAACTCAATGTTATTTATAGAGAATGATAAACATAATGTTTCATGTAGTTCACAATTAACTTGTTGTTGTGTATAACATAATCCAAACATAGTTATTTAATAAAAAATAAATTATTTCTAGTGTTGTGTGAAATAAAAAATATCAAAAACGTCAAATTAATTTGAAAAAAATAATTCAAAAAAAGTTATGGTGTTACATTATACCCCCCTTAAAATTAATTTCACCCTCCAAGTTTGTCTTGTTTCTCAATGGATTAATACTTGAATGTTTCATTCATAGAAACCCACATCATAAAAATGAATACTAAAACTTCCATTAAAAAGGGAAAGTTGGAACCATAACAGTTACCCGAAGTAACAAATAACTAGGTTTCCACATAGGATAACATAGTTAGGGAGAGAGTATTGGATATAGATGAAAATCATAAATATTTATAGGGAGTGATTGTCATCATCAATCAAAAACAAGTGAATGATCAAATAAAATTTTACAGTCTCAAATTCATAAATCTATAATGACTAAAAAGGCCATATGTTCAAAAACAATTAAGTCATTAGGACAACAGATTTTTTTTATCATTATCCTAACATTGATTAATTATTTTACTAACCAATAATATAAGGAAATATACATAATTTATATATTTCTATAAACAATATTTTATTCTTTAGTTGTTATTTTTTATCTATTTCATTACTTCAAGAAATAGATTTCCATAAATTAACATTGATTCCTAAATCACTAAAATACACTTTTTTTAGTTCTTAAGGCCTATGAAAGAATGAAAAGTATAACTATTTGTCACTAAATATCCTTAAAAATCAATATGGTTAATACATTAACCTCTAAACATAAAAAGTAACACTATTGTTTCATCATAAATATTTACTCATAATAATAATTATACATTAACTAAGACATAGCATAGGCCAGTGGTATGAGTGAAACCCTTATCATCCTTTGGCCATGGGTTTAAGTCCTATGGACTTTCCAAACTTGATTGGTTGTCACTCAACATACATGATGTCCTTTTCTAAAACAACACTAATATAATTCCCAAAATAATTAAGATGTAAATCCTTGAAATAAGTTTAATAACCATATAGACATTTAACCAAGTATTTCAATAAAATCTCAATACATAAATACTTCTTCCGATGTTTAACTTAAACTATTCATGATTAGTTAAACTTATGACCCTTCTGAAAGATGAAAATACAAAACATTAGAAATGAGTTCATGAAATTAGATTAAAATTTTTCCCCAAAAATATCTCAAAGTATCTCTAGGTTGTCACATTACAAACATGGGAATATCTATATGAAATATTCTCTTGAAATAGGGTAATAACCTAAATTAGTATAAATCCTCTTTGAAAACATTCATGCTTCCTTATTCAAAATATTATTTTATATATACCTTAAATCCAAGAAGTTTCAAAATTTATCCTTGATGACATAGACTACTTTTTCAAAAAAAACTATTATTAGATCCAGGGTAATCAGTGTTATACATTTTACTTTATCCAAATCAATTATCTCTTTATCCAAGTTGAACATAATTTTCTCAACTTCTTGACCACATTAAGGGTTGCCTTCCTTTAATCAATATATCACTTTTCTAAGTCTTCATCACCATCCAAAATATACTTTTTAGTCATTAACGAAAAATTATAATGAAAATACTTATATATTTAATGATTCATACAACATAATATTTGAATTCTAAAACATAAATAATACATTCATCCAACTTTATTCTAAAACCATCACTCATGCTTCTTCAATTTATTCCTTAATACATATTTCCTAGAATTTGAAATATGAGAAATATCTTAAGGTTCCTAAACCTTAATCTAATCATGCTTCTTATGTTTAATTTAAACAATATCGGTATAATTTCATATAACTTTCACATATCATTGCAGTCTCTTTATCTATAGATTCATAATCAATACTCATACAACCTTCTTCATACTTTTTTGAGATTTCTAATTAAGAAATCAATAGTCATAATGAAAATACTTTCCAAATATGAAAAATTAAATTTTTACTATGTTCCATATAGTTCTCTCCAATGAATAAAACCATAAAACCTAGTGTGAGAAACATTTATCATGTTGGGATGCCATATAATCATGAAACATTTCTTATAGGGTACCTAAACCATTGCTTCTAATTCTTTAATCTATGAAACCTTAGTTTAATCCTAGTTTATTCATAATAATCCTATATTTAAATCATTCATTATAGTTCTTAATTGTTTTTTTTAATTTACAAAGCATATTCCCTGGGAGTGTCAAACTTGCGGTGTAATAAGGCTTGTTGTCATATACCAGGTTACACCTCCAACATGATAAAAGATTTCTGGGATGGCATGAGACAACAAAATGATTCTTTTTCTTTCATTTCTAAATTAAAACTTTTGAAACAACATCTCAAGGGTTGGTGATTTTCTAAAACAAAATAGCTTGACGCGGACATATCCTCTTTGGCGAATGACCTCATTCGCATTCAAAGCTCCAATTCCTTCTCTGATTATTATCTTGATCCCCAAGATGAAATTACTACTTCATTAAAGCTTAACTCTCTTCTGAAGCTCAAATATATTATGCAAAAGCAAATTTTTAAAACCAAATGGCTTTTGGATAGTGATAGAAATACTGAATTCTACAATTCTCTCAAAAGAATCAGGAAAATCTGTAGGCCCCATTCCTTTCTTTGAGTTGATGACATTCTTCTTGACACTGAGGATTCCATTTCTAATCATGTTTTTGATTACTTCCATAATTTTTTCAATGTTCTGGAGGTTATTAAGGAACTTCTTCTGGATATCATTCCTAATATAGTCACTACTGAGGACAATAGTCGTCTCTTAAACATACCTATGGATCATGAAATCAAGGATACTATCTTTAGTCTCAACCCTGATAGTGCCCCAAGACCTGATGGGTTTAACAATGGTTTCATCCAAAATTACTGGGAAATCATTCAGGTGGATGTTTGTAAACTGGTTAAATATTTTTTCTCCACTGGTGTTCTCCCTCATGGGATAAATGCTCAATTTCTTACTCTTATTCCTAAAGTGGACAATTCCACTAAGATTCACCTTTTCCATCCTATTACTCTTATCAATACCCTCTATAAAATTATCACCAAAATACTTTCTAATAGACTCAACTCCATCTTTAATAAAATTGTTTCTTGGAATAAATTTGGCTTTATCAAAGGAAGAACTATTCAATATTGTATCTGTCTTGCTTCATAATGTACTAATATGCTGAATAAAGTCACTAGAGGAGGGAGTGTGGCCATTAAACTAGACATCAGGAAAGATTTTGACACCATGTATTGGAGTTTTATTTTAATGGTTCTCAAAAAATTTGGGTTTAATGATTCTTTTAATGCGATGATTCGCACATTATTCAATTCGGCTTCCATCTCTTTGTTGGTCAATGGGACCCCTAAAGGCTTCTTTAAATGCACCAAGGGGGTTAAGCAAGGTGATCCTCTTTCTTCCATCCTTTTTGCTATTGCTGAGGATTATTTAAGTAGAATTATCATGAGAATTGTGAATCAATACAAGATTAATCCCATTCAGGATTCTAGAAACATAAATGTTCCTACCCATCTTGTATATATTGATGATATTATTTTGTTCTTAAAAGGTGATAAAAGGAACATCCAAAACCTCAAAAGATCCCTGGCTCATTATGAAGATATATCGGGCCAAGAGATAAGTAGGAACAAATCCTTTGTTTTCTTTGGGAATAACATTTCTCCCAACAGAAAAAGTCACATCATTAATTACTTAGGAATCAAAGAAGGCTCTTTCCTTATCACATACCTGGGTGTTCCTATCTTTTGGGGAAGACCAAAATCTAGCTACTTCCACAGCATTGTTGATCAAATTACCAATAAAATTTCATCTTGGAAGGGTAAATCTCTTTCTATGGCTAGTAGAGTTTGTCTTGTTAAATATACAATTGTTTCTAAGATGGTTTAATTGATGATGGTTTACATTTGCCCTGTCAGTATTCTTAAGAAAATCAACGTTTGCATTAAAAATTTTGTTTGGACTGGTAGTACGATTGGAAGAAAACTTATCACCATACCTTGGGTCACTTTTTGTAAACCTATGGAGAAGGGTGGTCTTGGAATTAAGAATCTTAAGTTTTTTAATGAATCTCTTCAAGCAAAGATGATTTGGAATCTGATTCATAACAACTCTGATTCCTCAGCCTTTCTCAAGAAAAGACTTCTTACCAATATTTGGAATGGAAACTTTGGTTACATAACTTCTTCCATTTGGCCATCCATTATAAATTCTTTCCTAAATATCATGAACAACTCTATATGGATGGTTAGTGCTAATTCCTCAATGAATTTATGGCTGGACAACTGGATTGGTGTCCCCTTAATCTCAATGCTGACATCCACCACTTCTCCTGGAAACACCAACTTCACTATTTGGGATGTTGTTAACTCCCATGACATCACCCTTACAAATCCCATCAATCACATTATTTACAATTATCCTTTCTCCAACAATTATGATTTCCTCATTTGGGAACCTTCTTTTAATGGAGTCCGTGATTCCAAAAGTTTCTACAAAAACAATTTTAGAAATTTTGTTTCTAACATTGTTTTGTTGAAATATTTTAACAAACCTTGGATCAATCCCTTGAGACTTAATCTTATTTGGCGTTTTGCCCATAATAGTGTCCCCACCAATGTGTTCCTTCAATCCTTTGGGATTCCTCTTTTCTCTAGATGTCATCTGTTCAATCAACACTATGAGGATGCTAATCATTTGTTCTTATCTTGTTCTATATCTGCATCTCTTTGGAATTACACTCTTGACATTTTTGGTTGAAGATGGTCACTTCCTTCTACTATCTGCTCTCAATTACAGCACTCTGTTAATTGGGATTCTTCTAAGAAAATCAATAATCTTTTTCTGACTGCGGTAGTGGAACTCTTGCATGTGATCTGGTATGATTGAAATAATTTTTTTCATAGCAATTACTCATTCAGTATCAATGTAGGTAAAACGCATATTCTCATTGCCATCAAGGATGCTGCCTCTCTTTAGAAAGATCATTGTGACAACTCTGTTGGTGATTTTGGGATCCTTCACCATCTTTGGATTGTGGGATCCTATAGGCAACCTCGGCGCACCTTTGAGGTCTTCTGGAAAGCTCTGCTTCTAGGATGGATCGAAGTGAATGTTGATGGTACCTCTAGAGGAAACCAAGGTCCGTCAGGTTATGGTGCAATCTTTAGAGACTTTCTTGGAAGATTCCTTGGCTTCTTCTTCGGTGGATGTGGTACGACCTTGGATTTGGAAGCGGAAATTCTGGGAGTGATTCATGTGGTGGACTTTTCCAAACAAAAGGGTTGGAACATGCTGTGGATTGAATATGATTCAACCACTATTGTTCAAGCTATCTAGAAGAGGGGGGTTCACCTTGCATGGCCACTTACCTCTAGATGTATGAAATGTCTTGCTTCTCTCATGGATCTCAACTATATTTCCACACATGTGTTCCGTGAAGCAAACACGTTTGTTGATAGTCTTTCCAACAAGGGGGTTAATCAGGATATTACCTGGCTGGATGATTTTACTGATGATTCGCTCCCTTTTTATGATAAGGATTGTAATAATATTCCGCCTTTCAGACTTTTGTAACTACTTTTATTTATTGATGAATAAATTGTTCCTTGGTATTTGAATGAGGAACCACCTCCTAAAAAAATGTACCAGGTTACACCGAGTCAGGCCCGATGCACCTTGTTGGATTTGTTACCCCTAGGTACATTTTTGCCAGAGCCACATACACTTTTCTGTATTTATAAAGGGATTTATTTATATGAAACCAATCACTCTATCCTTTATCAAAATTATGCACATTTTTCTAAATGTTAATTCATCCTTATACTTATCCTTAAATAAATCCCTAGACAAATCCCTAGAAAAATACCTAGGGATCTCACTAAAGTAATCTCATCCTAGTTTCCAAAGGTTAAATAAACCATTTCTCTAATACCAACTATAGATACCACCACTTTACCTTAATGAATATTTCATAACTTTTTCTGATTACTTGAAACACTATACAAACTGTTTCCCAAAGATCGTACTAGTTTAGTTACTTTGAAAACATGGAAACATAAAAACCGGTACATAAGTGTGCTACATTATCTCCCACTAGGTTCTTCATGAATATCACCCTTCTTAAAAACATCATAATTAATACATATCTTTATAACATGGTTAATGAAACATATAAAAAATTGATATTAGATGTTCAATAACGATAAACAAGGGAGATATGTAAGCATAAACATGAGAATACATCCATGAGAACGTAATCATAACATTAGAAGATCATACCCTGTATTTCAAGGATCATAATAATGAATCATGAAATAAATCTAGGTAGTTCATAATAAATGAATCATTATGAAATTAAAAACATAATCTGTGAAATCATAACATATGAATAAAACATGTAATTATGGCATAAACATAATCATATAAAATCCTATGTCAAGTCTACCTATGAAGACCTTCAAAACATGTTAGGCTTGGGCTATGACCTATGTAACTATTTTGGGATTAGTATAAAAACCCATGATCCCTATTATCTTCTGGATTGGGCTATAAACCATGAACCCCCTTACTTTCAATCTTGGTATACAACCCATACGCCTGCTTATTTTCACGCTTGGGCTACAACCCATAACCTACTTATTTTTAGGCTTAGGCTACAACCTGTGTACCTTCTTATTTTAGGGCATGGGATAAACCCTTTGTACCCTTTGATATCATATGACTTTTATCATTATCCAATTAATTATAGGGATATATTGGTCTCACCCATCACATAAAAAATTCATACATACATTTTACATAGGATAATAAAACTTAAATCATATCATGACCCATAAAAAAGATGGTTTTAGAAAAAAACAATCATAGACCTTGAAATAAGATGTGTATCATTAATATTTCATCACATGATGAACTATGGGAAATATATAGGTTTTCTAATAATTTAATTAATGCCTAACCCATGAAAAGAAGGAATAATCAAAATTATATAACCTATGGAAGAGAAACAAGTGTTGTAAGAATCATTCAATGAAAACATAAACCATTCAAGAAATAATATTAATGGAACCTTTGGATCATGATTATCATCAAAGGTTGTCATATTAGATAGAAAATAATTTCTAAATATCTTATAAAAACATTTATAGAGTAAAATATCCTTTCTTATTTGAAAAGGCATTATAAATCATAAAACCATTTGAAACCCAATTTTATAAAAATAGACATGAAAACTTATAAAGAAATATTGAAAACATTTTTAAAACCATTTATTTTAAAATTATTTTAAACAATTAATTTATATAATATTAGGAAACCATTTTATTTAAAAATAATAATTACTTTTTAATCTTGTAATGGGATACTCAAGGGAATGTCAGTCATACTAATGGATAAATCTGTGCATGCTGAACATTCCTTTTGCATTGTAAAAAGATTAAAAAGGTGCCTCAACTAGAAAATGACAATAAGATTCCTTATTAAAAACCAATTTGTTTAAAAAAGTAAAAAAAGGGTAAAAATTTATTTTAAAAATAATAGGATAATAATATAATACTTTTGGAAACCTTTTAGAAGACATTATTTTGAAAGAACATGGATTTCTGAGCAAAGAGAGGGTAAATTTAGGCTTTTATAAAAACACTTTATTAGTAATATTATGTACTAAAGATTAAAAAAATGGTACCAATAAATTAATATATAGTGAATAAATATAGGATAACAAAATTCATTAGTGTATGTAATAGATTTATCTAAATATTTCATCAAAGGTATCATAAGCATAAACGATCTCAAGAAGTGATGAGATTGTTTCAATAAACTCTTACTACTTGGTAACTTTGTACTATACTATCCACGTAATAAAATTAAATTAAATTAAACTTAAAATATAATTAAAATGATAATATTCATGATATATCATGTTAAATATAGTTTATACACCTCATGGAAAAATATATGTGCATATTATGGTATGTATCTCAAAGAAGAAAAATTGAGACAAAATTACTTTACCAATTCGGTAACTTTTGAAACATAAAAACCATGAAATAAAGATCATAAAATGGATATAAAAATACCAATATATTTATTTCTTAGAATAATATAATTTATCTATGGGAATTATACACACCATTCAAAAGGAATGGGTGGTGAATAAAGTATGTATCTCACAGAAATAAAAAGTGAGATGAAATTGCCTTATCTTGTGTCTTGACTCTTGTTGTACTCATTAAAAAATCATGTATAATAAATTTAAGTTTATTATACATCTTTTATAGAACAATATTATTATATCTAATACCATATATTTTTATATTATGAATTTATATTACTCGCTTGTTAACAATTTAATGTTAAGGTTACGCTTCAGGTAATATTCGCTTTGTTTTAAACTTGTGTCATAATTTGTTATATGTTAGGTCCTTATACATATATCATGATTTAAAAAATATAAAATATGATATAAATATCATTTTTATACATTATATTTTTATTATAATAATCAATATAATATATATGTATGAAATAGAATTCACCATTCATAGAGGCAGTAGGTCGTACATACGCATGAACATTACTTCTGTTGTATTTTGGTATTGAAAGAAAGAAAATAAATGAAATATATATGTATACATATATAATATCATTATATTATAATTATTATTTCATATAAATCATATAATTTTACTAAAAACATCCTTAATAAATTCCTTGTAGTGTGTGAACGAATAACATCGCTTTGAGGGGGTGGTAGTCACAGTTTCCCAAATGAAATTATTGTATTTATACAGGATGGAAAGAATAAAGGTATGTTCTAAATAAAAATTACAGAAGAATAATTAAATTATAAATATCATATATACCATATATAAATATATATTCCATCATTATGTCCCACATGATTAGTGGTAAAAGGAAAATGAACAATCGTTGTTTTGTGAGGCTGTAGTTCACCGTATTTGTAAACAGTATATTCGTTACACATTATATGGAAGTATGTGTACATGCAGTTCAAAAAAATAGTGTAAAAAATTCATAATATATTTTTTATTCTATTTTTTTATACCATCATGGAATAATAAGATTTTAGGGAGGGGATAATGGAAATAAAACTAAAGGATATTAAGGGGGTGTTACCTCTTAACCGAGTAGATCCTTTTGGTTTTCACCAAATGGATTCCTTGGAAAGATTTATGGATAAATGTAGGATTTAAGGAGGAAGTGAGGGTTTTTTGCAAGGATATTTTATCATATCTTTTAATAACCTAAGTGGTTTGATTGGTGTAAAGAAGTGGGAGGAGATGAGGCCTTATTATAGTGGAGAAGGAGTGGTACTCTTGTAACATTTTGAATAAGGAACTTCATACATGTTTTCACCTATAAATTGGATCCAATAATGGACCAAATATGATCCAATGGATTATAGGGTCTAAATATATCCATACAATGTATATTTGTCCTGTTTATTGGTCATTTTTTGTCTTAAAGTTAAGATTTTGTATGTTTTTATCCTAATTTTCCTCTTAACTATTGTAATTAATTTTAATCACTTTTACTAATATTTTTTATAAAAAAAAAAATTTACCTTATTATACATTATAAACTATTCTAATTCAAAATATGGAATCAATTTTTTCAAATTATAATCACAAAAGTGGAAAAAATAATTTAAATTTAATCTCGCGGATGGGATGATAATGCGGGGTTTTAAAGTAAAAATTTCCAATAGTTTGCTATTTTTTATACCAAATTTCAAAGAGAAACTGATTAAAATGACTTAAATTGTATTAATTGATAAAATATTATCTAATTAAACTTTTATAGAAATTTAAAATATAATTTATCCTTAAAAATAAATTAGATGAAGAATAAGTTTTGAATTAAAAGTTATTATTTTAAACTATTCATTAAAAAATAAACCCTTGTAGAAAAATACCAAAAATTTATCCTAACCCAATTTTTATGTTTCTCTTTAAAAGATGAAATTTATTTTGACATATTAAATCGATAAAAGTTACAGAATGTGTATTTAAATTAGGTTCTCCATTAAATTGCGGATAAAGATGGGTTAATAAAAATATAAGTTTTTAATTATAAAATTAGTTTTTTTCATATATTATGTATGTAAAATATATTGAATGAATATAAAAATATTTTCTTATATATATAAAATATATATTACATTAATATAACTGAATAATTGTAATTAATTTAATTTATTATGCTAAAACAACTTTGTGACCATAAAAATAATAATATTTCCCTTTATATTTAATTAGTTTTAATATTCATTTCTAATTAATTGGTATCCAATGAATTCATTTTATATTTGTGTAAACTATATTTTTTTTGTAAATTATGTAATACTTTTCATAACCACTAATTTAACATCTTGGTTATATCTTATTATATTCAATAATAACATTTTAATAATATATTATTGTTCAGTAAAACTCAGTCTTGCATGTTACGCAAGCCATCAAGGAAAGTCATTTATTCATTTAATGAACGATAACCTCGATGTTATGTGTAGATATATCTAAAATTTAGGGTGCGTTTAGTGCATGATTAACTTGGTGTTATGTATAATTCAAGCCAAAAAAAGTGATTTAATATTAAATAAACTATTTTTAGTTTTGTGTTAAATGGATTATATAAAAATGGTTAAACTAGTTTGAGAAAAATATAATTCACAAAATAAATGGGTGTTATAGAGGAAGTGTAATTAGAGATGATGGAGTTGAGTCTCATGCAAGATACATTCGATCTAGTTTAGTTGATTCAGAAATGAATGGATACAACTCAGAGTTGGTTAAAGTTGTATGAAAATATGCATCATCAACCATAGAATTTTATGGTGGGTGATTGTTTGTTCCTTTGGGTGTTGTCAAGGTTGGGTCACCGTCAGATTTGAAAATATGGTATGTTGGAACCCATGTATGTGGGGTTGTTTGACATTGGGATCAGATTGGTGGTGTACCAATAAGATATTCCACAACAGTATAGTGGAATGGACAATTTTTTTTAATGTGTCACATATTCTGTAGTATCACCCTATCCCTTATCATGTAATCAATGTTGATGATGTCAAGCTTGAGGCTGATGAATCCTTTGACAATAATCTGGTTAGTATTGTGGATCACAGTGAGAATGTTTTGTAGGGTAGGATTGTGTTATTGGACTGAGTATTGTGGCAGCACGATAATGTTCGGGAGTAAAAATAGGAGTGGTAAGTAGATGTATAAGTCTAGTGGCTTGACATCTTTACCTCAAAGGCATAGTGATGCTTGGTAGAGAATCTTTATGATAATTTTATATAAGGTGTGGAGGTTTTAAGATCCTGAACATTGATGAGGTGTGTTTCTATTTTATGTTTTGGTTTCACATATTTTAAAATTATTAATAAAATTATTTCTGAAAATACGAGTGTCTTTGGGGGAATCCTATTTTTTGGGGATGAAAAAGTGGGAGTAAATCATTTATCTAGTTAATAGTTCATGTTTGGTGCATGGTTAGATAAAAAAGTTCACCATAGACTAGGAAACTGTGTGGTCGGACTCCCCTTGGATAGAGGTAGGTTCATGGTCTCCACACCGTTTTTCAAACCCTATGGGTTGCCCAGCCAGACCGTGTGTCTTGTCCCCCTCTTATACAGAAGGAGCAGCATGGTTTGTCCATGGTTTGGCCAACCATGTTTCCAAACCATGAAACATTTAAAAAGTGGGGTTTCTTACCACATTACCCCATTGATCCTTAAGAACACTTACTCAATTTTCCTCCCTTTTCACCCTACAACATAAAGTTCTATAAACCATTTCTTATCTCATTCTCCAAGGACGTTTCTTCCTCAATTCTTAGTCGCTTAGAGGGTGATTTGGTGAAAATTGAATATCCAATGGTTTCAAACACTCCTCTTTCCTCTATTTTCTGGAACAAGCCTTATGTAGTTGTTATTCTCCTTCAGATTCCCTATAACCCTCCTTTTTTAATAGACTCTAATTTTGGGGTTTGAAGTTTGTTTAGTATCGAATCAATGGATACAGGTAAGAATATTTTCTCCATGTACTTGACGTAGGTGGCCTATAAGTTATATCTCATAGCCTTGATGATAAATTTATGTATATGTGGTTATTCTCTTGTGTCATTGTGCTATGTATTTGAACCCTTGGTACAAAATGATAAAAATGGATGTGTAATAGTGTGTTAAACCCATCATGATCCCTATGGGATTCATTGAGGATTATAAAACTATGTCTAAGGGGCACCCATATGGTTTTCCACTTCCTTGAACCTGAAATTGAGTTTTTGAATGTTGAATTTAATGGTTTATGAGGTAAAAACAATGTTTATTATGTTTATCATGTTAATATAGACGAAGGGAGTGTTCCACCTAACAAAGAAAGAGTTAAATGGGTTATGAAATATAATGAGTAAAAGTGATAAATGGTTAGACTATAATGTCCACGTGGGTAAATGTTATGAGTGGGGTGTTGTACTGAGTCACTAATTCCATGGGTCATTCTAGGTTGATGCCCTAGGCCCCACTAATGTATTAGATGGTTTAGGATGTTAGACTGAGGCTTTGGATTATAAAGAAAAGACATGATGTGATTACCAAACTAAGTATATAATGTAAGTTGATATATTATTTTGGGAAATAAATGTCTTTATGGTATATGAAACTTGACTCCCCTTATTCAAAGTTTAGATGACCTGCATGGTCCGAAGTGAGTCTGATTAAAATGGGTAACATATGGAGCTAATGGTTAAAGTGGCTAGTTCCCAATATTTTTAAACAATGGAACTTAATTTATATATATTTACTTTATTGTTTACCACACTTTTGTATATAGTATTATATACTAGACATTTTGTAGTCACCATTGGTGGTGGCCTATTGAGTTGTAGTCATACTCTGCTCGTGCCACAAATGGGTACCCAGGAAGAATTCATGGTTGTAGTTCAGGACAAAGGAAAATCCTCCATGATATATGATTTATTTAGGCATATGTATTTTCATTCTTACATATATCCTTCCCCCTATTTATAATGACTAACTAAAAACTACCAACCCCAAACCACTAACTAATAGATAAAATACCATTCTTCTCCTAACAACTTATTCACATTCATAATTGGTGGTGAGATTTTTATATTTTAGTTTGATAGGTTTTGTGATTATAATGGTTATGATCATAAATTTTATAATCCTAGAACCCCACATCAAAATGTAGTTATATAAAGAAAAAATATAACTATTAAAGAAATGGATCAAACTATTATTAATGAATATATTTTTCTTATGTATTTTTGGAAATAATATATTAATAAATCTTGTTATTTCTAGAATTGGGTTTATTCTTGAAATTTTTTGAATAAAACACCTTTTTAAGTGTTAAATTTTAGAAAACCAAAGGTTGAATATTTTAATGTTTTTGGTTGTAAAGTTTTTTTATGAATTTGAAGGAAAATATAGATATATTTTTATGTTATAAGTGTTAAAGGTGTATTTCTCAGTTATTATTCTAACAATAAATCCTATAGAGTTTGAAATAATTATACCATGACTATTTATGAATCTATGAATATAATTTTTTTTAATCTTTTGATTCTCAAAAATCAAAATTTTAAAATGTTGAGGATGATTCAGGGATTTTAGTTTTGTAAAAAAAATACCTCTATATAATGTATCTATTGAAGGGGAGAAAAATTATTCTCAATTTAATCCTATATCTTGGAGGATTTATAATGATTATACAACAGAAAATGTGATTTGAAATGAATTTTATGGTAAAAAAAATCCTAAGATATTTTTTAATCTTCTTTGTTGACTTTTCTATTGTTTCTGATTATGTTCTTAATATTGCAATTGATGTTTTAAATGATCCCAATTGGATTATTTATATTCAATATGATCCTAATAAATTTATTAGAAATATTTTTTAGTCTTTAGTTTAATTATTTTAAGATAATAATGTAATAATAACTAAATAGATCTTTAGAATCAAGCAGGATGAATCTAGACAGATTGTCAATAATAAATCTAGACTTATTTCTAAGGTATATTATCATGAAAAAGTTATATATTTTGATGATTAATTTTCAAATTTTTTTAGTTTAGAGATTATTATAATCCTGTTAGTTTTTTCTTGTTTTCAAGGTTTTATGTTATATAAAATGGATTCTAAAATTGATTTCTTAAATGGTTTTATATCTAAAGAATATTATGTTAGTCAAAACCTTGATTTTGAAGATGGGAAAATAATAATCATGTTTATAAGTTATCTAACCCTTTTTATTGTCTCAAACAACCACCACATTCTTGGTATGAGAGGATTTTAGTTTTTTATTTTAATTTTTTCAAGAAAGGTAGTGTTGATCCTACTCTATTTATTAAAAGATTTTCTAATTATATTTTAATTTTACATAAATATATATTGATGATATGGTTTTTTTCTTTTTATGATTTACTTTGTAATGACTTATCTACTTTGATGTTTTCTGAGTTTTATATGATCTTAATAAGATAATTAATTTTCTTTCTTGGTTAAAAAATGTATCAAAAGAAATGTGGGATATTTATTAATTAATCTAATAATGTTAAAGAGTTGGTGAAAATGTTTGGTCTTGATTCTTGTAAATCAATGACAACTCTTATATGTACTGGTTGTAAATTAGATGTTGATTCTTTTGGTAAATAGGTTGATGTTAAATTTTATATAGGCATGATGGGTTGTTTTATTTATTTAACTACATCTATAATAGATGTCATGTTTGGTATTTGTTTATGTGTGAGGTTTCAAGATGATCCTAAAGAGTGTAATATTAAATATATGAAAATAATAATTAGATATGTTAAAGGAACTGATAACTCAGGTTTATTTTATTCTAATTATAATTTTTTTAATTTAATTTCACTTCCTAAATGTAATTTTGGAGGGTGTATAATTGATAGAAAAAGCGCATAAGGTACGTGTCATTTTACTTAAAGAAGTATAATTTCATGGTATTCTAAAAATAAATTATTTTTTTCTTCATATAGTGCTAAAGGACTGTATATATTTATTGATATTTATTTCACTAAAAATTTGGACCCATGACGCTCCAAACAACGGACCATATACCCCGCAACCCACCATCCTGTGGGCTCTGCAATAACTCGGCCACTAACTGGGTCGGGTATCTGGATATCTCCCCTATCCATCTGGAGATTTATTTCACCTCACAAGAGATTCGAACCCTAGGATGACTGGCATAATATCCACTGGGGAGCATCTTTGGGACCACAACACAATGGTACTATAGATTCTCCCTAGTTCCTATTATGCTATTCAACCTTATGTTTGAATATATGGGGAGGAAAATAAATCCCAATCTTTCTAGGGGAGATATCTAGATACCCATCCCAATTAGTGGCCCTATTAGCACAGAAACCATCAAATGGTGTGATATGGGGTATATGGTCCATTGTCAGGAGCATCACAGATCCACCAAAAGGCTCCTTTTTTAATAGACCTATGCCATAACTGGGTCATAGTATGGCCACACCCCATCCCCTTTACCATGAATTTGATGCAGGGTCAACCCACATGGTAGGTATTATCCCCATGCCCAACTTGGATTTAATATGCCTCCCCTGTAATTTGAAGATAGGTCCTCAGGCTTAATAGCCACTAGGGAGGGTCATGAGTACCATTATGACTTATGGCATAGTGGTTCCAGAGATTCGCCCTAGTGGCTAAAGACAGTCAACTCTGGGTTTAAATCTCTTGGGAGGAGAAATAAATCTCTAGTTAGCTAGGTGAGATATCCATATACCCAACCCAATTTAGTGGACGGATGCACATACCCCACTTGATAGTGGTTTGTGGGGTATATGGTCTATTTTTATGAGTTTCATGGGTCCAACAAAAATAATACTTTTTAACAGACCTATACCACAACTGAGTTGTAGTCTAGACACTCCCCAACCCCTTTACTAGGACTGAGCTACAAGGTCAACCCACATGGTGGGTATTTTCCCCAAGCCTGATTGGGATCTAATACACCTCCCTTGTGATTTAAACCTGTGACCTCAAACTTAACAGCCACTAGGGAGCACCATGAGTACCATTATTCCATATTGAATAGTGGTGTGAGATAAGATCCCTGGTGGGTATTATGTTAGTCATCCCCAGGTTCAAATCTCTAGGGAGGTAAAATAAATCCCCATGTGGCAATGGGAGATATCCAGAAACCCAGCCTAGTTAGAGGTCGAGTTAGCACAGAGTCCACCGGATGGTGGGCTGCGGGGTATATGGTCCATTATTAGGAGCGTCATGGATCCAACAAATTTTTTTTAATTAAACAAAAATTATGTTATTTTGATATTTATATAAATTACTTTTTTATTATGATAATACATTTACAATTTATATTTAAAAAAATTCATCGCAACATTCTAGAATAATGAATATCGATATAAAATTTCATTTTATTAAAGGTCATGTGAATGACTGTGATATTGTTGTATAATTTGTCCCTATTAAGAACCATCTTGTAGATATATTTACTAATAATTTATACTTCTCTCATTTTGAGACAATTAAACATTAACTTGGAATGTTGAAACCCTAATTTTTTTATCTATTCATATATAGAGGGGGATTTTCCATTTATTTTAGTTTAATTATAAAAATGGGATAAAATAAATGTTTTTGATTTATTGTGTTTGGTATTGTAATCAAACAAAAGGGAAGAGATTTTTTGTTTATGTTTTTTTTTGTTTGATTTTATGAGGATATTTTTTGGAATTTTCTTTAAATTTTCAGTGTTTTTATTTTTTTTGATTACATGGGTGATTTAAATATTTAGTGTTTTGTTTTATATGATTTCTTTTCCTCAAATGTGCTCTGAATTTTTAATTTGTGTTCACTATTGGTTTAATTTAAGGTATATCGTAATTTTTAATGTGATTTTATAATATTTATATATCTCACATTTATATTAATTCTATCATTATGTTTAATAATATTTTAGTGTTTTAATTTTAATTATCATGTGTTATTTATATATATCAAAATAACTTTTTTCTACAATTAGTTTTAAATTTATTTTACCATTAGTTATAAATTTATACTACCATTAGTTATAAATTTATTCTATCTCTAGTTATAAATTTATGTTATCTTCATTTATAAATGTTTATTACTATCAGTTCAAAATTTCTATAACCATTAGATAGAAATGTTTCTATTATTAGTTTAGAATGTTTACTACCATTAGTTCAAGTAATATTCTAGTTTTGGTTCAAAAAAATATGATACCATTAGTTCAAAAAGTATTCAACCGTCAATTATGAATTTCATAAATGTTAGGCATATTATGGTGCCACAAATACGAGTTTCTTTAAATTTTTTCTACAATTCCTAAGTCAAAAAAACTATTTCAAAAATATTTTTATACTTTTTTTTCATGTTTTTAATTTTTTATTTGTTTCTAAATTAATTATAATTTATTTTGAAACTATATGAATTTATTTTAGAATGTTGAAAATTATATTTATTGATGATTTAATACCTATATTTATTTCTATAGAAAACATTCCCTGCATGTTTTCTTAACATTTGAATATATATTTTTATTGCATGGTTTTTTGAATGATCTATAATTAATGTAAAATTTCCAAAAACTTGGTCAATGTGTTTTTAATTCCATAAAATTATATCTAATGCTTCAATATTTAAGGCATGAATTTAGAATTTATTTTTACACTATTAACTTTCTTGTGATAAAAAGTGCTCACACTCTAAAAACCTTCAATTGATATTGTATATTCTGTTTACCATTACTAAATATCTCTAAATAACAGTACCTAAACTATTTCAACTTTTACTGCCTTGATGAGATGTGTTGATCTAATACTGAAGAACCAATACATGTGCCTCTTTATTTTATCTTTCTATTTTTTATTATTCTCTTGTTTTTGTAACACTTCTTCTTATCTCTCAGGAATGATTTCTATGTTGGTATATGATTTTCCCAAAAAAGTGTCAGAAATGTGGTTTTTCTTTGTAACTACCAAGGGTTAGTGATGTAATCATATTTTTAGTAGTAGTTAGGTTGGGGTAGTTGTTGGTTGAGGGTTTGTATGTGGAGTTTTAAATAAGGGTTTCAAGTATTTGATAGGGAAATAAATTCATTTTGAGTAGTCTCAGCCTAACAGTATAAGGGGTTTGGTCCTTGGGAGGATCTTCCCAGGCTTCAATAGAGTGGCCTTATCTAAAATCATATCTTTCTATATTTCATTTTCTTCATCTTTCTATTTTACTTCGATACAATAATATTGATATTGGTGCATTGTTTGTTCCATTCCTTCTCCCTTATTCTATTGTGAAAACATTGTTATGAGAAATTCCTATGAATATTAGTGATTTCATTGATTTCTTATATGTTACAGATGTTGAAAATTACTTGAATCCTTTCTCCTTCATTCCTAGATATTGCTTTATTTTAGAGACCCTTTTGGTTTTGGGGTTTAGCCTATTTTTTTGGATGTAATGGCTCCTCCTTTAAATGAGGATATGTTTTTGAAAAAGAGAAACACGTGTTAACGATGTGTGAATTAAATTCGTGAGGAGGAATGTTTTTTGATGTGGGAATGAGTGACTATAAAAGTAGGCATTAGTCGTGGTTCATTATCCACAATACCAAAAGCATAGGGGCACACACACAACACTAGTAAAGGGTGGAAGCTTTTGAGAAAAATGTGGAAAACAGTTTTGAGTGTGGGTGGTAGCAGACATCGTTGAATTGGGTTGGGCAATGAGGTGCTACTACAATTCTGCATGTTCAGTTTTGATCTCTAAAGGGTGAAGAATTTGTATGAACTATTATCATAAAGGCGGTAAAGGCATATCAGGGTGTGAATTTCACAGAAGTTCTTCTAAGCTGTATTTGTAATTCAAGTTTGGGATATTGCTTGGATTCTTTGGGTTCTCTCATTCATCATTCAGAGTTTTCCTATGGTTTTTTAATCCTTTTCAAGGAGGATTTTTTCACGTTAAAATTTGTGTCCCCTTTATTATTCTGCTGTTTGTTTTGGCGGTTCGTTTACCTTGTTGATTCTCATAAATTATTTTGGTCTCAACTAAGTTTATTTTTGAAACAAATCTACTTCTGACCCAATATCTGGTATCAAAGGAGGTTATCTGTGTTTCTTGCTGGTTAAATATCATTAATTCATGTCATGGGATTTCTACTCATATTGAACAATTTAACGGAAAAAATGATTTTTTACTTTGGAACAAAGTGTTAAAAATATTCTATTATGTGAGGAGAAAATGAAGGAATTGAAGAAAAAATCAGATAAACTAGAGGCGATGAGTGTTGGTGATTGGTTGGATATCAGAGATTTGGTGACAAGAACAATTTAGATGTATTTGGGTGATAATACAATACGGTAAGTGATGAATCTGATAGATCTAGAGGAGATCTGGGTGAATCTTGAAAGTAGGTATAAATCAAAATCCCTCACAAATCATTTATATTTGAAGAAATGATTGTATCATTTGCAAATGCCAGATAATGGAGATTTAGGTAACCATTTGGATGAGTTCACCAAACATCTGATGAAGATATCCTCAGTGGCGGTCAAGATTGATGATAATGGTAATGCGGTAGCTGTTGAAATGGAAGAAGAAGACAAGGATTTTCTTCTTTTGCGTTTGTTGCCTGATTCATAAGATAATCTCATCACAACACTATTGTTTAAGAAATATACACTAAAGTTGGATAATTATATTTCATCGTTGTTTTTGAAAAAAACATGGTGAAAGACAAATTATGGTGAATATTCCGGTAATAGTGGTATTCTAACTTTGGAAGATGGATGCGGTAGTCAGAGAGGTCGGTCAAAGACAAGAAGAAAGGTCAAGTTTTTCTTTTACAATAAGGAGGGTCATGTGTAGAGACACTACTATTAATTGAAAAATCTTAAGGAGGAAAATAAGGTTCACGTCATTGATTCTGAGGATACCGTATTAATTCTTGTTCAGGGTGAGGGTGATTTACTTTCAGTTGGCATTGATTATCAAAATTCAGATTTGTACACCAAATGGGTGGTTGATTCAGCATCATCGTAACATATTTCCCCAAAGAGGGGACTATTTTATTCATATTTCGAAGTTGAATTTGGTAGATTAAAGATGTAAAATGAATATTCTACTAATTTCATTGGTTTTGGTGATATTTTTATCACTAAAAATGAAGTTTGTAAACTAACATTGAAGGATGTGTGACACATTCCAAGTATACGCCATAATGTTTTATCTACTTTTTCTCTTGATATTGATGGATTCAGAAGTTAGTTTTGTGGTGGAAGATGGAATTTTTTTAGAGGATCGATAGTTTATGCATGAGGCAAAATGGATGACATTCTTTATAGGACATATGTAAAGGTGTGTGGTGATGTGATGAATCCAGTTGTGAAGTGGACTTCACTATATTTTTGGAATATGCGATCATCATGCATGAGTTAAAGACCACAGTCTAAGTTGAAGAAGGCTTGGAAGCCAAAGCATATCAAGTTAGGTGTTTTATATCTTACACCTAATTATTTTTATTTATAGAGTGCCACTATTGAATAGATAATGAAAATCAAAGATTGGGGAGATGCGCTGAGTGTTTTCGACTACTCATAGGATGTTAAGCAGAGGGAGTAATTAATTTTTACAGGTGATATAGATTATGTAGAAATCACTATTATGGGGGATCCAAATATGATTGATTCTGGTATTAGTGGTTCTAACACAGATATGATGAAGACTTCATCATTTGTATTTCTTTTTTTGGAGTATCTATTAGGTTTTCATCAGATATGTAAAAGGGGGATGTCATATTTTCTGTAGAGGTTGACGGTTGGTGTGATACTAACCGGTTTTCTTTTCAACTATTTTTTTTGGATGTGATCTCCTTCTTCAATGGGATAAAAGGGGATATTTTTGTGGTTCAACCAATTTTTTTGAAAGTAATGGAACCTCCTTTAAATGAGGACACATTTCTAAAAAATAGAAACGGGTGTCAAGGCTGGATGAATTAAATTAAAGTGGATACATTTTTTGACGCGAGAATGAATGACTATAAAAGGAGGCAACATACATGCTTCATCATCCACAATACCAAAAGAAGATGGGCACACACACAACACCAACTGAGGGCGTAGTATGTTGTGAAAAACATGGACAATATTTTTGAGTGTGGGTGGTAGTGGACAATAGTGAATTGGGTTTTTCAATTAGGTTCTACAACAACTCCATGTGTTTGGTTTTTATCTTTGAGGGGTGATGAATGTTCATGAACTATTATCATAGAGGTGGAAAAGGAGTATCAGGGTATGAATTTCACACAGGTTTTTCTATGTTGTATTTGTATTTCAAGTTTGGTTCATTTCTTGGATTCTTTCTATTATCTCATTCATAGGGAATATTCTCAGATTTTCCCCATGGTTTTTTAATCCTCTACTAGGAGGTTTTTTCCATGTTAAAATATATATCCACTTTATTATTATGTTATTTGGTTTGGTAGTTATTTTACATTAGTGATTCTCAAAAAAAATTTATTTCAAATGAGTTTATTTTTTAAACCAATCTACTTCTGACGCGACACTAGGGTGAAATTAATTCATTCAAGGATAATCCAACCTTGGGGAGACAACTAAATTGTTGTTTGATTGATATGTTAATTATAAAAGGGAATACTGTGAGACTATGTGTGCATGGTCCAGACATATGGTCTAAGATGAACTTAAAAGGGTTGTTGTGACACCATTACAATTATTGAGTAAAGAAGTATCGCCTAGATCAGTTGATATGCTTAGAGGAATAATTACACTTGTATTATTAATCATGTGGTTGACTTCCATTTTCTACCATTGGTTTACACTTTTAGGGAAGCAACACTGGGTATCACATAAGATATCATGATCATTAGAGAATATTTTGTTCATGTTGCATGCTTTTACATCATATTCTTCTAGTTTCCTTTACTTCTATGTTATTACGATTTAAAATAAAGAAGGTGAATATTGATTGTTGAATTAAAATAAAGAGATAGATATGACTATAAGTCATAATCCCAATTATGGGTTGAGTTTATTACTATTGGGGGAGCCTCCTTAACTAGCACTCCCACACATCTCTTGAAAAAAGAGAAATATAGGTCAAGTCCATGGAAAAACATCTTCACATGGGAGCACATCTTCACGCATATTTTTTCCTGTAAAATGAGAGGTAGTTCCTGGTTTCAAATCACACCAGCACTATGAGGATCATATTCATTTTTTTTATCCTCTTTTTTTTATGATAACTTTTTCTACTCTCTTCCTTTAATCCACTAGTTTATCAGAGTATTATTTTTGATATCCCTTCCATTTTTGGGAGTCTATACCATGTACCAATTCATTTTAGCATATCCCTCTTTCTCAAATAGGTTCCATGGTTTTTCCCTTTTGGGTTATCCAGGGAAAAAATTCAAGTATCAAACTTTTATATTCTATACACTCATATTTATTTGTCACTATGGATCCTCTTTTGTTTAGAGGGAATGATTTTATTTCCACTGCACGTTACCTTTGATTTTTTTTGCATTCATCATTGTTGTCTTTCCTAATATCTTGTATAAGAGGGTGTGGTTTCTTTCATATTTATTATGGAATCCAATTGTAGTTGGATGATTTTTTCAAATTGTACCAACTACCATATGTGGTGATTAAAAATGAAGGATCTACTTTTTTTCAAGTGAATGTATCTTTCGGTGTTTAGTACACAGAAACTAGAAAGGATGTTAGATGAAGAATGGGAATTTGATCATGGAATGGTTTGTGGTTTCATTAACCAATTGGTCAAAAACAACATGATGAACTATATTGTCAACAACTCTCATATATAACGTTGTTGGAGAATCTTGAGAAGAACCATGCTTCCAATACAGAAAACAATAAATTGTTTCTTCTCAAACAAATGATGAATTTTTGGTAAAAATAATGTACATCTATTTCTGACTTTTTGAGAGAATATAATGGATTTTTTGATTAGTTATCTAGAATGGGTATAAATTTTTAAGATGAAATTTTATCCCTTTTTTCTTAACACTTTACCTGATTTTTAGAATAATTTACATGTTACTCTAACCGGTTATGATCCTAATGGTGATATGACATTAAGTTTTGTTAATTCATCTATTTTGATGAAGAAGTCAGGATAAACACTTAGAATAAATCCTCTTCTGATATTTTAGTTATAGAGAATAGGGGGAGAATCCAGGACTAAGGAAAGAGTAGTCAAGGTAATAGCAAATGTATAAGAACATCTAGTTCGAAGTAGAGAGATTTTGAATTTCATCATTGTTGTAAGAAAGGGAATGTTAAGAAGTTATGTTATCAGTTAAAAGAAAAAATAGAATTAAGTAAAATCCACAGAATAAAAATGGATATGGATATCATCATGTCACTACCACTACATGGGGTGATCTTGTAATTGTTTATGACTCCATTAATATTGCTTCTGATGATTCTTGTTGTGTTGTTGATAGTCGTTCATGTTTTCACGTGACATAAAAGAAGGATTTCTTTTCATCTTATAGCCCATGTAATTTTGGGATTTTTATGATGGGTAGTGATAGTCATGCTGATGTTGTAGGTATCAAGACTATTTTTTTAGAGACCAATATAGGAAGTAAATTGATTTTGAAGAATTTTAGATAGGTGTTGGAGGTTATCTTTAATATTATTTCTACCAGAATTCATGATGATGAATAGTTTATCAGTAATTTTGGTGATTTGAAATGGAATATTTCTAAGGGATCTATAATTGTGTATCGATGGAAAAATGATTTAGTTTTGCAGTGGATTAGATATTTTATTTATTGTGATACTGATTGTGTTGTTTAGTGTAGTATTTCATCCATGTTATGGCATAAGAGGCTCAATCACATTAGTGAGAAAGGTATTGGTTGTCTATACAAGATAATTCTTTTTCTAGATTTGAGGAGTATCAAATTGTACATGTGTGATCATTGTATGGCAGGAAAATAGAGAAGAGTGAGACTCAGTAGTCATCTTCTACACATAAAGTTATAGGTACTTGAATTAGTACATTCTGACATTTTTGGTCCATTGAAATCTTAGACCTGTAGTGATGGTATTTATTTTGTGCCATTTATTTATTACTACTAACATAAACTCTAGGTTATGTTTTGAATTCCCAAATTCAGGTTCTCAGTTTTTAAAGAAATATTAGGTTTCCGTTGAGAGTGAAACTAGTAATAAATTTATATGTATTCACACTAACAATGGGGGAGAGTATTGTGCTCCATTTGATCATAATTGAAGACATGTAGGTATTCAGCATCAGAAGACACCTCCCAAGAAACCTTAACTGAATGGTGTATCTGAGTGGATGAGAAGGAAATTGTGAGGAAGAGTTTGTTGTTTTCATTCAAAATAAAAGTATCATAGAAATTTTTAGGGTGAGGATTTACTTACTGTTTCTTATATTATTAATTTATCTCCAATGATTTATTTACATATAGAATCTCCCAATAATTTTTGGTATTCCAAAGATATAATGTGTGATAACTTGCCTATTTTTAGTTGAAAGGATTTTGTTCATGTGATTAGAGATGATAGATACAAGCTGGATGGTTAGAGATGCAAGTATATTTTTATTTTCTATGGATACAATGAGTTTGGGTCTAAGTTATATGATCCTATTTTGAAGAAACTTTTTTGAAACTGTGATGTAGTGTTTAAGGAGGATCATACTATTATAGACATTGATAAGGGAGGAAAATATAGTTCTATAACTTCTGATGGTTATGTCGATATTGATCTAGGTTCCGATTCACATTTACCTCATACTGTTGAGTGTGATGATCACATTAATGTACTGGATTGTGTTTAGGGTGAATAGGTTTTATTTGATGTTTCCAATGAACCTTTTGTTTATAATGATCCAGTTCCATGGGTTATTAATGAACCAAAATTTCCACTTCTTAGGTAATCTGAGTATCATACCATTTCTACTCAGTATTAACCTGATGAGTATGTGCTCCTAGCTGAAGCAGGAAACTAGAGTATTTTGATGATGCGATGTAAATTGAACAGAAGGACAGATGGGTTGTGGAAATGGATGAAGAGATGACATCATTACATGACAACCATACTTTTGAGATGGTGAAGTTGCTGATAGGTATGAGATCTTTTCAAAATCGGTGGATTTATAGGATTAAAAATGAATAATCCAATTCTTTTCCATGATACAAGGCAAGTTCAGTGGTAAAAGGCTTCCTTCAAAAGAAAAGGTATTGATTTTGATGATATTTTAACAGTTGTTGCCAAAATGTCTTCCATTCGAGAAGTTCTTTGTTTTTCTACTAGTTTGGATCATCATATTGAGAATATGGATGTGAATACATCTTTTCTCTACACAGATTTGGATGAGGAGATTTATATGAAGCATCCAGGGGTTCTTTTAACAAATTAAAAGAATCATGCCTACAATTTGAATAAGAGTTTGTATAGTTTAAAGAAAGATCTAAGATAGTGGTATAAGAATTTTGAATCTATCATTTTCAGTTGGGTTTTAGTAAGAAATATTATTATCATTGTGTTTTTTTTATAAATTTAATGATGATGATTTTATTATACTATTTCCATATGTTTATGATATACACATTGTTGGCCATGATGGTTCTAGAATTGACAGATTGAAGAAGGATCTTAGTCAGTCTTTTATGATGAAATACTTGGGTCCAACACAATCGATTATTGGCATGTCAATATCCAATGATAGAAATACTAATAAATTATGGTTATCTCATGATAGAAACATTGAGAATGTTCTTTAGTGGTTTTATATGGACAAAGAAAATGTGGTTAATAGTCGTCTTTCTTTACATTTTAATATTAGTCCCAGTCATCCACCTTTAACTAATAAAGATCTATAGGAGAGGCAGCAAATAATTTATTCATCTGTCATTAGCTATTTGATGTATGTGATGGTATGTACTAGAACTGATATATCTCATGAAGTTGGTGTGGTTAATCATTTTCTATCAAATCCAGGTTAAGATAATTGGAGAGTATTGAAGTATATGTTCCATTATCTTTATGGTACTTTTGATATGAGATTATGTTTTAGAAAAGGGGAACATATGATTTGTGCCTATAAAGATTTAGATATGGAAGGAGATATCGATTCAAGGAAGTTTACTTACAGATATATGATAAGTTTTATAGGGGGTCTGTATATTGGAAGTCTAGATTGTAGATATGTGTTTCTTTATCTACCATAGAGTAAGAGTTTATTAAAGCTATTGAGGCATGTAAATAATTTTTGTGGATGAATACTTTTATTCGAGAGCTCAATTTATATTCGGGCAGGTATGTTTTATTTTCTGATAGTCAGAGTGTTATTTTTTTGGGAAAGAATCCCACTTTCCAGGGAAGATCAAAACATATCGATGTTTTATATTATTGGATCAGAAACATCATAGATTTTAGATAGTTAGATATTGAGAAGATACGCACTGATGAAAATGGGTTATACATGTTGACCAATAGTTTACCTCGAGGTAAATTTGAGACATACCGATTGATTTCATGGTTTGAGGTGATATCCATATGATTCAGAGGGGGATTTTGTTAGGGGAGCCTCTTAAAATGTCACTCCCATGCATCTCTTTAAAAAATAGAAAATGCACGTCAAGGTAATAGAGGTACATCTTCACATGGAATTTGTTTTCTATAAAAGGAGAGGAAGTGTCTAGTTTCAAATAACACCAATACTATGGGGATAAATTTCATTTAGATTATTGGATTTGTTCAAAGATCAATTTTCATACACTTCTCCATTAATACAATATTTTATTACAGTATTAAATTTGTGATCAATTCTATTTTTGGGAGTCTCTACCATGTACCTCTTCATTTTAGTGGATCCCTATTTCTAGACTAGGTCCTGTGGTTTTTCCCTTTTGGGTTTTTCATGTAAACATTTTACACTCATATTTATTTATCATTTCACATCCTCTTTTTTAGAGGGAAATATTTTATTTCCACTACACATTCTCTTTGATTTTGTCTGCACATTCATCACTTTCCATATTTTCCAACTATTGGGGAACCACCTTCTGAATGTGGACTAGTTGAATCATGTTAGATACTTTTTCATTGACATAGTTGCTGAAAATAATTCTCTTTCTAGATGAACTTCATGTGTGGATTTGATGGATATTTTTGTATCTTATTACAATTTTTTGTGTTGTTATCACTGAGATCTACAATAGAATTGTAAGGGGTGAAAAACTACTTCTATAGTTGAGAACATTATCTGGGAACACTATTGCAAGAGAAATTCTCACTGGGAGTTTCATGAACAACTTTATAGAAAGAAAACGGGGAGAAAACCTACTATGCAGTTGACATCTAAACATAATACGGCTGATGGTAAGATAAATGTTATGAACAGAGTAGAGATACCTAATTTTTTAGGGGAGGATACTTGGGGATGAATGAAAAAATCTTGGAAATACATTCTAATAAGTCAAACTATAGAGGACATGAAGATGCAATGGGAAAATGTTGGTATAGAATACACAATTAATCTCTAGTTTTTTGTAGTATAAAAATATGGGTACAACATGAGTGTTTTTAATCTTTCACTAATAGTCAATTATGGTAACAATAAAGAGTGGTTGGATCTAGCCTCACAAGAGTGTCTGGTATTGAAGCAAACTGGACCTAAACATGACATGCAATTTCTTGAAGAGTGTAATGAGGTGTGTGGGGGGGAAAACTAGCAACACTGGTGTATGTTCAGTGGAGATATTTGAAGTGGTAGTGCAACAAAAGCGTACTCAGGCGTCACTAGAGATATATAATGAATTTTTTTCCAAGTAGGAGAAGATATAATAATTGAATTAGCACGGTAATTCTATGTTGGTCATCTATTATTCACCAGAAAATGTAATTTTTAAATTCCTTCCATCATTAAGAGTTAACACATAGGTGGTTAGAGAAAAGTAATCATGTGATACACACAAGTATGTTCTTATTTATTTTAATTTTTTTAGGTATCAAGCTAATAATTTTTTTTATATGTGAGTTTTAGGAGAGACATTCCATTCATCATTCATGTAATTAGATATTTATGATCTGATTTAGTGGTCAATGGTTTAGCTAGGTTAGTGGGATGACTTGTATTTATGTTATATATATGTAACTTCATTTATAAATGAAACCACAATACATTACTTCAAGGAATGGATTCCAGGTATTCTCATTCTACATTATGCATCTTTGTTTTATAACCATGTCGTGGTCTATGATTATATTCCTAAAATCATTGTAGCTATCTGATCACCATGTCATAGAATATCAATATTTATATGGAAAATGGCATGGCTTAAGGGAAGATTTCAAGTTTTCTCTTACCATAAAACTAGGTATCATATTTGAAATTCCCATGATGTGGTTAGCTAGGGAATTTATCATGGTTAGTTCCACTATGAGGTTCGACCATGATGTGGTGGATTTTAAAATGTTGTAATTTTTTGTGAGACCATTGAACCAAAATTCCTTGTAGATATATAGTATTTTATGTCTCCTTTGAGGTATGCATTGTAAAAAATGGATTGGATAATTCTACCATGTCGTGGGGACAATCCATGTTATTTCAAAAAATATGATTTTTCATAAACTCATCCCAAGACAGATGAGGCCGAGTTGAATGAAAAAAAAAAACCAATATCATAAATTTCCGTAAAAATAGAGTTGTGAATTGAGAACTCTAAAATGATTATGAGTTTTATGAATAATGAAATACATCTCAGAATCTAAACAATAGGATATTCACTAAAAAAAGAAGTTAAATCAGATCAACTAGTAATATAATTTATGTCCTCCCACTGGTCATTATCTCTTGTAAACCATACCCCAATAAGTCTATAATCTTGATAAATATTTTCTTTCACATTGATTTATACTTCATTAATTGATATAGGACTGAAATTTTTCTTATTATGGTTCTTAGAATGGGAGGGTATCTTCCCTTTAAGTCATGAATATTATTTATTTTTTAGAAATCATAACATTTTTACTTATATTGTTAAAAGATTTAAAGAATAAAAATGATTTATTTAGTTATAAACCTTAGTTATAGTCCATGTTTGTTCCTGTATGGATTGCTACAACTCACACAGATTATATGAAAGTTATATATATCCTTGAGAAATAATGTCAATGGAAGTATTCACCTACTGAAAACATCATGTGTGAGTCTATAACTCATCATTATATTTCTTAACATTATCCATTTATTCTTAAGCTAATATCTCCAAGATTAAAATTAGGGTTTTCACTAATGAAACATGATACTCCAACTTAGAAGGAATTTAAAAATTGCACTATGTGATCTTGATAGAAGCACAAAAATGATGTAAATTTATGTTCTTTTGTGAGGAAAATATAATCTAATATGGAAACATATAATAAAGGTATTGAATCAACTATAAAATCTATATCCATAGTAGTGGTATAGAAAATTATAGAACAAATAGTGTAAGAAGAAGATGAGATATAACATTCAAGGAAATACTCCCCAAGTCCATGGTCATAGCCTCCAATAGTTTGTAGGAATACTAACCGACTAGTTATCCCTTCTTCCATAACAAGATATATACAGCTTCAAACAATACAAAAATTATTTTACCAAATTACTCTAGCATATTTTTTCCTCCCCCCTTCCTCCAAAAATAGGGTTTATGAATACACTTTCAATATTCCTATCAATGATGATCCTAATTCTGAATCATGGTGAAGTTTCCTAAAAGGGATTTGATGAATACTAGAGTCAAAATGTAACAAAAGATGGAATAATTGAGGTATTATCATAAGTGGTGATATACCTATATCACATGTGCAAGTAAAAAGGTATAGAGAATAGATTTGAACTGTACAGTATATCTAAACATACAATATGGATATAACACAACCCATGAGATGAAATTATTGCAACTTTCAACACGACATTTGAAAAGGTGCAGTGCCTATAAAAATATGAAAAAAAATATTGTGGACCATTCATAGTGACACATATGGTAAAAAAATGTATTTCAAGGGAAGAAAAAAATGCTATAAAGGGTGAGCAAGGATCACATATAGTGAGAGCCGATATTGGATGTTATGAAACAAATCACATATAGTGATATGGACATATTGTGCTACACATAGAGAAGTGTGATGGATATTCTATTTAGAGAGGGGAATATCAAAAATATCAATTTAATCTTATCATCTAATGATATTCAAAGTTGTTAGGAATGTGTTATTGGTTGGGTATGTTAGTGGTAGAGTTGGTTTGGGGATATTGTGGAAGCCATGTGTGAGTAGAGGGGTTAGTTTTAGGGGAGGGATGTTTTTTATTTCTCAATTTATTAGTTTCCTATAATTTTTTGGAGGTTAAGGGACACTAATTAAAGTTATGTGGTGATTTATAGAACACTTATGAAATTCACTTGGTAGAAGTTCTGTTGGAAGTAGATGGGATGGTGAGTTGGTCTCTCTCCAGCACTCAACGCACACAGCAAGGTGGTAGCCCAAGGTGGTGGTCTCTCTTATTTCTTCTAGATCAATAAAATTGTTTCTTAATACTACTATAACTATTGAATATAGTATAAATATACTATTCTAATATTATTTTCTTCAATTTTCTCTCCCCCTCTCATTATCACTCGTGATACTAACATTTGGAGACTCCACTATGGATCTGTTATTGCTAGAAGTCATGATCTTTGATGGGGAAGTCACAATCAAAATTGTTCTCTCCTTCTTCTATCTTATTTTATACTATGTGATCTGATGTGAAACCACTGATAATAGTACTATGATCACTATGTGGATGTTTAGAATCAGTTGAGAATTTAGAGTACGTCGAGAGGAGAGGATGGTCATAGGAAGATGGCTGATGATTAATAACAAAGTATCTATCGTTAGATAAACCTTGGAGAGTATAAAAAACATTGATGAATATATAGGATAGTTTGGATAAGATAAAACTAGAACAGTTGTGTACCTGTACTTGAAAAATGTATGGTTGTATCAAACTAAAGAAAGATCATAACTCTAGATTCATGATAAGGAGCAGTGCATTCCAGGTCTCTGAACAAAGTCTCTTTCTAGGAATGAAATAGGACCGACCAAACTCTTGAATGTATAAGAGTTTCATGGGATAGGGGAAGAATCCATGCCTACTTCTCCCAACAACAAGGAACTTTCTCTAGTTCAATAAATGTAGATTCAAGCATAATTCAAGTTGATTTTGAAAAGGAAAATGAGAATCTTGGTTATAAAGGAGTTAGACCATTTTATATGAAAATGATCCTTATTAGAGCTCCTAAAAAAGTTAGAGAATATATTTGTAGATTTAGTGTTAGTATGTTCAAAACCACCACTAACGATGCTCTATTTAGTTACAAGAGAGAAGGGAGAATTGATCACAGTGGAATAATAACAAATATGTCCTTAGTTGTTGGTATGGAGATGAAATTTGAACCAGTTTTATGTTTATTTACTATGGAAGAATATAGAACAAGTGTTCTTATGGTCGAAAAAAGTTTGGTGATGGAATGAGGTGGCGGTACAAGAACCATCATAGCGAAAGGAGTTTTTTTTGTTCTAAATTATCTTGCTAAAGCGGAAGATAATGCTACTTTAGTTAAAAGGGTGGTGTCTCCTGGACTTACTTTGAGAGGGGTTGGATTATATGAATATTATACATTGAAAAAAATAGCTTTGTAAAGGATTTTATTTTTGGGGGATTTATTATAAAAGACTCTTTAAACCAATAACTGAGACTGGTTCTTCAAGGAAAAAATTTTCATCAGTGTTGGACTTATTAGATGTAGTAGTGGTAGAAAATTCATATGGAATTTTTGGATGACTCGTGGTTTATTTTGGGGGCTGTTTGTTACTAAAAATGGATTGGGCATAAAGGTGCTACAGAGGATAAAATGAATCCACCTATTTTTACCCTTGGAATTTGTTATTTTTTGGCAGAATCTAGGTTTTTTTGTTGGTATTGCAGTAAGATGATCCCAATATCCTAATGAAGTGGATTGGTGGTATGTTAGTGTTGTACTAATTGGTATAGTATGTTTAGTACTCATTTATGGAGTGTTTTATTTTCACAATAATATATAGCCTAATGATAACAGATAATAGTACCAATGAATTGATCCATACACCTTTAGCAATGTGGAATTATGGGTTGTTACTGATGCCTTTTCTTATAGTCATTCCATTTCAGCCGGTTCTTAGATTGAAAACATTCCCAATGGTATTTTAGCTAATGATTAAAATTTCAATATGAAATATAGTGGTTTTCATGTTTTAGGGATAAGTACTGATTTAGAGATTGAATTTGGTCCAAAACATGCATTCAGTGGAAAATATTATAATGGTGTTTATTACATTGATAGTGATCTTTGTGATTTCAAGACAATTGGTGTTGATATTTTAGTAGATGTGTTCTATGGAAACATTTTATTTAAACCATGGGATCAATATTATCTTTTGTTCCTCAACAAAATATAGATCCTAATGTAGTAAAACATTCCATATAGAGGCTAGAGAGTACAAAATATTCCTTGTGGTAATGAATTTCATTACAAGCTTCAGGAATGAAACTGCTCTTCACATTCCACCATAGGGACAATGTGGGTTTTCAACATATGTTAAATTTTGGGAATATGGGGATAATTTTTGTTATATATATAGTTGTTGTGGGGATATTTAGGCTGTCATGTGTGGGAGGTGGGGTTAGCTACTAGGGAGGTAAGTTTCCTATTTTTCTCTTTATTAGTATTTTATGATAGTTGAGTTGGAAAGTGATAATAAATATGGGAAGGTGGTGAATTATATATTTTAATTTACCTGGTAGTGGTTATATTGGTACAGATGTGATGGTGATGTGGTCTCTATATATGGCACTCAACAAAAGTCATAAGGTTGAATCCCATGGAGATTTTCCCTCCTAATTCTTTCATTTTTGTATATTTATCTCCTCATTCTTATGTAACTCTAAAATCTAGTATAAATATGCAGTGTCAAATCTAGTTTCTTCAATTATATCACTACCCACTCAATATAATTCTCATGGTGCAAAAAAAGTTTTTGTTATTATCTCACATAGAAATTTACAATGATTAAAAGTCGACTAGGCATGGATATTTGATGGGAACGAATCTGAAAATTTTAATGTTTTCTTGAATTTTTCAGAAGTTCTTACAATTAAAACAAACATTCGAAATAATTTTCCCACCATAGTGGTTTAAGACGGTAGAGAGAGAGTGAAGAAAATAAAGGAGAAGTTATAGGATGATGTAAAGAAAAACATGAGACAATGTGTTATAATAATGTGATATAAGAAAAAATTGTAGTTCATAGCTAATTTATGGATATTTGAAGAAATATATTAGTGGTTGTACCAATATCATGATACATATTTCATATAGATATAAAGAATAACATATCATAACTCATGAAAGAGGAAACTCTGAAGACTTTATGGAAAAGGATAACATAGATTTGGGATATATCAATGATTTTATATTTCATGTGCCTCATGCAATGAGGTGTATCTCAAACAATAATAGAATGTTTCACTAGACGTGATATAATGGAAAAGAAATATATAGCAATTAAAGTGTGGCTATCACATGCGATGATAGGAGAACACATAAGAAGCGATAGAGATATGTGAATAGTGATAATGGAAAAACACAACCCCACTTGGAATCATGTAAAATAATAAAAGAATATCATTTTTATCTATAGAATAAAATTTAATCTGAATTAATTCCACATGTATCACAACTGGAGATATGGGCACATCGATAGATTGACAGTGAAATACAAAACATAGAAGAGTTTATATGATATATAATCTTGTATAAGACATTTGATGTATTACATGAACCAATGTATCATCAAGGATAATAAAATTATTCTTTTATAATGAAATGAAATATATAACACTTTCATGGACACAAAAAGTGTTTAGAGAGGTTACATGGAATATTTAATGTGAATATTGTGGGTTATGTAATGAAGGATCGTGATATGAATGTTATATAGAGAAATATTGTTGTTTGGGTATTATAAAATTAAGGAAGATGATAATGTTTGATTAAAAAATATCAAGATAAGGGTACAAGTGATATTCACGCAAGGTGGGAGAATAATTATGGAGAAAGAGAATCATGAGACCATGGTATCATGCTAGTTGAGAATCATTTAATGGTGTTAGTGGAGTATGGAATTCACTTGACCTATTAATTTGTATGCATGATATAATTTATCTTAATTAACAGATGGAATACATGAAATATTTATGGGTATCATTAAGGAATCACATAAATGGTTTTGTGACTTAGGTTCAACCCACTAGACACATAGGTGCTGCTATTTTGAGAAGAAGTCCATAGAGCTATGGAGGTTGAGGTTTGTTATAGGTTAGGTTGAGTTAAGTCCCATATCAGACTTGAGGTATCATTTCATCTTTATTATTCATTAGAAATAATAAATAATACCTGCTTTAGAGATTTATCTTGGATATTGGGTCTACTATCATCCATTTTAACATGGTATCAAAGGAGATCTAACCCAAAAACTCATCCCCCTCTAATCTCCTCTCCTAGTTCGATCTATTCCTCCCAAGGGGGCAGGAATCCCATGGCCAGTGATCCTTAATTCTATTCATCCATTCCCTTCACTCCTCCATCTATCATGGGTCCTTTCTGTGAACCCCTATCTCCACCTGTGATATGTCACCAACCTCCCCCTCCCGCGGTGACTCTCTGCACCTCCCCCACCTAGCGATTGTGCACCACTTCACCCACCGTAGCAACTCCACTTTCTGTAGTCATCCCCACACCCCTCATTCGTATATCCAGATGCAGATCCCACCCCCTATTTTTTCCATGATAGTACCCAAATCTCCCTCCTAATATCTCTACCCCTCATCTATCAACTGTGTATACCTACACGACACCCCCCCTCCTCCTACTAATGGATCTCACCCAGACTCGGCACCACCATTCTCAATTGTTTCATCATCTCTAGTTGTGAATGGTTTCCACTCACCCTCTCCCCATAAACTCCTCCCTATAGTTGGACAAACCAATGTGGAGATGTTGAACCAGACATATAATATCAAGTATTTTTTCTCTAGGTGAGTCCGGATGGTTTCAGGGCACTCTAAGCACTATTCATGGATAAAGATCTGGCCACCGTGGTCGATCTGTAAAGAGTCATATTCATTAAAAGTGGTTAAGGATGAATTGAAATCATATGCAGTAGGAAATATGAGGGATACTAATGAGGAGAGGACTGTGGAAAAAAAGTGAGTGATGGTCGTCACCGGGGCTAGGTAGATTCGAGGATTAGATGTAATGAACCGGTCATTTATGAATAAAATTCCTATTCTTTTAGTGTCTCATGTACATAGAAAACACATGCACTCTTTTTTTTGAATTAAATGACCATTGCATATCATTACCATTTATAATATAGTTTTTGAATAGTGATCACACGACTGATATAAATATAAGGTTTTTAAAAAAACATATTTTGACACGCACAAAGGAGAGGATAACCCCATCAAGTAGACTTGGGTTGTAGGAAGCTCATTTTTCAAATCTCATAAAAGAGGTATCATCACTGGGCTTCACTCTTCACCAATCTCAAACCCAGCTTCAACACGTTAATATTGAATGGTGTCGCCTTTGGGAGAAGTTCAAGTTAATAGAGATTACCACTCGGGCGATATTATCTGAGCCTCCCCAAGAGTTTATCACCATCGCACACCTTACCCTTAGGTCATATATGGGTATTATAAAGGTTTATGTAATAAGGTATTATTTACTTATTGTGTAATCCATTTTTATAAATAAAAGTCATATTCCATCAATTCCTTTATAAGAATATTCTTTCTTAAAAAAATTAATGAATTTGATTCATCATGTAAAAATAGTACTTTTGAGAAATATACATATTATTTTATTAAACTAAGGTATTTATTAATAATACTATAAAAAATTACTTATAAATAATGACTATATCAATTCTTTATCTATAAATGATTAGGAAGTCAGTTTGATAAGATTTGTATTTTTAAACAATAAAACAAAAAGTGTATTTATTTTAATTAAAAGATTTAGTTTTAGGAAATAATTAATTTTTTAAATAAATAATATTTTAATAGAATAATATTATCAAATAAATTTTATTATTAATAAATGAGTATATAATTTTTATGAAGTCAAATGTAATTTTTATTAAGGTTTGAAAACTATTTTTGTCAAAACCTAGGAATTTTCAATAAATATCAGTTTTTATTTGAAAAGTGAAAATTCAAATATTTATAAATTAATTAGATAAAATGAATACTATTTTTGAAATCAGGACATCAAAGTTATCTAAAAGTGAAATTTTCATAATTTTCGGAGACAATTGAATTTTTTGGTAAAAATTAAATATTGTATAAATAAAACATGTGCATTATGACATCATAATAACCCCAAAATTATTTAATAAAAACTAAAATGGTTATTCTTGGACCAATATATGTTTTTTAATTAAAATAATGTGATTTTATAATTATTTTACTTATTTTATAATGCCTTAGTGAATCCTCCAAAATGTATAATATATTTTATGATTATAAATTCCTTTCTTTAATAATGTGACTCACCTCCACATAAGAAAGGGAAATATTTTAATAAATTCTGCCTTTTTCCTTATAAAATAATTTATACCACTCCCATTTACCAAGACCTTGTGAAAAACCATGGGATTGTTTGTTGTTTGGAATATTTTAGTGTGTAGGATCCAAAACCAAAATAATAAAAAAATTCCCCTACCTTTCCTATATAAACCTACCCAATCTACCATTAATCTTCAATAAAACTATTTATAGATCTACCAACCTCTTCCCAATACTCCCTATATTCCTCCCAAGGTTCCACAAATCTCCCAAGAAGCATCTTCCATGCCTTTCGGATCACACACATCCAAGTACGGGATCTTCCACCCTTTTCTTTTATCAAGCATTATTTTAATGTTATGTCTTTTAATTTCATTTATTCCTATGTTGGGATATGTTATTAAATATCATCCTTAATTTCAATTTTATATATAAATCATTATATACACTTTCATTCTCATTTATCCCTCTTATGAACCCTTATGTACTCCTGTTACCATGCCGAATTTTTATAAGGGATCCTCTCATTCCTCTCTTCCATTCAATTTGAGAACCTTACTTGAAATTAGTATTTTTAATTTCAATTGGTTATATTTTCATCCTTTTATAATAAATTTCCTACTATATATTTGATTTTATTTCAATTATTTATCATTTATCCTCCCTAATTTCGACCCATACCTAAGCCATTACTTTGTCGAATTTCCATAAGGGATTTCACTCTTCTCATTTTCATTCAAGCTTCTCTTTTACATTATGCTTCTTAAGTTATATATTTATATGTTGTTTTATGATGTTAAATTACCCCCATGTTGTAAATTTTATTTATATATGATTATATATTCCTTTCATTCTCATAAATCCCCCCTATTCCCCTTTAAGCACAATTGTTACCATGCTGAAATATCATAAGGGATCCTCACATTCCTTCCTTTCATGTTTTTTATCCAAGTTTCCTTATATTGTTACACCCTTGTATTTTCAATTAAAAATGATTGGGTATGTTTTATCATCTCCCCCATACTTCCCTTATTATGTTTTTATTTTGGGATACATATTTCTCTCTCATCAATCCCTCTAATGTACACCCGTTACCAAGCTGAAATTTCATAAGAGTTATTCCATTTCTCCTCATTCTTAAAGTTTCTTTATTATGTTATACATTCTATTTACAAATTACTTGTGTTGGTATATGTATATATATGACCCATTAATTTAAATATCATTTATATATTATTAGAGACCCTGTTCTTTATCGCCAACCATTTTTATGAATTTTTATGTCACGTCGTTTGGCTGCTGAAATTGCACCGTGATTTTCCATACCAAAATCATCGTGTAGTGAATACACACCCCTTTATCTATTAAGGGTATTAAAATTTATGCTCATGTACTTATTTATTGAGTAATTATATGTATTCCATATCCCTTGTTCATGAAATAAATTATTATGTTTAATGAATCCAGGATTTATGATCTATGTGGAACACTTATACATGAAAATAAATGATTAATAAGGGTGCACCCTGATAGCATTCCAATACATTGGGTAATGTATTATATCATGATACATCATGTGAAATGAGTATTGACTCATGATAATTCATGTTCAATGAGGGTTTACTCATTCTAATTCATGTTCAATGGGGGTTTACACATGCTCCATGTGAAATGAGCCTTGGCTCATGCTAATATCATGTTAAATGTTGTTGCCACATTTCAATGTTATGATAATCATGTTATATCATACCTTTATGTTCATATTTATCTTATTCTCCATTGATATTACTATTTTCTAACATGTATTTTATTCTTCATGTCATTCCTTTTTTACTCCCTTACTGGGATTTATAGCTCACCCCTTTCTTGTGTACATCCTTAGGTTATCCCATACTATGTTAATTGCAAAGGAATGTAGTGGTCATATAAAATAATTGTTCAATAAAGATTTTTTATTTCATGTTTTAAGTTGTTATATAATGTTACTAATTTCCAAATACACTAGAACTCTCAATACTCCATGTTTTATTAAGTGAAATTTTATGTAACAAAAGCATGTTTAAATATTAAATAAAGAGCAGGGTTGTTATAGTTGGTATCAGATGATAGGTTTGGTTATCTTGGGATTAGGATTAGAACACTCTAGTAAAAGTGTTAGGGATAATACTAAGTATAAGAAAATAATACCTAAATTTTTTGAGTATATATTAAGTGTTTTATCAAGCCAATACATCCATATCTAGATATGAACAACTAGAGGTGGCTCTGGCACAGATGTATCTATGGGTAAAACCCAAAAACATTGTTTTGAGCTAGACTCAAATGGGAACTGGTGCATGAAAACGGGCCTTGATTCACTCTGGTTTAGACACTCTTAGTGGGTATTATTTGGTAAATTCATAATATTAGTATGAACCATTATTAAGGGAGAAATAAAAACCCCATAATAATATACGTTTGGAGATAGATAATGTATAACATAGACTGAAGCCTAGAAATTTATAAGTTAATGAGTTAAATTTAATTTATAAGTTATACCTTTAATGTCATTTGATTCCCGTTTATGTGTTTAATAGTTTCAAATAAATACACCTAATTTTAATTTTATGCTAGACAAGTCCAGTAATATGATGAATCTGTTTAACAACTGATGCAAAGGGAAATGTGATGAATGCCTCAAATAGATACCCAATCAAATGGGAGCTCAAGTAAGACACATCATGATTTCTCCAAACCAACTATCAAAAATTACAATTAAAATTTGGAGATTTGTTGAATTCCTGAGGAAATTAAGGAAGAGGAAGAATACATGTCATGAAATTCCATCTGATAAAGGTGATAAGGGAAAGAATACCTAATTTACTTCGTCCAAAAATTGTGGAAAGAGGAACCAAGGGAAATGTCACAAAGGGACTAGGATATGTTTTAAGTGTGGAAAGGAAGGGCACAAAGTATCCAAATTCCATGAAAAAATGGATAATGTGATGGATGGAAACAACGTTATATCTAAGGAATATTACATAGTTCCACGTCAAAAATGTGGAGAAGTCAAGAATTATCCAAGAAAATACTCTATTATAAGGGCTGAGAAGCATGATGAGCATCAACAATCTTCATGATAAAGGGATCACGGAAATTCCTATGCTAAGATGGATAACGACCAATGAATTAAATGTAACCGATACTTCAAATTAGTGTATGTAATAATGTATTTCAATTCATGTCTTATTAGTATATCTTTTATGTTTTCTAAAAACATTTACTCCCCAACAGAAATGATATTAAATCATTATGGAAAACATCTATTAGTTTTGTATCTCATGTTTAAGTTTGTGGGAATTTTCTTCTTGAAAATATTATATGTATACCTTTTATGGAATTTGAAGAAAAATTACAAACTTATTGCCTACATCTAAAGGTATTTGAAAGTTCATTAAAAAAACTATCCCACGCATGATCTGGAGTTTGAAGTTGTGATCTTTGCATTGAAAATATAGAGGAATTGTCTCTTTTTGAGAAGTGTATATACAGATCACAAAAGTCTCAAGTATATATTCACAAATAAATATTTGAATATGAACCAACAAAGATGGTTAGAGTTGATCAAATAATATGACTGATGAATCCATTACCACCCTGGGAAAGTGAACAAAGAGGTAGATGCTCTAAGTAGAAAGGACCCATCAATTCTATCATTGATGAGAATTTAAAAGGATCCAATCTTCTTGTATTGGATAAATACAGACATGGTAATCATAAAGAAGAGAAAATCATCAATACTTTCACAAATGATTTCTCAACTATCTCTTTTAGAAAGGTTAAAGGATTCTAAAAAAGATGATATGGGAATTCAAAAGAAAGTGGAAACAATTAGAAAAGGTAAATCATCAGAGTTAAATGTTAATGAATAAGTAATTGTGATATTTTGGTAAAGAATTTGTGTTTCATAAAATCTGAAGCTAAAAATTAACTTTTAGATAATGCACATAGTTCAAATTTCACCATTCACCCAATAAACACAAATATGTGTCGGGATCTCTAACAGAATTATTTGAGGGATAACATGAAGAATGAGATCACGAAATATACATCAAAGTTCCAGGTATTTCACCAAGTGAAGGCTAAGAGGCATAATTCTTAGGGGATGATTCAAACATTACCCATACCAACCTGGAAATGGGAGAACATCAACATGGACATTGTCACCATACTTCCAAAGATATTCAAAGGAAACAATGCTATCTGGGTTATTTTGGATCGTCTTACAAAGATTTCACACTTCATTAAAATGAAAAATGTTTTCTCATTAGATCAAATAGTACAGATATACATCAAAGAAATGGTAAGTCTACATGGAGTACCATAATGGATTGTCTCTGATCAACATCCAAGATTCACCTATAAGTTCTAGAAGAGTATCCATCATGCTTTGAATAATGATCTAAACTTCAATATGGCTAATCATCCTCAAAGTAATATCCAATTTGAGAAAACAATCCAAATACTTGAGGAAATGTTGAGAGCATCCTAAATGGACTTCAAAGGAGGATGGGATCAACAACTTCTCCTCATTGAGTTCTCATACAACAATAGTTTCCACTCAAGCATCCAAATGGATCCTTATGAAGCCCTTTATGGGAAGAGGTTTTAAACACAAGCATGTTGGGATGATGTTGGGGAGAAAAAACTTTTAGGTCCAAAATGGTCGAATAAATGGTGGAGAATGTTAAGATCATCCCAAATCACATAAAAGATGCTCAATATCGACAAAATAGCTATGTTGAAAACTGAAGATGATACCTAGAGTTTGATGTTGGAGATATGGTATTCCTCCACATATCACCATGGAAGGTATTTATGACATTTGGGAAGAAGGGAAAGCATAGTCCAATGTACATCAGCCGTTTTGAGATCCTTGATCGCATTGGAGTAGTGGCCTATTGACTAGCACTCCCACTAAACATGTCTCAAGTACATGATGTATTCCATGTATCAATCTTGAGGAAGTATATACCTAAGCAATTTCATGTAATCAATTCAAAGATGGTACCATTGTAGAATTACCTCTCCTATTAATAGAATCCAATGAAGATCTTAGATCTTAGGGAAAATGTTCTACAATATAATATTATACCCCTCATCAAGGTGTTGTGGCGAAACCAAAAGTTTGAAGATGTTGCGTGGAAACCTGTGGAATTGATGAGGCAAAGTTACCCTCGTTTGTTTTAGTGTGGGGAACAGAGATTTTATGGGAAATATTTCTAAGGGGGTAAGGTTGTAATGACGTGATCACTTATGAATAAAATTCCGTTTATTTTAATGTCTCGTGGATATAGAAAACACATTCACAATTTTTTTATTATTGGGATTAAATGACCATTAATTATAATTACCATTGATAATATAGTCATTGAATACTGATCACATTACTGAAATAAATATAAGGTTTTTAAAAAAAACCTTTTGACACAGACAAAGGAGAGGATGACCTCATCCTATAGACTCGAGCACTACGACGCTCATTTTTCAGAGCTTGGAAAGGAGGTAGAATCACTATGATTCGCTCTTGACCAAGCCAAAACCACACTTCAACATGTTAAGTTTGAATGGAATTTTCTACGGGAGATTTTCAAGTTAATAGATATTTCCACTAGGGCGATTTTATCCGAGTTTCCCCCAAGATTCGGTCACTATCACACACCTTACCCTTAGGTCTTATGTCCCTGTTATAAGGGGTTATGTAACAAGGTATTATATATATATATTATATAATAATTTTTTATAAATAAAATTTATATTCTACCAATTCCTTTATGATAATAGTCATTTTTAGAAAAATAATGAATTTGATAAATTGATTCTTCAGGTAAAAATGGTACTACTGATAAATATATACATTATTATACTAAACTTAGGATTTTATTAATAATACTATCAATAATTTTTTTTTAAATGATGACCATATCAATTACTTATCTATAAATGATTAGGAAATCAGTTTGATAAGAGTTATATTTTTATACGATAAAACCGAAAGCGTATTTTTTTAATTAAAGAATTTAGTTTAAGGAAATAATGAGTTTTTCAAATAATTAATATATTAATAAAATTTTATCATCAAATTATTTTTATTAATAATAAATTATTATATAATTTTTATGAAGTCAAATGTACTTTTTATTAAGGTTTTTAAACTATTTTTGTCAAAAACTGTGAATTTTCAATAAATGTCGGTTTTCATTTTAAAAGTAAAATTTCACATATTTATAAAATTATTCAGATAAAATTAATATTATTTTTTTAATAAGGACATCAAAATTATCTAATTTTGAATTTATCATAATTTTATGAGACAATCGAATTTTTGGGTAAAAATTAAATATCATATAAATAAAATATTTGTTTTATGACATAATAATGACCCCAAAATGATTTAATAAATACTAAAATGGGTATTATCAGCACAATATATGTTTTTTAATTAAAATAATGTGATTTTATATTTATTTAACTTATTTTATAATGCCTTAGTGAATCCTCCAAAATATAATATATTTTATGATTTTAAATTCATTTCTTTAATAATGTGACTCACCTCCACATAAGAATGGGAAATATTTTAATATATTCATACCTTATCCTTTTTAAATAATTTATACCAATCCCCTTTACTATATACCATGGTAAAAAAAACATGGTATTTTTTGTGGTTTTGAATATTTTAGTGTGTAGGGTTCAAAACAAAAATAATAAAGAATTCCCCTAACTCTCCTATATAAACCCAACCAATATCTCATTCTACTTCACTCAAACAATTTTAATATCTACCAACATCTACGCCATACACCCTAGAGTTTTCCCAAGGTGTACCCAAGCTCCCAAGAAGCCTCCCCCAAGCCTTTGGGATCACACGAATCCAATTAAGGGATCTTCCACCATTCTCTTTTATCAAGCGTTCTTTTCATGTTATGTCTTTTAATTTCCATTATTAATATGTTGGGATATGTTATTAAATATCATACTTAATTACCATTTGATTTATAAATCATTATATCCCCTTTCACTCACATTTATCCCCCTTATTAACCCTTATGTACTCCCATTACCATGTCGGATTTTCGTAAGGGATCCTCTCCTCCGTCTTTTCCTTTCAATTCAAGAACCTTGTTTGAAATTAGTCTTTTTAATTTCAATTGGTTATATTTTCATCCTTTTATAATCAATTAATTACTATATATTTTATTTTATTTGAATGAGGTATCATTTATCCTCTCCCATTTTGACCCATACCTAATCCACTGTTATGTCGAAATTTCGTTCTGGGTTTCACTCTTCTTATTTCCATTCAAGATACTCTTTTACATTATGCTTATTAATTTCCATATTTATATATTGGGTTATGATGTTCCACGACCCCCATACTGTCCATTTTATGTATAGATTATTATATATTTTGTTCAATCTCATAAATCCCCCCTATAATCCTTTAAGCACACTCGTTACAATGCTGAAATTTCTTAAGGAATCCTCTATTTCCTTCCTTTCTCATTTTTTATCCAAGTTTCCTTATATTGTTACACCATTTTATTTTAAATTAAAAATTATGGGGTATGTTTTATTATCTCCCCCCATACTGAAATTATTAAATTTTTATGATGGTATACATCTTTCTCTATCATCAATCATCCTCATCTACACCCATTACCATGCCAAAATTTCGTAAAAGTTATTCCATTTATCCACATTCTTCAAGTTTCATTATTATGTTACGCCTTCTATTTCCAAATTACTTGTTTTGGGAAATGTATCTATATGAACCCCTTACTTTCCATTTCATGTATATATGATGAGAGACACCTTTATCTCTCATCAACAATTTTTATGAATTTTTATGTCATGTTGTTAGGCTGTCGGAATTGCACCGCGATTTTCCATGCCAAAATCATCGTGTAGTTAATACCATACCCATTTCTCTATCAAGGGTATTAAACTTTATGCTCATATAATTATTTATTGAGGAATAACATGTATTTCACATCTCTTGTTCATGTAATAAATTATGATGTTTAATGTATCAATGTTTTATGATCTGTGTGGCACACATATGCATGAAAAGAAATGATTAAGAAGGGTGTGCCCTAATAGTACTCCAATGCATTGGGTAATGTATAATATCATGATACATCATGTGAAATTAGTGTTGAATCATGATAATTCAAGTGCAATGAGGGTTTACTCATGATAATTCATGTGCAATGAGGGTTTACTCATTCACCACGTGTAATGAGACTTGGCTCATGCTAATATCATGTTAAATGTTATTGCCACATTCCCATATTATGATAATCATGCTACAACATTCCTTTATATTCATGTTAATCTTATGATCCATTGATATGCCTATTTCTGAACATGTATTTTATACTTCATCTCATGCCTTGTTTACTCCCTTAAAGGACTTTATAGATCACCACTTTCTTGTGTACATCCTCAGGTTATCCCATTCAGTGTTAAGTACAAAGGAATGTTGTGGTCATGTAAAATAAGCTTTCAATATGTTGGATTTCATGTTTTAAGTTATTATGTAACGTTTCTAATTTACCAATACACTAGACCTCTCGATCCTCAGAGTTGTATTAAGTGTAATCATATGTAATAAATCATGTTTAAATATGAAATAAAGAGTAGGTTTGTTATATTATAAATGACATATGACACCTAAACCACCTTATAAAGGTGGAAACACCCTTTTCCAAGCACTGATCCTTTATTGGAATGTCCCATTTGTTTTTTTGTAGCACCAGGTCCCCCCCTCTATTGAATAGCCTACCCTAGACGCTACTTTCTTCTTTAAAATTCCTTGAATTAACATCGAGCCACTCTGATCATCATCGTGGTTCATTATCACCACCCAAATTACCATCGGGCAACCCAGATCACCATAGAGATTCATTTTCAATACTTGGATGACCGTCGAGTTATCTAGATTACCACCGATATTCATCGCTGTGTTTTTATATTATTTATTTGTTTTTTGGGTTTTTATTTCAAGATATAAATGTCCATATTGAGGGGGAATGTTAGTGATGCTTATTTTTTGTTTTATTATATATCCATGCTATATACACCTAGATTGAGGAGAGTTTTAGAGGTTAAGTTGAGTTGATTCCCATAACATACTTTAAGAACTATGTATTTATTATTATTTCTTATAAATAAACAAAAATATCTCCATTAGAGAGGTATCTTTGATATTTGGTCCACTCTCCTTGATTTTAACAAGGATGAACCCGGATGAATCTAGAACCATCATTCATATAATGATGATGATGATGATGCACTAGATAGTGTGAAAGTGGCTTCGACTTATGGTGAGATGGTTGAGATATGAGGTGTAAAAAATTAGTGAAATTAAAGATCCATGTGTGAAGATCCTACCATATTAGGTCTTGGATAAGATCATTAAGTGATATGATAAAATAGATTTGAGATGGTATAAAGAGGCGTCAATATGGGGGATTCACATAAAAGAGAGAGTAACACAATTTGTTATTTGATAAGTTGCCACTAAGATTGAATGATAAGAAAGTGAGTAAATAATTTCATATCTAATTAACAGTCTTTTGAAAGAAAAGAAGAAGGGGTGAAACATTTCATAACATGGAGAATTAAGTAAAATTTTACCATGAATAGGAAACATGTTGAGCTATAGAATAAATCCATTCTGAGCATGACATTTATCTCATACTCGTTATCTTGTTTATATGATAATGACAAAACATTAAGTCCAACTAGTATCCCATTTAAATCCTATGAATCCCATAATCACATTTGTTTAGTGACCATGTTATGAATGAATGAATTTTATGGATTATGACCAATTAGTAAGAGTTATTAGGAGAGGCCCGTAAAAATAAAATGTTGATCTAAATGGGAAGTAAGGACCTGATGTTGACAAATTTTTAAAATTATAATATAGTTACACACTCTAATTCACCCCCCATGCCTAGCTCTTTGTCATGCATCTACATACAAAATTTCTATATTTTTTATGGGGTAATAAATATATTTAGTGAACATAACCAATATTCAAATAGAAGACAAACCTGCTTTCATTATCAGAAATTTAATATTTCAATTGGGTTCAAAGTTAATATTCCACTAAAAATCGAAATTAACAGTGAAATTGAGGAAGATCCATTGGGAATCAAAAAAGGAAAACTACCATATATAGGACATTTAAATTCATGAAAAATGGTATTTAAAAGTGCTAAAAATAAATATTGTCCTATGTACCATTAAAAGAGGGGCCTATTTATCGGGGATAGTTTAACACTTATAAATTCCCCCCTTTATCTATGTAATTTTTAGCATTGATAAAGTGCTCCCTTTATCAGTTATTTCATTAGAACTAATAAAGGGGGCCTTTTTTAGTGCTAAAAAAGCCCAGATAAAGGCCCTACTACTACATTGTGCGGTTGAAATTACAACACACTGTATAAAATACACATGTATGAGAACACATGTGTATACAAATTTATAATTTAGTTGAAATAAATTTTACAAAAAAAAATTAAAAAAATACTATATTATATACATTACAAATAATGTTTTGTATAATTATATTTGCAATTACTATCCAAAAACATTTAGAAACATCAATTTTCCATTATATTTGGAACCCGTGACCCCTCTCAAAAAAGCTCGATCGTGGTATCAATTTATAAATAGAGCACCCCAACATAAGGAAAAGAATCCATCTATATAATAAAACAATTAAAATATGAGTAAAAATTTTAAGATATAAATTAAACATAAATATGAATCAATTCATTAATAAGATGTAAACTTTAAATAAAAGGGAAGACTTGGATCCCTATCAGTAAAATTGTGTGGCATATTGAGGTGGGGAAAATTCCTACAAGTCAAAAATGACTAATGAATATTTTTTCTAAAGTATATAAACAATCAGAATTTGTTTTCTCGGTTTTGATTATGTCACTTATTTTTTTATTAAAATGTCATTTTAAAATAAAAACATTTAATTTGAGTCACGTCAGTCACTTCATGTGTCAGTTTTATGTGAGATTGATTATAACACATAAAAAATAACTTATGAATTGTTTTCCAAATTTATCATGACAATCTGAGTTCATTTTCTTTGTTTTCAGTGAGTGACACATGTTTTGAAATAAAATATAAATTTTAGGCTGATAACAGACACTTTGAGTCATATCGGGATTATTGTGTATCATATTCAGGTGTGGAAGATTCCTAAATGTCACAAATGACAAATGAATCATTGTATTAAAGTATAAAAACAATCCAAATGGATTTTATTTATTTTGAGTACGTCAATTATTTCTTTAAAAAATGTCAATTTTAAATAAAAAGAAACATAGAGTAATATCGATCAAACCATGCATCAGATTGAGTTTTTTTTATTCCTACATGTCAAAAATGAATTATGAATCATTTTCCTAAAGTATAAAAAAAATATTAATGTGTTTGCCTAGTTTTGAGTATGTCACTTTTTTTTTACTAAAATGAAATTTTAAACTAAAAAATCACACATTGAGTCATACTGGTCACATCATGTGACATTTTAATGTCATATTAATTTATATACATCAAAAATTACTTAGAAATAATGTTCCTAAATTAGAAATACAATCAGAGATTTTTTTTCTTTGATTTCAATGATTGAAATTTTTCTGAACTAAAATATCATTTCTAAACTCATAACAAACATTTTAAGTCATACTGAGAACATGGTGTATTGGATTTATGTTTTAAAATTTCTACATGTCACAAATGACTTATTTATCATTTTCCTAATGTATAAAAACAATATTAATGAGTTTTCTTGGTCATGAGTATGTCACATGTATTTTTTGCAAAAATTAATGTCAATTTTAAATAAAAAGGCACACATGGAGTAATACTCGTAACAAATTCCATCAGATTGATATAAATATTATTTATACACATCAAAAATGACTTATGGAACATTTTAATAATGTGTGAAAATAATAATAATGTGTTTTATTGGTTTTGAGTATCTCACTTGTGTTTTTTACAAAAATTTCAATTTTAAATAAAAAGACACACGTGGAGACATACCGGTCACACTATGCCTCAAATTATGGTGAGGTTGATTCCTATATGTCAAAAAGGGATTATAGATAATTTTATTTATGTATCAAAATAATACAAATGAATTTTCTTAGTTTTTATTGCATGACTTGTGTATCAAAAATGAAGGACTTTGGGCCATTGGAGGAGTGTGTGACTTGTGTTTTCTTCTAAAATGTCATTATAAACTTAAAACATGCACATAGTATCATATTGATCACAACATGTGTCAGTAGGAAATGAGATTGATTATTACAAGTAAAAAATTTCTTATGAATAATTTTCTTGATTTATCAAGAAAATCGGAGTTCATGTTCTTGGGTTTAAATCAGTGACACAGATTTTGAACTAAAATATCAATTTTAAACTGATTACATTTACTTTGAGTCATACTGGTCACACGGTGTATCAGATTGAGGTGAGTATGACTCCTACACGTCAAAAATTACTTGTGAATAATTTTAATAAATTATCTAAATAATATGAATGTGTTTTCTCAGTCATGATTACGTCATGTGTCCTTTTTACTAAAATTAAAGTGAATTTTAAATAAAAAGACACACTTTGAGTTATATCAGTAACACCATGCATCAGATTGAGGTGTATATTTTTCAAACACGTATAAAATGACTTATGGATCATTTTAATAAGGTAACAAAACTATCTAATTTTTTTCTTGGTTTTGAGTCTCTAACTTGTGTTTTTTTTACTAAAATTCCATTTTAAACTAGAAACATGCACTTTAAGTCAGATTGAGGTACGGCTAATTCTTACATGTCACAAACAACTTATGAAACATTTTATTAAAGTATAAAATCAATATGAATTTTTTTCTTAGTTTTGAGTAGGACAATTTTCTTGTTTACAAAAAATAATGTTAATTTAAAAAAACACTTTGAGTCGTACTGATCACACCATGCATCAGATTGAGGTGCATCTGATTCCAACACATCAAAAATGACTTTTTATCATTTTCCTAAAGTTTAAAAAGAATAAAAATGTGTTTTAATGGTTTTGAGAATAAAATTTTTGTTTATTACTATAATTAATGTCAATTTTAAATAAAAATACACACTTGGAGTCATACCTATTACGTTATTTTTCTTATTTGGGTTTGATTGATTCCTACATTTCGAAAATGACTTATGGATCACTTTCCTAATGTATCAAAACAATATGAATGTCTTTTCTTGGTTTTGAGTATGTGATGTGTGTTTTGAACTAAAATGTATATTTTGAACTAAATACATACAGTTCAAGTCATACCAAGCACACCATGTATCAGATTGAGGTGCAGATAATTGAGTATGTGATGTGTGTTTTTCTTTCAACTATCTGTAACAATAAATAATGATAGAACATGTTCAATTTGGATACAATAGAAAACCCCATGCTTCCTAAAATTCCCCATCCAAAAGAACCATGTTCTCTCTTTTCTGGTTAGTTTTAGATAGTTAAAATAAAAATTTGAATTCTCGAATGATATGTGAAAAAAACTTACTAAATATTAGATATAAAGATAAGGTAATTAACTTAAAAATAGTAGATAAATGGTTAAAATAACTAAATAAGTATTAGTAATTCACCTTTTCATGATATCTTTATACATTCTTAACCCATTTCCTTTTACCATTATCCCAGTTACAACCTCTATGTCCAATTTCTCACAAGAATGAGCAGCTTTGAGAAAACCACCCCAACACAAGAAAAATAATTAACCTATATAAGAAAAAAATTCTTATGTTAATATTATTATAAAGAATTAAATTAAACATAAATAAAAAAAATACATTAATAAAATGTCAGTTTTAATCTGAAACCACAAAATTTGAGTCATACCTAGTACACCACATATCAGATTGTGATATACTTGATTCCACAAAGCCTTTTTATCCTATAGTGCATTCAAAATTATAGGTTATCTAATAATGGTGAATGAATTTGATAATAAAACAGAAAATTGCATCATCATGAGTGAATAATTTTTGTCGGGTGAATAATCACAGTATGTGAGTGATTAATCCTTTTGGATGAATTCGTTTCTTCATGATCATTTTAAAAATTAAAAAAATAAGTATCATATAAAAATTATTAATAAAAATAACTAAAAAATTAAATAAAATTATGATAAAATAAATGAAATAAGTAGTTTGAATTCACATAATAATGATATATGTGAACATTTTGACACCAGGAATGATTCTATTTCATTTCTAAAAAATATATTTCATCTTGTGAAAATGAGGAATTTTGACTGTCATGGGGGTACCAAAAAAATATAAATAAATAAAGTATTAATAAATATTTTAAATGAAAAACTAATTATCTTAGAAAATACCTCTTTGGGGATAATAGTTTGTTGATGGTATATGATATCTCTCATAAATTTGAAAATATAATAACCACAATATTTTCCATTGTTTTGTTTTGGTCATTGTTTCATAGTTCCTTGAAACGTGTGTTCTAGATTTAAGAATCACTATTTCCAGGCAGTTTCCATTGGATTTATTCATGGAACCAAAAACTTCCAACAATTCTTTTTCCAAAGAAGACCTGTTTCCAAAGTCATGTGTTCATTAAGTTTTGAACATTACAATGCTTAAGAACGTACATTGGTCAAGATGATGGTAGGTCAGACTCATCACACCCTTTTGGGAGAATTATTGTCTACTCTGGGACTCTCTTTGTAAAATTAAAATATTTTCATGAATCCTTTTTAATTCACCAAGTATATCATAATAATCCCTTGGAATTTATAACCACTTTTTAACATGTGTAAAACTTTAGAATCATCAGTATGTATTCAAGGTTTTTCATTAATGGAAATATCCATATGTATACGAGGTTTTCTATTAATTTTATTCTCTAATATACTGATTAGAGATTATTTTAATCATCCTTTCGATGATAATAGTTTTTAATCCACTCAAGGGGCACTTTGGAATTTATTGTCATCCAGGGAGGTAAAGGTTTGTTTTGATCTTGGGATTGTGCCCATAAAATGGGTTCCCTATGTGTCCTTGTGAAAGGAATCATAACCCTCGTAGTTCAGGGTCACTTAATAGGACACATCATACCTTTTAAGGTCAGGTGATAAGGACCTTTAAGCAAAAATGTGCTTAGTCAAAACTTATTGTGAGACTTATGCTGAAGAAACCCAAGGAACTTGGAAAGGATATGAGATTCCAAGTAGGATCAGACCCTATTGGGAATATGGCCCAAGGAGAACAGGGTTGATTTGAAGTGTTGGGTTTGAACCTCAAGGAGGATTCCTACGTATCCCATATCGATGGGAATCAAATCCCATGTAGTTCAATATGTCTCGTAAGAGAGTATGGTCCTTTTAGAGAGATGATTTTGGGCTTATTTATTGAAAAATGATGCCTTGATGATTTGAGGATTGAATTTGTGGCTTATTTTCTAAGGAGGATGCCCAAATTGGGGGAATTGTGGTTGGGTTTCTAAGGAGGATATCCAATGATCTCAGGCTCTGAAGAGCTTCCTATATATCCTAATTTCAACAGGAATCAGAGTTCTCGTATTTCCTTCCAATTAGTGTTTGTGCACATGTTGTAACTGTCACGTATCTCTAAGACAACGTGATTCATGATCAGTGTGAGAAACAAGAGGATCTGAAAGATTCAATAATGACACATCACACTTTAAATTTTTTCCTCCATGTTAATGGAAGAGGGTGCGTCGACCATGGAAGAGGGAGAGGCAATGAACCTTCCCTCTATTCTATTTACATTGGACAAGGGTCCAATCAAATGAAGAAGGGGTGATGGTGAGGGACTTATACCAAGATGGCTACCCTGAAATTGGTCCTAGTAGGGTGGGACACTTCTCCTATGCTTGCAGGAAAAGCAATAGGTGAATCGTACCTTCCCTACTAGAAACTTGAGGTTCTGGGTCGCCTATTTGAGAAGGGCAAGGCCGGTAACCAACCATCCTTCAAATCTGGAACTTTCCAACACTTTTTTTGGGAGAAAAGTCCACGTGAATGTGGATATACAAACCCAAAAACATCCCATTAATTCTAACCTCATTCTGAAACAAATGTAGGAAACCTATGACTGTGGAAATACAAACCCAAATAGAAGACATGCTGATGTACCTTTCCCAAAGTTTTGAGAAATCAGGAGGTTTTTATGGAGGCTTCGATATAGTCTCTTTCAGATATGGGAACCAAAGAAGGAGATACCCTTCCATGAATGGCATTTAAAAGAAGGAGCTTGATCAGGTTGCATAGGTACTTTGCGCAAATATGCCGCGTAGGTACCCTGCATTGCTTGTATCACGCAAGTATACTGTGGAGCTATATCACAGAGGTATATCATGTTGCTCTATCGCATAGTTATACAGTGCAGCTATGTAACACAGGTATACCGTGCAGCTATGGCATGCAGGTGTACCGCGTAGATGAGGATGATGACTGAAGAATGTGAAGAACTTCAATACATGATTATCCCATTTAATTATCTCTTCTCTCATGGTTTAGAGAGCTACCTGAGACAACTTGAGGGATGTAGGTGAAAGAGCTACGCAATGGGAGCTTTAGAGAGTCTTTCGCTTTTTTTTAGTCATGAAATGGGAAGCCCAAGGGCTCTATTTATTGGCACGGATGGGCCAGGTCGAATAGATGTTGCCTTCATTGGTCTTTCGCATAGCTCCACCATGTAGGTTCTCCACATAGGGGCACTAAGAATCTTCTGGTGTGGAGGTATTCCGCGGAGGTAAGTCACATAGATCTGCCGCACAGTTGCTCCACATAAGTTCATAACAAATTTTCAGGTGCAGAGGTCGGCCGCGGAGGTTAGCCGCACAGGTCAGCCGTGTAGGTTCTTGAATTTATTCTGTCACGAAGTTCTTTGGGAGTACTATTGATTTTCCCTTTGTACATTGCGAACCTTGCTTTGGGATCTAAAATATATGGATTTCTCTTCATGGTCCTTTTGGTTAATATATCAAGTACTGTAAATAACCCCCCCCCCCATCAGGATTATATCTGAAACGTACAAAGAGGGTCGAGTCCTGAGGTTAAAGTTGTGGAACAGCGCAGGTTTCCCACATAGGTTCACCATGAAACTTCTTCATGAAGATACATCACGAAGAGGGTACGCGGAGTCTAGACATGTAGGTCTTCAGTTCCCTATAAATAGGTCTCACCCTTTGCAATTTTTTTCTTCATCTGCGCTTTATTCGAAATTTTTTAACTCTTATTGCGTAGCTCATTCGCCCAGCTCTTATTGTTTTGTGCTCTCACGTAATTTTTCTAAAACTTTTTCAAGGTAAAAATAATTACGTGATGGAGTTATGCCAAAGGACTTCACCGATGGGGTTGCGCTAGGATCCTAGGAGACGGATCTATGTGACAGACCTCATCCAAGGACCTACGTGACATGCCTCATCAAATGACCTACACGCCAGGCCTAGTCGAAGGACCTAGGCAACAGGCCTTGTTGAGGGACCTACGTGAATAGTGTCCTTTGTCCAATTTCATGATTTCCTTTTTTAAAATTCTGACCTGGAATTTTGGTAATTATTTTGTAGGAAATAATGACTCATTTGATGACTCATAATGAAGAAGCTAAGGCTCTCCAAAATGAAATGATGAAGATCATCGAACCAGACTATTATGACATTATTGAGAGTACTCTTCTTGGGCTATGGAAGGGTCTAATTTTGTACCAGTGCGAATACGCGCAAAGTCCTTATTTACCCTTGTATGTGCATGGGATTTTGCAAGATTCTCATGTTCCATTGGTTAATAATTACTTTCCAAGGAACTGGTTTCTTCAATATTCCAACTGCAAATGTATGAATATTAATGCAAGGGGGGTTCCAGTACAAGAAGAAACTGTCCCTATTAGTTTCAACCTTCATCAAAATGATTGCACTCCTGATATGAATGATCAAGTTGTAGATCCAAGACCACATTGTTATGATTCCACTTTTCGGGCTTCTCAAATAGATCTATATAATGGTTGGAAAGGAGATTGGGACCTTCATTCTGGAGGGGGTGTAAACCCCGAATGGATGTGGGCATTCTGGGTACGTCAGACTTGTGCAGAATTTACAAAAGAGTTATTAGATGTTCATATCTACGAAGCTATCTGGATGGGGAAAACTAATCTTTATAAAAATGATTTCATTCTTTAATTACTGAGCTGATGGAGTCCACAAACAAATTCAATTCATTTTACGCATGGTTAAGTTGATATTAGTCTCTAGGACATTTACCAAATAGTTGGAGTTCCCATTCTTGGAGAAATGTATGATGAATTGATTCCTCCTACTACAACATGGGGTAATGCTTCTAGAACACCACTTCTATCTGATGAATTATTTAAGATGGTGAATAATTTACCTAATGACAAGAAAGATATCCTTGCTAGAGTGTGGATGGAATCCTTCTTAGAACCCACAACGGAGGAAGGTCCAACCTGTGGACATCCTACTGTTTGTCCTTCTGTAGATAACCGAGTCAGTCCAAGGACATATTGTCCTACACTATAAAGATGAGATTATAAGCATTGGGGATATAAATTCAAACCCGATGTAGATGTAAAAGTATTCTTAGCTGCCTTCCTTGCTATGTGGCTAAGTGTTTATTTGCTTCCAGTCCATGAATCCGGAGGGGGTTTGAGATCAAGGACTTTCATCATTGTAGCTAAATTGGTAGGGGGGAAGTATATTGGGATATAAACCCATGTATTAAAAAGAATTTATCATCTCCTATTGAATTTATACAATGGGAAGGCCCCATTTAGGATTTCGGGGCCATTTCAACTATTGTGGGTCTAGATTGAAGCACATTTTTCTTCATACTCAATGATAAATTCTGTTAGAGTTCCCAATGGTAGATTCACCCCATTTTTACAGAAAGTTTTTGGTATTAAGCCTCTAAAATTGAGACCTGACAAGGTGTTGAAGGTATTGAATGTATCAGGAGAATTTATCTTCTTTCCTTTTTTAAACCCACCAGTTGGAACATTTATTGATGACGGTAAAGAAATTAATTATGAGCTGAGATCTTATATGATGGCATTCAGAGGTGCAGAATTATTAACCAGGATTGATGGTGAAATTTTCTGTAAGGCTTATATCCCCTATAGGTTTTCTCTTTAGTTCAGATGCCTTCAACAATCAAATACATTTCCATCCATGCATGTCAGACAGGAGAAACACCCAATGGTAGCGTGACAATTGTGGATTCTAACAGCTTTAGAGGTATCCAAATTGTCGATTACGCTACCTCCACCAGATGCATCATTTTTATTGGAGGCTTGGTATGCCAAATCTTAGGCCTCTTCATACCCTTAAGGGGCATTGATGAAAAGAATATATCGAGTGTCGGCTACAACAATTTTTGAACGTGGAAATCGTGGTAATAAGTCCAAGATTAGAGATGATACAATAGTTTTGGAGGTTTTAGATCCCTCAAAACTTCATCGCAAGAGGTATACCAGGAAGATTGGGTCTAGAGAATCAAAACCTCCAACTCCAACGTGATCCAATCGCCACCATCAAATAGAGATTTCTATTCCATCTGTTGTACTTTTTGAAGAAAGGAGGCCTGAATATATTCTCCAATCAGAAGGTGTCGAATCTTCTCTATAGTCAACCATACCAAGACTGAATTATGTGCGACCTTCATCCATTCATCATTGGTAGAGTATAACCCATGATCTTAGGGATGCCTGGTCATTTATTTATCATGGAATTCAAATACCCAATATTGGTGACATCAAGGCACCATCTGATTGCAATCTAGACAATAACATGGCTGAAGTGTAGAAGTATATTGTGGAGTTGGAGGTTTTTATATATGAAACTAATGAAAAAATATCAGCCTCTAAATGAGTATCTCATATGCTGGACTTAGGAGTCCACGAATGGGTAATTATAGACTCTGAGGAGGATTGGGATAGTTATGTTAATACTGATAATTCATTTCCATTTTTCTTTTGTCTCAACTTTTCTTTACCATTTATCATCATTAATCTTGATGAAAATATATTTATGTAGCTTGAATGTTGAGAAGGATGATCCAGACCAATTCTCGAATCACCTCAGTATAGTTCTACAGGATCTCCTATTGATGCAACAAATGATCCTCCCAGGTCACCAGAACTTTCTCCAGGAGCAAGAATCCTAAATGGGGTAATGGAGGGAGATAATCCTCAACCATTACCTCAAGTTTACCTTTCTTAGAGAAGTGTTTCAATCTCTCCCCAATCTTTTGAACAAAAACACAAGAGAGAAATGAGATTGATTCGAAGCGTTTGCCGAAGGAGTAAGTATTTATATGATCCTTAGGGAATAAAACTTTCTGAATATATTCTGGTAACCATGTTTTATACTCTTATAGGATCTATGTCTCTCTCCTCTCTCAAAGTATTAAGATGAAATTCTTCAAGACTAGAAAAAGAATCCCCAGGGGAATCCTAGGTTCATGCTGATGAATCTACAATTTTAGTAGATAAATCGTAAAAATATTCAGCTATACCTGCTCCTGGATCTGCTGATAGATAGGAATTCCATGGAAAGATTAACTAAATTCCATAGTTTCTTTTATCAAAAGATCCTGAAATAATCAACACTGATATTCCTATTGCTTCAGAAGAATGGAATGAAGATCCAGGGAAATCTAATACCAATGTTGATGTTGAAACAAACCTGGAAAGACCTGATGTTGGCATACAAATTGAAGATCCAATGGAACAAATTGTTAGCGAAGCCAATTTAGGCATCAACCAATGTTTGTTGGATACCTTAAATGGTGAGGGTGTTGTAACATTTCAGGTCATATACACTGAAATGATGGACACCCTTAATCCAAATATTGATATTCCATGTTCTATCAAGGAGTTTAGGGATTTTCATAAAGAATTGTAAGGTTGTAAGTCCCTATTCATGTATTTTTTAGACATAATTTATCTTCAACTTGATTATTTACATCAAAGTTCACTTTATCCAGCTTTATCTATAGAAAATGTTGCAAAGGCTCTTCAGGAACAGGGTGTTCCACTTTATCCTTATACTTGGGATAAAGAAATATCTATAGAAGATCTTTTATCAAGAGATGTTTCAGAGCCTTCAAATGTCATAACTGAGAAAATTCAAGGAAATTCCCCTTCTCAAGAAACATCTACTCAAAACACTGAGGCTGAGAATACGAGGAATGAACCCAATCAAGTAGCTGACTTATTATTGGGTAAATAGAATTAGTTGTTTGAATCATATTTGTTTCCTACATTTGAAACTAATAATGACCTTGATTTTATCATTTAGGGTTATCAGTTCTTATATCATAAGGTGAAGCTTCTACTATCCCAAGAGAAGTAGAACAAGGAACCACTTTAAGTGACTTGTTTCCAGAGTACATTTTACCTCATGGTAGTGAATCAGATTAAAACATAGAGATGCAATATTCTCTTGGTATGGCATGTATGAAGAAATGGTAGCATATTTGGAGTATAATGTTCAAAAATCATTTGTTTGAATTGTTGTCCCATTTTTCAAAACTTCCATCATTATTCTGCATATTGGGATTTGGTTGATTTAATTATTAGCCAATCTATGATGCCATGAAAGAGACTATTCGCTGATGGGAACTGGAGCATAAGTTGTGCCAATATTTTGAAGAGGCTAAATGACGCATTAATATTGAGGGATTTCAAGCTGAAATAATTGAGGCGGAGGCAAATCATAACAAAAAATCACTCGAGATTAGACAACAAATCAAAGAAACCATGAAGGAGTTGTTATATCATCAAAAGTAACTAGATGTTGTTCATAACAAGCTTGAGCAGTTGAATCAGACATTAGGAGAAACCCAATTAGAGGGGACAACTACCATTTCAACTGCTAAGGAATCACATTTTCAGGAAGAGGAGGCTTGAGTTTCTCAACTATCTCAATTTCAATAGGCAGCTGATAGAGCTTATAAAGCGGTCCAACAAATGAAAATTCGTGTTGAGAGTTTATTCTAAAACATGATAGAGAGGATCCATTTTGTGTATGGCCTTCTATTATCATATGAATGAAAGAAATTTTGGTTGCAATCATAAAAATCTTCATTCCTATTTTTCATGATTGTAATAAGAAAATTAAATGATGGTGATGATTCTTTTATGTTAAAAAATCATTATTGTAATAATAAGAATGAAGTGCTCAAAATTTTCTTATTAATCAGAAGGACTTAATGAGCCTAATTTGACTGTTTCTAGGGTTATATAGATAACCCCAAAAATTTTGTATCTTTTGACACTTTTTTTATTTCTCAATATTACCTAAATCATAAAAAAAATTCTGTTTAGTGAGCTCAGACTCGACTTTTGTTTATAGTTCCCTTTGCAGGTTCTCAATCTAATGAGTATCGAGTCTTCTGTTATTGGTAGTTTAGAGTCATTCATGTCGGACTGTAAATAGATAATATTTAGGGTTGAATTGATTTGACAATAAATTTTGAATTAGATTCCAAACAAGAATCAGTGGCTAAGAATTGCTTTAATATTATTTAAACATTTCCAAGGGGAATCATGATTTATGATTTTTTATGGTCACCAAATCTAAAACATGTATCAACATAAGGGGTGTCTTTTCTAGGAATGACGTTACCATTATTTGACAAACCCGTTATGGGTGTTGTGTTATGCAGGGCCAATTGGGGCATATGCTGCATAGCCAAATAGTGGTATCTTTTGAATGACAGACCTGTTATGTAGGAAACTTATACAAGGCCACCTAAGGTCACATCCTACATAGTCAAGGAAAATAGTTCTTTAGGAATTTAACATTTTTTGCTGATAGATTGAGGGAAATAAGATTTGGGTGAATTAAGACCAGAGTAGGTGGTTTTTCCAGGGAAATGAATTTTAAGAATGAAAAAAGGTCTATTTTAGACCAGCATAAGTCATGAATAGGAAAACCATTTTTATATAAATTTGGTGTATGAGTAATGGTTAAAAATTTATTAGAATGAAGGAGATATTTCTGATATCGTAATGTGCAGTTTTAAGTCATGCAGTAAGGACATTGGTATTGTGCAGTTCTAAGTAATTAAGTGAGGACATTAGTACTGTGCAATTTCAATTCATACAGTGAGGACATTGGTACTATGTAGTTTTAAGTCATGCTGTGAGAATATTGGTAAGAGAAAATTCTCCCAATTTCTTTATAATTTGTTTAAAAACATACTATCATATTCAGGTATGGAAGGGAAAACTGTAAACTATGATTTAGGAATTTCTGGAACCGAGGAATGATATGGGAAAAGTGCTAAAATAATTAGAGGAAGTCTTTTCTAAGAACGAAGTTACCATTACTTGAAAAACTTGTTATGGGGGCTGTATTACGCAGATCCAACTAGGGCATATGCTGCATAGCCAAATAGTGCATCTTTTGACTGACAGTCTTGTTATGTAGGCAACTTATGCAAGGCCGCCTAAGGGCACGTTCTTCATAGTCAAGCAAAAGAGCTCTCAAAATTTTGACGTTCTATTGCTAAAAGTCGAAGACACTTTATGGAGATTCAGATTTTCCAAAGCATAGAGTCTTATTTATGGGGAATGGTACCTGAATATGGGAAGGGTATTTCTAATCCAGATATCCAATGAATCGGAAGAATAAGACTTTTTTTGAAGGTCTGACCCAAACAAAAAAGATATGGTGTCTGTTGTTTTAGGTCATACAACTAGGACCACAAATGGAAACAATATATAACATGTGGAATAGTGAGTTCATGGTTAGTCCCTAGTGCATCAAACCTATGGTGAGAGAAATGTGTAAACCATGGTCCTGAAGATTTTCAGACTGTGAGAAAGATAATTGGACAAGTATACATGAATGACTGTTTTAAAATACAGATTCTTGTATATTTTCAACAAAGATTAAAGGGGACGAAGATACTATAACCAAGAATGAAGTTACCATTATTTGACAAACCCGTTATAGGGGCTGTATTATTCAGGGAGAACTAGGGAATAAATTGCATAGCCAAATAGTGGCATCTTTTGGTTGACAATCCTGTTATGTAGGAAACTTATGCAAGGCCACCTAAGGGCACGTGCTGTATAGTCAGGAAAAAGAGATATTAAATATTAGCAACTCTGTCACCAGAAATCATAAGAAAGTTTATGAAAATCTGAAAATATTCAATATTAAGAGTGTGAAATATGGAAGGGGGTTGTTCCCAATGCATATGATAAATATTTGAACCAATATTGGCCATTAATTTTATGTCCTTTACATAGATATGAGTCATATATAAAATCGAGACTTTCTTTGTTTCCTCTGAATGAATATTATGATATGCAGTTTAAAGTCATGCAATGAGGATACTATACTATTCAATTTTAAGTTATGTAGGTTGGACATTTGTACCCCCATAAATAATTGAAATGCCTTACTTATATAAAGAAACCTATTACCCAATTCCTAATCTCACTTGAGCTATGCTCGGTGTGAGAAACAAGGAGTAGTAAGGTTCTGTTTTATAATACAAAGGTGACACAGATGAAGAATGGGGTGTCAGATATCCATGCATTTTAACATCGTGTGGTAAGGATGAAGATGAATCGATGTGAAAGGAAAGTCATATTGTAACTAGATTAAGGGATAAAAAGTGTCACCATATGTCTTGCTGGGGAAAGAATAAAGTCATACATAGTTCTAAAAACATTCCCTATATAGATTTGATTTTTATACATGAAATAGGGGGTTTATCATGCGACTTAACCCAATATTGGAGATCTAGGAATCTCTATGTATCAAATTGAAAATGATAATCAATCCACATGTAGTTCTTGAAACAATCATTCCTCACGCTAATTTTTACATGAAGAATGTGGGGGATTTTAACACATTCTAAGAGAACGATATATCTTTAAGACATAAATGTTATAAGGAACAAATCATATATTTTAAGGTAACACTTTGTAAATATATGATTCATATATAGTAGGAGAAAAGAAAATAAGAAGATTTTGTGATTGTGGCTAGGCCCAAAATTGGAGATTTAGGTGTCTCTACATATCTCATTGAAAATGAGAAACAAGCCACATGTAGTTCTTAAAACATGGTCTCTATTCAGATCTAACTCTGACATAGGAAAGAGAGGGACTCATGTAATACTAAGGAGTAATGATGACATCAATGACACTTTCTTATGGAAAATTCTAACATCCTATAGAAAAAACGTCAGTTGTACAAATGATTTCATACAGTTTAATGTCATGAAACAAGGACGAAGATGCTACGCACTTTAATGTCATGAAGCATGGACACTTATTGTTGTTATGTAGTTTAATTTCTTGCAACTAGGACATGATACTGTGTAGTTTAAAGTCTTGTAGTGAGGACTACAATGATGTATAATTTACACAAAGTATCTCTTCAAGAACCTTGCATTGGTAGGAGTTGTAATAATCTCTCCATCCATTGAGATTAAATCATAGGATCCATTTGAATAGACCTTATATATGGAATAAGGTCCCTCTCATTTGGGTTCATGTTTTGGAGGTTTCTTTCCGGGTATCATTGGATTCCTAAGGAACCATACCAATTCTCCTTAATGGAATGAACGAAGGTGAAATTTATTATTAAAATCTCACACTATTATATTCTGATAGACTTCTAGATGATGCAAAGTGTGTAATATTTTCTCATCTAATCATTCCAACTCATTAAACCATTTTGATATCTTTCATCTATAGACAACTGATCACAGATTTCAACTCTAAGTGAAGTCAATTGTATTTCAATTGGAAAAACTACTTCAGTTTCATATACCAATGAATAAGGAGTTGCATGGGTATCAGTATAGGTAGTTGTTCAATAAGCCCATAAAGCATTAAATAGTTTATCAGGTTATGATTTCTTATCATTATCCACCATCTTATGGGGTATATTTGATAGAGTCTTATTGAAGGCCTTTATCTATCCATTGGCCGCTGCATAATAGCGAGATGAGTGGTTGGACGTGATATTAGGTTCCTGATATAAATTTTTCACTTCAACATAACAAAAATTGGTACCATTGTCCATAAAAATAATTTGAGGCATTCCAAATCTGGTGATGATATTAGTTTTCACAAAAACTAACAGTGATTTTGGCTCCAAATTTATTGAGAGGTATTGCCTCATCCCATTTAGAGAAGAAATCAGTAGCAATGATAATATACTTGAACTGCTTAGCCGTGGCTGGAGGATAAGGCCCTACTACATTCATTCCCCATGTGGAAAATGGCTAGGATTATTTAGTTGTATGTAGAAATTCTGGGGATTGATGAATGAAGTTGGTATGCACTTGATAGGGATGACATTTTTAAGTGAAAGTTGTACAATACTGTGTCATTGAAGGCCAAAAGTATCCAAGCCTTCAGATCTGATCGGAGAGTTTGTGCCCAGATTGATGGGAACCACAAGTTCATGAATGTAATTCTTTCATGAAAGTTTCATTCTCTTCTCCATCAATACATCTGAAGATAATTTCATCAAAGCCTCTCTTGTAAAGGATCTTTTGGTGGTCTAGACTATCATAAAGAGTAAAATTGGCAGCTCATCGCTAGATCTGTTCTTTCTCAGCCTTTTCTAGTGGAGGTAGCCCATTTTGAAGATATTCTATGGTGGATGTTCTCCATCCCATGGTATGACCATATGGTTCAGAAATTGGAAAAATTTCATTAATTTCCTCCATTCTGGTTTAAACAAAAGGTAAGACCACACGGTGATGGGTTATACTAATAACTGTCTCATCCCGATTTGGATTTTCCAAGGCTATAGCTGCATTAGACAGTGCATCTTCTTGGGAATTTTGTGATTGCGGGACATAAGACAATACCATCTCTGAGGAAAATTCATCCATTAACTCTCTAACATAATCACACAAAGGGATTAACTCTTCTTTTTTGATAGAATATTCCCCATTGATTTGTTTGATTACATATTTCAAATCACCTTTTAAATTTAAATGATCCATTTGCACCTAAAGGGAAAATTCTAAACCTACGATGAGAGCTTGATAATATGATTCATTGTTGGTACCACCTTTTGATAATAGGAAAGAATAAGGCAATATTGCTTTTTCTGGGGAAATAAGGACAATTCCTAATCAAACCTTGTTGAGTTTTGGATTTTCCAGTCTCTTCCTTATTGGACTTCTAGAAGCACCATCAAAATACATTTTGGGAATTATCTTGAATTGAGAAGGCCTCTTCATCAGGAATTTCAGTATTAAAAGATGTGTCTTCCACAGATGGGTGCTCAGCAAGGAAATCAGCCAGAGCATGGCCTTTTATTGCGTTTTGAGGCACAAATTAGATATCAAACTACTACAAAATAACTGACCACCGTGCCATATGCCCTGTAAGCATAGGATAACTGAGGATAAATTTGAGAGGGTTATTAAGAGATACCAATTGGACCTCATGATGTTGCAGGTAGTGTCTCAATTTCTAAACTGCAAAGATTAATGCCAGACGGAACTTCTCAATACTTGAATACCGAGTTTCAGCATCAATAATAGTTTGACTGAGATAGTAAAGGTTGTTTTCGTTCCCAGTATCATTCTTTTGGGAATTGAAGTCACCTAGTGATCACTCTAAAGCTGTCACGTAAAGAATAAGTGGTCTTCATTCAACAGGTGGCATCAATACTGGTGTACTCAAGAGATATTTCTTGAGTATATCAAATGCTTCTTGGAAATATTCAGTCCATTGGTAAGTAACTCCATTCTTTATTAATCTGGTGAAGGGTAAACATTTTCCTTCCAAATTGGCGATAAAGCGCCAAATATAGTCCAAGTGTCCTTGATGTCCACTTAATTCATTCAAATTTCTAGGAGGTTACATACCAAGGATTGATTTTGTTTTCTCAGGATCAACTTCGATACCACGATGGTGTTCAACGAAGCAAAGGAATTTTTCTAAGGTTACCCTGAAAACACATTTCAAGGGGTTCATCTTCAAATTATATTGCTGATGTTTTTGAAATATGGTTTCCAAATCAGCCAAGTGATTGTAACGTTGTTTGGATTTGACTACCAAATCATCCACATAACATTCAACAAACTTCTCTAAGAAGGGTTTGAAGATATGGTGCATGGCATGTTAGTATGTTACGCCTGCATTATTTAAGCCAAAGGGCATTACCCTATAGAAAAACACACCTTGAGGAGCTCTAAAGGCTCTAGATTCTTCATCCTCCAAGTCCATTTGAATTTGATTATACCCAGAGTAACCATCCATAAAGGAAAGAGCTTCATAGCCAGTCATTGCATCAATTAGATGTTCTGTAATCAGGACTGGAAAATCATCATTAGGACAATACCAGTTAAGATCTCTGAAATCAATGCAGGCTCTAATTTTTCAATTCTTCTTTTTCACTAGGACAATATTAGTCATCCATTTGGGATACTGAACTTCCCTGACAATATTTTCATTTATAATCATATCAACTTCATCTTCAATATTAGAGGCATGAGTTGGATGTGTTCACTTTACTTCTTTCTTGAATCCGTGATGTTCTTCAAGAAAAACCAAATGATGGGTGGATACATCAGGATTAAGACCTAGAATTTTTGTATAATTCCAAGAAAATATATCTCGATGTTTCTTTATAAATGAAGTATACACTTCTTTCTCTTAAGGGGTCAGGGATGCACTAATTAGAGTGGGGCATGGATCTTCTTTTTGTACCCAGATTTATTTATCTGAGTTCATCCATGGTGGTAGATACACCTTCTTTAAATGATTGAGGAGAATCCCCAAGATCTCCCTCTTCTTCCTCGTTATGTGTTACATCTTATGTTTCCACCTTAATAGTATATGATAAGGAAATACTCCCAGAGTTAAGAGAGGAGTCAATATTTTAACATCCCGAAGAAGAAGCCACCATATCCAACCCTATTGATGATGAAGGGTATTCCTGTGGTAAAGAGGGATTGATGGATTGAGAATCAAAATCTTTGTCTTCCTCTAACATTGATACAATTTCATCTATTCTGATTGATGATGTAGAGGATCGTTGTAGTTCAGCAGATGAAATGAATACATCTCCATTCAAGTGTCCATCATTTCATGGTGTATCAATAATTTCTCCCATGTTCTTGGGATCAATTTCCACAATTGAAATTATGGAAATGATTGGATAAGTGCATGGATTTTGTTTTAACCTTTCAATTTGATCGATGGGTAGCACATAATTTGTACTCAAATGCATGAATGGATTTTCTGGAATCTTTTCCAGCCCATTTGGAGCATTAACTATGGTTATTTCCTTCATCAAGGAATTCCTTCCTTTTGTGTGATAATAATCTGCCTCAATATATTTAGACTCACATGTTTTGAATGGAGCCTTGTCAATATACAATGTACCAATTTGACCATTGAAACAGTATTTTAGACATTGGTGGTATGACGAGGGTATGGCTGCATGTTGATGCAACCAAGGCCTTCCAAGATGAATATTGAAGGTTGTGTCCTGGTGAACAACTATGAAATCTGAATTAGAAACAAGATCTCCAAACTGAGTTTTGAGTGTAATCTCACCCAAAGGTTCTTGTTAATTCTTGTCATATCCTTGCAACATTAAAGTTGAAGGAGATAAATCTGATTCAGTCAGGCCCAATTGAAAAAGTGTACGAACGGGAATGAGTTTGACCCTGAAGTCATTATCAATGAAGGGTCATCAGATATCTATGTCATTAACTTTTCCAGACAAATAAAAAGGTCTGATATTCCCATGTACCACATGGTCTTCATCTTCATCTATAAAAGATATGACTTCATGAAATTCTGCAGAGTCATTATCTATACAGTAAACCTCAGCAGCAGGAACTTTGGTTTCAAATTCTTTAGGACTTGACAAAGACTCAATGAGTGCTTCTCGAATATCTTTTGATAGATTTAAAGCATCCAGAATTGATAGATTTGCCGGTTCTTGAGACAATTGTTTCAAAAAATCATACTTTTGGTCCAAAGGTATGTGTTTCCCAGCATGGAGATATTGTTTTTTAGGTGATTTGGAAGTTGACACTTCTGATATATATGTACTCTGTATCAGAGTAGAAGCTGGAAATACTGATGGATTTGGTAAATTAGATTGACTAAGTCTATTCATCTGCTGAGAAGAAGATGGTGTGGCTTTTAATCGGTCCTCTAGAATAATTGTGCCAGTACTAGACTTGTTTTTCATTGATGAAACTCCTTGTTCTTGTTGATAATGCAAAAGGGATCTTCCACGAGTTTCTACAACATATATGATTTGAGTAAGGGTAGAGTTAAACTGGTGGTTTTTGGAATTTCCACGTCTTCACCTGTATCCTCAAATTTCGCCTCTTCCTCTACTTCCCCAATTAGGTATAAAGATTTATTTCTCAATATAATTATAATCACCATTGGCATAAGAATCCATTAAATGGATAACATTAACTGAACCAAGGATCAATTATTTATCTGATGATGATTCTTCTTTACAGGTTAATTCTGGTTGTTCCATTTGGTGGGGCGGTTCCTGTGATTTTGAAATAGATGGAATAAAATCTTCCAAGGTCAAGGACAACTTTGACATTTATACGATCTCATCTTCTTCTGACTGTTATTTATCCTTATAACCATTTTTTTCTTTGATAAATGACCTTTTGATGAAGATGGGTTTTTTGTGTCAGGAGTAATAGAAGACACAATTGGTTGTTTCAATTGTGTTTGTAAAATATCATGAGTCTGGTTGATCGTTTTCCTAATCATCCAATCATCATATTTTTGTACATTTTTACTTTTAAATTCTTTCCATTCACCTTCTTCCTCTGGATTAGTAATAGTGACACATGCTACTTGAGCTGATGAACTTTTCAATTTCACTTGTCCATAGTCTACAATATTTTTTTGAAGGTCTTTGAAAACAAATCACTCCTGAATGGGGTGTCCCTGTATCTAATTAAAGTGATAATAATTCCGAAGATCATCATCTCTTCATTTATTTGGCTTCTTCAGCCTTGGAAACTGAACCAATTTGTTTTCTAAAGCTGAGATGAAGTAACCAAAAACTTATTCATTCCTAAAATAATAAACTTTATTCTTTATTTACTAAAAATGTTTCCACCTTTTATCTCTTTGATCATCTTGACGAAACGGTCACTACTACTGATGCTCAAGAGGTGAAGCCCTTTGGTATGATGAAGTTCTTGAAGTAGAAGCAAGTACAGGTTTCTGTTTGAGTGTAACTGTAGCTGCTTCTACCTTTCCTATCCTCCATCCTGGAGCTGATGGAATTACACAAGTTTTATCCTTAGCTTCTATAATAGAGTCTTCTATATACTGAGAAATTAAAGTAAGGCCTCGAAACCCTCTTGTGTCTTTCACAGGGATCAATGGTGTTCATAATTCATCATGCATATTTTCACCATAGATTGGTAGCAAATCTTCTTGAGGGAGTTCTAAAGTTAAGGAATATGTTAATCCTTTCAATAGAGCAATGAAATCTGATACTCTTTCATTCTTCTTTTGTTTATAATTGGTAAGATCAAAAACCTTCTTCTTTGGTGTTGTTGAACTAAATTGAAGAATGAATTTCTAACGGAGATCTTCCCACCCAGTAATTGATCGAGATTTCAAATTTATACACCAAACAAAATATTGTCATTGTAATGAATTCACAAAACACCTAAGCATAAATGCTTCTTGTTGTTGAGAAGTTCCCATCATAGGATCGCAATGAGAAACAAAATGTGTTAAGTTTTGTTCCAGATCTCATGAACCATTAAAAAATGGTAATGTGGTATTTACAAAATGTGGTGGGGGAGGAATTGCATCCACCCATTCAGGGTAAGCTCTATTTTTCAGTTGAACTGGTACACTTCATTCCTACATAGCTTCCAACCGATTAGTTAATGCCTCAATTTTGTTCATAAGAATTTGGGGAATATTTGAATGATCTGGATTATGTGTAGGTATAACCACTGGAGTTTGAGCTGGTGCAATGACCAGTAAGACTACTGATGGTGGTGCTGATATCTGCCTTGTATAACCCATGGGAACAGGTCTATCAGGATGTATATGATCCTCTCTAGATTATGTACCCAATGGATGGAATTAATTATCTACATATGTAGTTACTAAAAATCCTCTTTGTTGAGGAGCTTCTATGGGATTTGCAAGTTGAGGACTTTCCTGGGGAGTATGTCTAGTAGAAATGCTGTTTCGAAGCAACTTTGTATTGAGTGTTTTCAACTCCTTCATTTCCTCTTCTTGTTGTTCAAATCTCTCTTCAAGTGAAAGATATTGAACTTCTCCAGTGGAAAAGTGAGATTCAATCTGAGTTTTTTCCTTTCCCCTTGTTAGATGCTTTTCAGAGAGGGGAGTTGGTTATTTGAAGGCATGCCTAGATTCTGGGTAAGACTCTGATTTCAGGTACGCACACCTTCATCATTTTCCTTGGTGTGTACCATATTGTGGACAATAACTTCATCTTCTAATTCCCCTGAACTGGACTTATTTTTTAGAGTATCTTCTGCAATGGTATTGATGACATTCACTGACGCATAATGCATTGATGGCATTCTGTCAGTGTTTCTGCTAGATCGCCTCCCTTTTTGTCTTTTACAAAACTCTATTCTCTTATATAAAGAATTCCCTGGAACTGTTTGGTAGACAGTAACATGAAGGGAATCATTAGATAGTTTAGTTGTACACTTTATTTTTGGATTCTTCTCTAATCAGGATAAAATAGTCTTCCATTGAGGAGGGGATTGTAGATGTGAAAAATCCCCCAACCTTGCAGGCTGGGGTTGATCTTGTTCTTCTTCTTCAAATCATTGAACATTGTTTAATGAATTTGAATATTGAATTAAATGAGCCCCCATCCTGGAAAGATGGGGTGATTCTTAAACTTCTATAGCTGAAATTTCTGCAACTGCTCTTCTAATTTTGCGGATTTTGGTTCAGACATTAGCTGGGTGCATCATCTGACAATCACTCAAGTCATTTGTTTTAGAAGATCGCTATGCTATTGTAGACATTTGCATCCTTTGATGGATGAAATCCTCTAAATGGGATGGCGACTCATGATTCTCAGAGACTTGATGTAAAATTATCTCAACAACATCTTTTATTTGGGCCTGATTCTGATGTAAACCGGTTGAGGCCATTTCTTGAGCATACATTTGATTACATACAAAACCTATTGATTAGGGTCGTTCGTGGGCAATAACATTGCATGAAACCACTTTTGGTGGACTTTTATGATTTTAGAGGATAGTGAAATGCAATGCTTCATATGTACCTCATCCTCTAATACGAACACTATATGGGGAATTATAAATTAATTGGTGTAGCCTCTTTAGAGCATTGAGACATGACCGCTAAAGGGTTCTCTGTTGTTTTTCAACCCTTGGATGTTGGGAAACGGAAAGAGAGGCCAAGTCAATTTGGTGTTGTAACCCTTCTATTACCTTTACAGGATTTTGATATTCATCATATGGTAATACTTTAGTTTTCAAATGACGAATAGTTTTCCATAAGTTGAGACGAATGTCATGAATGAAATCTTGTCATCAATTTTGGAATATCATACTAAGAATTTTCCGAAGGCTAGAACATGACTGGGATTTCTCCTTTAGCTAATTGTTTCCTCATGTTTAACATGTCTTCTTCATCTTCCACTAGAGGTTTCTCCATTTGTTCTGACCAAAGTGGATGCTCTGTATTAGAAGATAAATGACCCAAGGGAGGTTCGTAGAATGACTCTTCCCTTAAGAAGTCTTCTGAATGAGAAAATATTTCACCCATAAATGACAAGGCATCAGACATGGTTGGACTTGTTTTTTCAAGTGCCTTGAGATAGGAGGGATTTCTTGTTGCTACATGGTCAATTAGGGAATTTTTTTGACAATGAGAAATACTACTGTGGAGAGGACTTTTGCGGTGAATTCCATTATGGGGAGGATCGCCATGGTGGATTACAACAAGGGGTAAATCTTCTTGCTCCTTGGTCTTCTGGCCACATTGAGGGTTTCTGTGGCCCTCATCTGGAGATGAAAACTCTATATTGACCAAATTTTCAAGAATAAAGACTTAATGATGAAGTGTTAAATGAGAAACATCATAATTAAAACTACCACACCTGAAATTTTGTAATGAGAGGTTAGGATATTGAGCAGCAAAAGATAAATGGCTAAGGGATTCAAGAACTTCAGTGTAATGAGGAGCTAAATCACAGCTTGACTCTTTATTTTCCAATGGTTTTTAGTGAGACATATTTTTGGATGTTCTCTTATACTTATTTGGGGCCACCTACTGGGATAAGTGGTAAAAATGGGTTGGTGTATATGCCTGCCTTCGAGTAGTTACAGGAATGGACTGATTAACTCCAATTGGAAAGGGTGTATGTTCCTGATCCTTTTGTCCATAATATATGGGGAAATATGCCCCATGACCCTCCTGAACTGGAACAGAGGTGTACATCTACTCTGGAATGGAATGCTGATGTGTCGTCCCATGTGTGGAGATAGTTTTATATGTCTATTCCCCTGATAATTTTGAAGTAATTGTTAAAATATCATGGCATGCATCTAGAATATGGGCAGTGATACGCGTTTTCCCTTTCACCATTTATAAGATGTGTTTCGTGACTTTAGCGGCTGGAATGGGAATATATATCCATTATGTATCTAGAGTAGGTGTATGTGCCTGATCCCATTCTCATTTTCCTGTCAATGGATATTGAAAGTACTCACGCATGGGGGTAGAGAGTTGGGTCTGCCCTAAATTTGCCATTAGAGCTTTTAGACTGACTTCTCTAGGTGCTACCAAAAGAGACTGTTGGAAGGCTTGATGAATATTGGTAGTTGTATGTGCCTTCTTTCTATTTTCCATCATGTATGGTTGATGGAATTCCTTTAATAATGGTATACGAGACTACTGGAAGACTTGGTGATTGTAAATAGGTGTATGTTCCTATTTACCTATTTCCAAAATATTAGATTGAAAAGCCTCTTTAAATGCAGTTAGATGAGCCTACTGACTGGCTCATAACTTGTGAGCAGGTGTATGTGCCTGTTCACGATACTCTACCGGGTTTATCTAGTGGGATTGGTGATCTTTTGTCAGATGAGTCTATCGAGTAGAAAAATTAGGACGAATGGGTGTATGTACCCGCTCATTGTTTTCCATCAATTTAGGTAGGTGGACTTATTCTAAAGAGGAAGAGGTGAGAAACTACTCCTTGTTGACCGTATGTTATCACATGAGGTTCATCTTGCATGCCCGAGGCTGAGAGACCTAGGCGAAACGTCTAGAGTCCACACCCCCATCATGTTGGAGGTGCACTACCGTGTGATTCTGGTGGCAATTGCTGATGGGAGTCCTTGTGAAGGACTCCGGAATTATTAAATTGAGGCCTTGAGTAACCTCTTGATCCACCTACTTTTATTATGAGAGGGACTTGTTGACGCGTTCTAAGGATAAGGACCTGAAACGGTTGGATACAGTGGTTGGCACCATCTTCTTCTTGATCATTGGTTGTCGTTGGCCAGATGATCGAGGATTTTTGTTGACATGGAGGTCCTGTTGAGTAGCCTCCAAAGTCAGGATTGTATCGTGATTGCAATATTCCATCAAAAACACATTAGAGACCCAACATTGAAAATTTTGGGTTGGTGATAACATCATTCTCGTGAATAGAGATCGAACTTGATCATTAGTCATGAAATTCACAGATGTTATCTTGGATAAATCCATTCTTTGGTTTGAAGGGAGTTATGTGGAAAACTAAGAACAACGACAAACTTTATTAAAGAAACATCTATTCAGATGGATACATGTGTGATTAATTCCTTTGTCTGTCCTTTTTCAATTTATAGGGGCCTAACATATGGGTAAAATTATTAACTTGGTTAAGGATTCACGTCGGGTTCACCATTTTTGTTTCGTAGTTCCTTGAAATGTGTGCTCTAGATTTAAGAATCACTATTTCCATGTGGTTTCTATTAGATTTATTCATGAAGCCAGAAACTTCCAACAGTTCATTATCCAAAGAGGACCTACTTTCCAAAGGCAGGAGTTTGTTAATTTTTGAACTTTACGATACTTAAGAACATACATTGATCAAGAGGATGGGAGGTCAAACTCATCACACCCTTTTGGGGGGAATTATTGTCTACGCCGGGAATCTCTTTGTAAAATTAAAATATTTTTATGAATCCTTATTAATTCACCAAGTATATCATAAGTACCCCTTGTAATTTATAATCACTTATTAACATGTGTAAAATTTTAGAATTATCTGTATGTATTTAAGGTTCTTCATTAATGGAAGTATCCATATTTATTTGAGGTTTTCCATTAATTGTATCCTCTAATATACTGATTAGAGATTCTTTTAATCATCATTGTGATGATACTGGTTTTTAAGACACTCAGTGGGACACTCTGGAATTTATTATCATCCAGGGTGACGAAGGTTTGTTTTGATCTTGGGATCGTGCCTATAAAATGGGCTACCTACATATCCTTATGAAAGTAACCATAACCCTCGTAGTTTGGTGTCACTTAATAGGACACATCATACCTTTTAAGGTCATGTGATAAGGACCTTTAAGTGAAAAGGTGCTTAGTCAAAACTTAGTGTGGGACTTACGCTGAAGCAGCCCGAGGAACTTGGAGAGGATATGAGTTTCCATGTAAGATCAAACCCTATTGGGAATATGGCCCAAGGAGAATAGGGGTGATTTGAAGTTTTGTGTTTGAACCTCAAGGAGGCTTCCTACGTATCCCATATGGATGGTAATCAAATACCACGTAGTTCAATATGTCTCGTAGGAGAGTATGGTCCTTTGAGAGAGATGAGTTTGGGCTTATTTATTGAAAAAGTATGCCTTGATGATTTAAGGATTTAATTTGGGGATTATTTACTAAGGAGGATTCCCAAATTAGGGGAATTAGGGATGGATTCCTGGGGAGGATATCTAGTGAGCGCAGGCTCTAAAAGATCTTCCTACATATCCTAATTTGAACAAGAATCAGAGTTCTTGTAGTTCCTTCCAATGAGTGTTTGTGCGCATGTTGTAACCATCATGTATCTCTAATCACACATGAGTAATGCTCAGTGTGAGAAACAAGAGGATGTGAAAGATTCAACAATGATATTCAATGCTAATGGAAGAGGGTACATCGACCATGGAAGAGGGTGAGGCAACAATCCTTCCCTCTGTTCTATTTACATTGGACAAGGGTCCAATGTAAGGAAGAAGGGGTGAAGGAGAGGGGCTTATACCAGGATGGATGCACTGAAATCAGTCCCAGTATAGAAGGGAGACTAATCATATGCCTACGTGGAAAAGAAATAGGTGAATAATTCCTTCCCAACTAGAAACCTGAGGTTTCAGGTCGCCTCTTTGAGAAGGGAGAGGCCGGTAACCAACCATCCTCCAAATCGGGAACTTCCCAACATTATTTCTGGGAGAAAAGTCCATGTGAATATAGATATACAAACCCCCAAACATCCCATGAATCCTAACCCCATTATGAAACAAATGTGGAAAACCTATGAATATGGAAATACAAACTCAAATAGAAGACACACTGATGTGCCTTTCCCAAAGGTTTTAGAAATCAGGTAGTTTGATGGATGCTTCATCTTGTCTCTTTCAGATAAGGGAACCAAGGAAAGAGATACCCTACCATGAATGGTGTTTAGAAGAGGTCACTTGATCTGGCTGCGTAGGTACTCTACGCAAGTATGCCGCATAGGTACCCCTTGTTTCTTGTATCGTGTAGGTATAATGCGAATCTATTTCACAGAGTTATACTGTGCAGCTATGTCGTGCAGGTACACCACATTTCTATGTCGTGCAGGTATATCATGCAGTTATGGAATGCAGGTGTACCATTTAGATAAGTATGATGACTGGAGAATGTGATGAACTTCAAAACATCCTTATCCCATTTAATTATCTATTCTTTCATTGTTTAGATAGATACCTAAGAAAATTTTAGGGATCTAGGTGAAAGATATATGTAATGGGAGCTTTAGAGAGTCTTTAACTTTTTTCAGTCTTGAAATGGGAAGCCCAAGGGCTCTATTTATAGGCACGGATGGGCCTGGTCAAAGAGATGTTTCCCGCTCAGGTCTTTTGCATAGCTCCTCCATGCAGGTTCTCCGTATAGGGGCACTGAGCATCTTCTGGCACGGAGGTCTTCCACGGAGGTAACTCCCGCAGCTCCGCCATGCAGCTGCTCCATTGAAGTGCATAACAAATCTCCAGGTGTAGAGGTTGCCCGTGGCGGTCGTCTGTGCAGGTCGACCATGCAGGTCGGCCACATAGGTTCTTGAATTTATTCCATCACGAATCTCTTTTTGGAGTATTTTTTATTTCCCCTTTGTAATTTGCGAACCCTGCTTTTCGATCTGAAATATCTAGAGTTCCCCTCATGGTCCTTTTGGTTAATTTCTCAAGTAGTGTCAACAGTCACTAAAAAAACATTTATAAAAAGAAGTAATTTGTTTTTATATGTGTTTTTATAGTGAAATCTTATTATATATACCTTAATACTTATACACATATAGAAGTTTAAAATCTCCTTGTACGCATTGACTATCCTCATTTGATGATTTTTAGGTTATTTAAACACCGCCCTATCATAACAGAGATCTCATTAAAACATAATATAAAATATATAACATTACATTAAGTTCAAAAATATTTTATGTAGTGTATTACAAATTTAAAAACATCATCATGTGTGGTCGGTTTATTGGGTATCAATACAGTGAATCTAGAAAATAAATATTTGGAGTATCCAAATTGACCACAATGAGTAACCAATTTTTCCAAAAAAAACAAAAAGGAATGAGTAATAGAATGAATGAAAATATTTTTTATATAATTAAATTTTAGAGTTTTACACCTAAATCATTGGTAATAAAAATATTCTATCTTCAGAAAGTTTACGTTCAAATACTACAACCATTTTCCACTATTTCATCAATTTGATATAAATCCAATGAGGTTAGTTTTTTTTTTTTGAAGTGATGTGAGGAATAATTAGTCTATATTTATGTTCATATTGTTTTCCATTCAAATGTTATTTATATAGATTCTTGTAAAAATATGAATTGTACTTAGAAACAATTAAGATAGTATATCGGCTATTGGAAAAAAATCATGAAAACACACATCATGTATACATCTAAAACTGAGACTCATAGCCATTCATACTTTAGGATTTCATTTATATTCTCAAGAGTAATTTTGTTTATAATGGCCTCTCCATAAATTTTTTCTTCAAAATAAATTATGAAATTACTACCACTTTGTAAACTTTTATCATCAATAACCTTTAATGTTAGTAAATGTGGATATTTAATGAGTGGGTTAAATGTTATTTTTGGATATCTTTTTGATTGGATGATTTATCCTTTAGATCATTTTGATTTGACCTTTTGTTTCACCCCTTCTCTTTGTCCTTCTGTAATAACATTAATTATTTTATACCTTTTTTCATTAACTATTAATGATTTAGCATGAAAAATAAATTGTAAATGAATATATTTTTATCAACATGTTTTTTACTAGATCAAACAGCCATGATATTAATGGTCTAATATCTTGCTCGATTGTATGAATATCTATTTCATCAAGTGGAAATGGTATCCTTGGGATTATCTCATGAGTTATGCTAATCCCAAATCTCTCATGACTTATTGGAAGTTTTATTTTGTATATATTGGCTTCTTAGGTATAAAAAACATTATCCATCACAACAAGGCGATGTATGGGTATTAATAGATATAAATCACAATTATTTTCACCTTGTAGAATATTATTAAAGGAAAGGTATTAGTATCTTCCTAATTCACATTTCATAGAAAAAATTATGAAAATATTTATCATTTTATCTAAGACAACTCTTTATGTGGAATGGATCATCTCCAATGTAATGCCCCGACCCCAGTTACCCAGAGTCGGTGCCTTATTACATAACATTGGCATGATCACAAGAAAGATAAAGTCTTGAAAGACCGATTAGTTTAGTAGCCTTGGAAACACTAGATATATTCATAAAGTTTACATTACATCAATAAGTGAAAAACTACAACATATTTGTCTTCATATCCCCTCATACTATCCCTGCAGGTCATTCATAAAATACTTCTTCACATCCTGGGAAAAATAAAACATTGAAAGGGGTGAGCTCGGATGCTCAATAAGGATAACAATATAGCGGAAACTTTCATAAATAGGAATAAACATTTAAGGTAGTGTATAGCTAAAACAAAAGCCTTTTAAACTTGAACTTCAACATAATATGGCATAAATAAAATGAAATAATTCCATTTACTTATTCACATGGATATTATACTAATCGAATAATCACAAACAATATCAATAACCACTTTCATAATGATGGAATGCATAATTCCAGACTATCATAACCACATAGCCAAGGCCTCGTGCCAATACTACAAATAAGATTTTTTCAAGGCCTTGTGCCAAGACACTAGTTTGTCTCATGAGACCTACCGATGCTTCGAGGAGCTATAGCGGGCTCCACTAGTCACTTACTAAGTCCAATGCATTCCTCATATGAAAAGTTTGAAACATAACATAAACATTCGTATTAAAACTAGCATACAAAATGTCAATACTTATCAGCACATCCACAGTCAAACATTACTCATTCGATACAATATGGGAGATTGTATTGTATCATATTAACCTCAATAGATAATAATGAAGGATATTTACATAGATGAAAATAATCATCAAAACTATTTGAGGGAAATATCCCCCTTTTTCTTGAAATCATTTAAAAGTCACACTATTTGTCAAGAAACCATTTAAAAATAGATTTTTGAATCAAAGTGTCCCATAAAACTTTGAAACTTTTAAAAGTATTTTTAATTTTAAAAATTTAATGTCCATATAAATAAATCCTTAAACCCATTTTTAAAACATGGTCATTAATGAGCAAGATTTAGAAGAATAAGTCTTTAAAACGTTTAAAAATGGTATTTTAGTTGAAGTTTCTAACCAAAAGAGAGACACTTGGATACAAATCATTGAGGTAATCAAAACTTTGTAATATCATGATAATAAAGGGATTCATTATATACTATGTCAAAGTACATTATATACACCACATAAAAGTGATTTGGTGTATAACAACAAAGAAGTCTCAATGGAATGTAAATTGAGATGAAATCTCTCATAAAGGTCGTATCCATAGGTTAAGGATAAATCAACGACATAATTATGTGTGAAAAATATAAATACAATAAATATGATTGGATATTAAGTGTAAAACAATCAAAGTAAATTCACACATATTCTTGTAAAACAACACCAATGAATTGGATGTTTATCTCAACAAATTGAGATTGAATAAAAATTACACCTATCAAATTCATACCGATGACTTGAGAATTTATCAATGGAGTGATTATGTGTATAAAAAGTATATCCACAGAAATGGGAGTGGAAATTATGACATAATCAAATGAATAGTATTCCACACATAATCTTGGAGTAAAATAATCAATGAAGTATGCGTAAAGTCGAATGAGTGGAAATTGAAATTCCAAATTCCCTTATTGATTTGGTAACATACAAAATATACACCCATGAAATAAGGATCATACAATGATGATGTAAATATACATGAATTAAATTATATTACACAATGAATACAAACATGGGCAGTACACACACCACATGTAATAAATTAGTGGTGAACAATGGAATTCTCACGGAATTAAAAGTGAGATAAGAAACCCCTTACTTTGTACTTTTTCCTTGGCCGATGGTAGGTTAACCTCCTGTATAATGATTAAATAATTGTTATTTAATTATACAATAATAATTTACATTAATATGATATCATATATGTTCTTTTAACATTTATGTTTTAATAATATCTTAGTATTATCGTCATTTTGGGTGTTAACTTACTCGTTTTCCTTTATATTATTTGTTACGTAATCCATGTTTGTTATGGATAGGTTGTATCTTATTCATATCCAGAATTATATCAAGTCATTAAACATTATTTTTAATCATCAAATGATAATTATACTTGAATGGATACGATGGAGAATGAATCTCATCGCGTTCGTGGAGACGGTAGTCCGTATGTACGCACGAGCGACAATATCATTATTTTGATGTTAAAATAATATATAATTGGATGGTATATCACATATAAAGAATAATTAACATGTTATATTTATTATTTACATGAATTACACATCATTATTATACCCATCCGAATAATAATTTATTGAATGGCAGTTACACCACGACGTGGAGACAGTAAGCCGTACGTACGCACGTATGGTGACATGCCATTCAAAGGATGGATAGAATACTGAATATGGTTGTACCATATTTATAATAACATCACAGTATATAGAATATACTGGAGTTATTATTTTAGAATAGAAAAAAACAAAAGAAATAAGAAGTTGAAGAAGAAAGGAACTTGAAAGAGGGTGGTGAAAACATTACCTCTTCTTTGGGTTCTTCCTTTTGATTTTATCAAAAGGGCTCCCTAGGTTGGATTTATGATCAAAATAAGGCCTCTAGGTAGTAGTGAGGGAAGTGGAGAGAGTTTTTGGGAAGGTTTGGGCTGATAAAAAGGGCTTTGAATGTGTGAATTAGTGATAAGGGAGAGTTCCCTTTTATAAGAGGGGTGAGGGGCACCATTGGAAAAACCAAAAATATTATTTTATAATAAATTCATATTCGGTTTCTAATGGATCCAAAGTGTATTATTTTAAGTTTGAGGTGGGGATGGGGCGAAAACCACTCAACCAATAGAATTAAGATTGGTTTGGGTCATTATATTAACCTTATCTTTAAGTATTAACTCTTAGTTAATTAGTTTCACTTTTACAATATCTCTTTGTATTTTTATATTATATGGTTAATAAACATACTATATACATCCAAGATACCCCCAAGTTGTCCATTAATGATACACCTATCATTATATAAGTCTCTTGGCCGAACCTTAGATTTTTTGGAATTGAATATAAATTAATAATATAATATTTTTTTAAAAACTTCTTTCTGTCAATTTTGACACTATTGGGTATTTTGTTTTTGATAAATTTATAACAGAATTATTAGTTTGAAAACAATTTATATAATCAATCCTAATATGTCATATTAACCTAGAAAATTATTTTAATTCATAAAAAGTATCAAATTACATTTATTTTGAATTTTATAATATCAATTATTTTAATATTTCATTAATTAGGTAATTACTGCATCACCATTGTGTCATAAATAAATTAAAATATTTAATGTCTAAAAATTATAAATAAAATACCGTTATGTAGGAAATCTTTTTAGATTTCTAATGAATAATTACAATAGAATATATCTTATGTATAACCCTATATTAAAAATGTTTTAGTAAATAAACTTTGATTTTAACTCTTTTAACTCTTCTTTGAATTAAATAATAATAAATGTCCTAATCTAATACAAGTGGACCTAAATGATAATATTTTACTCCTAAGGTTATTTTTGGTCGAGATACACTTGTCCAATAGAATTAGGACATTTTTTAGGGTAATATTAATATCATTTTTACCCTAAATTAACCTATTTACTTTTAACCGTGGTAAATAAAAGTAAAAAGTTACTATTCACCAAAAATTATTTTCATCTCATTGAACCACATTTTACTCCTTGATATTAACCGTGTCTCTCGGATTTTATAAATTCCACTCACAGAAGTGGTAAAATTATGTTTTCTGGAAAATTCAGTTTTTTAACTGCCACTTAGTGGTTTCACTATTCATCAAAACATGAAAGTTTCTAGAAAAATACCAAAAATTAGGCCTAAGCTATATTTGATATTATGAATTAAAAAATGAATTCTATTTTACCAAATTCAAAACATATCAGTTGTATTAATTAATTTAAAAATTAATTCACGTCGTCAAAACAAATAGCGTGTTTTTAAGAGATAATAAATATCAAAAGATTGACACTTGTTTATGTTTGGTTTAAATGTGAAATTACATCCAATGAACAACATTGTATTAAATGGTAAAAATATATTCTAAATATACATTAAAACCACTCAAATTAACAAATTATCACTATTAGTTATTTCGATTAAAAAAAATTTAATTAAAATTTAGTAATTTTCACTATTCATCAAAATATGAAAGTTATCCGAAAAGTAGAAAAATTTCACCCTAGGCTAATTTCAATATTATTAATCCAAAAATGAAGTCCATTTTGAAAGATAAAATGTATAAAATTTCGAAAATTAGGTATTAATATTCATAAAGGCAAGTTTGATTGGTTGTGGTGTGTTAGAACTTGAAGTTGTGTACAACACACGCTACTATATTATTCAGAGAGAAGCGTACCGTGGAAGCTTGGGGTGTTACATACAAGATGATGTGGGGTTGGGGGATCTTTACACAGCAATTTTTCTTGAGTTTTTTCTTCTCTTTTCTTCCTCCCAATAAGATTTTATAGAAACTCAGGCATCCAATGAAATTTTTCTTCAATAGAAGCTGGTCATTCTTTCATATCTTCTATTTATTTATCCTTATCCATTTATTATTTTATTTCTTCAAAATATGTTCTGGGTGTCACCCAATAACCCACACCTAGGACACGATAATACTATTAGATAAACTTTAAGGCCACTAATACTAGTTATTCATCCAAAATATCTGATGGTGATTCATGTGTCTAAATTGGAAAAAATATAGGAAAATATGTAATCGTTGTTATACAATACTGATTTAAATAAATACAATTTTTTTATTTATTTTTTCATACATACATATGCTTACCACAATTTTATGGATTTTTCATCTATTATAATCCCATATTTATTTACATGTGACTCCTTCCATAGCACATGAAATGAGATAAAAGTGTATTTTTATTTGGATTCATCATTCTGTATATAAATAGTAGGACATAATCATTTTATTTTATGTCACATAAAATTATTTTGGTAGCTTTAAAATATGAACCAGTTTTTTCAAGTGAATCATGCTCTATCATTTCCTTACAATAAGGGTTTGTTCATTTTTCTACTTGTTTCTTATTTTTAGAAGAATGTTTTTGTTTCAGAAATTAAAAATTTATAACCAAATTGATCAATTAATGTATTTTCAAACAAGGTTTTACCAACCACAATGAACCTAAAAATATTTCTCCTCACTATAAGAAGTAAATTCATCCCATGATTCTTGGCTTATCATGTGTGCATACATCTATGGTGGGTTGAAATTTATTTTCCCTTCAACATCTTTGAGATAAAACTTAGTTAGAATTTTGAGAAAGCCTATATAATCATTTCCAAAAATAATTAATTAAAATTTATTTCAGGATTCATCTTCTATAAATTAACTCTTCAATGGATAATGAATTTTAAGTCAATGTTTCATTATTTTGTTTTTTAGAAAAATAAATAAATGATATCATAATGTTACCCAAATCTCTTCCCAAATCAGTATATGAAGCATGGGAACAACATTTTTTCATGAATCTATATCAATCGACACATTAATTTGAGTGGTGAGCCTAATGAAACTACAAAACATGGTCTTTTGGGGTTAACAATATTATGGTGTGCATTCCATTCAGTCTCCAATTTTATTCCTTTGTTTCTCACCTTAATTTTTTTCTAAACCTATCAAACTATGATGCTCTATCTTTATTTGGGATATCGGTTGATCATCATCTATATTTCCTCAGGTTAAACATCATCAATACATTGTTCCTATGGATGGGTAGCATTAGTATGTGCATAAGGATGTTGTTCCTCATCATTTGGAGAACCTTCATGTTGAGAAACATGTTGTCCCTCGGTATTGGGAGCATCAACACATGTATAAGTCATTACTTGTATAAGTGTTTGAAACTTTCACTTAGATTATGTAAATACATTAGTGAATGGATAATAATACGAGGTAACACAATGTATATTATATAAAAAATATATATTGATTATTGAACTATTTTTTAAATGTTTGAATGGATTTTACCCCTCTATCAAGTATATAAATCCATTCTTGGGACTTCTACAAACATATTATGGCATATCAATGAAATGGTCATACTCAGATGAATTTTAGCCTGACCCTTCAGTGGTTGTGGTCGATAACAAAATAATTGAACACTTTTGGTTTTTGGTATCTTGAACATTAAATACTTGAATAGCTTTTAGTTCCATTATTAATGGGTTTTCTATGTATCCTTCCTTCATTAAATCCAATTTTAAGAATCATAATTCATATATTTTAACATCACTCCTGTTATAAACCCACCTAAAATGAAAAAAATTCACCCGAAATTTTATATAATCCATCTCCCATATTTATTTTATAATTCCAAATTATGACATATTCTCATAAAGTAGGCTTCATTCCTTGGTATCATATACATGCATCACTTTTTCCACAAGTGAAACTACACTATTTTTCAAGGTACTTCCTTCATCATGATCATTTGTATAGAATATATAACCATTATTTACAAAAACATTATAAGATAATACATGAACACTTGGTCCTATGGCTAGCCATCGAAGTCATTCTGAAATTGAATTCGTATTTTTATCCAATTCCTTAAAGATATAGTCTCAAAACCATATTATAAACTTTTAATTATGTATATTTGATATCCGAATTTCATCCCTTGATGGATTAAAATTCATAATAATTTATTTATGTGTTTCAACCTATGGTGAAACCTCTAAACTGTTATAAAAAATGTAAATTTGGGCTCACTCCTGATCTATAATAGTGATTGTGACAATATCTATTCAAAAAACTCTTTCACCCACAATCCACCCAATGTGATGAGATTTTGGTAGAACAATGTTTTCCACACCAAATAGGTAGTTGGTATGTAATTCAATGAATTTATCAACAATATATCACTCCTCAATACAAAATTCAAGATAACATTGATTTTTGACATACCCTTTAAAAATATTCATATATCATTCAATGAGGTACATCCATCTATAATGTATAGGACCACATAGTTGAATCAATCTTACCAAGTGAACCATCATATCAAAGAGTGATGGTGAGAATAATTTTCAATTAACATAATATGATGACAATTTCCTTTTTCATATTTGAAAATCTCATAGGGTCTATAACTTTTATACATATTACTTTTAAAAAGAAATAGATCTTGGTTAATGTTTGAAAGTCATTCTTGGGAAAAATGCAATGTAAAGCTACAAACATTAGATCATGCATCAAAACATTATAGTAATGTGACTTCAAACCCTTTATTATTAAATCATTCATTGACATTATCATCTTGATATTCTATGAATACCCATATATAACCTTTACATCATTTAATATGTTGAAAAACTGATATCTCTTATATCTAGAAAGAGTGTAAGCAGCTAGAGGAAGAAATGTATATTATTCACCCTTCATTAGTGCCAACTCTTCCAGTATTACCTTGTCAATCATGTATAACTTAGACTTTATTTTATCCATTGTTTTTATGGGTGTGTTTAGTAGCTTGACAATGACACTATCACATAAATTTTTCTTCAAAATGCATAACATCAAGAAAATTCCTAACGTACAAAAAATTCTAATATGGTAATTCAAAAAAAATTGATCACTTTTTTCCAACTGGTTTTTGTATGTTTATTCTAAAATGGTTTACCAAAATTATTGTCTATTTATTTTAATTTCTCAAATATTTGGTCACCTGTTAGTGGATACATTTTTGTGTGTTCATCTAAACTCTCATCGAATGATGTGGTCCAAGATAGATACTTGTGCCATCAGGGTAGAAATATACAATGTCCTAGAAACACAGTCTTTGATGAATGTTGCAACATAATTGACTATAACCTTGTTCAAAAATGGGATACCCTTGTTTTGAATTAATTTTATATCTTGAAAAACCATCCATAAGCAAGAAAGTTATTTATCACCCCATACAACATGGCTCTTATTTTGAAATCTTCATTTTTATAAGAATCATACAATGGAAACGTGAATCCCATAATAATTTCAAATCATTGATCAATGGATCCAAATAAACATCACTATCATTACCCAGTTATTTTGGTCATCATATAAGCATAGATAACATAATGTATTTTCATTCCATGTATAACTATGGCTACAAGTTATAATTTGGCAACATAACCAGCCATGTACTGTGAGTGTTTCTTTAAAACCTAAAAGTATTAACTCCATCTGTAGATAGTGCAATAAAAAGGTATTTTGTTTCTAAATTCATGAAAATCGTGATCAATTATCTTCCACTAAGTATAGTCTGATGGGTGATGATTTTTTTCTTCTTTATTTCATTATCGGTGTGCCATGTTAATTATCTTCTAGTATCCTCAATTCTATATAGGCTCCAAAACCTTGGACTGATTGGAAAGTACCATAAAACCTTAATAGGACCTAATTAATCTTTTTTTCGTGAATAAACAGATTTTGAGAAATCTTTACATGATTTTAGGCCTTTAAAAAATAGTATGCATTCATTTGTACATAAAAGTATTATTTTAGAGATCATGCCCATTGAACATTGGATTCATTTACCATTATATTTTTGGATAGGAATCTCATTATCTTTTAGGAGAATATAATTCCAGAGATGATGTAGTTTAGTAAAAATGGATTCAATCCATTGGTTTCTAGCTTTAAAATTATACAGCTTTTGTGTGGCTGATAATGCTATATATTTAGTACAACCAGCATACAATGGTATCTTTTCACAACTCTTTAACTTCTCAAACAATTTTGGAAAGTCATGAAGTTTATCTCCAACTATCATTTCATTTCCTCAATATGATATTCATCATCATTCACACCTATAATCCCACCCTCAATATGGACTTCTTCATTGCCCACACTTGTAATCATATCGATGATTCATAAAACACAGTGTTATCCCAGTCACTAGCTATATTCAGTTTTTTTATTGTTAGTCAAATATTTATAACTTCGATCTATTCCATGATAGATCAATTGTTCTTTCAACTCCTCTAGATTAATTAGTCTTTAATAACAACATTATAAATAAAAAAGATTTAAGAAGAGTTATTTTCATGATATTTTTAAAACTTGATGAACTCTTTCACCCAATATTCATACTCTTTTATCATACAATTGGAATCCATCCACTTTCAATTCATATCAACACTAGTTTATTCAGAAATGTAAATATTTAACAAAATAAATAAATCAACAAAAAGTTTCCTTTCAAAGAACGAGAACAAAAATTTTGAATTTTTCAAATGATATCAGCATGATTTGAAGCAAATAGGTTATTTAATTTAAGAAAATAATTACTCCATTGGTTGTAGGTGTTAGTGAAGGTAAAGGGTCATGAAACGAAAGATAATGGGTTGTGAATTTAATAATTTTTCATCAACAATCAACATAATAATGTCATCACTGGAAATTCCCAAGCTCATTATCAACTCGAGGATCCCAAGTGAAGAGTTTTCAAAATAAAATTAAAATTATAAAATACCTGGTTAGATATGAAGTCACACTAGATATATGATCATCATCATTAATCACTTATTGAATAATCTAAATACTAATTCCTCTAGACCATCTACACGAAATTAAAAAACTTTAGGAGTGTTGAGCATCGATTTTGTGTGCTATCATGGAGATCTAATAACGCCATGTATGCAATAACAATCACCACATCACCTTCCTTGTGATGAATGAGAGAGAGAGAGAGATCCAGACTCTAGGATCTAGAGCCTCTATATATAGAATAAGGGATAGATAATAATAGAGAGAGAGAGGGAGGTAGGGAATAGTTATTGGTGATTGGTTCTCCTCTTTTATTTATTATGTGTTAAGGAATTACCTGGTATTTCCTCCTCAGCCCCCGAATTATTAACACACTATAAATGAAATATTATGGCTACTATACTGAGTCATAAATATTATTAACACTTTATTTTAATACAATAAATATATTTCATGATAATAATTGAGCCATTAACTCAAATCGTCATTCATGAAAATATTAAATGAACCTTGAATATTTTAAACTAATATTTATTCAAATAATATTTTCCATGTATTTACTCAACATTTGTAAATACATTTAATAAATAAATTAAATGAAATTTATTATTAATTGAATAATATGGATATATTTATTTCATTGGGGATCTTATATCCTTTGAAAAAACCTAGACCCCAAGGGTGGGGCCCACTATGTCCTATATACCTATTCAACTGAATAGGGAAGATTATTGAATACGCTATTGTGTGTGACCATCTAAGACCTTATCTAGATAGTAGTGAATATTATTCATAGACAAAGGGCAGGATCTAAAAACCTATAATGGCCCCTAAAGAGATAATTATATTCATAGAAATGACAACCAACCTAAGAATATGCATGGTGTAACATAATCTCATTTCATTTAAATATCTAATAAAGTAGGATGCACACCCGTGTCATCATCCTTTTATTGCTTTATTATTTTTTCATCTAACTGGATGGATTTAATATCGAATTACATGTCCATGGTCTTATGAAGGTACTAATATCCTAATTAACTAGGCCTAAGATATACTAATTATTAAACCTATAAGCAATAAATCCTTTCATGACCAGTCAACCAATGCCATACCACTAATGACACACCCAACACAAGCTACCTCACCATAATTTTATTATCATGGTTTTTTTCTTGTATCAATGTATGCGATAAAATGGAACTCATTTAAAATGATCTCAATTCCGGATACCATTACACATGCTCGTTGAAATGGTATAGTTTCCCTACTTTTATTACATTATTATTACATCATTTTAGACATAAACAATATAATAGTTCTAAAAAACTAGGATCCAAAGGTTTAGTGTCTAGGGAAAATTAGGACCAACCATAAAATATACATAATAAAACATAATAATTTGTTAATTCCTTCTTCTCTAGCTTCTCAGTGGACCTTAGTTTCTCCTTAATACAAGTAATCACATGAGGATATACATCAAAGAAACAGGTGAGATAAAATCCTTGTAAGAGGATAGATAAGAACATGAATCTATATAACATGGGTAGGAATAATCATCATCATCGTATCATAATAAAGGTATCATCATCATAATAATTATTGGAAGCATTATATAAAATCTTGGAATGTGGAAATGCATAAAAAAGAAACATCATGTCTTAGTGGTCAACTACCATGCATAGTTAGGAATAATGCTATCATCATGTTCACAAATAACATATGGGAGTAATTATACCATCATCATTGTAAAAAAATATAGCATCATGTTCGCACATATTTAACATTATCTCATGAGATAAATCATAGTAACCAATTCATTGGAGTACTATATAATTTCAGTTACACTCATGAGATTACAACATTTACATAATCATGCATGCCACATAGAATGTATAACAATAATTTACATAAAATAACCCATATAAAGGAAATGAGTTTTATGAGAATTTCATAAAGAATAAATTCATGTATAAACATTGGGGTTCTCAAAATAAAAATTGAATAACATACGTGGTATAAGAATCATCAATATTCAGTGAAGAAGAAATGATCTCAAGAGAAGTATATAATGTTTTTTTATAAGGAAGAGTTCTTTAAGAAAAATATTTTAATTTCTCATAAAATAAGATTGGAAACATGTTTATCCCCAAAATTAAAAGGGAAGGACAATGAAATTTTTTTAGTAATATTTTAAAAACCTACATAATGAAATTTGGCATGAAAGAGGAATAACCCAAAGAAAGTAAATTGGCTTCGAGAATCCCCTTAACTTATGTATGAATTATTTCATCACTTTAATATCCAGGATAATCAAATTATACTAATTAATTAAAAAAATAAAACCATATTATACATTTATTTGATTCATTATAATTTTATTAAGTTCTTTTATGACTATTTTGATGAATTATAGTGTTCAATTTCATCATTCGGGAGTGTTTGTTTTCTTGGTTTTCATGATCATTTCACTTGTATACATGTATGAAAGATAGTGTAAAATGGGGATAATTATCTAGTATTGATATTATGAGTTATTGATGAACTTATATAAGGTTAATTGGTATTATATTTTTTTCAGGTATGAAGATGATTAATTAGATAAAATGTTAATGATAATCATTTAGATTAATTTGGTGGTTTTTTTATCATAACAAACTGTTTTTCATTACTATTTAATATTATGCATATAAGTAAGTTTCAAAACATAAAAATGTTATAAAATGTTTTTTAAAATATTTTTGAACAATTATATTTTTTTAGGACCATCCTTGAAGGTACTAATGGAAATTGAAAACTTGTTATCCTTGAAGGTGATAAAACTACAACTCACATACTACATTTCCATTTTTTGAATAAAAGGTGTAGGAGAACAGTTTTGATGCTATATTATTCCACTAACATAATAAAATTATAGTATATATAATATAATAGAGTTATAATGCAACTTAGATAAGGGGTGATGAGGAGAGATGATGAAAAGAAAACAAAATGAAAAAAAAATTAAAATAAAATAAATAGGTTTTTACCTCTTGAATTCTTCTCCTGGAGAAAGTACTTAGGGAGATTATATTGGGTATTTTATTTATACCATAGGATATTATATGTAGGGAAGAGTCATGGGAATAGGATTGGGAAAAAACTGGGCAATCTTTAAGGCTTTGAAGGTGTGAGGAGAATAGGTGGGGAGGGGTGGTATTTATAGTAGAGGAGAGTGGTGTTTTTTTTATTATTTTATTCATTAGTATGTTATTTTGGCTCAAGACTATGAATATTTTGAACATTATCACTAAATATATTAAAAAAATAAAGGATATTTCAAGATTATGGTGATTACATCAGCAATAACTCAAGGAATAATGTATTTAACTTACAATGTATATATACCATAAATTATTGTATTTTATTATTCACTAAAAAAACTATTTTAGAAAAAACACCAAAAATTCTCCCTAACCATTTTTTATGTTTAAAATTCAAAAATTAAATACATTTTATAAAAATAATTTCTCTAATATGAGTCATTTTATTTTTAATTAAAGTTTCCATTTATTAAAAAAATACTGATTTAAAAATTATAAGTTATTTTATGACACTTTGAAAAATTACATGAGGTCTCATAAAATTATAAAATAATTATAAGACAAAAAATACTAATTTATGAGTACATTTTATGAAAATAAATTTTCTTTTAAATCATTATATTATTTCTAAAATTGTAAATATTGATAACTTACAAAAATACCAGCACCTAATTTATCATTTATAAAATGTATATTTACTTATACCATGGAATAAATATATCATTTTTAATTCATAAGATAATTATATTTTATATATACTTTCATCAGTGTGGTTACTACTCTATGGGTTGGATAACTATTCCTAATGGTCACATTACCATTCTAAAGTTCAAGTTACTATTTCATTAGTATAGGTTCTTTAACATCTATAAATACCACTTATTCCATTAATTCATCATTTATAAAGTTTGTATTATGTCCTCTATGTGATTTTATGTGATCTATGATATATGGAATAATTATAAAAATGGAATTTCCATTGATAAAATTCTAGGTCAATTCATTCTTTCCCCTTATGAAATTTTTTCCTTCAAATTTCATTTTACATTCTAGGTTGAAAATAGTTGAGCGTACTTCTCCTTCATCACTTCCTCTAGTTACCATATTGTGTCTTCATACATATGGTTTTACCATAGTACTTTGACCAGATGAGTAGTATTTTTTGCATAAAACTTTATCTCTACGATCCAATATTTTCACTGGACACTCCTCATAAGAGGTATCATTTTCCAATTGTACCACCTCTGGATTTAGTACATGTGAGGGATATAGTATGTAATTCCTCAAGAGGGATACATGGAATACATATTGTATTTAAAACATGGTAGGTGGAAGTTCCAGTTGATAGGTCATAGATTTGACATGATCTAGAATCTTGAAAGGACCGATGTACCTGGGACATAGATTTCCGTTCTTCTAAAATATCATGGTCCTCTTCAATGGAGATATATAGAGGAATACCGTGTCTCCAGCCTTAAACTCTAGGTATCATCGATGATTTTTGGCATAGCTATTCTATCATCTTTGGGATTCCTTGATGTGATTATAAATGGTTTTCACCTTTTCCCACCATTTATTTGACCATTTCCAGTCCTAGAACCTTTTTTCCACCGACTTCATCCTAGAATTCAAGTTTTCTACAGCTTTTCCTATAAAATGTTTTATAATTATCCATTTAGATACTTGAGTGGAAACTATTTTTGTAAAAGAATTCGTCCTGAGGTAGATATTTTACCATACATATTTTAAGTCCATAAAACATGCTCTCAAAATTTCTTCCAGTGTCCGAATAGTCTGTTAAGATTAGTCATCTTTTTGAGGATGATAATTTTTACTAAAGTTCAGTTTAGTGTTTAGATCATGTTGGAGAGTTTTCTATAACTTAGAGGTGAATCTTAGATATCAGTCGGATACAATCGATAATGGTACTCCATTCGGCCTTAACACTTCTTTATTGTATATCTTTGTTATTTGATCCAGTGAGAAGTCCTCTCAAATTCTAATAAAGTGATCTATAATTGTGAGACGATCCATAAAAACTCATATAGAATCGTTTCCCATGGATGTATTCAGAAGTATGGTAACAATGTCCATGGTAATGTTTTCCCATTTTCATGATGGTATGGGAAATAGATGCAACACACCCTTAGACATTTTTCTTTCATCCTTCACTTTCTAAAATACCAGACACTTTGATGTATATTTAGAAATCTCCTTTTTCATATTGTTTTACCAATAGTGCTCTCAAATATCATGATACATCTTTTTTCTCCCCAGGTGAATAGAGAAGGTTAGGCCATGTGGGTCCTTCATAATCTATTTCTTTATATATATATTGGATGGTACACATATTTATAACCCAAATCTTCATTATAAATTTTTAACACTAGGGATTTCCCATTTCTGATAACTTCCACCTTTTTATGAATTTCCACATCATTCTATTGAGAATGCTTTATTTTCTCCATAAGGGATGGTTGTGAAATCAATTGAGAAAGTATTGACGATGTTTCTTCATATTTATCCCCATGTACATCCTTTTAAAATATAATAATATAGTATCCTTATCAATTATCATAATTTATAACTGTGTAAGATCCTTTTTTACTTAGAGAATATTCTACTTTATTCGGTTTTCCAAGATGTTAGTGGATTGAGAAGTCATAATCCTTGATGATCTCTAACTATCTTTGTTGGAACATATTAAGATCCTTGAATATATATTTTAAGCTCTTATGATCAGTATATATTTCAAACTTATCCCCATAGAGATAATGCCACTATATTTTCAACATGAAGATCACAGCCACCAACTCCATATCATATGTAGGATAGTTTTTTTCATGGATTTTAAAGTACCTTGAGTCATAGGATATCACATTATAATTTTTCATCAGTACACAACTGAATCCCTTCTTTGATGCATCTCTATATACCACAAATAGTTACCCACTTTTCGATAGTGTGAGTACTGGTGTAGTGATAATCCTTTTTTAAACTATTTAAAGTGGTCTTTACCTTTATTAGTCTAGACAAACTTTTCACCATTCTGATTCATCTTGGTTATTGGGATTTAAAATTGCGATAAGTTCATCAAAAATCATTCGTAATACCTAGTTTGACCAAGGAAGTTATGGATCTCCATTACAGATGTTCGAATGGGCCACTCTTCAGTTTCCTTTATCTTGAAAGGCTCTAAAATTATTACTTTTCTAGTGATAACATGCCCCAATAATGATACATCATCTAGAATTCACACTTACTATACTTTTAATAAGGTTTATCCCTTATCAATGGAAGTAAGACAATATTTGTTTGTAGGTTCAGTCAACCAACATTAATTAGGGAGGAGTTATATACTATGGATTCAATAATTTCCCCATTTTTTGTTCTCACAAATTACTCAACCTCCATATTTTGAGGTGGTGTTTAAATTCTTCTACTAATCTTGTAGGATATGAATGAATATGTAGAAATAAATTCAAATAGTATGTTCTATATTCTTGAATGAATAACCAGTATACCTATCTACACATCATTGTCGGGATCCACCTCAGTGGTAGTGAGGACATAAGATTTCCCTTTCTCCATTGGATTTGGTGGTTTCTGACTCCAATTACCCTCGAGGACTCAAGGTCCAGTTCACTATATTTTATTATTCCCTTGCTCCCTATAGTTGAAGCATTTAACTATGGGTAATGATCTTCTTTCCTCCACCACATTTTCAGGCTTCCTCATGTATCTTTGACATTCATGAGCTTTTTGTCCTTCTCTCCCAGACATGAAGCATTTCCCTATCCCTTTGAGGAAATTCCCATGATACTTCTTCCCACATTTATGACATCTGATTTGTTAATATTTCCTTCCACCTTTGTCATTAGATCCTATATAATGAAACTCCATCTTTAATTTATTTTCTCCACAGCCATGGGACCATTATTTATACTCCATCTATGCATTGAGAACACATTTACCAACTTCATCGTAACTCTAAAAATTATCTAATTTCAAGATATTTTCAAAGGTGTTGTTTTAAAACACTAAGTAATCTATATATTTTTCTGTCATTTTTTGATAAAACCATGAGGCATACCTTTTAAGCTTTGTGAAATTTTATTCATAAGCCATGAAATATTAACCTTCCTCTTTCTTTAGATATAAGAATTATTTATCTATCTTTTTACAAGAGTTCGAGGAAAATACATGTTAATAAATATTTTCTTAAAGTCTTCCCACTCAATCTCTTCAATTTCATCATTTGGCAAGGATTTTTAATCAACACCCAACATTGATCAAACTCCCCATATAAATGATAAATGACAAAAGTCACCTTCTCCATCTCAAAACTATGAAGCACAAAAAATATATTCTCCAATGAGTTGATCCACTATTCCATGATAAGTGGATTGGGAGATCTAATAAATTTCAGTGGTCATTACCACATAAAAGACCCAATATCCAGTTTCTCCTTCTTCATTTAAGGAGGATGTTCCACATTATTCATTTTATTATTCACATCCTAAGAAATTCGGGTAAGAATCACAATTAAATTTTGAACTCCACCTCCTAAGGTATTGGGGATGTCGTTCAAGCAATCACTACATTGTCCCTCATACGGGTTATTGGCCTGGTTTCTCCTGGTTCCCACCATTTTATAAAATAGAGAAGGTTTGATGAAAACATAAGTCCACAATTCATCAATAAATAAATTATTCCTTTATGAATTTAACTTTAAATACGTATCTTATGGGATCCCAATATATAACATTTTTCTAAAACAAATATTCTTGGGTGCTTTCCTATACGTAGTCTCATACTAAGGGTTTTAATTAATTTTCTCTAATCCTAATTCTAAAACTAACTAAACCATGTACTGATACCAACTATAGTAACCCTATTTTTCTTACATTACTATTACATCATTTTAAAGATAAAAAATATAATAGTGTTACAAAACCAAGATCCAAAATTTTAGTCTCTTGGGAGAATTAGGACCAAAATAACATTTACATAATAAATCATAAAAATTATTTAATTCCTTATTCTCTAGATTATTAGTGGACCTTGTGTTCTCCTTATTACTAATAATAACTTGAGGATGTACATCAAAGAAAGGGGTGAGATAAAATGATAATAAAAGGATAGATAAGAACATGAATCAATATAACATGGATGAGAAAAATCATCATCATCATAAAATACACATAGTAACATCGTCTTAATCATGAGAGGAATTATTAGATAAAATAACAGAATGTTTCATTTCATAAAAATGAAACATCATGTCTTAGTGGTCAACTAATATTCATAGTTGTGAACAAATCTAGAATCATGTTCATGCATAACATATTTACATAATTGTAACATCATCTTTTTGAACAAAGATATCATCATGCTCAGGAATATTTCACATTATCACATGAGATACATCACATTAACCAATGCATTGGAGCGCTATATAATTTCTATCACACCCATCACATCTTAACATTTACATAATCTTCCATGACACATAGAATGTATAACAATCTTTTATATAAAATAACACTTGGAAAGAAAATGGGTTTTATGAAAATTTCATAAAGAATAGTTTCATGGATAAATATTGGGGTTCCCAATATGAAATAAAATAACATACTTGGTATAATAATCATTAATCTAGAGTGAATAAGAAACAATCTCAAGAGAAATAAAATATGTGTTTTTAGAAGGGAGAGTTCTTTTGGAAAAATCATTGCATTTTCCATAAAATCATATTGAAATCAAGTATATCGAATAAATGAAAATATAATGAAAATTAAATTATACTTGATGAATATTAAATGAAAATACATAATAAAATTTGGCACAAAAGAGGAATAACTCAAAGAAAGGAAATTGGGTTTGATAGTCCCCTTACCTTATCTCAGAATGCCTTCTTCACTTTAATATTCTGGATAATAAAATTAGATTAATTAATTAATAAATAAATAACCACTTATACATTTATTTGATTCATTATAATTTTATTAAGTTTTTATTTTCTATTTTGGTGAGTTATAGTGTTCAATTTCATCATTTGTAAGTGTTCATTTCCTTGATTTTCATGATCGGTTCACTTGTATACATGTATGGAATATTGTATAAAATGAGGATAATTATACAGAATTGATATTATATATCATTAATGAACTTAAAAAGGTTTAATTGGTTTTATATTTTTTTCTTGTAAAGAGAATGATTCATTATATAAAATTTTAATAATAATCATTTTGATTAATTTGGCAGTTTTTTTATCACAAAAATCTCGTTTTGTTTTATTGTTTAATATTATGTATATAATTTAGTTATAGAAAATTGAAAAGGTTACAAAATATATTTCAAAATTTCTTCAACCATTATAGTGGTTTTAATACCAGACTTGAAGGAAATAAAGGAAAATGAAAACTTATCGTCCTTGAAGTTGATAAAAGAACACCTCACAAATGATGTTTCAATTTTCAGAATAAAAGGGAGAGTAAAAGAGGTTTTATGATAGATTATTATATAAATATAATAAAATTGATATATATATATATATGGTATTGAAGTTATAATGACACTTGGAAAAGGATTGATGAGGAGAGAAAAAGAAAATAAAATAGAATTAAAAGAAATTAAAAGAAAAGAAAGAGGATTTTACCTCTTGAATTCTTTTTCATGAGAACCTCCTTAGGTAGATTGTATTTTGCATTTTTTTAGACCAAAGGATCTTGGACGTGTTGAATAGGCTTTATAAAAGTATTGGGAATAAATTGAACACATTTCAAGGCTTGGATGGTGTGAGTGGAAGAAGTGGGGTGGTATTTATAGTGGAGGAGAGGGGTGTTTTGTGATTATTTTATTCATTAGTTTATTATTTTGGTTCAGGACTATAAATAGTTTGAAAATTATCACTAAATATATTAAAATAATGAATGATATTTATATATAATGGTTAGTACATTATCAATGAATCAAATAATGGTTTATTTAACTTATAATGTATATATACCATAAATTCCCATATTTTACTATTCCCCAAAAGTTCAAATAGTTTAGAAAAAATCAAAAAAATTCTCCCCAACCATTTTTAAAAGTTTATAATTCAAAAATGAACTTCATTTTATGATAATAATTTTATAAATATAAGAAATTTAATTTTTAATTTGAATCACCATTTATTAGAAAAATACCTTTTTTATGATTATAACTGATTTTAGGACACTTTGAAAAATTACTTAAGATATCATAAAATTTTCTTATAATGATATGAAAAGAAAATAATAATTTATGAATAAATGTAATAAAAATAAATTTTATTTTAAATCATTATATTTATTATAAAATTGTAATTAAATATTTATGACTTATAAAATGACCAACACTTAATTTATCATTTCTAAAATGTTTATTTACTTATACCATGAAATAAATATATCATTTTTTCATTCATAATATACCTATATTTTATTTAAACTTTCATAGGTGAGGTTATTATTCTATTTTCCATATTACTTTTCATAATGGTTACATTACTATTCCAAAGATCAAGTTACCGTTCCATTGGTATAGGTTCCTAAACTTTTAGAAATACCTCTTATTAGATTAATTATTCATTTATAAAGATTATTGTATGTCTTATATGTGATTTTTAATATATGACATAATTATAAGAAAAGAATTTCCATTAATAAAATTTTGGGATGTTATAATAGGATCATCTAATGGAACCAAATATTTGTGGTGTTCATATTGGTGAGTCTGTCATCAGGATCTCACTACTAGAGATCACCAAGAGAAAACTTCATGATAAGAAGTCTCAATTCTTATAATCCCTCAACACTTGATATTCATACATCTATTGTGTCCAGTATCTAAGATGTATCTAGCCCATAGGACCTTTATTTAAGATTAATGTCATTGTATCTTGAGATTCTAATTATATACTGGGATATGCTATAACCTTTTAATACAAAATTTAATATATGGACAATACCATTAAATAGTGAACATAAAAATATCTACATTATAGTGTTAAAAATAATTAATTTATATATAACTATATACATGATATGGTAATCAAATGTACTACATAGTTGTGTCTAGGGAACCCATAGTTATAACACTCTCACTCACACTTGATCCAACTTGATAATAAAAATTGTTAGATCTAACATGATTAAGATCATGTTTCTATGGAGTCACAACTTTATTTGCTGGGTATTCCATGATTCTTTCACGTGGCAACTCTTCTATATGTGACCTTATCTCCTTGAGTAAAACATATCAAGAGATGGTATCCCCATGTATTTCCCTTTTTTCCACTATCAAAACTTGAAATCTTTTCTATTAATAATATCATAATTTACATTATTCTAATAGTCTACTTACTATGTACGATTGAAATAATTGGAAAAAAATCATTACATATAATAACTAATTCTTAGATACCTCAAAAGCTAAAATGTACTCGGTTTTTATTGGTATGGATACCACTAGATTACATGAGCTTTCCTCACTCAACACCATATCCTAACTATGTTATTATATTACATGGATCTTAGGAAGACTAGTTTGTATCCCCCAAAAAAACTAGTATGCTTTTTTCTCCACTAACCAGGTATATATCCTTTATACTAGTCCAAGTATAATGGATAATATTGATTGATTTACATGTAGTTATCCTATATATAACTAATATTTTCCTACTATAAATTATATCATGGAAGTATTAGTTGTTTTAAATATCATGAAACACATGATCGATCCATCTCTTAAGAGTACAGATTTCAAATCACCACATTATTCTCCTACCATGTCTCAAACATGTCAATTTGGAGATATATATTATGTGTGTTACTGGAAATAATTCTAACTCAATTTGTTCCAACTTTTATTTTTTGAAACCATGTCACTATATGTATGATTGACTTGGCCTAAGAAATCTCTATATTCACTATAGTAGATCATATTCCCTAGAACATAGGTTACTTCCTTAAGTTAATCTCTGGATAAAATACTTTCATCCTAGCCTTATCTAACTTTAAGACCAATAGTTATTCACTATATGTTTCTGAAATTATTTTAATTGAAAAGAAAAGGCTCTTCCACTAACCTCTGGTAGACACATGGAAATGATACATTCCAAATTAATATTCTAAGATCTTGTTGCTTACTTAAATCCTAAATTGGACTTCAGTAACTTGCATCCTTTACTAGAATTTTTTGACATGATCGTACCATTATCATTGCATCATTTAAACACCTTCCATAATTGGGGGTGATGAAATCCAATAATCAATAACCTGATCATAGATATTAGCTTTGATAGGTAAAATTCTAATGGATTTAGGCATAATAACATGGTATAACTAATCGAGACGTATTGGTACTGCACATGTACCATCCATTTATCACTCACATGAAAACCCACCACAATATTCAAAATAACAATCCCCTTTTCACTTTGATATAAGGAATCCATTATTGAATTTGAATTGATCTTTCCAATCTTAGATAATTTCAATATACTTCTTACTTATAGGAGTTATTATTCACAATGAATAATGTATCACCAGCTATGGTGAAGTCAAAACCATCACTATGGTTTTAACCTTCCTATAGAGTATGTGTCTCTAGAATAAGTATGTTCTACATGCACTTGTGGAACTAGTTTGTATGCCAACTATATGTGTATATCAAGAATTGACTAAACCCAAGTCAATATAATTCCCACTATCTCAAAATATATTTTCTCCCTTTTATATAAATGTATTCCATCACATGACTACCAATTTTTAATACTAGGGATTTATTTAATATCATAATAAACTTTTAGGATAATTACAATATATGTGCATTGTGTTTTTACTTGATACAAGCTTGTTTATATCCTAACAATCTCTTTGCATCTAAACATGTGTCTTATGACATAATTGATTTCTATCCTACTATTAATCATATGATATTCATTTTTCGTTATTGTTTTCATATAGTTATGGGATAGTGTCATTATTTATGAAGTGTGTTATGAAATATAATGGAATTTTCGAAAAGTTGCAACATTAATACTGCAAAAATCATGACTTTGATGTGTAAAATGTGTGTTTAGAAATTTATTCAAGCTACATTTTGTTGATCAATGTTTACATGTAAGACCACATCATCAATACCCCTTATTAGATAAATTCCATGAAAAATATAAGGTAATTTTCATTTAGGAATTACTCCACACTACATTATCATGATCAATGTATGAATGGTCAAGGCATTATTTGGCATTACGATATGAAGAAACTCATATCTTTTTCGCATGCATATATCATACTTCATATTCATATTCCTTAATCACTTAAATGAATCTAATGAATTCTATTTGCCACTAACTTACCCTAGTAATAGTTCATTCTCACTTGTTGTACTAATTCCAAAAGCCTTGTGGATTTCCATTATTTCAAAAGGTTTCTATATCCAAAACTAAGTATATACATCAATAGTACCTAAGGTGATTAAATCTACTGAGTCTAAATAAAAAACTGGGTATATCATTGATGTTCATTTTTTGTTTTACTTGATAAAGTATTATATTTTCACAACAAGGTAAAATTATTACATTTTATATTTATAACTTATTTAATATGATTCAAGTATCACTGATCATTTGATCAAGTATGATATACCACAAAAACATACATTCTTGAACATGGAATGATGTATCGTTTTTTCCAAAGGAGACATGATATAAATTTTCTATTTATAATCAATAATATTTTTTACAAGAATCCTTAACTTTGCAATAGATAAGTCATGTACTTCTCACCACTGATATAAATGTACTTCTCACCCTTTCTCAGCCATGTGGAGAACACACCAAGATTCTAGTAACGTTTTTATACTTACTTAGTTACCATATTTCAATATATATGTTATTGGAATATAGTATTTAATACCCAATATGAAAAACTAAAACATTACCTTAGATGATGAATATTCACTAAAGATTAAATGAGTAATTTCTTCTTTAATTCAGTTTATTGTGATTAAACTTACATAGTTTTATTTCATGATATGTAATGAAAATAACATCTTGTTTAAAACAAGCATAATTGCATTAAATGAAGTTGTGAATATGCTTTTGGTGTGTAACTTTCCATGGTCCTTTTCACCTTGTATTTTAATTTTTTCACCACAAGAATTAAAGATTATTTTGTCTTTTATATTCTTATTACTTGGAGAACCTTACCTTTAGGGGTTACAAAGTGTTTACTCAATATTGTTCATTTTGTAACCAAAAACAATAATTGAGTAAATGGGTGAAAATGATATGAGAAAGGGGTCCATTGATAGAACGTGATTCATCTTTCAATTTACACGTGTCCATTGAAATCATCTACTTATTCATATCTTACTTCACTTTCTCCTTGCATTCTACTCAAAGATGAGACTACATGTTATATCATTGATATCCTAATGTAGTGACCACAGCTGAAATCAGATTTCGACGATAGAATAATGACATAACCATCATATTCATTATACATGAGTCTCATGTAAGCAATGTTACACCCCTACTTCCTAAGGTATTTTAACAGGTATTGGGGATTCTACCACCTTGAATTTCTAATATCATAGTATTTTTCACATGCAGCTATAATTCTATTGGATACTCATGCCAGTGTGTACATTTAATTTTTCCATTATTTATTACTTTATACTTGTGGAATTACTTTCTATTTTCTAAAAAACAAAATTCTAGAAGATTATTACTTTTTATCTTGATTACCGATTTATACATTTTGATTAATTGATTAATTGATTCATTGATTGTCACACATTATTTTATCGAATTCTAGGAATACTCTACACTAGAATCGGAATACTCTGTCGCTTAAGTATTCTAGTGGAAATGATCCTTGAACCTCCCCTCATAGTCTATAATCTATGGATACAACACTACTCAAAGAGTTCAAGGTAGGCATTTGACAGGACAACAACATTAACTCATTGTTCATTGATCTGTTGAGTGAAGTCCCAAATTCTAAAATCATAACTTGATTTAGTAAACACTTGCCTCTAAAATAATAGCATGTTATATTTTGATAATAATTACAACCACTTTAGTTAATTCAACTCACCACTCTCATAATAACTACTTGGTAGTAAGAGGCGCCCTCAACTTTGGCTGATGAGCACCCCAAACACCAGGTTTTTTTTCAAATTTGAATGATGGAAGGCAATTATAAATTAATATTTCTTTGAGGGTTTTTTGTTTTTATGTTATGAAAGGAAATAATTTTCTATTTGATAAGCATGTTCTATGTGATTGAACTCACAACTGACTATGTAATAAATAGAAAAATATTCATTGCTTCGCATGTTCATTTTATCTTAGCATTCTTATTTATTATTCAATGTTATTTCACATAAATTACACATTCACAAAATAATAAACCATGTAAACATAAAATGATGGCGTGATCATGATCTAATACTAGAGGTTTATCCATTGAGTAAATAATGGATCAACCTAGATGCTAGGGGTAATACCTAGAGTTGCATCACATGCAACTCAAATTTCATCTCATATCTATCCAATGCATCATAACTTCTGTTTGGTGTCTTGATCCTTATATGTCACTACTCATCTCCATCATTATACAACAATACTCGCTTGTAGGCGAGGGGATCTCGGAAGTATAAAATTCAACTCTGAAAAATACACTTAGGTCCTTATAAATATAATGATGCTTAAACAACACGCAAATCACCATAAAATAAAATAATTATTACAAACAAAATTTTCAATAATTAAATAAATTAATTAAACATACAATTGACATGAATTGGTTGGTATAAGGCACATGATTTGTCAATACGTATTAAACTTGTGTATTAAAATAAACACAAAATTAAAGTTAAACTTACATTAAATAATTTTTCCATGTGAAATTTATTGAATTAAAAAGTCACACTTATTTTTAATTCAGTATTTTTCATTATTTAATCCCATTAATTAATTTAATATTAAAATCAAAAATTAAATTAATTATTTAATTTAATTTTTCACATAAATTATATTATTTTATCATATAATATTAAAATTAATTTTTTAAATCAATATTTAATATATAATTAATTTAATTTAAAACCAAAATTAATTTAATTAATTTTTTATCATTTTAGTTACCCATGTCCCAAAAACCTAGGACAGGGCCTCTGGCAGTGAGCCCGAACACACACAAGGATGTTTTGGGATAGGTTGGTCCACCCAAACCCATTCTGGGTCGGGCATACCCGCCTGGGCCTCTTTTGGGAAAACTGGGTCTTTGCAGAGCCATGTAGGGGTTACCTCGGTGTATTGAGGTTGGTATGGGTACAAGAGTTTTTTTAATAAGTTTCTAAAAAATATATTTTTTTAAAAACATGCTAGGTTAATTTTTTTAAAAAAAATACGCCACAAAGGTTGCATCCATGATGCCTCCATTGGGCCCAGGTGAAAGAGGGCATCCTAGATGCCACCATTTCCCTAAAACAAAAAAACTTATTTTTATTTTTAAAAATTATTTTTATTTTTTTCTATTTATATATATATATATATAAACAAAAAAACCAAAAATAAAAATAATTTTTTCAACAGAATTTATCCTCTATTTAAAATCCAGCAATACTGCAATTATAGTAGTCTGGATTCTGACAGAAGCTCTCATCCAGGGCTCCCCTTTATAAGAGAGCTTACCATCGAAATCATTCTGTATTTCTAATGTGGGATTTTGGTTCTCCATTTCCTGCACAGAACATTTTTCATTTCCGATGTTGGATTCTGTTTCAAGTACGTGACTTTGAAAGACTATAAAATATAAACTATAAGGCCAATATAAATATAACTTAAAACATGGATTAAATATATAAAAAATAGTGTAAAACCAAAATAATTTCATAAAAATGATGATAAAAAATAATTTATATGCTTTCAAATCCACTTACATGAAACATAAGAAGTTTCAAGTACGTGACATTGAAAGCTAGTGAATTATAAACTACAAAAATAATATAAATGAAACATAATACATGTATTAAACATATAAAAAATAGTTGAAAATAAAAATAATTACGTAAAAAATGTTGATGAAAAATAATTTATAAGCTTTCAAAACCACCAACTTGAAACTTAAAAATGTTTCAAGCACGTGACTTTGAAAGCCTATAAAATATAAACTATAAGACCAATATAAATGAAACTTAAAACACATCATAAACATATAATAAACAGTCAAAAATAAAAATAATTTTTTAAAAAATGTTCATGAAAAATAATTTATAAGCTTTCTAAACCACCTACTTGCAACTTAAAAATGATTAAAGTATGTGGCTTTGAAAGACTATACAATATAAACTATAAGACCAATATAATTTAAAGTTAAAGCATGGATTAAATATATAATAAATTATTTCTTTATTAGATTAATATTATTAATAATTAATTATTAATAATTAATTATATAATAATTAACCAATTATAAATTATATAATAATTAATTAGTTAATTAGAAATTATTAATAATTAATTATATAATAATTAACCAATTAATTAGTAATATAATTATTTAGTATATAATAGTTAATTAGTAATATAATTATAAATTGTATTTATCCATCATAATTAATAATTAGTAATTATTCAAAATTATTATATAATAATTAATTAGTTAATTGGTAATATAATTATTAATTATATAATAGTTAATTAGTTAATTATTAATATAATTATAAATTAAAATTATTCATTATAATTATTAATTATAATTATTAATTATAATTACCAATTATAATTATTCATTATAATTAATAATTGTAATTATTAATTATAATTACTAATTATAATTATTAGTTATATAACTATTAATTGTATAATAATTAGTTAGATAATTAATAATTATTAATAATAAACTATATAATAAATAATTATTTAATTATTAATATAATTAGAAGATTAGTAATATAATTATTAATTAGTAATTATATGATAATTAAATAGTAAATTAGCAATATAATTAGTTATTTACTAACAAAATTATTAATTATTTAATAATTAATTAGTTTCTTAGTAATATAATTATTGATTATATAATAATTAATTATTTAATTATTAATTTAATTATTAATTATATAATTTGAAGTTAGTTAATTATTAATTATTAATCATTAATTATATAATAAATAATTAGTTAATTTGTAATATAATTATTAAATATATAATTGTTAATTTGTTAATTTTTTGAGATAGATAGAGTCGAGGTCATTTTTATAATTAGTTAATTAGTAATATAATAATAAATTATAATTATTTATTATGATTATTAATTATTATTTATTAAAAAATATTATATAGTAATTAGTCAGTTAATTGGTAATATAATTATTAATTATATAATAGTTAATTAGTTAATTAGTAATATAATTATAAATTTTAATTTTTCATTATAATTATTAGATTGTAATTATTAAAAGTCATTATATTACTAATTAATTGGTTAATTCTTATATAATTAATTATTAATTATTTATAATTAACTAGTTAATTATTATATAATTAATTATTAATAATATTAATCTAATAATTAAATAATTTATTAAATGTTTAATCCATGCTTTAACTTTAAATTATATCGGTCTTATAGTTTATATTTTACAGTCCTTCAAAGCCATATACTTTAATCATTTTTAAGTTTCAAGTAGGTGGTTTTGAAAACTTATAAATTATTTTTCATGAACATTTTTTACAAAATTTTTTTAATTTTAGACTATTTTTTATATTTTTATTCCATGTTTTAAGTTCATTTATATCGATCTTATAGTTTATATTTTATAGGCTTTCAAAGTCACGTGTTTGAAACATTTTTAAGTTTCAAGTTGGTGGTTTGGAAAGCTTATAAATTATTTTTCATCAACATTTTTTACAAAATTCTTTTTATTTTCAATTATTTGTTATATTTTTAATCCATATTTTATGTTTCATTTAAATTGGTCTTGTAGTTTATATTTTATAAGGTTTCGGAGTCACGTACTTGAAACTTCTTAAGTTTCAAGTAAGTTGTTTCAAAAGCTTATAAATTATTTTTTATCATCATTTTTTATGAAATTCTTTTTTTTCACTATTTTCTATATATTTAATCCATATTTTATGTTTTATTCATATTGGCCTTATAGTTTATATTTTGTAGTCTTTCAAAGTCACAGAATCCCACATCAGAAATTCATAATGTTCTGTGTAGGAAATGGAGAACCAGAATCCCAAATCGGAAATGTAGAATGATTTCCAAGGTAAGCTCTCTTATAAAAGGGAGTCCTGGGTGAGAGCTTCTATCTGAATCCAAACTATTATAATGGAAGTACTTCTGGATTTTAAATAGTGTATAAATTCTGCTGATTTATATATATATATATATAACAAAACAAAAAGTAAAAATAAAAAATAAAAAATAATTTTTTTTGAAAAAATAGTATTATTTTTAGTAGAAAGGCGGAAACTTAGTTACCGCCTTTCGAGTTAACCTGAAAGGCGACAGCGCGGATGCCGCCTTTCACCCGAAGCCTAAAGGCAGCACCCGCCCTGCCGCCTTTTGAGCTTTTTTTTAAAAAAAAATTAACCTATAAGTTTTTTATAAAATAATTTTTTTTAACGTATTTTAAAAAAAAATCCCTGGGAACGACTGAGACTAAGGGGTCACAGATCTGGTAGCTGAAGTTCAGGAAGGGAGCATCGTCACAAGACCCATCCTGATCTAGCCAGCTCGGGGTAGATCTTCCCTGCCCTCAACAACAGATGACAGTGGGAGAGCCCAGCTCGGAGCGAGGCAGCGACCTCGTGAGTGACTTAGAATCAGGCCAGAGAGACCTATGCATGATGAGATAGGTGAGCCGATGGGTGGGCGGCATGGATCTCAGTGGTTTTCATGTGTAGCTCATGGGATATGAGGGCGGTCAGTCTGTCGATGGCAGGAGTGGTCTATGACGGTCGGCCTTGGGCGCGACATAACGATGGTGGTGTCGTGTGAAGAAGGCGGGATAGGAGGAGCCACTCAATTGAGAAATGACATGATATGAGGTAGATGATGGCCAGACCTGGGGTGAGCGACGGCTGCGGGTCCAGCTGGAAGAGGAGGAAGTGTGCGTGGTGAAGGGAGCCACGTGGGAAGTGGTTCGGCTGGGATGGAGAAGAATATCTGATGATGGTTGGATTTGAGAGAGGCGGTGGGATCTTCCTGGTGGAGACCGGAGGTGTTTCCAAACGAGTGGCATGAGCAGCATATGTCATTGGGGACCCTCCCAATCGACTCATTTATTTATTCAATTGTTGACCTGACACAAATTATTCCACCCACTTTTTAATTGTTTGGATGGTTAAATACCCAAGAAAAAACCATCCATCCCACTAATCCTTCCATAACCTATTTATTTAGGCATTGTTTTTTAAAAACATAAACCATTAATTAAAATAATAAATTAATATTTTTATGTTATTTGATTTTCCATAATCCGGTAGAATTGAACCCTATCGGAGAACTGTATTCCAACCACTAAAAATTATTCAGAATTCACGGGTTCACCAGAATCTGATACCGACCAAGGCCTTCAATTTAAAACCCACAAAAATAGTATTTTTAAATCCGTATTTAAAACATCTGATGGTCATAACATGGAAATAGGATGTCAATTTTAATTTCTGTTAGCAGATTTGGGACCAGAACAAAGCCCTATTTTATATTTAATGTAAATATAATTTTTTCACTTGTCTTAAAAACTTTCACCCATAACTTTGACACCAATTTATGGTATTGAGGCATGTAATATAAGCCAATGGAATTGGAATTTAATATTTTTTTCATCGACGATCGATGTAATAACATCATCATCGGTGATACTTGGCCCCGATATCAAGGTGATGATCTCACATGAAGATTTTTAATCACAAGATTAAAATTATACAACACGTGGTTTGATTTGAATCATTTATCGATGTCTTCTCTCACTACTGCAAATATGGCCTTTATCAGCGTTAGAAAAGGATATTAACAGTGCTAGAAAATCACTGTTAATCAAGGCAAAGATAAAGGGGGTCCCTTTTATCAGCACTCAGAAAATCGCTGATAAAGACCCCTTTTATATGCGCTAAAGAAATCCCTGATAAAAGGGTCCTTTATCAACACTTTTTAGCGATGATAAAATACCCCTTTTATCAATTCTTTTTTTAAGCATTGATGAAAGTAAAAAACTCTTTATTAGTGCTTTTAATTAGCGATAATAAGGAGTCATTTTATCAGCACTTTTTTGAGATGATAAAACCATAGTCTCATTTTATAAAATGGGGTGCACAGTGCCCTCTATTTATCGCGCCCTCAAGATCTCATGGGACTGTACCCCTGCGACAAATCTCCTCCCCCTGATCTTCTCTTTGTTGTACCTTCGCTGCCGCTGCCCTACTTCGCCGCCGCTAGCCCTACTCTGCTGCGAACCCTACTTCAAGTGTTTGTGATTCCTTTCGACGAGGTTAAATTCTCGGCTTCCCATATTTGATCTTTAGTGATTTCTCCACTCATCCTCATCTATTTCCTTTTATTTTTATTCTATAATTCATTATGGTGGTTTTTTTTGGTCTGGGTTGTGTTTTGAATTTGGGCTACATTTTTAGGTCACATTCTTTCAAAAATGCATGAAGTGATTAAATTTCTACCAAGTGAATTGTTTATTACTTATAGGGTTTTGTTAAGTTATTTTCAAGATTAAGATTATTATAAACACTCTATTGTAAATTTGAGTATTGAGAAGGAGAAAAGAGGTTGTTAGATTTTTCAATGGATTTATGAATGGTGGCATGGGGTGATGAGGTGGTTGTGTTATTGGAGGGTCTGATGGTAATGAGTTCATAGGAATATAATATTTTGTAATGAATTAGGAATTGGTTTTGTAGTTTATAAGTGTTGGGGTATATATGATTCTTTTAGTGTGGAAGAGTATCCCTTGGTGTTGGTAAGTTATTTAATTTTTTGGATTAAATTTATTAATTTTGATGCTTATACATGTTGAAACATTATCATGGTAAAGTGCATAGTAAGTAGAAAAATTCATGGGATAGATTGTTGTAAAATTTAAATAGTAGGAGCTGTTGATGTTTATTGTCTAGGTGTTGGGTCCAAAGGTTAAGAATTGGCTAGAAGCAGTTGAGGAGGGTTTTTAATTGGAAAATATTCTATCTCATTTGTGGGTTTCCTTAGTAGTGGGATTACTTTTAAGGGTGTCTTGAGAATGATGGAAGGAAAATCATGTTCAGTCAAAAGTGGTTTTAGGAAGAGTTTTATACCCTAGATATAGAAGTATGAGTGTATACAGAATATCATGGAATTCAATCAAGTTTGATATAGTGTGTTTTCCCTAGTGATTCATATATATGCAATTATGGTCTAGTTTTCAGAACACTTGATTGATGAATAAATGAAATCCTGTAATTTTAAGTCATCTTTGAGGTTAGAGATTCTAGGGAAGGTTGCGAGTTTATGTTTGAGGTTTTGGTTGTAGATGAGGGATTGTGATGAAGTTATAAAGAGTGTTTTTCTTCAAGTTTCTTAGAAGGCTAATTATTGTTCCTTGAGTTGTGGTCCTAATGGAATGAGGAATAAGGGAGTGATGAGATTTTCTAGATGTGGGGTGGGGATTATACCCTAGGGTTGAGTATCTCAAGGTGTACCATAACTGTATAGTTGATCTATTTTAATAGTGATGTAGTGGGGCATCAGTAGTATGAGTTCCCCATGATTCATGGTGTTTCTTGGTTTTAGTAAGGTGTAGTTTTATTTAGTCATATGGTCATGTTTTAGTTAATAAAATTTTGGGATGTGGTGGGTTTGGTTTGAGAGTCGAGGCATGATTTTTTCATGAGTTATTGACCTCATCCCTTTATTAACCAATACCATATTTCAATTGATACTAAAATATTCAGTTGAATTATTTTCAATGGAATTATTTATCTCTCTTTTCCTTCAAATTCCTGTGAAAATATGAATTTTATTAAGTTGGTTAGTGTGTTTGTCCAAATTTAATGATTCATAAGAAAAAAATGAAGCATATTTCTATTTTACCTAAATGGATGGGAATTTTTCTAATCTAAAGGTCATGATTTTGGGAAATAATTTATTTATTAAATTAATTTTACAATTTTTTTCAATATTATGGAAGGTATTAACAGTTAGTGAGAGGAGGTTTGATAGAATTTATGTTCACTAACCTCAATTTTCTATTTATTATGTTAATTTGGGTAACAAAACATATGATATTCCATAGTAATTTTGGATAAACCGAGGTTATTTTTCTTCCTAGAAAACTCATTTGTGTTTAGAAATGTATCTACTATAGTAGTTTTCTCATCAAAATTGAATCCTTGTTTTCATTTTATTTGAGTTTGGTCACTATTTTTGGGCTATTTAATGTGATTATTTTATTTTGAATGGGATGGATGGTGGGGGTGGTTAAAAGGATGTTTAATGTTTTGCTGCTAGGGTGGTGGGTGCTAGAACAATTGGTAAGGGGGCTGGAAAGGGTGTTGATTTTGATGGGGGGGGTCTATCCTGGTTCTGTTGATTTCCAAATCATTATTGGAAATGGTTAGGCTCTATTAATCTCTATTTTTATAAGGAATTGGTTCTATTCTACTATATTTGGAAGTATTTTTTCTGTATTTGAATCATAAATAATAATATTTGTTATTCAAATAGGATGGAGATGAATAAATATTGAATGGATGATAATCATTTGACAATAGAGTATGAGAATGGAGTGAAAGAGTTCATCATGATTGCAAAGGATCACACAAAGGATCCTTCTCAAATCCTTTTTTCATGTTTATGTTGTTTTTATTCTACACTAATTATTCCATAAGAGTTGGAAGAACATTTGATATGTCACGGAATAGATCAGAGTTATAAATATTCGAGTATACATAGAGAAAAAGTGAATGTATCTACTGGATGGGATAAAACTGTGTTTTATGGATCATCATATATGATTACAAATATGGATAATGAAGAATATTGTATGGAGGATGTGATTACATATGTCAATGATGATGAAGATCCTATTGAGGAAATGACAAGAACAATTGAAGATGAACTCCGTGATTGCCCAAAATTGTTTGAGAAGTTAAAGAGTTGTGAAAAGACGCCATTGTATGGTGGTTGCACAAAATATTCAACATTGTAAGTTGTTCTAAAGTTGTATAAATTGAAAGAAGGTAATGGATTATGTGATGTCAGTTTTATAGAACTACTTTCTTTCTTGAATGACATGATCCTAGAAGATAATGAGCTTCCAAGCCATACATATAAAGCTAAATAAATGCTACCCTCGATGGGTATAATTTCTGAAAGAATACATGCCTTCCCGAAATACTGTATATTTTTTTTCAATGAGAACAAATCACTTACAGAATTCTCAAAGTGTGGTGCTTCTCGATACAAGAAAGATGAATCTAGTCCTACAAAAGTTGTATGGTACTTTCCAATCATTACAAGGTTTAGGCATCTATATGGAAGTGAAGAAACTACAAGAAAATTATCATGGAATACAAATAAAAGAAATAAAGATGGTAAATTGCATCACCCAACCAACTCTCCTCAATGGAAGAGAATTTCTCATGAGTATCCTGAATTTGGAAATGATCCGAGAAACAATCGTCTTGTGTTATCTATAGATGGAGTGAATCATTTTAGTTTTCAAACTAGCACTCATAGTAAATGGCCTTTTATATTGGTAAATTATAACTTGTCACCCTAGTTATGCATGAAATGGAAATTCATCATTTTATCTATGCTTATATCAGGACCAAAACAACCAGGTAATGGTATTTATGTTTATTTGGATCCTTTGATCGAGGATTTGAAGTTATTGTGGGATTCATGTGTTTTTTTGTATGATGATTATAAAAGTGAATACTTCACATTGAGAGCGATATTGAATGGGATGATAAATTATTTCCCTACTTATAGAAATTTGTCAGGCTATAGCATTAAAGGAACTCAAGGGTGTCCCATGTGTAGAGAAGATACAGAATCAATTAGTTTGAAACATTCACTGAAATCTGTGTTTCTAGGACATCATAGATTTCTACCCCATAGGCATAAGTACCGATCTTGGATTATATCATTAAAAGAAAGTTTAGAACAAAGCAAAACATTGTCTCCACTAATAGGTGATCAGCTATTTGAGAAAGTAAAAGATGTGAACACTGTTTTTGGTAAACCATTTTCGAAAAACCTTACGAAAATTGGTTGGAAAAAGAGATCAGTTTTTTTTGAATTAGCATACTGTAATTGTCTGTACATCATACATTTTCTTGATGTGATGAATGTGGAAAAAATGTATGTGATAGTGTTATCGGAATGTTGATAAATTCCCTCTAGAACAATAAAGGATGGGGTTAAGGAAAGGTTGGACATGGTTGACATGGAAATACGAGAAGATTTGGCTCCCGTGAAGGGTGAAAATCGAATGTTTCTTCCTCCAGCTGCTTACACTCTTTACAGGGAGGAGAGATATCAGTTTCGCAACTTCTTCAATGATGTAAAGGTTTCAGAGGGGTATTCATCAAATATCAAGAACATTGTTTCAATGAATGATTTGAAGTTATAAGGTTTGAAATCACTTGACTTCCATGTTTTGATGAAAGATTTAATTCCCATAGCTTTATATTGAATTTTTTCCAAGAATTTTCATCATACGGTAACCAAACATTGTTTCTTTTCCAAAGATATATGCAATAATTTTTTAGACCTGGTGAAATTTCCAGCTATGGAAAGAGAAATTTTTATCATATTATGTGAATTAGAAAGGTTCTTCCCAGCATCATTCTTTCATATGATGGTTTATTTGATGGTTCACTTTGTGAGAGAGATTCGAATTTATGGAACTATGCACTATAGAAGGATGTACCCCATTTAACGATATATGAATATTTTGAAAAGGTATGTCAAAAATCGAACTCGGCCATAGGGTTGTATTGTAGAGTGATATATTGTTGAGGAAGCCATTGAATTATGTACCGAATAACTATCTGATGTGGAACGAATTGGTCTCTCAAAATCTCATCACACTGGATGCATTGAAGGTGATGGAATTTCTGGAAGAGATGTCATGACAATCAATATTACTGATCGGGAGCAGGCCCACCTTTATGTTTTGCAAAAAAATTGGAAGGTTGCTCCATATATTGAAACCCACAATGAAATTATTAGGCAGTTAAATCCATGAAGGGATGAAAATGGATATCAAATACATATAATCACCAGTATATAAGATGTTTTTGGGACCATATTTTTAAGGAGTTAGATGAAAATCTGAATTCAATTTCAGAATAACTTCGATGGATAGCCGATGGACCAAGAGTGTATGTATTATCTTACAATGGTTATGTAATTAATGGTTATACATTCTATACAGATGAACATGATAAAGATAGTACCATGAAAAATAGTGGAGTTACACTTGTAGCTGAAGTGATGCATGTTTCTGGTAGTAAGGATAGAAATACAATTTATGCAAATATGTCATACTTTAGCATTATCAAACAAATATGGGAGTTGGATTATACGACATTCCAATTTCCGATTTTTCAAAGAAAATGGGTTGATAACAACAATTCTAAAATAAATGATTTGGGATTTGTGAAAGTTGATTTTAGTAAATAAGGGTACAAAGATGAACAGTTTATAATGGCATAACAAGCGGTACAAGTAGTTTATGTTCCAGATCCCACAAACCGAAAGTGGTCGATTGTTCTGTTATCATCCAAAACTACTGAAGGTTCTAATGAAAATTCAATTGAGGATGATCCTTTCAGTGGTACGTCTCAATCATTTCACAGTGTTACCAATGTAGATGATGTTTTTTATGTTAGAGGAGACCACAATGAAGGGATTTGGATAATCGATAGAGGTGTCAAATCCCTTCAGACTTTGAAAAAAAGAAAGAGAGTTCAATGGATAGGTTATATTTTGTTTGTAATATAGATCTTGTTATCTCATGTTATTATAATATCATTACTGAATTTATGTAATCTAAATTAACTATTCAACCACTTTTTTAGATAATGACTTCTATGCATTCTGGTGCTTCTAACCTCGAGGCTGAACAAGTCTCTCAAGATTCTACTGCTGCTGCTGCTCACAGTGCAGAGAAAAAACAAGTTTCTGAACTTTTTGTTGCTCCTATTGTTAAGGTCCAACAACCATCAACACATTCCATTACTACCATTCTAGATGAACATATTGATGATGTTGATATCAATGAAATGGTCAGGGATGAAGGACCGACTTCGTAGAAAACACAGGTGCATCTTAGTTTGACGGTGTTAGCCAATGTTCTTAATGTGAAAAGAAAAGGAATCAAATTTGATTTCATATGGAATGCACGAGGCTAACATGTGAATCCCAACAACTATATGTTTATTAGTTACATTTGAATTGTCACTTGGAAACGTGTGCCGATTGACATAGATTCATGGAACCATGTTGTGTCTGGGATGAAGGTTGTGATCTGGGAAGAAATTATGGTAACATTATGATATTATTTCTTTAATTTAATATCTAATAAAATAATGAAACAATGTCTTACTCTTCTCAATCCCTTGTAGAGTACATTTATAGTAGATGGTTCACACAAGAATTATATACTAAGTCTTGTAGGAAGGATTCATTTAGGTTTTCATACTATTTAAACAAAATGTCACCTAAAAGATTCCAAAGGTAAAATAAACCCACACCAACCCCTTTTCTATGCTCACTTGATATCCCAAGAAGCATGGGATGCATTTATTGGTCATCATGGGGATGAGAAGTTTCAGGTATATTGTGGCTGATAATACATTGTTTGAGGATACATGTATTCATCACTTTGATTGTCAATATTTCATTTATGAAACAACAACTCAGTACTGAAAATAAGGAACATGCATCAAAACCATCATACCCCTTTCATAAAGCAAGGATGGGGTACACTTCACTAGAAAAGAAAATGGTACGTATTTTAAATTTATAGTAATATTGTTATGTGCTAAGAAACAACATTATAATTATCTTTCTATGTTTATATGTAGATTAATGAGTCTAAAGCTAAAGACACTTCCATACCATGTCATGTGCTATGAAAGAAGGAATGTTTGAATAAGGAAGGGAAGCTAGTAGATGAAAACACACAAAAAGTGTGGGAAATATGTGTAAGTATTACATGATAAGAAGTTTTGTTTTCAATTGCTATTATATAATAATAATTATTTATTTCACTATATCTGATAGTCATAGGAATCAGCTACTCATGTAGTGGATGCAGACCTATTATCGACAGCTTTGAAGAAGCCAAAACAATACAGTCTTCTCCGAGGTGCGGGTTTTGGGGTGACACCCCAAGTATATTTTTAGGAAAAAAACAAAAGAATGATAAAAATGAAGAAATGAAACAAATGATCGAAAGAATATAAACTCTTGAATAATGATTTCAATGGTAGGGAGATTTTCTAGCAACTTTTATGGGTAAGAAGCAAGGAGAAGACACAACTTAGGAACAACCAGTTCATGAAGATCCCACCCCACCCCCCACTGGCTTTGAGGTGATCCATTACCCTCAAAGATCTGTCTTAGCCATGGTAATCAATATTCTAATAATTGTTCCCATGAAATATGAATCAGACAAACACTGATAATTTTTTTTATACTGATATTATAGAGGGTGATAATGATTGTGATTTATATCTGTCAACGCCCACCTATCACCTTGTAGTGAGGGATACGGTGTTCAACATCCCAGAGGACAAGCTACATAATAGGCCACTTCCAACAGATCATATGAAAGTGATGATTACTGTATCTCATGATCCAAATGAATAGCTACCTATTACACTTGATGATGATGATATATATATGGTCTAAAAGGATATTAGGACATTCATTTCATGGTTTTGACAACTTGTAAGAGTACATGTGGACGAAGAGGTGTTTATTTCCATTATTTTCATGATAAACCTTTAATAATTAATAAAAAAAGGTCTGAACCAATGAATGTTATTATAGATAGAGAAATGGAAGGGGGTGACAAGAAAAATGGACTCAAAAGTATCCAAAGGATTGACCAACTGATCCAAAATAACTACCGAAGGAACAATTACACCGCCTGTTCTCCATCCACATTTACTAGCGTTGAAGACTCATTTGAGTAGTCAAATAGTTGTTTTCAAAGAGAATATATATGGAGAGTAAATTAAAGATTATGTTTCTGGTAAAAATGTAAATTACATCCTTGAATACAGTTGGCTAGGCATCACAATTGTAAATGTATATATTAGGTATCTTTTCATGAATTGATTTTCTAAAAGCTGATATAATGTGATATTTATGACTAAATGCATTTTATATTATTGGAAGATGTATATATATGAAAAATAGTTGAAGGGATTTCCCCATGAGCCAAAATTTAGACTCGTTAGTTCTCATACAACATCTACACAACTAATGAAATTAAAGCCATCAATAAGGGATGAAATAGTGAAAGGATTGCTAAAAACATTTGAAAGAAAGATTACGAATGACAGCCTCTACCTAATACCAACCATGCAGGGATAAAACTATATGATTAAAGCATATAAATTATATTTTCGCTTCTTTAATTACTTATTTATTTTTGTGTTTTTATGAGACATTTCCTGCTAATTGCGATGAACATGGATACTCCAAAGATTTATTTTTTGGATTCAATGCTAGGATATCCAACAAACCGACCACACATGATGGAGTTTTATAATTTGTAAGACACTACATCCTACATTTTAGGTCTAAACATCAAGTTATATAATTTATATTATCTTTTACTGAGTGTTTTTTTATGATAGGTCGGTGTATCAATATCATCTAAAAAAGGAATGAGGATAGGGGATAAGAATAAGGAGGTGAAAAAGTACAACTTCTGGACAAGTATCAGGTTATATATAAAACAATTTCACTATCCAAACACATATCAAAACAAGTTACTTATTATCCTAATGATCAAAGTTTTTTCAGTGTCCAAAACAAACAAATGATAAATATTGTGGTAATTATGTTTGTAAATTTATTAGAGAGATCATTTTCCATCAAAAAACTTGCATCCCTAAAGAGGTATTTTCAAAAACAACTACTATTTCATTTAAATTATTTATTTATTATTTATTTATATATATTTTCCGTACTACACTGACTTTCAAAAAGCCTTATATTCACAAGACCATATATATTTGTTCAGAAACGAGTGGGCTGCATACCTGATGGAAGATTGTACACAAATATCATGAAGATCTGACTTGGGGATGTGTACAAATGGTATACATTTTTTAGAGGGGTTCACGGAGATCAAAAGATGAAACATTATTATATGTAAATGTTTTTAGGAAAATTGTAATTATTATTAAATAAAATATCATTTCTCCAATGAGTTATTTTTCCATATTAATAGATGAAATGCACCAGCAACATGAAATAATGATGAACCATTTTTATTTGGTCTTTGGATAAGAAAAACCAATAAAATCTCCAAAATACCTTCAGATCACGCATTCCCACTCACATTCACTGAAAAGATGAATAAATTTCTCTACCCTAAATTGATTTTAGTATGTGAATCAATATGAAAAATGGATTCACATGCGTTCAACATTTTCATTGGTAGATATATTATGTTGTTTAATTATCTATAATAAGAAAATGAACATTGTTGGAACCTCCTTCCTCCCCAGGGTCTCCCCCCCCCCCCTCACATCCAAGTTTTCAATTTAGGAGAATGACAAATCCATCATTTTTTATGTTTGAAAGTCAAAAATACCTCAATCTGAGGCACAGTGTGATCTTTATCCCTCAAAGTGTCTATCTTTTGTTTAAAATGGATAAAATTTTAACTAAAAACAACCACTGACATAAGGAAAACCGACCAAACAAAATATTATTGTGTTGATACTTTAAGATAATGATCAATGGGTCATGTGTGACATGTATGAGTCAAACCCTCCCCAATATGAGACACAGTGTGGCCATTATCACTCAAAGTGTATCTCTTTTGTTTAGAATGGACATAATTTTTAAGTGAAAACAACAACAGACGTACGGAAAACTGACCAAACACATTCAGATTGTGGTGATACTTTAGGATAATTATCCATGGGTCATTTTTGACGTTTACAAGTCAACAAAGCCTCAATATAATGCATGGTGTGGCTGATATAACTCAAAGTGTCTCTCTTTTGTTTAAAATGGACATAATTTTTAAGTGAAAACAACCACTATCATACGGAAAATTGACCAAACACATTTTAATTGTGTTGATACTTTAGGAAAATGATCCATGGGTCATTTGTGATGTGTAAAAGTAAATCCTTACTTAATATGATGCACGGTGTGGCAGGTATCACTCAGACTGTCTCTCTTTTGTTTAAAATGGACATAATTTTTAAGTGAAAACAAAAAACAGACATATGAAAAAATGACCAAATGCATTCGGATTTTGTTGATAATTTAGTATAATGGTCCATGGGTCATTTTTGAAGTTTAAGAGCCAACCCCACCTCAATCTGAGGCATGGTGTGGTAGGTATCACTCAAAGTGTCTCTCTTTTGTTTAAAATGGGCATAATTTTTAAATGAAAACAACCACTGACGTGCGGAAAACTGACCTAAAGCATTTGTATTGTGTTGATAACTTAGTAAAACGATCCATGGGTCATTTTTGATGGGTACGAGTCAACACGGCCTCAATATGAGGTAGGGTCTGGCTGGTATCACTCAAAGTGTCTCTCTTTTTTTTAAAATGGATAGAATTTTAAGTGAAAACAAAAAATGACATATAGAAAACCAACCAAACGAATTATTATTGTTTTGATACATTAGGATAATGATTAATGGGAAATTTGGGACATGTAAGAGTCAACCTCACCTCAATACAAGGAATTATGTGACCGGTATCACTCAAAGTGTCTCTCTTTTGTTTAAAATGGACATAATTTTAAGTGAAAACAACCACTGACGTAAGGAAAACTGACCAAAAACATTTATATTGTATTTATAATTTAGTCCAACAAACTATTGGTTCGGGATTATGTGTACGAGTTAACCCCGCCTCGATCCAAGGCAAGTTGTGGCCGGTATCACTCATATTTTCTCTCTTTTGTATAAAATAGAAATAATTTTTAAGTGAAAACCATGACTAACATATGGAAAACTGACCAAATGTATTTAGATTGTGTTGATACATTATTATAACAATACATGGGTCATTTTTTATGTGTAAGATTCAACCCCACCTCAATCTGAGGTACTGTGTGGCCGGCATCACTCAAAGTGTCTCTCTTTTGTTTAAAATGGACATAATTTTAAGTGAAAACAACCACTAACGTACGAAAAACTAACCAAACACATTCGAATTGTGTTTAAAAATTAGTAAAATGTTACATGGGTCATGTTTGACATGTACAAGTCAACCCCTCCTCAATACTAGGCACGGTGTGGCCGGTATCACTCAAAGTTTCTCTCTTTTGTTTAAAATGGACAGAATTTTAAATGAAAACAACAATTGACGTATGGAAAAATGAAAAAATGCATTCATATTGTGTTGATCCTTTAGGATAAAGATCCATGGATCATTTTTGATGTGCATGAGTCATCCCCGCCTCAATATGAGGCATAGTGTGGTCGGTATCACTCAAAGTGTCTCTTTTGTTTAAAATGGACATAATTTTTAAGTGAAAAAACTACTGACGTACAAAAAACTGACCAAACGCATTCATATTATTTTAATAATTTATTAAAAGATCCATTGGTCATTTTTGACATGTACTAGTCAACCCCGCCTCAATCTGAGTCACGGTGTGGCTGGTATCACTCGAAGTGTCTATCTTTTGTTTAAAATGGACAAAATTTTAATTGAAAACAACAACCGACGTATGGAAAACCAACCAAACGCATTCAGATTGTATTGATACATTAGTCCAACAGTACATTGGTCATGTATAATGTGTATAAGTCAACCCCACCTCTACCACTAACATATGGAAAACTGACCAAACGCATTCGCATGCATGCCTTAATCAAATTTTTCTTAAGGTTCTGACATTGAACTCTCACTATATATTTTATCTGAGGAAATGTAAGATATTATATGGAGGAGATTGTATTTAATGGTACCTTTTGATAATTATAATTAATAATTAGTACATCACATTAGGTATGGATTTCTTTCCCATCCTTTGATCCCAAATTTACTACCACTGCATATTTTATCTATGTGAACTGCTTGTTTGATATGCTGATTTTTTTGCAAGTTTTGTTTGGGTGTGATGCTTCAGGATTTCATGTTACAGCAGGCAGGGCATTTATCAGTGCTAAAAAAAGTGCTGATAAAGGGAGACTTTATCAGCGCTAAACAAGCACTGATAAAGGATCTCTTTATCAGTGCTAAAAATAATTGATAAAAGATCCCTTTATCAGCGCTTTTTGAGCACCGATAAAGGAGCCCTTTATCGGCGCACTGATAAAGGATCCCTTTTTCAGCACATTTTCATATCTGATAAAGGATCCCTTTTTTAGCTCTTTTTTAGCATTGATAAAGTCTCTCTTTATCAGTGCTTTTGAGCACTGATAAAAGGTACCCCCCATTATTAGTGTTGAGCTTTACAGCACTGTTTTAGCGCTGTTAAAACCCATTTTGAGCATTGATAAAGCGCATTTTTGTATTAGTGTAAATGTGGGGAGCTTTTAACAGCACTTGAACCCCCTTTTATCAGCACTAGGTGAAGCCCTCTCCCTATCACCACACGCTGCACTTGCCTGCGCAACCCCCTTCCACTTTCCCACGCACCCCTGCTTCTATCAGAACTTGAACCCAATACCTCCCCCTTGCACGTCTACACCTTTACCACTAATCCATTTAGTTTTTTCTCCATTTAATGATATATATATATATAGTTATATTTATTTTTATACTAATATAGATTCATATTAATATAAATATATTTAGTTATATTAATACATATATATTTATTCAAATATTAATTGATATATATATATTCTTATATTAATATATATTTATATCTATTTATATTTATATATTTAGTTATAAATATTTATCTATATATTTATTTTTATATTAATATATATTTATAAGATTAGTTTTAAATACATTTATAAAATATGTTTTTTATATGTGTTTATAAATAAATAAATACATACATATATACAACACACATAAACACATGCACACACACCCAAACCCACATATATATATATATACGAATAAATACATATATATGTATCTAAAAAGACATAGAATGTTAAAATGACCATACCTTCTAATCCAAAAGTCCGTTGCAACTCCACAACAAGTACAATCGAAGAAAATGAAACAATATTCTATATGATATGTGGTACATGCCTAGAAGAGATTCGGATCAGATGTTATAGCTATTTGAATGTTAAAAAATCAGGGTATACTGACTAAAAACTAAGTTTTAGAGGTCTTTTGGATCTTTTTTGGCCTCAAAAAAATCTGATTGAAGTTTCCTTGTATCTTTAGCTCGTAGATCTCATCTAAGGATTCAATTTGATATGTTGTAGAGGTCAAACAGACACCCTGATAAAAAGTTATGGTTGTTTGAAGTTTAAGTTACATTTTCATCTTATTTTAGATCTTTTATTATATTTTTTTGTTTTTTTTTGTCTTAAAATTTTTATTAAATTATTATAAGTCAATGATAATTAGAAAATTATTAATTAATAATATTTTTTAAAATATTTTAAATCCATTTTCACTAAATTTATTTATATATTAAATGTAATAGTCTATTTATAATTATCTAAAACATATTTAATAAATATATATTATATTTATATCAATATAAATATACTTATATGTCAATATATTATTTTTCATGATTTTTTAAATAGAAACCTTATTAGCGCTAGGAAAAAGCACTGATAAATCCCTCTATTTATCACCGCTACTAAAAACAGCGCTGATAAAGGGGTCCCCTTTAAGAGCGCTGAAAAAATAACTGATAAATGGGTTCCTTTATCAATGATAAAAAAGCACTAATAAAGGGTCACTTTTAATAGAATTTTTTTAGTGATGTTAGAAGTGTCTTTTATCAGCGGTTTTTTTAGTACTGATAATGGCACCCCCTTTATGAGCACTTTTTTTAGAGCTGATAAAGGGTGGCATTTTGGAAAACCAGTTTTGTAGTAGTGTCATTGTCAATGATCACAGCTTGAAGAATCTGATGTTTAATTCCTCTATATTATCTACACATGCATCAAGAAACCAAATGAGTGCCAATTTTCAAATTCCATATGCTAGCATGGAGATTCAATGATGCCTTCGGTGCTCTGATGATCACCACATCGCCTTACTTGCGATACACGAGATAGAAATCGATCCAAACTCCTAGACCCAAAGCATCTCTCTCTCTAGAACATGGGTGAGAGAAGAATATAGAGAGAGAGGTAGTGAATAGTTATTTGTGAGTGCCTCTACTCTTCTATTTATAGTGTGTTAAGGAATTATCTATTATTACCACCCCAACCCAAAAATAATTTACACACTATAAAAGACATAATATGAATATTGTACTGAGTCATAAAAATTATTATCAATTTATTTTAATATAATAAATATATTATGTGATAATACTCGATCTATTAACTCGAATCCTCATTCCCCAAATATTAAATGAACCTTGAATATTTTAAACTAATATTCTTTCAAATAACATTTTCCATGTATTTACTTTAATACTTATAAATTCATTTAATAAATAAATTCAATGCCATATATTATTTACTTAAATAATATGAATTTATTTATTACTTTGGTGATTGTATATCCTTGGACAAAACTTGGACCCCAATGGTGGGTCCCACGATGTCTTATATACTTATTCAACTGAATATGGATAAATTGTGAATATACTATTGTGTTTGACCCTCTAGGACCTTGTCTCAAGAGCAGTAAATGATATTTATAGACCTGGAGTGATATTTAGCAACCCATTGTGGCCACTAAAGAGATAAGGATAGTCATAACAATTATAACAAACCTTCGAACACACACTGGGTAATATAAACTCTTTGTCTTCAAATATCTCATAAATTAGGACACACACTCATGTCATCTTCCTTTTCTTGCATTATTATTTTGTGATTTAACTGGACGGATTTACCCTTGACTACCATGGCCATGGCCCAATGAAGGTACTACCATCCTGATCAACTAGGACCGATATTTATTACTTTCTTAACCTAGAAGTGAACAACCCTTTCTTGACAATTCTAACAATTCTATACCACCAATGATGAACCCAACACAATATACCTCGCCACGATTTCATTATCAAGGGTTTTTACATGAATCAAAGCACACGATTAAATGGATCATATTGGAGATGATCATGAGTTAGGAGACCATTACACATGTCTATATATAGGAACATCCAATGACACCCAAAACAAGTTTTGTTTCTATTGGTGGGTCCGTCCTTATGATTTCCCTGCTAGAGATCACTAAGTGCATACTTCATGAGAAGAAGTCTCAATGCTTATGAGCCCTCAGCACTAGATAGTCAAACATTTATTATTTCCAGCCATTAATATTTATATAGACCATATAAACTTTATTTAATAGTAATGTCATAGTATCTTGAGGTTCTCATTATAGCATGGGGTTTTTCTATAACCTTTTAATACGATATTTAATCGATGGAAATTACCATTAAACAGTAAAATTAGAAGTATCTACAATATAATAGTAATAATAAATCATGTATATCTATCTGTATACATGATATGGTAATCAAAATTACTCTATATTTGGATCTAGGGAACCCATTATTACATTAGTTATACTCTTAATTCATCCACAATGGCCGCTGATACCTAGTAGAGGATGACTACTACTCAGAGTAGTTCAAGCAATATAGGTTCATTCCCATAAGATATGGGGATGATTATACGGAAACAAAATTCAATAATAACTATTTATAAGATATATCTGATGTGGATAATAGTTTTCCCCTTAAATCTAAATGTTCCTAGGCTGGGGAGTTAGTGAAGCACCAGGAAATATTTCTCAGTTTGTTGTCTAAAGTTGAAAAAATTACCAGTAATATTCTGATCCCTACTAGGGGCTCTTTGAATAGTGTGACTGTGAGAAGGATTAGTTGGATAGTCTTACACACACTCATGTTGAGATAATAATTATAGTTTTAACATTTAAATAAAGACTTCAATTACTCCATGAAAAGGAAAAGACTTTTTTTTATAAGGACTTAATTTCAATACCACTTATCTTATGGTGAGTCAAAGGATGTAGGAGTGTGGTCATGATGTATATCCTATGGGTTGGATAGCATTAATGAAATTCCATTTCTGTGGTGTTATTATCAATCTATATTATGTAGTATGTTATATTCTATGTATCTAGGAGGTATGTGAAGGTTAATATGATCATATAAATATAGATACCACCCTTATACATTACAAATTTATGAATTTATAAATGTAGATATGACTCAACTTTTTGAAACATATTTTAATGAATGTATGAAAAAGAAAAGGAAATTTTTTAAGTGAGTGGATCAATACTTTAATCAATAATAGAGGTTAATTTATAAATAGTAATTGTAAAATAAAGTGTGTCGATTATTAATCACCCTTTCTCAATGATAAATTACCACTAACCTAGAATCTTCAATGTTCCATAGGTTTAGTTGGAGTGGATGTTTTTCTTGGATGATACAAAGCTAATACATTGTTTCCATTTTCTAATTTCATATTAAAAATAAAAAATAAATCTCTAATTTTATGGATGTATTTTGATAAGAGGCCAGTGATAAAAATGAAAATCTAATTATAGTTGGAAAAGATGGAAATTCATTCAACTTATGTCTTAACGTAAGAATCCAATTATGGAATAGAAAACATGATTATATCCAAAAAATGAGTTGGAAACATTAAGAGTAAAAGTTTGTAACCTTACAATACTAAAAAGAGAAAGGAATATGATGTTATCAACATGCCTAAAGGGTAGAATTGTTAACTATTAATTGGATAATTTAGATATAATATCTACCCAATAATAGAATATCATTTGTTTATATAGTTTTGGTACTATGAGGAAGTATTCAAAAAAAGTAGAGAAGTATATTATTTACATTATTGATAAATTTACCAAAATTAAATCTATTTTCTTTGTGATACATAAATATTAGGATCTAAATATGTTAAAAAAATTAGAAAAAATTAAAAAAGGATTCTAATTTATCTTTATAGATGATCTGGATAGATAATGGTATGGAATTTATAATGGGGACAAATGATGGTTATTTTGACAAGTGTGTTATTCACCATGAATATAGTGTACCAAATACCACATAATAAAATGTTGTTTTTGAACAAAAGAATAAAATTTTAGTTGATATGGATCAAACAATGTTGATAGAGTATACTACATCATAAAAAACCCTGATGAATATATTCACTCTGATTTCAAATCACAAAAATCGTTTTTTTAATTCAATGTGAAATTTAAAATATCCTTTATTTAGATAATCATTAAAATACAAAATATCAACCTCATTATGAAACATCATAGAAATCCAATTTATTTTCATTAAAATCAATCAGTTACCCTAAAAATCAAATATACACTATAAAAACAGATGAACCTTTTCCTAATAAATCATTAGGACACATTTTTTTAATTTTTAAAAATTATTTTCACTGCTAAAAAACATGTTACACTTTATTTAAAATCACTTTTAAAAAAATTAAACATTAAAAAATAATTTTTTGGAAAATGAAATACTAAATTCATTTCCAAACTACCTTCTAAAATTAATTCACTATTTTAAAAACCAATAACTTTCCATTTTGAACCATGATTTTAAACTTTTAATAACATCCAACCCCCTTTGAGAAGCTTATCTCCCCAAATATAAAGTATAGTATAAATGACAATTTACTTATATATATTTACAAAGAAATATAAAAAAATCAATATTATTTGAAACCCATTTTCATAATATTAATTATGGATATTGAAATAATCACAGTTTTATGAATAAAAAAATAAATTATCACACTTTTTGAAATAGTTTCAACAATAAAAAAAATATATAATGAATAAAATTTGATTAATGGTTTCAGTAAACATGAATAATAAAATTATCACCATGAATGAATCACAAAAATATGTGGTAATGTCACCAATAAAAATTATTGTAAGTAATTCAAAGCTAGAAAACATAATAATTAAACCAATTATTCTAAAAATGAATTATAAATTAAAATTGAATCAGTTTTCATTTTTTATTTTTTATAATCACTCAAACAAAATTTGGACATAGTTTATTCAATAGTAAAACTTAGTTTAAAATTTTAGAATATCAAGATAGGATGCTTGATGAATTTCAATTCATCCACATAGAAGGATAGATGATAAAGATGCTTGAAATAGCATAGAAATCTCTCTTGGTTTGAGTTCTCATGGTTGATAGGGACATTCTTATGATGGTGATATTCCACGCTAGACGTTGTGGATGTTGTGGTGGGGATAAAATTCATATTCATATAATAATTATGTGTATATAACATCTAATCAATGTAGACATGTAACATTTATCTGTTTGTAGAAAACTTATATATTCATGTAACATATATGATGTTCATCATAAAAACATTATCACTCAAAGAAGATTCATTGAACACATTTTCACTACACCAAAACATTCTAAATACATACAAAGGAGTGGGTATTTAAAAACATTGAATGATAATAGTGTTTTATTCCTAGATTCTACCTAAAAGTCTATTTCCCTAAATATTATACCATAAATCTCTAAATTTCTAATTACCTACAAAACACTATTTCATAAAAAAATTTCATTCTATGAAATGATTTAAGATAAAATTTTGAACATCATACCTAGGCAAGAGAGAAGTGATTTTATGTGTTTTTCTTTACTTAATGTTTTCAAATACTTATGATGGAAAAATCAATTATTGATAAAGTACCATTATACAAGAAATAATTATTGTAGTTTCTGAGTGGGCCGAGAGAGGGAACTGTCAAATTTGAAATCCATATCCATCAATAGAACGAAATCATCATATGTTATATATATTTTTAATTTACTCTAAGGATGTGTGTGTGACTGGAACAGATGGATAATAGAGAATAAGCACAAGAATGAAGAAAATAGAGCAATGGAATGAGGAGAAGGAATAAATACGGTTGACGAATAGAGTTCATCCCCATAAAACACTGCCATAGAATGATCAAGTCCCATACTAATGAATTCAGTGGTGGACCCATGTAGGATCCATTTCATTCAAGTACTCAAATGAAATCATGATTCACTTGATCAAACAAAGCAAGGTGAATCATGAAGTCTCTTACCCAAAACAACAAATGAGGAGGACTGAATCGAGACTCCAAGCTTGAAGAAGATGTGAAGATGAGGTGCAACATACTTTAGATTTGAAGAGGTTTGATTCCAGGAGAAAGTTGATGAAGATCGAGATCGGTGGTTACATTTGTGTTCAACGAAAATGGAGACAGTAGTCGGGTTCCTTGAGAACTTGAAGGCTCAAGGGAGAAGAATCTATTAGGGTTGTTTTTATAATACCAGGTAATTATTTTATCAGCGCTTTCAATAAAGCAATCATAAATAGTAGTTTTACCAGTGCTAAAATTGTAAGGGCTGATAAAACTACTCTTTATCAGTGCTAAAAAAGCATTGATAAAGATATAATTTTAATAATATATATATATAATTATAATTATACATATATATATATATATAAATATTTCTATATATATATATATTAGGTGGTTAGGGGTTAAATTACATTAAATACACAGACACACCACACACACAGGCCATAAAGGCAGGTCATAGCCCCCCTAAGAGATAGCCCACCCATCAAGCCTTATTTATTCATTAAATGGCCCGAAGGACCAGTTGGTATGAAGCTCATAACATAGTCCAAAGGGCCACAAACTAGCCTAAAGGCCCAGTGCAGCATCATGCCTGTAGCATATTGCCTCTGTCTCTAAGTATGTGTCACCACCTAATTGCATCATGCATCATGCCTGTAGAAATTCCCCCCAACCAAGATTTGAACCCTGGTCTGATAATTATTTGTTTATATTTATAAATATATTTATATAATTATATATATAATTATATATATATTTATATAATTATCAAAAATATACTTATTATTTCAATAAATTCGTCTTATATTTATAATTATTTGAAAATATATATTTATTACTAATTATAATTATAAATAAAAATATTTAAACATATTTTTATATAATTAAAAATATATTTATATAATTATATATATTTATATCAATATATAAATATATATATAATTATAAATATAATAAATATATTTCTTATTTTAACATATTTATTATAAATTTATAATTACTAACAAATATTTATTTATTTATAATTATAATTACAAAAAATATATATTTAAAAAATATTTTTATATAATTATATATATATATAATTACAAATATAATAAATATATTTATTATTTAATTATATTTATAACAATTTCATAATTATTAAATATATATTTATTTATTTATAATTATAATTAAAAATAAATTTATTTAGAAGGTATTTATGCATAATTATAAATATATTTATATAAATATATATAATTATTATTATATAATTATAAATATAGTAAATATATTAATTATAAATTTTTAATTATTTATATATATATATATATATATTTATAATTTCAAAATTTCTTTTTTTAAAAATTATATATATTTATAATTTTATAAATAAATATTCAAATTTAAAAATTATTTAAAAACAATTAAATAGATAAATTATATAAAAATCAAATATATTTGAAATGTTAAAACTTACTAAATAAAAATGAATAAATATTATTCATATAAATTACAAAAATATTGAAGATATTACATGTATAGTAAATAAATATATGTATAAATAAATAATAAAAAATTATTAAATATATTTTTTTCATTATAATGAATATATAATAATAATTGAATAAATTAAATTAAATAAATTAAAAAAATAAAATGTGAATTCGTAACATTTATGTTAATTAGAAATATACATATATACACATACACATCTACATACACAGAAATACATACAAACATGTTTATACACACATACACATACATACATGAAGTTATACATGTACATCTATTTTAAATTATTTAATATCAATATAAATATATATCTAAATAAATATTTTCATTTATATATTATAAATTGTTTAAATAAAATATTAATATATTATATTTACTCTAACTATATAAATATTTTGTAATTAATGTATATTGATAAACTATTAAACATTGTGACTAATATAATTTCATTATTTTTTATATAAACTTATGTAAATAAGATTCATTTTTTATTAAAAGTTATATAAATTATATTTTTATATTACTTTAAAATATATATACTTATTGTAATATACATCTTATATAAAATTATATAAATATATATTTATAATTACAATTATAAATAAATATAGTTAAAAATATTTGTATATAATTATAAATATATTTAAATAATTATTTATTTACATATAATTATTTATATAATTATATATATTTATTAATATATAAGTATATATAATTCTAAATACAACAAATATATATATATTGTTTAAATATATTGATATAATTATATATATTTATATATTAATATATATATATATATATTTATAAATATAATAAATATATTTGTTATATAAATATGTTTAATTTAATTTTATAATTATTTTAATATATATATATATTTAAATGAATTTATTATAATTTAAAAAATTTATAAATACAAATTTATTTATAAATAATTTTATAAAAACTTTTTAAAAAATATATATATATTTGAATTATTAAAAATATATATTAATATATCACATTTATATAAATTATATACATATATTTTTAATTAATGTATATAAATAAATCAAAATTTTTAAATATAAATATGATAATATTTTATATATTAATATAATTTTTTATTAAATGTTTTTATCAGTGCTAAGAAGAGCGCTGGTAATGATCCACTTTTATTAGTGCTAAAACACATGATAAAAGTTACCATTTTATCATCACTTTCTGTTTAGTGCTGATAAAAGTCAGTGTTGCGTAAGCCACAATCTGTGGAAGTGGAGCTTCCGAGGGAAAACTATAGGGAATTTTTCTTGGATAAATGGGACATTTATAATTACCTATTTATGATCCAATTCCATGAGAATTCCATGTTGATGTTTTTCTGGAAATCCTAATCCACGATTTATGTTCCACTAAAAATCAATAGTAGAAGTCCTGGTAAAAATCTACAGATTGATACTTCAATAATTTTCAATTTACATTATATTTGGAAAATAAAAAAGTTCAAATATTTTTGAATTCCATTTGGAAGTTCCAAAGAAAATTCAAATCCATAGTTTCATAGGAAACTATCGATAGAGGTTCCACATGAAATCCATAGAAGAAGTTTCACTGGAAATCCATAGTGTAACTTCCACTAGAATATGAAAAAATAATTTTCCCTAAAAATGGGTCATTCATAATTATCGATTTAAGTTCCAAGTAAATAATCATAAGGTAAATTAACAATAAATATGTTCCAATTCCATGTAAATTTGAAAAGTTAGTTCAATTAAAAATCTAAATCCATAAATGAAATTCCATAGGAAATAAACAATGAAGGTTCCACTGGAAATCAAAGAAACAAACCCACTGTAAATCCATAAAGGAATTTCCACTTGAAAATCCCAATATAAGTTCCATTTTTATCAAAAGGATCTACATCATGAATTTCTCAATAATACATTTATAAGTTTTCTTTCACTTTTGAAAACATCAATACATGGGAAGAATGTCAAAACATTCATAATCAATATTATAATTTTTATTTTTTTGAATAACATTTTCATTATTTTATTTAAAAATCATTTTGATAATTTCAGGGTTTTGAGAGTAACCATAACAAACAAACCATTAACATTTTATTTTATACAAAAATCTCCAAAGTCACATTTCGGATCATGTTCATATGTGTGTAGGCCTTATTTTTCCTTGCACCCTATGTGCCATTCACAAATGGTAAACATAATGACTTTCAAATGAGTTGGAAGATGAACCGCATTTTCCCACTATAGATAATGGATAAAATAACACATCAGTTTCTTCGAGAGGAGGGGGAATGTTTGAAAATAATCCCAATGATCAATTGACGAGGATGAAGTTGGATAGTTTATGAAGAATATATGACTCGAAGTATCAGGATGTCTATCAAAGAAGAAACTTGAGAGGCTAAATTTTATTTTTTATGACCTTCCCTAATCAAACAATCTTCTTTAGAATATGACACATTTGATACATCCAATATGCAATCAAACAGTCTCATTTCCCTAAAACTTGATATGATATCGTTCCATGAATATTATGATCAAGAAATCATTCTTGAATAACATGACACTAATCCATTCTAATGTCAATGTAATATTCAAAAATTTGTTATAAACATTGAATTAGCTACCTATGAATTTTAATGGGATTTCCATGATCTAATTTAAAATTATAGAAATAAATGTATATGAGAATACTCTGTATATCACACTTATGGTGAGAAGATACTAAGTTAGCTTCCACAACTGATTCTAAATGATAATGTTCTATGTAATAAGTAGAAATTAATACATAATTCTTCCAAATCACCAGAAAACCCTTTATGAGTCTGGTACTTATAAAAAAAATATACGAAAATGAAAAAATTGACAAAAATATTCATAAATAATGAATCACATAAGATAAAAATAACAAGAATATTAATATACTCACAATCTTCTACAAAAAATAAAATTGAGGTAAATAGAGGAATGATTATGATGTTCTCCCTATTTAAACATTTTCATAGAACAATGTCTATTTTGGAATCCATGTGTGCTAAATAGATAAGTGTTTGACTGAATTGATCATATGGAATGTCCAAGAATTTTTTTTTTACAACTAAAATAGAAAGTCCATGTTTGGTATAGAGGATAATGGGAATAGGAAATGGAAATGGTTAAATAATCCTTTGAGTAAACCTACAACAATTCTAAAATAGTAAGACTATCATGTGGTAAAAGAAAATTTATTTGTATTCTTCACAATGAAACATTCAGTAGAGTTAAATAATTACTCAAAGACACTTACAATTAAAAAAAACCCCAATGAATATATTTAAGCAATTACAAAACAATTCCAAATTAAGGTCAGCTGAAACATACCTAACATATCAAAACCAAGATCATCTCTCATTTATTTATTTTTTGATCCATATTGAGGTGCATTACTACAAATCTATTAAAAACAACCAACACCCAACACATAAACTTATTTTTTAAAATAAAACCACTAATAAATCTATGGAAAAAATATTTTTCTAATAAATCATTTTCAAAAAACCTTTTGTAGATTTATATTGAAAAATATTTTCATATTACTTATTCAAGTGATTTTCTTCTGAAATTAATGTGAGTATAATTTCAGATACTTCCAACATCTCTATGAGAGATTAGTCTTGAAGTTTCACATTACATCATTAATGTTTTTAACTTGTAAAAAAACTATTTTTCCATAGGTTAAAATCTCACTACAAGATACCCACTCACCGCCCAATAAGAAAACTCATAAACCCAAAATATATTTTCTCCTTAGAATATAAAGAGTATGTCTAGAAAACAAGGGTTACATACAGCATATTATTATTTCAATCATATATCCAATAGACCATGGAGAGGTGGTTATAAGAAGTAGTAGGAATAAAACAATTCCAAGAATGAGAAGTCAAAACATAGATGAAATAAAATCTAATGTAACACAAAATTGGTTTTATTATATAAATACTTTAGTAAAATAATATAAAATTAGAAACTATAAAGGAATAATTTTCACACAAATTTACTTTTTATGTTCCATGATTGACAATATATACAACTTTATTAACAAATAAAAAATTAATTAACTGACCTTTTAGAGATTTGGTGTGAGGTTGTGCCTTTGCATCCACTTCCTATTTCAAAATCCACCCAAAAAATTGTTTTAATATTAACAAAAACCTATATGATAAATCTATTACATTACTCTATTAACTTTAGCAACATTTTCATGCCTGAAAAAAACCCACTTCGAATTTACACCTTTCCATTGATGGGTTGATAACCTTTTTTGCATAAACTGTTTAAGAGATCACATGCACAAACCATTTGGTCAATGATTAATCTTATCATCATGTTGTATGACTAAATTTTAAGAGATAAGCACAAATCTACTAATTTTTCCACATCCTCAATATGTGGGTTTAGTTTCATGAATCCAATGAAGGAACTAATGATGTATCCAAGAATTATAATATAAGAGAAAGTATCATTTTGCATAAATGCAACCCCTCTCATATAATGTTGTGTACTCTTTAAAGAAAAAAATAAGTAAATCCCCCGGATGGAAGAAATTTGTGACTTCAATTTACAAAAATCAACTATGATATTAATCACTTTTCTATACTCTTCCAATAAGAACATCAACATTAAAATTTCCTTATAACATTAAAGACTAAGAGTCATTTTATTTTCTTTCACTTCATTAAAAAAATTAAATTTCATTTACTTTTTATGATGTTTTTAAAGATGTGAAATCATGGTATTGTACACTTCTTTGTCAATGGTTCCCCCATTGGTCAACCTAAAAAAAGGTTATAACATTAGGGATTTGACTACAAATTATATTACTCTATAACAACATAATAATATAGAAAACATTTTGTTGAATCCAACTCCCAAACATCACCCTAAATACTTATAATATAATATTAGGTCTTTGTAAATGTTGAGCATGGTCAAAGAAAAATGTAATAAGATCAATATAAATGACTGTGTTCAGATTACTAGAGATTTATAAATTAGAAAAACTGCATTTATAGATCCTCCATGTGACATTACCATCTAATCAAATACCTGAATAATTCTCTAGTAGGGTAATGACCATTCTCTTTTATTTCATCTAAAAGTTTAGCAGCAATGCTTCTTTCTTGAGAGAAACATAAAACATGTATCAATTTGACATGTGTGTTTTTATAAGAAAAATTATTGACTTGATTAAATTTATCATGGTTCAAATATTAACCTTCTACATTTTTGGCTCTATACAAGGTAGAAATAAAAAAAGTTGTAAATTGAAGTTCCAGGCTTCAAATTTTTCTGGAGAGCTATCCGAATGAGATCCTTCATTAAATCAAGCTTTCCCACTTGGAAAAGGGCATCAATAAGAATTGAAAAGATCCTATTACCATGGAAATAATTATAAATTAACTTGAAAAATATACTATGAAAATATAATATTCTCCATCAATACTCTCATACAAAATATTTTACTGTGTCCAATAAAGAAATATATGTTGCAAAATGTAAATTTTATTTTGGTAATGCGTTTTAATAGCATATATGTTCCAATAACTATATTATTGGTAAAAATGTTATCATAAAATATTATTTTGGAAGATAAAAGAGTTACGTTTCAATTATAATATTACTAACAAATAACAATTAGGTTGATAAAAATATTTATAAATAGATTCATATGAAATATTTATGTGTTTATAATATTATTAAAAATTTTAAACTATACAAAAAATTAATATTTGTTTATAAAGTATATTTTAAATTAAATATTATGTGTTGGTATTTCGATATTTTGTACTAAAATTTTATATTATATTTATTGATCAAATTATATATAATATATATACTATATTTATTATATAATAATTATAAAATTATCTTATATGAAACTCCAAAAAATGGAGTATTTATTTGAAAAAACATGTCAAAACATAATTTAAAAACATGTTCAAGCTCTAAGAAAAGACATGAATCTCCAAACATTTTTAAACATGATCAAACTCCAAACTAGTTTACATGAAACTCCATGAAACTCTATCCGAAATTATTTTATCTCACCCATTAATTGTCATTGTAACTATTAGGGTTTACACTACACTAAAGGATCTTGTCATAAATTGACCCGCTGGGGCCCACTGGACTTATGGTATGCCGAGCTTTGACTACCCCAAGACTACCTCCAATAGGTCATGGGATGGAGACTAGTTCCAAGTAGTCATATCACACACATGGGAGGCATTTTCTTAAGGTACCTATAGGCACGCACACATCTTCAAGCCCATATAATGATGAATGTAAATCATACATAATTCCAATTCATACATACAACTATATCCCAAAATTAGAGTACAAAAGACGTACTGGAGACCATAAAAGGCCAAATAAAAACCCATAAAAACTACAAAAATGTCAAACCTATTCAGAATTACGGGACAACTATAAAACGTAACAACGATAATAACCTCATTCCATCAATCTTACTATGATGTGTATGGTCTTGGTCTTCCTTGGAATCCATCTAATGGTCTTTTGTCTACATAAGAAATGACACATGCGAGTAGAGCCCATGTTGGAGTGACTATAAAAAATACCAAGTAGGACACCCCAAAATCACAAAAAAATGAATCATCAAGAGAAGAAAACTCAACATCACATATTTTTGAATCAGATATGATACATATATACAATAAAGTAAAACCCAAATATACTCAAGAAGGATGCTAAATCTCAAAGAGGTCTCAACCTCACTGTAAGCCACATGATTCTACTCAAGGCTCCATGTTACTGATCATCCTAGAGAATCCACTCCTTGAGCCATTTCATCCCTAATAGTTCTCCTCCGAGAGGTCATGATCACCATACATCACTAAAGGATTAGTACCTGGTACTGAAAAGATATAAATAGATAGATTGGTGTTACAGAAACCCGGCTTTTCTTATATTACTTTTACATCATTTTAATGATAAACAACATAAAAACATTACACAATGAGGATCTTAAGGTTACGTTTCTTGAAAAAACGAGGACCATCTATAACTTTTACAACATAAAACAGAAACATTTATTTAATTTTTTCTTCTCTAGCTTCTTATTGGCCCTTGAGTTCTCCTTATTACACGTAATCAACTAAGGATATACATCAAAAAGGGGTGATATAAAATCACAATAAGAGGATAATAACATGAGACAATATAACATGGAGTGAACATAATAATAAAATCTTCATCATAATAATGAGGGGGAATCAATAATAAAAGACTTGGAATTTGGAAATGAATAAAAATGAAACATCATGTCGTAGTGGTTAACTACAACACATAGTTGTGAACAAAGATAGCATCATGTTCACACATCATTTCACTTTAACTCATGAGGTTTATCACTTTACCCAATTCATTGTAGAACTTTATAATCATAGGCACACCCGTTACATTCAATAATTCATATTGTGCTACATAATTCTGGGTGCACCTATCACATCATAACATTTACATTAGCATGCATGCCACATAGAAAATATATCAAACATGAACATAAAATAACCAATGGAAAGAAATGCGGTTTAAATCATAAATCATACATTAATAATAATTTGGTTCCTAGAATAAAGATGGAATATCATTCTTGATATAGAACCAATAACCTTGAGTGAAGAGTGAAACAATCTTCGAAAAGTAAAAAGGGTGTGTTTATTTGAAAGAAGCATTCTTTTCAAAAACATTTTTTTTAGAAAATCAATTAGAGAATATGAATATCCTATAAAATATAATATAATGATAAATAAATTATTTTTAAGGAATATCAATACTAAAAATGGGTTGAAGAGGGAAAACCCAAAGATAGGGAGTTGGGTTCGAGAATTTCCCCTTACCTTGTGTCTGAACGCTTAATTCACTTTAAAGTCACGTATAATGACATTAGATTCATTAATTAAAAATTATATAGCCTTTAATACATGAATTTTATTCATTATGGTTTTATTAAGTTCTTTAATGGACCATTGGATGAGTTATAGATCTTAAATTCATTATTCATGAGTGTTAATTTTCTTAGCTTTTGTGAACGATTCACTTGTATTCATGAATGGATATTTGTTTGAAATGTGGTTAAACATCCAGATTTGTTAATATATATTAATAGAGAAATTATATAGATATAAATTATCTTATAATGATTTTTTATATATCATGAGGATGAATCATTAGATGAAATTTTAATGATAAATTCTTGGATTAATTAGACGGTTTTTCTCACAATGAACTTGTTTTGTATTATTATTTTATATCACGAGTATATAAGGATTAAAAAACATCACATAAGACGAAATAAATATATTATTATCTGGTTAAACCATTAAAATGGTTTCATGACCAGTCTCTATGATGGTAATGAAATTTGAAAACCTGTCGTCCTTGAATGTGATAAATGAGCACATCTCGGACGATATTTTCATTTATAGTAAAAAAAGGAGAGGTAATGTGAGATTATGATGAACTAAACCATTATCATAATATAATTAAATTTAATTTATGTTAATAGATTTATCATAACATTTGGGTAAAATTAGGTGAGTAATGAAAAATAAAAGAAAGGAACTTGAAAGAAAATAAAAGAATCAGAAAGAGGAATTTACCTCTTGAGTTTATCTCCACTGAGAGCCTCTTTAGGGGAGAGGATTTGGTATTTCGGGGAGAAAAAGGTCTGATGGACGTGGGTAAGGATATTGGGGGGAGATTTGGGCAGAATTTAGTTAATCATTGAATCTTGATAGGTGTGAAGAAATGAGGGTGTGAGGGGTGGTATTTATAGTGGAGGGGAGGAGGGTTTTCCTAATATTATAACCATTAGTTTATTGTTTTTCCATAAGAAAAGAAATAGTGGTGATTCCATGACCAAGAATAGTAATAAGTGCATCAGAGTTAAATATTTTGGTGCTTAAATCACTCATTATTTTATGACTAGTGGATTTAAATTATAATGTATTTATATGGTAAATTAATGTATTATACTATTCACCAAAAATTCAAGTATTTCAGAAAAATCTAAAAAAATAACCCTAACCATTTTTTGACATGTAGAATCCAAAAAATAACTTCATTTTGTAAAAATAATTTTCTATATATGATTAATTTAATTTTTAATAAAAATCATAATTTACTTGAAAAATAAAAATTTTAAAATTAAAATTGATTTTCTAACACTTTGAAAAATAAATTAAGGTCTCATAAAATTATCATATAATCATAACAAATAAATATAATAGTTTATGAATAAATTTTATAAAAATAAATTTTCTTTTAAATTATTAAATTAATCATTAAATATTCATGACTTACAAAAATACCAACACTATAATATAATTATACCATATTGCCACTTATAGGATGGATAAATATTTTTTGTACAATCAATAGTAAGGTTCCTATTCACTTGGCCAATTTAATATTCATAAAGTTTAAATTACTATTCATAATGGTGACATTAATATTTATAATTTTATGTTACTTTTCACCAAAAATTAATTTTTTCACGACCCCCACCCCACAAAGTGTACCCCTCCTGGGCTAAAAATGTGAGAAGGGACATAGTGACACTCGAGTCCCTCCTTCAGTAGGCCCCGAGTTGGCGACTAGTACCAAGGGTATAATAATCACACATATGGGAGGAATTACCCTCTGAGAAATTACATGTGAAAGAGAGAGATTAGACAGACACCAACCAACTCCAACTCATACTGCAATATAAAAAGAAACCCCAATACACCTATGTAATGCCATGAAAAGACTATTACAACTGAAAAGGGAAAATTAAAAGTACTAAAAGGAAGTAAAACAGTAGCAACCACAAAGTCCAAGCATCTCCCGCAACCCCAAGCTAGTAGTAACCAGCATGATCTCCAACCTGCTCCAGGAGAACTGAAAAATAGTTGTATATACATATGGTGATTATGAAAGTATGCTCAGTAGGATCTACCCTGGAGAATCTCATACAAAAGTAATGAAAGCATGCTAAAGCATAGTGAACAACAATTGAAACTAATGTCCCGCATAAAAAGGTATATTATGTTCCCAGCCTCACAATGGATACTCTCACCTAGTATTATATACAAGAGTATATAATATAATAAAGAATATCAAGGGTACCCTGCTACCACTTCCCCACTAGTTTGCCTCTTCACCCCAATGTCTCACATATTTAAGCATCTCTCTCCAAAAAGGCTTTCCCACAGGCCCATAGGCATATCACCACAACATGAAAATCATTTAACACCACCACTACATCCATGTAAACAAAGTAACCAGATAGTTTCCAGGTGCCACCACAGCTCAAATAATGTGTATCACATGTCAAACAATATACCTCAATCCATTACAGCTCATACGTCGAGTAAAGATCCTCAAGCCATCAAATCCTATACATGTTACACCTATATTATTCCACAAGAAATTATATCCAAAATATATGTGTTTGAATAACCACAATCCATTACATACCTCTACACACATATATGGGGAAAACTAACCGTTGTGACTACCATCACAAGTAACTACCAAGATAAGAGAGTGGGGACAAAGGGGATAGTCATCCATTCATCCTCCCACCGGAATGTTGGGAAAAACACACACCTAGGGATCATAATCTCAAGGGTTTTAGTTTCCCTAACTGATAGGGTAGAGTAGTGTATAGAAACACAAAAGTACAGAATATAATACAGCTCACAACCACACTATGGGCAGAACCAAGTCTTATACTCAACTATAGCTAACATCTCTTAGACTCCCGACAACCACTACTAAGACTAGATATCTTATAATCATATAACCATTTGAAGAGTGATATTAAGTTACTTATCCATTTTTATCAGTTTTCACATTACATAATTAATCATTTAACAATTAATTAACTGTTATTAATTCCACATTAAATTTCATTAGCATCACACCAAGTTCCATTCCCTCCAAGAATAACCAAACCAAGTCAACAGCTTCTCAAAAATATTACCTGAGAATTGCATCCCAGCAAGCTACAACCCCATGGATTAACATCATTTACTCAATCATTTATTAACAGCATTATTATTTTCCCATAATTCCAAGAATTATAGAAAAGAAAAACTAAGCTACCAAACATAAGGGGCTCAACATGGTGAGTACATAGACTACCTTTCAAGCCTTTTCCATCTATTTCAGGAGCATAGACTCATCCATCCCCAAGAATCTGAATAAGGAAATCACAAGGAATACTCTACACATCTTTGCCTCCTTTGGAAGAAGGGTAATAAATACCAGCTTCTTTAAGTAGTGGGGAATGTAAAGAATATAATCAACCAATAAGATTCAATAATAATTCAACATTCATAACTATCATGTTTCATCATCTTTGATGTCCTCCCTAACACCCACATGCATAAACCAATACATCTCGCCAATCTAGGTGTCAAATGCTACCCCAAACCTTGGGCCTCCCTACCCCACATACCACAATAACCTCCCAGGATCATCCATCCCAAGCTCACACCACAACACAAGAAGCATGAAAACAATCAATAAGAAGCTGGGCTCTCAGACCCAAGAAAGAAATCTAACCTCCACACACAATGAGCACTCACAACTCCAAGAATAAGGATCTTTGCCTTTACAAGAAAGATGGCAACTCATAATTCTTCCAAGAATTATCTTTTATCAAAGAAACCAGTTATTTAATTCATATTAAATTAGTCGGTTCATTTAAACATGCATAAATGCATCCATTTTATTATCAATAGTTTACCACAACAACAAATGGATTCCAAAAATTTCTCTTTAGCTTTATCAAATTAATTTACAGTTAATCCCAAATTTACGTTCTTTACCAATTTACATCAATAACGATATTCTAAACAAAGAAATCCTAGATATCTCACTATCTAGAAAAAACAAGAGGCACAACATACGATTGATATCAATTTATTCATCCAGTTCAAATATTTATTTTGTAAATTACATTGTGATCCAACAAGATAAAAAATGATAACTCTATAGTTTCATGCAAAAGAATAGAGAATCCATGAATCCCCTACTTCAAAAGGATTCAGATTTTCTTTGAATGAGAATGTCCAACACAATCAGATCAAGATCACCTCTCCTATAAGACTGCATCCACCCGTGGATGTAGATACACCACCACACCAACTAACACCCAAGAAAAATCCATTAGAAACAAGGTGATCACATATCATAACATGGAAAGGAGGAATATAAGGAGAGGAACCTAGAATAATGGTAGTAGAACATACATTATATTGAAGATGGATTGAGCCTTCCTAGTTGCACCAAAAAATAGGGTGCACATGCAGCAGGAAGAAACTCCAGGGAAGACATGATCCAAGGCTACAATGCAATGCACGGATCCTATAGGAAGGAAGGAAAGGTTTGAGCATATCTATCTAGGAAACAATAAGTAATAACAAGGGAATAATATATCTCGACCCTTTAGAAGATTTAACGGAGTTTTGGTTTAAGATACACTGGATTTTCCATGAAAATCAGATCTGTCATAGATCATGTGTTTTGACTGAGTAAAGGTTTCCCAACTATTAGGGAAAATTTAGATATGAGTTAGGGGATTTTAATCATACTTAAATAACATAAAACAAGGCCTTGTATGAATTTTATATTAAAGGAAATGTCAAACAAGAGAAATTGTAGAAAATCTAGAAAAATATGGAAATTTGAAAAAGGAAACGACACAGTTCTAGAAACATTATTCATAACACCATTTCGGTGCCACCATTTTTGTTCCATGGTTTTAGAAATTTGGAAAAGGAGATGAAACAATTCTAGAATCATTTTTCACCGAACTGAAAATTTGGAAATGATTTGTGGATAAGTCATCTTGATTTCTAAGAACACACCCAAAACCAGATTTTAGAAAAGAAATTGATTGGAGAGGTCTGGTTCATTCATTAGATACCTCTAAAAACATTCACTTCCCCAAGAATCCAAAACCAACCCATATTGAAAATAAAAAAAAGGGGTTTGAGAAACCACTCTTTGAGATACCTCTCAAGGCTCTCACTACCAAAGGATCTTAACTGTTTCAAAAATAAACATGTGAAACCACACGATACCCATAACCAGCTTCTAAACACTCACCCAGGGCGGATACCTCTCAAAAGAGATAAATCTACATAAGAAACAAGATAATTATATCTCATAACCAGGAATGTTCTACAACCATGAACCAAACATCATTACAATGAAAGAGTTAAACATCAAGAAACTTAGGGTACTGAGTGTGTATCTATGAATCATGTTCTTAAGTACTCTCCTCCACACCACTGTTCCACCACATGATAAAAACCAAGAGAATAACATTCTTGTGCAACACATTCTCTTTACGGTTTGGGATCTCTACAAGCCACTCCTCGAAGGTCACATCATCATCAACATCGATATCACCCCAATCGATGATATGAGAGTCATCATGAAGATAAAAACAGAGCTATGAATCAAGAAAAAAATCGTGTATCTGGCTCATCTATGGGGGAAGTTCTATTGAATACACCATGACTCCAATATGATCCAACACCTTGAAAGGCCCAAAAAAATTGGAGAAAGCTTACTCCCACAACCAAACCTTCACTGCCCACGATGGGGAGTCACCTTCAAAAAAACATGATCCCCAACATCAAACTCTAGAGGTCTTCTCCTATGATCAGCATAGGGTTTTTGATGATCTTGTACTGCCTTCATCCTATCATGAATTACCTAAACCATCTTTGTCATATTTTGGACTATCTTTGACTTGGGAATTGTTGAATCTCCAAACCCAGTCCAACAAAATGGAGAATGTAATGTTTTTCCATACAAGGCCTCAAACGGTGCCATACTGATGGTGGAGTGGAAACTATTATTGTAAGATAACTCTACCAAGGGAAAGTTCCTCATCCATGAACCACCAAAATCCAGGACACAAGAGTGAAACATGTCTCCAAGAGTCTACATGGTATGCTCTATCTGACCGTTCATTTGCGAATGAAAAGTAGTGTTAAATAATAGCTAAGAACCAAAAGCATGATGGAGACCTTTCTACACCTTGGAGGTAAAAATAAGGTCTTGATCAGAAATTATCATCCTCGGTACTCCCTGGAGTCTCACCACCACCTCTAGATATTACCTCGGAAAAACCTCTACTGATCTCGACTCCTTGATCGATGTGAAGTGGGATAATTTTTTCAAGTGATCCACTACCCCTAATATAGAATCTTAGCCTCCATGAGATTGAGGTAAACTAGTAACAATGTCTATCGATATGTCCTACCACTTCCACTGAGGAACATCCAACAGTTAGAGAAATCCACCGAGAACACAGTGCCCGACCTTCACCTTCTGGTAGACCATTCATCAAGACACAAACTCTGCAATAACATGCTTCATCCCATGCCACCAAAACTGACACCTCAAGGAATAGTACATTTTTTTTACACCAGGATTTACCACTAATGGTGAACCATGTAACTCCCTGAGAACCATCTCACGCATCACCAAAGGAATAAAAATCCTTCCCTAAAACAACACTTGGTGATGTTTATACTAAGAGCAACCATCAGGGGCTTCACTATAAACAAGTGGGTGTCTCTATAAATCTACCTAAAGATCCCACAACTGGGATTCTTCTACCTACTTTAGTAGAGATGACTGCACCGTCATCTAGAAAATACATCCTCTACCTCCAAATTATCCCATATTTTGATGCCATGGTGAAAACTCTTCTATCACTCTCCAGGAATCTCCAGATTCACGTACTACATCACCACATTAATTCCTACTTAATTCATTAGCTACATAATTTCTTCTACTAGGTGTATATGAAATTTCAAAGTCGTAATCCTATAAGAACTCCATCCATTGACCCTACTGCAAGTTCAAGTCACACTGGGAGAAAACATACCTCAAGCTCTTATGATTGGTGAAAACCAAAAATCACTCGCTGATGAGGTAATGTCTCCAAAAATTTAGAGAAAACACCATTGATGATAACTTGAGATCATGGGTGGCATAGTTATGGTCATGGGGACACAACTTTCGAGACCCATAAGAAACAACTGATCTTTGCTGAAACAGAACACATCCTAACCCAAGACGTGAATCATTATAAACATCAAACTAAACTCCCTCTAGTTATATAAAAAGAACTAGATAAATACGGAACTTTTCCTTCAGATAATCGAAAGATACCTGGTACAAATCAGTCCACATGAACATTTCAACCTTCCAATTCAATGCTACCATAGGAGTCGCAACCTGTTATAAATTGGCCACAAACCTCCTGTAATATACTACAAGACCTAGGACACTTCGCACCTCTACCACTGTCCTGGGGGCTTCCCAAGACACAAATGATTCTATATTTTTTGGATCCATAGATACTCCCTACTAGAATACAAAATGACCCAAGAAAAAAACTTCTCGATCCCAAAAATCACACACCAACAACTTCACAAATAACTGTTGTCGATGAAGAAATCTGAAAACGGCATGCAGATGCTCTATATGATCCTTCTTAGACACATAGTACATAAGGATGTCATCGATGAAAACCACCAAAAACATATCCAAGAACTCAGGGAACCTGGAATTTATCAACCCCATGAACACAGCTATAGAATTTTTCACACCGAATGGAATGACCAAGAACTCATAATGCCCATGATGACAATGGAATGTGGTCTTTGGAATATCCTCATCCTTCAATCACATCTAATGATACCCGGACCACAAAACGATCTTCGAGAACCATGTCGTGCCCTTTGGTTGATCGAATAAGTCATCAATATGTGGAAGAGGATAGTGATTCTTCACTGTAACTTTGTTCAAGAAATGATAATTGATACACAACCGCAAACTGTCATTAGCCTTCTTCACAAAAAAACCTGGTACGCCCTATGGTGACACACTCAGCCGAACAAAACTACACTGTAGCAGACCATTGAGCTATATACGTATCTCCCATAACTCATAAGGGGACATAATATATGGAGACATAGATATATGATACACTCTTGGTTGTATCTTGATCCTAAACTCGATCTCTCATCAAGGGGGAATTTATAACCTCTTCTAGAAAGGCATCTGGGTACTCTTCAACGACCCTAGGAAGAAAAAACTATTAAACCTCCAATGAACTCAACATTAGTTCATCCATCAAGGATGAAAAAGAGGGAACACACCTCTGACCCATTTGAGGTTCTCTCTTGCTAACAATCACTGATGGATCTCCACTAGCATCGAAGTACACCACATACCTCTGGAAGTAATCTACAATACCCAGGACTGAACATAATCAATTCATACTGAGAATGGCATTGTATGATTACATCCATAAACATAGGAAATCTCTCCATGAGTAGTGCTTCCCTAGAAATATCTCACAGTCTCTACATACTTCAAACAAGTCATCTCAAACTCCAACTGGCATAGTCAATGCCAATGGAACTGGAAGCCTCTCTAAATCAAGTACCAAAGAATGGACAAGGGTAGGTGATATGAAGGAGTTCATGGATCCTAAGTCAAATAAGGCATACACCAAAGTAAAAAAAAAAGTGTTCCTTAAACAACGTCTAGCTCACCTGGCACAACAAACGCTAAAGCATGAAGCTGACCAAGACCTAATCCACAGCCTCTAGGACCCTGATAATGACCACCACCACAAACGCGGTATACTCTCATAGCACGAGGAGCATCCATAGGTTTTCCTCTATCTTCCCCATCTACCCTCTCCTAATCCAAGGATGGTGCAGTCTACTATTTCTACCTTGGATGGAACTTCCTCAACAGAGGAACCTGGCGTGGAACACCTAGTGCATGCTAATAGATCTAAAAGTTTAGGAACTCTCACTAGTGATGACCTCAAACTTCATAAAAAAAGAACTTGACCCCTTAGCATAGGCCTGAGAGACAAAAACCCAATATAAATGAGATGTTGAGGGCTGGGACCTACCCCTGGATGAACAAAAACTCTTCTTCACAAAAAAAAATTAGAACCTCATACGATAGATCTACTTCATGAGGAATCATGAAGACTCCCCTCTCATGAAGATATAGTTCTGTCTAACATTCTCTCGATGACCTCTTCCCTCTCCATCACCTCAAGATATGTATTCAGCATAAACGGGGTGACCTAGTGCTGGATCTCTGGATGCAATGATTCCTCAAAATGCCACGCTCTGGCCTCCTCATCTAGAAACAAGTTTGAAGCATATTGTAAAAGGTTCCAAAAACAGATTCCAAACTCTCACACATTGGATCTCCCCTATAGAAGGGTAAGTAGCTCCTGGTGACTGGACACCTTTGCGGTCGTTGAAAGAAAATCGACTCTGAACTTTTCTCAGAACTCTTCCCATGAGATCACAGAATCCTCATGATTTCCAAGGAGTAAAAACCACCATTACTTCACTACCCCACGTAGAAACATCACAACCAACTATACCGAGTGCTCCTTCTGAGCACAGATTGATCTCAATGTTATCTCAACCTCCTCCAACTAGTCTTTCATGACTGCATCTAAAATAGATATCTGGTACTTCTGTAGAATCTAGAACTAAAACTCTTATAGTTTCTTCTTCTAATAATTTTCATTGTCGACCTCCACTTTGCGGTGATCTGATGGCGCAGCCTAATGGACGTATTTTGCGTGAACATGATGAGGATGTCGACCTGAAGCCGTACCTTCAAAATAAAAAATAGTTAGAGATCTTAAACCTTGAATATAGAAGGCTCAACATTAATTAATTTTTTTTCTTTTATTAATTTTAGGTTAACCTATCCCAAGGTCTATCCATTCAAACACAGGAACAATGAGGAATGATTCATGATCCTTTCCTAGGTCTTTACCCTGTAATAATTATCCCCTCATTTAGTAGACATTGAAAACGTAAAGGTTCATGTGTCAGACAACATGGGGTCCTAAATACTTATTTCTTAACCAGTCTCTGGTGTTTACATCACTTTCTAAACTTGATTGACACTATTTCCCAACCAACCCATGCAACCTCACCTGTGCCTAACTCTAAACTCCATCCTATCCCTCAACCTGCCTATGATACAACTTTGTCATTATCTCCTCCCCACAAAGTGTACCCCTCTTAGATTGGGAATGTGACAAGGGAGATAGTAACACCTGAGTCCCGCCTCCAGCAGGCCTCGGGTGGGTGACGAGAACTGAGGGTATAATAATCACACAGATGAGAGGCATTACCCACTGAGAGAACAAACGCTAAATAGATATAATACAGACACCAACCAAATCCAACTCATACTGGAATATTAAAATAATCCAATGTACACTTATTTAATGACATGAAAAGACTACTACAAATGAAAAGAGAAAACTGCAAGTACCAGAAAAAGTAAAACAACAGCGACCATGAATCCTGAATAGCTCCCACAACCCCAAGCTAGTAGTGAACAACTTGGTCTACAACCTACTCCAAGATACCTTAAAAATATTTGTATATACATAGGGTGAGTATGATATTATACTCAAAAGGATCCTCCCCAACACCTCTCATGCAAATGTAACGAAAGCATGCTAAAGAACAACGAACAACAAGTGAAACTAACTCACCACCTAAAAAGGTATACTATCTTCCCAACCTCACCATGGATACTATCACCAAGTATCGCATACAAGAGTATATAATATAATAATGAATATCAAGGGTACCCCGCAACCACTTCCTCACTGGTTTATCGCTTTTCCCCAATGTTGCATGTCCTCTGAATCTCTCTCTAAAAAGGCTTTCCCGCAGACACATAGGTGTAGCACCACAACATGAACCTCATGAAACACCACCACTACGTCCACCTAAAAAAAGTAACCAGATAGTTTCTGGGATCCACCATAGCTTGAATAATGTGTATCATACATCAGGAATTATACCTCAAGACATTACAACCCATATGCTGAGTAAGAATCCTCAAGCCATCACAACCTATACACGTTACACATATAGTAGTCCATAGGAAACTATATTCATAATATATGTGTGTGAATAACCACAAGCCATTATAGCCCTCTACACACATATATGGGGAAAGCTAACTATCATGCCTACCAGCATAAGTGACCACCAAGAGGAGAGTGGGGCCAAAGGGGATAGTCAGCTATCTATCCTTCCACCAGAATGTTAGGGAAAACACCCCCCTTTGGCTCAGAATCCCTGGGGTGTTAGTTTCCCTAACTGACAGGGTGGAGTAGCATATAGAAACACAAAACATACAGAATATAATACATCTCACAACCATACTATGGGTAGAACCCATTCTTAGACTCAACTGCAGCTAACGTCTCTTGGAATCCCATCTACCACTGTTAAGACTAGCTATTCTATAAGCATATAACCATTTAAAGAGTGATATTAAGTTACATATCCTTTTTATCATTTTAACTTTACATAATTAATTATTTAACCACTAATTAACTGTTATAAATTCCACATTACATCTCATTAGCATTACACCGTGTTCCATGCCCTCTAGGCATAACCAAACCAAGTCCACAGCTTCTCAGAAATATTACCTCATAATTACATCCCAAAAAGCACCAACGCCATGGGTTAACATAATTTATTCAATAATTTATTAATTTAATTATTACTTTCCATTAATTTCAAGCATTCTAGAAAAGAAAATCTAAGATACCAAACACAAGGGGTTCAACATGGTGAGTATATGGACTACCCGTCGTGCCTTTGCTACCTATTGCAGGAGCATAAACCCATCCATCCTCGATAAGTTAAACAAAAAAAGTATGTGGAATTCCCCACACTTCTTAGTCTCCTTTGGAATGAGGGTAAGTAAGACCAGCTGACTTAAGCATTGGGGACTATAAAAAAATATAAACAACCAATAAGATTTAACAAGCATCCAACATTCATAACCAACCAGTTTCATCATCTATGGTTTCCTCCTCGACACCCACATGCATTAACCAATGTATCTCGACACTATAGGCATCAAATGGCTCCCTAAACCCTAGGACTCCCTAACCCACATAGCACAACATCCTCCTAGGCTCAGCCATTCGAGGCTCACACCACAACACAATCAGCAAGAAAGCAATCAACAAGCAATTGGGCTTTCAACCCCAAGCAAGGCAGTTATCCTTCACACAAAATGAGAACTCATAGCCCCACACATAAGGATTTTGGCCTTTAAAACAATAGGGTAACACAAAACCCCACTATTCATTATATTTTACCGAAAAACCAGTTATTTAATCCATCTGGAATTAGTCGGTTCATTTAAACATGAAAAACTACATCGATTCGATTATCAATATTTTACCACAACAACAACTATATTCAAAACATGCCTCTTTAACTTTATCCAATTAATTTAAAATTAATATTGAATTACATTCTTTACCAATTTCCATCATTAATGACATGCTAAACAAATCATGCATAGATATCACTCTTTCTAGAAAAAACAAGAGGCAACAACATATGATTAATACCAATTTATTTATCTAGTTAAAATATTTATTATTTCAATTCCATTGTGATCCAGTGGGATAAAAAATGATAACTTTATAGTTTCACATGAAATAGTATACAGGACACAAATCCACTACTTCAAAAGGTTTTAGATGTTCTTTTCACAAGAACGACCAACATAATCAGACAATGATCACCTCTTCTGAAGGACTGCATCCACCTGAGGATGCAGAGACACCGCCTCACAAACTAACACCAAAAAAAATCCATTAGAAACACAGATATCACTTTACATAACATGTAAAGGAGGAATGGAAGGAGAGGAACCCAAAATAACAGTGTTAGAACATACCTTATATGAAATACGAATAGGCACTTCCTAGTTGCACCAAAATAGGGGGTGCACATGCAGCAGGAAGAAACTCCAGGGAAGACACGATCCAAGGATACAACACTACACATGACTCCGATGGGAAGGAAGGAAAGGTTAGAGAATATCACACCATGGAACAATAAGTAAGATCAAGGGGGGAAGATATCTCAACCCTTTATAAGATTTAACAGAGCAATGGTTTAAGATATGCTTGATTTTCCATTAAAATAGTATATGTCATAGATCACACATTTTGACCGAGTAAAGGCTTCCCAAATATTAGGAAAAATTATGTTAGGAGTAATGGGATTTTAATCTGCCTTAAATCCCCTAAAATAAGTCCTTGAAAGCATTTTACGTCAAAGGAAATGTCAAATGGGAAAAACTATAGGAAATCTAGAAAAATATGAAAATTTGACAAAGGAAAAAACATAGTTCCAGAAACACTATTCATGAAACCATTTAGCTTCCACCATTTAGGTGCCACCATTTCTGTTCCACCATTTCTGTTTCACCATTTCTATGCCACCATTTCATAAATTTGGAAAAAGAAATGACACAATTCAGGATACACTGTTCACAAAACTGAAAATGTGGCAACATGTTGGGGATAAGTCATCTTGAATTCCCCAAACACCTCTAACTCTATATTTTAGCAAAGAAATAGATCAAAGAGGTCTAGGAAATTAAAAATTTTGTCTTATTGGACTCCAAACATCCTAATGATCGCAACTATTTATGTCATATTTTCGAAATTGAAATCACAGAAGTGGAAAATAATATGATTAAAGGTCACATATTAGTTCATATAATAATGATGTGGAATTGTGTTTTCTAATGTGATTTTATGTGATTAATAAGTTAATAAAATAAGGGATAAATTTCATTGATAATAGTTTGGGTTGTTATAGGGGGTCACACCCAGAACTGCTAGGGTAAATGAAAAACCTATCGGTATAGCCCACTATGTAGGGTATCACAGGCCCATGTAAGTTATTTTTGGGGATTCTATAAACCCAACCAAGGGAATGTTTTGAAAAGATAGAGGATCCCACATTGGTCACACAAAATGATACAAAACTCTCTCTGAGAAAAAGACAATGGATGGGATCAAAATCCTATACTGAGGAGGTAATTCCACACTGTGGCCTTATGGGAGTAAACCAAGGGATAATACTCAACTGATAATGGTCCATACTAAATAAATGGAGGTCCTCACATTAACATAGAGGAATCACACTGTGTGTTCCTCTAGAACTGGACTTACCCATGTTCATGATAGTGTTCCACTTCCTGTGCCCATGTCCTTGCCTATGTACTCCAGTTCGTGCTCATGTATATTCATTTTTTCATGCTCTTGAACACCTAGACATTCCTATATCCTTACCCATGTATAGTGGAATGCCCATGTACCTAGTCGTGCCCATGTACCCAAGTTGTGCATGTGTTCCAAGCCGTTTCCATGTTTGTGTACTCTTGGGATACACATCGGGCCTCCATAATAGGGTAACACAGTGTTTAAAACATGTCACATGGTGTGTGATATTTATATTTTCATGTAATACCTAGCACCAAAAGAGATACCTACATGACATGTGTTATTAAAAAGTACATGAAATGTAGTTGTTTTTTCATAGAAACATAGAAATGTTTCACTTGTTCACCTATATCATCACCATCGCTGATTCTTCCACAAAAATCCACCACGATTCATCTATCTAGGATCTAAGGGGAATACTATCTCCATTGACCATATTTTTACTACTAATTTTATAGGGAATCATCACTCGCCATATGTTGTGTCTCCTGAATTTCCCACCATGAATTAAGAACCATCATCCATACCTAATCGATCTCTTATCATTGTAACATACCTCGATCACACCATAAATCTCAAACATCACACATGTTGTCAATTTATTTCACCGAATAATGGTCACAAAACATTTGAATATTGGGTATTCATCAATATTCCTACCAAATAATTACTAGTGATGAATCATGTAACGGATGGGGAAATAAGTCCATAAATAAAGAAACAAGAAATAAACCTCATTTATTTTTTGGGTTTTCCTTGATTCACTATCATTAGATCGAATAATGATGAACCAATAAATAATAATCAGATAAATAAACTGTAAACCAATAGTCAATGCATGAATTAATTTTTTGTAAGTGGAATTGATCCACATTCTACACGTGATATAAAACAAGACAAATTAAAAAAAACATAAATGTCTTACCAAGATTTTGGATTTATCACTAAACAATAAATATTATGTATTATAATCATTATTGAGATCCATTAACTTCATTGGCCTAGATTATCAGTGCTAAACTGATTCTATATATCATTTTCTTCCATCAACGCACTTCCATGGTCACCTCTCAAATATCTAAGATTATGCAGCTAACCCTAGGATTTATCCATAACTATGGTTTTATAGAGGTTTTTTAGGTTGTGATAATTAAATAAAAAATAAATTTTTTTATTTTATCATTTTATCATTTTCACCCACAATGGAACCACTTCTAAAACACCCAATGTTGACAAAGGTTATGTTGCACATAGGGTAAATCCCACATTTTTGACTCAATGGTGGTCTTAGATTTTCCATTCTAGTCCCAGTTCTAGAGTTATTCTACAATTATAGGAAAATTACACAAATTTGATATAATATATTTTTTATTTTTTATTAGAATAATATCAGGCTCACTATGCCTTGGAATCTCACATCTTTTTAATGCTTGGCTCTGAAAATATTATTATAAATATTTCAAATCTTTGTATGAAAAAAAACTAGGACATTACGGATCTTACCAGACAAATTTGAACCTGCTTAAAATCATTTATAACTAAAAACATAGGATTCCTTAGTATAGTCACACACACATCCTAATATGGTTACATGGATCTTGACACATAACATCAACACAAAGATATCATAACATTGGAATTTATGTGACATTGAAATCCTAGAAAAAGTAGTGTTGGCATTCCATAATAGTTCATCTTATCTGATACCTATCCATGAAAATTCAAATTATCCAATTTAATATTGACATCAATGAAACACATGAATTATTTACTAAATTTTCAATTCAATTCATTCCAATAAATCATAATGTCATATAAATATCAATGAAAGGGTATGATAAATCCATCTAAATATATTTTTCTAAATATTAAGGACCCAAAATTTATCACCATTCAATGGTGTATCACAAATACACTAATGGAAATGCTACATATTCTTTTTATAAATATTTAAAAACCATTAAATCTAATATAATCCATGATACATATAAAGACAATGCAACCGATCTTGGTGAAAACATTATTTCATTGAATCCTAAACTGTAAGAATATTCTTGATCAATATACAAGAAAATAAAATGCCACCATTTCATATAATAATAGTAAAATTCAAGCATGAAAAGATCACAGTCTATTGAAAACAAATTTAATGAAATTTTCACATCCTTCAAATCTTATTTTATAAGAAAATATGATTAAAAAAGGACCACTTTCCATATTACCACTTATTAAAAATAACAAAAACTTCTTGTCAAATAAATATTGAATTTATAAAACCAGAAATAAATAATTTCTAATCCTGGTTATGTATTTAAATAAAATAAATTTTATAATATTTATAAAAATCAATATTAATATATAATGAATTTATAAATTAAAACAAAATCAAGTGACCAATGGAAATTTTATGTGAAAACAAAAAAATTTAAAATAAATAGAATATCAAAAATATTTTTGTGTGATAAATCTAAAATAAAAAATTCACCTACACTCATACAAATGAGTATTTATTTAAAAAAATCACCAAATATACTAAGGACATCTAGAAAAATAGATAATTTATACACACACACACACACATACAAGAGATAGTGTGGTTGGGTAGCTCTATACATTCAACATAAGTTGTATTCTGATAAGGAAGGTATATAGTCCAAAAATATGAACTTAAGGAGTTGGATCCTACCATATACAAATAAGTAAATAAATCAATAGATCATAAAAATATTTTTTTCTTGAGGAAAAAAATTTCATTCGGTCTAAAACACATAAAATCGTGCATCGTATAAAAAAATTATAGTTGGTAACATAGATGAATGTATATTATTTTAGAAAACTTACATTGTGAACATCTAAGTATTCATACTTACAATGACATCAAGAACACTTAAATTAAATGAATGAAGTATGTCATCCCCAATTTCATAAGTAGGTGGCTGGAAGTAAATAATTATCCCCATTCATGTAATTAGACCCCCTTTCTTGAACATCTAGATGAAAGTGGTTCATCCCTAATCACAAACTGTTAGTAAGAATATGATGTGTATAAAATTATATTTCAGGGAGTGTAACAGCTTTGAGTCACACACAGACTATATTTGACTAATCATAATATATTTTTTGTGTGTAATATCAACTAAATGTGTGTGACTCTACTATAAGAATATATGATGTATTGCAATCATGAACAATCAACTATAGTATGTATGTATCTACTGTTATTAAACAAATATCTATGTGTTGGATGTAATAGTAGTACTTTCCAAAATCATATACCCCATAAAATTATACTATAGTATTTTTGAATCTTCTACTATTATATATGGTGTATTCCATGTATGATCAACCTACTATAGTTTGTGTGTGACTCTGTTGGTATATGTTCATGTGATGTAATTAAAAAATACATTGGGATATATTGGAAGCAAGAAAAGGAAAGGGTTATTTCTAATTTTTGTGTGTGATGAAAAGGAAAGGGTTATTTCCAATTATAATGATTTTCTTATTCCAATGTGTGTGTAATTGGGGTTGGTTGAGGCAAAAAACTAGTTCATTTATTTTTATACTTATTTAATAAAACTTCCAACATACCAAGTAGATTGGATCTGCAGTAAACCAGTTTGGAGAAAATATTTTGACAAAAAAACCTGTTTAACAATTAACCAACTAGTTTAAAATTAGTTTCAAATGATGAGTAGTTTGATAATATATTGATAATAACCAGCCAGTGTTTTCCTTAACAAATGAAGACTATACAAATTTTTCAACTTAATTTAACAAAATACCTATTTTATTTGTAGACCCATCTACTTTCATTTTTTACAACCATAATTTTAAAATAAATCCTATTCCTAGATAACAAAAAGAAATAAAAACCAAATAATGAATAACATGAACGCTACTATCAAAGCTCTTTGAGGTGAAACACTGAAATTATTATACTTTTTTGACAGGTATATTCTAAGGTCTATTATTAAATGCATTTTCATTTGATCACAACACCATATAAAACACACATAAATTAAATTAAAATCTATTAACCATTTACACAACAAAATTTTACAAAATAAATTTGAAGGTTAGACCAAAAAAACATGCATTAGAGAAAGAAATATGACTCATTTCTTCCAACCTAAATGGTTTGAGTTCCTGATGAAACTAAGGATTCATTTTAATCATGAAAATTTACAAATAATATCTAAAAAAAGAAAATAAAATGTTATAGACATTCTTAGAAAATAGTCGTAATTAACTGAAGATCTTGAGAAAATGAAAAACCATTTTGAGTCATAATAGGATATCCAATTCACTGAGATTGGAAAGTCTAAAATCTGAGAAAAAATATGCAACTAAAAACTGATATGGCCTTAGGATAGTCAGTTACATGTCTTGATAACCAATGTATCCCCCTTTTCTTCTTCTGAATGCCCTAATACAAGTAGGTTTCTTTATTGAAGCATGGTGAGGGACTCCACGTGCCTCAGTTAGGAACTATAATCCACTATAATGCTTTACTGAACATATAAAAAATGCTACATTGTCCCAATACTCTGGAATCTACCCAAAGTCCTTGAACACATAAGCATGTTTCAATTCCATAGAAGAGTAGTCTCCAAGATATGGTTCTTCACTAGAATCAAAAAAAACTAAAACACAACACTATTAAACATAAAATCAAAATAAAAAAGTAAAAACTTAAAAAATCACTTTTCAATAGTGTATTTTCAAAACAAGATTTTCTATAAATATGTGCTAACTGAAATAAAGTCACAAAAAAGTAGGGAAGAAAAGAGAAATCAAATAATACTTCCTTGGGATCCATCACCTTTCCAACTTCTTGATTGTGTGCATTCTTCCCCCATCACCCACCTTCAAAACACATTGACTTGTCTTCTCAAACCCATATTTATAATAAATTCAACTACATCTCCAATGACCCATTTGGGTACTTAAAATACATGAAAACTGAATGTAATTCATTATAAAATATCGTTGTTAGAGAATCCAATAGTGATGTGGTAAATTCACACTCATTGTGTACATGAATGTTGTATCTTCAATGTTAAAAAAAATAATGGTCACAATCACTTAAACCATACCAGGACATCATAAAATAACACCCTTCCTAAATATTGTTGTTAGATGTAAAAATAAATCAATATTCAATAAATAAACATCAAATAATAATAATTAAATCACACATTATATAATTATTTAAATAAAAAATTCAATCCTTAAAAAATCATCTCTATACGAGGAGCATTAAAAAAAGAAACAAAAGTGGAACTAAAGAGTCCAAAAGTAGTTTGAATGTTGTCAATAATTATCCTTTTTTATCTTACAAAAATCACCTGAGCTATTAACCATACAAATGTTTCTCCCACATATTTTTCCTGTAAAATTCATCACAGGGTGACTAAAATCTGGTGAATATATAATAAATAGATTAACTAAAGGGTGATAATTAACAAAAACAATAAGTGGGTACTATTACACAACATATAGGGAGATACTCACTAAATATGGTAATAACATGCACATATGACACATAAAAATTTATATTATATCAAAAAAATAATAAAAAAATATTAATGTACATTAATATACAAGTTTATTCTTCGAAATAAGTGTAATGAACTATAAAAAATATATTAATTATTGAATGACATAGGACCATAAATTAAAAATTTTATTGGATGCATAAGAAAACACTCAGGTTAATTTTTTATTCTTTTATATAGAGAAAAAAATTACATTAATTTAATGGTGAAATTACATCAGACCATCTATTAAAAAGTAAAACAACAATGTCAGGATATAAATATATATATATATCTAACTATAATTCATATGTATAAGTAGAATAAATAATTTAATCAGATTCTAACATTGGGAAAATACACTTCGTCTAATATAAATCCATTTCATTTAACTCCAATCAAATGAATTTGATGAAGTTGGAAAATTAGGATATATTCACTCATATATGAAAAATACATGGAATATTTCAATTTATTATAGTGAAAGGTCTTTCCTAAAAATATATAAGATGTGTGGAATAACATTCACCATAATCCAGCTCATATGTATCTCACATTAATTTAGTGGTTAGTAAACTTGGATACTACCTTTCTAAACATACAAGTGACTCAGGGTCTATCACCACGTTCCATAACATATAATAAATATCAATCTAAAGAATAAAATAATAACATTTATCATGAATGTTTTTTCTTGTGTTTGAACCCCATGAAATGTAACGACCCAAAGTTTCATTAATGGAAAATCCCTCTTGATCCAGTTAAATGTTTCTTTATGAAAATTGTTTTTTATAAGATATCAACTTCTTTAGTTTTACGTTAAGATTTGTGACCGTTACTTTTATATTCGTTGGACAGTGATCATCTTAGTAGTATAAATATAAGGCTTTAACGAACCCATTTCTACTCAGACAAAGGAAGCGATGGCCTCATCCAGTAGAATTGCCCCTTACAAAGCCCATTTGTTGGAGCTCGGTAAAGAGGTGGAATATTTGGGATTTGCCCTTGACCAAGCCCAAGCTGAGCTTCATCAAGTCAAGCTCGAACGTGATCGTCTACGGGAAAAGTGGAAGTTGATTGAAATTACAACTCGAGCGATGTTATCCGAGCCACCCCAAGAGTCTGTCACCATCGCACACCTTACCCTTAGGTCTTATGCGGCTATTTTAAGGGGTTATGTAACAAATAAGTAGCACCATGTTCATGTACATTATTTCTGTATATAATAATGAATATAATTTCTAGTCATTTTTGATACATTGTAATTAGTTTTTAAAGTACAAATGGGGTTTTTAGTTATTATTTAATTAAGAATTATATTTTATTAAATTAAAGGATTTTTTAATTAAATAATATTTTAATAAAATATTATTATTAATATTACATTAATTTTTATTAAATATAACTGATCTTATAATTTTATGAATGCAATTAAAATTTTTATTAAGGTTTGAAAGCCATTTCTGTCAAAACCCGTGAATTTTTTTATAAATGTCTGTTTTTATTTTAAAAGTGAAAATTCACATATTTAGAAAATTATTTAGATAAAATAAATATTATTTTTGGAATCAGGACATCTAAATTATCCAACGGTGAATTTTTCATAATTTTCTGAGAGTCAAATTTTTGGGTAAAAATTAAATACCATTTAAATATATAATGTGTTTTATGACATCATAATGACCCAATGGTGATGTAATAAAAAACCATAATCCTTATGTTCGGCCAATATGTGTTTTATCATTAAAATAATGAGTTTTTGGGTTTGTTTGACTTACTTTTCAAAGCATTAATGGAGCCCTCAAGACTTATTCAACACTTTGCCTTTTTAAATCAATTTCCATGGGAGTGTGACTCACCTCCACATAAGAAACCCTAATTTTTTTAATAAGTTAGGACCTTGGACTTGTAAAATATTGTTTTCCTCTTTCCTTTTCCCAAAACCATGGGAAATTACCATGGGATGGTTTGTGGTTTGGATTATTTTAATATAAGGGGTCCCAAACCTAAATAATAAAGAATTCCCTCACCTTTCCTATATAAACCCACCCAAGATCCCACTTCCTCCTCACTCAAAGCCCTTGGAGTTCGTCCAAACTCTTCCCTACTCTCTCTAGAATCCTCTAAAGGTGCCCAAAGCTCCCAATAAGCCTCTCACAAGCCTCTCTCTAGCCTTTGGAAGCACACTTCCAAGTAAGGGTTTTTTCTTCCTTTCTCATTTTTTGTCAATTTTCATTAAGTTGTATTGCCCTTTTAATTTCAATTATGAATGTTGGGGTATGGTTTCTCACCTCTCTCATACTTCCCTCTTATTGTTTGAATGATGGGAGACCCCTTTCTCTCTCATTAAATGCCTCCCATGTACACCCATTACTATGTCGAAATTCCGAAAGGAACCTTTTTCTCCCCTTCTATATTCAAGAAATACTTTTGTATCATGAATCTAAATTCCTTTTCAATTGTTGGTAAATGTATAAATATGACCTCCTTACTGTCCATTACATGTAAATATGATGAGGAACCCATTTCTCTCTCATCAACCTTTTTTATGAATTCTTATGTCACGCTGTTACGCTGGCGAAATCACACCGATTTTCTAAGCCAATATCATTGTGTAGTGAATACCATGCCCATTTCTCCATCAAGGGTATTCACCTTTTTACACATTTAATAATTGATTATAAAGTTTCATGTATTAATTCCACATTCCTTTATCATGGAATAAATGATTATGTTTTATGAATCCATGTTTTATGATCCATGTGGCACACTTATGCATGAAATGAAATGTTTAAGAAGGGTGCGCCCTTTATAGCGCTCCAATGCATTGGGTAAAGTATATTATCATGATACATCATGTGAAATGAGTGTTGACTCATGATAATTCAAGTGCAACGAGGGTTTACTCGTGCTTCAAGTTCAATTTGGGTTTACTCATGCTCCATGTTCAATGAGCCTTGGCTCATGCTAATTCAATGTTAAGTGTTGTTGCCGCATTTACATGTTATGATTATCATGCTTTATCATGCCTTTATGTTCATGTTACTATTATTCTCTATTGATATTACTTGCCTAACATGTATTGAACTCCTCATGTTATTCATTGTGTACTCCTTTACTGGGCTTTATAGCTCACCCTTTTTTATGCATGTCCTCAGGTTATCCCATGCAATGCTAAGTACGAAGGAATGTAGTGGTCATGTAAAGGAAGTTTTCAATAAAGATGTTGTATTTCAAGTTTAAAGTTTTTATGTAATGATCCTAAGACCCAAAGAAACTAAACCTCTTGATCTTCATTGTTGTATCAAGTGAAGTTATATGTAATAAAGAATGTTTAAGTTGTAATAGAAAGTAGGGTTGTCATAGTTGGTATTAGAGGATAGGTTTAGTTATTTTTGGGATTAGGAAACCCTAGTAAAGCCTTAGATACAAGACTAAGTATAATAAAAACATCCCTAAGTTTTGTTAAATACTAATTAAGTGGTTTATCAAACAAATACATCCATGTCTGGATACGAGCAGGTAGAGGTGGCTCTGGCACAGATGTATCCTAGGGGTAAAACCCGAAAACACCACTTTGAGCTAGACTCGAACGGGAACTGGTGCACGACAACGGGCATTGCTGCACTCTTGGTTATGACACTCCCGGGGGATATGTTTTGATAAATTCACAATCTTAGTATGAACCCTTATTAAGGGAAAAATGCCCCTAAGAATATATGTTAGAAGGAAGATCATGAAAAGCCTGGATTGAATCCTATAGACTCATGAGTTAAAGAGATTAAAGTTTATTTATAAGTCATCAACTTTTTTTTGGATTAACCTTTATGTGTCACCCCTGACATTCCTTTTATTCCAGCCAATTGCCGGTAATCGGAGAACTCGGGCTAACAACCATTGTGAAGATCGCTGTGATGATTGTACTTATGAGATGCCCAATCCAATGGGAGCGGGAATCGCGAACTTTGTCACACTTCTCTCTCAGCTAACTCAAGTTTTGAATAGAAACACTGGTCAAGAGGAACGTTCAACCCCCCCCCCCCTAAGAAATAACAAGTCGCTATCGAGAGCTTCATGAGACAAAGGCCTCCTACTTTTAGTGGATCATCTGATCCCACAATCGCTGAACAATAGATAAACTCCATTGAAAAGATATTCTCCATCCTCCAATGCTCTGAAAAAGAGAAGGTTCTCCTGGCGGCTTATCGTATAGAGGGTGAAGCTCATAAATGGTGGACGTTGATCAAAAATACAAAGCCTTGGGAGGAGATCGAGGCTTTGGAATGGAAGGAATTCCGGAAGATGTTTTTCGATAAATATTTTCCACGCACCCTCCGTCTTAAGATGGAAAGGGACTTCCTTTCCATCAAACAGAAAGATGAAGAATCTGTGGGAGCATACGAGGAAAACTTCACAAGGCTTGCACGATACGCTTTCGACTTTGTCGTTACCCCCGAATGCAAGGTTGACCGCTTCTTGGGTGGGCTGAAGCCTAGCTTGCGGAAAGCATTAGCGATCCGTGACTTCGACAGCTATGAGGAAATTGTCTGATGTTCCCTCAAGGTTGAAATAGAGATCAGAGAATCACAGGGGTATCATGGGGACAAGAAGCATAAGGTAGACTTCAATGCTGGAGGTCTGATGGATAAATCCAACGGCGCTAAGAAGTTCCAGCACCCCACTTGCCAAAAGTGTGGAAAGAAGAACCCTGTAAATTGCCTTAGGGGGACAAGAAAATGCTTCAAGTGTGAAAGAGAAGGGCACCTAGCTGTTAACTATCAGCAAGAAGGATCTGCGGCTGCGACAGAGGAGAGTAACGCTCCGTTCGAACGTAAACGCGTTGTTCAATGCTACAAATGCAAAGAACCGAGTCATTTTGCAAATCAGTGCCCTAATCCAAGGGTTATCGGAGGCAACTAGCAACCTCCAAGATAGCAAGGAAGAACTTTTTCCATCACTTCTGCCGAAGTGAACCCCGACAACGAAGTGGTGACAGGTACGCTAGTTATTCATTAAAGAATAGTGAAAATACTTTTTGATTCAGGTTCTACGCATTCTTTTATATCTCAAAAGTTTAGTAGAACAATCCCTGCACCACCACAAATCATGGAAATAAAGATGTCGGTGAGTACGGAAAATGGGGCAATCATTGCATCCCATGAATATAAGTCCTCCCCTGTTATAATCTGTGGAATGAATTTCCCGGCAAACCTCATCATACTCTCTTTGGTGTAATTTGATGCAATTCTTGGCATGGATTGGCTTTCCTTATATAGAGCCAACATAAATTGTCGGGAGAGGGAAATCACACTCCATATGGAGAATCGACCCCGGATTCTTTACAAGTGTCAGGAGGAATATGAATCTCCTTTAGCTCTATCATCTCAGGAATGGATATTACTGCCTTATGAGCACGGATATCTGGCTCAGATGATTGAGTCCAAGGAAGAAACCACCCTTGAAGAAATGCCTATTGTGAGGGAATTCACTGAAGTATTTCTCAAGGAACTTCCTGGTCTTCCTCCAAGAAGAGATGTTGAGTTCTCAATTGAACTTATACCTGGGGCGCTACCAATATCCAAGACTCCATATAGAATGGCTGTTGTTGAGCTTGAAGAGATGAAGAAACAACTACAGGAGAATCTGGATAAAGGGTTTATACGCCCAAGTGCATCACCATGGGGTGCATCGGTCCTCTTCGTCAAGAAGAATGATGGGTCAATGCGGCTTTGCATCGATTATCGTGAACTTAAAAAAATCACGATAAATAACAAGTATCCTCTCCCAATAATCGATGACTTGTTTGATCAACTGCGTGGAGCACAATAATTCTCCAAGGTGGACTTGCGGTCGAGATATTATCAAGTAAGGGTGAAGAAGGAAGATATCCCCAAGACTACTTTTCGTACAAGGTACGGGCACTATGAATTCATAGTAATTCCTTTCGGACTCACCAATGCTCCAGAAATATTCATGGACTTGATGAATAGAGTCTTTAGAGATTACCTAGAAAAATTTTTTGTAGTCTTTATAGATGATATTCTAATATACTCCAAAACCAAGGAGGACCATGAGGATCATTTAAGAACTGTACTGGAGACTTTGCGCAAGGAAAAGCTCTATGCCAAGTACAGCAAGTGTGAGTTCTGGTTGAAGGAGGTCTCATTCTTGGGCCATATCATCACAAGAAATGGGATATCTGTGGACCCCTCCAAAACAGATGCAATTGAGGGATGGTCGAGGCCAACATCGGTAACTGATATTTGTAGCTTTTTGGGGTTAGCTGGATATTATCGACGATTTGTGAGAAATTTCTCACGATTGTCCAACCCTCTTACCAAGCTAACTCGAAAGTGAGTAAAGTTTGCTTGGAGTGATGAATGAGAAGAAAGCTTCAAGGAGTTGAAAAGGAGGCCTATCACTGCACCCGTGCTCACTTTACCAACAAGTGGGGAGATTTTGTGGTATTCAGTGATGCTTCGAAGAAGGGCTTAGGATGTGTGCTGATGCAGAATGATAAAGTGATATCCTATGCCTCAAGGCAGTTGAAAATCCATGAGTGAAACTATCCAACATATGATCTGGAGTTGGCGGCGGTGATCTTTGCCTTGAAAATCTGGCGGCATTATCTCTATGGAGAGAAATGTGAGATATATACTGACCACAAGAGTCTTAAATATATATTCACACAGAAAGAGATTAATATGCACCAGAGAAGATGGATAGAGCTCATCAAGGATTATTACTATTCAATACATTACCACCCTAGGAAAGCGAACAAGGTGGTAGATTCCCTAAGTATAAAGGATCCATCTATTCTATCAATGATGAGAATTGAGAAGGACCCAATCTTCTTAGACTTGATGAAGATGGATGTGGGAATCATAAAGAATGGAACATCATCAATCCTTTCACAAATGATTGCTCAACCATCTCTTTTAGAAAGGATAAAGGATGCTCAAAAGGATGATACGGGAATCCAAGAAAAAGTGGAAGCTATCAAAACGGGAAAATCCTCAGAGTTTAATTTTAATGAAGAAGGAATTGTGCGGTTTGGGAAAAGACTATGTGTTCCATCAAGTTCGGAGCTGAAGAAGGAACTTTTGGATGATGCACATAGTTCAAATTTCTCTATTCACCCAGGGAGCACAAAGATGTATCGAGATCTCCGAGAAAACTTTTGGTGGGATAATATGAAGAAGGAGATTGCTGAATATACATCAAAGTGCCTGGTGTGTCAGCAAGTGAAGGCAGAGAGGAAGAAGTCTAAGGGGATGATGCAACCATTGCACATACCAGAATGGAAATGGTAGAACATCACCATGGACTTTGTCACCGGACTTCCAAGGACATAAAAAGGCAACAATGCAATCTGGGTTGTTGTGGATCGTCTTATAAAGACTGCACACTTCATTGCTATTCGAGAGGATTTCTCTTTAGATCAACTGGAACGGATATATATCAGGGAAGTGGTACGGTTGCATGGAGTACCACTATCTATTGTTTCTGACTGAGATCCAAGATTCACCTCTAAGTTTTGGAAGAGTATTCAACATGCTCTAAATATTGAACTGAACTTCAGTACGGCCTATCATCCTCAAACTGATGGCCAATCCGAGCGGACTATCCAAACACATGAGGATATGTTGAGAGCGTGCTCAATGGACTTTTAAGGAGGATGGGATCAACATCTTCCTCTGGTTGAGTTCTCTTATAATAATAGTTTCCACTTGAGCATCCAAATGGCACCATATGAAGCCCTGTATGGGAAAAGGTGTAGAACACCAGCATGTTGGGATGAGGTCGGTGAACGTAAGCTGCTTGGACCAGAAATGGTCGAAGAAATGGTGGAGATGGTGAAAACCATTCAGCAGCATATCAAGGCAGCCCAAAGTCGACAGAAGAGTTATGTAGATAATCGTCGACGATACCTTGAGTTTAAAGTCGGATACATGGTGTTTTTACACATATCTCCGTGGAAGAGGGTCATGAGGTTTGGAAAGAAAGGGAAGTTAAGTCCAAGGTACATCGGCCCCTTCGAGATTCTTGATCGTGTTGGGGATGTGGCCTATCGACTAGCACTTCCACCTACTATGGCCAAGGTGCATGATGTCTTTCATGTATCCCTCTTAAGGAAGTACATACCGGACCCTTCACATGTACTCTCTTCTGAGGTGGTACAATTGGAAGATGATCTTTCTTATGAGGAGCAACCAGTGAAGATCTTAGATCATAGAGAAAAAGTTCTACGAAATAAGACAATGCCCCTCGTCAAGGTGTTGGGGAGAAACCACAAGTTTGAAGAAGCAACTTGGGAGTCGAAGGATATGATGAAGCTGAGTTACCCACATTTGTCTTAGTGTGGGAAAAGGAAAATTTTGAGGGCGAAATTTCTTAAGGGGGAATATTGTAACGACCCAAAGTTTCATTAATGGAAAATCCCTCTTGATCCAGTTAAATGTTTCTTTATGAAAAATGTTTTTTATAAGATGTCAACTTCTTTAGTTTTACGTTAAGATTTGTGACCGTTACTTTTATAGCCGTTGGACAGTGATCACCTTAGTAGTATAAATATAAGGCTTTAACGAACCCATTTCTACTCAGACAAAGGAAGCGATGGCCTCATCCAGTAGAATTGCCCCTTACGAAGCCCATTTGTCGGAGCTCGGTAAAGAGGTGGCGTCTTTGGGATTTGCCCTTGACCAAGCCCAAGCTGAGCTTCATCAAGTCAAGCTCGAACGTGATCGTCTACGGGAAAAGTGGAAGTTGATTGAAATTACAACTCGAGCGATGTTATCCGAGCCACCCCAAGAGTTAGTCACCATCGCACACCTTACCCTTATGTCTTATGCAGCTCTTTTAAGGGGTTATGTAACAAATAAGTAGCACCATGTTCATGTACATTATTTCTGTATATAATAATGAATATAATTTCTAGTCATTTTTGATACATTGTAATTAGTTTTTAAAGTACAAATGGTGTTTTTAGTTATTATTTAATTAAGAAATATATTTTATTAAATTAAAGGATTTTTGAATTAAATAATATTTTAATAAAATATTATTATTAATATTACATTAATTTTTATTAAATATAAATGATCTTATAATTTTATGAATGCAATTAAAATTTTTATTAAGGTTTGAAAGCCATTTCTGTCAAAACCCGTGAATTTTTTTATAAATGTAGGTTTTTATTTTAAAAGTGAAAATTCACATATTTAGAAAATTATTTAGATAAAATAAATATTATTTTTGGAATCAGTACGTCGAAATTATCCAACGGTGAATTTTTCATAATTTTCTGAGACAGTCAAATTTTTGGGTAAAAATTAAATACCATTTAAATTTATAATGTGTTTTATGACATCATAATGACACAATGGTGATGTAATAAAATACCATAATCCTTATGTTCGGCCAATATGTGTTTTATGATTAAAATAATGAGGTTTTGGGTTTGTTTTACTTACTTTTCAAAGCATTAATGGAGCCCTCAAGACTTATTCAACACTTTGCCTTTTTAAATCAATTTCCATGGGAGTGTGACTCACCTCCACATAAGCAACCCTAATTTTTTTAATAAGTTCGGACCTTGGCCTTGTAAAATATTGTTTTCCTCTTTCCTTTTCCAGAAACCATGGGCAAATACCATGGGATGGTTTGTGTTTTGGATTATTTTAATATAAGGGGTCCCAAACCTAAATAATAAAGAATTCCCTCACCTTTCCTATATAAACCCACCCAAGCTCCAACTTCCTCATCACTCAAAGCCCTTTGAGTTCGTCCAACCTCTTCCATACTCTCTCTAGAATCCTCTCAAGGTGCCCCAAGCTCCCAAGAAGCCTCTCACAAGCCTATCTCTAGCCTTTGGAAGCACACTTCCAAGTAAGGGTTTTTTCTTCCTTTCTCATTTTTTGTCAATTTTCTTTAAGTTGTATTGCCCTTTTAATTTAAATTATGAATGTTGGGGTATGGTTTCTCACCTCTCCCATACTTCCCTATTATTGTTTTAATGATGGGAGACCCCTTTCTCTCTCATTAAATGCCTCCCATGTACACCCGTTACTATGCCGAAATTCCGAAAGGAACCTTTTTCTCCCCTTATATATTCAAGAAATACTTTTGTATCATGAATCTAAATTCCTTTTCAATTGTTGGGACATGTATATATATATGACCTGCTTACTGTCCATTACATGTAAATATGATGAAGAACCCCTTTCTCTCTCATCAACCTTTTTTATGAATTCTTATGTCACGTCGTTACGCTGCCGAAATCACACCGATTTTCTAAGCCAATATCATTGTGTAGTGAATACCATGCCCATTTCTCCATCAAGGGTATTCACCTTTATGAACATTTACTAATTTATTATAAAGTTTCATGTATGAATTCCACATTCCTTTATCGTGGAATAAATGATTATGTTTTATGAATCCATGTTTTATGATCCATGTGGCACACTTATGCATGAAATGAAATGTTTAAGAAGGGTGCGCCCTTTATAGCGCTCCAATGCATTGGGTAAAGTATAGTATCATGATACATCATGTGCAATGAGTGTTGACTCATGATAATTCAAGAGCAACGAGGGTTTACTCATTCTTCAAGTGCAATGAGGGTTTACTCATGCTCCATGTGCAATGAGCCTTGGCTCATGCTAATTCAATGTTAAGTGTTGTTGCCACATTTCCATGTTATGATTATCATGCTTTATCATGCCTTTATGTTCATGTTACTCTTATTCTCTATTGATATTACTTTCCTAACATGTATTTAACTCCTCATGTTATTCATTTTGTACTCCCTTACTGGGCTTTATAGCTCACCCTTTTTTTATGCATGTCCTCAGGTTATCCCATGCAATGCTAAGTATGAAGGAATGTAGTGGTCATGTAAAGGAAGTTTTCAATAAAGATGTTGTAGTTCAAGTTTACAGTTTTTATGTAATGATCCTAAGCCCCAAAGACACTAAACCTCTCGATCTTCATTGTTGTATCAAGTGAAGTCATATGTAATAAAGCATGTTTAAGTTGTAATAGAAAGCAGGGTTGTCATATGAAATACCTGAAGTAACTAAAAAATAAAGTAATATATATCAATATATATTAAAATAAACAAAACAAAAAATAGATAGAAAGATATCACCATGTAACACATGATATATCTATTCTAAATTCAATGAGGACCTCAAACTATGACATCATAAATCTTGGATGAAAATAATTTAGTTTATGATCCATCCAATTTCTCATTACCAATAAATCCTGAATTAACAATAAATATTATCATCCAAATTTATAAAACAAAACATAAAAAATTAATAAAAAATTAAATGTGAGGATTCTTACTTGATAAGTCCTTGAATATTTTTTAAGTACTACAAAATTTATAGAACATAAATAAAACAATCAATTTTTCATCATTATACTCACGAAAACAAAGGAATTATTCTAATGTTACGTGATTCACATGTTGTTTTCAAAGGTGAAATATTCTATGAAAACATATATCCATGATAGTATGATATAGATAGACCTCATAAAATTGTGCACCATGTCCGAACATAAGTCTAATTTCACATATTTCTTCTCTAGTTAATCATGTCTGATGATACAATGAAGAATTTAAATATTTCCTATTATATAAAAAATTATTTTATTTGATTAATTCAATTAATAAAATGTAACCATATAAAACATGACTTAATTATATTATGCGACTTGAAATTTATTCAAGTGTTCAAGAAAATGCTTCATCTCATCTAGAATAAAATGGTCATGAAACATTCAAATAGAAGAAGTACCATACTTTTAAATCATCTATAATAATTCTCAATATCTTTGAGATCATGGAGTCTAATATTAATTATCTTCGCTCGACCTCCCACTATGCACACATTATCAAAATTATGTCATCCATGGTAGCATTTATTTGAGTATTTTAAGAATACTAAGTCATTTATGATATCAATGGACTCTATGTAAGTCACAAAAACTGATTATAAAATATAATAACTCATAAAAATATAATATTTTATTAATGAAAACTATAAAAACTCATATTCACAAATTATAGTTACAAATTTAATTCTTATAGGGTTTTTTGAAAAACTATCTTCATAAAAGATTTTATTCTTTTGAAACTGCTACTTAAAAGTGGAATCAAATCATCCTAAGATAAAGTGTGATTTAGAATTATCATCATTACCAATAATGTAAAAAGTTATCAAAATATATAGATTTGTGACTCCCATTGAAATTTTATTCTAATAAATTGTATTTTGATTTTTTTAGAATAATAATATTTGTATCTGCATAGTTTTAGAATCTTATAGAAAAGATATTATTCCTGGTGTGATTATTCTAAATATATTACATCAGAACATTCCTCTGCATTTCACACACATACCCAAATTCAAATTATTAAAATAACAATCCGGACATGGAAAATTAAAATCAATAAATAAAATAAATTCACCTTTCAATAATTAACTAATAAATGTAATCTATTCTAATCATAACATTATGAATAAAAAGATATCATTCCTAGAAAGAAAAAACCCAAATTAAAATAGTTTTCATAAAATAGAAATATTTATACCATTTAAGATTTCTCACATAGAGAGGTTTCTCTACATAGAATTAGAGGTCATACAGATTATTTTTGTCACTGGGATATAAGATCCAAGTGAGGTAGTTGTAGTCCAGGATGTTAAAACATAGGTCGTTGGTGTTGAGGAGTGGTTTCATGTGAAACCTACACCCTGAAAATTATAGGGATACTAAATAATAAAGGTGTGAAAGAGATATTTTATTTTGTATGTACTAATATGCAGATTTTGTATGAGCTAATGGTTTATGTTGAATCCCTAGGTTGGAAAGGTGTAAGATGAGGGTATCATCTGGCTAAGTGGCAAGGGAGGCGAGATGGGGGAAGCATCCAGCTATCATATAGGGGAGTTAGAGTCACACGATGAAACAAAATTAAATGCATCAATTGGGGAGGGGGAGAAGAAGGTAGAATGTGGATGGGGTTGATGTACATGGATACAATAGGGGAGGGTATCTGTCTTTAGAAATCTAATTACCCGATGGACGACTGCACAAGTCACCTGCTTCCTTACAACATTGTCAACAACCCTATTCGAGTATTTCAATTTATATAGCTAGATACCGTCTCCCCCATCATTTCCTAGTGCATTGATCTCATATCTATTACTTATACCACCCTCTCCTTCCCTCCCATTATTTTTGTTTCATTGACTGACATTGACACCCCTCGCTGATGTTCAGATGCTTTGCCTATCTCAAATCCCCATACACCCATCCAGACAGATGGTTTCCCCTTCTTTCTTACCATCCCACACAACTATTCAACTTTAACTTGTAGTAGATAAGAAATTTGGGCATTATTATATAAACAATACAAGCTCTCTGTGCATTCCATTCTAATTTAGAGTCCTCTGCGTTTCAAGGCACAAATTTCACATGCATCAACTCATCGACTCCCATGGACTCTAGTTTAAAATCCCAGACTACAACTCCATCACCTTTATCCAAAAAAGTGATTAAACAATTATGTCTCAACTCTAATTATATGAAAATAATCCTCTTCATGTGTGAAATTTGTTATAGTATCAATATTTCTATTTTATCAAAGGCATTTTTATTTGAGTTTTTTTCTTTCTTGGAATGATATTTTTTAAAATATCATGTTATGATTACATTATAAAAAAATTATTATTTAATGATTTAAAGGGGTTTTTATTTCATTTTTTCATTGGAATTTTCTATTCTTAGATATTTATTTTAATAATTTGAATTTATGTATGTGTGTGCAATGTAGGGGCATGTTCTTATGTATTATGTTTAGAACTATCACACCAAGAATATTATATTTTCTATAAAATTTGACAATTGTGTAGATACAAATATCATTATGAAATAAAAATATAAAAATATATTTTTATTGGAATAAATTTTCAAAGGAAATCAAAAATCCTTATATTTTGAGAATGTTTGGCATTGTTGACAATGATGATAATTTTGAATTGCACCTTATCTCTGAATCTTTTGAATCCACTCTTAAGGAGTGGTTTTAAAATAATGAAATATTGTATGAATATAATTTTTAACCAACCTTGTAAATCCAAAATTTTCAGGGATATTTCAGTGAGTATATGTGTTTATAGTTTCCATTAATTATATATTACATTTATATGAGTTATTATATTTTATAATCACTTTTTATAACTTATATATAATCCAGATATATCATAAATTGATTACTATTCTTAAATAACATAAATAAATAACGAATTATTACGAATAATGTTTGAATAGTGGGAGGTTGAACAAAATTAAGGAATATTCGGCTCCCTGATTGTAAAGATTCTGAGCATGATTATAGTTGTTTTAAGAATATGATGCTTCATCTATTTGAATGTCCCATGATCATTATTCTAGATGAGCTGAATTATTTCCTACAATACATGGATAAATGTCACATGGTGTAAGATAATTGAGTCCTTTTTTATATGTTTAAATTTTATAAAATGAATTAATAAAATAAATTAGTCTTATATATGTAATCAGAAATACTTAAAGATGAAACTGTATCATCTGAAATTATCAACTAGAGACGAAATATTTGATATTTGACTTAGGTCTGAACATGATACACAATTTGATGACGTCATTCTATATCAGACTATCATCGAAAGTTGTTTTCGTAGAAGATTTCTCCCTTGTACGCAATGTACAAATGATGAATCTTTGGAAGAAATGATTCCTTTTAGTTCATATAATGATTAAAATTCGATTCATTTTTTTTAGAAATTTCATGGTAAATGTAAAATATTAAAGAAATATTATATTAAGAATTCTCTCATTTAATTTGTTTCAAAAATATTTACATTGTTTTTTATAAATATCATAGATATTATTTATCATCAATTCATGATTTATTAGTTATAAGATATTGGCTAGATCATAAACTAAATTATTTGCATCCACCTTTTTAAAATTTATTGTTTGAGGTCCTCATTGAAGTTAGACTAGATATGCCTTGTGTTACGTAGTAAGATCTTTTGAGCTATTTTTTATTTTTTTTATATTTAAATAAATTGATATATATTAGTTTAATTTTTAATTACATGGATTATTATACTGTCTTTAATAGGGTTCAAAAAATAGGAATAAAATTATATTGAATTTTTTTAATTTCATTCTTTAGATTGATATTATTATATGTAATGGAATGTGGTGATAGACCCTGAGTTTCTTGTAAGTTTAGAAAGGAGGTATCGAAGTCTAATAACCACTAAATTAATGTCAGATACACATAAGCTAGATTGTGGTACATGTTGCTTTGCAATTATTGTATGTTTTTAGGATACACTTCTCACTATGATACATTTAAATATTCCATGTGTTTTTCATATTTGAATAAAAATTTCCAAATTTTCAAAATTCACCTTATTCATTTGATTAAAGTTAAATGAAATATTTTTATATTAGATGAAATAGTTTTTCCTACTTCTAGGAGTTTTTTAAATTATTGAATCTGCTTCTGTATATGAATTATAGTTAGATATGCATGTTCATTAATATCCTAACATTCAATTTGTACTTTTTAATAGATATACTGATGTAATTTCCCCATTAAATTAAGGTGAATTTTTTAAACTTCATTACCGAATAAAATTTTTAACATGGTGTTTTCTTATACATCCAAGTCAATTTTTAATTGATGGTTCTAGGTCATTCCACCATTAATATATATTTATTTTGTATTTATTGTCACTTATTTTTCATGAATAATCTTATATATTAATATACATTAGTATGAAATTTTATATTATTTTTTTGACATAAAATTTTTTATTACATGTTTTATGAGCATGTAATTGCCACAATCAGTGAGTATCTCCCTATATGTAATTTAACAGCCTTTGATTATTATTAGTTTAAATTTTCTCTTAATTTTCACAATTTATCTCATATTCACCAGAGTTTGGAGACCCTACGCATAATTTTAAAGGAAAAACATGATTGAAAAAACTTTTTAATGGTTAATAACTTCAGTAATTTTTGGGAATATGAATAAAGAAGGGTAAGGATCGATAACCTCTTATTTTTTCAATTATTTAGTTTCTTTTTTTTTTCTTTTTTTAAAGTATCTCATATGAAAATTATTTAAAAAATATTGAATATTTTATTTAAAAAATTATCTGAAGTGTGATTTAATTATTATTATTTTATTCTATGATATATATTTTTATTTAATAAATATTCATGGATTTTTACATAACGTTGAGGTATTTTAATGTCATGTGATTTTATGATGTCCTAGAATGGTTTGAGTGACTCTAATAACTGGTTTGTTTTTTAACATTAAAAATAAAATATTTAAGTGCACAATGAGTGTGAATTTTCCTCCCCATTGATGGGTTTTTCTACACACTTTTTTTATTATTTTTGATTTTATGAACACAATATTTTACCTTGAATGAAATATGTTTTGTATAAATCTAAAATACCCAAATGGATTGTTAGTAACGTGGGGTAGGTCTCTCTGTGTGTGCAGGTGTATACTTAACATTATGGGGTATGTGGAATTGTGTAACTTCCAAGGGATGTATTTTTCATTTTCTTTATTTGTTCGTTGGGGGTTTGTTCTACCAAGTGGGAGATATTAATTACGGGTTGTTTCAATAGGTGGGGGTAGGATTTGATTAGTTTTCCATAATTGGTTTCTAGAAGGTGATGACCATTAGGAGTTGATGACCATTGGCTTCAGGAGGAGTGGTCTTCCTCTAGTGGGTTTCTTCTTTCTTCTTCTACTTCTCTACTATAACCCTATTTCCAAAGCCTACTTTTGGAGATAAAAAGTGTCTTTATACTATTCAATATCACCATTATTTATTTCTATCGATTTTGAACCAATGTGAGTTTGGTAACCAAACAATTTTGTTCTCTCATTGAGATGTTCTTGACCAACGAACTCAAGAAATAAGTTGTTGATTACTAGAGGTGTGACTCTACTGTGTAATGTGATCGATGTGGAAGTGTCCACCATTGGGTAAGAGTACCCTTTTGGAGATGCATATGATCTAAGAATGATCACTGTCAGTCATTCTTAGAGAGTGGGAATCCAAAAGCATAATGAACTCAAGAATAGATTCTTGAGCGTGATAAATAAAAGTTGACATAGTAAAGAGATGATCACCAGGTGTTGGCGGTCATAATGGAGATAGGTATGGAAATGGAACCAAAAATATTGATGAAAGCTCAATCGAACATGCTATAGGAGCTTCAAACATCTATGAAATTCATTACTATGTTTTGGGTGCAACAAGTAAAGATGAACCAAGAGTTCTTGCAGAACATGCAGGCATAACTCCAGGAACATAGGGAGGAATTTTTTCTGCATCATTCCATGGAAGATACCCTTGAATCCTATCCAAAACATCCCAAATCAGTACCTTCTTTTTTGAGTTCATGATTGGAAAAACATGAAGAGGTTGTTTTGTAGGTTCAACATGTTCCTTGTTCATATTCACAACAATTTAATGTGGATATTGGGAGTCCCAGAGTTCCACCAGTCATGTGTGTTGGGCACCTTCCTGGTTGGTGCACTGTGTAACACCTCCTCAATTGGAGCATCATGTAGTTTCTCTTTTTATGAGTTGTTTTTAATGTGGGCTAAGAATGTGTGAATTAATTCACACAGTGACACACTTTTGACATGAATACATTAATTGATGTGGATTCTTTTTTCTTATACAAGGAGGTAGTGGAAAGGCATTTCGACATCACTGGCATCAATAACATCGAGAGAAAATCCCATTTGTTGATCACCTTTCTTTGAAGATCATCTTTCTTGTTCTCTTCCTTTTGATGCACACTTTTATTCTGGAGTATTAATTTTGATATCCCTTCCATTTTGGGGAGTCTCTACCATGTGCCTCTTGATCTTAGTGAATCCCTATTTCTAGACTACGTCCCATGGTTTTTCCATTTTGTGTTTTCACGTAAAACTTTCCAGTGCCAACATTATTTTTCTGCACTTATTTTTGTCGTTGTTTATATACTTTTATTTGGTGGGAAAGATTTTATTTCCATTGTGCATTAGCTTTTTCTATTTTTTTTGTGTTCGTCACATTCCTATCTTTCCTAACATCTGGTATTAGAGGGTTTGGTATTTTTATTTTATATTTCTTAATGAGTCCAGTTACAGTTGGATAATTTTTTTGAATCGTACAACTACCATATGTGGCGAATTAAAATGAAGGATCTTCTTTTTTTCAAGTGAATGAATCTTCAAGTATTTAGTACCTATAAGACAAAGAGTATTCCAGGTGAAGAATGGGAGTTTGAGGCTGATATGTTTTGTGGATTCATTCACCAATGGGTCAAAGATAACATGATGAACCACATTGTCAGCATCTATCATGCCAGAACTTTGTGGGAGAGGCTTGAGACGACCTATGCTTCTAAGACAGGAAACAATAAACTGTTTCTTCTCAAGAAAATGATAAAATTGAGGTACAGAGAAGGTACGTCTATTTTGTGATTATTTAAGTGAATATCAGGGATGTTTTGATCAGTTATCTGAAATGGGTATCAATTTTGACGATGAGGTTTTAACTCTTTTGTTGCTTAACACTTTACTCAATTCATGGGAGAATTTACATGTTACTCTAACCGGTTCTACTCCTAATGGTGATATGAGATTTAGTTTCTTCAAGTCTTCTATTTTAAATGAAGAATTTAGGATATGCACTTAAGATAAATCTTCTTCAGAGATTTTAGTCATAGAGAACAGGGGGAGAATCCAAGACTAGTGGAAAAGTAGTCAAGGTTAGAGTAGAGGCAAAAGAAAATCTATACCGAAGCTGAGATATTTCGAATGTCATCATTCTGGTAAGAAGGGGAATGTTAAGAAGTTCTTTTATCAGCTGAAAATAGAGAAAATATTGAAGTAAAATTCACATAAGAAAAATGGACATGGATATGATCATGTTTCCACTGCTATAGGGGGTGATCTTGTAATTGTTTATGACTCCATTAACATTGCTTCTGATGATTCTTGTTGGGTTGTTGACATTGGTGCTTGTTTTTACATGGCATTAAAGAAGGAGTTATTTTTATATTATAGCCTTGGTAATTTTGGGATTTTGAAGATGGGAAATGATGGTCATGCTAACGTTGTAGGCATCAGTACTGTTTGTTTAGAGACCAGTACAGGAAGTAAGCCGATTTTAATGAATGTCCGACATGAACCTGAGGTTTGTCTGAATCATATTTCTACTAGTGTTATTGATGATAAAGGGTTTATCATCACTTTTGGGGATTTCCAATGGAATAATTATAAGGGCTATTTGATTGTGGCTTGAGGGAAAAAGCAATTAGGTTTTTATTGGAATAGAGCTTCTATTTCTTGTGATACTGCATGTGTTATTGAGTGTAGTGTTTCGTCCAAGTTGTGGCATAAGAGGATCAGTCATATCAGTGAGAATGGGATTGGTTATTTGGCCAAGAGGAATCATTTTATAGATTCAAAGAGTGTCAAATTGAACACATGTGATCATTGCATGGCTGGGAAATAGAGAAGAGTGGGTTTTAGCAGTCATCCTCTACACAAGAAGTCACGGGTACATAAATTGGTACATTATGATTTTTTTGGTCCTTTGAAATATAAGACCTTTAGTGGTGGTCTTTATTTTGTTACATTTATTGATGACTACTCACAAAAGCTCTGGGTTTATGTTTTGAATTCCAAAAGTCAGGTGATTAGTGTTTTTAAGAAATTTTATGTTTATGCTGAGAGAGAATCAGGTATGAAATTGAAATGTATTCATGCTGACAATAGAGGAGAGTATTGTGGTCCATTTGATCAATATTGTAGGCAAGAGGGTATTAGACATCAGAAGACACCACCCAAGACACCTTAGCTGAATGATATAACTGAGAAGATGAACATGACTTTGTTGGAAAGTGTTCGTTGTTTTCCTTCAAGAGCAAAGTTTCCTAGACATTTTTGGGGTGAAGATTTACTTAATTATACTTTTATTATCAATTTATCACATGTGGTTTCTTTTCAGATAGACACTCCTGACAAATTTTGGTATGGAAAAGAGATCAGGTACGATCACTTGCGTGTTTTTGGTTGCAAGGATTTTGTTCATGTGCCTAGAGATGAGAGATCCAACCTAGATGGTAAGACACACCAGTTTATTTTTATTTTCTATAGACATGATGAGTTTGGGTATAGGTTCTATGATCATATTTTAAAGAAACATGTCATAAGCCGCATTGCAGTGTTTGAGGAGGATCAGACTATTGCAAACATTGATAAGGGAGAAAGAGATGCTTATCCAACTTCTGATGGTTTTTCAGTCTTAAGCTAGGTTCTAATTCAAATTTACCTCATATTATTGATTCTGATGATCACGTTGATGTAAAAAATGATGCTTAAGGTGAACAGGTTGGAGTTCATGTTTTCGATGCTCCTTTAGTTTCTGATAATCCAGTTCTAGGGGTTATTAATGAACTCACAGTTCCACTCTGAAGGTCATCTTGGCATCACACCGCTTCTACTCGATATTCACCTGATGAGTCTGTGTTCCTCGCTGAAGGGGGGAACTATAATTGTTTTATGAGGCAATGGAGACTGAATAAAAGGACCGATGGGATGTGGTAATGGATGACAAGATGACATCATTGCACAACAACCACACTTTTGAGCTGGTGAGGTTACCAACAGGTAAGAGAGCTTTGCAAAATAGGTGGATTTATCAGATTAAAAATGAAGAATATAGTTCCCTTCAATGATACAAGGCAAGGTTAGTTGTCAAAGGCTTCCATCAGAAGAAAGGTATTGATTTTGATGAGATTTTCTCACCTGTTGTCAAAATGTCTTCCATTCAGTTTGTACTTGGTTTAGATGCTAGTTTGGATCTGCAGATTGAGCATATGGATATGAAGAGAACTTTACTCCATGGAGATTTAGAGGAGGATATTTATATGGAGAATATAGAAGGTTTTGTTGAAACAGGTAAATAAAATCATGTTTTTAGGTTGAAGAAGAGTTTGTATGGTTTGAAGTTAGCTCTGAGGCAGTGGTATAAGAAGTTTGAATCTGTCATTTCTTATCAGGGTTTCAGGAAGATATCTTCTGATCATTGTGTTTTTATTCATAGATTTACTGATTATGATTTTATTATACTATTTATTTATGTTGGTGATATACTCATTATTGGCCATGATACTTCTAGAATTGACAGATTGAAGAAGGATCTCTTTCAGTCTTTTGCGATGAAGGACTTGGGGACAAAACGATAGATTCTTGGCATGACGATCTCCCATGGAAGGAAGGCCAAGAAATTGTGGTTATATTAGGAGATATACATTGAGAAGCTTCTTAAAATCTTTTCTATGGATAGAGCTAAAGTGTTTAGTACTTATCTTGCTTTACATTTTAAGCTTGGTACCAGTCAGTCACCTTCTACTAATAAAGAGAGAGAGGATATGCAGCATATACCTTATTCATCTATCATTAGTTGTTTAATGTAAGCAATGATATGTACTAGACCTTATATATCTCATGTAGTTTGTGTGGTCAATCATTTTCTATCAAATCTAGGTAGAGAGCATTGGAGAGAATTGAAGTACATTTTTCCTTATCTTCGTGGTACTTCTGATCTGAGATTGTGTTTTGGAAAAGGGGAACCTATGCTTTGTGGATTTAAAGATTTAGATATGGCTGGAGATATCGATTCAAAGAAGTCCACTTAAGGCTATTTTATCACTTTTGCAGGGGGATTTGTATATTGGTAGTCTAGATTACAGAGATGTGTGGCTTTATCTACCATAGAGTCAGAGTTTTTTATAGCTACTAAGGCATGAAAAGAATTTTGGTGGTTAAAAAATTTTATTCGAGAGCTTAGTTTAAATCAGGACAGGTATGTTTTATTTTGTGATAGTCAGAGTGCTATTTGTTTGGGAAGGAATTCCACTTTTCCTGATAGGTCAAAACATATCAATGTTTGATTTTATTGGATCTACAACGTCCTTGATTTGAGACATTTAGAGCTTGATAAGATCCACACTAATGATAATGGGTCAGATATGTTGACCAAGATTTTACCCAGAGTAAAATTTGAGACTTTGTGACTGATTGTAGGGTTGGTGGTGATCCCCACTATAATCGAAGGGGGAGTTTGTTGGGTGCCTTCCTGGTTGGCGCACTACGTAATGCCTCCCCAATTGGAGCATCACACGTTTTCTCTTTTTATGAGGTGTTTTTAATGTGGTCCAATACCACATGAATTAATTCACGTGATGACACACTTTTGATGCAAAGACATTAATTGACGTAGATTCTTTTTCCTATATAATGAGGTAGTGGTAAGGAATTTCAACACCACTCGCATCAATAACATCAAGATAAAATCCCATTTTGTGATTTCCTTTCATCGATGATCATATTTCTTACTCCCTTCCTTTTGAGCCACACTTTTATTTTTTAGTATTACTTTTGAGATCCTTTTCATTTCTGGGAGTCTCTACCATGTACCTCTTGATTTTAGTGGATCCCTCTTTCTAGACAAGGTCTCATGGTTTTTTTATTTTGGATTTTCCACGTAAAAACTTCCAATGTCAACGTTTTTTTAGCACTTATTTTTGTTATGGAGCATCCTCTTTTATTTGGGGGGGAGATTTTATTTCTGCTGTGTGTTCACTTTTTCTACAATTTTCATGTTCGTCACTTTCCCATCTTTCCCAAAAATGTGGGAAAGAAATGGAACATAGATGATCATCTCAAATTTTGTTTCTTATGATGAATAAAATAAACTCAATTTCCTTTACTTGATAAATATAGAATTTTATGAGACGGAGGATGGTTTCCATTGTGATATTCGACTCTCGAAAGCTTAGAGTGAAATAAATTAACATATTGTTATAGAAGATTTCAGTGTACAATACACACATCAAATGTCAAGACTATTCGTACTTGGTAGTGATTCTAGGATCTCCTTGGGTAGAATAGGTCAAGGAGGCACTACATGAATTAGGAGAATTTCATAATAATCTTGAAAGATGTGCGAGTAAGGGTGTATTTCCTCTTTGAGTGGACTTTTTTATTAGTAAAGTGGTTTTTGAAATATTGGGAACCAAATATTTTTGTCAAGCAACACTAACAGGGACAATGAAGTTGTTATAGGGGTTCTTTTTTTGAAGAGCCTTATGGAGAAAAAAAATAAATGTAGCACAATCAAGGTGGGAAATGGAAATATTTTTTACTTTGGGAGTGTTTTCTATACTGGGAAGGTATTGTTTGAATTAGGAATGAGATAGATAAAGGTTTAAACCAGAAGAGAGACTTTCATTGTTGTTTTTTATGTTCTTGTTCACAAAAATAAATTATTTAATTCAGCGAGAAAAATCAGGGTTCCAAGAAGGGGAAAAGTGGAAGAGATCTATGGGGGATGAATTTAATGGAGCCCAAGGGAATCCCCTCTAAAAAATCAATACCTTTCATGGGAAAAGAGCCATGAGTTGTGTTAGATGTAATAAAAGCAAGGCAGCCAGAATTTTTGTTTCCCTCTCTCCACATATAAATGATATTGGTTTTGTTTGAAATGATCTCCTTTCATCTTTTTATATGGTAAATTATCAACAGTGTGGTGGTTCCATAAACCTGTAGAGAACTAAAGATCGTGGTGGAGTCGGTTTCAACCACCACAAGAACTAAGCTTCACTGGTTTCAAATGTGCAGAACTATATACATTGCATGTGCTTCTTCCACAGGGAGTCACCGACACCAAAGGGCGTGGTGAATGGGAGGATGAAAGATCCATTAAGACCCTGCATGAGACTACTTCCCTGTATAACACCCATAATATAGGACCCATCTGTATTATTTTTGAGCCCAGTGCTATGGAGGAGCCAACAAACCCAGTGCCCGCGACACATATTCTGAACCATGGACTAGAGATCACTAACATGATTCAATTCTCTAAGAGATGGATCATTTTCCTAGATTTTGGATTGGCGTATTAGGCCTGAAATCAGGCTTCTAGTTCTAAATATGATTTTATATTCATAAGAGATCATCCCTTTATATCTAACTTTGTTCTGAGCTTTCCACAAGTATCAGCATCCGACCATGAGAATGATAGTTTTGGCTTTTCATTAGATACCGCAGTCATTGACACCTTAGAGCCAGAATGCCAAAAAGGGGGAGGTGGTGATATCTAGAGAGTTAATTGCAATAAAACTCCTAAAGTAACCCCACAATGTGCGTGACGAATCCCCATTGTAAAATAGATGTTCTAAGTTTTCTTCCCGATGGATTTTGCAACATTAACATTTGGAGACAATATTGATATTCATGAACTTCATGCTGTCATCAGTGGGTAACATGTCATTCTTGATCCACCATAGGAGAAAATTGTGTTTCACAAGAATCTCTTTACAACACAGGATCTCCCACCATTCATTGATATGGGTAGTGGTCATCGTGATCCTTCGATATTATTTATTGGAGAATCTTCTAGATGATAAGCATGTAAAAACAAACTGGTATGGCTTGGAATTTAGGTTAATACAGTTGAAGACCTCATGCCAGCTATCATCGAGGACTGCATGGATGGAACGAGGGTGCATGCAATCCTCTTTGAAATAGATGCGCAGTGTAGGGTAGCCTGGGAATTTTTGTGGTTCTCTGACCACTAAGAGAGATGAATGAAAGGAAAAAAACATATCTTTAGTGCACAAGAAAAAAGGATTACAATGACCCCTCCCACACCTCCATTTCATTCTCAAACATCGAGCTCTCAAGGCTCTCTCAAGGATGGATATCTCGTGACTCGAAGTGATCTCTATCTTGGATCTCAATGACGGAAGCTCTCTTGGCCTCCTTATACAGCCATGGTGGGAGGTGTCAAGTTTCACACACCTCTCCCACCAATCCTCCACCAATCCCCCCACTCATCATGGAATTCTCCCATGGATGCCATGTAGAGACCCGAAGCTTTACATACATGGACATTACATTACTTTAGAGGAATACTTAATACATAACAAAAATCAAAACTCAAGGACCGTAATATTTTAGTGTCTTTGGAAACTCGGAATGTAATCTTCTAATCTTGGTGAAAGATCTTCAACATCTCCCACAAAGATCTTCCCCTTTTGTTTTCTTACCTAAAACCTTTCTTTTAATCTTGGGGAAAAGAAAACATAAAAAGGGTGAGCTCAAATGCTCAGTAAGGGTAAGCATGGATAAAATAAAACATACCATATACATTTGAACTGAAAAAAAACATAAACATTAAAAATCTTGAGCAACGACATAAAACATGGAAGTACATAAGGCATAGAACATAATAGAACATAAATAATGATAAAATAGCATGGGAATAAAACATGTAATTGTGGCATCCATTAAGCACATGTAATGATTTCCATAGTATCCAAGGCATTGCTGCCAAGACCATCTTAGTGGACAAAGTCCCATTCTGAATCGAGTTCACTCCTCGTTTCAGTCCTGTAACACTGAACCGGATTAACTTATCATTCCAACCATGTCTACATCATGAGATATAAAATCTTTACCCAATGCATTGGAGGGAGATATAGGTCCCACCCATCTCATATTGAAATCATTCTTACTTGTGCCACAAAATAAACATACATCATTCATAATAACCCAAAGAATAAAATGGGTTTCATAAACATCATCCCATCATCACATAATCCATATAAAAGAAATGGATATCATCTCATAATAAGAAATGTGAAACCATTTAAATCATAAAGACATTATACGTGAAACATACACATATGAAATAATTTCAACTTAGATGAAAAATGGTTTTGATAAAACACTTGAAATGAATTCTTGTGAAAAATATCCTTTCTTATTCAAAATCATTATCTTTTTAGAAAATGTGATGCAATTTTAAAAGAAAAAGGATTTTGTTGAAAATATTCATGAAATCTCTTGGAGGAAGCTTCATGAAAATAGGGCTTTATAAAACTGTAAAAATCCATTCATTCCGTATAAGTTAAAAAACATTTTTCTCGTACTTTTGCCAGAAAAGTCAAAAAGTACCTCGTAATAGTAAGATTCCATACATACCATGTAGTAAAAGTCAAAAATGGGTAAAAATGACTTTAAACATACAGGAAAACACTTTTATAAAACATGGACATGGTTGATAGAAATAACCCCAGTAAATACTTATGAATAATAAATCTTGGATAAAAATGAGATTTTCAAAATTATCCCTTACCTTAGTTCTGATATGCTTCGTATGGTTCCGAACCTCCTCTTCTTCGATACGCCTCTTTGAAACCTCCTCTTAGAGAACTAAGATTGGTCTTTGAAGTAGACCAGGACCACTAGGATGTGTCTAGGGAAGTGGAGAAGAGAATTTGGCAGGGGTTGGCCGAGCTTGAAGGATCAAAGTGGGGTGAGGAAGAGAGGGAGTAGGTGACCTTTTATAAGGGAGGAGAGGGGCACCTTTGGAATTCTCAAAAATATTAATTTATAATAAATCTAACCCCACTTAAAAACCTCCAAAAATGACTCATATTAAAATATTAGATTATATAGGGTTGTAATATCATCAACCAATAAAATTTAGACATGTTTGGATCTTATTTTAAAACTTATCATTTTGATTTATCCTTATTTAATCTATTTAAGTTTATTTGGGGTAATAAAATTCAAAATTTTAAATTATAACAAATAATTACTTATTTGTTGTGAATTTTCCATAATTGGTTACTTTATAACAATATAAACCATATAAATTTAAATTTATAATTTTTAAATATTTTTGTGATTTTTAAACAATTTTATAATATGTTATTTTTATAAAATAACAATATTGTCAATTTTGACACTATTCATTTATTTGAATTTAAATAAAATATATACAGAAGATATGTTCTAACTAAAATCTTTAATAGATTCATAAAAGGTCATATGTATCTAGAAAATTAGTGGAGCACTTTAAATAGTTCATATAATATCTATTTTATTATTTTTAAAACCATTTATTTGGTTTTTCTCTTAATAAAATCGTTACCACAACATTTTTGTATAATTATTTAATATACTTATTTGTTTTATATAAATTAAAACTAAAATCATATGATGAAGATAAATTTATTACCTTTCACAAAAATACTTTTACTCGAATTTAGCATCTTAAAATCACAATATTTAAATTGTTATATTTATTAAACTATGAAGGTGACAACATTGGCATCATTTAATATAAAATAATATAAGTGTCATAATCACTTTTATAAGACTCCAAACGGTTATATATTAGGTCATTGAATTATTATGGTATAGATATATACTACCAATATGTTTTGGTCAGGTTTGTGGGGATTTTAATTGGTATTATTTTTACAATAAAAAACTATATTACTGATTTTTCACTTAATAAATAATTTCTCCATCATTAATGTATCACCATTAATGACAATTATATAATCCCTAAAAATTATAAATAAATTATCATGATGTATGTAATTTTGTTATCTTTCTGGAGACTATTCATGTTCGAAGTTTTTTGATATTTATCACTAAATTAAAATTATTATACTTATAAGATTTAAGAGAGTGACATGTTGTCACTTTCTTTGGTTTTAATAATAATTAAATTATTTTCATGGTCAAATGTCAATAAAATGAATCTAATCCGACCCTTAGGTGATATTATTAAACTTTTATCCATCCAATAGAATTTTGGAATGTGTTAGGGTAATTTTATAATATTATATTTACCATTAATTACCTGATTTACCTTTAACTATGGTAAATAAAATTTACCGTTGTTACTATTCATAATTCCCAAAAATAAAAAGTAGCTTATTAACATAATTTGGTCCCACTGATTCCAAATATGGAATCCATTTTTCCAAATTCAATACACAAAAGTTGCAGAAATTAAATTAAAATTAATCCCGTTGTCGAAAGAAAACGGGTTTTTCTTTAAAACATTGCAAAAGATTGAATTGATTTAACCTACGAATTCAAGGTAAAATCAATGCTAATGATATACATTATATTAAATGGTAAAAATATATTCTATTTACACTTTAAAAGCATTCAATATTATAATTTAACCATATATATTATTGTGATGAAAAAAGTTGTTTTTAATTAAAATATAGCGTCTTTTTACTATTCATCAAAATAGGAAAGTTACCAGAATAATATGAAAAATTTATCCAAAGTAAATTTTTATTTCTTGATTCCAAAGAATAATTTTATTTTGTCAAATTTAACTTATAAAAATGTCAAAAACTATATCTAAAGTGGGTGCGCCATCAAAAGGCGGCAAAACTGCATTTTTTGAAAAATACTTATTTTACCCGAAAAAATTATTTTGTTCTTATACCATGTTCTAGAAAATGTGTGAGATGAATTATAATGTTATAATATTCAAAATTTATTTAATACTATTCATAACGGCTAGTTCATAATAATATTATAATAATATATCATTGTTTAGTAAAACCCGGTATTGCGTACAACACACGCTATCAAGGAAGGTCGTCATTGCGTGTAATGCAAGCCAAGTCAGGGTTGCGTGTTGTGGAAGAATCCTTTGTTGGTTCGTATAACAGAATCCAACCATATTTAATTTATACATTGAATATATATATATATATACTCAATGTTGCGTAGAATAACTATTATCAAAATTGTGAGTAACATGATCTAAGAATAGTGTTGCGTATACTACAAGCTAATACGGTGTTGCATATAGTGCAAGGTAATCTTGGTGTAGCATACAACACAAGACATTAATGAAATTAAAAGAATATTTTTCATAAAATCTTGGGGTGTTACATTCTACCCCCCTTAAAATGAATTTCGCCCTCAAAATTCGTCGGGGTTATAAATGGTTTACTACTTGAAAGCTAGTTTAATAGAAACCCACATCGTAAAAAGGAATACCAAAACATGGCTTTAAAAACTGAAGTTTGAAATGTAACGGTTACCCAAATTAACTCATCACTGGGTTTCCATGTAGGAGAACATAGGTGAAAATATGGATATGGAAGAAAAATCTAACCATCAAGTTCTGATGGAGAGTGGTAGAGAACATGGCTATGAAAAAGACAACAATCACAAAGCTATTGATTTGTGATGATCTAAGGTACCATCTGATTCATTGGATATAAGGGTACTAGGATAACATTTTTGGTTTTCAAGATCATTTCCCTAAAGTTGATGAATTAAAAGAAATACTTACATGATTTTGGTACAATCTCACTATTTTTCGTGAATTGAACAATTTCCACTTCATCCCTTAAAGAAATGAAGTTGAATTTGTTATTCGTGATGTGTTAGCAGATCATGTGATAGAATGATGGGTCATTCCATCTCTTTCAAACAAAAGGTTAGAAAAAGTTATAAGTCCATCTTATTGTTAGATTAATCGTATATGGTTCCAAAAATGAACTTATAATTCATATATCATACCTCTTAATAAAATAAAACTAGTTTCTACTAACCAGGGACTTCTTGTAGGCCAGTGGTAGGCGATAAAGGCCAGTCGCACTTCGGTTGTGGGTTCGATTCCCACAGCCTTGTCCGACGCGATGGGCTGTCGCCCGTCCTGCAGGTTGTCCTTTTTCTAAAACTACATTACTATAACATCCGATCAATAATATCGAAAAAAGTTTTATCCCTAAACAATACTAACTTATGTCCAACATAATCCATTACAATATTTAGGCTTATCTACAATACTTCGGTCCAAGCTCATAGTATAAAGAAAATGATTACTTAAAATATCATCAACCAAGCATGTGAATGCCATCATTTATCCCCCATATATCTTGTTGGTCACATTCCAATCATGCGAATACCTTAATCATGTATTCTCTTGAAAAATGAATACCCATTAAACCTTAGTGAAAACATAAATGTTGTCAAAAGTTAACTCTTTCCACATACCAAAATCCAAAAATTCTATATACTCAAACCATGATATAACCTTCTCCTTATATCAGTCATGAGCTCATGAATACTATCAAACATTTAATTTTCTCCTTATCCCTTCATTATGCGCATATCATATACTTTCCAAAAATATCTGAATAACCTTTCAGGGTTACTGGTACCAATAATCATGCACTTTCAAAACTTAAGGAAAGACAACAGTGTAACAATCCTTAGATGTCTCTTTATTCCATAGTACCATGAGATTACTTATACAACATTACACTTGATAAACATGTAATCATTCCACTACCTTCTTAAACCATTGACTAAACTTCAACAATTCTTTCATCTTACATATCATTAGTAGTCTCTTCATCATCATCAACATAAATACTACCCATATGACCATACTGATTCTCTTCATGAGACTTTCCCTTAGGGAATTGGTTTGCATAATGCCCATACATTCCACATTTAAAACATTTAACCATTGTTGATGTCGTAGAAATACCATTATCCTCATCCATGGTGTTAACTGAACCTTTTCCTTTGCACTTACTAGCTTTGTGTCCTTCTTTTCCACACCCAAAGCATCTTCCAGTTCCCTTGAAACATTCTCCTTGATGCCTCTTCCCACATGATTTACATAGGGGAAATTGAACTTTCTTTCCTCTATGATCATCATGAAACTCCATCTTTCTCTTATTATCTGAGTCGGGAAGCATACCAAAGTTGAGATTATTGATCATATTATGAGATTGTTGATTAGGTATAATAACGATTTTTGGACTTCCAAATCCCATTTCATTTGGTTTCTCATGAAGAATATCATTCCATTGTCCGACATATCCTCCATTATCATGAATCTTCCTATTTCCAGCCATTTTCTAAAACCCAAAAAGAATAGTGTGAGAGGCAAAAAATTATGCTAGGGAAACAATATAGTAAAGGGGGAGTATCCTCAATATCTAACATCTTAGGTTAAATTCTATGATCGTTACCGTAGTTCTAGGACTGTATCCTATAGGTATACTTATCCTTAGGGACATCCCTAAACATACCTTAGAAATATCTCTAGGTATCTCACTAACGTTTTCGCATCCTAGTTTCCAAAGGTTGACTAAACCTTTCCTCTGATACCAACTGTAGAGACCCGAAGCTTTACGTACATGGACATTACATTACATTAGCGGAATACTTAATACATAACAAAAATCAAAACTCAAGGACCGTAATAGTTTAGTGTCTTTGGAAACTCGGAACGTAATCTTCTAATCTTGGTGAAAGTTCTTCAACATCTTCCATAAAGATCTTCCCCTTTTGTTTTCTTACCTAAAACCTTTCTTTTAATCCTGGGGAAAAGAAAACATAAAAAGGGTGAGCTCAAATGCTCAGTAAGGGTAAGCATGGATAAAATAAAACATACCATATACATTTGAACTGAAAAAAAAACATGAACATTAAAAATCTTGAGTAACGACATAAAACATGGAAGTACATAAGGCATAGAACATAATGGAACATAAATCATGATAAAATAGCATGGGAATAAAACATGTAATTTTGGATTCATTAAGCACATGTAATGATTTCCATAGTAGCCAAGGCATTGCTGCCAAGACCATCTTAGTGGACAAAGTCCCATTCTAAATCGAGTTCACTCCTCGTTTCAGTCCTGTAACACTGAACCAGATCAACTTACCCTTCCAGCCATGTCTATCTCATGAGATATAAAATATTTACCCAATTAATTGGAGGTAGATATAGGTCCCACCCATCTCATATTGAAGTCATTCATACTTGTGCTACAAAATAAACATACATCATTCATAATAACCCAAAGAATAAAATGGGTTTCATAAACATCATCCCATCATCACATAATCTATATAAAAGAAATGGATATCATCTCATAATAAGAAATGTGAAACCATTTAAATAATAAATACATTATACTTGAAACATACACATATGAAATAATGTCAACTTAGATGAAAAATTGTTTTGATAAAACACTCGAAATGAATTCTTGTGAAAAATATCCTTTCTTATTCAAAATCATTTTCTGTTCACAAAATGTGATGCAAATTTAAAATAAAAGGATTTTATTGAAAATATTCATGAAATATTTTGGAGGAAGCTTCATGAAAATAGGGTTTTATACAACTGTAAAAATTTGTTCGTGCCGTATAAGTTAAAAACATTCTTCTCGTACTTTTTCCAGAAAAGTCAAAAAGTTCCTCGTAATAGTAAGATTCCATACATACCATGTAGTAAAAGTCAAAAATGGGTAAAAATGACTTTAAACATACATGAAAACACTTTTATAAAACATGGACATGGTTGATAGAAATAACCCCAGTAAATACTTACGAATAATCAATCTCGGATAAAAATGAGATTTTCAAAATTATCCCTTACCTTAGGTCTGATATGCTTCGTATGGTTCTGAACCTCCTCATCTTCGATACGCCTCTTTGAAACCTCATCCTAGGGAACTAAGATTGGTATTTGAAGTTCACCAGGACCACTGGAATGTGTCTAGGGAAGTGGAGAAGAGAATTTGGCAGGGGTTGGCCGATCTTGAAGGCTCAAAGTGGTGTGAGTAAGAGAGGGAGGAGGTGCCCTTTTATAAGGGAGGAGAGGGGCACCTTTGGAATTCTTAAAAATATTAATTTATAATAAATCTAACCCCACTTAAAACCCTCCAAAAATGACTCATATTCGAAGATTAGATGAGATAGGGTTATAATCTCACCAACCAATCAAATTTAGACATGTTTGGATCTTATTTTAAACCATATCATTTTGATTTATCCTTATTTAATCTATTTAAGTTTATTTGTGGTAATAAAATTCAAAATTTTAAATTATAACAAATAATTACATATTTTTTGTGAATTTTCCATAATTGGTTACTTTGTAATAATATAAACCATATAAATTTAAATTTTTAATTTTTAAATATTTTTGTGATTTTTAAAAAAATTTATAATATGTTATTTTTATAAAATAACAATAGTGTCAATTTTGACACTATTCATTTATTTGAATTTAAATAAAATATATACAGAAGATATGTTCAAAATAAAAGCATTAATAGATTCATAAAAGGTCATATGTATCTAGAAAATTAGTGTAGAACTATAAATAGTTCATATAATATTTATTTTATTATTTTTAAAACCATTTATTTGGTTTATCTCTTAATAAAATAATCACTACAACATTTTTGTATAATTATTTAATATACTTATTTTTTGCATATAAATTAAAATAAAATCCTATGATGAAGATAAATCTATTAACTTTCACAAAAATACTTTTACTCGAATTTATCATCTAAAAATCACAATATTTAAATTGTTATATTTATTAAATTATGAAGGTGACAACTTTGGCATCATTTAATATAAAATAATATAAGTGTCATAATCACTTTTATAAGACTCAAAACGGTTATATATTAGGTAATTTGATTATTATGGTATAGATATATACTACCAATATGTTTTTTTAGGTATGTGGGGCTTTTAATTGGTTTTATTATTTCAATAAAAAACTATATTACTGATTTTTCACTTAATAAATAATTTCTGCATCATTAATGTATCACTATTAATGACAATTATATAATCCCTAAAAATTATAAATAAATTAGCATGATGTAGATAATTTTATTCTCTTTCTGGAGAATATTCATTTTCAGAGTTTTATGATGTTTATCACTAAATTAAAATTATTATACTTATAAGATTTAAGAGAGTGACATGTTGTCACTTTCTTTGGTTTTAATAATAATTAAATTATTTTCATGGTAAAATGTCAATAAAATGAATCTAATCCGACCCTTAGGTGATATGGTTCTTCTTTTATCCATCCAATAGAATTTTGGAATCTGTTAGGGTAATTTTATAATATTATATTTACCCTTAATTACCCGATTTACCTTTAACTATGGTAAATAAAATTTACTGTTGTTACTATTCATAATTCCCAAAAATAAAAAGTATCTTATTAACATAATTTGGACCCACTGATTCCAAATATGGAATCCTTGTTTCCAAATTCAATACACAAAAGTTGCAGAAATTAAATTAAAATTAATCCCATTGTCGAAAGAAAACGGGTTTTTCTTTAAAACATTGCAAAAGATTGAATTGATTTAACCTACGAATTCAAGGTAAAATCATTGCTATTGACATAAATTATATTAAATGGTAAAATTATATTCTATTTATACTTTAAAACCATTCAATATTATAATTTAACCATATAAATTATTGCAATGAAAAAAGTTGTTTTTAATTAAAATATAGCGTGTTTTTAATATTCATCAAAATATGAAAGTTACCAAAATAATATGAAAAATTTATCCAAAGTAAATTTTTATTTCTTTATTCCAAAGAAGAATTTTATTTTGTCAAATTGAACTTATAAACATGTCAAAAACTATATTTAATGTGGGTGCGCCATCAAAAGGCGGCAAAACTGCATTTTTTTAAAAATACTTATTTTACCCGAAAAAATTATTTTGTTGTTCTTATACAATGTTCTAGAAAATGTGTGAGATGAATAATAATGTTATAAAATTAAAAATTTATTTAATAATATTCATAATGGCTAGTTCATAATAATATTATAATAATATATCGTTGTTTAGTAAAACCCGGTATTGCATACAACACACGCTATCAAGGAAGGTCGCGATTGCGTATAATGCAAGCCAAGTCAGGGTTCCATGTTGTGCAAGAATCCTTCATTGTTTTGTATAACAGAATCCAACCATATTTCATTTATACATTGAATATATATATATATATATATATATATACTCAATGTTTCGTAGAATAACTATTATCAAATTGTGTGTAACACGATCCAAGAATAGTGTTGCGTATACTACAAGCTAATACAGTGTTGCGTATAGTGCAAGGTAATCTTGGTGTAGCATACAACACAAGAAATTAATGAAATTAAAATAATATTTTTTCATAACTTCTCGGGGTGTTACATGCCACCTACCATGGTGGGTGGAGTTGATTCACCAAACAACTACCAAAGAAGCTCGAAAAGTATAAGTTCCAACAATTATCCCCCTTCAACTCTAATGCACTGGAGCATCTGTAAAGGTCATTCTTCTCCTAAGAAACCAACTTTGTCAACATATCTGTTAGGTTCTCCTTCTTGTGGATATTTACAAGTCGCACCATATGTTGATCTATCACTTCAAATATCCAATGATAGCGAATGTCGATATGCTTCTTGATACCCTTCTGACTTCCCCTCATCAGTCAGCAACAGGTAATCTGAATCTGAATATTTTGTTGATGGAATATTTCCTCGTGAATATCTTAGAACCTATGAAATGTTAGGTTTGGGAGGCACAACATCACCTAGATCCTATGATGGTATTGAAACTTCTTGTGGAGAGGATTGAGTCTCCCCTTGCTCAATATCCTCCTCTACTGCCTCTTGGTCTACTGCTGATGAGTCTTCTTGCACCTCATCCTCTTCAATGACAGGTGGCCCTGGTATAAGTGTTGGATCATGAATTGAGTCCTCCACACTTCCCCTTTTAGACATTCTAGGATTTTTAATGTCCTCGATCATCTGGTTCTCATGGAACATGACATTTTTGCTTCTGATCACCTTCTTCTCCTTCAGGTCCCAAAGCTTGTATCTGAACTACTCATCTCCATAGCCGATGAAGATGCATGGAGTAGATCTCCCATCTAGCTTCTTCCTGTGCTCCTTGGATACATGTGAAAATTCCAAACATCCAAATACTCATAAATGTGAGTATGAGGGATGTTTACCAGACCATCTCTTCTGTGGAATCACAAAATTCAGTGGGACTGATGGTGATTGGTTGATGAGGTAACAGGCAACCTGAACAGCTTCTCCCTAGAATGGATTAGGGAGCTTAGCCAAACTCATCATACTTCTAACCTTCTCCATGATGGTTTTGTTCATCCTTTCTGCAACTCGGTTGTGTTTTGGGGTGCGAGGAACTATCCTCTCATGTCGAATTCCCTCACTCATACAATAGGAATCAAATTCCATGGATGTGTACTCTCCCCTATTGTCTGAACAAATACACTTCAGCTTCCTTCATGTTTCACGCTCCACTATGGTGTGGAACATATTGAAGTAATATAGTACTTGTTTCATCCACAAGAAGAACAACTACACCCTTAGATATGTATCATCAATAAAGGATAGAAAATATTTTTTACCTATGAGTGAATCCACCTCCATGGATCTACATACATCAGAGTGCACCAGATCCAGCAACTCCGATATTCGTGATGAAGTAGTATTGGATGAGACTCTATGTTGCTTCCCATACTAGACGTATTTATAATGATCAAGTGATGCATCCTTGTCAATAGTGATGTACTTATTCTTTATTAGAGTAGACAACCTTTTTCCCTCATGTGGTCGAGTCTCCTATGCCACATATTGGATGGCATTTCTCCTTCCACCATGTTAAGGTTGTCTGCACAAATTTTCACATGAGTTTTGTACAATGTATGTCATATGTGTCCTTGGGAGATTAGTATGGCTCCTTGTGTCATCTTTCATGCTCTATTGTTGAATATTTTTTCATAGCCTTGTTGATCAAAGGCTATACCTGATAACAGGTTGAGACGAAGACTTGGAACATGCTGAACATCCTTTAGGGTGATTGTGTATCCAACGTTCATCTTGACTTGGATATCACACATGAAAAAAATCTCCATCAAACTAGTATTCCCCAACTTGACTGTACCAAAGTCACCATCTTGATAATTCAAGAAATACTCACGATGCAACGTAATGTGGTACGATGTTGTAGTATCAACCACCCATTCTGTGTCTCGGCTTGATGTATGAAATAACGTCTCTTATTCTTCTTTAGAGAAATGAATTATTTCTTCGGAGACTGTCACATGCGTGTATCCATTTATTCTTTTTTGGTTTCTACTTTGACCTTTTTCTAATAGAAACCTTCGACAGTTCTTCTTCATATGACCCATCATGCTACAATGATAGCATTTTTATGATGGTCTTATTCCATCTACATATCTGCTCTGTCTTTGACATCCGTTTTTGGCCCCTCGACCACCTCCCATGGATGGTCCCTCCTTGGAATTTCAATTATGTTAAACTTGGTGCATAATCTAGAAAAATGGAGCTCATCGTCGCATCTGGAACGATAAAAAATGGTGGAATCAACTCCTGGATCGTCGAAATCATATACTGATTGATCAAGTTATGATAAAAACAATATCAACGGTTGAGATCGTTCGATGATGTGGAGATGAAATGGAGATGATGTGTAAATGATGTGGTGATGATGTGGCATGCCAGAGAATCATCTGTAAACTCACTGTAAAATTCTTCAGCACCGGAATAGTACCTTCTTCTCCAGCAAGAGGGTACTGTAGCACCCGACGTTTGATCAAACTTTGACCGACCCTAGGAAACTCATTTTAGCTCCATTTTCAATGTCATTTGCACTATTGGAATCATCTCAACAAAGGATTTCATAATATTCCTTCAAAACAAGATTTTGGGCAACTTGAATTTTTCATTCACTAGAAAATTTCCACTGCCCGTCGTCGTTTCACCAGAACCGCCTCTAATACCACTTGTTGTGGTTCATTGACCACTAAGAGAGATGAATGAAGGAAAAAACATATCTTTATTTCACAAGAAAAAAGGATTACAATGAACCCTCCCACGCCACCCTTTCTTTCACAAACACGGATCTCTCAAGGCTCTCTCAAGTATGGATCTCTTTTGGCTTGAAGTGATCACTGGCTTGGATCTCAATGATGGAAGCTCCCTTGGCCTCCTTATATATCCATGGTGGGAGGTGTCAAGTTTGAAACCCCTATCCCACCAATCCTCCAACAATCCCCCCACAAACCATGGACTTATCCCATGACTGCCACCTACCATGTTGGGTGGAGTTGATGCACTGGCCACCTACCAAGAAAAGTACAAGTTACAACATGAATACTAGCACTATACCAACCCAATTCTGAAACCAGAAGCTGATGTCACCATGGCCAACGATCCATTTAGAGTAGTGTTAGAGATATAAAACATTCGGGTGAACTGTGCACCAAAGAGATGTGAATTTCCTTTTTTGGACCATGTGATCATTATCATACTTTCTCGTTATAATGATACCCCAAATCATTTTACTCTAAATCATTTCTGATCCTATCCTCACATTCTTGGATAATAATCATCTCCGGTTATGTTTTTAATTATAATATCCAGTACACCCTTCGAATTAGAACACATTTCCATTTGTATTTCGAGCTTTCGGATCATCATTTACTGCGATTCATTTGATTCGAATGTGCAGACGGATTTTCCCTTTTATTTTTCAAGACAGGTCGACTGCTCATCGGCTACAATGACAGCGACAAAACCCTGAGATCCCACCCTGAAATCCAGTAGTACTGTAATCACAATGAATCGAGCTACTACAAGAATAAAAACTGGGCATCCAACAACTACAGCGGCGGCAGTGACGACGATAGAAAGACATTATCATGGTGTTAGAATGTTTTGACCAACGAAAAGGTGCAAGTTTTTTCTATGATAGCTACTTGAATCTGGTGTGGTTTCATCTCACTTTCTGATATACATTTTTGTACAAAATTGCAGCAATGTTTGACGAAGGTGGCGTAAGATAATTATTTTTTCCGAAATATGTATCTGTATTTCATTTCTGTTGTTACGGTTTATTATTTAGAACTTTTGTGTTATGAGATGTTTTCTATAAATGTTATTTGTCTATCAATTAATTTAGAATTCCATTTTTACTAGTGTATCATTCCTCACTAGAGGTTCCAATGAAATATCCCCTATAGGTTTCGGCATGTTCCAATTTAACATGCATGAAGTTTCCATTGCAGGTTCCACTTGAAATCATTTTGTAGTGCGGAAGTTCCAGTGGGAGTTCCACTAAAAATACCATAGGAACTTCCAGTTTAAATTCAATTGGAAATCTCAATAGAACTCCCAGTTGAACTCCCAGTGGAACTCCCACTAGAACTCCCACTAGAACTCCCACTGGAACTCACAGTGGAACTCCTGTTAGAACTCATGGTAAAACTCCCACTGGAACTTCCATTGGGGTTTTGAAAAAATAATTCAATATGAAAATGATTATACTTTTCCAAATGTTAAATTCAATCAATTTTATAAATATAAATTTCAGTGGTAGTGTGGAACTCCCAGTGGATCTCTCACTGGAACTCCCACTGGAACTCACAGTAGAACTCCCATTGGAACTCACAGTGGAACTCCCATTGGAACTTCCATTGGGGTTTTGGAAAAATAATTCAATATGAAAATTATTATACTTTTTCAAATGCTCAATTAAATAAAATTTATAAATATAAATTTTAGTGGTAGTGTGGAACTCCCAATGGAACTCCCAGTGGAACTCCCACTAGAATTTTCAAATGCTAAATACAATCATTTTTAAAATAAATATGTGAATATATATTTTAATTTTCCACTGGAAGTTCTAGTAAAACTTCTAGTGGAAGTTTCACTAGAAGTGAGACTCAACGTTCCACCGGAATTGCTAGTGGGACTTCCACTGGATGTTCCAGTGGGAATTCCCATGGGACTTCTAGTGGGACTGCCAACGAGACTTCCAGTGGGACTTCTAGTGGGACTTCCAGTGGTAGTTCTAGTTGCACTTTTAGTGGCACTCCAAGTGTAACTCCCACTAGAATTTTCAAATGATAAATTCAATCATTTTTATAATAAATATTTTTAAATTTTTAATGAGTATTTATTTTAATTTCTCACTGGAAGTGCCACTGGAACTTGCACTGGAAGTTCCATTGGAACTTCTAGTGGGACTTCTTGTAACAACATGAGATTTTATAAGAATTATTCTTTTTTAATTTCATTGATTTCTTGTGTTGTATGCTACACCAAATTTATCTTGTTCTATACACAACACTATATTAGCTTGTAGTATACGCAACACTATTCTTGGCTCGTGTTACACACAATTTTAAGTTCGTTTTGTGGAAATTATTCTACGCAACATTAAGTATAGATTTTTTTAATGTATAAAGGAAATAAGTATTGATTAAGTTATACACAACACCAAACAGAGCTTTCACTACACGCAGCCCTGACTTGGCTTACATTACACGCAATCAAGACCTTCCTCGATAGCGTGTGTAGTACGCAATACCGAGTTTCACTAAACGAGATATTATTATAATATTATTATGCACTAGCCTTTATGAATAGTATCAACTAAATTTTTTAATGTTATAAAATTATTATTCATCTTACATATTTTCTAGAACATCGTATGAGAACAAAATAAATTTTTCGGGTAAAATAAGTATTTTTCAAAAAATCCAGTTTTGCCACCTTTTGATGGTGCATCCACTTTAAATCTAGTTTTTGAAATGTTTATAAGTTAAATTTGACAAAATAAAATTCTTCTTTGGAATCAGGATATAAAAAATTAATTTGGATTAATTTTTCATATTATTCTGATAACTTTCATATTTTAATGAATAGTAAAAACACACTATATTTTAATTAAAAACAACTTTTTTCATCGTAATAATTTATATGGTTAAATTATAATATTTAATGGTTTTAAAGTATAAATATTAAATATTTTTACCATTTATTATAATATATGTCATTAGCATTAATTTTTCATTGAATTCATAGGTAAAATCATTTCAATCTTTTACAATGTTTTAACTTTTAAAACACATTTTCTTAACAACGGGAGTAATTTTAAATTAATTTCTTCAAATTCTGTGATTTGAATTTGGAAAAATGGATTTCATATTTGGAATAAGTCGGTCCAAATTATTTTAATAATATACTTTTTACTTTTAGTCATTATGAATAGTAACTACGGTAAATTTTATTTACCATAGTTAAAGGTAAATCAGGTAATTAAGGGTAAATATAATATTCTAAAATTACCCTAACACTTGTCCTAATATAATTGGATGATTATATTTTACCCTAAATCATACTTTGGTCGAAATGGAATCTAATGTAACCCACTTGTATTTGATTAAGACCTTTTATTTATTTTATTTAAAGGAAAGTGAAATGTCTCACTCAAACTTTAATAATTAGATTATTTTTAATATAAGGTTATACAGAATATAAATTATATTATAAATAATCATTTGAAATCTAAAAAGTTTTTATTTATTATGGTAATTTATTTTTAATTTTTAAGACATATTTAATTATTTTAATAGCTTATACATTAATGATGAAGAAATTATTTATTTAGTGAAAAAACAATAATATGGTTTTTATTAAAATAAAAATACCTATCCAAAGGACCATAAACATTACCAAACATTATTTTTCGAGTATATCTATACCCTAATCATATAATGGTAGGTTTTTGGACCATTTGGATCCTTATAAAACTGATTAGGACATTTATATTATTTTATTTTAAATGATGTCAAAGATGTAACCTTCATAATTTAATACATATAACAATTTAAATGTTGTAATTTTAAGATGATAAATTCATGTAAAAATATTCTTATGAAAGTTATTATATTTATATTCATTATAGGATTTTATTTGTAATTTTTATGCAACAAATAAGTGTATTTAATAATTATACAAAAATGTTGTAGTAATTATTTTATTAAGAGATATACCAAATAAATGGTTTTAAAAATATTTAAAAAATAATAATATATGAACAAAGTAATGTGCCCCATGATTGTTTTGGATGAATATTACATGTTAGGAATATATTATATTTTTTTTTTTTGAAAATATCTTCTGTGTGGTTTTTATTTAAATTCAAATAATGAATAGTGTCAAAATTGACACTATTGATATTTTATAAAAATAACATATTATTAAATTATTTAAAAATCACAAAAATATTTAAAAACTACAAATTGGAAATTATATGGTATAAAAGGTTATAAATTATACAATTATGGGAAATTGAAAACAATTAAGTATGTATTTATAACAATATAAATTTTAGAATTTTATTACCACAAATAAAATTAAATAGATTAAATAATGATAAATAAAGTTGATAAGGTTTAAAATAAACATAAAACATGTCTAAATTTTATTGGTTAATGATATTAATACCCTATATCATCTCAAATTCTAATTGAGTCATTTTTTGAGGTTTTTAAGTGGGGTTTCATTTTATTATTATTTAATATTTTTAAGTTTTTCCAAAGGTGCCCCTCTCCTCCCTTATAAAAGGGCACCTCCTCCCTCTTCTCTTTACACAATTTTGAGCCTTCAAGCTCGGCCAACCCCTGACCATTTCTCTTCTACACTTACCTAGAAATATTATAGATTTTTTTGTCTCCTCAAAAGAGCAACTCTAGTTCCTTAAGAGGAAGCTTAAAAGAGGTGCGTCGAAGAAGAGGTAATCTCTTCTACCGATTCTTTCAAGTTTTCTTTCTTCTTTAACTTATTCTTCTTTAGTTGTTTCATTATAAAGTAATAAAATCAGTATCAATAATATACTTATATGTTATTATAAATATGAAACAACCCCATTTCACCTTCTATCCATCCTATGGATGATGAAATCACCGCACGTGCGTACGTACGGAATACCGTCTCCACGCCCTAGTGTAATCTGTTTTTTCCACCACCACCTTACTTGGATTGGTATAATGGTGTAAATAATACCTATATATTGTTATTAAAACATCATACTTATTCTTAGATATTATATCATCCAATCCAATTCCATTCAATAATTATGGGAATGATATCATCACTCGTGCGTACGTACGGATTACCATCTCCACAACGAGATGGGATTCATTATCCATGTTAACCATTTAAGAATGATAATAAAGTATATATAATGAATAATAATGAAATATATGACATGATAAATCTACTGTATTTGTTTATATATATATATATCATCTACTTACTTCTATTCAAGTCAATAAGGAAAGGAAAACAGCGTTCATGCGTACGTACTGCCTACCATCTCCATGAACAGTGTATTCCATTTAATTTATCTATCTATTATATATATATATATACTGAATATATATGATATATAAATCATTATTTAAATTCTGGAATTAATTAAATCATTATATAAGTAATAATAATATCAATAACAATAAGTATAAACACGTACGATAAATAAAACAATTTTACCCAAAACGCTGCTTTAGCATGGAATTTATAAAAGAACGGGTAATATAAAGTCATGAGTGAACCATATATGATATCATAACAATAAATATGATTCTGTAATAATTCAATGACATTATTTAAATCATTATACATGAGGTTCTGATATGAACGAATCATATCGTACCGAAGGTAAGGGATAACCTTTCCAATCTCGTTCTTATCTGAGATTGTTTATTCATAAGTATTTACTGGGGTTATTGTTATCATCCATTTCCATGTTTTATAAAAGTGTTTTTATGTATGTTTAAAGTAATTTTTACCCATTTTTGACTTTTACCACATGTTATGAAAGGAATATTTATTTTGTTTACCATACGAGGAACTTTTTGACTTTTCCGACAAAAGTACGAGGAGAATGTTTTTTTAACTTATACGGCATGAACAGATTTTTACGGTTTCATAACACCTTATTTCTATGAAGATTCCTTTACAAAATTTCAATATTATTTTCAACAAAATTCTTTTATTTTAAAATCTCATGGCATTTTTAGAAAATAAAATGATTTTGAAAAATAAAGGATATTTTCCTCAAGAATTCATTTCAAGTGTTTTGTCAAAACTATTTTCCATCTAAGATGACATTATTTAGTATGATTATGTTTCTAGTATAATGTCTCTATTATTTACATGGTTTTATTTTTCTTATGATGAAATGATATCCATTTCTTTTATATGGATTATGTGATGATGGGATGATGTTTATGAAACCCATTTTATTCATTGGGTTATTATGAATGATGTATGTTTATTTTGTGGCACAAGTAAGAATGATTTCATTATGAGATGGGTGGGACCTATATCTCCCTCAAATTAATTGGTTAAAGATTTATATCTCATGATATAGACATGGTTGGAACAGTAAGTTAATCTGATTCAGTGTTACAGGACTGGAATGAGGAGTGAACTCGATTCAGAAAGGGACTTTGTCCACTAAGATGGTCTTGGCAGCAATGCTTTGGCTACTATGGAAATTATATCATGTACTTAATGGTTTTACACAATTAAATGTTTTATTCCCATGCTATTTTATCATGATTGATGTTCCATTATGATCTATTCCTTATGTACTACCATGTTTTAGTCGTTGCTCATGATTTTGATGTTTAAACATTATGTTCATGTTTTAAGTTCAAATGTATATGGTTTGTTTTATTTTATCCATGCTTACCCTTATTAAGAATTTAAGCTAACCCTTTATATGTTTTCTTTTCCCCAGGATATAAATAAATGTTTTAGGTAATAAAACAAAAGGGGTATATCTTTATGGGAGATATTGAAGATCTTATACCAAGATTAGAAGATTATATTTTGAGTTTCCAAAGACACTAAACTATTATGTTCCTCTGGTGTCTATTTTTGTTATGTATTAGATATTCTGAAAATGTAATGTAATGCTCATGTACGTCAAGTTTGGGGTCTCTACACTTCTTGTGGTACTTCAGTGGCACTTCCTGTGGGACTAGTGTAACTTCCAGTGGCTGTGGGACTTCAAGTGTGACTTCCAGTGTGACTTCTAGTGTGACTTCTTGTGGAACTTCTAGTAGAATTTATAGTGTCACTTTTAGTTAAAGTTCCAGTGGCACTTCCTATGGAAGTTCCAGTGGCACTTCCTGTGGGACTAGTGGAACTTCCAGTGGCTGTGGGACTTCAAGTGGGATGTCCAGTATGACATTTAGTGGGACTACCACTGGAAGTTCCAATGGGACTTCCTGTGGCACTCCTAGTGGAACTCCCACTGAAATTTTCAAATGTTAAATTCAATCAGTTTTATAATAAATAAGCATCTTAATTTCAATGAGTATTTATTTTAATTTTCTACTAAAATTGCCATTGGATGTTTTAGTAGAAATTCCAGTGGTACTTCTAGTGGGACTTCTAGTGGTAGTTCCAGTGGCACTTCCTGTGGGACTATTGAATGTTCCAGTGGCTGTGGGACTTCAAGTGGGACTTATAGTACGAATTCCAGTGGGAAATTCAGTGGTAATTCTAGTGGCACTACCAGTAGAACTCCCACTTTAATTTTCAAATGATAAATTCAATCATTTTTACCATAAATATGTGTCACAATTATAGTGAGTATTGCTTTTTAATTTCCTATTGTATGTTCCACAGGAAGTGCCATTGGAACTTCCACTGGAAGTTCCTGTGGGACTTCCACTAGAACTGCCACTAGAATTTCCTGTGGGACTTCCATTGGAACTTCTTGTGGGACCAGTGAAACCTCCATCAAAAGTTCATGTGGGGCTACTGGAACTTCAAGTGGCTATGGTACTTCAAGTGTGACTTCTAGTGCGACATCCACTAGAAGTTCTAGTGAGACTTACAATTGGACTTCCAGTGGAACTCCCACTTGAAGTTATAGTGGAACATCCATTTAAGTCCCAATAGAACATAGGCTTTTTCTACCTTCTATACTATAATTTTGTAGATCACCCCAATAATTCATTAATTTCTATTTTCATGTGTGTATTTTAGGTTAAATTTGACCTATTTACAAATACTTTTACAAGAAATAAAAGATCAACTGAAAGATGGTCATAGAAATGCCTTTCACACTACTCCATTTTGGAATATTTTTGAAGCATTCATCTCTAATACAGTAACAACATCGGATTGAAAAAAATCCAATATTTTTGTTATGTATGTATTGGATAACTACAATCCTTCAACAACTGCTTTCCGATTTGGTTGAGAGGGAAAGACATTTCTCTGAAGCTGATATCCAAAGGATCTTTGCAATAACTGATGGTCAAATAGAAATGGAAGATTCCTACTCATTCAAACCAACGAAGGCATAATTATATTTAAGTAGATTTCAAACTGGTGTCAAGTTGTTGACACAAAAGGCAATAAAATCATCCCTTTTGGAAGTAATAAAGGGAGATGAAGAACCTGTTCATATTAACACATTAGTTATTCTATGTTTATACACATGTGCAACTGTTTTTCCTTACTACAGGTTCTTAACTAAGTTGGGGTTTTATCAATTATGTGAATACTTCAAGATACATTAGAACTCTAAAGTGGTCTCATGCAATACACCAATAATTAATGAGATAAATTAAAGAATTTCACATGCACCATGTAAGGATTATGGGGGAAATTATCACTTTATTGGTAAGAATTAATATTTATTTTCAATTCAATGTATAATATAATCTTCATATGCTTCTTGTTATTGTAGTATTGGTATTATAAACCAAGTGGACTAGTGAAAGGTAATGAACAAGTAGCCAATCCACCTTTCACAAAGTTGAGCCTCTTTGATTTTGATGCTTCTTTAAATAAACTGAAGATTCATCACGTTCCAACTGCAGAAATTGAGAAGCCAGCAACAGTTATGGAAGATTCTATTAGACAATAGAAAAAGTATAAACCGAAGAAGGACAGAATAAAAGTAAAAATTAAGGATCCAACAACAGTTATGGAAGCTTATGTTGGATATTAGGAAAAGGGGGAACCAGAGGATGACAAAATAAAAGTTCTTGTAAAAGAAAATTTGTCCCTAAAATGAAAACTACATAAAATGGAAGCAATTTTTAAAAAAAAAGACTGAAAAAATTAAAAGACTAAAGCTGTTAGTAAGTGAGAATGCTAACATAGAGAAAAAATAAAAGAAGGTAGTGCTGAAAAGAGTCATTCAATCAAGGAGGAAACCTAGATAGAGGGTACAATTAAATCTGGAATATAGAAAGATCCTCCTAAAAAACTCACATCTCCCCCCTGAAGCAGAATAGAATAAAGAAAACCAGCAACTAGGAGCCAAGGAAACTGGGATTAATGAGCCTGTTGATCAACTGCAAGAAGATGCTAAACAAACCACACATGTACATCAAACCATCCAAATTGGAAAGACTGAAACCGAGAGTCTCTAAATGAGATCAATGTTTAGAAATGTGAAGTCTAGAGATGGGAAGATGAAGAAATTAGATTTCACTTTTTAGTATCAAACCTGATACATAAGAAGAAGAAGAAGAACAAAAGGACAAAAAAATCAGCAGAACAACCAAGTAAGCTAGAAAAACAAATTGAGGTAGGTAGTGTTTCAATGAAAACAGAACCAAAAAATGCTGTTATAGGTCTGTCAGGAATACCTAAATTGGTTAGGCAGAGTACACGCCTACAGAAAAAAGACTACGAGTAGTTTCAAAAGATTCTCCAAATGGAACCAGGCTGGCATTTCTTCCCTTCATTTCAAGGATTTAAATTAAATTACACTAAACTTTATTTGTTTTATTATACATTATTGTGATTATAATATAATCAATATGTATGGGAAGTTGATAATGACTTGTATTCGGTTGGAATAGATGACAATTTTCCAACTTTTCATAAAAATCATGACAAGTAGCTGGGTGAGCCTAATTTAAACAAGATTACTGTAAAAAAATAATTAATTAGACTCACATCCCCCATTATTTTTTTTATTAATATCAGGGTATAGATGATTATACTCATCTTATCATAAACAAGTGTTAAATAGGGAAGACAACTGGAATTTTTTATAATAAATCAACTATGATTACAAGTGTCGCATTAGTAAGTCTAATATTATCTATGTTATTGATTTTTTAATTATATTAATTAATATTTTTTCTTACTATACACATTTTTACATAGCATTATATATGGGGAAAACAAAAATTTGAAATAGTGTTTGGTATAGAAACCCATAAAAGAAGCAATGTAGCTGAATGGAAAAGTCTTCGTCTCCATCAACACAGACCATCTGCATTGGAATTTTCTTATATTTGATATTAGAAAAAAAATCAGCTACTATAACACCATGAAGCCTTACATGGGTCCTACTGCAATTTATTGTTACCAACAAGATGATTTAAAAATGTTAAATTTTATCCTCTTCTACATCTAATGCATTTTCATATACACCAACTTACTGAATACAATTTATACGACACTTGAAGAAAATATTTATTGAACAAGTCATAAAACAATGGAAACCCAAATACATAGAGATAACTTCTCAAACGCTACCATTTATAGTGTAATATAGTCCCCAATAGGGGGATGCGATATTAGACTATGGGGTAATTGTTTGTTATCTAATTGAGAAGCTGGAAATGGATCAAGGGTATACCGAGAACCTATCTCAAGAAGAATTTGACGACATGCGCCTGTATATGGTGCACTATTTTTTTACAGACCCTGCATATAGTTGGAATGAATCCTCATATAGAAGCATGAGCTGTCTTGTAGAAAGAGCATGACCAGAATGAAGAATAAGTAAAACAGTCGGGGGTAATGGATGAATATTTCTGTTAGCATTTTCACTTCACTAGGAATATTATATCCTTATGAGGGGAACCATTTTCTTTTGAGGGAATTTATTTTGTTTTGTTGTTATATTTAATGATGTTAATTTCTACTAGTATGTGGATGAATAGGTATGTTCACACTTTAAGGGTATTATCTTTACTGTTTATAAGAGTTTTAAGTTTGGCCAACATCTGGATTTCATCAGAAGATGGAGAGTCTCTATATGGAAATTCTTTTCTGAAAGATCCAATAACTCTTACTCTGTCTTCTGGATTTCTTCATCAAAATTCAAGTACCTAGATTTATCCCATCCACAAAGAACAATTTCATACAGAAATCTATAACATGTATTTATCCCATATTCACAGTTGAATACACAAAAAATGCATACAACATGTTTACAAGTTATTGAATTATCCTAATCCCAATCCATTATAACCAAAATTGGACTACCAAATAACATCACATCCTTAAAAAAAAATTCATACAGAAATCTAGAACCTGGATTTATCCCATATTTACAGTTGAATACACAACAAATGCATACAACATGTTTATAAGTTATTGAAGTATCCTAATCCCAATCCATTATAACCAAAAGTGAACTATCAAATACTACCACATCCTCAAAGAAAAAAGGCATATAGAAATATAGAACTTGTATTTATCCCATATTCATAGTTTAATACACAAAAAATTCATACAACACGTTTACAAGTTATTGAAGTATCTCAATCCCAATCCATTACAACCAAAAGTGGAATATCAAATATAACCACATCCTCAAAGAAAAAATGCATACAAAAATTTATAACCTATATTTATCCCATCTTCATAGTTTAATACACAAAAAATGCATACAATACGTTTACATGTTATTGAAGTATCCCAATACTAATCCAATGCAACCAAAAGTGGACTATCAAATACTACCATATCCTCACAGAACAAATGAATATAGAATTGTAGAACCTATATTTATCACATATGTATAGTTCTATATAGAACACATGCATATAGAAAATTTAAAATTTCTGTAAGTATCCCAATCCCACTGCCGATTCATTACAACTGAAACTAGATACAACCTATACATTTTTCAATTCAGTCATTACAATTAAAAAAACTACTTCCATCCAAAGTTTTCTACACTGCTCGGCCTCTTCCAATGTTATGCCAACAATCTAACTCCCATGATGAAGTTCCAAATTGGAGGAAAAATCTTCTTACAATAGAAAAAGTAGAAAATTACAAATGGTTATAGATAATAATACTCATAAAAAAATTACATGTGAAACTATTTTTCTATCTCGAACACAAAAATATGTTCTTGATTTCTCCTTGAATCCCTATGTGAAAATAATAATGATATCATATAACACATTAACAATAAAAAACTTCTCTTATAAAGGAAATGAATCATAAAATGAAATCATATAGTCATCATAGCAGTAGGCTTAATTTTTTTATTCAAATGTTTCCCCTTTATGCAGCCATTGTCTAAAAAGATTTTCAATCTATATCCTTCTTTCCTATTTAGTTTATTTTTAAAATAAACCTTTCTATAAATTTTGTCTAAACTAGCACAACCATTAACTTTATCCACTGATGTATTTATGATAGAAAACTCTTTTGGAAAATTACTGAAATTTGAGAAGGTAATGTCATAACCTGCATCTGTCTCATAAGCTACAGTAATTAACTTTATTACCATTCAGGCTAAATCATTGTAATGTTTTTCTAAAAATGATTTTCTATCACCAAGTACCTCAAGAGAAGATCCTTTGAAAGCCACAATATTTCTATCCAATCAGGTCCATCTCCCCAAAATATATTTTCAGGTATTTCTCTCACATCAAGACGATAAAAAAATTAAAACATGACAACAGATATACCCAATAGACTCAAACATTCAACAAGAACATTCAAAAACTCCATTTGAATCTTAATATGATACACAGAATTCATCTTCACAACAAACCATTCCAATAACATAACTGAATTGAACTCCAATTTCAAAACAATATATCAAAAAACAAGCACCAATAAATTGATATTCATGCTGAAATAAATCAAATCATTTTAGGGTATATCTTGTAGAAACATGAAACATCAATGCATGGTAAGGGTAAATATTACGAGGCAACTTCTCTCACATCTCAAATTATGCCTTTGTTTCACGATACCAATTTTTTTCCAACAAGCACTCAAACTTCTTAAATAAATCAACAACACTTAACATTTGATTAACATAATCTTTAAGAAATCCATTAAAACTTTCACTTAATTGAGTTCTTTGAATACCCAATGTTAAAGAATCTTTCAAAAAACAATTCGCTCACTTTTCTCGCAATACGAATACATCATCTAGCCACTGTGATTTCCCATCCCCATATTCTTCTCTAAGGGAATAACACTCCTTATCAAACTAATTTGCATCATAGTATTCGAACATAAAATTCTTAAATCTATTTAGAAAACTAGATCTATCGTTCATCAATTAAGTAAATTCTTAATTATATTTTGCATCAAATCCCACGAACAATGGAAATGTCGAGTTCCCACTAAAACTAAAGAAAGGGATTTTTCCATTGATTTATCTTGATCAGTAAAAATATTTTTAGGACTCTTCATGTGATGCACCTATAATATTTTTGAAAAAACCAAGAAAACGAAGTCACTGTTTCATAATATAACAAATCTTTCCCAAAAACAACAATATCCTCATGATGATTGAACCCCACAAAAACACCTAACGGCCTATAGTATTTATTAGTGCTAAAAGTGGTGTCAAACACAACAAAATATCCAAAAAAACTCATAATTTGTTCTCATTTTTGGATCATCCTAGAAAATATTATTAATTTTACCATTTATGTCAAACTGCATTGTATGAACGAATGATGGATTGTCCTAACTTTATCTTTCTAGGTATTCTAACATTCAACATGCATCACCATGAATCAAATCTATTTCCCATTTAGACCTTAAAAAATTCAACTGATCAACATGCATGTACCCAATAACATATCGCCCCCTACAATAGTTGTCACCAATGAGAAAGAATCATTGGGTTTAATACCCGCAGAAGCATTCAAATCTAACTCAGATGCATGTGCTTCTGTTATTTTTCTTTAGGACCTCATCATATGAATTGATTCAGGCCTGTGAAAGGGAGTATTATGCTCTCTAATAAATATAGTACATTCATATTCGCCAGAAGACAATAAACTAAACCCCATTCTAGCAAGGAAACCTGTACGTGGCTCATCCCAAGGAAATTTCACCATGCTAGCATGTTTGTCAATCTTCCTATGACCTTCTTTTCTACATGCATAAAGGCTTAATATGACAATTGATTTATCATTTCTCCTTTTATTAGATTATTTTCGGCGTACACTAAACCCATTTAATCCCCAACACATGACATAAAAACATTATGCTTCATCAAGTGACTTGAACATCATCCCTACAACTGGTTTAGTAGAAGCTGCTACAACATCAACATCACCATCAATAGTATTATAACACCCTACAACAAAAAACAATATTTCATGAAAAAGTACATTAACTTTAGAATAGGATTTAATCCATTTGAAATGTATAAAATATATGAACAAAAATGTAACTAAAAAAATATTACAAATATATATATGTATATATATATATAATTATTTTTTCTGAAATTATAAATAAAAAAATTATAAAATATATTTTCCAGTGGAACTTCCATTGGAAGTTACAAATATATATATATAATATAAATGTAACTAAAAAAATTATTATAAATATATATATTATAAAATTATTTTTCTGAAATTATAAATAAAAAAATTATAAAATATATTTTCCTGTGGAAGTTCCAGTGGAATTTTGATTGGAAGTTCTAGTGAAAGTTCCAATGAAACATCCAATGGAAATTCTCATGGAAATTAAGATGAACTTGGACATCCGGTGGAAGTTTCCCTGCAAAAACCCAGGAAAAAAACACTGGAATTTCCACAATGCAACAAAACTATATATCATGGGAACTTCCAGTGGAACTTCTAGTAGAAGTTTGAGTGGATGTTCTAGTGGAACTTCCAGTAGAACTTCTAGGGGAACTTCTAGTGGACATCGAGAGAAACTTGTACATCAAGTGGAAGTTTCATTGCAAAAACTAAGGAAAAACCCCCTGGAAGTGCCACAATGGAACAAAACTATATATCACTGGAACTTCTAGTGGATGTTCTAGTGGAACTTTGATCGTGCTATCGTGACACGTCAAATTGATTATGTTTTTTAGGATGATATATAGTCTAGGTAAGACCCTAGGTCGTCTCTCAAGGAGCGTTGGTAGGTTTAGAGTGTGTGTTCTTAATAAAAGGGACTAAAAGGCGGTATTTTTTAAAAAAGTTTAAAGAAAATGAATTGATTTAAAGAGTTTAATAATTGAAAAATAAAAGAGGTGTTTTAAAATTATGATATAAAGGAGATCATTTCAAGTTCACTACACAACTTGGATAGTTCATTGTTCTGAAAATATTGACATGGTTTTGTTCAATTCTTTGGTTGAGGGTTGTCAAGATCTTGATTCCCCTCTTGCCTCTTAAAATGTTGCACAAAGCACCAACCCTTGAAAAAACAATCGTGTTGTCAAGGTTTGGATATCAAAAACAGAGTTAATCCTACCAAAACATACTGAAATATTATGTATGTGTGATATTAATAGGGTTCTTGTCTTGTCCTATCGGAACAAACCAAGATCCCCACTTGAAATCTCAACCCAATCGGTGTTGAGATAAAAAGTGTTTCACTTAAATTAAACCACAGAAATGCATTCAGAAGAGAAGATCATAGAGATTAATCATAAGTAAAATATTTAACACACAAATTATACAAAACCAGTGGAAGAACGAGTGCTGGAACTCCCTCCCAAGTAAGTGTAGCTCCCTCGAAATGATCGCCCACTGTTTAGCTCACCATCGTGAGGAGGAGGAGGCTCGGGTGAAACTCCTTCTTCATCCTTGACCCCCCTATGAGGATAGGGGACTCCATAAATTCTTAGATGATGAGAGTACTCCCTTGGGTCTCCAAAATACCAGATCTTTGCCTCCTGGTCGAACATAAAAATGAGGATCCCAAGGTGCCCTTTTATAGTAAATGTGGGAGGTGGTTTTGGGCACACAGATTTACTAAAACCTCTTGACACATTGTTTTAGCCTATCAGACAATATTAAAATGTTTTGTGGAAAACTTTAAATTTGTAGACCCACGTCTTGAATATATCCACTGAAATTTGGGCATCATTTCAACAAGTGGAGCGCGAGATATGGACATATCACAGCACACAACTTTTGACCTCGAGCAGATTGGGTGTGTTGGATAGATCAGGTCGTCTAGGCCCCTTAATGGCCGAATATCTCTTGGGTTATTAAATTAAAGTTGTATCCCAATGAGTTTTGGATAAGACCACAAAATATCAGTCCATCTGGATGCACGGTGGAGTATCATCATGAATTTGACTCCACTGAACTTCTTGGATCCTGCGCAGTTTGGCCCATTTTTCAAGGACTTCATCATGGGCCCTCCAAATCACCTCCACCTACATTGTAATTTTCAAAACAAGTATCATTGACCTATTTAACAGTGATAAAAAAAATTATTTAATCAAACATGAAGCACAATTTGATAATATTTTTATAATTTTTAATACAAAATATGTTTAGCACAGTGGTGTAAGGGTGAAAATGAAACAGTGAATCGTGGTACAATCACACCCCCACACCTAAACATTTGCACTCCTGGGAAAATTCACATTTCTAATAATTATGCATGTATATATTTCCAATATCTTGAAGATTAAACATTCTTGAGAAATTAATTTCTGATAGAATTGTGATCAAAGCACAAATCACACCAAGGATTTATTCTCAGTGATCATGGAAAAAGTTGTCTCAAAAATTGTATCCAAATGAAATTAGAAGAGACTAATGATACCAATCAAAGAAAATAATTCAAAAGTTAATCATGTCACCAATTCTCCACATGTGTGTGTGACAACCATTTCATGCTATTCTTTCCACTTTCTATTAAATAAATATAAGTTATTTTAAAATTAGTCTACTAACTTGATTCTTTCCACCGAACCTACCCTACATCCTTTGCAATAAAATTCCAAGACCCACTCAATTAAGCATTCCCAGAAGTCAAACCTAAAACTCCTGACCTAGATATTCCCATATGTTGTACATTTCATCACTCCCCTCAATATTTATTTTTTTTCAAAATTTTCACTTGGAATAAATCTCACACTCTTATCTCAACCCATGTTTGATGTCCTCACGACACTAATTGTAATAGTTATAACAACATCAAAAGTCGAGAAAGGGTGGTTTTTGACCTGCCCAAAATACAACCCCATTTTTTTGTTTTTTGTAGGGTGTACAATAGTCGGATAACAGGTACACAGCGTAGGTCAATCTGGTACAGTAATGAAATAGATCGGATAAGGAATGAACGTATGTAAAGATCATTTGGAAAGTAGAGAAAAATTAACCTAACTTATATTTACCTTTAATAAAGTAAACAATATTCACACTTCATGGTTGGGTGCAAAAATTTGTGTAGAGATTAAATGACACAATTTTCCCTTAAACTATTCACAAAAAAGGGTACCACTCGTCTAAATGGCTTCAAAATGATACAACCATTAATATCATTGACCAACAACCAATTTTCAAGAGAAATTCACACCACAATGTTGAATTCATGCTAAAATGCACATTTCATCAGAATTTTTTTTTGAATGTTAAAACAACTTGAAAATGGGAAATTCCTCATGTATTTTCAAGAAATTCAGTGATAAAATGGGAATCATTTTCCATGATAAATTAGGCATAAAAATTTATCATTTTAACACATAAGTGAGGGGGGAAATAGGGGTGCAAGTGAAAATACCATGCAACAAGCGAAAAAGAGAACAAAGAAGAGAGACAATGAAAAATTCCTAACAAACATAGGGATGTACCCACGAGGGGGGAAGTGAAAATACCATGAAACAAGCGAAAAAGAGAAGAAGAAGGAAAGATAATAAAAAATTCCTAACTAACCCAGGAATGTACCCATCCCCCCACACCTAGAGAATGCAGTTTCCTCACTGTAATAAAAGAGATTGTGGGAAGGAAGGATAAAACCTGGTGAGTGTTATTCATAAACCGCTTCTTGAACATGGAGTTCCTCCATTGGGGACTCCGGAATGGCTTCATGGAAGTGCTTCTACCGCTACCCATTGACAGTGAAGGTTTGCTTGGTGTCTTTATTTTGAACCTGGACAACACCAAATGGAGAGACATTAGTAACAATGTAACGTCCAAACCAATGGGAATGGAGCTTACCAGGGTGCAACTTCAGCCTTGCATTGTAGAGGAGGACCTTTTGCCCGATGTGGAATTGACGATGAAGGATGAGACGGTCGTGGGAAGCCTTGGTTCGCTCCTTATAAATCCGGGAGTTCTCATATGAATCTCTTCTCATTTCCTCCAACTCCTGAATCTGCAACTTCCTTTGAATACCTGCACTAGAAAGATTAGAATTGCATTGTTTAATGGCCCAGTAGGCTCGATGCTCTACCTCAACAGGGAGGTGAAAACTCTTCCCAAAAACTAGTCGATATGGTGACATGCCAATTGCAGTTTTGAATGCAGTACGGTAAGCCCATAATGAATCATCGAGTCTAAGACTCCATGCATTTATTTTTGGCTGAACTGTTTTCTCAAGAATCTATTTTACCTATCTATTTGACACTTCGGCTTGACCATTTGTTTGTGGGTGATAAGCAGTAGACACTCGATGCCCAACCCCATACCTGCGCAAAAGAGATTGCATTGTGCGGTTGTAGAAATGAGAACCCTGATCAATCATGATAAACCTAGGTAATCCAAACCTACAGAATATTTGGGTTCTCAAAAATTCCACAACTGTCTTGGAATCATCTGTCCTCGTGGCTCGTTCCTCTACCCACTTTTCAACATAATCCACTGCCAGAAGAATGTAAAGGTTCCCAAATGAATTGGGGAATGGTCCCATAAATTCAATGCCCCAAACATCAAAAATGTCATGGAAGAGCAAGGGTTGTTGGGGCATCTCATTTCTTTTAGAGACATTCCCCATTCTTTGACAGTGAGGACAAGATTTACAGAATTCATGGGCATCCCTAAACAATGTGGGCCAAAAGAGACCAGAATCTAAGACCTTGCGAGCAGTCCATTGGAGACCAAAGTGGCCCCCACAAGCATGTGTGTGGTAGAACCTAAGGACAGACTGAAACTCACTATCGGGAACACAACGCCTAATAACTTGATCACTACATGTGCGCCATAGGTAGGGGTCATCCCAAATATACTAACGGGACTCATGTTTTAGACGGTTATCCTGGTTTTTGGTGAAATCAGCAAGAATGAAAGACGTTGCCAAATAATTTACAATTTCAGCATACCAAGGAATCGAATCTTGTACTCGGTACAATTGCTCATCAGGAAACAATTAATTTATGGGAATACAGGGGGATGAGTCAATGTCCGTGGATGGTAGAATCCTACTGATATGGTCAGCAACCACATTCTCTGCTCCTTTTTTATCCCTAAATTCTAGATCAAATTCCTGAAGGAGGAGCATCCATCGAATGAGACGTGGTTTGGCTTCCAGTTTCTTAAGGAGATACCGGAGGGCTTCATGGTCTGAGAACACAATGAATTTGGACCCTAGAAGGTATGGCCTGAATTTATCCAAGGAAAACACAATGGAAAGAAATTATTTTTCAGTTGTGCTATAGTTTCCTTGGGCAGGGTCCAGAGTACATGAGGCATAAGCTATGACATGTGGAGCTCAGTCGACCCTTTGTGATAAGACTGCTCCAACTGCATAGTTAGAGGAATCACACATGAGATCAAATGGTAAATCCCACTGAGGTGGTTGGATTATCGGGGTTGATGTGAGACTCCATTTTACCTTATTGAAATCTTCCTCACATTTTTTATCAAAAACAAATTCTTTTTCTTTTTGGAGTAATCGGGAGAGGGGGAGTGCAATTTTACTAAAGTCAAGAATGAAACGACGATAAAATCCAGCATGACCCAGTAAAGACTACACATCCCAAACATTTTTAGGGAATGGTAGGGAGGAAATGATATCTACTTTTGATTTTTCCACTTGGATACCTTCCCCAGAAATTACATGTCCCAAAACTATGCCTTATCACACCATGAAATGGCATTTCTCATAATTTAATACGATATTCTTTTCAATATAGTGACGTAGGACATAAGCAATACTACTCAAACATTCATCAAAAGAGGATCCATAAACAGTAAAATCATCCATAAAAACCTCCATGCAATTCTCCTGGTAATCCGAAAAAATACTAACCATACATCGTTAGAAAGTACCTGGAGCATTGCACAAACCAAATGGCATCCTTCTATAAGCAAATGTACCAAAGGGGAAAGTAAAGGTTGTCTTTTCCTGATCCTCAGGGGCAATATGGATCTAAAAGTATCCAGAATACCCATCAAGGAAACAGCAATGGGACTTCCCTGCTAGCCTCTCTAGCATCTAGTCAATGAATGGCAATGTGAAATGGTCCTTCCTAGTGTGTTGGTTTAGTTGGAGATAGTCTATACAGACACACCAACTATTCTGTACACGAGTTGGAACCAATTCATTGTTTTCATTTTTAACTACAGTAAGGCCAGTTTTTTTAGGAACTACTTGAACGGGACTGACCCATTGGATGTCAAAGATAGGTTAAATGATTCCAGCAGCCAACAATTTTGTTACTTCTTTTTTAACAACATCAAGTAGGTTTGGGTTCAGTCGACGTTGTGACTGCCTCACTGGTTTAGCCTCATCATTTAATAAAATATGATGTGTACAAATTGATGGGCTAATTCCAGGAATGTCAGCAAGTGTCCATCCCAAAGCTTGTTTATACTTCCTCAAAAGATCAACCAGTCGCAATTCATGCTCAGGAGGGAGTGAACTAGAAATGATGACTGGAAACTTGTTTCCATTCTCAAGATATGAGTATTTTAAATCTTGAGGCAGTTGTTTCAGTTCCAATTCTAGGGGATTTTGGATTGAAGGAAGTGTGTGTGAAAGTGAGAAGTCAATGATCTCATCTAATTGCTCAATGGTAACATCCTCAGATGAGTAATGAGCTTTTACAAGCTTAACAGTATCATCGATGGTCATGTGATCCTCTGTGTTCAAGAAATAATCAATTAACAAACATGCATGACATTTCTCTAGAACGCTACAACAACAAATGCATGATTAATTACCTAACATTTCAATCAATGAAGAAAACTCAGAAAGGGGATTAGTTGAATGAAAATAAGTTGTTTCAGGGGAAGGGAGAACATCAATTGAATTGACAGAGAGAGAGGAGTGTTCTTCTGAGGGGTGCTTCATGGCATCAAGGATATTGAAGTGGAAAGTGTTACCCCCAAATTCCATAGATAATGTACCATTATGGACATTAATTATGGTTTTGGTGGTTTTCAAGAAAGTTCTCCCCAATATATTTGGGGCATGTCCATTCATCCTATCATCCTCCATTTTAAGCACGTAAAAATCAGCAGGAAAAATTAAATTTTGCACCCTCACAAGAACATCCTCTAACACACCAGAGGGGTGTGTTGTACTCTGATTTTCTAGCTGAACGACAATACCAGTGGGATTCATTTCACCAACCTGCAATGAAGAGTAAATAGAGTGAGGCATCACATTAATAGAAGCACCCAAATCAAGCATAGCATTGGAACATGAATACTTCCCTATGGTGCACGGAATCGAGAATGTCCCAGGATCATTGCACTTGGAAGGAAGTGATGGCTCTATCAATGCTGAAACATTCCTCCCCAGGCTCACCTTCTCATCACCACGAAGCCTTCTTCGGTGTGTACACATCTCCTTCAGAAACTTGGCATATCTTGGAATTTTCTTCACAGCATCAATCAAAGGAATTTTAACATGTACTTTCATGAAATTTTCCAAGATTTCTTTATCAAGTTCGGTTTCTTTTTGTTTCCTAGGTTGGGAAAACCTTTGAGGAAATGGAAGAGGAATGGTTGGGATAGGTGTCTCATCAATAGCCACAGTATTTCCTTTGGAAGGGCTTCTCTCAGGAAAAGGGTTTTCTTCTCTTGGACCATTTTCAGCAGTTGGGATGGTGGTTTTCTTTGGATGGGAGGACTCTAATGGAGGGGTCATTTGGCTTTTGAGTTGTGTCCCACTCCTAAGGGTGATGGCACTAACATTTCCTTTATCCCTAGGGTTTACTACTGGTTGAGATGGTAGTTTACCCGACCCATGACTTTGGATTTCCCCCACCGAGTTGGAAAGCTGGCCTAGTTGGGTCTTTAGGTCTTGTATGGCTGCTTGGGTGGTTTGTTGGAATTGGATATTATTGGTAGCCATTTGCTTCATCATATATTATAGGCTAGGCTCAGTTTTTGGAGGGGGTGGTTGGAATGGCCTTTGGGGTGGTTGAGGATTTCTGGGTGGTGGTGGATGACTACTCTGACCCTGTTGGTTCCATTACTGTTGATTTTGGTTTGAATGGCCCCCTTTCCTATAGGCTTGGTTGTCCTTCCACCCTTGGTTGGATGGATATTATGGTTCTTTCCTAAAGGGTTGGTTAAAGGGGCGTTCTGGAAATATTGCCTCACAACTCTCAGAAGTTTCTCTCAATTGCGGACATTGGTCAGAATAGTGGGTGTCAGAAGAGCAGATTCCATAATGGATGGGAGGAGGAGATTGAGATCTCCCTTGGGAGAGAGCAATTTGTCGTAGAAGGGTACTTACCTATTCAAACTTCATGTCCACCTTCTTCCCAAACTCAGTACTTTGCACCTCATGGACACCTCGAATGGGAACACTGGACCGTGTACCAAATTATTGAGTGTTCTGTGCCATGTTCTCAATGAGGGTTCTTACAACAATTCGGGTCTTATCTACCAATGCACCACCTGCAGTAGCATCAATCATATTTTGATCAATAGGAATCAAACCTTTATAAAAATATTGAATTAAATGTTGATCACTTATTTGGTGGTGTGGGCAACTTGAACATAACCTTTTAAAGCGTTCCCAATATTCATGTAATTTTTCCCCTTGAGATTGTCTTATACCGCATATTTCTTTCCTTATAGTTTTAGTTCGAGAGGCTGGGAAGTATTTTTCAAGAAAAAGGCGTTTCATGTCTGCCCAGCCCCTAATTGGTGAATTGACATAGTATAACAAATCTTTTGTAGTGTCTTCTATTGAAAATGGGAATGCACTAAGATTCACTTGTTCTTCATCCACATTAGCAGGTTTAAAGGTTGAACACACGGTATGAAATTATTTTAAGTGATTATGAGGGTCTTCTCCAGGAAATCCATGAAATCTTGGTAATAAATGGATTAGACTGGATTTTAGTTCAAAATTAGGTGCCTCGCCTTGAATTTGAATGTAAGTGGGTTGGATATCAACATCCGGTGAGGTTAATTCTTTTTATGTTCGATTATTTTCAGCCATGTTATTAAAGACTATTTCAGGTTCTAATTTGGTTCCAGAAGAAGATGGGTTTAGAAGAGTCTCGAGTGGTGTGTCCTCCTTCAAAAGGGGGTCTTGTGCATCTCGGTGTCGCTGATGTAGGATCCTCTCTGGTTCGGGTTAGAAAGGTGGTAAGTCTCCCGAAGTAAAACGCATCATGCACAAAACCTACACAAGATATGGATCAAAACACAAGAAGAAATAAAAATGTATAAGAAAAAACAAACAAATATTCACAAAATTTACAACTACTTTATCAAAAACACGCACTAAAAACCAAAGCACTCCCCAGCAACGGCGCCAAAATTTGATCGTGATATCATGACACGTCAAATTGATTATGTTTTTTAGGATGATATATAGTCTAGGGAAGACCATAGGTCGTATCTCAAGGAGCGTTGGTAGGTTTAGAGTGTGTGTTCTTAATAAAAGGGACTAAAAGGGGGTATTTTTTAAAACAGTTTAAAGAAAATGAATTGATTTAGAGTTTAATAATTAAAAAATAAAAGAGGTGTTTAAAAATTATGAGATAAAGGAGATCATTTCATGTTCACTACACAACGTAGATAGTTCATTGTTCTGAAAATATTGACATGGTTTTGTTCAATTCTTTGGTTGAGGGTTGTCAAGATCTTGATTCCCCTCTTGCCTCTTAAAATCTTGCACAAAGCACCAACCCTTGACAAAACAATCATGTTGTCAAGGTTTGGATCTCAATAACAGAGTTAAGGATAAAAAAAAATACTGAAATCTTATGTATGTGTGATATTAATAGGGTTCTTGTCTTGTCCTATTGGAACAAACCAAGATCCCCACTTGAAATCTCAACCCAATCGGTGTTGAGATAAAAAGTGTTTCACTTAAATTAAACCACACAAATGCATTCAGAAGAGAAGAGCATAGAGATTAATCATAAGTGAAATATTTAACACACAAATTATACAAAACCAGTGGAAAAACAATTGTTGTAACTCCCTCCCAAGTAAGTGTAGCTCCCTCGAAATGATCGCCCACCGTTTAGCTCGCCATCGTGAGGAGGAGGAGGCTCAGGTGAAACTCCTACTTCATCCTTGATCCACCTATGAGGATAGGGGACTCCAGAACATCTTGGATAATGAGAGTACTCCATTGGGTCTTCAAAATACCTGATATTTTCCTCCTGGTCGAACATAAAAATGAGGAGCCCAAGGTGCCCTTTTATAGGAAATATGGGAGGTGGTTTTGGGCACATAGATTTACTAAAACCGCTTGACACATTGTTTTAGCCTACCATACAGTCTTCAAACATTTTTCGGAAAACTTTAAAGTTGTATCCCCACATATTTCATATATCCACCGAAATTTTGGCATCATTTCAACAAGTGGAGCGTGAGATATGGACAGATCACAGCACACAACTTTTGACCTCGAGCAGATTGAGTGTGCTAGACAGATCAGGTCGGCTGGGCCCCTTAATGGCCGAATCTCTCTTGGGATATTAAATGAAAGTTGTAGAACAATGAGTTTTGAATAAGAACACAAAATATCAGACCATTTTGATGCACGGTGGAGTAACATCATGAATTTGAGTCCACTGAACTTCTTGGATCCTGTGCAGTTTGGCCCATTTTTCAAGGACTTCATCATGGGCCCTCCAAATCACCTCCACCTACATTGTAATTTTCAAAACAAGTATCATTTCACTATTTAACAGTGATAAAAACAAAATTATTTAATCAAACATGAAGCACAATTTGATAATATTTTTATAATTTTTAATACAGAATATGTTTAGTACAGCGGTGTAAGGGTGAAAATGAAACAGTGAATTGTGGTACGATAAAACTTCTAGTGTAACCTGTAGTGGAACTTCCTGTAGACATTGAGATGAACATGGACATCAAGAGGAAGTTTCACTAAAAAAACCTGGGCAAAAACCACTAGAAGTACTACAATGCAACAAAACTATATATCATAGGAACTTCCGGTGGAACTTCCAGAGCACATTGAGAGGAACTTGGACATCAAGGGAAAGTTTCACTGTAAAAACCAGGGAAAACACCACTAGATGTGACAAAATGCAACAAAACTATATATTTCTTCTAGTAAAAGGACCACCGCAAACTTCAGCAAACAGTGTTGCAAAGATTTACAAGAAAACTAAGAAAAAACTACTTCAAATAAACATGCCTGCAATACCTTCATCACTATCTATTATAAGGATAACTTTGACAAAAAACATCTAGCAATGCCTCGCCCTGCCTGAACAAAAATGCACCAAGGAGCCCTCACAAGACGACCTCAAGATCGACCAGGGACCTCGACCTTGACCATGGATCTCGACCTTGACCAGAGTTCTGCGACGCCGATGATTTCTCCCTACTCCACAACTCAGCACAGCAGGCCCGAATGGACAAATCCCTGGTGCAGATCCTGATCATTTCGTGTGAACCCCATTCAGCTCTGAGACGAAATTTCCCTCCATCGCCTCAAGTAAACCGGATGGTGCCACCTATAAAAAGAACACATGTCAAGATCCCCCATATGACTGGAGAATCCTATAAAAAGGGTACTAGAGATGATAAAAAAGCATTCATGCATGCTCCTCATAACTCTGATAACACTTCTAAAATTAATGCCTCCTTCCATAAATGGATGTGCTACCCTGTCCCATGGTGCCTAATGATGTTTTCCATCAGAATTTGTGTCCCAAAGGAAGTAATTTAAGATTTTATCAATGGAATTAATAATTCCTTTAGTAATGTTAAGGGCTGACAAAGCATGCGGGCGAATGGAAGATAGAACACAATTAATCAAGGTAAGTCTTCCTCCAAAGTATAGTAACTGACTCATCTAGTCAAAGATAAGATCAGTGATTTTACCAACAATTCTGTCAATGTTCTACATACGAATTATTTGATATGAAATAGGAGTACCCAGTTATTCAAGAGAGAATTATCTTCTTTTCATACCCAAGATTCTCTCCAATGAAACCACACATCGGCTTGAGAAATGTTTGGAAATAAAAATATTTCTCTTTTCATGATTAAAAACATGTCCATTCAATTTGTTTTATATCTCTATAACACTATTGATTCCATATATATATCTTATATTTGTATTATAAAAAATAATGGTGTCCTCAGAAAACATCCAATGGGAGATACTGTCAACTATAGATCTATAGTAATAAGTCTATATTGCTCCCTCTAAGACACACTTGTTGTAATAGTTGTTGTCCTAGAACCAAATGGTTTTACTTTTATTACATGAATATTTAATATATTTTATTATTAAACATCTTATTAAAAAAAATTATTGTTCTTCATGACTATAGTGTAATAATGTCCTAGATTTTTTATCACATTAAAAATGTCATAACAGTTTTCCACTATAATGAGAACCTTGAAGTTCTATGAAAATATTCTTAAATATAGTTTTGAGGTTGGATGAAATACTATAATGGAACACACAGTATACAAACTTTTTAGTTTGAGTACTCATAAGTAGATGATACTTCCTCTCATGAAAGTCATACTTGGTAATCTTCAAGATGGGGGATTATGAGAACAGACCCACCTGTACAAAATCCGCATATTTTGGCATTATCATATATTTCTATCTGCGATCATGTGTAATGATCCATAGACATTAATATTATCAATAATACATGTCAGGACTCATACAATTTGATTTACAAACGAAAACTATCATGCAGATAGTTGGTGGGAATTAGGGTATGTTAGGTGCATCACAAGTGGAATTTTATTAATGGATAAGTCGAGGAAGGATTTTTCCCTTCCATTTATGGAAGTTGATATCTTGACCCTTTGATTGAAATAGAATCGTCACGCAAAATTCCATAATCATGATGTAACGATGAGTTTATTTCAGGTAGTCAAAGAATGAAGTATCAAGCATAAAGGTTGATGACACTATCATTAAACCAGCTCGATGAGATATTGAGACAAATGGATTATATTCCATAGTGAGAATTTGTATGTAGATGTCATTGTTGCGACTTTAAGTTCATTCTCTTGGGTGCTTTGACCCATTGCTAGACAGTACTCTTGAACTTTAGGAAAGCCAGCATAATTCCACCAAGAAAGAATCCTAGAGGGTTACACACTAAGTGTTTTTGGTGGTCTTGGTTAAATTCTATTTCAATATAATTAATTGAATAAATATTATTCTCAAGATAGTGGGAGAATTCTATTCAAGTTAAATTGATTTCATAAAATTAAATAAATTTTTATTCACTGGATTGTGGGTAAAATATATTTATTTATTTTATTGAACATTTAATAAATATTTATTTACTAGTTTGTAAATAAATTATTTATTTAAAATAATTAATTAATTTTTTTTTATTCAGGTGTTCAATAAATGGAATTAGAGTTAGAGCAGACCAAGGCCGGTCCGATAGTAAAATAATTATTTTCAAGATGGTAAATTACTATTTAACTAGTTGACATAAATTAAAATAATAATAACATTGCTATTTTCTTGTAACACAAAATTCTATTTATAATTTCATTTTGCGCAAGTTGGTGCACCATAAATAATGAAATGGTATTATAAATAGACACGAACTTCTATTGTTCCATGTACCAAACTACATGCTTGGTGAATTGAGAATTGTTAAACTAAAAAATTTCTCTCTCGAATCCTCTTCACACCCCTCTCATGAAAGAGAGACATTTTTCAAGGCTAAAGAATAAGAAATCAAGAAGGACTGACGTAAGACACTCACTTTGTCATGCTAGCACCTAGAGAATGAGTGGTGTCGATTAGAAGCCATCGGATCATGTGTGGATCTCCACTAGAGGGATTCTAGTTTGGATCCTCTCAAGTGCAATCGGATAATCTGAAAGGGTCATTCCAAATGATCAACATCATCAACGAAGAAAGTACCAAAGATCCATGTATTCCTTTCATTATGAAATTAATTAAATTAATTATAAAAAGGTTGTGCAGGATTCTGTCTAAAGGTTTTGGGGATCTTCCTTCTTTATTTAATCTTTGATTCTATTCCGTGGAGACTGACGTTCATTGTCGTATTATTCCCCGAATAATCATTGATCATGGTAAAATTAAAGTTGGTTTTCGGCCCAACCACATTTTCACTGTTCCTGGAACCTACAAGTGGTATTAAAGTAGTTACATCATAGTTTATAATTATTTAAATATTTTTTTATGATTTACACATTTAATAATTTAGTTGTTTCAATTCAAGTTAAGTGTTTTGTAAATCTGAATCTCAAAATTTTTTCCTCATCTTTTATTTCTCATTCACCTTATATAATTGATCTTTTCTTTTAATTCTGATTTAAATAAAATAGAGGATCTCGTCCAGAGGTTCCAAAGGTTCTTGGCTATAAAACACCAGAATACCCAGTGTGTATTCAGCAATACACACCAAGTAGTCAAGGTTCAATGCAGCGGGTCTGGTCTGCCAAACCGAGCCATTTCATTGGAGTTTGTCTAAGTCTTAATGACTCTGTGTGTTAACTAGAAATATGTGGCACACAGTTTCTATATTACACGTCATGTGGCCCACTAGACATGGCGTGTAGTCCCTCTGGGTTAGGGTTGGACCATGTACCATGTACACGGCTTTCCTAGCTGAAGACCATAAAAAGCGGATACTACACGGCGTGTGGCCCACTGGACACACCATGTACTCCAAATATTTCTGAAGTACACTCACACACCATATCCCTGGGTGTGTACTTCGAATGGATGGTGAACAATAGTACATGTCGTGTAGTTGGAACTACACGCTGTGTACTCATCCAAATTACATAGATTTATTAAAATTTATTATTATATTATACAAACCCTTGAGATGTGTACCATGGTTCAGGCATAAAGTTGAGGCACAAAACATGATAGGTGTTATATATATATATATGTTTTTAATTTAACATTTTCATAATATACATTTCTACTCATTGGGTAGTGATGAATAGGAATTCACCAGGTTGCCTCCAAGGTAAAAGTTACATACAAAAATAATTTTAAATGAATTTATTTGTTTAAAATTATGATGGATGAGAATCTTAAGGAAATTCAGAAAAGGGTTTAAGATAAAATGATTGATTAATTAAAGATGATAATTAATTTATTCTAGATTTATCTTAAACAAGAAAGATTAAATAATTGAATTCTAATTTTATTTATGCGTAAATATTGTTGCATGTATGGATGATCATGAGCTAGATCAGGACCTTTACATGTGGATGGTTTCTTTTAATTTATTTATTTAAATTAAATTTGTTGGTCTACGAGCCTTCTCTTCATTAATATGTAGGTCCTACATGCCAAAGGTTTCGTTTATGTAAAACCCCATCTTACCCCTCACCTATGCATGAGTTTAAAAGCATATGTAATGGATATAACTCCCAATCTAGTAGAGGTGGTTCAAGCTGAAGTTGAGATGAAACCAATCCTAGGAGATACAAAGGTGGACAGGTGGAAAGATGTAAACTTGAACCTAAAAGGTTCAAGGTGTTTCTCCCCTAGGTCAAAGTTAGTTTATCAACTTCTAGATAAAATAACCATTAGAAAATATCATGATCATTCCTTTTTTCATTATTTTATTTCTTTCAGTTGCATGGTTTATCATTATGGATGTGTTTTCGTGATCACATAATTAATGAATTAAAAAAGTATGCAAGATGGAACTAAAATAAACCAGTATTATGCGTAAATATTATCAAGACATGGTTAATCGCTTAAGTAAGTTCCACATAATATTAAAAAGCATGTAAAAATGATAATAAGAAATTTACGCAAAAGAGATAAAAAAAATCCCTCAAAAAATATTAAGTCAGACCAACCCTTCCATTACTTGATTAAGGGAAAAACTCAATAAAAATATGTGTTTTACCAACCCTTGTTGGGATACGTACTTTTATACAGGAATCCCTTATGAATGGTCTTGGGTTGAATTGTCCATGTTACATCAAGAGGAGTATCTCTTTCTAGATTTGGTGTAATATTGGAGGCAAGAGTTGAGGAAATCCAAAGTCATGATTTCTGGATTGGGGAGTCCACTCAACATATCAAGGAGATGCAAGCCCATAGTTGGTAAAGAACTATCTACCTAAATACCTTCAAATAGATTGAACAACCCTTGTTGGGGTTATGAAAAGGGGAATATGGATCCTTTCCACTAGAATGTCATGGAAACTAGACATTCTGAGTTCAATGGTGAGGGATATTGGGACTTGATAAAATAGTGGGAGACTTAATAAAATTAATTTATTATTTCTCATAAAATGTAATCAAGAAAGTACTAGTGATCTGATCTTTTAATTGAATAATAAAAATGGAAATCTTGTCTACCACACTATCCCTATGATCAATTCTGGATAAAGACAACATATTCACCGATAGTAACTTCCAGGAATGGTTTAGACTCCTTCAGATTATCCTACACCATGAATGGAAGTCTTACGTGTTAGATTCAATATTACATGATAAGTCTTCCAAAGAGGTGAGTGATGAGGATTTACTGGTCTATGAGAAACATATGAATAACATGGTTGACATTCAATGCTTAATGTTGTCATCAATGTCTAGTGAGCTCATGAAGTCTCAAGAAAACATGGATGATTATAGTATGCTTGAGCACCTATGTGGTATTTACCAGAAGATAGATAGATAGGAAAGGTTTGATATCATAAATTCACTCTTTCAGAGTAATCTTGGAGAAGGTTCCCCAATTGGGCCTCATGTAGTCAAGCTCATTGTCTATATTGAGCGCCTGGAGGTTCTAGGGTTTAAAATCCCTGAAGAACTTGACACCAATCTCATTCTCACAACACTCCCTCAGAGAATCACCAGATTTACTGAAAATTACACATATCCCAATGGTTTGAAACCATTGGGATAGCCCCTGAAACCGTTGGGATATGGTATCCCAACTTTTTCACAAACCATTGTCATGATGGTCATTGTAATAGCCCTATACCAATGATTCTATAGAAACCGTTGGTATAGACTTTCTGAAGTTAATATAAGACAATGGTTTCAATGAAACCATTGGGATATATATATACCAACAGTTCAAGAACCATTGGAATACATGTTTTCCAACATATAATCCATTCCAATGGTTTCATAGAAACTGTTGGGATATATGTATACTAACGGTTCAATAACCATTGGCATACACTCACTAGTATATAATCAATTGCAACGGTTTATGAAACTATTGGAATAGATATATACCAACGGTTTAATAATACTTGGTATATCCTCTTCACCTAGAAACCAGTAGTTTACCCTCGTCACCCAACAACCAGTAGAGTACCCATCATCCTCTTGTCTTCCAGAACCTGTAAACATGACAGTTCTCTTCCAACCTTCCATAACCTATAAACATGAATGCACCTGTAAACATGAGAGCTTTCAATCAGTGCATTTAAGGGATATGTGTTTTGTGAATAAAACCTACTATTTAAAGGAAATGACTATACATTATAGGGATGTTCATGAATGATGGTTTTCTGTCCATCCATGTTTGGAATTCAGTAATGAGGATGGGTTGATCCATTTAACCAATGTATGTTTTTTAAATTTCTTATAGTTTGTATTTACTATTTTATGAAAATGCAAAGTGAAGGAGATGTCCATGGGGGTGGGAGTGTCCAGGGGGTGAGGGGGTGTCTAGGGGGTGGGGCTGTCTAGGGGGTTGGGGGCTATCCAAGGGGGTAGGGGCTGTCCAGGGGGGGTGTGTAGGGGGTGGGGTGGTGTCCAGGGGGGCTGGGGGTGTCCAAGGGGGTAGGTGTAGAGACCCGAAGATTTACGTACATGGAAATTACATTACTTTAGTGGAATACTTAATACATAACAAAAATCAAAACTCAAGGACCGTAATAGTTTAGTGTCTTTGGAAACTCGGAATGTAATCTTCTAATCTTGGTGAAAGATCTTCAACATCTCCCATAAAGATCTTCCCCTTTTGTTTTCTTACCTAAAACCTTTCTTTTAATCCTGGGGAAAAGAAAACATAAAAAGGGTGACCTTGAATGCTCAGTAAGGGTAAGCATGGATAAAATAAAACATACCATATACATTTGAACTGAAAAAAAACATGAACATTAAAAATCTTGAGCAACGACATAAAACATGGAAGTACATAAGGCATAGAAAATAATGGAACATAAATCATGATAAAATAGCATGGGAATAAAACATGTAATTGTGGCATCCATTAAGCACATGTAATTATTTCCATAGTAGCCAAGGCATTGCTTCCAAGACCATCTTAGTGGACAAAGTCCCATTCTGAATCGAGTTCACTCCTCGTTTCAGTCCTATAACACTGAACCGGATTAACTTACCGTTCCAGCCATGTCTATCTCATGAGATATAAAATCTTTACCCAATTCATTGGATGGAGATATAGGTCCCACCCATATCATATTGAAATCATTCTTACTTATGCCACAAAATAAACATACATCATTCATAATAACCCAAAAAATAAAATGGGTTTCATAAACATCATCCCATCATCACATAATCCATATAAAAGAAATAGATATCATCTCATAATAAGAAATGTGAAACCATTTAAACAATAAAGACATTATACTTGAAACATACACATATGAAATAATGTCAACTTAGATGAAAAATGGTTTTGATAAAACACTTGAAATTAATTCTTGTGAAAAATATCTTTTCTTATTCAAAATCATTTTCTTTTCACAAAATGTGATCCAATTTTAAAAGAAAAGGTTTTTGTTGAAAATATTCATGAAATATTTTGGAGGAATCTTCATGATAATAAGGCTTTATAAAACAGTAAAAAAAAATTCGTTCTATATAAATTAAAAAACATTCTTCTCGTACTTTTGCCAGAAAAGTCAAAAAGTACCTCATAATAGTAAGATTCCATACATACCATGTAGTAAAAGTCAAAAATGGGTCAAAATGACTTTAAACATACATGAAAACACTGTTATAAAACATAGACATGGTTGATAGAAATAACCCCAGTAAATACTTGCAAATAATCAATCTCGGATAAAAATGAGATTTGCAAAATTATCCCTTACCTTAGGTCTGATATGCTTCGTATGGTTCCGAACCTCCTGTATAATGATTTAAATAATGTCATTGACTTATTACATAATCATATTCATTGTTATTATATCATATATGTTTCACTTATGACTTTATATTACCTGTTCTTTTGTAAATTCCATATTAAAGTAGCGTTTTGGGTAAAATCATTTCATTTATCGTATGTGTTTCGACTTGTCGTTTCTTGATATTATTACTTATATCCTGATTTACATAATTACATAATTTAATACATAATTTATATATAATATATATTCATCATATACATATATATTATATATCGATAAAAGGAATGAAATACACCATTCATGGAGACGGTAGGTCGTATGTATGCATGAACGCTGTTTTCGTTTCCTTATTGAGTTGAATGGAATTAAGTAGATGACATACATATATATACACATAAATCCAGTATCATTATTATGTCATATATTTCATTATTACTTATTATATATACTTTATAATCATTCACTAATGGTTAACGTGGAGAATGAATCACATCACATCATGGAGATGGTAGTCCGTCCGTACGCACGAGCGATGATATCGTTCTCATGATCATGGAATTATATTGGAGTGTATTTATAAAATTGAAGAATAAATATCACTTTACAATAATCATATATAGTTATTATTTACACCATTATACCCATCCAAGTAAGGTGGTGGTGGAAAATAGATTACACCACGGCGTGGAGACGGTATTCCGTACGTACACACGCGCGGTGATTTTGTTTTCCGTAGGATAGATAGAAGGTGAAATGGGGTTGTTTAATATTTATAATAACATATAATTATATTTTTGATACTTATGTTTTTACTTTATAATGAAACAACTAAATAATAAGAAGTCGAAGAAGAAAGAAGTTTGAAAGAATCGGTAGAAGAAATTACCTCTTCTTCGATACGCCTCTTTGAAACCTCCTCTTAGGGAACCAAGATTGGTCTTTAAAGTATACTAGGACCACTAGGATGTTTCTAGGGAAGTGTAGAATAGAATTTTGTAGGGGTTGGCCGATCTTGAAGGCTCAAAGTGGTGTGAGGAAGAGAGGGAGGAGGTTCCCTTTTATAAGGGAGGAGAGGGGCACCTTTGGAATTCTTAAAAATATTAATTTATAATAAATCTAACCCCACTTAAAAACCTCCAAAAATGACTCATATTAAAATATTAGATTCTATAGGGTTGTAATATCATCAAAAAATCAAATTTAGACATGTTTGGATCTTATTTTAAACCTTATCATTTTGATTTATCCTTATTTAATCTATTTAAGTTTATTTGTGGTAATAAAACTCTAAATTTTAAATTATAACAAATAATTACCTAATTGTTGTGAATTTTCCATAATTGGTTACTTTATAACAATATAAACCATATAAATTTAAATTTATAATTTTTAAATATTTTTGTGATTTTTAAACAATTTTAGAATATGTTATTTTTATAAAATATCAATAGTGTCAATTTTGACACTATTCATTTATTTGAATTTAAATAAACTATATACAGAAGATATGTTCAAAATAAAAGCTTTAATAGATTCATAAAAGGTAATATGTATCTAGAAAATTAGTGGATCACTTTAAATAGTTCATATAATATTTATTTTATTATTTTAAAAACTATTTATTTGGTTTATCTCTTAATAAAATAATCACTACAACATTTTTTTATAACTATTTAATATACTTATATGTTGCATATAAATTAAAAATAAAATCCTATGATGAATATAAATCTATTACATTTCACAAAAATACTTTTACTCGAATTTATCATCTTAAAATCACAATATTTAAATTGTTATATTTATTAAATTATGAAGGTGACAACTTTGGCATCATTTAATATAAAATAATATAAGTGTCATAATCACTTTTATAAGACTCCAAACGGTTATATATTAGGTAATTGGATTATTATGGTATAGATATATACTACCAATAAGTTTTGGTCAGGTTTTTGGGGCTTTTAATTGGTATTATTATTTCAATAAAAAACTATATTACTGATTTTTCACTTAATTAATAATTTCTGCATCATTAATGTATCACCATTAATGACAATTATATAATCCCTAAAAATTCTAAATAAATTATCATGATGTAGATAATTTTATTATCTTTCTGAAGAATATTCAGTTTAGAAGTTTTATGATTTTTATCACTAAATTAAAATTATTATACTTATAAGATTTAAGAGAGTGACATGTTGTCACTTTCTTTGGTTTTAATAATAATTAAATTATTTTCATGGTCAAATGTCAATAAAATTAATCTAATTCGACCCTTTTGTGAAATGATTCTACTTTTATCCATCCAATAGAATTTTGGCATGTGTTAGGGTAATTTTATAATATTATATTTACCCTTAATTACCCGATTTACCTTTAACTATGGTAAATAAAATTTACCGTTGTCACTATTCATAATTCCCAAAAATAAAAATTAGATTATTAACATAATTTGGACTCACTGATTCCAAATATGGAATCCTTTTTTCCAAATTCAATACACAAAAGTTTCAGAAATTAAATTAAAATTAATCCCGTTGTCGAAAGAAAACGGGTTTTTCTTTAAAACATTACAAAAGATTGAATTGATTTAACCTATGAATTCAAGGTAAAATCAATGATAATGACATACATTATATTAAATGGTAAAAATATATTCGATTTATACTTTAAAACCATTCAATATTATAATTTAACCATATAAATTATTGCGATGAAAAAAGTTGTTTTTAATTAAAATATAGCGTGTTTTTACTATTCATCAAAATATGAAAGTTACCAGAATAATATGAAAAATTTATCCAAAGTAAATTTTTATTTCTTGATTCCAAAGAAGAATTTTATTTTTTCAAATTGAACTTATAAACATTTCAAAAACTAGATTTAAAGTGGGTGCGCCATCAAAAGGCGGCAAAACTGCATTTTTTGAAAAATATTTATTTTACGCGAAAAATTTATTTTTTTCTTATACCATGTTCTAGAAAATGTGTGAGATGAATAATAATGTTATAAAATTCAAAATTTAGTTAATAATATTCATAATGGCTAGTTCATAATAATATTATAATAATATATCGTTGTTTAGTAAAACTCGGTATTGCGTACAACACACGCTATTGAGGAAGGTCGCGATTGCGTGTAATGTAAGCCAAGTCAGGGTTGTATGTTGTGCAAGAATCCTTCGTTGTTTCGTATAACAGAATCCAACCATATTTCATTTATACATTGAATATATATATATATACTCAATGTTGCGTAGAATAACTATTATCAAAATTGTGTGTAATACGATCCAAGAATAGTGTTGAGTATACTGCAAGCTAATACGGTGTTGCATATAGCGCAAGGTAATCTTGGTGTAGAATACAACACAAGACATTAATGGAATTAAAAGAATATTTTTCATAAAATCTCGGGGTGTTAAATTCTACCCCCCTTAAAATGAATTTCGCCCTCGAAATTCGTCGGGGTTATAAATGGTTTACTACTTGAAAGTTTTTTTAATAGAAACCCACATCGTAAAAAGGAATACCAAAACATGGCTTTAAAAACTAAAGTATGAAATGTAACGGTTACCCAAATTAACACATCACTGGGTTTCCTTGTAGGATAACATAGGTGAAAATATGGATATGGAAGAAAAATCTAACCATCAATTTCTGATGGAGAGTGGTAGAGAACATGGCTATGAAAAAGCCAACAATCACAAAGATATTGATTTGTGATGATTTAAGGTACCATCTGATTCATCGGATATAAGGGGACTAGGACAACATTTTTTGTTTTCAAGATCATTTCCCTAAAGTTGATGAATTAAAAGAAATACTTACATGATTTTGGTACAATCTCACTGTTGTTCGTGAATTGAACAATTTCCACTTCATCCCTTAAAGAAATGAAGTTGAATTTGTTATTCGTGATGTGTTAGAAGATCATGTGATAGAATGATGGGTCATTCCATCTCTTTCAAACAAAAGGTTAGAAAAAGTTATAAGTCCATCTTATGGTTAGATTAATCATATATGGTTCCAAAAATGAACTTATACTTCATATATCATACCGCTTAATAAAATAAAACTAGTTTCTACTAACCAGGGACTTCCTATAGGCCAGTGGTAGGCGATAAAGGCTAGTCGCACTTCGGTTGTGGGTTCGATTCCCACAGCCTTGTCCGACGTGATGGGCTATCGTCCGTCCTGCAGGTTGTCCTTTTTCTAAAACTACATTACTATAACATCCGATCAATAATATCAAAAAAAAATTATCCTTAAAAAATACTAACTTATGTCCAACATAATCCATTCCAATCTTTAGGCTTATCTACAATACTTTGGTCTAAGCTCATAGTATAAAGAAAACGATTACTTAAAATATCATCAACCAAGCATGTGAATACCATCATTTATCCCCCATATATCTTGTTGGTTACATTCCAATCATGCGAATACCTTAATCATGTATTCTCTTGAAAAATGAATACTAATTAAACCTTAGTGAAAACATAAATGCTATCAAAAGTTAACTCTTTACACATACCAAAATCCAAATAATTTATATACTCAAACCATGATATAACCTTCTCCTTATATCAGTTATGAGCTCATGAATACTATCAAACATTTAATTTTCTCATTATCCCTTCATTATGCGCATATCATTTACTTTCCAAAAATATCTGAATAACCTTTCATGGTTACTGGTACCATTAATCATACACTTTCAAAACCTAAGGAAATACAACAGTGTAACAATCCTTAGATGTCTCTTGATTCCATAGTACCATTATATTACTTATACAACATTACACTTGATAAACATGTAATCATTCCACTACCTTCTTAAAACATTGACTAAACTTCAACAATTCTTTCATCTTACATATCATTTGTAGTCTCTTCATCATCATAAACATAAATACTACTCATACGACCGTACTGATTCTCTTCATGAGACTTTCCCTTAGGGCATTGGTTTGCATAATGCCCATACATTCCACATTTAAAACATCTAACCATTGTTGATGTCGTAGCAACACCATTATCCTCATCCATGGTGTTAATAGAACCTTTTCCTTTTCACTTACTGGCTTTGTGTCCTTCTTTTCCACACCCAAAGCATCTTCCAGTTCCCTTGAAACATTCTCCTTGATGCCTCTTCCCACATGATTTACATAGGGGAAATTGAACTTTCTTTCCTCTATGATCATCATGAAACTCCATCTTTCTCTTATTATCTGAGTCGGGAAACATACCAAAGTTGAGATTATTGATCATATTATGAGATTAATGATTAGGTATAATAACGATGTTTGGACTTCCAAATCCCGTTTCATTTGGTTTCTCATGAAGAATATCATTCCATTGTCCATCGTATCCTCCATTATCATGAATCTTCTTGTTTCCAGCCATTTTCTAAAACCCAAAAAGAATAGTGTGAGAGGAAAAAAATCATTCTAGGGAAAACAATATAGTAAAGGGGGATTATCCTCAATATCTAACATCTTAGGTTAAATTCTATGATCATTACTATAGTTCTAGGACTGTATACTATAAGTATACTTATCCTTAGGGACATCCCTAGACATACCTTAGAAATATCTCTAGGGATCTCACTAACGTTTTCGCATCCTAGTTTCCAAAGGTTGACTAAACCTTTCCTCTGATACCAAATGTAGAGACCTGAAGATTTACGTACATGGACATTACATTACTTTAGTGTAATACTTAATACATAACAAAAATCAAAACTCAAGGACCATAATAGTTTAGTGTCTTTGGAAACTCTGAACGTAATCTTCTAATCTTGGTGAAAGTTCTTCAACGTCTCCCATAAAGATCTTACCCTTTTGTTTTCTTACCTAAAACCATTATTTTAATCCTGGGGAAAAGAAAATATAAAAAAGGTGAGCTCAAATTCTCAGTAAGGGTAATCATGGATAAAATAAAACATACCATATACATTTGAACTGAAAAAAAACATGAACATTAAAAATCTTGATCAACGACATAAAACATGGAAGTACATAAGGCATAGAACATAATGGAACATAAATCATGATAAAATAGCATGGGAATAAAACCTGTAATTGTGGAATCCATTAAGCACATGTAATGATTTCCATAGTAGCCAAGGCATTGCTTCCAAGACCATCTTAGTGGACAAAGTCTCATTCTGAATCGAGTTCACTCCTCATTTTAGTCCTGTAACACTGAACCAGATTAACTTACCATTCCTGCCATGTCTATCTCATGAGATATAAAATCTTTACCCAATTCATTGGAGGGAGATATAGGTCCCACCCATCTCATATTTAAATCATTCTTACTTGTTCCACAAAATAAACATACATAATTCATAATAACCCAAAGAATAAAATGGGTTTCATAAAAATCATCCCATCATCACATAATCCATATAAAAGAAATGGATATCATCTCATAATAAGAAATTTGAAACCATTTAAATCATAAAGTCATTATACTTGAAACATACACATATGAAATAATCTCAACTTAGATGAAAAATGGTTTTGATAAAACACTTGAAATGAATTCTTGTGAAAAATATCCTTTCTTATTCAAAATCATTTTCTTTTCACAAAATGTGATGCAATTTTAAAAGAAAAGGATTTTTTTTGAAAATATTCATGAAATCTTTTGGAGGAAGATTCATGAAAATAAGGCTTTATAAAACCGTAAAAATCCGTTCGTGCCGTATAAGTTAAAAAACATTCTTCTCGTACTTTTGGCAGAAAAGTCAAAAAGTACCTCGTAATAGTAAGATTCCATACATACCATGTAGTAAAAGTCAAAAAAGGGGTAAAAATGACTTTAAAAATACATGAAAACACTTTTATAAAACATGTACATGGTTGATAGAAATAACCCCAGTAAATACTTACGAATAATCAATCTCGGATAAAAATGAGATTTGCAAAATTATCCCTTACCATAGGTCCAATATGCTTCGTACGGTTCCAAAACTCATGTATAATGATTTAAATAATGTCATTGACTTGTTAGAGAATCATACTAATTGTTATTATATCATATATTTTTCACTTATGACTTTATATTACCCATTCTTTTGTAAATTCTATGTTAAAGTAGCGTTTTGGGTAAAATCATTTCATTTATCGTGTGTCTTTCGACTTGTTGTTTCTTGATATTATTACTTATATCCTGATTTACATAATTCCATAATGTAAGACATGATTTATATATAATATATATTCATCATATACATATATATTATAGATCGATAAAAAGAATGAAATACACCATTCATGGAGACGGTAGGCCGTACGTACGCATGAACGCTGTTTTCATTTCCTTATTGAGTTGAATGGAATTAAGTAGATGACATACATATATATACACATAAATCCAGTATCATTATTATGTCATATATTTCATGATTACTTATTATATATACTTTATAATCATTCACTAATGGTTAAAGTGGAGACGGTAGTCCGTACGTACGCACGAGCGATGATATCATTCTCATGATCGTGGAATTGTATTGGAGTGTATGTATACTATTTCAGAATCAATATCACTTTACAATAATCATATATAGTAATTATGTACACCATTATACCCATCCAAGTAAGGTAGTGGTGTAAAATAGATTACACCACGGCGTGGAGACGGTATTCCGTACGTACGCACGCGCGATGATTTTGTTTTCCGTAGGATGGATAGAAGGTGAAATGGGGCTGTTTAATATTTATAATAACATATCATTATATTTTTGATAATGTTGTTATTACTTTATAATGAAACAACTAAATAAGAAAATGTTTAAGAAGAAATAAGTTTGAAAGAATCGGTAGAAGAAATTACCTCTTCTTCGATACGCCTCTTTGAAACCTCCTCTTAGGGAACCAAGATTGGTCTTTAAAGTATACTAGGACCACTAGGATGTGTCTAGGGAAGTGGAGAATAGAATTTGGCAGGGGTTGGCCGAGATTGAAGGCTCAAAGTGGTCTGAGGAAGAGAGGGAGGAGGTGCCCTTTTATAAGGGAGGAGAGGGGCACCTTTGGAATTCTTAAAAATATTAATTTATAATAAATCTAACCCCACTTAAAAACCTCCAAAAATGACTCATATTAGAAGATTAGATGATATAGGGTTGTAATATCATCAACCAATCAAATTTAGACATGTTTGGATCTTATTTTAAACCGTATCATTTTGATTTATCCTTATTTAATCTATTTAAGTTTATTTGTGGTAATAAAACTATAAATATTAAATTATAACAAATCATTACCTATTTGTTGTGAATTTTCCATAATTAGTTACTTTATAACCATATAAACAATATAAATTTAAATTTATAATTGTTAAATATTTTTGTGATTTTTAAACAATTTTATAATATGTTATTTTTATAAAATATCAATAGTGTCAATTTTGACACTATTCATTTATTTGAATTTAAATAAAATATATACATAAGACATGTTCAAAATAAAAGCTTTAATAGATTCATAAAAGGTCATATGTATCTAGAAAATTAGTGGAGAACTTTAAATAGTTCATATAATATTTATTTTATTATTTTTAAAACTATTTATTTGGTTTATCTCTTAATAAAATAATCACTACAATATTATTTTATAATTATTTAATATACTTATTTGTTGCATATAAATTAAAAATAAAATACTATGATGAAGATAAATCTATTACCTTTCACAAAAATACTTTTACTCGAATTTATCATCTTAAAATCACAATATTTAAATTGTTATATTTATTAAATTATGAAGCTGACAACTTTGGCATCATTTAATATAAAATAATATAAGTGTCATAATCACTTTTATAAGACTCCAAACGGTTATATATTAGGTAATTGGATTATTATGGTATAGATATATACTACCAATAAGTTTTGGTCTGGTTTTTGGGGCTTTTAATTGGTATTATTATTTCAATAAAAAACTATATTACTGATTTTTCACTTAATAAATAATTTCTGCATCATTAATGTATCACCATTAATGACAATTATATAATCCCTAAAAATTATAAATAAATTATCATGATGTAGATAATTTTATTATCTTTCTTAATACTATTCATTTTAGAAGTTTTATGATGTTTATCACTAAATTAAAATTATTATACTTATAAGATTTAAGAGAGTGACATGTTGTCACTTTCTTTGGTTTTAATAATAATTAAATTATTTTCATGGTCAAATGTCAATAAAATTAATCTAATTCGACCATTTGGTGATATTATTCTACTTTTATCCATCCAATAGAATTTTGACATGTTTTAGGGTAATTTTATAATATTATATTTACCCTTAATTACTCGATTTAACTTTAACTATGGTAAATAAATTTTACCGTTGTCACTATTCATAATTCCCAAAAATAAAAATTAGATTATTAACATAATTTGGAATCACTGATTCCAAATATGGAATCCTTTTTTCCATATTCAATACACAAAAGTTGCAGAAATTAAATTAAAATTAATCCCGTTGTCGAAAGAAAACGGGTTTTTCTTTAAAACATTGCAAAAGATTGAATTGATTTAACCTATGAATTCAAGGTAAAATTAATGATAATGACATAAATTATATTAAATGGTAAAAATATATTCGATTTATACTTTAAAACCATTCAATATTATAATTTAACCATATAAATTATTGCGATAAAAAAAGTTGTTTTTAATTAAAATATAGCGTGTTTTTACTATTCATCAAAATATGAATGTTACGAGAATAATATGAAAATTTTATCCAAAATAAATTTATATTTCTTGATTCCAAATAAGAATTTTATTTTGTCAAATTGAACTTATAAACATTTCAAAAACTAGATTTAAAGTGGGTGCGCCATCAAAAGGCGGCAAAACTGCATTTTTTGAAAAATACTTATTTTATCCAAAAAAATTATTTTTTTCTTATACCATGTTCTATAAAATGTGTGAGATGAATAATAATGTTATAAAATTCAAAATTTAGTTAATACTATTTATAACGGCTAGTTCATAATAATATTATAATAATATATCATTGTTTAGTAAAACTCGGTATTGCGTACAACACACGCTATTGAGGAAGGTCGCGATTGCATGTAATGTAAGCCAAGTCAAGGTTGCGTGTTGTGGAAGAATCCTTCGTTGTTTCGTATAACAGAATCCAACCATATTTCATTTATACATTGAATATATATATATATATATATACATATATATATATACTCAATGTTGCATAGAATAACTATTATCAAAATTGTGTGTAACACGATCCAAGAATAGTGTTGCGTATACTGCAAGCTAATATGGTGTTGCATATAGCGCAAGGTAATCTTGGTGTAGCATACAACACAAGACATTAATGGAATTAAAAGAATATTTTTCATAAAATCTTGGGGTGTTACATTATATATACCACCCTTAAAATGAATTTCGCCCTCGAAATTCGTCGGGGTTATAAATGGTTTACTACTTGAAAGTTTGTTGAATAGAAACCCACATCGTAAAAAGGAATACCAAAACATGGCTTTAAAAACTAAAGTATGAAATTTAACGGTTACCCAAATTAAATCATCACTAGGTTTCCATGTAGGAGAACATAGGTGAAAATATGGATATGGAAGAAAAATCTAACCATCAAGTTCTGATGGAGAGTGGTAGAGAACATGGCTATGAAAAAGCCAACAATCACAAAGCTATTGATTTGTGATGATTTAAGGTACCATTTGATTCATCGGATATAAGGGGACTAGGACAACATTTTTTGTTTTCAAGATCATTTCCCTAAAGTTGATGAATTAAAATAAATACTTACATGATTTTGGTACAATCTAACGGTTGTTCGTGAATTGAACAATTTCCACTTCATCCCTTAAAGAAATGAAGTTGAATTTGTTATTCGTGATGTGTTAGCAGATCATGTGATAGAATAATGGGTCATTCCATCTCTTTCAAACAAAAGGTTAGAAAAAGTTATAAGTCCATCTTATGGTTAGATTAATCGTATATGGTTCCAAAAATGAACTTATACTTCATATATCATACCGCTTAATAAAATAAAACTAGTTTCTACTAACCAGGGATTTCCTGTAGGCCAGTGGTAGGCGATAAAGGCCAGTCGCACTTCGGTTGTGGGTTCGATTCTCACATCCTTGTCTAACGTGATGGGCTATCGCCTATCCTGCAAGTTGTCCTTTTTCTAAAACTACATTACTGTAACATCCGATCAATAATATCGAAAAAAGTTCTATCCTTAAACAATACTAACTTATTTCCAACAAAATCCATTCCAATCTTTAGGCTTATCTACAATACATCGGTCCAAGATCATGGTATAAAGAAAACGATTACTTAAAATATCACCAACCAAGCATGTGAATACCATCATTTATCCCCCATATATCTTGTTGGTTACATTCCAATCATGCAAATACCTTAATCATGTATTCTCTTGAAAAATGAATACCAATTAAACCTTAGTGAAAACATAAATTCTGTCAAAAGTTAACTCTTTCCACATACCAAAATCCAAAAATTCTATAAACTCAAACCATGATATAACCTTCTCCTTATATCAGTCATGAGCTCATGAATACTATCAAACATTTAATTTTTTCCTTATCCCTTCATTATGCGCATATCATCTACTTTCCAAAAATATCTGAATAACCTTTCATGGTTACTGGTACCATTAATCATACACTTTCAAAACATAAGGAAAGACAATAGTGTAACAATCCTTAGATGTCTCTTTATTCCATAGTACCATGAGATTACTTATACAACATTACACTTGATAAACATGTAATCATTCCACTACCTTCTTAAACCATTGACTAAACTTCACCAATTATTTCATCTTACATATCATTTGTAGTCTCTTCATCATCATAAACATAAATACTACCCATACGACCGTACTGATTCTCTTCATGAGACTTTCCCTTAGGGCATTGGTTTGCATAATGCCCATACATTCCACATTTAAAACATCTAACCATTGTTGATGTCGTAGCAATACCATTATCCTCATCCATGGTGTTAACTGAACCTTTTCCTTTGCACATACTGGCTTTGTGTCCTTCTTTTCCACACCCAAAGCATCTTCTAGTTCCCTTGAAACATTCTCCTTGATTCCTCTTCCAACATTATTTACATAGGTGAAATTGAACTTTCTTTCCTCTATGATCATCATGAAACTCCATCTTTCTCTTATTATCTGAGTCGGGAAACATACCAAAGTTGAGATTATTGATCATATTATGAGATTGCTGATTAGGAATAATAACGATTTTTGGACTTCCAAATCCCGTTTCATTTGGTTTCTCATGAAGAATATCATTCCATTGTCCATCATATCCTCCATTATCATGAATCTTCCTGTTTCCAGCCATTTTCTAAAACCCAAAAAGAATAGTGTGAGAGGCAAAAAATCATGCTAGGGAAAACAATAGAGTAAAGGGGGACTATCCTCAATATCTAACATCTTAGTTTAAATTCTATGATCTTTACCGTAGTTCTAGGATTGTATCCTATAAGTATACTTATCCTTAGGGGCATCCCTAGACATACCTTAGAAATATCTCTAGGGATCTCACTAACGTTTTCGCATCCTAGTTTCCAAAGGTTGACTAAACCTTTCCTCTAATACCAACTGTAGAGACCCGAAGATTTATGTACATGGACATTACATTACTTTAGTGGAATACTTAATACATAACAAAAATCAAAAATCAAGGACCATAATAGTTTAGTGTCTTTGGAAACTCGGAACGTAATCTTCTAATCTTGGTGAAAGTTCTTCAACGTCTCCCATAAAGATCTTCCCCTTTTGTTTTCTTACCTAAAACCTTTCTTTTAATCCTGGGGAAACGAAAACATAAAAAGGGTGAGCTCAAATTCTCAGTAAGGGTAAGCGTGGATAAAATAAAACATACCATATACATTTGAACTGAAAAAAAACATGAACATTAAAAATCTTGAGCAATGACATAAAACATGGAAGTACATAAGGCATAGAACATAATGGAACATAAATCATGATAAAATAGCATGGGAATAAAACATGTAATTGTGGAATCCATTAAGCACAAGTAATTATTTCCATAGTAGCCAAGGCATTGCTTCCAAGACCATCTTAGTGGACAAAGTCCCATTCTGAATCGAGTTCACTCCTCGTTTCAGTCCTGTAACACTGAACCAGATTAACTTACCGTTCCTGCCATGTCTATCTCCTGAGATATAAAATCTTTACCCAATGCATTGGAGGGAGATTTATGTCCCACCCATCTCATATTGAAATCATTCTTACTTGTGCCACAAAATAAACATACATCATTCATAATAACCCAAAGAATAAAATGGGTTTCATAAAAATCATCCCATCATCACATAATCCATATAAAAGAAATGGATATCATCTCATAATAAGAAATTTGAAACCATTTAAATAATAAAGACATTATACTTGAAACATACACATATGAAATAATTTCAAAGTAGATGAAAAATGGTTTTGATAAAACACATGAAATGAATTCTTGTGAAAAATATCCTTTCTTATTCAAAATCATTTTCTTTTCACAAAATGTGATGCAATTTTAAAAGAAAAGGATTTTGTTGAAAATATTAATGAAATATTTTGGAGGAAGATTCATGAAAATAAGGCTTTATAAAACCGTAAAAATCCGTTCGTGCCGTATAAGTTAAAAAACATTCTTCTCGTACTTTTGGCAGAAAAGTCAAAAAGTACCTCGTAATAGTAAGATTCCATACATACCATGTAGTAAAAGTCAAAAATGGGTAAAAATGACTTTAAACATACATAAAAACACTTTTATAAAACATGGACATGGTTGATAGAAATAACCCCAGTAAATACTTACGAATAATCAATCTCGGATAAAAATGAGATTTGAAAAATTATCCCTTACCTTAGGTCCGATATGCTTCGTATGGTTCCGAACCTCCTGTATAATGATTTAAATAATTTCATTGACTTGTTAAATAATCATATTCATTGTTATTATATCATATATTTTTCACTTATGACTTTATATTACCCGTTATTTTGTAAATTCCATGTTAAAGTAGCGTTTTGGGTAAAATCATTTCATTTATCGTATGTCTTTCGACTTATTGTTTCTTGATATTATTACTTATACCCTGATTTACATAATTCCAGAATGTACGAAATGATTTATATATAATATATATTCATCATATACATATATATTATAGATCGATAAAAGGAATGAAATACACCATTCATGGAGACGGTAGGTCGTACGTACGCATGAACGCTGTTTTCGTTTCCTTATTGAGTTGAATGGAATTAAGTAGATAAAATACATATATATACACATAAATCCAGTATCATTATTATGTCATATATTTTATTATTACTTATTATATATAATTTATAATCATTCACTAATGGTTAACGTGGAGAATGAATCTCATCGCATCGTGGAGACGGTAGTCCGTACGTACGCACGAGCGAGGATATCATTCTCATGATCGTGGAATTGTATTGGAGTGTATGTATACTATTTCAGAATCAATATCACTTTACAATAATCATATATAGTTATTATGTACACCATTATACCCATCCAAGTAAGGTGGTGGGGGAAAATAGATTACACCACGGTGTGGAGACGGTATTCCGTACGTACGCACGCGCGATGATTTTGTTTTCCATAGGATGGATAGAAGGTGAAATGGGGTTGTTTAATATTTATAATAACATATCAGTATATTTTTGATACTGATGTTATTACTTTATAATGAAACAACTAAATAAGAATAAGTTTAAGAAGAAAGAAGTTTGAAAGAATCGGTAGAAGAAATTACCTCTTCTTCGATACGCCTCTTTGAAACCTCCTCTTAGGGAACTAAGATTGGTCATTGAAGTATACCAGGACCACTAGGATGTGTCTAGGGAAGTGTAGAAGAGAATTTGGCAGGGTTTGGCCGAGCTTGAAGTCTCAATGTGGTGTGAGGAAGAGAGGGATGAGGTGCCCTTTTATAAGGGAGGAGAGGGGCACCTTTGGAATTCTTAAAAATATTAATTTATAATAAATCTAACCCCACTTAAAAACCTCAAAAAATTACTAATATTCTAATCTTAGATGATATAGGTTTGTAATCTCATCAAAAAATCAAATTTATACTTGTTTGGATCTTATTTTAAACCTTATCATTTTGATTTATCCTTATTTAATCTATTTAAGTTTATTTGTGGTAATAAAATTCTAAATTTTAAATTATAACAAATAATTACTTATTTGTTGTGACTTTTCCATAATTGGTTACTTTATAACAATATAAACCATATAAATTTAAATTTATAATTTTTAAATATTTTTGTTATTTTTAAACAATTTTATAATGTGTTATTTTTATAAAATAACAATAGTGTCAATTTTGAAACTATTCATTTATTTGAATTTAAATAAAATATATACAGAAGATATGTTCAAAATAAAATCTTTAATAGATTCATAAAAGGTCATATGTATCTAGAAAATTAGTTGAGCACTTTAAATAGTTCATATAATATTTATTTAATTATTTTTAAAACCATTTATTTGGTTTATCTCTTAATAAAATAATTACTACCACATTTTTGTATAATTATTTAATATACTTATTTGTTGGAGATAAATTAAAAATAAAATCCTATGATTGAGATAAATCTATTAACTTTGACAAAAATACTTTTACTCAAATTTTTCATCTTAAAATCACAATATTTAAATTGTTATATTTATTAAATTATGAAGGTGACAACTTTGGCATCATTTAATATAAACTAATATAAGTGTCATAATCACTTTTATAAGACTCCAAACGGTTATATTTAGGTCATTATATTATTATGGTATAGATATATACTACCAATAAGTTTTTTTCAGGTTTGTGGGGCTTTTAATTGGTATTATTATTTCAATAAAAAACTATATTACTGATTTTTCACTTAATAAATAATTTCTGTATCATTAATGTATCACCATTAATGACAATTATATAATCCCTAAAAATTATAAATAAATTATCGTGATGTAGATAATTTTATTATCTTTCTGGATACCATTCATGTTCTAAGTTTTATGATATTTATCACTAAATTAAAATTATTATACTTATAAGATTTAAGAGAGTGACATGTTGTCACTTTCTTTGGTTTTAATAATAATTAAATTATTTTCATGGTCAAATGTTAATAAAATGAATCTAATCCGACCCTTAGGTGATATGGTTCTACTTTTATCCATCCAATATAATTTTGGCATGTGTTAGGGTAATTTTATAATATTATATTTACCCTTAATTACCCGATTTACCTTTAACTATGGTAAATAAAATTTACCGTTGTTACTATTCATAATTCCCAAAAATAAAAAGTAGCTTATTGACATAATTTGGACCCACTGATTCCAAATATAGAATCCTTTTTCCAAAGTCAATACACAAAAGTTGCAGAAATTAAATTAAAATTATCCCGTTGTCGAAAGAAAATGGGTTTTTCTTTAAAACATTGCAAAAGATTGAATTGATTTAACCTACGAATTCAAGGTAAAATCAATGATAATGACATACATTATATTAAATGGTAAAAATATATTCTATTTATACTTTAAAACCATTCAATATTATAATTTAACCATATAAATTATTGTGATGAAAAAAGTTGTTTTTAATTAAAATATAGCGTGTTTTTACTATTCATCAAAATATGAAAGTTACCATAATAATATGAAAAATTTATCCAAAGTAAATTTTTATTTCTTTATTCCAAAGAAGAATTTTATTTTTTCAAATTGAACTTATAAACATGTCAAAAACTAGATTTAAAGTGGGTGCGCCATCAAAAGGCGGCAAAACTGCATTTTTTGAAAAATACTTATTTTACCCGAAAAATTTATTTTGTTCTTATACCATGTTCTAGAAAACGTGTGAGATGAATAATAATGTTATAAAATTAAAAATTTAGTTAATACTATTCATAACGGCTAGTTCATAATAATATTATAATAATATATCTATGTTTAGTAAAACCCGGTATTGCGTACAACACACGCTATCGAGGAAGGTCGCGATTGCGTGTAATGGAAGCCAAGTCAGGGTTGTGTGTTGTGCAAGAATCCTTCGTTGTTTCGTATAACAGAATCCAACCATATTTCATTTATACATTGAATATATATATATATATATATATATACTCAATGTTGCGTAGAATAACTATTATCAAAATTGTGTGTAACACGATCCAAGAATAGTGTTGCATATATTGCAAGCTAATACGGTGTTGCGTATAGCGCAAGGTAATATTGGTGTAGCATACAACACAAGACATTAATGAAATTAAAAGAATATTTTTCATAAAATCTCGGGGTGTTACAGTAGGGGTGTCCAGGGGGTGGGTGGGTGGGGCTGTCTAGAAGGTGGGGTGGTGTCCAGGGGATGGGGGTTGTCCAGTGGGTTGGGGGTGTTGTCCAAGGGGGTAAGGGGTGTCCACGGGATAGGGGGGTGTCCAGGGGTGGGGGTTGTCCAGGGGGCGGGGGGCTTTCCATGGGGGTGGGGGTGTCCATGGGGGGTATCTAGGTGGTGGGGTGGTGTCTAGAGGGGTGGGGGTTGTCCAGGGGGTTGGGGACTATCCAAGGGGGTAGGGTGTGTCCAGGGGTGGGGTGTTCAGGGGGCGGGGTGGTGTACAGGTGGGTGGGGGTGTCCAGGGGTTGGGGGTGTCCAAGGGGTGGGGGAGTCTAGGGGGTGGGGGTGTCTAGGGGGTGTGGTGGGGGTTGTACAAGGGGGTGGGGGAGCTGTTTAAGGGGGTAGAGGTGTCTAGGGGGTGGGGTGTTAGGGGGTGGGGTCATGTCCTGGTGGGTGGGGGTTGTCCAGGGGGTTGGGGTCTGTCCAAAGGGGTGGGGGTGTCCAGGGGGTGGGGATGTCCATAGGGGTGGGGGTGGGTTGGTGTCCAGGGGGTGGGGGTTGTCTAGGGGGTTAGGGGGTTGTCCAAGGGGGTAGGGTTGTCCAGGGGTGGGGGTGTCTAGGGGGTGGGGGTGTCTAGGGGGTGGGGATGTCCATGGGGGTAGGGGTGTCTAGGGGTGGGGGTGTCTAGGGGGTGGGTGTGTTTAAGGGGTTGGGGGTTTTCCAGGTGGTTGGGTGTCCGGGGAGGGTGGGGGGTTGTACAGGGGGTTGGGGGGCTGCTCCGGGGGTGGGGGTGTATAGAGGGGTGGGTGTGGTGGGGGCTGTCCAAGGGGGTAGGGGTGTCTAGGAGGGGTGGGGTGTCCAGGGTGTGGGGTGGTGTCCATGGGGTGGGGGGGGGGGGGTTGTCCAAGGGGTTGGATGGTTGGGTATCCAAGGGGGGCATGGGGTGTCCAGGGGGTGGGGGGCTATCCATGGGGGTGGGGGTGTCCAGAGGGTGGGGGTGTCCATGGGGTGGGGTGTTGTCCTGGGGATGGGGTGTTGTCCAAGGGGTTAGGGGCTGTCCAAGGGGGGTGGGGTGTCTGGGGGTGGGGTGTCTAGGGGGTGGGGTGTCCAGGTGGTGGGGGGGTCGTTCCGGGGGGTGTCCAAGGGGGTGGGGGTGTCCAGGGGAGGGGTGAAGTAGTCACAACAAATCATCAAGTCAAGTTTTATTATTTATAGATAAATAAATAAAGATAATGTGACCTACCTAATCACACATATATTCAGGCACAACAAATCATTAAACATCAAATGTCAGTAGTATCAATCAAAAATGTAATGGATTAATCTATCCCTCATCCCATCACTATCATCACCATCATCATTAGCCTCACCCCCTTCCTCATCGTCGTACCAATCATCCTCCCCACCCTCCTCAATTCCATCCTCCTCACCCTCGTACTCCATCTAAGACTCCTCCTTTCCCTCCTCCTCCACCTCGGCCTCCTCCTCGCCCCCCTCTTCCACCTCGACATCCTCCTCACCCTCCTCATCCTTCTCCTCAGACTCCTCCTCGCCATCATCTTGACCACCGCTAGAACTACCACCTGGTGCATCATATATAGAATTCATTGATGACATATATTTATCACAAGTTGTGATGGCCTCTGGTGGAAGTGTTAGACGTAAAACTTCAATCAGTTTCATAAATGCAGTGTTGGCCCTAGCAAACTGTTCTATCATCTCTATGGCCCTTTTTCATCCTTTTCTACATGTGCCTTCACCATGTTAGAAATTCTGGTTTCATAGGTTTGAATACAGTTCAATCCCAAATTAGAAAAGGCAATTAAAATAAAATTGCAACCAATAAACATTGAAAATTCACATAACTGTCCAGGGGGTGGGGGATATCAAGTAGGGGTGGGGTTGTCCAAGGGGTGGGGGTGTCCAGGGGGTGGGGGTTTACAAGGGGTGGGGTGGTGTTCAGGGGGCTGTCTGGGTGGGGGGTATCCAGTGGGGGTGGGGGTGTTCAAGGTTGTGGGGGTGTCTAGGGGCTGGGCTAGTGTCCAAGGGTGTGGGGTGTCTAGGGGGGTGAGGGAGGGGGGCTGTCTAGGGGGTGGGGTTTTCCTTTTGGGTGGGGTGTCCAGGGGTGAGGGGTGTCCAGGGGTGGGGGGTCCAGCTAGGGTGGGGCTATCCAGGGGGTGGGGGTGACTAGGGTGTGGGGGGTGTCCAGGGGGTGGGGGAGTCTAGGGGGGCTATCCAGGGGGTGGGCTGTCCAGTGGGGGTGGGGGTGTCCAGGGGGGTGGGGGTGGGGGTGTCCAGGGGGTGGGGGGATGTACAGGGTGTGGGGGATGTCCTTGTGGGTGGGGGTGTCTAGGAGTAGTGGGGGTGTCCAGGGGGTGGGGGTGGGAGGGGGGGGGGTTCCAAGGGGTGGGGGGGCTGTCCATGGGGGTGGTGGTGTCCACCCCCAAACTAAGGTTATAGAATCCAATATCTACCAAATTTTTTAATGACTTAAATCCTATTATAGATGACCCATAAGACTATTGGTGTAAATCATGAATATCATACATATAAATCACAACACAACTAATTGTAAACACACCTCCAAATATCATACATGGATCAAATTTTATCTTCCACTCTAAATATCATACATGAATTCCAAAAAAAACAGACCTAATTATAAACACACCTCCAAATTTTGAGCTAGGTGTGTGGATTATTGATGCCTTGAGAGGCTAGTTGAGAGATAACACCAGGTTGTGATATAAGGTGTAAATATAGTATTTTCTATGTATACAAAAAATCTTGTGTGTGTAAAATAAGATCCTATGTATGTTGTTTAGGAATATGATCGATGTTTCGATGGGATAGCCCCCCTACTCCCTGCAGCCCACCTGGATAGACCCCCACCCAACCTGGACAAGCCCCCCACCCCCACCTGGAGAGCCCCCCCACCCCCACCTGGTCAACCCCCACCCCCACCCCCACCTGGATAGTCCCCCACCTACCTGGATATCCCACCCCCACCTGGACATCCCACCACCCTCCACCTGAACAGCCCCCCCCCCATATAGACAGCCCCCACCTGGACAACTCACACCCCTCCCTGGATAGCGCACACCCCCTCCCCCACCCTGGGCAGCCCACCCCCACCCCCTAGACAGACCACAACCCCTCCCCCACCTGGACAGTCCACCCCCACCCACTGGATAGCCCACCCCCCTAGACACCCCACACCCCCTCCCCAACCAAGACAACCCACCTTGACCCCCCTGGATATCCCACACCCCTCCTTGGATAGTCCAAACCCCCTACCCCCCTCCCCTGCACCCCCTACCCCCTTACATCCCCTACCCCCTGGACAACCCACCCCCTTGACACCCCCACCCCATACAGCCCTCTTAGGGTAATTTTATTTAAAAAAATTATTAATTAAGAAAGGAAAACCATCATGCGTTATCCATTCAATTAAAAACAACCCATTCAATTTATCAAAACAAAACAAATTCAATTTGTAAGGCTATATGAGTCACTTTGTAAATGTCATTGGGGAAAGGGGAAATCACCTACATGGTTAATTCCAATTTAAAAAATGGGCCAAGGCACTTAGGAGGTGGAGTGGTTTCCAGAAGGTGGGGTGTTGTCCAGGGGGGGTTTCCAAGGGGTTGGGGCTGTCTAAGGGGGTGGAGGGTGTCCAGTGGGGTGTGGTTGTCCAGAGGGTGGGGGTGTCCATGTGTTGGGGGGTGTCCAGGGGGTGGGGGTAGTGGGTGTCGAGGTGGTGGGTGGGGGTCCATGGGGGTGGGTTTATCTAATGGGGTGGTGGTGTCTAGGGGGTGGGGGGATATCCATGGGGGGTGAGGGGGTGTCCAGGGGGGTGGGGGTGTCCAGGGGGTAGGGGGCTGTCCAAAGGGGTGAGGTGTCAATGGGGGTGGGGTCTGCCCAAGGGGGGGTGGGTGTGTAGGGGGTGGGGGGGTTGTCCAATGGTGGGGGGTGTCCAGGGGGTGGGGGTTGTTCAGGGGGTGGGGTGTCCAGGGTGTGGGGTGTCTAGGGGGGTTGGTGGGAGGGGGGGTCTATGGGGGATGAGGGGTGTCCATGGGGGTGTCTGGGAGGGCTATCCAAGGGGGGTGGGTTGTCCGGGGGTTGGGGGTGGGTTGTCCAAGGGTGTGGGGTGTGCAGGGGTAGGGGGCTGTCTAATGGGGGGTTCAGGGGGTGGGGTGTGGGTGTTCTAGGGAGTAAATACCCATATAATACCTTGAAAATTACCTATATCCAATCCAACGAATATCACAATTCCAATCCATCACCCAACCAACAACCAATTCATCCTCAATATCACTACCCTTGACATTATTCCTTAAAAAAACTATAAATACAAAATCCAAATCCAATTTTCATCTTAACTAAAGTACATAAGAACTACCATATCAACCCACTAAAAAAATGGAAAACCACTTACACCACTACCCCAACCATCCCCAATCCCTTCACATGGACCATCCTTATATCCATTACCCACCTCGAGACCATATGACTAAATAAACCCTTTACCATCTTTGAGTGGGGATACATCTCACCAGAACCCATTAGTTCATATGGTTTATAAACTCTACAAAAAAGGATTGTCTATGAAGACTTCAAATAAAAATGATTCACACAATCATGACACTTGAAGTGTAGAAAAAAACATAAAACAAATCAAAGTGTTTGGTATACCATTCCATAGCCTACACAGAACTATGGTTTAGGCCAAATCAGAAAAGAAAAAAAATAGATACAGAATATTGATACTAAGGTACCACTTACTAATTTTAACTGTAGAAATAAAAAAATTCTAGATTGAAGATGGATATATTAGGTGGAAGGAGTTCGATAGACTATGGTAAAGAGAGAGCATTAGGATAGCTTCAGATTAGGGCTGAAATCACACGAACAGGGTAGTTGGAGCCACTGTGTATTTGGGGGAAAACTTTCCCAACGATTTTAAAAAACCTTTGGGAAATATATTATTTACCAAAAGTTTTAAAAAATCGTTGGCATTCATTAGTAAAATTAAATATGTCCCAATGTTTTACTCAAACCATTGGGAAATCTTGATTCTAAAATAAGTATAGCAACGGTTTCAACAAATCGTTGGTAATGTTTGATCTAAAAATAGTATACCAATAGTTTGAACAAACTGTTGGAATAAAACTATTGGAAAAGTCTCAATTTCCACTAGATTTGTTGTTGATTTTAATATGAACAACATTGAGAAGTCTATATCTAATCTTCTTATCCTCATTCGTCAATTGGAAAAATATATGAAGCATGACAATACTTCTATCCTTATGGTGGATAAGAGGAAAGGGAAGGAAAAAAGTTTTAATCCAAAAGCTTATTCATGAACTTATAAAAAAAGAATATTAAAGCGGAGGTAAGTGAATAGGTGTCTATTTTTCACATGTGGCAGGAAGGGCCACTGGAAGAAAAACTTTACCCAACCTAAGAAGTAAGGGGAAGCTTCAAGTGCATTTGTTATCGAATGAAATCTATATGTTTCTACAAACTATGTATTAAATACATCTTTTGGTGCTTAGATATGTATCCAAATACAAGAACCAAGTATATTTAGGAAGATTGACTGAGGGGAGGTAGATCTACGAGCAGCCAACAGATCCAGACTCACTATTGTAACTGTCGGGGATTGCCACCTCATGTTGTCAACTGGGATGATCTTAGTGTTAAAGTGTTGTTATAATGTGTCATCTGTTACCAAAAAACATTATTTTTGTATCGAGATTATATACAAATGGATTTTTGTTCAATTTTAGAAATTAATGTTTCTTCTTTTACAAATACAACATTTGTTTTGGTAGGGAACATTTATACAACGGTCTTTACATGTTGTATTACACAAACCAAGTAACGTAAATCAATAACAAAGATAATTCACATGACTCATACCACACCCAAATTTGGCATCACTAGCTAGGTCATGTAAATGAGAAAAATTGGACAAACTTACATCAAGATGGATATTTATATTCTGTCAAACTAAAACCACTTGGCGTATTTCATGTATGTTTACAAGGAAAAATGACCAAAGCCCCATTTAGTGGGAAAGGTGAAAGGGCTAAAGAGCTTCTTGAATTAGTTCATACTGATGTGTGTGGACCATTTACAGATGAAGCAAGGAGAGGGTACACATTGTTCATAACTTTTATTGATAATTTTTGTAGATATAGATATATCTACTTAATGAGGTATAAGTCATATTATTTTGATAAGTTCAAAGAATACAAGAACGAAGTTATGAACTAGATTGGTAAGAAGATTAAGAAACTCCACTCATACATAGTTGTAGAATATCTTAATCAAGACTTCATTGATTGTTTATAGGAGTTTGGGATCCTATTCCAACTCACTCCTCCTTACATTCCCCAATGGAATGGTGTGAGTGAAAGGAGGAACCACACCTTTTTGGACATGGTGAGATAAATTTGAGTCATGTGAGTCTTACATTATCCTTTTGGGGATATGAGTTATAAATAATGGGGAAAATATTAATCTAAGTACCAACTTAATCAATAAATAGTATTACATATTATTTCTGGAGTGGAAAGAAAGACATGTTATTGAATTTACTTGTGTGGGGAAGCGATGCGTTTGTTAAGGCCTCTTCAGGTAACAAACATGCACCCCAAGGAACAAAGTGTACCTTAATAGGATACCCCAAGGAAACAAGGATATATTAACTATACAAAACCTTAGAAAAAAAGGTTATAATGGAAATATGTGCCATATTTCTTGAGATAGAGCACATATCCAAAAGAGATAGTGAGAGTGAGATAGACTTCGATGAAGTTGAGGCTCAAGATACACAAGATTTGCTACAGAAACAGATTGCACAAAGCCCTTTAGAAGAAAGAATTGTTCTAGAGACACCATAATTATATATAAGTACAAGAGAGGTTAGATAACCATAATGGTACAATTTTATAGTTACCAAATATGGAGACTCATTATTAGTTGATAACAATGATCCTCTAACTGACAAAGAAGTAGTAAGTGGAACAGATGTTGCCAAGTGGCAAGAAGCCCTGAATTCTGAAATGGATTCCATGTACCAAAACCAAGTATGGATTTTGGTAGATCCTCCAGTTGATGTAAAACCTATTGGTTTCAAATGGGTATTCAAGAAGAAAATGGACATGGAAGGACAAGTCAGTACCTATAAGGCATGAATGGTTGCAAAAGGGTTCAAGCAGCGTCAAGGCACTAAATATGATGAAACCTTTTCACCAGTTGCAATGCTGAAATCCTTAAGAATTCTTTTGTCCATTACCACTTACCATGACTATGATATTTGGAAAATGGATTTCAAAACAACCTTCCTTAATAGGAACCTTTAAGAATATGTTTACATGACCCAACCTGAAGGGTTTATGACTCCAATGTATGTCAATAAGGTATGAAAGTTACAGAAATCCATTTATGGATTAAAGCAAGCATCCAGTTCATGGAAAATTCGTTTTGATAAAGACATGATAGAATTTGGTTTTATTAAGAATGAATTTGAGCCTTGTGTCTATAAACAGTTTAGTGGGAGTGAAATTATTTTCCTAATAGTATATGTTGATGACCTATTACTTATTGAAAATGAGATACTAGTCTTATAGTCTCTTAAGGAAAGGTTGATTCAATGCTTCTCTATAATGGACTTGGGTGAGGCAACATATATTTTTGGGATCAAGATTTAGCAAGATATATACACAGATTACTAGAACTAAGTCAAAGTACATACATTGATAAGATACTGAAGAGATTTAGTATGGAACAATACAAGAGGGGATTGTTTCCAGCATCACATGACATTAATATTTTCATGAAAAGACGTCCTTAGACACACGGGGAAAGAAAGATAATGACAGTGACTCCATACACATCAACGATTGGGTCATCCATGTATGACATACTATTTACTAGGTTGGATGTCTCCTACACATTGAGTGTGGTAGGTAGATATCATGCTGACCCAGGTGACTACCTTTGGATGGAAGTCAAGAATATCCTAAAGTATCTGAGGCGTACTAAGGATATATTCCTGGTTTATAGAGGAGATGATGAACTAGTCATCATAGGATATGTAGATACTAGTTTCTAAACTGATCAAGATGACATGAAGTTGCAAACATGATACATCTTCACTTTGAATGGAGGTGAAGTGAGATGGAAGATCTCAAAGAAGAGTGTGGTCATAGATTCTACAACAGAGTCCGAGTATATTGCTGCTTTTGAGGTAGATAAAGAAGAAATTTGGATGCAAAGATTTGTCTAGGATCTGGATGTAAAACCTGGCAGTAAATATCCCATCACACTGTACTATGACAATTTTGCAGGAGTGGATCTTGTAAAAGAGTCAAGGCCAAATCAGCAGATGAAGCACATACATCGAAAGTATCATCTCTTGAGAGATTTTTCTCAGAGAGGTGAAGTTGAAATGAGCAGTATTTCCATGGAAGACAATGTGGCAGACCCTTTGACTAAAGCCTTGACTCACCAAAAACATGATCATCATGTGAGGTCTAGCGAACTAAAATTCATAGGCAGTTGGCTCTAGTCCAAATGGGAGTTTGTAAGAGTGAGTGTCCTAGAACCAACTAGATGTAATTTTATTACATGAATATTTAATATATTTAAATATTTAACATCTTATTACATATTGTTCATTGTTCTACATGACTATACTGTAATAATGTTCTGAAGTATTTGTCACATTGATAATGTTATAACAATTACCCGCTATGATGGGAACCTTGATGTTCTATGACAATATTTTTAAATATAGTTATGAAGTTGGATGACATACTATAATGGGACACATAGTATATAGACTTCCATGTTTGAGTACTCATAAGAAGATGAGACTTCCTCTCATGAAGTTCATACTTGGTAATCTTTAAGATGAGAAATTATGAGAACATACCCACCTATACGAATTCCGCATGTTTTGGTGTTATCAGATATTTCTATCTGAAAGCGTTTGTAATGATCATTAGACTTCAATATTATCAATAAAACATGTCATGACTCGCAAAATTTGATTTACTAATGAAAACCATCATGCAAATAGTTGGTGGGAAGTAGGGTACGTTAGGTGCATCACGAGTGGCATGTTATTAATGGTTAAGTTGAGGAAGGATTTGTCCCTTCCATTTATGGAAGTTGATATCTCAACCCTTTGATTGAAATAGAATCGTTGCGTGAAATTTCTTGGGCATGGTGTAATAACAAGTTTATTTCATATAGTCAAAGAACGACATATAAATCATAATGGTTAATGAAACTATCATGAAACCAGTTTGATGAGATATTGAGACAAAGGGATTATATTAAACAGTGAGAGTTCGTATGTGGATGTCATTGTTGCGACTTTAAGTTCTTTCTATAGGGTGCCTTTTTCCCATTTCTAGACATTACTCTTGGAATTTAGGCAAGCCTACTAAATTTTAACGAGAAAGAATCCTAGAGGGTCACACACTATGTTTTTCTGGTGATATTAGTTAAATTATATTTGAATTTAATTAATGGAATAAATATTATCATCAATATAGTGGAATCATTTTATTCAAGTTAAATTTATTGAAATAAATTAAATAAATATTTATTCACTGTATTGTGGGTAAAATATATTTATTTATTTTATTGAACATTTAATAAATATTTATTTACTAGTTTGTAAATAAAAAATTTATTTAAGAGAATAAATTATTTATTTATTTAATCAGATGTTCAATAAATGAAAGTGGAGTTCGAGGGGACCAAGGTCGGCCTAGTAGTAAAATAATTATTTATAAGACAGTAAATAATTATTTACCTAGTTGGAACAAATTAAAATAATAACAATGCTGCTATTATTTTGTGACATGGAATTTTATTTATAATTCCATTTTGGGCCAGTTCGCGTACCATAAATAATGAAGTGGTATTATAAATAGACATGTACATCTATTGTGTCTTGTACCGAACTGCATGCTATATGAATTGAAAATTATTGAGCTAAACCATTTCTCTCTCAAGTCCTCTTCCTGCCTCTCTCAAGAATGAGATACGTTATTTAAGGCCAAAGAACAAGCAATCAAGAACGACCGACACAAGACACTCGACTCGTCGTGCTAGCACCCGAAGAATGAGTGGTGTCGATTGAAGGCCATCAGATGACGTATGGATCACCACTAGATGGATTCTAGTTTGGATCCTCACAAGAACAAAAAGATAATCCAGAAAGGTCATTCTGGATGATCAACATCATCAATGAAGGAAGTAACAAAGATACATGTATTATTTTTTTATGAAATAAATTAAATTAATTATAAACATGATGTGAAAGATCCTATATAAAGGTTTGAGGCCTCTTACTTTATCTAAATCTTTTATTCTATTCCATGGAGACTGGTGTTCATCATCATATTGATTCTGGAATAATCATTGATCATGGAAAAAATTAAAGTTGGGTGTCGCTCCAACTGCGCTTTCATTGCGCCTAAAACCTACACTTGTTAATGAGACAACTGAGAGAATCCTAGGTTATGATAAACAATCTTGGTGATAGAGGATCACCTTGCCTCTTTCCACAAATAGTTTTAATGAAACCACAACTTCTACCCATAAAATAAATAGATAGTCAGGTCAAAATAAAGCACCTGAAAAGAAAGTCAAAGGACCGAGAGGAAAAACCCATGCAACTAAGAACATTAATGAGGAAACTTCATTAAACACTATCAAATTATTTATCCACATATAATTTAATGGAAATATTATATCTGATAACCTTTTTTTTTGATGTCACACACTATTTCTTGAGCCAGGCAGATAATGACTTGGATCGATATCCCTAGCACAAAACCATGCTGCTCGTTAAAGATCCAAAGGGGGATGTGCACAACTAGCCTATTATTGAGGACGCTTTCCAAGACCATATACTTGAAGTTTCTCATGCTGAATAGCATGTAATGATGTAATTAGGATGAGTATTTGATATTAATAATGAGAACCAAGGTTGTTACTACAGTCACCCGGGTGAGACTACCACCCCAAAAGAAATCTTAGGTTTTCTACACTGTGTCATACCTAAACAGGTGCCAATAATCAATATATAAATCTCCCAGGATTCCACCCTACTTGGATCCACTTTTTTAGTTGATAACATGAACTAACTCAAGTATTTCCTTTTCATTAGGGATTTCCTTGGGATGCTCGTTATCCAGATCAGACACTAATCTGGGGATGGATTCAAAGATCTCTGCTTGGACCCTCAGATAGCTATCAAGCTTGTACAGATTAAGACCTATAAGAAGAGACTTAAAATATAGTTCATTCACACCTCCTAACACATCATGATCATTCGAGAAGGAAACTTACTCTATTAATATATTTGGTCTGATAATACGAAATTTCTCTTTGATACAATTTTGAATGTATGTGGTATTGTGATCACCTTCTTGAATCCCTTTGATGCAGGGCTAATCATGAGCCACCCACTCATGTCTCAAAATCATGTTATCCAACTAATCTTTCTTCTAATAAAGTTCCCTAAATAGATCCTTGTCCCATTCATTCTCAATTTGTAACTCAATACGTACCAAATCACCAGAAAGGCTCTCAATGTCATCTATGTTTTGATGATGGGTATTAATCTAGGAAATAAGATCCCCTTTCAAATGTCTAAGCATGTGGTGAAGGTCAAACCATAGACTACCATTTGAGGGATTATCCTAGGATTATTTCACTACTTGATTATAATCCATAAATGTGGTCCAATTTGGAGAAAAAAGGAATTGATCCCCACAAATAGGTATGGAAAATAGCTGAATATGGAGCATAGAGTGATCAGAAAAGTCCCTAGAAAGATAAGTTACCGTAGAATCAGGGAATAAAGTGTGGGGTCCACTCCCATTTTGGGAGTCTCTTGTGACGGTAGCTACTCCACATTTTAAGTGCTTCCAAGGTGGGTAGTGTGGTGGATGGCAGCCAACAAGGTAGAATGAGCATCCGATGGAAGGAGAAACGTCGTGGTTAGATGAGCTACCTGTACCAACCCTTGGCAGCAATGGTTTTGTTTCCTCTTTAAAATGGGTTTAGAACCCATGAACTGCAAGGGTGTAATTTTGTGATACCTCTGATGAGATCTGGAGAGAGATAGAGAGTACTAGAGAATCTCCCCCTGTTTCTCTTGTGGATGTAGGATTCAAAGCCGAACCACATTAAAATCCTCGTGTTCATCCATTTTGATTTCTGTTTTTGTGTGTTTGAGGTGCCACGCACCTCCATTGTGCCCCAAAAAGTGGTATCAGAGGCGAGTTGGAGCGAGCGGAGTCGAGACAACAATGAATTTTCCAGTGGCCATAAAATTGAAGGTGGTCAGAAAATTTTTCTGAGCCCAAATCTGTGAAGAGGACGGCAAGACGATTCCAACAGTGCAAGCGGTTAAAAAATAGAGTTGAAACGATCCTGGTAAGCTCGGTCAAACTTTGGTCAAAATCATGGGTGAACAGTACCACCATGCCAGAGAACACGGAACTATTCACTACACTAGTGACAATTTCGGTGAGATTTTGGCAGGAACTCTAGCATGTCACGTCAGCACCATGTCAGCGAGTGATCTGGACCATTTAATGTGTTTTGACCATATCTCAGTCAATTGGTGTCCTATTTCGGTGATCTGGAAGTCGATTCTAACTATTTTGACCATTCTGAACACATCTGTATGGTTAGTTTTTCAAAATTATCACTTAATCAGGTGGTTTTATAAGGGTGTGGCATTGACGGTGGTTATCGCATTTTGCGACAACAACAATGGCTGGTGGCGGAGCACTACCAATATTTGAGATTGAGAAGTTCAATGGTCAAAATAATTTCGGCTTGTGGAAAAGCACGGTGAAAGATATTTTGGTGAAAAAGGGCATGATCAGAACGTTGATTGGAGAAAATCCCAAGGCAACCAGTAAAGATGATTAAGAAGAGATTGAGATGCGGGTTGCCAGCACAATTCAACTATGTCTGGCGAAGGAGGTAAAGTACTCAGTGTTGGACAAGATCTCACCGAAGGATATATGGAAGAAGTTGGAGTAGCGGTATATGGAAAATTTTCTCACCAACAAATTATTCCTGAATAATAAATTGTACCAGTTGTGCATGTATGAGGGAACGAATTTGTTGGCTCCCACCAACGAATTAAATAAGATTCTGATGTAATTATTGATGCTCGGTGTGAAGGTTGGAGAGGAAGATAAATCACTTTTGCTTTTGTCATCATTATCAATCTAATTTGATGGTCTTGTGACTGCATTGCTCATGGGGAAGGAGACGTTGAAGCTGGATGAGGTGATGGCATCACTTCATGATTTGGAGGCATTCTAAAGACCCGTGATGCATTCAGGCACGCAAATCATGGTGATGCGATATGATCAACATGGTAGGAGCCAACATCAGCATTCATGAGGTAAAGAATGTAGACCAAAATCTAGGGGGCATGATCCTAGTAAAATCACATGTTTCTGGTGAAAGAATAAGGGTAACTATAAAAATGATTGTGGAGAGCGTAAACGGTACATTGTTGGGAAGAAGAAAGTTGAAGAGGAGGATGCAAACATCATAGAATTGTTGGAAGATGATGAAGTCTACATGAAAATGGGATGCTCACACTCATATGGGAGAGTTGAACGGGAAGAAGTGCAGTGTCATTAATACAAAAGATACGGGCACATGAAGTGGGAATGTTGACTTCTAATAAGGATGAACGAGCAGGCTCAAAATCCAAAAGAAGACGGATGGGTTTTGGATTTGGGGTGCCTGACACACATATTTATGATGAGAGGTACATTTGATACTTTTCACCAGATGAAAGACTCGACGAGACTTGGTGATGGGTCAACATGTGAGGTTCTAGGAGTCAGGACGGTGAAATTGAAGACACCTGATAGAGGTGTTTGTAAACTGGCTGACGTAAAATTTGTTCTGAGGATGAGACGGAACTTGGTATCATTAATTAATCTTGATGCAAAAGGTTTAAAGATTTCTATAGTAGGTAGAGTTTTGGAAGTCTCATATGGGGATGCAGCGATGCTTACTGGGAAGGAGTCCCAAGGGTTGTATCATTTGATGGGAACTGCAATCAGTTTGAGATCGATTGAATCCAGTGGAAGTGCCACATCCTTTGGCGTGAAGAAGCATATTCTATTTTCTGATGAAGTTATAAACACCTACAAGGAGACTGCAGGTCATGATTTTACCCCAAATTGGTCGTGAGGGGGATATTTTTGGTGGCCACTCCCATTTTGGGAGTCTCCATTGATGGAAGCTACTCTACATTGAAATTGCTTCCAAGGTGGGTAGTGATGTGCACGACAACCGACAAGGTGGAATGAGCAGCCAAAATTGGGAGAAACTTCATGGTTAGATAAGATACCCATACCAACCATTGGATACAATGGTTTTGTTTCCTATTTAAAACAGGTTTTGAACCCATGAATTGCAAGGGTGCAATTTTGTGATACCTCCGACGAGATCTGGAGAGAGAGGAATAGAGAACCACCCTTGTTTCTTCCGTGGATATAGGCTTCAATGCTGAACCACATTAAAATCCTCGTGTTCATCCATTTTGAATCCCATTTTTGTGTGTTTGAGGTTCCACACACCTCTATTGCGCCCCAAAAAAATGGCACGGTAGTTTGAAAGACACCGGTCAATATGAAGCCAAGCACGCCTCCTTCTATGCTGATTGTTACCCCAAGTAAAGAAATATCTGATGAAGCCCAAACCCGGAATATTGCTATGAGACATGAACGAAGTAAAATATAGAGTAGCCCTATAATGGAAAGTGACCTTACCTATAGCATCCTGCCTTTTTGTCACATAAACTTTCATTACATTATACAAAACTGGGGATCTTTAAGGTTTAGTGTATTGGAAACCAGGAACTTAATACATGAAACAAAAAAAACATTCTTCTTAAACACTTGAAAGGATTCTCCTTATGTTCATCCTAGGTTTATTACTGCATCTCATAACCTGGGTACATACATCAAAAGAAAGGGTGAGCAGAAGGCCCAATAAGGGAAACAAGGGAAACATTTAACATGTGAACTTGAGATACATCAATAAAGTCATGAAAAGAACTTTAAGGCATGAGAATAAAATCATGAGGCATATCATAATAAAATTAACGTATTTCATAACTTGAAGATGTGGATACAAAACTTAACAAATACAATCATTTCCGTTTCACCAAGTTCCATCCCCAAGGTGTCAATAAAAATTACCAAGGTTATTCACCAAGGTATCAGTCTAAATGGTCATCTCTAGAGATTAAGTCTTCACCCAATGCATTGGAGCGCTATCAGGGCGCACCCTTAAGTTCTCTTTATTATCATGTGAGACAAATATATCATCATCAATTATTTCATAAAAACCCCATATAGCATAAAAGGAATGGGTTTCATTTCATAATCATAACGTTTTAAAACTACTTTAAAGACATGATCTTTATGTCACTTTAAACCCACGGAAAGGGAAAGCGGGTCGCATGTATGTAAATCCCAGAATTTAAAATAGAAAAACTTGGTATATATGTGAATACCCCTATAGAATAGAGTTCTTTGATTATTAACTTAATAAAATAAAAGAACTTTAGAAAAAGGGAGAGACATTTTGAGAAGGGAATTCTGCAGCATAACGGCTATGTTTCGGGGTTCTAGAAAACATTGAAAAGAGAGGGGACATGGGTCAAACATTCATAAATAACCCATAAAACAGTAGAGGGACAAAATATAAACGATTTTAGAAAATGTTAATGAAATTTGAAAGAAATAATATATTAAATGAAGAACATGAAAGGAAGACAAAAATAATATTTCTCTTATGAAAATTCGGCAGCCTAACGGCGTCACTTAAACTTCAACAAAAATGATTTAACGAGATCAAATAGGGTATCTCATAATATGAACATAAAAGTTTAGTATGATAGATATAGATATCATACCCCAACATAATAAAAAGGAACTTGAAAGACTTGACATGAAAGTAGAACTTTGAAAAATGATAAAGGTGAAAGAATCCCTTAAAAATTCGGCAGCCTAACGGTGCCACTTAAACTTCAACAAAAATGAATTGACGAGATCAAAGAGGGTCTCTCATCATATGAACATAAAATATCAGTATGATATATTTATAGATCATACCCCAACATAATAAAAAGGAACTTGAAATACTTGACATGAAAGTAGAACTTTGAAAAATGAGAAAGGTGAATGAATCCCTTAAAATTCGGCAGCCTAACGGCGCCACTTAAACATAAAAAAATTAATTGATGAGATAAAATAGAGTCTCTAATCATATAAACATAAAATATCTTTATGATAGATTTATTCATCATACCCAAACATAATAAAAAGAAACTTTAAAGACTTGACATGAAAGTAGAACTTTGAAAAATGAGAAAGGTGAAAGAATCCTTTAAAAATTCGGCAGCCTAACGGCGCCACTTAAACTTCAACTAAAATGAATTGACGAGATAAAATAGGGTCTATAATCATATGAACATAAAAGATAAGTATGATAGATTTAGATATCATACCCCAACATAATAAAAAGTAACTTGAAATATTTGACATGAAAGTAGAACTTTGAAAAATGAGAAAGGTGAAAAATCCCTTAAAAATTCGACAGCCTAACGGTGCCACTTAAACATCAACAAAAATGAATTGACGAGATCAAATAGGGTCTCTCATCATATGAACATAAAAGATAAGTATGATATATTTAGATATCATACCACAACATAATAAAAAGGATCTTGAAAGACTTGACAGGAAAGTAGAACTTTGAAAAACGAGAAGGGTGAAAGAATCCCTTAAAAATTCGGCAGCCTAACGACGCTACTTTAACATTATTAAAATGAAATGATGAGAGAAAGAGGGGGTAAATCATCATATGAACATGAAAAGGGCAGTAATATGAATATAAAAGAACATCCTTCAACATAAGATCATGGAGCATAAAATAAATGACATAAAATGGATTACTTGAAAAGAAAGAGAGAGGTCGGATCCCTTACCTTAAAACGTAACTCTTAAAACAGAAAGGTTGGGACCTTGAGGGCCTGGGGGCACCTTGGTAGGAATCCTTGGGAGGTAATGAGACCAAAGCTTTGTTGGGGGAGAGTTGGGAGTCGAATGGATGAGAGGATGGCTTGGTATTTATAGGGAAAGTGAGGGGACAAGACATTAATGGCCAAGGGACACCTCATTGGTGGTTTTGGCAAAACCATGGGCTTGCCCATGGTATTTTCCCATGGTATTGGCCACATGGGTCCCCCACACAACAATTCATCACCTTTGGTCGGACAACCCTTAAAATATCTCATGAAATCATCGTGACACAGTTATGATGTCATTAAACATATCGAAACCCTAAAACTGTATTTTCACTATTCATCGAAAAATTCAACTTTCTCAAAAAAATCCCAGAATTTCACCTTAACCAAATATCAATGCTCTGATTTCAAAAATTAAATCTATTTTATAAAAATATTTTTGTAAATATTTTTAATTTAATTTTTAAATAAATACACTATTCACTAAATATTCATTTTTCTCAAAAAAATCCCCAAAAATTACCTTAAAATAATATCGATGCTCTGAGTTCAAAAATGAAATCCATTTTATAAAAATAATTTTCTAAATAATTTTTATTTAATTTTTAATTAAAAAAAACTATTCACCCGAAAAAACTAATACGTGGATAATAATTTATGAAACTGTTATTTAACCATTTTATTGAATCACATTACTTAATCAAGGTGCCTAGATTATATTAATACATTCTTTAAGTTAGATTACTAATCCATTTGGTCACATTACTAATCCTAAGCATAAAATCACTATTCATAATTTACTATACATTAAAAATTAAGTTGATCTTATTAGACTCTAAATTTCGTACTGAACATAATTGTAGAGGACCATTTTTTGAAAATCATTACACATTTTTAATTATTTAAGGTTTACATAAACATTTTAAAAAAATACTTTCTCTAAAATTCATCAAAAATATGCATACTATATTTATCCGGACATTTTAAAATTCATAAACTTCATCATAAGAAGAAATCAAAATTTTTATTTAAAATAAAGGATTACACAAGGCAGTTACGGTCATCTTACATAGCCCCTTATCACACCAGCATATGACCTAAGTATAAGGTGTGCTAAGGTGAGAGAATCTGAGGGAGGCTCGGCCAACATCGCATGAGTAGTAATTTCTATCAGTTTGAACTTCTTGCGAAGGTGATTCCATTCTAGCTTCACACGATGAAGTTCGGATTGGGTTTGGTCTAGAGCAAAGCCCAGTGGTGCTACCTCCTTCCCAAGTTCTGTTAGATGGGATTTGATTGGCCCGAGACTACTGGATGACGTCATCGAATCTCCTTTCTATATTAATTAACCAAGTTCACTTGTATTTAGAGACAAAATTCACAACATTCAGTTTTCAACGGTCATACTGACTAACAGTCATAAAATAGTCAAAACCCAACAGTCTCATTTTAATTATACACATGTTATCAAATAAAACAGTTTTGTTGAGTATGAAAAAATAAAATAACACACAAAATTAGGAAACAAGATTTATTCAAAATTTCAGGTCGTTACAATCTTCCCCCCTTAAGAAATTGCGTCCTCGCAATTTTTAAAATTGGGTTTTGAAATTTCATTGAAAGTCCCACATCGGAAAACGATTCAGTAACACTATTACTTTAAAAGAAAGAAAAGGAAGTAAAAAGGCCACCCGAGTTAACCCATACTAGGATTCCATGTAGGAAAACATGGATATGGAAGAAAAAACAAAGGGTCACGTTCTGAGGGAGAGCGATATAAAACATGATTAGGAGAAAGTTAACCACAATAAAATCACAAACTTATGATGTGTGTGAACGGTCTTTGATTACCCAGTAGGAAGCTTAAACCAACAACATTTTTTTTACGTTCCTTTTAATAATTTTGAGGAATTCATTTACTACATATAATAAAAACATAAGGAAATATACCTACCTTCCAGTAGAGTTTCATCCTTTAATAAGTTTTTACCAAAACTAATCTTTTCTCCAAACGATGAGCATTCAAAACTACTTGGTCTCATCAAAGCACCAGAATTATCTTATAGAGAATCACATAATCCACTAAAGATTAACTATCTATTTCTTATATCTTCAAACATTATCCCAAAAACAGAAAGGGTAATATAAAATGACTCTTCCAAAAGAAAGAACCCTAGAGGAAGGAAAACTACTTTAAATCTTCAAAGTTCCATGGTACTACCCAAGGTTCATCATAGACCATTCCATAAATAACTGTTCTTAAAATTCCTCAAAATAAATCAAACTAATATTGAAACCCAAATACAAGAAGGATTTGATAACATAGTCTTCCAAAATAAACATCATTGTTCATCTCCAAACAACATCAACCGCTGCTAACATCTTATAACAAAAGTAGCTAACCTAAACATATTTTACCCAAGATAGGTTAATCATTTTTATAAGTAACCTAAATTACTATAAGTTCACCTTAAATTCATCGATTCTTCAAAATATAAGTCAACCTTTACTCCTCAACGAAAATACCATAGTAATATATTTACCTCGATCATATAGGGTCCCCAAAATAGTGAACGTCTTCCAAAATAATAATCATCTTTTAATCCCCTAATCATCTCTGTCATATTAATACGGCAATCATCGCATTTTCTATCACATCGGTTGTTGGGACATGTTCTTCCATTTCCCACCATTAACTAAGAAAAGAAAGTATAATTACGGGCTTAAATACTTAGCCAATAATCATGAAAAGGAACTTAAAGCATATAAGGATAACTTATAGAAGAAAAGTATACCCTAACTTGTGATCCCCTAGGTTTCAAACTAGGTTATCCATGATCATATATTCTTATGTGAATCTTTATTTTATTTTATGTTTGTTCCTTTAATAATGGTTCATACTAAGCTTATGAATTTACCAAAGCATATCCCCTAAGAGTGTCGTAACCAATAGTGCAGCAAGGCCCATTGTTGTGTACCAGTTCCCGTTCGAGTCTAGCTCAAATCGGTGTTTTCGGGTTTTACTCCTATGTACATCTGTGTCAGATCCACCTCTACCTGCTCGTATCCAGACAGGGATGTATTTTTTTGGCAACCCCTTACTCAATACTCACCAAAATACCAGGAATATTTCCTTTATTTAAACTTTTCTATATGGTTCTTCCTAAAGTTTTCATATCCTAATTTACACAAATAACTAAACCATCCTTTGATACCAACTATAGAGTCCCGCCTTTTTTTCACATAAACTTTCATTACATTATACAAAATTGTGGATCTTTAAGGTTTAGTGTCTTGGAAACCAAGAACTTAATACATGAAACAAAAAAACATTCTTCTTAAACACTTGAAAGGCTTCTCCTTATGTTCATCCTAGGTTCATTACTACATCTCATAACCTGGGTACATACATCAAAAGAAAGGGTGAGCAGAAGGCCCAATAAGGGAAACAAGGGAAACATTTAACATGTGAACTTGAGATAGATCAATAAAGTCATGAAAAGAACTTTAAGGCATGAGAATGAAATCATGAGGCATATCATAATAAAAATAATGTATTTCATAACTTGAAGATGTGGCTATAACATTTAACAAAGACAATCATTTTCATTTCACCAAGGTCGATCCCCAAGGTGTCAATAAAAATTACCAAGGTTATTCACCAAGGTATCAGTCTAAATGGTCATCTCTAGAGATTAAGTCTTTGCCCAATGCATTGGAGCGCTATCAGGGCGCACCCTTAATTTTTATTTATTATCATGTGAGCCACATATATCATCATCAATAATTTCATAAACAACCCATATATCATAAAATAAATGGGTTTCATTTCATAATCATAACGTTTTAAAACTACTTTAAAGACATGATCTTTATGCCACTTTAAACCCATGGAAAGGGAAAGCGGGTCTCATGTATGTAAATCCCAGAATTTAAAATAGAACAACTTTTTATATATGTGAATACCCATATATAAGAGAGTACTTTGAGTATTCACTTAATAAAATAAAATAACTTTAGAAAAAGAGAGAGACATTTTGAGACGGAAATTCTGCAGCATAACGGCTATGTTTCAGGGTTTTAGAAAACATTGAAAAGAGAGGGGACATGGGTCAAACATTCATAAATGACCCATAAAACAGTATAGGGACAAAATATAAATGATTTAAGAACATGGTAATGAAATTTTAAAGAAATACCATATGAAATGAAGAACATGAAAGGAAGACAAAAATAAGATTTCTCTTCTGAAAATTCAGCAGCCTAACGGTGTCACTTAAACTTCAACAAAAATGATTTGACGAGATCAAATAGGGTCTCTCATAATATGAACATAAAAGTCTAGTATGATAGATATACAGATCATACCCCAACATAATAAAAAATAACTTAAAAGACTTGACATTAAAGTAAAACTTTGAAAAATGAGAAAGGTGAAAGAATCCCTTAAAAATTCGGCAGCCTAATGGCGCCACTTAAAATTCAAGAAAAACGAATTGACAAGATCAAATAGGGTCTCTCATCATATAAAAATAAAAGATCAGTATGATAGATTTAGATATCATACCCCAACATAATAAAAAGTAACATTAAAGACTTGACATGAAAGTAGAACTTTGAAAATTGAGAAAGGTGAAAGAATCCCTTAAAATTTCGGCAGCCTAACGGCGCCACTTAAACATCAACAAAAATGAATTGACGAGATCAAATAGGGTCTCTCATCATATGAACATAAAAGATCAGTACGATAGATTTAGATATCATACCCCAACATAATAAAAAGGAACTTGAAAGACTTGACATGAAAGTAGAACTTTGAAAAATGAGAAAGGTGAAAGAATCCCTTATAAATTCGGCAGCCTAACGATGCCACTTAAACTTCAACAAAAATGAATTGATGAGATCAAATAGGGTCTCTCATAATATGAACATAAAATATCAGTATGATATATTTAGAGATCATACCCAAACATAATAAAAAGTATCTTGAAATATTTGACATGAAAGTAGAACTTTGAAAAATGAGAAAGGTGAAAGAATCCCTTAAAAATTCGGCAGCCTAACGGCGCCACTTAAACCTCAACAAAAATGAATTGACGAGATCAAATAGGGTCTCTCATCATATGAACATAAAAGATAATTATGATAGATTTAGATATCATACCCCAATATAATAAAAAGGAACTTGAAAGAGTTGACATGAAAGTAGAACTTTGAAAAACGAGAAGGGTGAAAGAATCCCTTAAAAATTCGGCAGCCTAACGACGCTACTTTAACATTATTAAAATTAAATGATGAGAGAAAGAGGGGTTCTATCATCATATGAACATGAAAAGGGAAGTAATATTAATATAAAATAACATACTTAAACATGAGAGCATGGAGAATAAAAGAAACGACATAAAATAGATTACTTGAAAAGAAAGAGAGATGTCGGATCCCTTACCTTAAAATGTAACTCTTAAAACTCAATGGTTCTGACCTTGAGGGCTTGGGGGCACCTTGTTAGGACTCCTTGGGAGGTAATGAGACCAAAGCTTCATTGGTGGAGAGTTGGGAGTCGAATGGATGAGAGGATGGCTTGGTATTTATAGGGAAAGTGAGGGGACAAGGCATTAATGGCCAAGGGACACCTCATTGGTGGTTTTGGCAAAACCATGGGCTTGCCCATTGGATTTGCCCATGGTATTGGCCACATGGGTCCCCAAATACAATAATTCATTACCTTTGGTCTTAAAACCCTTAAAATATCTCATGAAATCATCATGACACAGTTATGATGTCATTAAACATACTGAAACCCTAAAACAGTATTTTCACTATTCATCGAAAAATTCAACTTTCTCAGAAAAATCCCAAAATTTCACCTTAACCAAATATCGATGCTCTGATTTCAAAAATGAACTCTATTTTATAAAAATAATTTTCTAAATATTTTTAATTTAATTTTTAAATAAATGCACTATTCACCAAAAATTCATTTTTCTCAGAAAAATCCCCAAAAATTAACTTAACATAATATCGATGCTCTGAGTTCAAAAATGAAATCCATTTTATAAAAATAATTTTCTAAATATTTTTTATTTAGTTTTTATTTTAAAAAAACTATTCACCCGAAAAAACTAATACTTGAATAATAATTTATGAAACCGTTATTTAACCATTTTATTGTATCACATTACTTAATCTACGTACCTAGATTATATTAATACTTTCTTTAAGTGAGATTACTAATCCATTTGATCACATTACTAATCCTAAGCATAAAATCACTATTCATAATTTACTATTCATCAAAAATTATGTTGATTTTATTAGACTCTAAATTTCGTACTGAACATAATTGTAGAAGACCATTTTTTGAAAATCATTATACATTTTTAATTATTTAAGGTTTACATAAACATTTTTAAAATATCCTTTCTCTAAAATTCATCAAAAATATGCATACTATATTTATCCAGATATTTGAAAATTCATAAACTTCATCATAAGAAGAAATCAAAATTTTTATTTAAAACAAAGGATTACACAAGGTAGTTACGGTCTCCTTACATATCCCCTTATCACACCAGCATATGACCTAAGTGTAAGGTGTGCTAAGGTGAGAGAATCTGAGGGAGGCTCGGCCAACATCGCATGAGTAGTAATTTCTATTAGTTTGAACTTATTGCGAAGGCGATTCCTTTCTAGCTTCACACGATGAAGTTCGGCTTGGGTTTGGTCTAGAGCAAAACCCAGTGGTGCTACCTCCTTCTCAAGTTCTGTTAGATGGGATTTGATTGGCCCGAGACTACTGGATGAGGCCATCGAATCTCATTTCTATATTAATTAACCAAGGTCACTTGTATTTAGAGTCAAAAGTCACAACATTCAGTTTTCAATGGTCATACTGACTAACGATCATATAATAGTCAAAACCCAACAGTCTCATTTTAATTATACTCATGTTATCAAATGAAACAATTTTGTTGAGTATGAAAAAATAAAATAACACACAAAATTAGGAAACAAGATTTATTCAAAATTTCAGGTCGTTGATAAAACACTATTTTATTGATAATAAATGATATAATTTCCTCACATTGTGTTAAATATGTTTATTTATAAAATATTTGGGATTTGATCATTCATTTTAAAATTTGGTGAAAATTCCAGTTTTACCCTTAATAGTGCACTGTAGTATTTCGAATATAAATATTTTTATATTTATTATTTGAATTTTAAATTTTGTAACAGTGTTCCTAACTTAATTATCTACAACTTTTATCCAGGACACTAGATCAAAAGAACGCATTTTAATGGAGTAATTGGGCCATAGAGTCAAAGTTGGGCTGGACTCGCCAGAATGGATAATCTTCTGTATTGCGGCCATAACTACTACATATGGGCTTGTATTGAGCCCAAATTTGGAGAGGACATAGAGGACCCATATCCTCACATGTGATACTTCTGGAATGCTGGCCAATTCACGCGTTTTCATGGTCAAATGGGTGGTGAAATTTGCATTAAAATATTTGGCCGAATTTCCACATTCACACTTGAAACCACTTGTAACCTCTCCTCCCCTCCCCTCTATAAGTTGGAGTTTTTCTCATTTGGAGGGGTTGGGACGTGCATTAGGAGATTGGAGGTAGAGGAGAATTTGTTCCACCCAAATTCTCCAACCATTTTAAGAGGGTTATCTCTTGAAGAAAGGATCCCCTCATCGAAGCCTCCTTCTCTTCTTCATTTTGTAATGTTTTCATTTGTGTAATAAACTTCTTTGTTCTTATTTTATTTCTTCTCTTTTCTTATATTTTGTTTAAATTTATTTTTCTCTTAATATTCCTCTTTGGTCTGGAATTCTTGAGTAGAAGCGTTATTGGGTTATACCCATTATAAACCTTTGCACATGAAAAACACTTCTACGATGATTACGCCACCCATGGAAGAGTAGTCTTTTAGTAATCGATATATCTTCTACCCTCTTCATTTAATTATTTTGAATCATTGAGATACTGTAATTCATTTAATATGATCCATGAATTCTGTTTTTAAATTGTAAGAAACTAAGCAAGCAATTGAACAATTAACACAAAAACACGCGAGGTCGGGATTTTGTGTAAATTGTGAGAGCACGATCTTAATTGGTAATACAAGACCACACGGGATAAATTTGTAGAGTTCAAATATAATCCCTAAACACAATTCATCTTCATTTCCAGAATGGATATGAGCCTTAATTTACCACTGACCATAAGCTAATCTTAGAACATCAATCAAAGCAGGGTGCTGCGATTGCATGTTCTGAAGTTAGCCTAGGGTTAAATTCACATCATCTTCGTGGTAAAGTTAATTATCGTAGGGTTCGGTATTTAACAAATTAAGGGATCATAATTAAGTGAATGTTAATTTAAATGATAATGATTAATAATAAAGTGAAGAGGTAGAGTTAGATCGATTACGCCTTTTAAATATATTTCTAAAAAAACATCTTCTTGTTGTGTCATTTTAATCGAAATTCATTTCAAAACTAAAAACAGAAAAAAAAATTATACAATCTTCTTCCAGAAAACTTCTTCTAGATTCATAAACTACAAAAAACCCCAATCCTTTAAAGTAGTTTTTTATTCTATTCTATTTTATTTTATTTTTTAGAATACCTCTAATAAGTTGTTAAATTCACTTCCTCCTTTGAGAGACGACCTTGGTCAGCCACTCTATTGCACCTAAGTACCCCAAATTACACTAATCATTTGAGGGCACCCACGACAGCGCTCTTTCAGTCGTTACATTACCCTTCTTCTCTGAAGAATCCACCATAATGTCGAATTATCCTCCCAAGAACCGTGGAATGTTACCTATATTGAAGGAGTCTTAATCATTCCATAAGGCCTCCCTACCATGCACCTCACATATTGTGTACATGAAAGAGAAAAGAAAACAAAGATCACCTACATTAACCCTTGTGGTGATAAACTGATCTGACTCTTCCACAAGATCAATCGATAAACTATAATTTTAGAATAACCAAATGTGATGATTTTGCAGCATGGCATGTAGGAAGTGCCTCATCCTTGTTCTATTTGAAAAGACCGCTAGTTTGGAGGGTAACTACTTTAGTTCCATAATTACCACCAATGAGGATTTGAATTTGAGGACTTTAGCTGCAATGATGTCAATTTTAACCCATGTATCAAGGCCAATGGCATTCCCGATGAGGAGGGAGCTCATCAGATAGTGTGTTTCCTGGGTTTTTCCTTAGGCATCCCAACACTCCTTACATGTAATGAAGAACTTGGTAGAGGCTTATTGGATTTCGACCTAGTGCGTACACCACTGGGTAAAGACATAGAAGGTAGAACATGAAGCTCTGGTACTTCCCGCACAAATTTTAACATACTATTGCAATTCGAGAGCTTTAGTGGTGAGGCACTGGAGGAAGCTGGGCCACAGAGAATCAATGTTATAGAAGGAGATTGGAAGTGATCCTCGTCCTTAGCTCGATGAGAGGTGGGGGAGGCTTCAACGGAGATACCTTGTAGTAGCCCAACAAAGAAGAGGAGTCTGAGTGGGCATGGAAGGGAACAAATTCTAGACAGGGTTCAGACTGCAAGTCGTCAAAGGGGGGAGGACCTGTTGGAAATGAAAACCCAAACCATTTGTCTTCCCATGCAGTGCTTATTCCCCACATGGATTCATTTCTCCATGCGGGTTTTCCCTATGGATTTTTCCTCTTTCCCAATGTCTGTTTATTTCCAAGAATGTCATTTAATGTTGATTTATTATTTTTTGTTCTGTTTATTAATGATACATGATTTCTTGGAGTCTTTTCATTTATTTTGGAAGAGTCTATAAAAGGGGTATTTTTAGTCCATTGAATATAGATGTGAAATACAAGAATGATTTTTTGTGTTTTTTTCCTCTTGTGAATTACACTTTCTAAAGACAAGTATTTCCAACAAACTAGTAGCAGAGGCCAGTACCAAAGTATCCTCAATTTTCATAAGATGGCCACCATAATCCAGCCGCATGTTCTGAAGTTGCCTAAGGAAAAATAAAAAAGGTGGTGCATCCAAATGAAATATTTATTTGGGTTTCAAGAATTATGGGAGATTGTCACTGAAAGGTATATCATACCCACTATGAAGGAAGAAGCCACCTTCACGAATGAAGAAAAGACGAACCTAAAAAATCAAAGAAAGAAAGACAAAAAGGCATTATTCCTTCTCTATCAAGGGTTGGATGAATAAAAATTTGAAAAGATTGTTGAAGAAACATCAAGAAAGTAATCTCGGGATACCCTTTCCACAATCTTTAAAGGAGTTGATTGAGTGAAGTAGGTTTGTATTCAAACACTAAGAGTGGAGTTCAAAGCCGCGCACATGAAGGATAATGAGAGTATCTTTGACCACTTCTCATGTATAATTGTTATTGTTAACAATTTAAAAATAAATGGTGAAAAAGTTGAGGACATTCATGTTATTGAGAAATCACTTAGATCTCTCACAACCAAATTTGAGCATGTGGTTTTGGAAATCGAAGAATCACTACTGGAAATACACTATTTCCCAACGGTTCACAACCGTTGGGAAAGCCCCTCAAACCGTTGGTATATCATATACCAACGGTTCTGATAACCGTTGGGAAGTAAGCCGTTGGGAAAGGTTTTCCCAACGGTTTACTGGAAACCGTTGCAATAGGCCCATAGAAGTTACCCTATCCCAACGGTTTGGGTGAACCGTTGGGATAGTTTTTCCCAACGGTTCTCCCAAACCATTGGCAAAACCAAGACCATGTGGAACATTTTCCCAACGGTTCTAAACCGTTGGGAATTGGTGAAGTCTTTCCCAACGGTTTAGAACCGTTGGGAAAAGACATGCTAAAAACTTATATGCCAACGGTTTGAAACCGTTGGCATACCCTATGCTGCAAATTGCAGCACCCTGCAATTTGCACAGCCCCTGTCCCCTGTCCATCACCACCAGTCATCAGGCCTCATTTTCACCTCATTTTCACCTCATTTTCACCTCATTTTCGATCCAACTATTGTACCAGTAATAAAATAAAACATACATATTCAATTACGAACAAAGTCATACACATTTAACATATAATGGATCCTGAAACTATACAAATCCATAATTAAATTACAATTCATAAACATACATAATTCATATAGAATTCAATTTAAAATTTAGATGACAATTATACGTGGAATCTGAAATTCAATTCATAATATGATCGGTTTTTTCTATACCATATATTTTTACCTCAAATGATGTCCATTTTAAACAAAATACATACACCTGAAGTGATACCGGCCACACCGCACCTCAGATTGAGGCGGGGTTAACTCGTACACATCACATTTGACTCATGGATCGTTGTGCTAAAGTATCGACAGAATCCTAATGCGTTTGGTCGGTTTTCCGTATGCCAGTTGATGTTTTTCACTTAAAATGGCGTCCTTTTGAAACAAAAGACGGACACTATGAGCGGTGCCGACCACACCGCGTCTCCAATTGAGGCGGGGTTGATTCGTACATGTCACATATGACTCATGGATCGTTCTCCTAAAGTTTCAATGGAAACCGAATGCGTTTGGTCGGTTTTCCGTATGTACTTAAAATGGTGTCCATTTTAAACAAAAGAGAGCCACTTAGACTGATCTCGGCCACACCGCGACTCGGATTGAACCCGGGTTGCCTCGTACAGGTCACATATGACCCATGGATTGTTGTGATAAATGATCAAAAGATTCGGAATGCGTTTGGTCAGTTTTGCGTATGCCAGTTGTTCTTTTTCACTTATAATCATGTCCATTTTAAACAGAAGAGACATAGTTAGAGCGGTGTCGGCCACACCGTGTCTCGGATTGAGACGGGGATGATTGTTACACGTCACATATGACCCATGGATCATTCTCCTAAAGTTTCAATGGAAACCGAATGCGTTTGGTCGGTTTTGCGTATGCCAGTTCTTTTCACTTATAATCCTACCCATTTTAAACAAAACAGACACAGTTAGAGCAGTGTTGACCACACCGCGCCTCGGATTGTGGCGGGGATGATTCGTACACCTCACATATGACCCATGAATCGTTCTCCTAAAGTTTCAATGGAAACCGAATGCGTTTGGTCGGTTTTCCGTATGTACTTAAAATGATGTCCATTTTAAACAAAAGAGAGCCACTTAGACTGATCTCGGCCACACCGCGACTCGGATTGAGCCCGAGTGGGCTCGTACATGTCACATATGACTGATGGATCGTTGTGATAAATTATCAACAGATTCAGAATGTGTTTGGTCGGTTTTGCGTTTGGTCGGTTTTGCATATCCTGTCCATTTTAAACAAAAGATAGACAGTTAGAACGGTGTCGGTCACACCGCACCTCGGATTGAGGCAGGATTGACTCATACACGTCACATACGACCCATGGATCCTTGTGCTAAAGTGTCGACACAGTCCGAATGCCTTTGGTCGGTTTTTTGTATGTCACTTGATGATTTTCACTTAAAATGACGTCTTTTTGAAACAAAAGACCGACACTTTTTGAGTGGTTTCGGCCACACCGCGTCTCCGATTGTGGCGGGGTTGATTCGTACACGTCACATATGACCCATGGATCGTTCTCCTAAAGTTTCAACGGAAACCGAATCCGTTTGGTCGTTTTTCCGTATGTACTTAAAATGGTGTTCATTTTAAACAAAAGAGAGCCACTTAAACTTATCCCGTCCACACCGCGACTCGGATTCATCCCAGGTTGGCTCGTACACGTCACATATGACCCATGGATTGTTGGAAAAAATTATCAACAGATTCGGAATGCGTTTGGTCGGTTTTCCGTAAGCCAGTTGATGCTTTTCACTTAAAATGACGTCCTTTTAAAACAAAAGACGGACACTTTGAGTGGTGTCGGCCACACCGTGTCTCCGGATTGAGCTGAAACCATCGTGAAACATTCTAATTATTATTCGTGACGTGTACGCGCAGACGGCACGTCAATCGGACGTGCGGTTTGCCCGGTACGGATCAATATTCATGTTTTAAGTGATACGCGCGCTTCGAAACGCGCGTGAGGGGGTCCAAACGGGACGAACAATGTCGGAATGGCCTGAAATCAGACGATAAATACGGATGAGTGATTTATGAAGTGGTCGAGCAGACGACACGTCAATCGGACGTGCCGTGTGCCCGCGGTGACCGACAACGCAGTTATGGTGTCATAAACGGCCAAAACGGGCGTCCAACGGTCAAATTCATAGCGGACGACCACGGATTCACTCGAAACCATCGTGAAACATTATAATTATTATTCGTGACGTGTACGCGCAGACGGAACGTCAATCGGACGTGCGGTTTGCGCGGTACGGCTCAATATTAGTGTTTTAAGTGATGCGCGCGCTTCGTAAACGCGCGTGAGGGGGGTCCAAACGGGCCGAACGATGTCGGAATGGCCTGAAATCAGACGACAAATACGGGTGAGTTATTTATGAAGTGGTCGAGCAGACGGAACGTCAATCGGACTTGTCGTGTGCCCGTGGTGACCGAGAACACAGTTATGGTGTCATAAACGGCCAGAACGGGCGTCCAACGGTCCAATTCATAGCGTACGACCTCGGATTGAGCTGAAACCACCGTGAAACATTCTAATTATTATTCGTGACGTGTACGCGCAGACGGCACGTCAATCGGACGTGCGGTTTGCGCGGTACGGCTCAATATTCGTGTTTTAAGTGATGCGCGCGCTTCGTAAACGCGCGTGAGGGGGGTCCAAACGGGCCAAACGATGTCAGAATGGCCTGAAATCAGACGACAAATACGGGTGACTGATTTATGAAGTGTTCGAGCAGACGGCACGTCAATCGGACGTGCCGTGTGCCCGCGGTGACCGACAACGCAGTTCTGGTGTCATAAACGGCCAGAACGGGCGTCCAACGGTCAAAATCATAGCGGACGGCCTCGGATTGAGCTGAAACCACCGTGGAACATTCTAATTATTATTCGTGACGTGTACGCGCAGACGGCACCTCAATCGGACGTGCGGTTTGCGCGGTACGGCTCAATATTCGTGTTTTAAGTGATGTGCGCGCTTCGTAAACGCGCGTGAGGGGGGTCCAAACGGGCCGAACGATGTCGGAATGGCCTGAAATCAGACGACAAATACGGGTGAGTGATTTCTGAAGTAATCGAGCAGACGGCACGTCAATCGGACGTGCCGTGTGCCCGCGGTGACCGACAACGCAGTTCTGGTGTCATAAACGGCCAGAACGGGCGTCCAACGGTCAAATTCATAGCGGACGGCCTCGGATTGAGCTGAAACCACTGTGGAACATTCTAATTATTATTCGTGACGTGTACGCGCAGACGGCACCTCAATCGGACGTGCGGTTTGCGCGGTACGGCTCAATATTCGTGTTTTAAGTGATGCGCGCGCTTCGTAAACGCGCGTGAGGGGGGTCCAAACGGGCCGAACGATGTCGGAATGGCCTGAAATCAGACGAAAAATACGGGTGAGTGATTTCTGAAGTGGTCGAGCAGACGGCACGTCAATCGGACGTGCCGTGTGCCCGCGGTGACCGACAACGCAGTTCTGGTGTCATAAACGGCCAGAACGGGCGTCCAACGGTCAAATTCATAGCGGACGGCCTCGGATTGAGCTGAAACCACCGTGGAACATTCTAATTATTATTCGTGACGTGTACGCGCAGACGGCACCTCAATCGGACGTGCGGTTTGCGCGGTACGGCTCAATATTCGTGTTTTAAGTGATGCGCGCGCTTCGTAAACGCGCGTGAGGGGGGTCCAAACGGGCCGAACGATGTCGGAATGGCCTGAAATCAGACGACAAATACGTGTGAGTGATTTCTGAAGTGGTCGAGCAGACGGCACGTCAATCGGACGTGCCGTGTGCCCGCGGTGACCGACAACGCAGTTCTGGTGTCATAAACGGCCAGAACGGGCGTCCAACGGTCAAATTCATAGCGTACGACCTCGGATTGAGCTGAAACCACCGTGAAACATTCTAATTATTATTCGTGATGTGTACGCGCAGACGGCACGTCAATCGGACGTGCGGTTTGCGCGGTACGGCTCAATATTCGTGTTTTAAGTGATGCGCGCGCTTCGTAAACGCGCGTGAGGGGGGTCCAAACGGGCCGAACGATGTCAGAATGGCCTGAAATCAGACGACAAATACGGGTGACTGATTTCTGAAGGGGTCGAGCAGACGTCACGTCAATCGGACGTGCCGTGTGCCCGCGGTGACCGACAACGCAGTTCTGGTGTCATAAACGGCCAGAACGGGCGTCCAACGGTCAAAATCATAGCGGACGGCCTCGGATTGAGCTGAAACCACCGTGGAACATTCTAATTATTATTCGTGACGTGTACGCGGAGACAGAACCTCAATCGGACGTGCGATTTGCACGGTACGGCTCAATATTCGTATTTTAAGTGATGCGCGCGCTTCGTAAACGCGCGTGAGGGGGGTCCAAATGGGCCGAACGATGTCGGAATGGCCTGAAATCAGACGACAAATACGGGTGAGTGATTTCTGAAGTGGTTGAGCAGACGGAACGTCAATCGGACGTGCCGTGTGCCCGCGGTGACCGACAACGCAGTTCTGGTGTCAGAAACGGCCAGAACGGGCGTCCAACGGTCAAATTCATAGCGGACGGCCTCAGATTGAGCTCAAACCACCGTGGAACATTCTAATTATTATTCGTGACGTGTACGCGCAGACGGCACCTCAATCGGACGTGCGGTTTGCGCGGTACGGCTCAATATTCGTGTTTTAAGTGATGCGCGCGTTTCGTAAACGCGCGTGAGGGGGGTCCAAACGGGCCGAACGATGTCGGAATGGCCTGAAATCAGACGACAAATACGGGTGAGTGATTTCTGAAGTGGTCGAGCATACGGCACGTCAATCGGACGTGCCGTGTGCCCGCGGTGACCGACAACGCAGTTCTGGTGTCACAAAAGGCCAGAACGGGCGTCCAACGGTCAAATTCATAGCGGACGGCCTCAGATTGAGCTGAAACCACCGTGGAACATTCTAATTATTATTCGTGACGTGTACGCGCAAACGGCACCTCATTCGGACGTGCGGTTTGCGCGGTATGGCTCAATATTCGTGTTTTAAGTGATGCGCGCGCTTCGTAAACGCGCGTGAGGGGGGTCCAAACGGGCCGAACGATGTCGGAATGGCCTGAAATCAGACGACAAATACGGGTGACTGATTTCTGAAGTTTTCGAGTAGACGGCACGTCAATCGGACGTGCCGTGTGCCCGCGGTGACCGACAACGCAGTTCTGGTGTCATAAACGGCCAGAACGGGCGTCCAACGGTCAAATTCATAGAGGACGGCCTCAGATTGAGGTGAAACCACCGTGGAACATTATAATTATTATTCGTGACATGTACGCGCAGACGGCACGTCAATCGGACGTGCGGTTTGCGCGGTACGGCTCAATATTCGTGTTTTAAGTGATGCGCGCGCTTCGTAAACGCGCGTGAGGGGGGTCCAAACGGGCCGAACGATGTCGGAATGGCCTGAAATCAGACGAAAAATACGGGTGAGTGATTTCTGAAGTGGTCGAGCAGACGGCACGTCAATCGGACGTGCCGTGTGCCCGCGGTGACCGACAACGCAGTTCTGGTGTCATAAACGGCCAGAACGGGCGTCCAACGGTCAAATTCATAGCGGACGGCCTCGGATTGAGCTGAAACCACTGTGGAACATTCTAATTATTATTCGTGACGTGTACGCGCAGACGGCACGTCAATCGGACGTGCGGTTTGCGCGGTACGGCTCAATATTCGTGTTTTAAGTGATGCGCGCGCTTCGTAAACGCGCGTGAGGGGGGTCCAAACGGGACGAACGATGTCGGAATGGCCTGAAATCAGACGACAAATACGGGTGAGTGATTTCTGAAGTGTTCGAGCAGACGGCACGTCAATCGGACGTGCCGTGTGCCCGCGGTGACCGACAACGCAGTTGTGGTGTCATAAACGGCCAGAACGGGCGTCCAACGGTCAAATTCATAGCGGACGACCTCAGATTGAGCTGAAACCACCGTGGAACATTCTAATTATTATTTGTGATGTGTACGCGCAGACGGCACATCAATCGGACGTGCGGTTTGCGCGGTACGGCTCAATATTCGTGTTTTAAGTGATGCGCGTGCTTCGTAAACGCGCGTGAGGGGGGGTCCAAACGGGCCGAACGATGTCAGAATAACCTGAAATCAGACGACAAATACGGGTGACTGATTTTTGAAGTGGTCGAGCAGACGGCACGTCAATCGGACGTGCCGTGTGCCCGCGGTGACCGACAACGCAGTTCTGGTGTCATAAACGGCCAGAACGGGCGTCCAACGGTCAAATTCATAGCGGACGGCCTCGGATTGAGGTGAAACCACCGTGGAACATTCTAATTATTATTCGTGACGTGTACGCGCAGACGGAACGTCAATCGGACGTGCGATTTGCGCGGTACGGCTCAATATTCGTGTTTTAAGTGATGCGCGCGCTTCGTAAACGCGCGTGAGGGGGGTCCAAACGGGCCGAACAATGTCGGAATGACCTGAAATCAGACGACAAATATGGGTGACTGATTTTTGAAGTGGTCGAGCAGACGGCACGTCAATCGGACGTGCCGTGTGCCCGCGGTGACCGACGACGCAGTTCTGGTGTCATAAACGGCCAGAACGGGCGTCCAACGGTCAAATTCATAGCGGACGGCCTCGGATTGAGCTGAAACCACCATGGAACATTCTAATTATTATTCGTGACGTGTAAGCGTAGACGGCACCTCAATCGGACGTGCGGTTTGCGCGGTACGGCTCAATATTCGTGTTTTAAGTGATGCGCGCGCTTCGTAAACGCGCGTGAGGGGGGTCCAAACGGGCCGAACGATGTCGGAATGGCCTGAAATCAGACGACAGATACGGGTGACTGATTTCTGAAGTGTTCGAGCAGACGGCACGTCAATCGGACGTGCCGTGTGCCCGCGGTGACCGACAACGCAGTTCTGGTGTCATAAACGGCCAGAACGGGCGTCCAACGGTCAAATTCATAGCGGACGGCCTCGGATTGAGCTGAAACCACCGTGGAACATTCTAATTATTATTCGTGACGTGTACGCGCAGACGGAACGTCAATCGGACGTGCGGTTTGCGCGGTACGGCTCAATATTCGTGTTTTAAGTGATGCGCGCGCTTCGCAAACGCGCGTGAGGGGGGTCCAAACGGGCCGAATGATGTCGGAATGGCCTGAAATCAGACGACAAATACGGGTGAGTGATTTCTAAAGTGTTCGAGCAGACGGCACGTCAATCGGACGTGCCGTGTGCCCGCGGTGACCGACAACGCAGTTCTGGTGTCATAAACGGCCAGAACGGGCGTCCAACGGTCAAATTCATAGCGGACGGCCTCGGATTGAGCTGAAACCACCGTGGAACATTCTAATTATTATTCGTGATGTGTACGCGCAGACGGCACGTCAATCGGACGTGCGGTTTGCGCGGTACGGCTCAATATTCGTGTTTTAAGTGATGCGCGCGCTTCGTAAACGCGCGTGAGGGGGGTCCAAACGGGCCGAACGATGTCGGAATGGCCTGAAATCAGAAGACAAATACGGGTGAGTGATTTCTGAAGTGTTCGAGCAGACGGCACGTCAATCGGACGTGCCGTGTGCCCGCGGTGACCGACAACGCAGTTGTGGTGTCATAAACGGCCAGAACGGGCGTCCAACGGTCAAATTCATAGCGAACGACCTCAGATTGAGCTGAAACCACCGTGGAACATTCTAATTATTATTTGTGACGTGTACGCGCAGACGACACGTCAATCGGACGTGCGGTTTGCGCGGTATGGCTCAATATTCGTGTTTTAAGTGATGTGCGCGCTTCGTAAACGCGCGTGAGGGGGGTCCAAACGGGCCGAACGATGTCGGAATGACCTGAAATCAGACGACAAATACGGGTGACTGATTTCTGAAGTGTTCGAGCAGACGGCACGTCAATCGGACGTGCCGTGTGCCCGCGTTGACCGACAACGCAGTTCTGGTGTCATAAACGGCCAGAACGGGCGTCCAACGGTCAAATTCATAGCGGACGGCCTCAGATTGAGCTGAAACCACTGTGGAACATTCTAATTATTATTCATGACGTGTACGCGCAGACAGAACGTCAATCGGACGTGCGATTTGCGCGGTACGGCTCAATATTCGTGTTTTAAGTGATGCGCGCGCTTCGTAAACGCGCGTGAGGGGGGTCCAAATGGGCCGAACGATGTCGGAATGACCTGAAATCAGACGACAAATACGGGTGACTGATTTCTGAAGTGGTCGAGCAGACGGCACGTCAATCGGACGTGCCGTGTGCCCGCGGTGACCGACAACGCAGTTCTGGTGTCATAAACGGCCAGAACGGGCGTCCAACGGTCAAATTCATAGAGGACGGCCTCGGATTGAGCTGAAACCACCGTGGAACATTCTAATTATTATTCGTGACGTGTACGCGCAGACGGAACGTCAATCGGACGTGCGGTTTGCGCGGTACGGCTCAATATTCGTGTTTTAAGTGATGTGCGTGCTTCGTAAACGCGCGTGAGGGGGGTCCAAACAGGCCGAACGATGTTGGAATGGCCTGAAATCAGACGACAAATACGGGTGAGTGATTTCTGAAGTGGTTGAGCAGACGGCACGTCAATCGGACATGCCGTGTGCCCGCGGTGACCGACAACGCAGTTCTGGTGTCATAAAAGGCCAGAACGGGCGTCCAACGGTCAAATTCATAGCGGACGGCCTCGGATTGAGCTGAAACCACCGTGTAACATTCTAATTATTATTCGTGACGTGTACGCGCAGACGGAACGTCAATCGGACGTGCGGTTTGCGCGGTACGGCTCAATATTCGTGTTTTAAGTGATGCGCGCGCTTCGTAAACGCGCGTGAGGGGGGTCCAAATGGGCCGAACGATGTCGGAATGGCCTAAAATCAGACGACAAATACGGGTGAGTGATTTCTGAAGTGTTCGAACAGACGGAACGTCAATCGGACGTGCCGTGTGCCCGCGGTGACCGACAACGCAGTTGTGGTGTCATAAACGGCCAGAACGGGCGTCCAGCGGTCAAATTCATAGCGGACGACCTCGGATTGAGCTGAAACCACCGTGGAACATTCTAATTATTATTCGTGACGTCTACGCGCAGACGGAACGTCAATCGGACGTGCGGTTTGCACGGTACGGCTCAATATTCGTGTTTTAAGTGATGCGCGCGCTTCGTAAACGCGCGTGAGGGGGTCCAAACGGGCCGAACGATGCCAGTTGATGTTTTTCACTTAAAATGATGTCCTTTTGAAACAAACGACATACAATTTGAGTTGTTCCGACCACACCAAGCCCCGGATTGAGGCGGGGATGACTCGTACACGTCACATATGACCCATGGATCGTTGTCCTAAAGCATCAACACATTTCGAATGCGTTTGGTCAGTTTTTCGTATGTCACTTTTTGTTTTCACTTAAAATCTTATGGAAATTCATATAGAATATTTTTATATCATATTTAGTATGGATTAGATTTTAGTTGATCGTGCTATGAAACATTTCAGAGCTAATGAAATTAAGGAAGGTGGAGGGGATGTCCGGGGGGCTGTCCGGGGGGGCTGTCCGGTGGGTGTCTGGGGGGGCTGTCCGGGGACCAAGGAGGAGGGTGGGGGGGCTGTGCGGGGTCTGTACGGGGGGTTTTTGGGGGTTGTTCAGGGGGTTGTTCGGGGTTGTTTAGGGGGCTGTCCGGGGGTTGTTCAGGGGGTTGTTCAGGGGGTTGTCCGGGGGTGTTCAGGGGGCTGTCCGGGGGGTGTTTGGGGGGTTGTCCGGGGTCCAAGGGGGGGGGGTGGGGGGGTTGTCCGGGGTCCAGGGGGGGGGGGGGTGGGGGGGTTGTCCGGGGGGCTGTCCGGGGGGGCTATCCGGGGTCCAGGGTGGAGGGTTGGGGGCTGTACGGGGGGCTGTCCAGGGGGCTGTCCGCGGGGGCTGTCCGGGGGGGTTGTCCGGTGGGTGTCCGGGGGGCTGTCCGGGGACCAAGGATGAGGGTGGGGGGGCTGTGCGGGGTCTGTCCGGAGGGTGTTTGAGGGTTCTTCAGGGGGTTGTCCGGGGTTGTTTAGGGGGTTGTCCGGTGGTTGTTCAGGGGGTTTTCCGGGGTTGTTCAGGGGGTTGTCCGGGGGGTGTTTGGGGGGTTGTCCGGGGGTCCAAGGGGGAGGGTGGGGGGGTTGTCTGGGGGGTTGTCCGGGGGGCTATCCGGGGTCCAGGGTGGAGGGTTGTGGGCTGTACGGGGGGCTGTCCAGGGGGCTGTCCAGGGGGCTGTCCGCGGGGCTGTCCGGGGGGTGTTTGGTGGGTGTTCGGGGTCCAAGGGGGAGGGGGGTTGTCCAGGGTCCAAGAATGAGGGGGGTTGTCCAGGGAGTTCTCAAACACACAACCACTAAAAGACAACAACATCCATAAAAACAGACAATATATAAAAATAACTCAACTCCAATACTATACTACGAGTCTAGATAAAACCAATAACTAGAATAGATTAAACATCAAATCTCAAGTCAAAAATGTAACGGATCAATATGTCCCACATCAGCATCACCATCTCCATCATCATCATCATCATCGCCCTCGTCATCATCCTCCTCATCGTCCTCACCCTCCACAACACCTTCCTCCTCGCCTTCGCCCTCCTCCTCGCCCTCCTCATCTCCCTCCTCTTCCGCATCAGACTGCTCGCCATCATCATCTTCAAGCTCGACATCGGCATGAACACCACTGGAACTGCCACCTGGTGCACCATATATAGAATTTATCGACGACATGTATTCATCAATCGCTGGGCTGGCCTCTGCTGGAAGTGTTGGACGTAGAACTTCAATAAATTTCATAAATGCACTGTTTGCCCTTACAGACTGTTCTGCCGTCTCTGTGGCCCTTTTCTCAGCCTGTTCTGCCTGTGCCCTAACTTGCTGCAGCTCGGTGGCACTACAACTCGTACCTGAGGCAGGCCAATACCTCGTCGGGGCTATCCTAGGTCGGCAGCGTACTCTGCCAGAATGATCATCTCCCAACACCTGATGTAAGTGATCAGATGGCCCAAAATTGTCTGCTTCTTGGGCATCGAGGGCCTCTAAAGCATCCTGTTACAAATATAAATATATTGTTAAGTTATGAAATAGATATTAAAATATAAAATTAACAGATTAAAACTTACAATCTTCTGCTGAGTCGCTTCGTTGACAGCACGTCCATCCTTTTTTCGTCTACTCGAGCAAAACAGTTTTGCTCGAGGCACACGTCCTTCAATATTTTGTACTTGCCTCTACAATGACATTGAAAACAAAATTTATATAAAGACTTCAGCAAATAATTAAATAATTGAGGAAACAAAAGAAAATGTAAGTCGTAAAGAAAACTTATAAACAATTGTCATACCTGCTGCCTCTCATGATCCGGCATCGTCGTGCGTCCTAGTGTATGGAGGTATTTTTTTGCATCAATGTTTTTTTTATTTTTTCCAGATGATTCCTAAATAAAATTCGATAATGCAAAGGATAATATTAATGCAAAACTTGAAAGTTATTATTTAAATACCTCAAATGTAATTCATACCTTAAACTGGGTACTCGTCCAATGAGTAATCATCTGACGATACTGCTCTATAGGACAATCATCCACGACTGGTACCGCCTCTAACTCAGTGCCAACTCTAGCACGCCAGCCAATATACAGCTCATGCTTGTAGGCTCTCCAAAGCTCGCCTAAATCCTTTAGACGTTCCATTCGTGCACCCTCACCATCAGGAAAATTAAATCGAAGCTGAAATGAAAATATTAATTTATATAAATACAAAAAAAATTAATGGCATTAAATACAACAGATTTTTTTACCCATATCTCTGCCCAAGCTCTATCTTTGACCTCACGTGGCAAATGTCTCCACGACAGCGGGCTGACGGGAATGATGTCGGAGTATTTGGCAAGCGTCGCCATAAAACTCCGACATTGCTGCCCTGTTTTCTCAAACATCTGATTGTCTTCATTATATTCCACCATAACCTGTGTGCGACGGTTCCACACCGAACGCATGCGTGTACGGCCCCGCCCCCGCCTCCTTCCAGTAGATGTATCTGTCATGAAAGAAAAACAAATATTTTATCAAAACATGTTATAATGAAAATAAATATTGCTATAAAAATTTGATAGGGTTTTATAAATATACCTGTGCTAGTCTGATCAATGAGTGGCGCCGGATCCACAGAACCTGATGGAACACCCTCTGGTGGAACAGGAGTCGAAGACGATGGAATATAAAAGCTCGGAGAGACAGAAGTAGAAGGAAAAGAAGATGGAACAACAGTATGACCTGATGCTGACTGGGGAGTGGGAATCATTGTGGGATGTGAAAATGATGGGGCAGAAGATGCAGAAGGTAGCGAAAACATGGGAGGTCTAAATATCCCGTGTGTCCCTAACGACACACCGGGATCAGAATGTGGGAAGGCTGAAATGTCAGTGGGAGGGGCAGGGTCTAGTCGGGCACGCGCAGCTCTATGTCCACCTCTGGTATGAACCCTCCTCGTACCACTGGCCTGAGTACTAGGACCAGTACTAGGCTCCTCGTCGAATAACTGTCGACGTAATGGTGGATCCTACAATAAAGTTTACAAAAAAAATTAATCACATGACATTATATATTCTATAAATATATATATATATATTTGAAATAAAGTACTCACTGTAGGCACTAATGGTGGAATGCTCATCTCCTCCATCCGACGATTGTTCTCCGCCATTTTTTTTCTTCGTCTCTCTTCAATTGGCTTCATTTCCTGCATTGGAAAACAAATATGTAATTAATTAGAAAAAGAAAATTAATGTGTAAACCAAAAAACTAAATATATGAGGGAATGAGGGGATTCATTGGTAATTTAGCTATCAATTGTTTTAGAAGAGCTTGAATGAATTTAATAAAACATACAAGTTGTAATGTTCACCAAGTTAGAAATATTGTTTGATTTGGTTTGAATACAGTTCAATTCCAAATTAGAAAATGCAATTCAAATAAAACAGCAACCAATAAACATTGAAAATTCACATAACGGTCAAGTCAGCTAAAACATATTTGTGATCAATACTAAATAAATATGAATATTACCAACCTTAACAACCCAACTCGAGGTAAACCAAAAGAATTGAGAACATGGATGAATGATTCTATATATTTCCAACCACAACTTCAGGTTCACAATCAACTCTGACAATTGAGCTATTGGAGTCATCAAAAGAAATAAATGGATTGGTTCCAATGGCAATAGGGACAGTGTCAATTCCATCATCAGCATCATCAAAAATATGTCTTGGAATTACTTCAACTACGACACCAAATTCAGGTTGAAGTTGATCTTTGACATAAAAAACTTGTTTAGCCATTGATGCCAACACATATGGTTCTTTGGTTGCAAGAGTGCGGGTCATATTAATTACTCGAAATCCACAATCATCAATAAATGTGCCATGTCTCGTCATCGAATCAAACCAATGGCATTTCATCATTGTGACTCGTCCATGAGAGTAATAATCCAATATTATTATTTTCTCAACGACTCCATAATAACCCACATTTTCAAGTCGCGGTCTACTATCTGATGCGCTGGCATAACAATATGTTGTGGCAGTAACCATAATACCATCATGTTGTGTTCTCATGTTTTTGGCTCGTTCAGTGACAATAAATCTGTACCCATTGATAACAATTGATTTACAGTCACGAACCACGGTATTAGGACGAAAAGCCAAAGCTCTTATTTCCTCAGAGACAGAGTCAGCAGACAAACTCAATACCTGCAATATAAATGACAGTTAAACTTAAGTAAATATTTAAATAATTAATTTAAACAGTAATATTTTTACCTTCAATTTTAACCAAGCAGAAAACTCTTTGCTATGAAAAGTCTCTCTCCTTCTCAAAGATAAAGAACGATTCTTCCTATTTATCATTGTTTTATGTTCCCTGTAGATAAAAAAATATGAATAGTTTAACAGATATATATGTAAGATATACATATTCAATTTTGTTACCTGATATAGTCATCGAACAAATCACAGTTGAACAAAACTGTGCGATGTGCCATCTCCCGCTCTTCATGGCTTAATGTCTTCAATGTATATGATCCAGGAATTCCTCCTGTTTGAGGAAGTGATGGAAAACTGGGTTCAATTTGCTCATATTGTTCTTCTTCATTTCTCATTGGTCTGTTCATTCTTGTAGTAAGATCAGACAAATACATTGAACAGAAATCCATACATTCTTGAGCTAAGTAACCGTTCATGATAGAACCTTCGGGATGATTCTTGTTTCGAACATAAGACTTTAATGTGAACATATTTCTTTCAGTTGGATACATCCAACGAAAATAAACAGGTCCTCCGAGAAGTATTTCAGTTGGAATATGGACAGTTAGATGCAGCATGCATGTGAAAAATGATGGGGGAAATATTTTCTCCAACTCACACAAAATTAATGGGGCATCTGTCAACATTTTTTGCAAGAAAGACTTGGACAACTTCTTAGCACAAAGATCTCTAAACAAATGGCACAACCGAATAACACCCACCCTTACATTATTGGACAAAAGATGACGGATTGCTATTGGAAGCAACTCATGCAGTAGAACGTGATAATCATGAGTCTTCAAATATTTTAGCTTCAACTCTCTTTTGTTGACCCGTTTAGATATGTTGCTTGAATAGCCATCAGGAACTCTAATAGTCTCTAATACTTCCAAAAATTGTTTTTTTTCAGTAGGTGTCATCACATAAGAAGCACATGGAAGTTGCCATTTATTTTCACTAATACGCACAGGATGCAATTCTGGTCTGATGCCCCAATCCACCAAGTCACGTCGAGATCGTAAATCATCTTTTGTCTTCCCCTTGACATTTAGAAGAACTGAAAGCAACATTTCACATATATTATTTTCAATATGCATTACGTCTAAGCAATGACGTAGCAAATTGGTTGACCAATAAGGCAAATCAAAAAAGATACTCCTCTTCCTCCAATTGTAACAGGTTTCTGTGGAAACATTCTTTCTCTTTCCAGATTTCATTTGACCCTTCCCGAACGAAAAACTGAAATCTTTCAATTCATTAAGCACATCAGTTCCAGACATACGCTGAGGTGGGTCATCGGTCTCTATAGTATTATCAAATCTTCGACGATTCATTCTATATGGATGATCCTTTGGAAAAAATCGTCGATGTCCCATAAAACTGAAACTACAACGATGTTTCAGTCTTCTGGATCGTGTATTCTTCATACAAACTGGACATGACAGTTTCCCCTTCGTGCTCCATCCAGACATCATTGCATAAGCCGGAAAATCATTGATTGTCCACATAAGCGCAGCGCGCATCTGAAATATGTCTTTCGAACATGCATCGTATGTGCGCACACCCACATCCCAAAGAAGCTTCAACTCTTTTATTAAAGGTTGCATGTATACATCAATATCAATGCCAGGATCAGAAGGACCAGATATGAGTATACTCATGAAAGTGAAAGGTTTTTTCATACACAACCATGGGGGAAGATTATAAATGTGTATAAAAACTGGCCATGTGCTGTGCGAAGTAAGCATCTGCCCAAACGGATTAAAACCGTCGCATGAAAGACCCAGCCTCACATTACGCACGTCAGCTGCAAAATCAGGATGTCGAGCATCAAATCTCTTCCATGTAAATCCATCTGCAGGATGAACCAACTCATCATCAGTCTTCTTTCTCTTGGTATCATGCCATCTCATTTTTATTGATATGTCATCAGACATAAAAAGATTCTGGAGTCTGGGGATCAATGGAAAGTGCCACATTACTTTCTGTGGAACGCGGGATGGTGTTCCATCAGATTTTGACTTCCAGCGGGATTTGCCACATTTTATACAATCATTTCATTCAGCGGTTTCCTCCCAGAATAAACTGCAACCTTTCGGGCAAGCATGAATTTTGTTTCTTGAAAATCCAAGTTCCTCAACTAACTTCCATGCCATATAGTGGTTTGAGGGAATATCTGCATCATATGGAAGTAAATCCTTCAAGAGGGTAAGAATGTAATTGATTGTTGTATTAGAAATCCCATACATAGTTTTCCCATGAAATAATCGGATTAAAAATTCCAGCTTTTTCATTTTATCGCATTGCCGATATACTGGAGTCGTGGCAGCATCATTCAATTTTTTCACCCTATCAATATCATCATTTTCACTAGATGCATCAGCTGTCCTCATATCGAAGTCTTCTTGAGTCGAAATCCTTTCTTTTTCATGATGACGAATAAACGGAAACCGATCATCTAACAAATTCTCCATTCCAGTCTTTTCATTTCGATCATCACCAATTTGAGATTTCGTTTTCTCCCCATTGTGATACCACAGAAAGTAGTTTGCTTGAAACCCATTTTTGGTTATGTGGTAGCTGACTTCTTCACGGCTCAACCAAGGTCTACCAACACAATTGGAACATGGGCAGTGTATGCGACCACTATCTGAAGCATTGTGAAATGCAAAATCTATAAAGCTCTCCAAATTGTTTTGAAAATCATCTGAGATCCGATCGGTTTCATACATCCAACTTCTGTCCATTCTGTAAAAAGAATTTATATAAGTCATTTTGTCATAAACAATTCAATAGGCATTAACTATAATAGAATATACATTTAAGTAAACGATAAAGGAAGAAAATAATCAAGGTATCAACTACACATGTCAAAAAAACATACAAATGTGTTATTGAAAAAATGTAAAACCAACAAGAACTTAATGTGTTATATCACATAACAGCATGACTCGTCCCATAACAATATTAGTAGGGTATCATGAACATGAATAACATCAACCTTGTGCCATCCTCCTACCCTAAATGACCCCAACCACATGCCACATCTTATTATAGCCTTATCACATCACACCTCATCGAAAAACACTAGGGAAATCATAGTACATCTCACCTGAAGACACATGGACAATCACATCGCATCTTGCCTAAAAACACATGGTAAATCACTTTTGAAGGAAGAGTAGGGAAGACATGGTAGCTATCCAAACATATAACCACCATCCTAGATATTAGAAAAAATACCCATAACTCAAAACCTCTGATCGTTGGTAAGTTTATCCAACTCTGGTTGGGAATGTGTAGAAATAACATAAAAATACATGATATATAGATAGCACAAAATACTCAACCTATGGGTTCACATTAACTACATAATCACACACTTCACTACTACCATAAAACACATAAACCACACCACCACCACACAAGACGCATATCATTGGAATATAATTCTACATTCAATAAGTCTATCTATGGAATTATCATAAGAATCCATGTATCAATTGGAATATAATTCTACATTTAATAAGTCTATCTATGGAATCCCTCCCTTGGATCCATGTATCACCAATGGCTTAATCAATATTCAAATAAATGAGTCTATCCGTGGAATTCCACTGTGAATCCATTTATCACATAAAGCATATAAGTTAATAGAAACAAGATTATATACCTGACATCCTAATAGAATCCATGTATCACTATTTACTATTAATCATTTAATGAATTTCATTTCATTTAAACAATTCATTAAACATACCAAGGTCAAAAACAAAGGTATTTAATACAACTCACCTCAAAATGGCGACTCAATCAAATAATAACCTGAAAACAATGAAGCTTCATTTACTCATGTTGTAATGACAAGATAATGAGATTCTCTTGCTTAATCAATCAATTCCATATCATGGTCTCAACATAACTCATAATGGCTAGAAATTCAATGAAAATTCAAGCACTCACATGGGAATTTTTAATATAACACTCCTAACAAGACTATAAAGATATCACATGCATTAGTTATAATATATCTAACATGGTAGCATAAAATATAAGATAAATTCAATCCAATTTCATAGATTCATAGCATAGTCTCTACTTTACTCACATTGGCAAGGCAATACAATTAAAACATGTGTTAAAAATAATTGGCATTCATGTGTTAAAGGGGAATGCAAACCATAAAATACCCTTAATTAATTTAATTTACAATTCAATTCAGAAATAGAACAATCAATTCGATTTATATAACCTTTCACAAATGACATCCCATGTTCAAGGGGTAAAATCCAAAAAGGAATTTTCAAGAAAACTCACCCTTAGGCGCCGGCAGTAGCTCCAAAATCGTCTAAACTGAAGGGAAAAATAAAAATAAGTTTAAATACTATCCAAACATTTGAATACCTTTTGGTGGTGTGAATTTCACTTTGAATTGTTAAAAAATCAAATTGGTAGGATGTTAGAACCAAAGTGATCTGAGTTTGAGAATGATAATGATTTTTTATTTTTGTAAATTTATTTTCAAGTTGATCAATGTATAAATATGAAGGACTAAGACATAATTTATTTCATGATCCATAAAATACATTCCCAATAATAAAATCCAAGGATCTAGAGGAATCACATCTTTGTAAGATTACATACATAAATTCATGATCAGAAATGTAAAAAATAGGATTATTTAAAACTCCACATAATTCTTATACAATCCATAGAAATTATAAAACTATATATGACAATCCAAGGCACAAAAAAACAACTTTGAAAGTTCTATCAACACCCCACAAGTCGGATGCCACACTAGTTAGGGATAACACTCAACTAGATGGAGGTTTTACTCATTGAGATCCAAACATTTGAATACCTTTTGAGATAAATAAGAAGAAGAACCTGAAGAAGAGCTGGAATCCGGCCGGCAGTATCTCCAAAATCGGCTGCTGCTGCTCCCGTTAGGGCTCTGTAACGCGAATGGGGGAGAGAACGGGCGGCTGGGTTTTTTGGGGAAAACCTTTGCCAACGGTTTTAAAAAACCGTTGGCATATGTATGTTTTTTCCAATGGTTCTATAGAACAGTTGGGATAAACTCCCACCAAACCCATCTATCCCAACGGTTCCTTAGAACCGTTGGGAAAAACTCCCAAAAACAAAGCTTCCCCAACGGTTCTAATGAACCGTTGGGAAAAGCCTTCCTAAACAATCTTACCCCAACGGTTTCATAGAACCGTTGGTATGTAAGTGTGGGTAAAAACCAAAATTCCAGTAGTGAATCAAAATATTTGGAAAAAATTTCCATTGAATAATTGATGGGGTCATTACAAGTACATGAGAAATGAATGTAGAAGAATGTGGGTTCAATAATAGAGCATGCCATAGAGTCCAAGTTGGATCTGCAAGAACAATATAATGTTCAAGTACAATGAGGCAGTTATCATGCAAGAGGCAGAGGGCGTGAATACCATCCAATCCATCCAAAAAAGAAACAAAATTGTACTAGCTTCCATGGAAGAGAAATTAATATAGGCTGATTCACATGTGGTCATGGAAATGCAAAGAACATTCAATGCCACAACTGTAAGAAATTCATCCATTATGCCTCTGATTGTTGGAGCAAAGTGAATCATGTTGAATGATCCAACTATGCTGAAGCATCTCATCATGAAGAAGAAGGTAGCACAATCCTTCTGGCATAAGAAAATACATGTGAAATACCCCGATGTATGGTATTTGGACACGGGTGCAAGAAACCCCATGAGTGGTAACAAGGAGTTTTTCGAGGAACTTACCGAAGAAGTTCGTGGTGACGTGAGTTTTGGCGACTCATTGAAGGTACCCGTGATTGACAAAGGTAAAATAAAAATATGTCTGAAGAATGGTGAGTCGAATTAAATTTCTAATGTGTATTACATACCAAGCATGAAAAATAATATCATAAGTCTCAGCCAACTCCTTGAGAAGAGGTATGTCATACACTTAGAGAATTCTTCTTTGTCTATAAGGGATGATCACAGGAGACTTGTTTCTCAAGTCCAAATGGTAAAGAATCGCATGTTTCCATTGTATATCAACACAAAGGCCAAGTAGTGTCTCTTTGGACTCATGAAGAATGATTCATGGAGATGGAATATGCGCTTTGGGCATCTTCATTTCAGCGGCCTTAAACTTTTATCTTGGTCAAGCATGGTGCATGGATTTTCGGAGATTGATGTTCAAAATCATGTATGTGAGGCATGCACACTCAGTAAGCAACAAAGGAACTCCTTCCCAAATGGAGTGTCTAGAAGATAAAATGAACCACTCCAGTTGGTTCACACTAAAATATACAGAACACTTGATACACCATCACTTAGAAGTAATAGGTATTTTATTACTCTCATTGATGATTTCAGTTGAAAGTTGTGGGTGTATTGCATCAGAGAAAAATCATTCTCTTTCACTGTCTTTAAAATATTCAAAGATCATATTGAAGCTAAGAGTGGCCACAGAATCAAAGTACTCAGATATGATAGAGGTGGAGAATACACCTAAAATTAATTTCAAGATTTCAGTAGGGAACCAGGCATCAAACAAAAATTTACTACTGCCTACACGCCACAACAAAATGACATCACAAAAAGAAAGAACTGCACCATCCTCGACATGACGAGGACCATGCTGAAGGAGAAAGGACTGCTAAAGAGATTTTGGGCAGAGGCAGTGGCATGTACCGCCTACCTGCTCAATCAATGTCCGACTAAGAACGTGAGAAACATGAAACCAAAAGAGGTGTGGAATGGATAAAAACCGAGCATGGCACACCTCATAATCTTCAGGTGTGTCGTCTACGCTCAAGTTCCATAAGCAAGAAGAACGAAACTTGATGATCATGGTGGAAAGTGCATCTTCATCGGCTATTATGAAGCTTCTAAAGCCTACAAGCTCTACAATCCACTAACTAATAAATTAGTGGTGAGTAGAGATGTGGTCTTTAGTGAGGAAGAAGAATGGAAATGAAATGATGAAGAATCAAACAAAGTCGTTCCAGTCGAAACATAATATTAGGAGGAAAGACATGATCATCAAGAGCAAACACCCGAAACACCTTCCTTGGGAATATTGTCAGTACACTGGTGTCCTGGATTGCATTTCATCACTCCTGAAAGCACTCCAGCAAATCAAAATCTGGTCAGCTCATCCTCGCCTATGCCTCCTGTGAAGATGAAAAATTTGAGTGACATTTATGTGCAGATCGAAGAGGTAAATCTTTTTTGCTTGTATGCAGATCATGAGCCTATGACGTTTCAGGAAGCTATAAGGGGAGGATGTTAGATAATTTCTATGGAATAATAGATTCATGTCATAGAGAAAAATAACACATGGGAGCTGACTACACTCCCAAAAATCTAGAAGAGCGTTAGCATCAAATGAGTGTATAATATCAAGAGAAATGCTAAGACGAGATCGATCGATACAAGGCAAGGCTCGTAGCAAAGGGGTACAAACAGAAGTATGGGGTGGACTATGAAAAATTCTTCGCTCATGTTGGTCGCCTTGACACTGTAAGGATGATTTTATCCCTTGTTGTACATCACAATTGGATGATTTACCAACTAAAATGTGAAGTCTGCATTCTTGAATGGAATTCTAGAAGAAGACTATGTTGACCAGCCTGAGGGATTTGTTATGCAAGGGGAGGAAGAGAATGTGCATCATCTAAAGAAATCTCTTTATGGGTTGAAGCAGGCTCCTCATGCTTGGAATGCACGCATTGACAGTTGTCTTCGAGATAATGGCTCTACCCAATGTCCATATGAGCATGTAGTTTACATCAAGAAGAATGATCATGGTGATATACTCATTGCATGCTTGTATGTTAATGATTTGATGTTTACCGAGAACAGTCGATAAATGTTCGATGAATTCAAGGGGGCCATGTTCATGGAGTTTGAGATGATCGATGGAGGTCTCATGTCATTCTTTCGGGGCAAAGAGGTAAAGAAACAACATGGCACCATCTATATATCTCCGAAGAGGTATACCAATGAGTTGCTTGAAAAATTCAAGATAACCAATTGCAATGCTGTAAACACACCTGTAGCAACGAGCTTAAAACTAACAAAAGATGGAGAAGGAAGAAGCGTTGACTCCACTCTGTTCAAGAGTCTGATTGGAAGCCTAAGGTACGTCACAATCACAAGGCCAGATATTGTTTACAGTGTTGGGCTTCTAAGCCGGTACATGGAAGCTCTGAAAGAATCACACTGGCTAGCTACAAAAAAAAATCTCATATACGTCAAATGTATGGTGAATTTTGGTCTTCTTTATCCATACACCAAATAAGCAAAACTGTATGGATACTCAGACAGTGATTGAGGTGGTGACCAAGATGAAAGAAAAAAAGCACCACTGATGATGTATTTTTTCTTGGATCGATAGTTTTCACCTTGAATTCCAGGAAGCGGAGTGTGGTTGCTCTATCCACATGTGAAGCAGAGTATGTGGCGGCATTGTCCACTGTTTGTGATGAAATTTGGTTGAGAAATTTGCTGAAGGAGCTGAAACATCCACATGATGGATCCACAATGATATATGTGGATAACAAGTCGGCTATGGAACAAGTCAAAAATCCGGTGCAGCATGAGAGAAACAAACACATTAATACTTGTTTTCATTTTCTAAGGGATCATACGAATCAGAAAATGATAAAATTTGAATATTGTAAAACTACTAAACATGTAGCAGATATTTTCACAAAGACACTACTGACAGATGCATTCAAACGACCAAGAATAATGTTCGGGATGAATCTGGTTTTGGTTTGAAAGGGAGTGTTGGAAATGCAAACCTAAACCGTTTGACTTCCCATGTAGTGCTTATTCCCCACGTGGCTTCATTTCTCCTTGCGGGTTTTCCCCATGAATTTTTCCTCTTTCCCAATGTCCGTTTATTTCCAACAATGTCATTTAATGTTGCTTTATTGTTTTTTGTTCCGTCTATTAATGCTACCGGATTTCTTGGAGTCTTTTCCTTTATTTTGGAAGAGTCTATAAAAGGTGTATTTGTAGTCCGTTGAATATAGATGTTAAATACAAACTTGCTTTGTTGTGTTTTTTTTCCCTCTTGTGAATTAGGCTTTGTAAAGCCAAGTATTGCCAACAGGACCCTTATCCATGATAGGAGGGGGATATAGTTGAGAGCCTGCAAACCAGGAGGATCAGGGTCAACTCCTGCGGGATAAGCCAAGGTAGCCTAGAAATCCGTGGAGGAAGGGAGGTTGCTGGTTCATTCTTGGAAGAGGTGCCCGGATCCCAACGAGCCAAATAAAGAGGCGCTGGAGTGCTGCGCAACTTGAGGCAGGCCAATGGAAAGTGGCCATGAAGACGGAACGCAGTACAGAAAATCACCGGTGATGGGAAACCAAGCTTTTTCCACCATTCAAAGGAGTCGCCTACACGGAGAAGAAGTCATGATTGAAGGAGCTTAGAATGATCCAATTCCACATTGATCCACAGAATGGAAGCATCCAGGAGGCCAACATTCCTATCACCCACACACAGAAACCAACCCAGGGCATCGAGGAAACCAAAATTGTGAGAAGGCAGAGGAATGCTAGGAAAATTTATCCACACTGCGACTTGAGGAGAGTCGAAGCCTTGATGCCCCTCCATCTACTAGTGAAATATATTAAAATTCCATCTCTAAGATCCGCGAGACCAAGCTACCACGAAGTCTTCCCTTGAAGCTAAGACAATACAAAAGGAATTCCTATTCAGATCGGAGACCAACGCTGGCGCCAACAGGCCCCCCGATCCAATATTGATCCGAAACAAGGAAAGAGAGGGCTTGTTCGCCCCAAATTGCGCCACCAAGGTCCATCGATGAATGGAAGCCGATTCCTCAAAGGCTGCAGGAGAAAAGTCCAAAGCTGGGGGAACCCTCCTTCGATCTGAGATGTGGGGCCGCCATCTAAACTTCCAGAAACTGAGGAGCAGGGGGAGGCAGCTGGGGTGGCGACTACAGACGAACATCTTTAAGGGAAGTCCAGGGAGCCACATGCAGTGAAGGTGGAAGTCTCGGGGTCTTGACTAACATTTTCATAGTTTTTGTATGGCCCATTAAGCCTGGTTTTGTGGATGAAAAGCAAACTCCTCATTTTTGGTCATCATCATTCCATTCTTGGTGCTTCATGGAGTGGTTTGTTGTATAGGAATTAGCTAGAAAGAGGGCTAAAAATGATGAAGTACATAATGATGTTACAGTGGGGGAATTTAACACCATGATACTAGTGAATGATTATACTAATATTGAGTGGAATAGGATTATTGAGATAGCTATTGTTGGATACAAAGCATAGTTTGAGATGGTGATCGATGGTTTTGTGCGGCTGTACAGTGCTTGGGAGGAGGGGAAGGAATCAATAGTTAAAAAGGGATTGTACTTAGGTTTTTTTTACTAAGGCATGTCTTATTGATTTGATGGAAAGTAACAAAGGCTAATTCTAAACATAACCTTTGAATGTGGGATAACCGGGAAGTTTGGGACAATCAACATTCAACATGGTTTTTTGGAGTGTGTTTGGGCTAGTGAAAGCCATGGGATGTGTCACGCTACAAGTACTATTGGGAAAAAGGTAGGGGGAACTGAAAGGGGCATTAGGTACTACAGTACTATTGGGAAAAAGGTAGGGGGAACTGAAAGGGGCATTAGGTACTACTCAATCTGTTGTAGGTCACCTAGCATACCTGAAGGATATGCCAAATAGCTCAAGTAAGTACAACTTGTTGACAACAGTGATAAAGAAGAGCCTTATCTTCCATGAATGATTTCAGTACAGAAACAAGTGTACCACCAACTACAATTGAAGACTTACCGTTCCAGTGTTAATAAAGTTGAGGTGTACTTCAGAGTTCCACCTTGAGGACATGGTGGTTTTTCAAGAGGTAGGTAATTTTTTGGAATGTTGGGTAGGGTTCTTTATGTATGTACGTATATTCCTAAGAGTATGGGGGTAGGTAGTAGTGTATAACAACCCATGGGTATCTTTGTCATTTCATTTATTAGTTTTTGGGGGTTAATTGTAGAAAGTGAGAGATATTAATTAGGGGTTGTGGCAGCCGATGGGAGTACAATTTCATTACTTTTACACAGCTGGTAGCTGGGAGGTGCGGTCCCTTTGGAGGTGCTGGCATTCAGCTTTGAGAGGAGTGGTCTTTCTCTAAGGGTTTCTTTATTATTATCACACTTCTTTACTATAGACCTATTTCCTAAACCTGTTGTTGGAAATAACAAGTGTATTTCTACTGCCGGATCTCTCCTTTCTCAAGTTTTATCAATTTTGTACCATTGTTAGAGTGGGAGCCTAATAGGATTGTTGAAGATGAAGTTGAATTTGTTGTCAATATGGTTGTGAGAATGCAAGTCAATGTGTTCTGAATGTGGGTGATGGAGGAAGAGTCCAAACAATTAAGAAGTTGAAAAGGTGATGGATCCATAGGAAGTCTTATTTTCTATAATTTTCCCTCTCTAATTGTCTATGAATTTCATTAAATTAGCACATATTTATGGTATTTTTTTGTAAATACACTATTGACAATTAATGTTTTTTTATGTTCGTGTTTTTTTCGTTTGGGTTTTTGTTTACCAGTATTGTGTTGTTTTGTGTGGATTATGGTGAAGAATTGTATCATGGGGAATGCTCCTCTACAATGGTGGAACATGATTATGTGCTAGAATACTATGGGTAGATGTTGGAGGATTGGGGAAATGTGCCTTTTTTATATGGTCTTTTAAACCATTACAAGGGATTTTAGTTCCTTAGTAAGGTATGTGGAGTCCCTCACCGTGCTTCAATAAAGCAACCTACTCAGCTCAGGGCATTCTTAAGTATAATGGGTGGTTACCTTGGTGATCAATACATGTAACTGACTATCCTAATGCCTCCTCAATTTCGAGTTACTGATGTTTTTCTCTTATTTTGGGATTTCTAAGCATGGTGATTTAGACTACCCTATCACGACTCAAGATGGTTTTTCGTTTTCTCAATCCCTTAAAATAATTCCATTTTTTTCAAGCAAGTGTGTAATGTATTAGTTTTTTCTTATCAGATATTATTTGTACATTTTCGAGCTTTAAGTGAAACATTAATTTCATCTGGCACTCAAGTCGTTTAGTTTGGAAGAACTCAACCCTCCTTCTTTCTCTTATGCATGTTTGGTTGGGCTAACCTTTTTTCCCTATAGTAAAATTTTGTGGTGTAAATGGTTAATAGTTTTTAATTTTATTTATGTGTGTTTTATGTGGTGCTAGAATAAAATTGCAATGCATTTAATAGTAGACCATCAAATCTACAAGTCAATAAAGTATGATACTTTCAATGTTTCACCTCAATAAACTTTGATAGTAACATTCATGTTATCCAATGATTTGGTTTTCCTTCTTTTTTTCTCAATCCATGAATAAGATTTTTTTTCAAATTATGGTCGTTAAACTAGAAAAGTGGATGGATCTAAAAATAAACTTGTTTTTTTTGTCAAATTTACAGGATAAAACTGGTTGGTCCTCTTCTATTGATGAAAAAAATGTATTGTTAATTGTCAATAAATTCTCAAACTTCTCACCATTTGTAACCAATATTAAACTTTTTAGTTAATTTCTAAACTGTTTTATTGTCAAATAGTTTAATTTTCAAACTGACGCACTACAAATCTAGTCTGCATGGTATGTTTAAATTTTTATGAAAGAAGTAAAAAATAAATGAATCAGTTTTGGAATCATCCAACCCCTATCACACACACACACACACACACTATAATAAGAAACTCATCATAATTGGAAAGAAACCTTTCCTTTTCATCACACACACATTAGAAATGAATCATTCATTTTCTTTCTTCTAATGTATTCTAATGTCTATTGTAGTTATATCACACATAGAAATAGAAATAGAGTCGAGCCCAAACTGTAGTTGACTGGTTATACTTGAAATACATCATAAATCGTAGTAGCAGAGTGAAACAAATAGTAATAAACTCTTTTTTGGTATATGATTTGTGACTCTGATAATATTACATCACACAAAAAATATTATATTTAATAGTGTCACAATCACACAAAAATTTTATTAGAATGATGATATTTTGAATACATTTCATATTTTAATATGAGAGTCACACACAAATTGTATTAGACTTGGATATGATATTTAATTAGTGATAGATTCTATTACACCCACTGGTGTTGGTTTATATTTCACACAAACTATATTATGATTATTCTATTATAGTTGTGTGTGACACTGTAATATTACATAGACTGAAATCTAATATTATATACATCTTGTTATTACTACCAGTGTGAGACAAGAGATGAAAAAATTTAATCTAGAAGTGCAAGAAAAGGGGTATGATTACAAAAGTGGGGATGATCACCTCTTTCCAGCCACTTGCATCTAAAATTGGGGATAACATTCTTCATACCTCAAATTTAAGTGTTCTTAAAGTTTTTCCAAGTATGAATTCCTCAATGTTAAAAATTTAAGTGTTCTAAAATAATATACTTTCATTTATGTTATGATCTATGGGTTTGTTATGGACTACTTGATTTTATGTGTTGGATACCGCATGAACATATTTTCATCAAGAAAAGAATAGAGTTTTATGATATATTTATTTATTTACTTATTTTTATGGTAGGATAAAACATATGAATTTTATATTTTTGGACTATCTATATATCTGCTCAAAGAATAAAGCTTCTAATGAATATAGGGAGCTACCTAACCACACACACTCTTATATATATATATATATGATCATGTAGTTCTCAGGGGTTGTGGTCAAACATGATTTATATTTTCTCCAAATGAAACATAGTGGCTGACTAGGGTTGTCTCTTAAGAAATAGGGCTTGGGAGTTTCACTATCTTAATCAATTAAGTATTTTTTGTTTTTGTTCTCAATGTTTTGAAATCAGAGAACAATATGGTGCGGTTGTTTTGATGAATACAAATATAAAAAAATGAAAATGTAGGATGAAATGAATGAAATAAAGGGAAATCCATGTATTGAAATTTTTAATCATCCCTTATCACACATCCTTGACCCTTCAATTCTACTATCTATATGTGCCAATTGGCTACACATAGTCTTACTACAAAAATTGGGTGTATGAACATTACAATCAAGGAGAAATTCCTAAGTGATCAGCTTATCAGTCTCTCAAATGGTTCAAAATCATGATCCATCCACTATTCAGATCACTACTCTCATTATACAATATTAATCTAAAAAGTGGGATAGGAGAGAGTATTCAGTAGTACAAAAGAAAAAATAGAAGGTGAGAGAAATGGGGTATGATTGTCTCATAGACCTCTCATTATACAAAGATCCACTGAAAAAAATAAAAGAAATCAGGTTGGGTGTGTGTCCTCTACATCACTGGTTTCCTCTGACAAGTGATCCTTTTGTCATCCTTTAATCATCAAGAGCTTAAGAGGTCATAGGACTTCACAGTGGGTAAGAAACGTGGAAAATGGAGAGAAACGACAACACAATTGAACATAATGAAATTGTGTTAAAATTTAATTTTTTGAAAGAAATTAAAGAAGTGCCTAACTATGATCAGTAGGATATGAATCATTTAAATGTTGAGAATAGAAGAATTATTTATAAATAGTGGTCTTCGTCTTCCTCATTTTTAGTGAAGTGATCTTCTTGTTTAATTTATGGGTTCCATGTGTACAACTTCAAGGGTTGTGAGTACTTGAGAGCTTCTAAGAGAATCTTCCTTTTGAAAAAATACCTCCCACAGTCGAGTGTGTAAATGTACAAGAAAAGGCTAAAATAAATTTTTTATATGCTTTGTGGTTCCATTGGAACTCTTCCAGATCTTTCCCAACATATGTGTTCTTCTATATCATAGTTGTAGGGAAAAATAGTGTTGTTTGACGTCACATGAGGAATGATTTTAGAATTTGACATGATATAAAGTCACACCCTATTGGATTTGAGTTTTTGATTCATATAATCTTATTGAACAATTTATTGGGTTTGGAACTTGATCGGTGCTGAATTGGACCTTATCTTGGCACATATTGAGCTTAATTTGTCTGAATTGAATGTTTAGTTGATGGTTGATGTTTTCATGTGTTTTATATTTCTTATGAGAATGGATGGATATTAAGGCGTAGTACCAGGTAAAACTGACATAGCCATGAAAATGCAAGTGCGAAGGAGGATGATTGATACCTCTTCGAACAACAAATTTTTAGGCTTATTGGAGAAATTGATCGAGCTGTTGGTGTGTGGGTATTCAAAATTGCAAGGGGTGAGTGGGGATATCATGTGTCCTCGCTGTTTTTAGAATACCTACAGAGGAACATAGTCAATAACCAACAAATAAAAAGTTCAATTTCTTTCTATAATTCTCATGTAGATTGAATTAGGTTTGGTGACATCTTCAATCGTCTTTGTTCCAGATCTACCAATGATGGTATGACTATTATCCAAGATTCGTCGTCTTTAGAACATATTCCTCCTCGATGATATTATGGCATAACAGAATAGTTTTGGTTGGACATCACAGTCTTTGTCTTCAAATCGTGGCTCTAGAATAGTTTCAGTTCCTATAAATCATGGAACAAGGTGGTGCAGCTTCAGTATTCTCCCAACATTTGGTCAAGGCGTCAACAAAAAACATTGGTTACAAGAGTTAATCATGGATGGTTTTTATAAAGACCTTCGGTTAATCTTCAACAATGGGATGGATTCATTGGAAAAGTCAACATGGCATCTTCTTCAACCATCTTCTTAGTGTGGATGGCTTCAAATATGGTTTGATGTGAAAGGGTTTGGTCTTTATTAATTTGTGGAATGGATATTTCTCATCGATCATGGGATTTTTAGAGGTAGGGATGAGAGTAATGGTGGGTTTCATGTACTGAGGAGGATGAGGGTGACAGTTTAGGTGCGGTAGGTTATCCATGGTAACTTAAGTGACCATGGAGAGGGAATATGTGTCAGCATTGTAGAAACACCTGTGATAGGTTGATGGAAGGGTCCATGAGCATGAATACACTTCACCATTTTTTAAGCAGGGTCACTTGTATTCAATGTACATAGTCAATTGAATTTTATTCATACATTCACTTAGAAATTACACTTGCACTCAATTTCCAAGCATGGTCACTTAAGTTATTATACTTCCTTCATGCAGTCACTTTGAAAATGTCACATTTCCAACTAATATTTCAATAAAATTTTTCTTTAGTGCCACATTTTTCAAAATTAATATAAAAAAATAGTAAAAATAATAATTTTATCCTTCAACCAAATAATTCTAAATTCATTTCAAATTGATTTAAATCAACTAATTTAAAATATGGTTTTTTCAAAACAATATTAATTTCCACAATTAAAAATCTCACTCTAATCCGAATTGGAAATCAAAATTGATAATTATTTAAAAAAATCAATTTCAATTTCCAAAAAAATGTTTTGATTTATAATTTATAAAAAAAATTAATAAATCATTAAAAAAGAATAATTGATCCATTTATCAAATAAGTTCCATAATTTATAAATTCCACAAGAAATCAAAATTTTTCCCTAGGGTTTGGATAAAATTAAGGGTATTTTCAATGAATAAAGGACAAAAATTGTTGAAATTTTGATCTCACATCACTCAACCAAACATAAACTATTACAATCCTTGATAATTTTATCATTGAATTTCATTTATTCAAAAAGAAAAAATAGGGTTAATCATACCTTTCTCTAAATATACAACTATAGAATAAATAAAATTGGATTCATCCAGTTCTTGAATTATCATGCCTCATATGTGATTTTGATTAACTCCTCACTTTAATTCAATCAAAGTTTTAATTCCAGGAGTGGATCAAATTAAATTTAAGTTGAATCAATTTTTTAACAAAAAAAACTTCCATTTTTTCTTATCTCCTAATTTTTTCATACAAAAGTTCAATTTTCCACTTCATTGAAACAACACAAATGAATTTTCTATATGAAAATTTTCCCATCCTTCATCTAGGTTTAATATTACCATCACCTAAATGAATTCATGTTTGAATCTAAGGCACTTAATTTATTTTTTTAATTTTTTTACTTTTTTCCATCCATGTACATGAAAAGAACTGTGAAAAAATGACTTATTAAAATATGTACATAGGGATTTACTCACACACTCTATGCCTAATGTATGAGAGATTCACAATCAGATATAATTGTCTATTTTAATCCATATTAAAAATACTTATATCAATTTATTTTGAGTTGGGTCCATATAGTGTTATTTTTCATAGAGGTCAAGTTACCATTGATTAAGTTAAAAAATTTATGTGAATTCAAGTTATAAGTCTAATTACACAAAACAATTTCACCCACACTCTCTTTTACTAGTTCTAAAATCATACATCTAGGAAAATAGTGACCGATTACCTTGGAATCCATATAAGTATTACAATTTCAAAATCAGTGAATTATACAAATTTAGCATGGTATTTTCAATATATGAAAGGAAACATTCGAATTAAAAGAAAAATTTCAAAAATAAAACAAAAATTATATAATATTCAATTAAATATTTAAAAACATAACAATGTTTTTGATATTTTTTCCCTTTTATGGTATCTTTTTTTTCGTAATAGATTCACCAAAAACAATAATTTTTTTTACATATTGTAAAAAAAGTTCTTTAAAATCATTTAAAAAAATTATTAAAAAGGTTTGAATATATTCCACCAAACATGTTCAACACTTTTCATTTAAATTCTAATAGAATAAATCAAATTTCAATGAATAAACATAAAAAAAGAATAAGCACAACCTTGTGTTATTTTTATAGCAGGTTTGAGGTAAATTCTCTCATGGGTGCTTGCATAAAACCTTGAGCTAGCCTCATATGTTATGTCTATTTAGAGAAAACCTATAAAAAATATAATTAAACACATAAATTTTTTATTAAAACACAAATGAAAAAATAGGGAGGATAATCTTGGGGTATCCTTCCCAAAAGGGGTTGTAATTAAACTATTGATGACTAGAAAGACTTATGGTAATCCTAAATTCACTGGAGGTTGGGGTTTCTATTATTATAGACAACCTTGAGCTAGTCTCCTAATTTCTATTCATTTAGGGAAAAACTATGGAAAAACTTTGGAAAAAAATAATTAAACCCATATTTTTTTTATTAAAACACAAAAAATAAGGGAGGAGAATATTGGGGTTTCATTCCGAAGAGGGGATGTAGTTAGACTGTCCACTGCTACAAAATCTTGTGGAAATACCCAATCCATCATGGGATTGGGTTTCTATTATTGGAACCACCAAATTCTATTACTTCTATATCCATTCATCCCTTCTTCTTCTTGGTGTCCCCCTTTGATAGAGTACTGCATGTCTACATTCAAGGCGTTGTGATGTATCTAATAAAGTGGGAGTGAAAGGAGAATATATGGGGTATCCTTAGGTTCTTCTATAACATTCATAGCCTCTTTATCTTCAACTAGCAGCTCCATTAATTAAACATCACAATATTCATCAAATAGGAATTCATTAAATATTCCATATTGCCTAAAATCAAAACAAGTTGAGTTTAAATTAAAATACATCCCTTCATATGTAGTATCTTCTTCTCTTTCTTCATGAGGGACCACTGGGAATTATTCTCTCACTATTCTGTCCCCACAAATGATGTTTGGTGTGATTTTGAGGGGGTAATTGATTCCTCATAAGTCCTAGGACATGTTTATCTTGTTCTTTAGCAGCCACTTATCAGGTGGACTTGTGTTCACTTTCCAAGGCTAGTTGTATGAATTATTTTTCAAATTGGTCTAACTTATAGTCTATTCTAGGTTTTCTAGCCACCTGTGCATCTTCTTATAAATCATATTTCTATATATAGTTGAAAAATTATGCATTCATCTCTTTTCCTTCATCGACCTAGGTAGGTTAAAGAAGTATTGAATTAGCAGTGTTATAATCAGGGAATTCATAATAAAATTCATAAAAAAATGATTGAAATGTGATCAAGATAAGGAAATATAATTCAATTATTTCAGTTTGATATTCCAGTTTTCATGAAGGTGCACTACCACTTGTAATTCTACTATAATGGTAAAGTAATGAAGTGTACTGTAATGACCAAATGTTTTTCTAAAATATTTTTTTTAATAATTTTAATTCTTTAATAGATTGAATTGCATACAATCATGAGTTAAAAAAACCACAAGATGACCTTGGAATAAAATGACCATTATAACCTAGACATTAGGTTATCAAGAATAAATATAACTAACTTATGAAAATGTATGATGCATTCATTGGCTACCAATTATGTATAAAAAAATATAAATCAATTTTATATTTGTATTTTTGTTTTAATAAATTATCCAAATTACAACCATTAAATGAAATCAATGAAAAATATATGTTATATATTTAATAAAATATTTTTTATATTGATCTAATCGATATTTTAGTCATAGGGTATTAATAAAATCTATTTTATGTATAAAAACCTATTTTTTAAAGGGTAATTTTGCCACCTTTTAATAGTGAATCCATTTTAAATTAAAATATTGACACTTTAATAATTTTTATATGAAAAAAATCTCTCATTTGTAAGTGGGATATAAAAATTTAATTGGAATTATTTTTTTATATTTTTCTGATAATTTTCATGTTTTGATGAATAATAAATATATACTAAATAATAGTTAAAAACAAATTTTTTCATCGAAATAATTTATATGGTTAAATTATATTATTGAGTGAATTAAAAGAATAAATAAAATATATTTTTATCATTAAATATAATGTAGGTAATTTTCATTAATTTTATATTGAATTTAGATGTAAAAACATTTCAATTTTTTAGTGTTCTAACTTTTAAAACATGTTTTCTCATTCCGACAACGAGATTAATTTTAAATTAATTACTACAACTTCTATGTTTTGAATTTGAAAAAATAGATTTTTTATTTTGAATTAGTATATCCAAATTATGTAAATATATTGATTTTATTTTTGGGCATTATGAATAGTAACTTAAGTATTTTTTTATTAATATGGTAAAAGGGTAAATCAGGTAATTAAGGGTAAAAATAGTATTATAAAATTATCCTAGAACCTGTATTAATATCATTAAATGAGTTTTTTTCGACCTAAATCATCCTTGGGTATAAATGGTATCATTTTAAAGCCACTTGGATGAGATTAGGACATTTAATTTATTTTATTTAATGAAAAGTTAAATATGACTCACTCAAATTTTAATAAATATATAATTATTAATATATGGTTATGAAGAAAATAAATTATATTATAAATACTCATTTAAAATTTAAAATGTTTTTATTTATCATGAAAATTTATTTTTAATTTTTAGTAAATAAATAATTACTTTAATAGCTTATACATTGATGATGCATAAATTATTTAATTGACGAGAAATCAATAAAATAATTTTTATTAAAATAACAATAACCATTAAAATACAACAAATCTTGACCAAATATTATTATTTGAGTATATCTCAACTATATTCTACCAATATATGAGTTATTTACCATTTGGAGTCTTATAGAAAAGATTATGACCATTATAATGTTTTATTTAAAGTGATGTTAAAGTTTTCATATTCATGTTTTAATAAATATAACATTTTTAATGTTAGATTTTTCCAGAATATATATTCGACTAAAATTATTATTATGAAATATAGAGGATTTATATTCATCTTAGTATTTTATTTTAAATTTTTATTCAAAAAATAAATATATTAAATAATGACACAAAATGTATTTGTAATTAATTTATTAACGGAGATAACAAATAAATTTTATTAAAAATATTAAAATAAATATAATTTCGAATAATTAATATGTACAATTAATTTTATATGACCCCATGAAATATTAGAAATGTAATAAAATATTCTTCTCTAAGTCAACTGTTTATCTTCATATTTTTTAAAATAAATGAATTGATTAGTTTCAAAATTGAACCTATTGATTGTTTATCAAAATAATGTATTATTAAATTATTTAAAAATCATAAAACATTTTTTAAAAATATAGAATAATTATGATATGTTCTAAAATGTTCCAAATTATTATTTTATGTCCTAATTTACATCAAATAAGTAAATACTTCAACCTTTTAATATTGAAATATTTATCATCTTAGTTAAAAATTAAATATAATAACTAAGTTTTAATTAAAATGATAAGGTCTAAATTTATAGAAAAAATTGTATAAAATTTATTGGTTGATGACATTAAAATATTATATCATCTTATCTTTGAAACTAAGATATTTTAGAGGTTTTTGGATATTTTTTATTTTATTATAAATTAATATTTTAGGAGATTCCATTAGTGCCCCTCACCATAATTATAAAAGGGCACCTCCTTCCTCACTTATTCACATTATTTTGAAATTTCTAGCTCATACATCCCCTTCCAGTTTCCCATATAAAATACCTATTCACATTATATAGGTTTTGTTCTTCTACAAATACCAACCCTAGTGCTTTAAGAGGCGATCTAGAGGGAGATCGTCGAAGAAGAGACAATCTCCTCTAGTGACTCTTTCAAACTTTTTTCTTCTTCTACTTCCTATTCATGAGTTTTTTCCATTATAAAGTAATAAATATAGTATATATTATATAATTATATTTTATTATGATTATGTAACAACTATATTCCACATTTCATCTATCCTACAAAAAATGAAATCACCATGCATTCATACGTACAATTTACCATCTCCACGCCGCGGTGTAATACATTTTTCACCACCAATTTAATTGGATGGGTATAATGATGGAAATAATAACTATATATGATTATTATAACAATATATTTATTATGTAACAACATATATACCATACACTTCCATATCATTTCATAATTAAAGGAATTATATCATCCCTCGTGCGTACATACGACCTACCGTATCCACGATGTGATGTGATTCATTCTACAAGATATCTGCTAAAGAATGATTATATAAATGTATAGAATGAATAAATATACTATATATTATATTAATATCATTATAGAAATTATATAACTATAACCTATGAATATGAATCAGAACTTATTTGAAAAAATATGCATAAGAAAATAAAGCCATTTATACCCGAATAATGAGTAATAATGAAATGTTATTAATAAATGGATGATAATATGATCATATATGATATAATAAAAATAATTATGATTATGGAATAAGTCAATAAAATTATTTAAATCATTACACAGGAGGTTCAGATACATACAAAGGATATCATACCTAAGGTAAGAGATAATTTCACAATCTCATTATTATTCGAGATTGTTTATATGTAAGTATTTACTGGGGTATATTTATCATCCATTTCCACATTTCAAAAATATTTATTTTAAAATATTACTTCTATTATTCTGAAATTTTTTAAATACAATTTTAATCATTGGTTAATTTTTACTAAATGGTATGAAATGAATCTTTTGTTGTTTTCGATATGAGATACTTTTTGACTTTTCCAGAAAAAGTATGAGAAGAATGTTTTTTTAACTTATACGACATAAACTATCTTTTATGTTTTCATAACACCTTATTTTCATGAATATTCCTTTATAATATTACAAGGTTATTTTCAACTAATTTATTTTTTTTAAAATTTCATGGCATTTTTTAGAAAAGAAAATGTTTTTAAAGAAGAAAAGATATTTTCCTCAAGAATTAATTTTAAATGTTGTATCAAAATTATTTTTCATCTAAGATAGAATACCTTAATAGGGTTATGTTTCAAGTATAATATCCCTATTATTCCTATAATATGATTATTATTATGATGGACTACTATTTATGAAATCCATTTGTTTTATATGGATTGTGTTATGATGGAATAATGTTTAAGAAACCCATTATATTCTTTGGGTTATGCTATGATGATAGATTTATTTTTTTGTGGTGCACATAAGAATGATTTCATTATGAGATGGGTGGGACCTATATATTTCTATAATTCATTGGGTAAATATTTATATCCCATGATATAAATATAGATGAGATGGGAAATGATCTTAGTTTAGTAATATAGGGATGAATGAGGAGTAAACTCGGCTCAGTAATGGAATTTTTCCACTATGATGGTCTTGGAAATGAGCCTTGAATAATGTGAAATGATTTTATATGATTATGTGTATGCTATAAAATTTTATATCTTATGTTATGACTTATGGGATTATGTTCATTGATTCTTATGAAATTTTTTGTTTTATCCCATGACATGATATCATGACCATTCATATGCAGTATAAGATTTTCAAATGTTATGTTCTTATGTCTCATGACTAGGATATGATTGATATCCCCCTTTTTTACCCTTACTGAGAATCTAAGCTCACCCTTCCTCGTGTTTCTTTTCCCCAGGTCATGAAGAAGGGTATTAAGTAAGATAGGTTAAAAAGGGGTCTAATTATGAAGGAATAAGTGGGAGACAATGTAGATGTCTTATGAACCATTTGTTTATGTTTCCCGATTTCTAAAGACAATAAACCTATATAGTCTTATCATGGTTTTGATATAAATTATAATGAATATTCTTCAATTTTGAATTAATATCTATGTATGTAAATAATGGGCCATTATAGTTGGTATCAAAGGAAAGGTGTAGTTAACCTTTGTAAACTAGGATGATAAAACCTTAGTAAGAACCCTAATGATATGTCAAAGTATAGGTTAAAATCCTAGTGTTTTAGAAATGATCACGAATAACCTTGGATAAAACCTAATGTTTCCTAAATATTAATTTTATTTTTGATTATGTGCTTTTCCCATTATGATTAGTGTTTTTCACACTATTATTCTTAGTTTTAGTCAATGGAAGGAACCTAAAGGAACCACGTTAGTGCTAAACATGATGGGAAATAAAATTATTGTACTCCTAAGAAACCAAATTTTTTGGGAGCTGTAATGAAAAATATTTTCACTATGATCACCCAACATTCTCAAGATAAAAAACATGAAGGTCTTACAAATGAGCAAAGGAGGGAACAACATTCCATTGAGTCCTTCATGAGGTAGCATCCACCTTCTTTCTGTGGGTCTTCTGATCCACTAGTGGATGAACAATGGATTAGTACAATTAAAAATATATTTTTAGTTGTCCAATGTTCAGAACATGATAATGCCATATTAGCAGTCTATCATTTAGAAGGTGAAGCTGATCAATGGTGGAACCTTATCAAGAATATAAGGCAAAGAGATGAAATTAACGCTATAAAATGGGATGAGTTTAAGAACTTATTTTTCAATAAGTACTTTCCTCATATTCTTTGAACTAATACGGATAAGGATTTCCTTGGGCTTAAGTAAAAGGATGATGAATCTGTTGGTACATATGGATAAAATTTTACTAGAATTTCAAGGTATGCTTCTAGAATTATTATCCAACCTAACAGTAAAATTTATTGATTCTTTAGTGGCTTAAAACCATGTCTTCAAAGGGAATTATCCATAAGTGACTTCAATAGCTATGAGGAAATTGTTCGATGTTCTCGTAAGGTTGAGATGGAGATTAGATTAACCCATTAGTCCTATGGGTTTAATAAGAAGAGAAACATGGAATTCAAGGGAAAATATAAGGACCACACTGAAAGGAAGATGAGTTTTACCTTATTATAAAAGTGTGGAAAGAAATATGGTGAAAATTTTCTTAAAGGGATTATAAAATGTTTAAGTGTGGGAGAGATGATCATTAGGAATTTGAATGCTAAAGTGTTGGAAAAAATATGACTAATGATGAAAATAGAGAAAAGGCTACAAAGAATAAAACTCCTACACTTCAATGCTACAAGTGAAAGGAAATGGGGAATTATTCCAAGCAATTAGCTAATCCAAGGGATATCAATGATGATCGACGTTAGAAAACCATTCAGGCTAAAGAAAAAACCAATTTCGATGTGATCACCATCGGCAATATGGAGTATGATAATGAAGTGGTGAAAAGTACACTTACCACAACCTCTAAGGTAGAAAATGATTTTTTTTTTGATTTTGGATCCACCCAATATTTTATTTATGAAAAAGTTTATAAGGGTATTGCCATATTACCATGAAAATTAGATGTTGAGTTAGCTTTGAAAACTTATAATTGCACAATAGCCACATACAAATTTTATAATTCTTCTCCAGTGAATTTTTGTGGGAAATTTCATTTTAAAAATCTTATGATCCTTCTTTTTGTGGAATTTGATGTGATTCTTGGCATGGATTGGATTTATCTATATGGATATCATATCAATTCCCAAGAAAGGTAAGACACATTTCATATTCCGGATCAATATATGAGCATATATCGATTCAAGGATGAGTATGAACTTCCATTGGAAATTTCTTCCATCATATGGGTCCTGATTCCTATAAATTAAGGTTATATATCTCAAATGGTAGGGGAGAAACTCAATATTATTAATATAACTATTGTATGAGAGTTTTTTGATATCCTTATGGAATAATTTTCTAGTCTTCCACCGAATCTTGAAGTTGAGTTTTCAATAGAACTCATACTGGGTGCTATGCCTATTTAAAATACACCTTATAAAATGTCCCCAATTGAGTTGCAGGAATTGAATAAGAAACTCCAAGAGAATCATTAAAAGGGGTTCATATTCCCTAGTTCATCACCTAGGGGTGCACCAGTTCTATTTTTTACAAAAAAAAAGATAGACCAATGAGACTCTATATTTATTATCAAGAACTTAACAAGATCACTCTCAAGAAAACAATATCATCTTCCCTATATTGATGAATTATTCAACCAACTATGCAGAGATTAATACTTTTCCAAGATTGATCTTCATTCAGGATATCATCAATTAAGGTTTATAAAGTAGGATATATGAAAGACGACATTTCGTACAAGGTATGGACACTATGAATTTATAGTGATACCTTTTGGTATTAGGAATTCCCCCACTATCTTTATGGATCTAATGAATAGATTCTTTAGAGACTATCTTGATTAGTTTTTGGTAGTCTTTATGGATGATATTCTTATATATTTGAAGAGAAGGGAAGAGTGTAAATATCACTTGAGAATTGTACTATAGACCTAGAGAAAGGATAAGCTTTATAAAAAATTTACCAAGTGTAAATTTTGGCTTTAGAAAGTTTCATTTTTGTGTCACATAATATCAAGAGTGGGGATATCTATAGACCCAAAAAAATAGAAGTTATTGAAAGTTGGCCTAAACTAACAACAATAACTATGTTCTGAAGTTTTCTTGGGATGGATAGATATTATAGATGTTTTTTGAAAGATATTTTATGACTATCTAATCCACTCACCATGTTGACTTGAAAAATAATTAAGTTCACGTAATGGAGGAATGTGAAGAGAATTTCAAAGAACTAAAAAAAGGTTAGCCAATGCACCTATTCTCACACTTCCATGTAGTGTAGATAGCTTTGTGATCTACAGTGATCCCTCCAAGAAGGGGTTGGTATGTGTTCTCATGAAAAATGATACGGTGATAGCCTATGCCTTGCAATAATCAAAAATCAATGAGAAAAATTAACCAACTCATGATTTGGAGTTATCCACGGTAATATTTTCATTAAATATTTGGAGGCATTGCCTTTATGGTGAAATGTGTGATATTTATACTGATCATAAAAGTTTAAATTATATTTTCACAAAATAGGATATGAATATGCATAAAAGAATATGGTTGGAGTTAATTAAATATTAAGAATTCTAAATACATTACCACCCTAAGAAATAAAACAAGGTGGAAAATGCTTTGAGTTGAAAAGACCATGCTAGCCCATCCATGATGAGGATCACAAAAGATCCAATATTTATGGATTTTTAAAGGATGGATCTTGAAATTTTAAAGGAAGGGGAGAAATTTTATCTTTCTCAAATGAATTCTCAACTATCTATACAAGTGAAGATTAATGAGATGTATAAGAAAGATGTAGAGATACAAAAGATGGTGAGAAATGTTTTTGAATTCAACCTTGGTTGTAATAGAATAATAAGGTTCAAGAAATATGTTTTTATTCCTCCCATACCAGAATTAATGGAGCTATTGGATGAATCTCATAGTTATTCATTCTCTATTATTCTTGGAATCACAATGATTTATAGGGACTTGAAAGTGTATTTCTGGTGGGATGGCATAAAAAGAGATGTTTTTGAATATGTTTCTCTGTGATGGGTTTTTTATCAAGTTAAGGCTAAGTGAAAGACGTCTAAGGGGATGTTACAACCATTACTTATACTAAAATGGAAATGGGAAAACATCACTATAGTCTTTATCACTGGACTTCCCAATACATCTAAAGGCCATAATGATATATGGGTTACAGTTGATTGCCTTATGAAGTCAACACACTTCATTTCTATTAGAGAGGAATTCTCATATCACTAGTAGAAATACAAGATTTAACGATGAATTAATAACATCAGTTTTTTATAAACCAATGCCGATGGTTTTTGTGAGCATTTTTTGGCATCAGTTTTACTAAAAACCCATGCCAAAAATCAGATACGATGATTTTTGGCATTGGTTTATGTGAAAACTGACGCCAAAAATAAAAAACGGTTTTCTGCATCGGTTTTATAGAAAAACGACACTGAAAATAAAAAAAATAACACTTTTGGCGTCGGTTTTTACCAAAAATAATGATAAAAATAAGAAAATGTATTATTGGAGTCAGTTTTGAATAAAACTGATACATATTTTTACTTTTACTTTTGGCGTCATTTTTGGTAAAAACTAACGCTTCAAGTCATTTAAAAAATGTCGAGATCAAGAAACCCTCATCTTTTTTATTCTTCAAAACTGAAACCCGCAGCGACTCCTCTCGACTCATGATGACTTAGAAGCCTTATTTGGGATCTCTGATGACTATTGTTGATGATTTTCTTCCATTTTCACAATATGTGGTCTACGTTCTTCATTATATTATCTTTTTGACCATCTACAGATTATTTGTTCTTCCAAAATCTATTTTTGGCGACTTTCAACCATGGTTTGATATTAGTTTATTTTTTATCTTTATTTTTCTTTGTTATAATCAATTTTTGTCTAGATCTTGTAGTGCTTAAATTTCTAAATCATTATATGGAGAAAATTTCGAATTGGGGATCTATTTTTGTGTTAAACTCATAATTTTGTAAGTTTTTTTTATTTTAAAGATAAATTATTTATCAGTTAATTTTGATTTTAATTTTCTTCAATGATTACTTTATAGTTTATTTTAAATGTGTTGGAACATCATTAATAGTCATCCCTAAGAGTGATTAGTCAATTTTATTGATATGGATTTGTGTTGTGTGATTTTAGGTTATGAATATTTATCTGATATCAAGCATAAATGTATTAGTCAATGTTCTTGAATACATTATACCAAAAACCAATTGAATTATTTTTATCTGGAATTATTTTTATATGAAATTTTGTATAGATTTATTGGTCAATGTTCTTGACCAATTGTATTAGTCAATGTGTTGATTTTTTTTATCTAACAATATTTTTATCTTGAACAATTGACTAAATAATGTTTTGAAATTATTTTTATCGGACATTATGAGTCCTCATAGGACTGAGAAAATACACCTGATAGGGGTGGGGAGGGGGGATTGAATCAGGTCTACCTAAATTATACAAAAAACTCATTGAATTTTTCTATGCTTTTCTATTACTTTGGTCCATTTAAACTATATGGCCAGTTAGGACATAAATATATGTTTTTATCTTTTACCTAATAATACATAACCACATAGAATATAAAATATAAATAGAAAATCTAAATGTGTTATTTTTACATGCATTAGACCAGATTTAGAAAACCTACTCCATATCCTATTCAAATCCCATTGAGACATATATTCTATACTATAATATATTAATCATTTATAAGGGGTGTCCAAGTTTTATCTTGACTTTGTATTTTCCATAATTCACAAGAAGATACATAATATTACCCATGAAAACATAGTACTACATCCCAAAACACCTTTTTATTGTAATCACACTGGTTCTTTCTGAAACTACTTCTTATTGAAGTTACTCACCACTAATACAAAGGTTGTCACTAAATCAAAATAATAGGACTTATTTATCACCACACCATCTTTGAATTATTGTGGATCATAAATAAATAAAAATATTTAAATTGAACTCTGATATTCTGATCAATTCCCAATTCTTATGTATTAGTTTGGTGAATTATACACTAATTTCATCAGTAGTGATCCTAACCAATAGAACATAGATTGGCTTCCTCTTCAATTTCTTCATTTCATTATTTGTGATTTCACAACTCTCAGATCAATCACACAAACTCTTTATTCTTCCTCACAACTGATAAATCTATTTTCTTGCACAGTTTCACCAAATAATCTATGTATATACTCATTAGAACATGAAATGGATCCACAACCACTTATTATTCCTCAAATGATTATATTGTTCTGTCACCCAAATTTGTTGTAAGATATATCGATTTAGTTATGTATTTAATTTCATCTATCATAATTTTGGGAGTATTAGGGTTGATTTCACTTATAATATGAACATTTACCCCAATTATTATTTCATATTACTAATAATAACTAATTTCCCCCCTTTAAATTAATACAATCTTCAATACTTTTGACACATGCAACATCGAAATAATGGAAAAACTATGTAAAATGAACTAATAAATTTTAGAATATAGATATTATAATTAAATTATAATATCAATACAACACATGTATATAATATGAAAAAATGTTCACTATTTGTATGTGTGTTTCATATTTGATGTTTTCTATCTGATTATCAATAGTTTTTATTAAATGTGTTTCTTTTTACAATTTATCTATCTATATATATATATTGAAATGTTTATATGTTTTTATATATTCACCAATTATTTTGTGACCTCATATATTGAATGGATTGTAATAGGAAACATTTACGAATAACCACTAGTGAATATGAAAAAGGAGTTGATGGATTCTTGGAATTTTCTAAACAACTTCTTCCAAAAATTGATTTTATTTTCTGTCCATGTGTGAAGTGTTTAAATATGAGAAATTTAAACTCTGGAGAAATCAAGGACCATCTCATTTGTTATGGTTTTGGACTTAATTATACACATTGGATCTGGCATTGTGAAAGAATTGAAAATTCAACATCCAATGTTGATGAAAATATTTATAATGAGGAAGAGGATCATATAGAATAATTAATTCATGACTTAGGTGTTGAAACCATCAAAAAAATAGAAACTATTAAACGATTGAATAGAGATTCTAAGAAACAATTATTCCTAGGTTATAGTAAATATACTGTGTTTTCAGAAATTTTGAGATTAGTTAACTTAAATGAAAAAAATGGGTGGAGTGATAAAAGTTTCTCCAGCTTACATGAGCTTTTAAAAAAGATACTTCCAGAAGGCAACGGGCTTCCATATTCCAATTATGAGGTGAAAAAATATTATTCCCAATGGGATTGGGGTACAAAAAGATACATTATTTCCCCAATGATTGTTTATTTTATAGGAAAGAAAATGAATATTTATCAAGTTGTCCTACATGTGAGGCATCACACTATAAGATAAATGGGAAGGTCAACCCAGATTCATTCTCAAGTGATGTCATCTAACATCATGAAAAATAGATTTTTTACTTTCTAATGATATAATCCAATATTTTTTGCATACAATTCTGATATTTCAATTGTGATTTATTTTTAGGTACCAGAATCAAATCTCCTACTAAATAAATTTGGTACCTTCCAATAATTCCTCGTTTGAAGCATCTGTTTTCAAATTCAATTGACACAAAAAGGTTAAGATGGAATTCAGATGAGCACATCTCTGATGGTAACTTATGTCACCCTGCTGATTCACCACAGTGGAATATTTTTGACAAAAAATTTCATGATTTTGGAGGTGAAGTTAGAAATCTCAGAATGGGATTGTGTACTAATGGAATGAATCCATATCGGAGCATCAGTAGCCAATATAGTTCATGGCCTATTTTTATGGTAGTTTACAATTTTCCCCCACATCTATGTATGAATAAAAAATATGTTATGATAAGCTTGATGATTTATGGACCAAAACAACTAAGAAACTATATTGATGTGAATCTTTCACCATCGATTGATGATTTGAAACTGCTATGGGAGGAAGGTGTTAAAGTTTTCGATGCATACAAGAAAGAATATTTTCTTTTGAGTGCTATGATAATGTTCACTATAAAAAACATTAATGCATATGGAAACTTATCTGGATATTGTGTTAAGGGACATAAAGAATTCCTAATTTGTGAAGAATAGAATTTATATTATCAATTGGAGAATGGAAGAAAGATAGTGTACATGAGACATCGAAGATTTTGGAGAATTGATCATCATTATCATCGATTGAAAAACGAATTTAATGGATTATAAAAATACAACCTTCCCCATAAACCATTGTTAGTTAAATAATATTATGACTTGGTGAAAGATATTGATTTGACATTTGGAATGAAAAGAAGTTCTGGTCTTCAAAGAAATATCTGAAAAAACTAGTCTATTTTTTTGAACTACTTTATTAGATATTTTCAAATATAAAACATAACATTGATGTTATGCATGTTGAGAAAATCATATGTGACAGTTTTATTGGAACTTTTTTAGACATAAATGGAAATACAAAATATGCATTGCATTTTAAATTGGACTTGATATTAATGAGAATGCATTTGGAGTTATCTCCCACTGTGAAAAGAAACAAAACATATTTACCTTTGGCTTGTCATACATTAAGAAAGATTGAAAAGATGAATTTATATTACTGTATTCATGGTATTAAAGTACCTAGTGGTTTTTCTTCAAATGTGAATAATTTGGTGTCATTAAAGGATTGTAAATTAATAGGTATGAAATCTCATGATTTCCATGTGTTGATGCAACAAATTCTACCAGTAGCAGTGTGTAGTATATTTCCAACAGCTGTTAGAAAGACTATCATCAGGTTATGTAATTTTTTCAAATCCATTTATAGAAAAGTATTTGATCCAAATGTGTTAGATGTGTTGTAGAATGAATAAACTCTTATTCTTTTTCAACTAGAAATATATTTCCCACACACATTTTTTGATATAATGGTTCATCTGCTGATTCATTTGGTGTGTGATATAAGAATATGTGGGCCTGTTTATTTAAGATAGATTTATCTTTTTGAAAGATATATGAAAATTTTGAAGGGATATGTTAAAAATCCTTATCGACCAAAGGCCATTATTTTTAGAAAATATGCATTAGAAGAGGTGATTGATTTTTGTACTGATTATTTGTATGAGTTGGATCATATTGGTATCCCTGTATCTCAACATATGATAGTTTATTATAAAGGTAGAGGAGTTTAAGGCTTAAAGGTAAAGTTTATTCCATGTGATGAAGTGATGTAGGAACATTTATACATTTTAAACAAAAAAATTAGGTTTAATCATATATATCCTCACATATTGATTAATTAAAGTTACGATATCAGAAAAGAAATGAAAAGTGGTTGATGATTGAGCATGAGAAGACATTTTTTTCATGGTTTAAAGAGAATGTCACCCCATATATATATATGCATCAGAAACATTGAAGTAGTTAGAAAGGGGACCATCTCTTAATGTGATCACATGGTCTGGTTTTTATATCAATGGATAAACATTTTACACAAAAAACCAATATGAAATGAGTACTGTTCAAAACGGTGGTGTGATGTTTTTCACAAAAGTAGTGAATTTTTTGAGTGCTAAAGATAAAAACCCAATTTCTGCATCAATGCCATATTTTTTAGTTCTAGAAGACATATGGGAAATTGATTATATTAAATTTTGAGTCACTGTTTTTAAGTGTAATTGGGTTGATAATAATAGTGGTTTGAAAAATGATGAATATGAGTTTAAACTGTTTGATTTGAAAATATTTAATTACAATGAGGAACCATTTATCATGGAGACACATGAAAAGAAAGTATTTTATGTCATTGATCCATCAAATGATCAGTGTTCAGTTTTTTTCATGAAAAAAGATACCATTTGGGTGATGAGGATGATGTTGATGATGTTAGTGATTTACATAAACCTTATTCATCTATTACACAATTTCTAGATGATTACAATGAGTATAAGACAGACATAGTGCATGCAGTACATAATGACCATTATAAATTCATGTAGGAAAACACTAAATTAGTATTCTAATTTTTCTGGTAGATATTTATATATATTTTTCTTTTTTTGAAACTTACAAATGCATACATATTTTTTTTACTTACTTATTTTTTTCTTCCTTATTTCTAAATATTCAGTTTTCTAATAATATATAGGTACACAAAATTTCATTACACTTTTTAGTAACAATGTTAGATATAGATAGAAAGGAGCAGTTACCGATGTATATCTATTTTTACAAATTATTAAATATTCAGAGATATACTTATTTAATGAAGTAAAACTGTTAATTTACAATTTTTTTTGCAGGACTACTGATGTGTCCTTGGAAGAGGCGACTTCTCCTGTTACTACGGCAAAATCAAGTTCTAAAGTTGGTAAACGTGTTATTATACGTTTATCAAAACTATCACTTTCTCATGATGATGACAGAGTAAACATCCATTTTGATGATGATAATAATGTTATTGGCCCAAATTCTATTCAGTTTGTCAATTATATAGCGATGTAGAGTCATTACTGGATTAGTATTTTATATCCCAATTGGAAGTTAGTGGATAGGATGGTGAAGAGACAAATTTAAAATACCGTGACGGTAAAATATCTTAATTTATTTCTTTTATCTCATTTTTTTAATATTATATATTTTATAAGACATATTTAATTTATTCAATTACATATGACATTAAATTTTGAGGAAACCAAAGAAATTAAGAAAAGACATCTCTATTTAGAAACAGTTAGATGAAGAGATTAAAAAAACTGACAAAAAATTATGTTTTTTGAAAGAGAAGGTTTGAAAACCCATGACTCAAGTATCCATTTATAGATGAAGATGCATGAAAGTTATTTGTTGACAGTCATAATGAAGAAAAATTTTATGTATGCTAATTTTTTATTTTGCAAAATTTATTATATATTTTTCTTATTACTTAGTAGTTTATTTTTTATATAATAGTCCTTTAGAAGATATCATCAAGAGATTTATTGGAGAAATGTATACCCTCATACCTTATCATATGGGGGTATTCGTATTTGGTGAAGAAAATAATTGAAGAAAAATTTGAAGCATTAAGAGCCTGATCTAGTAGTGGTTCATAAGAGTTCCAATTTGGTCCTCCAACTCCTCCCACTCACCATGAAAAGTGGATACAAGCAAGAAAAAAAATGAACAGTATCTTATAGAGGAAGCTAAGCAAGTAACTGATAAAATTGTAAGTAAATATTATTTATTTGTTATTAATTTTTCTATTTTATAAATTATAAACACTAATATAACTTTTTTATTATTCATTTCAAGATGAAAGGAATAACACCTCGACCGTGTTAGAGGATATCAGGAGGGTGTTAGTATTCAGAAGGTTTTTGGTAAGAGTAAGTAATCAAGATACCCAGAAAAAGAATCCTTAAAAGTAGAGTTGAAAGATATGAAGCAGTCTATGGTGATCAAATTCAAGCAGTAGTGCAGAAGCCTTTTTTAGAACACATGGAAAGATAGTCATAGTCTGCACAACCTTCCCAGGTATAATATTTATTTTTCATCAGTTTTTCTATTTTATAAATTATAAACACTAATATAACTTTTTCATTTTTCAGCCTTCCTAGCCTGATCACCCGGACTACCCTTCCCCATCTGCCTACCCTACCCCATATGAGCAGCCTTCCCAGGTATATTATTTATTTGTATCAATTCTTCAATTTTATAAATTATAAACACAAATATAAAATTTTCATTTTCAGCCTTCCCAGCCTACTCACCTGGACTACCCTACCCCATCTTCCTACCCTGCCCTGTATGAGAATCCTTCCCAGGTATATTATTTATATTTCATCAATTTTTCGATTTTATAAATTATAAACACTAATATAACCTTTTCATTTTTCAGCCTTCCCAGCCCACTCACCCGGACTACCCTGCCCCATATTCCTACCTCACCCTGCATGAGCAGCCTTCCCAGATATATTATTTATTTTTTATCAATTTTTATATTTTATAAATTATAAACACTAATATAACTTTTTCATTTTTCAACCTTCCCAGCCTTCTCACCCAGACTACCTTTCCCCATATGATTACTTTGATTCTCCACCACCTCACTCGGACCAAAACATATATTGTGAGTTGTTTGATGGAGATCCTCACATACATATTGTTGCATTCGTAATTGGTCATTTTTGGGGGATTTTGTACATCACTAGCCTATGCAGATGGGTCAGGTTAGAGTATCAATACTCGATATTATAGATCCTAATGCTTTACTACCACTTCCTACCACATAGATCACCAGAGTTGGGGATTATTTGGGTTATTTTGTTTACTTTAGCCAACTATTTTGATTCGTTATATTGCATATGAGGCATGTGTTATTTTAAATATTAAATAAAAATGATTCAAAATTAATGATAATGTTTTATGACATTTTACTTATAGAGGATTATCTAAAATCAAAAGAAGCTGCACAAATGAAACAAAATGTTCAGGAACAATCAAATTTAGATACTTCAGATATTTATTATGTGATATAATGATTATCTCATGCATCTTCTTCATTGAATTATATCTATGAGTTTTGGATGACAACTAATATATGTGGAAGAGAATATTCATTGATATTACTCAAAGAAGATATCATGCATCTAGTAGATTTGGAAGAGTTCATCCTGAATGGGGTGTAGTTGTTTACCATGTAAGTAAATGGACATTTGAATTTGTATTTATTTAATAAAAGATGATTTCAAATCGACTAACTATATTTTATTTTTAAATTAGGTATCTAAAAACGCTTCTTCTATAAAATGAAATTACAAACATTTATGGTTTTATAGATCCATAATTCATTTCCATAGAAGTGAAACATGTGAAGAATCCTGATAGAGTTGTATATATGTGTGATTGATTATCACAAATGATATTCAATGCTGGTTTCTACAATTTCTTGATAAGTAAGAATATAAACATAATTATGAACTAATGATCACAATAATGTCATTAATTGTGAACTTATTATATTGTAGGGGGCATTGGATGTCAGGCATAGTGTGCCCAAGTGAATGCACCATATATTGGTTTTTCTCTTTATTAGGGAATCTTCATAAAATATTTTACACCTTATTAGAAATGTATTTTTTTTTGTTTTTTATAATCTCATTATGTTTTATTCTCATTGTTTATATATGTATTAGAAGTTTATATATATAAAAATACAGTTCATGGAAAAAATTTAACAAGGAATAAAAATCGATAAAGACACTGAATAAAATCAAATATGTGGAAGTACAGGTAATTAGTTTTTATATTAGAATTTGTTCTGATTTTTTTGTTATATATTAATTTTTATTAACAGTTTAATGTTTTATAACTATAGTGTCATCGTCAAAAAGGACATGTTGTATATGGTTATTATATTCTATGATTCATGTATGATATAATTCCAATTGGGGAAACTACTGAATTTGATAAGGTTAGTTGTATTTTTTTAATATTTTCTGCCATATTATTATATTTTTTTATCTCATATCATTCAATGTTATTGTAGGCATTCAATGATTCAAAGTCTTTTTCCCAATTTGATATGACTCATATTCAATCTATTTTTGCGAACTATTTGTCAAGTCTGATTAGGATTTGAGGTTTTTATATTCTAAAATTTATAAATAATATTACAAATGGGTTCAAAAAACTAAATATTTTGATATATTAGGTGTTTAAACCTACTAATAATCAAATTAATGCTTCAAAAATAACCAACAATCAACATGCTGTAAATTTTTGGTACATGTATTTTAATTCTAATTTATTTTGAAAGTTTAATATTCTAAATTTTCTAGATTTTTTTGTAACTTTCATCATCAGTTTTTTATTTATGCTTGGAATATAAAAGAATAAATAATCAATCAACCATGTGCTGAGAGGCTATGCGCTATCCATGATGAGATGAATCCATGTCATACCTACTAAAACACCATGCCAAAAGGATAAAAAACACATTACAAGTGACCAAGAACCATTCAAAAGTACATTGAACATATTGCATGGTATCCTTAAGGCATTGAGTATTATGTCAGGCCACAATGATGACAAGTGAACATGTACTTGATATCCACATGGCATCAATTTCTTGCACAGTACTTGGTATCCATAATGAATTTAATTTTAGGTCTAGCCACAAGCCTATCATAGGTACATCATAGTCATTGTCTCATGTCAGGTCAACCACACTGGTATAATAATATCATGATGATCCACCTATTCCAACTACCAAATAACGCTTCCTTATGTATGGTAGTACACTCAACAAGAAATATCATTAAAGGAAGCATAATACATGTCATCATGAGATATCTGTAGAAATATACATAAAAATGTGATAATTATGTAACATAGTAACAATTTACATAATATTTTTTAGGGAATCAAACATAAAATATGGTCTCATGGGCTACACATGTACATTAGTTACCATATCAGAAAACATATCTCAAGGACACACACACACCACTATGCATAAAATAAAAATCATGGACACATTTGAAAGACATATATTTCGTTATATTCCAAATCTACTAGAGGTCACAAAGAAAATAACATGCATGGAATGCACGTCATACCTTCCAATGTATATGATCACCCCAAGTGGTAACAGATAGATGAGGTATCCTATTAAACTATTTTTTTAGCTTATCACTCAAATAAAAATGAAATAGATGATATTTATTCACTTCTTCCATGATTATTTTTAACATATCACATATTTCTATGAAATTGGAAACATAGTAATTTGGATATTAAATCAAAAAAACCCTAAAAATACATCCTAGTATACATCTATTATAAGAAATGTACATACACTCAGCCATCATGGGATATCAACACATGCATAAAAGAAAAAAAAATCACTAATTTGAAATGAGAAATGAAGTTATTACACTGAGTATTTTCATTACCCATCTCATTCTCAGCTTACTTTATCTGATCATCCATTGTAGCATAGTTTACCATCAAACCATCCCATTCAACCTTAACCACATATTCCTCATTGCCTACAAAAACATATTCTTCCAATACTCGACAGTAGAATTCATTGAGTTCTCTTAAGTGCCTCTACATTGTCTTTGACTAAATTTTTAAAAGATTTATTGATTCATTTATCATTAACTGGAATACATAAAAAACATTTAGTGACTCAAATGTGTTGTCTTTTATATTATAGAATAGTTTGGAGGTGCGAGAACTAAAAATGCTGGAGTCGTGGGACTTGCAAAGGTCACGAACTTTTTGAAAGAATTCAATGATTACAAGTATGTGTATTTTAATTCTACATTATAATACCAATTCATAGATAATTTTTTGATTAACTAGATAAAAGTATGTAAGTTATAGATTTTTATGGAATGATAAATATTTTTTGATTGTTTTATATTGTGTTTTTACAGGGGTTTCTATTTTATTAGAATTTTAGTTTTTTTTGATTTTTCTATTTTTTTTAACTTACGACGTCGGTTTTTAAAATAAATAACGCCGATATTTAAAAAAAATCATGTTTATGACATCCATTTTATCTAAAACTAACACCATAAACCGGTTTTTAGTGTTGGTTTTACCTAAAACCAACGCCGAAAATAATATTATTTACGTTGCCTTTATAGAAATTGGTTAAAAAATGATGTCAAAAATAATAAAAAAACTGACATTAAATTGTGTTTTTGGAATAATTATTGATTAGATTTATATGATATATGTAAAGTGGTAAGATTTCACGGAGTTCCACTTTCCATTATATCTGATTGGGATTTGAGATTTAACTTGATGTTCACATGAATTCTTCAGATGAATTTGGATATAGAGTTATGTTTTAGCATTGCATATCATCCTTAGATAAATAGTCATTATAGTTGGACAATTCAAACTCTATAAGACATGTTGAGATATTTCTCTATGAATTTCAAAGGTGGTTAGGATAAACACCTACCTTTGGTAGATTTTTCTTTCAACAATAGCTTTCACACCAATATTCATATGGATTCTTATGAATCCCTATATAGAAAGAAGTGCAGAACTCCAACTTGCTGGGATCATGTTGGGGGAAGAAGTCTATTAGGACCTGATCTTGTTGATGACATGGTAAAGAAGGTCATATCTATTCAACAACACATAAAATCATATCAGAGTCGGCAAAAAAGTTATGCTGAAAATCGACGAAAAGACCTAGAGTTTGAAGTGGGTGATATGGTGTTTCAATGAATATCTCTCTGTAAGATAGTAATGATACTTTGAAATAAGTTCAAGCTGATCCCTAGGTATATTTTTCCTTTTGGGATTCTGGATCATGTTGGGAATGTAGCTTACTGATTCATGATTCCACATAATCTCTCTTGAGTTCATGATATGTTCTATGTATCTGTAATGAGAAACTACAAATTTTATCCTTCACATGTACTAAACTCAGAAGTCATACCACATTATCAAGATCTTTCTTATGAAGAATAACCGATAGTGATTTTGGATCGTAGCAATTTTTTTCCAAACAAGACCTCTCATTTGGTCAAAGATTTATGGAAGAATCACTAATTTGGGGAAGCTACATTGGAATGTGAGGATGTGATGAGTTAGTAGTATCCACATCTATTTGTATCCATGTGATAAATTTCAAGGAATACATTTAGTTTAATGGGGGTAGAATTTAATGCTAACATGTTTTTATGAAATATTTTCTTTAAATAATTTTAATTATTCAATAGCATGCATTACACACAATCATGAGTTTAAAAAAACCACAAGAAACACTTGGTATAAAATAAACATTATTTCCTAGCCTTTAGGTTATCGGGAATAAATATAACTAACTTATAAAAATGTACGGTTAATTCATTAACTACAAATTATTTATGAAAAATAGAAATCAATTATATATTTGTATTTTTGTATAAATAAATTAACTAATTTATAAAGATAAATTATATTATTGAGTGGTTTAAAGTATAAATAGAATACATTTTTATCACTTGATATAATTTATTCCATCATCATTAATTCTACAATTAATTTAGATGTAAAAATATTTAAATCTTTTGCATTGTTTTAACTTTTAAAACCCATTTTCTCATTCCAACAACGAGATTAATTTTAAGTTAATTACTAAAAATTCTATGTTTTGAATTCAGAAAAATGGATTCCATATTTTGAATTTTTAGGTCCAAATAGTTAAATATATTTATTTTATTTTTGGGCATTATGAATAGTAACTTCGGTAATTTTTTTATTAATACAGTAAAAGAGTAAATTGGGTAATTAAGGGTAAAAATAGTATTATAAAATTACCCTAAAACTTTTATTAATATCATTGGATGAGTGGGTTTCAAACTAAATCATCCTTGGGTCAAAATGGTGTCCTTTTTAAGCCACTTGGATGAGATTAGGTCATTTAATTTATTTATTTAAAGAAAATTTAAATATGTCTCACTCAAATTTTCATTACTATATCATTTTTAATATAAGGTTATACAGAAGATAAATTTGATTATAGATACTAATTTTAAAGATAAAATTTTTTTCTTTATCATGGACATTTATTTGTAATTTTTAGGAAATAAATAATTAACTTAATAACTTATACATTAATGATACATTAATTATTTAATTGATGAGAAATAAATAAAATAATTTTTTAAAATGATAAAAACCACTAAAAGACAATATAACCTGGAAAAGTCTTATTTGTTGAGTATATATCGACCATATTCATTCAAGGGTCCAGTTATTGACCATTCTAAGTCATATGGAAAAGATTATGACACATATAATATTTTATTTAAATTGATGTTAAAGTTGTCACATTCATATTTTAATAAATATAACATTTTTAATGTTAGTTTTTACTACATGATATATTATACTAAAATTATTATTATGAAATATAAATGATTTATCTTTATCTTATTATTTTATTTTTAATTTTTATTCAAAAAATACGTATATTAAATAGTTACACGTAATTTATTTGTAATTATTTTATCAATGGAGATAATAAATAAATGTTATTAAAAATATGAAAATAAAAATAATTTGGAATAATTAATATGTAAAGTTAACTTCATATATTAACTTGACATAATAGGAATATAATAAAATATTTATCTCAAAGTTAAATTTTTATATTCCTATTTTAAAAAATCAATGAATTGAATAGTTTCAGAATTTACACTATTGATTATTTATCAAAATAATGTATTATTAAACTATTTAAAAATTATAAAACATTTTTAAAAAATATTGAATAATTATGATATGTTCTAAAATGTTCAAAATTATTCATTTATGGTATAATTGACATCAAATAATTAAATATTATACCCTTTTAATATAGAAATATTTGTTACCTTAATTAAAAATGAAATAGAATAACTAAGTGTTAATTGAAATGATAAGGTCTATGTTGATATAAAATCTTGTCTAAAATTTATTTTTTGATGATATTACAACCTTATATCATCTCATATTCAAAACTAATACATTTTTGAGGTTTTTGGATGTGTTTTTATTTTTATTATAAATTAATATTTGTGGAGATTTCTTAAGTGTCCCTCACCTCAATTATAAAAGGGAACCTCCTCCCTCACTTATTCACTTCATTTTGAACATTAAATCTTATCCATACCATACCCATTTCCCTTATCAACTCCCCTAGTCACATTCAAGAGGTTTTTTTCTATTTTTAAAAGACCAACCCTAGTGCTTTAAGAGGTGATCTAGAGGGAGCTCATTGGAGAAGAGGTAATCTCATCTACCGATTATTTCAAACATTTTTTTTCTTACACTTAATGTTCATGATTTGTTTCCATTACAAAGTAATTAATGTGATGGAATTTGTCACATATATCCCATTAAAATATTATTTACCTAAGCATGAAATATAGTGCACTACCAAGGTCAGTCTTAAGGTGGCAAATTACACAACGCCGAAATTCTATTGTCACTATTTATTTTCTAACTAATATATAATATAAATATGAGTTTGGAAGATGAAATATATATATATACAAACACACATATATTCAATGTGAAAAAATGACGTCAGAAAGAAAAAAAAGAATACATTCATTCTTGGGGGATCATAAAGGTTGATATCACTGTTTATTAAAATATTCTCAATATCAATTCAATGTAGTGATCTAGATCTATCACAAAAAACCCTTTCATTCAAAATGTAATTACCCCAACACTAAGATCTATTCATGTAGGGAAATACTCTTGCTAAATCTGTCTAGGATATCTCTTTACTAACAATCTCTACCCAATCCATACTCCATTGTATGCATGACTTAGATAGTGAAGGGAAGGATGGATATTGAATGAGAAGAAGAACTCAGTGATAGAGAAAATGGGGGAATAAAACACCATAATCAATTTAATCCCCATAAAAAAATTTCAAAATTAAATAAAGAGATTAAATTGAAGCACAATGAAACTCAATCAACCACTGTTCTCTCCCTCAAACAAACATCAAGGTTAGTTCTTCATTCTCATGGAGTTAGAAGAGAATATGTTTGGAGAAACACATAAAAGTAAAAATGGATGAAACAAAATGGTCACTACATTTCCAAAACCATGAAATGAAGATGGAGTACATTTTTTATAGGAAAGGGGATGAAATATTTGGTTCTAAAATCTGTCCACCGAATGTATGAATGTGTATTTCCTCCTTAATGACATAATTTGGAAATTTTTCCTTCTTCAAAGTTATTTCTCTCTCTCTCTATAGAAATTTTATATTTATTAGCCATGAAATTAAGAAATAATGGCTGATTCACTCAGGATAATTAATCTTCCCAGGAAGACTATTCATATCGCAATTAACCGCATTCAAAATCATTTATGACCTTTATAATGAAATAATTAGGCATATAAACCTTAATAACTGTTATTCCTCTGTATGTCTTCTTTCCTCATGATGAATTTCAGATTATTTGGTTTTGGAAATTTAGGAAATATTGTCCCGACAATAAAATTCTCCATATCTGTAAATTATTTTCGAGGATGGAATTGTATGCTAGATTTGGTCCCTAAAATGGTTGATGGAGCTTTGGGTACAACCTTAAAAAATTTATCCCATAGAACATAGAAATCGATAAAAGAAGAATTTTGAAATTTGGATCCATTTAGAAAAAATTATGGCTAAAACATTGAAATAAATTAAAATTATTAAAATTCCAAAATAATCTATTTGAGAAATTATGCACAAAAATACTTCAAAAACATTTAAATGGTATAATTGACCATAAAATAACACATTGGTGTGATTAAAAACATTGAAATTCAGAATAAAATAATTGAAAATATTTTCTCTATCAATTTCCCAACATTTAAACATTGCACTCCTGGGAAATCATCTAATTCCACGGTAAAAACAAACTTTCCAAAGCATAAATGACAACATAGCTAAATTACCATATCAAAGAAAATATCTTGCCTCCTACATGGATAAAAAAATTCTAACTCTTAAAAATCATATAAATCCATTCAATGTCATGTTAATCCTCACATGCATGTCTTACCTACCTCCCTAGAACAAAATATTTCTCTCTTAACTCAAGGATATTTAATTTTAAGTTTTTAACATTCTCAAAAACATGTGTGATATCCATAGGCTTGCTATCTTCCTATTATCTCCACTTCATAGAGTCAAAAATGTGTCAGTCATGAGGAATTTTCATGGGTTATTCTGAGACTGAGGGTTGGAAGGTTTTAAATGTAAAAACATTTGAGGAAGAATGAGGAGGGTTAAGCTCTATGTGAAGTAAATACCTGAAAATAGTTTTTCTCAAGAATGGTGGGCTCTTCAATCAGATCAAGAATGAATAACCTCAAAACACCTTTTTATTTGGAAATTTTACACTTGGAATTTCATCATCAATGAATTTCATCCCTCTTTTCCCCAATTGTAGCATCGTTTCAACTTGAATGTAGATTTGGATTTGTCCTCAAAATCATGTTTTTGAGGAAAATAGAAGGAGTTGTTGATCTTAAAAAATTGGTGAACAGCCATACCATATTTGTAAGGATATTTAGTTCCACTCATCCATATTTCCATAATTACATTTATTCCACCGATGTAGTAATAAATATGGAAACACTTTCAATTAAACTCAAAAATATTCTTCAATAAAGTAAAATACTACCCCTCTTCTCCCTACCCCACAATTGAGTTCAACAAAAACCATGAATTTAACTTCTAGAGAAGGATAGAAAAGGATAAATGTATTTTAATGTGGCTTCCTAACAAGGTATTTCATGGCTACTAGGGGTTTTATAAAGGTCATATGAAAAGGTAGGATAAAATTAGTATTTAATGTTAAAGGGATTTTAAAGTGGTGCCTCAATCATACTTAACACATTCAATGAACTATAATAGATTTTTAAAAGAGAAAAATATAAATTTTTGGATCACACAATATGTCTCAAGACTCTAATGAAAAATATAAATGTAAGAATATGTAAAAAGGTTTAGAAACCTCTTGGGATGTCTATGATTTTTAATGTGGACAGTACTAATGAACATGTGTTACACAATCAATCAAAATTATTCAAATGAAAATATTTGAAATAAAGAAACAAAATACATTCATAAATCATTTAAATCCTCAAATATTCAAATAATGAAATATTCCAATAACACCAAGATGGTTTGAATTTTCCAAAGTATTCAATTCAGCTCAAGAATCCTAATGACACACCAAAAGTAAAAAATGAAAACATAAAATAAGTTGAAATATTTTCCCCAAACTTATTCCATTTAATAATCTATTTCTAGATGAAATTATATCAATAAATTTTGAACTTATAATTTAAATTGGGTATAAAAAAAATAAAGGAAAATAAATTCACAACCTGTTTAATTTTTCAGTGACAACCTTGATTTAAGCTCAAAGTTTCTACCACTTTAAAACTATAAGAAAGAAGTGAAAATACATAATAAAAATAAATAAAAAGAAAGAAGAAATGGGTTAGAAAAGGGATAATTATTGGTTTAAAACCCCAAGCCGGTGATATGTGTTTACTTCACCTTGTTAGGTAGTTGTAGTGAGTTATCCCTAATCAGAAGGTGGATGCGGTTTCTTTGAGATGAACCACCACATGTGACTTTTACCGGTGTACATTAGTAAACACCAAGAATAGAGAACCCCAAAGAAAGGAAGAATGTTCCTAACCCCCAATAAATAAGAAAGATAGAAGTTTAGTTCAGGAGTGGGAGAGAATAGAATATAGGGGTGCTCTGTATGAAGTTATGTGGTGTCCTCCTCCATATGATATGAAAGTTGATGTAGAGGAGGTATTCTCACCACCACCATCTTCTCCATCTTTTCTTACTCGATCACCACCACTTGGGTGGTCTCTTTCATATCATCCAAGGTATTATCCATTTTTTCTATATCATAAATTTCTGAAAAGTGGAATTCAGAAAATAATTCATCTTGAATAAGATTAAAACACGATGAATCAATAAATAAATATTCCCTTTCAAGTATGTCAACTAGGAAATTGATGTCTTCAAGAAGGACCATTAACAACTCTATCTCATTAGTTGAATCTTCTTCATTATCTTCTAAATAAAGAGATAGAGGTCAAAAGGTGTTGATTTTTCAATATCAAAGTAGGGAAGATCAAGTTTCAGGTTATCTTTGACAAGGTGATTCCAGGATTCTTCTAAAAATTGTTAATCTTATAAAAATGCATCAGTTGGAATGTGTAAATGAGGGACCTCCTCGAGCAATGGTTGAGTATGGGATTATATGATTAACTACTTTAGTAGCTCCTTCTCACCCAACTTAGGTTCTTTAACATAAAAAATGATTGGTTAAATATCTTCCGCCACTTGTTTTGGTTTAGGTTCCATCTTAGGTTCAGGTTCTGATTTCTCCAACAGTGAATGAATATATTCATCAAACCTTTAAGCATTTCTATTCAGTTTTTTTATGCCTTCTTAATGTACTTTAATTTGATATTTTTTAATGTAATCTTCTTGTTTCACTAGAGATTTTCTAGTTCATTCAGAATAATCACAATTGAAATACATCAGGAACAAAGAAGTTTTTTTAGTTATTGAAATTTATGATTTTTTGTGTTTTTTTGAGAAAAAAGTGTGTAAAAGTGTTGTGAATCCCCATAAATGAGGACAATGTGATGTGAGGTAATTTTTCATATATTCCTGATCAAAATATTATTCACCTAAGCATGAAATATAGTGCACTCCAAGGGTTGGTCTAAATGATGAAACTTACACAACACCAAAATTCTATTGTCACTATTTATTTTCTAACTAATATATAATATAAAGATGAGTTAGAAGATGAATAATATTTATAAACACACACACACACACAAACATATATATATATTAAATGTGATCAAAATTATGTTAGAAATAAAGAAAGAATACATTCATTCTTGAGGGATCATAATGGTTGATATCATTGTTTATTGAAATATTCTCAATATCAATTCAATGTAGTGATCAAGATTTTTCACACTACACCCTCTCATTTTAAATGTTATTACCCCAACACTGATATCACTGCATGCATTGAAATACTCTTCCTAATGTTGGATATGATATCTATTTACCAACCATCGCTACCCAAGACATACTCCATCGTATGCAGGACTTAGATAGTGAAGGTAAGGATGAATATTGAATGGGTTAAAAAACTCAGTGATATAGAAAATGGGGAAATCTCACACCATAATCCATTTAAAAATCACATAAATTCTCAAAATTAAATAAAGAGATTTAAATTGAATCACAATGAAACTAAATCAACCACCATTCTCTCCCTCAAACAAATGTCGCGGTTAGTTCCCCATTTTCATGGAGTTAGAAGAGAATACGTTAGGAGAAACACATAAAAGTAAAAATGGAAGAATGAGGTATGAAGAAAAAGACTAATATAAATTAAAAGTCTTAAAATATACTACAAAAACAATGAAAATATAAACCTACAAAAAATTTCCACTACTTTTCCAATCCCATGAAATAAAGAGGGAGTACATTTTTATAGGTAAGGGGATGGAATATTTGGCTCCAAAATCTGTCCATCGAATGTATGCGCATGTATAGACACTTTAATGAAAGAATTTAGAAAATTTCTTTTCTTTAAATTTTTTCATCTATATATAATATATAACCTCATGAAATTTAACTTGATTGGCAAAGTAATGAAGACATAATGGCCGATTCACTCAGGATAATTAATTTTTATAGATACACTATTCATATTCTAATGCACTGATTTGAAATGCATTTGTGACCTTGATAATAAAAGAATTAGTCTTGTAGACCTTAATAAAAGTTCTTTGCATGGATGTATCTTTTCCTAATTTTGAATTTATATTTTTTTTGGTTTTCCCATTTATGAGATATTGGGCCAAAAATAAAATTTTCCAGATTTATACATAGTTTTTGAGACTAGAATTGTGAGTTGAATTTGGGCTTTGAAATGCTTGGGTCTAGAAGGATAAAATTAATCCCATCAAACATAGAATCCTATAAAAGAATAATTTTGAAATTTGTATCAGTTTATAAAAATTTATAACCGAAAAATTAAAATAAATTAAAACTGTTAAAACTCCAAAATAATCCATTTTAGAAATTAACCTAAAAAACACTTCAAAAACTATATAATGGGACAATTACCCTTAAAATAACACATTGGTGGTATTAAAAACATTGAAATTTAGAATAAAATATTTGAAAATATTTTTTCTATTAGTAATAAATCTAGTATAAATTATATAATGAGATTTTATGATGATTATGGAACAACCATATTCCACATTCTATCTATCCTATGAAAAAAATGAAATCTCTATTCATGTATACACACAACTTACCATATCCACACCATGGTGTAATATGTTTTTACCACCACCTTACTTGGATGGGTATAATGATGGAAATAATTACTATATATTATTATTATAAAATCATATTTATTCTAGAACCATATACATACCATCCACATACATAGCATTTCATAATTAAAGGAATGATATCATCATTCATGTGTATGTACGAGCTACCGTCTCCATAATACGATGTGATTGATCGTACAAGATATCCATTAATGGATAATTATATAAATGTATATAATGAATAAATATGACATATATTATATTAATATCATTCTAGAAGTGATATTAATATAACCTATGAAGAATAATAATAACTTTTTTGACAAAAACATGCATAAGAAAATGAAGTCGTTTATACCCGAATAATGAGTAATAATGAAATGTTATTAACAAACGGATGATAATATAATGATATATGAAATCATAAAAATGTATATGATTCTGGAATAAGTCAATGAAATTATTTGAATCATTATACAGGAGGTTCAGATACATATAAAGAATATCAGATCTAAGGTAAGGGATAATTTCACAATCTCATTATTATTCGAGATTGCTTATACGTAAGTATTTACTGGGTATTTTTATCATCCATGTAAATGTTTCCTAAATATATATTATAAAATATTATTTCTATTCTTTTAAAAAAATTTAATGTTAATTTTACACATTGGTGAATGTTTACTAAATGGTATGATGGGAATATTTTATCGTTTTCGATTTGAGGTACTTTTTGAATTTTCTAGAAAAAGTATGAGAAGAACGTTTTTTAACTTACATGACAAGAATGGATTTTTACATTTTTTATAACTTCTTATTTCCTTGAAACATCCTATAAATATTCCAATGTTATTTTCAAAAAAACTATTTTTTTAAAATTGCATGGAATTTCTATAAATGAATTTTTTTAAGAAGAAAGTATATTTTCCTCAAGAATTAAATTCCAATTTTCTATCAAAATTATTTTCCATGTAAAATAGAATTATTTAATAGGGTTGTGTTTCAAGTATAATATACCTATTATTACTATGATTTTATTATGTTTATTATGGAAGGATATTTATGAAATCTATTTGTTTTATATGGATTATGTTATGATGGAATGATGTTTAGGAAACCCATTATATTCTTTGGGTTATGCTATGATGAATGATTTAAGTTTTTGTGGAACACATAAGCATGATTTAATTATGAGATGGGTGAGACCTATATCTCCCTCCAATACATTGGGTAAATATTTATATCTCATGATATATATATGGTTGGAATGGTAAATGATATCGATTCCATAATATAGGGTTGGAATAAGGATTGAGCTTAGACTAGTAATGGACTTTGTCTATTATGATGGTCTTTTTTCAATAAGCCTTGAATAATATGAAATTATTTTCTATGCTTATGTGGATGCCAATTTTTTTTCTTATGTTATGACTTGTGGGATTACATTCATTGATTCTTATAAACTTTTATGTTTTATCCCATGACATGATATCATGATATTTCATATGCAGGATAAGAGTTGAAAATGTTATGTTCTTATATATTATGATTATTATATGATTCATATCTCCCTTATTTTCCCTTACTAAAAATTTGAGCTCACCCTTTATTTTTTTATTTTCCCCAGGTCATGAATAAGGGTATTAAGTAAGATAGCTCAAAAGGGGTCTAGCTATAAAGCAATAAGCATGAGACAATTTAGATGTCTTATGAACCAGTAGTTTATGTTTCCCAGTTTCTTAAGAAACTAAACCTATATGGTCCTGTCATGGTTTTGTTATAATTTGTAATGAATATTATTCAATTTTTAAGTAATATATATGTATGTAAAGTATGGGTGATTATATGGACCTTCCAATTTTTCGTCTTTATTTGACACACTTGGGAAACTTATTGGTGATGCATTGGTTACATGATGGATTATCTAATCATATGGTTTTTATTGAAATTATTTCTCAATGTTAAGTTTGTTGTCTTTTCTAACTCTATTTAGTCTCACTGGTTATCCATAATGGTTCTTCATTCCCACTCTAAATTAAAGTTCATTTATTCCTCCATCTTTATCATCTAGGGAATGTGACCAACTTTCTCATTTTTTCCTAATGAAAAGGGCGTTCAGAATACATTTGAGTTTCAATAAAATATTATAAATTAGATTCCATTAATGATTATCCCTCAATGATTTCATATTTTAATTCCTCTACAAAGTGATAATCGACTAAGAAAATGAGTTTAGGGGTGAACAAGGTTTCTTTTCCCATTTATTTAAGCTTTGCAAGTTCCACCTCCACCTTGAATTTCATGATAAGTGGGAACTTTAATTCAAATTCATCTTACACAACCTCTTGATAGTCTTGTTATTCTTATTTTTCCATATGATATTGAAAAGTATCTTGGAGTTTATATTGTAGGTTCTTCGATTCTTCCATGTTTTGGGGTTGTTCATTCTTTTCTTCTTGAATTAGGGAAGATTTTTTTGAGTTGAGCAAGTTTATCCCTCATTTCCGACATCTAAATTTTATTATTATATTCTTTTTGGATTATTACTCATCCAAGATAGTTTTGAATTGGTTTTTGTGGGTGTCTCTCCTTCCTGGGAACCTGTAGGAAATATGGGGAGAAAAATTGTTCAAAAAATCAATGGTCAATGTGTGGGTTTGTGACTTCTTTGATCTAGTCATGCCCATTAATTTGGGCATAAAATTTATGATCCATTGTATAGAATGGTCACCTTTAAATACTTTTACTAGAGTGGATGAAACAAGGAATACATAAATTAAAACAATGATAAACATAAAAAGGCTAATTATAATTGTGTTAAAGAATGTGAAAACTCAATCTTTCTCCCTAGTAATAACGCTAAGTTGATCGAGCAGTTGTTGAAGGTCTCAGTCAAACAAAATTTAAATTTACTCCTAATACAACCAAGTGATTGACCAAGGTTTTCTCTCAAGGAGTAGGGATTATAATTTTCATAATCATAATCACATAAGTATATTTGTTTTTTATTTTAATGTTTTGAAATAGGAAATTAGTTAGGGTAGGTTGTTTTAATGAATGAAAATAGAAAAAAAATGAAAAATAAAGATAGAATAGAAGTAAAAAAGGGAGAAACCCCTAGATTATACTTTTTAATCCTTCAATGTCTAAAAATATTGACCCTTAAATTGTATTATTTGTGTGTGCTAATTGGGTACACACACACTTACTGCATAAATTGTATGAATGAACATCACACTCAAGGAGAAGCACCTAAGTGATCAGTTCATCACTCTCTTAAATGGGTCACAATTATGATCCATATTCTATTTAGATCACTATTCCAATAATACATAATTGATATGAATAACGAGAGTAGAGAGAGTGTTCAGTGGTACAAAATAAAATCATAAGGTGAGAGACACGTGGAATGATCATCTACTTAGCCTATCACTATCCAATGATCCTCAGAACAATGTAAAAGAAATCAAGTCATGTGTGTGGAATCCAAATCACTGGTTTGATCATATGGGTGATCCTCAAATTATCCTCTCATTATTGAGAGCTTAAGAGATCATGAGACTTCACAGTTGGTGTAAAACACAAAGAATCGAGGGAGAGAAAGAATAACAGAATTGAACAGAATGAAAATGTATTAAAACTGAAATTATAGTAGCTATGATCAACATGTGAGGAATCATTTCAAATTGGGAATATGAGAATTATTTATAGACATAAGCCTTCTTCTTCCTTACTTTTAGTGTAGTGATCATTGAGTTTCTCCTTCCATGGATGGGTTCCATGTAAACAGCTTCAAGGTCTATGACCGATTAATTTGAGATCATCTAAGTGAATCTTCTTATTAGAAAAATTCCTCCCATGAAAAATTCCATAAAAGTATGAGAAAAATAATAGTATGATTTTTTATGTTCTTCATGTATCTATTATAATTATTTTAGAATTTTCTTAGTATATGTGTTCTTATATATAGTAGGTGTAGTGAAAAGATTATTGGTTAGCATGATTTTATCATTGCATGTGATGTCAAGGAGGCCCATTTTGGATTTAGGTTTTGGCTTCGTACAAAATTATTGAACAATATCTTGTGTTGGGAACTTTATTGATGATACAATGGTTCTTAGTTTTACACATCTCAATCTAAATTTGTTTGAACTCAAAGTCTTGTTGATAAATGATACTATTATGTTATTTGAATTATCCATGAGCATGGATGAATATTAATTTGTATTATCTAGTCACATTGATGAGACCATGAAAATGCAGGTGTGAAGGTGAATGATTGATGCCTCTTGGTTTTAACAGAATATTTTTAGTCTTCTTGAGAAAATTGATTGTGCAATTGGTGTGAGGGAGTCATTGAACTTGCAATTGGTGAGTGGGGATGTCTCATGGCCTCACCATTTTCAGAATACCAACATAGGAGTATAGTCAATAGACAACAAAAAACATTAGTTTTCTATAGTATTCTATGGTAGATTGACTTATTTTTTTGGAATATTCAATCGGTTTTGTTCTAGATCTAGTAGGGATGGTGTGGATTTTCTCTAAGTCTAGTTGGCATCAGATCATTTTCCTCCTCAGTGATACTACAATGCAGCTCGGTAGTTCTAGTGTAACATCAAGGGAGTCATATTCAAATCATGTCCTTAAGATAGGCGTGGTTCTTGTAAATCACAACATAGGGAAGATTATATTCAATATTACCCTAATATTTGGTTAATGAGTTTCTGGTGAGCTTTGGTTGCAATAAGGTGGCATAGATGACTTCTATAGAGGCCTTCAATTCATCTTTAATAGTGGGATAGCTTAATCAAAATAGGTCGTGTGAGTTATTCTTTGGTCATCTTCATCGCACGACTAGGTTCATATATAGTTCAACACACAGAGGTATTTTCTTCATCAACCAACAACAAGATTTCAATATTATATATATAAAATGAATAAATCATTAAAAACAAATAATTGATTCATTTATCAATTACGTTCTAGAATTCACAATGTCAAATAAATCCCAAAATTCTTCACGAGGTTTGGATAAAATTTGGGTGTATTTTCAATGAATAAGAAACAAAAAATATTGAAATTTATGGTTCACATCAATATATATATATATATATAATATTTATTTTGAATGTTATTAGTTTATTTTTGTTATTTTTTATGAAATATTGATGCGTACTAGTTTAGGTCATTTTTTTATTATAGATTTATCATATCAAAATAGTTTTTGATATTCTATTTACCTTAAATATTTTTTATGATACATCATTATAAAAACATTTAGAAGAAATGTATTTTTATAACATCAACTCAATGAAATACGTATCATAATTTTTTTCATCAGTTATTTTATTTTGTTTAAATTTTTACATTCATTCTATCTTAATCTTTTTTATACACATTATAAAATTTATTTTATTTAAATAAATAATCAAGATTAGCACTTATATATTGCTGGTTTTATAAATTTTTTGTGCATTTTAAAATGGGTTTTTGTTCTTTTAAATGAGAGGTTCTAGGGAAGATACTTCCTTTTTTAATCATATTTTCATACAAACTAAGAGTTGAATTATGTGAAAACTTAATTATATATGTTTTTCATAGACTGTGATGTTTTCATGATTTAATGGAACTATTATTGTATGAAAAGTGTGCATCATTTATTTTTTCCTTTATATTGATCAAAAAAATGATTGCGAGTTAGGAGTAAATAATATCATGTTTTTATCAAGATTGATTACATTGTCATTCTATGCATCATGGAGCATGTTAGAATTGATGGTTATTAATTATCTATAGAAGAAAGATGTGGCATTATCATAAATTCATTTGCAATGAAGCATTGAATGAGGATAAATTTTGGTTCCCTTATATTTAAAAAAATATTTTGATATATTTATCATATTAATTATTAAATATGCTATGAATTTGTGATTTATTTGACTAAATTGAATTGAAAATTTAGTTAAGAATGATTTTATTTCATTTATATCATTATTAAACTGGCTTATTTAAATTTCTAGGAACATGTATCGGAAAAGATAAACTGTGATAGAAATAAAAAACTAATTTAAATGAATTGACATGTCACATAAAAACCAATGTTATAATATCTTTGTGTTGATATTATTTTTAAAGTTCCACATATCAAAAATTATGAAATTTGAGATATTATTATAAGGCCTCATCTATTTTTATTTATAGATGTTTTCAAGAGGGTTTAACTTTGAATTGTGAGATCCTTTGGTGTAGTGTGAACCTTGATGGTGATAGTGAGAGTTGATGTGTGAGAGAAAAAAATAGTTAACAATGTTTGTTTCCATTTCATGTAAAGTAGTTTAGAGTTCGATCATGTTTATATATGTTTCGAGATTCCTATCTTTTCTTGGAGTTTGAAAATGTTTTTTAATTATGTTTTGACATGTTTTTTCAAACAACTAGTACTCCGCCCATGGTATCACACGGGTTTATAATACTATGTTTAATTTTTGTAAAAGAATCACAAATTTGAATGTTTATAATTAATAATATTATAAAAAAACAAAATCACAAATAACTAGGATATATGTTTAAAAGATAAAATATTTTTAATACAGGATGAAGAATTCATACTCGAATATAGTAGTTATAACAACTATATAATAACAAAATTTTTGTTGAAATATAACTGATAACTAATAATTACAAGAAGAAGATTTTTCTATGTTCAATGGTAACTAAATTTTGATTAAACAATTTCATTATTAACACTAAAATTTATCAATACATCTTAAAAAATATAAAGGTTATGAAATCATATCATTTATATCATTGATATTTTAACATAAATTAATAAAAGTTCGATTATACTAAATAAAATCTTCCACATTGAAGTCCTATAATAAAATCCTATGAAAAATATAAAAATATATTAGAATAAAGATATGTAAGAATACATAGGATAAAAATTAAACCTTAAATATTTTCATAAATTGTTGTTTGTTTATTAGTGTGTTCCATAGGTATTCAAATTGATATGTTTCATGGTTTATTTTTTTTATGGAAATACTTTATTGGTACACATTTTCTAATATATATATAACAATAAAACTATTTTCAAACATATAGTGACGATTCTAGATGTTATTTTATGAAATATATATGGAAAATAACATTTTTTATTATTTTAATAGATAAAGATATGAAAAAACCCCAATCTCATCATTTTACCAAATATTACACCTAAATATGCATCATAGTTTTTTGTAATGGAATTTTAATATTCAATAATTTAAATTAAAATAGATACCTAATTTAATTTATCTCTATCTTTATTGGTAGATTTTGATATTAATTCCATCACATGTTTATCAAAATGAACCACTGATGTCATTCCACATTCATCAGTGATCATGAACACTTAATTTGGTGTGATGGAATATGTAATTGTTATGTAATTACATAAGTTGGGATTGAAAGAAAATCCTCACTTATCCTATATGTTAATTTAATTTAAAATAATTTTAGAATAGAAGTTTTACCATGGCGTAGTTAATGATGGGAATACATATCATATATGGTGATAGTTGTTTGCACAAACAATTCAAATAGAATACAAAATTTTCATTAGAAAGAAGTTATGATATAAAACTGGAATGTGTTAATTATGAATAAAGAAAATTATTTTATGTAGTAATTACCTGAACATAACTAAAGAATTATCTATATAGTTTAATAATTATAGCTTAATTCTATTTTTATATTATTATTTTAATAATATGAATAAATCAGTTATTAAAATAATGAGAAGAATGCATTATGGTATATGAAAGATGAATAACATCATTCTAAGTCATTAAAAATAAACATATTGTGTTAATATTCAGAACATTTAAAGAATGACTAATAGTTTTTCTACTTTGGTTATAATTTTTCAAAAAAACACAAATCAATGATATTTTTTCTGTTAATCGACTGTCTTTATTATATTAACTAAGACCTAAATCAATACTTCATAATTCAAAAATTACAACAGTAGCATGATTTTATAGTAAAAATTGCTGCTCTACCAAAATCTAGACAAAATAGTGGAAATATATCAATATAATACTATGAATAAATCATATATTTTTAGACAACTAATCACACTATATAGCATGTAAAATTGTTCAATAACATACATGGTAATGTGAACCATCAACCATTGAATTAATATTTGTTTAATAATGAAAAATTAGGTGTCTAGAAGGTATATGAGAACATTCTGGGAAAAAGGCATACAAGGGGACATGTTAAAATGTAAAATGTATGGTGAACAAATCAATGAAATCAAAAAAGTATTAGTATTTTCATAAATTAATTTTAATTTTATACTCTTGTGGCTGGAATATCATTCCTTGGTGGAAGCCTAGAACCAATATTCTAAATTTAGATTTTCAATTTGAAAAATAAATTTAGACTAAAAAAATAGAATTCAGATTGGAAATTTAAAATAATTAAAAGAGTGTTCGATATGATATTTAGAATATAATGAAACCTAGATACAAAAAATAATACAAATAACATTGTTTCAAAAAGTGCATGGCATGTAAATTGATTAGTAAGGGACAAACATCATATACACATTGAATTTTATTTGAAAACAAAAACTGAGAAAAATGAAAAGGATTTCATACCATTTTCTCAAATAGATATGAAATAAGAATATTTTTAGAATAGTTAGAAACTACAATTGGAAATTTGGTGGAAATTTTAAAAATCTAATTCTGTAAACATTGGATTCCATGATGCGTGGGAGGATGAGGCTCCTAAAAAATTGATACATAATACCAAAATAGGGGGTGAAGAAGAAAATAATCTATTAGATTGAGAATATCATGAATAGGGATTTTGAAACATTACACAATAAGGTTTTCATGATAAAAAAACATATCATGATAAACATGCCTTTAATTTGATAAAGGTTATATAAAAATTATAATTATGCCTAGAATAACTAAACTGTAGTTGAAGTATGAAATAATTCTGGTTTTATAAATCTGAAAGCTTTTAGAATTTGAGAATTACAACAACCCAAAAAAAAGAAATGCTTGCATAATTTAGATAAAGTAAACAATTAATAATTAATATGATTAATTATAATGTAGACTTCAGGCAACATAATACATTGTCAAACCTTATGTATTAATTAATATATAATACATTCCAAAATATTTTTTTAAACATCATTTATATATAAATAATATACTAAAAATAGTGCAGATTCAAAATAGATTTTGAAATATTTATATATAGTACATGTAGATAGAAAAAATGAAAATATAAATAAAAAGATATTTTTTTAACATATCATATATTAACAACTATTATACGTTTTAATCAATGAAAAATAGTTCAAATTTCAAAAAAAAACATCAATATACAATTTCTAGACCATTATAACAAAGAAAATGAACAAAAACGTTCTTATAAAATTCTATAAGATATCATATAAGAAAGTATAAAAAACTATAAGATGAAACTATGAGCCTATAGGAGAGGTAAATTGAACTTATAAGCTAAAAATGGTGAGAGGGAAGAGGGATTTTGGACTTTTGAGCCTAAGAAATATTTTCATGATTCATAATACCAAATATGGGTGCTTTTAATTTTATTTTTTAAACAATTTGAAGAATCTATATATTAAAATAATTAAGTAAACTGAATAAAATATTTATGAACTTTACCCACACACTAGAATTTATAATATTCATATAAAAAATGTATTCTAAAACTAATATTGTAAAGTAATATATAGAACCAAAAAGAATTATGATGAAATATATACAACTTATATGTCTAAATAATATGTATTATGAAAAAAATATATGTATACTAATAGTTAATATAAAAAACTAATATGGATTCTAAAAATAAGTAATATGAAACAAATATAAATTTTTTTAGCAATGTGAAAGTAGATGGAATAAATATTCCTCCTAGTATTTAAATATATAAAAATATAGTGGAGAATATAGGAATGTTGTAACACCCCGACCCCAGTAGCTCGAAGATGGTACATTATTTTATTTCATTGGCATGATTATAAGGAATAAAATACATAAGGAAAAAATATTTTTAGAGTCTTTTAAGACCATATTATATTCATGATACCCATAATACATTGGGAAAAGAAAATATAACATGATACAATATAAAATAAAATAAATTGCATCCTTGAAAGATTATACAATGATATATTTTTTATGTCCTAGGGGAAGAAACATAAGAAATGGATGAGATTAGATTCTCAATTATGGTAAGTGATATAGTATAAGATATCATAAACAATAATGAAAATTGAATAACTCATGCCACTAAAACAAAATCTTGAGCATAATACGGCAGGAATAAAAAATGAATGAATAATTCCATATAAATAATCACATGAAACTTCACCATGGATATTATAATAGTTGAATAATCAAATAATTTATCTATTAATAATATCATAATTATGTAATGCATATTCCTAACATCTAAATCACATTGTCTAGACCTCGACCAAGATAACTGAAAATGATTATGGCCTTAGCCAAATCCATATCTTAAAATCAGTAAGGCCTCAACCAAGTCCATATCTGTTAGTCTCATGAGACCCACCAATAAATCAAGGGGATATAGAGGGGACCTACAATAAATTTATAAGTATAATTAATTTCTCATATGAATTCGGTTATACATAAACATCATATACATATGAAATATAAATAACTTTTCCCAATCAATAAACATAATTTCTAACCATTTAGAGTAATATGTTGTTTGGAATCTAGATAGAAACACATAGTAATACTAATTAGAAAACCTTAAACAACATATTGAAGATGATATCAAGAGATATAAACCACAATTAAGTACAATATTATACAATGGATGTTGTCATAGATGAAGATAATTTTCAATGAGACATTACAAAATTCTTAAGGAAATAATCCATAAACCTTCCAAAGTGTCCCATACTGCTTTGAAAAATTGAAATCATAATACCTTAGAATATCTTTAGAATAAATATACTCTTGATATGATATATAAAAGGGTATTATATACACCACATCAAAGTAATAAGTGGTGAACAACACACATATCTCATAAAAGTTAAAGTGAGACGAGAAAAATCCTTTTTACTTTGGAAAGAAGAGTTCTTTTGGAAAATCATTTGTATTTGTATTGAAATCAGATTGTAAACATGTATATCACAGAAAAGAAAATAGAATAACATTTAAATTTTATTTTAGGCATAATTTTTTTTCCACCAAAGTGAAATCATGTAAAAAGTGTTTTTAAAGAAGCTTTAAAAATAATACATTTTAGTGTGGTTAAAGGAAAATATTAAAGAGATTTTAAAGAAGAAAGGAATTTTTGTTTTCATAAAACCATAAAATAACCAAGATAGTTCCTAATGAAAAAATTTATTATTTTAGATAAATAATTATGGCTTAAAATATATTATAGAGTTCTCTTCAATACAAGTAAGAATTCTATAAGTTCCCTTGAATCAGGCTTGTATTTTAGGAATAATTTTTGAAAGATTCTTTTAAAACATGTAACTCCCCATAAAATAAAGAATTATTATGATCGGTACAAATATATAAAAAATTCAAAAAAAATTTATCAGGATTAAAAAATAATAAATATGAATTTTATTGAGGTAAGTAGAGAATAAGAGTAACCCCAATAAAAATGGTGGTTCGGGTAAAAAATCTTGACCACTTTGTAATCAATCGATTCATATGCCCCAAAATTAATAATCATAAAATGATACAATTAATACCATGAAAATAAATACATTCATGATATGATATATTAATGGGCAGTATACATACACCGTACTCTACCAATAATATTGAATACAGAATATCTCACAAAAAATGGAAGTGAGATGAGGAAACCATTACCTTTTGTACTAATCTATTATGCACATGATCTTAATGTCCTGAATAATGAAATTATATTATTTAATTAACATTTAAAGAACCTTGTATACATTTAATTTATTTATTATATCTTTATTATGTTCATTTATGGCCTTTTTGATGGGTTAATAGATTCAATTTCATAATTTGAGAGTGTATGTTTTCTTATTTTTCATGATCGGTTTTCTTGTATAAGAGTATAGATTTTTGTGTAAAATGGATATTGAAATATAGAATTGAAGTTATGAGTTATTAAGGATCATCGATAAAGTTAAATGATAATATAAATCCTTTGGTTATTTTGCAATATGATGAATCAATAGATAAAATTTGAATGATAAACGCTCGGATTAATTTAGTGGTTTTTCGAAAACCAAAAACTCATTTTGTTTTATAATTTAATATCATGTATAAAAAATGATTCCAGAATATTAAATATTATATATTAAATATATTATGATCTTTTTCAACCATAAAAATAGTTTTAGGACTATAATTTATGATCGTATTAGAAATTGAAAACTCGTCATCCTTTAATGTGATAAATCAACACATCTTAGATGATGTTTCCATTTTTAATATAAGAGTAGAGGGAAAGAGAGATGATGATAAAATATTCCATTAGTATAATAAAATTATAGTACATTTAAGGTACTATAATTATCCATAATTTTTATTAGTGGAGGCTAGGAGTGAGAAATAAAAGAACGAAACTTGTAAAATAAATTGAATGAAAAAGTAAGACAGGTTTAGCTTTTGATTACTCCACTCTGAGAACCTCTTTAAGGCCTTTGGTTTTGGAATTTTGGTGAGACTAATAGATCTTGGACATGGGGAAGGTTCTTGAGAAGAGTATTTGGTATAAATTAGGCAAGTCTCAAATCTTGAGTGGTGTGAGAGGAAGAGGGGGTGGGGGTGGTTTTTATAGTGGAGGAGATGAGTGGTTTTTGAATATCTTATTCATTATTTTATTATTTTTCCCAAGACAAGAAATAATGTTTATTTTTGTGACAAAGAATAGTAATAAGTTAATGGGATTTTGAACCAAGTGTGCTATGTAGCATCCTAGTTAAATGAAGAATAAATTTTTTTCATATTTATTAATATTTGTGAATTAAATATTATTTTTTGTTTAAAAGGGTTTCTATGTTCGATATTGTACCCGATACGCAACAACGAGTTTCTTTGAAATCTTACACTGCACACTAATAATATAATATTATTATTTTAAATGGCCGTTAACACCTAGCTGTTGTATTAGTGGGATGAATGAAAATAACTACAATATGATTATACATGTTTGTTAAATGTATTTACATGTATCCAATAAAATTTAGAGGCCTCAAATCTGAATGAATCTAATTTTAAGCATAATTTACATTAAAAGGTCAATTTACCGCCTTTTAATGGAGAACCATTTTTAAATCTAGTTTTGGTCACAATAATACATTCTATATGACCAAATAAAATCCTAATTTATAATGGGGACATCAAAATTTACATTGGGTAAATTTTTGGTATTTTTCTGATAAAGTTCATTTTTTAATGAATAGTGAAAAATATTGTATTTTAATTCGAAAGTGCCTTTTCATATAATTTATTTTTATGGTTATATTATATTTTTAATTTGTTTTTAAGTGAAATTAAAATATATTTTAACTATTTAATCCAATGTTTGTCATTGGAATTAATTTCACTTTGAAACTGGACATAAACAAGTATCAATCTTTTGATAGTAATTGTTTCTTAAAAACACGCTATTTGTTTTGATAACGGGAATTAATTTTAAAATTAATTAATGCCACTTATATGTTTTGAATTTTGAATAATAGACATAATTTTTGAATTCGGAATATCAAATATAGCTTAGGATGAATTTTTGGTATTTTTTTGAAAAACTTCAATTTTGATGAATAGTGAAACCACTTAGTGGTAGTTGAAAAAACTGACTTTTTCATTTAAATGAAATTTTACCACTTCTGTGAATTGAATTTCAAAAATATGACATACATGGTTGTTATAAAGAAGTAAAATGTGGTTCATTAAGATGAAAATAATTTTTGGTGAATATTAACTTTTGACTTTTATTTACCGCAGTTAAAGGTAAATAGGGCAATTCAAGGTTAAAAGAATATTATAATAATTTAAAAGTACCTTAACACTTGTCCAAACCTTATTGGTTTAGTAATTTAATACCATGGTCATATTTGGGTCGATTTTGGTACCCCATTAAGCCACTTGGTAGTGATAATGACAATTTAGATTAATTAACTTAAAGTAAAGACAAAAATGACAAATACAAATATCTCTTATTAAATTAATTTTTAGAAGAGATTATATAAATTATCCTTTCAAATATAAATATTAATTAGAAATATAAAAATATTTCCTAAATTATAGTATTTTTATTATAATTTTTAGACATCTAATAAATTAAATTATTCATGACACAATAATGATGAATTATTTACCTCATTAATAAATGATTTAAATAAATAAGACTATAATGATTACAATATTATCCAAAACCTGTCCAATTCCTATTGGATGATTATATATCGACCATGAGTCATTGTATCTTTGACTATAATGATTTTTGGACCATTAGAAACTGAATATAATTATATAATAAAATAATATTTTTACACTTTCCTAAAGAGCCCCTCCTCTCCCTTATAAAAGGAGACCACTTATAAACAATTCCTCACACCTCTAAATCCTTTTGGCTCATCCAAACTCTGACCAACTAAGATCCCTACATCCCTCTCCTCCCACTAGATGCATTAACTTAGGTAGAAGGCACTTCAAGAAGTCATTTTGGTTCAAACCAAAAGAAGTTACCCAAATTAAAGGTAATGGTTTCTCTTAAATTGTTTTTTTATTTTAATTATCCAACCCCTAAACTCTTTTTATTCCTTTATTTTGTAAATACAATAGTATCCTGAATATACTAGGATGTTTTTATGAGAAGTATTCAAACTACACTTAAACACACCTCCATCTAATGGGTGAAGAACATAATGTTTCTGTGGATGGAAAACTAATGCCTCACGAAACGATGATTGTTCAAATATCTCCAAGCACCTCTCATGGTGGACATTATGATGACAATGTATTTATATATGATATATATTATGTTTATTATTTCCTTATGCTTCTTTAATTCTCAATTATATCACACCTTTATGGTTTCCATAGTGGGTAAATACGATAATCTCATTTGAGGAAGTCCGGACTACCGCCCCCTCAAAGTGATGTGATTCCTTAATGCCTTATATGGGATGTATAAAGGATGGATTTAATGATAATATATATGATATTATACTTAAATTATAATATACCTATGTATTATTATGTTTTAATTCCATTAGAATAAGAAATATAAATGATTGTAGCGTTCATGCGTACGTACGACTTACCGTCTCCATGAATGGTGCATTTCATTTCTTGCCTCCAAATGTTATGTACTATATATATGATATCTAAATCATGAATACCAGTCTGGATATAATGTACTATTGACCACATGGACAACTTGTAAATATAAGGTGTTCATTTTTTACTCAAGTACCAAATATCGACAAAATGGACGTTATTAACTTAAATGATTACATAATGTTTATAACATGGTAATAAGTGATATAAAAGGAATAATAAACTTGAAAAAGGTTCTTAAGAATGTAGAAATTAACTTTAGTTTATTATTCAGGATATTAACTTTAGTTTATTATTCATTGAGGCATATTTTGTTTCAATACAAGACTTTCTTTTATACGATGTATAAACACCTTTGACTTTTACTTTTATTAAAAAGGAATCTTTTCTCTACGAAGTGTTTTACTAAACGACAAAAAGTATGTTTCTTTTTAACGTACATGGTGACAATGACCTTTCCTCCGCAGCGAGTATTATTTGATCTTTGGCTTCCTCAACAAGTCGTAATGTTTTTAAAAGAAAATAAATACCATATACTCTTTTATATATTTTGGTATTGAAAATGGTTTTGATAATGGATTCATTATGTCAATTTATTTAAGTAATATATTGTTATTGAAATGTGTAAATGTCTTCTCTCCTTTACAATTATTTTATGTGTTATGATTTTATAATGTTACTTGGACATTTGATGGGTGGTTACATGATAAACCAAATGACGGGTGATGCCGTGAATACTAGGACAGGTGGTTACGTTATAGCCTCCAATACATTGGGTGTAGAAGTCATCCATATGGATATTCCATTTAGTGATATGTATGGAAGTCGAACGTATGGTTATTCCATTTAAGTATGTTTATGTCCCATGTTACCTTTATATGTTATGTGTTCTTTATATGGGTTTTATGGTAATCTTTCGGTTACAAAAGGGTAAGTAATGATCTTTTACTCAGTGAAGAGTATTTATTAATTCATAAAGGTGAAAAGTATTACTTATGATAATGTATTCATGGTTTACTTGTTGTTTTGAAAAACTAACAGTTTTCCTTCTTTGTGTATCCCTTACTGAGCTTTTTATGCTCATCCTGAGTTTTTGAAATGTTTTTCACAGGACATAATGTGGAATTGGGTCAAGGATGAGATAAAGGAAAAGTCATGATGTCTTAAACATGGAACTAGACATGACTCTTTTTTTTCAAGAGTTCATGTTTTGTAAAAAAATGGAAACTGTGTAGAAGTGTCTACTTTTTAAATCTTTTGAGATGTAATAGTTATGTCCTAATTCTCTAAAACTCTAAACCTAAAAAGATCCTTAATGTAATTTATTCATTTAATTCAATATTATGTAATGTTTAAGGCCGATTCCTTATATCTTACACCATCCATACATCACCTATTAATAAACAAACCCTGTATTTAGCATTCATCGTTAATTATCATATTTTACTATTCAATAAAAATTCAAGTATTTTAGATGAATCCCAAAAATTCACCATAACCATTTTTAGATGTGTCTGATTCAAAAATGAACTCAATTTTATCAAAATAATTTTCTCAATATGTGAAATTTAATTTTTAAATAAATTAATTATTTACATGAAAAATACATATAAAATTTATAAATAATTTTATAAAACTTTAAAAAATTAACCGAGGTCTCATAAAATTATCATAATATCATAGGAAAAAAAATATCTATTTATGAAAACATTTTATGAAAATTAATTTTTTTTGAATCAATTTATTAATTACAATTAAATATTTATTACTCACAAAAAGACCAACACTTAATTATTAATTTTTAAAACATTCACTCTCATTTATAAGGTGCCTATATTTTATTTATACTTTCATGGGTGGGATTACTATTCATAAGGGTCAAATTAAAATTCACCAAAAAATTAAGTTGATTTTATTTTACTCTAAAAAACTTACTGATCACAATAGTGTATTTCCATTTTTCGAAATTCATAACACAGAAGTGGAAAAACTAAGTTTTATGTCAAGTCTATAACAATAAAAAAGTGTTGTTTCATAGTGACTCAGTGTTGTGTGCATATAAGCTATCTAATGAATTGAAATTATTTATGAAGAAAGATACCATAAAATCTTGGGGTGTCATAATAATAATGAATATATTCATAATATAATTTAGTATTTATAAAAATAATTATAATAGTCAATATATATATTATAATATATTGATAAAAATGATTTTTTAATAATCAAATACACATATTCATATTAAAATATTATTTTACACAAAATAATACTGTAAAATATTAATTTTTTAAAATTAATTTTAAATATATAAATTTGAAATATAAATATTATAAATTAAGACACTTAATTTTAAATTATTATTTTTATTAACTTAATGTATTTAAAATTATAAAAAAATAATGGGGTGTTACATTATTCCCACCGGAACAGAATTCCATCATCACATTTCAAAATTTTACTTCGAAATTTAATGGTTGATGCTTGAAAATTATCTTATGGGAAACCCACATCAGAAACAGGGTTAAGAAAATATTCTCTTAATAAGGGGGAAATTGAAATGCATTGGTTACCACAAATCTACACATTTGAATAAGATAACATTAGTGTGAAGTGAAAATATGTACATGGAAGAATAATCTAACCATCATTTTATGATGGAACGTGATAGATAACATGTTTAGATGAAAGTTGATTACCACAAATCCATATACTAAAATTATGAAAAATTTAATTGATATCATTAAATGTTTTTATAATAGGACACCATTTTTTATGACCCTTTTCCTAGAGTTTAGAAATTATTCTACTCTATAAGAGTATATATATACACAAACTTATCCTTTGATTGCAACTTGAACTATCTATGCTTCATCACTTATTATAAGTTGCACCATGTAGTGAAGTAATATATTAACCTCTAAAATATCATACAATGATCAACTTAAACCATTCATAAATTGTTAAACATTCAATAATGATTCAACACTTTAGAAACAAGGTATCTAAATTTCTAAGATTTACTTGTCATTAGACATTAATCAACATGAAGTAGCTCTAAATTTTCATATTCCAAAAATGTGCTTAACTTCATCATGTATCCTCTTGAAATATGGTAATAACTTGAATTACCATAAAACATTATTGTAAATACAAATTCTTCCATATTACATCAGTAAGATACATGTTGTTGGATTTATTCATTAAATCAAAAAGTGTTTTATACTCATTCAATGATAGCATAGACCACTTCTCAAAAATTTAATAATAAGTTCCAAGGTAGTCAGTAATTATCCAAATCAATCATTTATTCATCATTATCTCAATATCAGGAATATATTTAGGGTTGTCTTTATATCAAACATGAATTTTCAAGAAAATTTAACTTTCCACTGAATATATTTTCTTTGTACCATTCAATTTATGGTTTCAAATCCTTAATCGAAAAGTACTGCTGTACAATCCTCATATATTCTATAATTCTTATAACTAGTACATTACTGAAAAATATTCAAATGACATGATTCTTGACTAGGAATAGTAATCATTATACTTCATCTACGGAAACATCATAACTTGATCATTATCTAGTAACATCATTTGGGGTATATTCCTTTGACTCTTGGGACATTGATTCGCATAGTGTCCCATCTCATTGTAGTTGAAGCATTGTGCATTGGAAACCTTTTTCTTTCCCTTGAAATCATGAATTTGGTGTCCTTTTTCTATAAACTTATAAAAAACTCCCATTCCCTTCAAGCATTTAATAGGGTTATTTTTTCCACAGTTATCAAATGCGGGAAACCCTTCTTTCACTTCCTCCAATTATCAATTTTTTTCTCTGCCATCCTCTTCTTTTATTTCTTCTCTTAAAATCCACCAGACTCATATAATTCTTTAAAAAACATGTAAAAACATGATACTATTTCCTCATATGATTATGATAATTGGGAGACTATGTTACTTTGAAATTATGGCTTAAGACTATAGGAGATATGATCCTTATTACTCTTTACATCATGTGCATTGATGTAGTTTTCATTCCTTATACTAGGTTACATTTATAATTAATTCCATATACTATATTATCTTATAATATTATGATCTCTCTATAAATATAAACATGTTATATAACATAACATAAATTTATACATTGAAAATCCTAGAATCATATACTTTGGTTACTTTGGGGGAATAAATCCTTCATAATGGATTGTAAAGAAAATGTGAATTATCCTAAGTATATCCCCCTAGAGTGTCAAACTAGGTGTGCATTAAGGCCCATTGTCGTGTACCAGGTTACCCTGGGTCAAGCCCGAAACACCTTATTAGAGTTGTTGCTCCTAGGTATATCAGTGCCAGAACCACATCCACTTATATTATCAAGACAAAGATGTATTTTCTAGAAAGATCCACATAATATATAACATAAAAAATTCTAGGATGTTCTTGTATGATTATCCCCAATATCTATCTTAGGGTTTTGTTCACTAATATACATTTTCTAAATCTAGTTTACATGTTTTCTACTAAACTTCCTCTGATACCAACTGTCACGACCTACCCCCAGTATCCTAGATCCAATGTAATATTTTATTAAATTTTCATGATTATAAGGAATCAAATCCTAAAGGTACAAATAGTTTAGCAGTCTTGGAATAAAATATTACATTGAAGATACTGATAATACATTGGGGAAAAGAAAATAAAACATGATACAATATAAAATAAATTACATTTCATCCTTGAGAGCTTATACAATGATTTATTCCTCATACATTAGGTAAAAGAAACATATAAAGGTGTGATATCAGATGATCAATAAGGATAAGTGATACAATATAAGATATCATAAAAAATAAGAAAAATTGAATAAATCATTCCACTAAAACTTAATCTTGATCATAATATGACATGAATAAAAAATGAATGAATAATTCCATATAAATAATCACATGAAACTTCATTATGGATATTCTACTAGTCGAATAATAACATGTTTTATCTATTAATTATATTATAATAAGAGAATTCATATTCAAAAAATATGAATCACACAATCAAGCCCTCGACCAAGACATCTGAAAAATGATTAAGGCCTCAGTGAAAACCATGTCTGAAAAATGGGAAAGGCCTTGTCCAAGTTCGTATATGTTTGTCTCATGAGACCTATCGATGCATCAGAGGACTATAGAAGGCCCCACACATCACTTTATAAATCCAATTAATTTCTCATATGAATGGGGTTATACATAAACATCATATACATATTCAATTTAAATAACTTTCCCCAATCTATAAACATAATTTCTATCCATTCAGAGTAATTTGATGAATGAAATCAGGATAGCACATCCACAATCAAACTAATTAGAAAAAATTAAAATATATATTGATTATGAAATAATGAGAGATAAAAATCATTGAATTAAAATATTCAACAAATTATGTGGACATATATGAAGATACTTTTCAACGAGACATTGCAAAATTCTTGAAGAAATAATACTTAAACATTCTAAAGTATCCCATACCACTTTGAAACATTCAAATAATTATCCCTTAGAATATCATGAGAATAATGAGACTCTTGATATGATATATTAAAGGTTAGTATATACTACAAATTCAAGTAATAAGTGTTAAACAAGGAATATATCTCATAAAAGTTAAAGCGATATGAGAAAAATACCTTATTACTTTGGAAAGATGAGTTTTTTTTAGAAAATCATTTGTATATGTCTTGAAATCATATTGTAAACATGGATATCCTAGAAAATAAAAAGGAATAAAATTGAAATTATATTTTAGGCAAAAATATTTTCCCACCAATACTAAATCATGCAAAAAGATTTTTTTAATGAAGCATTAGAAAGTAAACATTTTACTGTGGTTTAAGGGAAATATTAAAGAGATTTTAAAGCAGAAAGGAATGTTTGTTTTCATAAAACAAGAAATTAACCAAGATAGTTTTTAATGATAAAATTTATGATTTTATAAAAATAATTATGGATTTAAACATATTATATAGTTCCCTTCAATATGGGTATTAATTTGAGAAGTTCCCTTGAATCGGGCTTGTATTTCGGGAATAATTTTTGAAATATTCTAGTAAAAGATGTAACTCCCCATAAAATAAATAAGGATTAAAATTGGTACACATATATAGAACATTAAAATATAATTTTTTGGGAGTAAATAATAATAAATAATAATTTCGTTTTGGTATGTAGAGAATAAGAGTAACCTGAATGAAAATGGAGGTTCGGGTAGAAAATCCTTAACACTTTGTAATCAATCGAATCATATTCCCCAAAATTAATAATAATAAAATGATACATTGAATAAAATGAAAATAAATATATTAATGATATGATAAATCAATGGATAGTATACATAAAACATACTTAACTAATATTAGTGAATAAATAATATATCATAAAAATGGAAGTGAGAAGAGAAAACCATTACCTTATGTCCGAATGTATTCTGCATTTTATCTTAATGTCCTGAATAATCAAATTATATTCATTAATTAATAACTCAAAAAATAGTATATACATGTAATTGATTTATTATATTCTTATTATTTTCATTTATATCCTTTTATATTGGTTAAGAGATTCAATTTCATCATTTGGGTGTGTACGTTTTCTTAGTTTTCATGACCGGTTCACGTGTATAAGAGTATGGAAGTTCGTGTAAAATGGAAATTAAAATCCAAAATTGAAGTTATTATTTATTAATGATAATTAATAAGGTTAAATTATCATATAAAGCCTTTGGTTATTTTTTGGAGATGATGAATCGATAGATAAAATTTTAATGATAAATGCTTGAATTAATTTGGATGTTTTTTGATCTCCATGAACTGATGTTGTTTTATAATTTAATACCATGTGTAAAAAATGACTAAAAACATTAATAAGGAAATATTAAATATATATATATATGTTCACACCATAAAAATGGTTTCATGACCATAATTGAAGTTGGAAATTGAAATTGAAAACCCATCATCTTTGAATGTGATAAATTAACACATCTCAGATGGTGTTTCCATTTTTAATATAAGTAGAGGGGGAAAGAGAGATGATGATAAAATACTACATTACAAAAATAAAATTATAGTAAATTTATGTTACTATAATTATCATATAATTTGGATGAGGGGAGGTGAGAATAGAAAAATAAAATAATGGAACTTGAAAAATAAATTGAAAGAAAAAAGAAGAGAGGTTTACCTCTTGAGTACTCCTCCTTTAAAACCTCTTTAATGCATTTAGTTTTGGCCTTTTCGTGAGACCGAAATGTTTGGGACATGTGTAATGGTATTGGGATGAGTATTGTTCCTAAATTAGGCAAGGATCAAACCATGAGTGGTGTGAGATGAAGAGGGGCTGAGGGGTGGTTTTTATAGTAGATGAGATGAGTGGTTTTTGAATATCTTATTCATTATTTTATTATTTTTCCAAAGAAAAGAAATATTGTTTATTATTTTAAAAAACAATAGTAATAAGTGCATGTGATTTTGAACATAGTTTTCTTACATCAGTCATACATCACCTATGACTCAATAAATCATGTATTTAGCATTTATCATTAATTACCGTATTTTACAATTCACTAAAAATTCAAGTATTTTAGATAAATACAAAAAATTCACCATAACCATTTTTTGACATATAAAATCCAAAACTGGACTTCATTTTATCAAAATAATTTTCTAAATATATGAAATTTAATTTTCTAGAAATTCATTATTTTCTTGAAAAATACAGATTAAATTTAAAACTGATTTTATAAAACATTCAAATATTAACTGGGGTCTCATAAAATTATCATAAGATCATAGAAAAAAAAATATTTATTTAGGAATAAGTTTTATAAAAATAAATTTTATTTTAAATCAATTTATTAATTGTAATTAAATATTTATTACTCACAAAAATACCAATACTTAATTATTAACTTTTAAAAGATTCACTCTTAGTTATAAGGTGCCTAGATTTTATTTATAATTTCATGTGTGGGGTTAATATTCATAAGGGTCAAGTTACTATTCATAAGGGGGTATTACTATTCATAAGGTTATATTACCATTCCCAAGGGTGAAGTTACTATTCACCAAAAAATTAAGTTGATCCTATTAGACTATAAAAAACTTATTTATCACAACAGTGTATGTTTATTTTTTGAAATTCAAAACACATAAGTGAAAAAATTAAGTTTATCTTCTAGGTTATAACTCTGAAATAGTACTGTTTCATAGTGACTCGTTGTTGTGTTCATATAATCTATCTAACAAATTGAAATTATTTATAAATAAACATACCATAAAATCCCGGGGTGTCATAATAATAGTGAATATATTCATAACATAATTTAATATTTATCAAAATAATTATAATTGTAAAAAAATATTATAATATATTTATAAAAATGAATTTTGTTATAATCAAATACACATATCCATATTAAAATATTCTTTTACATAAAATAATACTGTAAAATAGTATTTGTTTTCAAAAATTAATTTGAAAGATATAAATTTAAAATATTTTCATTATAAATTAAGAATCCTAATTTTAAATTATTGGTTTTTTAAATTAATGTATTTAAAATTATAAAACGAATTACTAGGGTGTTACACATGTAACATTGGTCTTACTACTAAAACATCTATATTGGTCAGGTCATCTATGTGAATTTGAATTTCTAATCAATACCAAGAACATGTAAATAATTAAGAAAAAATTTAGAATCCAATATTTAGTTAAAATTTATAGAAGGTACTTGAGAAAATTAAGAAAATGACCTTTTCAATCCTATGACATTGATAATAATCATATTGATAATACATAAAATGGAAAATAAAGAGAAAATATATATAAAATTATATAAAATGGAAAATTTAGAGAGTTAATATTGTATCATTGTATATTAAACCATTATAAAAAATGAAGTAATCATTTATAGAGTGAATACATACACAAAAAAGAAGCAGTTCTTTTTATGAAAATGAATATAGAGAAAAAAGGGTAAAGAAAAATTAATAGGTACTACCTTGTAGAAAGATATGAAGTTTACTATAGAAGTGAATCCCTATGATATTTGATATATAATATAAAATAATAACAAAATTCTCGAGAGAGTTTATGGGAGGAAAAAGAAGTTGAAAATGAAAAATAACCATAGACCTTTGTGCCAAAATAAAATCACGGTTAATTTGTGTTATAGAAGAGGGAAAACTATATAATATAGAATAATAATTAAATTAGGGATAAAAAATTATCATTATAATTTTTTATTCATAACAGAAGATAATAATAAAATAAACCTATAAACAAAGGGGGAAGAACAGTATAAAGAAGAAGAAAAAATAAAATACGGTATATTGGGATTTAAAGAGAACCTGTCACATGGAGAATTAATAGGTTTATACAGATGAGTTTCAATAGTCGAACTATAAAAAATTTAATAAAATATTGAAACATTTATTAATTAAGAAATGATTTATAACGGGAGAAATTATCATGGCAAAGTGATGACAGGTGTCCACGAGTTGGGAAGTTGAAGACAAACAAGAGATTACTACACAAAGAAGGGAACACAATAGTGAGGGGATGAAAATGGGAATAAAAATATATGATTAAAAGGAGATTATGAATTATAGAGTTTTAAGGAAACCCTTAATTGAAAAAGATAATGTGAAACACATAGGGATGTGAGGATATGGAGACCTAACAGTGAGGAGGTGCTGAGGAGGAGGTCAGAATATGTAGGTGGAGGCATAAGTAGAGGTGGGGGCCAAGAGGGGGGGTCAGAATGGGACTCAGGGAGGGAGGTGGAACTGGAGAGGGGAATTGGGGAGTGATGGAGTTATGGATGGAGGTATAGGAGTGGGTATTTTGGGAAAAAATGGGGGAATAAGGGTAGAAAAGTGGGAGTAAAAAATGAGAGGGAATTTGTGAAATTTAAAGGAGACCCATGGTATCTAGAAAATACAACATTAATATATATATTTGAATCCTATGTTTGTTTGAGATTCATGTAAGTTAATTTTATAATTATTATATAATATATATATATATATATATTTAAAATTATATTAGTAAATATAACATAAAATATTAGCAATAAATATTAGAATACCCACACATGATATATTATTTGAAATAAAATTTATAAACTGATATTAACTATTGGTATTGTTTATAAAAGTTAATAATATTACCAACACATAAATCTATCATATTAATATAATTCTACATATTTTGAGCAACATATATATTATCTATCGGTATAATTATAATTTTAATAGAACTATTTTATCTACCACAATAATATCTAACAATTGTGTTTTTAAAAACAATTTACTGATAGGATCATATATTCTAGTAAAACACATTAACCATATATTATGTACATTTACCAATAGATATTCCATGTTTTAAAAAAGATAAATATTTTTATGAGAGTACTGATGAAGCATATTCTATTTTCAAAGTATTTTTATCACATTATTTCTAGATATTTTCATGGTAAAAGGATCTTCTCAATTACTATAGAATATCTTTTCTAAGTGGGAATGCTTGATGAAATGAAGGACCTCATTAGGGTAGAAATCGAGAAAAATTTCAATCTTATTCCTTTAATTTAAAACATGTTTATTTATACCATGTATAGAACAAATAGGGTATAAGGTGCATATTTAATACATGATAAATTTAATTAAATAAAAAATGTTCTTTATAAAACCATTAATGTTGAATGAATACGTGTTCTCTATTTCTCTCATTTGGGAAACATTGTTGTTCATCTTTTAAATGAAATACAAGTAACGATCATTACCATACTTGGGAATTATTCAAAGATATAATTAGTTGTTTATGTCACAAAGAATATCTAGAAAATTAATTTTTTTAATTTATAAATCTATAGTAATTCCAACATGATAATTTATATCAAACTTATAAAATTTTCATTGACTATTCTCAATATGTCAAAAGATCTGAGAATATATTAGAAGTACCTGTGGTTATGTTTAGAAGTGGGATTCAACCTAATTTGAGCTATGTTATTGTGTTTTTACGGAGGTATCTAATTAGTAATCAAATCCCCAACATTCTAATTTTTTTTTCCAATTTGACCATATGGGGGACCATTAGAAATAAATTAAAAAATAAAATGATTATTGTGTATTAAAAACATTATAAAAATTAAACAAAATTGAATACGTTTAAATAAGTTAAAGAAAATAAAATTCCTCCTAATATTTAGTATTATCAAGAAATTATAATGTTTACATTCTAAAAATAGCATGGTAAAGTAATTAATATAATTATTGATTTTTATAAATTAAAGTCCCACATCTCTTCTTTCATGGTAAATACACTTCTATTTTGTTCTTTAATGAGTGAAAAACTTTATATGATATGATTTTAATTTATTAAAAATGTTACTTCTCTATATATTATAATTCTTGGATACCTTGTTGTTTCCTTATATAGGTGTATGAAACTAAACACACATATTCAGGATGTGAAAAAGTAGTACATTCATGATTCTTTATTACAATTTACTCTTACAACATATTAAGAAGAATAATCATTGACCAAAGGGACTGTTCATGTGAGAACTTCAACGGTTCATTCCAAAAAGGTTATCAACCCAATCAATGGATATATGGAAATTTGGAATGAGTTAATTTTAGGCATTGATTTTTTTTTTCAAATTAACATTGTAATGAAAGAGATGTCTTATAGATGTTTGGTTAATATAAAAACAATTTCATGGTGGCTATTCAAATAAGAAGTGGATGTAAAGGCACAACCTATCACCATAGATTTAAAAGGTAATCTCATTAATTAATTTTTTATTTTCCAATATGGTTTTTATAATTTTCCATCATGAAACATAAAAAATAAATTGGTGTGAATGTTATTCAATTATATTTTCGAATTTTATACGATTTTGATGAAGTATTTATATAAGAAAACCTATTTGTGTATCGCTTTAGATTTTATTTTAGATATGTCCTTTCTTCTCATTATAAATATAGTTTTATTCCCATTATTTTTTAATGGACTCCCTATGGTCTATTGGATCAATTATCACAATCATAATATGTTTCATGTAATCCTTTCTTCTTGGACATACTTCTTATGTGGTGGTGTGAAAGTATCATATGTGTTTATGAGTTTTCTTATGTGGCGGTGAGAAAGTATCTTGTGGTGGGTGATTAATTTGTGCAAAATAGTTTTATTTTAATATAATAAAATGAAATATTGACATCTCATAGAAATTATGGAAGTGTTTGGAAATATTCTCACATAAATGTTGGAAGAAAATAGATTGAATAAGTGGTAAGAAAACATTTTTTCAAAAATCAATCTAGAAAAGGATTTTTGAAGTTATTTATAAAAAATATTTCCCCCAATATTTATTGGCGGTTTCATTTAAAAAATTAATATTATGTTTTGGGCGCTTCTTGTGTTTCATAGATTTTTAATAATATTCTCCAGTATGGAGAAAACATCTAAGTAAATGGGAGATGATATTGATTTTTATATGTGTTAGCTGTAGGGGTGTTTTAGATGAATTTTTATTTGGAAATGTTTTACTATTATTTTGGTAGATTTATTAGATTTTATTTTTTAATTGAAAGTTTCATTGATTTATGATTTAATTCTACGAAATGTTTCATTATAAGAATAAAAATTTATTTCTTTTACCACATGTCAGTCTTAATCTTATATAATCGGTGCATGTTTATTCTAAGGATTCTTTAACTGTTTCCATTTTCCATTACTAAATTACTATGTACCAAGAATTTACATACTATTTTTGTTATACATAAACATTTTGGACCTTATATCTAACCAATTCCTTTGGATTCTCATAAATTTTATCCATTGGAACATAGACGCTGGAATAAACATTAGTCTATGAAAATATTGAAGTAAGGATAACTTCATAAACAGTCCCCTATTCACCTCAATTTAATTTTTATGGAATATTATGAGTATATGAATAATCATGTAATTTTTATCTTATTTGAATCATTATTTTTTAATATTTGTGACACTTTTTTTATTTTGGTAATAAAAAATTGTATCAATATTACTCATAAATGATTTTCTGGTGATTTGAAAGAATGATGTATATTTTTATCTCACTATTACCAATAATATGATTGATTATACACTAAAATCTGATAATTTTCATTTTTTATATTATAATTTTCATGTGATTAAATGTTCATAAATTCTTTTAAAAGTGAAATTTACAATTTCAACTTCTTTTCTTATCAAGATTATAATTTAGTCTTAAAATTCACTATTACTTGGTATATTTTTTAACACCTTATAAGCCACCCAATGGTCTTGATTTTAATTTAATATCTCATTTTCATGTCTCCCATTCCTTGGGGAATATTGATTCCTTTTGGATCTGTTGGATATTCATTTGGGATGATGACTGAAGTGGGCCTTGAATACCTAAAATTATTGGCAAAGTTAATTTGACAACAACCAAATTAAATTTCTGTATATGACATGATTCAATCCCAAAAAAGATCAAATTTTAACTATATATAGATTAAAATATGGGTACTATTTTATTTAAATTGTTTACTGATCTAATTTTGATGTTTATGGGTTGATCCAGGCAGACTAAATGAAAGATAAAATCGTGGGCCAGATTTAGTGGCCCCAAATAACATCCCACCATTTTGATCATAGATAGGAGGAAATGAAAAAAAAATGTGTAGAAAATTTGAAAAATTTTAGAGTAAATTTAGGAATTCAATTTCTTCTTCTATTACCCACACAAATTCAGCCATATATAATCTCTTTTTGGCATGTCTTTTGAGTGGATTCAAGCTGGATCCTATTTTTTTCAAGGTTTGAAAAGTCCACTCTCCATTAAATTTACACCCACCTATTCATATCCTCATTAATTGGGGTATATTTTAATACAGTGGGATCAACCCAAGGCTTCCGAAATTCATATTTAAAGGAGTATTCTAGAATAATTAAAGTGGAATTTTGTTTGGTGTTTGGTTATAATTTTATTCTGCCACTTTTCCCTTATAATGTAGTTCTTTATTATGAAAGTTGTTCTAATTCACTATAATTTCATAATAAATTTTATTTAACATCTATTATTCCATTAATGTTTATATCATGTATATCCCATTTCCTTAAGGTGTGAACTTATTCATACCAAATCTTGTGAAAATTTTCAAACAATGTTAAAGTGATTATTATTTCATTATTTTTATTCATAAATTCCACCTATGTAAGGTATATTTCATATTTCATTAAGATAACTGCATCAATGGAAGGATAACCCTCTTATGAGTTGATCCAATAAAAGTTTTAAGGGTCAGATTTGGATTTCATTTCATGTTCCGTTAACTTCACTTCATTTCTTTTAATTCATAATTCTATTTGATGATTGCATACATCCTCATCCTTATTGAATTGAAACACCACACATTCTTAGTGCCAATATTATTCACTACCTTTAATTTCATAAGAAAATGATCCTATAATTGTATACGTGATTAGTATGAGGTTTTATAGGCATTAAACAAGTAAGTTATAAGGGTGATTTGACTTATTTGACTGAAACCATCTCAAAAGTAATAAATTTAAATAGTCTAAAAATAAATTCATCCAATCCACCCATAAAAGAAACCTAGGATCAAATAATTCTATAAAATTGAATTAACATAGGTATTTTAGTTCTCTATTAAATCATCTCAAATCTAACCAAAGTTAGCCACTTCATTTCCAAATTTCCCCCAAAGAATGTATGTGTCCTTAGGTCTCTTCTTAGGTCATTGAGGATTCTAAAACCCAAGCTGTACAATAAGTGACCACTTGAACCCTAAACATGGGTAAATTTGGGAGAGACCAAACATGGGCATCGTTGATGGTGAACCAAGTAAGTCACCTTAAAAATCATTTTATTCTCCTCCATTTTTTATTTTCTCATCATATTTCTCTTACCTTTTACCCTTTATTTTTCCCTCTTTTGTTGGTGCATGTCCGCCTATACCTATGACCAATCAAACCATCTAGTTAGGGTGGATATTATTTGGGTTGGGAAAATACTACAAATAATGAATTTAATAGCGCTATGATAGCTCTTTTTTAGAACATAAAAGCATTTTCACTTAGAGAACCTTAAAAGCCCTAGGACTTTATCAACACAAGAAAATGACTGATAAAGTGAAGCTTTATCCATGATACAAAAAGTGATGATAAAGGTGACGCCTTATCAGCACTTTTATTTAGCCCTGATTAATTAATCCTTTATGAGTGCTACAAATTTCACCGATAAAGGTTCCCTTTATCAGTGCTAGAAAAATCACTGATAAAGGATCCCTTTATCAATGCTTTTTTCTAGCATTGATAAAGTGGAATATGGCTATAGTGTGCTCTCTAAATTCGTACACAATATAGTAGGAAAAAAAGAATCAAAGATAAAATAAAATAAATAATTTAATAGAAAAAAAATTTACAGCATAAGTACAAGAAAAAAAATATTATAGACATTTAAAAAATTAGTTTGTACAATTACATTAGTATGTATAGTTTATCACATACATTCAAATACATCAATATTATTTTGTCTTTCACCCCAAACCCTGGAAATTCTTTTAGTTACTGAGGAAACAAACCTAGTTCTTGTAAAATAATGGAAAAATATAGTAAAACAATTCTTATGTTTTTAATACTATAAATAAATAAATTAAAAACAAAGTGTAAATTTTAAACTAAAAACATATACTTTGATTCATATAAGGAAAATTGTGTATCAGGATGAGTTGTAATTGATTCTTCCATGGCACTAAATTTATTTTTCTTCTCAAAAAAGGCTATATTTAATTTTCTCACATTTATATTGATAAAAAACTAACTTTGGATGTGATCCAATTCAAGATCTCATGTGTTCTGAGAACAAACCTTCAACTATCACACCATTTATTGTTCGTCTTCAAGAAATATCTCTATGAAAACTAACTAAATAAGTATTAGATAAAAATGATAAGGAAATAAATTAAGCAATAGAATATAAAGTGATGTGAAAAAAAATACTTTTTATTCTTATTTTTTCCTATGTGATGCATGTTTTAAATAAAAATAGCACTACTATATAGAAAAAATGTACTTCGAGTCATACCGACCCCATCATGCATCATATTAATTTGTGGTCAATTTCTACCCATCATAAATGAATTATGGATCATTATCCTAAACTATAAAAAAAATCCAATATCATTTTCCTGGTATTGGATAGTGATATGAATTTTAAACTAAAATGACATCTTTATATTGAAAACACACACTTTGAGTAATATCGGTCATAGGATGTGTTGGATTTATGTGTGTTAAAATATTACACATCAAAAATTAATTATGAAATATTTTCCTAAAGTTTGAAAACAATATAATCTCGTTTTCTTGGATTTATCTATTTGATGTTTGTTTCAAACTAAAATGACACTTGAAAACACATACATTGAGTCAAACCAAGCACATACTTTGTCAGATTGGCATGTCATCAATTGATACATGTGAAAAATGAATTATGGATTGTTTTCATAAAGTTTTAAAACAATTTAAGATTTTTATGATCAGTTTTTATTATGTGATGCACATTTTAATCTAAAATGGAACTTATATATTGAAAACACATACATAGAGTGATATCGACCACATCATGTGTTGAATTAATGAGAGGTCAATTTTTACACATCAAAAAATGAATTATGAATTGTTTTTTCAAAAGTTTGAAAACAAACTAAGCTTATTTTCTTAGTTTTATCTAGTGGTATGCATTTTAAAGTAAAATGGAACCTTTAAATTGAAAACACACACATCGAATCATATCAGTCACATCATGTGTTGGAATTGTGTATGGTCGATTCTTACATGTCACAAATAAATTATGGATTGTTTTACTAAATTTTAAAAATAATCTAAGATAGTTTTCTCAGTTTTGGATATTTGAGGTGAGTTTTAAACTAAAATGAAACTTTTATATTGGAAACTTGTACTTAGAGTCATAATGACCACATCGTGTGTTATATTGGCATGCGGTCAATACCAACACATAAAAAATGAATTATAGATAATTTTTCTAATGTTTGGAAATAATATTAGATCATATTCTTAGTTTTGGCTATATGATGTATGTTTTTAATTAAAATGGAACATCTTTATTAAAAACATTCTCTTTGAGTGATACCAACCACATGATTTTTCATATTGATATGAGGTTGATTACTACACATCAAAAATTAATTATCAATCGTTTACCTAATGTTTGTAAAGAATCAATGTTTTTTCTTAGTTTTGTCTAGTGATGTGTGTTTTAAAATAAAATGAAACCTTTACATTGAAAACACACACTTAGAGTCATATTAGTCACTCTGGGTGTCATATTGATGTGTGGTAGATTCTTACAAATAAAAATTTAATTATGGACTATTTTCATAAAGTTTTAAAACAATCTGAGCTTATTTTCATTATTTTAGAAATTTAATGTGTGTTTTAAAATAAAATAACACTTTTATATTGAAAACATGTACTTTAAGTCATACTGACTATATCATGTGTCATATTAGAATGTGGTCAATTCCTACACATGAAAAATTAATTATAGATCATTTTTCTAATTTTTAAAAACAATATGAACTTATTTACTCAAATTTTTATTTTTGATGTGTGTTTTAAACTAAAATATAACTTTATTAAAAACATTCACTTAAAGTCATACAGACCACAGAAGCTGTCATATTTGATGTGTGGTTGAATCCAATACATCAAAAATGAATTATCAATTATTTTACTAAAGTTTTAAAATAATTTGAGCCCATTTTCACATTTTTGGCTATTTGAGGAGTGTGTTAAACTAACACATTTGTATTAAAAGCTTTGAATTTGAGTCTTATCAATAACATCGAGTGTGATATTGATTTTTGGTTGATTCCAACATGTCACAAATGAATTATGAACCATTTTCCTAAATTTTGAAAATAATCTATGGTCATTTTCTTGGTTTTAGCTATGTAATGCATTTTAAACTAAAATAAAATTTAACAATGGAAACACATAATTTGATTCATACCAACCACATCATGTGTCTGATTTATGTGAAGTCAACTCCTATATGTGAAAAATGAATTATGGGTTGTTTTCCTAAAGTTTGAAAATAATTTGAGCTCGTTTTCTCATTTTTGCTGATGTGATAAACATTTTAAACTAAAATACAACTTTTTTATTGGAAACACACATTTCAAGTCATACCGACCACATCAAGTGTTATATTTATGTACGATTGATTCCTACACATAAAAAATTAATTATCAAACATTTTCATAAATTTTGAAAATAATCCAAGCTTGTTTTATTGATTTTGGATATTTAATGTGTAATTTAAACTAAAATTGAACTTTTGTATTGAAAACATGTACTTCGAGTCATACCAACCACATAGGGTGTCAAATTGACATATGATCAATTCCTACATGTCACAAAATGAGTTATGGATCATTTTCCTATAGTTTAAAAAAATATGATCTTGTTTTCTCAGTTTTTGCTATTTGATGCGTTTTAAACTAAAATGACACTTTTATATTGAAAACATGTACTTCAAGTAATATCGACCACATCATGAGTCATATTGGCACGTGGTCAATTCCTACATGTGTAAAATGATTTTTGTATAATTTTATTAATATTTAAAAACAATATGATTTTGTTTTCTTAGTTTTGGTGTTGTGAAATGTGTTTTAAGAAAAAAACCACATTTATAATGAAAGCACATATTTTGATTCATACCAACCACATATGGTGTTGGATTGACCTATGGTCAATTAATACATGTCCCAAATAAATTATCAATCATCTTAATAATGTTTGAAAAAAACCCAATATCAGTTTCTTGGTTTGGGCTATTTGATGCATGTTTTAAACTAAAATTAAACTTTTATCTTAAAAACATGCATGTTGAGTCATAACGAACACATCAGGTATCGGATTGATGTGAATTTTATTCATACACATCACAACTGAATTATAGCCTATTTTTTATAATGTTTGAGAACAATTCAATCTCATTTTCTCAGTCTTGGCTATGTAATGCGTTTTAATCTAAAATAACACTTTTATATTGAAAAACCATTCTATGAGTCATACTGAACACATCGTGTGTCAGATTATATTGTGGTCAATTCCTACTTGTGAAAAATGAATTATACATAATTTTTCTAATGTGTTAAAATAATCCAATATTGTTTTCTTGATTTTGGTGATGTGACAAAAATTTTAAACTAAAATGACACTTTTATATTGAGAACATAGACTTCAAGTCATACCAACCACATTAGGTTTCATATTAATTTTTGGTTGATTCCTACATGTCAAAAATGAATTATTAATAATTTTCCTAAAGTTTAAAAACAATCCAAGTTTATATTTTTTTGTTTTTTCTATAAAGTTTTTTAAAATAAAATAACCCTTTCGTATTTAAAACATGCACTTTAAGTCATACCAACCACATGTAACATCAGATTGATGTGTGCTCAATTACTACATGTAAAAAATGAAATAGGGATTTAGGTCTTAAAACTTAAAAATAATACGAGGTTGTTTTCTTATTTTGTTTTACGTTGTGATGCATTTTAAAATAAAACACCATTTTTATTTTGAAAACACATTCTTCAAGTCATACTGGCCACATCATGTGTCGGATTGGCATGCAGTAAATTCATACACATGATAAATTAATTGTGGACTATTTTAATAAATTTTAAAACAACATTAACTCAATTTCTCAGTTTTGGCGATGTGAAATGAATTTTAAACTAAAATGGAACTTTTACATTGTGAAAACACATTTTGAGTTATACTAACCTCATAAGGTGTCTGATTAATGTGAAATCATATCCTATACATCAAAAATGCATAATCCATTATTTTCCTAAGTTTTTAAAATAATAAAATATTATTTCTAAAGTTTTGGCTATGTAATTCACGTTTTAAACTAAAATGAAAAGTCTTTATTGAAAATGTTCTCTTTGAGTCATATCGACCGCATTGGGTGTCATATTGAAATGTGATCGATTCCTACATGTGAAAAATAAATTATGGATCATTTTACTAATGTTTGAAAAAAATACATGATATTTTTATCATTTTTTCCTATGTGACACATGTTTCAAACTAAAATGGAACTTTTTTATTGAAATCACGCACTTCAAGTCGTACCAACCACATCATGTGTCTGAATTTGTTTTCATAGTTTTTAGCATGTGATGTGTGTTTTGAGCTCATGTGTAAATTTAATAATTTAAGTATCAGATAAAAATGATAAGAAGATTAAATAAATAAAGTAGATAAAATGAATAGAAAAATAACAAAATAAGTATTAGTAAGTGTCCACTTTATGATGTATGTATACATTATGATGCTATATATTATGCCCATTATTTTCTAAACAAATTAATTTCCTCCACTATAATTCTCCTTGTAAAAAAGAGACAAAATAATATATAAGCATTTTGATACTAATACTTCATATCCCAAATATATTTCTGAGGTCATAGACCATACTATATTACAACAATAATAATTAATCACCTAAATTTTATGTCGAAAAACATTATGACACCATGTACTTCACCCACTCATATCAAAAAAATTACTCCTTTGGAGTACACATATTGTTGGATTTTTTGGTACTGATGATAAAATAAAGAAAAAAAATTAAGAAATATTTTTACTGAAATTGTAATTACCTTAAAAAATGATTTATTGGGGGATTCTAGTCTTTTTATGATATATTATATTTTTCATATATTAGAAAATTTAATATCCATAATCGTAGTCGTTATCTTAATTATAACACTATAGAAACATTGACCAAAATAAGTAAATTGTTTCAAAATATGTTTTGGTAGTTAATATTTCTATATATACCTTAATCGATTTGTATTTAAAGAAATCCATAGGCTTGTTTTGTTTAGTGACTAACCTCATACCGTGATTTATCCTATATTTATATATCTCCCCATCGTAAAAAAAATCTCATTAAAACTGAAAATAAAAAATATAATTTGACATTTATCTGTAAAAATTTGATTACAGTGCTTTAAAAATTCATAATACCCTTCATGTGTGGTCCGTTTTGTTGGTCGGAGTGGATACTCAAGAGGGGGGTGAATTGAGTTTTAATAAAAATTTCTGCTAAAAATATTTATATTAAAATCCTCCTATTTAAAAACAAGTTAAAATATAGTGAATTTATACAGAGTGTAAATGTTCAATTAGTTTCTCAAAGATTGATTAGGTCTCAGTTAATTTAATCAGAAGATTAAATTAACTTTTGAAACTAACTTACTGGTTTACAATAAGTATAAACACCTATTAATTTAACTATCAAAGTAACTCTAAAAAAATTATATTTCAAAGTAGTTAGCAGCAGAATATAAAATATACTTATGAATTAAACTAAAATTCAGAGCAGAGGTAACCAAGAGGTTCAGTATCAAGCCGAGACTTAGTCCTCTCAAACAATTTATATAAATTGATCCACACCCTGGTTCAGGGTAAACAACAGTGAAACCACTATCCAGGTACAAAGACCTCTACCAAAATTGTACATGGGAAATCAACCAACTGCTCACAGGCTGTCTAGGTCTTACTTGACCTCTACCACTATCCACAGTGGGATACAAGGGAGTTATATAGTTTGAATGAGGATTTTGAAACCCTCCTTCTTAGCACAGGAGACAGTGTGTGTATAAAAATTATAGAGCACACACACTGCTCAAAATGTAAATAAAAGAATCACTAAGAGAGTAGATATGAGTTTTAGAAAGCTCTAGTGATTTTAAGTGAATCTATGGACTCTTTTGATTAATATGAAATGCTTCTGAGTCCTTATCTGGTTTTTGTCTGAAAAACAGAGTGTCATTTTCTTCCTTGGTTTTCAGGTTCATCTTATCTGCTTGAGTGCATGAAGTATTTGTTGTAGTTCTTCACTCAAGATGCATCTTATGTTCTCCCCTAGAATGAGTGGCTTCGTGTATGTCCAGTGCTCTCCGAGTATGGATGTAGCTTTTTCTTTTTGTGTGAATGCACCATGTTTCAATACTGTTGTGCCCTTGTCTTTTTCACCCTTTATGTTCCTTCTTAGTTCCTTGATTCTCTACAATCTGCACAGTCTTTTTCCTTCCTTTTATAGATTTTTAGATCTGGTAAAAAGAATGATTACCTTTTTATGGGTACTAGGTAAGGTTCCCTGACATGCCAACAATACACATTAAATAACATTAATTGCATTAATATCATCAAATATAAATGTTTCTTTAATAAATAAATAATATCGAGAGTATAGAGTTTGACTGGTCAGTCTTTCATCAGTAGCCTTCTATAGGCAGCGGTTGACTTCATGTAACATTGACCTTCCATCGGTAGCTGTTAGATCATGTACTGATAGCTCCTTGTATCGGTAGCTGTTTGATCTTGTATCGGTAGTTCTATATATCGGTGACTCCTTCTATCGGTATATCTTGGTCTATCAGTAGCTCTGATTTGTATCGGTAGCTTTTGGTCTATCGGTAGCTCTGATTTGTATCAGTAGACTTACTCTATCGGTAAATCGGTAGACTTGTTTTATCGGTAGCTCAATTTCTGTCGGTAGCTGTCTGTATCGGTGGACTTGTACATACCGGTAGCTCTGCGTATCAGTGACTCTATCTTATTCAGTCTATCAGTAACCTTTGTTTATTAGTAGACTAAGACTATAAGTAGACTAAGTACCGGTAGATATGTATCAGTAGCTATAAGCAGATTAGTGACTTAATACTTATCTGTTTTATGGAAAACATATCTGATTGAGTTAGAATTAATTCAAAACTTATATAAACATAGATAAACATTGATTAACATATTTCAAGGTCAATTTTAATATTATTATTATCTGAATAATATAATATCATTGATTTAAAGAATTAATATATAGATAAACATTAATTGGGATTATCAAAGTATGTGAAAGAAAAATTGGGATTATCAAAACAGGTGAGGTCAACAATCTCCCCCTTTTTGATAATCACAACTTATGATTTTATATTTTTAAAATAATGATTAATTGCATCAGAATATATAACATTAAATTCAATTGTATCAGAGAAAACATTATATTATAGAACATAATGTATCAGTGGTAGAATTAAATTCAATGGTATCAGAGGTGCAAAGCATAGTAGCTCTTCCTTAGATAATATTTCTCCCCCTTGGATACTTTGATAATATTTCTCCCACTTTGTGATAATAAAAAACTGGGAAACAAAAAAGAGAAGAGGAACAAAATGAGAAAGAAAATAAATCCAATTGTATTATATGTTGCAAAATGGTACATAGAAAGAAAACAAAATACAAGGGATTCCTATCAAATATCTTAGCCACCTATTCAATCCACGTCCTCAATGTGAGATTTTCCCTTGAGATCAGAAGAGGATTCAAGCTGTGTGGATGTCAGTGAAGGCTTAGGAATTCCAAAAGTGATCACAGGAGGCTGAGCCACTGAAACCGTTCTGGGTCTATACTGATGAGTTCTTTGAGTGATCATAGGAGTAAGGCTTCGAATGGCTTGGGCTGGATTCATCTGAACAGGAGAAGCAGTAGAGGTAGAGGCAGGTAAGGCTAGAGGTACAATCACTAGACTAGCATTGACATGAAAGAAAGGAAACAAGAGATTTCTGAAATCCATAATTATTCCTCCTCCTCTCTCCATATCAGATATGAAATCATCCTTCTTCTCCATGAATTTGTCCAAGGATGGAGTCAGTTCCCTTAGCTTGCTGACTTGCTCTTTGAAGGCTTGATTGACAGGAGGTAACTTCAGGTGTTCTAACAGAAGTTTGAAGTGGTTTTTGAGTTGATGTTTGGTATAAATCCTTTTGAAATAGTAGTATACTTTTTCTTTCACTTCTTTTTGAGAGGAAGAATCTTCTCTCATATAGTCTTGGACTATCTTAATTATTTCTCAAGCTGAATCTCTAGTAGAAATAACCACTTTTCTCAGGTCAGATGAGTCCACAGAGCCACTGGTTGATGCTGAACCAAGATCCTCCTTCATCAAAGATCGAATTTGGTTTAGTTTTATTGAAGGTATGGAGGCAAGATAACCAACAAAGAAAGATACGGCTTCCTTGAAGTTCTTGGTCAACCCACTGATAAGGTTTTTTACTTGGGAATCCTGGGTGCTAACATGATCATTCACAGAGGTATTAAAACCTTCAAAAACTGATACCATCTGGCTCACAACACCTTTGACATAAGCTAAATCCTTGTCTTCTTGAGATTTTGAACTCATGTAAGATTATAAAGTGATAATAGATTTCATTAGAGCTTCAACATCCTCCTCCAGTCTAGATACATGAGTCTGGCAAGCTGTAACTTCATCCACTATTTCTGCCACAAAGGTAGAAACATTACAGCCGAGAGAGAGTTCAAAGGACTTTTCCAAGTTTCTCAATTATTCAACAAAGCGACTCCTTAATCCAGCAACAGAATTACTTAATGGATCCTTCATCTCAGATTTTAAGGAAGATAAGTCATCCTTGGTGATCATATCAGCAGGGGCAATCACAAGAGGTGCTCTTTCAGAAACTATGGTGGCTACTGAGTCATTCATAATCGATTTAATTGATGCCACTAGTGAAGCTTCCATTTTCCTTATTTCTTCCACAAAACTAATTTTGAGATCAGATTTTAGCTTGTCCAGATCATGTCCACATCTTCCGGTAACAACTCAGTCTGAACACCATAATTGATTTTTGGTATATTTGAAGATACCTCATTATCAGAATCAGGATAGTCCAATCCACAAACCACAAAACCAAGGTATTTTTCCCAATCCTCAATATCAATAGCCACTGAAACACTACCAAATCTGGTTTGATGCTCCCCCTCAATGGGTGCATTCTCTTGTACAAAAACAGTATTCTTAGTAGGTCTTTCTTCCTCAGAAGAATCTTCTATAATCAATTCCATCTCTGAAACAGCTACAAGAGTATGAGGCTCCTCTATATTAGGCACAGATCCTTCCATTTCACCTTCCACATCCTTAGAAGGAACAATTGAGCTTCTAATCAATGGAATAAGACTTAAGCACACAGAATCAGATGCTTCAGATTAATTCTGTCTTTCTTGTTCATGCTCAAGGGCTGGCTAGTCTTCCTCATCAGTAGGTGTCTATTCTTCTACTAAAGCTTCCTTTTCTGAAGATACAATTTCAGCAACAGGACTTGGAGGTAAGTCCAGATCCCTTCCATCATCCATAGAAGTATCCTCTTCATCAGTCTCATCACTGTACTTAGGTTCTTCTTCATCGGGTCCTAGACCTGGATCCCTCACATCCTTAGGCCGTGAAGGATGATTCACAGGATTGAATTTATCATATATTTTCTGGTCATCATTAACCCATTATCCCTCCATGGGTTCCAATTTATCTTCATGTATTTGAAAACTGTGCTTGTGATATAGAAGTTGTTTCTTACTACCACTGTCTCATCTTGAGACTCTGCTACCCCTTTTACTTTGATCATCACTGAGATCAACTTGGAAAAGAATAAGGCACTAGTCTATGATTTTGGCTTGTTCATGTCTTCCATTTGAATCATCAGCAATCTACACAGATTCACTTTTACACAATGTCTCAAGAGATACAGGAGATAGATATCCTGATATCTTAAATTTGAAAAGTCCCCTCTCATTGGTATTGAGACATTCTGAACAAACTTGAACATAAATATGTTCTCCCCATCAATTTCAGCAGCCACCACTTGTCTTTGATTTCCATTACCGGTGAGCTCCTCCAAGGCAGTCTCATAATCAAATATATCACTTGTAGGTGGAATTGCTTTCGATACATAGCCAGAAACACCTTCATGTGGAACATTCAGGCATTCAACCCACTCAACAGATGAAAAAGATATCTCCTTTCCATTCACAAAATAAATCACTCGGTTCTCATCTTCTGACTTCTCAAAGCTCATAAACTCATAAAATTGTTTCACTAGCTTTGGATAGTAGGGGACATTGTTGTTAGAAAAGAAATCTACCCACTTTTTATCTTCCATCACTTCGAGCACTAATGATTTGCTAGCCAACAACCATTCTACGCACAACACTTTTTCGATCACAATAACTCTATTCTGCAAATGAGGGTTCACTGGTTGACTCCCTGACCTTGTTCTACCAAGACTACCACTTGCTTCTGGATCATAATTATGCTTATTTGCATTCAGCTCATCAGTGTCATCTCTGATGGTAGGAAGTTTGGTTTTTTCCATCTCTGGTTCGAGGGATTTAGGGTTTTTGAGTGATTCGGGAGCTAAGGTCTGAGGGTAAAGGATTTGAGGTTCGGTGGATTGAGAAGTAACTAGGACTTAGTTTTATCATTTAGGAAACATAAAATAAATAAATAAAATAAAATAAAGTAAAAAGGATTCAGATTCTGGTGGCAGACAGAAGTTTAAAACAACACACTCATCGGTAGGGTTTATCGGTGAGAATTCCTATCAGTGAGGTTCATCAGTGAGGTTACATCGGTGAGAGGTTACGTCAGTGAGGTTACATTGGTGAGGTTACATCGGTGAGGTTACATCATTGAGGTTACATCGGTGAGGTTACATTGGTGAGGTTTCATCGGCGAGGTTACATCAGTGAGGTTACATCGGAGAGGTAACATCGGTGAGGTTACATCGGTGAGGTTACATCAGTGAGGTTACATCGGTGAGGTTACATCGGTGAGGTTACATCGGTGAGGTTTCTACAGATTAAGGTTAAACATTCCTAACTCATGTATAATGTAACTTAACCTATCCAAACATAAAGGTTTGGTGAAAATGTCAGCTAATTGATGTTCAGTACCTATAAATTCAAGAGTAATATCACCTTTTTGGTAATGATCTCTCAAAAAGTGGTGCCTTACATCAATGTGTTTGGTCCTAGAGTGAGATACAGGGTTCTTTGAAATATTAATTGCACTAGTGTTATCACAGTTAATTGAAACATGCTTAAAATCATAGCCATAGTCCAAAAGAGTGTGTTTCATCCATAGAATTTGTGCACAACAACTAACAGCAGCTATATACTCTGCTTCGGCAGTGGGCAAAGCTACAGAATTCTAATTTTTACTACACCAAGATACTAAGGATTTTCCCAGTAAATGACATGTTATGGAAGTGCTTTTTCTATCCAAATTGCAACCAGCAAAGTCAGTATCTGAATAACTTACTAGCTCAAAAGATTGTCATTTTGGGTAAAACAAACCTAAGTTTACTGTGTGTTTAAGATATTTAAAAATTATTTTAACAGTAAGTAAATGAGATTCTTTAGGATTAGCTTGAAATATTTCACACATACACACACTAAACATAATATCTGGTCTACTTGCAGTAAGGTAAAGTAGACTCCCAATCATACCTCTATAGTTGGTTTGATGCACTGGTTTCCCATTTTCATCTACATCCAATTTACAAATAGTACTCATAGGTGTATCACTTTCTTTAATACTATCCAATCCAAAACGTTTTAAAAGATCTTTTGTATATTTACTTTGATTTAAAATAATACAATTTTCATTTTGAAAAACTTGAAATCCAAGAAAATATTTGAGTTCTCCCATTAAACTCATTTGAAATTCATTTTACATAGTCTTTGAAAAATCAGTAAATAAGGAATGTTTAGAATATCCAAAGATAATATCATCAACATAGATTTCTACTATCAAAAAATCCGTAGAAATTATTTTAATAAAAAGAGTTGGATCAGTAATCCCTTTAGTAAAACTTTTTAAAATAAGGAAATTACTAAGTCTATCATACCCATCTCTTGGAGCTTGTTTCAAACCATATAAAGCATTAGAATGTTTTAAAACACGATTTGGAAAATGAGGATTAGTAAATCTAGGTGATTGTTCAACAAATACATCTTCAATTATAAAACCATTTAGAAAAGAACTTTTGAAATCCATTTGATATAACTTGAAATTCAGATGAGCATCATAGGTAAGTAAAATCCTAATGGCTTCTAATATCGCTACAGGTGTAAAGGTTTCCTCATAGTATATACCTTCCTCTTGAATATATCCTTGTGCAACTAGCCTAGATTTGTTTCTAATTATATTTCCTGATTCATCAACATTGTTTCTAAAAACCCATTTAGTGCCTATTATCAAAGTGTCCTTGGGTCTGTCAACTAATTCCCAGACTTTCTTTATTTCAAATTTATTTAACTCTTCTTGCATATCCATTACCCAAAATTCATCATTGATTGCATAATTGAAATTTTTAGGTTCTAGATGTGAAAGAAAGGCTTTATGTTCAACATGATTTCTTAGAGAAGATCTAGTCTATGTCCCTCTATCAAGATTACCAACAACAGCATCCAAAGGATGGTTATTTAGAATCTTAGTTGATCTAGTAAAGGTAGGGCTAGAAATTTCAGGTTTATCTATAGGTTCGGGTCCAACACAAGTAGATTCTGGCATATGTCCAGAACTAGATGTTTTTACAGCAGGTTCGTTAGTCTTATAATTAAGGTACATAATACTCAAATCTTCTTCAAGATTTTCAAGAGAAGGTTTAGGTTCATGTGGATCAGTTTCATCAAACTTGATGTGAACAGATTCTTCCACACATTTGGTTCTTTTTTGAAAACCCTATAGGAATTTCTAGTTAAATAATAACCAATAAAAATTCCTTCATCACTCTTAGAAGCAAAATTGTCCAGATTATCCTTGGTATTAAGAATAAAGACTTTGTATCCAAAGACTCTGAAGTAACTAACTTTGGGTTTTCTATTATTCCATAGTTCATATGGAGTCTTCTTGAGAACAAGTCTAATTAAGACTCTATTGATAATATAACAAGCTGTATTCACAGCTTCAGCCCAAAAATAAATAGGTAGGTCATAATCGTTAATCATGGTTCTTGAAATTTATTGAAGGGTTCTATTTCTTCTTTCTACTACACCATTCTGTTGAGGTGTCCTAGGGGTAGAGAAATTGTGGCTATAGCCATTGTGTGAGCAATAAGATTCAAACTCATGATTTTCAAACTCACGGCCATGATCACTTCTGAGGGTCTTAATCTTAAGTCCACTAAGGTTCTCTACAGACTTGGAGTATTTAATAAAGTAAGAACAAGCTTCACTTTTGTGAGCTAAGAAGTATACCCAAGAATATCTAGAAAATTCATCTACTAGGACATAGACACAGTGCTTCCCATTTAAACTAGAAGCTCTAGAAGGTCCAAACAAGTCCATGTGAACCAACTCAAGAGGTTGAGAAGTTGAGACTTCTTTCTTTGATTTAAAAGAAACTTTATGTTGCTTTCCCTTTTGACAGGGATTACAAACTTTGTCATTTGGGACTTCAAGTTTGGGTAGGTCTTTAACCAAGTTTTTCCTAGTCATCTTTCTAAGTGAATAAATGTTGTAGTTTCCTAATATTCTATTCCAAATCTAGGATTCTTTATGAAAGGCATTTAAAAAAGTAACATTTTGTTTGGCTAAAGAATTCAAATTGACAACATAAACATTTTCATTTCTCAAGGTAGAAAATACTAAAACATTTTTCGAGTTAAAAAAATTACAAGAATCATTTTCAAACATAACGTTGAAACCATCATCACATAACTGAGAAATAGTTAACAGATTACACTTTAAGTCCATCCACAAATAAATCTTTAGAAATTAAAAATGAATTAATGTTACCAATCTAGACTAGGCCGATGATTTTTCCTTTAGATTTATCACCAAAGGTGACATAGACTCCATCAACCTTTATTAAGCTTTTAAATCATGAATAATCTATAGACATGTGCCTTGAACATCCACTGTCCAAGCACCATACCTTCTTGTGAGAACTCTTTACGCAGGTCTCCTACAAAAAAGGTTTAGATGGAAACTGATTTTGGTACCCAGATCTTCTTGGGTCTAGAAAGGTTAACAAGAAAGGCTTTAGGTACACAAATTTTTCTTATGGGTCTCATATAATTTTCAGAATCAATAGATTTTGAAATATAAACTTTTTTTGATCTATAAAAATGTGAATAACTAGTTGAGGCATATGAATTTCCAAAACTAGAATAAGCATAATTTTGTCTAGATTTAGGAATAAGTCAATTTTTGGTAAACTGTCTCTGTCTAGGTTAGTATCCCAAACCAGTAGTGTACTTTGGTGCCACTTTTTTACCGAGAATTTGTGTAAGTGTATATTTTCCATTTTTAAATTTTTCCAAGTCCTTCCTTAATTTCTCATTAGACAATTTCAATTTAGTATTTTCTTTTAACAGTTGAGCATTCTTTTCCTTTTCAATATCAAAGGCAGATTTAACATTGGCAGTGAGAGCATGCTGTTTATTTAAGGCTTTATACTTGTCCTTTAACTCATTACATGTCTCTTCTAGCATATTAAAATATTCAAATAATTCTTCACTAGACATATTTTCAGATTCAGAATCAAAATCAGAATCAACTCCAGAATAGTATGAATTTAAAGCATGAGTGTCCAGTGTTACCTCAGATGTGTTTGACATAAAACACATTTTAGCCTTGTGAGAGTCCGCACCCTTAGCAGAATCGGAATCACTTGAAGTGTCTTCTAAAGCACTCCAAGTTGATTTCATTGCTCTCTTATACTTACTATCCTTATAGTCACGTTTCTTCTTGAACTTCAATTTTGGGCAGTCTGCTTTAATGTGACCTTTTCTTTTACATTCATAGAAAAAAACCTCATCACTCTTGTCATCTTTCTTCCAATATTTCTTTCATTGTCCTTTGTTTTCATATTTACCTTTGTAGTTTTATTTTCTGAAGAATTTATTCTTCCTATATAATTTCTTAAATCTTCTAGCTATTTGAGCCATCTTAGCATCACTGTCATAATCTGAACTTTCACTTGTTGAACTTTCAGTAAGTGTGTGAATTTTGTCCTTGTCCTTGCTCTTAGAGGTGGTAGACTTAAAATTCACTGAATTCCTTTTTGGTTCATCATCTTATTCCTTGTTCACCTTGAGTTCTTCCTCATACATCATTAATTTACCAATAAGCTCTTTAATATGCAGTTTGCTGATGTCGCATGATTCTATAATAGAAATAGATGTGCCTCTCCCTCTTTTTGGTAGAAATATTAATATTCTCATAATTTTTTCCTTTGCTGGAACAAATTTTCCAAGGGAGATCATAGTATTGACAATCTCATTTAACTTGAGATACATGTTAGAAATGGGTTCATCAGGCTTCATTTTAAAGTTATCATATTTAATAGTATAGGTATTCAGCCACATTTATTTAATATCGGTTGTTCCCTCATGGGAAACAACCAAAGTGTCCCATATTTCATAAGTAGTTTTACAAGTAGAAATGCGATTGAATTCTTCATCTCCTAAAGCACAGTACAGGGCATTCATAGCTTTACAGTTATTATTGTAATCTATTTTAGTAGGTTCATCCCAAGTAGTTATATCAGTTTCTAAAATTTTATATCGATTCTCTATAGAAGTCTAGATATCGAATCCCATAATTTTTAAATTAATTTTCATCTTAAGTTTCCACTGGGCATAGTTTTTACCATTAAAGAAAGGTGGCATGTTGGTAGCGGCACCTTCTAGTTTATTATCCATAGATAGTTTTTAGAAAATAAATTTAAAGAAATAAAATTTAGAACAAATAGAAATTTAAGATCATTAAAGGTGAAAAAAAAATCACAGTTGAAAAAACAGATTGTTTTGAAAACTTGTATTAATAAAACCAACCTATGACACCAAATGTTGGTCGGAGTGGATACTCAAGAGGGGGGTGAATTGAGTTCCAATAAAAATTTCTGTTAAAAATATTTCTATTAAAATCCCCATATTTATAATCAAGTTAATCTATAGTGAATTTATAAAGAGTGTAAATGTTCAATTAGTTTCTCAAAGATTGATTATGTCTCAGTTAATTTAATCAGAATATTAAATTAGCTTTGGAAACTAACTTACTAGTTTACAATAAGTATAAACACTTGATAATTTAACTATCAAAGTAACTCTAAAACAAATTATTTTTCAAAGTAGTTAGCATTAGAATATAAAATATACTTATGACTTAAACTAAAATGCACAGAAGAGGTAACCAAGAGGTTCAGTCTCAAGGCGAGACTTAGTCCTCTCAAAAAATTTATATAAATTGATCCACACCCTGGATCGGGGTAAACAACAATAAAACCACTGCCCAGGTAAAAATACCTCTACCACTCTTATACGTGGGAAAACAAACAACATCTCACAGACTGTCCAGGTCTTACTTGACCACTACCACTATCCACAGTGGGATACAAGGGAGTTATAGAGTTTGAATGAGGATTTTGAATCCCACCAGCTTAGCACAGGAAATAGTGTGTGTATAAAAATTATAGAACACACAAACTGCTCAAAATGTAAATAAAAGAATCACTAAGAGAGTAGATATGTGTTTTAGAAACCTCTAGTGATTTGAAGGGAAACTCTGGAATCTTTTGATTAATCTGAAATGCTTCTGAGTCCTTCTCTGGTTTTTGTCTGAAAAAATAGAGTGTCGTTTTCTTCCTTGGTTTTCAGGTTCAGCTTATCAGCCTGAGTGCATGAAGTATTTTTGTAGTTCTTCACTCAAGATGAAGCTTGTGTTATCCTATAGAATGATTGGATTTTTGTATGTCCAGTGCTCTCCCAGTATGGATGCAACTTTTTCTTTTTGTGTGAATGCACCACGTTTCAATGCTGTTGAGACCTTGTCTTTTTGACCCTCTATGTGCTTTCTTAGTTCCTTGATTCTCTACAATCTGCACAGTCTTTGTCCTTCCTTTTATATATTTTTAGCTCTAGTAAAAATAATGATTACCTTTTTATGGGTACTAGGTATAGCTCCCTGACAGGCCAAAAATACACATTAAATAACATTAATTGGATTAAATTCATCAAATATAACTGTTTCTTTAATAAATAAATAATATTGAGAGTATAGAGTTTGACTGGTTAGTCTTTCATCAGTAGCCTTCTATAGGTAGTGGTTGACTTCATGTAATAGTGACCTTCTATCAGTAGCTGTTAGATCATGTACCGGTAGCTCCTTGTATCGGTAGCTATTTGATCTTGTATCTGTAGCCCTATATACTGGTGACTCCTTCTATTGGTAGCTCTTGGTCCATCGGTAGCTCTCCTTTGTATCAGTAGCTTTTGGTTTATCGGTTGCTCTGCTTTGTATCGGTAGACTTACTCTATCAGTAACTCGATAGACTTGTTTTATCGGTAGCTCAATTTCTGTCGGTAGCTGTCTATATCGGTGGACTTGTACATACCGGTAGCTCTGCGTATTAGTGACTCTGTCTTATTCAGTCTATCAGTAACCTTTGTTTATCGGTAGACTAAGTCTATCGGTAGACTAAGTACCAGTAGATCTGTATTAGTAGCTATAAGTAGATTAGTGACTTAATACTTATCTATTTTATGAAAAACATATCCGATTGTGTTAGAATTAATTCAGAACTTATATAAACATAGATAAACATTGATTAACATATTTCAAGGATTATTTTAATATTATTATTATCTTCATAATAGAATATCATCGATTGAAATAATTAATATATAGATAAACATTAATTGGGATTATCAAAGTATGTGAAATCATAATTGGGATTATCAAAATAGGTGAGGTCAACATGTTTGATGGAAATCCATGCATTGGATCCAAAAAATAAATTTTTGGGTTATCCAAATTGATTTAAATCAATATAAAGTGCTTCCTTGAAAAATAAAATATATAAAGAAAAAAATAAAAATATATTTTATATTATTAGATTATGTCATTTTACCCCTGGATTGTAGGCATCGATAAGTTTCTGTCATATTGTATTTTCTTCTCAAATTCCTTGGTTAGATCATCTTTTTTCTTACCAATTTCTTCTAACCCCAAATATTTTTCCCATAGAAACAATACATGGATTAATGAATCCATATCATGTTTCATAGGGCTTTCCCTTTATATAGTAGTAATATAAATTCCTACATAAAATATGAATAGTTATTAACATTAATGAACATATTACATAATATTTTGGATAGATATATTATGATAATGTAACTAAAGTATCTATTCACAACTAAGACTCCCAACCATTAAAACATAAGAATCTCATTTATACTATCGATACCAACCACATTTGTAAGAAATATCCAAATATATATTCTTTATATTGAATACCGAATACATATCTATCTTTAAATGTGGCATCTTCATGATTTTGTAATGTTAATATATGCTATAGTAGAACTAGAGGGGAGAAAGTACTCCCATAAGGTCCTTTTGGTTTCTTGGTTGATCCATTGGATTGTATTTATACAACATTTCATTTCCCCATCATTTTATCTATATGTAATACCATACCTCAATTCAGATCATTTTTCATCAATTGATATATGATTTTAATTTGAAAAAAATTATTAAGGAAATACCTCATGTATCTTTTTTTGATTAGACAACCATGCTACAAAAATTAAAATAGAATCATTGACCATTGTAGTGGCTGGATCATCAAGTAGGCTAAGAAACCTAGTTATCAACTCTTGAGATACTTCAATCAACACTATAATGTAATATTTTTGGAGTTATTTTTTTGTATCATGTCTCTCTAGATATTATACATCATAACCCTCACAAAAAAAGGTAGTTCGTGGGTGTTGATAGATATAAATCACATACAACATTACCCTACAAAATTTTACTAATATAGAGTTATGAGATGTTGTTTAATTCACATTTATGAGAAATAGTAATGAAAAAATTTATTACCTCGTTAAGTTATGTGGTTGAGGGGAATTAATAGCCTCAAACCTAGTGGAGTAATTTGCTTGTTCATGTGTTGATCTTTTTTCCACTTTTAGTTCTTTTTGTTGTTTTGGCATATATTGGTTTATGAAACCGACCAAACAATAATATATTATAAAACATGTATTTTCACCCACAATCCTTTCATCATCTGATATGTATATTATTGTGGTTTTTTATTCTTGAAATATGTTCGAGATGATACTCCAAAACCAACAACTCTAACATGAGTATTCTATTACAATTACTTCAAACTGCTAAAATTAGTTTTTCTTCAGGTGAAATATTATAATATTCCAGTACCAAAACCATATAAAAAATATAAAAATAAATATATATTTTATATAATATTGTTATAAATAATAAAAAATTAATATTATGTCATAGTTACACATGTTTCCTATACTGACTTGTTAGTTTTCATCAACTAGTTTACCCTCTTCATTTATATAGGCCTCTTTCCATATCAAATGAAATGAGATAAAAGTGTCTTTATATTTTGATTCATCATTCTACATATAAAAAAGGAATATATTTATTTTTATATCAAATAAAAATTTTATTTTAAATTTAAAATACATACCATTTTCTTCTCTAATGAAATATACCCTATCCTTGCTTTGGGATAGGGGTACCTTGGTTTTAATTCAAGTTGTTTATTTCCAAAGATCCTTTTTAGTTTCATAAATTAATAATTTTGATTTTAATTAGATAAAATAAATAATTTCATATAAGATATTACAGACTACAAGGCACCTGAAATGATTTCTCATCCTGATGACTAAAAAAATCATTCAATGTTTCTTTCTTTCTAATGTAGGAATAAATAAATGGTGGGTGGGGATTTACTTTCCCTTCAGAATCCCTAAGATGAAACTTGGTAAAAAAAGTTCAAAATCCGCTATGGGATTTTTTGGCATCCATTAAGACACATTTCTTATGAAAATTATCTAAAATAAATGAACTCTGTAAGGGATATTGAAAAGTAAATCAATGTTTCATTATATAATATTTTGGTAAAATAGAGAAATTATATCATAACATTACCTTAATATATTCTCAAAGGGTTTCCTTCCCTACAAGTTAGACATGGAACCATGGATCTATATCAATTCGCACATTCATTCTTATTGTGACCCCAACATAACTAATAAACAATAACTTGTTGGGGTCAATAGGTTGTCTACGTTGATTCCATCCAACCTTAAATTTTATACTCCTACTTCTTTTCTTGATAATTTTATTCAACACAGTCATGCTATTTCATTATTGTTTTTCATCAACATGTTGGCGATCCCCTAAAAATTCTACAGTTTCATCATCAACCACATGTTCTTCCCTAAGATTGGTAACATCATCATGTGCATAATTCATAGTCTGTATGAGTAGTAAAACATTTAATTTAGATTATATTAATATATTAGAGAAAAAATAATATTATAGGGAACAAACTATAGTCATCCAATAGATGTGATCTCAACTATCTGATTTAACGAGTCAATAGAGATCATCTTTATTAGGGGGTATTATTTCATTCTATATAATTTTAATACTGAGAAAATTTAGTGTGAGGTTTTTGGCTCACATCAAACTCACCAATCATCTTTACTATGATTTATTAATCAGATCCTTCTACTACTTGTTCGAGCTAGCTACAATGGATTAACACTTATCACACCCTTCACACACTCACAAGATTCATCCCATATGTACTTTCTCGTCTATCAACTACTTTGGATGATATATCCTTCACACCTTATACATGAGAGAACAATGGTGGGATTACACATGGCCCACCGACACACATTCCACTCACATTATGGGTTGGGATGATCTCCTTTTGGCGTGTTAGACCTCCTGACCCCATAGGTTCCCTTAGTCGAGCCTGGTCTATGTTGGATTGTGGGTTATCCCTTATTTTTTTATAACTTCACAATTACAAATCATACTTAGAAATATATAAGTATAAAAATTTATCCCAATCCAAAAATCAAAATCCTTCTTCATTTCATCATCCTGCTAAATGATTATTTATTTAAAATTTAAATACATTTTACATAGACATATATTATTTCCCTATGCAATAATAAAATATTGTATGTCCTTTATCTAATTATTCTACTTCTCGAACATTATAATAAACAATGTTTACTCCTCGGCATGCGTTTTTATCAGTAAGATCAGTCCAAAGATATTTATAATTTAACAAGGATAATTTTCCAAGAATGAAATACAATTCCATAAATTGAATCCATAACAATTCTCCAAGCATAACCACTTCATCCACCAATACATATTGACTTTTTGTAACATTCCGACCCACGTACCACACACCGATGCCCCAAGTATGAGATTTACATGACCATTTTAGCACCTCCCAATATGCTAGAGGCTACCAACTAGCAGTGAGGGCCTAATATTGATAATGGGGAGACTATACCCTCTTTATCATAGAATCACAACAACAAAAATGAATAAGAATAACCAAAATATATAACCAATTACCAAACCATACCATTATTACATGATAAAAAATACAAGAAATACAATATCCAAAACTAAATAATAGATATTTCATGCCAAATATGTGTCAAGTGTTATACTACAAACCCAAAAGTAGTGAAGCTAAAAATTCCCCTAAGCAGGTACCGACACCATTTCTGGTTCCCTCATCGAGGCTCTATCATGACTCAACCATCTTACATAGGTCCCTTTCCCTTATCTTATCCTACAAACATTAAGTCTATTCAGGTACTAATCAGGAAGCCTGAGTAGGGTTTGAGTACAAATTAGTAGGCCACCAAAAATGGCATGTAAAATAACATCCTATCAATAACAATGTATATAGCTGAATAAGAATAAATTACAATTCATAAGTAAACAATTATCAAGTTTTAAATTACATTTAATTAACTTAAACCCCTGGGTTTCTAAGGAAATCAGAACCCTCAATACATGCTTCAGATCTTTCCAAATTCTGAACCATATCATGATACCATGGTTATCATTTATCATTTCATTTAACATTATATCATGGCCAATTGGGACGATATTCCAATTCCAAACTCATGGGTGAAGAAAATAATGTCAAATACCCCATGGATATTTGGAGCCTCAATCCCTATTCAAGACCTAAAGTTCTCATGGGTATTTGGATCCTCTACCCATATCTAATACTTTTTATCACAAATGGGTATTTGGAGCCCCAATCCTTGTCCCACACACATTTGACACACATGGGTATTTGGAGCCTCAATCCTTGTTCCACAAACACTTATCACATATGGGTATTTGGAACTTTAGTCTGTATCCCACACTCGTATACGAATAAATCACACATATATCAAATTCATCATGTTTAACCAACATTAACCCTATTATAATATTTCACAAAATTATATACCACTCCATCAATCAAAACAAATCATGATTCAATATGTTAATCACATGGAATAAAGAAATTTATAATTAACCCATTTTATATCATTTAAACCATATAAATAATTAAACCATAATTTAATTGATCAATTAATTAATCCAACTCTACAATCCAAATACCCAATTAATTAATTCATCAATTAATTAATCCAATTCCACAACCCCAATACCCCATTAATTAATAAAATTCCAAAATCCATATATCCCATTAATTAATTCATCAATTAAATAATCCAATTCAAAAATCCCAATAAACCATTAATTATTTAACCAATTAATTAATCCAATACCACAATCCTAATATCCAATTAATTAATTCAGTAATTAATTAATCTAAATCCATGATTCCATAAACTAATTAATCAATTAATTTATTCAATTCAAGATTCAATTTACAAACATTCGAATAGGAATCTATCAATTCATGCACAAAATTGGAAGAAAAACAATTGGAATTGAATTTAAACCACCTAACTCGAGATCAATGAAAAACACTCACCAAAGGAAATCCCCTATTTAAGTGGAATGATCAAGTGCATGATGAAGAATGAGATCTAGATTATAATCCTAGTTCCTTGATCAAAAGAAACATGATTCATTAAACCTAGATCTAAATCCATTCCAAAAACTGATAAAACATTCCTCTTTTATCTAGAAAGAGGAGCATGAGAGAGAGAGAGAGATATCTAATCAGAAATAAACCACATACCTAGAGATATGGAGAACATTAAATGGATATTAGATTCACCAAGAATAGAGGTTAGTAAGACTTGTAATTCTCATAGGAACATCTAAAAATGAGATAAATCATTTTAGGGTTGAGTTAGGGGGTTTAGGGGTATAATACGGGGGTTTGGAAAATTTTAAGTGAATTTTTGAGGGGTTAAAAACCCGCATGCATGATTTTCTGTATGGGGAACATAGTTTCCCCTAATCGTGCACCCTAACCGTGAACCTCACATAAGAGTGTTTCATGGTTACTCGTAAAAGGGTGAATGGTTAGACAGTAATGCCCTGATCCCTCTAGACCAGAGATGATGCATTAACAAGTAAATTGGAATGGTTAGAAGGAATGAAGGTTCCAAAGGAACGATCAGTTTAGTAGTCTTGAAGAAACTATATACATATATGTAACTAAAATTACATTGGAAAAGATTACAAAATATGATATATAACAAAAACTAAAGACTGTATCCACAAGAACTCAATAAATGATCTCCTCTTCATCACCTATAGAAAGTAAAAAACTGAAAGGGGGTGATCTCAAACAATAAGTAAGGGTTACAAATGGAAAAAGCATGAATCAATAATAACTGAATTGTAAACAATTTTACATAATCAATATGGTATGGTGAATAAATGAAATACTCACGCCATTAATAAACTGAGAATGAAACTGCATCCATATATTTTGTCATAGTGAAAACCTCATGGATAGTAATAACTACTAATTAATAAATAGAATTATTATTAATTGTGTGTCATGTATCTGGAACATGATACCATAGTACCATAAAAACGGTTTATTTCTATGGGTAGAAACCTGTCTAATTTTTGGAAACAAACAAGAAGTGTTTGTCACTAACTAATTTGTCTAATGAGACCTACCGATGCATCGAGGGGATGTAGCAGCCCCCACCCACCTCTAAATCCAAATAATTCTTTATAAATAGATTCAACACAAGATCAATATGAATTTACATTATTCATATCGAGTAGAGAATATAGATTCATAAAAAATTCCACAGTCAAAACACCATTCAAAATAAATACAGTATGTAAAATGGTATACAACATAGAAAATAATCATATCCATGATATGAGAATATGGAAATTTAAATGGAATATAATTTCAATTGAAAAGTGATATTAAATGGGCAGTAGGTACACTACATATGAAAGAGTAGATGCAGAATACTAAGCAAGTCACAATGAAGTGAAAATAGAGACAGAGCTCGTTACCACATTGTAATCAATTGAGTTGTATGTCCAAAAGTTAATAACAACCAAATGAATCATAGAATACAATAAATAAAAAAAATCATGATAATATATATCAAATGAAAGTACAACTATACCACATATAATAAATAAGAGGCAAATAATGGAAATCCCACAAAATTGAAAGTGAGATGAGAAAAACCCTTTATAAAAATTTCAGCATGGTAACAAGTGTTCTTGTGGGGGCTTAATGATTGGTAAAGGGGCATCCCATTATTTATATATAATAAGGGAAGTATGGGGGAGGAGTTAAAACATACCCCATCATTTGGTATTAAACATAAAAGAGCACAATATAGGCGAGATTCTTGAACAAAAGTGAGAGAGAGGATCCCTTACCTTATGCTTGAAGGTGCTCTTGATTGTTCTTAACGACCTAAATAATAAAATTTAGCTTCATTAATTAATAATTCCAGAACATCATAAACATGTAATTGATATGTTATGAACTTATTAGGTTCATTAATGGCATTTTTTATGGTTTAAGAGATTCAATTTTATTGTTTTGGTTGCATTTTCTTTTTTGGTTTTCAGGATCCCATTACTTATATTCATGAATGGATGTTTGTTCAAAATATGGTTAAACATCCAGAATTGTTAATATAAATTATTAGTGAAACTGAAGATATATAAATGATATTATAATTATTCAGGGTTATATACTTGAGTATGTATCATTAGTTAAATGTTATTGATAAGCGCTTGGATTTAGCTTGGCAGTTTTGTGCATAATAAACTTGTTTTGTATTATTATTCAATATTTTGAGTGTGTAAGGATTACAGAACAAAAAACAAGATAAAAAAAAATATATTAAGATCTGGTTCAACCATTGAAAAAGGTTTCATTGCCATTATTGAAGATATTAATGCAAATTGATAACCTTTCTTCCTTGTGTGTGATAAATTAACACATCTTAGATGGTGTTTACATTTATTGTATACAAGGAGGGGAAAAATAAATATTATGATGAAATATTACATTAGAACAATGAAAATACAGTAAATTGAAGGTAATGGAATTATCATGGAATTTGGATGTGTGGAGGTGAGAAGATAGAGCAAAATAATGGAACTTGTAAAAAGAATTGAAAGAAAAAGGAAGAGAGGTTCACCTCTTGAGTACTCCTTGAGAAACTCTTTCGGGACTTTGTTTTTGGACTTTTGGTGAGATGCGAAAGCCCTAGACGTGGGTAGAGGGATTGGGAAGAGTATTTGGCAGAATTTGGGCAAGTCTTGAAGCTTGAGTGGTGTGAGAGGAAGAGTGAGTGAGGGGTGGTTTATATAGTGGAGGGGAGAGGAGTTTTCTTAATATTATAATCATTAATTTATTATTTCCTCCAAATACAAGAAATAGTGAGTATTACATAACAAAGAATAGTAATATATGAATGTGAGTTCAAGATTTGGGTTCTTACATCACTCATGATTATAGGAATAGTTAATTTAAATTACAATGTATTTATACGGTAAATTAATGTATTTTACTATTCACAAAAAATTCAAGTATTTCAGAAAAATCCCAAAAAATTACCCTAACCATTTATTGATGTATAGAATCCAAAAATGAAGTCCATTTTTCAAAAATAATTTTATATATATGATTAATTAAATATTTAATTAAATAATTATTTAATAGATATATATAAACATTTAAAATATTCATCTTCATTTTTAAGGTGCCTAAATTCATTTATACATTCAAGGGTATGGATACCATTCATAAGAGTCATATTACTATTCATAAGGGTAAGTTACTATTCATAAGGGAAGGTTACTCTTCATAAGGGTAGGTTACTATTCACCGAATATTAAGTTAATCTTACCAGACTCTAAATATCATCTTAAACACAACCGTGTATGTCATATTTTTAAAATTCAAATAAAAAAGCTAGAAAATTTAAGTTTAATGGCTAGGTTATGGCTATATCCTATAAGTAACCATGTTTTGTTCCATAGAGGCTCAGTGATTCATGAAATATAGGCTATCAGATGAATACTGTGTATTTAAGAGAAACATACCATAAAATGTATGTGGTGCTACATTATTCACTCTAGAAATTTCGCCCTCAAAATTTTATGTTTAAAGACCACCAAAAAGATGTGGGTGGTTCTTCTTCATAACATCCTCATGTTTCCATGTTTCTTCCTCCATATTTTGGTTTCTACAAAGAACCTTTACTAGATGAGTTGTTCAATTTTTCAATACCTTCTCCCTTGTCTTGAGAATCCTGATAGGCTTTTCACTTTATGACATGTCACGAACCAGGCCGGGTACCCTGGTAACCTGATAATCGAGCTGGACCTGACATATCCTGAAGGGCATTCCCAATCCCCACGGGTCGGTGACTAGCACCTGGCATCGTACAACATACAAGTGGAAACGATTTTTCCACAAGAATGCAGAAGCAAGAGTAAAACAAACAGTATGCATAACAAAAGAAACTCCACTGGGAGTAATGTACCAGAATACAAAGAGGCATAGTAATCCAAATTACTACAACCCAAGTTCCAAAAGGAAAAATAGTCCCAAGGTCCCTAAGGACACAACTCACCAAGACAAAAGATTAACATCTGGATATGCCTCCAAGAGGCCCTTTCCCTTTTCTCGATCCTAGAAGAAGAATGTCTACAAACACCCAAAGGAAAAAGTAAGGTGTGAGCCTAAGCCCAGTAGGATACCACAAAAGAGTCCATAATAGATTTCAAATATATATTATCCAAATAAAAGATTTCAATTTTCAAATAAATAGGTTTGGAAATTCAAAAGCATATTTTAACAAATCATGCTACACATTTTCGAGGTGATGGAAAAATACTTTAAGCAAATTATTTACAAATGAGGTAATATTTCTAAAACAATGGATTAAGAATTTTTTTTATATAAAATAGTTTATATAAATTTAGCAGGCATGTAAAGCAGTTCAAAAGAATTGACATACATTTATATCTCAAATATAAATAAACAAGCGAGCAACATGGTCATCTTCCAAAAGGTATGATAGTATTAACTAGTTATAGGATTCCACACTCTCTATCTGAACTCAGCAAAATGTGTATACACACTTCCCTATGACACTGGCCAAAGGAGACTCGTCACCAACCCGTCAGGGATGTGACCCGCCACAAGTATGTTTTAGAACATTGTCGTAGCATAGAGTGTATCCAAATAACTCACTAACTACCTAAGGCTTACATGTGCTCTTACACGATGGGAAAACTATTTTAAGAATTCTTAAAATACAATCAATCCCATTCTTCAATTTCAAAAATGTAAATTCCTTTCCAATTAAAACCAAAATAGTTTTTATTAAAAAACATTCCTTTCCACAATATAAAACCATTAGGTTTATATCAAATCATTTTATGCCATTTTCTTGAGTATGAAATTCATTCAAAACCAATTCCATCATTACAAAATTTATTTCAACAATTGAATTCAACAATTTAATTGAAATCATTTCCATCAAATCCACAATTTAAATTAAACAATTTAAATCACCTAATTTCCATAAACACACCCAATTCAATAGAATTGGGGGTTTTTTCCAAATTTCCATACCAAAACCATTTCAAATATCTCAATTCATTGGAATCGAGTTTTTATCAATTTAATTGAAATCAGATTTGAGCAATAGAATTTAAATCAACAATTGAAATAAATCAATCAATACAAGGATAATCAATTTGGAAAGTCGGGACGGAACCACCTTCCTCGAAGGTTTTGACCAAAACCACAACGGTCGAGAACGCTCAAGAAAACTGGGTTGCTTCTTCAAGAACCCACCTTAGATCACTTCTCCTAGAAAGATCAAGACCAAAACTCATCATATTTTGTACCACACACTTAGATCTACCCATAACGGGCGCATATCTACGATACCGAGAGAAGAGAAGAAGTAGATCTAAGTAGATCTAAGAAACTGATCAAGAACGATGAAGAATGATCCCTTACCTCAAGAATCCGGCTTCGATTCACCAAGAGGAGCATTTGGATCGCCTCCAGAACAATAGGAGAGCCTTCCCTAAGCTTAGGAGAAGAAAAATCCCGAGTTAGGGCCACATAGGGGATTAAACGGACCATTTAGAGGCAAAAGAGTTCATATCCACAATTGTAGGATCTGAATTTAAGTGCCTGTAGGGTTAGTCTGCACGGTTTGGAAAACCTTGCACTAACCATGCGTTAGATTCTACCTCGTCAAACACTCCTCACTTGGTTAGTCCTCATGGTTAGACAAACTGTTCACTAACCGTGCATTAGCCACTACCTCCAATATCAACCTCGCACGGTTTGGCCGCACAGTTTAGACAAACCGTGCGCCTCCTATGGGAGGGCTATTACCCTTTAGTTTTCCTTAAAAGTCCACCCAAACGCACCCCAAGACTTTACTTCAGAACAGAGGTACTTAAAAACATCAAAAGATACCTAAAAACGTAACGCGATGTTACAACCTCCCCACCATAAGATCTTTCTTCCCTAGAAATCCTATGAAGAAACCTCCACGCCAAAAAGATGAGTCCATTGCTCTCTCATAAGTGCCTCCCTTTCCCATGTCTCATGAGAATCAGAACCATGCTGCCAAAGTATGTGGACCAGGGGTATCCTTTTCCCATGAAGTACCTTGGTCTCAGATTCAACAACCCCAAATGGTCGTTCAGTAACAGATAAATCTGGTTCAATCTCAATATCACTCCAGCTCATGACATGAGATGGATCAGAGAGGTACTTTCGCAACTATGATACATGGAACACGTTATGCATCGACGTTAGTTATGGTGGAAGAGCTAGACGGTAAGCAACTTTCCCCACAAGACCAACAACCTCAAAAGGTCCCACAAAATGAGGATCAAGCTTACCTTTCCTCCCAAGTCATTGATGACCTAAACGGGGTGAAACTTTCAAGAACACCTAGTCACCAACTGAGAACTCTAAAGGTTCATGGTGATGATCAACATTAAACTTGTACCGACTCTATGCTGTCAACATTCTATGACCAATAAAATGGATCTTAGTTGTCGTCTCTTGGACCAAAATCTGTCTTACCAAATAACTTTCACCAATCTCCAACCAACATAAAAGAGATTTACAAGGACGTCCATACAAAGCCTCAAAAGAAGCAATTTTGATCGCAGATTGATAACTGTTGTTATAAGAAAACTCAACTATCCCTAGATGATCATCCCAAGACCCACCAATGTTGAGAACACATGCACGGAGCACATCCTCAAGGATCTGAATAGCTCTCTCTGTCTGGCCATCTGACTGTGGATGGTAGGCCATGCTCAAACGGACCTGAGATCCCAGTTCCTCCTGAAGGCCTCTCCAAAAGAGAGAAGTAAACCGTGGATCCCTATCAGAGACTATAGAAGACGGAACTCTGTGCAAACTAACAACTTCTTTCACATAGATATTTCCTAACTCCTCAACTTTGGTTGTATCTCGAATAGGTATAAAGTGAGCCGACTTGGTCAGCCTGTAGATCACAACCCATATCGTGTTCTTCTTCCTATGGGTTTGAGGTAACCCAACCACAAAGTCCATAGAGATTTCATCCCACTTCCATGTAGGGACTGGAAGTGGTTGTAGCAAACCCGAAGGTTTCTGGTGCTCGGATTTCACCTGCTGGCATGTATAGAAACGAGATACAAACTCAGAAATGTATCGTCTCATACCTGTCCACCAGAACTGTCACCGCATGTCATAGAACATCTTCATGGTTCCTGGGTGTATAGCCCATTGAGAGTTATGGAAACCCCCCATCAAATTCTTCCTTGCCGCTAACAGCACAAAGTAATGATTTTGATAACACAGAACACCCTCTTTGGAGAATGACCATAGTGTGTCAGTCTTCCCACCATAAAGAGAGTCCCTAATGCTATGGAATTCATCATCCTATTGTTGTTCCTGAAGAATTAAATCGAGGAGAGAAGAAGTCAATTGAAAACTGGTTAAAGAAACTTCATTCCCCTTCCACTGAACTCCAATATGCAACTGAGCAAAAAGAGCCATCAAACTCCACTCTCCTGAAGATTCTTTCACATCCTATGATGGAAGTTTCCTGCTTAACGCATCTGCAACTATATTCCCTTTCCACAGGGTATAGGCAATGTCAAAGTCAAAATATTACAGGTACTCCACCCAATGCCTTTGGTGAAGATTCAAATATTTTTGACAGAACATATAACTCAAGATCTTGTGGTTTGAATACACAGTAAACCTTTCTCCATAAAGGTAATGTCTCCAACACTTAAGTGCGTGCATTACAGTAGCAAGTTCAAGGTCATGGGTAGGATAGTTCTTCTCATGAGGCTAAAGCTGACGAGACCCGTAGGCAACAACATGATTACCCTACATGAGTACACATCCCAAACCTGAACCCGATGCATCACAGAAGTCCACATAACTTATCCTAGCCTCAGGAAAAGTTAACATTGGTGCAATAGTTAATATATGCTTTAGCTCAACAAAAGAACTCTGACATCTATCATTCCAAGAAAACTTCACTCCCTTTCGACTCAGAGCAGTCATTGGAGAAGCTAACTTTGAGAAGTCTTTAACAAACCGGCGATAATATCCTGTTATTCCCAAGAATCTCTGAATCTCAAAAAGATTTCGTGGTTGTTCCCAAGTCATAACAGCCTTCACCATTTCAGGATCAACTGATATTCCTTGTTCTGACATGACATGTCCCAAGAATTTCAATTCCCAAAATCCAGAAATCGCACTTTGAAAGCTTGGCATAAAGTCGGTGATTCCTTAGAAGACCCAGAACTGTTCTCAGATGATGCACATGATCCTCCTCAGACTTGGAGTAGACAAGAATTTCATCCACAAAGACCACCAAGAAAGTATTTAGATACTCATGGAAAACCCTGTTCATAAAATCCATGAAAACCGTAGGAGCATTTTTTAGGCGAAAGGGCATCACAATGTACTCATAATGGCCATACACACTCCGAAAAGCGGTCTTATGAATGTCAGATTGTTTTATCCTCAAATGATGGTAACCAGATCAAAGATCAATTTTTGAAAACCACTTCACCCCTTTCAATTGATCAAAAAAATCATCGATTCATTGTAATGAATATTTGTTCTTTATCATAAATCGATTGAGCTTTCGATAATCAACACATAAGCGATGGGAACCATCAGCCTTCTTGGAGAAGAGAACTGGTGCTGCCCAAGGTGATACACTCGATCGTATAAATCCTTTATCAAGAAGATCATTTAACTAAGACTTTAGTTCTTTTAGTTCTGCTGGAGCTATTCGGTAAGAGGGAATAGAAACCGGTTGAGTACCAGGCATTAAGTTAATAGAAAAGTCAACCTATCTTACTGGTGGAAAACTAGAGAAGTCAGAAGGAAACACATCGGGAAACTCAGAAACGACTGGAGGAAGATCTCCACTCATTGAATCTCTCTCCAGATCAAAAGAAAACACTGATATAACTTTCCCCAACTCTAGATAAAATGGTCCGGCTCTGCTTGACCTTGAGTCCCATTCCCCTTGAAAAACAAGAGGCACACCACTGGGTGTAGTAAGGTAGACCCGCCGAAGATAAAAATCAATCCATTCTTTATTGGCAATGAGCCAATCCATTCCAAAAATGACATCAAAAGATTTCATGTCAAAAACTAGGAAACTCCAAACGTAATCAACATCTGATAGAGAGAAGACACAAGCAGGACTATGGAGACCCTTCTATCTCATTATACTAAGGGGTGTAGTAATATCCATCACACAAGATAAAATTTCCATAGGTAGATTAAGCAGATTAACAAGATGGGTTGAAATAAAAGAGTGAGATGCACCAGTATCAAAATTCGCTGTCACTAAAGACAAAGCTATCGTAATGGTACCTCTCATAGTTGCAGGACCTGTATCAGCTACCTCTGGTGACTCTTCCACTGTGTGAAAAAGATTCAATCAGGATTCCTGTTGGTGGAACCCTTTTGCACATGAAGCCTTTGATTTCCCCATAGTTTCTGGAGGTTCTGAGGATCTTATTCCACCACGTGGAGTAGAGAAGTGATGGCAGAATTTCTGTAAGTGCCCAAAACATCCGCAAGAGATACAGTTCTTGAGTGACTCAGTGCAAACCTTCTTAGAATTTCCTTGCTTCCCACACTGATATCAAGTCAAAGAAGCCCCTCCTGGTGCTACCGGTGGTCTGGAATGACTCTGCTGTCGAGAACCACCATGAGAAAAGTCACGATTCCATTTTCCTTTAAAGGAACCCACACTGCCACTAGGAGGGAAAATAACCTCCTTCAACCCTGAATTTATTTCCAAGTCCATCTCAACCATCATTGCCCTATCCAACACATCAGCATAAGTGGGTAGCTTCAGTAAGAAAACATGAGAACATATATCTAATTGAAGTTCCAACTCAAATCGTCGAGCCTTTATCCTCTCATTAGATACAATCTCAGGAGAAAACTGTACCAGCTTAGAAAAGTGATTTGAGTACTCAGTCACTGTTTTGTTGGCCTGCTCAAGCTTGAAAACTCCATAGCCTTGGCCAACACCATTGATTCTGAATAGAATTGGTTATTGAAAATAACCCTAAAGTCTTTACACTCCAAACCCTCATGTTTCCCAGCCATCTCCATTGTGTCCCACCATCTCCTACTTGGTCCTTCCAGCACGAAGGTGGCACACTTTACCTTGATCACATCAGGTGTCTCCAAGAACCCAAACAGACGTTCAATATTACTCAACCATTCCTCAGCATGTTGAGGGTCAGTGGAGCCTTTGAAAACTAGTGGCTTCTGGTGTAGGAACTCTTGAGAACGACCTCAGAGAATATCACTATGAGGATCTATGGCTGGATCCTGAACATGAACTGGAGATGGTGCATGTCCTAGAGCATGGATAGTGTGAAAAATCACCTCAACCAGGCTCGGATCCACAATATGAATTGCTTGTTGAGGTTCAGCAGCAGCCACTTTTTGGATCTGAGCTGCATGTCTTATCGGAGGGATGATGCTACACAGCATAAAAAGACACATATTAACACCCAAACCGAGTAATAGGGAAAACTATTCTCAATATAAGGGATTAACAATATTTGGATTCCACTCTATCCAAATCAAAACAGGAAAAATACTAGAACTAATCCACAAGTTGTTTTGTCCTAACCAACCCTGGTGACTTAAGGTTCATTGTGGTGAGAGCTGGCTAGGAACTCAATCAAAACTACCTCCCAAGTCCCTACAAGAAAACTCAAATGCATACTGTCATCAAGGAAAGATGCTTAACCTGCTATTGATATCACTTTTTCACAAACCAACCCGAGTACCCTGGTAACCCGATAACCGAGCCGACCCTGACATAGCCCGAAGGGCATTCCTGATCCCCATGGGTCGACGACTAGCACCTGGCATCGTACAACATACAAGTGGGAATTATTTTTCCACAAGAATGCAGAATCATGAGTAAAACAAATAGTATGCATAACAAATGAAACTCCACTGGGAGTAATGTACCAGAATACAAAGAGGCATAGTAAGCCAAAGTACTACAACCCATGTACCAAAAGGGAAAATAGTCCCAAGGTCCCTAAGGACACAACTAACCAAGACCAAATATCAACAAATGGATATTCCTTCAAGAGGTCCCTTCCCTTCACTCGATCCTGGAAGAAGAATGTCTACAAACACACGAAGGAAAAAGTAGGGTGTGAGATTAATCCCAGTAGGATACCACCAATGATTTCACAAAAGATGTCAAATATAGATTATCAAAAGAAAAGATTTAAATTTTCAAATAAACAGGTTTTGAAATTCAAAATCATATTTTAACAAATCATGCTACACATTTCCGAGATGATGGAAAAATACTTTAAGCAAAATCTTTACAAATGATGGAATATTTAAAAAATAATGTCTTAAAAAAAAAATTTATATAAAATAGTTTATATAAATTCAGCAGGCATGTAAAGAAGTTCAAAAGCATTGGAATACATTTATATCTCAAATATAAATAAAAAAGAGAGCAACATGGTCATCTTCCAAAAGGTACGATAGTATTAACCAGTTATAGGATTCCGAACTCTCTATGTGAACTCAGAAAAATGTGTATACACACATCCCTATGACACTGGCCAAAGTAGACTCGTCACTAACCCATTGGGGATGTGACCCGCAGTAAGTATGTTTTAGAACGTTGTCGTAGCATAGAGTGTATCCAAATAACTCACTAACTACCTAAGGCTTGCATGTGCTCTTACACAATGGGAAAAGTATTTTAATAATTCTTGAAATACGATCAATCCCATTATTCAATTTAAAAAATGTCAATTCCTTTCCATTTAAAACCAAAATAGGTTTTATTCAAAAACATTCTTTTCCACAAGATAAAACCATTAGGTTTCTATCAAATCATTTAAAGCCATTTTCATGAGTTTGAAATCCATTCAAAACCAATTCCAACATTACAAAATTTATTTCAACAACTTAATTGAAATCATTTCCATTAAATGAACAATTTAAATTAAAAAATTTAAATCACCCAATTTCCATAAACACACCCAATTTATTAGAATTGGGGGTTTTCCAAATTTCCAGGCCAAAACCATTTCAAATATCTCGATTCAGTGGAATTGAGTTTTTATCAATTTAATTGAAAGCATATTTGAGCAAATGAATTTAAATCAACAATTGAAATAAATCAAGAAATACAAGGATAATCAATTTGGTAATTTGGGATGGAACCACCTACCATGAAGGTTCTGACCAAAATCACAACGGCTAAGAACGCTCAAGAAAACCGGGTTGCTTCTTCAAGAAACCACCTTAGATCTCTTCTCATAGAAAGATCAAGACCAAAACTCATCATATTTGGTACCACACACTTAGATCTACCCATAATGGGGGTAGATCTGAGAAACTGAGAGAAGAGGAGAAGTAGATATAAGTAGATCTAAGAAACTGATCAAGAACGATGAAGAACGATCACTTACCTCAAGAATCCAGCTTCGATTCACTAAGAGGAGCCTTTGGATCACCTCCAGAATAATGGGAGAGCCTTACCTAACCTTAAGAGAAGACAAATCCCGAGTTAGGGATTATTAGGGGCTTAAAGGAACCATTTAGAGGCAAAAGAGTTCAGATCCACAATTTTAGGATCTGAATTTAAGTGCCCGCATGGTTAGTCTGCACGGTTTGGAAAACCGTGCGCTAACCGTGCGCTAACCATGCATTAGATTCGGCCTCGTCAAAAAAATCATCACACGGTTAGTCTGCATGGTTAGACAAACCGTGTGCTAACTGTGCATTAGCCACTGGCTCCAACCTCATCCTCGCACAGTTTGGCCGCACGGTTTAGAAAAACCGTGCGCCTCCCGTGCGAAGGCTATTACCCTTTAGTTTTCCTTAAAAGTCCACCCAAATTCACCCCAAGTCTTTAATTCAAAACAGAGTTACATAGAAACATCAAAAGATACCTGAAAACGTAACATGATGTTACATGACAAATCAAGTTCTAGTTATATTAGTTCATAGGTGAGTACATGCGTTGGGTCTGGCATGTATTTATTTAACAATGACCCATGGAACACGTCATGAACTCTGGGGAGATTTGGTGGTATCACAAAATGGTAAGCTACAACTCCAATTATTTCCATAATTTCAAATGGTCCGGTGTACCTGGGGCCCAGTTTCCCATTTTTACCAAACATTGAGACACCCTTCTATGAAGACCGTTTTAGAAAGTCATGATCTCCCACTAGGAATTCCAAATCTTTTCTCCAGTTGTCATCATAAATTTTCAGTCTACTTTGGGATGCTTTAATATGGTCATTAATTGTCTTTACCTTTACCAAGGTATCTTCAATAAGTTCTGGTCCTATAATGTTTCCTCTCACCAACATCATCCCAAAGAGTTGGAGTTCAACATCTCTTTCTATAAAATGCTTTATATGGAGCCATTTGAATACTAGAATAGGAAATATTGTTGTATGAAAATTATACCAAAGGCAAGTATTGATCCCACATTCCTTGGAAGTCAAGAGATAATGACCTCAACATTTCTTCTAGAGTTTTAATAGTCCTTTTAGATTGTCCATCGGTTTGGGGGTGATAAGAAGTACTCATACGAATCTCAGTATTCAAAGCCTTCTGGAGACTTTTCTAGAATTTTGATGTAAATTGGGGATCTCAATCAGACACAATCGATAAAGTTTCACCATGAATTCTTACAACTTAATTAATATAAAGTCTTTATAGGAACTCAAGTGGTAAAGACTCCCTTATTGCAAGGAAATGTGCATATTTTGTGAGATGATCAACAATTACCCATATTGAATCATTACTTCTAGGAGTCTTCAGTTGTGGAGTGACAAAATACATCATAATTTCATCCCAATTTCACATAGGAATAGGTAGAGGTTGCATAAACCCTCTAGTATGTTGTCTCTCTGGCTTCACTTGTTGAAAAACTAGGCACCTTGACACATAGTCAGCAATTTCCTACTTCATATTATCCCATCAAAAATGTACCTTTAGATATCTATTGATCATTGTGCTACTTGTGTGTAGAGAAATTTGAGATATGAGAATCTTCTAATAGTTCTCTTTTTAGATCAGGTACTAATGGGACACATAAACTCTTACCAAATTTCATAACTCCTTCTTAATACACAAAGTCTTCCAATCTCCCATCTTTGACAGCATTAATTTTCTTCAACAGATTCTCATCATCATATTGAGAGCTTTTTATATTCTCTAGTAAAGATAGTTTAACAATAATTTGAAGGAGGAAATATGTGTCCCCTTAATTAAAAATTACCATATCTATCTTTAGTAGATCCATAAATATATGATCACTCTCAATCCTCATTTCAGTCAGAAGTCCATGATCTTTCTTTCTTAATGCATCTTCGAAAATATTTTCCATTCTTGGATGGTAGTATATTGAATGATCGTAATCTTTAAGTAACTCAAGCCATCTCCTTTGCCTCATGTTGAGTTCTTTCTGTGTGAAAATGTATTTCAAACTCTTGTGATCTTTATATATCTCACATTTTTCACCGTAAAGATAATTTCTCCATATTTTCAGAGAAAAGATTATAGCTTCTAACTCAAGATAATTAGTTGGGTAATTTTTCTCATGAGTCTTCAACTTTCTTGATGCATAAGAAATAAAATTATGATTTTTCATAAGGATGCTACCTAGTCCTTCCTTTTTTGTATCACTATATATTATAAATTTCCTATTTACATATAGAAGAGTCAAAATTGGAGCATTAGACAATCATATTTTCAATTCTTCCAAGAATGCTGTACATTATTTTGTCCACAAAAACTTAACTCCTTTACGTGTGAGCTTGGTTAGCGGGTTAGCCCGTCAGGAAACATTCTGAACAAAATGCTGATATTAACCTGCTAAGCCAATAAAACTGCATACCTTGGTTATGTTTGTTGGTGTGGGAAATTCTTGGATTGCCTTTTATCTTTATAGGATCAACTATTTCTCCATCCTTAGAGACAATATGGCCTAAAAAAGAAAATGATTGAATCCATAATTCGCACTTGCTAAAATTTCCATATAATTCGTTTCTTCTAAGAGTTTTCAGAATAATCCGCAAGTGATTCTCATGGTCTTCATAGATTTTTGAGTATACCAGGATATCACTGATGAATAACACAACAAAGTTATCAAGATATTCCATGAAAACTCTATTCATTAAATACATGAAAATAGATGGTGAATTCTTTTGTGAAAAAGGCATCATTGTAAACTCATATTTTCCAAACCTAGTTTGAAATGTTGTCTTCAGAATATCTTCCTTCCTCACACACAGTTTATAATATCCAGATTAAAGGTAAATCATCAAAAAGTATTGATCTCCATGATGTTGATCAAATAAATCATCAATTCAGGGACGATGATACTTATTCTTTATTGTAATAGCATTTATTTCCCTGTAATCAATGCATAGCCTCATAGATCCATCTTTATTATTGACAAATAGGACCAGGGCTCCCCATGGAGAGACACTAGGTCAAATAAACCTTTTCCGCTAAACTCCTCTAGTTGTTTCTTTATCTTCACTAACTCCATAGTGGGAATTCTAAAGGGTTTGTTTGATATAGGTCTTGTCTCAGGAATTAAGTCAATGTAAAAATCAATTTCCCTCTCTGGAGGATGTCTGGGTAAATACTCTAGAAATACATCAATGTATTCTCGAACTACATGCACATATTCAATTTGAATGCTTCATTCCTCACCCATATATATTGGGTTCTCTTCCTCTCAAAGAATTGAATTCAATAGAGCTACTGGGGGAGGATATAGATAAGAATCGGGTGACGAGGTCTCTGCTCTAAAAATAATAGATTCTACACCATTTTTAAAAATTTTAACATCATTTTCTTGCAATAAATCTTCACATTATCATTTGACAGCCAATTCATACAAAGGATTATGTCAAAGTCAATCATTGGTATGATGATAAGATTAACAACTAAATCACATTTATGTTTCATGATGGGGACTAGTTGACATGCCTTTTTTGTAATGATGCATCCCCTATGAGTTTTAACTAATAAATCCTTTATTAAATCAAATTGGAAAAGTCTAATTTTCTTGGAAAACTGGGAAGATATAAATGAATGTGATGATCCGAAATCAAATAAAGTGTTGGCTAAGTTTGAGGAAACAATTAAAGTACCTTCCACCACATCATTAGAAACTTTAACTTCCACGGTTGTAATTCCATAAGCTCTCCCTTACTCTCTTGGGGTTTTCAAAGGCATGTTTCCTTGGATTTTAGGACACTCATTTGCATAGTGTCCCATATCTCTACAATTGTTGCATTGAACACCATTAAATTGTTTCTTCTACTTGCATTAATGAGATAGAAGACCCATTTATTTACACTTATAGCAGACTCCCATGCTTTTTAATCATTTCCCGAGATGATTATTTCCACAGTTTTTTCATAATGGTAATTTCTTCATTCCCTTGTTCTTCATTGGCACTTCACATTTCCCTTGGTTATTTGAGAACCTCTTCTTATCTTGGTTTCCCTTGAAAAATTTTGATACCAAATTATTTCTCTTTATTGATGGAACTTGATATAATTTCATCATATGATGAACATTTTTGAGAATCCAGTGCCCTTCGATGACTTGGCTCAAGAACTTCAATGAAATGATCAATCTTGTCTGCCAAGTCATGCACATAATCTATAATATACCTGGTTAGCCTTGTGAAGGTAACCTTATACTCTACAACATTATCTTCTTCCCTTTGTTTTAAGCCAAGTAATTTCCTCTTCATTTCAGTTCATTGATCATGAGGGAAATATTTTTTGAAGAATATTTCCTCAAGAATCCTCCATTCCATATCATCTATTTCTTATTCCTTCATGGTATTCTAAATCAAGGACCACCATTGATTAGAATCACCCTTGAGACAATATACTGCCAGTACTACATTTTCATTTTCATTACATATTAATGACATGAATATATTTTCAAGGGACTTGATCCATTTCTCAGAAACCATTGGGTTAGTAGTCCTGCTGAAATATGGGGGATTCTGCCACATGAAATGATCCAAAACAGGTGTGGAATGGTTATTCGTTAGAACCCGTGTAAGTTGTCCCAATATGGTCATGATCTAATATGATCCAACAATGACTGTGTTGACTTTCTCAGTGGGAAGATCCCTACCTTTCCCATGATTATTGATTCAACTTCTTCCATTAGATGCCATTTATAAATAATGGCACACACAACATTAGGGTATGAATCATAATGTATAATCTTAACTTATGGAAATACTTAGTATAAATTGAGATCCTACGCATGACTAATCCCATAATCAGAAAAATTGTTTATTTGATGAATAATTTACATTTCAATCCTTCATAATGGATTGTAAAGAAAATATGAATTATCTTAAGAATATCCCCCAGGAGTTTCATAACCAAGAGTGCAGAAAATCCCATTGGTGTGTACTCGGATACCCTAAGTCAAGCCCGAAACTCCTTGTCAGAGTTTTCACTCCTAGGTACATCTTTTCTAGAGCCACCACTACCTATTCGTATCCAGACAAGGATGTATTTTCTAGATAGATTTACACAATCTTTTCCTTACCAAAATACCAGGACATTTCTGTACGTTTACCCTCAAATACTACCTTATGGATTTGTTCCCTAATCTATATTTTCTAATCTATTTTCCATGGTTTCTACTAAACTTTCTCTGATACCAATTGTAATGACCCGACCCCTCTAAACTGGAGCCGGTGCATTACTAAGTACATTGGCATGGTTAGAAGGAATGAAAATCTTGAAGGAATGGTCAGTTTAGTAGTCTTGAAGAAACTAGATACATTGATATAACTCAAATTACATTGGAAAAGGTTACAAAATACGATACATAACAAAAACTAAAGACTGCATCATCATGAACTCAACGAATAATCTCCTCTTCATCACCTGTAGAAAGTAAAAAATGAAAGGGGTGAGCGCAAAAGCTCAATAAGGGTTTCAAATGGTAGAATAATGAATCAATAATAACTGAATTTTAAAGAATTTGACATAATCAATATGGCATGGTGAATAAATGAAAACTCACACCATTAATAAATAGAGAATGAAACTGAATCCATAGATTTTTTCATACAAAAACCTCATGGATAGTAATAAATGATAATGAATAAGGAGAATACTTATTAATTGAACATAATGTATCTGGCACATGATACCATAATACTGTAACAATGATTTAGTTCTATGGGTAGAAACCTGTTTGATTTTTGGAAACAAACTCGAAGGGTATGTCGCCAACTGATTTGTCTCATGAGACCTACCCATGCATCGAGAGGCTGTAGCGGGCCCCACCTACATCAACTTCCAAATAATTATTTATAAATAGATTAAAAACAAGATCAGTATGACTTTACATTATCCATATCAAGTAGAGGATACAGATTCATGAAAAATTCTACAGTCAAAACAACATTCAAAATAAATACCACATGTAAAATTGTATACGACTTAGAAAATAATCATATCCATGATATAAGAATATGGACATTTAAATGGAATATAATTTCAACTGAAATATGATCTCAAATAGGAATTAGTTACACTACATAATAAAGAGTATATGCACAATACTAAGCAAGTCACAATGAAATGAAAATAGAGACAAATCTCGTTACCACGTTGTAATCAATTGAGTCGTATGACCAAAAGATAATAAACACCAAATGAATCATATAACACCATGAATATAAAGATAATATTTATAATATATATCAAATGTTAGTACACCTATACCACATATAAGAAATAATAGGAAAACAATGGAAATTCCACAGAATTGAAAGTGAGATGAGAAAAACCCCTTACAAACATTTCGGCATGGTAACAGGTATTCTTGTGAGGGATTAATGAGAGGTAAAGGGGTATCACATTATTTATATATCATAAGGGAAGTATGGGGGAGGTGAGAAAACATACCCCATCATTAGGTATTAAAAATAAAATATCACAACATAGGGGAGATTCTTGAACAAAAGTGAGAGAGAGGATCCCTTACCTTATACTTGAAGGTGTTCTTGATTGTTCTTAACAACATGAATAATAAAATTTATATCAATTAATTAATAATTATAGAACCTAATAAACATTTAATTGATATTTTATGACCTTATTAGGTCCATTAATGGCCTTTCTGATGGTTTAAAATATTATATTATATTGTTTTAGTAGCATTATTTTCTTTGGTTTTCATGATCTGTTTACTTGTATTCATGAATGGATGTTTGTTTGAAATATGTTTAAACATCCAGAATTGTTAATATATAATATTAGTAAAATTAAAGAGATATAAATGATCTTATCATGATTTTGGGTTATACACTTGAGGATGAATCATTAGTTAAATTTTATTGATAAACGCTTGGATTTAGCTTGGTGGTTTTGTGCATAATAAATATTTTTTGTATTATTATTCCATATTATCAGTGTTTAAGGATTAGAAAACATCAAAAAAGATAAAATACAAATATTAAGATCTGGTTCAACCATTAAAAAAGGTTTAATGACTAGTATTGAAGGTAGTAATGCAAATTGGAAACCCATCTTCCTCGAGTGGGATAAATTAACACATCTCGGATGGTGTTTGCATTTATTGTATAAAAAAGGAGAAAAAGAGATATTATTATGAAATATTCCATTAGAAAAATGGAAATAAATTACATGTAAGGTAATGGAATTATCATGGAATTTTTATGAGGGGAGGTGTTAAGAGAGAACAAAATAATGGAACTTGTAAAAATAATTGAAAGAAAAGGGAAGAGAGGTTCACCTCTTGAGTACTCCTTCTTGAGAAACTACTTAAGGCCTTTGTTTTTGACCTTTTGGTGAGACCAGAAGGTCTTGGAAGTGGGGAGAGGGCTTGGGAAGAGTATTTTGAAGAATTTAGGCAAGGATTTAAGCTTGAGTGGTGGGAGAGGAAGAGGGGGTGAGGGGTGGTTTATATAATGGAGGGGAGATGAGTTTTGTTAATATTATAATCATTAATTTATTATTTCCTATCAAGAGAAGCAATAGTGAGTATTCCATAACCAAGAATAGTAATATATTCATGTGAGTTCGATATATGGGTGCTTGTATCACTCATTATGCAAGTAATAGTCAATTTTAATTATAATGTATTTATACGGTAAATTAATGAATTTTAATATTCACCAAAAAATCTAGTATTTTAGAAAAATCCCAAAAATTCAACCTAATTTTTTTGACGTGTAGAATCCAAAAATGAAGTCCATTTTTCAAAAATAATTTTCTAAATATGATTAATTAAATATTTAATTAAATCATTATTTAATAAAAATATATAAATACGTAAAATATTCATCTTCATTTTTAAGGTGCCTAAATTCATTTATACACTCAAGGATATGGATACCATTCATAATAGTCATATTACAATTCATAAGGGTAAGTTAATATTCATAAGGGAAGGTTACTATTCATAAGAGTAGATTACTATTCATAGAATATTAATTTAATGCTATCACACTCTAAATATCATCTTGAACACAATCGTGTATGTCATATTTTTAAAATTCAAAATCAGAAAGCTAGGATATTTAAGTTTAATGGTTAGGTTATGACTATCTCCTATAAGTAACCATGTTTTGTTCCATAGAGGCTCAGTGATTCATGAAATATAGTCTATCTAATGAATACATTGTATTTAAGAGAAACATACCATAAAATGTTTGGGGGTGCTACATTATTACCTCCATCGAAAATTTCATCCTCGATATTTTATGTATAAATCCCACAAAAAATATGTGGGTGGTTCTTCTTCATAACATCCTTTGGTTCCCATGTTTCTTCCTCTATATTCTGGTTTCCCCAAAGAACCTTTACTAGATGATTTTTTTTATTTCTCAATACCTGCTCCCTTGTGTAAAGAATCCCGATAGTCTTTCAGCAATATGAAAAATCAGGTTCTAGTTCTATTTCTTCATAGGTGAGTACATGCATTGGGTCTGGCATGTTTTTATTTAAAAATGAAACATGAAACACATCATGAACTCTGGGGAGATTTGGTAGTATCGCTAAATGGTAAGCTACAGCTCCAATTCTTTCTAGAATTTCAAAAGGTCCAATGTACCTGGGGATCATTTTCCCTTTCTTACCAAACCTTAAGACACCCTTCCATGGAGATACTTTCAGAAAGACATGATATCCCATATGGAATTACAAATCTTTTCTCAGGTTGTATGCATAACTCTTCTTCCTAATTTGGGATTCTTTAATATGGGTTTGAATTGTCTTTATCGTAGCCGAGGTCTCTTCAATAAGTTTAGGGCCTAAAATTTTCCTCTCACTAACACCGTCCCAACAACTTGGAGTTTGAAATTTCTTTCCATATAATTCTTCATTTGAATCCATTTGAATACTAGAATGGAAACTATTATTGTAAGAAAATTCCACCAAAGGAAAGTGTTGATCCCACATACCTTGTTAGTCAAGATATCATGACCTCAACACGTCTTCTATAGTTTTAATAGTCCTTTCAGACTATCCATCGTTTTGGGGGTGATAAGTAGTACTCATATGAAGCTCAATATTCAAAGACTTCTAGATACTTTTCCAGAATTTTGATGTAAACTGGGGAACTCGATCAGAAAAAATCAATAGAGGTGCACCATTAAGTCTTACAACATCATTAATATAAATTCTTTTTAGGTTCTCAAGTGGTAAATCGTCCCTTACTATACGGAAATGTGCAGATTTTGTGAGATGATCAACAAGTACCCATATTGCATCATTCTTTCTAGGAGTATTCGGTAGTACAGTGAAAAAATCCATCATAATGTCAGCCCACTTCGACATAGGAATAGGTAGAGGTTGTATCACCCCTATAGGATGTTGTCTCTCTTCCTTCACTTGTTGAAAAACTAGGAACCTTGACATGTAGTCAGCAATTTCCTGCTTCATATTATCAAAAAAAATGTTCCTTCAGATCTCTATACATCTTTGTGTTACTCAGGTGTATAGAGAAATTTGAGTTATGAGAATCATCTAATAGTTCCCTTTTTGGCACAGGTACTGATGGAACACATAACCTCTTTCTAAATTTCAGAACTCTTTTTTCATACACAAATTCTTCCAATCTCCCATCCATGACAACATTAATTTTCTTCCGTAGATTCTCATCATCAGATTGAGAGATTTTTATTTTCTCTTGTAAAGATGGATTAACAATAATTTGAAAGAGGAAAGATGTTTCCCCTTCCTTAACATTTCCCATGTCCATCTTTAGTAGATCTATGAATATAGAATCTCTATCAATCCTTATTTGAGTCAAAAGTCCATGATCTTTTCTGTTTAATGCATCTGCCACCTTATTTTCCTTTCCTGGGTGGTAGTGTTTTGAAAAATCATAATCTTTGAGTAACTTGAGCCATCTCCTTTGCCTCATGTTGAGTTCTTTCTTTGTGAAAATGTATTTCAAACTCTCGTGATCTGTGTATATATCTCATTTTTTCCATAAAGATAATGTATCTATATTTTCAGAGAAAAGATTACAACTGCTTACTCAAGATCACGAGTTGGATAATTTTGATCAAGAGTCTTAAACTGTCTTGATGTATAAGAAATAACTTTATCATTTTGTATATGGAAACTACCTAATCCATTCTTTTATGCATCACTGTATATTAAAAATACCTCATTTCTAGATAGAAGAGTCAAAATTAGAGCATTGACCATTCTTCTTTTCAATTGTTCAAAGAATTCTGTATATTCTTTTTTCCACCCAAACTTATCTCCTTTATATGTGATCTTTGTTAGGGGGTTATCAATTCAAGAAAAATTCTGAATGAAATGCCGATATTAACCTACTAAGCTAATAAAACTATATACCTCAGTTATGTCTGTTTTCATGGGCCATTCTTGGATTGCCTTTGTCTTTGTAGGATCAACTAATGATTCCATCCTTAGAGACAATATGGCCTAAAAAGAAACTTATTGAATCCAGAATTCTCACTTGCTAAACTTCCCATATAATTTGTTTCTTCTAAGAGATTCTAGAATAATCCATAAGTGATTCGCATGGTCTTCATAGATTTTTTAGTATACAAGGATATCATCAATGAATACCACAAAAAGTTACCAAAATATTCCTCAAAAACTCTATTCATTAAATCCATGAAAACAGATGGTGCATTCATCAGTCCAAAAGGCATCATTGTAAACTCGTAATGCCCATACCTAGTTCGAAATACTGTCTTCAGAATATCTTCCTTCCTCACACATAAGTGATGATATCAGGATCGAAGGTCAATCATCAAAATTTTTTGGTCTCCATGAAGTTGATCAAATAAATCATCAATTTGGGGAAGATGATACTTATTCTTTATTGTAATATCATTGATTTCCCTATAATCCATGCATAGCCTCATGGATCCATCTTTCTTCTTGAAAAACAGGACCGGGGTTCCCTATGGATAAACACTAGGTCGAAAAAACCCTTGGTCACTCAACTCCTCTAGTTGCTTCTTTATCTCCACTAACTCCACAGTGACCATTCAATAGGTGGTATATGATATAGGTCTTGGACCAGGAATTAAGTCAATGGAAAACTCAATTTTATACTCTGGAGGATATCTAGTTAAATCCTCTGGAAATACATTAATGTATTCTTACACTATATACACATATTCAATTTGAATATTTCTTTCCTCGCCTATAGATATTGGGTTCTCTTCCTCTCTATGAATTGCATTCAATAGAGATACTAGGGGAGGATCTACATAAGAATCGGGTGGTGAGGTCTCTGCTCTAAAAATAATAGATTCTACATCATTTTCAAAAATTGTAACTTCCTTTTTCTTTTAATAAATCTTCACATCATAGTTTGATAACCAATTCATACCGATAATTATGTAAAAATCAGTAATTGGTATGATGATAATATTAGCAACTAAAGCACGTTTATGTGTTATGAGGGGGACTAGTTGAAATTCCTTTGTTGCAATGATGCATCCCCTATGAGTTTTGACTGATAACTCCTTTATTAATTAAAATTGGACATTTTTAATTTTCTTGGAAAACTGGGGAGATATAAACGAATGTAATGATCTAGAATCAAATAAAGTGTTGTCTAAGTTTGAGGAAATAATTAACGTACCTTCCACCACATCATTAAGAACTTCATCTTTTTCGGTTGTAATCGCATAAGCTCTCCCTTGCTCTCTTGAATTTTTCTGAGGCATGTTACCTTGGAGTTTAAGACACTCATTTTCATAGTTTCCCATCTCTCTACAATTATAGCATTGAACATCATAAAATTGTTTCTTCCCATTACATTCATGAGATAGATGACCCTTCTCCCCACACTTATAGCAGACTCGCATTCCTTTTAAGCATTTCTTGAGATGATTCATTCCACAGTTTTCGCATAATGGTAATTTATTCATTCCCTTGTTCTTCTTTGGCAATTCACCTTTCCCTTGGTTATTAGAGTACCTCTTCTTATCTTGGTTTCCCTTGAAAAAATTTGATCTAAAAAATTCCTTCTCAGTTTTTATGGAACTTGATACAATTTCATCATATGATGAAATTTTTTGAGAAGACAGTTCCCATCAAAGACTTGGCTTAAGAACTTCAATAAAATGATCAATCTTTTCTCCTGAGTCATGCATGTAATCTAAAAAATACCTATCTAGCCTCAGAAAGGTATCCTCTTACTCTACAACACTGTCTTCTTCCATTTAATTTAAGCCAAGTAATTTCCTCTTCATTTCGGTTCATTGCTCATGAGGGAAATATTTTTCGAAGAATATTTCTTTAAAATTCCTTCATTACATATATTATATTTCTTCTTCCTCCGTGGTATTCTGAATCAAGAACCACCATTGATCAACATCTCCCTTGAGACAATATTCTACCAGTACTACCTTATCATTTTTATTACATCTTAATGCCATGAATATCTTTTCAAGGGACTTGATCCATTGCTCAGCAACCACTGGATTAGTAGTCCCACTGAAAGATGGGGGATTCTGCTAGATGAAATGATCCAACACAGGTGTGGAATGATTATTCGTTACAACATTAGTAAGTTGTCCCAATATGTTCATGATCTGATCTACTCCAACATTGATTATGTTGATTTTCTCAGTGGGGATATCCCTACCATGCCCACGAGTATTGATTCCTCTTATTTCGTTAGACACCATTTATAAATAATGGAACACACTATATTAGGGTATGAATCGTAATGTATAATCTTAACTTAATGAAATACTTAGCATAAATTGAGATCATACACATGGCTAATCCAATAATCAGAAAAATGGCTTCTCTGTGGAATAATTTACATTTCAATCCTTCATAATGGCTTGTAAAGAAAATATGAATTATCATAAGCATATCCCCCAGGAATTTTGTAACCAAGAGTGCAACAAGACCCATTTTTGTGTACCAAGATACCCTGGGTCAAGCCCGGAACTCCATGTTTATGTTTTCACTCCTAGGTACATCTGTGCCAGAGCCACTTCTACCTGCTCATATCCAGACAGGGATGTATTTTATAGATAGATTCATAGAATATTTTCTTTAACAAAATACCAAGAAATTCTTGTACATTTACCCTCAAATGCTACCTTAGTGATTTGTTCCCTAATCTATATTTTCTAATCTTGTTTCCATGTTTTATACTAAACTTCCTCTGTTACCAACTGTAACACCCCGATCCCTCTAGACCAGAGCCAGTGCATTATTAAGTACATTGGAATGGTTAGAAGGAATGAAAATTAATAAGTAATGACCAGTTTAGTAGTGTTGAAGAAACTAGATACATATATGTAACTCAAATTACATTGGAAAAGGTTACAAAATATGATACATAACAAAAACTAAAGACTACATCCACAAGAAATCAATAAATTATCTCCTCTTAGTCACCTATAGAAAGTAAACAATGAAAGGGGTGAGCTCAAATGATCATTAAGGGTTACAAATGGTGGAATCATGGACCAATAATAACTTAATTGTAAACAATTTGACAAAATCAATATGGCATGGTGAATAAATGAAAAACTCTAGCCATTATTAAAGTGAGAATGAAATTGCCTCCATAGATTTTGTCATAGTGAAAAACTCATAGATAGTAATAAATGATAATGAATAAAGGGAATGATTATTAATTGGATGTCATATATTTGGCACATGATACCATAATACCGTAAAAACAGTTCAGTTCTATGGGTAGAAACCCGTCGGATTTTTTGAAACAAACTCAAAGGGTTTATCGCCAACGGATTTTACTCATGAGACATATTGATGTATCGAGGGGCTATAGTGGGCCCCAACCACCTCTGCATCCAAGTAATTCTTTATACATAGATTCAACACCAGATCAATATGACTTTACATTATCTATATAGAGTAGAGGATACTGATTCATAAATAATTCCACCATCAAAACAACAATAAAAAAAATACCATATATAAAATGGTATAAAACATAAACAATAATCATATCCATGATTCGACAATATGGAAATTTAAATAGAATATAATTTCAATTGAAAATTTATCTCAAATGGGAAGTAGGTACACTACATAAGAATGAGTAGATGCACAATAATAAGCAAGTCAAAATGAAGCGAGAATAGAGACAATGCTCGTTACCACATTGTAATCAATTGAGTCGTATGACTAAAAGTTAATAACCACCAAATGAATCAAAGGATACAATGAATATAAAAATAATCATGATAATATATATCAAATTGAATTACACATATTCCACATATAAGGAATAAGAGGTGAACAAAGGAAATCCCCCATAATTGAAAGTGAGATGAGAAAAACCCCTTACAAACTTTTCGGTATGGTAACGAGTGTTCTTGTGTGGGATTAATGAGTGGTAAAGGGGTATCCCAATATTTATATATCACAAGGGAAATATGGGGGAGGTTCGAAAACATACCACATCCTTAGGTATTAAAAATAAAAGAGCACAACAAAGGAGAGATTCTTGAACAAAAGTGATAGAGAGGATCCCTTACCTTATGCTTGAAGGTGTTCATGATTGTTCTTAACGACCTGAATAATAAAACTTAGCTTCATTAATTAATAATTCCATAACCTCATCAATATTTAATTGATATGTTATGACCTTATTATTTTAATTAATGTCCTTTTTGATGGTTTAAGAGATTCAATTTTATTGTTTTGGTAGCATTTTCTTCTTTGGTTTTCATGACCCGTTTACTTGTATTCATGAATGGATGTTTGTTTGAAATATGGTTAAACATCCAGAACTGTTAATATAGATTATTAGTTACATTAAAGATATATAAATGATCTTATAATTATTCTAGTTTATATACTAGAGGATGAATCATTAGTTAAAAGTTATTGATAAGCGCTTGGATTTAGCTTGACAGTTTTGTGCATAATAAACTTTTTTTGTATTATTATTCCATATAATGAGTGTGTAAGGATTCCAGAACATAAAAACAGATAATATATATATATATTAAGATATGGTTCAACCATTAAAAAAGGTTTCATGACCAGTATTAAAGATAGCAATGCAAATTTAAAACCCGCCTTCCTTGAGTGTGATAAATTAACACATCTCAGACGGTGTTTGAATTTATTGTATAAAAGGAGTATAAAAAGAGATATTATGATGAAATATTACATTAGAACAATAAAAATAAAGTACATGTAAGGTAATGTAATTATAATGGAATTTGGATGTGGGGAGGTGAGAAGAGAGAACAAAATAATGGAACTTGTAAAAAGAATTGAAAAAAATGGAAGAAGGTCTTGGATATGGGGAGAGGGCTTGGGAAGAGTATTTGGAAGAATTTGGGTAAGGATTGAAACTTTAGTGGTGTGAGAGGAAGAGGGAGTGAGGTCTGGTTTATATAGTTGAAAGGAGAGGAGTTTTCTTAATATTATAATCATTAATTTATTATTTCCTATAAAGACAAGTAATAATGAGTATTCTGTGACCAAGAATAGTAATATATGCATATGAGTTCTAGATTTGTGTTCTTACATCACTCATGATTCTAGGAATAGTTAATTTAAATTATAATGTATTTATATGGTAAATTAATGTATTTTACTATTCACCAAAAATTCAAGTATTTCAGAAAAATCCCAAAAAATTATCCTAATGATTTTTCAACGTGTAGAATCTAAAAATGAAGTCCATTTTTAAAAAATAACATTATTAAAAATGATTAATTAAATATTTAATTAAATCATTATTTAAAAGAAATATATAAACACTTAAAATATTCATCTTCCTTTTTTAGGTGCCTAAATTCATTTTTACACTCAATGGTATGAATAACATTCACAAGAGCCATATTACTATTCATAAGGGTAAGTTACTATTCACAAGGGCAGGTGAATATTCATAAGGGTAGGTTACTATGCACCGAAAATTATGTTAATTCTATCAAAATCTAAATATCATCTTGAACACAACCGTGTAAGTCAGGTTTATAAAATTCAAATCACAAAGCTGGACAATTTAACTTTAATGGATAGCTTATGGCTATCTCATATAAGTAACCATGTTTTTTTCTATAGAGGCTCAGTGATTCATGAAATATAGGCTATCTAATGAATACAATGTATTTAAGAGAAACATACCATAAAATGTTTGGGGTGCTAAATTATTCCATCTTTTAGAAAATTTGTCCTTGAAATTTTATGTATAAAGACCACCAAAAAGATGTGGGTGATTCTTCTTCATAACATCCTCAAGTTACCATGTTGCTTCCTCCATATTATGGTTTCTCCAAATAACCTTTACTAGATGATTTGTCCAATTTCCCAATATCTTCTCCCTTGTGTCAAGAATCCTGATAGGCAATAATTGAGTTACTTTCATCAGTCAGTCCACAATTACCAAAATAGTTTCATTGTTCTGAGATGCACTAGGGAGAACCACCATAAAGTCCACAAGAACAATGTCCAAATTCTATTCTGTAATCGGAAACAGATTTAGTAAACCATCATGTCATTGATTCTCAACATTCACATGCTGGAAGGCATAACATCATTTCATGAACCCTACTATCTCCTTTTTCATTCCTGAGCCCCAATACTATTGTCGATGGTCATAATATATTGTGGTCAAACCTGGATGTCCCACCTACACTAAGGCATGAAAGTCACGCATCAGATCCTCCCACATACTCATTGGCACAATAATCCAAATCCTCATATAGATGATCTCATCCTCATATATGGTACAATCCAAAGGTGACTCCCTACCCTCAAGGATTTTCCTTAAGGAAAAGCATTATACATCCTCAAACTTCCTATCCAAAATTTGTCTCACAACTATAAACTCTACGAAAAATAATATGAGAGTCATATTCTCTTGGTTCTCCCAAACAGCAACCTTAATCTCATCTAGTAAATTCATCATCTTCCACTGATAACTAGACTCCTAAACTTCATGAGTCTGAGTTTTCCTGCTCAAATAATAAAAAATAGTATTTACCTTTGTAGGTATATATGCTAGATCAACGTCAAATGACTACATATACTTATCCCATATCCACTACCGTAGATTCAATTCACACTATGATAAGATATAATTTAATCTCTTGTGATTAGTGTACAAATTAAACTTCACCCCCAAAATATAATGCTTCTAACACTTCAAAATCATAAACCACTATTGCCAAATAAAGGTTTTGTGTAGGTTAGTTCTATTGATGTGGCCTAAACTACCATAATCTATACGCCACAACTCGATCTCCCTGTATCAACACTATTATAATCCTGATCCAAAAAGCATAAAAAACATTGTATACTCCTCCCCTAGCTTAGGTAGGATAAAGACTAGTGCTGATGTAAACTGGTTCTTCAAATCCTAGATGGAATTATCACATTTTTTAGACCATTAAAACATCAATACATTATTTTTTAGGACTTAAAGTAGTGTTTTGTAGTGGGAAAAGTCATTTATGAACCTCTAATAATTTCCTCCCAACTAGAGAAGGATCATCCACTACCTCAACTGCCATGGCCAGTAGTACTCCAACTACTTGACTGATATGGAATAGAAGATCCCCTTCCCACACCCTAGTTCTTCCTATCTGCTCCATCACAACCCATATTTCCAGGGGTCCTACAGAATCTCAAATGTTGTCCCATCCAACCGCAATCTCATAACTCTATTGGTGGTCAAGGACAATGACTATGATAGTGGCCCAGCCTACAAAACTAGTTGAAAACCACTCAGGTAAGATATTGAGTAAATAATATTTCCCATTGACAATATTATTTCCATTGGTACGGTCAACATTATCATATATATGCTTCCTATACTCAGAAGACATTCCTCCTAATCATCTAGTATAAACTATCTTTCCTCCACTCGAAGCCTCCTTTATATTCCCTTCAGATGTGAGAGCATGATCCACCACATCATAAAAAGTTTTCAGCCGAATTATGTTATCTTGGAACTTAATATCACATTTAATCTCATCCGTGAAATTCCATTCCATAGGTGCCTCTTCCACTACCATCATTGGAGGAAAGAATTATAATTCCATAAATCATCCAATATAGTCCATCATGGACATACTCCTCTGATTTAACTGCATGAATTCAGATGCCCTGTCCAATCTCAGTGTCTTTGGATAAAAGTGTTCCCGGAAATTATCCAAAAAGTATATCCATAACACACCACCTACCTGCCTGGTCTTATCCTGAACATCCCACTAGTGCTTTGCTAATCAGCATAACATATAAGAATCCAACATTAACCACTTCTCAGTAGGAGTCTCTAAATTGTCATGTATAGTCTTAATGGACTCAATCCAAAACTCAAATGCCTCTGGTCCACCATCTCTAGTGAAGGTCATAGGGTGATATAACTAAAAATACCAGATGAGGTCGAACACACACTTCACAACCCACTTTGGGCCTCTCTACATAAACTATATGAAGATTGAAAAGTTCTCTTAGATCTTCTCTCTAACTTTCTCACCCAGAACTATCACTGCCTTATTTTCTAAAATTCGAGGATCATATCCTGCCACGTCCTCCTATCGTCCTCTCAAAAAGTTTCATCATCAAGGCATATCTCTAAAATTTAAAAAACATGTATTAGGACTCATAACACAACATTAACACAATTATGTAAGAGGGATTCAGAAAAAATACATGATAAGTCTTTTCACCCAAACCCTGTCACATGGTCAAAATTGAGGCATTATCACTACCCTTAACCATTCTACATCTAGTTCATTGTTAAAAAAGGGTAAACTCATTTTCATTATTCACGATTCTCCTTAGAACCCATTGATTCACACTTTGCATCATTTTATTACTTCCAACTCATATTAGGAACCTTTCTCATTTTAAATACACAAGAAAGGAAAAAAATTTCAATTTCAAAGACTCAACCAAAACCTAATATTCCATGCATGCCTAAAAATAATTCATGTCACAAAAGTTTTGAGTTCCTAGAATGATTCGTGCATAATCAACATTTGTACCATACTGGGCCATAATTAAAGGTTCAAAACATCTCAAAAACAATAATCACATCACAAAACAAGTGCATCACTCAAGGTGAAATAACATTCAAATATAAAAACACACATCAATAATAATAATTATAGCATGGGAATACGGTTTTACCCTCATACATGGATTAGAAACTTCCATTCATGAGTTCATAACCAAGGCCTGACTAATCCTAGTCTCTCATATACCTTTCCCAAATATTAAAACAGAACAAATAAAAAAAAAATCCCTTTGATGAAAATTTGTAACATCTTGACCCATGTGCCACACTCTGGTGCCCCAAATTGGTGGGTTATGTGACCTCAGGTGCACCTCCCCATATTCCATAGCTTCTGGATAGTAGGGTGGGTCTAATATTGATCGTGGGGAGACTATAACATCATTATCAAAGTAGCACAAGAGCAGAAATAAATAATAAAAATCATAAAATATAACCAATAACTAAACCATACTAGTATTACAGGATAAACCAAACAATAAATACAATATAAAAAACTAAACAGTAGATATTTAATGCTAAATATGTGTCAAGTGTCAAACTAGAAACATAAAAGTAAAGATGTTGATAATTACCCCAAGTGGGTCCTAACACCAAGTCGGGTTCCCTCATATATGATCCACCTCAACTCATCCATTTAACATAGGTCCCTTGTTTTATATTGTCCCGAACCAGGATGGGTCACCATCCGACCCGGTGCCCGACCCGGTCCGCGGAAATTCCCGAAGGGTGTTCCTGATCCCCACAGGATGACACAAGTTCCCAGGTATTAAAAATACCACATGGGAATGATTTACCCAAAATAGTAAACACAACAAAATTGACAAGATAAATAAACTAAAACTGATGGCAGAAAACCAAACATGACCATAAACTAAAATCACATTTAGATGTTTAAAACTTGAAACAAAATTCAAAAATTAATGACAATAAAAGAAACTAAAAATATAACTCAAACATCCAAGAAACAAGAGAGGTTCGACATCCAAAAGCTAAAAACACTGACCTGCATGAGAAGAAAATAAAAAACCCAATCCACCATCGTTGATTAGGATGCCTTAACCAGGGATACACAATGAGCATGGTCTACATACACCTAAAGGTGTATAGAGGGTTTGAGCCAAGATCCCAGTAGGGTACCACCGAATAAAAAGGTTCCACACATAATTATTAAATGAAAAATACATTTTCAATTTTAATTAATGCAAAGAAGTAAATGCTTGAAAAGTTTTAAAGAAACAAGATTAAAGAAAAAAGTTTCAAATAGAATAACTTAAATTAAATCACACACACTTACTTTTTAAGATAACCAAATTGTCATGACGATGATCATAAATTAACCAATGAGCACCAATATGAGAGAGGCCTCATGGGTGTTATCTAGCTTGGGTCCCCAGATCTACGTGTATTGATGAAATGTGGCTTTGAAACCATGAACCTCAGAAAATGTGGCTTAAAAACAATGAACCTCACCAAAACATGGCATAGAAACCACGAACTTTAGTAATTCATATGTTTAGTTAGTGCTGCGGTCATCAATCCTACTAAGTGAAACAGGGCCAAAGCCACCCTCAGATCACTATCCCACTAGTCTAGTCCACCCTCATAGCTTATCGGGCTTCCCATTTTGTGCTTAAACAAGTTTCAAGTTCATGTCACACATCACACTTATGCATAAAAGACAAATAGGGTACTTACATACACAAAATCACCATTTTTACACTCAAAACCTCTTTTAAAACCATAGACACACCAAAAATGTTTTCAAAACTTAATCTGCACAGGTTACGTACTCAATTAAACCATATGCCCGGTTTAAAAATTCACTTATCATTAAACAAACCACCAATTACACACATAAATACCATTTTGAAATAATACGCACAATAAAACATTTTTCAAACATGTTTCACACCGGTGACATAATTTAATAAACCATAAAAAAATATACAGAAATAGTAAAAGAATGTCACATGGCTTTACACACACTAAAGAAACAATTTATACATTCAAACGCATTCCTGCATCATATGCAGTCAAATACAATTTTAATGTGTGACCAACACCACAAAAATAGTTTTATGGAGAACCTTACACTATATGTAAAACACATTTTCACATACCACATAATTTAATAAGCCAAAAATAAAATCTTATGAAACAATTTAAAGGAATCACTTAGTGTTACCACTAAACTAACATAAAACCTTATTATACGACCAAACACACTTGACAAAATGTTAAAAATATAGTTTTCACCACTTAAACAAATTAATAAGCTAACTGCACAATTTAAAAATCATCAAAAAATTTCTCAATATAAAACACACATATATTATAAACAACATACTAAAAAATTTCAATGCAATTCAAACTAAAAAAAACAAACTTCGTTCTACAAAAAATATGTAAAGAATATGATAAACAAATTAAACTTTCAAATTAATTCATCAAATAATAATTAGACATGGAACCATCTACCTTGAACAAAGAATCCTCGGAATAAAGGTGCGAAATCACCTTTTCACATCAACTGCACCTCAAGAAACCTAACGCAAACCCCAAAACAAGGAAAATTCACTAAAAACCAAAAAACTCTTAACCCTAATGAAACCAAATTAAATGGATATAAATCCACTTTAACAAAAAATGGGGTTTACCCAAAGTGTTGGCCACTAGAAGGAGGAGGTGCAGTTCTTTGGATGGAGACCGACCAAGGGGAGAAGGGGGAAGCTCAATGTGAGGTAGGTGGCCGGAGTGGTGCTGGTCGGCTGGGGGGGTGCGTTCAGGCTTGGTTGAGAAGAGGGTAAAGAAGGGCGTGATGAGATAAGGATGTCCAGGAGGGCAGTGCACGGTGTGATAGGGATGGTCGGGAGGTTGGGGCACAACGCGACAAGGTTCAACCAAATGGGTGGTGCAGTGGGTGTCCGGGTGGGCGATGACAGATAACGTGTGAGTGGTTAGGACCGGGGAGGTCGGGGTGCAGCGTGAGTAGGGTGGCCAAGTGGGGTTGAGGGCTATGCAATAATTCCCGATCGAGAGGGAGGCACAACTCAAGTTCAGTAGTCAGGAGGGAGGCACATCGTAAGCTAGGTAGTCAGGAGGGAGGTGGAGGGTGTGATGGGAAGAGGTAAAATAGGGGTGTGGTGGTTCATGGGAAATAGAAATAAGGGGGAGAAGGAGGCTCAATGGGGAAACCCTAACCTATGAAAAAAAAACAAAATAAATAAAAATAAAACTAAAAATAAAACTAAAAAAATAAAAATAAGTTAAACTAATAGTAATAATAATAACAGGTTAACAATTTAACAAATATAAAAATAAGTTTACTATTAATGGCCTAAATAAAGTATTAAGAAAAATAATAATCTTAATAATAATATTATTATTAAATCAACATTAAAATAATTTTATTTTTCCTTTTTATTGAATCTATTATCCACTTCGTTAATTAATTAACTGGTCGCGCACTGGTCAGGTTGCCTGGTGGTCTGGTGAAGACATATGGCTTCTACCGTGCCTCATGCATGCGTCAGACATTGTTAGGCTGGAACGCTCACTTATCATCAAAAGCACACAAACTCATGTCAGGCCCGACCCGCACCTCAACAAAACCTTTTTTAAGCCAGGTAAAATTATAAAATAAAAATTATTAAAAAGAAAAACTATTAGAACTAAAAATAATAACTATTTCCATAATAATAATATTAATTAATTTTAACATTTCATTTTGAAAACATTGTAATATTAATCATTTATGTTGATAATAATAATAACATTAGTGACATCAACAATTTTACAATGACAAAAAAATGAAAATTATTAATAAAATTTTTATTCATAACACTAATAATAATAATAATATTCTCAAATAATATTATTATAATTAAGACAGTCCCATAAATTTTATCACACTTCTTATTTTAATTTTAGTTTCATTTTACTATTCATTACACTCAATTTATCTTCTGTGAACATCAAGCGGGTCGTGCGGTGAGCCGGGTGAGGTCATGCGGTGACTCAGGCGAGGTTGTGTGGCTTTGACCGTGGTGTGATGAATGCTATCAGGGCCAACAAATGTGTTTGTAAATAAGTACTAAAAAATTTTAAGATGAGCTTCAACCCAAACTTCATGATTACCAAAAAATTATTAAAATAAATGATTTAAAAATGGAGGTTGTGACAATTCTCCCCACCATATATCTTTCCATCCTCGGAAAGCCACAGCTTAGGTTGAACCCCCAAAGTAGAAACTGATACCCCTTAAGGTTCAAAAAGGATCTCTACAAAAAACAAGTGAAAAGAGTCAAACACACCAAGCTCAAAGATAGTTTCTTAAATGGAAACCTCAAGAGACCTGTAAATGAATTTTCACTATTTGTCACCTGCCCCAAAGAGTTAGAACACATCAAGATGATTAATTAAAGAAAGGAAATATTGTACCCAAAGAAACCAACTTCACCAATCGAAACACCTCAAGAACCATAAAATGAAAACCAAGTCATTTGACTATAACGAACAAACAAGAACAAGTATATCCAAGGAACACTCTGATCACCTAAAACCAAGTCATCACTAGGAACAGAACTTAAAGGCCAACATGGGAAACCCTGAAGGGGCTCCCCACAATTAAAAACCTACTGATACCTGAGATGAGATTTGAAAACCGACATGGGGAGGCCCGGGCGGACTCCCCACCATAAAAATAGGGTAATATCAGTTTATTTCTAGGGAGTTTCAATGAGGCCCTCAATTGGTCTCACAACCATTGACACCAACGAAAATAGAAGAACTCAGAGGCTTCCCGACACTGAACCAACACTCCAAAAAAGGGCAGGGAGGGTGGGGACCAACCATCGGGCATCAAAACCACATTTGAAGACGAACAAACATATTAACATCCCTATATGAATACCATTCATCTTTGAGACCAATTAACCCAAAAAAACCCATAAGGACAACTAAAAGCAATTACATCTGGTGGGACACAACCCCCAAGACTTTAAGGTAACAAGATGACCATGCCTCTTCATAGCCACAGGAAACCTCACGCACCGAAATGGGTCATTCTAGTTGGAACAACTATAGGAAATAATTTAAATTGCATTGACTTTCAACATAGATGATAGAAATAAAGTCTAGGTCCCGTACACACTAGGGGTTCCTGACCACACGCCATCTTCACTCCAAGGCCTATGGATGGAGACCTGATGTTCGAAGTATCTCCTACCTCGCAGTAAGGCATTGAAGTCTCTAGAACAGAGCTTCTCCATTTTGGTGCCACACAAAACCACACCATAGTTGAGACAATTCCAATAAACACAACACACCCCAACTTCCAAAAACTCCCTCGTAGCATATCTACTTAGACTGGGGTTTCGATGATACACATGTATCACCTTTTTATCTTCACCAAGAAACATAAAAAATAAATATGCATTATGAACACTCCCCTTTGTATAGAAAAATTAGAACTCCCTAAGAGGAGGACTCCCCCTATGAAAATAGGTATTCTTGAAGGATTCTAAGAAATCAACCCTTTTGCTTCAAAGAGGACTCATGATGTGAGACATCACTAAACATGACCCTTGTGGCCGATGGTAGCACTACAAACCTTTAAATACATCGGTCAAAAATGATAATTATGAACCTCCTTCACCCTTCCCCACTGGATTCCTTTCACCATTTCCCATGGGAAACTTCCAATGCAACGACATCAAACTTTATAACCGATGACTTAGTCAACTCAAAGAAACTGAAATCCCTTCAACTCCCCTCACATCTATCATCATGCTACGAGAGGATCCGATTAACCAAAAAAGAAAAAGGTACAAACTTATCACAGTCACTAAAAAGGGAGAGTCCTTACTTTAATCAACTAGAGGGCTGAACAATGAAAACTTTCCCATGGCCACACTTCAATTACATGCTAATGCTTTATGGGGGTGTACACTAGTCAAAAAAGAAAACGATAAACCCAATAAAACTAGTCTAATGGAAAAGACATACCACAAGAGGATGCTAAACGTGTAGGGGAAACCACTGAAAGATATTCCTGAAGAACATTTCAAAAGAAACCACTAACCACACACTTTCACACTAACTTACAAATATGAATTCAAACTCAAGACACAAATCCATTAAAAAGGATTCTCGACTCGAAATTCCTCATATCCAACATTTCCAAAATACAAGGAAACACTACACAACCATCAATTATTAAAACACCAAATCATTTTTACTTAAAAACCATATTTCTATGACTCCAAAAAAAGAGATGAGGGACAATGCAAGAGGAGACTAGTGTCGGTGGGTGACTAAGACATATGGTTGGAGGCCATATGCCAATCACACCACTTCCATAGAGAGTATTCTAGGACAGAATCCCTGGCTCCACATGGCTTTCCCGACCCTATGAGCTCACTAGGACCACTGACCCTAATCTCTTTTCATTTTCCCAAAATAAGATGAATCACAAGGACCAACAACTCAGACAAACATTAACTTACTCTAGTAAATTGAGTCCTACCACGAGGTGTACTACCTAGGCACCTTGCTCCTAGCTAGAACGTTGAGTTCCAACACCCTTAACTTTGGTCTACCCTGAATCTATCTCTAAATAACATAACTCATGAGATAAAACCTTCTTTGATACCATTTTTTCACGAACCAGGCTGAGTCGCCATCCAACCCGGCTCCCGACCTGGTCTGCGGCAAGGCCCAAAGGGTGTTCTCAATCCCCATGGGCTAGCAAAAGTGCCTGGGTATCAAAACTAACACATGGGAATGATTTACCTGAAATAGTAAACACAAAACAACTGACAAGACAAATAAACTAAATCTGAAGGCAAACAACCAAATAGGACCATAAAATAAAATTAGATTTAAAGGTTTACAACTTGAACCAACATTTATAAAGTAAATACAACACAAGAAACTAAAACTATAACTCAAACCTAGAATAAAAAAGATAGGTGCAACATCCACAAACTACAAACACCGACATCTATGAGAATACCACCAACAACCCAAGCGACCATCGCTGGTAACGATGCCTCAACCTGCGATACAAAAGGAACATGTTCTACAGACACCCAAAGGTGTATGTAGGGTGTGAGCCAATATCCTAGTAGGGTACCACCAAATAAAAATGTTCCACACTTAATTATTAAATGAAAAATACTTTTGAAATTATAATTAAAGCAAAGAAGTAAATTCTTGAACAATTTTAAAGAAAACAAGATTAAAGAAAACATTTTCAAATGAAACAACTTAAATTAAAACACACAAAAACACACACTTACATTTTAAAATAAATAAAGTGTCACAATGATGAGCATAATGTAACCAATGCGCACCAATATGGGAGAGGCCTCGTAGTTGTTAGCTAGCTTGGGTCCCTAGATCTTCGTGTCTCGGTGAAACATGGCTTAGAAACCACGAACCTCAGAAAACATGGCTTAGAAACCACGACCCTCAGAAAAACATGGATTAGAAACCATGACCCTTAGTCATTCATATGTTTGGTTAGTGTTGTAGTCGTAAATCATGCTAAGTGAAACAAGGCTAAAGCCACCCCCAGATGACTAGCACACTAGTCTAGTCCACCCTCCTAGCTACTCGAGCTTCCTGCTTTGTGCTCAAACAAGTTTCAAGTTTTTTTAACAAATCACACTTATGCATAAAATCCAAATAGGGTACTTACGTACACAAAATCACCATTTGAACATGAAAACCCTCTTTTAAAACCATACACATGCCAAAAATATTTTCAAAACATAATCTGCATAGGTTACAGACTCAATTAAACCATCTGCACAGTTTAAAAAGTCAATTATCATTAGACAAGCCACCACTTACACACATAAATACCATTTTTAAATAAGACACACAATAATTTTTTTTTCATACATGTTAAACACCACTGACATAATTTAATAAACCATAAAAAAATATAAAGCAATAGTAAAAGAATGTCACCAGGCTTTACACACAATAAAGTAACCATTTATTCATTCAAATGCATTCCAACATCACATGCACTCGAATATAATTTTAAAGTGTGACCTATACCATAAAAATAGTTTGATGGAAAAACTTGCACCATATGTAAACACATTTTCACAAACCACATAATTTAACAGGCCAAAAATAAAATCTTATGAAACAATTTAAAGGAATCACTTAGTGTTACCCACTAAACTCACTCAAAACCTTATTTTATGACCAAACGCACACGACAACATGTCAAAAATACAGTTTTCACCACTTTCACAAATTAATAAGCTAAATGCACAATTTAAAAATCACTAACTAAGTTCTTAGTAGAAAACAGACACATAATATAAATAATGTACTAAACAATTTCAATGCAATTCAAACATAAAAAAACCAACATTGCACTACAGAAATTAATTAAATAATATGATAAAAAAATTAAGAATGAAAATTAATTTATCAAATAATAATTAGACGTGGAACCACCTACCATCAACAACGAATCCCCCGAATAAAGGTGTGAAATCACTATTGCACATCAACAGTACCTCAAGCAACCTAACGTGAACCCCAAAACAAGGAAAATTCACTCAAAAAAACCAAAAATAAACCCTTAACGTAACCGAACCACATTAAATTAAAAGAAATACACTAGAACAATGAAGGGGGTTTACCCAAAGTGTTGGCCGCTGGAAGGAGGAGGTTTGGTTCGTCGGACGGAGGCCGGCCAAGGGGAGAAGGGCGTGACATTATGTGAGGGAGGTGGCCGGAGCGGTGCTGGTCGATAAGGGGGTGCATTCGGGCTTGGTGCGTATAGGGGAAAAAAGGGAATGACGCGATGAGGCTGGAAAAAAGGTCAGTGCATAGCATGACAGGGTTAGCCGGGAGGTCGGGGCACAACACGATGGGGTTCGGCCATCTGGGCGGTGCATAATGTGTCCAGGAGGGCGACGACAGACGATATTCAAGTGGCTGACACCGGGGAGGTCAGGGTGCGGAGCGAGTGGGTGGCCAGGTGGGGTTGCAGGCATCACAAGAAAGACCATCTGGGACGAAGGCGCATCTCAAGATGGGTAGTCAAGAGGGAGGTGCGACACAAGCTGGGTAGTTGGGAGGGAGGCGCGACACAAGATGGGTAGTCAGGAGGGAGGTACAGGGTGTGAGGATAACTTTTTTTTTTCTGGGTTTTTGAATTTTTTTTCCTAAATGGGTTAGGGCTTGGGATATTTTTAAAAATGGGTCTGAGATGTGTGAACCCCATTCACGCATCCATGATCCTGTGAAGATGCATGAACGGGGTTCATGCATCTTCCTTCCAAGCAAGATGCGTGAACCCCGTTCACGCATCCTTCATGAATCAGACGAAGGATGGGTGAACGGGGTTCACGCATCATGCAGATTGTTTTTTAATAGCTTTAAAATTTTTTATTTTTATTTTGTTTTGTTTTGTTTATATATATATATATATATATATATATATATATATATCTATATATAACAAAAAAATTTAGCAGAATTTATCTGCTATTTAAAATCCAGCAGCACTGCCATTACAACAGTTTGGATTCTGACAGAAACTCTCACCCTGGACTCCCTTTTATAAGATGGCTTGCCCTAAAAATTATTCGACATTTTCGATGTGGGATACAAGTTTTTCCTAACCTGCACAGTACATTCTGCATTTCTGATGTGGGATTCTGTTTCAAGTACGTGACTTTAAAATAGTATAAATTATAGACTATAAGACTAATATAAATGAAATTTTAAACATTGATGAAATATATAAGAAATAGCTGAAAACAAAAATAATTTCATAAAAAATGTTGATCAAAAATAAATTATAACCATTCAAACCCATCAAATTGAGACTTAAAAATGTTTCACGTATTTCAAGTATGTGACTTTGAAAGACTATAAAATATAAACTATAACACTAATATAAATGAAATTTTAAACAATAATTAAACATATAAGAAATATTTGAAAACAAAAATAATTTCTGAATTTTTTTTGATAAAAAATATTTTATAACCATTCAAAATCATCAAATTGAAACTTAAAAATGATTCATGTAGTTCAAGTATGTGAATTTGAAAGACTATAAAATATAAAATACGAGACTAATATAAATGAAATTTTAAACATTGATTAAAAATATATGAAATAGTTCAAAATAAAAATATTTTCATAAAAAATTTGGATAAAAAATAATTTATAAGTTTGAAAACCATAAAATTGAGACTTAATTTTTTTTATTTGTTTCAAATACGTAACATTGAAAGACTATAAAATATAAACAATAAGACTAATATAAATGAAATTATAAACATTGATTAAAAATATAAGAAATAGTTAAAAAGAAAAATAATTTCATAAAAAATGTTGATCAAAAATAATTTATAACCATTCAAAACCATCAAATTGAAACTTAAAAATGTTTCATGTATTTCAAGTACGTGACTTTGAAGACTATAAAATATAAACTATAAGAATAATATAAATGAAATTTTAAACATTTATTAAACATATAAGAAATAGTTGAAAACAAAAATAATTTCATAAAAAATATTGATAAAAAATAATTTGTAATCATTCACAACCATAAAATTGAGACTTAAAAATGTTTCATGTATGTGAATTTGAAAGATTATAAAATATAAAGTATAAGACCAATATAAATAAAAATTAAAACATGAATTTAAAATATAAAAAATAGTTGAAAATAAAAAGATTTTAATAAACAAATTTGATGAAAAATAATTTATAATATTAGAAACACACATACTTGAAACATAAAAATGTTTCAAATATGTGGTTTTGAATGACAAAAATATAAATTACAAGAAGAATATAAAGGAAACATAAAACATGGATTAAACATATAAGAAATAATTAAAAATTAATTAGTTAATTAGTAGCACAATTATTAATTATATAATTTTTAATTACTTATTAATCAATATAATTATAAATTAGTTAATTGTTAACATAAATATTGGTTATTAACTACTAATATACAAAAATTAATTAGTTAATTACTAATATAATTATATAATAATTAATTAGTTAATTAGTAACATAATTATTTATTATATAATAATTAATTAGTTAATTAGTAATAAAATTATTAGTTAAGTGTTAATATAATTATTAATTATATAATAATTAAATAGTAATATAATTATTAATTATATAATAATTAATTAGTTAATTCATAATATGATTATTAAATATATAAAAATTAATTAGTTAATTAGTAATATAATTATTAGTTATATAATAATTAATTATTTAAATAGTAAAATAATTATTAATTATATAATAATTCATTATTTTACTACTAAATTAACAAGATAATTAATAATAATAATTATTCACTCTTGTATGTATATTTTTGAATTCAGTATAACTGTTTATATTTGACCAAATATTGAAGCCTAATGATGTTATAATAGTTTGTGGGTCTTTTGGGGCTTGTTCGATGCTTGGAACCTCAGTCAGTGTAGAAAAAACTATACCTCACGGTTAGTAAAAAATTTAAGTCCATCCCACAAGGTATCTACCAACCATATAGGGCTATATATTAGAAGAAATGTGCATGATTTTTACTAACCATGCACCAGGGGATGCACATCATGCACAATGTCTATAGTTTTAGTATAAGATATTATCATTGTTGTTGCACGATTTGCCTAACTGGCATACAAAAAAACAACCAAACATATACGGATTGTGTTGATACTTTAAGAAAACGATCCATGAGTCATATGTGATGTGTATGAGTAAACACCGCCTCAATCCAAGGCATAGTGTGGCTGATATCACTCAAAGCGTCTCTCTTTTGTTTAAAATGGACATCATTTTATGTAAAAACAACCGACATACAGAAAACTGACCAAACGTATTTGGATTGTATTAATACTTTAGAAAAATGATCCATGGGTCATATGTGACGTGTAAGACTCAACCCCACCTCAATACGAGGAATGGTGTGGCTGGTACCACTCAAAGTGTCTCACTTTTATTTGAAATGGACAACATTTTAAGTGAAAACAACAACTGACATACGAAAAACGAACCAAATGTATTTAGATTCTGTTGATACTTTACCAAAAAAATCCATGGGACATTTGTGACATGTAAGAGTCAACCCTGCATTAATATGAGGCATGGTGTGGCTGTTACCACGCAATGTGGTATTGCTTTATCACATTTTTCATGGCCAGTTTACTTTCGAACTCCTGCCCAACATATATGGAATTATCATTTGATGCAGGCCTATTCCCTATAATTCTATTGAATTCAGAAGCTGTTGTAATGACATCCCAATCAAAATGTTGTTCACGAGACATTACTTCAACTAATGAACTCAAAACTGAAGGCTGATTACCACTAACCGGTGGATGTAGTGGATGTCTATCTCTTAAAGAAACCTCAGAAGGTTCATTCCGAACCACATCATCTCCTGATGACTCCCCAAATTCATTTTCCTCAGATAAAATTTCATGCCCTGTATCTACACACAAAGGGATGTCATCAACATTTCCTTCCAAATTTTGATCATCTTCTTCATAACATTCTTCCATAGGAGTCATATGAGGAGGAGGCAATGAATAAGACTACTATGAAGGAATAGCTTCTACAGAGCTCACAAAGCATGGTTCTGTAGTAATTGATCGCACAACATCAATATCAGAAATGAAAACAAATAATTACATCAAACAATTAATACACTATTTCCTGAATAATAGAGAAGCCTCCATCCAATCCTCGTCATCGAATAAAGGGTACTCACTGTGCCACAGACGCTCAGGATATTGAAGATGTCGGTATTAAATTGAAGTGATTTCTTGTTCAGCACTCAGTTTTAACCGACTATGAATCTTATTATGAACTGCATCCAATGTCATACAACCATGGAGATTTACCACTCTAGCAGGTGGCACACTGTAGCTAAAACCCTGCTCGGTATAAATTACCTCACCATCGCAATACATTTGCAGAGACATAATTACCTATAAAAAAATAATTTAAAAAATATTATATACTACCTTAAAATTTTAAATTATTTAATTTGGTTTTGAATAATTGATTATCTTGAGACTTTTTATGTATTTATTTATCACTGTTAAGGTATAGTGATTGTGATATTATCACAAAAGAAAATTTAATATAATGTTTCATAAAGTTTAATTACTTCTGAGTATATAATCATGACTTGATCTTGAGACTTACGATTAGTTTATCATTATCTGATAAACTAACCACAACCGATGGGTGGAATCCTGTCTCTATTATCAAATATTTCAGCAACAACCAATCTCCTTTCAAACAAGAAAGCCTCCTCTCGAACGAGTTCTCGAATACCTCTTCGTGGACACCACTTCAGGGAAGCCTGTTTGGGGACACCTTTTAGAGGGCGTCTGTCTATTAATTACAAATTTACTCACATGCATGTGAGGGGTTCTAGGGGTATGAAATACATAAAATTTTTTAAGCAGACACGCAGGTCCTTACATTTACTAAAAGACGACTCACAGGTAATCAATACGGAAAAAATGAAATTATTACAAATTGAATAACCACATGCACAAAATAAAACATGAAATTCCAATTATGCATGGCGAGTCATCTCAAGATTAGTCATCACTCATACCATGTTTTTTGGTATAATTATTATATTATCCATATTATATAACTTTATCAATTACTAAATGAAATGTATATTAAACACTACACCTATTTTCCAAAAATTTAACTTCATGTGTATATATATATATATAATTATTAATAACATTTAATAAATTTTATTATAAGTAATATAATTGATATTTACATAATAAACACTTTTGTTATTTTAAATTTTATGAAATTTTAATGTTTTTTGGCCATACTTCTACATTTTAAAATATAAGTAAATATATTTTCTACTTTATTGATTAAAAATATTATTACTAGTAAATAAAAGTAATATAATTTACACTTACATCAAAACCATTCATTAAAATAAACTTCTTTAAGATAAATAACTTTTCTTAAACATTCAACATTTTAGATATAACATAAAACATTCAATATTCATACAACATACATTCAAAAAATTAAATCATACAAAACATTCAATATCTAGAAAATTAAATCATACAAAACATTACACATCATGAATAACATATGAAATAAATAAATCATACAAACAATTAAACATACAAAAGAAATAAATAAACACAATTAAAACAATTAAAATGTTAAATAGAAAATTTACCTCTATAAAAGAAGAAAATATTTGTTGAGAAAGGATTTCTGCAGGGCTTCGCAACAAAATCCAGAGGAGAACAATGGTTTTTGAGGGGGGATCCCTCCTTTTATAAAATTTCTTAGTGGTAAGCGTGAACGCTGTTCACGCATCTCTGTCGTGGCTCAGATGTGTGAATGACGTTCACGCATCCCTCTGCGAAGAAGGATGTGCGAACACCGTTCACACGTCCTTCGCAGACCAGCTGAAGGATGCATGAACCCCGTTCACACATCTTCAGTGGGGGAATGATGCGTGAACGACGTTTACACATCCATCCATGACGAAGGATGCATGAACGATGTTCACACATCCAAGACCCATTTTTAAAAATACCAGAACCATGATCCCCTTTCCCCAATTTTTATTTTTGTAAAACCCAAAAAAAATTATCTAGGGTGCGATGAGAAGAGGTAAACCAGGTGTGCAACAATTCATAGGAAAGGGAAAAAAGGGGGATAAGGAGGCTCGATGTGAAAACCCGAACCCAAGGGAAAAATAAAAAACAATATAAATAAAGAATAAAACTAAAAAAAAATAAAAAAAATAAATGTAAGTTAAACTAATGGTAACAGTAATAATAGGTTAACAATTTTACATATACAAAAATAAGTTTACTATTAATGGACTAATTAAAATATTAATGATAATAATAATAATAATAACTTTAAGTTTTTTAATAATAATAATAATATTATTATTATTTGTATTAAAAGAACATTAAACTATTTTTTTGCGTTGACTGTATTATCCACTCAGTTAATTAATTAACTGTTCGCACCCCGGGCATGTCGCACGGTGGTATGGCGAATCCATATAGATTCTACCTTGACTTGTGCATGTGTAGGACATTGTCATGCCGAAATTCTTGCTTATCAGCAAAAGTGCACAAACTCAAGTCCGACCCGACCCACACCTCAACGAAACAACTATTTTTAAAACTATTTAAAATTATAAAATAAAAATTAATAATAATAAATCCTCTTAGAAATAAAAATAATAACTATTACCATAATAATAATGTTAATTAATTTGATCATTTCATTTTTAAAACATGGTAATATTAATCATTTATGTTGATAATAATAATAGCATTAGTGACATCAGCAATTTTATAATGAAAAAAATGAAAGGGATTAATAAAGGTTTTATTCTTAACACTAATAATAATAATAAAAATAATACTATTCTCAAACTATATTATTATAATTAAAATAATCCCTTAAATTTTATTAAACTTATATATTTTATTTTATTTTCATTTTAATATTAATTACATTCTATTTATCTTTCGTGAACATCAAGAAGGTCATGCGGTGAGCCGAGCGAGGTCTTGCAGTGACTCTAGAAAGGTAGTGTGGCTTCGACCATGGTGTGCTGAACGCTGTCAGGGCCTAAAAATGTGTTTCTAAATAAGAACTCAAAAATTTTAAGATGAGCTTCAACCTGAACTATCTGGTGCCCAAAAAATTAATAAAATAAATGATTTAAAAATGATGGGTGTGACATATCATATCCTGCAAATATGATTTATATTCGATTGTTGATCTGGAAGCCTAAACAGGGTGTGATTACCACTCATTATGCCACCACCGACAATGTCTAAAACAAAATCCAATCAATAAAACTATATTTAGTTTTATAAGAATAAATTACATTGTATAAGTAAACTTTTATCAAATTTTCAATTACTCTTTAATTAACCACATAATCTCCTGGGTTCCCAAGGAAACCCAAACCCTCAATACCTGCTTCATCCCATGTTGAGGTCTAAACTATATTACATTACCATGGTTATCATTTATCATTTAATTTCACATTATATCATGAACAATTAGAACCATAGTCTAATTCCAAACTCATGGGTGAAGAACATTATGTCTAACACCCCATGGGTATTTGGAGCCTCTTTTTGTGTCTCACACCTCAAGGTCACATGGGTATTTGAAACCTCAGACCCTATCACATAATTTTAATCACAAATGAGTATTTGGAGCCTTAGTCCCTATCCTATACACATCTATCACACATGGGTATTTGGAGCCTTAGTCCCTATCTCACACACATTTATCACATATAGGTATTTAGATCCTTTGTCTATAGCCCCCACTCGTATATCAATTAGTCATACATATATCACATATATAATATCCATCAATGTTAATCAACATTAACTATACGATCACATTTGGAAACATGATATACTAGTCCAACAATCAAAACAAACCATGATTCAATACTTTATTCACAAAGAATAAAATGGGAAATTCGCCATTAACCCATTCTGTATCATCTAAACCACATTAACCTTTAACCCGTTAATTACTAAGTTAATTAATTAATCCAATTTCACAATCCCAATATCCCATTAATTAATTGAAAAATTAATTAATATAATTCCACAAGAAAAATATCCAATTAATTAACTCTCTAATTAACTAATCCATTTCCAAAATCCCAATATCCCATTAATCAATTCACAAATTAATTAATCCAATTTTGCAATCCCAATATTCCATTAATTAATTCACCAATTAATCAATCCAATTCTAAAATCCCAACATCCCATTAACTAATTCACCAATTAATTAATCCAATTCCACAATCCCAATATTCAATTAATTAATTCACTAATTAATTAATATAATTCAATGCTTTCATAAATTAATTAATCAATTAATTTATTCAATTCATTATTCAATTTGAAAATGTGGAAATTGGAATATAACAACTCATGCATGCGATTGGAATCCAGACTATGGGAGTTTAATTTATACCACCTACCTTAAAACCATTGTAAAATTCTTTCCAATGGAAATCCCCAATTTAAGTGGAATGATCAAGAGTGCGATGAAGAATGAGGTATAGATTTGAAGCCTAGATCAAAGATCAAAATAATGAATATCCATTAAAAATTGATTTAAACCCATATCTAAAGTAGATAAAACATTCTTCTTTTATACAGAAAGAGGATTAGGAGAGAGAGAGAGATCTGATAAAAAAGAAACCATATACCCATAGAGGTGAAAATCCATCAACAGATCTTTGATTTTCCAATAATGGAGGCTGGGAAGCCATAGAATTCCCCTGGGAACCTAAAAAAATGATATAAAATGTTTTAGGGTTGAGCTAGGGGTTTTAGGGATATAGGACGAGGGTTCAATAATTTTAAGGGAATTTTCAGGGGTTTAAAACCTCATGTTTATAGTTTCCTATACAGTTGCATGGTTTCCCCTAACTGTACCCCTAAACTACGTTCCTCACCTAGGGGTGTCACAAAGTTAATCCAAAGATGAATCATAATTAGAAAAACCATGTTCCAGCTATGTGAATCCCCTTTGTTTGGGTTCTCATGGTTAGCTAGGCTGGGATAACGGTTTGAGAAATCCATACCCCAACCATGAACAACCCCTCTTCCATCCAAAATTCTCCAATTTCACCCAAAAATCCCCAAGGTAAAATCCAATCATTATTTACTCAAAATTAGGAAAAATAATAATAGTAAATGAGCTCATGACATCTATAAAAAGGTAGATATCTTAAAATTATTGACAACAACTGAAACATAGGTCAAAACTTTTAAATCTCATATAAATGTTTCTCCTAACTCTTGTGAATATGAGGCTTGAGAAAGAGACAAAGGATAAATTTAAAATATAAGAAAATGGATTTATTACATTATGAAGAGAAATAAAAAGTACAACAAATTACCAGGTAAATATCAAAATAATGATTTAAAATAAAATAAGTGTACTATATATGGACCAGATGTAACCTGCTATGAATGTATAAAGACTATACATATCAAGCATGACGGTCCAAAGTTGAAACAAGGGAGACATAAGAAATACAATAAATGATTGAAACATGCTTATAATTCTGGATGATATTTCATTGAAGAATCTAATTTAAGTGATGAATATGGAATTAATAAAGAGTCGGCTAACCTATATTTGATGGAAGGAAATACAGATGAGTTATGTAATGGTTCTAATTATAGAAATTATTCTAATAATGATAGTTATGTATTTTAGGACTTATATAAAAAAAATTCATTAAAAATATATTTTTAGAGTTATTAAATTTTATATATAATTAAAAGAAGAAAATAAGAGGCTTATCAAGGAATATATAAAAGTCAATAAAGAGAATAAATCTCTCAAGGAAGAAATAAGAAATTATTCTTCATGGTTAAAAGGTAAGAACAATGATGATTTTGAGTTTGTTTAGAAGGAGAAAGATAATTTTAAAAAGGAATTTGTTAGCTTAAAAGAAAAGTTATATTTTATAGTTCATGGAATGTAAAAATATGAAAAGATGGTTTTTATAATGAAAATAATTAAAAAAAGTCTATTTTTTATAATCCATATATTCTTAAGTTAAAAAAGACTAGTTTTGTTAAAAATTATATTATAAATGTTTCTTCAATTCTGTAATTTATGTATAAGTTGCATGAAAATTATTCTCATGAATGTTCTCATATATTTTCTCATTATCTTGGGTTCACTAGAGCTTCTATTTCGAAAAATATATTTTCTAGGGAAACATTAAATAAATTTATTAAATATATTTGAGTAAGAAAGAATTTTATTACTAACCCAGTTGGATCCAAAATTTCATGGGTACCAAAATTCTTCTCTGGATAATTTATGTTTTCCAGATATCCTCCTTAAGAATATCAAGGACACATGGTTGATTTAAAATGGTTCTTTCCTACATAATAATGGTTACCTATCAAATTTCTTCACTTATACCAAATATTATAGAGGATATGTATCTTTTGGAGATAAATCCAAAGGAATAGTTAAGGATTTATGTGAAGTAGGTATTTTTAATGTTGTTATTATTTCTAAAGGTTTATATGTTGAAGGGCTTAAACATAATCAAATTAACATCTCATGACTTTCTGGTGACTGTGTGTATGTTATGTTCAAAGATGATAAATGTTTACTGTTTAGAGATAATTATTTGTTGTTTTATGTGCCTAAAGAGATAATATTTATTCTATTAATTTCTTTGATCTATATAATTAAAATTTTAAGTCCCTCAATGCTATCAAAATAAATGATTTTATCCAGAATAAGAGGCTTGGACATGATTATTTTCAAACAATTCACAAATTATCGAAGCATTGACATGTTTTACATTTAACCAAGTTAAAGGTAAGAAAATATTTTGTTCATGATTTGGGTTTAAAAGGCATAAATCACAAGAAATCATTCAAATCAATCAATCATGTTTATTCTTCTTGACATCTTGAATTGATGCATCCTGATTTATTTGGTCCTATAAGAACTACAAGTTTGGACGGTAGGAAATATTTTTTCATTATTATTGGTTATTTCATTAGAATTACTTGGGATTATATCTTGTCTCATAAGAATGAATCCTTACCTATGTTTTTTTGTAATCTATTTCAAAATATGAATTGTTTTTTAATTGTTTCCATTAGAAGTGATATAGGTGGTGTTAGGAATCTCTTTTAACAATGGTTTCACAACATGATGAAAGAGATGAAATGGAATAGAATACACAAAAGATATTATTTTTTCCAAAATAATGGTAGATAGAGTTATTGTAGAATGGAGAAGAGGATAGAAGGAGAAATAGATAGAGATTTACTTGGAAAGACCACTTCAGATGAGCTAGGCGAGACCTCCCCAGGCCGCACCTCCAGTAGAATCCATGATTTCTTTAAAATGAATTATTCCATATCCCATATATATTTCATCCTATTTATGACCCCTGACTAAATTCAACCTACTCCAAACCGCTAACTAATATAGAAAATACCAAGATAACCCAACCAGCTAGTCTAGATTCTTAACAATTTCCACCCCCTTAAAAACAACCTTGTCTATAAGGTTGATATCCAAAAATTAGTCCTCCCCATTTTCCACAATCAAGTATATTCCTATGATTTTTTCATGAACCTATTTTTCCCCATTATGATCACTGGAATCCCATGTATCACTTAATCACATCATCCTATGAGCAACAATTATAATTTCATATTATATCCTCCAAGATTTTTCATACTCAGTCATAACACCAATAGCATCATTAGTGCCTAAAACGAATTTAACATGAAATTTTTTCATTCAATTCAAACTGATCCTAGAAGTCACTACCATGAATGGAGATCCATGAACCTTATAAGTGGTATGAAACACAATACTAGAAAGTTATTAAATTTTATTTTGAGCCCATTTGTACACAACAACACCTCCAATCGTACCTTCAGCATCACTCACTTCTTCCACCACACCACGTACATCTAGAAAATGGAAATCCTATGTACATTCAATTGGATTTTTTACCAAATCAAACTCATATAAATCCTTAGTATCATTATATATTATACCATTATCAATAGTATTTATGAGTTCTATAAAACATGAATCTTGAATATGATCATCTCTTCCCACACTGCCTCCGTATGACACTAGTGCCTCTAGTGATAAACTAGGGGTTGATTATGTAGCATCCTGAGGTCACATAAAAACAAAATTTATGGAATTTTATAGAAAACTATAAAATATTTCATACCTTTATTTGCATTAATAGAAGGTCCACATAGTACTTCCTCTAATACTATCGACTCAACCTCATAGAATCTGCCTCTTTCCTAGAATAAACTTCACGCAATATTCAGAACATCAGTATCTCAACCTCATGTTTTCGCATCAAAAACATAGTTATGAATCCCTTGTAACTGTTTTTGATTTCATCTAGGTCAGATGAGTCCAACACACTCCACTGCACATAGCAACATGTATGTCTTCTTGAACAATGAATAAAAAGAAGAGATTACTAAGTAGAGTGAGAAAACCAAGTAATCATCCAAGAATGAAACATCAATAATTTCATATCCAATGATCATGATTTATTAATTGATTTCCAGTGATTGTTTCCCCAATGGTGTACACTAGAAATAACAATGGAATTTTAGCTACTATATCAGATTCTTTTTTCAGCTATACTTATATCCCCATAGAAATATTTCCCCTAGTTGGGCATCACACTACTATGAATAGTTGTGTATGTATTCCTCCCAATGTATGAACTGATGTGCACAATTATTCTCAACCCAAAAGTCACAATGAATTCACAAATTCTCTTCTAAATCCAACATCTTGCGTCCATCCACATAGTTGACATGTACTACCACAACATGCGCTGCCCAAATACACTCGTTAATGAATATTAGTTTGGCCGTCTCCCCAAAACGGTGTATCCTTGAAGGACTTCCATCAATCAAGAATCTTTCATTTATTTCCTCACTAGAAGGTTCCCCAAAAAAACTAAATGTCTAATAATGTAGAGTAAAATATTCATGTATTACGTAATATCCAATAACTCAACAAAAGAAAAAACATTTTTAGAACTCTCTCCTAACAATGGTTTCACAATAGGATAAAGGAGAATAAATTGAACAAATAATATATCAGCTATTATTATTTTCCAAATAATGGGACATGGATGTACAATATAAGGGAGAATTTGATGGAAGGAGAAAGAGATAGATATCTTCTTGATAATACCACTTTTAATGATCTAGGTGAGACCTCCCAACTTTGTACCTCTAGCAGCAACCAATATTTCAAAAAATGAATTATTTCCTCCCCCATATAACAAACCTTCTATTTACAATCACTAAATAAACACTACCAACCCTAACCACAAACTAATAGAGAAAAGAACAAAAATCCCCTGACAACTAATACACATTTCTAACAGGTTGTGAGTTTTTTTTAAAATTTTAGTTGGATAAGTTTTGTGAAGATAATGGTTATGATCATAATTTTTCTTCTTCTATAACCTCACATAAAAATTAAATTATATAAAGAAAAAATATAACTATTCCAAAATTGGATTACACTATGATTAATAAATATAGTTTTCATAAGTATTTTTGGGTAGAATATGTTAATACTTTTTGTTATGTCTTGATTAGGTTTTATTTTATACCTTTGTTGAAGAAAACCCCTTTTTAATTTTTTAATTATAGAAAACCAAAGGTTTATTATTTTGACATTTTTGGTAATAATTTTATATTGATTTGGTAGGATAATTTAGATATGTTTGATAATAAAATATTTAAAACTATATTTTTCATTACTCTTCTAATAGTAATGCTTTTGGAGTTTATAATAATCATACCATGACTGTTGAATAATCTATTCATTTAAGCTTTTATTAATCTTATGGTTCTTAGAAATATTTTTGGGAAAATATTGAGGAATACTTCATGGATTTGTTTTTTGGTCAAGAAAAAAATAAAAATAATATATCTATTAAGTGGGGATACTTCTCTATATAATATAGTATCTTGGAGAATTCATTTATAAAATAAAATTAAAAATGATATTAGTAATGATGGTTTTGGTATTAAAACTGAAAGCATTTCTTTAAACTTCATTGTTGACTGTTATTTTTTTTTTGATTATGTTCCTACTATTTTATTTATATTTTAAATGATACATATTGGATTATTTCTATGATATATGAGCTTAATCAAATTTTTAGATTTTTTTTCTTCAGATGAATTATTTGATGATAAATAGGAAATTCTAACTAAATAGATCTCTAGAAACATATTAGATGACTCTGGATAGATTTTCAAAAATAAAGTTAAACTTGTTTCTGCAAGATATTATCAAGAAAAAGGTATAGATATTTATAACTAATTTGAATATTTTTTCAGGTTATAGGTTATTAGAATCTTATTAGTTTTTTCTTATTTTTAAGGTTTTAAGTTATATCAAATGTATGCTAAAATTTATTTCTAAAAAAATTTATTTATGAATAATTTTATTTTAGTCCAAAACCTAATTTTGAAGATGAAAAATTTTCTAATCATGTTTATAAGTTATTTAAATAATTTTATGGTCTCAATCAAGAATTTTATTCATAGTATGGGAGGCCTTCAATGTTTCTTTTTTATGGTTTCAAGAAAGGAAATGTTGATCCTAATCTATTTATTAATATTTTTTCTAATGATATTTTAATTGTAGAAATATATGTTGATGGTATAGTTTTTATCTTCTAATGATTTACTTTATAATTACATCTCTGCTTTTGTGTATTCTTATATTTATAAAAGATTAATGTAATTATTAAATTTCTAGCTTGTATTTCAAATTTCTGAAAGGAATTATGAGATCTTTGTTAATTAATCCAAGTATGCTAAATAGTTGGTGAAAAGGTTTGGAATCGCTTATTGTAAATATATGAAAACATATATGAGTACTATTTGTATATTAGATACTAATGTATATGGTAAATAGGTTCATGTTAAGGTTTATGGTGGCATGGTGGGTAGTTTTCTATATTTAACAGCATCTAGACCATATATCATGTTTGGTTTTTTTATCATTATGGATTCAAGATGATCCTAAATAAATTCATATTAATGCTCTGAAAAGAATAATTAAAAATGTTAATGTAATTGATAAGTGATGTTTATTTTATTCTGAGCCTAATTGTCTTAATTTAATATCCAATCCTAACTCTGATTTTAGAGGATGTAAAATCGATAGAAAAAGAACATCAGGTTTGTGTCGTTTTCTTGGAAATTTTTAATTTCATGGTCTTCTAAAAAGAAATTATCTTTTGTTTTATCTATAATTGATAATGAGTGTATTTTATTTTCTAGTTTTTATACTAAAAGTTTAGTGATTAATAAATAATTATGTGATTTTGGTATTTATTTAGATAAATTTATTATTTATTATGATAATACATCTTTAATTTATATTAAAAAAACCATCCCAACATTCTAGAACAAAACATTTCAATCTGAGATTTCATTTTATTCATGATCATGTGAATAAGGGTGATGTTGTTTTAGAACTTATCCCTACTGAGAATAAAATTGCATTAATCTTTAATGTTCCTTTAAACTATTCTCAGTTAAAATCAATTAAATTTGATCTTGGAATTAGGGAACATTAATTGTTTTATCTTTGCATATGTATAGCCTTAGTTTCTATTTCTTTTTGTTTAATTAGAAAATGAGGATTTTTTTGATTTTACATGTTTAATTTTAAAATCAATCAAAATGGGGGAGATTTTTTGTTTATGTTTTATTTTATTTGATTACTTTAGGATATTTTTGTGCATACATTTTAAATATTTATTGTCTCTATTTTGTTTTATTTTATGGGTGATTTAAATATTCAATGTTTTATTTTATCTGAATAAATTTCCTCACATGTTCTCTAATTTGTTTTTATGTTGTTCATTTGTTTAGTTTATTGTGTATTGGACTATTTAATGTGAATATATAATAATTAATTAAATAAAGTTTCTAATAATTCTATATTTATGTTTAATAATATTTTAGTGATTTAATTTTAAATATCACGTGTTAGTTGATTATTTTAATATAATGTTTTTCTACAATATGTTTTAAATTTCTTCTACTATATGTTATAAATTTATGCTACCGATAGTTATACATTTATGCTACTGTTAGTTATAAATTTATTATATCTTCAGTTATTAATGATTCATACAATTATTTATAAATGTCTGCTATAGTTAGTTCAAAAAAAATTCTACTATTTGTTCAAAATGTTTAGTACCACAAGTTCAAAAAATATGCTACTTTTGGTTCAAAATCTTATCCTATATTGAGTTAAAAAATTATTCTACCATATGTTATGAATTTTGGGGTTGTTAGGTATGTGATGATTCCACAAATACAAGGTTTTTAAATTTTAACTACCTTTCCTTACTCTAAATTATTTTTAGTTTTCAAATTATTTTTATACATTGTTTTTCACGTTTTTAATATTTAATTGGTTTATAAATTAATTATAAATTAATTTTAAATTATGTGAATTTATTTTATAATGTTTCAAATTATATTTAGTGATTTTTTAATATATATTTCTATCAACATAGAAAACATTCATTACACGTTTTCTATAAATTTGTATTTTTGTTTTAAGTTATTTTAAATGTTCCATAATTAAGGTTAAATATCTATGAATATGATAAATGTTTTATTTATTTATTAAAAGTATATTAACTATTTTAATGTTTAATAAATGAATTTCCAATGTATTTTTACACAGTCACCTTGCTTGTGATATTCATGGATTAATTTGACTCGATATTACAAAATTATTTTGAGTGTTCAATTTTAAAATTATTTGAAATCATTTAAATTGTTCAAATTATATACTTAAATTCGTTTGAATTATTTCAATATTTCAAGAATCTTTTTATCTTTGATAAAACTATTTTACTCTATTATTATTATAGAATTATTTTAACTATTTTCACGAGTTCTCTTTAGATGATGTTGCTTTGCAGAATCTATATAAGGGACACAAAGGATTATTAGAAGAGATACAATTACAATATGATTATTACATATGAGAACATGTGAATAAAAATGATAATAACTTATCAATCTCTTAAATCCTTCATGTTATACCCTACATTGTTTTTACCATTACTGACGAACTTTCAAGGACTATACCTAAACTTCACTGACTTCTACAATTTTGATGAGATGAGTTGATCTAATAGTCAAGAACCAATAGTTATATTTTTATATTTAAATTTATTCATATTTTCTTGTATATATAACACTTATTCTCATCTCTCACATGTTCTTTATTTGTCAGCCTCTACGTTTCCCAAACAAAGTGTTAGGAATGTCTGTTTTTTGTGAAACTGCCATGGGGAAGTGATGTAATTTTATTCTTAGTAATAGTTAGGTTGGGGATATTGTGGGTTGAGGGTTGGAAGGTGAGGTATTTTATAAGGGATATAAATACGTGATAGGGGAAAATTCATTTTTTAGTCTCATCCTGGAAGCTGGAGGGGTTCAATCTACACGAGGATTGGTCTGGGATTCAAGAGAGTAGTCTTCTCTAAGAGCATCTATTTATATATTACTTATTCTACAGCTTCCTAAATGAGACATGAAGCTATTATATGAAAAATTGGGTATGTATTACATGATTAAGATCAATTTTTTGCTGTGTAAGTATAAAAATATAGTTTCAACATGATTGATATTAATCTTGAAATAATGGAGAATTTTTGGAAAAATAAATTGTGGTTTGTTCCAGCTACACTACAGTGTCGAGTATTGGTGAAAGCTGGACTTGAAGAGAACTCACAGTTTTTAAAAGAGTGTAATGAGGTTTGGGGAGGGGGGATCTAGAAGCACTAGTGTATGTTCAGTGGATCTAGAAGAAGGGGTAGTGCAAAAAAATCATACTCGGGCATTGTTTGAGAGAGAAAACAAATTTTTTTCCAAGGAAGATAAGATGTGAAAAATGAATTGGTCCTACCAAATTTTGAGGGATATGATAGTTATATAATAGTTAGTTTAGATGGTTATGTTTTAGTTCTCATATAATTCACTAATCCAGAATGTTTGGATTCTTTTTTCCATGATATGGTGGTTGTTGAGGCAGCGTAGGAGGCAGTTCACAAATTACTAGAAACATGTTCTTCAGCCCTAGCTGTAGTGCATAATTCTTTTTTTATAGAGATTAACGTTTTAATGATCTATCCCTACAAGACATGACTAGTTGTAGTAAAATTGTTCAGTTTCCTTGGATTTTTTTGGAATAGGTATTTCCCTTTCTATGTGGAGTTAAAACCTAGAATCCACCATACTTACCACCATAGGTTAATATTCCAGGGCTACAGAATTTCCATTCTAGTGCTATAGCAGTTGAGTAGATCTATTGGAGGTCCCTATTAAGAACACAATTTTTTTCTGGGAGATTGTAAATTTTTAGGAATATGGGATGTTTGTGGAACTTCCAAGGGGGAAGTGATCTACTTTTATTCATAATAGTTGTTAGGTCGTGTTAGTTGTGGGTTGAGGATTGGCAATTGGGTTATTAAATAAGGGGTGAAATTTTAAGATAGAGGAATAAATTACTTTTGAGTGGTCTCATCTTGGTATCTAGATAGGTTCGGTACATGGGAGGATCGTCCATGGATTCTGGAGAGTGGTCTTCTCTAGGAGAATCTCGTCCTTTATTCCTTCTTATCCTTCGTCTTATTTTACTTTGCTATGGATATATAGTCATTACTTCATTGTTGTTTCATTTATTCTCGCTTATTCCACTGTGAAAACATTTTTAGGAGAGAGTCTTAATAGTAGGGGCATGACATGGAATTAATGGTAGTCTATTGGTTGAGAAAATAAGCACATTTTCTAACTCTTAAGAATATATTTACAACAAAAATATTTGTTGATGTTTTCATGCATGGAATCATAAAATTTCATGGAATGAAACAAGTGATAGTTAGTGACATAAGAAAAATGCATACTAGTCTTTTATGGAAAGAGTTATTCAAATTACAAGGAACAACACTAAAAATGAACTATTCATAACACCCCCAAACAGATGAAAAAAATCATGTTTTCAACCAGTGTTTATAGGCTTAATTGTTGTGTTTTAATTAGATAATACTTTGTATTAGATCAAATGGTTTTCTTGGTATGAATACAATTACAATACATCCTTCAATACATCAACTAGAAAGACCCCATTTGTTGTAGTTTATAGTCTGACCCCTGTATATCTTCCAATATTCTGAAGGGGAGATAGTAGAATAAGTTGTATTTGTGACCCCAATTAACCGAGTTGGGGCCCTTAATCAACTCTTTGAAAATATCTACAGATAATAATATACTATGATCAAACATTCCAATCATCGATGATGTGAGGTGTCTTATTATTGGGGGATCATGTATGGGTGAAAAAATGAATGAATGGACTTGAAGAAAGATTGAAATAACTAGAAACAAGATTCAAACTATTATGGCTAGTTTTCAATTGAATGGGAAGTGGAATTTGTTACTTATAGGCTTACCCTAATGAACCATAGCTAGATACACATAGTTTTTTATGTGTCCCTGCCACTGGTTACATAAAAGAGGCACAAAATATATATGAAACATGAATAAAGATCATCATTTTCTTTGCCTAAAAAATGTGATAGTGGAGTCCGATTCAAAAAATTTAATATTATGGGGTATGTGGTATTCACACATGGAGAATGAATGGTCGTCGATCAGGAAAATCTTGAGATCATGGGTGTATGCCAATTAAGCCTTATTTATTGATGTAATTGGATCATGTAAGTTTCTATTTCTTTAACATTTTATGAGGGAAACGTGTTTTTCTAATAAAAACTTGGAATTCATGTTGGAGAGATGAAGATCATAGGAGTATCATGAAGAATATGGTGTGATCATGTTACAACTCACAAAACAATGTGTTGTTGATTGGATAAGAAGGCCACAGATCTAGGGAGGTTGGGTTTGAGAAAATATGAAGCTATATGTATCCAAGAGAGATAAGAATCATCAAAATGAGTATAATGGCATTGTACTAGAAAATGAGATAGTGGATTGAGCATACAATGAGTTGGTAGAGGCAAGAGGTGACACAAATTTGTGAAATGTGTCAACCACAATAAATATACTACTATAGTATGTCTTGGAGAGGATAATACATAGGGTGATAAAATAAAAGGATATGTTGCGAAGAGAATAGAGTGGGGGGGGGGATACCCAGAAGAGAAAGAAGGACACTTTGATATCCTAGATATACCCACCCAAAGTGAAAGATAATTGAAAGGAAATGATTAAAAATCCACTTACCACTCTGTGTGAGTGGGTAAATAAAAATAGGTTGAGCATTTCACATTAATAGAATTAAAGTTAATATGGTACAAAAGAAGGAATAATGTTGAGATTTTGATCCCACAAAATTGAGTATTGTATCTCTTACTCTGTAAAATATACATTTTTGGGTGCACAAAATCAAGCCAAATCGTTTTTTTTCATTTTCTGGATAAAATCTACTTTTATGGGTGAGTGGGAACCTCACAACATCCATAAGAACAAAAAATCATACATCATACCAAAGACACAACCGCCATACTAGGAGGCAAGTATCACAGCACCCTGAAGAGTCATTCAAATTCAAAAAAATGAAAAGCAGCAAACGTAAGCACATAATGGCCTGTGAGCCAACCTCGAGCAGCACACCCTCCGCAGCGGTCATCATCATCATCATCCCAACCCCCACGCTGGTGAAGTCCTCGAAAAGCATGATGGAAACTCTATACCTAACTATGAACAAACTGAAAATGCTCCATGGAAACCTCCATCATATATGCGATCAAAAAATCCAGCATCAGAGCAACCCTCATGAAATGCCTACCGCAGCTCGAACAACACCATCCCAAAACCTCACCAGGCACCCTCGCACCAGGCCAACCTAGCATGGATAGAAGGGACAGGAGGCAAGAGTAGAGTTTAGAGAGGGCATGCTAAAATAATGAGACACATCCTTTGACAAAACCATAGATCACATTCATCAGAACCAACAATAGGATTAAGAGCATTGTGCCACAAATGAAGAAATAGACAACAAGGATCGAAGAACCTTCAATAAAATCAACAAACCAGTAAAAACAAATCACTGACCGACTCCAAAGAAGTAATAAATATGGAGTGTTCAGATAGAAAATAGACCAAAAAACCTTCATCATTGATTATGGGGTAGAAAACCTTAAATAAATGCATGTCAACACAAGGTAAGGCCGACTCAGGCCGCACCAGGACCATCGACCGCTGAACCGCCAAACCCAAAACCCCTATGAAACTTCCGCACTAGATCTAACCTGGATAGATGCGTAGGATTGAGGGGTAAAAGCTGTGGTTTGATCATCCATTAGTATCAACACCACACACTTCGTCAAGATTACCCATCTCCAACAAGAAAAAACACAGTCAAAGGCAAAAGAATAGAGCACCGATGAGAAGGCATCGAGAGAGAAGGGGGAAAGGAGGGCTTGGGATGAGAGGGAAAGAAGGAGGGGGAGAGGGAGGCACTGGAGAATGAAGTCCCCCCCTCTCAAGAACTGTATATATTAGTCTTCTAACTATATAAATTTCGGTGCTATATCACATAGAAATCATGTTAAAAAAACCATGAATCATATCTCCAAAATTTGTTTCTATAATATTAGGAGATATTTCACCCAGGATTTTGGGTCTGGAAATCAGGTGAAATTTCAACTAATAATATTAATTCCAATTGTCAGTCACTATTTCATCCAGAATATTCAGTAATATTCATGATAATCATTGGAGTTATATGGTGGTCATATCTTATTCAAAAAAAAATTTATTTCCAATTTCTTTCCATTATGAGGAGTTAAGACAAAGGATGTTATAGAAAAATAATTTTGTGATTCATACAAGGATGTTGTTTATTTTATTATTTTTTATATATCAATATGAGCATGTCTTACTTACAAGGGAGTATATAGAGAGAATTCTTTTCATCATCAGGGTAATTAGATATTTATGATATGAGTTAGTGGTCAATGGTTTTTTCAGGTCAGTGGGATGAATTAAATTTATGTCCTATATTTTTATCTTCATTTATAAATGAAATAACCATAAATTTCACCAAGGTACATATTTAGGGTATTCTCACTCTAAACTATACATCATAGTTAATTATCTATTTGATGAACCTTTTTCAATGAATCTTCCCTATACTTTCCTTCAAGAAGGAGGTGCTTGAAATCCTTCATAGATAAGAGCACATATTTAAGAATTTAGTGATTTTAGTGTCCAAAGAATAAATTTTTTGGAAATAACTCATTAGTTACAACTAAGGTGACTCGATTAAACTCACTACGAGAAAAGATCGCAATCATGGATAGTAAGGTTTTATTATTTTATGGTTTTCTTATTTTGTCTCATTTATTAAACTCTCAATTCGTATTGGAATGGATTTTATGTATTCCTATATTATAGTAGGGAATAGTGATGTCCTATGAAACCCATTAGTTTTAAAAATACAAGGTCGATGATTAATTGATATGAATAATTTTTAATTATTTTTTCAGGAACTCTGGGTTTCTTAACTGGACTGAAGCTAATCATCCTAATCAAATCAACCATACCCAACTGGGTTAGGCAGGGTTACACAAGTGATATGGATGGATTGAGTTAATTTGGGACATGTTGTGTCCGTTCATGTGTTGGGAAAATAATTAACCAACCCATCCTAGCCAATCATTTATTTATTTCTTATCAGGGTAGGTTGCTGCACTCCCCTCTTACCACCAATAATACAAGTAATGTTTATTTAATTTAATAGTTACAATTAATGTTTTTTATTTGATGTATAATAATGTTAGGACCAAAATGAGCCTAGATACCCTGATAGGGGGGTTGAATCAGGGTTTGGATATTCTTTTCAAAATTATACTTACCCCACTGGATCTTGACAACTTTATTATAAGGGTTGATTTGTATTCACATATGTGTTAATATTTATTTTATTCCTCCCATCATTATCTGATAATGATGATTCTTTGAATTTAATGCAGGAAAGTAAACACGCAGGCTCATAGATTTTTACTTGGTTCGCCCTCACTAGGATACGTCCAAGGAGAATACAACAGAAATGTTCCACTATACCAAATCCACTAAATCTTACTGCCAATAATGTTTATTCTATATCACTTATAATCCTAGGCTCACTTACTTTGCAATTTTTTGGGTTAGCTCACTACTTTCACAAGGGTCTCTCCCTGTTTCTCTCTCTAGCTCACAACCAGTAGAAAGGGTAACCTTCTTCCTCTTCTTTTTCTCACTGCTCTTGGAAGGGATACACTCATAGTTTATGGGATTGTATGTCCCTTCATTGTCTCTAATTAAGGCATCCTCTACTATATACAGATGTTATATTGTTGTTCCAATTTCATCCTTTGATGAATAAAACTTTACCACATTATAACTAGGTAACCTCAAATCTTTTGCGCAACACTTACTGTTTCCCGTGCACAAAATTAATGCCTTGAGAACAAGATTACACTTTTGTCGCGAAACACCCCTTGTACATAACTTCAATCTTAAGTGAAACTAAAATCATTCATGAAGCTTTCTTAGCTTACACGCAACTAAAAATAATTCACACAACTCCCTTTGTTTAAAATTATTACATGATATAGAGCACAAATTCTCTCTAAGTGTTGAGTTCTATTGAACGAGTGGGGTCACATCTAATTTATAGGTGTTTCTGACCCCTATGTAAAATATTTTAAATGTCGTGAAAGATCCTCTTTGAGTGCCAAAAAGTCCATTTGATGTCGCATTGGGTGCACAAGTTTATTCTGCGCAAAATCATATTTCACACACATTTCCAAATCTTTCTCAAACTTTATGCCTTTTCCATATTTCAACATTAAGGTCCTGAAACATGACTTACACCAAAGTTCCCATACCATATGCAATCTTTCATGAAAATTTCTTTTCCAAAAACACATTTCTCCATTTTCTGATTTTGAGGCTCAAAAATTTGGCAAACACAGGAAAACAGCCCCACCTTGTATCTGTTCTTTTGTACTGCCTCCAGTTCGTCCATTCATTTTTCAGGATTCTTTTTCAATATAGGTTGTCAAAAACATCTCTGGAACTTGACAATTCACCATGGAAACCCTTTTTGTCATCAAACAAACCCACTTTTTCAACAAACACAACCACCTCCAGAATGCTTCAATGTTACCTTGAGTGATTTTTCCCAAAAAATAAAATGTCCAAATAAAATATATTTAATATCTAAATAAATTCAGTAATTTTTTTGAATTTTTTTATTTTAATTTTTTGGTTGATAATATTGTACATTTAATTTGTTTATATGCATGTTTATTTGAAATTTTTTTATTTGGTTTGATGATACATCCTATATGTCATTTTTAGGCCCAACTTAATTTACTTGGAAATTAATTAAATGGAATTTTTTTAGTTGATAGAAATGGAATGGGTGCTCCATGTGATGTTGTATTTATTTTTTTAATTAAAAGTGTTTTACAATTTTGAATTGAATTTAATTGGGAATTTAATCCTATTTCTATTTGGAAGATCTTAAATGTTTTATTTTTTTAGTTTTTATTTAATTAATAGTCTCATGCATTTTTTGTTGTTTATTATAATTTTTATTTAGTTGACCCAACATACCGAACCCAACCCAACTTGGGTCAGGTTGGGTCTGGAAATTACCAGAAGATGTTTATGAACCAACCCAACCTAATTCGAATAGTTTTTATTGGGTCAAGTGAAAACAATTTCCCAATCCCTAACCAACCCAACCAATGAAACCCCTATCAAGAACCATGATCTTGTTTATATAACCACGTCATGGTGTTTGATTATTTTCCTCAAAATGGTGTGGCTAAATGAACACCATGTCATAACATGTTAATATTTATAGGGAAAATGGGATGGCCTAAGGAATGATATCAATGTTTTTATAACTGTAAAACAAGGTATCATATTTGAAGTCACCAAGGTGGGGTTAGCCGATGACTTCATCATGGCTAGATAAAACATGAGTTTCGACCATGTCATGGTGTATATTAACACATTTTGATTCTTGGTGTGACTATATAACCAAAAATCCATGAAAATATACAATACGTATTTTCTCAATTGAGTTATTAATTGTTCAGAATGGTTTTGAAACTTCCACCATGTCGTGGTTAAAAGCCATGTTTTAAAAAAAGATGTTTTTCCTTAAACTCATCCAAATAAATACGAGGTCATGTTGAAAGAAAAATACAAAAAACAATATTTTACAGGTCCTTAAAAATAGAGTTGTGAAATTGGAACTCAGAAATGATTGTGAGTTTTATAAATGTGGAAATACATCTTAGAATACAAAAAATAGGATCCTCTCTAAAAAAGGTATGTATGCCCAGTTAGTAATATACTATAATTCCTCCAAGTGTTAATTGTATCATGTACACCATACTCCCTCAAGTGTTTAATTTTATAAATATTGTACTTCAATTCTTTACATCCTTCAAGAATCGATCTAAGAGACAAAAAAATCATTATTTTAGTTCTTAGAATAAGAGGGGATCTTCCATTTTCATCAAAAATTCTGTTTAGTCTTTGGAACTCCTAGAATTTTTACATCTATAATCAATGTCCTTGAAGAATATGAATGATATTTTTATCAAAACACTCAGCTACAATTTGATTTTGTTCTTGAATGGACTTTTGTAACTCATACTACTCATAAGAAATTTCTATCTATCCTTGAAAAATAATTTCAATGGTGGTATTAACCTCCCACAGACATAATTTGAGTTTCAATAACCCGTAATTATATATATATGAAATATTTCCCTTGTTCTTGTAATAATATTTCTAAGATGGCACTTTGGATTTTCACTGATGCAACTTAATAATCCATCTAACAAGGTATTGACTTATTTTGTCAGAAAAAATTGATAGAGGAAATAAAATGATTGGAAATTAGGTACTTGTGTGATGAAAATAGAATTATATAATAGGGAAATATAGAATAATGATTTTAAATCAACTATAAACTCTATATCTATAGCATTGGTATAGAAAATTCTATAATAAATAGAGGAAGAAGTTGATGAGATGGAACTCTATACAAAATTCTCCCCAAGGAAAATGTCATAGCCTCCAACAAAAAGTTTGAATACTAACAGACTACCTCTCCCTTCTCCCATAACATGATATATACAACCCCAAAGAAAACACAATGGATTTTAAAAACTACCATAGCACATTTTTATCCTTCCCCTTCCTCCAAAATAGTTTTTTTATGAATGGACCATCAATAGACCAATCAATGAATGTCATGATTTTGAATCATGTAGAATATTCTTAAAAGGGGTTTGATGAAGACTAGAGTGTTGAATTAGAGGAAGATGAAATATTTTAGTTATTATCATAAGAGGTGATACAACTATATTACATGTTTCAATAAAATAGAATAGATACGAGACATGAACTGTACTACATATCAGAAACTACAATATCGATGTAACAAAACATTTTAGAGGGCATTATCAAAGCTCACAATAGGGATTTTGAAAAGGATAAATGTCTATCATAAGACAAAAAAGTATTGTGGACCACAGATAGTAACAAATGTGGTAAAAACGTATATTATAAGGGGATACATTGTGCTCTAAAGGGGTACCAAGGATCATAGATGGTGAAAATGGATACTGGATGTTTTGAAATAAATCATAGATACCAATATGGGCAAATTGTAGTACACATAAATAAGTATGATGGATATTTTCTTTACAAATGGGAATATTACATCAATCTATTGAATCATATCAGCAAAATCTATTTGAAGTTATTAGGAATGTGGGGCTAGATGGGGTTGTTGAAGATAGAGTTTTTGTGGGGATATTGGGGTTATCGTGTATGGGTAGTGGTGTTAGTAGTGGGAGGGGGTGGCAATTTTGTCTTTCTCACTTTTTTAGTATTTTGTATAGTTGGGTCGGTAGAGGATACTAAATGTTAGATTGGTGTAGGCAAATCCATTTGGATGATGTTAGAGATAGTTTTACTATAGCTCTATTGACTTATTTAGACCATCCATTGTAGTATCTTGGACTAGGGTGGCCACAACACTATAACAGTGCAGACTTCTAGCTAATGGCCACTGTAGAAGCTTGGACTTTGGTGGTTGCAGCACTATAGCTCAAAAAAATTTCTATACGGTTGGTGGAACAATGAATCATATTCTTTATTATCTCATTTTGATCTAGGTTTTCATATTATTTAGAATATGAACACTCCATGTAATTTTTTCTCTTGATTATAGTGACATTTTTTCCTCTGTATGGATGTATGGATTATTCGAAAACTATGTAAATTGCTATGTCTATGTCCATCTTTTTCTTATCTAATTATTTCTTTATTTCTTCAACTAAAAACCTCTAATGTGTAGATCCTGGCATTTCTGTAACACTAAATATTGGCTTGTGGTGAGTTATAAATCACTTTTAGGAATTTACTTGGTAGTAGGTCTACTGGAAGTAGATGGGATTGTGGGGCTGCACTAGTGGAAAAAGGCATTTCCACATCATTTTTTTACATTTTAATGTCGGTTTTTAACCAATGTCTATGAATTTGGATTTAAAAATAATAGTTTCAACCCCAGTTATCATGATACCAATGTTTAAAAATTAATTAAAAATCTAGTTTAATGGCTCTTTCAACTTCATTTCACAAAAAAAATGTCGAAAAGTATTTTCAGCATCAGGTTCTATAAACAATGATAATGAAATTTTTTCATCTGCATTGGTTTATGTTAAAACTAATATTGAATATCAAAAGATAACGTTTTTCGTGCCAGTTTCATTAAAAACCCAATGCAAAAAACACAATAAAATAGATTCAACATCAATTTATAAAAAATAAAATTGAATGTTTTATATATTTTTTTAAAATAATTTTAATACATAACATTTATCCAAACTTTATATTTTGAAAATTGAATATAAATATCATATACAATAGTGAAAATAAAAATAACTAAAAAACAAAACCGAAGATAAATCAGCATTGAAGTCATCTTGCATGAATCATTTTTATTATATCCTCTATCTCACTGCCAGCTACAGTAACTATACTTACAACAAAGACACAAATATAATAATCAACCATCTAATAAGTATAAATACAATTCTATGATCTCATGTAAAAATAAATAAATAAGTAATGACAATAGTTTCTCACAAATCAACATATTTTATTTTTCAAACCATTTTGTTTTAAAATATTTTTTAGACCAGCAAAAATTGGGTACCCAAAAAAAAATCATCTATTAAATAGTTTAAAAAGTGAAATAAGATATTCAATAATTATTATTTTAACTTATATATATGGTCTCAAAAATGATGTAAGTTTTTTCCAAATATAGCTTTAACAAAAATTGTCAAAAATGGTTGATTAAAATGTTAAGGAAATCCTATGAGTGTTTATGAATAATTTGACATTGAAAAATTATTAGAGGAGTGGTTAGATAATGTATCTTTCGAAAACCACCACGTTTCAGTTTTCAATACCACATGTTCAAAAAAACCCAACATTTTTTAATCAATATGATGATTTTGTTTTGAAGTGGATGGATAAGATAGGTAAGTCAACACATTATTTTTTCATATTTTGTTGGAGAATATTTTAGATAATGTACCTTGAGAATAAACCAACATATGTTGGATATCATGATATCGGAAAATAACATTATGTTAAGGTCAAAACCATGTGTTATTTGAGTTGAAAATGTCAGTTTTTATGGTGTAACTTATAAAAATTTAATTTATAATAATGTATTGAATAAAACCACCATGTGTAAATGAGAAATAGAAAAAAAATGGAAAAAATATAAAAACTAATATAACATACCAACTTTAAGAAAAACACAAGTGTATAATTACTCATTTTTTAAACCTTAACTAAAAGATAAATACCTTACAATTTAAAGGCATGTGTAGTGTGGAATTTTTTTTATAAATACATAATTTTTATATAGAATATATCCCTATAAAAATAAACATAATATACCAACATAATGAAGAACATGATTTAATAAACACTCATTTTTTAAATTTAATTAAAATTAACATACCTGATAATTTAAATCACAATCTTATTTAACAAATAGTTTGTAAATAAACTATGAATATGGGTATGTTATTCATTTGTATACTTTTTGGAATCATTGAAAATTTACAATATAAATGGATGTTATATGATTTAAAAAATATTTTCATATAAAACATAATATATTTAATATAACAAACCTTATGAAATTTAGTCATTTCCCTAGTTGTGATTATCTTATACGTGAATCTTAATACATAATAACCACATTTCAAACATTCTTTTTGATGATGAAAATGAGGTTTTCAGACATTAGATTGAAAATAAAAACCAACAAATGGATACACACACATAGACACACACACACACAGAGATATATATAACCAAATGTTATATAATAAAAAAGTACCTTTTCATCCATGTAATTGATTAAATTTGGCTTATTTATCGACATCTTATCTTTGCTAAACATTTTCCATTACCTTCAATTTCAAACACACACACACACATATCAAATAAAGAAACATGTATAAACAATAATAATGAAAAATAAAGAACTTATAAAATAGAATAAAACTTACCTGTCTAATAATTTTTTGAATTTTTTATGAACATGACCTAATAAATAGAAAATCCAATATAATTTACATTAATTTGGGTAGAATACTCCTAACATCCTATGAAATGTGCAATATAAAAATTTTAAAAATTATAAGATTATAATTAATATTATTTCATAGTTATCTTAGAATTCTTACTAAAAAAGGAATGGAAAAAACCAACACCGAATATCTGTATTTGAAATTCTCTCTCTCTCTCTCACACACACACACACAGATATATATATATATATGCAACTCTAGAAATATTATTCACATATTGCATAGCTGTTGAAATAAAATTTTGATCTATAGGAACATAAAAACTAGTTTTATCATTTTTAATAATAATAATGTGTAGATAACTAATTAAATAAATAATATAATAAGTCACCTGAAGTTATATTTATTTAAAGAATGAAAAACTGAAAAGAAATATTACATGGAAAAAAACTACAACACATGCATGATGAGTTCAGAAAAAATAATATGACATGTGATATTTTTTTGAATGTTATCAATGTTTAGTATCCTCCACATATATCATAATTAATCAAAAACTCATAATATTATCCAATGAAGAAGAAACATAGTTTTATCGTTGTATCCCATCAAAATACATTATATGTATTTGAAGTTGTTGATTCATAAACTATTTTTTTGTTTCTTTTGTACCAATTATTTGGATTTGATAGACTCATATATAAAATTAAGGTTTGAAAAAATTATAATCTATTTTTAATTAACTATATTTTTTTTAAAAAAATGAATACCATGTGTGTCAAATAAAAATAAGACATACAATCTCCAACTCTGGAAACCTCCTTAGTATGCAATGGTAGTAGACTATTTGGATCAATAATATCATTTATTGATTTTCCGACCCAACCCAACTCCATATGATGATGATATACTGAATCCAAAAAAAATATATGACTTCGTACACTACAATACGTACATGAATATCTCCCACATATAAATCATATTATATGGTTGGGTTTTAATGAGGAGGTGGATGATCTTTATTGGAAGGATGGGTAGGGTGGGAAGGCTAGGCGGGTTGGGATGGTTGGTTTAGCTAGGCGGGTTGCACAAGCTGCACAAGCTGCACAAGAAGTGACTGTATCATGAATTGTTCAAAAGTAGCCTACACAACTGATTATATTTGATCTCCCATGGACTGTGTTATGTCTTTCAGCTCAGTTTTTAATGAATATATATCTGGGTCTCTTGATTAATTATTTTTATCACAAAAAACTTTCCAAATACGAACACCAACCTCATATCGTCTTATGTGGCAGGGGTGTTTCGGCAATCCTAAAGAGGTAGCTAGGATGTCCATCATACCCTCAGAGATAAAAGTTCTATGTTTCACTTTCTCCTAAAGTTTATTCTGAACTGAAAAATTAAAATGGTATAATAGTGTAGTTAATTGAAAAAATATTAACATTCTTGGAAAATAAAAATTAATTTCTTACAATTCTGCCAGCTACATCCTTAGATTTATCTGTATGATACTCTTTTTTTTTCATTCCTCTCACTCTTTTCCATTTTTTATGTTGTGTGGGGGGAGATGGAGGACCGAACTAGACCTCTTCTGAATCACTACATTATTGAGTTCTTAATACATCAAAAATTTTGGCAAACATTTTCTCCTCCAATAAATGATACACTCCCTAAGATAGATTATGAGGTTATAGGTTCTACAACTCGATCTCTTGATGAGAAATCCTAGAGGCATGTTACATAAAATTAAACTAATAAGTAATCAAGTACTATATATGAAATTTTACAATATAAAATAATTATCTTACCATAAATTAATCATGTCAGTTTATAAAAAAATTCATCCATGTATCTGCATCTAAAAACCCATACATGATACATGGTTTTTCATTATTTAACTTACCAAAAACATAATTTTTTGTCAATTTTTTTTTAAAATATAACCATCAAACTACCACCAAATATAGTAATATTTTCGAAATTTCTTTCTTTTCTTCAAAAATTAATCTCACTAGTAATAAAATAAATTAAATATTAGTCTTTTAAAATATATAATATTTGAAAAAAGTTAAAAAAATAAATTAATTGAAATATTCTAACGTTATAAACTCCCAAAACTACTCTATGGTGATATTTTTGATGGACTTACAATTAGGATATAAAATTTTAATCCTACAATGATTCTACATGGAAATATAACTGGTAAACTACCTTGAATTTGGACCAAATGGGTTATTATTTTAATAAAAATTAATATGTAATCTCTAGTCTCTATGAGAAAGTGAATGCTTTGGTAAATTTTTATTCCCATGTTTACAAACTCTCAAAATAGATTTCTCAATAGAATAAGGAAATGATTCCTCTATAGGAGGCACATTAGTAGTCCTGCAATTATTTTTTATAAAATATTTTTTATTTAATTAATTAAGTATATTATTGAATATTTAATAATATAAAAAAAACGTATACCTCATCAAATATTCCTCTTCCTCAGGGTATATCATTGAATTAGGAAAATTTAATAATATACTATTCACTTTTATATTATTAGAAAATTAATATTTAAAAAAATAATGAAAAAAATATGTAAGTAAAAAAATAGTGTTACACATTTGTTAGTAAAAAATAATAATGAGGATTACATTATTCTTAATCCAAAAATATGAAATATGAAGTATTATATATACATAATAATTCTAAAAGAGAAGAAAAATTTATAAATTTAAATATAATAGTTATAAAAAAGTGTTCTTATATGCCTAAATTTAACAAAAAAATAATAATGTACGTTGTTTTTTTTCAATAAAAAAATATTGAACAATAACTGATGAATATAAAATTTAACACAAAAACCATATAATTAATCAAATATATATAATTATGCATCCAATAATTAATAACAAATATTTTTTTAAAAAATGAAAACATTAAAAAATATATAAATATAAATATTTACAAGAATAATTAGGAGCGTAATTTATTGTTTCCCATATCCCTTAAGTATTATCATATCATATATTATAGACCATGTCTGCATTATAGTCATTGTTATCATTCAAAAATCTTCCAATTGATGAATAAGACTCATTTGAATCCATAACATTATCATCATCCTCATCAACAAAATGAATTCTTTTCCCTTAAAAAATGATAGATCACTGATAATTCTATGGATCATTGACATAGAATATTTACTTTTTATATGTCACCATGATAAATGGTTCCTATTTTCTAAAAAATCATTTTAAATCAACCAATGTAAACCCATAATCATAATGTTTCACACCACTATTAATATCAAACCATTTATACTTAAATACAGTGATAAGAAATTTAGTATAACCAATTTCTCATATTTCTTAAATAACTTTAAAATACGTCATTGATGTCAAAATTGGGTTTTTAAAATTTTCACATAAAAAATGCACTACTTCTATGATGACCATTAACCCAATATTTTCAATGGTACTATGGTAATCCTAATTTTCTATGTAAAATGTGTAACTTTAATATCTAAACCAGACCATGTGATTACTTTAAGAGATGGTCCCCCTTCCAACCATTTCAATGTTTCTGATGCAGATACATCAGTGTTGACTTTCTCTTCAAACCATGACACATATGTCTTTTTATTCTCAATAATCAACCTGTTTTCATTTATTTTTTGAATATAATACCTTTAATTTAGCAATATGTGATGATATATATGGTTGAACTTCATCTATGTTGTTCAAAATTTATAAATTTGTCTTCATCAATTTATCACATGAAATGAACATTAACTTTAAGCCTTGAATCCCTATACCTTCACTATCATCTATAATATGTCAAGATATAAGGAGGACAACATGCTCCAATTAATAAAAATTATCTGTATAGAACTCAATCACATATTCTTATAAATATTTTTGAATAATATAAGATTTTGGTTGATGAGTATTTTTAGCATATCCCTTCAAAATTTTCATATATCTTTCAAAAGGATACATCAAACATAAATATAAAGGCCCCCATATTCTTATATCATGAACCTGATAAATCAGTAGGTGGACCATTATATCAAAAAGAGTAGGTGTGACATACATTTTTAGTTGAAAAGGAATAATATTAGCTCTATTCTACAACACATATAAAAAATTTGGATTAAATACATTACTATTAATAAATTTTAAAAAATTCATAACATGATGATAGTCTTTCTGATAGATATTGGGAATATACCATGAAATGTGGATGGTATTAGTTTTCAAATCAATACATGATAGTCATGAGATTCTATACATATTAATTTAAAATCCATCAATGACACCAAATTATTCACATTTAAATAATATCCACTGGTTACTTTAATACCATGCATATACTAACAAAAACTTCTATTCTCACTCTTTCTTAACGTGTGACAAGCTAGAGGTAAATATGTTATGTTTCCTTTCATAGTGGGAGATAACTCCAAATGTATTCAAATTTATATCAAGTCTAATATAGAATTAAATCCATTATTTTTATTTCCTTTTATAGACAATAATTATCCAATCAAACTTACACATATGTTTTTCTTAACATGAAAAATATCATTTGTTTGTTTTATCTCTAAAAATATATAATAAGGTAGTTTAAAAAAGATAGACCGGTTCTTCCAGATATTTTTTTAATGACCAGAACTTCCTTTCTTTCCAAATTTTATATCAATAGCTTTTACCATGTCATAATATTATTTAATGGAAAATGGTTTCCAGGGAAGATTATATTCCTTTTAAACATTAATTTTTTTAGTCCCTGGTAAGGGCGATCAATTTAAAAAAAAATATTCAATGTCCCATCTACATTGTCCTTCTTAAATTTTGAAATTCATAATATGAAGTCTCTTCATCAAAAAATTGGGAATTTATTAAGTACATTAACACTATATTCGAATAATTTAACATATTAAAGAAAAAATTTTATATTGAACATTATCATAACATGAAAAATAAAATACTCTGTATTTTATGAATTAGAAATTGTAACACATGTCTCCCATGCATGCTTTAAATCATTAATCAATGGTGAAATATACACATCAATAGCATTTCTAGTCTATTTTGTTCTAAAAATCATCAATATCATCATATTTTTTTCCTCATACATATTATTTAGGAAAATATTTTAAAATACCCAAAAAAGGTCATGAACCATGTTGGCTACATAGGCTCTGATATGGATTCATTCCATCTATTCACAATCCCATTATGAGATTCTTAACTTTACATAAAAAATTAGGGATTTTTTATCAAATCTATTCCACTATGGTGAATAAACTGGGTGATGTATGTTAACATTAGATATTCACTCATTGATATTCCATCTTAACCTTTTTTCCTCAATTAAGTTTTCAAATAGACGCTTCAAATGAGGAATTACTAGAAGGAACCAAATTGTTTTAGTGAGAGGTTGTATTTTGGTACCTAAGAATAAATCATAATTTAATAATTATAAATATTGGATTGAATTATTTGAAGGTTGCAAATTGATTTAGTATGAGTTTGGATACAAGTACTTGAGAATGAATCAAAGTTGAAATTTTCATCCATCTTATTGCAAGATGTCCCACATTGAGGACATTTTGATAAATATCCATATTCCTTTCTATAAAATACATAATAATTGGGGGAAATCATGTATCTTTTTATAAACTAATCCCATTGAGACTAATATTTTCTTTCCCTAATAATTGGAATCTAGAATCTCATTTCCTACTGGAAGTAGCTCTTTTAAATGGTCAAGCATGTGAGAGAAAATTTTATCACTCCACCCATTTATTTCTTTTAAGATAACAAATATCATAATTTTTTATAACACTATATATTTAATGAATCTTATGAATAATGGTTTCTTAGAATCCTATATAATCATTAAACGATTGTTTTTTTATGGTTTCAACACTTGCATCATGAATTAATTATTCAACATGATCCTCTATCTCATTCTAAATATTTTCATCAACATTAGATGTTGAATTTTCTATTCATTCACCATTCTAGATCCAACATGAAAAATTATGGCAGAAACCATTGCAATTGATATGATCCTTTATTTCTCTATAATTTAACATTCTCGTATTCAAACACATTATGCATGGATAAAAAATCAAAAAACAAAAATTGATTATTTTTTTTTTGAAAATTCTGAAAAATCAAAAAATCCTTTTATATATTCATTAGTGGTACCTAATAAGATTATCAAATTATGATCCATTAAAAACCTAAGATCACAATATAAAAGGAAAGTATAATAAATCATATAAAAACTAATATATATATATATACAATTAACCTTTAAAAATAAAAAAATATAATAAAAAATATTAGTGATTAGGTTTGAAATATAAACAATTATTAGGAATAAAAAAATTTAAATTAATCTAAGTAAATTTTTTATTTAAATAATTGTTTATAATCTATACTTTTGTCATGTTTAGATAGATTTTTTAAAATGACTATATATTTTGTCATGTTTAGAGAGATGTTTTTTAAAATGACTATAATACAACACTGATTCTATTCTGGCTAGATATATTGAGATAGATATCAATATTCTTATTTAATTATCCTAGAATAAATAACATTAAACACAAATTCCTTATGTATATATTCCTGACTATGTTGGGTAATGTGTGAACTATTCTGACCTTTATTTTTGAGTTTGTGGGCAAGAAAATTTTCAGTGGAATGAGTTGTGCAAGTGTTTTTTATAAGTGTGTGCCAATAATTGTTATGGATAACATTTATATTTTTAATCCTTATTCTTATTTCAAACCCCATATCCACTCAAACTATATTAAAATATTTTGATGACCATTCACTAATAATTTTACGAGTGATTTTTTTATCAATGTCAACAAAAAATGGTGAATCTTTTTAAAACATGAAAATGATTAAATGTATAGGAACCCCATTTATTGGTTTTATTATGATTACTAGAGTTATTATTCATTACAGTGATATGATGTTGATATAATTTTTGAATTGGTTTTTTAGTTGTAAATGTTTTTCTAACACATTTAAAAAATATTAATCATATTAAAACTCTTGTGAATTATAAATTTGCATTACATTAAATTTGATTTCAATATTTAGAAGTTATTGGTAATGGTTTTAAATTTATTAATAGTCAATAGATCTATATTTTGAGAGAAAAATCGAATGATTTTGCGACTATTATTTTTCCACCACACCATAAAGCCAATCTAAAAGGAAATTTTATTAATAAAACCTAGTCGAAACCGTTGGGTTTGTTCTATTTTCTAGGGAATAAAGATGTAATTATATAGTTTTTTTGTGGTGAAAAGGATTCAATTAAAGTAATAGTTGAAAATAGAGAGTTTATACCTTGGTGTTTCCCTTTTAGATTAAATGGTTTATAAAAAAAATATCATCTCCTTAGGTGTTTATTACTAATCCAAAACATGTTGGTTGTATGGAGTGAATATGTAATAAATTCCTAAAATTTAATTTATTATTAAATATGAGTGGTTATAATTATTATATAATATTTATTGTGGTTGAAGTAAAAGAAAAAAATATTATAGTTTATTTAATAAACATTTACTGAATTTTAATAACTATTTTATAAAATATATGAGTATGTATCTTCTTTTTGTTTGTTATGTTGATCCAAAAATATATAATTTTGTTATAATAAAAAATTATAAAGACCATAGATAATAATTTATAGTGATGTATATATATATATTAAATTTTGGAAAAATGTTTGATAATTACATATAAAAATTTATATAATTAAAAATACTTTAACAAAAAATTCAAAATTAACATTGAAATGAATACATAAAAATAAATTTATAACTAAAAAATATATATTTTATCTTCAAAATTAAAAAAATATACAAAATTCACAGTTATGTAATGAAAAATTGATCATGGATACATATCTAATCCCTTTAATTGTTTGGATGGGTAAACACTACAAGAATGAAGAATTTTTTTTGTAGAAAATAAATAAGAAAAAGAACAAATAATTGAACCGCAGGGATGGTCGAATCGAATAGGGTTTCTAGGGACTAAATGTTATCATAGATCTTGAACCAAGGATGAAGGATGAAATATTATTGGTCAGTGATTATGAAAATATGAATTAAATAAAAGAAACTTGAGTATAACATCTATAAAAGTCCCTTAGGTAGCCATCGTAGGTGTTGTAGGTTGATAGAAAAATAAGGAGTAAAAAAACTGAGGGTTTCATGTATAATTGTGTTATTTTGTTAATAAACCTTTTTAACGTCATTTTTTAACAAAATTGATGTTACATTTTTTAATTAAATCATTTTTGGATTTGTTTTACAAGAAAATCAATGCTAAAAATGATTTTTTGAACGAATTTGGCATGAGTTTTTCTAAAAACCAACACCCAAAAACCCTTATTCATACGTTTCCATGTTTTTTTATTCAAAGAAACGTGAATAAAATGTTTTGGAATTTTTTTGGCATCAGTTTTTAGAAAAAAAAATCAAAATACCTTTCTATATATGTTCTATCATTGGTTTTTATAAAATCCAAAACAGAAAATGTTTTAATAAAATGTATTTGGTGTAATTTTTTTTAATTCCCAATTCCAAAAAAGTTATGGTAAAAAACTATAGTGTTGGTTTATAGGAAACTGACATCATAAATTTGACTTTTAATCCACTAATTCTACTAGTGTGGTCTCTCTCTAGCTGCACTTTCCACACATGGAATAGTGATAGAACAAAGAGGTGGTCTCACTTGGTTCCTCAAGATTTATTTTATTATTTCCTTATAATACTATAACCCTCAAATATATTATCAATATATAGTTTTGCGATTAGATTATTCAATTATCTCTCTCTCCCCTCTCATTAGCACTCATGGTGATAATATTTGGTGACTCCACAAGATAACTATTTCCAATAGAATTCATGATCACCATTGAGTATTTCACAGTCAGAAATTTTTTCTTCTTTCTCTACATGATTTTCTACTATGTGATCTAATGTGATACCAAATCTAAGAGAACTAGGATAACTATTTAGACATTAAAAACAAGCTAGGTGTTTAGATTAGGTTAAGAGGATAAAATTACCATAATAAGAATATTGATAATGAATAATAGAGTAAATTTCACTGGATCAAACTCAAAGAGTAAACATTGGATGTTGAAAACTATATAGGATAGTTTGGATAAGCTAAAACAAGAATAGTTGAGTACCTACACTCAAAGAATTTATGTTTATAAAAAACTGATAAATATCATCACTCTAGATGTATGAAAAGGTATAGTAGTTCAATCTAGGTCTCTGAAAAATGTCTCTTACAAAAAAATAAATAGGACCAAATGACCTATTAGCTACACAAGAATGATAGAAAATAGAGTAAGACACCATGCCTACTTATCCCTATGGAAGATAAATTTCCCTAGTTTAATACATGTAGTTTCAAGAATAGTTGAATATTATTTTGGAAAGGTGGCGGAGAATATTTTATATGTAGGAGTCAAACGTATTTTCCCAAAATTGATCAGTATAGTAGTTATCAGGGAAACCAGATAAGATACTATTAGAGTTAGTTTTAGTAAGATCAAAACTGCTACTAATAATGATCTATTGAGATATGAGAGATAATGGAGCATTGCTTACAGTATAAGAATAAAAAATTATTATGATTGTTGGCATGGAGAAGAAATTTTAACCAGGTTTATGATCATTTATTATGGAAGAACAAAGATTGGGTGGTCTTCTGGTTAAAAAAGTGTGGTGAGGGAATGAGGTGGTGGTCTATGAACCATCACAGTGAAAAGAGTTTCTTTGTTTTCCAAGTTATATTTCTAAAGTGAAAGTGAAGGATACTATAGTTAAAAGGGTGGAATATCCAAGATTTCCTTTGAGATGGGTTGAATTATATCTATATGTTTCATGTTCAATTTATGTATATAGTTTATTTTAGAAGATTTATTAAAGAATACTCATTATACCAACAAATCCTACAGGCTCTTCAGGAAAAAATATACATCATTATTTAACTTATTAGTTGCAGTAGTTGCAAAAAATTCATCTGGAATTTTTTTACTCTTGGTGTCTTTGTGGGGGGGGGGTTCCTAAAAATTTATTTTTAATTCATGTTCTTCATAGAGAAAATAAATCCACCTATGTTTACATAGGACATTGGTAATGTTTGGGGAGAATATGGCCTGTTTTTGGTAAGTAGATCCGAAAGATAATCCTAATATATTGATGTAGTGTATTGGTGGTGTGTTTGTGGTATTGTAGTGGATATAGTTATTTTAGTTATAATTTATGGATCATTTTATTTACACAATATTAATCATAAGGACGACAGAGAATGGTACCAATGAATTGATCCATACGTATTTTTTTCTATGGAATTACAAGATGTTATAAAATACTTTGCTCATAGTCACTCCATTTAATTTGATTCATAGGTTGAAAAAATTTCCAACGTTATTTTATCTAATGATGAATTTTTGAATATAATAGAAAAATGTTTTCATTATGGGAAGATAAGTACTGATTTGGAGATTCAAATTGGGAAAGAACTCACACTCAATGAAAAATCTTATGAAGGAGGTTCTTGCATAGTGAGTGATATCTATGATATAAAGACCATTGGTGTTAATTTTTTATATTCTAAGATCCATGTAAATACTTTTGTTTCAATAATTAGTTCAATGTTTTATTTTTTCGACAAAAATATATAGATCATAATATAGCAAAACTTTCCCTATAGAGGTTGGATTGTACAAATGCTTCCTGGTGGTGACAAATTGCATTAGAGGATCAAGGAATGAAAATGGTATTTTTGGTTTACCTAAAGGAAATTGTGGTTTTCAGCATGAGGAAATGTTGGGAATGTGGGACCATTTTGGGTTGTTAGGGATATAGTTGTTGTTGGGATATTTAGGCTGTCTTATGTGGGCAGTGGGGTTAGTAGCTGGGGAGGAAAGTTCTGTCTTTCTCTCTTTACTAATTTTTTATTATAGTTGGGTTGGAAGGGGATAATAAATATGGTAAGGTGGGGGGTTACATATTGTAATTTACTTGGTAGTAGGTCTATTGGTAGAAGATGGGATGGTGAGGTGGTATTTCTCTCCAGTACTCGATGCATGTAGTATGGCTAAAGCCCAAGGAGGTGGTCTCTCATATTTCTTCTAGTTGTATAACTATATCTCATATTGATACAAAAACTCTTGAATCTAAATGAAATTTATAGTTTCATGATTAGTTTCTTTAGTTTTATCTCTCTCCATTTTAGTTATCTCTCATGGTGCTAATATAAGTTCTTTTCTTGCCTCACATCATGTTTTATAATTATTAAAAGTGGATGGAGCATGTAGATTTTATGATTAATAATATGACCTATATAATGGGTCCATGATGTTTTTATAAGTGCTTACAAGTAAAATTAACCTTTGAAGTTATTTTTCCACCATATTGTTTCAAGATAGTATATATATATTGAAGCAATTGAATTAGAATTTGGACAATGATGTAATGAAAAACACGGGACAATGTATTATTTGAGGGAAAGATAAGTGAACATTTTATTTCGTAACGGATTTAATGATATCAAGGGAAAGACAATACAACTTTTAAGAAGATCATGATCCATATTTCATATGGATATATAGAATAACATATCATATTTCATGAACATGGAAATTCTGAAGACTCTATATAGTAGAGGAGAACAACAATTTGGGAGATATTGCAGTACATGTTACAATTTTCTATTTCATGTTAATAGTGCAATGAGGGGTATCATGAACAAAAATTGAATATTCCATAAAAAGTGATATAAATTAAATTAAATATCTAATGAAGAAAGTGTGGCTATTTCATATGGTAATAGGATAAATCATTGTAAGTGATAGAGATATGTGAATAATGATAAGGGAAAACACTACCCAACATGGAATTAAGGACAATGATAAAAGAATATCATTATCATGATAAAGAATAAAATTTATACCGAATTAAAAACAATTGTATCATTGATATTGATATGGATATATCACTAGATGAAAAATATAATGCACAAAATAGATGAGGTTAGTTGATACATAAGCTGGTAGAATAACTTTGATTTATTCCATGGATGAAAGTATCATCAAGGATACTTAAATGATTCTTGGATAAAGTAGAGAAACATGTAACTCTTTCAAAGACTCTAAAAGTGTTAAATGAGGTCACATGTACAGTTTAAAGTGAATATTGTTTGTTACATAATAGAGCTTCATGATCTGTATGATCTATAAAGAAATATTATGGTTTTAATATTTTGAAATTAATGAAGATACTAAAATTTGATTCAAAAATATCATGAACATGTGATAGGTGATCTTTACTCATGGAGAGAGAATAAGTATTAAGCAAGAGAATTATGAGATCTTTATTTCACGGTAGTTGAGAATCATTTAATGATGTTAGTTGAGAATGGAAATCACATGATCTGTTATGTTGTATATAGGATACAATTTATCTTAATTAACACATAGAAGACATTTAGGATGTATGGATATTGTTGGAGCATCACAGAAATGGTGTTGTGTCTTAGGTAAGACCCGGTTGATATGTAAGAACTATTTTTTTTGAGAATAAGATCATGGATTTATATAGGTTGAGGTTTGTTATAGGTTATGTTGTGTTGAGTCCCATATTAGACTTGATGTATTATATTATATTTACAACTCTTTATAAATAAACACCAAGAGATCCTTTAGAGTGGTATCTTGGATATTGGGTCCAATATACTCCATTTTAACATGGTATTAAAGGAGTTATAACCCAAAACTCCTCCCCTATGAGATCCTCTCCTGGTTCAATCTATCCTAACCTTACCCTAAGGGGTGGCAATCCCATGGAAAAAAATCCCTAATTATTAGCTGTCACCCCCTCCTATCATTCCTCTATCATGGGTACTTATCATTCACCTCACTCTCCATCATAGATGGGTCACCATCCACCCCTCCCAATTGTAATGAATATCTATGATACCCCCAACTAGCGGTTACACACCCCTTCTACCACTACGACAACCTCACCTTCCATCATCTTCCATGCACCCCCAAGTCATATCTCCAGACACGACTCCCCTACCTTCTCTATCGATCAAGATAGCCCCATGTACCCAAACCTAACACCACTAACCCTCCTCTATCAGCCTCAAATCCATGAAAGATATCCCCTGGTGCCCCTCTCCTCCTTCGACCAATGAAACTCACCCATACCTGGCACCCCCTTTTCCTCATTATGCCTCCATCCCAAATTGAGATGAGTTGCTGCTCACCAGCCACCCCTCTGTTTCTCATTACAAAGGGCCTAATAGATGTGGAAGTATTTATAAAGACATGGTAGATGGATAATGTTTTATCAAGTTGAGTCGGTATAGTTCCATCTTTCTCAAGGAACCAGTCATGGACATAGATCTGGCCTCTATGGGTGATCTACATAGAGTCATATTCGTTTGTAGTGGTGAAAGAGGATTTGAAAGAGACTATAGTAGGAATAATGGAGGAGACTAATGAGGTGATGAATAAGGTGGAAGAGTTAGTGATGTATGTTACCCTGACCCAGTTGATTTGAGGACCAAACATGTCCTCTGATGGTAAAACCTTCCTCTTATGGTGTTCACTCCATTTTAAAAGTATTGACCCTATGATAGAGCTTCCCCTTTCTATGTTACATCCCCAAATGTACCAACCTCTATTAACCAACCCACTTAGGGCCCTATTGTATTCCTATTTATTGGTCAGATTACAATAAAGTGTCCTAGATAATCATTGGAATTATTCATTACCGCCCAAATTACCTTCGAGTTTCTTGGATCCCCATTGAGTTTCTATTTCAATACTTGAATCACTTTCATTCTTTCTGGATCACAGATGGTATTCTACAATGTATTTTTATTATAAATTTATTTTTTTCATTTGTATTCCTTGTTGGAACACCTAGCTTGAGGGGGAGTTTTAGTGTTGTTTATTTATTGTTTTATTATGCATAAAAGCTTGGTACAACTAGATTGAGGGGGAGTGTTTGAGGTTAATTTCATGTGAGTCATATATTAGAATTTAGGAATTATGACATCTTTATTATTCATTATAAATAAACACTGGTACCTCCTTTAGAGAGGTATCATTGATTTTGGGTTGAATATCCTCCATTTTATCAAGGTTAAACTGGGAAGAATCTATTTCCATCATCTATATGATGATTATTATGAATATGCATGGGATACTAAGAAAGTGGATTCATCTTATGGTGAGTTGTTTGAGATATGACGTGTTAACAATTAGTGAAAGATAAGGGTCATGTGTGAATATCCAAACATGGTAGGTCTTGGATAAGATCATGAAGGGAGCTGGTAATATAGAAGGGTATGGTACAAATAGGTGTTAGTAGGGGGGATTCACACAAAATATGGAGTAACATATTTTGATATCTAAGAAGTTCCCACCAAGTGTGAAAGAGAATAAAGTAAGGAAATACTTTCTTATCTGATTAATAGTCTTTAAGAAAGTGAATAAAGAGAGGTAAAAAATTACACAACAAGGAGAATAAAGTTAATCCTTAACAAGAAGATCACACATGTTGAGCTATATAAGATCTCCATTATGAGCGTGACATTTATCTCATACCCATTATTATATTTTTATGATGATGATAAAACACTGAGTCCATCTAGTAGCCCATATAAATTCTATGAATCCCATTTTCACATCTATTGTGTGATCATTTTGTGATTGAATGAAGTTTAATGAGTATGAACAATCAGTAGGACTACTTAATAGTGGACCATAAAACTTATTATTCAATCTAAATGGGTTTTAATGACTCAATGTTAACATGTTTTTAAAATTAGAATAGATTATCGCAATTTGATTCACCCCCTGAGCCTAACACATTATCAACCCTATGCCTATAAAGTTTTTATATTTATTAAGGGATACTAAAAATATTTAGAGAATCAAGGGAATATAAAAATAGAATAAAAGCATGATTACATTATAAAACATTTTATATGTGAATTATGTTTATAGTTAATGTTCCACTGAAAATCAACATTCATAGTGGAATTTATGTTGGAAATCTACAAAGTAAGATCCATTGGGAATCCCCAAAAGAAATATGGTTGAAAAATCATAGCGAATTTTTACTAAATAAATGTTAAATTTATAATTAACATTTTATATTCCAATTCCATGAGAATTTCAGGTTGAAGTTCTGCTAGAAATCCAAATATGTAGTTTTTGTTCCACTAAAAATCAATAGTAGAAGCTATAACAACACTACACTTTAATTCACATTAATGTGTGATTTATTACATAATATACACTAAATACAACCCATAATATTGAGATTTATAGTTTATTTGGAAATTATATACATTAATTTAAAACTTAAAATTGGAAATACATTAACTTTAATGAAAACTTCTATAACATGATCACAATATCTCATTGATCTTAAAACTGCACTGGATAACCTGGGATATACATAAGTAAGGGGTGAACTATAAATCCCAGTAATGGAATAAGAATTATTGAAGGTAAAACATATTGTAAAAGAGGAATATCAATGTGGAATAAAGAAACATGATTAATAGATCATGATATAGCATGATAATCATAACATGGGAAATGTGGAAACATCTTAAAACACTACATCATAAACATAGGTCGAGGATAACTTCCAATAAATCATAAAGGAAAAAGTACCATAAAGGAGTCAGGTTCACTCCCTATCTCAATATGATATATCATGATACTAAACATTACCCAATGCATTTGAGCATTATATAATTCTAGGTGCACCCATTACATTCAATTCATTTTCATGCTTATGTTTGCCACATAGATAGTACAACAATAATTCATTCATCAAAAAAATTTATTACACTATAAATAAGTGAAAAATAAATAAAAATATATCCCAAGTAAAATAGATATATATGTATAATGTTGAATACCATTGATAGGAAATCGATATGGTATTAACTACACAATTATTTTGGCATGGACAATCACATTGAAATTTTGATAGTATAATGACATCGCTTAAAAATTCACAAAATGGGTTGATGAGAGATATAGGGGCATATCACCCTTTGAACATAAATTTAAATGTAATAGGGACATTTAAATACATATCCTAAAATTATGAATATGAAATAGAAGGTGTAGCATAATAAAGAAACCTGAATAAAGAGGAGAAAGGAAAGAACCCTTACCTTGAGAGTATGATACAAAAATCATGGAAGGGGATTCTTGAGAGATTATTAATGCATTGAGAGGATTATAGAGAAATGAGGGTATGGTAAATATGTGACCTAAGGATTTTTTTGAAGAGAAATGGGGCTCAAGTGGGTTTAAATAGAAAAAGAGTGGGGAATTATTTAATATTTCACAAACGTACGTTTTTTACTCTATAATAAAATAACCAAAAGAAAAAACCTTACAATGGTTTTTTACCAAAATTTATACCAAAGTGAAGTGTTTTTCATTATTTTATTAGGAAAATGTATAAAAATATTAAAATAATAACCTTGATAATGTGGAGGTGAGTCATAGCATTAAATAAATGAATTTAAAATCATAAAATATATTATATGTTTTGGAGGATTCATAAAGGATTTATAAAATTAATAAAATAAATTTAAAATTAGATTATTTTAAGTTGAAAACATATATTTATCCGAGGATATCCTTTATAGTATTTATTACCTTATTTTTGGGTCATTATGTTGTCATAATACATACCACACATTTATACAGTATTGAATTTTTGTTTAAAAATCCATTGTCTTAGAAAATTATAAAAAACTCATTGTCGGATACTTTAAAAATGATTCCAAAATAACATTAATTTTATAAAAATAATTTTCTAAATATTTTTATTAACACATTTAAAATAATAGTTGACATTTATTGAGAAATGATGGGTTTTTTATAATAATTTTTTTTGAACCCTTAAAAAAATTACATTTGACATCATAAAAATATATAATAATTTATATTTAATTAAATTAATTTAATAATAATATTTAATTAAAATAATATTTATTTTAAAAATATATTAATTCATCCAAATAAATTCTTTAATTAAATTTAAATATTATCCAAAAATATTATTCATGTTTATTTAGAATCAAAATAAAAATCCTTGATAATGTGATGAAAATATATTCATTATTATATACAAAATAAAGTACATATTGAATTTTCTAGTTTCTTGATACATATATTATTAATACACTAGAAAAATCCCAAAGAGTAAGGTGTGCAATGATGATACTTTCATGGGGTTGTTTGACGAACATGATTTGGGTCGTGATATCGATGATCTTGAACTTCTCCCATAAATGGTTTCACTCATGCTTATATTATTGGATCTCATCTTGGGATTGGTCAAGGTCAAATCCCAAAGGTTGTATCTCCCTTGAATACTATGATAAATTGGATTAATAAGGTATGATCCTACTGTTTGAGGACATTATTTCCTTTTTCTGTGTCAATTGGATTTGTTAAAACAATAAATTTAAACTAATTATTGGATCACTATTCAATGTCTATATTATCAATGATAATGATACCTAACTATATTTTAAATCAGATAGGATAAAACCAAATAAGTGAATGTGTTTTCTATAACCATATTACAAGATAAAACATCTAATTTAATTCTAAATAAGTTTTATTTATAATAGTTTGGGTCATTACAATATTCTCCCCTTTAGAAATTTGGCGCTCAAAATTTTATTTTCCTAGAATAAAATAGACAAGGGAAACTTTTTTTCATTACTTTTTTTGGTTCCCACATCTTTTCTTCGAACATGTGGTTTCTCCACACCACTTTGACAAGGTGAATTGTCTTATTTCATTGAACTTTTCTCTCTGATCTATGATTTTCAATGGTGAATCCCTATATGATATATCATTCACCAACAATACCACCTATGTGTTGAGTACATATGAGGGGTCCGATATGTACATCCTTAATAGGTATACATGGAATACATCATCTACTAGAGAGAGGTTTGGTGGGAGTTCTAGTTGATAGACACTACTCTGATGCAATCTAGAATCTCAAAGGGACTAATGTATCTTGGAAAAAGATTTCCCTAATTCCCAAATACCATCAATTTCTTTCATGCATATATGTGGAGGAATACCATGAATCTGACATCAAAATCATAGTATCATAATTTTTTTTTTCAAAATAACTCTTCTGACGACTCTAAGTAGTATTGATCTACTCCTAAATGGTCTTAAACATTTCCACCACTTCCTCTATAATTTTAGGACCAAGATTTTTTATTTCCCCAACTTTATCCAAACATGTATGTGTTATGCACATCTTCCCATAAAGGGATTCATTGGGATCCATTTGGATGCTTTATTGAAAAATTTTGTTGTATGAGAACCCGACTAGAGGAAGATGTTATTTTTATCCTCCTTTGAAGTAAATTTAGCATGCTCTAAACATGTCCTCAATTGTCTGGATAGTAAACTTAGATTAGACATCATTTTGAGGATGATAGGCCATATTGAAGCTTATCTCAGTATTTAGATCATTTTGGAGACTTTTCTAGAAATTGGTGGTGAATCTCAGATCTCAATCAGATACAATTGACAGTGGTCCTCCATGCTTCCTTACCACTTCTCTAATGTATATTTGTGCAAGTTTATCCAGTGAAATATCCTCTCAAATCACAATGAATTTTTTATTTTTTGTAATATGATCCACCACAACCTAGATAGAATTATTCCCTATAGATGTATTTAGTATGACTTTGACCAATTTTGTTGTTATGTTTTCCAATTTTCATGTAGTTATAGGTAAGTGTTGCATCATCCCATTGTATTTTATCCTTTTTTTCATTCACTTGATAGCATATGATACATATTGACATATACTCCATGATATACTTATTCATATCATCCCATCATTAGTGTTCTTATAGACCTTGATACATATTTTTTCTTCTAGGATAGATAGATATGGTTAAGCTATGTGCATCATCCCACAACTTCTTCTTTAACTCAATATTTGACAGTACACATAGTCTTGAACCAAATCATACAACGCATTCTTCATTAACATTGAACTCCAAGTATTTAACTTTACTTATAGTTTCCACTTTCTTATGAATTATCATATCATTTCTTTGAGAATCCTTTAACCACACTTTAAGTGGTTTTTGGGAAATCATTTGTGAAAGGATTGATGTTATTACTTAATTTATGATTCCCATGTATATCCTTTTCAAATCAAAGAACTTTGGATCCTTCTCAATTAGCATCAATGTTATAATTGATGGATCCTTTATACTTAGAGCGTCTACCACTTTATTTGATTTAATAGGATGGTAGTGTATTGTGTAGTCATAGTATTTGACTAGATATAACCATCTTCATTGGATTTTATTCAACTATTTCTATGTGAATATTTACTTTTAGGATTTTGTGATCCTTATATATTTCACACTTCTCCCCAAAGAGATAATGATACCATATTTTCAAAGAGAAGATCACTACATCCAACTCCAAATTATGTGTTGGGTAGTTCTCTTCCTGAAATTTCAACTAACATGAAGAATTGTCTTTGACATTGTCCTTCTGTATCAACACACAACCCATTCCCTTATTTGAAGCATCACTAAATACTATGAAAAGTTCTCCACTCTTGGGTAGTGTGAGAATAGAGGAATTGATAATCCTCCTTTTTAGATCCCTGATTCTCTCTTCACATTCATCATTCCTAGAAAACATGTCTCCATTATGTTTTACCTTGGTAAGATGATTTTAAAATCATAAGAAATTTCTCACAAATCAGAAATAATACCCTGATAACCCAAAGAATCTTCAGATATCTGCAACAAATGTTAGCTATAATCATCCTTAAATTTATTCTATATTTAAAGGAAAAAAATATCACATTACTTGTAATGATATTTCCCAATAAAGAGGACTCCTTTAACCTAAACTCACATTTACTGAACTTTTCATAGATATTCTCCTTTTTCAAGGTTATTAGAATAGTACTTGGATACTCATCATGATCCTCCTTTATTTTGGATTATTTTAGAATATCATCAATAAAGACTACAAATTTTTTTACATAATATCTAAAGACTATATTCATCAAGTCCATAAATATTGCTAAAGTATTAGATAGTATGGACGGAATTACAATGAACTCATAGTGTTTTTACCTTGTATAGAAAGAGGTTATAGAGATATCTTACTACTTTACCCTTACATGATAATATCCCTACCAAAGATCCACCTTGGAGAAGTATTATTATCCACATATCTGATCAAACAAGTAATCAATATATAATAGAAGATACATGTTCTTTATTGTGATCTTGTTTAGATCATAATAATCTATAAAAAGGTGCATTGAACCATCCTTGTTCTTTATAAAGAGGAATTATGCAACCCATGGTGAGTCACTTGGGAATATGAGCCCTTTATCCAGATCCTCCTGTAGATTTTTCTTTAGATCCTCAAGTTCCATAGTAACCATTCAATAAGGAGTCCTAGATAATGGTAAGGATCTAGGTATAAACACTATTGAAAATTCAACCTATCGGCTAGAAGTTAGACTAAGATATTACTTAGGGAACACATCAACATATTCCCTCACAAAGGGTATGTCTCTGAGGGTGATCCTTTCATTATACTAAATCATTTGTTCTAGATATGACTTCTCATAGGGCAATAATATCCATTCTTGATATGTTTGTTCTAATGAATATAAATCCTTCTCCATGCATTTATACAAAATTAGAGGACAATTCACAACATGGAGAGTGATTTACTTCTCACGAAAATTTATATTGGATATATATAAAGAAAGTTAATCCGTGCCCAGAATAGAATCAAATTCCATAAAATGGATCATTTAAATGTTCTCTAGGAAATTCATCCAAAAAACATTGATAAGAGATGAGTTATATACTTGGGAAACAATAATTTCCCCATTTTCCATTTTCACTGAAAACCCTACTTCCATGGTTTTTAGTGGTGTTTGGATAGTTATACTAAAATTTTATGATAAGGAAGAATTTATAGAACCAAAATCAAAAAATAAGTTTGATATTATTGAATGAATAATTTTTATACCTATCACCACTTCATTTTTGGGATCCACCTCAGTAATTGTAATATCAAAAGCTTACACTTTCTACCTTGGAGGTTGTTGCTTGTATATGAAAACCTTTGGCTTATTTCATTTCTATAAAAAGTTCCCTGGTTCTGTATAGTTGAATAAATGAACAATGCATTTAGGGTTTAATGGATCATTTATTTCCCCCATCGTAGTAGTGGGTTTCTCCTATCGACAATCGTTGTCTAGGAGCCCATCGTTCTTTCACCTAAAGCATTTATTGTTCCCTTTAGGCAATTTTTAGGGTTCTTCTTTCCATAATGTTGACAAGTGAGAAGTTTAAATTTCATATAACCATTTTATTTATCCATCGAACCTCCAAAATTTAACTTCACTTTCCTCTTCTTATCCCCGTGGTACCCCTGAGATTTTCCAATATCCATATCGACTTTGAGGAAACATCGGAAAATTTCCTCATAGCTATCAAAGTTAGTGATCTCTAGGGATTTTCATAGACTAGGATTTATCCCACCAAATAAGTGGTCAACCTTGCACTTAGGGGTAATGAGAAATTTGGAGGTGTATCGTGCAAGTCTTGTGATGTTTTCCATATACACCTAGATAGATTCATTGTAACAACCCAAGTCCGAAGCCCCTCCACTGGTGCCCTGTACCCGATTCGCCACATGACCTCAAGTGTGTTTCCTCGAACACCAGAGGCTGCTGACTAGCAGCGAGGGCCTTGGTGAGTCGGTGGGGAATCTATGCCCTCATTCGGTAAGGTATACAACAGAAAAATCAACAGCCAATAGCGGAAGCAGTAACAACATGCATAACAACAAAAACCAAACAACGGAAGCAATGTAGATATATAACAATGATGACAATAATGTGGAAGGTACAAGTATCTATGGAATGAAGAAAACACAACAACTTTCTAGAATACAACTGAAAACAGAGTGCAAAGGAAAACAAAATAAACTCCTTAGCATCGCGAGTCACGGCTCGATACCTTGCTCTCCAACTCCAGCACAATCAAGAGCCTGAAGTAGAAGGGCGCTTTCCCTTATCTATACCTGCCACAACATAGTCTTCTTGGGCCCAAATGAATGTCCCAAATAGGGTGTGAGATAAAATCCCAGTAGGAAATCATCCAAATATTTGTGCCTTACTGTCAATGAATACATGGTAGTAAATAAACAAGAAGCAGTAAACAAGAAAGCACAAGAAGATACAATCCATAGTTCTAAAAAGTAAAGTACACAAGTAAGAAGCCAACAAACAAAGAAGAAACAAGTAACCCTCTGGGTAGATCACATAGCCTAACCCCTATGGTTCAACGTATAAGTACTAGCAACCCTCTAGGAGGCACACACAGTCTCACCTTTCTGGTTCAACTATGAAATTAAGTAGACTCTCTGGGGAAGCACTCAATGTCAATTCCCCCTATAGTCTCGTATCGTGCTAAAGGATATCTAGGGAAGAACTCAATGTCAATTCCCCCTGTGGCCTACGTCGAGGATCTACGGACTCTCTGAGGAAGCAATCAACGTCAATTCCCCTTGTAGTCTCGCATCGTAATTAAAAGAAACTCTGGAGAAGCCCTTCTGTCAATTCTCTCTTTGGTCTACTACGATAGGTTCTCACAGTCCTGAGCGAAACTAAACATGCTCAGCGTGCATGTATCGTCCAACTAAACCTTAATAACTACTTGGATATCAACTAAGGATCAAAAGCAATACAAGGCAATAATCCACAATCCTAAAACTAGGCATGGCAATTGGAAAAACGCCTAATAAGAAAAACAAGCATGGAAAAGCAACCTGAGCACAAAATAAATTACTCTACTCACAAGAATAAACCTCTACTACAACAATCAAGCAAAGCAGGAAAACAGTAGGGGAAAAACAAGGAACACGCAATACCACGTTCAAGGGTATTGGTGGAATTTGCACATAATATTCATCAACTTTCTATGGAAAGGCACAAACCACCTACCTCGATCTGAAGAGATTGATCTATGTGAACCACGACGACATATTCCTCTTAGAATAATGTAGATCTGAGAAAATGCACAAAACGTTCATCCCACGATAACTTGGAAATGAGGACGAATCAAGAAACAAGGCTAAAGTAGAAGGAATAACTCACCACTACGATTCTAACGCAATCGACCGTGCTCAAATCGGAGAACGGACATCGAGGTAGGAGCTCGGAGAAGATTTGGTCATACGGTCGCTTCTAGGCGGACGAAATCTGGAGAAGAAGATGATTTTGGGGGTTAGGCGTGACCCCGGTCCGTTTAATGAAAAAAAGAAAGTATATAATGTGTACTTCTTGAGTACATAGCGCGTACTTCAATTTTCCATACTCCGAATTAATCAGCCTCCACCTTAGCCTTACACACCGTGTGTGTGGTCCGGCATGACCATCATACGGCTTCGAGCCGGGAAAAAGTACATGACATGTACTCAGAAAGTACACAACATGTACTTCAAAAATTTCCAGAAAATTCATTTTTCTCAAAAACTCCAGAAAAAGGAAAAACGTAGCTGAACAGAAGATCCAGGTTATTTCAAACTTCCTCCCTTAAAGAAATTCGTCCCCGAATTTCCCTAAAGAGGCGGAGAATGAGAAACACCAAACAGCTTCGGCCACTGCGATTGTACATCGGTCTCCCTCTCCCAGGTCTCGTCCTATACTCACCTGTGCTGCCATAGCACTCTTACCAGAGGAACATACCACCCGCGGAGAACCTTCGTACTGCGATCGACAATCCAGATAGGATGCTCCTTGAACGACGCATCCAATTCAAGATCAACTTTCTCAGGCTGAAAGACATGAGACGGGTCTAAAAAGTAACGTCGGAGCTGAGAGACGTGGAAGACGTCGTGCATGGCCCGATACCTCTGAGGTAGCTGCAACTGATAGGCGACCAGACCCACTCTCTCCAATACCTCAAATGGCTCGACGTACCACATTGAAAGCTTACCCTATCTCCGAATCCTTTTGTGTCCCAACCTCGGTGCGACACGTAGGAAAACTTGATCTCCAACCTCGAACTCTAGAGGTCGTCTCCACTGACCAGCATAAGACTTCTGTCGAGACTGCACTGTATCCATCCTCATCCAAATTAGCTCTATCTGCTCTGAAGTCTCCTGAACAAGATGAGGTCCCAGCAAAGCTGCCTCTCCTGCCTCCAGCCAGCATAAGGGTGATCGGCATGGCCTACTGTACAAAGCCTCGTATGGTGCCATCTGAATGGTCGCCTGAAAACTGTTGTTGTAGGCAAAATCCACCAGAGGAATATGCTTCTCCCAAGAACCACCAAAGTCAAGGATGTAAGCCCGGATCATATCCTCAAGCACCTGGATCGTGCGCTTGGACTGGCCATCAGTCTGGGGATGGTATGCTGTATTTAAAAGTACCTGTGTACCCAAGGCCTTCTGAAGTACCTGCTAGAACCAAGAGGTAAAGCGCACATCTCTGTCTAAAACAATAGAGCGTGGAACTCCATGCAGACAAACGATCTCTTTGATGTAAAGTCTTCCCAGATCATCGATGCTAAAGGTCTCCTTGATCAGCATGAAGTTGGCAACCTTCATGAGCCTATCGACGAAAACCCAAATAGCATCGTTCCCCTGGGGTGATCTCGGAAACCCGGTCACGATGTCCATCACAACATCATTCCACTTCCACTTCAGAATGGGTAACTGCTACAAAAGTCCCACTGGTCGCTGATGCTCTGATTTCACCTGCTGACAAGTAGAACATCTCATGGAAAAACCAACATCATGCTTTTTCATACCCGGCCACCAGTACTGCTGATGAAGGTCCTAATACATCTTGGTGATGCCAGGATGAACTGCCCAAATAGAGGAATGGAAATCCCACATCAACTCCTCGCGTATGTCTGCTGGCACCCATACGTGTCCCTGGAAACACAAGATCTCATCCTCGCCCACTGTCCATCCAAGAAGAGGGTCCTCTCCTGACACACTCTCCCATAGTACTAAGCCTTTCGAGTCTGATAGCTACCTCATCCATACCTGATCAAGTAGCGTGGAGGTAACATCTATAGAAGATATAAAAGTCTATCCCCGTTGGTCGTGCACCTCCAAATGCATCTTAGAGAACATAGCCATCAGTTGCCACTCACTACTGGCCTCCTGAACTGCCTGAATCTAAGTTCTCCTACTCAATGCATCTACCACGGTGTTGCCCTTTCCCGGCGTACATGCATGCTCGAAGTCAAAAGATTGTAGATAATCAACCCACCTGCGCTGCCTCAGATTCAGATCACGCTGAGTGAAGATATACTTGAAACTCTTGTGGTCAGTGAAGACCACAAAGTGATCTCCCAGAAGATAGTGTCTCCAACAGTTCAAGGCATGAAAAACAGCTGCCAAATCTAGATCATGCGTAGGGTAGTTCCTCTCATGTGTCCTCAACTGCTGAGACTCGTACGCAACGACTCCATCTCCCTACATAAGCATAGCTCCTAGCCCGACACCTGAAGTATCACAATAAATAGTGTAGCTCTTGCCTGGCTCTGGAAAGACTAGTATCAGTGCTGATGTCAACCTCCATTTCATCTTCTGAAAGGCCTGCTCACAAGAAAATGACCATAAGAACATCACCCCCTTCTTGGTCAGACCTGTCAAGGGTGCTTCTAGACGAGAAAAGTCCCAAATAAAGCGTCTGTAGTATCCAGCCAGCCCTAGGAAGCTCCGTACCTCAAAGACGTTCTTTGGCTACTCCTAGGAAACTACAGATCTCACTTTCTCTAGGTCCACAGATACTCCTTCCTATGAGATCATGTGACCCAAGAAGTGAATCTGATCCATCCAGAAGTTGCACTTCGAGAGTTTAGTATAAAGCCGATGCTCTCTCAGTGTACTCAGAATGATCTCATGATATGTGGCATGGTTGTGTAGAGTGTGAGAGTACACAAAGATATCGTCCATGAAGACGACGACGAAGGAGTCCAAGTAAGGATGGAAAACTCGGTTCATCAGTGCCATGAAAACTGCAGGTGCGTTCGTGAGTCCGGACGACATGAATGTATACTCGTAAAGACCGTACCTACTCTTGAAGGCTGTCAGAGGTATATCTGATGGTCTAAAGCGCAAATGATGATAAACAGACCTCAAGTCAATATTCGATAACACCTGAGATCCTCGAAGATGATCAAAGAGGTAATCAATCCACGACAAGGGATATCAATTCTTGACCGTCAATTGGTTCAGCTTCCAATAATCCACACAAAGCCGAAGGGTACCATCTGCCTTCATCGCAAACAGAACAGGCGAACCCCAAGGAGAAGTACTGGGTCAGATGAAACCCTTAGCCTATTGCTCCTCCAACTATTTCTTGAGCTTCTGCAACTCAGGTGTGGCCATCCTATAGGGAGGAATGGACACCTGTGCCACTCCTGGCACGAGCTCAATAGAAAAGTCTATGTTACGCTCTGGATGAAAACCTGAAAATTCCTCTACAAAGACATCCCTGATGTGATCCATCACTGGGGGAAAGTCTAACTGTGGAGTCCCCTGATCATCTAAATAAAGACTAGCAATCTGGGCTGTCACCCCTCCTAGCCCAAGATGCTCGAGTCCTGCCCGACTCGCCCGAACGTCCCATTCGCCTCTATGAAGAAAATATTCACCCTATGGTGAGATAAAACTGACTCTACGGTGATAACAGTCAACGACTGCCTGTAAGGGAATCAACCAGTCCATGCCAATAATGACATCATAGCCTATCATCTCTAGGACATAGAGATCCCATAAGAAGTGATACCCTGCCACCTCGAGAGGGCACTCTCTACACTGGCGTACACTAGATGTCCCCATTCCCAAAGGTGTGTCTAGTGTCAACGAGTTGGCAGAAGAAAAGATACAGAGTCCAAGGCTCTCCATAACAACAACAGAGATAAAGGTATACATAGAACCAGTATCGAAAGGGCTGATGATAAAACTAAGGCTACTAAAATCGTACCTCGAATAGTAGAAGGGTTGGGATCCTTCTCATGATATGTCTACTCCATGGTGAAAGACTGGCCCGTTCTGCATCCCTACGCCCCTGGCTGACCACTCTAAGCTGAACCTCCCTACTGGTGCTGAGGAACTGGTAGCTGACTGCCACAACCTCGACCTCCACCTCAGCCTGAACGACCGGAAGAACTCTAGTTTCCTGACTGGTGAGAAACTGGTGGGGATTATCCTGAATGAGGAGTCATGGAAGAACCCCAGTCACCAGCTAATAGTGAGAAAACCTGAGAGAAACGCTGAATGTGACCCATATTTCTGCAAGACCGGCACTCCATGGGGTCACTCTGGCACTATGGCCTCGTGTGCCCTGTCCGGCCACACTGGTAGCACGTCACCTAGATGCCTGATGATGCGTATCGCTTCCTCGAATCACCACGTGTAGGCTCTCTATGGTGATTTTTATTGTCATATAGAGGAAAGATAGCTCTGCAAGGAGAACTTCCCTGACGCGCAGCTCCAGAGTCTCTCAGATTACGCTCCGCAATTAGTGCCTAGTTGACGATGGAGTTAATAGAATCCAACTGGAAGATGTTCACCTATGAGCGGATCTCCCGCCTGAGTCCATCCTAAATCTTCCTCACCAAGAACACCCCAATCCCATCCCGAAGGGGTGTAAAATGATGCAGCTCAGTGAAATGAGATAAATACTCCATGACAGATAGAGTACCCTTCTCTAAACTCATGAACTCCCGGGCTCGATCGGCCCTCAGGGTCTCCAAGTAGAAGTAGTCATAGAACACGCGCTGGAACTCCTCCCAAGTCATAACCTACTGTTGACCCGCCTGTGAGACCACGTCCCACCTCCTCTTGGCGGAGTCTCGGAGCATGTAGGTGGCGAGCTTGACCAACCTCTCTGGGGGAATCTCTAGATGCTCGAATATAGTCAGCATGGCTTCCAGCCATGACTCTGCAGCCTGAGGTCCTCCCTCCCCGAGGACATGGGAGGATGCTGCAGCTGAAAGACCCACGTCAAGTCTTCCATAGACAAGGAAGGAGGCGGTGCTCCCTGGAAGGCCTGCATCATCCTCATGAAACCTTCTCTGAACTTCACATCAGCACCCGCAACTGTTACAACAACCAGTTCCAAGGTTGGATCGGCTGTGGGATCGACAAGAAGTCCCTGATCAGCCATATCTGGCATCTAATCACTGTCTGACGATAGACGTACGACCAGAGGACGTCTCAGAGGCATAGTTCTGAAAGATCAAAAGCACACCTTAGATCAGTAAAACAAGGATAGAGAACACAAGGGTACAAAATGGGAACAAGGGAAGAAAAACTAAAAGATTTCAAAACATGACTACACGGCGTGTATAAAAACTACACGACGTGTCTTTTTAAGCCACTGACATGGGCATGTACTCCTACCCTACAATTCGTGTACACATCAAACTACACAGTGTGTTGACCCCAACACACGGCGTGTACTTGTAACTATTCTCCTACCCGAGATCCTTACACGGCTAAACCACACGGTCTGAGATAACTCGAGACTACACGGCGTGTTCGAAACAAACACAGCGTGCACTAGACAATGCTTCGGTCGTCCGTGTTGTTGAGTACACGACCGTCTACATGGCTGGACCTTACATGGCGTGCTCCGAGAAAACACGACATGTATAGGTGAAGGAAACACCATCCCATGTTGTTCATGACACGGCCGGGTACCTGGGCAACACTACATGGCATGTTCCGAACAAACACGGTGTGTGGAAAGGAAGGTAACGCCGGCCCGTGTTGTTCGTGACATGGCCGGGTACCTAGACAGGACTACACGGTGTGTTCCCTATAGACACGACGATTTACACCGTGCTTCCCCGACCCGTGTTGTTAGTGACACGGCCGGGTACACGGCTCTGAGCTTACATAGCGTGTAGCTATCGTACACCGTGTTCTGCTCACACGATCAGTGAAACGGCCTGAAAACTACATGGAGTGTATTCTGGGTTTTTCTGGGTAGTAGCTCAGAAACTACACAGAATTCCAGAAACACTAAAAACAAGGCGAAAAAGTGCTAAATTCCAATCCGAGAGGGCCCATAACACCTCAAGAAAAAAAATTTGGCCTTCAATTTAAACAAAGAACAAAACAAACAGTTTTCTAACATAACATCAGAGAATCTATCAAGAAACTATCACAACAGCATGCATAATCTACACAAAGTCTATCACAAAAGCATATAATATCTAATGCACAATAGATGGAATGGAAAGAATGCATGACATGTGATTCCTACAAGTGTCTATATGATGCATGAGACGGCATACCCTCATCTCATCGGGTTACAACAGAAATAGAACCGCAATATCAAAACAGTAATATCACAAGCCATGTGAATCACTCTCGGTGAAATCAGATCAACTATAAAATCTCAAAACCAGCAACTACAATTAATGAGGTAGTATGGAATTTCCCTGTACACGGGTTTTCTACTCCTGAGTACAACTTAATGCCAAGTACCGAATCCGTCCTATCCCTAGATAAGGTCCCCAAAAAGTTAAGAAAGAGAAAAGAACTCATATGATACCACTTTTTAACAACCTGAGTCCAGAGCCCATCCACTGGTGCCCCGTACCCGGTTTTCCACATGACCCCAAGCACGTTTCCCCGAACACCAGAGGCTGCCGACTAGCAGTGAGGTCCTTGGTGAGTCGGTGGGGAAACTATGCCCTCATTCGGTAAGGTATACAACGGAAAAAGCAACAGTCAATAGAGGAAGCAGTAACAATATGCATAACAATAGAAACCAAACAGCAGAAGCAATGTAAATATATAAGAATGATGAAAATAATGCAGCAGGTACAAGTATCTATGGAAAGCAGCAAACCCAACAATGTGATGGAATACAACTGAAAACAGAATGCAAAGGAAATAAAATAAACTCCTCAACATCGGGAGTCACGACTCGGTCCCATGCTCTCCAGCTCTAGTGCAATCAAGAACCTGAAGTAGAAGGGCGCTTGCCCTTATCTATACCTGCAGCAACATAGTCTGCTTGGGCCCAAAAGCATGGCCCAAACAGGGTGTGAGATACAATCCCAGTAGGAAATCACCCAATGATTTGTTCCTTACAGTAAATGAATACATGGCATTAAATAAACAAGAAGCAGTAAACAGGAAAGAAAAAGAAGCTACAATCCACAATTCTAACAAGTAAAGTACACAAGTAAGTAGCCAGCAAAAAAAGAAGAAACAGGTAAGCCTCTGGGTAGATCTCACAGCCTAACCCCTATGGTTCAACCTATAAGTACTAGCAACCCTCTAGGAGGCTCACACAGTCTCACCTTTCTAGTTTAGTTATGAAATTCAGCAGACTCTATGGGGAAGCACTCACCGTCAATTCCCCCTATAGTCTCGTATCGTGATAAAGGCTCTCTGGGGAAGCACTCAACGTCAATTCCCCCTGTGGCCTATATCGAGGATCTACAGACTCTCTGAGGAAGCACTCAACGTCAATTCCCCCTATAGTCTCGCATCGTAATTAAAAGACACTCTGGAGAAGCCCTTCCGTCAATTCTCCCGTTGGATTACTACTCTAGGTTCTCACAGTCTTGAGTGAAACTAAACATGCTCAGAACGCGTGTATCGTCCAAGTAAACCTCAAGAACTACTTGGCTATCAACTAAGGCTCAGCAGTAATACAAGGCAACAGTCCACAATCCTACAACTGGGCATGGAAACTGGCGAAACGCCTAATAAGAAAAACAAGCATGGCAAATAAACTTGAGCAAAAAATAAATTACTCTACTCACAAGCATAAACTTATACTACAGAAATCAAGAAAATCAGACAAATAGCAGGGGAAAAACATGAAACACGCAATACGCCATTCAAGGGTATTGGTGGAATTTTCACATAATATTCATCAACTTTATTCGGAAAGGCACAAACCACCTACCTAGATCCTAGGAGATCGATATATGTGAACCACGGTGACAGATTCCTCTTAGAACAATGTAGATCTATGAAAACACAAAAAACATTCAACCCACGATAACTTGGAAACTAGGATGAATCAAGAAACAAGGCTAAAGCAGAAGGAATAACTCACAACTGCGATTCCAACGCAATCGATCATGCTCAAATCGGAGAACGGACGGCGAGGTGGGAACTCAAAGAAGATTTGGCTGTACGGTCGCTCCCGGGCGGATGAAATCTGGAGAAGAAGATGATTTTGGGGGTTAGGAGTGACCTCGGTCCTTTTAATGAAAAAAAAGAAAGTACACGGTGTGTACTTCTTGAGTACATGGCGTTTACTTCAATTTTACGTACTCCGAATTAACCAACCTCCACCTCAGCCTTACACACTGTGTGTGTGGCCTGGCACAACCAGCACACAGCTTCGAGCCAGGAAAAAGTACACACCGTGTACTCAGAAAGTACACGACGTGTACATTGAAAATTTCCAGAAAATTCATTTTTCTCAAAAACTACAGAAAAAGGAAAAACGTACCTAAAAAGAAGATCCGAGTTCTTACATTCATCATCTTTTTTATTAAGGACAATGAAATCCCTTTCTGTTTTAAGTCAGAGAGTGCGAGGAAAATATTTATCGATTTTTTTCTGGATATCCATCTAGCCCATCTCTTTGATCTTTTCCTCATGTTCTGTTTTTTATCAATGTCCACCACTAATTAGATTCACCCTCCATATGATAAACAACCATTAGAACCTTCTCTTATTCAAATCATTGAATGATGGAGAAGATTTTATTAATGGAGTTGATCTATTTTTCCGTGATTAATGAATCAAATGACCCCTTTAAAGATAGATTACTTTATCGCATATAGAAATCAATTGTATCTTATTAACTATTAGGTGGATTTAAAAATTCATCCTAATATAGGTTTCTATTTAGAACCTTAGTCACCTGAGAGAGTATCATCATGAAGTTCGTGATTCTTTCTTCCATTGAGTTGTGCATCTCGTTGGTGTACTCATCAAATTGTACTTAACATTGATGGTTCACATGATTACTCCTATTTATAGAAATTAGATTAAAAAAAAATTAGGTACGAGTATTTATAAACTATTAAACACATAAATGGGAATACAATTTCATTAAAGGGATAACTTATAAATTACATTTATTTCTTTAACTTATGAATCTCTAGGATTCAATCCATGTTATCCCTGATCTATTTCCCAAAATATATTCCAATGAAAATTTTCTTATTCCCTTAATAATGGTTGGTAATGAGATTATGAATTTACAAAACCATATTCCCTAGGAGTGTCAAACCAGGTGCAAAGTATGGTCTGATATCATGTACTAGATTACCCCAAGTTTGGCTAGGAACACCTTGTCCGAGTTGTTACTCCTAGGTAATCTGTTCCAGAACCACGTCCACTAGTAGTATCCAGAAATGAATGTATTTTATTGATAAAAGTCATAATCTATACTTACCAAAATTTATGTATTTTTTTCTTATAATTAGTATTTTCACTAAGGATTTCTCTATATTTTTCTAATCGTAATCCCAAAATAACTAAACTTTTCCTTTGATACCAAATATAACACCTATGATCCTTAATTCTCATTAATACATGATTTATTACCTAATAAAACTCAAAATATTGAGAATTATAGTGTATTTAGAAATTAGGTACATTACATGACATCTTAAATTAAGAAACACATCAGCTATATTGGAAAATTCTTTAACATGATCACAATATCCCATTGAACGTAAAACTGCACGTGATAACCTAGGGACATACGTAAGAAAGGGGTGGGATATTAATCCCAATAAGGGAATAATAATGGAATAAGGTAAACCATGTTATACAATAGGAATATCAATATGGAATAAAGGAACAAGAATAATAGATCATGATATAGCATGATAATCATAACATGGTAAATGTGGAAACATCTTAAAACACTACATCATGAACATATGTCAAGGATAACTGCCAAGAAATTATAATGGATAAAGTCCCATAAAGGAATCAGGTTCACCCCCTATCCTAATATGTCATATCAGGATACTAAACATTTCCCAATGCATTGGAGTGTTATAAAATTCCATGCACACCTGTCACATCAAATTCATTCTCATGCTTAAGTGTGCCACATAGATCATAAAACATGGATTCATTGATCATAGTAATTAATTAAACGATAAATACATGTGGAATAAATACAAATAATTCCTATTTCAATGATATAGAAGTTTATAAAGGTGAATGACCTTGATAGTAAAGGAGCATGATATTCACTACACAGTTATTTTGGTATGGAAAATTGCGGTAACATTTTAGCAGCATAACAACATTGATTAAAAATTCATAAAATGGTTTCATTAAAGATAAATAGGTGTATCATAATTTGGAAATCAATTTTAGAGTAACTGGGATATGAAACGACATATTAAAACATTAGGAATTGGAAATAGAAGGTGTAACATAATAAAAAACTTGAATAAATAGAAGAAAGGATAGAACCCTTATACTGAGAGTATGACACCAAAAGATTGAAAAGGGATTTTTAGGAGCATGGGGGAAACTTAGGAGGATTATAGAGAGGTGATGGAAGATTAAGTATGTTCTCTATGGATTTTTAGTGAAGATAAATGGGAGTTTGGATGTGTTTACCTAGTAAAAGAGTGGAGAATTATTTAATAATTGAAAAACTCAGGTTTTGGACTCTATATAATAAAATAAACAAAAACAAAAACCCCCCATGGTTATTGACCATGGTTTCTACCAAATGGGAGTGTTTTTTCCTTAGTTTATTAGGAAAATCTCCAAAAATATTAAAATAATTCCCTTTCTTATGTGGAAGTGAGTTACACTCTTAATTAAATGAATTTAAAATCTTTAAATATATTATATGTTTTGGAGGATTAATAAAGGATTTATAAAATTAATAAAATAAAATTAAATAACATTATTTTAAGGGGGGAACATATATTTGTTATAGTATACCCATTATCTAATTTATTACATTATTTTATATCCATTATGATGTCATAATACACACAATATATTTATACGGTATTTAATTTAATCTCGAAAATAAGACAGTATCAGAAAATTATGAAACTTTTCCAGTGGATAATTTCGAAATTATGATTCCAAAAATAAAATTAAGTCTATAAAATAATTTTCTAATTTTTTTTCGCACTTTTAAAATAAGAATCAACTTTTATTGAGAAATGATGAGTTTTCTTAACAATCCCAATTTTTAGACACTTATAAAAATTAAATTTGACACCATAAAACTATATGATCATTTACATTTAATAAAAATTATTTAATGGTAATATTTAATTAAAATATTATTTATTTAAAAAATACATTAATTAATCAGTGTAAATTCCTTAATTGAATTTGAATATTACCCAAAAATATTATTCATGTTTTTTCTCATATAAAAACCCATTTATAATGTGATGAAAATATATTCAGTATTTTGTACAAAATAATGTACATATTGAATTTTATTGGTTCTTAATGTAAATCCTTTTAATACTCTAGAAAAAACCCTAAGATCAAGGTACACAATGGTGCAAATTTCATGGGGTGGTTCGACGAACATGGTTTGGGATGTGATCTCAATGAGCTTGAACTTCTCCCATAAATAGTTTCACTCATGCTTAAGTTTTTGAATCTTAGCATTGTATTTTTAAAGAGAAAAGTACAAAGTTACTATCTGACTTAGAATCTCTAATAAAAGGGCTTTTTAGAGTACAATCCTACTGGTAGAGGCCATTACATCCTTTTTATAGGTCAATTGGACTTTTTAAAACCCTCTATTTAAACTAATCATAGAATCACTGTTATATGGATATATTATCTATGATAATGACACATAACTGCCTTTTAAATAATCTAAGACAAAACCAAATAAGTTCATTTGTTTTCTATAACAATATTACATGATAATACATTTAATTTAATTATAAAGATAATTTTATTTATAACAGTTCAGGTCATTACAGAATCCCCTATAAAAATTAATAGAATGGTACTTCAATAGTTGTTGGTTTATATTCCGATTAGGAAATAACAAAGTTCAATTATTTATGAATTCAATTAATAATTTTCAATTAAAATTAAAATATGTATTTTTATATGAAACCAATTATGGAGGCTCTACAAAAAATACATAGAGGAAGTTCCACTGGAAATTCATTGTGGAACTTCCACATGAATATCATAAAAATAATTTACCCTAAAAATGGGTCATTCATAATTACCAGTTTAAATTCCTTATAAAAAATCATATGGTATAATCAAAATCAATAATTTTACAATTCCATAAAAATTTCAAATGGATGTTCCCATAGAAATCCAAATCTATAAATGAAATTCCATAGGAAATCAATAGTGGAGGTTCAACTTATTATCCAAAAAATCCCACTAGAAATCCTTAGAGAAATTTCCACTTGAAAATCCCAATATAACATCCATTTTTATCCAAAGGAGTTGCATAATTATGTTTATAGTAATACATTTCACAATTTTCTTTCAAGTCTGAAAACATCAATATATGGGAAAAAATTCAAAACAAATAGAACATGGATTACAATTTTAAGGTTTTTGAAAAAATATTTCATTATTTTATTTAAAAATTAGTTTGATATTTTAGGGTTTTCTGAGTTACCTTAACAAAAAAAACCACAAACATTTTATTTTACACAAAAAAAATTAAATTCTCCTTATGGATTGTGGTCATATGTGTATAAGCCTTCATTTTCTTCCCATAGTCTGTGCGAGTCAGAAACCAAAAATACAATGACTGTCGAATGAGTAAGAAGATGCACATCTTTTTACAACTATAGAAAATAAAGAACAAACCATCTTAGTTTATTTGATAGGATCAACTGAATAGAGAGGAAGGAATAAATATAAAAAAATCCCAATGATCAATTGAAGAGGATGGATTTGGATAGTTTGAGACAAATAAATGACAATAAGTATCATGATGTCTATCATAAAAGGCACTCAAGAGGAAAAATTTAATTTTTTATGAAGTTATATTTTTAGAAAGACTTGTTTAGAATATGAAACATTTAAAACATCCAAAATTAAATCAAATAGTCCAATTATCCCAAATATTAGAGATGATATCAATCCATGGATATTTTTAACCATTAAACATTCTTGAATAACATGACAGTAGGCCGTTATAATGTTAAAGGAATTTTTAAATTTATTTATAAACCTTGAATTAGCTACTAATGATTTTTAATAGGAAGTCCATGATCTAATTTAAAATATAAAAAAAATGAAGATGAGAATACCCAGTATAGAACACTTATAGTGGGAAGTCATTGAATCTGCATCTGTAACTGATTCTAAATGAGAACGTTCTAGGTAATAAGGAGTGAATAATACAACATTCTTCCAAATCTGTAAGATCCTGGATTTTAGGAAGGTATGTTTTTTTTGTGTTTTGGGTTGGACCATTTTCTCTGGGAATTTAAAAGGTTTCTTGAAGGTTTGAGAGGCCTTGGGGGTGTTCCGGGGGCTCGGGGCACGGAAGAAGAGAAGTCTGAGCAAAGCAGACCAAGGCGCACGACCTGCGCATGGTCAGCCAAACCGTGCGGCCTGCCTAGGCTAAGTCGTGCAGCTCCTCCTCCTCCGAGTAGTGGCGTGCTCACGGTTTGTTAAACTGTGCGGATAAACCGTGCGGCCACTTAAGTTTGGAAAATTTACAAAATTTCCACTCCGGGATTTTTAAACCTCACTCGGGATTTTCCTCTCATCCTCCTCTCTTCACCTTAGGCACGAACCAAACCTCCCAATGACTCTAAGAGATCAAACTCCTTCAATTATTAGGGGTTTTTGGTGCTGTTGGTTGTGGATTGAAGCTCCAGGTAAGGCTAACCCCATCCTTGCTTCTCTTTTTGGTTTAGGGTTAGTGTCTTCTCTCCCTCTCATTCCGAAACCCTTAAACCCTATCTTTTGGGTGAGTTCTAGGTTGAAGCTCCAAGGGTTGGTCGAATCAAGGTCTAATGACATGATTGAGAGTGCGTTCAACCACAGATTCAAGGTAGATGGTCTGCAAGTTATATCCCACGGTTATTTAGGGTTTATGTGCATGTTTACTTGTGTTCTTCTTTCTCTTGGTTATGTTGTGAATAACCATGGCATGTTTGGTTTTAATGATGTTTAAAATGGTAAATAGGAACCCTCACGATCCTCGTGGGATGTTTTGGGATGGACTTGACCTAATTGGGGACATCCATGGGAAGTGCCGGCTTTTCCCGGGCTAGGGATTGTTAATTAAACAAGTGACCTTGATGTAATAAAATGTAGAGCCATTGATGAATATGTTGGAATGATTGGTGGAACTTGGGAAAGAAGTTAAGTGATACACCTAGAATTAGAAACAAACCTTAGGGTTATTGGAAATGGAATGAATGGTTGGTTCATAGAAGTGATGAACAGGTTAAATGGGTTAATGTGTAAATTGATTAAAGACCATAATGGGATAGATTATGGGTCTAGTGGTGAATGCTTAGTGAGATAGGCATAACACATGGGAATTGGGTGAATGGTTAAATGATGTGAAATGGTAGTGTGTGAATGGGTTAAGTTATAATGTAAATTCCCATGTGTGTTTTTTTGAATGGTGGTTTCCAAAGGGCAATGGTTTGGATGGTTGATGGTTACTCATATTTATAAGCATGTGCACATGGCTTGGTAGTGTGGGGTATGACTTGAGGATCTACGCCCATGGGTTGAGTGAAGACTGAGGCTCCAAAATCCACCATAAATGCATGAGTTAGGAATGGGGACTGATGATCTATTCTCCTAATGGTTGCATCCACCTAGACTGAGGCTTCGAGGTGAGGATATGGTTGCTTTGAGGGACTTATTCCTAGTGAGATAGGATACCGATGTGTTTACCCTCTTTCATGTGATTGTTGGACTTTGACCCATGTAACATAAGGTATGTGATTAACTTATGGAGATGTGATGAAAGGGTAAGTGATGTTAAATGGTAATAAATGGATGGTAACAGAATGGAAATGGATTTGGCTCTAAACTGGTTAATGGCACATTAAATAATTACATGGAATTTATCATTCATTTTTCTTTTGCATGCACAACTGTTTATACTAGATATTTGTAGACACCATTGGTGGTGGCGTAATGAGTTGTACTCACACCCTGCTCGGTCCACCGTTGGGTACCCGAGCAGACTTTATGTTTGCAGGTCAGGACAAGGGAAAGGGTCCTTGCTAGTTAGTTGTGTGGACATGGGTACCACTTGGTGGAGGATCCAAACTTGGAGTCAGGACCATTTTGGGATTTCGGCCGTTGTCTTTATTTTTGGGCTTTTGTTCAATCTTGCACTATAGTATGACATGGCATATTTATTTTTGGAAATTGTTGTTATAAATGTTCCTTGTTTATTGGTTATTGTTTCTGCGATTTGGTTATTCTGTTGTGCCTTACTCTGATAAAAAGGGGGGTATAGTCTCCCCACTTGACCCCATAAACCTCCGCTACTAGTTGGAAACCTTTGGTGTACAAGGAGGCGTGCTTAAGGTCATGTAACCACCCGGCTCGGAGCACCATTTTAGTGGATTCCGGGTCGGGGACATTACAAAGTAGTATCAGAGGAGGTCTTTCTTCTCCTTCTCTGAGGTCTTGTTATTTGGGATTGATCGCCAAGGGTTAGGATGTGTCATTCCTTGGTAATGATCTCATGCTTGGGAGTAGCTAACCCAAGTACGGTGGAAAACCCAAGTCACCATTTGTGGGGAATGTTGTTCTTGGTTGTATTTTGTTACAGTTGATGATATTTCACCGTTGGGTGATGGACATGTGGTTTGATGTGATTGTTTTATGATATTTGGATTGTGGCGTTAATGGAATGAGGATTTGTACTCATGCATCATTGTAGGAACCTAGGGAGATAGGTGACATGCATTGTATTAGATACACGCATGGAAGGGGTGTGTGAGGCAGGAAAGTAGGGTGCATTACGCATTTCATGAAACCAAGAAATAATGAGAAGAATGAAATGAAACAAGTGGGTAAATGATGTTTAAAAAAATATAAGGGTTTGAAATGAAGTGGAAAATGTTGTGTGAGTATGGTGGTACTGCGTGGTTCTTTACACCATATGGACCATGGCTGTGGTAGGGATGGTTCAGGCGGTTGTAGCTAGTGAAGAGCTTTTGTTGCAGTTGTGAAGTTTTATGGTACACGTTCTAAATCTCATGCTTGGAATTTTAGAGAGACGCCACCACGACGTCGATTGCCTGTTAGGAAATGAGAGGATGTTGCTGAGAACACTCCTCCAGTAGATGAGCAAGAAAATATGGTGATTAGTGAAGGTAGAGAAGACCAGTTCTGAGAGATCATGGATTGACTTATGCAGATGAAGGATCGAGACCCAGGGTGGGGTGCACCGAGTATGTTTGAGATGACTAGGGAGTTACAACTACAACACCCTCTAACTTTCACCAAAGAGGGTGGGAAAGAGGTAGAAGAGTTCTGGTTGGAGTCCATCCAGATGATACTAGATCATCTCGAGACTCTGGTTAAAAAGTGAGAGAAGATGGCCGCTTATATGTTGCGGGGCCAGGCTAGGCGTTGGTGGGACATTCAGGATCAAATCGATCAGGCTGAGGGAATGTCGTGGAAGGTTTTTCAGGAAAAGTTTCTGGAGCATTTCTACCGAGATAATTTGAGGTAGGAGCGGGCTGTAGAGTTTATGAGCCTGACTCAGGGATCGTTTCTGGTGATGGACTATGCTAGTCGCTTCACTGATTTGAGATGCTTTGTCCCAGTGTTAGCAGGGGATGAGGCAGTGGTAGCAAGACACTTCCAGGATGGGATGAGACATGAGATCAGGTATCAAATAAAGATATTCCACTTGAAGAGGTTCATAGAGGTAGTAGATCAGGCATTAATCTCGGAAGGAAACCTGAAGGGTGCTTCGGGTAGTGGGCTAGTGGTTTCAGTGGGGCAGAAGAGTGTTACAGCTACCGAGGGTCGGAAGCGATGCCATGAGGGCTCATAGCATGGTGGAAGTGTGAAAAACGGCTGGAAGAGAGGGTCCGCCTCTCAGAGTGGGGATCAGGTGTTCTACTATCACTGTGGTAGGCTGGGGAAGATGCATGGTCAGTGTCCTCGAATTCCAGTTGAGTGTTGTTCGTGCAGCAGGATGGGACATGTGCAGAGGTTCTGTAGGAATCCTCAGCAGGCAGGTGAGCATGATGGTGGAAGGCAGATCCCAGATACGTGAAGGGGACCAGTTTCCTTGTATCAGGAAGGCAGTTGGAGCTCCACGGGCCGTACTGATAGTGGGGGTGGACGTCGAACTCCAGGGCAAGATAGCTCACACCCGCAGGGAAGTGTGGCGCAGAGTATTCAGGCTGGAGCCCAGGGCAGAGGGGCAGGTCAACTTCAGGCCATTCAGTTTGCGCCTGGTGATGGTGAGGTTGGACCGTCGACTGTTTTAGGTACGATCCTTGTATCCTCTACTTTTGCTAACGCGTTGTTTTACATAGGTGCCCCACACTCTTTTATCTCTGCTCAACTTTTGGTAGTGCTGGGTTTACCTGTGGAAGGGGTGTGTGGAGTAATGACAATTGACACTCTGTTGGGTTGCGAGTTGAGGATAGCAAGCAGTTCAAGGGATGTGACTTAGAATTTGGTGGGTATAATTTTCTGTGGGACTTGTTCACTCTCGAAATGTCAGGGTTTGACCTAATCTTAGGAATAGATTGTTTGGTGTTGTATCGGGCACACATAGACTGTTATCATCACAGGGTATCATTCATGTCGCTTGAGGGTTACACTTATTTCCACTGTGGCCAGTGGGATGTTCGAGTGGGTCATGTAGGACAGTTGGGTCAGCGGTTGGGTGGACTCACAACTCAAGTGGCATGTCTCATTCTTGATGATGGCGAGGAAGTGGAACAACCTGTTTTCCTCCTATGGTGAATCGATTTCAGGATGTGTTTCCTAATTATTTCTCGGGGTTTCCACCTGAGAGGGATGTTGAGTTCACAATCGAGTTGTTGCCGGGAGCAGAGCCAGTTTCTATTCCTCCATACCGAATGGCACCGGCAGAACTCCAAGAACTAAAAGTTTAGATTGAGGAGTTGGAGCATAAGGGGGTTATCCATCCTAGTACGTCTCCTTGGGGATCTCCCATTCTTTTTTGCATAGAAGGCCGGTGGATCGTTGAGTTTTTGTGTTGACTATCAAAAGTTGAATCAGATGACGGTGAAAAATCAGTACCCTCTTCCTAGAATTGACGACCTTTTTGATTAGTTTAGGGGTGAATCATTGTTTTCTAAGATTGATCTGAGGTCCGGTTATCACCATTTGATAGTGAGGTCTTCCGACATACTGCAGACAGCTTTCCGGAGTCGGTATGAGTTGTTTGAGTTTGTGGTAATGCCTTTCGGATTGACCAATGCACCGACAATGTTTATGGGTTTGATGAACCGAATATTTCATCCCTATCTAGATTAGTTTTTGGTTCTCTTTTTTGATGATATCTTAGTGTACTAAAAAACTCACGACAATCATGCCCAACATCTTGTCATCGTCTTGAGTACGCTAAGAGAGCATCATCTATAAGCCAAGTTATCAAAGTGTCAATTCTGGATAAGGGAAGTGCATTTTATGGGTCACATCATCTCTGAGGCAGGTGTGTCAGTGGATCCAGAGAAAGTGTAGGCAGTTGTATCTTGGGAGCAGGCCAAGAATGTTTCGGATGTTCGGAGTTTTCTGGTTTGGCCAGGTATTACCGAATGTTAATTCAGGATTTCTCTTACTTGGAAGCACCTCTCTCGGGCTTGACCAATAAGGGAATCATGTTCGAGTGGTCAGAGGCTTGTGATAATTCCTTCCAAGAGTTGAATAAGCGGTTGATGACCGCACCTATCTTGATCTTACCTGAGCCAGGTAAGAATTACATCGTGTTTTGTGATGCTTCCAGAATTGGACATGGGGCTATGTTGATGCAGGATGAGCGGGTAGTGGCTTATGATTCAAGGAAATTGAGACCCCATGAGCGGAACTATCCCACTCATGATCTTGAGTTGGATGCAGTGGTGTACACCTTGAAGTGCTTGAGGCACTATCTATTTAGAGAATGGTTTACCGTGTTTACCGACCATAAGTGTTTGAGTACATCTTCTCACAGTGGGATCTGAATCTTCGGCAGCGAAGATGGGTTGAATATCTCCAATCGTTTGACTTTGAGTTGGTGTACATGCTAGGAAAGGTAAATAGTGTTACTTATGCTCTGAGCAGGAAGGTTCAGAATTGAGCAGTTCAGGAGTCCAACACCGAGTGGAAGATGATGGCTTTGTTTGCGAAAATGCACTTGGAGGTGCAGGAGGAGAATGGTCAGGTCACTCTTGCTTCCTTGATGATGGATTCGACGCTCTTGAGTTGAGTTAAGGAAAGTTAGCTTGATGACCCTGAGTGTTTGAGCATGAAAAAAATGCTTAAAGGTGGGGAGCTTCCTTCAGGCTGGGTTGTCGGTGTGGACAGTGTTGTTTGTGTTCGTGATTGTGTGGTTGTGCCAAGGTGTGTGCGAGAAGAGTTGATGCACGAGTTTCATGAATCGGAGTGGGAAGTGCATCCTAGTTTGACCAAGATGTACCTTGATCTCCGAAGGCAGTTTTGGTGGCCTGGAATGAAGAAGGAAGTTACGAGCTTTGTGGCATGATGTCTTAGCTGTCAGCAGGTGAAGGACGAGCATCAATGCCCATGTGGTTTGTTGCATCCATTTCCCATTCCGGAATGGAAATAGGATGATGTAATGATAGATTTTGTCGTGGGTCTTCCAAGGATGCCACGCAAGAATGATGCAATATGAGTGGTTTTGGATCGGTTAACGAAAGTGGATCATTTCTTACGGATTCAGAAGACCTATACAGTCGACCAGTTGGGTGAGCTGTATGTTTGGGAAATAGTGCAATTTCATGGGGTTCCATGGACCATAGTTTCAGACCGAGATCCTCGTTTCACATCGCTATTCTGGCAAGGGTTGCAGAAGGCACTTTGTACGCAGGTGTTTTTGAGTACGGCTTTCCACCCACAGACGGACGGGCAGTCGGAACGTACAATCCAAGTGTTGGAAGACATGTTGAGAGCTTGTGTCTTGGACTTCAGTGATTCTTGGGAGAATCACCTATCATTAGTTGAGTTCACCTACAACAACAGTTTTGAGGATACAATTCATATGGCACCGTTTGAGGCAATTTATGGGAGACCGTGTAGATCTATGTTGTATTGGTTAGAGGCCGGTGAATCTGAGTTGTTGGGACCGAGTCTCATGCAGGAGACTTCAGAGAGAGTTCATCATCTCAGGAAGAGAATGGCTATGGATCAGAGTAGGTAGAAGTCATATGCAGATCGGAGGCATAGATTTCTTGAGTTTGGGTTGGGTGATAAAGTGTTCCTTCGAGTGTTTCCAAGGTTGGGTCAACGACGGATTCAGAAGTAGGTTAAGTTGGTTTCCAGGTATGTGGGACCTTTTGATACTGTGGAGAGGATCGGACCCGTGGCTTACCGATTGGCTCTCCCACAGCGGTATGGTGGGATGAATGATGTGTTTCATGTGTCATAGCTTCGACGGTATCACCCTAACCCATCACATGTTTTTGATGTTGAGGATGTGGAACTTGAGGTTGATGCGTACTTTGAGGATCATCTGGTTCCTGTGGTGGATCATAGTGAGAAAGTCTTGCAAGACAAGGTTGTACCATTAGTGTGAGTACTATGGAAGCATGGGAAAGTTCAATAAGAAAATTGGGAGTGGGAATCGGATATGTGGGCTCAGTGTCCCGAACTCTTATCTTCGGTGGAGCAATGAAGCATGGGAGCTTGGCTCAAGGACGAGCCATTATAAGGTGGGGAGGTTGTAAGATCCCAGATTTTGGGAAGGTATGTTTTGTTGTGTTTTGGGTTGGACCCTTTTTTTTTGGGACTTTAAAAGGTTTCTTGAAAGTGTGAGAGGCCTTGGGGGTGTTCCAGGGGCTTGGGGAACGGAAGAAGGGAAGTCTGGGAAAAGAAGGCCAAGGCGCACGGCCTGCGCACGGTCAGCCAAACCGTGCGACCTACCCAGGCTAAGCCATGCGACCCTCCCTCCTCTGGACAGACGCGAGCGCACGGTTTGCGCATGGTTTTCCAAACCGTTCGGCTAAACCATGTGGATCCTCCTCCTCCGGGAAGTGGCTTGCGCACGGTTTGTGCACGGTTTTTTAAATAGTGCGGCTAAACCGTGTGGCCACTGAAGTTTGTAAAATTTACAAAATTTCTACTCTTGTATTTTTAAATGTCACTCGAGATTTTCCTCTCATCCTCCTCTCTTCACCTTAGGTACGAACCAAACCACCCAAGGACTCCAAGAGATAAAAATCCTTTGATTCTTAGGAATTTTTGGTGCTGTTGGTTGCGGATCAATGCTCTGGGTAAGGCTAACCTCATCATTAATTCTCTTTTTGGTTTAGGGTTTGTGCCTTCTCTCCCTCTTGTTCCGAAACCCTAAAAACCTATCTTTTGGGTGAGTTCTAGGTTGAAGATCCAACGGTTGGTCGAATCAAGGTCTAAGGACTCGATTGAGAGTGCGTTCAACCACAGATTCATGGTAGGTGGTCTACAAGTAATATCTCACGGTTATTTAGGGTTTATGTGCATGTTTACTTGTGTTCTTGTTTCTCTTGGTTATGTTGTGAATAACCTTGGCATGTTTGGTTTCAATGATGTTTATAATGGTAAATGGGAACCCTCACGATCCCTGTGGGATGTGTTGGGATGGACGAGACCTAATTGGGGCCATCCTTTAGAGGTGCCGACTTTTCGCAGGCTAGGGATTGTTAATTAACCAAGTGACCATGTTGTAATAAAATGTAGAGCCCTTGATGAATATGTTGGCATGATTGGTAGAACTTGGGAATGAAGTTAGCTGATGCACCTAGACATGGAAACTAACCATAGGGTTATTGGAAATGGAATGAATGGTTGATTCATAGAAATGATGAATAGGTTAAATGGGTTAATGTGTAAATTGATTAAAGACCATAATGGGATTGATTATGGGTCTAGTGTTGAATGATTTGTCAGATAGGCATAACACATTGGAATTGGGTGAATAGTTAAACGATGTGAAATGGTAGTGTGTTAATGGGTTAATGCATAATGTAAATTCCCATGTGGGTCATTGTGAATGGTGGTTTCCAAAGGGAAATGGTTTGGATGGTTGATGGTTACTCATATATATAAGCATGTCCACATGGCTTGGTAGTTTGGGGTATGACTTGAGGATCTACGCCCACGGGTCAAGCGAAGACTGAGGCTCCAAACTCCACCCTAAATGCACAGGTTAGGAATGGGGACTGATGATCTATTCTCCTAATGGTTGCATCCACCTGGTATGAGGATTCGAGGTGAGGATATGTTTGATATGAGGGAGTTAGTCCTAGTGAGATAGGATAAAGATGTGTTTACCCTCTTGCATGTGATTTCTGGCCTTATACCAATGTAACATAAGGTATGTGATTAACTCATGGAGATGTGATGACAGGTTAAGTGATGGTAAATGGTAATAAATGGATGGTAACAGAATGGAAATGGATTTGGCTCTAAACTTGTTAATGCCACCTTAAATAATTACTTGGCATTTATCATTAATTTTCCTTTTGCATGCACAACTGTTTATACTAGATATTTGTAGACATCGTTGGTGGTGGCCTACTGAGTTGTACTCACACCCTGCTCGGGCCGCCATTGGGTACCCGAGCAGACTTCATGTTTGCAGGTCAGGAAAAGGGCAAGGGTCCTTGCTAGTTAGCTGAGTGGACATGGGTAGCACTTGGTGGAGGATACATACTTGGAGTCGGGACCATTAGGGAATTTTGGCCATTGTCTTTATTTTTGGGATTTTGTTCACTCTTTCACTGTAGTATGACATGACATATTTATTTTTGTAAATGGTTGTTATACATGTTCCTTTTTTATTGGTTATTGTTTCTGCTATTTGGTTATTCTGTTGTGGATTACTCTCATAAAAAGGGGGTATAGTCTCCCCACTTGACCCCATAGACCCCCACTGCTAGTCGGCAGCCTCTGGCATACGAGGAGGCATGCTTAAGGTCATGTAACCACCCGAATCGGAGCACAGGTTTAGTGGCTTCTGGGTCGGGGATGTTACAAAATCACTATGAAATCCTTTATGAGCCTTGTTCTTGAAAAAACAATTTTCTCAAAATGAAACAAAAGTGAAAAAATTATTCACAAATAATGAATCACAAAAGATAAAAATTAAAAGAATATTCATACACTCACAATCTTTTAGAAAAAATGAAATTTAGTTAAATAATGGTATGATTTTGAAGTTCTACTTACTTCAACATCTTCATGGACTAATGTTTATTCCAACATCCACGTGACAAGGTATAAAATAATTAAGTGTCTAAAAAAATTGATCAGATGGAAGGTATAATATTTTTCTGTTAAACTAAAATAAAAATTCCATTTTTGGTATAGAGGAACATGGGAATGGGAAATGGAAATGGTTAAAAACTAATATGAGTAAACACGAACCAATTCTAGAAGAGGAATATTTACATTTGGTAAATTAAAATGCATTTTTATTATTCATAGTAAAAAATTTAAGAGGATTAAATATTATCTCAAATACAATTACAATTAAGACAACTTCAATAAAGCTACCAAAATAATTATAAAACATTTCAAAATGAAAATTTAGCTAACACATCCATACTACAACCGTATATCAAAACCAAGATCATCTCTCATTTATTTATATTTTTTCTCTATATTGAAGAAAATTATTAAATAGCTATCAAACCAAACCATAACCTAACACATAAACTAAAATTTCAAAATAAAACCACCAAAATTTGTGTTGAAAAAATATTTTTAATGAATAATTTCCGAACAAATTTTCCAAGTTGATTATTGAAAAATGTTTTCTTACCACTAATTCAGGTTGTTTTCTTATGAAATTTAAGTGAGTATAATTTCAAATAAATCCAATATCACTATGAGCGATCAATCAGGAATTTTCCCATTACATAATCAATGTTTTTATCATGTAATGAAACTCTTTTTACATAGTTTAATATCTCACCAAATGCTACCTACACAATACCACAAAAGAAAAATCATAAACCAACAAGATACTTTCTTACCACCACAAACATAGTATGTCCAAGAAAAAAGGATTCCATGTAGCATATTATGATACCAATCATTGAACTAATAGACCATAGAGAGGTAGGTACAAAAAGTCATTGGAATTAAATTATATCAAGAATGAGAAGGAAAAACCTAGATAAAATAAAATCTAATGTAGAATGAAAATAAGTTTTCTTATGTAAATACTTTATAAAAATCATATAAAATCAAAAACAATAAATATAGAGTTCTTACCCTATAAATACCAAAGCCAGTGTCTACTACCATTACACTTGAATGATTAGAAGGAATGAAATACTAAAGGATCAATTAGTTCATTAATCCTGGTAAACCAGAAACATACATGATAAGTGTTAATAAAGTTATCATCAAAAGAAAAAAATTATTTTTTAATTAGTATTCTTTGTAAACAAGATACATACATAAGTATTTTATTACACATTAATACAATAATTAAATCAATTTTTTTTATTTTGATGATAAATTTATTCCCACCTATCATATCCATGAATATATTTCCTAGAAAACTTCTTGGATTTATGGGGAAGGAAACCAAATAAGGGTGATCTAAAATTCTCATTAACGGTAAAATATAGTGAAAGAAATAACGAATCAATGAGATTAGTCAGTGTGGGAAGGTAGTAACAGAAGACACATGCCATGTAATCAATAAACTGATAAGGATGTTCATAAAAAATATGGAAAGGTAAATGAATGAAAGCACATGACATGTAAATAACTAGATAAGTCATAATAAATAAGGAAAGGTAATAACTGAACACTTATTGTTTCTCACCCTCCCCACACTGATATAATATTATGGTATGTTATGAAACTAAAAACACATGTATTTTAATAGATAAACTGAGAATTAAATGAATCCATAGACTTTCTCATAGTTAAAATATCATTGATAATAAATTATGAATCAAAATGAAGGTAATGGTTAATTATTGGACCCCATGTCTCAAAAACAATAAAAATTATACTTTTAAGATCTATCATCTAAATAGTTTAAAACTAGAGGTTGAAACCCATTTAATTTGAATAACTAATTTGTCTTATGAGAACCCATCAATGCATTGAGGAGATATATAATGTTTGAGACCCACCCATCATAGAGTTTCAGAATCATTACTCATACAAAGTAATTGATTATATTAATAAAAAATATTCCTTATCAAATATCTGTATTGAATAAAGAATACTGATTTGTCAATATATACCCTAAAAATAAAATGACTATCAATGTAAACACTATATTTAAAAATGAAATATTTTTAAGCAATATACATATCCATGATAAATTAAATGTATAATTAGGGGTAATTCAGTGTTAATTGATCATAGAAAATTTAATATTTCAAGGGGAATAAAAGTAATCAAGGTAGTGAATATCAATAATATCCTTGGTCAAAGAAATCATAAACAATCCAAAAGAAGAATAAGGATGGAGTCAACACAACATATCTGAAGTAGATTAAAAATAAAGGGTTGTTGTCATTGATGAATTTAAATACTATAAAAAGATCATTTACGAATATTATTAAGGAAAATATACTTTTTATTTTGAAATTTTTTTTCATTGAAAATCACTTTTTAAAACAATAAATTTAAAAATTACTCTTTTAAACGTGGAAAGGAAGCTTTGAAGAAGTCATGATAGGTAAATACATAATTTCTTCACATGCTAAAGACATTTCTTTTTCAAGGTAAAAATGTTAGAAAAATTCATTTTTTCTTTTATATAGTACATGATATATTCAATGTTACATGAAATGAAAAATATCACGGAGAATAAATTTATTCAAAAAATATATTTTACAAAAACTTTATGTGTTAAATTATACCACCCTTAAAATTAATTCTGCTATATAAATTCATTCAGGTTATCAATTATATAATACTATTAAGTTTTATTAATAGAAACCCAAATCATATGAATGAACACTAAAAATTCCTTTACAAAACGAAATTTGGAACCATAATGGAAACCCAAAGTAACTCATAGTAGGGTTTCCAAGTAGGAGAACATAGGTGGAAATTGAAAACACGTACATGGAAGAAAAATCTTACTATAAAATTATAGAGGATAGTGGTAGAGAAAATGTATAGAAGAAAGTTAAAAACCACAAATCCATAAATATGTGATGATCTAAGGGACCATTTGAATCATCGGAAAGGAGGGTACTAGGAAAAACAATTTGGTTTCAAGATTCTTTCAATAGAGTTGAAGAATATTCATGAGAAGTTATAATTACTTGATTTCAAACCCTTTCATACATAAAATATGAACTTTTGTTCATGTCTTGACCAATTTTCAATTAATCTATTTACACAAAAAGGAAGGTGAATTTTTCATTCTTGAAGCACTAATAAATGATGAGATCCATTATAAGTAGTACCATCTCTATTAAGTTAACATCAAAATAATTTTTTATAGAATGTTATACAATATAAATAAATACTCATGTGGTGATATAATAATTTAATCACCCAAACATCATCTAATTTTTAACTAAAAAATTCCATAAATGGTTAACCTTATAATCCTTATAAAATATGAAAATACAAAACATTAAAAATAAGGTTAAAAAATAATCTTAACATTTATCTTCAATATATCACAAAGTAGCTCTTGGTTGTCACATTTTGAACATGTGAATACCCTCAACATATATTCTCTCAAAATAAGGTACTAACCTAAATTACCATAAATACTCTTTGAAAACATGCAATATTACTTATTCCAAATATTACCAGATATATTCCTAAAATCCAATAATGTTGTAAAGTTAATCAATGATAGCATAAACCACTTGTCAAAAAGTCCTTAATTAGTTCAAAGGTAATCAGTACTATACAATTTACTTATTCATATCTAAAATATTTCTATCCAAACAATATTATCTTAACATATGGAATATATTAAGGTTTATATTCCCATAGTAAAAATATTACCTTGTTATTAAATCACATATCTAGTACATAAGAAACATTAAACATAATATTGAAATACTTAATAAAAAACATAAACAATGCAGTTGTTGTATATTTCATCATTCATATAACAAAATTCATGGATCTAAATACATACAAACTTTAAATATTCCACTTCATCCATAATCCATAAGAATTATACATCATATTATTACTTAATACCTCTTTCCATTCACATTTCATTTGAAGTCTCATCATCATCATCGTCATCAATATAACCATTAATCATAACACCTTGCTAAATCTCTTCAAGATCTTTCTATATAGGGAATAGTTTTTCATAATAACCATTCATTCCACAATTAAAACATTTCACCTTTGATAATGTATTATGGAGTCCAATATTCTCATCCATTTTGTTAACCAAACACCTTATAATTCCATTGTAGTCACTTGCTTTGTGTCCTTTTTGTTTCACAGTCAAAAATTATTCTTGTTCCTATAAGACATCCCCTTTAGTGATTATTTCCACATTCTTTACAAAAAGGGAACAAAATCTTCTTTCCTCTATTGTGTCAATTACCCAAAATCCCAAAAAAAACTCATTTCTTCTCTTCCTTGGTGAGTCTAAGAGTTGGTTAAGGTACAAATTTTTAATCATGTTCCATGAAAAATGACTAGGAATGATCACAAAATCCTTCACTCCAGTGACCATACCATTTGAATTATAATTATAAAATTGTCTTCCACATTCAATGTTAACCTAGTTCTTCCTAGTTCCCTCCATTGACTAAAACCAGAAATCATTTAGTAGGAAATAATTATCATTGTGAGGAACAACATAATCATGAAAAACCACATATAGGATGTATAAATCATTACAATTTTCATAAATTATTGATAACTTAGTTTTATCAAAATTTATTCATTGAAAAATTATTTTAAAATACTTCATGATGGTTCATGAAGAGTTTATGAATTCCCAAAGAATATCCCCTAGGAGTTTCAAACTAGGTGTGTTGTAAGGCCCATTTTTATATACCAGGTTATGCTCGAGTTAGGCCCACCACACCTTGTTGGATATTTTACTCCTAGGTAAATATATGCCAGAACCATGTACACTTATAGTATTGATAACATGATGTATTGATATGAAACCACTCACTCAATCTTTTACCAAAATCCAAGGAAAATTTTCTGAACATTAAATCATCCTTAAACATATCCTCAGATACATCCATTGACATATCTATATAAATATACCAAGGTATATAAATAAAAGTTTCTCATCCTAGTTTCCAAATGTCTACTAAACCTTCACTCTAATAACAACTATAAAAATCCCATCTTAACGTACAGATAAATTCCATCGTTTTTATGTAATACATAATACATTAAAAAATGTGGTGATCTCAGATGATTAATAATTGTAAAAAAGGGATATATGTAAGCCTAAACATGATCATAAGGATATGATAATTTGATCATAACATTAAAATATCATAGCTTTCATATCATAAACATGAATCATGAAATAAATGTTAGAAGATAATAAATGAATTATAATGAAATCAAGAGAATAATCCCTAAAATCATAAAATGGGGGTAAGACATGGAATTGTGTCATACACATAAATATGTAATATCATTATCTATAAGTCAGACACATTTCTAGAACTTATCCAGGCACTTCATAGGGACTACACCTACTAGGTATGACAAAACACCATCCCTAGTCAAAGTTATTTCCTTATAATGGATCAGGTTTCCCCATATTCCCATAGTGGATCAGGCTTACCATCTTCCATCTTCATGGTGACTAAACCTAATGGGAAGGACACACCAACATTCAAAGCCGAAGTCCATTACTTGTAAGGGATTGGGTTTCCTCATCACTCTATAGTGGATTAAGACCATCAACTTGAATTCCTTAATTATCTCATGAGATATAAATCATTATCCAATGTATTGGATGGAGATATAGGTCCCACCAATCTCATAATAAAATCATTCATACATGTTCCACAAGATTATAAAACAATCATCATATCATTATCCATAAAAAGATATGGGTTTCATAAATATCCTATCATAACCCAAGAAATGAAGTGCGTGTCATAAACATGTATTCATATCCTAACCTATATAAAAATACAAGTTTCACAATCATTTCATCATAGAATAACCCATGAAAAGAAGAGGGTTTCATAATCATAAAACCCATTGAAGAGGAACATGTTTTATAAACATATAACCTATGAAACAGAACTAAGTTATATATATATAATGACATAAAAAAAACCATTCAAAGAAATATTTTGAATTGAACATTTGGATCATTTCATAGAAAGGAATGAAAAACACCAATGGATGTATTCATAGATGGAAAATAATTTGGAAAGATCCTTTTAAAAAAATTATTGACTAAAATAGTATTTCTTATTTTTAAAAAAGGTTTTAAAAAATAATTCATTTTGAAAACCATTTTATTAGAAAATACATTGAAAACATATAAATAAGGCTTGAAATAATTTTGAAAATCTTTACACTTGAAAACATATAAAAGAATATTTAAATCATTTGGAAAGAATTTTTATTTGAATATACATTGAAAACATTGAAAAAAGGATTGAAAAATGTTTTTATAACCTCTTCCCTTGAAAAATTTTAAAAAAACTTTTAATCCTTTCGAAATCCTTTTTCTTTGAAAATACATTGAAAACATAAATTGAAGGCTTGAAATCATTTTAAAAACCTTTTACCTTAAAAATCTATAAAATAATATTGAATTTTGTTTGAAAGAGTTGTTCCTTGAAAATAATTTGAAAACTTATAAAATAATGTTCAAAATCATTGAAATCATTTTCATTTGAAACAACCTTTTGAAAACATATAAATAACGTTTTGAAAATCTTTTAAAACACTTTTTAAACATAAATAATTTTTCAAAACATTTTTTATTGAATAAAATTTTAAAATAATGAATTTATTATATATTTAGAAAACATTTTACTTTAAAAAATAAACTTTTCATATTGTATAATAATCATTAAGGGAATGAATTTCATGAAAAATGGTATATCTATACATGTAAAATATTCCTTTTTTATAATAAAATGTTTAAAAAAGTATCCCAATTAGAAAACGACAAGAAGATTCATTTTTAACAATCCATTTTTTCTTAAAAAAGTATAACATGGCTTAAAATTTCTTTTAAATATCACGGGAGAATATTATAATATTTTTGTAAACTTTTTTTTATAAAACATGGTTTTCAAGGAACACAGATTTCCTAATGAAGAGAGAGGAAAAGTCATACTTTATAAAAAACACTTTCTTGATCATGTTATGTAAAAAAGAGTGTATAAATTGTACAATTAAATATATAAAATATGAAAAACCATATTTAAAGAAAACTCATGAAAGTTATTGAGATATTTATAATAATAGTTCATCAATGAGAGTATAATCATAAACAATATTGATAAACTGTGAGATTTTACCTATAAACCATTACTAATTTGGCAACATTTAATCATAATAAAATTGAAATAATAAAATTAAACGAAGATTTCAATATAACGCAAATAACTATATTCATGATATAACATTTCAAAGGTAGTATATTCCCATCATTGAAAAATATAGGTTTATAACATGGCATGTCTCTCAAAGAAGGAAAATTGATATAAAATTAATTTAACTATTTAATAACTTTCGAAATATAAACCCTATGAAAGAGAGATCTTAAAAATGATATTTAAATACACAAAAATTAATTTTAATAATTATATAATATATTCATGCATATTATATACACCAAACAAAATAAATGAGTGGTGAATAGGATATAAATCTCATAGAAATAAAAGTGAGACTAAAAATTCCTTAAATATTTGTCTTGAACCTCTTTATACTCATAAAAAGCTTCTTTTTAATAAATCTAAATTTATTATAAATAATTTATAAAACCATATTATTATATATAGAACCATATATGGTTTTATTATGACTTTATTTTACATGATTATTAACAATTCTATGTTACAGTTTTTCTTCGGGTAATATCCGCATTGTTTTTCACATGTGTCTTAATTTTTATATATTTATGGTCATAATAATTATATCATGATTTAAATAATGAAAAACATGATATAAATATAATTTATATTAACTATATATTTATTTATAATAATCTATTGAGTATAGAAATATGAAATGGCATACACTGTTCATGGAGATGGCAGGTCGTACGTATAAATGAATATTATTTCCATTTATCTTTATAATATTGAAAGATAGAGAGTAATATATATATAGTATCATTATAGTAGAATTATTTTGACTTATATATAATATATTTTCACTAAACACAATACTTAATACAATCCATTCAGTGTGTGAAAGAATAACATTGCTTTGAGGAGACAATAGTCTACATTTCCCCAAAAGAAATTATCATATTTACACAAAATAGAAATAAAGTAGGTATGTGTTGTATAATAATTAATTAATAATAAATAAATCATATAAATCATATAAAAATTTTGTTTCCATCATAATTCCAACCATAAGAGGTGGTAAAGGAAAACAGACATTGTCATTTCATGAGGCATTAGTTAGCCGTACACAAGAACGGTAAGTTCATTACCCATTAGATGAAAATGTGTGTAAATGTTGGTCAATGAATTATCATAAAAAATCTAATTTTATTGAGTATACTAATAATATTATTTATTTCTGGAATAATAATAATTTAGGTAATATAGAATGAAAATAAAGGAATGGAGCTTGAGGAAGGATGTTACATTTTTATTAGGTAACTCCTTTTGGTTCGTACCAAAGGTCTTCCTTGGTTGGATTTCTACCAAAATTAAGGATTAAATAAGGAATATAGGGACTATAGTATGTTAATTAGTCATATATTTTATTAAATTAAGTGGTTTTAGAGGTTTTAATAAGGGGGAGAGGTGGTGGCCTTTTATAAGGGAGGGAGAGGACACACTAGGCATTTTTGAAAATAAGTTAGGTGTACCCACGTTATTACGTAAAAGAATTCATAAAAATAAAAAGACTCAATAATTGAAGGTTAATTTCAGAAATATAGAAATAAAATGGGTGTTGGAAAATTATCTAGGTCATTTGGTCCCTCAATTATAAGGTTTAGTCCCTCGTTAAGCTTAATTTGACCATAATCAATATAATTAATTTTAATCATTTTCACTAATTAGTTTTGTAAAAAATTAATTTGAACATAATATAATATAATTATTGTAATGATACAAACTTTTTTTCAGTTTTTTTAAATTAAATTCACATATTTTGAAAAATTATGTTTAATGCCTGTATCGTAGACGTGGCGAGAAAGCAAGTTTTTAAAATGAAAATGTTAAAAAGTTCATTAATCTTTAATATCTAAATTCAAAATAAAAACGATTACAATGAAAAAAATTAGTTTAATATATTTATAATTAATATATTTTTCCTTTAAACCCAACTTAAAATATAATTTATCTATATGAATAATTTAGATAAAAAAGAAGTTTTGAATTAAAATTCAGTATTTTTCACTATTCAACCAAAAATAATGTTTCTCAGAAAAATACCAAAAAATCACCCTAATATAATTTAGAAATTATGAATTCATAAATAATATTTATTTTATAAAATTTAATTTTTAAATTTTACTAAACCAATTATTATTATTATATATAAAAGAAAATAAAAAGCAGTTCTTTTGATAAAATAATATTTCCAAACATATAATGACTTTACAAAAAATTATCTATTTTATCATCAATATGTTCTATTTATATGAAAATACTATAAATAATATTTAAAAATTTGTTGTTAATATTCAATTATTATGTTTAATTTCTATGTTATAACTATCTCATTTTCTAATATAATAATAAAATGTCGGTTCATCGAAACTCAGTGTTGTGTGTAATGCAAGCCAAGCCAGTACTGTGTATAATGCATGCCAAGTTAGTGTTTTATGTAGCTCAAAATCCTCTGGGGGTGTGGTATAATGAAATATTAAAATGTTTTAGAATTAAAAATAATAATAACTTGGTGATTTCATATAACACAAGCTGTATTCAGTGTTATGTGAAATAAAAAATATCATAGAGATTAAATTAATTTAAAGAAATATTTCACAAAAACTCAGGGTGTTAAAATCAAATCCATAAATCCATGATGATTTATAAATACATTAGTTTAAAAAAATTAATTTATTAGAATTTTTTTTATTCATATTCCTAACATTTTGTAAATATTTTACTACCTAAGAATATAAGAAAATATTCTTATGTGATACATTTCAATTTCATATGAAAAATTCATTATTTTGGTTGTGCTTTGATAAAATTATCATTTATCCATTACTCCATGAAATGGACATCCTAGAATGAACCCATTTTTGAAGAACTAAAATATTCTTTTAGTGGATTTTAATACTAATTAAAAAGTCATTTTATTTTCCTCTAACTATTTTCCAAAACTAATATTGTTATCACATTAATCTATAAACCTATAAGTAACACTACCGATTAATCATTAATATTTATTTGTAAAATTGTTTAACTAAATTTAATTACACATGAACTAGGAAATCATGTAGTCCCATGGTAGTTGTGAAACCCTTATCTTTCTTTGGTCATGTGTTCAAGTCATACGGCCTTGCTGGACTTGAAATGTTGTCACCTGGCATACAGTTTATCCTTTTCGAAAACCATATTTATATAATTTAAAATATATATATGATGGAAATCCTTGAAATTTAATAATTAAATATCCTTTTGAATAACATCTTCAATACAACCCCAACACATAAATACTTCATCGATTTATTTCTAATATGTCTAAACTTGGTCGAAATTTTATCCTTTAGAAGAGTATATTGAATCAAGTAGTGCATAGGTTCCCCACATTTATGGTAAAACCCATTAATGGATACTTAGGATTCTATTTATTTCCTTAAATCCTATCCTTCATTTATCCTTAGTAATTATTTTCTTTATGTCCTTATTTCCCTCACATAAAGCACTTCCTTGTTCTATTAAGACCATTTACTTGGAGCCTCCTTCCATATTTCATGTTTGATAAAAATCAATCCATATTTTCTCTATGGTATCCAAAACTAGAGATATTAGAAACCTCCATAATTTTCTTCTTTGGTGTGTTTTGGATTTGGTTAAGGTATATTTTATTAATCGTATTTTAGGAAAACTAATTTGGAATAAATATGATATCATTCACTCCTATCAAAACCTCATTTTATTTCTCATGGTCACCACCTTTTCCATAATGTTCAATGTTAACATGACTCTTTCTAGTACCATCCATTACCTAAAACCATAAAGAATAGTGTGAGTTAAAATATTCATAGTGAGAAAAGTATATGATCATTTATATGATATATAATTCCTGACACCTTATTTTAAATCAAAAACACTTTATTTTTAACCTTGGTTATTTATTTTCATTATATATTCAAATCCTTTATAATGGATTGTAAATAAAATGTAAATTATCCAAAATATATCCCCCAGGAGTGTCAAATCAGGTGCACAATAAGGCCCATTGTCATGTACCAGTTTACTCTTGAGTCATCCCCAATAAACCTTTTTGGAGTTTTCAACCCTAGCTACATCTGTTCAAAAATCATGTCCACTTGTAGTATCTATACAAGGATGTATTTCTAGGAAGAGCCACATAATCTAGACCTTAACAAAATTCTATGATTTTATTCTCTACTTATATTCAAATAATATCTTATGGTTTTCCCCCTAATCTACATTTACCTAAATCTAGTTCCCCAACTTGCTAATAAACTTCCTCTGATGCCAACAATAGAACCCCGACCCCAAAAATCATGGATATGGTGTCTATAACCATTTCATTATAATGATTACAAGGAATCAAATCCTTTAAGACCAAAGTGCTTAGTAGTCTTGGTAAAACAGATATATACATGAGTTTTTTAATTAAAAATGAATACAATAATTAAAACCTATTTTTTTATTCATGGATAACTTTATTCCCACATAGAATATCCTTACATGTCTTTCCTAGAATACTTACTGGATTCCTAGGGAAGGAAATAAAGTAGCGGTGAGCTCAAAATCTTAGTAAGGGTAATGTATAGTGGAAGTAATAATGAATCAATGTGAATAACCAATATGGAAATCTAATAATTGAAGACACATGCCATGCAATCAATAAACTTATAAGGAGGTTAATAAACAATATGGAAAGCTAAATGACTAAAAACAAATTCAATATAAATAAATAGATTAGGAATAATCAATACTGAAAGTTAATAAACTAAAAAAAATACATTTAATAAATAAAATAAGAATTAAATTCATCCATTGGCATTTTTATTGCGAAAATATTATGGATAATAAATACTGAATCAAAATGAAGGAAATTCTTAATTATTGGAAGTGATTCCCTAGGCACATGAAAACATCTAATATCATGATCTATCCTACATAAAATTTAAAACTACAGGTAAAAACCTATTTAATTTTCCTAAATAATTTTTATCATGAGAAACTGTTGATGCATCGAGGGGATATATATAGACTGGTCCCACCTTTCACTGCATTACTAAAGCATTCCTCGTCTCGAGTAATTGATTTAATTAGTAAACAATATTCCAGATCAAATATCAATATTTAATAAAGAATACATATTTATCAATATTTCCCCAAAAAATTAAATTACATTCAAAATAAACACCATATTTAAAAAGGATATATTTTTTAGGAAATAGACATATCCATGAGAAATTATATAGATAATTAGGGTAAAATAAATGTCTAACAATCGTAGGAAATTAAATATTTCTAGGGGACTAAAGGGAATCAAGGTATTGAATTCTAATACAATCCTTGGTTGAAGAAATCATAAAACACAAAAAGGAAAAATAAGGATGGTATCAATAAAACATATCCCAATTGGAGTAAAAATAAGGGGTTTTGTCATTTATTAATATATTTTCTATAAAAAGATCTTTTAAGAACATTATTAAGGAAAATAACATTTTTATTTTAAAAAATATTTTAAAAATACCATTATTTGAAAATCAATTTTTAAATAATTTATTTAAAAATCAACCTTTTAAACTTACAAAGGATGATCCAAATAATTTACTGTGGGTAAATCTATACATGTCATAGAAGGTAAAAAGAACATTCATTTTGTACGGTAAAAAGGTTAGAAAGATTCCTTGTTCGAAAAGATACAAGAAGATTCATTGGATAATTTATTTCAAAAAAGGGGTAAAAATATATTAAATAAATAATTTTTAAAAGGTTAAAAACATTTTTGAAATCATTTTAACAAAACATGGTTTTTTTGAAGAAAATAGGTTCTCTGATTTAACATAGAAATGAAGTCAGGTTTTCTTAAAAACATTTTCTAAAACATTTTGAGTAATAATGAGTGAAAAAATCAAACTATTACTTATAGAAGTTCATAAATAACCATAAGAGATTAATATTAGAGTATTTATTAAAATATTATCTAATAATGTCCTCTAATGGAAATTTTAGAGTTAAAAATCCAAAAAAAAAATGAGATTGTGACCTAAACCCTTGAAAAGAACATAATGTTGGTGTGACAATCAATCAATAATAAGATTATGTGTGTACAATGTAAATCCAAATAAAATAAGTGGAAATCAATTAAAATATAGTAAAAAGTTATTAAACACATAATCTTATAATATTAATGAAAACTAGGAAGTAATATAAGCCAATGAATGCAAATTGGGTTATGAAATTATTCTTCACTTGGTAATGATTAATTATAATACCATTTGATGAAACAATTCAATTTGAAACTCAAAATACCATTAATAATGAATTAATCATGATATTATATTTCAAATTTGATTTATGTAAAGTATATATAATTAATTAGGTGCATAATAATAAAATATTTCTCAAAGAATGGAAATTGAGATGAAGTCCGTTACTACATGGTAACTTTTGAATTATAATCCCCGTGAAATAAATAAGTTCAAATGAAACTATTAATAACATGATGACAAATTTATTAATGATATAAAATAAAATAGGGGAATAATATAAACCATAAAAAATAAATATGTGGGGAAAATAGTGCATGCATAACAAAAAGAAAAGTGAGACAAGAATCTCTTACCATGCATTTACTTTTAGCTGAACACCCATTAACTTCATGTATAATGGTTTTAAATATGTTAATATATTATTAAAGGACCATAATAATATTTATAATTCCATATATACTCTTTTTATAATAACTTATTACCCATTTGTTAATAATATTTCATTATTTTTATTATTTCGAGTGTTAATTTCATTGTTTGTCAGGTATGTTTTAACATTTTATTTGCTGATCCCATTACTTAGATCATGATTTCAAAATCTCTAAAATGTAAAAAAATATTTAGTTATAATATAAATTCATTATATATTTATTTATAATAATCCATAATATTATAATATAAGAAATTAAATGTACCGTTCATGGAGATAGTAGGTCACATGTGCACATGAATGCTACTTCCAGTTGTTTGTCATATTTAAAATGTAAGAGATCTAAATAATATATATATATATATATATATATGTATATTATAATTCTATTATAATATTTATATCATATATTTCTCATGATTTTATTAATACCATACCATAATACATTCTGTGTATAGAATGAACAAACCACATCGCTTTGAGGAGGTGGTAGTCCACAGGTGCACAAACGATATTATCATATCCCCACAAAATGGAACTCATAAAGGTATGTGTCATATAAAAATTAAAGAAATATAAATACATTATAAATATAATATATAGAATATAAAAATATTATTTCCATCATAATTACCACCATGAGAGGTGGTAAAGGAAGAATGATCAATCATCATTTCACGAGGTAGTAGTTTGTCATACACATGAGCGGTAAGTTTGTTACCCATTAGATGGAATTTTTTGTAAGTGTAGGTCAAAAAATTAGAATAAATAATATTATTATATTTATTATAATTATTTAATTATATAATAATGTAATAAAAATAGTTTATGGGGAAGAGAAGGGAATAAAATTAATGTGATCGTTCAAGAATGTTGCCTCATTTTCAAGTAACTCCTTTTGGTTAATACCAGTAGACATCCTGGGTTTTATTTATTACAAATTTAGGATTTTAGGTTGGGGGTAGGGATGTTTGGATATTATTTAATAATATTCTTGGTGATTCAAATGGATTTATAGTTGTGAATAAATGGGATGGGTTAGTATTTTTTTATAGTGGAGGAGTATCATTCTTGTAAATTTTTGAAAATGGAATTCCACCCACCTTTTTTCAATGTAAATTGGATCCAATAATAGTAAAATTTCAATAAAATCGGGTATAGAGTCTAAATATAAACAAAAACTATATTTTAGATAATTATATAGGTCATTTTGGGCCTTAAGTTTAAGGGTTAGTCCTTTGTTAAGCTAATTTTTCTATTAATCACTGTAATTAATTTTAATCACAATCACTAATCTATTTAGTCAAAAAATAATTTGAGCTTATTATAAATTATAAAATAATATGATTACAAATATTGAATTCATATTTTCAAATTCCAATCACATAAGTGGCAGAAATTAATTTAAAATGAATCCTGTAGATGGGATGACAAAGCAAGTTTTAAAGTAAAATGCTCAAAATTTTGAGATGTGTTTATATCCAATTTAAATGATAAATTGATTAAAATGAACTTAATTGTATTCATTGATTTACAATTTATGTAATCAAAATTTAAAACTAATAAAAAATTTAATTTAACCTTAGTATCAAATTAGATGAAAAATAGTTTTGAATTAAAATTCATTATTTTTCACTATTTTACAAAAAATTAAACTTCTCAAAAAAATAACAAAAAAATCACCCTAAGAGAATTTTGATGTTATAAATTAAAAAACTAAGTTTTTACATATAAATTTTATAATATAAAAAAAATTATATTAAAAATAAGTTCTCCATTAAAAATCAATAAAATTTTCTTTATAGAAAAATATAAATTTCAAGCATAAAACTAGATTTATTATTATATTATTATTATAAAAACAAATGAATAAATATAAGAAATACTTGATTAATATATAAAATATATATTTAATTGATATCATTCAACAATATTAATTAATTTAATTAATTAGGATAAAACACCTTTGCAAGATAAAAACATTTCCTTTATATTCAATTGGTAATTATATTCATTTCTAATAAATTGATTAATAATGGCTTCGATTAATATTTTTGTAAACCATATATTTTCATAATTTATTTAATTCTCATAATAACATTTAATTTCACAGCTAGGTCATATATTATTAAATTAAATTATATTATTAGTAATCTATTAAACTCGGTCTTGCATGTAATGCAAGATATCGAAGAAAGTGTTTGTTGTGTGTAATGAAAGATTACTCAAAATCGCGTTCATTGAAAGCTATATCGTATATTGAATTTATTTAAAATATTAAATATATTATAATGTTTTAGGGTATTATATTCCCTTGCAAACTTGGTGTCATGTGTCATACATGATATTGAATACAATGTTCATACTTTAGAATTTTAGGGTGTTTAAATAAAAGAATAATATTAAAACCAATTTAATTTTTATGTGTTATGATGGAATGCCATCAATGATTTTTAAAAAAATAAAAAATTAAGTAACTACCCTTTGAATTATATGGTTCTTGGTTGCACCTTTTCATCCACTTCATATTTCAAAATCAAACCTTCAACGGTTTTAATATTAACAAAACCTCTACGGGATAACTCTTCCATTAGCCTCTTAACTTTAGAAACATTTTATAAAAAAACCCCATTCTGAATTTTCATATGACCATTAATTGGGTTGAAAACTATTTTTTTTCAAAAATATTGTAGAGAACACTTTCACAATCCATTTAGTCAATGATTATTCTCCACAACATGTTGTAAGAGTAAATTGTATGTGAGAAACATAATTCTACTGATTTTTCCACATCATCAATAAGTGGGTTTAGTTTCATTCATCCATTAAAGGGACTAATTAGATATCCAAGAGGTATAATATAAGTATAATTATCATTTTTCATAAAATTTACCCCTATCATATAAATTTTTTCACTCTTTAATGAATAAAATAGAAGTGAAATTCCCATGAAGGAAGTAGCATGGGACTTAAATTTACAAAACTCAACTATGATATTAAACACTTTATCATAATCTTCTCTTGAGAACATCATCATTAAAATTTCATCATTAAACTAAACAATAAGAGATTCTTCATTTTATTTCACTTCTATAAAAATATTCAATGTTTATTCCTTTTAATGATGTTTGTAATTCCAATCAATCATGATATTGTGAAATTTATTTTCAATGGTACCCCCATGGTAAAAATGGTAAAAAGGGTTAGATAATTTGAGATTTAATAACTAATTATATAAATCTATACCAGCATGAAAATATATAAAAAATCAGGTAGAATTAAACTTCCAAACAACATCTAAAATACTTATAATATAATCTCAGTTCCTTGGACATGTGCATCTCATTCAATGAAAATGTTAAATGTTCACTATAAATGACCATGTTGTTATTACTATATATTTTAAAAAAACTATTTTTATGGATTCTCAATGTGAAATAAACATCTAATATTCTCTTTTCTTTCATTTAAAATATTTGTACCAATATTTCCCTTGTAACACCTTAACCCTAGTTATCCAGAGTCGGTGCATTATTACATAACATTGGCATGATACAAGGAATCACACTACGAAAAAAAATGAATATTGCGATGGGGTATTTGCGACGGGTCTTATTCCCGTCGCAACAAATCCGATTAAAAGGGTTTTTGCGATGGGAATATATTCCCGTCGCAAATGGTCAGTTATTTGTGACAGAAATACAGGGCTCGTTGCAATTGCAATGGCGCGGTTCGCACGCCAAGACGCGGGAAGGATATTTGCGATGGGTAGAAGGCTACCCGTCTCAAGTACCCATCGTTGGTAAATAGTGTTTGCGACGGGGAACTTTCCCTGTCAAAAACAAGTATTCACCCGGTATTATTTACGATGGGTCCTGTCGCAAATACCCCACAGTGGTAAATATGGTTTTTCTATGGGACTATGTACCCGTCCCAAATACCGGTGGCGTTAAATATGAATTTGCGATGGGGATATTTTCCCATCAAGAATACCGACGGCAGTAAATAGTAATTTGCGACGGGGATATCCACCTATCGCTAATGGTGTGGCATTAGAGACAGGCCCATCGCAACAAACCTGTTACCCGCCGCCCGTAATTAATGCGGGTGAAGGTATTTGCGACGGGCCCATCGCGAATACCGGCAGTGGTAAATAGAAATTTGCGACGGGGATAGCCGCCCGTCGCTAATGGTGGCTATTTGTGACGGGCCCGTCACAAAAGGGCTTTTACCTGCCGCCTCTATTTAATGTGGGGGAAGGCATTTGCGACGGTATCCCATCGCAATACCTCGTATTTCCGATGGTCCCCCGTCGCAAATGCGACCATCGCAAATAATCTAACCTATATATACACCCAATCCGTTTTTTTCATAACATTCAGATCTCCATTCTTCTCTCTCTCTCATTTTCATATCTGAGCAGAGTTTTTTTTGTTTTAATTTTTTCTTTCGATTAGAGGAAGGAATGAGTTAGAAGGTGCAGATTATTAAAGGTATTTATATTTTTATTAATTGTTAATTTTATTTTTTTTAATAGAAAGTTTAGGAATATAGTATAATTAGTTTATGTTCTTGTACCAAATAATCCTTGTCTGGATACAAACAAGTAGAGGCGGCTCTGGCACAGATGTACCTAGGAGTGAAAACTCTGAGAAGGTGTTTCGAGCTTGACTTGGGGTAACCTGGTACATGACAATGGGCCTTGCTACACTCTTGGTTCGACACTCCTGGGGGATGTTTTGGTAATAATTATAAATAAATATATAATTATCAAATAATTAAGAAATAATTAGATTTAATTAAAATAATTATCAAATAATTAGGAAATAATTAGCTTTAATTGATTAGAAATAATTAGGAAACAATTAAAATAATTAGGAAACAATTAGATTTAATTAGGAAATAATTAGATTTAATTAGGAAACAATTAGATTTAATTAGGAAATAATTAGATTTAATTAGGAAATAATTATATTTAATTAGGAAACAATTAGTATAATTAGGAAACAATTAGTATAATTAGGAAAAAATTAGATTTAATTAGGAAACAATTAGATTGAATTAAGAAACAATTAGATTTAATTAGGAAATAATTATATTTAATTAGGAAACAATTAATATAATTATGAAACGTGATTGACCCCTCATCTACATCAATTTTCTTTTCATTTGGGTGTTGAGGCTTGACAGGAAACTTCTACCTCCACATGTAATATCTTCTTTTACTGTCAAAATTATGAACCTCCTCGCCAATATAGAGGTGAGGAGGTTTATAATTTTGACAGTTAAAGCACATATTACATGTGGAGGCAGAAGTTTCCTATCAACATCAACACACAAATGAAAAGAAGATTTAGGTAGATGAGCGGTCAATTACGTTTGTTTTTCTATTCATTTATTGATTAACCACCCGACGTATATGCATATCTTCACATTTCTAATTAATAACATAATTAGTAACATAATTAGTAATATAATTAGTAATATAAATAGTAACATAATATAAAATATTATATTAATCATACATTAATAGTTAAATAATACTTATAATATAATTATTTTATTATTATATGTTTAATATTTATAAAAAAATATTAATATTATTAAAATTATAAAAAATTTATAAAATATTACAATTATCAATATTTTCAACAACTTTTGCTTTATTCTTAACAGATCAAATCTTAAAGGGTCACCAATTTTCAGGTCATTCCCAATAAAAAGTTTGTGTCAACCGTGTCCAATGTAAACTCTATAATTGTTCTTGCTTGGTTGATCACCTCGCAGGTAGCGTTGCAATAGGACAACCCAAGTCATGTATTTCTCATTACTTGTGTCGTCCTATTGCAACACTACTTGCAAGATGATCAACCATGTAAGGACAATTATAGAGTTTAAATTGGACAAGGTTGACCCAAACTTTTTATTGGTCATGACTTGAAAATTGGAGACCCTTTAAGATTTGAACATGTTAAGAATAAATCAAAATCTATTGGAAATATTGAGATTTGTAATAATTAGTAATAATTACTAATAAAATTAATCAAAAATCAAATAAATTCAAGTACATGGTTATAAATTGGCACAATTTCCAGTGGATTGACGGCTACCTTTTGTTCAACATCTCATATCTTTGCTACTTTCTCCCACTGAAATCAGTATGAAAAATGTGCTCTAACATATGTCAGAGCAAGTTTTTCATACTGATTTCAGTCGGGAGAAAGTTAAAAAGAGATGAGCCATCGGACAAATCAGAATAATTAGTAATATAATCTTCACAACGATGACTACAAAAATTAATTTCATTATTCAAGCATATTTAATTTTGACAAGTATTGCTATGTATTGGTAAATTAATAATAATTAGTGGGGGTGATTACAAACTAAATGTGTCACCTATAATTATTTGTAATTATTAATAAATAACTGTAATTATGTATCTTCTTTTTTTAGGATATTGTTTCTTATATCAAAATATTTAACAATAGTAATGGTTTTAAATTTTGTAGAAACATATATATGAATATGGAACAAGGAAATCGACATCAATCATTATTAGATGATCGTTCTTGGATAAATCAGCACAGAAATCCAAACGGTTCTAGTTTAAATCATGTATATGTTGATGGTGTTGAAGCTTTCTTATCATTTGCATCATCAAACCCAGAATTTATTTCAGAAGGGACAATTAAGTGTCCTTGTATAGAATGTGCTCTGAGAAAGTTTGAGACATTTTACATCGTTGGGAAACATCTCTTGTGTTATGGTTTTCAATCAGATTATATTTTTTGGTATCAACACAGTGAACGTAGTTCCAGAGAAGATACTAATAATTTGATTTCGGATCCATCACGGTTTCAGAATTTAGTACATGCTGTTGTTGGGTCATCCATTCAACAAACAGAAATTGAGGATGATGTCGATTTACCTCCTGAGTTGGAACCATCTGAATTTGCTGAGTTGTTCAGGTCTGCTGAGGATGTATTATATCCTGGTTGCAAGATAAGCAAATTAGAAGCAGTTGCAAAATTTATGGCTATTAAATCAGATAATGGAATGTAAAATAACTGTTTTGATCAGATATTTTCTTTGGTTAAAGCATTGTTACCTGAAGTAAATGTGATTCCTGCTAATTATTATGAGAGAAAAAGACTCGTTCGTAATCTAGGCCTTAGTTATCAAAAGATCCATGCAAGTTCAAACGATTGCATCTTATATTCTGGTGAAAATGAGTCGTTGGATAGTTTTCCCACATGTGGAAAATCGACGTATAATGATGCTCAATCAAGGAAGTCTGGATTGATTCCTGTAAAACAGTTGATATATTTCCCGCTTACAACCAGGTTGCAGCGTTTATTTATGTCTCATAACACAGCGACAATGATGTCATCTCACAAAACCAATATTTCAAATGGTAAAATCTTGGTTCATCCATCTGATGGCGATTCATGGAAACATTTTGATCAAGTGCATCTATATTTTTCTTTAGAATCCCAGAACATGCGATTGGGTCTTTCTACTGACGGTTTTTGTCCATTTGGATCTTTTGGTAGTCAGTATTCCTGTTGGACTGTCTTTATAACTCCGTACAATTTGCCTCCATGGATGTTGATGAAAGATTCTTATATCTTTTTGACATTATTAATCCTAGGACATCCGAAAAAGAATATTGATGTTTATTTGAAACCACTGATTGATGAGTTAAATTTATTTTGGAGTCATGGTGTTGGTACATATGATGCTGCTGCGAAACAGAATTTTGTAATGAAAGCTACGTTGATGTGGACAATTAGTGACTTCCCGGTATATGGAATGTTATCTGGCTAGAGTACACATGGTCCAAAATCATGTCCTTACTGTATGGGAGACAACAAAGCATTTATGCTCGTGAATGGAAAAAAACCTTGCTATTTTGACAGTTATCACAGATTTCGTCCAATCGATCATCCTTTTCGGAGGAATAAATCTCATTTCAGAAAAGGCAGAATTGAAAGAGATGAACCTCCAAAAATGATCTCAGGTACAGAGTTACAATCAGTTGTATTTTCATTACCTTCCATCACAGTATCAGGAGCAACTGAGTGCTGAGAGTCAGCTTATAGAGGATTTGTGTTAGGGGAAGGAGCAGATGCTTCAGCAGCACGATGAGGAGATGCGTTGATGGTAGGAGCAGATGCGTCAGTAGCAGGATGAGGAGAGACGTCGATATGAGGAGCAACATCAAAAGTATATAAAGTATATGCGTCGTCTGACTCATAGTTTAGGGATGAAGTTTCCTCCTCCACCTCCTCCAGGTCCTCCAGGTCCTCCAGATTATCCAACCCCAGTGATTTTTTGAGATGTAATAAACATTTGAGTTCGTAGTTTATTGTCATATTAACTATTTACAATTCCTCTTTCATATTGGTACGAATATTACGTGATTTAATTTGTTTTTATTTTTTTAATATATTATTACTTATTAGTATTATTTTTAATGTCTGCTTATTTTAGTAATATTACTTTTAATATTTTATCTTTATTGTTAATATTGAGAATTTTATAATTTTATAATTTTATTAATATTAATAATATTAATATTATTTTTTCATAAATATGTATGTTTATTTTAATAATAATATTATTATATTAATTTTTTATATTAATAATATTAGTACTATTATTATTATTTTTTCATATTAATATTTCATAATATATAATATTATATTATTTATATTCATATTATTATTATTTTTTAATATTAATATTTTATAATTATATTATATATATATTTTATTATTAATGTTATAATAATATTATTTATTTATATTATTAATAATAATATTATTATTATATAGATAGTTTAATAATAATAATATTATATTAATTTTTTATATTATTAATATTAGTATTATTATATTATATTATTTATATTCATATTATTATTATTTTATATTAATATTTCATAATTATATTTTATATATTTTTTATTTATATTATAATAATATATTTCTTTATATTATTAATATGAATATGAATATTATATAATATTATATGATTTGTATTAATTATTTTATTATTTTTATTTTTTTTAATATTTGCGACGGGAAGTCCCGTCGTAAATGTTTTTATAGTACCATTTGCAACGGGATGAATACCCATTGGAAAAACCTTTCTGCAACGGTCCGTCGTAAATACTTTCGTCGCAAGTATTTTTTTTTAAATTTCGCATTTGTGACGGGATTTTGACCCATCACAACTAATATATCTACGACGGACCGTTGCAAATACCATTTTTATATATAAACGAAAAATTATTAGCGACGGGGGACAAATACCGTCGCAAATAATTTTTTTGCGACAGGACTGCCGCAAAAACACCTATTTGCGACACCGTTTTCAGCAACGGGCGATTTGCGATGGAGCCCCGTCGCAAAAGACCTTTTGCGACGGGATCCCGTTGTAAATATTCAGTTTTTCTGTAGTGTCATGTCTCAAAAGACTGACCAGTTTAGTAGCCCTAGAAGTACTAGATACATACACAAGTTTTACATTACATTATAAATTAGAAGACAACAACAACATTGTCTCCTTTGACATATTCATATCCCTTATCCTATCCGTGCATGCCAACCATAAAATACTTCTTCATATCTTGGGAAAAATAAAACATAGAAAGGGGTGAGCTTAGATGATCACTAAGGATAACAATATAGCAGAAAATTTCATAAATAAGAATAAACATTTATGGAAATGTATAAGAATAAAACAAAAGCCTTTTTAAACATAAACTTCATCATAATATGGAAAATGTAAATCCAAATAATTCCATTTACTTATTCACATGGATATTATACTAGTCGAATAATCACATTTAATATCAATAGATAATTTCATAACGATGGAATGAATAATGTGGGACATCATAACCACATAGTCAAGGCCTCGTTCTAAGTATAAAATTATGATTTTGTCAAGGCCTTATTCCAGGACACTAGTTTGTCTCATGAGACCTACTGGTGCATCGAAGAGCTATAGCGGGCTCCACCTGTCACTTACTAAGTCCAATGCATTCCTCATATGAAAATGTGGAAACATAACATAAACCTTCATATAAAACTAGAAAATGAAATGTCAATACTATAACCATAAACCCTGAATGGTATAAAAATTTCAAATCCACAGTCAATCATATCCCAAAACCTTCAATACAATATGGATGATTATATCATAATAAATCAACTTCAAACAAGCGTAAAATCCAACAAAAGGATGTTGACATAGATGAAATAAAAAATATTTGAGAGAAATATATCTTTCTATTTTAAAATAATTTAAAGTTCTATAATTTTAAAAAAATTTATTTTTAAAATATTCTTATAATCTTGTAAGGTAAGCTTCAAAGATGTTATAACATCGGAAAATAGCCGCAGTCGCTGTATAAGTTAAAAAATATTATTTCTTTAATTTTGTCAGAATGGTCATAAAGGAACCTGTTTAGAAAATGATGAAAATACTCGTAAACATCTTATAAAAAGTCAAACAAGGTTATAAATGTCTTTAACCCATAATCTATGAAATAGTAAAAATGTTTTGAAATACATTTTTAAGTAACACAGATGTGGATGATAAAGAGGTCCTAGTAGATACTCACGTATAAACAACCTCAGATAATGAAGTGATTGTAGAATTAACCCTCAAATTATACTTTTCCATGTTTGAGGGTATGTTAAAATTCTATATAATAGATAAATCATTGTTAATAAATTATACAAGAACCACATACAAAAATATTATATCATATATGATCTTCTAATATTGCTTTGTTAATAATATTTTAGTAGTATCATTGTTTCGGGTGTTAACTGATTCATATTAATTTATATGTTTTGTTATGTAAGTCATTTTTGATATGTATAAGATGTATTTTATTCATATAAAAAATTACATTCAGTTCTTATACATTTTTTTAATGATTAAATAAAAATTATTCTTGAATGGTTATAATGGGGAATGAATTTTATCGCGTTCGTAAAGATGGTAATCTGTCCGTACGCACGAGCGACAATATCATTTTATTGATGGTGAAATATTTTGTAATTGGATGGTATATCAAATAAACAGAATCATTTACATGTTATATTTATTATTTACATCAGTTATACTCATTATTATACCCATTCAAATAATTAAGTGTTTGAATGACAAACTACACCACGATGTGGAGATGGTAAGCCATACGTACGAACGTATGGTGACTTGTCATTTATAGGATGGATAGAATAATGAATATGGTTTTAACATATTTATAATAAAATAAAAGTATTTATAAGGATGTGGAGTTATTATTTTGGTAGGGAAAGATCAAATAAAGAGGATGTGGAAGAAGAAAAGAACTTTGCGAGAGGTGATGAAATTATTACCTCTTCTTTGGGTGATTCCTTTTGATTTGATCAAAAGAGATCCTTAGGATGGATTTATGATAAATTTAAGGATTATAAGTTGAATTTAGGGTAGTTGGGAGGATATTTGAGTAGGGTTTGGCCGAGCCAAATGGCATTGGAGGTGTGAATTTGAGAGAAGGGGAAGTACCCTTTTATAAGAGAGGCGAGGGTCACTTTAGGAAAAGCTTGAAATATTATTTTATTATATAATAATATACTATATATAATGGAAAAAATGATTTATTTCAAGGATAAGGTTGGGATGGGTCTAAAACCTCTCAATCAATAGGGTTTAGATAGGTTTAGGTCACCATATTAACCTTATCTTTCAGATTTAACTCTTAGTTAAATAGTTTATCTTTTACCTTGTATTCTTGTATTATTATAATAAATGGTTAATAAACATACGATAAAAATCCAAGAGAACCCGAAGTGGTTAATTATTAATATATATAACCTTATCTAAGTCCTTTTTCAGAACCGTATATTTTTCGGAATATTATATCAATTAATAATATAGTATTTGTTTTAAAAACTCATTTATGTAAATTTTGACACTATTTGGTACTTTGTTTTTATAAAAGTCATAAAAGCTTTATCACTTAGAAAAAAATTTTATTTAATCACTACTAAAATGTCATATTAACCTAAAAAATTAGTGGAATTCATCAAAATTATCAATTTACATTTTTTTGGATATTTATAATATCAATTATTTAAATCTTTCATTAATAATCTAATTAATGCATCATCATTGTCCCATAAGTAAATTTAATTATTTAATGTCTAAAAGTTATAAATAAAATACTATTATGTAGAAAATATTTTTATCTTTATAATTAATATTTATAGTCAAATTTATATTATGTATAACTCTATATTAAAAATGGTTTAGTTATTAAACTTTGAATTTAACACTTTTAACTCTTCTTTAAATAAAATAAAAATAAATGTCCTAATCTAATCCAAGTGGAAAAAATGATCATATTTTATTGCTAAGGATGATTTTGTCCGAAATACACTATCTAATAGAATTAGGAAATGTTATAGGGTAATTATAATATCATTTTTACCTTTAATTACCCTATTTACTTTTAACCTCGGTAAATAAATGTCAAAAGGTTACTATTCACCAAAAATTATTTTCATCTTATTGAACAACATTTTACATACTGATGTCAACCGTGTCTATTGGATTTTTGAAATATAATTCATAGAAGTTGTAAAATTACATTTTATGCAAATTTACAAATGCCTCTAGAAGGTGGGTAAAAGACAGTAAAAAGTTCAATAAAATTTTATATTTCTAATATTATTATAAAATGACTCCACTGAATTACATTAAATATAAATAGTTAATATGTATCTAATTTTGCATAATATAAATTTAAATATAATAACTAATAATTTAAATAAAAATTAGATTTTAAATAATAACATAGTGTTTTTCACTATACATAAAAACTGAAAGTTTTCAGAAAAATACAAAAAATTCACTCTAAGCTAATTTAAATATTTTGAATCCAAAAATGAAGTCCATTTTGAAAAATAAAGTATTTAAAATTTCAAAAATAATCATAATGACTAGTTTGATTGGCCGTTGTGTGATAGAACTCGAAGTTGTGTACTACGCAAGCTATTGTATTATTCAAAGGGAAACATACTCTGGAAGATTGGGGTGTTACTTTCTTCCCTACTTAAAATAATTACATCTTTGAAATTTCTATAATACTACTGTATAAAAAGATTCAGGTGGTTCTTCATCATAAGTTCCTTAGGTTCCCACGTTTCCTCTTCCATCTTATGATTTCTCCATAGAACTTTCACCAGATGAGTCCTTCATTTTTCTCAGCACTTTTTCTCTAGTATCAATAATTTTGACAGGCCCTTCAAAATAAGACAGATCGGGTTCCAGTTTTATTTTTTCATAGGTGAGTACATGTGTTGGGCTAGGCATGTATTTTCTTAATAGTGATATGTGGAACACATTATAGACTTTGGAGAGACTTGGAGGCATTTCCAAACGGCAATCTATAACTCCAATTTGTTCTAGAATTTGAAAAGGTCTGATGTACTTGGGGTTTAATTTAGCCTTCTTACCGAATCGTATAACACCCTTCCATGGAGATACATTCAAAAAAACATGACCTCCTACTTAAAATTCCAAATATTTCCTTCAGTTATCATCATATCTATTTTTCCTACTTTGATCTTCTTTGATGTGGGTTTGGATAACCTTCACCTTTTCTATTGTTTCCTCAACAAGTTCTAGGCCTATGAGATTTCTTTCACCAACATCATCCCAAAAGGTTAGTGTGCAACATCTCTTTTCATATAATGCTTTATATGGGGCCATATGAATACTTGAATGGAAGCTATTGTTATAAGAAAATTCTACTAGAGGTAAATATTGATCCCACATAACTTGAAATTAATGTGAGAAAGATATCAAAAAGTCTTATAAAGTTTGAATAGTCCATTCTCACAGTCCATCAGTTTGAGGGTGGTAGGCAGTTCTCAAACAATGTTCAGTATCCAAGGCCTTATGAAGACTTTTATAGAATCTTGATGTAAACAATGATCATGATCAGTAAAAATCGATAGGGGAAATACATGAAGTCTTACCACTTCATTAATATATAGTCTTGATATACATTCAAGTGGTAAATATTCTCTTATAGAAAGAAAATCTGTTGACTTGGTAAGGCGATCAACAATGACCCATATTGCATCATTCTTTCTAGGAATCTTTGGTAGTCCCATGACAAAGTCCATCGTAATATCATCCCATTTACACTCAGTTATGGGAGGTTGTATGACTCTTCTAGGATGTTGTCTACTATCCTCACCTATTGAAAAACCAAAAATCTTGACACATAATCAGAAATATCCCTCATCATATTGTCCCACAAAAAATGTTCCTTCAGATCTCTATAAATCATAGTGTTTCTAAGGTGTATAGAAAAATCAGAGATATGGGAATCATCCAAAAATTATCTTTTTAGATCAAGTATTTCAGGTACACAAAGTCTCCTCCAAAATTTCAAAATTCCATCTTCATATACGAAGTCAATCAATCTCCCATCATTTGCAGCTTTAATTTTCTTTTGAAACTCATCATCATCTGTTTGAGAACAGTTTATCAGTTTTAGTAAAGATGGATTTGCAACCATTTGGAAAAGTATTGATGTTTCAAGTTCTATGATTATTCCCATATCCATCATAATTATATCCATGAAAATAGGATCCCTTTCAACTCTCATTTTGTTCAAAACTACTTGATTATTTCTGCTCAAAGCATCTTCCACCTTATTTATCTTCCCCGGGTGGTAGTGTATAGTGAAATTATAATATTTGAGTAGTTCAATCCATCGTCCTTGCCTCATGTTGTGTTCTTTCTATGAGAAAATATACTTCAAACTCTTGTGATTGGTATATATCTCAAAATTTTCACCATAGAGATAGTGTCTTCAAATATTCAAAGAAAATATTATAGATACTAACTCAAGATCATGAGTGGGATAGTTTTTTTCATGAATATTTAGCTACTGTGATGCTTAGGCAATAACTCTATCATTATGAATAAGAAGACAACCAAATCATTTCTTTGAAGCATCACTATAAATAACAAACCCCTCATTCCCCGATGGTTGAGTCAATATAGGAGCATTGACTAATCTTTTCTCCAGTTATTCAGAACATTTTTCACACTATTTTGTCCAAAAAAACAATCTATTTATGTGTGATCTTGGTTAATGGGTTAGCCAATCGGGAAAAATTCAGGACGAAGCACCAATAATAACCTTCCAAACCAATAAAACTTCATATCTTAGTTAAACTCATTAGTGCTATCCATTCTTGTATTTCCTTGGTCTTTGAAGGATCAACAGAGATTTCATCCCTAGAGACAATATGGAAAAGAAAAGAAATATCCTAAAGACAAAATTCACACTTGCTAAACTTATTATATAATTCATTTCTTCAAAGAGTCTTTAGAATAATGCGCATGTGATTTTAATGATCTTCGTAACTTTTAGAGTATACCAAAATTTCATCAATAAATACCTCTAAAAAGTCATCAAGGTATTCCTTGAAAACTCTATTCACTAGATCTCTGAAAATAGAGGGTGCATTCGTTAGTCCAAAAGGAATTACTGTAAACTTGTAATGCCCATACCTAGTATGAAATGCTGTATTTGGAATGTATTCCTTCTTCACACACAAATGATGATATCCAGATCCAAGGCCAATCTTTGAAAAATATTGAGCTCCATGAAACTGATCAAATAAATCATCAATGCGAGGTAGGGGATACTTGTTCTTTATTGTTATTTCATTGATCTCCCTATAGTCAATGCAAAACCTCATAGATGCGTCTTTATTTTTAACTAAAAGATTAGGGGCACCCCATAGAGAAACACTAGGTAGAATAAATCCTTTATTACTTAATTACTATAGTTATTTATTTAGTTCCACTAATTCCACAGTGGACAATCTATAAGGGTTCTTCAATATGGGCCTTGAACCATGAATTAAATCAATGGAAAACTAAATTTCTTGTTTTTGATGATTTCCAGGTAAATCCTATGGAAACAAATCAACATATTCATGTATAATAAGTATATCCTCGATTCGAACATTATTTTCCTCACCCATAGTTATTTATTTATCTTTCTCCCCATTAATTAAATTTAGTAGGGCTACTGGGGGTGGATCTATATAATATTTAGGTGGTGACATTTCTGCTCTAAAGATAAGGAACTCCTTATCATCATTGAAAATTATAACCTCCTTCTTCTTACAATAACTTTTCGCATCATGGTCCAAAATCTAATGCATACCAAGGATTATATCAAATTCAATCATGGGTATGATAATGAGATCAATGGATAAAGAAACTTTATATGCCCTAATGGGGACCGATTCACAAAAATTTGTTGTTGTGATACTTCCCTTATGAGTTTTGACTGACAACTCCCTTGTTAAATCAAATTGGAAATATCTAATTTTCTTAGAAAACTATGAAGATATGAAACAATGTGATGATCCATAATCAAATAAAGGATTGGATAAACTTGAGGAAACCATTAAATTACCTGCCACCATGTCTTTCAGAGCTTCAACCTCAATAGTAGTGATCACATAAGCTTGGACTTGCTCCCTTGGTCTTTTCTCAGGTAATTTTTTTTGGTGCTAAAGAAATTCATTTTTATAATTCCCCATTTCTCTAAAATTTTAGTATTTAACATTGATAGACTCTTTATTTCCCTTGAAATCACAATCTTGGTGGCTTTTTCCACCACAATTATAACAGAATCCCATTACCTTCAGGCTTGTACTGGGGTGTTTCTCCCCACATTTACCATAGGATGGATATTCAACTTTTTTCTTCTTCCCATTATTTCCATTTCTAGAGTGTTCAATAGATCTCTTCTTTTCTTTCTTTTCTTTAAATTTGTAATACTTAGAAAATTCTATTACTGTCTTGATAACACATGAGACAATATCTTCATATGATGAGAAGGATTGCGAGACTAATGCTCAGTAGAGAAATTGTTTTAACCCATCAATGAATCAATAAATTTTACTCCTTGGGTTACGTATATAATTTGATGCATTCCCTGGCAACCTTGTAAAGTTATCCTCATACTTTGTGACATTCTCATCCTCCTTTTGCCTCAGACTCAGAAATTGTCCTTCCATATCTGCTGGATGGTCACAGGGAAATTATTTTTCTATGAAAAGTTCTTTAAAGACCCACAATTCCATATTTGATAATTCTTAATCATCTATTGTGTTTTTAATTAATAACCACCATTGATATGTATCTCCCGTGGGGCGTTAAACTGCCAGGGAATCTTTTTCCCTTTCGCTACTCCCAAAAGCAGGCAATATTTTCTCTAAGAAACTTATCTATTGATTAGCTAAAAATGGATTTGTAGTCCCATTGAACGTTGATGGTTGTTTCCTCATGAAGTAGTCTAATATTGATCCTTCGTGTTGTGGATTAGGGGGATCTATATGGGTAAGTTTATTATTTATAACTTGAGTGAGTTGTCCCAGGATGGTGATAAGCTAATCCTCACTAGTTGCATCACCAGCTCCACTATAATTATCTTGAGTAAGAGGGAAATATCTACATGGATTACGTGCATTGATAAAGTTTCCATTTCTTCCACTATGTTCCATTTCTAAACAATGTCATACACTAGATTAGTTTATGAATCAAAATACATAATTCCAAATTTATAAGACACTTATCATAACTTGATAGTTTATGGATATAATCCATAATCATAATTTTTTTTCTTTGAGGTGGTATATATTTATAAATCCTTCATAATTATTTGTATAGAAAATGAGAATTATCTTAAGAATATCCACCGAGAGTGTCTTATCCAGGATTGCAGCAAGGCCTGTTGTCGTGTACCAGGATACCCCGGTTCAAGGCTGAAAATCCTTGTCTGAGTTTTCACTCCTAGGAACATCTATGGCAGAGCCGCCTCTACATTCTTGTATATAGACAGGGATGTATTTCACGGAAATGTCACAAAATCTCTACATTACCAAAATTATAGGAAGTTCTTCTATATTAATTCTCAAAGTCTATCTTAGGGTAATATTCTTTAATCACAGTTTTTCTAAATCTAATTTCCAAGGTTTGTAATAAACTACCTCTAATACCAATTGTAACAACCTGACCCCAGTTACCTAGAGATGGTGCATTATCATATATCATTTTCATTATATAAGGAATCATGTCCTGAAATACCGATCAGTTTAGTAGATTTGGAAGTACTAGATATATACATAAGTTTTACATTACATTATAAAATGAAAAACAACAACGAAATTTTCTCCTTTGACATATTCATATCCCTTAGACTATCTCTATAGGTCATCCATAAAATACTTGTTCACATCCTGGGAAAAACAAAACATAGAAAGGGGTGAGCTCATATGCTCAGTAAGGATAACAATATAGAGATAACTTTCATAAATAAACTTTAACATTTAAGTCAATGTATAAGACTAAAACAATCATTTTTAAACTTAAACTTAAGCATTAAATGGAAAATATAAATCAAAATAATTCCATTTACTTATTCACACAGATATTCTACTAGTCAATAAATCACATTTAATATCAATATCTAATTTCATAATGATACAATTCATAATTCCAGACATCATAACCAAATAGTCAAGGCCTTGTGCCAAGACTAAAAATAATATTTTTTCAAGGCCTTATGCCAATACACTATTTTGTCTCATGAGACCTACCGATGCATCGAGGAGCTATATCGGGCTCTATCCATCACTTACTAAGTCCAATAGATTTCTCATATGAAAAGGTTGAAACATAACATAAATATTTATATTAAAAATAGAATATGAAATGTCAATAATTTAACCATAAAGCATGAATGGAACAAAATATCACATCCACAGTCAAACACATCACCAAACCTTCAATACAATATGGAAGATTGTATCATAACAAATCAAATTCAAACAAACATAAAATCTAAGAAATAATGTTGACATAGATGAAATCAAAACTATTTGAGAGAAATATCTCTTTATATTTTGAAATCATTTAAAATTACTGCAATTTTAAAAACATTTATTTTGAAAATCTTATTATAAGCTTGTAAGGGAAGCTTTTAAGATGTTATAATGGGGTAAAATATCCTCACCCACTGTATAAGTTAAAAAACATTCTTTCCTTAATTTTTTTGAAAAGTTTATAAAGGACCTTGTTTGGATAATGATAGAAAGATTCCTTTATAAACATATTTTAAAAATTAAAAAAGGGTATAAATGACTTTAAAACATAGTCTAAGAAATAGTAAAAATGTTTTGAAATACATTTTTAAGAAACACGGATGTGGATGATAAAGAGGTCCCAGTAGATACTCACGTATAAAAAACCTCAGATAATGATGATATTGTAGAATTAACCCTTACCTTGTACTCTTCCATGGTCAAGGGTAAGTTAACCTCCTGTATAATAGTTAAATCACTGTTAATAAATTATTCATGAACCACATACAAAAATATGATATCATATATGATCTTCTAATATTGCTTTGTTCATAATATTTTAGTAGTATCATTGTTTCGGGTGTTAACTGATTCGTATTTCTTTATATGTTTTGTTATGTAATTAATGTTTGATATGAACAGTATGTATTTTATTCATATAAATAATGATATTAAGTTCTTAAAAATTATTTTTAATCATAAAATAAAAATTATTCTTCAATGGTTATGATGGGGAATTAATTTCATCGCGTTTGTGGAGACGGTAATCCGTACGTACGCACGAGCTACAATATCATTCTATTGATGGTGAAATTATATGTAATTGGATGGTATATAATATATACAGAATCCTTAATATGTTATATTTATTATTTACATCAGTTATAATCATTATTATACCCATCCAAATAATGAAGTTTTTGAATAACAAACTACACCCCAACGTGGAGACGGTAAGTCGTACGTACGAACGTCTGGTGACTTGTTATTCATAGGATGGATAGAATAATTAATATGGATGTACCATATTTATAATAAAATCAAATTATTTATAAGGTAATGAGTTATTATTTTGTAATATAAATAATAAACAAAGAGGTAGTGGAAGAAGAAAATAACTTTGAAAGAGGTGATGAAATTATTACATATTCTTCAGGTGCTTCCTTTTGATTTGATCAAAAAAGATCCTTAGGATATAATTATAATAAAATTAAGGCCTCTAAGTTGAAGTTGGTGTAGTTGGGAGGATATTTGTGTAGGGGTTGGCTGTGCCAAATGGCTTTGGAGATGTGATTTTGAGAGAAGGGGAAGTGACCTTTTATAAGAGAGGTGAGGGTCACTTTAGGAAAATCTTGAAATATTATTTTATTATACAATAATATTCAGTTTATAATGGATAAAAAATGATTTATTTAGAAGATAAGGTGGGTATGGGTCACAAAACTCTCAACAAATAGGTTTTTGACAGGTTTAGGTCACCATATTAACCTTATCTTTTAGATTTAACACTTAGTTAAATAGTTTAACGTTTACCATGTATTCTTGTATTATTATAATAAATGGTTAATAAACTAACTATGAAAATACAATAGAACCCCAAGTGGTTCATTATTAATATCTATAACCGTTTATAAGTCCTCTGGAGAAACCTTAGATTTTTAATAATATTATATCAATTAATAATATAGTATTTGTTTTAATAACTAATTTATGTAAAATTTGACACTATTTGGTACTTTGTTTTTGTGAAAGTCATAAAAACTTTATGAATTCGAAAAAATTTATTTAATAAACCCTAACATGTCATATTAACCAAGAAAAGTAGTGTAATTTATCAAAAATCTTAATTTACATTTATTTGGATATTTATAATATCAATTATTTTAATAATTCATTACCAAGGTAATTACTGTATCATCATTGTATCATAAATAAATTTAATTATTTAATTTCTAAAAATTATAAATAAACTACTATTATGTAGGAAATATTTTTATATTTCTAATGAATATTTATAATCAAAATTATCTTATGTATAACCCTATATTAAAAATGGTTTAGTAATTAAACTTTGAATTTAACACTTTTAATTCTTCTTTAAATAAAATAATAATAAATGTACTAATCTAATCCAAGTGGACCAAAATGATCATATTTTATTTCTAAAGTTTATTTTAGAATAAATAAATTTATACAATATAATTAGGTCATGTTTTAGGCTAATTATAATATCATTTTTACCATTAATTACCCTATTTACTTTTAACCATGGTAAATAAAAGTCAAAAGTTAATAATCACCAAAAATTATTTTAATCATATTAAACCAAATTTTATTTATTGATGTCTGGCATGTCTCTTGGATTTCTGAAATTCAATTCAGAGAAGTGGTAAAATTATGATTTATGCAAATTTACAAATGCGCCTAGAATGTGTGTAAAAGACAGTAAAAAGTTCAATAAAATTATATATAACTAATATTATTATAAAATGAATCTAATGAATTAAATTAAACATAAATAGGTATTATATATCTATTTTCACCTAATATTAATTTTAATAAAATAACAAATTATTTAAATAAAAAGTCAGTTTTAAACTATAATGTAGTGTATTTCACTATTCATCAAAAAATTGAAAGTTTTCAAAAAAATACCAAAAAATCACCCTAAACTAATTTGGTTATTACAATTCCAAAAATGAAGTCCATTTTGAAAAATAAAATTTATAAAATTTCAAAAATTGGGAATTACTATTCATACCTACTAGTTTGATTGGTCGTGGTGTGCTAGAACTCGAAGTTGCAAACAACGCAAGCTATTATATTGTTCAAAACAAAAAATACCGTGGAATATTGGGGTGTTAAATAACTAATTGGAGAAACATAAAACATGTATTGAGTTGACATAATGTGGTTTTTTAATAAAATTTACTGATTTGATTTAATTTTTTATGGATCAAATATTCTCCTTCTACACTACCGGCTATATACAAGGTAGAAATAAACAAGTTGTAAATTGAAGGAAGATTCTTAAAATTATACTTCAGAGCTACCAAAATGAGTTACATCATTTCATCAATATTTCCCAATGAGAAAAGGGTGGCTATAATAATTAGAAATATCCTCTTACCATGGAAATAACAAAAAAATAACCTTTATAAACATACTTTTAAAATAGAATATGCTTCATTAATTCACTCATACAAATTATTTAACTTTTTCTGACAAGGCAACATATACGGGTAAAGGTAAATTGTATTTAGGTAATGTGTTTTGAAATAATATATGTTATTATCCCTAAATTAATGGTGAAAATATTGTCATTAAATATTATTATGGTATATAAAATAGTTCTATTACAATTATAATAAAGATTATAGATAATACATATTTTGATGAAATTATTTTATAATAGCATAATACGATAGATTTATGTGCTGATAATATTATTAAATTTAATAAACAATATAAAAAATTAATATATATTAATAAATTAAATTTTAAATTAAATATTATGCATGTGTGTTTCAATTTTGTTTTTAAAATGTTATAATAAATTGACTAATCTAATTATATATAATATATCTATTATATTTATTATATAATACTTATAAAAATTGGTTATATGAAACTATAACAAAAAGATAATTTATTTGAAAAAACATGTCCAAACATAATTTTAAAAAATGTTCAAAATCTAAGAAAAGACATGAAACTCGGAACATGATTAAACATGGTAAAAATCTAAACTACTTTACATAAAACTCCATCAAACATTATATGAATTTTTTTTCTCTCACACATCAACTATCACTTTCCCTATCATCGTTCACACTACACAAAAGGATCTTATCATGTCCTAACCCACCGAGGCCCACCTAGAATATGGTCTTCCACGCTGTGACTACCCCAGGACAACCTTTGATATGTCAAGGGATAATGACTAGCACCGAGTAGGAGTATAAAATACATGAGAGGAATTATCTTATGGTATATGTACACACACACACACACACATCTCTAAGTCCATACAATGATTAAAGTAAAGCATAACTAATACTAATGCATTCATACAACCATATCCTTGAATCAGATTACAACAGATGTATGGGAAATCATAAATGTCTAAATATAAGCCCATCAAGACTAAAAATAAGTTTCAACCTACTCAGATTGAGGGGAAAGCTTTCAAATGAAACATCAGTATGAACCTTGGTCTATCAAGATCACTATGATCTGTCTATTCCTATTCCTCCCAAGACTTCATCAAAATATCTATCATATGTGTAAGACATGAAATATACGGGCATAACCCATGCATTGGTGACTATAATAATGCCTATAATGAAAACTCCAAATCACCAAACATACATAAGAAAGAGAGGTAATATCAAAATAATGAAAATTTCAATCATATATGAGACAGATACAACAAAGAAAAATGCATATATACTCAAGAAGTATGCTCAGTCGCAAAGAGGTCTCTACCATACTTCCAACCATAGGATTTTGGTTAAGGCTTCAAGGTAAAACTCATCCAGGAGAATCCACTACATCATCCATGTCATTGTTCATAGAATTCCACCGACATGTAATTCTATCTGATAATATCCAAAGGAGTAGTCACTAATAGTCTGAATATCTCAATACAGAGATAAGGGTTCACACTAAGAATCACTAGGGAACACTACTAACCCTCCTGATTTATCTCACTATGTAGGGGATCAAATTCCCACAACATTTAGTCATGGTGATTCAACAAACCCCACCTAGGTAAGTTGAATAAAATATATAGGATCGCACATCGGTCTAATGGAAGGATACACACAATCTATCCAAGTCAAATCCCATGGAAGAGAACACAATCCTATGCTAAGAATGTAATACTACATTGTACACTCATGGTAATTAACCATGGGATCACACTCAACTAATACTGGTCCATAATAAAGAAATGGAGGGCCTCAAAATAACTTGGATTAAGTACATGATGTGTACTTGTATTAATAGGTGTGTTATTCTAGCACGAGACTTATATGTGTTTGTTCTAGTGTTCCTTTTCCTATGCCCATGTTTTTACCCATGTACAACCAGTCATGCTCATGTTCATGCCTATTTCCATGACCATGTAAACCTAGTTGTTCCTGTGTCTCTGCCCGTGTACAGTGGAATACCCGGGTACATGGCCTTGTATGTGTACCCTAATTGTGCTTATGCTCTTGGTCTTTTCTGTGCCCATGTACTTAGGAGATACATGTTGGACCTCCAGCATTGGGCCACATGGTGTGTAACACATTTCACATGGTATGTGATATTTAAATATATGAATAATCCCTAGATAAATAAGAGTTACTAACACGAAATGTGTTTATCCATAGTATACACCATGTAGTCATGTTTTCCATAGAAACATGGAAATTTTTTAACATGTTCACCTATGATACCTCAATCTCCAATTATTCCAAAAAATATACAGGGATTCATAGATCTAGGATAGAAGGGGTATTCCATCTCTAGAGACCAGATTCTGACCACTGATTTTCATAGGAATAATTACTTATTGTCTATCACATTTCTTGAAACACCAAACAAGAAAAAATAACTATAAACTGTACTATATCGATCTATCATCATCATCATGCAACTCTATCTCACCATTGATCTTGAACCACATGCATGTTATCGATCTGTTTCACTGAAGAACAATTTCACAATGATCAGATATCAGGTATTCATTGAACCACTAGCCAATGAATTTGTAATGATGAATCATGTGAAGAATGATGAAATAAATCAAAGAAAAAATAATATAATCAAACTATAAACATTGTTTGGGTTTTCCCTTAGTTTATTATTGTTATAATGATGAAAAAATAACCAATAAACAACAATCAGATAAATCAAATATCGATGAGCAAATAAATTTTTGTTAGTTGAATTGATCTATGTTTTACATGGGAAAACAAAATGAGATGAATTCAGAAAACATAAATGTTAATCCACTATTTTGGATAAATATATGAAAAATAAGGATTATTCATTGTCATCGTCAATGATATCCATGAACTACATTAGAAAATACCATAAGCGCTGATTTGATCCTATATCTTATTGTGATTCATCAACACAGTTCCACAATCTCTTCTCAAATCCCCAAGGTCATCTAGCTAAACCATAACCATGATTTCATAGAGGTTCCTTAGGTCATGAAAATTAAATAACAAATAAATTTATTTGTTTGTTTGTTTTATAATTTTCTCTTATAATGGTACCTCAGCCAAAACACCCTATAGTCAAAATGATATGGAATATATAGGGTAAACACCATGTTTTAGACTCAATGTTGGTCTCTAATTTCTCAATCCAGTCCTTTTTTGAGATTTATTCCACTTTTTCATGAAAACTTCATATTTGTGGTATAATATATTTAATATTTTTTTATAACAACATTGGGCTCACTAAGGCCCAGAATCCCACGTCGACTTAACACCTAGTTGAAAAAATATTATTAGATATATTTAAAATAATTTCATGGAAAAAATTGGGACACTATAGATCTAACTAGTAAAAAATAATCCTAATTGAAAGCATCTATAAATATAAAGAGAGGAGGCCTTATTATAGCCGCTCATGCATAATAATTTTGTTATGTTGATCTTGAAAAATAAAACCACCACAAAGATATAATAACATTAGCATTTATGTGACATTGAAATCCAAGAAAAAGTAGTTTTAACATTCCATCATGCTTCATATTTTCTAATACCAATCTTTGAAAATTGAAATAAATCAATTTTATATTGATATCAATGAAATACAAGAATTATTAACTAAAATTTCAATGAAATTCATTCTAATAAATCACATTGTTATAGTAATATACAATAAAGGATATGATAAATTGATAAATATTTTTTATCTATATAATGATTGGATTATATATGTGAATTCATTGAATTTCAATTGATTAATGTTTAGTTTTGTGGAAGATATTAATGTATTTTGTATTCTTATGCACAAATTAAATTTGGAGTAATATAAAAAGAAAATGTTGATATTGAGGAACAAAAAGGAACTTCATGATGTTCGTTGAAGTGGAATAAAGTGAAAAAAGAAAATAAAGAAGAGGACGTGGTTGATGATTGAATCCAAAGATAATAATTGAGGTTCTAGAGGTACAAAACTAAAGAATCATGATTAACCATTGGTTCTGATGTTGGAAGTTAAAGATAAACATAGTGTACTTAAAACACAACTTAGAAATATATATGTCATGAACTATTTACAAGTCGTGAGAATATTCAAGCCTGAAGATTACACATCATGTATTCTTTACATGACATATAAGTATCATACAAAGTAGAAAAAAACTGATTTCAAGCATATCTTAGATGGGATTTTAAAACTTGACCACTTCGAACGACCAAAAATATTAGTATTTAACCTAGGGGAAACCATGTAAGACCACCATGGTTAAAATTATCGGTTATGAACAAGAGATTATTCATTCAATTATAATCTTGAGGCAAGACCACCAGGTATCTGTTTTAGGGTTCCGACCCAATGTTCTGCATAGATAGTTTTTTCCTTTTTCTTTCTTTAATTTAATGATTCAATGCCCTATCATTTTATTATAATATATTTTCTTTCTTCCTTACATTTTTCATTAATACTATCGTTACTTTGTTTTTTCTATTTCATTATTCAAGTTATTTTGCAGTAGGTTTTAATTGTTTCAAATGTGTATTTCCTTTTTTATCATTTAATCATTATTTCAAGAATGATATATGTTTCTAAATATTCGATCAATTATTTAATATGCATAATCCACATAGGGTGAGGGGTTGAGAGTAGTAGTGTTTCTGAGCCTAATTTGTCTATAGATTGAACCTTGGTAACCCTTTGTCTAGTATTTAGGTTAATAATAATTTTTCATCACATTCATTTTCCCAACCTTGAACATGGATAGTAAAATTGAATGAACCCAACATAATTCGTGTTGAGAAGGACTACAAAAATTATCATGTGACGTTTTATACATATAATCTAAGAATAATGCACCTAGTTTTTTAGTTATACACAGACCATTGGATAATTATAGCATAGGTAGATCCAATTTGTTTGAAGAAAACCAATTAGTGAATTTTTTCATCACTTCATAGCCTAATACATTTTTCTACACAAAGTTAGATCTTGTATTATCCTTTTTTATACCCTGAAATTGAATAGGACCCTTTATTGTATTTCTTTTTCATTTAAATTTTTTTCCAGTTAACTATTTTAATAAAATCAACTAAGATTGGAGTGACCCGACCTTTGATCAAGAATTGTCTGATGCATTCCCCACTCACTATGGGTTCAACCCCAAACTTCCACATTACTAAACCTTTGTAGTTAGTGTCATTCTGGATAAAATAAAATTAATTTTCATTAGATATGGAGGAAAAAATGATACCCTTTGGGCCAATCATAAATCTATATAAATCTATTTAAAAAATACTAGAGACTCAAAATTTATCACCATTCAATGTTTCATCTAAAATGTACTAATGGTTATCGTACATAATCCTTACATTAATAATTAAAAAAAATTAAATCCAACATAATCTATGATACATTGAAAAAGAATTTAACCAGTCTTAGTGAAATCATAATTTTATTGAATCTTAAAACAGAATCATTTTCTTCATCAATATATAGAAAAAATAGTAAATTTCCCCCTTATCATATAATAATAGTATGATTCAACATTAAAAATCCGAGTATATGGAAGAAAACTTTAATGAACTTTTCTTATCATTCTACACTTAGTTTTTAAGATAATCTGATTAAAAAAGGACCACCTTCAATGAAACCTATCATTCAAAAGAATTATTTTTTCAAATATATATCAAATTTATAAAACCATAAATAAATGATTGATAATATTGATTAAGTATATAAATAAAATTAATTTTATAATGTTTATAAAAGTCAATCATAATCTAGAATTAATGTATAAATGAAAAAAAAATCAAGTAACCAATGAATATTTTATATGAAAAAACAATTTTAATATAAATATAATGCTGCAAATATTTTTTTGTGATAAATATATAATGAAAACATTTATATATACATGTACCCATTAATATTTCTTATAAAAAATCACCTAATAAAATATGAATATCCCTAAAGAATAGAAAATATTTCTATAAAAATAAGAGAAAGCATAGTAGGGTATCTCTATACAATAATAAATATTTGTATTCTTCAAAGATGGGTAAATAGTCTAAAAATATGACCCCAATGAGTGAGATCCTACCATATAAATAAGTAAATAAATAATTTGATCATAACAACCTTTTTTTTCTTATGGAAAAAATGTTCATGTGGTCTCTAACACATAAAATCAAGTAGTACAGAATAAACCTATTGATGATAACATAGAAGAAAGTATATTATTTTAGAAAACATACATTGTGTAAATTGAATTATGAAAACTTGAAAAGACATCAAGAATACATAAATTGGATGCATGAAGTAGGTAATCCCAAAATATATACATAGGTGTCTAGAAGGAGACGACCATTCCCACTCATGTAAGGAGGCCCCTTTATAATACTTTAAGATGAAATTCGTTCATCCCTAATCTCATAGTGTTGGTAAGAAGAAGATTAATATAAAAGTATATTTCAGTCTATGTAATAGCACTAAGTCACACATATACTGTAGTAGACTAATCATAATACAGTTTGTGTGTGTAATATCAACTGACTATGTATAGCTCTACTATTACAATATATGATGTATTGCAAGTATGACCCGTCTATTATAGTCTATGTCACTACTGTTATTACATATAACTCTATTTGTGTGATGTAATAATATAAGAGTCACAAATCATATACCATAGTAGAGTCTGCTATAATGTTTTCGACTCATATAATACAATATATAATATATTTCAAGTATGATAAGTCCACTAAAGTTTGTGTGTGACTATGTTGGTACATATGAATGTGATGTAATTGCATGATACATTAGAATACATTAGATTCAACAAAAGGAAAGGGATATTTATATAGAGTGTGATGAAAATTAAATGTTCATTTTCAAGTATGATGAGTTTCATATTCCAATATATGTGTGATAGGGTTTGGTGGATGCTAAAAAAGTTCATTTCTTTTTTTAATTTAATAAAAATTCAAACATACCATGTAGAATGGATCTATAGTAAACCTGTTCAACAAAAAAAATGGTTTGGAAATAAAATAGTTTGATAATTAACAAACTTGTTCAAAATTGGTTGAAAATGATGAACAACTTGACAATATATTTATAATAAACAAGTCAGTTGTTTCATTGACAAATGAAGACCAACCGGTTTTTTCAACTTAATCTAATAAAAAATAGCTTATATGTAGATCCACATACTTTCCTAATTTTATAACCAGAATTTGACATAAATATTATTCAAAGATTAAAAAAACAATTAGTGAATAACATGAATGCTGTTGTCAAATTTTGTTGAGGTGAAATACCAAAAGTATTAGAATTTTTTTCTAGTAGATTCCATGGAAAATTATTAAATACATTTCTCTTTGATTCTAGAACCACATAAAATAAATATGGATACAATTAAAATATATTAACCATTTTCACCACTAAATATTAGTAAATATATCCAAAGATTTTTCCAACCAAACATGCCTAATAGAAAGAAAGGTGACTCAATTCTTCCAACCGAAATTGTTTTAGTGCCATATGAAATTATGGTTTCATTTCAAGCATGAAAATGATTAAATAATATATAACAAGAAAAAACTAAAACATTTCAAAACTTCAAAGAAAATCAAGACATTTAACTTAAGAGATTGAGAATAATGAAAACCATCTTTAATAATGATTTGATATCCAAATCACTAAACATAGAAAGACAAAAATCATAGAAAAAAATCTACAACTAGATACTGAAAAAGCCTTAGGATAGTTAGTTACATGTTTTTATCACCAAGGTAACCACCCATTTTTCTTCTAAATACCCTAAGATGGGTTGGTTTCTTTATTGAAGCACGGTGAGGGACTCCACATGCATTAGTAAGGAACTTCAATCCTTTATAATGGTTTAAGTAACCATATGAAAAAAACTATTATGTTTCCCCAATCATCTGACATATACCCATAATACTCTAACACCTAATAATGTTCCACCATTATAGAAAAGAAGTCCCCGGGATATGGTTCTTCACCATAATCCAAAAAACAACAACACATTACTAGTAAATAGAAATTCAAAATAAAAAAAGTAAACATGTGAAAAACCTCTCTTGTAAATACTGTATTTACAATATAAAATTTACCATAAATATGTGGTAACTGAAATAAAGGAACAGACAAGTAGAGAAGGAAATTTGAAGTAAATAATACTTCCTAGGGAGCCAATGTATTGTAATATTATTGATTGTGTGGATTCTTCCTCCATCACCTACCTTTAGTACACATTAACATGCCTTCTCAAAACTATATTTACAAAAAATAAAACTACATTTTCAATGATCCATTTGGGAACTTCAAATTCATGGAAACCATATTTCAGTCATAATAAATAAACATAGTCAGATAATACAAAAACGAGGAGGTAAATTCATACTCATTGTGTACTTGTATGTTTGATCTTGAATGTTAAAAAATCAAACCAGTGGTCATAGTAACTCAAACCATACTTGGATATCATAAAATGACACACCTTCTAAATACAGTAACCACATGTAAAAATCCATGAGAATTCAATAAATAAACATCATATAATAATAAAAAAAATCATGCTTTAAATAATTATTAAAATAAAATATTCAGTCATGATCAAATAATCTGTATACAAGGTACTTTAATAAAATGAAACCCAAGAGAATATAAATAATCCAAAAAAATATTGGAGATTTTTAATCCTTATCCTTTTTCAATCTTCAAAAAAAACCACCATAGTTATTAACCACAAATTTTTTTCTATAGAGTGTTTTTCTTGAAAAAATAAGCATCAAGTCACTAAACTCCATTTAATATACAATAAATAGTAAAACTAAAGGGAAATAATTAACGAATAAATTATGTTGTGGTTGTTACACTACATATATGGGGATACTCAGTGATTATGACAAGAACATGCTCATATGACATGTAACAAAATATTTTCTATTAAAATAATAATATAAAAATACTAATTTATATTAATATATAAGATTATGGTTGAAAATATTTTTACATGCACTATAAAAAATATATATTAATGGTGGGATAACATAGGAACATCAATTAAAAATTTTCTTGGTCGCATAAGAAAAAAACTAGGTTAAATTTTATATTATTATATAGATAAAAAATCATCCTAATTTAATAGTGAAATAACATTTAACCATATCTTAAAAAGTACAACAATAATGTTAGGCTAAAAATGAACATTCATATCTAACTATAATTCATTTGAAGAAGTTGATGCAATAATTTAAGACAATTCAATCTCTAGGAAAATCTTCTACAACTAATATAAAACTATTTCATTTAACCAGAATCAAATGAATCTAATAAAGTTATAAAATTCGGAAATGTTCACTCAAATTTGAAAAACACATGGAATGTTTCAATATATCATGGTGAAAATTATATAAAAAACATATAATAAATATGAAGCATCATTCTCTCCAGTTTGGATCTATATATCTCGCATTAATTTAGTGTTTAATAGAGTTTGATACCGTCTTTCTAAACATACAAGTGACTCATGGTCTATCACCATATTCTATAATATATAATAAATATCAATCTAAAGAATGAAATAATAAAATTTATCAAGAATTCCTTTTTCTTGTGTTTGAACCCCATGAAAGACTTTATTATACTCCAAGAAATTAACAATTAAAGTAATATATATCAATTTATATAAAAATAAAAAAAAATATCTAGAAATATATTACAGTGTAACACATGGTATATATATATTGAATTCAGTGAAGTCCTCAAACAATGACATCATAAAAGTTGAATATGAGTAATTTATTTTATGATCTATACATCTATCAAAACCAATAAATCCTAAATTAATAAAAAATACAATCATCATGATTTATAAAACAAAATGAAAAAATTATAAAAAAATAAAATTGAGGAGTCTTACTCTTAAAGTCCTTGAATATTTTATATGCACCACAAAATTCCTAGGAAAAAAATTAAATCAATAATACTACACATATTTCCTTTAAAAACGTGAAAAATACTTTTAATTTCATTAAAAAAATCATTGTTATTCATAGAACTAATAATTTCCACCTTTATCGGTGGTATTTTTAGTGCTGATCAAGGCCTAGCTGGCTCTAATGTGTTGTTAATATAATAGAAAACCCAAAAAAACCCTGTAATTTCAAACAATTCTATATAAATTTAATTGAAATAATGAATATGAAAATGTATTCTCATGGTATATACAAAAACAACACTACTATATACATTTCAAGAATTTTTTTATATAATTACATTTACAATTATCCACGAAACATTTAAAAACATTAATATTTAAACTTTTGATTCCTATGATCCCCTCTCAGAAATGTCCTCCCATGGAATCAATTGTTGAAAAAATAATCTCAACATGAGTAAAAGATTCTACCAATATATGAAAACAAATATTATTTTTGGTTAGATTAGATTACTCAAGAGGGGGGGGGGGTTTAATTGAGTTTCTATAAAAAAATTGTTTAAAATGTATTCTTAAAAGGGTTCCCCAATAAATTTAAATACAACCCAATTAATCAAAGTAATATTATTATAAAGGTTTAACATTTTAAATAACTTCTTGTAAGATTTATTAATTCACATTAATATTAATATCAATTATTAACATTACTTTTAAAGCTATTCTAATAAGGTAAAACAATTATAACTTCTTTCCAAGATTAACTATCAAAGTAAATTTAGTGATTTAAGTATTATACAGTAAGATAGAGATAACTAAATTAAACAGAAAAACAGATATTAACCAAGTGGTTCAGTGTCAAGTGGATACCTAATCCACTCCACTTTGTGATCACCTGCCACCATGCAGTTTATATAAATAAACTTGATCCACACCCTGGATCGGGGTTAACAACAATACAGAAGATAGTCCAGTTCACACGGCCTCTTCAATAGTTCTTCATGGGTACGAAATAATAGGTCACATAGGGACCTCTTCTACACTTATCAATGAGAATACACAAGTTTAAAAAGATATATGAGAAGAGATATCTTGTATCCTCCAGTTTAATGTAGGAGAAAGAGAATGTTTTTATACAGACACACACACACTTGTTGAAAGATAAAAATAATACACAAGAGAGATAAAATGATGAGATAAAGTTAGAGGAGCTCTGATTGTGAGAATATGCAGCTCTGGACTTCTAAGATGAAGCATATTCAGGAATCGAGTCCTCTTGCAGAAAACAGTGTATCAAAAGTCACCTAGATCTGGATCGTGTTCTTCATGGAGTTGATGGTGCGGAAATATTATCAAATCATGGATTCAAATATGCTTTATGTGTTCTTCACCTATTTCGGGTTTCTTGTATCAGTTCTTCTTTCATTAATGACCGTGATTCTTCATTATCACTCACACACTTGTTTCTCTATTGTCACTATTGTCTCCCCTTTTTTGGCCACATTTTTCCTTTTATTCTTATAATGCATGTGTTAGAGTCGACAAGATGCATGTATTTTTCACCACGTACCTCATTCTGTCAGGTGACATGTCTATGAAGAAACATTAATTATGTTAGTGCATTTGACAACTTCAAATATGACCGTTAGAAATTAAATTGAAAAATGAAAAAAACAGATTAAGAAATAGTGTCACAGTCTATCAGAAAATGGTGTCTTCATAAAGCGGTGTCTCTTTGAAACATTGTCTCCTTGTTTTTATTTGAACGGTGAGATAGCTATGATGGGACAATTGTGGAGAGATCATGAACCGATAGCACATATTCAGTGTTTGATCATAGTGTCTGGTCACGTTGTCTGGATGGTCACAGTGTATGCATGGTCAGGGTGTCTGGATGGTCAGGGTGTCTGGATGGTCACAGTGTCTGGATGGTCAAGGTGTCTGGATGGTCATGGTGTCTGGATGGTCACATGGTCTGGATGGTCACGGTGTTTGTATGGTCATGGTGTCTGGATGGTCATGGTGTATGGATGTTCAGGGTGTCTGGATGCTTTTCCAGAAAAACATAACCAGTGGTAGACTCCCGATTTCTCAGGCTTAGCCAAATATCTGCATATAAACTTAAACATTGATATTTATAGAATTGATTAGACTTAATCATTTATCAAGGAAATTCATTATTACACAAACTCAAAATAGTTTACAATCATTAAAAATAGCCCTTAAGATCTTGGATAGGTTTATTTAAATCATAAAGAAAATAATCATCTGTATACATGATTTTAGATATATATTAAATAGGATTATAAAGCTTTATATAATGTATAGGATTTTTGATCATTAAAAAATGATTAACACATGAGGAGTAACAATTTCACCCTTTATGATGGTCACAAATCATGTGATTGAGAGATTTATTCTTAAGTAATGTGTCACTTATTTAATGTGCATATAGAATACATATTTCTCCCCCTTTGGGAATTATCAGAAAGATTACAAAAGTAAATAAAAGAATAGATAAGAGGAGTTCAAAATGCATTAGAAAAAACAAGTAATTACAAATAGTAAGTAATAAGAAATATAGAAATCAACTCTATCAAAAGTTAGTAGTCATTGTTATTCATAACTGGCTTCTCTTTTCTTTTCCCATAACAACAGTATTAGAAGAAGAAGCCAGAGGAGCAGAGGTAGATGTGGAAGAAGGCAGTGAACCAGTTGATAGATAATGTAAAGGGAGTCCTTAAAAAATAGAGGGGGCCAAGGTAGGTGCAGTGGAAGACCGAGGAAACAGTTGATCAAGGATAACGGGCCATATATGACTCAGGGCCTACGAGACAAACATTAATGTAGAGGCAAGGGTTGTGGATGAGAAGGTAGGAAAACCAGATCTCAGGGGTGCAGCTGGAGGAGTGACAATGGCAATACTTTGGACATGAAGACAAGGCATCAAAATATTGATGATGTCAGCAATGATATCACCACTATACTGCATGGATTTCTCAATGTCATCCCTATTATCCATAAACATATCCAACAAAGGAGTGAAATATTTGAGCTTTTGGACCTGAGTTTTGAATTATTGAGTGACAGGAAGAATTCTTATATTCTCTACGAGGTACTTGAAATGGTTGGTCATGTCATTCTTAGAGAAGCTCTGATTGAAGCATAAATCCACCTTCTTAGAAATTTCTTGCTGAGCATCATTGGGAATCTTGGATTGAATTCTCACCAAATCAAGAACTCTGCCACTATTCATGAAAACTTCAGATAGAGATTCTTTGTCAAAACCACTTATCATAGCCTAATGTTTTTCTTTGACAACTGTTCTGAATATATCACAGGCTAAAGAGGTTTAAGATGATTGTCCAAAAGTATGAGATATAATAACATCCAAATTAAGGGATTTTAGTTGATTTATATCTTTTTAGAGACAACCCTTATACTCATAAGTTAACTTTTTAAGACCATTAAAAAGATCATGATCTCTTGAACAATCTTCTTGTTTCTTTCAGCTACCTTTTTAGCTAAGGAAGTGAGATTATGTTGAAATATGGAGGCTAATTCCTATGGAATCTGACTAACAACATCCTCAAAAGGATAAGAAATAGGTTATGGTCTTGAGATCATCACTCTCTGCATATCTTCAACCATACCTCCAAGAGTCTTTACTTTATCACTGAGCTATTTGTTCTCAACTCCGACTTCTTGAATTGCATGAAGCATCTTGGGTTGAATCTACTATATGATCTTTTCCAACAACATTGAAACATCTCTTTCACTTAAATTTGTTACATTTTCCAGTAGGGAATTCATGATTTTTTTCAACTCCAGCTAATAGGGTAGCTCCAAATGATTTCATATCATCCTTATTCACCATGTTTGGAGGTTCTTGTGAAGGTTTAGGGATAGAAGCTAAGACAAGATCTGGATATTTGGCAGAGATATATTTATGTGCATATGCTAGTTTCAATTGAAACATAGTAGAAAAATTAGTAACTTTTACTGAGACTTATTGTGAATCATTCACATAAAAATAAATAGGGAATTTATACCATGTATCCAGTGATCTTGGATCAATGGGATTAGGGACTTCAATAGGTTCCAGATTTGGGTGCTGCTCCCCCTCACAAGTGAATCATTTTTTTTGGACTGAGATATTAAGATCCTTGAACTATTTCCAAGATTTTATCCCTGATATCCTCACCCATTTCTTTTCTAAACAACTAGAAGGCTTGCTCTATTCTCTCTTCAGTAGATGGAATAATTTCAGGAACAACTTGTTCCTCTAGGTGTTCCTCAAGAGAAACTTCTTGCACTATAGAATGGTCTTCTTCTATATTCTCTTCTACAAAATTCTATACATTTACTTTATCAACATATTCTTCATCAACAGTATGTTGTACATCTAAATCATCAACATCTTTAAGAACATGTATTTTCTTCTCAATTAAGACTTGAGGATCAGATTCATTGTCTTCCTCAACCAAGATAGTTTCTCTTGTAATTGCAACAACCTCATCCCCTTTTTCCTCATTAGAATAATAAAAAATCTCACCTAGTTCAAAAACAGGATAAAAAATATCCATAGGTCTTGAAGAGTCTTCCACCAGATTAAACTTATCATAAACTCTATCATTATCTTGCACCCAATATTTTCTCCATAGATTCCAACTGATTTTCATTATTTTTGCTGTAAATTTCAAAAGAAAAAAATCTGAATAATTAATAGATTCTTTATCTGGTCCAAGAAACCATTTTTCATGAAGCATAGTTGAGATAATCCTTGAATAGAATAGGGAGTTTGACTTGGTGGTTGTCTTGATCAACTCACACACATGTAGTATAAAAAATTTCATAGATTCATCTTATGTACATTTTTCATTAGATATATCCAAAATACATAATGATACTTGAGTGTAGAAAAATCACCTTTTCTATGGCTAATTAGATTTTGAACAAACTTAAACAGAAGCCTGGTTTCACCATCTAGCACAGAAGCAATGGCTCTTTACTTTATTCCATTCCTAGTTAAGCTTTTTAACACTTATTCAAAAACAAAGATCTCACTAAGAGGTGGAGGACCACTCTGTTAGTCCTCAAAAATACCATCATGAGGTATCCTAAGGCATGAGTCTGATAACCTCGAAGAAAATGTGCATCTCTGGCCATTGATTCAACTTCTCACAACATAGCCATCTTCTGAATCAAAAGAGAATTGAACATACTGATAAAACTGTGAAACTAGTTTCGAATAAATAGGCCTATCCTTCTTTACGAACCAATCTATCCATCCTTTCCCTTTTATAACATTCAATACCAAAGACTTACTTGATATAATCCACTTAGGGCATATCTCCTTTTAAGGTACCACTATTATGTCTAATAGATTCAGATTCAGAGGACCTTTCGGTTCTAACTTCGGTGCTATTTTCAACTTCTTCATTGAACTGCACTTCTCAAGAGTTGATGATGATGGTTGTTTCATCCTGGTCATTCAACTATGGTTTTATAGAGAGAGAGAGAAAGAGAGAGAGAGAGAGAGATAGAGAGATAGAGAGAGAGAAACCCAAAGGTTGAGAGAGGGGTTACAGTTTGAGAGAATATAGCTCAAGTGAAGAAAGAGTGAAACTTCTTTAGTTTTTATCATTTAGGGATATCAAGCGTCGCAGGATCAAAAAATGAAGGAAATTAAACGGGTAAAATAATTAATTACTGCAAAACGAGTTATAATGTATAAATAAAACAATGAAGCGTCTCTATGGTGAAATCGTAATCAACTTTCACGGTGAGACCGTAACTAGATTTCACGGTGATACCATAACTAGCTTTCTCAGTGAGACCGTAACTATGTGATTTCTAATCTATGTGACTTTATTGTTTAATATTGTAAGTCCCAGGCAGTAATAGAGAGAGAGAGTGAGAGAGAGTAATTGTGTCACCGTAAACATGAAACAGTAAGCTGTGAAACCATATATTTACAATTTAAGATTTATCATTCCCAATTCATGTATGATGTAATCTATTCTTTCAGAATTTAATAGTTTGGTGAATATATCAGCAAGATGATATTTAGTTCTAATGAATTCCAAAGTTATGTCACTTTTTTGATTATGATCTCTCAAAAAGTGATGACTTACGTCAATACATTTTATCCTAGCGTGTGAAACAAGATTTTTTGAAATGTTAGAAGCACTTGTATTGTTATAATTTATAGGTAAATGTCTGAATTGATATCCATAGTCTAGTAATGTTTGTTTCATCCAAAAAATTTGTGCACAATAACTACCAGTACCTATGAATTCAACTTCTATAGTAGATAATGCAACAAAGTTTTTTTTCTTACTACACCATGATACTAGTGACTTGCATAAAACAGGACATGTTCTAGAGGTGCTTTTTCTATCTAACTTACATCCTTCGAAGTCAGCATCAGAATAACTCACTAACTCAAATGATTTTCTTCTGGGATAGAACAGTCATAGATTGGGTGTATGTTTGAGGTATTTGAATATTCTTTTAATAGAATTTGAATGAGATTCCTTATGATTTTCTTGAAAATGAGAATAGACACACACACTAAACTTAATGTTAGGTCAACTAGTAGTTAATTTGAGTAAGCTTCCAATCATTCCACTATAAGTGCTTTGATAAACATATTTTCCATTTTCATCAAGATCCAATATACAATTAGTACTCATTGGAGTTTCACTACTTTTAGTTCTATCCAATCCAAAACTCTTTAGAATATCTCTTGTATATTTTATTTGATTTAAAATAATACCATTATTATTTTATAAGATTTGTAATCCCTGAAAGAATTTGAGTTCTCCCATTAAAATATTTCCAAATTAGTTTTGCATCATTTTATAAAATTCAATACATAACAATTTTTTGAAGATCCAATGATAATGTCATCTACATAAATTTGAACTACTAAAAGATCATTAGAAATTGATTTTATAAAAATGGTAGGATCAGATATTTCTTTTGTAAAACCTTTGGAAATAAGAAAAGTACTATGTCTATCATACTAAACTCTTGGAGCTTGTTTTGAACTATGTAAAGCTTTTGATAATTTAATAATATGGTTTGGAAAATGAGGGTTTGTAAAACCAGGTGGTTGCTCAACAAATACATCATCTGCTATATACCCATTTAGAAATGCACTTTTGAAATTCATTTGATATAATTTGAAATTCAGATGTGCATTATAAGTAAGTATAATTTTGATGGTATCAAGTCTAGCTACTGGTGCAAATGTCTATTCATAGTCAATTCCGTCTTCTTGACTATAGCTTTGTGCAGCCAATCTGGCCTTGTTTCTAACTATATTACCAGCTTCATCTACTTTATTTATAAACACCCATATAGTGCCTATGGTGAATGTGTATTTGGTTATGTCAACATGTTTCTAAACATTGTTATTTTCAAACTGATTATGTTTTTATTGTATATCCATTACCAAAAATTCATCATTGATAGAATCATTAATGTCTATAGGATCAAGTTGTGACAAGAAGACTTGATGTTCAACATAATTTCAAAGAGAAGCTTTAGTTTGAGTTCATTTATCTAAGTCTCCTACAACAACATCTAAAGGATGGTTCTTAAGGGTTCTAAAAACTCTAAAAAAATAAATACTGGTGATTTTAGGTTCTTAAATAGGGTCTGGTTCATTGTAACCTAAATCTAAAGAATTTACAGAACTAGAAGTTTTCACATATTCCTTTATAGGATGGTTAGTGGATTTTGAATTAATTTCCAGATCATCCTCTAGGTTCTCTATAGTGGTCTTCGGCTCATGTGGATCTATTTCATCAAATTTGACGTAGAAAAATTCTTCCACACATTTAGTTCTTTTATTAAAAACTCTATAGGATATACTAGAGATTGAATATCCTAAAAAGATTCTTTCATCACTCTAGGATGCAAATTTTTCATGATTGTACTTAGTATTAAGGATATAGAATTTGCAACCAAAAACATGGAAGTATCAAACTATGGGTTTTCTATTGTTCCACAACTCATACAGAGTTCTTCTTTAAATAGGTCTAATCAACACCCTATTGATAATATAACTTGCTGTATTTACAAATTTAGCCCAAAAATAAATAGGTAACTCATATTCACTAAGCATGGTTCTAGAAATCTCTTACAAGGATCTATTTTTTATTTCTATAACTTCATTTTGTTAAGGTGTTCTAGGGGTAGAGAAATTATGAATATATCCATTTTGTGAGAAAAAAGATTAAAACACTTGATTTTCAAATTCACGACCATGATCACTTCTTAACGATTTAAGTCTAGGTCCACTAATATCTTCTACAATTTTGGAATATTTGGTAAAATGAGAGTAGAATTTACTTTTGTGAGCCAAAAAGAAAGTCCATGTATATCTAGAAAATTCATATACAAGAACATAAACATATTGCTTCCCATTTAAACTAGAAACTATAGATGGTCCAAAAAAATTAATGTGAACCAATTTGAGAGGTTTGGTAGTTGACACTCCTTTCTTTAGTTTGAACTAAATTTTGTGTTTATTTTCTTTTTGACAAGTATTACACACTTTATCATTTGGAAACTCAAGTTCAGGTAGGTATTTGACTATGAATTTTTTAGTTAACTTTTTAAGGGAGTGTATATTACAATGTCCTTGTCTCCTATGCCAAATAGAAGATTCTTTTTAAAATACACATAAACATAAATCATTTTGAGAAACTAAATATTCTATGTTAACAGAGTAAACATTTTTATTTCTTAATGAAAAAAATTCATTTTTATAATGAAAAACATTGCAAGAATCATTTTAAAATTTGACATGAAATTAATCATCACATATTTGTGAAATACTAAGTATATTATATTTAATTCCATCAACAATATTGGAAACTAAAACTAAGTTAGAGTTATCGATTTGGCCAAGGCCAATAATCTTTACTTTGGCATTTTCATCAAAGGTGAAATGTCCTCCTTCATTTTTTAATAAATTCTTGAAGAATGAATAGTCTCCTGTCATGTGTCTCAAACACCCACTATATAAGTACTATAATATGTAAAAGTATGTTTTTATGAAACTTTCATACAAAATGGTCAAATGAAAATAGATTTTGGTACCCATAATAATATTAGTGATTAGTTCCATAGGAACCCATATCTACCTCATAGGTTTCCTATAAGCATTATGTAAAGTACATGTAAAATAAACTATATTTGGTCCAGAAAATCTTTAAATAGTAGAGAGTGTATCATAACATTAACTAGATAAATGTTTTCCAGAACTATGAGTAAATTTGTATGTTGTAGACTTAGAAACAAAATTAGTTCTTCCAAAATTTATTTTACTAAGTTGATAGCCAATGCCAGTATTATATTTGGAAGCAATATATTTACCTAGAATTTGTACCAAGTTATCTTTACCATTAGTAAACCATTAAAGATCCTTTTTTAATTTCTAATTATATAGCTTTAGTTTATTGTTTTCTTTGAGTAATTGTGAATTTTTTCCCTTTCCACACTAAGTTAAGTTTTAAAAATTGAGGTAAGAGCATGTTGTTTCTTTAAATACTTATATTTATCTTTTAGTTCATTTCTTGTCTCTTTAATCATATTAAGGTACTCAAAATTTTATTCATTAGACATATTTTTAGAGTCACTCTCATCTCCAGAATAATAGGAATTGTTTATAGGAGATTCCAGTGTTACCTCAGATGTGTTTTTCATAAAACACATATTGGATTTGTTATCCTATTCATCATGTGAAGATTCTAAGTAACTTGAAATGTCCTCCGAAGCACTCCATGTTGCTTTAATTACCTTTTTTTCTATCTTTGTACTCATATTTCTTTTTTTACATGATCTTGGGACAGTCATCCTTTATATGTCCCTTTTACTTACATTCATAGCAGACAATCTCATCAGACTTGTCACTTCTTTTCCAATATTTCTTCCAACTTTTTTGATCATATATTCCGTTAAAGTTAGGCTTTATTTATTGTAAAATCTATTAAACCTTCCAGATAATTATTCCATCTCATCATAACTATTAGGTGATGATTTTTCACTATTGGAACTTTCTATAAAAACTTCTAATTTCCCTTTCTGTTTATGTTTAGAGGTGGTGGTTTTGAACGCAACTAATGTTTTTGGGTTCATCCTCCTCTTCCTTGTTGACTTTAATCTCCTCTTCATAAATCATCATTTTTCCAATGAGTTCTTTTACAGGTATCTTTATGATGTCACATGACTCTCTAATAAAGACAAATGTACTTCTTCATCTATATGGTAAGCATCTGAGAATCCTCATGATTTTTTCTTTGGTAGTGACTTCTCTTCCAATAGAAATCATTGTGTTGACAATTTCATTGAACCTAAGATACATGTTAGAAATAGGCTCGTCAAGTTTTATTTTAAAGATGTCATATTTAATATTATAAGTATTAAGTCTCTTTTTTTCACATTATAAGTTCTTTCATGTGAAACAGATGAGTTATCCCAAATTTCATGGGCTGTTTTACATGCATAAATTCTTTTAAATTCCCCATATCCTAAAGAGAAATATAAAGAATTCATAACTTTGAAATTGTTATTAAAGTTAGTATTGGTTGTTTCATCCAAAGTGATTCGATCAGTATCAAGAATCTTATATTCATCAATAATTAAAGATCATATTTTAAAACATATACTTTCTAAATGCATTTTAATTTTAATTTTCCATTGAGTATAATTGGTTCCATTAAAGAATGATGGTGTGTTTGTTACAACACCATCCGATATATTATCCATAATAAATAAATACATTAAAAGATCTAGAAATTTATAATTAATAGAAATTTAAATCTCTTTAAAGTACAATTACAATCACATTTAAATATATTCAAAAATACAGTTATAACAAACAATCCTCTGATACCAAATGTTTGTTGGAGTAGAGTACTCAAGATGGGGGGTGAATTGAGTATCATTAAAAATTCTATTAAAAAACTATTCCTAAAATGGTTCCCTAATAAATTTAAATACATCCCAATTAATCAATGTAATACGGTAATGGAGGTTTGACTGTTTAAATAACTTATTAAAAGATTTATTAATTCGTAGTAATTTTAATACCAATTATTAACATTACTTTTGAAGATATTCTAATAAGGAAAAACAATTATATCTTCTTTAAAAGATTATCTATCAAAGTAAATTTTGGGATTTATTAATTAAATAGTGAAACAGAGAAAACTAATTTAAACAACACAACGGATATAAAACAAGGTGTTTAGTCTCATGCCAAGAATTAGTGATCACCTGTCACGAAGCAGTTTATATAAATAAACTTGATTCACACCATGGATCGAGGTTAACTATAGTACACTAGACAACCTAGGTCACATGACCTCTTCCACAGTTCTTCATGGGTATAAACTAACATGCCACATAGGGACCTCTTCCACACTCATCCATGGGAATACACAAGTCCAAAAAGATGTATGAGAAGAGATATCTTTTATCCTTTGGTTTAATATATGATACAATGCATGTTATTATACAAACACACACACACACACTGATCAAAAGATAAAAACAATACAAAATAGAGAAAAAAATGTTGAGATAAGGTTAGAAGTGCTCTGATTGTTAGTCTATGCAGCTCTGGACTTCTTAGATGAAGAAGATGTCGGAATCGAGTCCTCTTGCAGAAAAAAGAGTATCACAAGTCAGCTAGATCTGGCTCGTGTTCTAAGTGGAGTTGATGGTGCGAAAATGTTCTTGACTCTGGGATTTAAATATGCTTCATGTGTTCTACAATAGTGTTAGGTTGATTTTATCAGTTCTTCTTACATGAATTCTCATGCTTCTTTATTATTTCTCACACACTTGTTTCTCTATTGTCACTATTGTCGCCACTTTTTTGGCCACATTGTTCTTTTTATTCATAGAATGATCGTATTGGAGCCAACAAGATGCATTTATTCTACACCACATACCTCACACTATCAGGTGACATGTCTAACAAGAAGCATTAATTATGTTAGTGAATTTAAAAACATCAAATATAACTGTTATCAATTAAATTTAAAAACAAAAAAAGAGTTTAAGAAACAGTGTCACATTCTATCTAGAAACAGTGTCTTCATGATGTGGTGTCTCCATGAAATGGTGTCCACTTGTTTGTATTTGAGCGATGAGATAGCTATAATGGGACCATTGTAAAGTGGTCAGTAACTGGTAGCACAAATGTGGTGTTTGATCATAGTGTCTGGTCATGGTGTATGGATGGTAATAGTGTCTAGATGGTCACGGTGTCTGGATGGTAACAGGGTCTGGATGGTCACGGTGTCTGGATGGTCAGGGTGTCTAGACGGTCACGTTGTCTGGATGGTCACGGTGTTTGGATGGTCATAGTGTATGGATGGTCACCCTGTCTGGATGGTAACAGTGTCAGGATGGTCACGATGTCTGGATGGTCACACTGTCTGGATGGTCACAATGTCTGGATGGTCACGGTGTCTGGATGGTCACGGTGTCCGGATGGTCACAGTGTCTGGATGGTCACATCGTCTGGATGGTCACGATGTCTGAATGGTCAAGGTGTCTGGATGGTCACAACGTCTGGATGGTCACGGTGTGTGTATGGTCACGGTGTATGGATGGTCACGGTGTCTGGATGGTCGTAGTGTCTTGATGGTCACCGTGTTTGGATGCTCACGGTGTCTAGATGGTCTGGGTGTCTGGATGGGCACGATGCCTGGATGGTCACGGTGTCTGGATGGTCATTGTGTTTGGATGGTCACGGTGTTGGGATGATTTTTCAGAAAAACATAACCAATTCCAGATTCACAATTTCTCAAACTTAACCAAATATCTGTATACAGACTTAAATAGTGATATTCATAGAATGGATTAGACTTAATCATTTCTCATTGAAATCCATTATTACACAAACTCAAAATAGTTTACAATCATTAAAAAAAACACTTAATATACTGGATAGGTTTGTTTAAAGCATAAAGAAACTAATAATATGTACACATGATTTTAGATAGATTAAACATGATTAGTAATATTTACAGAATGTATAGTATTTGTGATCATTAAAACATGATTAACATGTGAGGAGTCCAACAATTATGTTAGTAATACTATAAAGAAATAAATTTAACATTATTATGAAAGAATAAAATAATAAAATGTAAATATTTAATAAAAACAACACATTTTGTGTGATACCCTCGACATCATTCATTTTATTAAGGTGGGTTTGATTCCTACACATCACAAATGAGTTATGGATCATTTTCCTAAAATATAAAAATAATCCAAATTATTTTTCTCTGTTTTGATTATGTCACTTGTTCTTTTTCTAAAATTAATATCAACTTGAAATAATGACACATTTAGAGTTATACCAGTCACATCATGCAATATATTGAGGTGCATCTATTTCCTACCTATCATAAATTACCGATGAATCATTTTCCTAATGTATCAAAATATTATAAATGTGTTTTCTTAGTTTTTAGTATGTTAGTACTGTTTTTTTACTAAAATGACATTTCAAACTAGAAACACGCATTTTAAGTCATACTGGTGGCATCATGCATCCGTTTGACATGAGACTACTTCATACACATCAAAAATGACTTATGAATCATTTTCATAAATTATCAAGATAATCAAAGCGCATTTTCTTGGATTTCAGTAAGGGATATATTTTGAACTAAAATGTCAATTTTAAACTCATAACGGACACATTGAGTCATACCAGTCACACTATGAATCAGATTGAGGTGTGGTTGATTTCTACACATAAAAAATGAATCATGTATCATTATCCTATTGTATAAAAAGAATTTGAAAATGATTTCTTTGTTTTCAGTACATCACTTGTTCTTCTTACATAAATTATGGTAAATTTTAAATAAAAAAATGCATTTAGAGTCATACCAGTCACAATGTCTATATTATTGTGGTGAGGTTGACTATTAAACAATAAAAAATGTCTCACAGATCATTCCCCAAAAATATAAAAACATCTTAAATGATTTTTCTCTATTTTCAGTATGTCACTTGTTCTTTTAACTAAAGTTAATGTCAAATTTAAATAAAAATAGACACTTTGAGTTATAATAGCCACACCATGAATCCTCTTGAGGTGTGTTTAACTCCTACTTGTCAAAAATAACTTATAGATAATTTTCCTAAAGTATAAAAACAATACTAATAAATTTTCTTTGTTTTTTGTATGGATGTTGTGTTTTTTTATTAAAATTTCATTTCAAACTGGAAACACACATTTTGAGTCATACTGGTCGCATCAAGAATCAGTTTGATGTGAGACTTCATCATACACATCACAAATGAATTATTAATCAATTTCCTAAACTATCAAGATAATCTAATTCCATTTCTTGGTTTTTAATGAGGAACACTTTTTTTAACTAAAATGTCAATTTTAAACTGATAACAGACACATTGAGTCATACCGGTCACACCATGCATTAGATTGAGGTGTGTTTTATTCTTACAAATAAAAAATAACACATGGATAATTTTCCTAAAGTATTAAAATAATATAAATTCATTTTCCTAGTTTTCAATATTTTAATTATTATTTTTAATTAAATTAATGTCAATTTTAAATAAAAAGACACAGTTGGAGTCATAGTAGTCACATCATGAATCTAGTTGAGGTGAGGATAACTCTGAAATGTAAAAAATGACTCATGGATAATTTTTATAAAATATAAATACAATATGAATGTGTTTTCTTAGTTTTTAGTATGTCACTTGTTATTTTTATTAAAATTAATGCTAATTTTAAATAAAAAGAGACACTTCGAGTTTTAACAGCCACACCGTGAATCATATTGAGGTGAGGTTAATTTTAACTTGTCAAAAAGAACTTATTGATCATTTTCCTAAATTATGAAAACAGTATGAAGGTTTTTTCTTGATTTTCAGTATGTCCATTGTGGTTTTTTACAAAAATATTATTTCAAACTAAAAACACTAATTTCGAGTCATATTGGTCATATTGTGAATTCGTTTGATGTGATACTACTTCATAGACAACAAAAATGAATTATGAATCTCTATCCTAAATTATCAAGACAATCAGAGAATGTATTCTTTGTTTTTAGTGTGGGATAATTTTTGAACTAAAATGTTAATTTTAAACTGTTAACAAACAATTTGAGTTATACCGGTCACATCATGTATCAGATTGAGGTGTGGTTGATTCCTACATGTCAAAAATGACTCATGAATTATTTTCCTAATGAACTAAAACAATCCAAATATGTTTTCTTAGTTTTTAGTATGTTACGCGTTCCTTTTACTTAACTTAATGTAAATTTTAAATAAAAAAACTCACTTGGAGTTATACCAGTCACAACATGCATCATATTGAGGTGTGGTTGACTCTGATATGTCAAAAATGACTCATTGATCATTTTACTAAAATATCAACAATATGAATGTGTTTTGTCAGTTTTTAGTATTTCATTTGTTCTTTTTACTAAAATTATTGTCAATTTTAAATAAAAAAGGAAATTTGAGTTATACTGGCCACAACATACATCATATTGTGGTGTGGTTGATTCATACAAGTAAAAAATGACTTATAAATAATTTTCCTAAACTATTAAAATAATCCAAATTCATTTGATCATTTTTTAGTATGTTGTTTGTGTTTTTTACTAAAATGTCATTTGAAATTAGAAACTTGAATTTTATGTCATACCGATTACATTGTGTGTATGTTTGATGTGAGACTACTTCATAAACATCACAAATGACTTATTAATCATTTTCCAAAATTATAAAGATAATCGTAGTGCATTTTCTTGGTTTTACATAAGTGAAATTTTTTAAATTAAGTAGTTAAAAATTTAATTTAGATTATGTTAATATAGTAGGGAACAAATAATGTTATGAGAAAAAACATAGTATATTAAAAAATATTTCCTTCTCATTGAATTCTGAGTTGCAGCTTCGAAGTACAATCTCTCACAATCATGAGCAGCTTCGAATAGACAACCCATACTTGAAAAAAATTAATCCACCTATATTAAAAAAATATTATATGAATAATATTAAAAATAAGTAAATTAAACATAAATATGAAACAATCTACTACTTCTATGAAAGTCACATATTCTTTCTATTTGTGTACATTCTTCCATCAGGTATGCTACCCATTTTTTCTATGAAAATCTATATCATCTTGGGAATATGATTCTTTTCAATAGTTATAGTAGTAACAGAAAAATATAAAAACGCTAAGGATTAATAAATATTTTAAATGAAATAGTAATTAGCTTTATAAATATCTATTTGGAGATTCTAGTTTGTTGATGGAATATGATCTCTCCCATAATTTTACAAATATAATAACCACAATATTTTCTATTTGTTTGTTTTAGACATTTCATAAACATTAAGAGGAATATATAATTTTCTATATGTTTTTGGATAGATAAATCTTATTATATATACCTTGATACTTTTCTGGTCCTAGAACTTTTTATAGTCCTCATGCTTAGCCCATAGCTTTATTCATTGTTTTTCACAAATTTATGCACCTTCCTATTATAAAAGAATCCTCATTAAAACATAATCTAAATTATATAACTTGATGTTTAGTTCTAAAATGTTGAATGTAGTGTATTAAAAATTAGAAAAAGTCCTCATGTGTGGTCGTTTTGTTTGACATTCATACATTTAATCCATGAAATAAATGTTTGGAATATTCAAATTGACCGCAACGAGCATCCAATGTTTCCTAAAAAAGGAATAAGTAATGAAAGAAATGAAAATATATTTGATATGATTAAATTATAGAGTTTTAACTCAACATCATTTGTGTTAAGAAGAGTCTGTTATCTTAATGTTTTCTTTCAAAATAATTGACATGGTCTACCACTATTTCATTCTTTTTTTGGGATTCTATTTTTGGTTATTCTGTAGAGGATATGTGAGGAATAATGAATCCAATTTTTTTCATGGTAAAATTCCTTCAATTGTATTTTATATATACACCAACCAAAAATATGAAATGAATTTAGTCATAATTAACATAGAATATTAGTTTTTGGAAAATAAACTCAAGAATACATACCACATGTATACATTTACAATAGAGGCGCCTAAAAAATCATAGTCGTGGATTTCATATATAGTGTCAATGCCAAGGAAGTCTTGAAATTCCTCTATATACCTATTTTCTTCAAAATAAACTATGTGGATACAATCATTTTTTAACTTTGTACCTAGATGAAACATTAATGATATTAAATGTGGATATAGAATGGGCTGGGTAAAGGTGATTTCATTAGATCTTTTTGATCGGTTGGTCAATCCTTTTGATGGTTTTAAGTAGGTATTTTTTTTCAACCTCTTAACCTTTTTCATATATAATAACACTAATTAGTTTAGAAATTTTTCATTAATTTTTTAAGGATTAACTTGAAAAATAAATAAGAAATGAATACCTCCTTGTTGAAATATTTTTTTAACAAGATGTGACAGTCATGAGATGAATGTTCCAACATCTTGTTTGACCTTGTGAATATATTCCACATTGATTGGAATATGTATCTCAACACTCGGCTCATGGGATATGAGAATTGACACTCTCAAATGACATTTTTTAAGTGGTCAGTTGTGTAGAATGTCATTTTGGATATTGAATATAGTATCCCTCTCTTTAAGGAGATGGGTGGGTTTCAATAGATATAAATCAGAATTATTATCACCCAATAGAATATTAGTACAGGAAATGTATCTGTTTTTGTCTAATTCACATTTCACAGAAAAAATTATTAGAACATCTCTTACCATGTACAAGATATCTCTTTGAGGGGAATGGTCACCTCAAAGCTGTTGGGGGTGGGGTGGGGGTGTTCAAGAAATTTTTGTTCTTGAGTTTTTTCTTCTCTTCACTTCCCCTTATAAAAGTTTCTATCATCAATCTATTCCATTGGAATTGTTATTCAAGTGTATCTAGTCATTCTCTCAACTGTTTAATTTCTTCACCTTGTTCCTCCTCATGGTTTTTCTCAAAATATGTTTAGGGTGTCACCCCAAAAACTGAACCTCGGACACGACCATACTGTTCTGGCTACTTTAAGGCCACCAATAGTATGTGTTCATCTGGTAGAGGTATTTCTAATTCCTATGACTATATCATATAAAAAATATAGGAAAATAACTTATCATTGTTATCTAATATAAATTCAATGAATAAAGTTTTTTATTATGTCACACTTACACATGATTCCCAAACTTGTTGTGTGTTTTCATCTTTTAGAATTCCATCATTATTTACACATTCCTCCTTCAATAGTACATGGAATAGGATGGAAGTGGATTTTGATTTTGAGTCATCAATATGCATATAAATAGAGGAACATAATTATGATATTTTTTCATACCACATAAAAGTATTATCATTGATTTAAAATATGTACCATTTTTTTGTTCAAGTGAAGAATACCCCGTCCTTTCTTTACAGTTGGGGTATGTTGGTTTTTCTAATTGTTATTTATTTTCATCTCTCAGGTATTAATCCAAAAATAATATTTTTTAATTAATGTGATTTATACATTTATCATCAAAAAATGTATTACTAGCCACAATGTACCTAAAAAGACGCATCTGCATGACGACCAATAAAAACATCCCATGCTTCTTGGGTTATCAGGTGTGCATAGATAAGCAGTGGGTGTGGGTTTATTTTCCCTTTAATATCCTTAAGATGAAATCTCAATATAATTTTGTCTATGCCTCTATGAATCCATCCAACAAGAATTAATACATATTTATTATGGTAGTCATCTACTATAAATGCACTCTACAAGAGATGATAAAGAGTAAGTCAATGTTTTGTTATTTTTTTTTAGTAAAATAGAAAATGATATCATAATGTTTCCATAATCTATTACTACATCAGGGTATTAATCTCAAGAACAACATGGTTCCACAAACCTACATCAATAAGAACACATTGATTAGCGATGATTCCAATGTAACTACTAAACATGACCTTTTTGGGGTTAACATGTTGGACATACACATTCCATATGACCTAATATTTGATGCCTTTTATTTTCACCATAACGATTTTTTCGAACACTATCAAACTATTACGCATATGTTTTTTTTGCATTGTTAGTTCTTTATCACCTACCATTTCCTCAGATTCAACATCGTTAATATGTTCCTATGGATAAGTAGCATCAACATGTGTATATGTTCATTGTACCTCTGCTCTGGGAGTAACAACATGTTTAGAAACTTATGGTTCCTCATGATTGGGAGCACCGACATGTGTTGACGGTTGTTGTCCCTCTGCACTACGAGCAACAATAGGTTGAGAGTCCTATTGTTCTTAAGAATTTGGAGCACCTGCACATGCGGAAGTTATTATCTTTAGAATTTTTTTAACCTTTAATTTAGAGTATATAAATGCTATAGTGAATGGATAATAACATGAGGTAACATGATGTATATTACTATGAACTGTAACCAAGTTGTTGTACTCTTTTTTAAAGGATTAGGGATTTGACCCCTCTATCAACTATCTAAATCCCTTTGTTATTGTCTCATATTATATATAAAATTTTTTCCTCATTGGGGCTGCTATGAAATGATTGCGACGTCCCAAGAAAAAGGTTGTCCTTAGTTTAATTTAATCTCACCCTTCAGTGGTTTTGGTTGATAATAAAATAATTGACCACTTTTGGTTTGTAGGGTATATAACATAAAATACTTTTATATCTTGTGATTCCATTATAAATAGTTTGTCATTATACCCTTATTTACTGAATTCAACATTCACAAATCCCAATTAATCTATTTTAATAACCCTCTAATTAGTAACCAACTTTTATTGAACAATCTTTACTTAGAATGTTGTATAATCCAATTATCATATTTGTTTTTTGATGCCATAGTATAACATATTCTCATAAATTGGATTTCAATCCTTACTACCTAAAACAAGCAACACTTCTTCCTAAAGTCTAACTCCACTATTTTTCATGATATTGTATTCATCATGTTCATTTTTATAGAATATAAAAACATTAATTAAATAACCATTTTAAGATAATAGATGGAAACATGGCCCTTTGGATAACTTTCAAATTCATTCTGAAATTTAATCTATATTTTTCATATAAATCCTTAAAAATATAGCCCTGAAACCATCTTATTTTCTAATCATTGTGTCTATTTGATATCCATCTTTCATCCCTTGATGGATTCAAATTCATAAGAATTTCATTGTGGGTTTCAACATATGGGGAAACCTATAAAATATTAGGAAAAATGTAAAGGTGGGAATGCTCCCAATCTATAATATTGATTGTGACAGCATCTCTTCCTTAAATTCCTTCACCCGTAAGCCACCTAGTGTGATGAGATTTTGGTAGACCAATGATTTCCACACCATATAGGTATTCGGTATAGAATTCAATGGATTCCTCAATAATATATCACTCTACAATACAACCCTATAGTTAACATCAATTTTTGACATCCCCTTTCAAAATCTTCATATAATTTTCAATGGGTTATATCCATCTATAGTGTATAGGACCACACAGTTGAATCTCTTTCACCAAGTGAACCATCATATCAAATAATGTTGACGGGAAGAAAATTTTTAGTTCACATAATATTATGATAATTTCTATTTACATAGTTAGTAATTTTATCAGGTCAATTAATTTTCTTCATATATCTTTGAAGGAGAAAAAAATCTTGGTTAATGTATCATAGATATTCATGGGAAAAATGAAACATAAATCTATAGGAATTATATCCTGTATCAAAACATGGAATGCATGTGATTTCAGACCCTTTAACTACAAATAGTTCATTGAAACAATGTTATTGATATTCAATGAATACCCCTATATAACCTTTATGTCATTAATGATATGGAAAAAAATGATATCTCTCTTTCCTAGAAATATTGTAAGTAGCTAGAGGAATAAAAGTTTATTTTTCACCCTACACTGGTGCTAAATCTTCTCATATTTTCATGTTAGCCATGTCCAACCTAGCCTTAATTCCATCCTTCATTTTTCCAAGTGTATTTAGAAACATTCTGATGACACTATCACATATTTTTTTTTTCAATGTATATAACATCAACAAAATTTATGATGCATAGGAAATTCTGGTATTTTAATTCAAAAAAAACTGATATCTTTTTACAAATGGGTTTTGTAAGGTTTTTAAAAAATAGTTTACTAAAATTAATTTCCACATATTTTAATTTCCCAAATAGTTGATTACCTATCAGAGGATATGGTGTTGTATATTCTTCTGAACATCCATCAAATAACCTCATCCAAGATCTGTACTTAAGCTGTTGGGGTATAAATATATAATTTCCTAGAAACACAATTTTTGATGAATTTGTCAACCTAATTGATTGTGTGCCTTGTTTTCAAATTGGACACCCTTGAGATCCATTAATTCTATATCCTAAAATTTTTTCATAAGAAAAAATTTCACTTATCATCCTATATAACATGGCTCTTAATGAGAAATCTTAATTTTTTATAAGCATCCTACAACGTAATGCCAGAATCCCATAATAATTTCAAATCATCAATCCATCAACCCAAATAAACATCAATATCATTATCCAATTGTTTTGTTCATGATATTAGAATAGATAACATGATGTATTTTAGATTCATGCATAACCATGATGGAATGTTATAATTTACCAAAATAACTATCCTTGTACTGTGAGTGCTACATTGAAAACCAAAAATATTCACTCCATATATAGGTAATGCAAGATGAAGTTTTCTCAGATCGTTTCCAAATTCAGGATACTCATAATCAATTATCTAACACTTAGGAGAGTCTATCATGTGATGTAGTTTCCCATATTTAATTCTTGTATCGGTGTGCCGTGTCAATTTCCCTATAGTCTCTTCACTTGTATATAGGTTCCTAAACCGTGGAATGATTTGAAAGAACCATAAAAATTTATTAGCACACGATTAATCTTTCTTTTATTGAGAATCACCAGAATTTGGGCATTCTGCAATTTATTTTTTGTCCTTGTGAAATAGTATAAAATCATTCGGGTAGGTGTGTAATCTTTTAGAGATCATATCCATCGAGCGTAACATTTTTTTTGGAATCGTATGTTTAAATCAGAAGATCATTATCTTCCAGGAGAAAGTCATTCAAGAGAGAAAGTAGTTCCATAAAACTAGTGTCACTCTATCTGTTTCATGCTTTCAAATTATACAACTTTAGTATGGCTGAAAATTTTGAATATTTAGTGAAACTTGAATACAATGACATCTTTTCACAACTCTTTAAATTATCAAAAAAATGGGAAATCAAAAAGTTCATCTTTAATGTTCATTTTCATTTACGCAATATGATCATCATCATCATTTTCCTCTATAATCACATCCTCGATATGGTATTCTTCATTTTCCACACTTATAATCAAATCAAATGATCCATAAAACATATTACTACCTCATATACTAGCTACATTAAATTTTCCCCTTGTACATTCCATCATTTATAACTTCAGTCTATTTTGTGATAGATCATGTGTTCTTCCCTCTCCTATAGACTAATTAGTCTAGAATAAAAATGGTGTAAAAAAGGACAAAGGATTTGAGAAGGGTCATACACATGATATTTTTCAAACATGATGAACTCTTTCACTCCATGTTTATACACTTTTGTCAGACAATTGGAATCCATCCATTCTTTATTCATATCCATCTTATTTGATTCAATAATATTAATATTTATCAAAACAAATAAAAAAAGGTAACTTTAAAATAACGGTAACTCAATAATTGAATGATATTTATTATTTAATTTTTTTCTTAAGACTCATCCCCTTAGAAGCAAACACCAAACCAGAAAGAATATGTAATTGTAGATGACTCCTCTAATTTAAACCATACAAGTAATGTTGAATGTAAAGTAGGTTTAGGAGTTGCGATGGGGTTAAACACTAATTCAAATTTTGTGGAGAGAGTTCATGATTGATATCTTATGGGTTGGATAGAGTTAGTGACATTCCATTTCCATGGTGTTGTTATCAATCAACTTGTCTTCCCTATATAATTTAATGGTTTTCTTAATTATATAAAAATATAACCTTAAAAGATTAGGAAAAAATAACATTTCAGATTTCCTTTAAAAATTATTTATAAAATCACAATTGAAATCTCATTAAAATAGAAATCATTTACTCAAATTAATCTTTAAAATAGCACACCATTTTTAAAATAACCCATTCAATTCCATGCACTCTTTCACAAAACCATAATTCCTTTTTTAAGAATTCAAGGAAACCTCATGACCCAACAGTCTTAATCATTTAAAATGAGATAAAACCATCTATATTATATATATATTTTTTAAGACAACACAGAAACCTTATTGAAATGAAACTAACTTTAATTACACTTTCAGAACATTCACATCCCTTTATAAAATTCAATCGAGTGAGTTGAAAAACACTTGGCATGCGACCTAACTCCTTGCCAAGTGTTTAAATCATTTTAAAGTTATTTAATACCAAAAAGTTTATGTTGAACACATATAATTTTTTAAGAAACATTTCAAAACACTTTATTCATTATAAAAGATCCACATAGGCATTTTCAAAAAGACATAAATCCCAAGAGAGTAAATTTATAAAAGATATATGAAAAAATAACCGATATTTTATAAAATATAAATCTATAAAAGGTTTAAACATGATAAAAAATATAAAGTTAAAACAAAAATAAATTTATTTTCAATAGAGAAACGTTATAGTAAATATCTTAAAATAACACAAAATGAATATTGTCTCTTTATTTACTATGGTGACCTTCGCATACCATTATCATTATATCTTTAACGGGTGACTATGTAACACCACTATAAAAGTGTTACCATTTCCTTATAACTATATCATAGACAACTAAGTATATATATGGGTCAATGTTTATATTTATGGTGTGATCAAAAGCCTAGTAGGATAGATTTAAAGATTTTATACCATTCATTATTAAGACAAACCAAAAAATTATAGTTTTATATAGGGTTGAGTAAATAAAACTAAAAAAACATATATTTTTCATTATTTAAAATATTATTTACCAAGATACAACAATAAGATAAAATAATAATAAAATATCAAATATTAATCATTAAGGGCTAAATACCAAAGGACTAAAGAGATAATCTAATTTAAAAAATTAAGGGAATCAACACACTAGAATATTGTTGCAATACAAATTCAACACAATCATCTCCCCATTAATAGCCTCATTGAGAAGAAAATTCTAGTAGCTGGTGTGAGACCTAAGATAGAGGTACTATAAATTTGTGACTATAATATAATAATTCATGTCTCTAGAATTCCCATATCTCAACCTAAATATTCCCATAATGTTTTTCTAAAATCCAAACACAAATAATTGAGGAAACACATTTGTAATACTATCATGTCAACATGGTATAACATCCATTGAAGCATCCACTTACACATAAACACCCATAATTAAACATAATAAAATTTCAAATATATATTAGAAACCCATACATAAAAAACACTTATATTCATCCCAAATCAATCATCAAAATGTTAATCAATACCAAAAAAATATATCCCAATTTCACTATATGTTTGAACTCAAAAGTGTTTTATCTTATTTATCCATTGAAAAAAAATATTTTATCCAAAATACTCACCATAATAACTCCATTATAATACCAAGAATGATAATTTTTACTTAAATAAATCCCTAAAATGTTTCTAATATATAAAACTACCTCATCTAAACGTGTTCTGACATTTAGATTAATCGAAATTCATCAATAATAATTGTACCAAATACCTATGCAACTATAAAAAGAAAATTATCAAAAGTTTCATAGAATATGCCCAAAAAACAATTTAACACTTTATTAATCAAAAAACCATTTTCTCCCACTAATGAATAAAACCAAAAACATAATTCATACATCAAAAATATTTTGAACAATAAAACTCTATAATTAATCTTTCACTATCTAAGAAATAAAAATCAAATAAGAGCATACCTTAGATTTGGAGGTCCGATAATAGTAGTAGGGTCTGACAGTGGTAGTATAGGGGTAGGAGGTGGTTGTGGAGTCTGCAAAGGGGTTCACATCAGAGGTGGGGTTCACGACGAAGGTGGGTTCGTGACAGAGGAGGGGTTTGAGGTGGAGGTGGGGTTCAGGGGTGGAAGTGTGGTTCACAGCAGAGGTGGGTTCAAGGTGAAGGAGGGGTACATGGAGAAGATGGGGTTTGGAATGTGGCAGAGGTGGGGTTCGTGACGATGGTGGGGTTCATGGCAGAGGAGGGATTCACAGTGATAGATGAAGGATTCACAGTGGCAGATGAGGGGTTAGGGCAGAGGAGAGGTCGGTGGTAGAGTAGGGGTTGGTGATGATAGAGGAGGGGTCAACAGGGAGAAGAGTCAGCTTTCGTGATAGCTTGATGTGTGCGAGAGAAGAAGCTGACTGTTATAGTTCATTTATAAAATCGGGTAAAGATCATTGCTAGTTAAAAAACACAGATAAAGGTATATTTTATTAGTGCTAAAATAGAATGCGCATATAAAAGGTGTGTTTATCACCACTATAAAAGCATTGATAATTTTATGATGATAATAATTTATTTATATTATTATATGTATTTATAGAAGTTTATATTTAATATATATATATATATTTATATATATATAATAAATATATTTATATAATTATATATATTTATAAAATTAAAAATATTAAAAATAAAAATATATTTATTTCTCATTATAAATTTATAATAAATATATTTATTATATTTATATTTATATAATATATATATAATTAATATAATTATTATAAATAATTATAAACAATTATTTATTTATATTTTTAACTGTAAATATATATATATTTAAATGATTATAAAATTATAATAATAGTATTTCTTATATTTATAATGTAATAATAATATATATCTATTATATTAATTATATATATTTATAAGATTACAAATATAATAAACATACAATAAACATATAATAAATATATATTTATATAAATATATAATTTAAAAAATTGCAATAAATAAATATATATTTATAGTTATAATTATATATATATATTTATATTTATATTTATATTTACTTAAATAATTATAAACTTTGGAGAAATGTATTTATTATATATATAATTTGATAAATATATATAATTAATATATTTATTATAATTTTGAAATTATTTTAATTTATCTATATTTATTTAGAATTAGAATTATAAATATTTATATTTATTGATAAATATTTGTATCTATTAATAAATATATTTATTTTATTATATATATTTTTATCATTTAAAGATGGGGGCTTACCTGAGTGGTGACGACTCCTCGTAATCCTACATTCGACCGAGTTCAAATTTGGGTGGGAGTGAATTTTCACAGGTAGGCGGAGATGTAGACATGATTCATGACACAGGTAGGTGGTGACGCAGGCAAGGCGCATGTAGTATGATGCCGACATGACTCTACATTGGGCCTTTGAGCCCGTTTGTGGGCCTTTGGGCGATGTGATAGGCTTCACGCCCCATGGGCCTTTAGGCCATGTACAAAATAATTAACACTTGATGGGTATGTTATCCCTTGGGGGGCTATGGCCTACCTTTCCGGCCTGTGTGTGTGGTGTGTGTGTGTTTAAATAATTGTACACCCAAACACCTATTATATATATATAATTATATTTTTAACACTATAATTATAATAAATATATTTTTTATAATTATATAATTATATATATATATATATATAATAAAAAATTATAATAAATAAATATTTATTTATAGTTATAATTATATATATAATTATAAAATAATAAGAAATATAATTTTTATATTTATCATTTTATTGTTATTTAAATATAACTACATTTATTTTTAATTATAATTATAATTTATTTATTTATTTTTAAATATATGTATATATTTATAAATATATTTATTTAAGTATATATATTTATAACATTATAAAAATAATAAATATATTTTTTAAAATTTTATGATTACTTAAATAAATAAATAATTATTTATAATTTTAACTATAAATAAATATTTTTTAAAATTTAATTAAAATATTATAATTATATATATATATATATATATATATATATATATATAGCTATAATTAAAATCATATATATATTATTTATTAAAATAAATAAAAAATTATAAAAAATTTATTTATTTTATTTAAAATTGTATAAATATATATGACTAATATATTTATTATAATTTTATATTTATTTAAACATATCTATATTTTTTTTGAATTATAATTATAAATATTTGTATTTATTTATAAATATTTTTATATATTTATAAATATATATATTTAATTATACATATTTATAACTTTATAAGTATAATAAATATATTTATTATAATATCATAATTATATATATATGTATATAATTATAATTGCAGTTGGGGGCTACCCAGTGGCAAAGGCTTCCTGTAATTCTACATCAAACCCGAGATCAAATCTGGGTGGGAGCAAATTTCCTCAAGCAAGCGGTGACGTAGGCATGACGCCAGTAATATGATGTAGGCATGATGCTGTACTAGGCCTTTTGGATGTATATTGGGTATCATGCCATAAGGCTTGATGGGTGGGCTATCCTTTGGGGGGGATATGGCGTGCCTTTCCGACCCGTGTGTGTGGTGTCTCTGTTTAATGTAATTATACCCCCAAACACTTGTTATATATATTTATAATTACAACTGTAAGTAAATATATTTATAAATATTTATATATAATTATAAATAAATATATATATATATATAATTATAATAGATGTAATTATTGTAATTTTATAATTATATATATATATATACATTTATAATTATAACTATATATATATATATATATTATTTTCATGGAGTAAAATTACATTAAACACACGCACACACCACACACACTGGCCAAAAAGGCATGTCGTAGACCCCCTAAGGGATAGCTCACCCATCAAGCCTTATTTATTCAGTACTTGCTTCAAAGGTCCATTGGGAATAAATCCCATTACATAGACTAAAGGCCCAAAAATTGGCCCAAAGGGCCAGTGCAACATCATGCATGCATCATACTCCATGTGTCATCAAGACTGTGTCATCGTTTGGTTGAGTCATGTCTACGTCACCATCTTCCTACATCATATTTGCATCACCACCTACCTGTGGAAATTTTTTCCCACATGGATTTGAACCCAGGTCTGATGTAGGATTACAGGTAGCCTTTACCACTCAGGCAAGCCCCAAACTGCAAAAATTAATATATGTAAAAACTATTTATATATAATTAAATTTTAATAATTATAAATATAATAAATTTATATTTATTATTTAAATATATTCATTTAATTTTATATGTATTTATGAGAAAATATTCATGGGTATAACATGAATGAATCATATACCTAGTAAAATATATAGACAATAAAAAACAAGTAATCACATATGGACAACATGAATAATAATAATAATAAGGATGTAATGTATAAATAAACCTTAATTATGATGAATACATAACATATTCACATCATTTATACTCACACATCAATATATTTACTGACCAAAATTATTAGAAATATATATTTATTTCCATATATTTATTTATTTATAAATATATTTATAATTATATTTATTTAAAAAGTATATATACATAATTATAAATATAATAAATATATTCATTTTTTAATAAAATTCGTTATAATATTATATTTTTAAAATATATTTTTATTTAATTATAATATTATGAATACTTTTTTTACATTATATATATATTTGAATTATTAAAATATATATATTAATTCTAAACATCTGTTTTTTATTTAATGACTATAAATAAAAATTATTTTTTAATATAAATATAATAATTATTTATAAATTATTAATATTTTTTATTACAATCTTTTATTAGTGCTTTTAGCTAGTGCTGATAAAGTCCCACATTTTATCAGTACTTTTTTCTTTGAACTGATAAAGGGTTGAACTGACCTTGCACCATTTTTAATAGTGAGAATTTTCATCATTATCTACACTAAAATGATGAACATCTTCCAAAGCTATGACATTCACATGTTGTGACCAAGATAGAAATCTTCTACAAAATCCTTTATCCATGATAATTTGATATAGACTGACCACGTCAAATAGTTCATCAAGTTCTGACATAAGTCAAATGTGATATATTTATTCTCTATTTAATAATGTCATTTGATATTTCACATACTTTAATTATTTCCAATCATATATAAAAATTAATTTATTTGGGTCATTCAATTAATAAAATGTAATCATATAAAACATGAGTTAATTATCTTACACCATGTGACATTTATTCACATATTTAAGAAAATGATTCAGCTAATATTGAATAAGAAATTCATGATTCTTTAAAATAGAAGTACCATGCTTTTAAAACAACTCTAATCATGCTCATAATCGTTGCAATCAGGGTCTCCCATATTCATTAGATTTTCTCAACCTACCACTATGAATACATTATCATTAATAAGTCTTCCATGAAAAAAATTGGTTCATTTAAGAATAGTAATCCATTTATCATATCTCAAGATTATTTGTAACTCATAAAAATTGATTCTAAAATATAATAATTCATTAAAATATAAAATGGCATTAATAAAAAAACATCATTTTTGTCAAAATATCATAAAACATTATATACTTACAAGTTCAGTTGAACAATTATCTCCATACAATATTTTATTATTTTTAAAACACTCCATAAGAGTAGACTCAAATGATCATTAGATAAAGTTCAATTCTGAAATATCATCATTTTCAATTTTATCAAAATTTCAAAGAATATATGTATTGGTGATTTCCAATTTAAATTTATACCAATAAATTGTATTTTTTTGGTTGTGTAATGGAATTTTTATCTACGTGGTTATAGAATCTATTAGAATATATATTATTCCATGTGTGATGGTTCAGAACATATTTCATCAGAAAACACCCCTGTATTTCACACACATATTCAAATTAATATTATTAAAATAATAATCCAAACAAAAAAACTCAATCAATAAATGAAATAAAACAACTTTCAATAATCAACTAATAAATGTTATCTATTCTAATCAGAGCATGGTGATTAATAAATTATTATTCATAGAAATAAAAAGACTCTAATTAAAATTCCTATGATAAAATTGATATATTGATACCATTTAAATTTTTTTTCATACTGAGTTTTCATTACCTATAATTATAGAAAATACATTATATTTTTCTCACTATGTTCTTGGAGCAAGGTGATGGAGTTATAGTGCAGTATGTCTAAACAGAGGTTGTGGGTGTCGATGAGTTAAAATATTTGAAAATTTCACCCTAAGAATCAGAGGATACTGAATAAGAATGTCATACACATAAAGCTCAAATTTTTATATAGTTATATCCAAATTTTGTGTGTGCTACTAGTGCTTATTGGATCCCTAGGTGGGATGGAGGACAAGATGAGGGTAGTGTCTGACTATTAGTGACGGGTTCAGAGTCAGTAGATGACAGGAAAATAAAGGAGGAAATAAGGGGAGGAATTTAGAGGGTGGTATAAGTAAGGGAGATGAGATCAATGAACTAGGAGATGATTGGTGATAATGGATATATTCATAGAAATATAATTTTCCGAGTGGGTGTGTTGACTGCATTGTGGGGAAGCAGGTGAGTTGCATAGTCATCCTTTAGGCGATTCAATTTCTGCGGCCTGATGACCTCCCCTGCTATCTTTTGGTGTGTCAGTATCATATCCCTTATACATTCCTCTCTGTTCCTATACTGTCTCACCTCCCCTCCAACCCAGGGATTCAACAATCAATAGTATCACATAAAAAATATAGGCATTATTACATATAGAATCTGATCTCTTTATGCACAACATTATTATTCTGAGCATTATTAAAAGTATGGTAATTCTTCTATTTGAAATTCCAAAGATCCTTATTCTAGAAAAGATGGAACATATTCTAGAATGAGTCAATAAATTTAACATGGTGTATAATAATTATGTCCTATTTTAAATGTTTACATTTTAAATTTTGAATTACTCAAATATTTTTTGTATATAATAGGAAATAATAAAATTATGCACTATATCATCTGACACTATTATCTAGACATGAAAGGTTTGATATTCGACTTATGTCAGAACACAATGCACAATTTGATTAGGTCAATATATATTAGACTATCATAGGTAGATGTTTTCATAGAATATTGCTCCTTTGAACAAAGCATTTGAAGGATGTAACATTGAAATAAGTACTTCATTTTTGTGAATATAATGATGAAAATTTGAATCATTTTTTTTTATTTTCTAGAAACTAGGTTTTACATGTAATATCTTCAAGGAAATATTGATTAACTATCCTCAAATATCATTTTTTATTAATTATTACATTGGGTTTTATAAATATCAATGATTTTAATTTTTATTAATCCAGGATTTATTGTCTAAAATATATTTTCCATATCATAAAATAAATTAGTTGCATCGAAATTTTAATATATATTTTTTAGGATATAATTCTCACTAGGATCCATTAAAATATTCCATTGGTTTTTCAAAATTGGGAAAACATTTCCAAATTTTCCAACTTCACCAGATTAGTTTGATTTTGGTTAAATGAAATTGTTTTATATTATATGAAGTGGATTTATCCATTGATTTGAGTTTCTTAAATTATTACATAAGCTTATTTATATGAATTATACTTATATTTTCATGTTCATTTGTACCTGAATTTTTTTTTACTTTTTAATATATGGTTTTATGTAATTTAACTAATAAATTAATGTGAATTTTTATCTCTATAATAGATTAAAAAATTAACCTGTGTGTTTTTTAGGCATCCAAGCCAATTTTTAATTGATTTTTTATGTAATTCCACTATTAATATTGTTTAGTTCATGTCACTTATTTTTCATGAATAAATGTTTATATTAATATACAATAGTATTAATTAATATATAATTTTTTGGGATAAAATATTATGTTACGTGTCATTTGAGAATATTATTTCCACAACTAGTAAGTAGCACCCTATATATAATGTATCATCCTCTTCTTAATTATGTTGTTAAATGTTTCTCTTTAGTTTCATAGTATATATCATATTCATGAGATTTTAGTGACCTAGTTCTTAATTTATCAGGAAAACAAGATGGAGAGACTTTTGTATGGTTAATAGCTCTGATGATTTTTTGGGAAGACGAAAAAAAGTCATGGATTGATAATATATAACCTATTTTTTATTTCTTTATGTTATCTTTGGTTTTTTAAAGTATCTCGTATGAATATTATTTGACAAGGATGGAATATTTTATTAAAATAATTATCTAAAGCATGATTTAATTATAATTATTTGAATTTATGCTCTATATTTATATTTCTTGAATACTCATTTAATTTTAGATGTAGATGCGGTATTTATATGGTGTGTTACTTTATGATGTATTGGATTGTTTTGAGTGACTGTGATTACTAGGTTTTTTAACATTGAATTTACAACATTCAGGCACACAATGAGTTTAAATTTACCTCCCCATTTATGGGTATCTCAACATTCTTTTTCTCTCCCTATTGGGTTCTCTAACCCTGATATTTTTCCATGAATAAAATATGTTTTTCATGAATATGAAATACCAAAATAGATTAATATGAATGTGGGTTTGGTATTTCTGTGTATGTAGGTGTTCACATATGAGTATGAGTCATGTGGTCGTGTGTAACTTCTAAGGGTTATTTTTTATATTTACTTTTGTTTGTTGTGGGTTGGTTGTAGAAACTGGGAGATATTAATTAGGGGTTATGGAAATAGGTGGGGGTATGATTATAATAGTTTTCCACTACTGGTTGTTGGGAGGTGTGGTCCCTTTAAAGGTGTCAACCTTTGGCATCGAGAAGAGTAGTCTTCTACCTAAGGATTATTCTTTTTTTCTTTCACATCTCAAATGTAACCATATTTTCTAATCCTATTATTGGAAATAATTTTTTTCTACTGTTTGATCTCTCATTTCTTTAGTTCTATTGATTTTATTCCATTTTAGGGTGGGAAACTTATAATTTGTTTCCCTAGTCGAGAGGATATTGACCAAAAAACTCAAGAAATAGGTTATTGATAGATGAAGGTGTGAATTTACTATGACATATTATCATTGGGGAAGCATCGACCACTAGGGAAGCATTCTCCTCTAGAGCTTCACACACTATAGAATCGATCACTTCTGGTCATTCCTAGAGAGAGGGAACCTAGAAGCATAATAATATCAAGAAGAGATTCTTGATCATGATAAATATAAGTTGACATAGGAAAGATACAATCACCAGGTGAGGGTACTTATAATGGATATATGTGTGGAAATAGAACTTGAATACTCAACACAAGCTTAGTCATCCATTCTTGAGGAGCTTTAATTGAGTATGAATGTCTTTGATGTATATCGAGTGGAACACATGATGCAGAACTGAGATTTATTATAGAACATGTGAGAAAAATTCCATGGACCTTGGTAGGAATCTATTCAGTACCCCTCAATAGAAGAGAACCTTGAATCTTGGTTATAACATCCTAAAGAGGTAGCTTCTTTTCTAAGATCATGCTGATAAAAATAATAAGAGTTCATTATGGATGTGTGACACGTTCCTGGTTTTCATTCACAACCTTATACTAATGATGTTGTGATTTTGAGAGTTCCACCAATCACACAGGTAGGGTATGTAACAAGGATGATCGTATCACTTTTTTTCTTTAAGATAAACAATATCAACTCACATTCCCTTGATAGAGACATATATAATGTTTTTAAGTGGATGATGGTTTCCCTTGGGATATTGGATTCATATAAGTTTAAAAAGAACAAAATGAACATATTATTCCAGAAGATTTCAAAAATGAAATTATAGAGGGATTTTTTGTAGATGTAGGTAGCACTGCTGTATTCTCAGTGGATCTTGATGAGTTGGTAGGGAAACTCACACCTGCACGTGCGATGCCATCAATACTAGATTATCATGTGGTGGATAATTGTTTTTTATTCTATACTTAACATATATGTTTTAAGGGTAGAAAAATAGTACATAATTATATTGTGTTTTAACCCTGTGATAGTAGAATTGGATAGTGTGAGAGTTCCACCAACTATATAGGGCTGTCAAGATGTAGGAGTGCTGCTCCTTGAAGAAGGTGGACAACCAAAAAGAACTAGGGAAGAATATATGAAATGTAGATTTATTTCATTGAACATGAAAGAAATGAGAACGATTGAATGTAAAACATTTAATTACAATGATTTAATGTTAGTTACTTTTGAATTACCTTTGGATGAAGTTAATATATTGGATAGGTACAAAGAAGTAGTTGATTTTTTAGAAAAGTTGGGGTTGTTGAGTTCTATAGTGCCCATGGTGGAGCCTAGCATAGAGGCAGTGCAATTATAGCTTGATTGAGAAATGAAAATGAATCATGAATAGGACCTATGATATCTATAAGAGAAACTTATATATTTTTAGAATGAGGTGAAAAGATATAGCATCGGTGTTGACGTTACTGAGATAACATGGATATTCGATTTTCCTATGGAATCATTGTACAATACATGAATCAAATGTCAAGACAATTGTTACATGGAAGTGATTCAATGAGATCCCAAGGTAGAAGAGGTCAAGGAGGCACTAAAAGAAGTAGGTAAATTTATTATGAATCTCGAAAGATATGAGAGTAAGGGTTTCTTTCCTCTTCAAGTGGTCTGGTTTATTAGTAAAGTTGTATTTGAAATATTGGCAACTAAATGTTTCTATTGAGTAACACTAATAGGGAAAATGAAGCTATTAGAGGGGTTTTTTTAAGATTCTTACGAAGAATAAAAATTAATTTTTCACAGGTTGGAAGGGAAATGGAAATCATTTTCACATGGAGAGTGTTTTCAGGTATACAATGGCATTGTTTGGCTTTTTTATGATATGGATAAATGCTGAAATAATAAGAGAGAATTTCCATAATGTTGTTTATGTTCTTTCTGAATACATGTATTTTGGTCCTATCAAATGGGAAGTCTTGCTATTAGCATTTAGAATCATCATAAAAGACATTGTAACTAGGCTATTGTGTGGCACTAGTGATAGTGATGGTCTCTGTTCCTTGGATGAAACATTCATAGTTTCTGTATGGTGCATTAAGCATCGTTATGTGGATAAAAATCAAATTCCTCATTTGTGGTCCCCATCATTCCAAGTTTGTTCTTCATGTACTCGATTATTGAACCAAAACAAGCATCCAAAAATAGGGCTAAAAATTATGAAGAAAATAATAATCTTATAGAGGGGGAATTTGAAACCATGAGAATAGACAATGGTTATAATAATATTGAGATGAACATGATGAATGAGATGGTTATGTCTAGATAAAAAAGAATAGTTTTTGATGTTGATTGGTGGTTTTTCTCGGTTGAACACCACATGGTAATAGATAAATGAATAAATATTTATAAAGATCCAAAAAAATAATTTTTCTTTATGCTAAGGTGGGCCTTGTTGATTCAATTAGAAGTACCAAAAAGATCATTTTGAACATAAATTTTGAATTTGGAATAATAGGTAAGGTTGTGACAGTCAACATTAAGAATGGTATATTTGGAGTGATTTCATGGTCCATGTATTGCTATGGGAAATTTCATGATAATAGTAATAATGGAAAAACTATTGGTGGAATTGAAAGGAGAATAAGGTATTACTAAACCTATTGTATATCACCGAGCATACCAGAAGGACATGTCAAAGAGATCATGGAAGGTCATCTTGTCAAATACACTGAAGAGGAAGTGGTTTATCTACCATAAATAATGTGGATGATGAAACAAGATTACCACCAACTAAAATGGAAGTCCTACCATTCTAGTTCTAAATAGGTTGAGGCATACTTTGGAGACCCACCTTGAAGAAATGGTTGTTTTTTAATATGGTGGTAATTTTAAGAAATGTGGGGTAGGTTTCTCTATGTATGTAGGTGTATACATAATAGTATGGGGTAGGTGGTATTGTATAACTTCCAAGGGGAAGTTTTTTCATTTCCTTTATTAGTTTTGGGGGTTATTTATACAAGTGGGGGATATTAATTAGGGAATATGGAACAATGAGGGTATTATTTGATTAGTTTTACACATCTAGTTTCTAGGATTTGTGGTCCCTTAAAAGGTGTCAACATTTGGATTCTAGAGGATTCATCTTCCTTTGGGGTTTCTTATTTCTTCTTCTACTTCTTTATTGTTTCCATATTTCCTAAGACTACTGTTACAAATAAAAATTGTCTTTCTACTATTAAAAATCTCCTTTATATTTTATTGATTTATTTTTATCATTTTTAGGGTTAGAACTTTACAAGTTCATTAAAGATGTATATGTATTTTTTGTCAATATGGTAGTGATAATTCCAGTCAATGTGTGCCGAATGTGGGTGATGGAGGAAGAATCCTCACAATTAGGAAGTTGGAAAGGTGATGGATCCCTAAGAAGTCTTCTTTGATATAATTTTCCCTCCCCACTTATCTATGAATTTCTTTCATTAAAAAATATTTTTGGAAAATGTTGTTTGGTAAATAAAATGTTGATAAGTGTTGTTTATTTTTCATTTGTAATTTTTTTCTTTTGAGTTTCTTTCTTGTACTATCTAGTTTTTTTGTAGATTTTGGTGAAAAATATTATCCTAGGGATTTATCTTATATAGTGGTGGAACATGTGTAGGTTATAGAAGACTATGGGTAGATTCTAAAAGAGTGAGAAAATGTATTTTTTTTCTTATTATCATGTAAACCACTATATGAAATTCATGATTTGAATTTTTTGGTTACCTTGGTGATCAATTTAACAACCTAACTTTTATCTAATATATGGATCATTTTTTCAGTTTTAAATTCCTTGTTTTATCTTGTTAAATGAGACTTATGGACCAATGAATGTTCTAGGAGAGTCAAAGGATTTTTCAAAACCAGATGATCAGAGAATTGGCAAAAAAGGGTAGGCCACATGGTTAGAAAACAATCGATACTAATTGTACGAGGTTACAGTGTGAGGCACTTTTGACCAGCAGGCGACCACATGTTTTTTTTGAAACTATATGATCTAGGACACAAACCTATGAGAGATTGAAAACATTTTGGGCAATAGATTTTTGTATGGATTTCTCATGGTTAGGAAAATTGTGCAACCAAACCATTTAGGATCCCTCTTTAGATAGTGGGCTGATCATAGTTTGTGCACAGTTTGGTCATGTCCTGAGACTAAACCGTGGACCCTGTTTTTGAGAGTGAATTTAATTTTTTTCCCATAATGAATAAAAGACCCAAACCCTTTCTTTCCTCTCTCCATTTCTAGTGGATGGAGATACCATCTTCTTATGTGGGTCATCCCAATGCCTAACCTAGGATTTTTGAAAACTCCTCTATTTTTTCTCTAATTCAAACACCATAATTCATGTTGTATTTTCATCAGTATGCACTCAAATACTCTTTAATTATTTCTTTATTCTTCATCCCTTTTGTTGCAGTATTTTGGTGTGATCTCATTCTCCCTATTTTATGGGTTTTGGACATTTCTTATTATTTTTTCCAATATACATCAATTCGAATGATTGTATTGGATGAGGAGACATCCAAAATCCAAAGGTAGGTGGTCTAAATTTCTTTCACAAAAGTTATGTTGTTTTCATATCTCCTCCATTGTGCTGCTCATTGACCATTATTGAACATTGCCTCAAAATTTATTCTTTCTCTTTAAATTGATATACACACATTGTTATACTCCTGTTGATTATTTCAAGGTAATTAGATGATGTTGACTTAATTAAATTCTACCCCTTTGTATGTGATAAACACTTGACCCCTGATTGTATAAATTATTATTGAACCAAAGTACCTCCAAAGTGATTGGATTGACTTATAATTGGATTTTTCCTGTCTTATGTAATTGTTTAAAAAGACCAAATTACCTATAATTATTTGTGTATACCTTGATTACCAATTTACATATATTTAACAATTAAATGGATTGATTAAATTTTAAGGAAGTGTTTTCCCTTACTCAAATAAATTAAATTAATTAATCAAAAGGATTAGTAATGGGTGGGATGGCCACACCAAATGACACATTCTTGTAATGTTTATTCATATGTATTATATGAATTGTAACACCCACTTATATATTGGGACCTAATGATTATAATGTTAAGGAGGGTATACCTCATGTAATAATAATAATAATAATAATAATAATAATAATAATAATAATTATTATTATTATTATGCCACTGAGATAGGATGTGGAATGATGGTTAAAAGAATTTTTGAGCACAATGTTTGCCTCTCCCTTACATTGGGTGTTGAGTATGAAGTCTCTCACCGTTATATTATTATTCAGGCAATGGGAATGATGTTCCACATTCCTCTATATTGGGTATTTGAGATGACATCTCAACCTACATATCTTTAATGATGATCATGACGTATTATATTCGTTATGAGATTCATGGTGTGTACCCTTGCTGGACCCTATAGCTCGCTAGACTGGTTATAGATTCTTGAGTTACCCCTTGGTCAAGTCGGTACCTAGTATCCAGTTATGTGCCTACTTACATCATCACATACTTAGAACATATAGGTGGTAACAATATAATTATATATATATATATAAAGTTACTGATCAGTCAATCATTCTGGCCTATGTCGAAGCAGGTAGAGCCGCCAAGTTCCCTTTAGAAACAAGAGTTGACTATTATTTGAATATTTATCATATTTATCATTCATTATACCTAAACACATAGGATTCTATGTACACTGCATGGATTATTTCTATACACAATTGGTGGTGGCCTACTGGGATTTTATTTTACACCATACATGGGCCACCTTTTGTACCTGGGTAGATTACTTATCTGCAAGTATGGATAAGGGAAAGAACCATGTTACAAGTGCTTTATTTTTTAGCTTATAGTATATATCATGGGATAAGAGGACCAATAATATGCTCGAGATACTAGTGGATAGGTCTTTTTTCGTTTTTTATTTTTGTATATCATCTTGTATATATGTATCCCCTATTTCCCCTTTCGGTATACCATCATACCATGAAATAATTTTATATGAATTTTCCTCTTGGATTTCAATATTATTACAGTTGTTGGTTATTTTCTCTTACCCAATTTTTTATCATATGTTTTACGTTGTGCCTTTCTATTCATATGTGCTTCTACTACAACGAGTTACTGGTCTTATCAATATAGTGTATGCTTATATTTGTTCTACCACTATCTATCTATTTATTTTATCTATTGTGCCCTTATTATATGATGTTATAGTCTCCCAATTGTACCAACATAGATCCTCACTACTAGTAGTCAGCCTCTGGCATATAGGGAGGCGCGCTTGAGCACTTATGACCCACTGGCTCGAGCCCCCAATTTGAAGGACTCTGGGCTAGGATGATGCAAAGTGGTATTAAAGAATCATTTCCCTTTTATAATTACTATTTGAGTTTTAGATATTACACTAGAAACTAATGTAATTTGGTATTGAGATTATTCCTAGGCATAGCTAACCCATGTACATGGAAAACCCAAATTACCTAGGATGAGTTGTTCTTATTTTGGTTTTCTTCTGTTATTGATGATATGACTTAACCATTGGGTGACACACACGTCTTATGATGTTTTTCTTGGTGTTATTTCAATAATATTATTTTACCTATTTCTGATGAAATGAGGGTGTTCTAGTTCATTACATGAATCACTATAGGCACATTAGGACTAATATGACATTCCATGACTATTTCTATGTTCATTTTTCAAATGTATATGGTTAGTGATAGATTATTATATACTAAAATGTGTTGATATTTCTTACAAGTAGAATATAATTAGACTAATTAAGGTTCCTACACTAATATAAATAGTTATTCCCCACATTGATTGGTGATGAAACCTTAATATGCCAATTATACCATAATATGTGTTTTGGATCTACTGGATCTTGACCTTGATATATATATATATATATGTATATATATATATATTATAAAAAATATTACAGACTCATTGAAATTGAAAATTTTAAAATTAAATGGTTACCGCTAAATGGGGTTTCCAATTATAATGTAAAGGGTGTTTTTCCTCTATACCTTGAAATTGAACCTCCATATACTGGAACCCCTTTTCTGTTATAAGATACCTAAACCCAGAAATGACCTTGGTAGTGTGTAGATATAAGTCACATACATTCTTACAAAATTTTATGGTTTTCATTACCTCATAGACTTGGTTTATGGAGCTGGAAGAGAGGTTCGATATTTTCATAGGAAGGGTATTTACCTGTACTAATTATCTTCATATAATTGATTTCAATTGATATAATCATTTCTGGGGAATGCATTTGGAATTGTAAGATCATTCCACCATAAGAGCCTCGAGTCATATGCCATGAAGGTGGTGATGACCATGCACCAAAGGTAGTGGGCTCTGAGCCACCTAATATTCCTCCTACAGTCCCACATATAGAAAATCTTCATATTCTTAATATAATAATTGATTCCTAGTTATGATAGGGTTTCTTTCATGTGATAAAAATTATGCAAGGTGTGACCTTCCCCAACTATAGTAGAGTGGACTCAAGAATTTAAACAGTAGATTCCTCCCACCTTTTTAGGGGATAGAGGACCACATGCTATAGAGTCTTGAATGGAGGCCATGTTATATATTTTAGAGCATCTAGAGATGCCTCCAAAGTGGAGTGTAAATTTCACAAACTATATTCTACATGAATCTTCCATGTTATGGTAGGATATTTTTACCTAGGTAGACCAACATCATGATATAGTATGGGACGACTTATAGATGATCTTATATGATAACTTATTTTTAAATACATCAAGGGATGACCGAGATAGAGTTTATGAACCTATATTATGGATCAATGTCTGTCATGGAATATTATGCCCACTTTACTGAGCTATAGTAGATTTCACTGACTCTAGAGGGTGATGATCTTATAATAACTAGGTGATTCAAGGTTGGATTGGTATACACCATCCGATCGTAGGATAATTTATTCTGTTTGACTTCTAATTCTATGATTTTCAATCAAACCCTAATCATTGAGAGGAATATAAGGGACGATGGTGGTGGTAACCAGTGAAGTTCCGCACCTTCACCTACCAATGATTCTTTTATAGGATTCAAGCATCACTTTGAGGTTTCCCATGGGGGTAGCATCCGTCAGACTCCTTATACTGAAACTTTCTTGATATTTTTAATAGTGCGGGAAGCTATGACATTTGAAACCCAAATGTTTACAGAATCGTGTGGAATGAATAGGCTTCAGCTTGATGGGACATATCTAGACCTTCTACATGACTTTTCCTTCAGTGCCTAGCAAGTGAGGATCTACAAATACCCCATGTTCAGAAGCAGGGCCAACATTATCACGTCAGGAAGGAAGATGGAATACCACAAAACAATCAGGTTGAGGCGATGGTTGAGGTAGAGGTAGTAAGACACATAATTCTCATCACAAGTAGATAGAGATTTCTCAGGGCAGCCAGGTTATGAAATAGGGTCATGGAACATTATAGATACAAGTAGTGGAGCCTATGATGGAAGAGAAAAGAATCAACACTTCTATATTTTTGGTTAATATCTTAATTGACTCTTTAGTGGTGTCTTCTTTATTTGAAACCTTCATGTCTCGTTATTTTATATTAGGGAAAATCATAGATATTCTGTGTCTCAAGATTGAGAAATTATATGGTATGATGACCCTTGACACCCTGTTAGGTATCCGATCAGAGAGTGTTTTTCCTTGTAAGTATTTTACCCTTGATATTGGTGGATACCTTTTTTAAGTAAAATTTTAATCCTGAACATGACATGGTTTAATGTAATAATTGAAATGAACTAGTTAGTCACCTATCTATCACATATTTATTGTTATAATCGGATGGTGAAATTCACATTACTAAAGGTCAATAGACAGGCACATAAGAAAGAATTGGATACTAAGCTATGAGATTAGGACCTAAGCATTAGGGGTTGGGAATTGTGATATCCCATATTTCTAGTCTCTTCATGGATGATCATGGGTTATGACCCAATATTTCCGTCATGTAGTGGATCATTGTAGGGTTGTGTTCCCTGATGACTTTTCTTGGATACCTCCATTGAGAGAGGTAATATTTACTTTTGGGATAGTTCCAAGAGTGGAACTGGTTAGCATTAATCTTTATAAGATTGAACCTAGGGAGATTATGAAGCTCAAGATATACTTATAAAATCTGGAGGCTAAAGGATTTATATACCCAAGAACTTTACCTTGGTGTTCATTGATCCTCTTTTCCAAGAAGGCGGGTGGTACCCTTAGACTTTGTATAGATTACTGTTGAATTAACCAACCTAGGGTAAAGAATTGGTATCCACTTTCACATATAGATAAACTATTTTATTAGAACCAATGATAGGCATTGTTTTTATAAATTTATTTTTGGTTGCGTTATCATCAGGTGTGTATGAGGCCATAGAAATTACCTTATACACCTTTTTGGAGAAGGAATGGTCTATATGAGTACCTAGTCATGTCTTTCAATCTAATGAACACACCTATAGTATTTATGAATATGATGATTCGAGTTTTCCACCCATATCTAGATTCATTCATGGTAGTCTTTGTTGACGACATCATAGTGTATTCTCTTTCTCAAAAGGACCATGCCAACCATCTTGAGATAATGCTGAATACACTGAGAGAGAATCAGATTTATGCTGAGCTCAACATATGAAACTTTTGGATTGAGATAGTACATTTCTTAGTTTATAGTATCTTGAAGTAAGAAGTATTAGCAGACCCATAGAAAGTGAGAGTTGTAGTTTCATGGGAGCATCCCAAGGATGTCTTTGAAATACACAGTTTATTTGGACTAGATGGATATTAAAAACACTTCATCAAGGATTTATCATCCCTTTTAGTGCCTCTTACTACTCGGAATAAAAATTGTGTGAAATCAATATGGTCATAATCTTGGGAAACATAATTTTTGTCGCTGAAGGGTCATTTAACTTCAGCTCCGATTCTAATTATAGCAGAGCTAGGTAGGACCAATGTTGTCTATAGCGACACATCAGGTATTGGTCTAGAAACTATTTTGATGTTGGATGAGTGATTCATTGCATATGGGTATCATAATTTGAGGCCACACAAGTAGTTTTACCTAACATACAACCATGATCTACCTACTGTAGTAAATTCTCTAAGTTATTGGAGGCACAATTTACATGGAGAGAATTTTGAGGTATTCATTGATCAAAAAAATCCTCATGTGAATCTTTAAACAATGTGATATCAATATCAGGTAGCAAAGACTGGTTGAGTATATAAAATCCTTCTATTTTGAGATTTCTTATACACCTAGGAATGGAAATGTAGTAGTTGATGCTCTGTGTTATAAGACTCTAACATAGGGGGTTTATGAGGACAGTGGTGAGTGGAAGCTCATGGATTTGTTTTTAGAGATTCATTTTTAGGTTTTAGTGGATCATGGATAGACTATCCTCTCACACTAGGTAGTGAACTATACCCTACTGGAATGATTGAGGGTGAGGAAACACTCATATCCTGAAGTCTTAGTCCTAAGGGATAGTTTTTCATATGACAATTCATATTATAGCTGGTCTGTGGATAAGGATGAGACTGTATTCTTTCATGGGTGAGTGTAGGTCCTAGTATGCATCAGAGAGGATCTGATGTGGGAATTCCATGCCTTAGTTAGGGTATTACATCCTGGTGTCACCATGATTTATTAATACTTATGTCTCTCGTATTGGTGTCATGTTATGATATATGAGATTGCTGGATTTATCACTAAGTGTACCACCTATCAGGAGGTGAAGGCCAAATATCAGTGACTGGAATGACTTTTACATATATTGACCATTAAGAAGTGTAAATGGGATGATGTTTCTAGGGAATTTTTTACTGGTTTATGTAGATCACCTCATGGAAATGATTCATTGTGAGTTTTTGGTGACTATTTAACGATGTTTTAATATTTCTAACCTATTTGGGTGACCTTCTTAGTAGACAAGATAGGAAGGATATATGTCAGAAATGTCATATGTATCAATGGATATCTCTAATATATTATATCTAACAAGGACACTCACTTCACATCTCGATTATGATAGGTGTTGTAGAGGGCCTTGTGTACTCAGGTTCTTTTGAGCACGACCTATCACCATCATACCAATGAATTTACATGGTATATGATTCAGGTCTTAGTGGAATTTATCTGTGCATGTGTCCATTACTTTGGAGGTACATGGGACATACACATACCCCTCATTAATTTCTCTTATAATATCATCTTTTAGGAAACCAGCGAGATGGATCTCTAAGAATCCAAATATGGTAGAACTTTCTGTTCACCTCTGTGCTAGATTTAGTCTTGGGAGGTAGGTTTTTTTACCACATCTCATTCAAGAGACTACAGAGCTTGTCTAGTTGACCAAAAAACACATATTGATAGTTCAGTATAAAAAACAGTCATATTACAACTGATGTCGATGACCTCTTGAGTTCAATGTTAGAGATCTTGTTTTTTTAAAGTCTTACCCCGGTTAGTCCATCGATGTATCAGGGGGAAGGTTAAGCTTTCACCTTGATTAATTTAACTCTTTAAGAATTTGAAACTAATCTAACAAGTGGATTACCAGGAAGAAATTCCTTGGTGATATTAGTCTATGTATGTTTCCTCTCATGTATCTTAGCTTCACCAGTATTATCCAAACTTCCCGCATGTGTTTCATCCTGGTAAGGTTGATCTATAGATGGACACTTATTTTGAATAGTATCTGGTGTGTATCATTGATCAGATCATGAATACACTATGATAAAGATCAATTCCATTAGTTTGGGTGATATGGAAACATTGTTGAGTACAAGACACAACCTTGGAGTGGGAAGTTGAAATACGTTATTAGTGGCTGGAACTTTTCTTAGATGACAACCCTTTACTCTCATAAGGCCAAATCATGGATGAGTTTCTTTAAATAGTTTATGTTGTAATGATCCATATTTTCTTTAAGGTATGGCTCATTTGTTTTTTATTTTATTTCTCAAGTTTTATTTTGGTAAATGTTAATTACGGACAGAGGAAGGTTCCAAGAGCATCAAAATCTTGTTCTGAACCTAGATCTCTGAGAATTGGGGAAAATGTTAGGAAACATGGTTAACACACTCTTATTAATAATCGTGTGGGGAACTTTTGAGCAGTTGGAGGCTACATGATTTTTTGAAACCATGCGATCCAAGATACGTAGCCATGTGAGAATTATGACTTTTTGGATAGTGGGTTTTCTCATGGTTTATGTATGGTTAGGGAAACTGTGTGCCCTAACCGTGCAGGGTACCTACTTAGATGGCAGAGTGATTAAGGTTTTTTCATGGTTTTTTCAAATCATGTGGTCAAACCGTGAACACCCCTTTTTTAGGGTGAATTTACATTATTTCACATTAATGATTTATATACCTAAACCCTTTCTTTTCTCACTTCATTTGAAGTGGATAGATCTCCCTTCTTCTCCCATGGGTCCTCCCAAAGCCTAACCTAAGCATTTTGATAACTCATCCATCCATTATCTGATTCCACCATCATCATTCTCATTTGATCTTCATAGATAAGTACTCAAATCCTTATTATTTTTCTTCTCATTAATATTCCCACCTATTGCACTATTTTGGCGCGTGATCATTTTCCCTATATTTAGGGTGTTAGATCATTCTTTTGATTTATTACAATTTACTTTATATCTAAAGCCGATAATGGATGAGGATTCATCCACGACCCTAAGGTAGGTGGTCTAGATTTCTTTCCAAAAATTTATGTTGTTTTCATAGATCTATAATTATGCCTCACATTTTCCATTTCCACATGTTTCCTTAAAATGAATTCTTTCACTTTTAATCAATATACACACATTTTAATAGACCCATTAGGCCTTGATAGGTCATCAAGATAGGTTTAAATAATTCAATTCTACCCCTTTGAGTTTGATAATCATTTATCCCTTAATTGTATAAATTTTTAATGAACCAACCCACATCATATGTGCTTGGATTGAATTATAATTAGAATATTCCTACTCTTATGTAATTGTTTAAATGGACCATGAATATTATATGTATCAAGATTTAACTTGAATATAAATTCACCAACCTTGAACAATTAAATGGATTAATTAAATTGAAAGGAAGTTTTTTCCCTTGCTTAAATTAATAAAATAGATTAATTATAGTGATCAGTAATGGGTAGAAATATAACACCCAAATGTAATATTTCCTTTGGATAATTTTAATTCTTTAACAGCTTGCATTGCATGAAATCCTGAGTAAAAATGAACCATGAGACATCCTTAGTATAAAATTAAAATTTTAACCTAGTTGTTAGGTTAGACAAAATAAATATAACTAACTTATGAAAAATAATGGTGAATTCATTAGCTAACAATTATTTATGAAAAATATAGAACACTTATATATTTGTATTTTTTGTGTTAATAAATTGAGTGAATTACTCTTAGTAAAAAATATTAATGAAATATATATGTTATATACTTAGTAAAATATTTTTGGTATTCATTCAACATATATTTTTTCATATTGTATGATAAAACCCTATTTGATGTATAAAAACTATTATTTTTCAAGAAGGGTAATTTTCCTCCTTTTAACAGTGAACCCCTTTTAAATTAAGATTTTGACACATTAACTATTTTTATATGAAAACATAAACATGTTATTTTCAGTAATTAATTTACGTCCTCAGCATTACTTTTACATTGAATTTATATGTAAAAAAATTTCAATATTTTTCAATGTTTTAACTTTTAAAAAATGTTTAATCTTTCTGAAAATGAGATTTGGTTTAAATTAATGACTGCAACTTATATGTTTGGAATTTTGAAAAATGGATTCCATATTTGGAATAATTAGGTCCAAATTATGTAAATTGATATATTTTATTTTTGTACATTATGAATAGTAACGTTAGTAATTTTTATTAATATGGTAAAAGGGTAAATCAGGTAATTAATGGTGAGAATAATATTATAGAATTACCCTAACACTTGTCTTAATGTCATTGGATGAGTGTGTTTCGAACTTAGTCATCCTTTCGTCGAAATTATGTCCATTGGAACCCACTTAGATGAGATTTAGATATTTAATTTTTTTTGTTTAAAGAAATGTTAAATATATCATTCTCAAACTTTAATAAATAAATCATTTTTATATAAGTTTATAAAGAATATAGATTCGATTAAAAATACACATTTTAAATCAAAAATGTTTTTATTTATCATGAAAATTTATTTTTAATTTTTAGGAAATAAATAATTATCTTAAAGGCTTATACTTTGATGGTGTAAAAATTAATTAATTCATGAGAAAAAAATAAAAAAATATTTATTAAAATGATAATAGCCACCAAAAGATCCAAAAAATTGAAAAAATATTATTGGCTGAGTATATATAGACCAAAAAAATCCAATTTTAGTGTTAGTGACCATTATGAGCCATATAGAAGAGATTGTGAACTTATATTATTTTATTTATAGTGTTGTTAAAGTTGTCACATTCAAAATATAATAAGTATAACATTTTAAATGTTGAATTTTACAGACATTAAATTTGACTAAAATATTATTCTGAAAGCTAGTAGATTGATATTAATCATTGTATTTTATTTGTAATTTTTATTTGACAAATAATTATATTAAATAATTACACAAAATCAATGTAGTGGTAATTTTATTAATAGAGATAACAGATAAATGATATTAAAAATATTAAAATAAATATATTTGGGCTAATTAATTTGTCTAATGAATTTTATAGATGATATATACCTATTAGGAATATAATAAAAAGTCAGTTCGATGTTAACTTGTTATCTTAATATTTTATAAAAAATCAATGAATTGAATAGTGTCAAAATTTACATTATTGATTGTTTATTAAAATAATGATTTATTAAATTATTTAAAAATCATAAAACATTTTTTAAAAATATATAATAATTATTATATGGTTGAAAATTTTATAAGGTATTTATTTATGGTCTAAGTGGCATCAAATAAGTAAATGTTTCACCTTTTTAATATTGAAATATTTGTTACCCTTGTTAAAAATTAAATATAATAACTAAGTGTTAATTAAAATGACAAGATCTAAATTGATAGAAACTGTCATCTAAAATATATTGGTTAATGATATTATAACCCTATCTCATCTCATATTCTAAATTGGGACATTTTGTAGGTTTTTTTGATGGGGTATGATTTTATTATAAATTAAAATTTTTGGAGATCCCAAATGTTCCCCTCACCTAAATTATAAAATGGAACCTCCTCCCTCACATATTCACCTCAAATTGAACTTTTAAGCTCTCCCATACCATCCAATTTTCCCTTTTCAACTTCCCTAGTTACATTCTAGAGTTTCTAGTCTTTTTTAAATACCAACTCTTGTGCTCTAAGGGGATATTTAGAGGAAGCACATCAAAGAAGAGGTAATCTCTTCTTTCAATTCTTTCAACCTTATTTCTTCTTATACATACTATTAATGAGTTATTTCATTATAAATTAATAAATATAGTATCACTTATATACTGTGATATTATTATGATTATGGAATACTAATATTCCACGTTCAATTCATCCTAAAAAAAATCACCACGTTTGCGTACATGCGACGTACCATCTCCACGCCATGGGGTAATATGTTTTTCACCACCAACTTACTTGCATGGGTATAATGATGAAAATAATAACTATATATTATTATTATTAAATGATACTTATTATGAAATATTATACACCATTCACTTCAATACTATTCAACAATTATGGGAATGATATTTTTCCTTGTGCGTACGTATGGTCTACCATCTCCCCAATGCGATGTGTTTTATTCTACTTGATATTCATTAAATCATGATTATATAAATGTATGGAGTAAATAAATATGATATATATATATATATTAATATCATTTTTAAATGATATAACTATGACCTATTAAGGATAACTGGATCTTATTAAAAAACATGCATAAGAAAATGAAGCAGTTAATACCCAAATAATAAGTAATAATGAAATATTATTAACAAACAGATTAAAATATGGTCATATTTTATATCATAAAAACGACTATAATTCTTAAATAAGACAATTAAATCATTTAAATAATTATTCAAGAGGTTCATATACATACAAAGGAAATCAGGCCTAAGATAAGGGATAATTTCACAATCTCATTATTATATGAGATTATTCATTCGTAAGTATTTACTGGGGTATATTTATCATCCATGTCCATGTTTCATAAATATGTAACACTATTTCTATTATTCTAAAAAAATTTAAAGTCAATTTAACCCATTGGTTAATTTTTATTAAATGGTATGAAATGAATCTTTTATTATTATTCGATATGTGGTATGTTTTGACCTTTCTAGAAAAATCACGAGGAGAATGTTTTTTAAACTCATACAGCATGAAAGGATTTTTACATTTTCATAATTCCTTATTTCCATGAATATTCGTCTACACTATTTCAAGTTTATTTTCTAGTAAATTATTTTTTAATTGTGAAAAAAGACAATTTTTTTGAAGAAAAAAGAATATTTTCTTCGAGAATTAATTTTAAGTGTTATATCAAAATTATTTTACTTCTACGATGGGATTATTTAATAGGGTTAAGATTCAAGTATAATATTTTTATTTTTCTAATGATTTTATTATTTTTATTATGGATAGATATTTATGAAATCCATTTGTTTTACATGGATTATGTTATGGTGTAATGATGTTTAAATAAATCCATTTAATTCCTTGGGTTATGATGAATGGTTGATTTTGTTGTGGCACACGTAAGAATGATTTAAATATGATATGGTTTGGAACTATATCTCCCTTTAATGCATTGGGTAATGATTTATATCTCATGATATAGACATGTATGTAATGGGATATGATCTTGGATCAGTAATACGTGGATGGAACGAGGAGTGAACTCGGTTCAAAAATGGACGTTGTCCTATATGAGGGTATTGGAAATGAGACTTGACAAATATAAAATGATTTCTAATGATTATGTAAGTGCCAAAAAACTTAATGTTTTATGTTATGACTTATGGAATTACGTTCATTTATTCTTATGATTTGTGATTCATCCCATGGCATGATATCACAATCTCTCATAAGCAGGATATGATTTTCAAATGTTATGTTATTTTTTATTATGATTATGATATGATTGATATCTTCCTTTTTTACCCTTACTGATCATATGAGATCACCCTTTCATATGTTTCTTTTCCATAGACCATGAAGAAGTTTGTTAAGTAAGATATGTCAAAAAGGGGTTTAGTTATGATGAAATAAGTGGGAAAAAATAAAAATGTATTATAAACCAATTGTTTATGTTTCTTAGATTCTAAAGACATTATACATATATGGTATTATCATGGATTTTTTATATTGTGTAATTAATATTTTTAACTTTGAAGTAATATCAATGTTTTTAAAGTATGGGTCGTTATAGTTGGTATAATAGGAAAGGTATAGTTAACCTTTTTAAAAATAGGATGAGAAAAACATAGTAAAAAACCAATGTATATGTTGATGTATAGGTTACAATCCTAGTGTTTTAGAAATGATCATTAATAAAAAAGGATAAAACCTAAAGTGTCCTAAATTGAAATTTTTTTCTTGATTATGTGGTTTTCCCATTATTATTAGTGTTAATCACACTATGCTTCTTGGTTTTATTTAATAGCTGGAACCTGAAGGAACTGCTTTAATGTTGAATACAACATGAAATCAAATGATTGTCATCCTGAGCAACTAAATTTTATGAGATCTGTAATGAAAAATAATGTAATTATTATCACATAACATTCTCGTGTTATTAATCATGCATGAATCTTAAATGAGTAATAGAGGGAAAACATTCTATTGAGTCCTTCATGTGGCATCATCCACCTTTTTTAGTGGGTCTTCTGATCCATTATTGGATGCACAATGGATTAGTACCACTGAAAAGATATTTTTAGTTCTGTAATATTAAAAACATGGTACATTCATCTTATTAGTCTATCATTTGGAAGGTGAAGCTGATCAATGGTGTAACCTTATAAAACAATATGAGGAAAAGAGATGAAATTTAATCCACAGAATGGGACGACTTCAAGAACATATTTTTCATTAATTAATCTCCTCATATTCTTCGAAAAAATATATATAAGGAGTTCCATGAATTAATGAAAAATGATGATGAATCCATTGGTACCTAAGAAGAAAATTTTACAATACTTTCTAGGTATGCTTGTAGAATTATAACCCAACCTGAGAGTAAAATTGACCGATTATTATTGGATTAAAATAAATTCACTAAAGGGAATTAACCATAAGGGAATTTAATATCTACAAATAAATCATTCAATGTTATCTCAAGGTTGATATGGATAATGGATTAACCCTTCATTCCTATGGGTTTGACAAGAAAAGAAAAAATTAATTCAAGGGAAAATATAAAGACCTCACTGAAAAGAAGAAGAGTTTTCCCTTCTTCTCAATGTGTGGAAAGAAACATGGAAGAAATTGGATTAAAGGTATTAATGAATGTTTTAAGTGTGTAAAAGAAGTTTGTCGGGTATTTTAATGCCGAAGTGATGGGAAAATTTGGTCTAATGATGCAAATAGGTAAAAGGATACACAAAATTCACCTCCTAAACTTCAATGTTACAAGTGAATGGAAATGGTGAATTATGAAAATCAATGCTCTTATCCAAGGGTTATTGATTATGATCGATGTTAGAAAACTATTAAGGTAAAATACAAAGGTTAGTCACATGCGATCACTATCAAAGATGTGGAGTAAAATAATAAAGATTTTAAAGGTACACTTACAATCCAATCTAATGTAGAAGATGTTTTATTTGATTATATGTCCACCCATTATTTTATTTCTGATGGGTTTTAATGGTATCATCGTATTATATCAATAATTATTGGTTTAGTTAGATGTTAAAACTCCTAATGAAACAACAATCACATCAAAAGTTTATAATTCTTCTCTAGTTGAAGTTTGTGGGAAAGTGCTTCCTGTAAATCATGTGATTCTTCCTATAGTGGAATTTTTTGTGAGTATTATCATGGATTGGTTTTCTCTATATTGATATAATATCAATTTACAAGGAAGAGAAGCCACATTTCATATTCTAAATCAATCTATGATCATCTATCGAAGCAAGGATAAATATAACCTTCCAGTAGAAATTTATTCTATCTTATGTGTCTTGATCCTTATAAATGAAGGTTATCTATGTCAAATGGTTGGGGAGAATCTCATAATTAATAATAAAACGATTATACATGAGTTTGATGATGTGTTTCTAGAATATTTACTAGGTATTACTTCAATTCATAATGTTTAGTTTTCAATAGAACTCATACCCAGTGCTATTCAGATTTTAAAGAAACCTTATAGAATGGCCCTAATTGAGCTATAGGAATTGAATAAGTAACTCCAATAGAATATTTAGAAGTTAATAATACACCCTACTGCATAACCTTGGTGAGAACCTATTCAATTTATTATGAAGAAATATGGATCAATGAGACACTGTATTGATTATTTAGAACCTAATAAGATCACAATCAGAAATAAATATCCTCTTCCCTACATTGATGACTTATTCGACTATCTATACAAAGCTCAATAATTTTACAAGATTAATATTCATTCAGGATATCATTAATTAAGGTTCAATAAGGAGGATATACCAAATATGACCTTCCATATAAGGTATGGACACTATGAATTTACAGTGATGCCTTTTGGTCATACTAATTCCCTCACTATCATCATGGATCTAATTAATGGAGTATTTAGAGAATATATTGATCATTTTTTGGTAGTATTTATAGACTATGTTCTTGTATATTAAAAAATAATGGAATATCATGAAGATCCCTTAAGAATTGTATTGAAGACCCTGAGAAAGAAGAACACTTATAAAAAAAATTTCTAGTGTGAATTTTGGCTTTAGAATGTTTCATTTTTTTGTTACATAATCTCAAGAGAGGGGATATCTATGGATCCAGCAAAAATAAAAGTTATTAAAAGGTGGCTAAGACCAACATAAGTAACTAATATCTGACGTTTTCTTGGTTTGGATGGATATTATCGGTGTTTTGTGAAATATTTTTCACAATTATATAATCTACTCAATAAGTTGACTTAGAAAGGAGTTATATTTGTGTGGATGGAGGAATGAAAAAATCATTTCAAATCACTAGAATGAAGGTTAGATAGTTCACATATTCTCAAAGTTCCTTATTGTGTATAAAATTTTGTGATCTATAGTGATGAGTCCAAGAAGGGGTGGGGTTGTGTTCTCATGAAAAATTATATGGTGATAGCTTATGCCTCACAAAAATTAAAAAACATGAGAAAATTTAACAAACTCATAATTTGGATTTAGTTGAAGTATTATTTTCACTAATGATATGGAAGAATTATCTTTATGGTGAAAGGTTTGATATTTATACTGATCATACAAGTATAATGTATATTTTTACACAAAAGGAGCTGAATATGAATCAAAGAAGATGGTTGGAGTTGATTAAATATTAAAACTTCTCAATACATTACCACTCTAGGAAAGGGAACAAGGAGGAAGATGCTTTGAGTCGAAAGGAACATGCTATCCTATCCCAGATGATGATCACAAAAGATTAAATATTTATGAATTTTCTAAGGATGGATATTGAAATTTTAATAGAATGGGGGAAATCTTATCTTTCTCAATTAAATGTTCATCCATCTATACAAGTGATGATTAAGGAGAATAAAAGGAAGATGTAGAGCTACAAAAGAAGGTGAAAAATGTTCCTGAATTAAAAATTGACTGTGATGGAATAATAAGATTCAGGGACTGGGTTTGTATTCCACCCATACCATAATTAAAGGTGGATCTATTGGATGAGGCTCATAGTTCTTCAGTCTCTATTCATCCTGGAATCACAAAGATATATAGGGACCTAAAAAAGTATTTCTAGTGAGAAAGCCTGAAAAGAGATATTGTCTAATATACCTCTCAATGCTTGGTTTATCAGCAAGTTAAGGCTAAGAGACATAATCCTAAGGGGATGTTACAACCATTACCTATACCCGAATTGAAATTGGAAAACTTCACTATGGACAATATTATTGGACTTCACAAAACATCTAAATCCCATAATGCTATATGGGTTATAGTTGATCACTTTACGATGTCAGCACACGTCATTTATATTATATAGTATTTATCTCTTAATCATCTTTCTAGGATATATGTAATTTAGTTGTAAGATTTCATGGAGTACCACTTTACATTATATCTGATCAGGATCTGAGGTTTACCTCGATGTTATGGGGATGTCTTCAATATGATTTGGATATAGAGTTTAGTTTCAGAAGTTTTTATCATCCTCAGACATATGGTCAGTCTGAGATGAAAATCCAAGTTCTATAAGACATGTTGAGATATGTCCCTATGGATTTTAAAGGTTTTTGGGATCAACACCTACCTTTGGTGGAATTTTTTTACAACAATAGCTTTCACTCCAGTATTCAGGTGACTCCTTTTGAAGTCCACTATGGAAATAAGTGCATAACTCCAACTTTCAAGATGAAGTTAGGGAAATAAATCTATTAGGACATGATCTTGTTGATGATATGGAAGAAAAGGTTAGATCTATTCAACAACACATAAGAACAACTCAGAGTTGAAAACAATGTTATGATGAAAACTGAAGAAAATTCCTTGAGTTTGAAGCAGGTGACAAGGTGTTTCTATGAATATCTCCCATGAAGTGAGTAATGATATTTGGAAAGAAGGGAAATATAATCCCTTGGTATATCAGTCCTTTTGAAATTATGGAACGTGTTTGGAAGGTAGCTTACCGATTGATGATTCCACAAAATCTCTCTCAAGTTGATGACATGTTCCATGTATCTCTCCTAAGAAATTAAATACCCAATAATTCACATATAATAAACTCAGAAGTCATACTATTGGAGAAATATCCTTCTTATGAAGAACAACCGATAGAGATTTCGTATCGTAGAGAAAAATTTATGTGTAATAAGACCACTCGATTGGTTAAAGTTTTGTGGAAGAACCACCAATCTGAAGAAGCTACGTGGGAACTTGAGGATATGATGAGGGAGATATATCCTCATCTATTTTTATCCAAGTGATGAATTTACAGGGTCAAATTTAGTTTAGTAAGGGTATAATGTAACACCCAAATGTTTTTATGAAATATTTAATTGAAATAATTATAATTCTTCAATAGATTGCGTTGTATGCAATCATGAGTTTATGTGAACCATGGGATAAATAATTACATTAAAGACTTATAAGTTGATTATGTAAAAATTAATTAATTGATTAGAAATCAATAAAACAATTTTTATTAAAATTATAATAACCATTAAAAGACCCAAACACTTGAAAAATCTTATTGTACAAGTATATCTCAACCATTATCATCCAAGAGTCAATTTAGTATCCATTTTGATCCTTATAGAAGTTATTGTGACACTTATATTGTTTTATTTAAAATTATGTTAATGTTTTCACATTCATAAATTAATAATTATACAATTTTAAATGTTTGATTGTACAGAAGAAATATTCGAGTAAAAATATTATTCTGATACCTAGTAGATTTATATTCATCATAGTATTTTATTTTTAATTTTTATTTATAAAACATGTATATTAAATAATTACCCAAAATTGATGTCGTAAATATTTTATTAATAGAGATAAAAATAAATGTTATTAAAAATATTAAAATAAATATAATTTAGGATAATTAATATGTATAATTAATTTTATAGATTAAATTTACCTCTTAGGAATATAATAATAATGTTTTTTTGAAGTTAAGTTTTTATCTTTATATTTTAAAAAAATTAATGAATTGAATAGTGTCAAAATTGAAATTATTCATTGTTTATCAAAATAATGATTTATTAAATTATTTAAAAATAATATAACATTTTTTAAATATATATAATAATTATTCTATGGCCTAAAATGTTTGAAGTTATTTATTTATGGTCTAATTGACATCAAATAAGTAAATATTTCACCCTTTTAATACTGAAATATTTGATACCCAATTTAAAAATTAAATAGAATAACTAAGTGTTAAATAAAATTATAAGGTTTAATTTGATATAAAAACATGTTTTAAATATATTTGTTAATGATATTACATCCCTATCTAATATCATCTTTAAAATTAGGACATTTTTGAGGTTTTTTAGTGTTTTATTTTGTTATAAATTAATATTTTTTGATATCCCAAAACTGTCCCTCACCTCAAGTATAAAAGGGAACCATTTCCCCCACCTCTTCACCACACATGGATCCTAGATACTCAATAATCCCCTTAATGTTTCCAATATCAACTTCCTTTTTTATATTCTAGAAGTTCGGGTCTTCTTCAAAGACCGACTCTAGTGTTCTAAGAGAAAATTTAGTGGAACCACGTCGAATAAAACGTAATCTCCACTACCAATTCATTTAAAATTATTTCTTATTCTACTTCCAATTCATTATTTTTTTCATTATATATTAATAATGCAATTATATATTATATATTTAGATATTATTATTATTATGGAACATCAATATTCTACTTTATATCTGACCTATGAAAAACGAAATCACCATGTGTGCATACGTACGACTTACCATCTCCACACCATGGTATAAAATGTTTTTCACAAACACCTTATTTGGATGGGTATAATGATATAAATAATAACTATATATGATTATTATATCATGATATTTATTCTGAAATATTATAAACAATTCACTTCAATATCATTCAACAATTATGAGAATGATATCGTCGCTCGTGCGTACGTATGACCTACCGTCTCCCCGATGTGATATGATTCATTCTACATAATATTCATTAAATAATGATTATATACATATATATAATGAATAAATATGATATTTATATATTTTTAATATCATTTTTTAATGATATAATTATGACTTATGAAGGATAACCTAACCTTATTTGATAAAACATGCATAAGAAAATGAAGTAGTTAATACCCAAATAACAAGTTATAATGAAATGTTATCAACAATTGGATGATAATATGAACATATTTGATAACATAAAAATAAATATGATTCTCAAATAAGTCAATGAATTTATTTAATTCATTACACAAGATATTCAAAATCATACAAAAGAAATCAGACTTAAGGTAAGGGATAATTTCACAATCTCATTATTATCTGAGATTTTTTATACCTAAGTATTAACTAGGGTATATATATCATCCACATCCATGTTTCCTAAATATTTGATATTATTTCTATTCTTATAAAAAAATTTAATGTCAATTTTACCTGTTGGATAATTTTCAATAAATTGTATGAAAAGAATCTTTTGTCGTTATTCGATGTGAGGTACTTTTTGAGTTTTTTTGCAAAAAGTATGCAGAGAATGTTTTTTTAACTTATACAGAATGAATGGGGTTTTAAGTTTCCATAACAAATTATTTACAAGAATATTCCTCTATAAAAGTTTAGGTTTATTTTCAAATAAATTCTTCTCTATTAAAATTGCACGGTAAGAAAATGTTTTTGAAGAAGTAAGGATACTTTCACCAAGAATTGATTTCAAGTTTTATATCAAAATTATTTTCCATCTATGATGGAGTTATTCAATAGGGTTATGTATCAAGTATAATATCCTTATTTTTTCAATGATATTATTATGTTTATAATGGAATGATATTGATGAAATCCTTTTGTTTTACATGGATTATGTTATAGTGGAATCCTGTTTAAGGAAACTCATTTTATAACTTGTGTTACGATGAATGATTTATGTTATTGTGGAAAATTTAAGAATAATTTCATTATGAGATGGGTGGGACCTATATCTCCCTCCAATACATTGGGTAAATATTTATATCTCATGATATAGATGTGGTTGGAATGGGAAATGATCTTAGTTTAGTAATATAGGGCTGGAACGAGGAGTGAACTCAGTTCAGTAATGGACTTTGTCCGCTATTATGGTCTTGGAAATTATCCTTGACTAATATGAAGTGATTTTCTATTATTATGTGTATAACAAAAAACTTCATATCTTATTTTATGACTTTTTTAATTTCATTCATTGATTCTTATGAACTTTTAGGATTTATCCCATGGCATGATATCATGATCTTTTGTATGCACAATAAGATTTTCAAATGTTATGTTCTTATGTACTATGATTATGATATGATTGATATCTACCTTATTTACCCTTAATATAAATCTGATCTCACCCTTTCATATGTTTCTTTTCCCCATGTCATGAATAAGGGTATTAAGTAAGATATGTAAAAAAGGGGTATATTTATGATGAAATAAATGGTAGATAATGAAGAAGTCTTATTAACCAGTTGTTTACGTTTCCCAGTTTCTAAAGACACTATATCTATATGATTTTGTCGTGTATTTTTTATATTTTTTAATCAATAATCTTCATCTTTTAAGTAATATCAATGTGTGTAATGTATGGGTCGTTATAGGAAAGGTCAAACATAATGATACATTCTTCTTATGTTTATTCGTATAGATTATATGAACTGTAATACCCATTTATATATTGGGGATTGATGATTATAATTTTATGGAGGTAATACCTCATGTTTTTTTAATATTATGATTATTCCATTGATATTGACTATAAAACAATGGTTACTATAATTGTTGTGCTTGAACTTTCACTATCCCTTACATAGGATTTTGAGAATGATGTCTCTCAGCATTATACTTGTAATGACCCAAATCCGAAGCCCTTCCACTGGTGCCCCATAGCCAATTCGCCACATGACCTCAGGCACATTTCCTCAAATGCCAGAGGCTTCCGACTAGTAGTGAGGGCCTTGGTAAGTTATTGGGGAAACTATGCCCTCATTTGGTAAGGTATACAAGGCGAGAAAACAACAGTCAATAGCGGAAGCAGTAAACAACAGACAATCATTGAAACTAAACAGCGAAAGCAATAACATATAATGATAATGATAATGATGCAGTAGGTACAAGTATCTAAGGAAAGCAGCAACACAACAACGTGATGAAATACAACTGAAAACAAAGTATGAAAGTAAACAACAACTCCAGTAGCATCGAAAGCCTAATCTCGGTCCTATTCTCTCCAGATCCAACCAACAATCATGTACCCGAAGTAGAAGGGCCACAATCCCTATCCACACCTGCAACCATATAACCTGTTTGGGCCAAAAAGTATGACCCAAACTGGGTGTGAGACTAATCCCAGTAGGCAATCACCACGAGATCCGTTCCCTACTATCAGTGAGTAATATAGAAAAAGTAAATAAAATAAATGCAGCAAAGAAGAAGAAGTATACTAAAGCAAACAATCCTACAAATCATCACTAACATTTATTTATTAGTGCAGTACAATCATTTAGCTATCAACCAAGGAACCTAACAACATCTCTATACTCCCAAGGCAAGCAAGTAATCACAACAGGTAACTCAACAGTCTACCTAAACAACAATCAATACAATCAAAACTTGTTCTTTAGCTTGGTGGACTCGTCACAACTAACCAATAAATAAATAACTGACTCTCTGGGTGGATCCTACTAGAAAACCCCTCTAGTCAAGTAAACATACAAATTCATAAACACTCTGGGAAGCTCTCACCATCAATTCCCCTATGGTCTTGCAATGAAAGATATAGACTCTCTGAGGAAGCACTTACATCTAATTCCCCTTATAGTCTTTCTATGTAACTAAGGACACTCTAAGGAAGCACAAAGTCCCATTCCCATAGGTCCTGTGATCGATACTAATTATAATAGACTCTCTAGGGAAGCCTTAATCGCCAATTCCCCCTTTAGTCTACCACACTATGTTCACTCAGCCCCGAGCGGTTTAGTCATGTGTAATCGACTGTTAGAAGGCTATGTAAGTTCAGAAACTACTTGTCTAATAGTTAAAAATTCATTCACAAGCATATAAACAGTAGGAAATACATGCAATCAAGTCAACAAGAATACTAGCAATTCAATAGGGTTTGCCTCATAGGCAACCCCTGCCAAACGAAAATAAACAGCCTAACAGGGAAGAACACCCCTGGGTGATTGTAACGACCCGAAATTTTGAATAAATATTGTTTCCTATTTTTGTGTTTTATTTTATTTTATACTCAACCAAAAAATTTCATTTGATAACATGAGTATAATTAAAATGAGACCGTTGGTCTTTGACTGTTATATGACCATTGGTTAATATGACCACTAGAAACTAAACGTTTTGATTATTGCCTTTAAATACAAGTAATATTGGTTAATTATTATAGAAAGAAGATTCGATGGCCTCGCCCAGTAGTCTTGGACTGATTGAAGCCCATCTAACAGAACTTGGGAAGGAGGTAGCACCATTGGGATTTGCTCTGGACCAAACCCAATCCAAACTTCATCGTGTGAAGCTAGAACGTAATCGCCTTTGCGGGAAGTTCAAACTAATAGAAATTATTACTTGTGCGATGTTAGCCGAGACTCCCTCAGATTCTCTCACCTTAGCACACCTTACACTTAGGTCCTATTCTGGTGTGATAAGGGGCTATGTAAGGAGACCGTAACTGCCTTGTGTAATCCTCTGTTTTAAATAAAAATTGGGATTTCTTCTTATGATGAAGTTTATGAATTTTCAAATGACCGGATAAATATAGTATGCATATTTTTGATGAATTTTAGAAAAAGGATATTTTAAAAATGTTGTGTAAACCTTAAATAATTAAAAATGTGTAATGATTTTCGAAAAATGGTCTTCTACAATTATGTTCAGTACGAAATTTAGAGTCTAATAAGATCAACTTAATTTTTGATGAATAGTAAATTATGAATAGTGATTTTATGATTAGGATTAGTAATGTGTCCAAATGGATTAGTAATCTCACTTAAAGAATGTATTTATATAATCTAGGCACCTTGATTAAGTAATGTGATTCAATGAAATGGTTAAATAACGGTTTCATAAATTATTATTCAAGTATTAGTTTTTTCAGGTGAATAGTGTTTTTTAATTGAAAATTTAATTAAAAATATTTAGAAAATTATTTTTATAAAACGGATTTCATTTTTGAGCTCAGAGCATCAATATTATGCTATGGTAATATTTGGGGGTTTTTCTGAAAAAAATGAATTTTCGGTGAATAGTGTTTTTATTTAAAAATTAAATTAAAAATATTTAGAAAATTATTTTTATAAAATGGAGTTCTTAATTGTAATCAGAGCGTTGATATTTGGTTAAGGTGAAATTTTGGGATTATTCTGAGAAAGTTGAATTTTTGATGAATAGTGGAAATACAGTTTTTAAGTTACGGGTGTCTAATGACATCATTAAATGATGTATTATGTATGTAATCAATATGGTCGACTTATGAATAGTAAGATAAGGTATGAGGTGTCCCAAGTGGCCAATACCATGGGCAAATACCATGGGCAAGCCCATGGTTTTGCCAAAATCACTAATGAGGTGTCCCTTGGTCATTAATGCCTTATCCCCTCACTTTCCCTATAAATACCAAGACATCCTCTCATCCATTCGACTACCCACTCTCCCCCAACGATGTTCTGATCTCATTACCTCCCAAGGAGTCCTCCCATGGTTCCCCCAAGCCCTCAAGGTCCCAACCTTTGAGTTTTAAGAGTTATGTTTTAAGGTAAGGGATCCGATCTCTCTCTTTCTTTTCAAGAAATCTCTTTTATGTAATTTCTTTTATGCTCCATGTTCTTATGTTAAAGGGTGTTATTTTATACTACTCTTACTTCCCTTTTCATGTTAAAATAATTAGAGATCCCCTCTTACTCTCATTATTTTGTTTTATGAAGTTTTTAGTGGCGCCGTTAGGCTGCCGAAATATTTGTAACGGATTCTTTCTCCCTTCTCATTTTTCAAGATCTATTTTCATGTAAAGTATTTTAGGTTTGTTTTTATTATTTTGGGGTATGATCTCTAAATTTATCATACTGATCTTTTATGATCATATGATGAGAGACCCCATTTGATCTCTTCAATTTAGTATTTTGAAGTTTTAAGTGGCGCCGTTGTGCTGCCGAATTTTTAAGTGGTTCTTCACCCTTCTCGTTATGAAGTTCTACTTTCATGTCAATTCTTTCAAGTTCCATTTTGTTATGTTGGTGTATTATCTCTATATCTATCATAATAATCTTTTATGACCATATTATGAGAGACCCAATTTGATCTCTTCAATTCAGTATTTTGAAGTTTTAAGTGGCGTCGTTAGGCTGTCGAATTTTTAAGTGGTCCTTGCACCTTTCTCCCTTTTCAAAGTTCTAATTCCATGTAAAGTCTTGCAAGTTCCTTTTTATTATGTTGGGTTATGATCTCTATATCTATGATACTGATATTTTATGTTCATATTATGAGAGACCCTATTTTATCTCATCAATTCAGTTTTTTTTTGAAGTTTATGTAGCGTCGTTAGGCTGCTGAATTTTCATAAGAGAAATCTTATTTTTGTATTCCTTACATGTTCTTCATTTCATATGGTATATTCTCAAATTTCATTACCATGTTCTTAAATCCCTTATATTATGTCCCTCTACTGTTTTATGGGTCATTTATGAATGTTTTACCCATGTCCCCTCTCTTTTCAATGTCTTCTAAAAACCCCGAAACATAGCCGTTATACTGCAGAATTTTCGTTTCAAAATGCCTATCTCTTTTCTCAAAATTATTTTATGTTATTAAGTGAATACTCAAAGCTCTTATTTATACAGGAGTATTCACATATATATCAAAATGTTCTATTTTACATTCTGGGATTTACATACATGAAACCCGCTCTCCCTTTCCGTGGGTTTAAAGTGACGTAAAGATCATGTCTTTAAAGAAGTTTTTAAAACGTTATGATTATGATATGAAACCCATTTATTTTATGCTATGTGGGTTATTTATGAAATTTTTGATGATCATATATGTGACTCACATGATAATAAAGAAAAATTTACGGGTGCGCCCTGATATCGCTCCAATGCATTGGGTAATGATGTAACCACTAGAGATTACAATTTTCTCGATACCTTGGTGAATAACCTTGGTAAATTTCAAATGACACCTTGGGGATGGACCTTGGTGATATGTTTATGATTGTCTATGTTAAATGATATAGCCACATCTTCAAGTTATGAAAATTTTATTTTTATTATGATATGCCTCATGATTTCATTCTCATGCCTTAAAGTTCTTTTCATGACCTTATTGAAGTATCTCAAGTTCACATGTAAAATGTTTCTCTTGTTTCCCTTACTGGGATTTTTGCTCACCCTTTCTTTTGATGTATGTCCCCATGTTATGTGATGCAGTAATGAACCTAGGATGAACATGAGGAGAAGCCTTTCAAGTGTTTTAGAAGAATGTTTTATGTTTTCATGTTTAAAGTTCCTGTTTTCCAAGACACTAAACCTTAAAGATCCTCAGTTTTGTAAAATGTAATGAAAGATTATGTGATAAAAAAGGCGGGTTGCTATAGTGATCCTCAAACATGCAAACAAGCACATATTATCATGAATTAACCTCAAGCTAACAAGAAATCTAAAGTTATTTAAACAAGGGATCAAAAAAACTTTATCCGGGATACCCGACACATGGGTATCCGACACTCTTTGCATAATAACTCAAAGGCATTAAACTTAGGGAAACAAACCACCTACCTCGGTCTTGGTGATCAATATTCTTGACCCGCGGCCTGTGAATGGGCCTAGAATAGAGTAAATCTGCAAAAAAGTCTAAACCATTCATCCTCAGAAAACTCTCACAAGAGGAGTAATCATGAAACATAGCCAAAGAATAACTGAGAACCCACCGTTGCGATTCTATTGCACCCGACGACGTTCTATTCGGAGAAACAGTGAAGGATCAGTGGCTCAGAGAATAATTTGACCTCTAGGTTGCTCTGGTAATAATTAGGCAGAGAAGAAGATGAAAACTGGGATTAGGCGCGACCCCGGTCTGATTAATGAAATAAAAAGAAAAGTACACGGCGTGTAGTCGCCTTTTCCATAAGCCGTATTAATCGAACTCCACCTCATCGCTACACCTCATGTGACTGGCCCGGACACGGCCATCACACGACCTGAAACGGAAGAAAAGTACATGACGTGTACTTACAAAATTTCCAGATTCTCCCATTTTTCTAAAAAATGGCTAGAAAAGAAAAACATACCTAAAAAATATGGTCCGAGTTCTTACAAACATCCATCCTTAAAGAAATTCATCCCCAAATTTCCTTAGAAATGTGGCGAAGAAGATACCTCGAACAACTCTAGCCACTGTGATCCCATGTCGGCCTCCCTCCCCCAAGTCTCATCCCGCACACGGCCATGCTTCCATAGCACCTGTACTAGAGGAACATATCGTCTATAGAGTACCTTTGAGCTATGATCAACAATCCTGATAGGATGCTCCTCAAACGATCCATCCTGCTCCAGCTCAACCTCCTCGGGTCGAAAAACATGAGACGAGTCTGAGAAATAACGTCGAAGATGAGAAACATGGAAGACGTCGTGCATAACCTGATATCTCTGAGGTAACTGCAACCTATAAGCAACCAACCCGACTCTCTCCAGAACCTCAAACGGCCCGACATATCTCGGGGAAAGTTTACCCTGTCTCCTGATCTTCTTGTGTCCCAACCTCGGGGTAACACATAAGAAAACCTGGTCTCCGAACCTAAACTGCAGAGGTCGCCTCCTCTAATCAGCATAAGATTTCTGACGAGACTGTGCAGTACCCATCCTCTTTCAAATCAACTATATCTTCTCGGAGATCTCCTAGATGATACAAGGTCCCAGCAAAGCTGCCTCTCCTGCCTCTAGCCAACACAAAGGTGATCGGCATGGCCTGCTGTACAAAGCCTGGTAAGGTTCCATCTGAATAGTTTCCTGGAAACTGTTGTTATAGGAAAACTCCACGAGAGGTATATGCTTTTCCCAAGAACAAACAAAGTCTATAATGCAATTTCGGAGCATATCCTCAAGCACCTATATTGTGCGCTCTGACTGACCATCTATCTAAGGATGATAAGCTGTACTCAAAAGCACCTGTGTACCCAAAGCTTTATGTAGCCCCTGCCAGAAATGAGAAGTAAAGCAATCGTCCCTATCTGAAACAATAGTACCCAAAACCCCATGCAATTGCACAATCTCACAGACATACAACCATCCAAGATCATCAACACCGAAGGTATCCGTTATCGGTAAGAAGTGAGCAACCTTCGTAAGACTGTCAATGACAACCCACACCGCATCGTTTCCTCTCGAATATCTCGGTAACCCTATCACGAAGTCCATCGCAACATCGTTCCACTTACACTCTGGAATGGGTAGCTGCTATAAAAGCCCAACTGGCCGCTGTTTCTCCACCATTACCTACTGACAGGTGGAACATCTCATGACAAAACCAGCCACATCTCTCTTCATACCAGGCCACTAGTACTGGAGGTGTAAATCACGATACATATTGGTGATGCCAGTATGAACTGCCCAAAATGAGGAATGGAAGTCTCACATCATCTCCTCATGTATATATGCTGGCACCCATATGTGTCCCTGGAAACGCAAGATCTCATCCTCGCTAACGGTCCACCCGGGAAGAGGGTCCTCTCTTGACATGCTTTCCTGTAGGACTAGCCCCTCTGAATCTGTCAGCTGCTTCATTCGAACTCGTTCCAGAAGTGCAGAGGTAACAGCCATAGAAGATAGGAAAGTCTTCCCCTGCCTGTCATGCACCTCTAAATGCATCTCCGTGAACAAAGCCATTAGTTTGCACTCATGGATGGCCTCCTGAACTACCTATATCTGAGTTCTTCTGCTCAGTGCATCAGCCACTGCATTGCCTTTCCCAGGATTATAGGCAAGCTCAAAATCGAAGAACTGGAGATACTCAACCCACCTCCGCTGTCTTAGATTCAGGTCACGCTGCGTGAAGATGTACTTGAGACTCTTGTGGTCAGTGTATAACACAAAATTTTCTCCCAAAAGGTAATGTCTCCAACAACATAAAGCATGAATGACTGCGGCCAACTCCAGGTCGTGCATAGGGTAATTCCTCTCATCGGGCCTCAGCTATCGAGATCCATATGCAAACACTCGATCCTCTTGCATAAGCACTACTCCAAGCATGATGCTAGATGCATCACAGAAAACTGTATAGCTCTTGCCTGACTCCGAAAAAACTAGGATTGGTGTTGAAGCCAATATCCCCTTCAGCTCCTAGAAGGCTGAGTCATAGGCTTCTGACCAAAAAAACGTCACCCCCTTCTTAGTCAAGCCTGTCAGCGGTGCTGTTAGGCATGAGAAGACCTGTATAAACCGTTTGTTGTAACCAGCCAACCCCAAGAAGATCTGTACCTCAAAGACGTTCTTCGGCTGCTCCCAGGTAACTACTGCTCTCACCTTCTATGGGTCTACTGATACTCCTGTCTCTGAGATGACATGACCCAAGAAGTGAATCTCATCCATCCAAAAGTGGAACTTTGAGAGTTTGGCATAAAGCCGATGCTCCCTCAGTGTACTCAAAACGATCTCAAGATGGGTTGCATGGTCATGTTGAGTGTGAGGGTACACGAAGATATTATCCATGAAAACCACGACGAAGGAATCCATGTAAGTATGGAACACTCTGTTCATCAGTTCCATGAAAACTACTAGCATGTTCTTAAGACCGAACGGCATAACCGTATACTCGTAGAGGCCATGCCTGCTCTTGAAGGCTGTCAGAGGTATATATGAAGGTCTAACGCGCAGCTGATGATAATCGAACCTCAAATCAATCTTTGAGAACATCCAAGCTCCTCGAAGCTGATCGAAGAGATCATCAATACTTGGAAAGGTATATAGGTTTTTAACCGTCAACTAGTTCAACTTCCGATAATCCACACAAAGCCTAAGGGTATAGTCTGCCTTCTTCACGATCAGGACAGGCGAACCCCAAGGAGAAGTACTAGGTCAGATGAAACCCTTTTCCTGCAACTCATCTAACTGCTTCTTGAGCTTATGCAACTCATGTGTAGCCATCCTATAAAGAGGAATGGACACCGGTGCTGCTCCTGGAACGAGCTCAACCGATAATTCTACCTCACGCTCCGGAGGAAAACCTGAAAATTTTTCTGGAAACACATCTGGAAAGCGATCAACCACTAGAGGAAATTCTAACATAGAAGTCCCCTGTTCATCTAGATAAATACTAGAAATCTGGGCCATAACTCCTCCTAGACCATGATGCTCGAGTCTGGATCGACTTTCCTGAATATCCTACTCGCCTTTATGAAGGAAAGATTCACCCTATGGTGATGCGGAACTCACCCTACGACGATAGCAATCGACGACTGCCTAAAAGGGAACCAACCAGTCCATACCAAGAATGAAGTCATATCCCATCATCTCTAGGACATAGAGGTCCCATAAGAAATGATACCCTACAACCTTGAGGGGGAACCCCTTGCACTGACGTATGCTAGATGTCCTCGTTCCCAAGGGTGTGTCGAGAGTCAACATGTCAGCAGACGAAAAGACACAGAGCTGAAGGCATTCCATGAAAGAAACAGAGATAAATCTATGTGAAGCACCAGTATTGAAAAAGAGATGAAGATAAAACTGAGGATACTAAGATCGTACCTCGAACTGTAGAGGGTCCGGGATCTTACTCCTAATGAATCTTCTCTACAGCAAAAGACTGGCCTATACCGCGGCCCTGTGTAGCAACCTGAAAACCCTGATGTGCTCCTCCCTCAGCTTGACCACTATGTCCACAGCCTCCACCCTAAACTGAACGTCCTATAGAACTCCATCCCGTAGTGTTCTGCGGAGCTGGTGATCCTGCTCCTATACATGGGGTCAAAACTGATCCTCCTTCACTAGCCGCTGGAAGGGGAACCCTGCAGAAACGCTGCAGGTGAACCATATTTCTACAGGATCGGCACTCCACTGGGTCCCTTGGGCATTGGGGATTCTTATTCCCACTCCTACCACACTGATAACACACCACTTGGGTGCCATAAGGGGCATCTCGACTACCAGAAGGAATACCTCACTTCCTTGGGTCGCCTCGGGTAGACTCTCGGTGGCATTTCCTGCTGTCTGTCTAAAGGGAATCAGCCTTGGATGCTGTATCGCCCTGGTCAATAGCTCTAGTCTCCCTTAGGTTCCTCTCTGTGATGAGTTACTGGTTGACTATCAGAGTAATAGAAGTCAACTGAAAGACATTCTCCTGCGATCTGATCTCCGGTCTGAGGCCTTCCTCAAACTTCCTCACTAGAAACAGCTCGTCATTCCCCAGGATGGGAGTGAAACACAGTAACTTAGTGTAGTGGGAGGAATACTCCATAACTGAGAGAGTACCCTACTGTAGGCTCATGAACTCCCTGGATGTGTCATCCATCAGTGTCGCTAGATAGAAGTAGTTGTAAAACATACACTAGAACTCATCCCAAGCCACAGCCTATTGGCGCCCCATCTGAGAGACTACGTCCCACCATCTCTTGGCGGAATCTCACAACATATAGGTCGCGAGATTCACCCTCCTCTCTGGAGGCATCTATAGATTCTCGGAGATGTACAACATGGATTCTAGCCGTGACTCTGTAGCCTGAGGTCCTCCATCCCCTGTGAAAGTGGGAGGATGATACTGCTGGAAGACCCGCGTCAGCTCTACCATAGTCGGGGCAGGATGCTGAACTCCCTGGAAGGTCTGCATGAATCTCATGAAACCCTCTCTGAACTGATCATCGGCACCAGTGTCGGGAATCACTGTAGGTTTCATGTCCGGAACGATGGGAAGAACTACTGCCAGTCCCCGATCGGTCATATCAGGCATACGATCGCTACCTGGTTCTTGGCGTGCATGAGGAGGACGTCTCGATGCCATAGATCTGAAGGACCAAAAAACACCTTTATTAAATAAAAACACAGTTGTAGCATAGGATAGTAAAATGGAACATGAGGGAAAAGAAAAACATTTAAATCAGGGAAAAACATGACTACACGGTGTGTAGTACCACTACACGGTGTGTTTCTTAAATGTTTACCCAGGGTGTGTACATTGGTCATACCTTGTTGTGTAAACTACTCGGCTACACAATGTGTTATTAAACTACACGGCGTGTACTGACCCTTTTCTCCCTGCCCGGTTTCTCCTACATGACTAAGTCACATGGACTATCCCATCCGAAGACTACATGGCGTTTTTGAGGCAGACACGGCATGTGCTGGACATGCCTTACCTGGCCTGTGTTGTTAGCGATACGGCCTGACACACGGTCGACACTACACGGCGTGTTCCTAAGAGACACAACGTGCACTTGAAGAGAAACCTCATCCCGTGTTGTTCGTGACATGGCCAAGTACTCGACTGATCCTTAGATAGTGTGTTCCAAACAAACACGGCATGTATACTAGAAGATAACACTGACCTGTGTTTTTCAAGACACAGCCGGGTACCTGTGAAAGGATACACAACGTGTGCATACCGAACATGGTGTGTACTAAACATGCATTAACTAGCCCGTGTTGTTAGTTACACAGCTAGTCTCCTAGTTAACCTCTACATGGTGTGTACCTACCGTACACGACATGTTCCTGAAAACCATTTACATCTCTGTGTCCCTGTCCACACGGTCAGTGACATGACCAAAAACTACACAGCGTGTATCTATAAAGTACACGCCGTGTATTCTGGGTTTTTCCGAACAGTAGCCTCAGAACTGCACTGGAGCCCAGAAAACACAGAAAAAAAGGGTTAAGGTGCCAAATTCCAATACGTGGGGGCCCATACTCCCTGCGAATCAAAACTTGGCATCATAACGATGCATAGAACAAGCCACAGTATAAGAACTCATGACCCAAAAAATTATAATCCTTGAGGGCCCATAACACCTCTAAGATCAAAGTTTTGCGTCCGTGATAAGAAATCTCCAAACAACGATACCCTATCAACATAACAGGTATTCTATCACACCAGCTATCACAACAGCATGCATTCCTTATCAAAAATCCTATCACAATAGCATGAAATATCTAATGCAACCTAGATGGCATGGAAAAATGCATGACATGGGATCTTCTAACATGTGCCTATATGATGCATGATATGGAATACCCTCATCTCATCATGTTGCAACAAAATAGATTTGCAATCATATAAACATTAACACCACAAAACAAGTGCATAACCCAATGGTGAAATCAATTAAACTGTAACATTCACAAAACTCAAAATTTTCAATATTCGAGGTAATCTGGCTTTTTCCCTGTACACGGGTTCTAGAATGCCCGGACACAGCTATTTACCATTTACCTATTTTGTCCTATCCCTGTCTAATGTTGCTAAATAGTATGTCAATAGAAAATGGAAAGAACCCCTTTAATACCACTTTATAACAACCCGAATCTGGAGCCCCTCCACTGGTGCCCCATAACTGGTTCGCTACATGACCTCAGGCGCATTTCCCCAAATGCTAGAGGCTGCCGACTAGCAGCGAGGGCCTTGGTAAGTTATTGGGGAAATTATGCCCTCTTTTGGTAAGGTATACAAGGCGAGAAAACAAAAGTCAATAGAAGAAGTAGTAAACAACATAAAAAAATTGAAACTAAATAGCTAAAGCAATGAACATATAATGATAATGATAATGATTCAGCAGGTACATGTATCTAAGGAAAGAAGCTACACAACAACGTGCTGAAATACAACTGAAAACAAAGTACGAAAGTAAACAGCAACTCTAGCAGCATCGCAAGCCTAATCTCAGTCATATTCTCTCTATCTCTAACCAGAAATCATGTACTTGAAGTAGAAGGTCCAGAATCCCTATCCACACCTGCAACCATATAACATATTTGTTCTAAAAAGTAGGACCCAAACAGGGTGTGAGACTAATCCCAGTAGGCAATCACCAAGAGATCTGTGCCCTACTGTCAGTGAGTAATATAGAAAAAGTATGGGAAATAAATGCAGCAGAGAAGCATAAGTACACTAAAGAAAACAGTCCTACAAATCTTCATTCACATTTATTTATTAGTTTAGTACAATCATTTAGCTATCAACCAAGGAACCTAGCAACATCTCTATACTCCCACGCAAGCAAGTTATCACAACAGGTAACTCAGCAGTCTACCTAAACAACATGCAGTACAACCAAAGCTTGTTCTTTGGCTTGGTGGACTCATCACATCCAACCAATAAATAAAGCACTGACTCCTTAGGTGGCTCCTACTAGCAAACCCCTCTAGTCAAGTAAACATACAAAGGCACAAACACTCTGAGAAGCTCTCACCATCAATTCCCCTATGGTCTTGCAACGAAAGATATAGACTCTCTAAGGAAGCACTTATGTCTAATTCCCCCTATAGTCTTGCTACGTAACTAAGGACACTATGAGGAAGTACAAAGTCCCATTCCCATAGGTCCTGTGATCGATACTAATTATAACAGACTCTCTAGGGAAGCCCTAATCGTCAATTACCCCTTTAGTCTACCAGACCAGGTTCACTCAGCCCTAAGTAGTTTAGTCGTGCGTAATCGACTGTTAGTAGCCTAAGTAAGTTCAACAACTACTTATATAATAGCTACAAATGCATCCACAAGAATATAAATAGTAGGCAATACATGCAATCAAGTCAACAAGCATACTAGCAATTCAATAGGGTTTGCCTCGTAGGCAACCCGTGCCAAACGGAAATTAACATCCAAACAGGGAAGAACACCCATGGGTACTCCACAAACTTGAAAAAAAGCACATATTATAATGAATTAACCTCAAGATAACAAGAAATCTAAGGAAATTTAACCAAGGGATCAAAAAACCTAACCTGGGATACCCGACACATGGGTATCCGGTACTCTTTGCACAAAAACTCAATGGCATTCAACATAGGGCAACACACCTCCTACCTCGATCCTTGGTGATAAATATTCTTGAATCTTGGCCTGGGAATAGGCCTAGAATGGAGTAAATCTTCCAAAATGTCTAAAATGTTCAACCTCAGATAACTCTCACAAGAGGAGGAATCAGGAAACATGGCCAAAGAAGTACCGACAACTCACCACTGCGATTCTATTGCACCCGATGGAGTTCGATTCAAAAAACCGGTGAAAGATCTATGGCTCGGAGAAGAATCCGCCCTCTAGGTCTCTCTGGTCATAATTAGGTGGAGAAGAAGATGAAAATGGGGATTAGGTGCGACCCCGGTCCGATTAATGAAATAAAAAAAAGTACACGACGTTTACTTCTTGAGTACATGACGTGTAATCCCCTTTTCCGTACGCCATATTAATCGGACTCCACCTCATCGCTACACCCCGTGTGACTGGCCCAGACAAGGCCAGAACACAACCACAAGTGGAAGAAAAGTACACCGCGTGTACTTGTAAAGTACACACCATGTACTTACAAAATTTCCAGATTATCCCCTTTTTCTCAAAAACTGCCAGAAAAGGAAAACATACATGAAAAAGAAGGTCCGGGTTCTTACAATACTTTTATTTGGGTGATGGTAATAAAGTTTCATGTTTCTTTGTATTGGTTATTGAGCATGAAATCTCACCCCACCTATCTCGGATTATGAGCATGACATATCACATTCATTATGTGAATCAGTGCATGTTACCTTTCTAGAACCTATTTCTCATTAGACTGGTGATAGATGCTTGAGTTACACCCTGGGTCAACGAGCACCTAGAATTTAGGCATAGTCCTACTTATGTCCTCATGTTCATAGTGCATATAATAGGATAAAGTATATAACTATACTATGTATATATATATTACTATATATTTATATTTTCTGATCAGACACTCATTCTGGCATATGCCAATGCAGGTATAGCCGTCAGGTGTCCTTTGGGAACCTATGTTGGAAAGAGTTTATTTATTTAGAATTTTTTATCATTACATATACCTACCCACTACATATTCTATGTACACTTCTTGGATTATTTCTAGACACCCTTGGTGGTGGACTGTTGAGATTTTATCTCACACACTACTCGAGCCATCTTCGGTACCTGAGTATATTAATTTTCTCTATGTATGGATAAGGTACAGTTTCCTCCTAATGATTCTTGATTTGTTTACCTTACAGAATGGAGAATGGTAAAATAGAACCAAGCATATGCTCGAGATTCTAGTGGAGTAGTCTTGTGTTCTTCTTGTATTCTGGTATAGCATGTTGTATATTCATGTCCCCAAGTTTCCCTTTTTGTATATCAACATTCCATGAAAACATTTATATTAATTGGCCTCTTGGATTTTTATATTATTATATTTTTTGGTTATTTACACTTCTATAGTTGTTTATCATATTTTTTTCGGTTGGGTCTTTATGATCATATATGATTCCACTACGATGGGTTACCAGTCATGTCATTATAGTGTATGTTTATATATGTTCTTCTACTATTCGTTTAATTATTTTATCCACCATACCACTCTAATATGAGGGTATATTCTCCCCACTATACCACCTTAGTCTCTCGCTGCTATTTAGAAGTCTTTGGAATATAGGGAGGCACACATGGGTCCATGTGACTCACCAAATTGAGGCCTTAGTTTGAATGACTTCAGGTCGGGATGTTACATCAAGACATGTAACTGAATATCTTAATTCCTCCTCAATTTCTAGTTGCATATGTTTTTTTTTGAATTTTGTTCTTGACATGCTTGGTGATTTAGACTACCCTAGAATGAATCAAGATGATTTCTCTTTTTATCTATATATTAAGTTAATTTAATTTATTTTCTAAGAAAGTATATAATAATATAGTTATTTCTTATGACATATTTTTTTACATTATCATCCTTGAATTGAAACATTAATTCCATCATTCACTCAAGATATTTAGGTTGGGAGAACATTTTCTACTTTCTTTCTATTATGCATGTTTGGTTGGGAAAACCTTTTGATTTATTTAATTTTTTTTGTGTGTAAATGATTAATATATTTTAACTATATTTATTTGTGATATATGTGGTTTTGGAATCATATAGAAATGAATTTAATAATAGGCCATCGAATCTAACAGTCACAAAAATTAGAATCTTTTGGTGTTCCACATCAATGAACTTTGATAGCAGCATTCAAGTTATTCATTGATTAGGTTTTCCTTCTTTTTTCCCTATCCATAAATACCATTTTTTTTATATTGATTTAATAAAATTATTAAAGTAGATGTATCTTCAAATTAACAAGTTTTTTTGTCAAATTTAGATGAAAAAATGGTTTGTCCCCATTTTTTAATGAAAAAATTGACTGCTTTATTGTCAATATATTGTCAATATGGTAATCATTTGAAACAAATTTTAAACATGTTTGTTAATTACCAAACTAGATTATTGTAAAATGATTTTATTTTTAAATATGTGTATTACAAATCTAGTCTTCATGGAATTACATATGTTTTATGAAAAATGATTAAAAAAATTAGTTTTGGAATCAACCAACCCCTATTGCACACACATTGGAATAAGAAACACATCAATCTTGGAAATGACTCTTTCCATTTCATCACACACACATTAGAAATGAATCATTCATTTTTTTACTTCATATTTATTCCAATGTCTTCTGAAACTACATCATACACAAATATAGTAACAGAGTATCACACAAACTATAGCAGACTAATCAAACATGAAATACATTATATATTGTAGTAGCGTAATGAAACATGTTTTACTAAACTCTAGTATGGTATATGGTTTGTGACTCTACTGCTATTACATCAGATACATGAACATCTGTGTAATAGCCACATAGTCACACACATAGTGTTGTAAACTGATACTATTTTTAATACATCATATATTTTAAAATGTGAGTAACACAAATAATGTAGTAGAATCATCCATGATATATGATTAGTGATATATGTTATTACACACAAAGTCATTAGTTTCTATTACACAAAAAACTATATTATTATTATTCAATGAAATGGATGAATAAAAGGGATACACCCATGAATTTGACTTTTTGACCTTTCCTTATCTCACAGCCTTGACCATCCAATTTTATTCTGTATGTTTTCTAATTTGTTACACACAATCTTACAGTTTAAATTGTGTGAATAAACATTAAACTTAAGGAAAAAATCCTAAGTGATCCGATCACCACTCTCTCAAATGGGTCATAATCATGATCTATCCTCCATTCAAATCACAACTCTTATCATAAATAATTGATCTGAATGGTTCAAGGGGAAAAAGGTTCATTAGTATGAAAGAAAATCAGAAGGTGAGTGATGTGAGGTATGATCATCTCCTCATCCTCCCACTATTTAGAGATCCATATAACAGAGTAGAATAAATCTGGTCCGGTTTGTGGCCTCTGCATCATTGGTTTCCTCTGACGGTTGATCCCCATGTTATCCTCTCACAATTGATAGATTCAGATATCATAGGACTCCATAGTGGGTGAGAGACACGAAGAATAGAGGGATATAAAAAAAAATAACTGAACATAATGAAAATGAATTAAAATTTAAATTGAATAAATAAATTACCGATGTGCCTAGCTATGATCAGCAGGTACCGAATAAATTCAAAGTGGGGAATATGTGAAGTATTTATAGATAATAGTTTTATTATTCATCCCTTTCAGTGAAGAAAGATTCTACTTCCTTGGATAGGTTCCTTGTTCATAACTTAAAGGGTCATGAACCATTGAGATAATCTGAGTGAGTCATATTATTGGAAAAACTTCACCTATTGTTGAGTCTGTATAGGTATGATAACAATCAAAATAGAATTTTTTATACACTTCATGACATCAATAGAACTCTTTGATAATTTTTCCATTATATCTGTTCTTCTCTATCATAGGTTTAGTAAAAAGGAGTGTGGTTCAATGTCACATGAGGATTGATTTTAGAATTGCACATGAAAGAAAGTGGGCCTATTTTGGATTTTGGTTTTGGATTCTCGTAAACTTATTGAACAATGTCTTGGGTCGGGAACATGATTGGTGTTTCATTGGTCCTTAATTCAGAACATCTCAAACTTAAGGTTCATGCACTCAAATTCTAGTTGATTTTTGATGTTTTCAAGTTCTTTTGGATTGTCCATTAGCATGTATGGATGTTAAGGTGATGTACCAGGTCAGAATGACATGTCCATTAAAATGAAGGTGAGAAGGAGGTTTATCAGGGTATCTTTGTTCAAACAACATCTTGTTGAGCTTATTGGGAAAATTGATCCAAAAGTTTGTCTACGGGAGTCATTGCACATGCAGCTTGTGAGTGGGGAAATCACATGGCCCCTCCGTTTTCAAAATACCTTCACAGGATCATAGTCAGTAACAAGAAAATAAAAATTTCAATTTATTTCCATCATTATTAGGTAGATTGACTTAGGATTGGTGGAATGTTTAATCGTCTTGGTTCATGATATACAATGGATATTGTGGCTTTTCTCCCAGATCGGCTGGATTGAGATCATCTTTCACCTCGATGAAACTATGGTGTAACTCAGTAGTTCTGGTTTGGTATCAAGGCCTTCATATTAAACTTGTGTCCTTGTGTAGGTTTGGTTCTTGTAAATTGTGGAATAGGGAAAAATGAGTTTAGTATTCACTCGAGCATTGGAAAACGAATCATCGGTGAGCTTTGGTTGAAATAGGGTGGCATGGTTAGGTTCTACAGAGGCCTTCAGTTCACCTTCAATAGTGGGATGGATTAATTGGAATAGGTAGTGGGGGTTCTTCTTCAATCATCTTTATCATGTGGTTAGTTTTAGATATGAGGTGCCTAGTGAACCTACCTCACCAACAAAGGACTTAAAACTTGGTTGTTGCACATGTGATCACTATTTTTTTGGATCCATGGGGGAAGTCCATGGTAAATGGAGGATTGGTGGGATTTGTGTAAAACATGACACTTCCCACCATAGCTATTTAAGGAGGACTTTTGGTGCTTCATTCAGGTAGATTAGAGATCCAAGAGAGATTGTGTATTATTCCTTTCAAGAGTGCTGGGAGTGATCTATGTGTTAGAGGAGAGGTGTAATAAGGGATTTTTTGTAAATGATTTGTTCATGATAAAATAAAGGATGGTTTATCCCTCTATTTTTCTATCTTAGTGGTCAGAGAACCACACAAAGTGGTATTAGAGGAGGTTCTGGTGAAATGGTGATGGGAAATGAAAATTTTGCGATGACTGGAAAATTCAATTTTCCTTGAATTGAGTTTTGAAGGCATATTTAGAAATCCTGTCTCGATAAAATTCAAATGGAGCAAACAAAATAAAAACATAGCTAAAATGAGCTTCCAAGGCCTGGTCAATGATTAGTAAAACATTGGGTACTACAATACCCCCTTATGAGAGAATAAGTTACTGTTCCGACACTGGTGGCTTTTCTAGCTAGTTTCTCGTAGCTGCTCCGGCTACCACGTTATTGCCACGTCATCGCCACACCATCGCCATGTCATCAGATGATCTCAGGCATTTATACCGTTTTGATCATAACATGATAAGTCAATATCTAATTTCAACGATCCAGGATTCAATGACACCATTTTTTACTATTTCGAATGCAACGGTGCACTCCATTTTATCTATATTTTCAACAAATTTTAACTAAATTGAAATCCAATGGAGAGATCATCCACGGGAGGGATGATCATGTTGAATTATTCAAACTACTCCATTTTAATGTATCAAATGGTAGATTTGATCAATTATAGGGATTTTTTTTGACCCTATTGAGAATGAGGGATTCAACCTTGATGCCACCTAGGATGCGAAGTGGAAGAAGCTAAACAAAAAGTTGATTGGTCAAATTCTCCAATGGATCGATCACAACGTTTACCACCATGTTTATCAAGAGACTGGGGAATATAAACTTTGGACAAAGATGGAAAATATGTACCAGTCAAAAACCACTCGAAACAAGATCTTATTATTGAAGTAGTTGATGAATCATTGACTATAGAGTGGAAGCTCTATAGCTGAACACACCAGACAGTTCCAAAGCTTGGTGAACCAGTTGGTGGATGTCAGTAAGAAACTAAATGATGAAGATCTAGTGAACCAATTACTATACACACTTATCGATAGCTGGGATATGCTTGTTATCTCACTCAGAAACTTGGCTCTTGGAAGCAAACATACCATGGCGATGGTAAAGTATGCACTGTTCAACAAGGTGGACTGAAGGAAGGATGAGAATTACAACTAGATGGAAGCTCTTATTATAGAGAAGAGAGGGATATGACAAGGATGAGGTCATGGGGTAGGAACCATAGGTCAAAGAAAGAACAGAGGAAGGTCCAAAAATGGCAGGAGGATAGCATACAAATGCTACAATTATGTTATATAGGGACACATGAAGAAAAAAGTTGAAAGTTGTTAATAGAAAAGGGTCAAAGTAGCAACCAGCAAAGAGGAAATGAAGATGTGTAGATGACCGTTACCAGAGAAGTTGTTCTTTTCTCCAATGAGGAAGAAGAGACATGCTTTCATACATCAGGCCAAGACATAGAATGGGTGGTCAATACTGCAGCATCATACCACATCACGCCTCATCATGAGTATTTCTTGACTTATCAAGCTGGTGACTTTGGTACTGTCATGATGGGGAATGCTTGTTTGGTGAATGTTGTTGGCATAGGTGATATCCAAATCAAGATGAACATTGGATACAAAATCACCCTGAAGGATGTTCAGCATGTTCCAATTCTTTGACTCAACCTATTATCAGGAATAGCCTTTGATCGACTAGGCTATGACAACATCTTTAGTAACAGATCATGGAAGATGGAAAAAGGATCCATGTTCATCGCCTGAGGAAACATATGAGGTATGTTTTACAAAAATCGTGTGAATATATCTATATACAGACTCAAAATAGTGGAAATAGAGTTTTCATCTATTATGTGGCATAGGAGAATCAACCACATGAGTGAAAAGGGTTATCTACCCTAACAAAGAATAAGTACATCAGTATTGAAAAGGATACATCACTTGATCCACAGAAATAATGATTGTATGGGAATAATAATAGAATATCATTAAATAACGCTTCATTAAGGAGATCAGAGAAGCTGGATCCGGTGCACTATAATGTATGTGAACCCATGGAGGTGGATTCACTCAGAGGTAACAAATATTTTCTATCCTTTATTGATGATTCATATCGAAGGGTGTGGGTGTTCTTCTTGTGGATGAAGGAAAAAGTAATGTAATACTTCAAGATGTTCCACTTCATGGTGGAGTGTGAAACTAGAAGGAATCTGAAGTGTCTTCATTTTGAAAATGAATGATAATACACATACAGATGATTTGATTCATACTGTAGGAGTTATGAAATACAACAAGAGAGGATGGTCCCTCACACCCCACAACACAAAGAAGTTGCAGAAAGGATGAACAGAACCATCATAGAGAAGTTTAGAATCATGATGAGTTTGGATAATCTCCCTAAGCCATTCTGGGGAGAAGCTGTTCAGGTTACATGCTACCTCATCAATCGATCACTGTTAGTCTCACGGAATTTTGAGATTCCATAAGAAATATGGTATAGTAAACATCCCTCTTACTCTCATTTACAAGTATTTGTATTTTTGGAATTTTCACATGTATCTAAGAAGATTAGGAATAATCTATTTGGGAGATCTAATCCATGAATTTTCATCATCTATACAGATGAGGAATTCAGATACAAGCTTTGGGACCTAAAGGAGAAAATGGTGATCAGAAGTAGAGATGCCATGTTCCATGAGAACCAGATGATCGAGGATATTCAAAATCCTATAATGTATCGAAGGGGAAGTGTCGAGGACTAAATTCATGATCCAACACCTATACAAGCACCACCTATCATTGATGAGGAGGAGGTACAATAAGACTCATCGACAGTAGAACAAGAGGCAGTGGAAGTTTATATTGAGTAAGGGGAGACTCAATCCTCTCCAAAAGAAGTTGTAGAACGATCATAGAAGCTAGGTGATGTTGTGCCTCCCGAACCCAACATTTCATAGTTTAAAATATCTTTATGAGGAAGGATTCCATCAAAAAAATATTTTTAGTCAGATTACCTATTGTTGACTGATGAGGGGGAGCTTAATGGATACCAAGAAGTTGTTTCTCATCTCGAAAAACTCAAGTGGATGCATGAAATGGAGGATGAGATGGAGTCTTTGATTAAAAACCAAACATACAATTTGGTGGAATTACCCAAAGGTAAGAAGGAACTGACAAACAATTGGGTGTTTAGGCTTAATAGGTATAGAACCAAAATGGTGGTCAAGCACAAAGCTTAGTTAGTTGTCAAGTGATTCATTCAGAATAAAAGTGTTGTCTTTGACGAGCTTTTTTCAACCATAGTGGAGATGGATTCAATCCGAGTCATTTTAGGATTAGTGGATAGATTAGACTTGGAGCTTGAGAATATGGATGTGAAGACAACTTTTCTTCATAGTGACCTCTATGAGGAGATCTATATGGATCATCCTAAAGGATTTAAGGTTTCTAGACAAGAAAACCTCATCTGCAAATTGAAAAAGAGCTTGTACGGACTGAAACAGGCACCCAAGGAGTGGTACAAGAAGTTTGACCCATTCTTGGTTAGTCTTGAAAAAAAAAGACAAAATAGGACTAGTGTGTCCACATCCATAGATTTTAGGATAATGAATTTTTTGTCCTTAAACTTTATGTTGATTATATTTTGATCATTGGGAAGGATGCAGTGAAGATTAGTCTGTTGATGAAGGAGTTATCCAAGTCTTTTGCTATGAAGGACTTGGGAGAAGCTCAAAAAAATTTGGGGATGCAAATAATTTGTGATATAAAGAGGAATTTTTTATGGCTATCTCAAGAGAAGTACGTTCAACATGTTCTTAAAAGTTTCAACATGGACAAAGACAAACCTCTGATCATTCCTCTTCCCAGCTAATTGAAGTTGAGGGAGAGTGTATTCCCGTTGTCCAGGGAAGAAATTGAGGCAATGGAGAAGATATGATAGTCCTCGATAGTTGGAAGCTTGATGTAGCCTATGGTGAGTACGAGACATGACATTTCCCAAGCAGTGGAAATCATGATCCAGTTTCTCTATAATCCAAGGATGCAGTATTGGGTTGCAGTCAAGTGGATTCTGAGGTATCTCAAACGTACATAAATGTTATACTTGTGATATAGGGGTGGTGAACCTATATTGGAGGGCTATACAAATAAGGACATGGATTAATATCATAATAGTATAAAGTCTACATCAAGATACATATTTACATTTACAGGAGGAGTTGTATCATGACATTAAAGGTTGCAGAAGTGCACCACTTTATCCACGATGGAAGAAGAGTACATTGTTGCTTCAAAAGCCGGAAAGGATATGTTGTGGATAAAGCATTTTCTCTAGGATCTCAGATTCATCCATAAGGAGTAAAAGTTTCATTATCATAGTCAATGTGCTTTGAACATGAGAAACAACTCCATGTACCATTCCCGAACGAAGCACATCAACATTCAATATCATTGGATACGTGAAGTGATGGATCAAAAACTACTGCGACTTGTGAAGATCCACATGAAGGAGAACCCAACAGATATGTTGAAAAAGGTGGTTGCTCGACAAAATATAGACCTTTTTAGATTCTCTAGAAGATTGTAGATTGAGGGGGATAATTGATGGAGGAATTTCCATCTACATGGTAGGTGGTTATTGCACCTACCTCACTAACCAAGGACTTCAAACATATTTGATGAAAATGAAATCCCAGTTTTTTTACAGCCCTGGGAGAAGTCCATGGTAGGTTGAGGATTGGTGGGAGTTGTGTCAAACCTGACACCTCCCATCATAGATATTTAAGGTGGCCTTTTGGTGATTCTTTCCAGCAGATTAGAGAGAAAAGAGATCTTCTGTATTCATAATTTCAAGACAGTTAAGAGAGCTCCATGTATGAGAGGAGAGGTGTAGTGAGGGAGTTTTTGTAAATGATTTGTTGATGATGAAATAAAGGCTGGTTACTCCCTTTATTTTCCTATCTTAGTGGTCAGTGAACCACAACATGTTCTCGGAGAGAATGAGATTTTCAATGGTAGGGATAAGAGTGATGATGGGTTCTTGGTACTGAGGAGGGTGAGGGTGTGGTAGGTTATCCATGTTCACATAACTGACCATGGGGATGGAATAAGTGGTATTTTTGGAGAAACACCTGCGATAGGTTGATCGAGGAGGTTGTAAACGTGTGGTCACTTAATTTTTTTTAAATGCAGTCACTTGTATTCAACGTCCACCTTCAGTTGAGTTTGAATCTTATGGCCACCTAGAAATTACACTTAGGGTCAATTTTTCAAGCATGGTCACCTAAATGATTAGGCTTTCTTCTTGAAATCACTTCGAGACTATCACATTTCCAACCAACATTTAATCATTTTTATTTAGTGAACTATTTATACAAATTAATTTAAAATAAATAATAAAAATTATAATTTCATCATTTTAAAAAATAATTATCAATTCATTTAAAATTGAATTAAATCAAATAATTTATAATTTTATTTTTTCTTAACAATATCAATTTCCATAATAAAAAATATCACTTGAATCGAAATTGGAAATTCTAATTTACAATTCATTTTTTAAAATAATTTCATTTTTAATTTAAAAAAATGTTTTACTTAATAATTTATATAAAAAATGAATAAATAATTTGAAAACTAATAATTGATTAATTTGTCAATTAAGAACTATAATTTTCAAATTCATCAAAAATCACTATTTTTTATAGGGTGTGGATAAAATTAGAATCATTTTCACTGAAGAATTGAAAAAAATATTGAAAATTTCATCTAACATCACTCTCCCACACTTGAACTATTACACTCCTGGACAATGTTATCCTTGAATTTCATTTATTGAAAAAGAAAAACCAAGGTTCATCCTACCTAGATCTAAATATATAGTTAGTGAAGAAATAAACACAAATTCATCCAGTGTTAGAATTATCATGCCTTATATGTGATTTCAATTAACTCTTTACTTCAATTCATTCAATGTTTCAAGTTCATGAGTGGATCAAATTAGATTCAAGGGGAATCAGTGTATTAATAAAATTAACTTCTATTTTTCTCCTTTCTCTCAATATTATCATACTGATGTTCAATTTTCCACATCATGAACACAAATCAAATGAATTTTTTATAAGTAAATTTTCCTCTTCTTCATATGTGTTTGATATTCCCATCACCTAAATGAATTTTTGTTTGAGTCTTAGGAACACTATACATTTTAAAAAAATTATTTTTTTCTATCCATGTATATGAAAATCACTATGAAAAAGAACTTACTGAAATATATACATAGGGAATTACTCACATACCTGGTGATGAATGTCTCATATATTCATAGTGGGATCTCAATTGTCAATTTTACTCCACGTATAAAGGACTTATATCAATTTATTTTGAGTTGTTTCCCCAGATTTAGTTTCCATAGTGGTCAAGTTACCACATATTAAGTTCAATAATTTTATTGAAATATTGTTTCAATCCAAATTCAACAAAAAAAAAGTTCACTCACACTCCCTTTTTTCAAGTTCTAAAACCAAATTTATAGGAAAAAAATGAACAATTCACTCAACAATAATTTATGTATTAAAAGTTTAGAACAATTGAATTCATAAAAGTTAGAATGGTGTTTTAAAACTATGATATGAAATATTTAAGTTCAAAAAAATATTTGAAAAATCAAACATAAATTATACTGTAGTCTATACAATATTTAAAAAAGAACAATTTTTTATTTTTTTTCACCATTTTATGGTATCTTTTTTTTTCAGAATAGATTCAAAAAAAATAACAAACATATTTTTATTTATATATTCTTAATTTTTCCCTGAAAAACATTTAAAACTACTTTTAAAAAGTTTTGAATATCTTCCCCCACAAATTTTCAATACTGCTTATTCAAATTCTAACAGAATATATTAATTGCTATAAATTAACATTGAAAAAGAATAGACACAACCTGGTGTTATTTTTCTTTTAGGTCTAAGTTAAGATCACTCATGGGTTATGGTAGACAACCTTGAGATGGCCTCTTATGTTTTTTCCATTTAAGAAAAATATGTTGAAAAATAGAATTAAACACATAAATGTTTTATTAAAGTAGAAACAAAAAAAGGTAAGACACTCTTGGGTTATCCTTCCCAAAAGGGGATGTAATTAGACGTTCCACGGCTGTATTGTCTTATGATAATCCCAAATCCATTAGAGGATTAGGATTCTATGATTGTATATAGCCTTGAGATATCCTCCTATGTTCTTACCATTTAGATAAAACCTATAGAAAATAGAATCAAACACATAAATTATTTATTAAAAAAACGGGAGAAAGGTTGGAGAATCTTAGGGTATCCTTCCTAAGAGAGACTATAGTTAGACATTACATTGCAATAATGTCTTTTATTAATACCCAATACATCAGTGGATGGGGTTTCATTGATTTAAAGCATCACATTTGATTCCTTCCGGAGCTACTCAACCATACTTCTTATTAGATATCCCCTTTGATAGATTACTTCAAGTCCACCTCCAAGAATTGTTATGTATCTAATAAATAAAGGGTGGAAATTGAATGTATGGGGTATCTTTGGGTTCTTCCACATTATTCATAGCCTCTTCATCTTCCATTGTAAGTTCCATTAATTCTACATCATAGTATTCCTCAAAGGGAGAATTTGAAAATAATTAATATTGAATAAAATTAAAAAAAAGTGAGTTTAAATCAAAATATCTCCCTTGTTATGAAGAAACTTATTATTTTTATTCACTAGTGACTTGTGATAATTATTATTCTATTATTATGTATCCCAACAATTGATATTTGGTGTGATGTTTATGGGGTAATTGATTCCTCATAGTTCTCTAGACATATTTATCTTTTTTATTTGCAACAACTTCTCAGATAGTCTTATGTTCAGTTTATCGGGTGGGTTGAATGAATTAGTCCTCAAAATTGTCAAAATTATGTTCGGTTACATGTTTATATTCTTATCAGTTACATTTCTATAGATAGTTGAAAAATTATTCATTTATATCTTCTTCATCATCGGTATAGAAGGGTTAAAGTAATGCTAAATTAGTTATGTAATAAGGATGGAATTCAAAAATAAATTCATAAAAGGTTGATTGAAATGGGATCAAGGTATGGAAATTTCCCCCACTTATTTTAAAAAGATGTTATAGTTATTCATGAAATTGTGCCGCCTTTTGGAATTATACTAGAATTATGGTCGATAAAAGTGGACCTTCCATCATCTCTTCATCACTTGACAATCATGGGAACCCTACTGATGACACATTAGTTACTCTATGAAATATCTTATCATCTTGTTTTTATTGAAAGGATTTTTAAATTTCTAATTGGATCACTTTGTAGAATCCCTCTTTAATCTTAGTAGGTAGCCATAATGGTCCTTCTATTCTCTCTCCAATGTGAATTTCATTAATTCCTCAATTGTTTTTATCCATGTCATACATCTAACATCCTGATTCTTTTTCTACAGTAAAGGAGAGGTCATAATACTATTGAGTTTCAATAAAAACGGAGAAGGAAATGACAAGTAAAGAGTCTCCCTCAATGATTTTAGATTTTTGTTATTCTTAAATGTGAAAATCCACTAAGAAAATTAGTTCATGGGTGAATAAGGGTGAAATGACCTGATCATTCAAAACAAAATATTTTACTTTTTCCAATAGGAGTATATCTATCAGTAAAAGTTGATTTTTTGTTGGTAAAACGTTTTACCAACATATATTTCCCTATCACTAAACTGTCGTTAAAAATTCTATCACTAAATGTTTTTGAGATAGATAAAATCATTCTATTACAATTATAATAATACCAACAGATAATATATAGTTTTTTAAAATGTATAGCAATAGAATCTAATAATAATTTTTTCTATTGGTAATAATATTAACAATATATAAAATATATTTATAAATTATAGTTAAATAAAAATTATAAATTTTAATTTCTACCAAAATTACACATTATATTTTTAAATTTATCATATATAATTCATTTGTTTTAATAATAAAGTAGAATAATATTTACACACATGTTCAAAATTAGGAAAAAATTATTTATATTAACAATAAAATTTAATACACAATTATTCAATACAAAATCCATCCCCCAAAAAGATCCATCACCCCAAAAAAATCCATCACCCTTGGCAACAGCAACCCATCCATGCCAGCAGTATGGACTAGGAACCCATACATACCCCAGAACCAGTGAGCCACCAGTAGCCTATCCATGCTAGAAATCCTGCATCAACCCATCCATGTCACACCAGGGACCAGTGAGCACCAACAACCCCTCTATACCCCCGGACAAGAAGGCCAGCTCCAACCAATCCAAGCTACACACTACGGACCAATGATCACCACCAAACCAACTATTCCCCATGACTAGCGAGCCAACTCCACCTCAAAAAAACATCATTTACGGGTCGAGTGAGAAAAACATAGTCAATTAAACATTAATTGAAAAAACTAAACTAGTAACTTAAAATACATTGTTATTCACAAAATGTTGAGCCAAAAAAGTATTGCAAAAAATTACCAGTCACAATAGATTCCAATAGAAACATGGTCAAAAATACCACCGTGTGACCATAATAAGATGATTAACTAGCCATTGGAAACAACCATATGACATAGAAAAATGATCAAACTTGTGATGCATACATTAGTAAATTTAATGAAAAAAATATTTAATGAAACAAATATATGTATATAAAACAAGGTTATGTAAAAAAATACATATATTTAAACATAAGCTCATTAAGTTAATGATGGTGATGATGAATAATCCATAGCTATGGTGGCTGGAGAGCCATAGATGCCAAGATTCCAAGAATGCTCTTCTGTTCTCCAATCCATACTCACAACCCTATATGAGAATGAAAGGGAAATGTTAAGGATGATATAGGAAGAAGAAAATTGGATCACAAAATGTGGTGATATTTTATTCAATAAGTAGTGGAGGAATGGGGGGATTAGGGTCTCTTTCTATAATTAAGAAATCCATAGAACATTGGACTTTCACTCTCTCCTATTATATATATATAATAACTGTTGATAAATTTTCTTCTTCAATTGTTACTAAACACCACATAAAGGCTTCAATAAAATGTTTGAAATCATTCAATAGTACCTCCCCAGAAAGCGGAAGTTTGATAGTAGATTGTGATATGAGGAAAGAGGTCACCATGAAACTGATCAGTGTTGAGGGATTTTAATTCATGATTGATCGTGATGACACAATGGTTTCTAAATCCATTCATAACATGCTCACCCCCTGAGGGATGTTTTAATTATGATAAGTGCTTATGCACAAATGTTTCTATATTCATTATTAATAATTCCTGATAATTTTTGTGTGTTTTGAAAATCATAACACCACATTTTTTCGAACTTATTAATATAAGTACAATAAAGATTTTTAAATAAGTGATGTCAAATAAAACCTTATTTAAAAAGTTTTTATGCTAGATATTTTTATCTAAAATAAAACAAATCTGTCCACCTAATGATCAACATAAGCATGAACTGACCAATTTAACTCCACAACCAGATCATACAGATATTGAAATTAATCACTTATGTATGTTACCTACAGAATAAAAACAAATCAATCCTTATATAAGCAAAGTAACCAATCACATCGTAAATTTTCTATGCAAAAGATGTTTTACTTTAAATATTTTCCGACCCATCCACTCTACAATTTCATCAATATGATAAATATACTCTTTGTTTTTAGCTTGAAGATTTTCATCAACATACCTGTAAAAATAAAAATAAGAACCAAGATGAAAATATTTTAGGGGACATTTAATAGGATTAAAATCTCAACTCAATCCTCAGGTAACAATATCCATCTCTCTTCATCACAAGACCAAAACTAACAAACATTGTCTGGTCAATTTGAAAAAGAAATATCAATCAACAGTAGAGAATATGGAATAAATATTCATCTCTCATAACATGAAAAACTTACAGAGTCATGACCAATATGTGTATATCTATTTGGTTCTAGTGGAAACAAGTGAATAAATTTCCTCTTTTTGATTTAGAATTCCTATCATGCAGTTCTTTAAAATCGCACTAAAATATGGTGATCACTGAAAAATATTTTAGTCTATGCCTAATGATTCTGGAGTAAAAGTAAAGTTACAAAATTTCATAATCATATACATTTTTTTTCAAATAAATGTACGGAAATATTAGAAACACAATTAATTAATGAAAATTTAATAACATAAGATGGTTCTTCAATTAAAATTTATAAATGATCTACTAAAAAAATTTCATTGATAAAAAATATGAAGGATCTGCTGAAAATATTTTGTATTCGCAGTAGTTTTATCAGAAACAAGGCTATGCAGATCATTTTTATATTTGGTCTTTCTTATTTATATTTTGTTTATTAGAAACACAAGAAGCAGACTTGATTCAAGAGTTCTTAGAGCCTAGAAAATTATCCAGTTTAGAAGATTGCAAAAAACTCATGTTAGCAAACAGATTATAGAATCCAAATGAAAAATATATAAATAGAATGGATATAGTAAAACAATGTTCAGATAATATTAATTTGAATAAAACAACAATAAAATAAGTATAAAATAGTTGTAAGATGTTTTATTACTAATGCTAAAACCAAATAATATACTGATAAGAAATCAAAGAAAAACATGAAAATATCTAGGGACTAGAGTAAAAAAAAATTCCAATGCTAATTTAAAGAATACTAGAAATCTACAATATGTGATCCATCAACTAATAACAATGAACTTATATAAAGAAGAATATAATAACAAATAGTGGTATTGGATGTCTGTTGAACGCGTGACCAACACTCTCTCTCTAGAACGGGAACTTACTTTTCACGAAGCTGTATCATAACCTTTGGTTCAATATCTATGAAGCTTCTTCAAATATGTGATTATTTTGGACCAAACACGTGTCCCCTCTCAACAACTCATGTTCATCAAATCTAAACAGATTTGAATCTCTTTTACATGATGCACTACCAATCAGTATTTTTCTTTCAAAATAAACAAACTACCACTTTACCACCTTCAATCAATTTTCACAATCACCACATTGAAATTTAGTTTCCAGCTTCCCCTCAGTAATAATTGGATCTGGCTACAGAACACCCAATCAAACATCTCATCAGATGGAAGCGATCCTTGTAAGGCTCCCAATTAGACATTGATAATTATATGACATCACATTTACTAGTCAGATCTTGATGAATTTTTCAGAGTGGAAACCCAAACAGGGCCTCCCCCCTTTAGTGGTAATTATCCCAAGGTCACAAATTTTCCCTCCCCGCTCTCACGATCCACACATCTCATTCTATTTCCTTTATAACCCCACCACCTAAAATTTTATTATTAATTGGTACCCAACAAGTTCATTTTCATGACATAATAATTTAATTACGAATTCCCATAGTCCCACACATAATTTAGAGTTATTGAAAACATTAAGCAGATAAAATATATAAAGGGAGTGAAATGAAAGATTAAATTGGTATTGATACATAGAACAAAAAATTATCACTAAATTGTATATACGTATTTAATTATTAACATTATTATATCTTTATATTTTTAATGTATGGCAGTAGTCTTGGAATGTTTTCAATAGGAAACTATTACTGACATTGTTAATGTAAATAAATTTACTCAATAAAAGAAATAAATAGTGAAACTAATTTCTTTAAATGTGTTTTAAAAAATTATGTAAATTATAGAGGAAAGAATGAAATATTCATTGTTGTGTAAACATGTGATAATGATCTTGTCCTCAAGTAAATTGTCCAGGAACTCATATCAGAAGAAGAAACACCCTAAAAGAAAATAAACAGTAATGAAGTGAGATAGGATGTATTCTATTTTTAAACATTTTATATATGGTTTTCAAGTAAAATTGAGATTCTATGATATATAAAATAGTTAGAGGTTATACTTTGATTTTGTTTGTGGAATTTTTAAATTATGAAAATACTTTATCAATCATATTATCTATCCATTGAAATTTTGTAAGATTTATTCAACAATTGTAGATAAAACGTTTCCACTATCATAATCTGGGGAATAACAGAATCCCCATAGAATGAGAATGAAACTAATAGGAAAAAATAATATGGAGAACTTTTATGAAATTTACACATTTTAACAACTTCTATAACATGATATTATATGTTGAGAAATAGAAAGGAAAACTATTATGCATGTGAAAGATTTACAAAGGATCTTCATATCCTGAACTATTATGAAACTATTAAGATGGTAACACATATTAACAACTTTTATGTAAGTCGCACATATAAAAAGGATATGTATATCCTTTGTTTATAATAATAAGATCTACTTATTGTGTTTCTGAATAGAGTTTTGTTCTTTCAGAAATAGAGGATGTTGAATATTTAACCTTTAAAAGTGGGGTTCACCAACCCTAACTATTTTTTATGTGAAGTTCCAGAAGGATAGCTTGCGTCATTACATGTTTCGGAAATTTATGATAATGCTAACATTTATTCCAACATTAATGAAAAACATACTTCAATTTATCAATGAAAAGTTAACAACATAATATTGTTCAACAATTAAAAAATTCATAACAATATAATAACAAAGAAACTAAATTTTTAATTACATATAGACTAATAAACTTTAAAAACTAAAATAAATGATTATTCATTAAATTAAAACACCACTAGTTTATAATCACATAAAAATATCATTGTGATGTTAAAATTATAAATTAAATTCAATATAAATATCAATTTTTATCCAAGGTTCAACTATTTAATATTAGAACACAAGGCATACAATGTAAAACTCCTTATAATTATAGACCCTCAATATAAAATTCAATAGTAAAATAAATAATTAATGAAAGAAATGAATGTAATGAACTTTCACATCACAAGAAATGGGAATCATACATTAATCAAGACAAGATAAAACATTGGGGCATTCCAAACACCAAATCAATAAATTAATTATAATCAGATTTGAAATAGAGAAACATTATTCAAAAAATAAAGAATGAATCCACTTAAAATTAGATTATTTATGGCCTATTCATGTGTTAAACATTCAATATTTTCTAATCAAAGGTGTAAAATTTCAATTTGGATTGTTTTTTTAATAAAAATTTTAGATTGAAAACATTTTAGTTCACTTAAAATGCATTCATACCTATAATGAGATTTACAGTGGATCCTGGTTAATTTAGATTTCAATAAAGCACCCATTCAACATCATGGGGTCCTTGCCTCAATTAAATATCAAATACGTTATGCAACAAGTAATTTTAATGTGTAAAATGTTATGTACTTTTTTAAGTGACCAATATATCATAATTAAAACTAATATTTAGAAAGGTTTCATCACTTTTATGATGACTATCATTGTGTTTTTATATGTTACTGATGAAATGTAGAATGGAGGCATTCATTCAACATTCAAAGCACAAAATTGGGAAATCTTGATAGAAATTTCACATTTTTATGCTTCTAATATGTTCTCCCAAATTTCAATCTTTTGCTTGATTCATGAGGATAAGTGAAAATTTCGATTGAGCGTGAAGTTCCATGTTAACAAACTCATGGTAGAATTATTACCATCCAACCATAAAAAATTCTATTTGAGAGAACAATCCAAAAATTAACCCGATGGTGTACCATTTCTACTTATTTTTTGATCAATACTAAAGATTTCTAGGTATATCATGCCACTCTAAAGATAAATCACATTATCGTTGTCTGGATAAAATTCAGTACCTCCACACTAGTGAAACACAGTGGGTGATGGATTGGAAATTCGTAAGGATTTTGTGTATTCTGAAGAATGGGATGATCCTGTTAGAATACCGGAATATGGTCCTAGTTTCATATGATCCCAAAGGTAGAAAATTTGAGGACCTGGGCTTCTGGGGCCTTCCCAAATGTTTTCAAATGGTCATTCATCTGGGCAGCCTCAATCTCATCCACAACCCCATTTATTTATGAAGTGATTACCAAAACAGAGAATTGGACAACATTCAATTCATCTTAGGGGTGATTATACACATGTGCAGTTGAGTGATTGTTGGTTTACAACTCTTCCATGGAATCAATACAACAGTTGAGTGAACACGTTTTATTTTTTCCATCCAACTATATGAACTTCCAAAACACTTCTTTTTAAAATTTAATGAGCTTTCTCTAAAGGGTGTTTCCCCGCCTTTTCATAGATTTAATAGAGAACAGATCTTCTAGAGTCTTAAAATTCTAGTTGATGCTTCTAGGTAACATTCCTTCATCTCCTTAGTAAGAACTAGTTAACCAACAACATATCTAGTGGTTCATGCATATTATAAGAATTCTAATTTTTAATATGAAACTATTTTCTCCAACTATTCCAGGAAGTTGTAATTTCATATCAAGCAAGATTTTATGGTAAAGAATCCATCCGATGATGATGGATGCATACATTCCATAAGGCATAAATAAATAGTTAATGTTCACATAAATTTTAATATCAAATGTCAACAAAACAGAAAGAATAAAAAAGATAATGGTGTTTGCTGGAAATCATTCATAATTTATTTTTATACACCATATTCTATACATTATTTTTCTTTAAAATTCCATTATATTCTTATCAAATAACCTGTGTTTCATATTTTAATAGAAAAATACTTAAAGGGATAAGTTTCTAAGAAATTTAAGTAATGCGGCTCCACTATTAAGGCATGTTTTCTTTGTAATTTTTGATAGGTGTATAGTTGGTATGACTATCTTAAAAATGATTTATCAGGCATTAAATCATGTTTGATGTTCCCAAAAAAAGTTTTACATGACCATTTTTTGTTAGGTATGTGTGAAATGATATCTAACATGATAAATTGATAAGTTTTAATTACATTTAAAAACATGTTTTTTACTATATCTTTTCTTGTCCAGTTCATCCATAATTAGGAAATAGAATTGTTTCCCCTTCTCTAAAATGACCAAGAACAACTTTCCTACCTTTCCATGATGGCTAGGACGAACATAAACAATGCTTCTAGGATTCATCATAGGAGTTTTCTAAGGGAGTATAATTCTAATAGGGGTCTTGGAAGGTGGTTGAATATTATCCACATGAACATGATTCAATTTTGTGATCAAATTATTTTCTAGAGAGAAGTTTGTAATTAGAATTCAAAAATCACCAAAAAACACAAGAAAAAGAATAAGAAAGCCCATTTCATCATAATCTCACTGAAACCCTAACAAAAAATCAATTTAAATATCAAATACACATGATTTTAGATGCTTAAAACTTAAATAGTAGAAGTTCATACCTGATGCCCAAATATCGACTGATTGAATGTGAAATAGGTTTTTGTCCATGCCCCTCTAAAAACCTCATATGTATAGATAAAAGAGGAAAAATTCAATCGATCATCAGAATATGATGTCGTGAGAAATTTTAGATAATCAAGGGTGAAGATGTGGGTGTGGTCGACGGTGATGAACTAAGAGTGTGAGCATAGGTAGGTATCGCTACTCTACAGGAGGCGAATATCGGGAGGTTATAGGGGAAGAGGGGGGACATGGGGAGAAAGTAAAAGGTAGAACAAGATTTCAATTTTCTTTTTCCTTTTTCGTTTTTACATTTTATTTAAATGAGTGATTATTATATGAGAGTAATTATCTTTATTTTCATTTTTTGGTAATTGTTTTTAAAATCACATATAAAAATTTAATTAAAAAACATATTTAAAATACTACTTTTATTTTTTATCAAATAGAGTGTGTCATATTCCTAATATTTATCAAAATATTTTTTGTTACCATCAATATAACTTTTTTAGTAAAGTATTAAATGATTGTGATAAAAAAATAATTTTAAATGTTTTTTTAGTGAGTAAATACTAGTAACATATTTATATGCTAAAAAAACTACCAATAATAATAATTAATAACTATAGATTCATTTTTTAGTAAAAAAACATTCAATATTAATATGATAATGAAAAAAATTTAATTTTTTGTAACACATATGTTGGTATTAAAAAATTAATAACAACAGATATATATTTTGGTAAAAATAAATGTTGGTATTTGAATTTAATACTAATAAGACATGATATCTGTTGGAATTTCCCATTTATACAAACAAATATTTTGTCTGTTACTAAATTTCTATTGGTATATGTCAAATATTTTGTAGTGATTTATGAATAAAATCCCTTTATTTTAATTTCTTATGGATATATAAAACACATCCACTCTTTATTTTTTTATTATTGGGTTTAAATGACCATTATGCATCATTACAGTCAATAATATAACTGTTGAACAATGATCACACAACTAATATAAATATATGTTTTTTTAAAAAAATCCATTCCACACAAACAATGAAGGAAATGATCTCATCCAATAGATTTGGGCCGTACAAAGCTCATTTTTCAGAACATAGAAAGGAAGTAACGCCACTGAGCTTCACTCTTGACCAAGCCCAAGATGAGCTCCAACATGTTAATATTGAATGGAATCGCCTAAAGATAAGTTCATGTTAATATAGATTACCACCTGGGTGATGTTATCCAAGCCTCCCCAAGAGTCTATCATCATTGCACACCTTACCCTTAGGTCTTATGTGGGTGTTATAAGGGGTTATTTAATATGGTATTAGTTACTTATTATGTGATCCATTTTTACAAATAAAAGTCTTATTCCATCAATTACTTTATGAGAACATCCTTTCTTAATAAAATGATTAATTTGATAAATTGATTCTTCGAGTACAAATGGTACTTTTGAGAAATATTTACTTAATTACATTAAAATAAGTTTTTTATAACAATATAAAAACAATTCTTATAAATTATGATTATATAAAATCTTTATCAATAAATGATTAGGAAATCAGTTTGATTAGAGTTATATTTTTATACAATAAAACAGAAAGTGTATTTTTTTAATTAAAGAATTTATTTTAATGAATTAATGAATTTTGAAAATAGTTAATATTTTTATAAAATATTATTATCAAATTAATTTTATTAATAATAATAGGGTATATAATTTTTATTAAGTTAAATGTAACTTTTATTAAGGTTTGAAAATTGTTTATATCAAAACCCGTGCATTTTCAATAAATGGAAATTTTCATTTTAAAAGTGAAATTTCACATATTTATAAAATTATTTAGACAAAAATAATATTTTTTTGGAATCAAGACATTAAAATTATCCAATGGTGAATTTTTTATAATTTTATGAGACAGTCGAATTTTTGGGTAAAAATTAAATATCGTATAAATAAAATATATGTTTTATGACATCATAATGACCTCAAAATGTAGTAATAAATACTATAATATGTATTATTAGCCCAATATATATTTTCCCATTAAGATAATGTGATTTTATATTTGTTTTACTTATTTTATAAATCCTTAGTGAATCATCCAAAATGTGTGATATATTTTATGATTTTAAATTCATTTGTTTAATAATGTGACTCACCTCCACATAATCAAGGATAAAATTTTAATATTTTCATAAATTGGCCGTATAAAATAAATTTTCTCACTTTTATTTGCAAAAAACCATGGTAATGTTTTTGGTTTTTAATATTTAATTATATAGATTCCAAAACCTACGTTTGTAAAATATAAAAAAAATTTCCTCTCATTTCCTATATAAACCCACCCAATCTCCCAAATATCTTCACTCAAATTCCTTGTAGCACATTCTTATTATTTCCTCCCCTCTCTATAATCCTCACAATGTTCCCCAATCACTCATGAAGCCCCACTTCAAGCTTTTTTAAGTCACACACTCAAGTAAGGGTTTCCTTCCTTTATCATTTTTATCCAAGTTTCCATATATTGTTACAACCTATCATTTTCAATTAAAAATGACTGGGCATGTTTTTTCAACATCCCCATAATTCCCTTATTATGTTTGTATGATGGGAGACCTATTTATATCTCATTAATCCCTCCCATTTACACCCATTATCATGCTGAAATTTCATAAGAGTTATTCCATATCTCCTCTTCTTCAATTTTTCTTATTATGTTATAACTTCTATTTAAAAATTAATCATGATGGAACTTGTAATTATATAATCCCATTACTGATAATTTAAGGTCTAAATGAATAGATACCCATTTCTCTCTCATCAACCCATTTTATGAATCCTCGTGTGATGCAGTTATGCTGCAAATATTGCACCATGATTTTCCATGCCAAAATCATCGTATAGTGTATACCGTGCCCATTTCCCTATTAATGGTATTCATGTATATGAACATATAATTATCGATTATACACATTCATATATTTATTCAACATTCCTTTATTGTGGAATAAATGATGATGTTGAATGAATCCATGTTATTTGATCTATGTGGCACTCTTACGTATGAGATTAAAATGTTTATGAAGGGTGCACCCTAATATCACTCCAATGCATTGGGTAATGTTTAGTATTATGATACGTCATGCTGGTATAGAGGTTTACTTTATTCCTTTATAGGATGTTTTTCCATCATGTTGGGATAGGGATTTACCTGATTCCTTTTTCATTATGATGTCGTGTTTTATGTTCTTTCTATATTTCCATGTTATGATAATCATGCTATATCATGACTTTATGTTCATGTTTCTCTTGTTCTCCATCGATATACCTACTTCCTAACATTTATTTTATTCTTCATGTAATTATTTTTTACTCCATTATTGGGATTTATAGTACAACCATTTCTCATGTATGTCTTCAAGATATCTCATTCAATGCTAAGTACGAAAGAATGTTGCGATCATGTAAAAGAAGTTTTTAATAAAGCTGTTTTATTTTATGTATTAAGTTGTCATGTAATGTTCCTAATCCCCAAAGAAACTAGGAATCTCGATATTTTGGGTTGTATTAAGTTAATGTTTATGTAATAAATCATGTCCAAATATGAAATAAAGTGCATGGTTGTTATAGTTGGTATCAGAGGATAGGCTTAGTTATTTTTGGGATTAGGGTTATAAAACTATAGTAAATGACTTAGGGATAATACTAAAAATAAGATAATAATCCCTAATATTTTATGATTATATAGAAAGTTTTTTATCATGAAAATACATCTCAGTTTGGATATGAACAAGTAGATGTGGCTTTGGCACAAATGTATCTAGTGGTAAAACCCGAAAACAACACTTTGAGCTAGAGTCAAACAAGAACTGGTGCACAACAATGGGCCTTGCGGCACTCATTGTTCTATACTCTTAGGGGATATTCTTTGGTAAATTTATAAGCATTGTATGTAACATTATTAAGGGAGTAAGAAAAAAAATTCATATGTTAGGAAATAGATCATGGGTGACTTAGATTAAAGATTAGAAATTCTTATGTTAAGGAAATAAATGTAATTTATAAGTTATTCCTTTTTGTTATTGAATTATCCTTTATGTATTTAATAGTTTAAAATACTTAACCCAAATTATCCTTTTATTCTAGCCAATGGCCAGTAATAGGAGGACTTAGGCTAACAATTGATGTGTGGATCAATGTGATAACTATTATAACGAGATGACCAATCTGATGGGAGCGGAAATCTCAAAATTTGTCATGATAATCTCTCAGTTAACTCAACCTTTTAATAGAAACATGGGTCAAGAGGAATATCTAATCCCCCCCAACCAATAAAGAACAAGTCACAATCAAGAGCTTCATGATACAAAGGTCTCCTACTTTCAAAGGATCATCTAATCCCTCAATTGCCGAACAATGGATCGAATCCATTGAGAAGATCTTCTCTATCCTTCAATATTCTGAAAATGAGAAGGTTCTTCTGGATGCTTATCATATAAAGGGTAAAGCTGATAAATGGTGGACATTGATCGAATATATGAAGCCATAAGAATAGATCAATTTGTTTTAATTGAATGATTTTTAGAAAAAAAAATTTGATAAATATTTTTCTCTCACCCTCCGACTTAAGATGGAAATGGACTTCAATACCCTCAAGAAAAAATATGATGAAACCATTGGAGCATATAAGGAAAACTTCAAAAGGATTTCATGATATGCCTCCAGCTTTGTCGTTACCCATGAATGAAAGGTTGGCTTCTTCTTTGGTGGGTTTAAACCTATTTTATGGAAAGCCCAAGTGATCGATGACTTTTATAGCTATGAAAGAATTGTCTGATGTTCCCTCAAAGTATAAATGGAGATCGGAAAATCTTAGCAGTATCATGGGGATAAGAAGCAGAAAGTGGAATTTAATTCTGGTGGACCAATGTATAATTCCAATGGTGTGAATAAATTCCAGCACCCCACTTTCCAATGGTGTGAAAAGAAGCACCCCAAAAAGTTTCTGAAGGGGACAAGCGAATGATTTATGTTTTAAAGAGAATGGTATATATACAATGATTATCAACAAGAAAAACTTGCTACTTCAATAGAGCAATGGAATGCTCTATTCAATCCTTAATGCACTATTCATTGATACAACTATAAAGAACCAAGACACTTTTTGAACCATTTCTCTAAGCTATTGGTTTTTGAGGCAACCAACAACCTCCAAGGAAGAAAGGGTGATCTTTATTCCATCAATACTACTGAAGTGAATCCCAACAATGATGTGTTGATAGGTATGCTAGTTATTCATTCATGGACCGAAAATGTACGTTTTGATTCTAGTTTTACACATTCTTTTATATCCCAAAAGTTTAGCAGAACAAACCAAACACCACCATAAATAATCGAAGTAGATATGTCAGTGAGAATGGAAAATGGGGAAATTATTTCATCCCATGAATATAACTCCTCCCCTATAAAAATTTGTGGATTAAACATCCCATAAAACCTTTTTATACTAACTATAGTGGAATTTTATGCAATTCTTGTCATGTAATTACTTTCTTTATATAGATCCAACATAAATTTCCGTTAGAGGGAAATCACTCTTTATATGGTGGATCGACCCCCAATTCTATAAAAGTGCAAGGAAGAGGATGAATCTTATTCAGAACCATCATCTCAAGCATGAATATTACTTCCCTATGAGCATGTATATATTTATCAGATGGTTGATTCTAAGAAAGGAACCATCCCCAATGAAATTCCTATTGTGAGGGAATTCGCTGATGTGTTTGCCAAGGAATTTCTTGGACTTCCTCCTAGAAGAGATGTTGAATTCTCGATTGATCATATACCTAGGAAATTTGAAATATCCAAGACTCTATATATAATGGCTATTATGGAGCTTGAGTATCTAAACAAAAAACTACAAGAAAATATAGATAAAGAGTTTATACACCCAAATGCTTCATCATGGGTTGCACCAGTCCTCTATGTCATAAAGAAGGATGGGTCAATGCACTTTTTCATTGATTATCATGAGCTCAAAAAAATCATGATAAAGAAAAAGTATCTTTTTCCACAAATTAATGAAATTTTGATCAACTCTATGGACCACAATACTTCTCTAAGGTTTATCTACGGTCTGGATATTACCAAGGGTGAAGAAGGAGGATATCCCCAAGACTGCTTTTCATATAGGGTATGGGCACTATGAATTCATAGTAATGCCTTTCAGACTCACTTATTATCTATAAATATTCATTTAATTGATGAATAGAGTCTTTAGAGATTACGTTGACAAATTTATGGTAGTCTTTATAGACAAAATTTTAATAAACTCCAAAAACCAAGGAGGATTACAAGGACCATCTATGCACTGTATGAGAGACCATACGAAAGGTGATGTTCTATGAAAAGTAAAAACAATTTGAGTTATAGTTGAATTAAATCCTATTCTTGGGTCATATAATCATAGGAAAAGGGATATTATTGGATCCCTCCATGAAAAATGCAATAGAGGGATGAATGAGGCCAATATCTGTGACAGATATCTATAGCTTCTTTAGGTTAGCTGGATTATTATTGCTGATTTGTGAGTAATTTATCATGATTCTCAAACCTTCTTACCAAGCTAACTCGGAAGGTAGTCATTTTTTCTTGGAATGATGAATGGGATGAAATATTCATGGAGTTGAAAAGGAGGCATATCACTACACCAATGCTCAAACTACCCACAAGCGGAGAACATTTTGTGGTATTTAGTGATGCTTCAAAGAAGGTCTTGGGATATGTGTTGATACAAAATAAAAATTTCATTGCCTATGATTTAAAAAAATTGAATGTTCATGAGTATAACTATACAACACAAGATCTGGAGTTGGCTATAGTGATCTTAGCTTTGATAATTTGGTGACATTGCCTCTTTTGGGAGATGTGTAAAATATATACGGATCAAAAAAGACTCAAGTAGATATTCACATAGAAATAGTTGAATATATGCCACTTAATATTGTTAGAGCTGATCAAAGATTATGAATTCTCAATCCATTACCACATTGGGAATGAAAACAAGGTGGCATATGATCTAAGTAGAAAGGACCCAATGATTTTATCATTAATGTGAATTGAAAAGGATCCAATCATCTTAGATTGGATGATGATGGACATGGGAATCATAAAGAAGGAAACATTATAAATTATTTCACAAATTATTTCTCAACTACCTATTTTGGAATGGTAAAATGATGCTCAAAAAGTTGATGTTGGAATTCAGAAGAAAGTGGAAACAATAAAAAAAGGTACATCCAATAAGTTCAATGCTAATGAAGAAGGAATTGTGAGATTTGGGTCAAGACTATGCAATCCATAAAATCCAATGTTAAAGAATAAACTTTTGGATGATGCACATGGTATGAATTTCTCCATTAACCTAGAAAACAAAAAGATATATCAGTATTTCTAAGAGAATTATTAGTGGGATAACATGAAGAATGAAATCGCTGAGTATAAATCAATGTGCCTTGTATGTCAGTAAGTGAAGGATGAGAGGAAGAAGTCTAATGGGATGATGCAACCATTAACCTTACCAACATTGAAATGGGAAAACGTTACCATGGACTTTGTCACCAGACTTCCAAAGACATACAAAGGAAAAAATGATATCTGGGTTATTGTGGATCTTCTTACAAAGACTGCACACTTCATTTCAATTTGATAGGATTTCTCATTGGATATATTGTCACAAAAATACATCATATAAGTTGTAAGTATTCATGGTGTACCACTATTTATTGTATGTGATCAAGATCCAATATTCACCTCTACATTCTGTAATAATCTCCAACACACTCGAAATATTTACCTAAACTTCAGTACGACTTATCATCCTCAAATTGATGGTCAATCGAAGTGGAATATCCAAACACATGAGGAAATTTTAAGAGCTTGATCAATGGTATTCAAAGGAGGATGAGATCAACATCTTTCTCTAGTTTAGTTCTCGTACAAAAATAGTTTCCACTCAAGAATCCAAACAGCACTTTATTAATCTTTTTATGGGAAGAGGTGCAAAACACTGACATGTTGGGAAGAAGTTGGGGAGCGAAAACATCTAGGTCCAGAAATGGTCGAAGAAATGGTTGAGAAGGTTGATACCATCTAGCAGTACATCAAAGATTCTTAGAGTCGATAAAAGAGCTATGATGAAAACCATTGATGAGGCCTAGAGTTTGATGATAGATATGTGGTTTTCCTTCTCATATCTCCATGGAAGAGAGTGGTGAGATTTGGGAATAATGGAAAGAATTTTACAAGGTACATTAGGACTTTTTATATCCTTGATAGCATAGGATTAGTAGCCTATCGACTAGAACTCCCACCGTACCTATCTAAAGTACATGATGTATTCCATTTACCACTATTGAAGAAGTAAATACCTAACCAATCGCATGTACTCAATACATAGGTGGTACCATTGGATAATTACCTCTCCTATGAAGATAATCCATTGAATATCTTATATCACATAGAAAAAGTTCTACGAAATAAGATGATTCCCCTCATCAAGGTGTTGTAGCGAAACTACAAGTTTGACGAAGCAATGTGGGAACCATAGGAAGTAATGAGGTAGAGTTATCCTCATCTATTTTAGTGTGGGATAAGTAAATTTAGAGGGGGAAATTTCTTAAGGGTGGAAGGTTGAAACAACCCAATAATTTATGAATAAAATTGCCTTTATTTTAATTTCTTATGAATATAGAAAACACATGCACTCTTTTTTTATTATTATTTGATTTAAATTACTTTTATCTATCCATACCATTGATAATATAGCCATTGAACAATGATCAAACATCTAATATAAATATAAGGTTTTAAAAAAAGACCGTTCGACATAGAAAATGGAGAGGATAGCCTCATCCAGTAGACTCAAGCCGTATGAATCACATTTGTCAGAGCTCGGAATAGAGGTAGTGTCACTAGGATTTTCTCTTGACCAAGACCAATACAAGCTTCAACATGTTATTCATGAAAGGAATTTCTTATGGAACAAGTTCAAGTAAATAGAGATTACAACCCATGCGATGTTATCTGAGTCACCCCAAGAGTATATCACCATCTCACACCTTACCCTGAGGTTTTATATATGTGTAATAAGAGGTTATGTAACAAGGTATAAGTTAATTATTGTCTAATCCATTTTTATAAATAAAAGTCTTATTCCATAATTTTCGTAATGAGAATAGTCTTTCCTAAAAAATGATGAATTTGATTAATTGATTTTTCGAGTAAAAATTGTACTTTTGAGATATATATACATTAATATAATGAACTAAGGTTTTTAGTAATAATAATATAATTTTTTTATAAATAATTAATATATCAATTCCTTATCTATAAATGATTATAAAATTAGTTTTATAAGAGTTACATTTTTATACCATAAAATAGAAAGTGTATTTATTAAATTAAAGAATTTTTTTAAGGAATTAATGAATTTATGAAATAGTTAATATTTTAATAAAAAATTATTATCAAATTAATTTTATCAATAATAAATGATTATAAAAATTTTATTAAGTCATATGTAATTTTATTAACATTTGAAAACTATTTTGGTCATAAGACATGAATTTTCAATAAATGTTGGTTTTAATTTTAAAATTGAAAATTAAATTATTTAGATAATTAATTAGATAAAATGAATACAATTTTTTGAATCAGGATGTTGAAATTATCCAATGTTGATTTTTTCATAATTTTATGATGCAATCATATTTTTGGGTAAAAATTAAATACCATATAAAAAAATATGTCTTTTATGACCTCATAATGACCCCAAAATGATGTAATAAATACTATAATGTGTATTTTAGGACCAATATATGTTTTATCATTAAAATAATGTGATTTTATAATTGTTTTACTTATTTTATAATGCTTTAGTATCCACCAAAATATATAATATATTTTATGATTCTGAATTCATTTCCTTAATAATGTGACTCACCTCTACATAAGAAAGGATAATATTTTAATGTATTCAGAAAGACCTTATTGAAATTTTTTTTCTACTCCTCTTTGGAAATAATCATGGGAAATAACATGGGACAGTTTTTGGTTTTGAATATTTAATTATATAGATTCCAAAACCGAAGTTTGTGTAATATTAAAGAATCCCCCTCTCATTTACTATATAACCCCAATCAAGATCCCACTTATATTAAATAAAAATCTTATAGAACGTCCCTAATAATTCTTCCTCTCACTATAATCCTCCCAAGGTTCCCCATTATCTCAAAAATCTACTATTCATGCTTTTGAAGTCACACACTCAAGTAAGGGTTTCCTTCCTTTATCATTTTTATCCATGTTTCCTTATATTGTTATGCCCTTATAATTTCAATTAAAAATGATGGTGTATGTTTTTAAACCTCCCAAAAACTTTCCTTATTATGTTTTTATGATAATAGACCTCTTTATCTCTCATTAATCCCTTCCATGTGCAGCTATTACCATGCCAAAATTTCATAAGAGTTATTCCATTTCTCTTCTTTTTCAAGTTTCATTATTATGTGACACCGTCTATTTACAAATTAATCATATTGGAACATGTATTTATATGATCACCTTACTTTCCATTTCATGTATGACTAGAGACCTCTTTCTCCCTCTTGAAACCATTTTATGAATCCCAATGTGATGTCGTTATGCTACTGAAATTGTATCCCAATTTTCCATGCGAAAATCTTCATGTAGTGAATACCATGCTCATTTATATTTTAATGGTATTCAACTTTATGAATATATACTTATTGATTATAGACATTAATATATGTATTCCAAATCCCTTTATCATGTAATAAATGATGTTTTTTTAATGAATCCATGTTATATGATCTATGTTGCACAATAAAGTATGAGATTAAAATGTTTATGAAGTGTGCGCCTTGATAGTTCTCCAATAAATTGGGTAATCTTTAGTATCATAATATGTCATGTTGGGATATGGTTATAACTTTTTACTTTATAGTAATTTTCTCATCATGTTGGGATAGTGGTTTACTTGATTCCATTATGTTTATGATGTAGTGTTTTAAGTTGTAGCCACATTCCATGTTATGATAATCATGATATATCATGCCTTTATGTTCATGTTTCTTTTGTTCTCCAATGATATGACAATTGCATAACATGTATTTTATTCTTCATTTTATTCTATATTTACTCCCTTACAGGGATTTATATCTCACCATTTTCTTATGTATGTCCTCAGGTTATCCAATGAAATGCTAAGTACCAAAGAATGTTATGGTCATGTAAAAGAAGTTTTCTATAAATAAGTTTTATTTAATGTCTTATGTTGTCATGTAATTTTCCTAATCCCCAAAGACATTACACCTCTCATTCTTCTAGGTTGTATTATATTCATGTTTATTTAATAAGTCATGTATAAATATGAAATAAAGTGAAGGGTTGTTATAAATGTTACTTTTTCGTTTTCCACATTCTCTTTAAGTTCCATATCCTCTAGAGTTTTCACAATATGTAGGAATTTTAATACAGATTCATCTTGAAATAACTCATGATTTCCTTCTTTTTCTTATTACATAGGATAATAAAAAGTAACATTGAGTTCATATTGATGTCTCATTAATTCTTCTATTTTGTGGAGTCTTTCATGATTTTCTTCTTGCACCGGGGAATAATTATTGGGATGATCCAATTTATCCTTCACTTCATGTATCTAGAATTTATTATTCTCTTCTTCTTGGATTATTTATCATCCTAAATAGTTTTTCTTTTGTTTTGGGGGGGTTTTATCCTCCCTGGGAACGTATAAGACATATGGGATGAGAAATTAGTCAAAAAATAAATGGGAAATGTATCGGTTTTTGACTTCTTTGGTTCCTTAAATCCCTTTAATTAATGCATAAAATTTATGATCCATTACATAGAACTTCCACCCTTCACTTCGTTCCACATAGTGGAGAAAAGAAGAAAGAATGAAATGAAAAAAACAAGGGAAAACACTGATTGTAATTTTTTTAATGATAGGGAAAACACGAATCTTATCCCTGATAATGGCATCAAGTTGATCGAGTGGTTGTCAAAAGCCATAATCAAACAAAATTTGTATTTACTCATAATGAAGCGTAGTGGATGACTAGGGTTTTTTCTCAAGTAGTAGGTCTTGGGAGTTTCAATATTTTAATCACTTATGTATATTTTTTTTCTTTTTAATTTTTTAAAACTAAATATAAATTAGGGGTGGTAGTTTTTATGAATGAAAATAGAGAAAATGAAAATGCAGGAAGTAATGGATGTATGAAAGGGATACACCCCAAGATTTAACTTTGTGATCCTTCTGTCTCTCATAACCATGACCCTTAAATTACATTTTATGTCTGTTCCAATCGTCTACACACACCCTTATAACTGAAATTGTCTAAATGCATATCACACTCAAGGAGATTCTCCTATGTGACCAGATCATCACTATATCAAATGAGTCACAATCGTTATCCATAATTAATTTAGATCACGTATCCCATCATATAACATTAATCTAAATAATGAGAGAGGAAAGAGTGTTAAATGGTATGAAATAAAATTAGAAGTTGAAAGACATGAGGAACGATCGTCTCTTCATCCTCTCACTATCCAAAGATCCTTTGAACATAGTACACTAGTGAAAAAAACATTTTTAAGTTATTTTTTAGGGTTTTTACATCATTTTTAGGGTATCGTTGTTACAAGTGACATAAAAAATAATATTTTTTACATCGGTTATATTAAATGATGTAAAAAATATGATTTTGTTGGTTTTTCACATCAATTATTTAATAATCGATGTGAAAGATGTTTTGGTAAAGTTTTTTCACATTAGTTACATAAATAACCTAAATAAAAAATATCCCACCACATCGGTTATATAAAAACCCACGTGGGAAAACCCTATCCCGATGCATTTTCACGTTAGTTAGTAAATAACCAATGTTAAAAATATATTTTTCACATCAGTTATTAAATAACTAACGTAAAAAACTGTATACCATGTTGGTTATGTAAAAAGAATCATGAAAAACCAGTTTTTATATGTTTTAATGTCTGTTAATAAATAAATGATGTAAAAACTAATTTTTTTATGATAATTTATGAAACCCTTCCTCTCCACAATCGAACTAGGCCTAAAAACAAAAACTAGACCACAAACTAGACTAAAAACTAGAAAAACTTGTAGAAAAATTACACATTCACATTTAAAATATTCAAAAAATATAATATTAACTAAAAAAACCTAATAAAATCAAAAAAAATACTAAGTACACAATTATAATTTCAAAATTCAAAATTACAACATTCACTAAAAACATACTAAAATCCAATCAAACATGTATAATAATTTTACTATTGCACTTGTAAGTGTTTGAACTCTTGTAAACTATAATGTTGAGGATCATAAAATAGATAAAAATTAAAAAATAAATTTTTTAACATGTATTAAAAATATAACAAAAGAAATATTAATGGATAATTTATAAGGAAATCTAAGGTGGTCGAACATCGTAATTGTTGCAGTTGTAATTATTTTATACATAAATCTTAACATATAATAACTACATTCGATTATGCCTTGTTATGTATGGAAATTCCGGTTAAATGATTTTTTCAATTCAAAATATCATTTTTAGGTAATCCAAAATGTACTAATTATAAATGGATATTCACCTTTACTTTTATATATTTGATCATTCCACTCTTTTTCATTGTAGATCTTCGAAATAAATCCCATCCCATATTAGAAAATAATATTAATGAAATAAATTTAAAATTCATTATAATATAAATAGTAATTAATAAATTAAAAATTACTTTTCCAACATGTTCATAAAATTTCCACACACATTGCCATGGACAGAGCATATCCAATAATGTGTTTTATCGCTTGAAAAAAAAACTAACTTCCAATGGTCAATGATATAATAGAAAATTTAATATTATTGGTTATTATGTTAAATTATAAATAATTTTTTTTGAGATATATGTTTCATACATGTCAATAAAAGGAAACATCCAACACTGTGTAATTATATTCTGTCAAAATATTTCTACAATATAAACTGCTTCTTATTCCTCATCCAATTTATTCCCTTCAAGTGAAATCAATTGTGGGTACATCAACCCATATACATCTTCATACTCATTCTCCTCACAAATTTTACAAAGATAACTAATAGAAAATAGATATGTATACATTTTCAATAAATTTAACACCAGGACATATTTTTGTTGAGACGTAAATGGAAACAAATTTTCACGACGTTGATGCCCAACTTATCTCTGGTAACAAGCTCCATGATATCATATTTCAAAATACCCATATCTATTTCATTTCCACAAACATGATCTTCCATTGTAAATGTATAATGACCCACCAAAAAATTTGAATATCTTGATAATATGTCAAGACTACAAAAATTTGAATCTGATGTCATTGTTCTTTGTCTTTGTACTTGGATATACAATATTTCATTACCTTTAAAGTATTTCATGTAAATAAATAGAAAAATATATTAACTTTATAAGGTTAAAAAAATTTAATATAAAAATAGAATAATGGATATAACATACACCTACCTCTATTGTAATGAGATGTAGAAGTCTAAATGGCCAAACTAAGAAGTGGATGATACTTTGTGTAATTGTCATCAACTCATCTACAGGTAATGGTACTCCGGCATATATAACTATAATATCTTGTACAATGACCCTATGATACTCTACCTATATGTTTTATGATGAATTTTATCTTATATATAATATATCATTCCATACGAAATAGTATGACAATGAGGATCATCAGCATACAACTCACAATAACTAGGAAGCTGTAGAGGAAGGGGTGTGGGAGTAGGATAAAAAATAGGTTCTACAAGAGGAGGTTGAGGATAAATAATTGGGTCTATAAGTGAAGGTGTAGGATAAATAATGGGGTCTGTAGAAGGAGGTGGGGGAGTGGGAGCTTCTGGTAGAGGTGGAGCGGGAGCTGCAGTCTGATGTAGTCGTTTCATGTCTGCAAACATGGACCGTACCGACACTCTGATCTTTTCCACCATAATTATATTAATAATGTGAAATTAAGACTCAAAATATTATATATTATATATATATAGCCTCCCTAGAATAAACAGAAGAATTTGGTAACACTTTTATTATCGATAGAACCATCGGGTATCCTCGTGCATGACCGAGGTGTTCGGGATTTTCCAATGCAGCTGATAAAATATCTTTCCTCCCGTCTGCTTTAAAAATACATATGTACTATTCTCATCAAGATAATCCTTTATAAATTATTTTAAAAATTATTCAATTATTCAAAGTGTAAAAATAATTCAATTGCATTAAATAAATTAAATAAAAAACTTATAATCCTCTCGGCTACGACCCTCAATTATTCTGTAAGATATTTCCCTTTTTTTCTCATCTAAACCCTCTTCCATTTTTCATATTTAGATAGAGTTTATGGATGGGAAACATCTCTAGAGTCAGAATATTAAACTCTATTTTTTTATATTTTCTATATATCATATCTTGTTCCAAAAAATTAAACCCTCTCTGAGATAAAATATAAGGTATGCGTTTCTGGATTGGATTTTCTGATGATCTATCCTTGATTCCTAAAAATTGGGAATAATAAATCATTAATATTTCATTAATAAGTTCATTAATATAAAAATAATTATAAAATTTTACATTGAACTTACAAAAAAAGCTTCTTTTCATCTACTTTTGACAAATTTTTTCCATGTGTATTTATCTATAAAAGGATATATATGACATAAAATATCATGTTATATATCTACAAAAATGAAATTAGATGTGAGGGTTGATTTGAAATCCCTCTATATCCTCATATCCATTAATAAAAATTTCCTCCTGACTCCAAAATTGTTTGTTATATCAAATGTAATATGAAAAAAAATGGAAAACATACTATATGATAAACATTTCAAGTTTAGTTAAATAATAGAAAAAGAACATACCAAAATGGTCTCCCATGACTAAGCTAGTTTTGTTTTTTCAACACTTCTCCAATTATTAAAAATTGATGACTTTTCTTTTACCCTAATTTCATAAAAAAACTCTTGATTTTTTTTCATTAGGGCCTCTTGAAACATCATTCTAATCAAAGTCTACAACAATCCTCTAGTCCAAGATATGAGCAATTGATAATTTTGGTAAACATGTGCTGCCACATTAACTAGCCCTTGAAATATTCTATTTCATTGTGGGATAACATGAAGAAGATTGAGTAACATAAATATAATCATGTGGATGTTTCTACCCATAGGTATGATCATAATGCTCATCTCCAAAAGTTTGTGGTTGATTATCTGATTGATCTGTCATTTTCTTTCATATCAAAAAAACAAACATTTAGTACACAAAATATAAAAATTCACATATTATAATATTAATGTAAAAAAAGAAAAATTATGAAACACAAAAGTAAACTAAAACTTAACATATTATTATTCATATTTTTATGGTTATCTAAAATTCTAACAATAGTAATCTTATATGAAATGTCATGTAAATGAATGAAAAAATATCCAAAATTGGTATAGGAATATTAAAAATTGTCCAACCTAATAAATCAAATTTTTACACAAAAAAATAATATTTTTTAACAATGATATTTAAAATAATTTTCATTCAACAAAATCAATTAATATACAAGTTAAATAATGGTAAACATGAAAAACTAAACAAAAAAAAACTAAAATAAAAAACATTTCTACTAATTTGTTTTAATACATTTTTTAATAAAGAAAAAAATATAATAGAAAATTTTATGAAATTAATAAAATTAAAGGAGAAATAAAAATATTTTATCTGTAATAGTATGAATGTACTAATGGATTATTTTCCTAAATTCCACTGTCATAATCATTGTTTATAGAAGAAACCATGTTTATAACATGCTCATCATTATTATCTCTTAATCTTTTCATGGAACTAGGTATGTCACACAAATTGGCATCTTTATCAAGTTTATCATCACCGACATATTTTTTTCTTTGTAAAACAGTAGACCACTGCATATCGAATTGATTAGGAATATAGGAAATTTGTTTTTCATGTGTTTCCATTATAAAAGAATCAACAACATCTTCCAATATATTCATATTAAAAAAGTGTCATTCAAAATTCATCATGTCTAACACAGTTGTTACCAATAAATCATTTTTATTTAAACATTAGAACATTAATTTCAATGCAATCAACCTCCCTTATTTCTTGAATAAATCCATTATATGCACTAGATGTAGAAATTGGTTTTTTCTTTATAACTCAAAAAATGGATTTCTTCGGTGAAAACCAATACACCATTATTCTGAACATCACTTCTATTGTCCTAGGATTTCATATGAAATGTATAGTCATTAATGTCATACCCATACCATGTTATCATATTTAAATGTGGACCACTCACTAAGCATCTTAATGTCTCTAATGCATCAGATCTACCAAGCATAGTATTTTTAAACCATGGAAAAAAGAGTTTTGATATGCTCATTAAAAATCCATATTTCTTTCTTCTTTAAATGACATTATTTCAACTCATTAATATGAAATTTTATATATGGTTGAGGATCAACCATGTTATTCAAGATGTATAAATATACCTTCTTTATCTTCTTATATAAAAACTATTTGACTTTCAAGCCACAAATCCCCTTTCACTCATTATTAACTCATTCATGGTGACATGGAGGCAAACCAATGTACTCTTCCGCAAACAAGTGTCTCGTAAAAAACTCTTAAACCTCATTAGAAATATAATTTTCAATAATATAGGCTTCAGGTTAATATGAATTCTTAACATAACCCTTCAATATCTTCATATACCTTTCAAAAGGATATATCCAATGTAGATATACAGATCTAAAAATATTTATTTTCTAAAACATATGAACCATTAAATTCACCATTATATCAAAATAAGATGGAGGAAAATACTTTTCCAATAGAAAATGTATAGAAATTGCTTCATTTTCCAAAATTTTTAAAGCATCCTGATAAATCACCTTATTAAAATTTGAATTGAAAAAATAACACACCTTCTGGATAATCTTTCTGAAATTGATGAGAAATAATCCACATAATACAACTCGTATAAGTTGTTACATCATGATGTGAAAATGATGAGATAACGTACTTGTCAACCCCAAATCCTTAAAAGAGAATTTTTTTTACATTGGAAGAATAACCCTGTGACACTTTGATATCATGAAGAGACTAAAAAAAGCTAATTTTCTCCCTCTTGGAAAATGTGTGACAAATCAGGGGAAGAAATATTCGTCTCCCATCAGGTGTGGAAACTAACTCCAAGAATATTCCCATTTATAGTATGTCTAATCATGCATTCAACCCATCTACAATATTTCTTTTAATATATAATAATGATCCAATAAAACTATCAGAGATATTATTCTCTGAGTGCATGACATTAATGTTATGTTTCACTTTATGATATCTCCAATATGATAGATCAAGAAATATTGACCATTTATTTCAAACATGTCTATCATTTATAGATTTAGTTTCCTTTCCCAATGTCACATCATGATTTTAAACACATTCAAAATACTCAATTGAGGATAAAGGTTTTTGAGAAATATCAAATTCCTGTGAGCCATATAATTCCTTTTTAATCTTTTATAAGAGTTATCCATAGGAGAAAAAACTGTTGATGGACTATGTATACTGTTTTCTACTATGATGAAATTAAAAATATGAGGTTTGTTGTTCCCAAATTTGACACACTTTATTCCTCATAACATAGTCAAATTTCCATACACTGGGAAGTAATTTATAGTGAACATAATCACTGTATGTAGTTGAAAATTTTACATTTTCTAATAATCATACACCCTAATACCATCCTTCCATAAGTCTTTCAAGTCATCTATTAATGGTGACAAGATTACATCAATATCATTTATGGGTTACTTTGGTCTAGATATCATTAAAATCAACATGAAATATATATGCTCCATATAAAATTCAAGAGATAGGTTATAAATTACCAATAAAACTCGCCATGAACTATGTGTTCTACTGAGACATTAATATGGATTCGTTCCATTCGTGCAGAACCCAAGTAAGATATTTCTAACTTCATTTACAAATATAAGATACTTATCATCAATGTTATTCAACTGTGGACACTCTGTAGGATGACGTATTTTTTTATCACATATCTTCCCATTATCATGCCATATTAACCATTTTGAATCATGTGAATTAGAAATTAAACGTTTCAAATGAGAAATTGTAGGAAGATACAAAAATAACTTAGAAGGGATCTCTGTAATCTCGACATCAACCTGTGATTTTTCTTTCAAATTATACTGTGATTTCACACATTTAGGACACTCTGATAGAAATCCACATTCCTTCATAAATATCACATAGTCATTTGGAAAGTCATGAATTTTCTTATATCCCAATCCCATCTGGAATAATATTTTCTTGGATTTATAATGTGAATATGGAAAATCATTGTATTTAGAAAGAATTTATTTCAACAACTATAGAAGCTCTGTAAAACATTTTTCACTCCATCCATGCCTTGACATCAGGTTAATAAATGTTGACAATGATAATAAAACCATAAAATCTATACAACCAGAATACAATGGTTGTTCATCATCACCAGATAGACGCTCAATTGTTGATTATTTTTCAATTTGTTCTGATTCAATATCACAAATCATTACTTCAATTTCATCAATGTTACCGTCTTGCAAAGCATCATCATCAGTAGATATAAAATTATTCCAAGTTTCACCATTCCAAATCCAAAGAATGAAAAATTAAATGATCTTTGATCTCTCTACTTTTCAACTTCTTCATTTTTAATCATTTTAGGCATGGGCATAAAAATGTGTTGTTGTTTGGAACATTACGTTTAGAAAATTTAAAAAAGAATCACCACCTTCCTCGTATTCATCACTCATTCAATGTTCCATAATCCAACATTGACTCATTATTACCTACAAAAAATATCAAAATTTTACATCTTATTAATAAAATCCAATTTTATATTTATATAAAATACGTAATAATTTGATAGTAATACAATTTTGAAAAAAATGCATATTTGAATAATATAATTACAAATTCTAAAAAATAATAGAATATAAGTTTAAATATAAATGATAAATCATAAAAATATATGCATGAAAATAATTTTAAAAGGAAAATATAGTTAGGTTTCGAGTTTTATATTTAAATGAAATTTTCCCTAATTTAAATATAACACAATTTTGAAATATAAAATAGATATATGGTTATTTAAAAATTATAACGATATTGTTTTTGATAAAGAAGATAGAAAACCAATAAATTAAATTAATATTGACCACATTGGTCTGCATGTTACATTAATAAAAAATATATCATTTTTGTAGTATAGAATAATTGAATATGACATTCCAAAAAGAATATATGAGTATTTACAAGTATATCTAGTGGGGTATTTAATAAAATGTATATATATCGAATATAGATAGATATATTAATAAATTATTTTATAAAAATTTATTTGAAAATTCAAAAATAGTTAAATTTTTACCCTACTCTAAAATGATTTGTAGTTATGATAGTCATGTTTACTTCCACCATGTGTAAATTGGGTTACATAAACTATATAAATGTCTCTATATATATAAGGGAGGATGAAAAACCATAGTTAGTGGAATTTTATAAAGTTGTAGGAAAATGCCAACATTTTAACAGATATCTTTAAATTCCAGTATAAATTCAATTTTTATGTAAGTAATGAAAGATATAATGCAATAAAATGATTATAATAAATCTGATATAGTCAGATGTAAAAGATCAATACAACATGGAAGAATGTCATATATATATATATATATAATTAACAAAAAATAAAGATCATATAGCAATCCAATTTTGAGAACTTTCTCAGCACCATCTCTTATATTAAGTTAATCTCGTCATCTAAATAGTCCAATGTAGTTTTATTTCACATAGAAGTTCCTATGATCTTTTTTTACAATTAGATATTATGTTATTTAAGTATGTTGTGATTAGAACACAATAGGAAACAACTAATGGATCCTGTAGACAATACCATTAAACACAACTGCATATAGAGTATGATATGATCATACACTACCACAAATGCAGGCAAGGGAAGAACTTAGGATTTATCAGTGTTAAAAAAAGGTGTTGATAAAATTGGACTTTATCAGCACTAGAAAAAAGCACTGATAAAAGTTTTTAATAGAAAATATTATTAATTTATATAAAAATATATAAACTATATTAAAAAATAATGGTTATATATATATATTAAATAAAAATGTATGTTTATTATGTTTATGTTTCATTTTTTATTATGTTTATTAGTTTTAGTTATATCTTTATTATGTATTTATTATACTATATGTTTATAACATTATTTATAAATAATTTTTAATATATATACACACACACAAATACTTATTATATATATATATATATATATATATATATATATATATATATTTAAATAAATTTATGCTTCCAAATGAATGTGGAAATTGATGTGTACATTCTTCTCATGGATATATGTTTGTTTACCCTAATGTTGGCCATATATACTATAGTACTATATATAATTGGTGTATTCATTCATTTGATATATATATATATATATATAAAGCTCTACCTTCTCATAAATACTTAAAATCATGATAAATATATTTAAATAAACAATAAAGGTAATTATTATATTTTAAAATATAAATATTTAGTTATATATAATTATTTACTTTTTAAATATATTATATATAATTAAAATTATATATTACTAATTGAATATAAATATTTTTAAAAATTCATAAAATTAAAATATATTTTTTTAAATGATAAATATATATTTATGAATACCTTTTGAATATATTTATTTATAAATATATGAATTTAATGAATTTTTACACAGACACAGATATATATATTTATTTAAGTACTTATGGAATTAAAATTTAATAAAATATATCAATTTATATTTATATATATTTAATTGTAATTTAAATTATAAAATTATATATATATATATATATATTATAATTTATACACAAAAAAAACATACACACACACACACAGATATATATATATATATATATCCATTTATCTGTGCTTTTTTAGCATTGATAAAGATCAACCTCTATCAGCGCAAAAAATCGATGATAAAAGAATGTTTTGTCAGCGATTTCAATTATAGCGCTCATAAAACATAATTTTATCAGTGATTTTTAGAACTGATTAAGATGAGCCTTTATCAGCACTAAAAATGTGCTAATAAAGGCATATTTTAACAATTCTTTCAGTTTTATCCCTGATAAAACATACTTTTATCATCACTTTTTTCAAGCACTAATAAAAATGTTTTTGGATTTTATAAATAAACCATAATTTTCTCCTCCTTTCACACACCCCTCATGTTCTCACGGAAGAGGACGCCTCCCAATGTCGTCGCCTCCTCTCCTCCATCCGCTCCAACCCACCTCCCCTCCTCCCTCCTCTTCCTCCTCAGTCGCCGTGAACTGAGCTTTTCCATTTGGTTCTTCTCTCCTGTTCCTCTCCTCCACCCGTATCTCTCCTCCTCCATGTCTCTCCATCACCACGGCTCTCCTCTACAATTGCATCTCCTCTACGATACCTCTCCTCCACCACATCTATTCTACACCATGAACATACTTACACTGCGGGCTTAACCACACCCCCACAGTTAGTTTTTTCCTCTTTGTCATTGTGTTCACTTATTACAATTTGATATTGATGGTGATTTGTGAATTGTTCGGGCTAAACTCCCCTCTAAAAATTGTGGTCATTGGTGGTCCTTGTTTTCTCACTAATTATATTTGGTAAAGTTTAATTTGCGTATACCATATTTTTAATTGGTTGATTTAAAAATCTTTAATTCAATGTGGATTTTCATCATGGTAGAATATAAATATTGTTATTTCTTTAATCTTATGAATTTAAGTGGGTGAAAATGAGTAAAAATAAAGGTTTTAAGGGGGAACTTGGTTTGAAATTGGGGTATTATCCTCAAAATGGTTTGAAAATGAGGTTCTATTTGGGATTTTAAATGTTTATTGGAAATGTGTGTCTGGTTTACACCTTATGAACTAATATGGTGTATTTTATTAAATAGTTTAATGGAAATAGATTGCCTTTTGGCCTTGTTTTGGTTTTGAAAGAGGAACGCCATTATTTATGGTTGGCCTTAAAGCATTTTTAATTAAATGGGTAGTTTCATTAAACCTATTAAATTTTCTTATGTGGGGATTTATAAAAATTGTGATGGAATTTAAGGACCTTGTCCATGTTTTATATTTTCAAATAAGTGATAACTTATGTAAGGGTGTTTTGAAATGTTTTAAATGCTTGGGTGTTTTCCATCATTATTCCAAAAAATGTTTGGAAATGTGTTTTGGTAAAAGTGAAAGGGCTTGGAATCCTAAGCCATGTTTTAGTGTCAAAGGACTGATTAGAATTTTGTTTTTTAAATTATGGATGTGGAAGGAACCCCTTCATTTCCCCTTGTTTTTTTATTCTTTTTGTGGGTTCTTGATCACTATGTGATTCTTGTTTTCCCCCTGTGTGGAAATGGTCTTATTATGCCTCAAGTGCATGTTGTGTGTGTATGATGCTTTCATTATTAGGTGCTATAGGTGGGGTTAGTTATGGTTATGCCTTGTGGGAATACATAGATCATTGATTATACACCTCACTTTTTTATTGGTCATGGGAGGTTGGGTACTAAGTGAAATATCTTTCTTTTTTCCTCTATTTGGTTCACACATCACTAGTTTCCCATCATTTGGATTAAGCATAAGGTCCAGGTAGAGGCCTGTCATTATAGGGATACTTGTGTGGTCAAGTGAGATGATAATATGAACTTAGTGCATGCTAGTAGATAGTTTGAGTGGTTATACCCTTATATGGTTAGATTCTTAGAATATTAGGATTTATAAGGTAGATCCCAGGACACAATCAATTGTATGATTGGTTAGTGTTTTAGGGTAGTTTTATTTAATTCTTTATTATATCATTTCCCATGGTTTCATCATGAGGAAAACATTCTTATTTATTTTTCATTGTTACATGGTCATGATGTGTGGTTTCTACTTGTTGTGCTTGACCCTAGTGTTTTGGGTTATTTTGCTTTGAAAATGAGCTTTCAAATATGTGTGTGAAAAGATATTTTCAATTTTAAAGTCTCATGAATGAGTTTTCTTTAACAATTATTTCAAAAATGTGTGTTTCTCAACCACTGTCTAAATAACACCATGTTTTCTTACTTTCCCAAGTGTAGATGTCTAAATATAACTTCATTATGATTTATCACATGATTCAACCAATGAACTAAGTTACAAACCATAATAGCTCTAGTCACCAAGTTCCCCTAATAACCTAAGAACCACTCTATAGGTTGACATCATTGATTCATTCTTGATCTCCTCCAATTGATAACCTTATATGAGTATCTATAATCTACCAGTGGAACTCAGCCACTTATGCACACACACAAAACCAACCACCTCTACCTACGGGTTAGGTTCACCTACACACCACTACCAATGTGCACTAATATATTCCATCACTACCAAAAAATAAGCATGAACATATATCATTGTCTTTTGAATATTGACACTCACAATTATTGCCAACAACTCCCATACATGCTCAAATCACTGAACCCAATAGAATAGCTTGATAACCAATTAACTTAACCAGAAATGACTCTTACAGTTTGAATCTCCACAGCCTCACATTGTCTTGTTAGTGACCAAAACAATTATATGATTTTCATGACCCACAACTAATCATTACTCAAATTACAAACTATCATGATGAACTAACACCAACAATAAATTTCCAAACTTTGATTTCATCACCACACTACTCATCCCTTGATAGGTCATAGATAGTTATCTCAATTAACTGTTTTTCTCACACACCTACAACACCATGACATAGGGATCTCTTATTTAAACCTTATAGAGGCCTTTCCCCATGAATACATTATGTATTTTTCATGTTTGAATTATTAACTATTCTTTTAAAAGTAATAATATTTAAAGTATTTTTACATCACATTTTTAAAACCATTATGTCTATTTAATATCATTTTATTAGGAAATATTTATAATAATGTTATAAATAGTAATATATTTCCCTTAAAAAAAATTTAAATATAATTTTCACTTCAATTTTTTAAAAAATTATTTTGAAAAGGATTATATTTTCACTTATATTTTTCATCTTAGGATTGATTTCCATGTAGTGATATTTTAGTCACAATTTATGTTTTATTATGATATGATTTATTTTTGAAAATGAGAATTATATTATTCTATGACTACTTAAGTTTGTGTTTGTAAGAACCCAGTTCTTATTTTTGAGGTATGAGCCTCTTCTTTACCCTTTTCCTTAAGTGTTTTTGAGAAAATAAGGAAAATGGGAAAAAAACCCCCAAATTTTGTGGGTACACACCATGTACTCTTCCACGCATCATGTATTTTGGCCGTTTGGGATGATTACACAGGGCGTGTAGGCTATCGGCAATGAAGGGTGTAAAAACTAACTACACACCGTGTACTTTGTATTTACACATCATGTAATTAGCCGACAGGAGAACAATATGGATATGGAGGCAACTTCCAGCGGAGTGACAATACATGTTGTGTAATCAGGAATACACACCGTGTACCCATGTCGACTGATGAACAGTGCCATAGTGGAAAGAAACTGCTAGAGGAACAGTTAAAAAAATGAAAAGTACACGCCATGTAGTTTGTTTTTTTTCTTAAAATGGGAAGTATCCTCCTCATTTGGCAGTGGAGGCCTTGAGTTCGTTTTGGAGCTGAGAGAGGACGACCAAACCTTGGAGGATCACCCGATCGTGCACCGGGAATCTGATTCCGCCTCCTTCGTTCAGGTTGGGACCGTACTGGTAAGCCCTCCCATCTCCTTGAATTGTTCTTACCAATTCTTCCCCTGGGGGAATTTATTTATGTTTTAATGAGTGTTTTCTTATCCCAGATCTACGTCATTCTTGGATGATTCAGGAGGCACCGTTCACATATACTGATCAGAGACGATCGAGGTAGGTGGTCTGATGTTCCTTTCAAGTGTTGTGTTGAAATTGTGTACCATTTTGCTACGAGCCCATGGTTGGGATGTCTTATGGCTAAGGAAGTTTTTGGAATGATATCTAAAATTGTGTAGATAATCTAATGATAAGTTTAAACTGGTGTTTGGGATCACTTCTTGGATCCAGGACCACCCCGAGTGTGTGTCCCTCTAATTAGCCGTTTGGATAGGATACCCATGGGTATGCCATGATTATATTGTGCACTATATTTTCTTGAGAGAATGTTTATACAAATTATTTTCTATGCTTTGGGCTCAGCTCGGTTCTATTAGCCTGAGGGGAGCGTTCTATTAGCCTGACAGCGGTTTTCTATTATCTTGAGGGAAGTGTTCTATTAGTCTGAGGGTAGTGTTCTATTATCCCGAGGTCAGTTTTTGGTTAGCCTGAGGGTGACCATTGTTTGGGTATGAGGAAATTAGCTTGTAAGACTGAAGGAAATATCATGTATGCTTGAGGGAAATGATCGTTAAGACTGAGGGAAATCACCTGTGGGTATTTGATTCTCTTACCTGATGGTATGGGTAGTATGTCTGAGGAAACAACTATTTAGAATATTCACTGTGGTGTTTTTCTATGTTTTACATACCATGCCGAAGCACAATCATGGTGGAGATAAAAATAATAGAAATGATAATGAAACTGGTATTGATAACTACTTTTGAGTACTTACTAGTTTACTACATTTACTTTTTCACACTACTGCTGCACATTTTCACTGACAGTTGGGCATGGGCCTTTGGTGGATGCCTACTGGGATTTATTTCTCACACCCTTTTGGGTCATGTCTTCATCCCAAACAGACTATATTTCTACAGGTGTTGACATAGGAATGATTCCATATACATGTATGTGGTTGTAGTAGAGGAGTATGAGAGCATGTGACTAAGATTATGCTTACGATGCTACTGCATTTTGTTTACTCTACTTTTTTTGTTTGGATATACCATTTAATTTGAGTTGTATTGTATTATATTTCAGTGTATCCTATTCTGGCTTCTTTCATAGACTTGGGGACATGCTGCGTCTTGGTATATATGACTGTTGGTTCTCTTTTACTCAGTTTTCTATTTCAATTGTATATTGTTTATTGCTTCCCTTGTTGCATGTTGTTTAAATTTTCCACTGCACTACACTTTGAAAAATGAGTGCATTGTTTTCCCACTATCAGACATGGGCCCTCGCTGCTAGTCGATAGCCTCCATCATTTGGGAAAATGTTCTTGAGTTCATGTGAACAACTGGGTTCTGGGCACCCGTTGTGTGGCTTCAAGATCTGGGATGTTACAAAGTGGTATCAGTGGTACTATCCTAGTTTCTTCTGTTTTATCTTCTAAACTTTTTGATACTGGTTATACACATAGTTTTATATTTTTGGCCATTTTGGAGATCCTTGAGCTCGATGTTTCTTCTTCTTATGATGTCATGACGTTAAATATTCTGTTGGGGACTAGAACGACTAGTCTGCGTCAGTGAAAAGAGTTCCCCCTTGAGGTTGGTGGATGTCACATTCTATGGGACCTTTATGTCATAGAGAAGCCAGATTAGGATGTTATTCTAGGGATGGACCGGTTGGTTCCCTTTTGATCCTTTATAGATTTCTATTGTCGCAGGGTGAGTTTCACGACACCAAAGGGAAGAGAGTTACTATACAAGGGCGATTGGGATGTACAGGCAAGCCGACTTGGACCCGAGCATCGTGGGTGAGGTGGTGTGACAACCCAGATTGCAAGCTTACATCTAGATGACTAGGGAACTTGTCAGAAGTATTTCCCCCCAGTAGTTGATTGTTTCAGGGATGTATTCCTGGATGACTTTTCAGGTCTACCTCCAGAGCGTGAGCGTGGATTTCTCTATTGAGCTAGTGCCAGGAGCGGCACCGGTGACCATTCCTGCTTATAGGATGACCACACTTGAGTTACAGGATCTCAAGAGGCATTTAGAGGAGCTGCAGGAAAAGGGTTTTATCCGACCCAGTACTTCTTCTTGGGGTTCGCCAGTCCTTTTTGCGAAGATTGTGGACGATACCCTCATACTCTATGTGTACTATCAAAAGTTGAACCAGTTGATGGTTAAGAACCATTATCCCTTACTGAGTATTGATTATATTTTTGATCAACTTTGGGGAGCACAAGTGTTCTCAAACACTGAAATGAGGTACGGATATCATCAGTTACAAGTTAGACCATCTGATGTACCACCTACAGCTTTTTAGAGCAGATATGGTCTATACAAGTACATGGTAATGCCATTCGGACTCACGAACGAGCTAGAAGTTTTCATGGCTCTAATGAATCGTGTGTTCCTCCCCTATATGAATTATTTCGTGGTAGTCTTCATGGACGATATCTTGGTGTACTCTCACACTCGACACGACCATGCCACCCATCTTGAGATCGTATTGAGTACACTGAGAGAGCATCGACTATATGATAAGCTCTCAAAGTGACACTTTTTGATGGACCAAATTCTCTTCCTGGGTCATATTATCTCAGAGGCAGGAGTTGCGGTAGACCCAGAGAAGGTGAGGGAAGTATTTTCCTAGGACCAGCCAAAGAACTTGTTTGAGATACGGAGTTTCTTAGGGTTGGCTAGTTACTACATGCATTTTATACTGGACTTCTCCCGCTTAGCTGTGCCGTTGATGGGTTTGACTAAGAAGGGTGTGAAGTTCCTTTGGTCAGAATCTTGCGAGGTATCCTTTTAAGAGCTGAAAGGAAGGTTGACATCAACACCAGTCTTGATACTTCCAGAGTAGAGGAAGATCTATACAGTTTACTGTGATGTATCAGGTAGTGGGCTGGGAGCAGTGTTGATGTGGGGCGATCAAGTTGTTCCGTACGAGTCTCGGCAGTTGAGAACACATGAGAGGAACTACCTGACACATGATCTCGAGTTGGCTAAAGATTTCCATGTGTTGCGCTATTGGAGACATTATCTCTTAGGAGAGCATTTTGTGGTTTTCACTGACCACAGAAGTCTCAAATACATCTTTACTCAGCATGAATTCAATCTGATACAGTGAAGGTGGGTCGAATACCTTAAGTCCTGCGACATTGAGCTTGATTATACACCTAGTAAGGGTAATGTAGTAGCTCATTCACTAAGAAGGAAGACTCAGACACAGGCAATGCAGGAGGACAATGGTGGCTGACAGATTATGGCTTTATTCTCTTAGATGCATTTGGTGGTGCATGACAGTTAGGGGAAAACCTATCTTTCTTCTTTAGCTGTGACTTCTACCCTCTTGGATAGAGTTATGGTGAGGCATCTATCAGATTCAGAAGGCCTAGTTGTATGGGAGTCGATGAAAAATGATGACCCTCATCCTGGATGGATGATTGGCAATGATGAGGTTTTGTGTTTCCATGGACGAGTGTCGGTTCTAGGGGATATATGCGAGGAGATGATGTGGGAGTTTCATGCTTTATCTTGGGCAGTGCATCCCGGAGTTAAAAAATGTACCATGACTTGAGACGTCAGTATTGGTGGACAGGTATGAAGATAGAGGTAGCTGGTTTTGTTACAAGATGTTCCACCTGTCTGTAGGTGAAGGCGAATCATCATAGGCCAGTTAGACTGTTACAACCGTTACCCATTCTAGAGTGGAAATGGGATGATGTTGTGATGGAATTTGTGACTAGGTTACTGAGGTCACCTCAAGGGAGTGATGCCGCGTTGGTTGTTGTAGACATACTTACAAAGGAAGCTCACTTCTTTCCAATCAAGGATATATTTGGTGTTGACAAGCTCAAAAAGTTGTATATCTGAGAGGTAGTGCGTCTTCATGGGGTCCCTCCTTCTATTGTTTCTGATAGGTATGTGCGATTTACATCTCGTTTCTGGAAAAGTTTTCAGAGGGAAATGGGTACACAGGTGCTTCTGCGCATATCTTATCACCCTTAGACCGATGTCTAGTCAAAGCGTACGATACAGGTGCTAGAGGACATGCTGTGTGCATGTGTCCTAGACTTTCTGGGCTATTGGGAGAAGGATATACCCCCGGTTGAGTTTTCCTATAATAACAGTTTTCAGGAAACTATAGAGATGGAACCATATGAGGATTTATTTGGTAGGCCATGCCGATCACCCTTGTGTTGGTTGGCAGCAGGTGAGACAACTTTACTGGGGACACATCTCGTACAGGAGACTACAAAGCAGGTCCAGTTGATTCAGAAGCAGTTGGAAACCATACAGTCTTGTTAGAAATCTTATTTTGATTTCCGCAGACGACCATTGGAGTTTATGGTTGGGGATTAGGTTTATTGCGTTTTTCACCGTGGTTGGGACATAGGTGGATCAGGAGACAGAGTAAACTTTCACCGAGGTATGTTGGGCTGTTTGAGATTCTGGAGAGAGTCGGGTCGGTTGCCTACCGGTTGCAGTTACCATAGAGGCACCGAGCCATGCACGATGTCTTCCATGAGCCTCAGCGGTGCCACTATCCTTCTGATCCATCTCACGTTTTTTAGCCCAAATAGGTTGAGCTTCAGGCCGATGAATTCTTTGAGGAGCATCCGATTCGTTTTGTTGAAAGGAGCCGGAAGGTTTTCTGAGGCCGTTTAGTTCCTCCTGTTCAGGTGCTTTGGCAGCATGGCTGAGTGTAGGATGAAACCTTGGAGCAGGAGACCGACGTACGTGCTCAGTGGCTATAGTTGTTCACAGCTGTATCTTTACCACCATTGGAAGGGAAATTTGGGGACAAATTGCTTTAAGGGGGGAAGCTTGTAAGAACCTGGGTCTTATTTTTGTGGTACAGGTCTCTTCTTTAGCCTTTTCCTTAAATGTTTTTGAGAAAATAAGGAAAATGGGGAAAAAACCCAAATTTTGTGGGTACACACCGTGTACTTTTCCACACGCCGTGCACTTTGTCTGTGTTGGATGAGTACATAGGGCGTGTAGACCTATCAACAATGAAGGGTGTAAAAACTGACTACATGCCGTGTACTTTTTATTTACACATCGTGTAATCATTTTTCATGTGAACAGTAATGCGGTGGAGGAAACTGCCAGTAGAGCGACATTACACACCATGTAATCATGAATACACGTCGTGTACTCATGTCGACTGATGAATAGTGCCACAGTGAAAAGAAGCTGCCAGAGGAACAATTTAAAAAAAGAAAAGTACACACCGTGTACTTAAGAGTACACACCGTGTAGTTTGTTTTTTCACTTAATATGGGAATTATCCTCATTCGACATAGGGGGCTTTGAGTTCGTTTTGGAGCCGGGAGAGGATGACCGAACATTGGAGGATCACCCGATCGCACACTGGGAATCCGATTCTGCCTATGACGATCACATTGGGACCGTACTGGTAAGCCCTCCACTATCCTTGAATTTTTCTTACCAATTATTCCCTTAAGGGAATTTATTTACATTTGAATGAGAGTTTTATTATCCCATATCTATGTTGTTATTGGACGATTCGGGAGGCATCGTTCACATATATCGATCAGAGATGATCGAGGTAGGTGGTATGATGTTCCTTTTATCTGTTGTGATGAAATTGTGTACCGTTTCACTATGCGCCCATGGTTGGGGAGTCGTATGGATAAGGCCTTTGCTGAAAAGATATCTAGAATTTTGTAGATAATCTAATGATAAGTTTAAACTGCTGTTTGGGATCACTTCTTGGATCGAGGACCACCCCGGGGGTGCGTTCCTCTGTTTAGCCGTTTGGCCAGGATACCCAAGGGTATGCCATGATTATATTGTGCATTTCATTTTCTTGAGAGAAAGTTTATATAAATTGTTGTTTATGCTTTGGTTTTGGCCTGGTTCTATTAGCCCCGGGATAGTGTTCTATTATCCTGAGGGCAATGTTGAATTAGCCTGAGGGCAGTGTTCTATTGGCCTGAGGGCAGTGTTCTATTAGCCCGAGGGCAGTATCTGGTTAGGATGGGGGTAACCTTTGTTTGGTCCTAAGGGTAGTAGGTTCTGCACCTAAGGGAAATATCACGTATGCATGAGGGAAATGATCATTAAGCCTGAAGGAAATCACTTGTGGGTATTTTATTATGTTACCTGAGGGTAAAGATAGTATGTATGAGGAAACTACTATTTGTAATACTCACTATGGTATTTTTCTATTTTGTACCTTCCAAGCCGAAGAACAATCATGGAGAAGATAAAAATAATTTAAATGAAAATGAAACTGGTAGTGATAACTACTTTTGAGTACTTACTAGTTTACTGCATTTACATTTGCACAATTTTGTTGCACATTTTCCCCGACAGTTGGGCAGGGGCCTTTGGTGGATGCCTACTGGGATTTATTTCTCACACCCTATTTGGGTCATGTATTTGGATCAAACATACTATATTGTTGTAGGTGTCTATAGGGGAAATGGACCCTATACATGTACATGATTGTATAAGAGGAGTAGGAGTGCATGAAAATGAGCTTAGGCTTGTGATGCTGCTGCGTTTTGTTTACTCTACTTTGTTTTGTTTGGTTGTACCTGGTACTTTGAGTTGTATTGTATTGTATTGTAGTGTATCTTTTTTGCCTACTTTCATAGAATTGGTGAAATGCTGCATCTTGGTTTATATTATTGCTGGTTCTCTTTTACTCAGTTGACCATTTCAGTTGTATATTGTCTACTGCTTCCGCTGTTGTTTGTTGTTTATCTTTTCCGCTACGCTACACTTGAAAAATGGGGGCACAATTTCCCTACTATAAGACTTGTGCCTTCACTGCTAGTCGGAAGACTTAGGAGTTTGGGGAAATGTGCTTGAGGTCATGTGACCAACCGAGTTCAGGGAACCCATTGTGTGGCTTCTGGATCCAGGACGTTGCAAAGTGGTATTAGTGGCACAATCCTAGTGGGTTCTGTTTTTATCTTCTGCACTTTTCAATACTGGTGCTACACATAGTTTTATATATGTGGCCGTTGTGGAGATCCTTGGGCTCAATGTTTCTTCTTTTTATGATGTCATGACGCTAGGTACTCCTTTGTGGACTAGAACGGCTAGTCTACGTCAGTGCAAAGAGTTCTCCCTTGAGGTTGGTGGATGTCACTTCCTATGGTACATCTATGTCTTAGAGATGATATATTATGATGTTATTCTTGGGATGTACTATTTGGTTTCGTTTCGATCCTTTGTAGATTTCTATCGTCTCAGGGTGAGTTTCACGACACCAGAGGGTGGAGAGTTTCTATACAAGGGAGAATGGGATGTCCATGCAAGCCAAGATGGACCCAAGCATCTTGGGAGAGGTGGGGTGATAGCCCATATTGCGAGCTTATATCTAGATGACCAGGAAACTTTTCAGAAGGATTTCCCTCCAGTTTTTGATCGTTTCAGGGATGTCTTCACAGATGACTTTTCAGGTCTACCTCCAGAGCATGAGGTGGATTTCTCTGTTGAGCTAGTGACAGGAGTGACACCGGTGTCCATTCCTTTTTATTGGATGGCCACACGTGAGTTACAGGAGCTCAAGAGGTAGTTAGAGGAGTTGTAGGAAAAGGGTTTTATCTGAACCAGTACTTCTCCTTGGGGTTCTCCGGTCTTTTTTGCGAAGAAGGTGGATGGTACCCTCAAACTCTGTGTGGACTATCGGAAACAGAACCAGTTGACAGTTAAGAAGGGATATCCCTTATCGAGTATTGATGATCTTTCTGATCAACTTCGGGGAGCATGAGTGTTCTCGAAGATTGGATTGAGGTCCGGATATCATCAGTTACACGTTAGACCATCTGATGTACCGCTAACAGATTTTCGAAGTAGATATGGTCTATACGAATACTTTTTCATGTCGTTCGGACTCAGAAACATGCCAGTAGTTTTCGTGGCTCTGATGAATTGTTTATTCCACCCCTATCTGAATATTTCCGTGGTAGTCTTTGTGGAAGATATCTTGGTGCACTCTCACACTCGACACGGCCACGCCACCCATATTGAGATCGTACTAAGTACACTGAGAGAGCATCAGCTATATGCAAGGCTTTAAAAGTGCCACTTTTGGATGGACTAGATTCACTTCTTGGGTCATATTATCTCATAGACAGGAGTTGCGGTAGACCCAGAGAAGGTGAGGGTAGTAGTTTCATTTGAGAAGCCTAAGAAATTGTTTGAGATACAGAGTTTCATGGGGCTGGCAGGTTACTACATTCATTTTATATAGGATTTCCCCAGCTTAGTAGTTCCGTTGACGAGTTTGACTAATAAGGGTGTGAAGTTCGTTTCGTCAGAAGCTTGCAAGGCATCGTTTTAGGAGCTGAATGTAAGGTTGACATCAGCACCAATATTGATACTTCTAGAGTAGGGGAAGAGCTATACAGTTTACTGTTATGCATCAGGTATTAGGTTGGGAGTAGTGTTGATGCAAGGTGATTGAGTTTTTGCTTACGAGTCTCGGTAGTTGAGGCCACATGAGAGGAACTACCTGACGAATGATCTCGAGTTAGCAGCATTTATCCATGTGTTGTGTTGTTGGACACATTATTTATTGGGAGAGTATTTTGTGGTTTTCACTAACCACAAAAGTCTCAAATACATCTTTACTCAGTGTGAATTGAATCTGAGATAGTGAAGGTGGGTCGAATACCTTTAGTCCTTTGACTTTGAGCTTTCCTATACACCTGGTAAGGGTAATGCGGTAGGTGATGCACTAAGTAGGAAGACTCAGACACAGGAAGTGTAAGAGGACAGCGGTGAGTGGCAGCTTATGGATTTATTCTCTAAGATGCATTTGGAGGTGCACGACAGTTAAGGGATAACCTATCTTTCTTCCTTAGCTGTGACTTCAACCCTCCTGGATAGATTGAGGATGAGAAAGCTATCATATTCAGAAGGCCTAGTTCTATGTGAGTCGATGACAAGTGAGGACCCTCCTCTTGGATGGACGATAGGTGATGATGAGGTTTTGTGTTTCCATCAACGAGTATGGGTTCCAGGGGATATATATGAGTAGCTGATGCAGGAGTTTCATGCTTTAGCCTGGGAAGTGCATCCTGAAGTTACCAAAATGTACCGTGACTTGAGACGTCCGTATTGGTGGCTGGGTATGAAGAGATAGGTAGTTGGTTTTGTTAGAAGATGTTCCACCTTTCAACAGATGAAGGCGGAGCATTTGATCCCATCCAGACTGTTACAACAGTGACACATTTCTGAGTATAAATGGGATGATTTTGTGATAGATTTTGTGACTAGGTTGCTGATGTCACCTCAAGGTAGGGATGCCGTGTGGGTTGTTGTAGACAGAATTATGAAGTTAGCTCACTTTTTTCCAATCAAGGAGACATTTTGTGTGGAAAAGATCAGAAGGTTTTATATCCGAGAGGTATTGTATCTTCATGGGGTCCCTCGTTCTAACATTTCTGATAGGGATGCCTGATTTACATCCCATTTCTGGAAGAGTTTTCAGAGGGTACTGGGTACACATGTGTTTCTAAGCATATCTCATCACCGTCAGACCGATGGCCAGTCAGAGCGTATGATACATGTGCTATAGGAAATGCTGCGTGCATGTGTCCTAGACATTGGGGGCTCTTGGGAGAAGAATATACTCTTAATCTTGTTTCCCTATAATAACAGTTTTCAAAAAAATATTGAGATGGAACCTTACGAGGCTTTATATTGTAGGCCTTTACGATCACCCTTATACTGGTTGGAGGAAGGTGATGTAGCTTTACTATGGCCACGTCTCGTACAGGAGACTTCAGAGCAGGTCCAGTTGATTCAGAAGCGGATGGCTACCACACAGTATCATCATAAATATTATGCTGATCGCCGTAGACGACCCTTGAAGTTCATGGTTGGGGATTCAGTTTTCTTGCGTATTTCACCGAGGTTGGGAAAAGGCGGATCAAAAGATAGGGTAAACTTTCATTGAGGTATATGGGGCCGTTTGAGATTATGTAGAGAGTTGGGTTGGTTGCCTACCAGTTCTAGTTACCATAGAGGTATCGGGCCATGCAACACGTCTTCAATGTGTCTCAGCTACGCCACAATCATTCAGACCCATCTCATGTTTTTGAGCCTGAGGAGGTTGAGATTCAGGCTGATGCGTCTTTTGAGGAGAATCTGATTCATATTGTTGATAGGATCCCGAATGTTCTCCAAGGCCGGTTAGTTCCCCTCGTTTGGGTGCTTTGGCAGCATGGCTGGGTATAGGAAGAAACCTTGGAGCAGGAGACCGACGTATATCCTCAGTGGCCAGAGTTTTTCACAGATATATCTTCACCATCCATGGATGGGAAGTTCGGGGACGAATTGCTTTAAGCGGGGAAGATTGTAAGAACCTGGTTCTTAATTTTGAGGTACATGTCTCTTCTTTACCATTTTCCTTAAGTGTTTTTGAAGAAATAAAGAAAATGGTGAAAAACATCAAATTTTTTGGGTACACACCGGGTACTTATCCACACACCGTGTACTTTGACCGTGTGGGATGAGTACACAGGGCGTGTAGGACTATCAGCAATGAAGGGTGTAAAAACTAACTACACGCCGTGTACTTTGAATATAAATGCCATGTAATCAGTCAGCAGGTGAATAGTAAAGTGGTGGAGGAAATCTCCATTGGAGTGACAATACACACCATGTAATCAAGAATACACACCGTGTACTCATTTTGACTGATGAACAGTGCCACAGTGGAAAAAATCCTCCAGAGGAACAATTTAAAAAAATGAAAAGTACAAGGCTTGTACTTGAGAGTACACACCTTGTTGTTTGTTTTTTCGCTTAAAATGGGAAGTAGCCTCCTCATTCAGCATAGGAGGCTTTTAGTTCGTTTTGGAGTTGAGAGAGGACGACCAAACCTTGGGGGATCACCTGATCGCGCATCGAGAATCTGATTCCACCTCCGTCAATCATGTTGGGACCGTACTGGTAAGCCCTCCTCTCTCCTTGTGTTGTTCTTACCAATTATTCCACTATGGGAAGTTATTTACAATTGAATGAGAGTTTTATTATCCCCAGTCTACATAGTTCTTGGATGTTTCTGGAGGCGTCGTTCACATATACCGATCAGAGATGATCGGGGTACGTGGTCTGATGTTCCTTTCAACTGCTGTGTTGAAATTGTGTACTGTTGCATTATGCGCCCATGGTTGGGGGTGTCTTATGGCTGAGGAATTTTCTGAAAATATATCTAGAATTGCATAGATAATCTAATGACAAGTTTAAACTACTGTTTGGGATCACTGATTGGATCCAGGACCACCCTGGGTGTGAATTCCTCTATTTAGCCATTTTTCTAGGATACCCGAGGGTATGCCATGATTATACTGTGCATTGAATTTTCTAGAGATAAATTTTATATAAATTTTTTTAATGCTTTGGGCTTGGCCCAAATTTATTATCATGAGGGTAGTGTTCTATTGGCCTTAGGCAGTGTTCTATTAGCCTGAGGGCAGTGTTCTATTAGCCAGAGGTCAGTGTTCTATTAGCCTGAGGGTAGTGTTTGCTTAGCCTGAGGGCAGTGTTTGGTTATCCTAAGGGTATCCTTTGTTTGGGCTGAGGGCAGTAGCTTCTGCACCTAAGGTCAATATCACGTATTCTTGAGGGAAATGATCTTTAAGCCTGAGGGAAATCACCTGCGGGTATTTGATTTTGTTACCTGAGGGTAAGGATAGTATGTCTGATGACACGACTATTTAGAATATTCACTGTGGTATCTTTCTATGTTGTACCTGCCAAGCCGAAGAACAAGCTTGTAAGAGATAAAAATAATTGAAATGATAATGAAACGGGTAGTGATAACTACTTTTGAGTACTTACTAGTTTAATGCATTAACCTTTGCACACTGCTGCTGCACATTTTTACCGACAGTTGGGCACGACCCTTTGGTGTATGCCTACTGGGATTTATTTATCACACCTTGTTTGGGTCATGTCTTCGTCCCAAACAGACTATATTGTTACAGGTGTCGATAGTGGAAAGGGTCCCTATACAGGTACATGATTGTAGCAGATGAGTAAGAGAGCATGGGACCGAGCTTAGGCTTGCGATGCTGTTACGTTCTGTTTACTCTGCTTTGTTTTGTTTAGATATACCATGTACTTTGAGTTGTATTATATTGTATTTCAGTGTATCCTGTTCTAGCTATTTTCATAGAATTAGTGACATGTTGCATCATGGTATATATGACTGCTGGTTCTCTTTTAATCAATTTTCCATTTTAGTTGTATATTGTTTATTGCTTCCGCTGTTGTATGTTGTTTATCTTCTCTGCTGCACTACACTTTGACAAATGAGGGCATAGTTTCCCCACTATTAGACCTGGTCCCTCGCTGCTAGTAGGCAACCTCTGGAATTTGGGAAAATGCGCTTGAGGTCATGTGACCAACCAGGTTTGGGGAACACGTCGTGTGGCTTCCGGATCCGGGACGTTACAGTGTTATGTGATTTTTTTGAATTTTTTACGAAAACACTTATTTTTCCATTTCAAGCATTCTTCCAACTCTTTCTCCTTTATCCACCCATCCTTATTCTCTTCTCTATTTCCAATAGGCTTCTCCTTCTCCTAGGAACTAAAATTCATTTTTCCTGAGGATTTAGGGTTATTGGTTTTTTGAGTGTTTTCCATGGAAGGTTACATGTTGTGTATTGTTTACCATTAAGTTTAAAGTAGGTTTTTCTTTTCTCTTCATTTATTTTCTAATTCACAGAATGTGTATATTTTATAAATTTAATTTCAATTAAAGTATATTATTGTATAGGTTCTTGGGTGAAATTAAAAATTTATTTATTAAATTCTAGACTTGGTATAAGGAGGTCTTCATAAGAATTTCATGTACTATTTTTAAATTAGATTAAATTTCCTGAAAAGCATATTTAAAAAAGTTCACAGGGTCATTATATTTTTATAGTAAATTTAGGTCTTATTACTTTTTTGTTTTTTTCAAAGGGATTTTTAATATTCTTGGAGAATGTTTTGGAAAGAAAAAGGTGTTTTTTTCAATTTCTTCCAAAATCATTCAAATGATGAGAATTTAAAGAAGGGGAGTGAGAATCTATATACTAAGTTGGATTTTATGTGAAGACACATTTCTTCACTTTAAAAAGTAAATGGTTTATTTCTCATATGACCCTCAACGATTTCCCCTTTACTAGTTTCAAAAGTTATGGGTTATTGATTATTTATATGATTGACGTATGATGTGAAAAGGGGATTCTATATCTGATGGTGTTTGAGGTGGGGTGAGATAATTTTTTTGGTAATTATATTGATTTATTTCTCACCTCCATGGTTGTTTGTTTATGGTAACATGGGTGTCTAGTTGAGAGGTTTTGATTCATGCCACCCTAGTTGGTACACACACTTCTTTGGTCCCCCTCATTGTAAAAAAACTTGTCGATAATGATGTATTCATTTCCAATTCAATTTTCAAGAAAAACCTTACACATTTAACAAAAACAGGTCTGAATTCATGCATGTTATTACCTATGGACAAAGATAAGGGAGTGAAATGAAAGACCTATTCAAAACCATCTCAAGGATCAACCAACAGATCAAAATGAGATATCCAAAGCACCTTAACCCCTCCCATTCTATATCCACAATTATTATCATTTAAGGATCATGTGGATACAAAGTTCAAAGATAGTGTTAATCACTTAATTGATTTTGAAGAAAATATGAATGAAGGGGATGATCTAGAATTCATTGGTTTTGATAGTGAAACTAAAATCCTGGACTATGATTGGTTAGGTGGTTCAGTTGTAAATGTTTACATGAGATATATTTTCATGATTTGATTTTCTAAAAGATGATATACTACGATAATTATAACAAAATACATTTCATATTTTTCTCAAGAGTATATATGAAAATCAATTTAATGTATTTACCCATGAACAAAAATTTGGACTCATTAGTCCACACATAACCTTTACAGAATAAGAAGACATAACTTCCAAGAAAGAGGGTGAGATAGTGGAAGGATTTCGCAAATTGTTTAACAACAAAATTATAGATGAAAAAATTTTCATAATAGCAAAGATGCCGGGGTAAAACTAAATAATTCAATCATATACAATATATTTTAATTTATTTAATTACTTATTTTTTTCTGCCCTTAGGTAGCATTGGATGATCATTGTGGTCAATTTGGATACTCTATAGATTTATTTTCTGGATTCAATGCATGGATATCCAACAAACCGACCATATTTTATGGAATTTTTCAATTTTTAATAAACTAAATCCAAAATTTTTGAATAAAACCTCCAATTATATAATTTATATATTCTTTTATTGGGGATTATATTATGGTATGGCGGTGCATGAATGTCATATACATCATAGAATGAGCCTAAGGGAAAAGGACAAGAAACCTGACAAGTACTATGACTGGATAAGTATCAGGGTATATATAATAAGATTTCACTCTCTAAACACATATAAAAAAATTATATATTTTTCTCAATGTTTATGTAGTTCCCAAAACAAACAAACAGTAATAACTATGGTTATTATGATTGTAAATTTATGAAAGAGATCATATTACATGAACAAACAACCATCCTTGAAGACAAATTTTCGAAGTTAATTTCTATTTCATTAAAAATACTTATTAATCCTTTGTATATTTATAATTTTTCAGTACTACCATGACTACCAAAAATAGTCGTATTCACAAGATGATATAGAAATTCTTAGAAACGAATGTGCAACATACCTGATGTAAGAATGTAAAAATATACAATGAAGATGGTAAACTTATCAAATAATTTTTACTTTAATCTTGACTACCTTATATTTTACATTTTTTGATGGTAATGTTGTGATTTTTATGGGCTAAATGCGCCACTAAAAATCATGGTCGTTGGTGGTCCTTTTTTGTATACAAAATGAATTGCATGTTGATTGATTTTTTAAAAGAAATTGGTGGTACTCATTTACCAGGTATGTGTGTTGTCGATAGACCTAAAAAGATAATGAGTATCCAGAAGGGGTTTCCCCATACCATGAGTTTGTTATGACATCTTGAGATGTAATGGGCGCAGGAGCTTACTCCACTCATTAGTCAACCCGGTGAAAAACCAACTATCATATATTCATTCAGAGGTCCTAAATATATGACAGTTGGTTTTTCACTAGGCCGACTAAAGCTATGCTACACAAGGATGATATAATTCATTCTTAACCATACATGGATGTAATATGTCCCAACAAACTCAAGGGATTTGGAAACCCTTTCGAGATACTTGTTATCTTTTTTGGCCTATCAAAAACACATTGTAAATAAGGACCACCAATTTTTTTTTTTAAAAACCAATCAACATGAAATTCATTTAGTGAAAAAACACAACTAATATACAAAAAATGGAGTATATTCATTTCGATTATTTTGATACTTTATTAAAACCATCTATCAGTAATTTGTGACATGTACGAATTAACTGTGTCTCAATCTGACGCACGATGTCACTGATATGACTCGAAATGTGTCTTGTTATTTAAAATTGACATTAATTAAAGTAAAAAAACACAACTGGCATATTGAAAACTAATAAAACATAGTTAGATTATTTTTATACTTTAGGAAAACTATCTATGAGTCAGTTGCGACAAGTATGAATCAACCCCACCTCAATCCAACATACAGTGTGACCGATTTGACTAAAAGTGTCCTCTATTAGTTTAAAATTGAAATCTTAACTCCAAACATTTCACTCAATAAAAACCCAGAAAACACAATTCGATTGTCTTCAAAATCAAGTACAAATATTAGTAAGTACCTATTGATGTGTATGAAGCAGTCCCACATTAAACCAACACACGATGCAATCTATATAACTAAAATTTCATGTTTTTAGTTTGAAATGACATTTTAGTAAAAAAACATAACTGAAAAACTAAAAAACAAGAAAACACATTCATATAGATTTGATACATTAGGAAAATGATCCACAATTTAGTTGTGTCATATAAGAATCAACCCCACATTAATCTGACAAACGGTGTGATCAGTATTACCAAAAGTGTCTGCTATGATTTTAAAATTGATATTTTAACTCAAAACATGTCAATCATTGAAAACCAATAAAATTCAATCCAGTTGTCTTCCAAATTAAGGAAAATGATTCATAAGTCCTTTATGACATGTATGAAGAATTCCCACATCAAACTGACACACGATGTGACTGATATGATTCAAATTACGTTTTTTTGGTTTGAAATGACATTTTAGTCACAACACCCCACTAACATACTGAAAAATGAAGAAACACATTCCTATTATTTTGATATTTTAGGAAAATGATCCATCAGTAAGTTGTGACGTGTAGGAATCAACCCCACCCCTATCTGACACACGGTGTCACCGATATGACTCTAAATGTGTCTTGTTATTTAAAATTAATAGTTATTCAAGTAAAAAAACACAACTGGCATACTGAAAACCAATAAAATTGATTTATATTGTTTTGAAACTTTAGGAAAATGATCCATGAGTGAATTGTGATGTGTACACATCAAATTAACCTCAATCTGACAAATGGTGTGATCAGTATGACTAAATTTTTCCTCTATCAGTTTAAAATTGACATTTTAACTCAAAATGTGTCACTAGTTAAAAACCAATAAAATTCACTCCAATTGTAATCAAAATTATTGAAAATGATTTTATGTCCGATTTTATGTGTATGAGGTAGTCTCATGTCAAAAAGATGCACAATGTGACTGGATGAATCAAATTGCATGTTTTTGATTTTAAATGACATTTTAGTAAAAAAACACAACTGGCATGATAAAAACTGAGGAAATGCATTCAGATTGTTTTTATACATTAGAAAAATGATCCATCAGTCATTTGTGACATGTAGGAATCATCCCCACCTTAATAAAATTCACAGTGTTACTGATATGACTCCAAATGTGTAATTTTTATTAAAAATTGATTTTTTTTATTCTTCATATTAATTTTTAATTTATTTTGTTATAGTATTATTCATGTAATATTTGTTTTCTTATATAGGTGGAAACTTTTTCTCGAGTTGCGATTATGTTTTCGGTGATTATTACCACCCATCAGAGGACATTTTTAGTGAGTACCATAGATTTCAAAAGAGAAAACATTAATGTTTTTAACTATTTGTTAGATATTTGTAAATGAAATTTTATAAAACATAGTTCAAAATGAATATAGAAGTCATTTTTTGGTATATACCCTGATCAAAGTGCAAAAATTATTTATTCTTCCTTGGTATCACTAAATACATCACATGAATACTAACTTGGAATCATTTATTGATTTATAAGAATGGAAATAACAAATAGTGAAATATACGATGAACAAACTCATAAAACAAGATTTAGGGCATTAGAGAATAACAGAAATCGAAGCATGAAAAGATTACTTAAGAGTAGAAAGTTGAGTAGATAGACGTGTTGATGAAAAACATGATTAAAAATGGTGTCAAAATGAGTTTGGAGGTCATGAGATTAAAGGATCGATTGTAGGGTTTCTCCGCGCGAGAGACCGAGTTGTTTTCACCTGAAAGAAAATCAATGGAATAAGTCAAAATGGGACTTCATAAAATTTTTAAATGATTTTCCATGATAGTTATTTATTAACTAACATGATAAAAAGTTTTTTTTATTACAATTATCATGCCTGTTATTTTGTAACCAATGTGATAAAACCATTTCATACATTGGTTATTATATAACTATCATAAAAATAGGCTTTATCATGTCAGTTATAAAATAAACAATGTGATAAAGAAATATACTTGATTTGTCATGTCATTTATTATATAACTGATATGATAAATAAATATAATGTATTTATTACATTAGTTATAATATAACTGACGTGATAAATCAATTTTTATGGCTTTACGCGTGGGTTATTTATAACCGATGTAAAAATGCTGATGTGGTAAATAATTTTTGTACTAATGGTAGAAGAAATCAGGCTGCATGCATGAACAATGCATCTCCAGTTTCATTTGGAGGGTGATACTCGGGTTAGCCTCTCATCATTAAGGGCTTGAGAGATAACATGAATTCATAGGGGAGGAAAAACATGAATAACATAGGGTGAGAAAAAATTACACAATTGACCAGAATGATTTTTTTTTTAAAATTTAACTCATAGTAGCTATGATCTGAAGGGCCTGAATCATTTCAATTTAGTGAATATAAGAATTATTTATAGATAGAGGCCTTCTTTTTTCCTCCCGTTTAGTGTTGTGAGAATCAAGCTACTTTATCCTTGGATGGGTTCCATGTGCACAGCTTTAAGGGAGGTGATCGATTCAGGTGAGAGAGACTGAGTGAATCACCTTGTTTGAAAAATTACACCCACGATCAAGTCCGTATAAATATTAGAAAAATCTAAGCATAATTGTTTCTTCCATTCATGGATTCAATGGATCTCTGAGAATTTTCATAGAATATGTGTTCTTATACATCACATGTGCATTGAAAACAAGTGTTTTTCGACATGATTTTAGCATTGCATGTTCAAGAATGGAGGCCTATGTTTTGTCATCATGAAAACTTATTGAAAAATGGCTTGTACCTAGAACTTGATCGGTGTTGCACTTGTCCTTTGTGTTGAACATCTCAAGCTTAATGTTTTTGAACTCAAAAGTCCAGTGGATGGAGGAAGTTGTATTTTTTTTGTTTATCCACGATCATAGATTGATTTTATGTTATAGTGCCAAGTCGGACTAACGTGACCATGAAAATGAGTGCGTGAAAGAGGATGGTCGGTGCCACTTGGGTGGAATAATATGTTTCCAAGATTATTGAGAACATTAATCAAGCAGTTTGTGTACATGATTCTTCACACTTGCGGCCAGTGAGTGGGGATGTCTCTACGCCAACAGATCAAAATTTCAGTTTTACTCCAGCATTCTCTAGCAGATTGACTCAGTTTTGGTGGCATCTTTAATTTTTATTGTTCAAGATCTACCAAGGTGTAGAGGTCACCCCCAATATGGGGTGAATTTTTTCCGGGGAGGAAGTCGTTGAATGCAGCAATCAATCCCGGAGGCTACAGGAGAGGTCTTCCATGGTGGACATCCAACGCGGTGGACAGTAGCTGGTGGAGAATTTTTCGTGGGAAGATGATCTACCCACCAACCGAAGGAGAAGGATGGATTTATTCTTCTATTTAAATGGTATTGAATCCCTTTGTTTGTAAGATGTTGTGTGTTGTAAATACTCTGACGAGAATCAGATAGAATTGAATAGAGAAGTGGCCCTGTTTCTCAAGTTGATGTAAGCATATCATCGAACCATGTTAAATCTATGTGTTCATCTATGTTTATCCTTTTTTGAGTGTTTTTGTGACACACACCTCTACTGCAACCCCAAAAATTTGTATCAAAGGTGAGTCTGAGCGAGTAGATTTGAATTGACGAGGCAACGATGATTTTTCTGGTGAACAGAAAATTGATGTTGGTTGAAATTTATTTCCGAGGCCAGATCCGTGAAGAGGATGATGAGACGATTCCAATAGCGCAAGAAGCGTTGAAAATGTAGCTGAAATTAAGGATATAGGCTCGATCAAAGTTTGGTCAAACCAATGGGTGAACAGTAACCCCGTGCCGGAGAATGCGGTACTGTTCACACCACCGGAAAAAATTCCGGCGAGTTTCTAGTAGGTTCTCCGGTGTGCCACGTCAGTGCCACATCAGCAGATGATCTAGACCTTTGAACTTGTTTTGGTGATATCTCGGCCAATAGGTGTCCAATTTTGATGATCTAGGAGTCTATTCAGCCTATTTCAACCATTTCGGACGTATCCATAAGGTTATATTTACAAAATTTAATCTTCATCAAGTGGTGAAAAAGAGGTACGACATCGATGGTGGTGATCACGTTTTGCGACAATGACGATGGCTGGTGGCGGAGCACTACCACAATTTGAGGTTGAGATGTTTTAATGGTCGAAACAATTTCAGCATGGGTAAAATCCCGGTGAATGATCTTTTGGTGAAGTAGGGCATGATGAGACCGTTGATAGGTGAAAAGCCCAAAAAAACCAGTAAATATGGTTGGAAATAGCTTGAGATGCCCGTCTTCATCACAATTCGACTATGTCTGACAAATGAGATAAAATACTCATTGTTGGACAAGACCTAATAGAAGGATATCTGGTAGAAGTTGGAGTAGGGATATATGGTGAAGTCCCTCACCAACATATTACTTCGGATGAAGAAATTGTACCAGTTGCGCATGGATGAGGGAATGAATTTGTTGGATCACACCAACAAATTCAACAAGATCCTGACACAATCATTAGGGATTGGTGTGGTGGTTGAAGAGGATGACAAAGCATGTTTTCTTTTGCCATCTCTACCAAGATCATCTGATGGTCTTGTGATGGAATTTCTCATGGTGAAGGAAACATTAAAACTAGTCAATGTGATGGCATCACTTCAAGATTCAGTGACATTTTGAAGACCAGCGACACATTCATGCGAGTAAATCATGGCGATGTGATATGATCAATGTGGGAGGAGCTGACATCGAATGTTAGAAGGTAAAGAATGGCAGCCAAAATCAAAGGGACATGATCCTATCAAAATCATTTGTTTTTGGTCAAAGAAAAAGGGTCACTATAAAAGTGACCATGGAGAGCCTAAATGGTATGTTGTTGGGAAAGAGAAAGTTGAAGAGAGAGAGATGTGAACATCACATGATTATTAGTAGATGATGATGTTTGTGTGACAACAAGAAGTTCACACTCAGATGGTAGAGTTGAACATGGAGAATTGCAGTGTCATTACTGCAAAAGATACAGAAACATGAAGTAAGAATGTTGTTTTCTAAAAATGAAGAAAGGGAGGGCTCAAAATCTAATGGAAGATAGATGGGTTTTGGATTCGAGGAGCTCTGAATACATATGTATGATTATAGGTACATTTGATACTTTCAGCAGGTGCAAGATTTGGTGAGACATGGTGATGGATCAACATGAGAGGTTCGAGGAGTCAGGACAGTGAAATTAAATACACCTAATGGAGCAGTTCATAAACTGAAAAATGTGAAATTCATTCCAAGGACGAGATAGAACATGATATCATTAAGTTGGCTCAATGTGAAAGGGTTCAAGATTTCCATAGCAGGTGGAGTATTGAATGTCTCATGCAGAGATATAGTGAATCTTAATATGAATGATTACCAAGGGTTATATCATTTTATGGGGACCAGATTTAGCCCGGAATTGAGTGTATATGGTGAAAGTGCCATGCCATTTGGTGTGGAGAAGTGTGTCCAATTTTCTGATGAAGATTTCAACACCTGTAAGGAGACTTTACGTCAAGATTCTACCCAAATTGGTTGTTAGGGGAGATTTGTGGGGTCCACCCCAAATATGGGGTGGATTTTTTCAGTGGAGGAAGTCGTTGATGGTGGAAATCAAACCCAGTGGCTACATTTGAGGTCTTCTAGGGTGGGTAGCCGACGTAATGGACAACATCCTGTAGAGGAATTTTAATGGGTAGATTAGCTACCCACCAACCAAAGGAGAAGGCTGGATTTATTCTTCTATTTAAATGGGATTGAAACCCTTTTTTTGTAAGATGTGGTTGTTGTAAATCCTCTGATGAGAACCAGAGAAATGTTAATAGAGAAGCGGCCCTGTTTCTACCATGGATGTTCAAAAATTTCATAACCACATTAAATCTATGAATTCTTCTGTTTTCATCTTGTTTTGAGTGTTTTTGTTCCACGCACAGCCACTGCAACCCCAACACAGAGATAGAACAAATTTTCTCCAAGATCACCCGGCTATAGATCTTCTTCCTCCTCAGCGATACTATGGCGCAAATCAGTAGTTAGGGTATAACATCAAGGGATTAATATTAAACTCACAACTCCCACATAGGATTAGTTCTTGAAAATAATGGCACATGGAATAACGGCTTCAGTATTCCCCTAAACGTAGATCAAGGCATCACTGGTGAGATTTGGTTTCAGCAGGGAGCTGTGGTCGACTTCTATAGAGGCCTTTTATTTGTATTCAACAGTTGGATGGGTTCATCAGAATAGGTAGGGTGACTTCTTCTCTATTCATCTTCATTGCACAGATATCATTAGATCTGGTTCGGTACCCAATGGTATGGTCTTCCTTAATTGGTATCACTTTTCCTTCTCAGCCAGCTCTGGATTTTTAGTGGGATGAAAATCGTAGTATCTTCAGGTATTCTGGAGGGTGGGTGCACATGTGTGGTAGGTTAACCACTTTTATTAAGTAAACAAGGAGAGGTAAATTGGGATACCTTGATTATAATGTCACTTTCAAATTACAAATCTCATAAATTGTTTTAGTTTTTATGTGATAATGATAACTTTATGCAACCACTTTGTAACTGTAACATTTTCAACCACCATTTCAAAAAAAAATCTCTAGTTCTTTATTTACCCAAATTAATTTAAAAAACAACAGAAATTAGAATTTCATCCTTCAACTAAATGGTTTTAAATTCATTTAAAATTCATTTAAATCAAAAAATTGAAAATTTGATTGTTGAAAAACAATATCAATTCCCACTATTAAATATGTAATTCTAATTAGAATTTAAAATAAAAAATAAAAAATATTTTTTATTCAATTTGAATTTCAATTTCCAAAAAAATGTATGTCTTTCTAATTTATATAAAAATTAATAAGTCATCGAAAACCAATAATTGATTTATTTATCATTTCGGTTCTAGAATTTAAAAAGTCAATAAAAATAAAAATTTCTCCCATGGTTTAGATATAATTAGGGTTATTTTCAATAAATTACAAACAAAAAATGTTGAAATTTTCATCTCACATTAGAATATAAATATATTCACTATTTGTTCAAGATGTTCTTCATTCATTTTTTTATTTTTTAATTAAATGTTGGTGTGTAAAAATATAAGAATTTTTTAATATATATTTATCACCCCAAAATAGTTTTTGTTATTCTATTTACTGTAAATATTGTTTTTTCATAAGGCATAATTATAAAAACATTTATAAATTTAGTGTTTTATTTTGATATAATCAACTCAATGAAATATGTATTCCAATTATTTTATTAGTTACTTGATTTTTTTAATTTCTACATTAATTCTATCTTAAGATGGTTTTTTATAGAAATTATAAAATTCATTTTATGTAAATACATAATTAATATTATCATATCATTTATTTATGGTTTTATAAATATGATATGTATTTGAAAAAGAAAATTGTTCTTTTGAATGAAAGGTTCCATAGAAGACAACTCTTTTTTTAATCATATTTTCTCACAAATAAGGAGTTGAATGATGTGAAAAGTGCATTAACGTTTTTTCCTAGACCATGTTTTTTCATGCTTGAATCTTACTATTATTATATAAAAAGTGTAATTTTTCATTTATATTGATCGAGTAAATGATTTTGACTTAAGATTCAATAAAATCATTTTTTCATAAATATTGGTTACAATGTTTTTTTATGTATGATATAACATTTTAACTTTAATTGTTGTTAATTATCCATAGAAGGAAGAAGTGAAATTATCATTAATTCATTCGAGATGCTACATTGAATGGTGATAAATTTTAATTCCCTTGTATTTGTAAAAAATATTTAGCTATATTTATCATATTTGTTCTTTTATATTCTTTGAAATTGTGATTTATTGAAATGAATTTCATGGAACATGTAGTTAAGAATGTACATATTTCATTGATACTAATATTAAATGGGTTTATTTAAATATTCATGGATAGGTATCAGAAAAAATGAACCATGACGGAATGAAAACACCACTTTAAATGGATTGGAATGTCACATATCTTTATAAATGAGTATTAATTTTGTTTTTGATAAATTACACTCTATTTAAATTTTATTAAATTCTCATGTGGTTTTAAAAGTTAATAACTTTTTAATTACATGTTATAATAATGTAAACTGTTTAGGTAAATGTTTTAAATTTACACTTCTTGTTATTATACATTTAATCTACTTATGTTTTAATTTTTTATGAAAAGGAAAAATTTTGGCTCATCCTTTGGGAGGAACCTTGGCTAGCCCCCAACCACACAAGGGACCTATTGGGTCACCCCTATGGGATGGTCTGTAATAGGCAACCCAAAAGAAGGTTATAGAGGTTGGTGTGCATATAAAACACTTATCACCTCTAGGCTCGGGTATAATACCTAGAACGCGCATGGGTTGGGAATAGGTCACCTACTGGGCTTGTAGGGCCATCTTTGTGCCTGTGTAAACAGGTGATAATCCCCAGTAGCATTCTCAAACCGAGGATCAGGGCATCAAGATTGATATACGGATCACCCATCTTATCTTTAATTCGATGTGGAACTTAGTTTTTCCAATTACTGTTCATCAGTATTTCAATTATCGTATAGAAACATTGAGATCCTCATCCATAGGATTAGATCAATTTCCCCCCATTATATCTCCTACCTATATGTTTTTTTACTCTGGTTCTGAATTTTTAACCCGCACATATTCCTATTAAAAATCATCTTCTTTAGATATTTGACATTCACCAGTTCTGTTACGACCCACCTTCTTTAAGATGAGGGAAGGAACAATAAATTTCCACACCCTTCCTTCCTCAAGAAGAAGGAGAGATAATGACCCGCCAAGTCTCGAATTCAATAGGCCCCAGAGCAGCAACTAGCACCAAGGGTATAGAATCTAACATAATATAGAAAAAATTACCCTTTTTATAGTACTTGATTGAGAGATAAGATCGTAAATATGAAGAAAATACAAGAACCAAATGTAAAAGCAAATCCCAAATCCATTCCCAAATTCATGTTCAAAATTAAAGATGATACAAAGTAAAATAGAACTCCAAAGTAAAGTATCAAAATAAAAGATGCTAAGTAGCAACAACAAATAATCTCAATGCCCGAGCTAGTAAGGTTCAACATAGACCTCGATGTCCTCCTGAAAACCTGAAAATAGTTTTATGTGTGTAGGGTGAGTATAAAAGTATACCCAGTAGGAAAACAAAATCCATTCGTGCACATGTGAGGGAATATACTAATGTCCCTATGAGTTAGAACCTCAACACACCTACTAAAGAATACTAACTAGCATATCCTCACTAAGGCACACTCACCAAATAATGCAAGTCAAATAAAGTAGTAGTATAAGAACATCGATATTTGGGTACCCCATACCACTTTCCCACTAGTTATCTTCTCATCCATAGTGACAAAAATCTTCACACTACCACTTTTACCATATACAGTCCCACTCCCAAAACCTACCCACACACACCTGGGCCTTAAACCTCACACAATCCCACTGGTAGATACCTGGGCCTCAATAACTGTGTCTCTCACCTAAAGACACATGATCTTCATCCCGAATATACTTGGGAAAACAATCCTGGCCCCAAAACACATAGTCCTCTCATGCACAACAGAACTACCCAAAGAATCTGGGACTTTGGTAAACCTTAAGTGATTACAGCCTTCTTGGATACACTCATTTAGTAATAACCCAGAAGAGGGTGCACAAGATAAAATCAGTAACCAGTTATCCATCCTTCCACTAGGATGTTGGGAAAGGAACCCTCACCAAAAAATAGGGGTGTTCGACACATGGTTCTCAACAAGGGTGGGGTGTGTAATGAAATCACAAGGAACTACAATTTATACATATAGGTATGAAAACACCCGTCCCAACCTATGGGTTTCCGAACAAACAACAAACTCATATAGAACCACAATTACTGCTACCCCTTATGCACTACCACAAAAGTCAAACCCCTTTTCATTTAACCACAAGACATTTATTTATTTAAGGGATTCATTGTATTATAATACAGAACTAATGAGCATATCTACCAACCAAAACCACCCCAAAAAAAGAATAAAAACCAAACTACAGTCCCATTGCACACCAGAAAAAAACTATATTTACAGTCCACTGCACAACCCAATCTTCATAGACACATGTTCAGCCCTTGCCTATAATCATTCTTCAAAATTTTACTTCTCAATTCTTCTCTCACAACCCAACCCTACTTACTAACAATTTCTTCATGTATTCCCACTGTATATAAGTTTATAACCACAACACAGTCCCACATCCCACTATCCTTCGAGGACCAGGACACAAACAAAGGTACTTCAATAGCCTACAAGTCTATCCATTTCACAATCAATCTGTCTCTCAGACTAGGATACCAACACACCCCATGTACTTCCCTACACACAAATCCCACAACAACAACTATTAACCCAAAATCCTGTTGTACACAGATACCACACCATTTTCATAGAAACAACTCCTCTGTCCACCCCCATACCCACAACCGTTCTCCCAACAACAACACCACACAACCTACACGATGTCACAAAGTACAACAGAACAGAACACTCATCCACACCTATCAACAGGATGTATGCGTATATATATATATATATTAATATTTAACCAGCATAGGTTCTTTAATTTTACTTAATTATAAATGGGGTGATCACACACAATAGGTTTGATCCTGGGAAATCCATTTATTTAACCATGTATATGTGATTCACCATTTTTTCATGTTACAACCTTTTATCAAAGTAACATAACAAAATATATCATCACTAGTTCATAAGAAAATACCATCAATGGTTATGATTTTTAGGAGTCATACAGTCACAACAATCCATAAAATAAACAAAGATAACTAATAAATCAGGAAATCAATATCAAACCAGTCCATTCCCATTATTTTATTTACCCCTATTATCTTTTGATCGTATTTACTTATTATTTATTTCTCATTTTAGGAAAAGTATTCAGTCATTCCTCAAAAGGAATCATTAGTTCACCCACCCCTATTGATGAAAAAATAAAGATAGACAAAAGAAACGTAACAACCCAAAATTTTATGATAAGTATTCTTTCTAATTTATTTGATGTCATGTGTTTTATACTACAAAAAGATTATCTCATGCTATACACAACACCGTATTAGCTTGCAGTATATGCAACACTATTCTTAGATTCTGTTACACAAAATTTCAAGTTCGTTTGATAATAGTTATTCTACGCAACATTGAGTGTGTATATATATATATTCAATGTATAAATGAAAGATGGTTGAATTATGTTATTTGAAACAACAAAGGAGTCTTGAACAACACTCAACCCTAACTTGGATTTCATTACACGCAATAACGACCTTCCTCGATAGCGTGTGTAGTACGTAATACCGGGTTTCACAAAACAATGATATATTGTTATAATATTATTATGGACTAGCCGTTATGAATAGTACTAACTAAATTTTTAATTTTATAACATTATTATTCATCTTACATATTTTCTAGAACATGGTATGAGAACAAAATAAATTTTTTGGGTCAAATAAGTATTTTAAAAAAAATGCAGTTTTACCGCCTTTTGATGGTGCACCAACTTTAAATCTAGATTTTGAAATTTTTATAAATTCAATTTGACAAAATAAAATTCTTCTTTGGAATCAAGAAATAAAAATTTACTTTAGATAATATTTTAATATTATTCTTGTAACTTTTATATTATGATGAATAGTTAAAACACGCTATATTTTAATTAAAAACAACTTTTTTCATCGCAATAATTTATATGGTTAAATTATAATATTTAATGGTTTTAAAGTATAAATATAATATATTTTTACAATTTAATATAATGTATATCATTAACATTAATTTTACATTGAATTTATAGGTAAAAACATTTCAATATTTTGCAATGTTATAACTTTTAAAACACGTTTTATTAACAATGAGATTAATATTAAATTAATTTCTGCAACTTTTGTGTATTGAATTTAAAAAAAATGGATTCCATATTTGGAGTCAGTGGGTAAAAATTGTGTTAATAAGCTACTTTTTTATTTTTGGTCATTATGAATAGTAACTACGGTAAATTTTATTCACCTTAGTAAAAAGTAAATAGGGTAATTAAGGGTAAATATAATATTATAAAATTACCCTAACACTTGTCTTAATATAATTGGAAGATTATATTTTGTCCTAAGGAATATTTGGGTCGAAATGGAATCTATTGGAACCCACTTGGAGGTGATTAAGACCTTTAGTTTATTTTATTTAAAGGAAAGTGAAATATGTATCACTCAACATTAATAATTAAAGTATTTTTAATATAAATTTATACAGAATATAAATTCGGTTATAAATACTCATTTTAAAGATAAAATGTTTTTCTTTATCATGGTAATTTATTTTTAATTTTTAAGAGTTATTTAATTACCTTATTATCTTATACATTAATGACGCATAAATTATTTATTTAGTGAAAAATCAATAATATAGTTTTTATTGAAATAGTAATATATATCAAAAGGCCCAAAAATCTGCACAAAACCTATTATTAGTGTATATATAGACTCTAATCATCCACCGGCCGAATTATTGACAATTTGGATCCTTATTAAGGTGATTATGACACTTATAATATTTTATTTTAAATGATTCCAAAGTTGTCACTTTCATAATTTAGTAAAGATAACAATTTACATGTTGTTATTTTAAGATGATAAATTAAAGTAAAATTATTATTATTAAATATTTTATATTTATATTCATCAAAGGATTTTATTTTTAATTTTTATGCAACAAATAAGTCTATTAAATAATTATACAAAAATGTTTTACTAATTATTTTATTAAGAGATATACCAAATAAATGGTTTTAGAAATATTAAAATAAATATTATATGAACTGTATAATATGGTCCACTAATTCTCTAGACAAATTTGACATGTTAGGAATCTATTAAATATTTTATTTTGAATATATCCTCTGTGTAGAGTTTATTTAAATTCAAATAAATGAATAGTGTGAAAATTGACAATATTGTTATTTTATAAAAATAACATATTATTAAATTGTTTAAAAATCACAAAAATGTTTAAAAATTATAAATTGAAATTTATATAGTCTAAAATGGCATAAAGTATCCAATTATGTAAAATTAACAACACATAAGTGATTAATTATAACTATTTAAAATTTAGAAGTTTATTACCTCAAATAAACTTAAATAGATTAAATAAAGATAAATCAAAATGATAAGGATTAAAATAAGATAAAAACATTCTAAATTTGATTGGTTTATGAGATTACAACCCTATCTCATCTAATCTTTGAATTGAGTCATTTTTGGAGGTTTTTATGTGGGGTTTGAATTTATATTAAACTAATATTTTTGAGGATTCCAAAGGTGCCCCTCTCCTTCCTTATAAAAGGGAACCTCCTCCCTCTCCTCCTTAAACCAATTTGAGCCATAAAGCTCGGCCAAAACCTTCCCATTGTACTTCCCCACTTCCTTATAAACCTACTAGAGGTACCAGTCTTCTCAAAAGACAAACTCTAGTGCCCTAAGAGAAAGTTTAAAGAAGGCACTTCGAGAAAGAGGTAATACCTTCTACCGTTTTCTTCAAGTTCTATTCTTCTTCTACTACCTCTTCTTTAGTTGTTTTAATATGAAGTAATAACATCAGTATCCCTCATATACTGATATGTTATTATAAATATGAAACAAACCTATTTCACCTTATATCCATCCTATGGAAAACAAAATCACCACGCGTGCATACATATGAAATACCGTCTCCACGCCGTGGTGTAATATGTTTTTCCACAAACACCTTACAGGGATGGGTATAATGGTGTAAATAATAACTATATATTTTTATTATAACATAATACTGATTCTTATATATTATACTATCCACTCCAATTCTATTCAAAAATTTTGGGAACGATATCATCGCTCGTGCGTCCGTACGGACTACCATCTCCACGACGCGATGAGATTCATTATCCATGTTAAACATACATGAGTGATCATAAAGTTTATATAATGAATAATAATGAAATATATGAAATAATAATTATACTGGATTTATATATATATATATATTTATGTCATCTATTTATTTTCATTCAATTCAATAAGGAAACGAAAACAGCATTCATACGTACGTACGACCTACCGTCTCCATGAACGATGTATTTCATTCCATTTAGAAATCTATAATATATATGTATATGATGAATATATATTATATATAAATCATGTTTTAAATTATGAAATTATGTAAATCTGGATATAAGTAATAATATCAAGAACGACAAGTCGAAACACATAAGATAAATGAAATGATTTTACCCAAAACGCTGCTTTAACATGGAATTAAAAAAAGAACAGGTAATAAAAAGTCATAAGTGAAACATATATGATATCATAAAAATGAATATGATTATTTAATAAGTCAATGACATTATTTAAATGATTATACAGGAGTTTCAGATCCATACGAAGCATATCGGACCTAAGGTAAGGGATAATTTCGCAAATCTCATTTTTATCCGAGATTGCTTATTCGTAAGTATTTTCTGGGGTTATTTCTATCATCCATGTCCATGTTTTATAGAAGTGATTTCATATATTTTTAAAGTCCTTTTTACTCATTTTTGACTTTTACTACATGGTATGTAAGGAATATTTCTTTTGTTTACGTTACGAGGTACTTTTTTTTAACTTTTCCGGCAAAAGTACGAGAAAAATGTTTTTTTAACTTATACGGCATGAAAGGATTTTTACGATTTTATAAAGCCTTATTTTCATGAATATTCCTCAAAAATATTTCATGACTATTTTCAACAAAATATATTTCTTTTAAAATTTCATGGCGTTTTGTGAAAATAAATTGATTTTGAAGAAGAATGGATATTTTCCTCAATAATACATTTCAAGTGTTTTATCAAAACCATTTTTCCATCTAAGATGAAATTATTTCATATGTGTATGTTTCAAGTATAATGTCTCTATGATTTACATGGTATTAATTTTCTTATTATGAAATTATATCCATTTATTTTATATGGATTATGTTATGATGGAATGATGTTTATGGAACCCATTTTATTCTTTGGGTTATTATGAATGATTTATGTTTATATTGTGGCACAAGTAAGAATGATTTCATTATGATATGGGTGGGACCTATATATCCCTCCAATTCATTGGGTAAATATTTATATCTCATGATATAGACATGTCTGAAACAGTAAGTTAATCCGGTTTAGTGTTACAGGAATGAAACGAGGAGTGAACTCGATTCCGAAAGGGACTTTATCCACTAAGTTTGGTAGCAATGCCTTGGCTACTATGGAAATCATAATATGTGCTGAATGATTTCCACAATTACATGTTTTATTCCCATTACATTTTATCATGGTTGATGTTCCATTATGATATATGCCTTACGTACTTCTACGATTTATGTCTTTTCTCGAGATTTTGATGTTTAAATTTGATGTTCAAGTTTTTGCTTCCAAATGTTTATGGATTGTTTTAAGTTATCTATTTTTGACATTACTGAGCATTTGAGCTCACCCTTTTTATGTTTTATTTTCCCAAGGATATAAAGAAATGTTTTAGGTAAGAAAACAAAAGTGGAATATCTTTATGGGAGATATTGAAGAACTTCCACCACGATTAGAAGATTACGTTCCGAGTTTCCAAAGTCACTAAACTATTACGGTCCTTGTGTGTCTATTTTTGTTATGTATTATGTATTCCGAAAAATTAATGTAATTTCCATGTACATCAAGCTTCGGGTCTCTACAGTTGGTATTATAGGAAAGGTTTAGTCAACCTTTGGAAACTTGGATGCGAAAGCGTTAGTGAGATCCCTAGAGATATTTCTAAGGTATGTCTAGGGATGTCCCTAAGGTTAAGTATATGTATAGGTTATAGTCCTAGAATTTCGCCAATGATCTTAGAATTAAGCCTAGGATGTTAGATATTGAATGTACTCCCCCTTTATTATTTTGTTTTCCCTAGCACGGTATTTTCCTCTCACACTATTATTTTTGGGTTTTAGAAAATGGCTGAAAATAGGAAGATTCACGATAATGGGGGATATAATGGACAATGGAATGATATTTTCCATGAAAAACCAAATGAAATTGGATCTGGAGGTCCATATATCATTATTATACCTAATCAGAAATCCCATAATATGATCAATAATATCAACTTTGGGAAGTTTCTTGACTCATCTAATAAGAGAAATATGGAGTTTCATGATGATCATAGAGGAAATAAAGTTCAATTCCCCTCATGTAAATCATGTGGAAAGAGGCATCAAGGAGAATGTTTTAAAGGAACTGGAAGATGATTTGGGTGTAGATAAGAAGGACACAAATCCAAAAAGTGCAAAGGAAAAGGATCAGTTAACACCATAGATAAGGAAAATGGTATTGCTACGACATCAACAATGAATAGATATTTTAAATGTGGAATGTATGGGTATTATGCAAACCAATTCCCTAAGGGAAAATCTCATGATGTGAATCAGCATGGTCATATGGGTAGTATTTATTTGGATGATGATGAGGAGACTACAAATGATATATGTTATGAAAGAAGTGTTGAAGCTCAGTCAGTTGTTTAAGAAGGTAGTGGAATGATTGTATGTTTATCAAGAGTTATTTTGTATAGTTAATGGTACTATGGAATAAAGAATCATCTAAGGATTGTTACACTATTGTTTTTCCCAATGTATTTGGAAGTATATGGTTCCGGTAACCATGGAAGGTTATTCAAATATTTTTGGAAAGTAGATGATATGCGCATAATGAAGGGATAAGAAGATAGTGAGATATTTGATTATATTCATGAGCTCATGACTGATATAAGGACTAAGTGATATTATGGTTTGAGTATAGAATTTCTGAGATTTTGGTATGTGGAAAGTGTTGAAATTTAACAACATTCTTGTTTTCACTAAGGTTCAATGGGTATTCATTCTTCAAGAGAATACATGATTATGGAATTCACATGTTTTTAATTTGACAAACAAGATATATCTTATGATATATGGGGGATACATGATGGCATTCACGTGATTGTTATGTGAAATTTCATGTAATCATTTTCTTTATAATATGATCTTGGACCCAAGTATTTTAGATATGACTAAATATTGGAATGGATTATGTTGGACATAAGTTAGTATTGTTTAAGGATAAAACTTTTTTCGATATTATTAATGGGATGTTATAGTAATATAGTTTTAGAAAAAGGAAAACCTGCAGGATGAACAACATCCCATCGCGTCGGACAAGGCTGTGGGAATCGAACCCACAACCGACGTGCGACTGGCCTTTATCGCCTACCACTGGCCTACAAGAAGTCCCTGGTTAGTAGAAACTAGTTTTATTTAATAAGCGGTATGATATATGAAGTATAAGTTCATTTTTTGAACCATATACGATTAATATAACCATAAGATGGACTTATAACTTCTGATAACCTTTTTTTTTTGAAACAGATGGAATGACCCATCATTCTATCACATGATTTTCTAACACATCACGAATAAAAAATTCAACTTCATTTCTTTAAGGGATGAAGTGAAAATTGTTCAATTCATGAAAAATAGTGAGATTGTGCCAAAATCATGTAAGTATTTCTTTTAATTCATCAAGTTTAGGGAAATGATCTTGAAAACCAAAAATGTTGTCCTATTGCCCTTATATCCGATGAATCAGATGGTACCTTAGATCATCACAAATCTATGGCTTTGTGATTGTTGTCTTTTTCAAAGACATGTTCTCTACCACTCTCCATCAGAACATGATGGTTTGATTTCTCTTCCATATCCATATTTTCACCTATGTTCTCCTATATGGAAACTCAGTGATTAGTTAATTTGGGTAACCGTTATGTTTCATACTTTAGTTTTTAAAGTAAAGTTTTGGTATTTCATTTTACTATGTGGGTTTCAATTAATGAAACTTTCATGTAGAAAACCATGTATACCCACGACAAATTTCGAGGGAGAAATTCATTTTAAGGGGGGTAGAATGTAACAACACAATAATTTATGATAAGTATTCTTTTTAATTTATTTTATGTCATGTGTTTTATGCTACAACAAGATTATCTTGTGCTACACTCAACACCGTATTAGCTTGCAGTATATGCAACACTATTCTTAGATTGTGTTACACAAAATTTCATGTTCGTTTGATAATAGTCATTCTACGCAACATTGAGTGTATATATATATATTCAATGTATAAATAAAATATGGTTGGATTATGTTATGTGAAACAACAAAGGAGTATTGCACAACACGCAACCTTAACTTGGCTTTCATTACACGCAATCACGACCTTCCTCGATAGCGTGTGTAGTACGCAATACCGGGTTTCACAAAACAACGATATATTGTTATAATATTATTATGGACTAGCTGTTATGAATATTATTAACTAAATTTTGAATTTTATAACATTATTATTCATCTTACATATTTTCTAGAACATGGTATGAGAAAAAAATAAATTTTTCGGGTAAAATAAGTATTTTTCAAAAAATGCAGTTTTGCCGCCATTTGATGGCGCACCAACATTAAATCTAGTTTTTGATATGTTTATAAGTTCAATTTGACAGAATAAAATTCTTATTTGAAATCAATAAATAAAAATTTACTTTGGATAATTTTTTTCATATTATTCTGGTAACTTTCATATTTTGATGAATAGTAAAAACATGCTATATTTTAATTAAAAACAACTGTTTCATCGCAATAATTTATATGGTTAAATTATAATATTGAATGGTTTTAAAGTATAAATAGAATATATTTTTACCATTTAATATAATATATGTCATTAACATTAATTTTACATTGAATTCATAGGTAAAAACATTTCAATCTTTTGCAATGTTATAACTTTTAAAACACGTTTTCTTAAAAACGAGATTAATTATAAATTAATTTCTGAAACTTTTGTGCATTGAATTTTTAAAAAATGGATTCAATATTTGGAATCAGTGGGTCCAAATTGTGTTAATAAGCTACTTTTTTATTTTTGGGCATTATGAATAGTAACTATGGTAAATTTATTTACCATAGTAAAAGGTAAATCAGGTAATTAAGGGTAAATATAATATTATAAAATTACCCTAACACTTGTCTTAATATAATTGGATGATTATATTTTGTCCTAAGGCATATTTTTGTCGAAATGGAATCCATTGGAACCCACTTGGAGGTGATTAATACCTTTAGTTTATTTTATTTAAAGGAAAGTGAAATATGTCTCACTCAACTTTAATAATTAAAGTATTTTTAATATAACTTTATACAGAATATAAATTCAGTTATAAATACTCATTTGAATGATAAAATGTTTTTCTTTATCACGGTAATTTATTTTTAATTTTTAAGAGTTATTTAATTACCTTTTATCTTATGAATTAATGATGCAGAAATTGTTTATTTAGTGAAAAATCAATAATATAGTTTTTATTGAAATAGTAATACATATCAAAAGGCCCAAAAATCTGTAAAAAACTTATTTTTAGTGTATATATAAACACTAATCATCCACTGGCAAAATTTTTGACCATTAGGATCCTTGTTAAGGAGATTATGACACTTATAATATTTTATTTTAAATGATTCCAAAGTTGTCACTTTCATAATTTAGTAAAGATAACAATTTACATGTTGTTATTTTAAGATGATAAATTCGAGTAAAATTATTATTATAAAATCTTTTATATTTATCTTTATCAATGGATTTTAGTTTTAATTTTTATGAAACAAATAAGTATATTAAATAATTATACAAATTTTTTTTACTAATTATTTTATTAAGAGATATACCAAATAAATGGATTTTAAAATATTAAAATAAATATTATATGAACTTTTTAATGTTCTCCACGAATTTTATTGACAAATTTGAAATTCTAGGAATCTATTAAATATTTTAGTTCGAATATATCCTCTGTGTATATTTTATTTAAATTCAAATAAATGAATAGTGTCAAAATTGACACTATTGTTATTTTATAAAAATAACATATTATTAATTTGTTTAAAAATCACAAAAATATTTAAAAAATATAAATTGAAATATATATAGTCGAAACTGGCATAATGTATATAATTATGGAAAATTAACAACACATAAGTGATTATTTATAACCATTTAAAATTTAAAATTTTATTACCACAAATAAACTTAAATAGATTAAATAAAGATAAATCAAAATAATAAGGATTAAAACAAGATCAAAACATGTCTAAATTTGATTGGTTGATGAGATTACAACCCTATCTCATATAATCATAGAAAGGACTCATTTTTGGAGGTTTTTATGTGGGGTTTGAATTTATATTAAACTAATATTTTTGAGGATTACAAAGGTTCCCCTCTCCTCCCTTATAAATGGGAACCTCCTCCCTCTCCTCCTTACACCACTTTGAGCCTTCAATATCGGAAAAACCCTGACCATTTAACTTCCCCACTTCCTTAGAAACCTACTAGAGCTACTGGTCTTCTCAAAAGACCAACTCTAGTGCCCTAAGAGAATGTTTAAAGAAGGCACTTTGAGAAAGAGGTAATACCTTCTACTGTTTTCTTCAAGTTCCATTATTCTTATATTCCCTCTTATTTAGTTGTTTTATTATAAAGTAATAACATCAGTATCCCTCATATACGGATATGTTATTATAAATATGAAACAACTCTATTTCATCTTCTATCCATCCTACAGAAAACAAAATCACCGCGCGTGCGTACGTACGGAATATCGTCTCCACGCCTTGGTGTAATCTGTTTTTCCACCAACATCTTACATGAATGGGTATAATGGTGTAAAGAATAACTATATATGGTTATTATGACATCATACAGATTCTGATATATTATACTATCCCCTCCAATTCTATTCAATAATTATGGGAATGATATCATCGCTCGTGCATACGTACGGACTACCGTCTCCACAGCGCGATAGGATTCATTCTCCATGTTAACCATACATGAATGATCATAAAGTTTATATAATGAATAATAATGAAATATATGAAATAATAATTCTACTGGATTTATGTATATATATATATGTATGTCATCTATTTAGTTTCATTCAATTCAATAAGGAAACGAAAACAACGTTCATACGTACGTACGACCTACCGTCTCCATGAACGGTGTATTTAATTCCTTTTATCAATCTATAATATATATGTATATGATGAATATATATTTTATATAAATGATGTTTTAAATTATGAATTTATTTAAATCATGATATAAGTAATAATATCAAGAATGACAAGTCGAAACACATAAGATAAATGAAATGATTTTAACCAAAACGCTACTTTAACATGGAATTTACAAAAGAACGGGTAATATAAAGTCATAAGTAAAACATATATGATATAATAATAATGAATATGATTATGTAATAAGTCAATTAAATTATTTAAATCATTATACAGGAGGTTCGGATCCATACGAAGCATATGAGACCTAAGGTAAGTGATAATTTTGCAAATCTCATTTTTTATCCGAGATTGCTTATTCGTAAGTATTTACTGGGGTTATTTCTATCATCAATGTACATGTTTTATAAAAGTTTTTTCATGTTTTTTAACATCCTTTTTACCCATTTTTTACTTTTACTACATGTTACGCAAGGAATCTTTCTTTTTTTTACGTTACGAGGTACTTTTTTGACTTTTCAGGAAAAAGTACGAGAATAATGTTTTTTAACTTATACGGCATGAAAGGTTTTTTACGATTTTATAAATCCGTATTTTAATGAAGCATAATCCAAAATATTTCATGACTATTTTCAACAAAATCTATTTCTTTTAAAATTTATTGACATTTTGTGAAAAGAAATTGGTTTTGAAGAAGAAAGGATATTTTCCTCAAGAATTCATTTCAAGTTTTTTATCAAAACCATTTTTCCATCTAAGATGACATTATTTCATATGTGTATGTTTCAATTATAATGTCTCTATAATTTACATGGTTTCAATTTTCTTATTATGAAATGATATCCATTTATTTTATATGGATTGTGTTATGATGGAATGATGTTTATGGAACCCATTTAATTCTTTAGGTTATTATGAATGATTTATGTCTATGTTGTGGCACAAGTAAGAATTATTTCATTATGAGATGGGTGGGACCTATATCTACCTCCAATGCATTGGGTAATGATTTATATCTCATGAGATAGACATGGCTGAAATGGTATGTTAATCCGGTTCAGTGTTACAGGACTGAAACGAGGAGTGAACTCGATTTAGAAAGGGACTTTGTCCACTAAGATGGTCTTGGAAGCAATGCCATGGCTTCTATAGAAATCATAACATGTGCTGAATGGTTTCCATAATGACATGTTTTATTCCCATTATATTTGATCATGGTTGATGTTCCATTATGATATATGCATTACGTACATCCACGATTTATGTCTTTGCTTAAGATTTTGATGTTTAAATTTAATGTTCATGTTTTTTCTCCCAAATGTTTATGGATTGTTTTATGTTATCTATGTTTTCCCTTAATGAGCATTTGAGATCACCCTTTTTATGTTTTATTTTCCCTAGGATATAAAGAAAGGTTTTAGGTAAGAAAACAAAAAGGGAAGATCTTTATGGGAGATGTTGAAGATCTTCCACCACGATTAGAAGATTACGTTCCGAGTTTCCAAAGACACTGAACTATTACGGTCCTTGTTTGTCTATTTTTGTTATGTATTAAGTATTATGAAAAAGTAATGTAATTTCCATGTACTTCAAGCTTCAGGTCTCTACAAGAAATCCCTATTGAATGATCAAAGTATCGAAGTTCCTCCTTGCTCCAAGAACAGGGGATCGTGTGAGTTGTAGGAAATAACTCCAAGAAAGATGAGTAAAAGAGATCTTGAAAAGGCACACAACTCCTCTAGGGAGTAAGGATATAGGCACACCATTGGGAAACGTAAAATAAACAAGGAAGAAAATATCATAGTTTGAAGATTCATATCTTATTTTAAGGGAAGAATGGTTTTAAAAGACATTAACATGAAATCATGGTCAAGATCACACAGTTTGGGTATCTCAAATCCCCAGAGATGTTAAGATATTTAAATATACACTAAATATCCTTTGAAATTCCCTTAAAAATGCTCAAAAAAGGCTTTAAACTTGGTTTATGTCAAATAAGATGTAAGAGGGATGAAACTGGAAAATAGGGAAAAATGGGAAAACTGCAAATGAGTCACAGATGGGTGAGTCACTAATGGGTGAGTCACCGACACAAAGCCACTAACGGGTGAGATACCAATATGACTTACCAACATTGAGACATCGATACTGAGCTACCGACGTTGATCTACCGATGCGACCTACTGACGTTGAGCTACTGACTCAAAGACCTACCGATGCCTCAAACTACTGAAAATAACGACCTCAACTCAGCAACACCGAAACCTTTGATTCACCGACACTGACACCGTTGACTCACTGACACACTAACATGTCGACGCTCTGACATGCCGATGCACTGACATGTCAACCGACATGCTGATGAACTAACATGCTGATGCACTGACATGCTGATGCACTAACATGCTGATGATATTGCTCTGATTTACTAATAGAAAAACTAGAAAAACTAGAAATTTAAAAAAACAATTGAAATGAGCCACTTTTGACTCCTAGAACACCCAAAACACTAGTTTTTCACAAAGTAATAGCCCAAGTTAATCTAGGTCATCCAATAAAACACCTCTCAAACTATTCTCATTCGTAATAAATCAAACTAAACCAGAAGAGAGAGGGTCTGAACAACCACACCTCAAGATATCTCTCAGGAGAAATCCACCTTGTGTTATTCTAAAGCATGAGTGAAAACCTCGACATCCCAGAACACCACCTTATCATCTGTAACCTGAACACCTGTGCAAACTCTAAGGCCCCAAAGTGTCCCAAACTACCATGAAATCACCAATGGTCACACCCTCTAGACACAAGGATTAGGGATCTCCTTTCTCCATGTCAAGATACTATCCTTTTTGGGCCGCACTGTCTCGCCTACACGGGTTTAATCGCAACTGCATTGATGTGTCTTGATTAATGATCATGTTCTCTCATCCCTAGGGTTAGTAATTTTTACCCAAAATCAAATAACTAGGAAACAACTTATAATATAGCATGAGAGTTCAAACATTAAATCTCAAGTATGATTCAAATAAAAACACATGAGTAAACTTAGAAAAACTCCCTGTACTGGCCACACATCTGTGTCTCCCTCTCCCAAGTACTCTTCTTGAGGCTTCCATGCCTCCATAACACATGAACCAAAAGAATGGCCCATCCACACAACACCTTCTCCTCATGATACTTGATTCTTACCGATCACTCCATGAACATCGTGTCATTACCAACATCCAAATCTCCCCAGCCATGGTTGTGGGAGTCATTGTATAGATATCGATGGAGTTGAGAGATATAAAAGAAATCATGGATTCTCTCCAACCACGGTGGAAACTCTAGCTGATATTACTCCTTTCCAACTCATCCCAATACCTCCAATGTTCTGATGAACTCGGGATAATTCTTGCTCTCTCTTCCAAACCTTCATTGTCCACGCTAAGGGGGAGGGGGGCTTTAAGAAAACATGGTTTCCAATCATGAACTCCAAAGGACTCCTCCTATGATCAGCATACGCCTTCTATCGGTCCTGATACACCTTTATCCCCTCACAAACAAGATGAAACATCAACATTGAACTCTTCACTACCTCTGGTCCAAGAAGGGATGCTTCCTCTTCCACCATCCAATATACAAGTGAGGGAAACTGTCTTCCATATAAGGCTTCAAGTGGTGCCTTTACAATGTTATAGTGATAACTATTATTGTATGAAAACTCTACCAAGAGAAAATGTAATAACCCTGATCCTCCAAAGTCTATAACACGTGCTCGTAAAATATCCTCCAACGTCAAGATGGTACTCTCTGTTTTATCATCCATCTAAGGGTGGAAAGTAGTGCTAAGGCATAACTGGGTGCCAAAGGCATGCTGCAATCCCCTAGAGATTCATGACATAAAATGTGTATCCTAATATGAGATGATGGATCTTGGAACTCCGTGCAGCCTTACCACCTCGTCCACATACCTCCATGCTAAGGCACCCACAATGCTCGACTCCCTGATCGCCAAGAAGTAAACCGACTTCATCAACCGGTCCAAAAATACCCAAAGATAATTGAATATTCCCTGCGACCTAGGAAATTATATGAATAAATCCATCGATATGTCATCCCAATTTCACTAGTGAACATATATGTGCTAAAACAAAATGTCGGTAACAAGGTGCTCGAACTTCACTTGCTCATACACTAAGAACCTTTCCACAAACTCTGCCACTTCCCACTTCACCCCAAGCCACTAAATCTATTACCTCAAGCCTCGATAAATATTAGAAACTCTTGGATGCACTGAAAGGGATGATATTTAGAACTCAGAGATAACTCCCCTTCACATTTCCCATGGGAAGAAAACTTCCCACAAAACGACATCCGATTCTGGCTATCCTCCAACCATCCCTCCAGAGCATCACCTTGGAAAACGTGATCACACATTAATTCATCCATTGAGTCTCCCCACTGAGACTCCTATACCTGTCGTTCCAAGGAATACTACACTGTCATCTGAAATAGATATCCACTTTCACTATCTTTCCTACAATCTAGGCACAAAGCAGCCAACTCCTCCATTGTCTTCCAAGCATTCATGGATTTCTAAACTACCTCCCTCCATGACTTCCTGCTCAAGGAATAGGCCACCACATTCCCCTTCCCTAGGGTTAAAGATATTTCAATGTCATTATACTAGAGGAACTTTTTCCACCTTCACTTACAGAAGTTTAAGTCTCCCTAAGGAAAATATACATCATGTTCTTGTGATCCATGAAGACCAAAAAGTGCTCCCTGATGAGGTAATGTCACCACAATTTTATCACAAAAACACCGATTAAAAGATCTAGATCATGGATGGCATAATTAAATTCATGAAGACGTAAATTCCTAGACACATACAAGATTACTCCTCACTTCTTCATCGACACACATCCCAAGCCTAGGATGAAAGCATCACAGAACACCTCAAACATCACCCCTTCCTCGGAAAACCTAAGCACTAGGGAACTAACCATCTTCCAATTTAGATAGATAAAAGATTCCTAAAATTGCTCACTCTACACGAAGACCTATTTTTTTCTGGTCAAAGCTGTCAATGGAGCTTCAACTTGAGAGAAGTAGGGTAAGAACCTTCAATAATAGTCTACCAGACCCTAGAAACTGTGAACCTCCACCGCATTCTTGGGTGCTACCCAAGAAAAAACCACTTTGACCTTTGATGGGTCCACAAATATCCCTTACTAAGACAACACGTGTCCAAGGAAGTTCACTTATCATGTCCAGAACTATCACTTGGAGAACATTCCATAGAGATTGTGGTGTCAGAGGAACTCTAAGATAGTCCCCAAATGCCAAATGTGTTCCTCTTCTAACGTTGATTAGAGCATGATTTCATCGATAAAAATAGTGACGAACCGGTATAGTAACTCAATAAAAATAGAGTTCATGAGCCCAATGAACACGATTGGTGCATTCGTGCCACAAAAGGGAATGACCACAAACTCGTAGTACCTATACCTTCACCTGAAAGCAGTCTTCGGGATGTCACCCTCCTTTACTATATACTAGTTATATCCAGACTATAGGTCAATCTTGGAGAACTAACCTTCCCCCTTTAACTGGTCAAAAATATTCTCTATCCTCAGAAGGAGGTAACAGTTCTTGACCGTAATCAGATTCATTATTCAGTAGTTTTGGAATAGTCTTAGACAACCGTTTGCCTTTTTCACGAAAAAGACTTGAGCACCCCACAACGAAACACTTGGCAGGAAAAAAACCTTCTTCATAAGGTCTCCAACCTGAATCCACAACTGTCAAAACATAGAAGGTGCCATCCAATAGGTTTTCATCTAAATCGGATGGGCACCGGGTTGCATGTATATCCCGAACTCAATATGAAGTCGAGGGGTAGACTCACAACTTCTTCAGGGAAGACATCTTGGAACTCACTAAAAACACCTAAAAAATCTACCATATCAGTATGTGCTGATTCTGCTGATAGCTCAGCTACCAAAGAAGGAAGAGGCTTCACATTCCATATGCCCTCATGACAACTTATCTCACCAACAAAAGATACATTTTGGCCGCCTATATTTGAGAACATGATCCTTCTATTGAAGCAATCAATAATTTCATGAATAAAAAAACCAGTCGGTGCCTAGAATTATATCATATGGATGCGTCTGAAGCATAATAATATTTCCACTGGATTGATGCGTCCCTAACATCAGTTTACATCATTAAAAAAATCAAACAGATGGGTCCGACCTCCAAATAGCGTACTCAACACCAAGGGTATGGGAATTCTCTCTACACCTCGTCCTAGAGCATGTGATATACTGAGTTAAAAAAAGGAGTGTAAATCTCCAGAATGAAACAAATCACACACAAGAGTACTAAACAAACTGATCTTACCTCGAACATCCTATGGACCTACTGGGACTGGTACATCCACAGTGTGAAAATACTAATGCCCAACTCCTCTACCCCTCGGCTATCAACCACCTCCTCAACCATGCCCTGGTTGAGGTCCCTGAGGAGCACCCTAAGGTAATCCTCCTCTAGCACTATCTACCCTGGTGGAGTGGGAGCTCGCTACCCCTACTGCTGGAATGGCATAACCAGTAAATACTGCTACTGAGGTGGGTGAAGAACCTGACCACCCCCAATGTATGGTACCCGGACAGGGCACTAGTTTCAAATATGTCCATGACCTTCACAAAAAATCACCTTAGTCCCAAACCCATGGGTAAAGAGAGAGTACTAGGAGATTAAAATTGGAATTGTTGGGTTCTACATCCCACTGGAAAAAACATGGACTGCCCCAAATCCTGAGACCTGTTGTTAATGGATTTCCCCCTCAATAAACTCAGTTGGATCCCTTATCATGACACACCTCCCAATGAGTGCATCCTTTACACTAAATCGGCCCTATTCTAAACCTCTATGTATGTTGGTAGAGTGAAATGAGTTAAAATATACTGAAGAGAAGGCCATGGTGCCTCCTCTAATCATCTTTCTTGGGACTCCTCACCTATAAAGAGATCTGGTGTGAAGCACATGAGATATTTCAACTTGATCCCTCGTTCCCTTACTGATATACTACCCTACTAGAGGGAGAGTATCTCATGCCTCTTTTATACATTAATCATGGAAGAATGGAATTCCACTCCAAACTCCTTCTCAAGGCCATCCCATGAAACATATATCTCCTTCCTTTCCTTGAGGTAAATAATCTACCACAGGTGTACTGCTTCCCTCATCTAGCTTACACCTAGAGAAACACAATACTATTTTGGAGACCAGATCAGTTGAAAGTGATCACCAGGTCCTCGATCCAACTCTTCGTCTCCATATATGAGATTATGCCCTTGTACTTTTAAATAGTATGTCTCTAGAAGGCACGAAGTGTATTATACAATTGGTCATCTTCCTCATCACAATTGGTCCTCCACTGATCAATTAGTTCAACCTTTCGGGCCTCAAATTCTTGTACCACATGGGGTAACGTCTAGGTTCCATAGCTGAAAAAGTAAACATGGAACTCCTAGCCTAGGAAGTGTGGAAAATTTCTTTTAAATTTTTTTTAACTCTTAATTTTTTTAAATTACAAAAAACACCGAAGAAAGAAAAGAAAACAAGTTATTATGATTCATGTATCCTTCCTAGGGTCTCTACCCTGTAATAATTATACCCTCACATGGTTTTTAGTAGGTCTAGAGTCCTTGCAGTGGATCATGGGGCACCTTAAAATCCTGTGTCTTAGCCAGTCTTCCCTGGCCCATCTCACACACCAAGATTTCCTAACATCATTTCCCCACCATCCCATGAAATCCTCACTGTGACAAACTCCAAATCCATCCTAACTCTCAAACCTCCCTTTGATACATTTTTTTCACGACCCACCTTCTTCAAGATGTGGGAAGGGGCAACAAAGTGCTACACCCTTCCTTCCTCAAGATGAAGGAGAGATAATGACCCCTGATTTCTGCTTTAAATAGGCCCTAGAGAAGGGAATAGAACCTAGGGTATAGAATCTCACATAATATGGAAGGAATTAACCTTTTTATAGAACATGACTAGGAGATATGATGGTAAATCCCAAGAAACTCCAAGAACAAAATGTAAATGAAAATCCAATATCCATTACCACATGAATGTTCAAAATTAAAGCTGATAAAACGTAAAACAAAACTCCAAAGTAAAGTACCAAAAGAAATTATAATATGTAGGAACAAGAACTAATCCCAACACCTGAGCTAGTAAGGTCCATCAGGATCCTCAAAGTCCTCATGGAAACCTAAAAATAGTTTTATGTATGTAGGGTTTGTATGCAAGTTACCTAGTAAGAAAACTAACGCTATCCATGCACAAGTGAGGGAACATGCTAATGTACCTATGAGAAAATAGAAGAACCTAAAAGAAACTATCATGGAATACTAACTAGCCCAGCCTCACCAAGGAATGATCACCAAATAACATAAGTCATGTAAATTAGTAGTATAAGAACATCGATATTTGGTTACCCCACACCACATTCCCACTGGTTAACTGCTCGTCCCTAATAGAAAATGTCTTGACGCTACCAATCTTTCCATATGCAGTCCCAATTCCACAACCTTCCCACATAAACCTGGGCCTCAAACCACACACAATCCCACCCACAGACACCTGGGCCTCAACAACCACATCTCTCACCCAAAGACACCTGGACAACATCCCAAAGATACTTGGGAAAACAATACTGGTTCGCAAACACCTGGTCCTTTCATCCACAACTAACCTACCCAAAGAATCTAGGACTATGGTAAGCCTCAATCCATTATAGCTTTCCTGGATATACTTGAGCGATATGAACCTCGAAGAGGATACAGGGCAGAAAGTCAGTAACCAGCCATCCATCCTCCCACCGGGATGTTGGGAAAGACACCCTCTCCCAATAAATGGGGGTTTCCATCACATGGTTCTCAACAAGGGTGGGGTTCATATAGCAATCACAAGGAACATAAATTTATACATATTGATAAGCAAAAAATCAGCCTAACCGATGGGTTTTTGAACAAACAACCAACTCATACAGAACCACAGTTGTTGTTACCCCTATATGCACAACCACATAAGACAACCCCCTTTTCATTTAACCACATGTCATTTATTTATTTATTTACTGGATTCACTATAATCTATTCCAGCACTACCAAGAAACTACCAAGCACAACCAAACCAAAAAAAGAAAAACCAAACTATTATTCCACTGCACATCAACACAAAACTAGATTTATAGTCCATTGGAATCCCCCAATCTTCCTAGGTACCTATCGAGTCATTGGTGATAGTCATTCTTCAAAATTTTACCGCAAAATCCTTCTCTCACAACCCAACCACACAACCATGCTTCCAAAAAATTCCCAAATGCAGTCTCACCACATACATGTTCATAACACACCAGAGTCCCACTAACCAACATCATTTGATTACCACAACACAAACAAAGTCAGTTCAACTACCTTAAAGTGCATCCATTCCACAATCAATCAGTCTCTCAAATTGGGATACCAACACACCCCATTTAATACCCAACACACAAATCCCACAATAACCACTATTAACCCATAGTTCCACTATACACACATACCACACCCTTATCATGGAAACAACTCCTCTGTCCACCCCCATACCCACAACTATGATACCAACAACAGCACCACACAACTCACACAAAGTCACAAAACTCAATAGCACACATCACTCAGCCACACCCATCAATAAGAGGTATATATATATATATACATATATTCAGATTTAACTAGAATGGGTTCTTTAATTTCACTTAATTATAACTTGGGTGATCACACAAAATAGTTTTGATCTTGGGTAATTCATTTATTTAACCATGTATATGTGATTTAACAATTTTTCAAGTTACGATCATTTATCAAATCATCGCAACAAAATAAAACATCACAAGTGTTCAAGAAAATACCACAAATGATCATGATTTTTAGGATTCATACAGTCAAAATAATATATAAAAGTACCAAAGATAACTAATAAAATAATTGACCAACATCAAACCACTGCCTGCCTATTATTTTATTTACCCCAATTATATTTTGATCATATTTACTTCTTGTTTATTTATTTTTTTTTGTAAAATTATTCATCCATTCCTCATAACGAATCATTTTTCCACCCACCCCCACAATATGTACAAATAAAAATATTCCAAAGAAATACCTACTGAATGATCAAAGGATCGAAGTTCCCCTTTTCTCCATGAATAAGGGATCACGTGAGCAGTAAGAAAGAACTCCAAGAAAGCTGAGTAGGAGAGATCTAGCATAGGCACAAAACCTGTCTAGGGAGTAAGGCTCTAGGAATACCAAGGGGAAAAATAAAACACATAAGGAAGAGATGATCCCAACATTGAAGATTCAAATCCAATTTTATAGAAATAACGATTTTAAAAGACATTAACATGGTATGGTGGTCAAGATCATGCAGTTTGGGTATATTAAATCCCCAGGATGTAAGGATATTTAAATATATACTCAATTTCATTTGAAAGACCTTTAGAAACACTTGAAAAAGGATTTATACTTGGTTAACATCAAATAAGATGTAAGAGGGGTGAAATTGAAATACTGGGAATACTGGAAAAACTGAAAATGTGTCACTGATGGATGAGTCACTGACACGGAGCCACCGACTGGTGAGATATCGACGAGATCTACTGATGATAATCCACCAATGCTGAGCTAACAACGTGACCTACCAAAACTGAGCTACCCACAAAAATAACTACTGACATCGACACCCTCGACTCACCGACACCGATGCCTTTGACACACAAACACCGACACCTTTGACTCACCGATGCACTGACATGCTAATGCACTGACATGCTATTGCATGTAAATAACGATGCACTGACATGTTGACGCACTCACATGCTGATGCACTAACATGACTACCCATTGACATGCTGATGCAATGACATGCCGACGCACTGACATGCCGATGCACTGACATGCCAACGTTGACGCCCTGAGTTACTGATGGGAAAACTGGAAAAATTGGAAATTTGAAAAACTATTGAAATGAGCTACAGTTGCATCCCAGAACACCCAGAACATTGGTTTTTCAAAATGGGAGGGCCTGAGGAAATATAGGTCATCACAATTTCACCATATATTTTTACAGTATCTCAGATGATCATAACTAAGTTGCTTCTAGCTTGCGGTTTTATGTCATCATATTTCGAAAACTATTATAATATCTTATTTTATCTATCAACTGTAATATCCTCTTCTTATTCAGAGTTCCGTCTTCTCTACTGAGATTTTTTTAGATTCAATAGGAGCCTATGTTATTATGGTTCAAAGTACCTTTGTTGGTTGCTCAATGGTGTTTGTGAGTTAGCGAGTCACTGTTGGACATTTCGAATGGTGATTCGTGAGCTACCACCAATTTTTAATGGGGAGTTTTTGCTCACCATTGGACATCAATGGTGTGTAAATTTGTATCTAATGAATATTTATTATATTTTATGGAAGGGGATTTTATTTCTTCTCTTTATTTCATTATGTGATTTCTTTTAATTTGAAATTGTTTTAATAAATTACATCTGAAGTTATTTTTTTTGTTTTTCCTTTTATTTATCATTAGATTATTTAGGATTTTTTTAGTGAGTCACCATTTCACATCTCTAATGGTGAGTCATAAATCACCATTTTCTATTTATAATTATGGTTCATGATTCCTCATTGGACATATACAATAGTAGCTCAGGAGTTACTGCTCTATGTTTTCAGTGGTGTCTAAATTAATCAATAGTTAGATAAAAATTGTTTCTAAAATTTTTATTTCTTATTTTTAATTAATGATGTTAAAAATAAATTTATTTCTTAAATTTTTTATTATTTTATGTGGAAATTTAATTGCAATGGTGAATAAAAATAAATTTTGAATTATTTTATATTTAATCGCACATGAATATTGATATTCATGTGGTGCTCTATTTTACAACACTTTACTGTATTTATAATCTAGAAGATTATATTTTTATTTAATTTTTTTTACAATTTTGAATTTTTTATAATTTTTATTAACTGAAATATTTTTTTTATTTAAATATTTCATGAATTAATATATAGCTTGATTGTGCCTTATTTTTTAACAAGGATTTAATAGACAAAGGTAATAGTCATATTATATCATTGTTATTCATTAACATTTTTCATGTAGATATTGAATATGAATATAATACTAGAGGATCATGCTTTAATAACCTGTGAGATCTATTAATGGATTAAAACATGTGCAAGTGAATATCATTCAACCAAAAACAAATGATGAAAAAATTTCTCATGCCCAAGTTTGATCAAGAAACATCTTTGACATCTATTTTTATGCTATGATAACTAAAAATCTCTATCACATTTATTTTCCTCAGTTGAAGTGATCAAAGAACTCAAGATGAACTGAATTTCTATATAATCCGCACAACTGTATTTTTAATTGTTTTTATTATTTATACATTTTATTTCTTCTTACCATTTTTTTTCCTCTTGAATTTGTTTTATGCTTTTCCAATCCAAAATGTATCACTTTGGGTTATTCCTCATATCTAAATGGAAGGTCGGTTTTTCCTCCCAGAAAAAAGGAAGGTTGGTTGTGACTCCTTCAGAAGATAGGGGTTATGCCACCATGTTTGAAAAAGGTACGTTTCATCTATATGTAATTAGGTTATCACCCATTTTCAATAGTTAATATCTAGTTATAATAAGTCTCCTCACATAGTAGAGGATATTTAAGAGAGGACTAGGATCATGGTGACCCAAACCTCTATAAAAAAATAATGTGTTATCCATTTTTTATTTTCACATCATTTTTAACACTATTCTATCTCTGATATAATAATATTTGTTTTAATAATTCAAATAATATTGTTCACTCCCCTCTAGTCACTACTTCCATACCAAGGGACTAAACAATTTGTATCAGTGTCTGTTTCCTTTTTATGGATTTGGGTTTAGTTTCATTATTTTCTTTATAAAATAACCATTATCCTATAATTAAAAATCTAAAGAAAAGATAAAGTAATTTGTTATAGAACCTCAATATTTTTAGATGTTGAATCCCATCAAACCACCTCACTTTAATGGAAGCGACTATGATTACTAGAAGGAAAGAATGGATGTATTTATTAAAAATATAGGCCTTGATTATTTGGTTGTAATGTCAAAACCATGTAAACTTCTTGATTTAGATTTAGAAACTCTTACTGGTAATGATGGTATAAAATGAGTTTTAAATTACAAAGTTATGATTTAATTATACTTATTTATTTGTAGAAATATGTATAATCATATTTCATCTTGTAAAACCCCTTCTAACATCTAAAGGGATTTAAAAGTCACTCATCATGGAATAAATAAGTTTTAGAGAACCATTCTAGGTATTTACAAATCCACGTATCAAGAATTCATATAACTGATGAGGAAAATCATAAAGTATATATTCAATAGATTGACCAAAATTCTCAATAGTATGGTTTCCCATGGAGAGACCATAAAGAATAAATCTCTCATCAAAATATTATAATGATCTCTACCCAAGATATAACATTCAAATAAATTTTCTATTGAAGAAATTAATGATTTCACTGAATATTCAATGGATTATTTGAGAGGATCACTTCTCCAATACGAGTTAAAAATGAAGAATGTCAATGAAGATGACCATGATAAAAGTAATAATATATCATTTAAATCAAATATAAATTTAATTTATAATTCAAATTATTCTGAGTTACAACAAAGTGAGAAGGACGAAATTGAGAATTTAACCAAAGGATTTTACAAGTACATAAAGGGTAAGAGTGAATTTAAGAAGCATCCTAGAAGAGATCATCAAAAGGATGACAGAAAGGGCCGTAAAAGAAGTAAAAGTAGTAAATAAGATGATTCTGAATTAATATGAGTTTAGTGTAGGAAAAATTGGAACATAAAATCAAAATGTATCAAATTGAAACTAGATGAACTATAAAATAAATAAAATTTGGAACAACTAAAGGCATATCATGCAGGATGGAGATGTACTGAAGAGTCAAACTCAAGTATTAATGGTTCCGAGAGAGAAAAATAATACTCCAATATATTATTTATGGATAAAACCATAAATGAGGTTCACTATAATTATAATTATATTTCTGTTTATGATTATAATATTGAAAATGAAGTTAATAAATTAACTGCTCAAAATGTAAAATTTTAAAGTGATATCATGAGAATGGATGAACTATATAGGGATATGAAAAGGGAAAATAAGAAGATTAAAGAAGAAAATAAAAAATTAAATGATTCTTTTTATATTATATAGAATCTAAAAATGATATAGATTCTAAATAGTTAAAATTTAAAGATGAAAATATAAGAATAAAATATTTTTTATAAAAAATCGATAAAGATAAAGAAAGAATATTTAAATTATTTTTCTGATGATTTAGATAAAATTGAAAAGAAATAAAAGAATCATAAACATGAAAAAAATAAAAAATTGAAATATTCTAGATCATGTTCAAATGTGAAAATATGTTACGACCTGAAATTTATTCAGAAAGAGAATGAAAAACATAAAAATGAAATTACAGGATTAAAGGAAACCTTATTAGTTTTTTTTCAAGGTCAAAATAAATTTGATTAGATAATGGCTATGAAAAAACCCAAAAAATAATAAAACAAGTTGTGTCTATAATTATCTGGTTCTTATGATGTATATAACTATTTTTTTAGGCACAGATGAAAAAAATTGAAATGTTACTTGATTTATATTTAACTTGAACATGAATTATGCTAATGAATGTTATTTAAAGTTCACATAGTATTTAGGATATACTAATACATTCATTTCTAAAAATTTCTCTTCTAGATTACCCAATAATAAATGTTCCAAATATGTATGGGTAATGAAAATATTTTAAACTAATCCATTAAGACCAAAACTTGTCTGGGTATCAAAAAAACATCTTCTTGATTTGTTTTAAAGGAAGACTACCTGAAGTGTTCTAAAGTCACATGGTATATGGAGAGTGGGAGCTCAAGGAACATGACTAGTGAAATCTATAACTTCTTATCTTTTATCCTTGTGATTGAGGTACTATCACTTTTTTGGACAACTATAATGGTGTGGTTAAAGGTTTTGGATAAGTAGGTATATTAAATTCTATTATAATTTCTAATTTTATTTTTATATAGGGATTAAAACACAATTTAAATATCATATCACAACTTTTTGATTATCGTAGGAATGAAAATTTTTGACAGTAATAAATTTCTTATTTATAAATATAATATTATTTTATTATATTCTAATATTAAATAAAATATATATTCTATTGATTTTTCATAACTAACCTATCCGAATGGAAAATGATTAAATGTTGTAGATGTATATCACATTATATGGATGAAAAGGTTAGGGAATGTTCATCTTTGATAGTTGTATAATGTGGATAAACATGAACAAGTTATAGAACCTCCAAAATTAAGTACACGTAATTATTATGTATGTGATTCTTATCTAAAATTTCAGCAGTATAGAGACTCATTTAGATAAATTAATATGGTTAATACAACTATATTATTAAGATTAATTCATTTTGATCCTTTTGGACCCATGACAATTGTTTGTATGGGTTCTAAAAGATATGTCTTTGTAATTAGAGAAGATTTTAGTATATTTACTTGGAATATTTTCTTTTCTCGTAAAATTGAAACCTAAAACAAGTTTTCAACATTCTATATGAAAATTCAAAATTAGAAAGGTCATTTAATTTCTTCTATTAGAAGTGATAGAGGAGAGGAATTTGTGAACTGAGATATTGAATAATTCTATGAAACTAATAGAATTGTTCCTAATTTTTTCACCCTTAGAACACCACAAAAAAATAGAGTTTTAGAAAGGAATAATCAAACTATTCTAGAAATGGAAAGAACAATGCTTAATGAATTCAACCTTTAAAATATTTTTTTGGGGTGAATCAGTTAAAAAGTATCATTATATATTAAATAGTGTTTACATCAAAACTTTGTTAAAGAAAAATCCTTATGAATTATTTAAGAATAAAAAAACTAAAATTTTTTATTTTGAAGTTTTTTTATTTACTCTTTATAGTATAAGTACTAAATATAATTCATACATGTTTGATTTTCAAAGTGAGGTAGGTATATTTTTAGGATATACTGGTAATGTAGGATTTATAGGGTATATAATAAAATAACTATGACTGTGGAAGAAGTTTTTCATCTTATGTTCATTTAAAATAATGAAAATGGTGGGATTATTCTATTAATAATACTAAATATTTTAAAGAATTCAACTTTGATGAAGATAAACCTAAAAACAATAATGCATCTGTATTAGTTGATAGAGAGTATATCCCATTTCAATTTGATATGTTAATTTAGAAAACTCAAAAAGATCAATATTTATAAAATCTTATAGGAAATGATGAATATGGAATTAGGAAAATAAATTTTTTTTTATTTCTATGCTAATTTTTCTATTTTAACTGATTTTGTTCCTATTAATATAAAGGAATCATGGAAAGTATCTAGTTGGATTAATTCCACAGAAGATGAACTTGACCATTTTGATAGAAATATAGTCTATAATCTAGTTTAGTAACCTAAAGATACATTGTCTATAATAACCAAATTTAATTATAAAAATAAATTGGTTGAGTCTAGTAATATAGTTAGAAATGAAGCAAGAGTAGTTTCCCAATGTTATATTCTAGAAGATGGAATTGATTTTGAAGATTCATTTGCACCAGTTTCTAGATTAGAATCCATTAATAATTTCTTAGCATTTGTAATATTTAAAAATGTTAAACTTTTTTCAAATGGATGTAAAAATTACCTTCTTAAATTGTTCGATTTCAGATGTGGTTTATATTAAACAACAACCTAGTTTTGAACATAATGAATTTCCAAACAATTTATTCAAATTGTCTAAAGAATTATATGTTCTTAAGAAATATCATTAATCTTGATATGAGAGAATGAATCTATTTTTAATTCAAATGGATTTTGTTAAATGTAAGTTTGATCTAACCATATTTATAAAAATAATTTCAATTGATATACTTATTGTAATGATTTTTTTATGATATTTTTTTGTTCTAAAAATGATAAACATAGTAATGAATTTTAAAAATTAATGAAAAATGGATTTTATATGATACTAATGTGGGAATGAAAAATTTCCCTTGGTTCATAAATTAATCAAAGGAAAGATAGTATTTTCATAATTCATGCTAATTATGTTATAGAAAATATAAAAAGGTTTGTAATTGATTCTTGTAAAACTATGATAACCCCCATGTGAAAAAATTCTAAACTGGATACAGATGAATCTTGAAATTTTGTCAGTGATAAATTGTATAGAGGCACGATAGGAAGCCTTATATTTATTACTAATTCTAGGAAAAATATTATGTTTACTATTTAAATCTGTGCTATATATCAATCAAACCCCAAAGAAAGTAGCCAAAAATCTATTAAAAGTGTAATAAGATATATCAAGGGTACTATTTGAACTAGATTTTTCTATTCTAATGAGAATTTTTTTGATTTATTATCTTATTATGATTTTGAATTTGGAGGTTGCAGACATGACTGGAAAATCACTACAAGAATGTTTCACTTTTTAGGAAAAAGATTAATTTCATGGATCTCTAGGAAAAAAAATCCAGTATCAATATCAACATTTGAGGTTGAATATGTTTCAATTGTTTGTTTCTATTCCCTTAGTATTTGGATAAAGAAATTATATGATTTTATATTAGTTTTAATAAAATTCTTATCTAATATGATAACACAAGAGCTATATGAATATATAAAAACCATCTTCAAAAATCTAGAATGAAATAAATTGATGTCAGATTTAATTTCACTTGGGACTATGTAAATAAAGGTGATATATGTTTTGAATTTTCTCTAAATGAGAAGTAATTAACTAATATTTTCACAAAACCATTAAATGAGGTTAAATTTGAGAAAATAAAATTTTAATTTGGTATGTTGGAAGCATAAAATATTTGTTAGTATAATATACATCATTAAATATGTTTTTACATTATTTTTCTATCTTTCTGTTGTTTTCTATAATGCTTAAATGATAATTAGATCACACTGGTTAAAAAATGCATGGTTAAAATATTACACTATCTTAATATTTTTCTTTTAATATTGTATCTTTTTTATATCATGATTATATTTTACCATGTTACTTTTATGAAGTATTCTTTTTACTAACAATGGAAATTGTTTTAAACCTTGAATAATACCATACATTTTGATAAATTAAAAAAGGGAAATTTTTTGAATATTTACTAAATAAATTTCAATGTTTTTTGAAAATTTAATAAATGGGTAGTTTTGTAATTTAAAAAAAGTTGGATATTGTTTGTAATTGAGTGTTAATGTTGTTTTGATAAATTAATCTATATTGAAATTTTATTAAATTGTAAAGTGTTTTTAAAAGTTAATCAATTTTTAATTACATTTTTCAATAATTTTATTTGTTTATATAAAATTTTTTATTTGATACTTATTATTTTTATACATTTAATCTACCTTAGTTTTAACTTATTAAGAGAGGGAAAAAGATTTCCCACCCTTTGTAAGGAACCTTGGCTAACCCTCAACCACATAAGAGACCCATTCGGTCAACCCTCTTGGAAGGCCCACCAGAGGAAGCCCACAAGGAGGCTATAGAGGCTAGTGTGCATAGTTCACACATATTGTTTTCAAGATCATGTATAATTTCTAGAGTCCATGCTTGTTGGTGCATGGGTTGGACATAAGTCACCTGCTGGGCTCATCGGCCCGTGTGTGTGCATTTGTAAATCAGTGTTGATCCTTGACAGCTAGATCAAATCGAGGATCAGTGAATCCTGATTGATATAACACTCACATATCATATATTCAATTCAATGCGGAACATAGTTTTTCTTATTACTTCTCAACCATCATTAAACTCTCAAAAAAGCAATGAGATCCTAGGATGTAGAATCAGATCCATTTCCACCATTTGATCTGCCAAATACATGATTTTGAACTTTTACACTGATTTTTTTAACTCAAAAATGTTCTGATTCAAATATCCTCATCTTCTTTGGATGTCTGATGTTCTCCAGTTCATCGGAGATTCTCACAGTGTATCTGATGATCATAACCGAGATGCTTATGGATTACAGTTTTATCTCACGTTATCTTAGAATATCTTATCATTTCTTATTTTATGTTTCAATTATAAGATTATATTATTTTTTGGTGTTCTATCTTTTCTACCAATCGTTTCTTACAAGCATCAATAGGATCCTCCCTTCTTCTAGTTCAAATTCCCTTTTTTGGTTGATTGATGTTGTCACATTTGGTCACCAATAACACATTATAACCCAATGTTGGAACCCAATAGTGAGTCATGGGCCACCATTGGAACCTAAAAATGAGTAATTGTGTCACCGTTGGACATTTCCAATGATAGATCATGAGTTGTTGCCAGTTTTTATCAGTTAGTATTTTTACTCACCATTGGACAATAATGATGTGTTATTTTTTACCCATCGACTATTTATTCCTATTGATTGAAGGAGATTTTCTTTCTTCTCTCAAGTATGGTATGTTATTTCATTCAGTTTGAAATTGTTTTCTTAATTTTTAATATAATGTTTTTTATATTTTTTCATGTTGTTTATCAACAGCTTCTTCAAGTGATATTTCTTGTGAGTCACAATTGGACATATTCAATGGTATGTCTTGATTCATCGTTCTGTATTTCCAATGGTGGGTAAAAAGTCACCATTTGAAATATCCAATGGTATTTCAGGAGTTACCTCTCTCAATTTTTAAGGGAATTTGAATTAAACAACCATCAGTTAAAAATTGTCTCTAAAAATTTTACTTCTTATTTTAAATTATTATTGTTAAAAATAAATAAATTTATATATTATTTATTATTTTGATTTTAAATTTAACTATAATAGTTTATAAATATATATATATAATTATTTTATATTCACTCATACATTTATATTGATATTCATTTGATGCTATATTTGACAACACCTTGATTTCTTTATAGTCTAGAAGATTATATTTTTATTTCAATTATTTTACAATTGTGAATTGTTTTGAATTATTATTCTTAAAATATATGATGTTTTATTTTAAAATTTCATGAATAAATATAGATTTCAATTGTGTGTTTTTTCATTGGGGAATTAATAGTCAAAGGTAATGGTAATATTATATCATTTTTGTTCATTAACATGTCTCACATAGATATTTGATATAGATATATTCCAAGATGATCTTTATTTAATGATATGGGTGTTCTCTATAAGGATTAAAATAGGTACCAGTAAAGACCATTCCACCAAAAAATGATGATACAAATTTTTCTACCCTGGATTGATCAAGATAATTAATCAACCTCTGTAATTCTGTTGTGATCACTGAAAATTTTCATCCGTTTTATATTCCACCACTAGAGTGATGAATGAACTCAAGTTGCACTCAATTTCTATATTATCTAACCAGTATTATTTTTAATTTTTTTTGTTATTATTTCATTGTTATGATTCCTTCCATTAGTTTGTCCTCTAGATTTTTGTTTATGATTTTACCATCTCGAATTTGTCTTTTTGGGATATTCCTTCCATCTAAAAGGAAGGTTGGGATGTTCCTCAAAGAAAAATGATGGTTGGTTGTGACTCCTTCAAAAGTCATTGGTTATACCACCATGTTTTAAAAAGGTACATTTCATCTATATATAATAAGTTTATTACTCCATTAAAAAGTGAATATCTAGTTAATACCAGTCTCGTAGTACAGTAGAATAGATTGATGGGTGGACTAGGATCAAGGGTATACAAACCTCTATAAAAACATTATGTGTTATCTATTTTTATTTATTCTTCATTTTTAACATTTTTCTGACCTTGATATAATAATTTTTGTTTCAATTATTTAAAAAGGAAAATTCACTCCCCACAATTCACTACATCCATACTAGGGGACCTAAAAACATAAATAGTAATATTATGATATGTCTGTGTTGATGTTATGTGTCAAGCTCTGCATAACTGAATCTAGACATGCGAGTGTCTATGTTAAGTCATATTTTTCCAGTTGCATATGTTTTTATGCTGGTTAAAATTTGGATGGTGAGATCTTTTTGTGTAGTGTGAACTATGATGGTGATAGTGGGAGTAAATATGTGAGAGAGAGAAAGTGAGAATAAATTTTGATAGAGTTTCTTGTAAAATAGTTTAATGTTTGATCATGTTTATATATGTTTGGATCTTCATGTATTTTCTTGGAGTTTCAAAATGTTTTAAATCATGTTTTAACATATTTTTTTCAAATAACTAGTACTCTTCATATGAAATTTCAGGTTTCTATGATTCTATGATTTATTTTTACAATAAAACGAAAATTTTGAAAGTTGATAATTCATATAAATTTTGAACAAATATAAATAATAAATAACCAGAATACAATGTCAAAAGATACAAAATTTTTTATATAAGAATAAAAAACCATATTGGAAAATTTTATTTATAACCGCTACATAGTAACAAAATATATGTTTATATATCATTGGTAACTAATAATTCCAAGGAAAATAATTTTCTCTGTTCAATGGAAACTGAATCATGTTTAATCAATTTCATTGTTGAAATTATAAATTTATCTAAACATATTAAAAACATCATAGGTCAGGAAATCATATCTTGTATATCATTGATAGGTTAACAAAAATCAATAACAGTTCCATCATATTGAGGAGAAGCTTCATCATTGAAATCCTGTAATAAAATCCTATGGAAAAACATAAAAATATTTTAGAATAAATAACAGTAAGTATACATAAGAAAAAAAATATAATCATGAAAAAAAGTGAATAATGTGTTATATGTTTATTAGTGTGTGTCATGGGTTTTCAAGCAATGAAGTTTCATGCTTAAAATATTTTTTATTGAAATCCCAAATTTTTTTGGAATTTTTTAATATATATATAACTTTAAAATAATTTTCAAATAGATGTTTATATATATAGTTTTTTTTTTCAGAAATATACATGGAAAATAACATTTTATAGGATTTTAATATATTGATATCTCTAAGAAACCCAAACTCAAAATTTTCCAAAAAGATACACCTAAATAGCCATTATATTTTTTGTAATGAAATTTATATATTCAATAATTTAAATTAAAATAGATACCTAAATCAATTTTTCTCTATTTTTAGGGAAGTATTTTGATATTAATGTAGAGAACCTATTTTTTCCGTGTAATTCATTGAAATATATCAAGGAATATATCTGCATCTAGGCACTAAGGTGGAGAATGATTATGAGGCCCGATGTGATTGAAATTAATTTCATAGTAATATTAAACATATTTTATACCAAGCATGAATTGTTTTTCAGAAATAAAGAAATTTCCCTTAATAGGTGTCTCAAATTGAAAATATGAGACCACGGTTGACTCTGAAGCATGAGGTATACCCTAGGTATAACCTAGGATTAATCAACATGGGGAGTTTGGATAAAGTGGCCATTATAAGATGAGTTCAACGAATTAATTAATTAATTCATTAATTGAACTGAATGTATTTACCTCTATAAATATGTCATTATAGAGAATCTTTAGGGTTAGCTGCAAAACCCTTGGGATGTTTAGAAGAATAATCCATCATTCTACATTGGAGGATTGAGATCAAATGATGGTGAGCTTCTAGATCAAGGTGAATTGAGTTGCAATGAAGACAATAAATATTTCCCATCAATTTATGTTGTGTTCTCCACCAATTAACGATCCAATATTAATGTAGGACTCATCATTTGTGGATTTCAACCTTATGATTAAACGATTAACCATGATCATACTGTTATTTATATATATATATATATATATTCAAATTCATCATTTTTATGAGCCCACACATCTGATTAAATTATTTATTCATTTTTTTACTCTTGTTGTTCCATATTTCTAACTTCATCTATCCCAATATAATTTTTTGACCAAGAAAATTGGAACAAAATTTATTTCACCCTTGTTTCTTAGGGTTTCCCCCATCAATCTTCTCACTATTTGTCGTTGGCCTACGAGGACCATGGTTCAACATTTCATGGAAAGATCCAGAATGATGGAACCCATATATTTATGCTAGTTTCACATGTGATGATCATGATGAGTATTCAAGGATGAATCAGGGGTGGATTTAGATAGATTTAAGGATTTGGGTGATCCCAGCATGGATTAGAAATCTGGTGGGGGCAATAAGAGATGTATTGAGATGTGACGATGTGTTTGGGTATCAAATAAAGAGTTAGAAATCCGATTTCTCACAACTACAGTCCTGGAAACAATGAATATAGTTGATTAACACTGATTATGGGTTTTCAAGTGGTTGGATTTTTAGTGAAGAATCCATATCTAAGATACACATTGTGGATTTGAGTTTCTATGAAAATCTTGACTACATGACACACACTGTGTAATGACCCATATTTGATGACTAGAGTTTTTAGGTGAGTTAAATATCACATGCCATGTGAGAAAATCACAAGATTTGTCACATAGTGATGGAGAGTTGGTATGTATTATAGAAGTACAAAGACATGGGAATGACCTGGCACATGGCTAGTGTACACAGACATAGGCCAAGGACACATGCATGACCAGGAGAACACAAATCGACCCCAAGTAGTCGAGACATGATGTGTAGTCCCCTTACACACTGCATAGGGATAAAATTAAAATAGAACCTTATACCATTAAGGAAAAGACTATGTAGACGCATATGTCTACAAGCGATGTGGGTCCCTTACATGTAGTGTACCCTCTTTTTAAAGAAACTTATATCTCTTGTATCTCCTTTATTTGGATGTAGATTTTTCTATATGAGTTACCTATCCTAATTAATTTTCCACATAGAATCTGATGGAAGATTTCATAGTGACTTTTGAGATATGATGAGAGATTTTATGGGCATGACTCTTCTTTAGGAAACACTTGATGATGTTAGTGATCAGATAGGATCATTAGAGGGATTGGAGTGACAACCTCCTATAGAGACATGGCATTGGTACTATATGTACCTTAAGTATGGAACCATCATATTAGATTAAGGCCTAGGTCCTATACTATTGTATTGGAACCCTCATGGTGGAAAGTTTCCTGACTCCCCTATCTACCATCAGAGTGAAACACTACTGATGGGACAGAGCATTGGTACTCTATATATCTACCATTAGAGTGTCACTCTAATACAGATTTAATTCATGGTTGCTATACCATGAGAGTGGAAACCTCCTACAGAGTCATGGAATGGTTCCTCTACCATTATAGTGGCACCCTCCTAGGGATCCAGGACTGGGGTTATCTTCCATCAGAGTGGAACCCTCCTGTGAAGTTAGGTCAAGGGTCTTCTACCATCATATTGGAACCCTATTGTGGAGTCAGGGCATGGGTCCTCTTCCATTAGGTTGTCACCCTCATGTAGTGTCCTAGAATATGTACTATACCATTAAAGTGGAATCTTCATGTGGTGTTAAGTTATGGGTCCTCTATCTATAGAGTAACACCATCACGTTTTACAAAGGCAGGGGTCCTTTACCTAGAGATTATGTCTCCTCCATTGTGGGGAATAATGGAATGGTGGGGATCAAGAAGGATATTTCTTCGGAATGATGTGTGATATGTTATGAATCATTAATGGATCACATGGACTGATGAAAGACACTTTTCATGGGATGGGCTATGAGATGAAGATCCCATTTCACTCTCATTTGGGTTTCTTTTAGGATCATGTATATCACTTTCGAGAGGTTTTCATTTCTATATTGTTATGGGTTGAGATGTGTACTTGTATCATTTCTCTTATTTACCCCCTTAATCTTTTAGGACATCATAATGGGTATTTATATACTGAACCCTACATGGGATTTCCCCACATGAGTCATGTCTTATGAATATGACCGACATGTTGGTGGTGACTTTATAGGAACATAGAGATACCCTGGTTCATTTGAATACCTACAATGGCTAGGTATTAGAGATCTCGAGTTGGGATCTCTCAACATTTACTTTTACAGTTATTTTCAGAATGATACATATTTATAGTTGGGCATGTATTTACCTCCTTTACATTTCAAATTATGTTTTCTTCCTCTTATATTCCATAGCGGTTGTTACATTCATGGTTTCTACTCTAGATGTTACTTTCTTTTACTTTTATTCTTCTACACCTCTATATGGAGATTGTTAGGTGCATGAATACATGTAAATTATCCAATGGACTCCAATATTATTTATGCCTTTCAGAAATTGTCTCAAGAACTTGGCATATGGAGGTGGTCTAGGGGTAGTTATTTCTTAGCTCTCTACTAGATAGGTGGGCTTTAGTGGGTTAAGTCATTAATATTAATTACATCACATTTTTATCAAAAAGAACCACTAAATTCATTCCACAATTATTGATGATCATGAAATCATAATTTTCTGTAATGGAATTTGTAATTTTTATGTAATTAAATATATTGTGATTGAAAATAAATCCCCACATATCCTATATGTTGATTTAATTTAAAATAAGTTGATAATATATGTTATGCCTTAGCATAGATGATGATGGAATTACATTGCATATATGGTTCCTGTTGTTTGCGCAAACAATTGAAAGAGTGGAACACTTTTTTAATTGAATGATGTTTTGATATAAACCTTTTATGTATTAATTATGAATATAGAAAATTGTTCTATATAATACTCACTTGTATATAACTAAAGAATTATGTACTTATTTTAACAATTCTATATTACTTCTATTTTTTGTAGAACTATTATTATAATATAAATAAAGAAGTTATTAACAGAATTAGAATAATGTATTCTCATATAAAAAATATATAAAAAATCATTCAAAATCATTCAAAATGAGAAGTTTGAGTTTCTAGAAGAAACATTTAATAAATAACTAATTGTTTTTTTACGATGATAATAATTTTTTAATAAAACATAAATCAGTGGGGTTTTTCTATTAATCGATGGTGTTTATTATATTAACTAATACCTAAAGTAGTACTGTATAATTAAAAAACCACAATAGTTGAATGAATTTATAGTAAATAATGATGATCTACCAAAATCAAGACACGATATTAAAAATATATCAATATACTAATATAATTAAAGCACATATTTTTAGACAACTAATCAAACTATATAGCTAGTAAAATTGTTCAATAACTTACCATGTATTGTTCACCATCAACCATTGCATTAATATTTGTTTATTAATGGCACATTGGGTGTTTGAAAGGTATGTCAGGGTAACCTAGGAAAAATTCATACAAGGAAACATGTTAAAATGTTAAATGAATGGTGAACATATCAAAGAAATATGAAAAGTATGAGTATTTTCTTAAATGAATTTTAATTTTCTATGACTATGTTTTGAATATAATTACACGGTGGAGACCTACAACTAACATTCTAAATCTTGTTTTTATATTTGAAAAATGAATTCAGAGTACAATAAATATATATAATGTAGCGTGGAAATTAAAAATAACACAAAGAGAATATTATAAAAAATTTAGAATAGAATACAGTCCAGATATAAATTCTTTTACAAAGAACACTATCCCAAAAAGTGTGTGGAATGTAACGTGACCAGTATAGAAAAAAATTATAAATACATTGAAAAGTAGGTGAAAATTATGTACACATTACATTCCATTATATGTAGGTTTAATAGGCTCTTAGAAATTTGGTAAAGACTCCCAATTTAATAAGAGAAGGAGGAAATGATCCATGACATTGAGAATAATATGTGGAGGGAGTTTGTGACATTATATAATATGGTTGTGATGTTGAAACAAAAACAATATATCCTAATAAAAATTTCCTTCATTCACGAAATATAATATAAAAATTTGAATTGCATCTGTAAAAACTAAGTTGTTGTTTAAGAATGAATAAATAGTGGCTCTTAAACCTAAAAACTATCAAAATATGAGTAGTGTAAAAACCCAAAAAATGGCGTTCTTGCATATTATAGAAAATGTACGAAATTGGAAACTCATATGATAAATTCTGACATAAAAATTATACAATCTAATAGATTATGTCAACAATTATATATAAATTAATATATAATACATCCAATTTTTTTTTGTTAAATGTCATTCATATCCAAATAATAAACTAAAATAATAATGTAGAATTAAAATATAATTTTTTAATTTTAAATGTAAAATATTTAGAGAGAGAAAAGTTCAAAAATATAAATAACAATTTTTGTTGAATATATCATATATTAACTAATATTATTGGTTTTTAATTAATAAAAAATATATAAAAATTTAAAAAATATATCCATATACAAATGATAAAGAATATTTCATAAAAAATAAAATCTCATTTTCTTATAAAGGTATAGAAGTTATCATATAAAAAAGTGTAGAAAAAATGAAAACAAAACCTATGAGACTACAAGAGAGGGAAATTGAACTTATAATGTTAAAAGGGAAAGAAGGAAGCGGTTAGTCTAACTTGTGTGTCTGAAGAAGTGTTTCAGGATTCATAGTACCAACTATGGGTGCTTTGAATTTTCTGTATTAGAAAATTTGAAGCTTCTATATAATAAAATAATTAAGAAAATTGAATGAACCATATATGAACTACATACATCCAAGAAATTATAATATTCATATTAAAATATATAAAGATTCTAAAACTAATATTTTTTTGTAATATGTATAATGAAAATTAATTTTAAAGTGATATGTACAACTTATATGTGAAAATAATTTATATTATTAAAAAATGTATCGAGACTAATAGGTAATATTAAACACTAATATGGATTATAAAAATATGCAATATAAAACAGAATATAAAAAAATTTAAAAACATCAAAGTGGATGGAATAAATATTATTCTCAGTATTTAAATGTTTAAAAGTAGAGTGGAGGATATAGGCATGTAACATATGTCTTACAACTAAAACAAATGTCTTTCTATCGCCATCTATATGAATTTTAATTTTTCATCAAAACCAAGAACCTCTAAATAGTTAAAAAATAAGAATTAAATATTTAGTTAATATTTATAGAATATTCTTCAGAAAATTTACAAAAATGAACTAGTGAAGCATATTAAATTGTAAATAAGAAAGTTAATAATACATAACATGGAAAATAAAGAAGAAATAAAAAAAATATACAATGGAAAATTTAGAGAGTTAATATTAAAACATTGTATAGTGAACTTAAATTAAATAAAAATTCAACACAAGAAGTATTTATAAAGAGAATACATACATAAAAAAACAGTGTTGTTTATGAAAATGAATATAGTGAACAAACAAGGTAAAAAAATATAACAGTGAATAACACATGGAAAGATATATAGATTTATATATAAGTTAATCCCTATGATATATAAAATATAATATAAAATAATATAAATTTTACTAAGATATTTTAGGGTAGGAAAACGGGGGAAATAAAAAAATCACCTTAAAATAAAGAACCAGAATAAAACCAAGGTTATGAAATTATTATTATTGAAGAGGAAAAACCATTTATATTAGAAGAATAATTAAATTAGGGATACAAAATTATTATTACACTATTTGATGCGTAGTTTAAGAGAACCAAAAAAATAAACCGATGATGACAGGGGGAAGAACCAGAGAAGGAAGAAGAAAAAATAAAATTAGGTATATTGGTAATTAAACAGAACCTATCACGAGGATGAGCGATAGGTTTCTAAAGTTGAGGTACAATAGTTGATGTAGAAAAAAACTTAATTAAATATTGGTACATTTATCAATGAAGGAAGGATTTCTAAGAAGATAAATTACTATGTAAAGGTGATGACATTCATCCACATGTTGGGAATTTGAATATGAATAGTAGATTACCGTACCTTGAGGGGAACATAATAGTGTGAGGCTGTTAATGGGAAAGATATTCCTACAATGAAAAATAGATAACAAAAAAAATGGATTTTGAAGGAAACACTTCAATGAAGAGGATAATACAACATACTTATGGATATGAGGACGCCAAGACTCTGATGGGAGGAGGTGTCGAGGAGGAGGTCGAAAGATGGAGGACGAGGCGTATGCATAGGTTTGGGTGGAGAGGGGGGATGGGGAGGGATTCAAGGAAGATGTTCATGGTGGAGAGGGTACTCATAGAGGGAGGGGGTCAGGGAGGGAGACCTAGGAGTGGGGAGTCATGGAACGGATGGGGGAAGCAGATTAGCAAACAAGGAGTAAAAAATGACCAGAAATTCATGAAATTTGACTGCGACACATGGTATTTGGAAACTCATATTTTATATATATATTAGAATCCTCAATTTTTTGGAGTTTCATATTTCCTAATTTTATAATTATTATATAATAAATATAATAGATATATTTTAAATAATTATATTAATAAATATAATATTATTTTTTTCAAAAAATATCAAAATACCAACACAAGATATTTTATTTGAAATATAATTTATAAACAAATATTAATTGTTGGTATTGTTTACAAATGTTAATAATATTATCAAAATATAACTCTATCATATGAATCTACTGCTAAAAATTTCAACTGACATATATATTATCTATTTATATTATTATAATTTTAACATAACTATTTTCTCTGCCACAATAATATATAATGACAGATTTGTTACCAATAATTTAGTGACATAAAGATATTTGTTGGTAAAACTAATTTAAAATATAAATAATACCTCTCCCAACAGAAATTACCTTACTATGAAAAGTTAAATATTTTGTGTGAGGGTATTCATGAATCATATTCAATTTTTTGAGTATATTTATCATGGTTATTTCTGGTTATTTCCATGGTAATAGAAGGTTTTAAATTATGGTAAACACCCTTTTCTATGTGGGAATCCCTAATGAAATAAAGAGATCTATCTGGTAGTTCTCCTGAAAAATTTCATGACTAGTCCTTCAATTTACAAATTGTTTATTTTTACCTTGTATAGAACTAGTTGAGTATAAGGTGAATATTTGATCCATGAAAAATTCAATCATATCATATTTTTTTACAAAACCATATATGTTAACATAATACATGTTTTTTGTTTCTATCATTAGAGACAAATTATTTCCACACTTTTAAATGAAATACAGTAGAATAGTCATTACACTACACATGAATTATTCAGAGATGTGATTAGATGATTATGTCTCATAGAGGATCTAGAAAAAGAGTTTTTCTAATTTATAAATATATATTAACCAAAACATTGTCATTTATATCAAACTTAAAACATTTTCATTGACCATGATCATTATATACAAGGCCCTTAGCCTATATTAAAAGTATTTAAGCATATGTTTGTAAGGGGTATTCAACTTGATTTGAGATATGTTATTATGTTGTTAAAAATTTATCTAATTAGTATTCTAATTCATAATTATTTAACATTTTTTCCAGTCTGAATAAGGGGGTAACCATTGACAATAGATTTTATCATACCATGATCATTGGGCATTGAAAATTTTATAAAACAGAAACAATATTTAATACATTAAAATAAGTTAAAGAAAATAAAACAGCACATGATATTTAGTATTATGAGGAAATTTTAATGTTCATTTTCTAATTGGGAGAGTATGGTAAATGCTTAATATCAAAGTTTATTTTATAAATTTATGTCTCAGATTTCATCCTTCATGGGGAGTAGACATTTATTTTTTTCTTTAAATATTGTTAAACATTATATGACATGAGTTGAATTCACACAAAATTATACTAATTTATATATTAAAATTATTGGATACCAAATTGGTTACTTATCTTTAGGCTTGAAATTAAACTCACATATCAAGGATCTAAACAAACATGTAGATTCGTAATTCTATCTTAAAATTTACTCTAACAACATGTTTATAAGATTAGTCATTGACTAAATGGATTGTGCATGTGATCACTTCATTGTTTTATGCGAAAAAGGTTATTAACCCAATCAATGAATATATAGAAATTTTGGAACAAGGTTTGTGTAGGCATGAAATTTTTTATAAATTTAATATTGTAATAGAAGAGATGTCTCAAATATTTTTTTTTCAATATTAAAACAATTATAGGGTGGATTTTGAAACATGAAGTGGGTGTAAAGGCGCAACATAACACCGATTCATTAAAAGTCCAGTTATATAATTTTTTTATTTATGAATATATTTTTCATGATTTTACAAAATGACAGAAAAAAATTAAATTAGAATACATATTATTCAATTATATTTTCTAATTTTATATGATTTTGATGAAATATTTATATAATAAAAACTATTTTTGTGTTACTTTAGATTTTATTTTTGCTGCGTTTTGTTTTATCATTCTCAATATAGGTTTATTCCGACTATTTTTTATACCAAACTTTATATTCTCTATTCTATATATAATTTAAATAATAACATGTTTCATGTAATCATTTTTTCATAGACATACTCCTTATGTGGTGGTGTGAAAGTAGCTTGTGTGTTTATGAGTTTTCTTATGTGGTAGTGAGGAGGTATCTTTTGGTGAGCTATTACCCTATGAAAAATAGTTTTATTACAAGATAAAAAGATTAATGATATAAAGTGAAAATTAAAGATTGACCTCTCATAGAGATGTTAGATGTTTCAAAAAATACACTCACATTAATTTCAGAAGAACACCGATTGAATCTGTGGCTTGAAAAGGTGTTTGAAAATCATTTATTAAAAAATATTTCCCCTAATCTTTCATTGTGGTTTTATTTAAAAGAATAATTTTATGTGTTGGGTGTTAGTTTTATTCTATAGATTAGGAATAATATGTCTAATTATTGAGAAAAAATATAAATAAATGAGATATGGTCTTGGTTTTGATATGTGAAAGAAGTAGGGGTCTGTGAGATGACTTATCAATTGGAAAAATTTATAATTATTTAGGTAGACTTATTTGAGTTTATTTATTAATTAAAAGTTTCTTGGTGTTAAGATTTAATTATGTTAAATATTTCATTTTGAAGAATACAAATAAATTTTCTTTTACCATGTGGCATTCTTAATCTTCTAGAATTGGTGCACATTTACACGAAGGATTATTTAACTATTTCTATTTCCCAATCTCAAATTCATCTATACCAAACATCGACTTACTATTTCAGTTGTAGATAAACTTATTGGACCTTCCATATGATGAATTACTTTGGATTATCATCTCTTTTAGACCTTGGCACATGGATGTCTGAAAAGACTTTGGTCTATAAATGTATTGAAGTGAGGAGAACTTCATAATATGTCTTCTATTTTCCTTAATTTTACTTTTTCTAGAAGAATGTGAGTATATTAGTATTCATGAAATTTTTATCTCATGTGATTCATTATTTGTAAATATTTTTTCACTTTTGTTTCATTTTAGAAAATTTTAATCTACAAGCACATGGCTTATAAAAGGTTTTTCTGGTTATTTGAAAGAAAAGTGCATAATTAACACTCTTGATTACCTATAAAATGATTGAGTATACACTAAAATTGTATAATATTCATTTAATATATTATAATATTTATTTGATTCAATGTTCATAACCACTTTTATAATTTCATTTTACAATTTGAACTTTTTTTATTTACATTATTGAAATTTTTCTTCTAATGTATTATTAGTTGGTATATTTTTTATCACCACATAAAACACCAATTGGTTTTGATTTTAATTTCATATATTATTTTCAGGTATCCCATTCTATGAGGAACATTCATTATATGGGGAGCTATTGAATATTTATTTGGGATGATGACTAACGTGGGTCTTGAATCCATAAAATTTTGTGTGATGAAAACTGAAAAAAATCCAAGTAAAATGTCTATATAGGACCTGATTCAAGACCAATGAACCTAAAATTTGAAATAAAGATATATAAAAACATTTGTAATATTCCATTAAATTGTTTTGAGAGATAATTCTAATGTTTATGGGTTAATCCAGGTATTCCAAGTGGAAGATAAAGTTTTTTTCCACATTTAATGGCCCTGAATAACATCCACCAATTTTGATCATAAATTAGAGGATGTGTGGTAAAATGTGTTGAAATATTGAATATTTTCCTAGTAAATATATCGATGCAATATATTATTTCATTACCCACACAAAATTTTTAATATATAAGCTCCTTTTGGAATTTCTTTTTGAGTTGATGTAAGTTCGATCTGATTTTTTTCAAGTTTAGAAAAGGCCACTCTCCATTGACATTTGAAATACTTTTTCTATACTAATTAATTTAGGTTACTTGTGATATTTTTGGATATTCCCACTGATTCTAAAATTCCCATTAAATAGAGTGGTGTTGATGGATTTGGGAGGAATTTTTTCCAGTGATTACTTGTAATGTTATGTTGTTACTTTGCCTTTTTAATGTTGGTCTTTCTCATATATGTTATTCTAATTTATTAATATAATTTATTCATATTATCTTACTGTATTTATATTTATATCATTTTGATAAAATTGTATCAATGTGTGAACTTATTCATTCTAATACTTGTGAAATTATTCACACAACTGTAGAATGATTTTTATTTCAGTGTTTCAATTCTTCAATTCTACCTCTATAAGTCATCTTCCATCGACCATTGTGATAATTTCATCAATGAATGGAAAACTATATTATGGATTGTTTCAAAGGAGTTTTAAAATGGATGGGTTTGATGTTATTTCATGTTCCATCAACTTAAATTAATTTCTTTTTATTGGGAATTATATCTTATGATTACTTACTTCCTCATCCTGATTTAATTTTTACACCACAAATTCTTACCTCTAATAAAATTATTTACCTTGGAGTCACCATGAAAAAGATACTCTAAGAGTATAGGTTATTATAATTAGGTTATATTGGAATTAAACCAGTAATTGAAGATCTTGGTTTAACTTATTTGAATGAACCCTTCTTAAATATAAGAAATTAAAATAGTCTAAATATGAATTTCAACCAATCCACCCCTTGAAATTACCTCCAATAAACTTATTCTCAAAAATTGAATTAACATAGTTAGTTTAGTTCTCTATTAAAACATCTAAAATAAAACCGTAGTTAGCTGATTAATATACAACTCCCCCATAAAATGCAAGTTTATTTAGGTCTCTTCTTATGTATTTCAGGATTTGACCAACCATGTTGTACTATAATTGACCGTGTCAACCCTAAACAAGGGTAAATTTGGGTGAGACAATATTTTGAGGTCGTTTCTAATAAACCATGTAAGTAACCTTATAAACTCATTCCATTCCCACATATTTATATTTCCACATCTCATTTCACTTATCCTTTATTATTTATTTTTTCCCTCTTTTCTTAGCGCAGGTTTGCCTATACCTGTGAAGAATCAAACCATATAGTTATGGTGAATAGTTATGGGGTTGGGGAACTACAATACATAATGCCTTTAACAATGATATAATTGGGAATTTTTTATCACAAAAAGTGTTGACATTTAGAGTTCCCTTAAAATACCTAGTACTTTATCATTGATAGAAAATCACTAATAGAGGGATCCATTTATTAGCATTTTTTCTAGAACCGATAAAGAATACGTACATAGATTATTTTTATAGCTCTTATAGAGGGTCAGGATACTATAGTGTGCTATCAAAATTATTGTATATTACAGAAAAAAATGAAAAAATATTAAATATATTAACAAATTTAATTGAAGTAAAATTTAAAACACAATTATAAGAAAAAACACTATATTATAGACATTTCAAACATTAGTTTATACAATTACATGAGTATGTACAATTTATTACTGAAATTAAAAAACATCAATGTTCTTATGTATTTATTCTATGAACCCCATTCATGCTATTAGTTTTTGAATAAACCTCCATAGTTCAAGAAAAATAATGCACCTTTATAAGTAAACAATTCTTATGTTAGTAACACTATAAAGAAACAATTTAAATAAAAATTTTCAATAATAAACTAAGAGAATATACTATGAGTCATACTAGGAAGACCATGTACCAGATTAATTTGTGGTTGATTTTTACACATCACACAATTTCTTATTATTCTTAAAAGTATGTTCTCTTAAATTTGATTAATTTTTTTGTGATAAAAAACTCACTATAAATGTTATCCAATTAAAGAACACTTGATTTTTTAGAAAAACCCTTCATGGTCACACCATTTATTATCCGTCTTCAAGTATTATCTCTATGAAAATTAACTAAATTCAAATCATATAAAAATTATAAGAAAATTAATTAAGTAATAGTAGATAAAATGACGATAAAACAATATGAGTTTGGTATTCTCTATTTTTCCAATGTGATGCCCATTTTAAACTAAAATGGAACTTATATACTGAAAACATGCACTTCTAGTCATACCGACAACATTGTGTGTTATATTAACATGCGGTCAATTTATACAGATCACACATAAATTATGGATGGTTTTCCCAATGTTTAAAAACAATCTGAGCACATTTTCTCAGTTTTTATGATGACATGAATTTTGAAATAAAATGACACCTTTATATTGAAAACAAAAACTTTGAGTCATATTGGTCACATAGTGTGTTGGATTTACGTACGGTCAATTATTATGCATCCCAAATTGAATTATGGACTATTTTTATAATGTTTGAAAACAATAAAATCTTTTTTTTCATAGTTTTGGTTATTTGATGTGTGTGTTAAACAAAAATAAAACGTTAATATTGAAATCAATTTCTTCAAATCACATCAACAAAATTGACTATTAGGTTTTTGTGTGGTAAATTACTACACATGACAAATGAATTATGGACCTTTTCCTAAATGTTTGAAAAAATTCCAAGATTTTTATGATAATTTTTTCATGTATGACGAAAAATTTAAACTAAAAAGACACATATATATTGAAAACACACACTTCTAGTCATACCAACTTCATCTTGTGTCAGATGGATGTGAGGTAAATTTATACAAATCAAAAATGAATTATCTATCATTTTCTAAATGTCTGAAAATGATATGATCCCATTTTCTCATTTTTTCGATTCACTTTTGTTTTAAATTAAATTGATACTTTTATATTGAAAACACACACCTCAAGTCATATTGATTACATGTTGTGTCAGATTGATGTGTTGTTTATTATCACATGCAATAAATGAATTATAGACCATTTCTCTACAGTTTGAAATAAATACAATCACTTTTCTCATTTTTAATCATTTTATGTGTGTTTTTAACTAAAATTACAATTTTATTTAGAAAATACATAATTTGACATACCATCCACATCACATATCAGATTGGTGTTCGATCAATTCCTACAAGTGAAAAATAAATAATGGATCATTTTCATAAAATTTGGAAACAATCCATGTTCATTTTCTTAGTTTCAGATATGTGACACATATCTTAAACTAAAATGACACTTCTTTATTGAAAACATGAACTTTGATTCATACTAACCACATAAGCTATCATATTGCTGAGTGGTTTATTCCTACACTTCAAAAATGAATTATTGACCAGTTTCCTAATTCATGAAAACACCTCAATCTTGTTTTCTTAGTTTTGTCTAGTGACATGAGTTTTAAAAAAATGACACTTTTATATTAAAACACACACTTCAGGTCATGTCAATCAAATTGTGTGTCGAATTGATGTGTGGTTGTTTCTTACACATCAAAAATGAATTATGGATAGTTTTCTGAAATTTTGAAAAAAATATATCTCATTTGCAAAATTTTGGATATTTTATGCATGTTTTAAACTAAAATGACACTTTTAAATTGAAAACATGTACTTCAAGTCATAATGACCACATCACATGTCATATTTTCTTGAGGTCAATTATTAAATGAAAAAAATGAATTGTGAACCTTTTTCCTAAATTATGAAAAAAAATATGAGATCGTTTTCTCAATTATAGATTTTTGATGTGTGTTTTAAACTAAAATTACACTTATTTATTGAAAAAAACTTATTTTGAGCCATGATGACCACATTAGATATTAGATTAATTCATGGTTAAAACCTACACATATAAAATTAATTATCAATAATTTTAATAATGTTTTAAAACAATTCAGTCTTGTTTTAAAGGTTTTATATTGGGATATATTTTTTAATCTAAAATGAGTCTTTTATATTGTAAACAAACACTTTGAGTCATATTAGTCACATAATGTGCTATATTGATGTGTTTCTAATCATTAAAAGTGAAAAATGAATTATTGGCCATTTTCCCAAAATTGGAAATCAATAAAAGCTTGTTTTCTCAGTTTTAGAAAGTTGATGTGTGTTTTAAACTAAAATTACACTATTATATTGAAAACATGTACTTTAAATCATACAGACCACATCATGTCTTCAATTGGTGTGAATTTTATTCCTACATGTTTAAAATTAATTTTATATCATTTTACCAATGTTTTAAAATAATACAAAGTCATTTTATTAGTGTTGTAGATGTGATAAGAATTTTAAACTAAGATGTCACTTTCATATAGGAAACACTAAATTCGAGTCATACTGACCACATTAGGTGTTAGATAAATGTATTGTAGATTCCTACACTTCAATAATGAAATATAGATCATTTTACTAATGTTTGAAAAAAACACAACATCATTTTCACAGTTTTGGATATTTGATGTGTATTTTAAACTAAAATAACACTTTTGTATTGAAAACATGCACTTCGAGTCATACCGTCCACATCAGGTGTCAGATTGAAATGTGGTCGATTCCTACATGTCAAAAATAAATTATTGCCATTTTAATAAATTTTAAAAACAACATGAGCCCATTCTCTTTGTTTTGGTAATGTGAGAATTTTTAAACAAAAATTATACTTTTTTATTATAAACATGCCCTTCAATTCATACCAACAACATTAGGTATCAGACTGACATGTGGTCGATTCCGACATATCACAACTAAATTATTGACCATTTTCGTAATGATTGAAAATAATCTAATCATGTTTTTCTATTTTTTGCTATGTTATGTGTTTTGAGCTAGAATGACACTTTTATATTGAAAAAAATACTTCTAGTCATACGGACCACATAGTGTATCTGATTGGAATGCGTTCAATTCCTATACATGAAATATGATTTATGTATTATTTTCCAATATTTTAAAAACTATCTAATTACATTTTTTTTGTCAATTTTGGTGATGTGACACACATTTTAAATTAAAATGAAACTTTTCTATGGAAAACACTTACTTGGAGTCATATAAACCACATTGGGTTTTAGATTGACCTGCGGTAAATTCCTACAAATAGAAAAATAAATTATCAACTATTTTCCTATTTTTGAGAAAAATATGAACTCATTTTATCAGTTTTGTCTATTTGATGTTTATTTTTAACTAAAATGATACATTTGAATTAAAAAAAAATTATTTGATTCATACTAACCACATCAGGATTTAGATTGATGTGTGGTTGATTCCCACTTGAAAAAAATGAACAATGGAGCATTTTCCTAATGTTTTAAAACAATATAACCTAAATTTATTGTTTTTATATGTGTGATGTTTTAAACTAAAATAAAACATTTATATTATAAACATATAATTTGATTCATACTGACCATATCATGTGTCATATTTGAATTATGTCAATTTATACATGTATAAAATGATAATGGATCATTTTATTAAATTTTGAAAATAATTTTTTCTTGTTTTCTCTATTTTCATGATATAAATCATGTTTTAAAATAAAATGACACATTTATATTGATAACACACACTTCAAGTCATACCGACCAAAATGGATGTCTGATTGATTTTTCGTTGGTTCCTACATGTAAAAAATAAATTATAAATCATTTTCCCAAAGTTAAAAAATCCACATGAGCTTATTTTTACCATTTTTCTCTATTTGATACATTTTTAAACTAAAATAATAATTTTTCTATTTGAAACACACACTTCAAGTCATAGTTTCACAAAAAATCTCAGGCACCATGGAAACCTGATAATCGATCCAGCTTTGACATGGGATGATGGGTATTTCCAATCCCCATGGGTTGGAAAATAGCACCTAAAATCATACAAAATAAAAGTGGAAATAATGTTTCCACAATAATTTCATAATTAAAGGAAAAAATTTAATATTCATACAAAAGAAAATCTACAAGGAAAAGTGTACCAGACGTCAAACAGGTGTAACAAACCAAACTACTACAACAAAAGTACAATGAAACAGGTCAAAGTACCAAAGTCCCAATGTACGCAACTCACCAAGCCCACAAATCAAAAGTTAAAACCACCTCAAAGTGGTTCTTTACCCCAAAACAAAACTATAAGGAGATAAGATATAAACACCCAAAATAATAGTTAGAGTGTGAGATAAAATCCTAACAAGGTCTCACCAAGGATTCTATATTATGATTACAAAATTTAATTAAACAAATAATGAGGTTTTAATTTTCTAATTAACAGGTTTTGAATTTTAGAAGAATATTTAAAAAAATTATTCTTTACATTTTAAATAATGGAAATACATTATACAAATGGTTCAAATTTTAATTTATGGAATAATTAAAAAAATATTGATTAACAAAACATTTTATATATAATAGTTTATATAAATTAAAAAGGTACTTAAAATAGTTTAGAAACATTAGAATACATTTATATCTAATATAAAACAAGAGATAAGCATGGTCATCTACCAATAGGTACAGTAGTTCCATGTTATGGGATCCTCACACACTCATGTGATAATAACAAAAATGTGCACACACGTCCCTCAACACTAGAAATATAGGACTCATATTTTTCCCAATGGGGAATATTATGTTCTAAAAGAATGTTTTATTATCATTGTAAAGTGTCAATCCGGTGTTAGGAAATTTCCATACTAGCATGTCTGTCCCAAATAACCCACTAACTACATTTTCATGCATGTTATCTAATATACATCAATGATGGGAAATTTATTTTAAGCATCATTAAAATACAATTCAATCCCATTCCCCCATTTCAAAAATTCAAATTTTCCATTTAAAAAAATGGGTTTTTATTTCAAAACATTTTCTTTTTTTTTCAGGATAAACCCCAAAGGATTTTATTAAAAATATTTAAATCCAATTTTAATAATAAGAATTTGAAATAAATTCACAATACAATTTTACAATTCACCTTGAAAACATAAGTTCAATAGTTTAAATTTCAAACAATTTCCATCAATTCCACAAATATAAATCAACAATTTAAATTCCACCAAATTCCATCAATTTCAAAATTTCACCCCTATTCAAGGGAATTGAAGGTGTTTTCCACAATTCATTCCAAAATGAAATTTCAAAAACAAAGCCCCCCAATGAAATAGAAGCAGGTTTCTTCTAACAAACCAATTGAATGAAATGTAATTGAAGTCAAGAAATTGAATTTAAATTAAACAATTTAAATCAAACAATTTTAATCAAATGAAGAAATCTAGGGTCTATAAAATTTGGTCATCATGATGGAACCACATACCTTGGGATCACATGATCTAGAATCACCAAACCCTAATCAGGATTCACCAAAGAAGAATTATGATCATCTAATCAAGGAAACAATGATTAAACCTTGGTTTAAGATCCCTAAATAGTGGGTATTAGATCCACACATCAATATGGATATCTAAAAAACCCTTGGTAAGAAAATAGAAATAATGGTATAAAGACAACGGGAAGAGAAAAAAAATCGACAGAGGATCAAACATCATTCATAATGCTTTGATCAACTTTCAGGAGGGTGTAGAGGGGCGAAAATTGTCTCTTGGATGCTATTAAGGAAGTGGAAATCATATGGGGTCATGCTAGGTCTGTCTGGCACCTAAAATGGGGGTTTCAATATTTTAAAATTAGATTTTTGGATTAATTAAAATCCACACATGGTTAGTTGGGTAGGGCCACATGGTTAGATCAAACCATGTACCCTTTTCATGTGCCCCATTAAATGGACCCCATGGTATCTCGTTAGAGAGGTATTTTTTAACAAAAGTGCACAAGTTGTGAAATACCCCACTGTTTGGGTTTTCATAGTTTTCCCTGACAGGGCACATGGTTTGGGAAAATGGTTCTCCAACCGTACAGATGCCCAAAAATTTCAAAACATTAAAAAACCCCTAATCCACCCTTAAAATAAAAATTAAAAAAGAATATTAAAATAGGGGTTTTAAGAATACCTAAAATTAGTAAAATGATGTTAGAACCTCCCCCCTATAGAACCATTTCCCCCCCAAAAGCATACACATAAGTTTCCATGCCAAAAATATGAGGCCATTTCTATCCAAAAATTTCCTCCCTATTCTATGTATCATGTGAATTAGAACTATGATACCATAGTGATCAAACCAAAGATATTGTACTCCCAAGATGTATGTTGGTTTCAGAATTGACTATCCTAGCTGGCCATTTAGTCACAAACAAACCATGTTAAATATCAAGATCACTCCAGATCAGAACATGAGATGGATCAGATACATACTTTCTCAATTTTGATACATGGAACATGTTATGTATCGACATCATTTTTCGTGGAATTGTTAATCAAAAATCCACTTCTCCCTCATGTTCAACAACCTCAAAAGGGCCCAAAAAATGCGGAGCAAGTTTCCCTTTACTCCCAAGCTATCTATGACCCAGTCGAGGTAAAAATTTCAAGAACACCATGTCACCAAATAAAAATAACAATGGTCTATGTTAATAATCAACATAAGACTTATACCAGATCTATTTTTTTAACATTCATTGATGATTCAGATTAATATTTTCCATCATCTCTTGAAACAAGACTGTTCCAACCAAGGACCTTTCACAAATCTCCAATTATCCCAACAGAGATCTTCAAGGCCGACCATAAAAGGCCTCCAAAGGATCCATTTTGATTGTCAACTGGTAAATATTGTTATAATAAAACACATCCATACCCAAATGATCATCCCAAGATCCACCAAAATATATAGAAAAAACATGTATCATATCATGAGTAACATATATTTTTTTTATGTATATCCATATGATTTTGGATGGTATGTTATACTCAAATGAATCAGAGATCCAAGTTCCTCCTGATGGTCTCTCCCAAGACAAGAAGTGAACCGATGATCTCTATTAGAAACTATAGTAAATGAAACTCTTTGAAAACAAAAAATATCATTCACATAGATATTTCCCAACTACTCAAATTTGGTTGAATCATGAACGGGCATAAAGTGTGTTGACTTAGTCAGCCTTTCGATCTCAACCCATATCATATTTTTTTATAGGGGTACATAGAATCCTAACCACTATATCCATAGATATCTCATTCAACTTCCATGTAGGGATTGAAAGTAGCTGAAGAAAACCCAAATGTATCTGGTGCTCGACCTTGACATGTTTCAAAGAGTAACAATGGGAGAAAAATTCAATAATGCCCTATCTCAAATATGGAAAATAGAATTTTCATTTCATGCCATAGAACATTTTTGTGGTTCCTTGGTTCACAACCCCCTATAATTTATGGAAATACCCCATCACGTCTTTTTATACTACAAATGGAATGATAAAGAAACTATAATATAAAATAATTCCTTTGGTCAAGAATGACTAGTCACTTACAGTCTCCCCAATATAAAGAGTCTCTAATGCAACAAAACTCAGCATCATGTTGTTTTTCTTGAAGAATCATCTCAAGAAGATAAGATTTCAATTGGATACTGGGAATCTCCACCTCAAACCCTGATTCCCAGACACCATTATGATACTCATGCAAAGAGATAAAACAAATTTCATTATTCTAAAGATACTTTCATAACCTAGGATAGAATATTCCTACTCAAAACATTTGTAATGAAATTACCTTTCCCCAAGGTATAGGTGTTGTCGAAATAAAAATACTTCAAGTATTCCATACTACACTTCAGGTGGATATTCAAATCATTTTGAGTGAAGATATAACTCAAACTCTTTTGGTATGAAAACATGGTAAATCTTTCTAAATAAAGGTAATGATTCCAACCAGTAAATTCATGAATCATACCTACATGTTTATGGCCATGGGTGGAATAATTCTTCTCATGTGGCCTATGCTGATGAGATGCATAAGAAACCACATGATAACCTTTCATAAGAATATAGACCAAACATGAACCCGATGCATCAAAAAAGACCACATAGACCTACTTGACCTCCATAAGAGTCAACAATAGTGTATTAGTCAAAATATAATTCATCTCAAAAAAATAATTCTGACATTTAGAAAACCACCTTTCAGAGTAGGTAGAGAAACTTGGTCATTTTCCAATAGGTACAATAGTTCCATGTTATTGGATCCTCATAAACTCATTTGGTAATAATCACAATCTGTGCACACTTCCCATGTAACTAGAAATATAGGACTCATCTATGTCCTACTGAGTAATAAAATGTGCTAAAATAAAGTTTTTTTAGAGTTTTAAAGTGTCAATCCGGTGTTTGGGAATTCCCATCCTAGCATGTTTGTACGAAATAAATCACTAACCAACTAGGTTTGAAGGTGATCTAGTACAAATAAAGTCTGGGAAATTTATTTTAAGAAACCTTAAAATACCATTAAAATGCATTCCCACATTTCAAAAATTCATATTTTCTATTTAAAAACAAAAATGGGTTTTTAATAAAAAAACATTCATTTATCAAAGATAAATCATAAAGTTTCTATCAAAACCATTTTAATCCATTTTTACAATAAGAATTTAATTTAAATTCAAAAATAAGATTCACAATTTAAATTCAATAATTTAAATTTCCAAAATATTCCATCAATTTCACAATTTTAAATTCAACCAAATTCCATCAATTTCACAATTTCACCCTAATTAAATAGAATTGGGGGCTTTTCCAAATTTTATGATGAAATGAAATTTTCAAAACCAAATCCCCCAATTTAATAGATTTGGACCTTTTTTTCAACAAACCAATTGAATGAAATTTAATTGAAATAAAAAAATCATTTAAATCAAAATATTGAAATCTAATAAATCAATTTAGTGTTAATAAAAAATGGGCATCATGATGGAACCACCTACCTTTGGATCACATTATCTCAAATCATGAAACCCTTATGAGAATTATCTAATGAAGAGAGATGATCATGGAATCTGAGAAATATGAATTAAATCTAATTTTAAGATCCAAAAACAACGAGTATTAGATCTAGAAATCAACATGGGGATCTAACAAACCCTTGGGAGGAGAAGAGAGATAGTGAGAGAAAAATAATGGGAAGGGATGTGTTACTAGGATAGGATCCAATGTCATTGACCAAGATTCGATTAACTTCTATGAGGGTGCATAAGGGAAAAAATCTCCTCTTGGATTCTCTCAAGGAAAAATAAATCATATGGAGTGATTTTAGGTCTGTTTGACACCTAAATTGTGGGTTTGAGGATTTTAAAATTAGATTTTCAGTTTAATTAAAATCCATGCATAGTTATCTGGGAATGACCACATGGTTAGACAAAATCATGCAACCTATACATGCACCTCATTTTCTGTGTTTCACAATTTCTCTTAATATTGTACACTATTTGTCAAGCCATACACAATTTGTGAAAACACTACTATTTGGGTTTCTATTGTTTTCCCTGAGAGGGTGCGTGGTTTGGGAAAACTGTGTACCAACAGCACACTAGCCAAAAATTTTCAAAACATAAACACCCTCCAATTCCCCCTTAAAAGGAACCCAACCAATGAATAGTAAAAAGAGGGGGTTTAGAAATAATTGAATATTGTAATAGGATATTACACATAGAGACCACATCAGGTGACATATTGATGTGTGGTCAATTCTTACATGCCATAAATGATTTATGGGCTAATTTTTTAATGTTTTAAAATATTTCTAGATTTTTATCTTAGTTTTGGATATGTGATACATTTTAAACTAAAATTTTATTTTTATATTGAAAACTCATACTTCGAGACATACCGACCACATAGTGTGTTAGATTGGAATGTGGTACATTCCTACAAGTGAATAAGGAATTTTTTATCTTTTTAAAAAAATTTGAAAATAATATGAAATAATTTGATCCGTTTTGGTGATGTGACATGCATTTTAATCTAAAATGACACTTTTTAACTAAGAACACACACTTTGAGTTGTACTGACCACATCATGTGTTGGATTGACATGAAATTGATTCCTAAACATAAAAAATGTATTATCAATCATTTTACTAAATTTTAAAGACAATATGATCTCATATCCTTGGGTATGGATAAGTGACATGTGTTTTAAACTAAAATGACACTTCATTATTGAAAACATCCACTTTGAGTCATATAGATCACATCAATTGTTATATTTATGTAAAATAAATTCTTACATTTCATAAATAAATTATGGAACATTTTCCTAACTTTTGAAAATACTCTGATCTAGTATTCTTGGTTTTGACTATGTGATATGTGTTTCAAAATAAAATGTCACTCTTTTATTGAAAACATGCACTTCAAGTCATACTAACCACATCGGGTCTCTTAATTCGGTACAGTCAATTCATACACATCTAAAATTACATAAGGATCACTATAATAATGTACCAAAGTATTTTGAATTTTTTTTCTTGATTTTGAGCCAGTGATGTGTGTTTTGAACTAATGTACAGACTTAACAGAATATGTATCAGATAAAAATGTCACAGAAATTAAATAAAAAATTATATAAAATGATAGTGTAATGAACTAAAGAAAAATAAAAAATCCACCACTTCGTTATGTATGTAAACATTCTGATATCATTAATTCTATACATTCATTTCAAAAAATATTATTTCTTATATTATTCTTCCTCTTTAGAAAAAGATCAAAAATTTCACATACCAAATACATTTCTAAGGTCATTCCCCATAGTAGATCACAAAAATAATCGGCAATTACCTAAATTTGATTTCAGAAATAATTATGACACCATGTACATTTCACACTCATCTCTAAATAATTTTACTCTTTTTGAGTATGTAGATTATAGGCAATCGTTGTAGTATTGAAAAATATAGACAAAAAACTATTAAGAAATATTTCTAATGAGAATTTAATTACCTTGAGAAATGTCCTATTTGGTTATGTTAGTCTTTTGATGGTATATAATATCATTCATAAATTTTAATTTGTAATATCCTCAATCATTTATGTTATCTTTCTTCTGGCACTGTAGAAATATTGACCAAGATAAGATTTTTTTTTAAAAAATTTTTTCTAATAGTTAATGTCTATATATATACCATAATTTATTTCCATTTGATTAAATCCATAGTCTTCGTACATTCAGTGAATAACCTCATACCATGATTTAGATTATATTTATAGATCGCTCTATCATAATAAAATTCTTGTTAAAACCTTAACTTTAAGTGATATTGTATATTTTGTTTACCATTGTGGACGATCTCTCAAGGAATGAACCTAAACTGCTTCAAATTCTAATTCCATGATGAGATGAGCTAATCTAATACTTATGAACCAGTACAGAGTTTTCTTTTTTTATCTTTTCATTTCATTATAGTCTCTTGTGTCTGCAACACTTTTTCTCAACTCTCACACATGATTATTCTATTGGCTTATGAATTGTTGAATATAAAAGTGTTAGGAATGTGGGTTTTATATGTAATCGATATGGGTAAGTAATGTACTACCCTAGAATTCAATGATATTTATAAATTAAATGGGATTATTTTGAGACCAGGCGATGAGACGGCGTGGGATTCTGAGACCCAAAGTGCCTGGAATGATCCATTGAAAAAATGTTATGTATTAAATGGCACATGTGAGAAGTTGTCCAGAAAAAAATGAATAAATCTTAAATGGGTTTCTGATTCAGAAATATAAAGGAACCATTGCGTTTTGGATGGAGGTTTTACCCTAGGTGTCACTTAAGTTTAGTCGTCGTAGGCCTCTAGTGAGAAATCCTGAAAATTGAATGACCATAAATAAAATAATTAAATAAAATTATTTTATTTTTCAAATTCATATAAAACATGAACGGTGACTCCTATTTAAAATATGAGACCACCATTGAGCTCCTAAGGGTATTATTTCCTTAGGAAAAGACTAACAAGGGCCGGAACGAGGCAATAGTGGATGTTAGTTTTTGGCTGTAAATAAAATAATTAAGTAGCAATTATTTTGTTTTCAAATCCTTATAACTTTTAAAAGGTAACTCAGACTGAAAATATGAGAGTATCATTGAGCATGTATGGGTTTTTTTAACTTAGGTAGAGCTTACCCTCTACTAGTACAAGTCAAGGGAAAAAGATAGTTTTTGAACCTTTTTCTTGAACAAATTAAAATGGCGCGCGTGTACGGTTTCGACAACTTCTATATGGGTGCCCAGATTGAAAATATGAGAGAACTATTGCATCCAAAATGACGATATTACCAAATAATTGACCTAAAATCGATCAACGTGGGTCAAGGGAAAAAGATAATTTTTAGACTTTTTCAGAAGAGAAATAAAATAAATAACCAAGTTATTTTATTTTCTTTTCCCCAACATTGAGTAGTGGCATGTCAGCACTGCAGTGCAGTGAAAAAGAGATGAAGAGTCACATTAAATAAATCTCATTAATGGATCATAAATGTTCAGAGTAATGGTGCCTTAAATGAATCATAACAGATATGTTATATCATAAATGAAACAGTGTAATGACACGATGATGAAGTGTAACATAAATGATGCGACGTGTTTTTTTAATGGGTTAACGTGTTGGAAAATTTAGGATCAAAGGGTGGAATTTATATGAATAACCTATGGTGAGAATTATATCCAACAAAAAATGATGAAAACTAGATATTCACCAATGATGTCAACAAATCTCGAAGAATAGGACTGGAGAGTGACGAACACTGATGACTTTGAACGAAACTTGAATCCTCACAAGCGGATCACTTCAAATGAAAAACTCCAATGAGGTAGGGGTTGTTTTGATTTTAATTCCTTTTTCCTATTATTTATTCTAATATGAGAAATGCAGATCATACCACAAATAGGTTGATCCGTGGATCACTCTTTCTTGCAGGAGGGTGTTTTCCATCGGGGTTTTCAATGGTATTAATTATTTTGTTGGATAGAACATCAATCCCAAGCCTCCCCGTGTTTAAACTCTAATGTAGAGGGTACGAGAAGATATAAACATGGAAAGAGACCCTCCATCTTGTGCGATTCTTGTGGGTGAACATTAGAAATGGAGGTAAGAAGGTTTTGAGGAATTAACAGATAAGGCAGAGCCCCATGAAGGCCAGAGATGTAGACTACACGAAGAACAAACCGCCGGACCGAACCTAGTGGTTTACAGAAGAACCTGTCGGCATGCCAGCGTACATGGGTGGGTGGTGGAATTCCATGACGATGCCCTAGAAGTAGCATCCATGGACGGACCAGGCTGTAGTGAGGCATCAGGATCCGCTAGTGCTCGGTTCGGCGGCTGGCGAACCGAGGATGCGTCCAACCGACCACATCGGAAAGGGTGGCTCGTGCTCGTGGGATATGACACCATGGGGGAATGAATTCTCAAGACTGCATGAGTACCCCTAGAATGGACATCCTAGCTAGATATAACACATTGAATCTGATTCCCTAAATCATCCAAGCTAGAGAAGACCCATCCCAAGATCGTGGGCTGGGAATGGGGAGGTGGGTTGCCTGCTGTAAGATGGACCAGGGTGCACCAACCAGACTTCTATGAGGCACGGGCATGAAATGAAACTGGCCCACTTCTTCTGTTCGGGTAGGAAAATTTACACTTGGTCACTGAGTGGCTTGAGCTGGGAACAAACTGGCCCGCCGGTTGCGGGCTGGGTCGGATGGGATCGGGTTGCCGGGCGACCTGGCAGTCTGGACAGCTGGTCGAACTGGGTCATGTCCAGCGATGTCCAAAGTTCCCAGACCCCTAGATAGGCCAGACAATGTTGGCATATACCCGAACTGCGTTAGGTAGGGTTAGTATAATTGGTCCGGATTGGTTGGGTCGGTCTGACTGGTCTCAGATGCAACCAGCCCCTATTTACTAAAATGATAATATCTCTCAAATCGATCCTTCGATTAATGATCTGTTTGAGGATTTGGAACCCATTACACAAGGAAGATTTTTTGGAAAACTCTAAGGAGGATTTAATTGGAGTTGGAATCTGACTAATGGATTGAGGAGTGGTTCTCCTGTAATCAAGCACACTACATTCAGAGATTCTACAGTTAACAGAGACCTATAGACTGCTAAAAGAAACCCTGTGTGGCTCATCTACGATGGCCCAGTCAGTAGCAGCTCAGTTTGACCCAATATGCCCATAGTGGGGAGAAACTCTATGTGACCTGGAAGACCCACATCACTCGACAGGGAGGAGCACCTCAGTATGATGGCCAAGGTGGGAAGTGGTCTATGTGACCTGAAATGCCCACGGTGGGGAGAGGATCTAGGTGACCCAACAACAATGCTCATTAGGGATGAGAACCACAATAGTCCAAGGTTAAGGGGATGTTACATTGTGTGACCTGACAGGGCCATGGCATGGAGAGGCTATGTGTGACCCAGTATACCCACAATACTCATTAGGGAGGAGTACTCTATCATTCCAAGGTGTTCAGTAATATGACTGATAGTCATACTTTCTTTAACCTAGATTATACCTACATGAGGGGACAATGCTATGTGCATACCTTCTTTTGTGGTTCTGTATATGAGCGTACCTTAGTGGTTCTACATATGAGCGTATCGTAGTGGTTCCGAAAACGAGTGGACCTCAGCAGTCCAACAGATGACCAGACCTCAGTGGATCATCTGGGATGAGTCCCTTAGTAGTACAAGTTGATTCATCACTAAGACTGATAAATCTGTTTCTCTATATTTTGAGTTATACCTGGTGTAAGCTATCTTGTCTGTATGATTTTTGTCATGTGATCATATTGGGTGGTCTTGCTTTGTGGTGTTTTCTTAGTTTATTGGGGTCCCTACTGAGTATCATGGTACTCACCCCTGCACAGGCTTCTCCCACACATGACTTGTCCCATGAAGGTGATCTGTGTTTTGACGGAGAACATGGTGGATTGGGACTAGGTGGTGCCCAATGAGATAGGTAGGAAGAGACATACTTCTACAGATTTTGGCAGCCACTCATTTCCTACCATATAGGTGGGTTTCTACTGTGGACATCATAGAGATATATTTTGTAATATCCCATTTTCATTTTTTCTTTTTTTGGGTTTGTATGTTGGCCCATTTGAATTACATCTTTTACCTTTACTTAGTGGTTGTTTAGTGGCATCATGGTTTTCCTTTCTATCTATTTTGCGACATGGTTGTGTATGTGTGTGTAAATACATGTAATTAGAAAAATTTCTCCCACATGTGGGATAATTCCTTTGGTGATAGTCACCGACCCCTGACCATTGGGAGGTGGGCATGGGGCAGTCATGACATGGGCCCCAGGGGATGGGTCATGATAATTTTGTATTAGAGGTGGTTGGTTTGACCTCAAAGACAGGGATTTTTTTGGTCAATAGTGAAAAAGTTTCAAGTTTGACTTTTAGGTTTTGGGAGTCCAGTGTTGGTGCGGCAGCCGACGTATCCATACACCAAGATCTTGAATTATGATTTTCATTTCTATACAAAAAAGAAAAGGTTTCATTAATCATATTGGAATTGAGTGTTTCCTTATGTTCTTCATAAATTATATTCAGCTAACCAGGTATAATATTTTGATCGTGGTTCATATTGATTCTCTTTCAAGATGCCTCCATGTAGACAGCCAATCCAGATTATAGTGCGTGACCATGGGGATGTTCTATAGAGTGATGAAGATTTAGTATAGGTATTGTTTCCCGAGAAGGAACCTTCGAGTGGTGTCCCAGCTTTACCACTTCCCATTGGTCAGTAGTTAATACTGGTGCTACTGGTAGAGGACGCATGTAGGCTCAGTGCATTACACTGGTTTTAGCGATAGAGAACCCTCAGGTTTTGAGTAAATCCTGAACCGCATGTATCTAAGTATGATATTGATGTGGTTATTGATTTTTTTCTCTATCCAAGGTACCGTTAGATCAAATTTTATTCCTTGCAGTGAGACTTCTACATGGCTTAGTAGGGTGATGAAGGGGTTTAGATTACCTGGTCTTACGATGAGGTAAATTTTCAGTGGATAGATATTGATAACCCCTATCTAAAAAGGGGAACTTTCCATAAAATCTAAGGGCTATGTGTGCCCAAGAGATTCTATAGCTTTTGTATGAAGACATGTCAGTTTCTGAGAATTCATCGAGGTGTACCATCCTTCCCAGGTACTCGATGAATATGATACAATTATTGCATCAGGGCTTGGTCTTCTGAGAAAGATGTGTCTTACAAAAATCTGAGATAACACTATTCCTCTATACATTCCTAATTTTTATAGGGTTCTAGAGAGAACCATTAGGGTTGAAAGTTCATTTACATAGATGATACCACCAGCGGATGTCAGTAGTGAGAAAGAAGGAAACTGACGTCAGTCTCAGAGACTTGGAGGAGTATGTGGACGTCTATTCATAGGATTTTCTAAGACTAAATTATCATAGAGATGTATATTTTTTATTTATCTATAACCTAGGACAATATAAATATCTACGCCAACATATTAGATGGATCCCTCAAGGATTTAATAGATGAGGCTATAGTTAGAGGACTTATAGAGGAATGGGTTCGTAAGGCCTAGTGTTTCTCCTTGGTCAACCCTAGTGTTTCTTGGCAAGAAGGAAGACATAAGCTAGAGGCTATGTGTAGACTTCCAGTTCCTGAACTAGGTGACCATGAAGAACAAGTATCATCTACCAAGGAATTATGACCTCTTTAACTAGATGATGGGAGTGATATGGTTCTCAAATATGGACCTCAGATCAGGCTATGACCATCTTCAATTGCGAGTTGAGAACATCTCAAGGATGGATTTCAGATGTCGCTATGAAAATTATGTGTACTTAGTAATGCCATTTTTTGTGAGGAATTCCCCATATGTGTTCATGGGACTCATGAAAATGATCTTATAGCCGTACCTAGATAGGTTTGTAGTGGTCTTCATTGATGAAATCTTAGTGTATTTTACATTAGAGGAGGAGCACACGATATAACTAAGGATGGATTTGGACACACTCTGAGAGAACCATATCTATGGTAAGCTCTTGATGTGTGGGTTTTGGATATGAAAGATCCACATCCTAGGAAAAGTAATCTCAGAAGTTGGAGTTATGGTGGATCCAGCAAAGATAGAGGCGGTGCTTATTTGGGATCCACCAAAGAGTGTTACCAAGTTTTGAAGTTTCCATGGGTTGGTTGGGTACTATCAATAGATTATACCTAACTTCTCTAGAGTATAATCACTCATGAAATCATTGAAGAAGAATGGATAACCCGTCGTGTGGAAGAAATATGCCAGCAAAGCCTTCAGTAGCTGATGGAGAGCTTGACGAGCACTCCTATCAAGAGGCTCCAAGAGGAGGGAACTGACTACAAGGTGTTCTGTGATGCAATAGAACCGAAGATTGGTTGTATCCTGATATAGGAAAAGTAGTGATTTCTTATAGATCATGAAAATTGAGACCACATATGACATACTATGCAACTCATGACCATGAGTTGGTAGTGGTAGTCTTCGCACTGAATATGTGGTGACACTACATTATGGGTGAACGATTCATCATCTACTATGACCACAAGAGTCTCAAGAATTTCATTTCTCAGAAAGGATCTAACGTTCAGATAGTGATGTTGGCTAGTATTCCTCTAGTAAAATAACTTTGAGATAGTCTATACTCTTTGAAAGGGGAATGTGGTGGAAGATGCATTTAACAAGGGATCAATTTCACAACTACTGAACAAGGCCTTAGAGTAGTTAGACTCACTTCATATATCCTTTTTGTATAATTGTAAGGTAGCTTATCATTAGTTGATGGAGATTGCCCTGCCAATATTACAGTGATTCGAGGAGGTGCAACTCTGAGATGCCAGCTACAAGACCACACATACAGATGTCCACAGGGAATTCCCCTGATGGATATTCAAAAGGTGGGGAGCACATCATCCTTTTCAAATGATGAACATTAGTACCAATGGTTTTGTAGGAGTAGGTGTTAAGGAAGTTCCATACATCCCATTTTGGTGGTTCATCCAGGTGAGGCGAAGATTTACTTGGACCTCTAATGTTCGTACTAGTGGTTAGGGATGAAGAAGGCAGTGGCAGTGTTTGTTTCCAATTTTCTAACTTCTTATCAAGTGAAGGATGGGAACTAGGTTTTTCCAGGTTTGATACAAACCCTCAGGGTACCAAAGAGGATGTGGGATGGAATATAGATGGAATTCGCGATAGGTTTATAATGTACATCCATGTGGAACAATAACCTATGGGTTATTATTGACTAACAAACCTAGTTGGCCCAATTAATAACTACCTAAGAGTAGAGTTTAGTAGAGGGATCAAGATGCCTCTACATGCTAGAGATTTGATGACATGACTACTTTTGCAGTGTTTCCTGTAGAGATTGAGGATCGACATGGGATAATCCATTTTGGATTGTTGATTCCTCTGGTTCAAGTTCATTGGAATCAAAGAAATCTCTAGGGGAGAACAAGTAAGTGGGAGGCTCAGATTCATACCCAGTAACCCTTTTTTTATTAAAAAATGTTTTGGCTTACGAGGGCGCAAAGACATAAAGGGGGAGTAATGTAATACCCCATAACTCCATGATTTTTTAAATTAAATGAACTATTTTAAGATCAAACAGTAAGACGACGTGTGATTCTGAGACCCAGAGTACCCATAATGATTCATCTAAAAAAATTTATGTTTTAAATAACACATGTGAGAAGTTTTATTGAAATGTGAAATAACTCTAAAACAGGGTCTTAGATCAGAAATATGCATGCACCATTGCATTTAGGATGGAAGTATTACCCAAGCTGTGACTTAAATTTAGTCGGCACAGGCCTCTACTGAGAAAACCCGAAAATTGAATAATCGTAAATAAAATAAATAAATAAAATTATTTTATTTTTAAAATTCATATAACTGATTAAAGGTGTCTGGGATTGAAAATCTGAGATCACTGCTGAGCTTTTGAGGGTATGATTTCCTTAGGAAGATACTAACATTGGCCTGTACGGGCCAATCGTGAAAGTTATTTTTTGGGTATAAATAAAATAATTAAGAAACAATTATTTTATTTTTAAATTATTATAAATCCTAAATAGTAACTTGGATTGGAAACATGAGAGTACCGTTGATCTTGTAAAGGCATGTTTCCCCTGGGCAGAGCATAACCTTGACTACCACGGGTTGAGGGTAAAAGATATTTTTTGGACCTTTTTCTTGACCGAATTAAAATTGTGCATGTGCAAAATTTTGGAAACATTTATACGAGTGCCTGAATTGAGAATATAAGGGAACTGTTGGGTCCTAAATGATGACAATAACAAAGAATATACCAAACCTTGACCAGAATGGTTTGAGTGAAAAAGATAATTTTGAGATTATTTTGGAAGAGAAATAAAATAAATAAAAAATTATTTTATTTTATTTTTCTCACTGTTGAGCGGTGGATTTCCAGTGTTGTGGTGAAAAAAAAAGTGAAGACGAGTCACATTAAATGAAGCTAATTAATGGCTCATAAACATGAAATATAATGATGCATTAAATTAAGCATAACAGATACACTGTTTTATAAATTAAATGGTGTAACGATGTGATGATGTAGCGTAATAGAAACTTTGTGATGTGTTTTCTTTTAATGAGTTAACATGTTGAAGAAATTGATATCAATTGGTGGATTATCTCTAACGAACCTACATTGATAATTCCCTCCAACGTCAAATGATGAATGTTGTGGAATTGCCAGTGACATCAACGTACCTCAAAGAACATGACCGTAGAGTGACGAACGACAACAGCTTTGAACGAAACTTTAATCCTCATGAATGGATCTCTTCAACAATGAACTCCAATGAGGTAGGGGTAGTTTTTATTTGAATTAACTTTTACTATTATTCATTCTAAAATAATGAATGTTGATCAACCCATGAATAGGATGATATGTGTTTCGCTTGTTCTTGCGGGAGGGTGTTTTCCCAGGGGTTTTTCACTAGGATTAATTATTTTGTTGGATGGAAATTAAATTCCAAGCCTCGCCATGTTTAAACTCTAATTTTGAGGTCGCAGTACGACACGAACAAGCCATGAATCCATCCATATTGTGATTTCTTCATGGCAGAACTTTAAAAATGGCCGAATGTAGGTTTTGAGGCCAAAGTAAAGGAGGTGGCCCATGGAGGCTGGAGACATAGATGACATGAATAATGCAACACCAAACCAGACCTGATGGTCTGCAGACGAACCCACCAGCATACTGGATGTGGCAGCCACAGACGACCAGGGATGGTGGAGAGCAGACTGGGGATGTGTCCAACCGGTTGTGTCAGACATGGAGGCCAATGAAACCCTATATGCATGTGGTTGTTGGACCGCGTGCCAACCCCCAGCGCGGCCCGCCTAGCCGGCCGCGACACACTGAACTAGAAGTCCTTAGACGTCTCATCTAGAGGAGACCCGACCAACGCTCGCAGGACGAGCTGGGGGATCTAGCCTACAAACTGAAGGTTGGACTAGGAAAATCCCATTGGGCCACTATGCAGCCTAGAATGGAAATGAAACCATCCTGCGTCAGCGGGCCAGGCCGGATGGGACCGGGTCACTAGGATACCCAGTGGGTCGGACCCCTGGTCGAACTGGGCCAATTCTAGCAAGGCTGAATGGGCTTTTCCCATTGGCGAGGTTGGACCGATCCGGCACCGAAATGAACTAGGTTTGGTCAGGTCAGTTGAACTGGGCTGGGTTTGTCAGGTCGGTCTGACCGGATTGGACCAGGCCTGGATGCAACCGGCCCATTTTTACTAAAACTCCAATATCTCTCAAAATGGGCATCTGAGTGATGAGTGGTTTGATGCTTTAGAACCCTTGTAGCGAGTCAGATATTTAGGAATATTATAAGGAGGATTTGAAAGGGGTGGAATATATTGAATGTATTGAGAAGGAGTTCTTCCAAAATAAATTGTGCTACGTGTGAAGACTCTATGGTTGACTGAGACCTAAAGACTGCTAACAAGTAACCCTGTGTGGTTCAACTATGATAACCTTGTGGTAAGTGACTTTCTTTAACCTATTAAGCCCACGATGGTGAGATGCAGTGTGTTACCAGGAAAACCCATGGTACTCAACTGGGTGGAGTACCATAGTATGATAGGCAAGGTGGGAAGCGACTCTATGTAACCCAACATGCCAAAGATGGGGAGAATCACTTTTTAACCCAGAATAACCATGGTACTCATTAGGGATGAGTACCACAATAGTACAAGGATAAGGGTAAGCAACTCATTGTGACCTGGAAGGCCTACAGTGGAGAGTTTCTCTGGGTGACCCAGCATACCCATGGTACTCATTGGGGAGGAGTACTCCAGAAGACCAAGGTGTTCAGTGATATTACCGATAGTCTTACATTCCTTACTCTAGATTATACATGCATGAGTTGAAAGTACCATGTGCATACCTTCTTTTGTGGTTCTGTATACGAGCGGGCCTTAGTGGTTCTGCATACAAGCATACCTCTGTGGTTTATCAAATGAGTATACCCCAGTGGTCTAGTAGATGAACATACCTCAGTGGCTCATCAGGGATGAGTCTCTCACCAGTACAAGATGATTTAGCTCTATGAATGATAAATCTTGATTTCTATATTTTGAGTTATAGCTGTTGTGAGCTGTCATGGCTGTATGAATTTGTTTGTGAGATATTATAGTGTTGTTTTTAATTGTGGTCATTCCTTTGTGGTTTTGGGTCCCTACTGAGTATTGTGTAAATCACTCCTGTACGGGCTTCGCCCACACGTGTCATGTCCCATGCAGGTGATTGACACATCGATAAAGACCTTGGTGGTTTGGGACCAGGTGGTGCCTAGTGAGATGGGATAAACAATATGTACTTCAACAGCTTCCAGTAGCCACTCATTTCCTACCCTACAAGTGGGGTTCTTCTCTGGATTTCTTATAGATAATATTAGTACTTTACAGTTTTTAGTTTTCCTTTTTTGGGTTTTATTCTGACCCATTTGACTTACAGCTTGTACCTTTAATCTGTGGTTGTTTAGTGGCATGCATGTTTTCCTTTATAGATATTTTGGGGCATGGTTTTATATGTGTGTGTGCATACATGTAACTAGGAAAATGCCTTCCACTCGTGGGATAATGCCTCAATTTCTAGTCACTATCCCCTGGCCTTTGGGAGACAGGATTGGGGTGGCCACAACACAGGCCCGGGGGCATGGCTCTTGAAAAGTGATGTACTTTTATTCACAGTAGTAGTTATGTTGGGGTAGTTATGGTTTGAGGTTTTGTAGGTGGGGTATTAAATAAGGGGTCAAAATGTGTTATAGGGCACGAAATTCATTTTTTGTAGTCTTTTTCTAGTAGCTGGAGGGGTTCTGTAATTGGGATTATCAGTCAAGGCATTATGAGAATGGTCTTCTCTAGGAGCATCTATTTCAATATTTCTTATTATTCATCTTCTTTTTTTAATTTACTATTAAAATATAGAAGTTGATGCATTGTTTATTCTATTTATTCTCATTATTCGATTGTGAAAACATTATTCGGTTGTGTAAACATTGTTTGAAATTGTTGCATTGTTTTTTATATTTCTATTAGAATATCAGAATGTTTGTGCTTTTATTGTAGTATTGGATTCTATAGACTTCAAGAATCTATTCATCTACCATCTTTGATGTAGAGTTTTTATGAAGACAATTTTATAGAGAAAATGAAGAAATAGATTTTTGATCGTTGGAATTCATTCAAGGATATACCATTTGGGAGGATGATGAAACTGTTGTTCTATTGACATATGAATTGGGGAAGTGCATATTGTAAGAGTATGTGTGCACTGTGTGTATAGACAATTCATGCTACACTAAGAAGGGAAGTCACAACTTCATTTTGATTACCCAGTTACAATGAATCACACATAGCAATTTTGATGCTTCTAGGAAGACACACATGCCTAGTCGTAAGCTAATGGTCGATGTTCCTTTATTACCATCGGTGCACACCACTGGGGATGAAATGCTAGGTTACCTCTTAAGAGATTATAATTTCTAGAGAATACTTTATTGTTGTTTCATGATTTTACATTGTGTTATACCTATTTCTTTTTCTTCTACGTTGTAGAATGTTGAACTAAAGATGGAAAATATTTATTGTTTTATTCAAGGAAAGAGAGTGAGATAAATTAATTTCATGACCAGAGTTATGGGTTGGGTTTTTTGGGGAACCTCCTTCCAATTGCGGATTGGTTGGATCAAGTGCATGCCTCTTTCATTGACATAGATATTGGAGAAAATTTTATTGTTGTGTGGATTTTTTGGATATTATTGTATCAGATTTTTTTTTGTGTCATGATCACTAATAGTTGGGATAATGCTATAAGGGTGGTACCGCTACTTTTATGGTAAATAATAATATCTGGGAACACTATTACAAGAGACACACTTGCCGGGAGTTATGAGTATAGCTAAAAATATGGGGAAAGAGGAAAATGAAACCTACTATGATGTTGACTTCTATATAGAATATTGTTGATGGTTTGAGAAATTTTATGAAGAGAGTGGATCTTCCCATGTTTTCATGGGGGGATCCTTGGGGATGGATAAAAAAAGTAGAGGAATAATTTTTGATAAATAAAACTACATAGGACATCATACTTCTATGGAAAAAATTGGGTATGGGGTACATGGTTTATCTCTAGTTTTGGATGCATTAGTAAAAAAATTGGGTGAGGCATTGGTGTTGTTAAGCTTGCACTAATGGATAATTTTGGAAACAAAAAGGTGTGGTTGGTTCATGCTACATAAGAGCGTTGGTGATTAAAGAAACATGGACCTGAACAACACCTACAATTTCTAGAAGTGTGTGCAATGGGAAAATCTAGAAACATTAGTTTGTGTTTGTGGATCTAGTCATAGAGTCATTGAAACAAAATATAACTCAAGTGTCGCAAGAGAAAAGTAACAAAATTTGTTTCAAATGTAGGGAATATGTGTGAATTGAATTGGGACTGAAAAATATTTAGGGATATAATAGTGCTACAATGGTTAGTTTATAAGATGAAGTTGAAGTTCTCATATAAGGAGATAAACTATAAATATTTGATTCTTTTTACATGATATGGTGGTTGTTAAGGTGGTGTGGGAGGGATTTCGGGAATTGATGGGAATCAGTGCTTCAATCCTAGATATATTGTGTATTTTTTTATCCCTAGAGTAGACCTTATAATGCCCCATCCCTTAAAGGCATGAATGGTAGTGGTGAAATTTCTCAGTTTTCTTGGTTAATTTTAGAACAGTAGTAATTCTCTCTATTTGGGGTGAAAATATGGTTGACAACAATTTTACCACCATTGGATACCATTCTAGGCCTATGGAGCTGTTATTCCAGTACTATAGTAGTTGAGAAGGGATAATGGAGGTCCACCATGGGGAGAAGGTGGGTCTTAGTGTGGGTAATATTTTATTATCAGTGTGGGATTTTTGAGTAACACTACTACAAATAGTGCTTTTATCATCATTAGAAAACACATTTAATTGAACTAGAAAAACACTGTTAATCTCAACGAAGACAAAAGGGTGGGGGGACCCCTTTAACGGCGTAAAAATGAACTAATAAAGGGTGTCCTTTATCTGTGCTTAAAAATCATTTTTAATGGCCACCCTTTATCCACGCTATTTTAGCGCGAATATAATACATTTTTATAGGTTCTATTTTTATTGCTGATAAAAGACTACTTTATCAGCACTCCAAATAGTGCTGATAAAAGACTACTATATCTGTGCTCGAAGTAGTGTTGATAAATGGGTCCTTTATCAGTGCTAAAAATAGCACTAATAAAGGACTAACTACCTGTGATGCACCATTTATATAACACCACACCCACCAGCTGCACCTATACAACACACACACACCCTCCACAAAATAGCACCTACATAGTGCACACAAGAAAAAAGCATCACACACAACAACACACATAATAACATAGCAACGCCCACAACAGTTTTAAAAACAATTTTATATTCATTTAAAACATTATTTTACATAATTATATTTTTAATTATACAACATTTAGTTTAAAAACATTTATGTTTTATTCTTTAGACTTCGTGATCCCCTCTCAAAAATCGCTGCCCATGGTATTAGTCGTCGAACAACTTATCCCAACTCATGAAAAAGGTTCCACCTATATAAGAAAACCATATTGTGTTATTAATACAATAAATAATAAAATTAAACATTAATATGAAAAAATACATTAATAAAATGTCATGTTTTAATAAAAAACACATTTAGAGTTATACATGTCACACCGTGCGTCATATTGAGGTGGGGTTGATTCCTACACGTCATAAATAAGTTATGGATTATTTTCCTAAAATATCAAAAAAATATGAATGGATTTTCTTAGTTTTGAGTATGTCACTTGTTTTTTAACCAAAATTAATATCAAATTTAAATTACACACTTGGATTTATACAAGTCACATTGTTCATCAGATTGAGGTGTTATTGATTCCTATACATCACAAATGACTCATGGATCATTTTTCAAAATTATCAAAACAACATAAATGGGTTTTCATGGTTTTCAATATGAAATTTGTGTTTTTTACTAAAATATCATTTCAAACTAGAAACACACATTTTGATTCAAACCAGTCGCATCGTGCATCTGTAACAACCCAATCATTTATGAATATAATGAAATTTCTTTTAATGTCATATAGATATAGAAAACACACGAATTGTTTTTTATTATAGGGTCTAAATTATTGTTAAATATCATTACCTTTTCTAATATAGCTTTTGAAAAGTGATCACATGACTTATATAAATATAAGGTTTAAAAACTACATTCCACATAGACAAAGGAGAGGATGAACACATCCAATAGACTCAGGTCATAAAAATATCATTTGTCGAAGCTTGGGAAGGAGCTATCATCACTGGGATTCACTCTTGACTAAGCCCAAGCTATGATTGAACGCGTTATGCTTGAATGGAATCACCTATAGAAGAAGTTAATGTTAATAGAGATTACCACCCGAGCATTGTTATCGGAGCTACCCCAAGATTCTGTCACAATCACATACCTTACCTTTAGGTCTTATGCAGGTGATATAAGAGGTTTTGCAACAAGGTATTAGTTACATATTCTGTAATTACTTTATTTAAATAAAAGTATTATTCCATCAATTCCTTTATAAGAATAGTATTTCTTTAAAAATACAGAATTTGATAAATTGATTCTTCGAGTAAAAATGGTACTTTGGAGAAATATATACATTATTATATTAAAATAAGGTTGATATTAATAATATTATAATGAAACTTATAAAATATTATTGTATCAGTTCTTTATTTGAAAATGATCAGGTAATCATTTTGATAAGAGTTATCTTTTATACGATAAAACAGAAAGTGTATATTTAAATTATTTTTTAAAAACTTAATTAATTTTTAAAATAATCAATATTTTAATAAAATATTATTATCAATGAAATTTTATGAATAATAAATTATTATATGATTTTTATGAATTCAAATGTAATTTTTATTGATGTTTGAAAACAATTTTTATCAATAACCATAAATTTTCAATAAATTTATTTTTTCATTTTTAAAGTAAAAATTCACATATTTAGAAAAATATTTATATAAAATTAATATTATTGTTGGTATCAGTACATCAAAATTTTCCAACAGCAATTTTTTATACTTTTTGGAGATAGTTGAATTTTGATGTAAAAATTAAATTCCGTATAAATAAAATACATGTTTTATGACATCATAATGAACCCAAAATGATGTAATAAAAATGATAATGTGTATTCTTGGAAAAATATATTTTTCCCATTAAAATAATATTATTTTAGATTTATTTGACTTATTTTATAATGCCATAATGAATCCTCTAAAATGTATAATATATTTTATGATTTTAAATTCATTTTCTTGAAGGTGTAACTCACCTGTACATAAGAAAGGCTAATATTTTAATGTTTTCAGCCATTGCCCCTATAAAATAATGTTTTAAACTCCCTTTTAAAAAAATTGGAAAAAGCCATGGAAGGATTGGTGGTTTTGAATATTTATTTATATAGATTCCAAAACCTATATTAGTGAAATATTAAAGATTTCTCTTCTCATTTCCAATATAAACCCAACCAATATCCCAAATATCTTCACCCAAAATCCAGGGAACACTTCCCACCTATGTACTCCCATCTCTATAACCCCCCCCCCAAAGGTTCTCCAAGCTCCCAAGAAGCCTCTCTCAAGCCTCTCTAAAGACTTTGGGATCACACATCCATGTAAGGGATTCATTTATTTCTCATTTTGTCCAACTTTCTCTATGTTTTTTTACCCTTTTAATTTCATTTAAAAATGTTGGGATTTGATTTAGAATCTCCACCATATTTTCATACTTATTTTTTAATGATGAGAGACCCATTTCTCTCTCATTAAGGACTTCTGTGTACACTCATTACCATGCTGAAATTTCATAAGGGATTTATCTCTTTTTATTTACAATCAAGAATTTATTTTAAATTATTATTCTAAATTCTATTTCACACGTTGTGATATTATGTCCCATGATTCCCTTACTGTCTAATTCATGTATAAATGACAAGAGACCCATTTTTCTCTCATCAACCCAATTTATGAATCACTATATAACGTCGTTGTCCTACTCAAATTGGACTGCGATTTTCCAAGACAAAATCATCTTGTAATGAATACCATGACCATTTATCAATCAAGGTTATTCACCATTATGCACATATATTTATTGAATATAGTAATTCATGTAATTATTCTACATTCTTTTATCTAGTAATAAATTATGATGTTGAATGAATCCATTTTATATTATCTATGTGGCACACTTAAGCATGAGATTGAAATGACTATGAAGGGAACTCCCTGATAGCGCTCCATTGCATTGGGTAATGTTTATTATCATGATACATAATGTTGGGATAGGGGTTTACCTGATTCTTTTTATGAATTTTTTACACTGAGTTGAGAATGGGGTTTACCTATTTCCTTTATGTCAATGATGCAGTGTTTTAAGTTATTGCCACATTTCCATGTTATGATAATAATTCATAATCATTCCTTTATGTTCATGTTTTTCTTATGCTCTATTGATATTTATATTACCTAACATGTATTTTATTCTTCAAGTTATTCCTTTTTTACTCCCTTACTAGGTTTTATAGGTCACCTTTTTTTAGGTATGTCTTAAGGTTATCCCATGTAATGCTAAGTAAGAAGGAATGTTGTGGTCATGTAAAAGAGGTTTTCAATAAAGATATTGTATTTTATGTCTTATGTTGTCATGGAATGTTCCTAATCCCCAAATACACTAGACCTATCGATATTTAGGGTGGTATTAAATGCATGTTTATGTAATAAAGCATATCTATTTGTGTAATAAAGAGCATGGTTGTTATAGTTTGTAATGATGATAGGTTTAGTTATTTTTGGAATTAGGATTAGAAAAATCTAATGAAATCCTTATGGATAAAACTAAGTATAAGAAAAACATCCCAAAATTTTTGTCAGTATAGAGAAATTTTTTTATCAAGAAAATACATCCCTATCGAGATACGAATAAGTAGAGGTGGATCAGGCATAGATGTATCTGTGGTTAAAACCCGAAAATACCACTTTGATATAGACTCAAACAAGAGTTGATGTACAACAAAAAGCATTTCTATACTCTTGTTTTGACACTCTCGTAGGATATAATTTGGTAAATTCATAATCTTAGAATGAACCATTATTAAGGGATCAAACAAAATCCCATATTAATTGGAAATATATCACGTATAACTTAGATTGAAGCCAAGATATTCATAAATTAAGGAAATAAAAGTAATTAATAAGTTGTATATTTTTTGTCATTGGATTCCCACATAGGTGTTTGATAGTTACAATCCATAAGTCTGTTTTGGATAAAGATATGGAGTAGAAACCGAATTTATAAGTTAAAGGTAGGGTAATAATATATAGTTCTATGCATTATTTTATATCCTAAAAGTATAGCAGAACCATCCAAACACCACTACAAATCATGGAAGTAGATATTTCGGTGAGAATAAAAATGGGGTAATTATTCTATCCTTTGAATATAACTCCTCCTTGGTCCCAATTTGTGGATTGAAATTCCTAAATAACCTCATCAAACTCCCTATAGAATAATTTGATGCAATTCTTGTAATGAATTGGATTTCCCTATATAGAGCCTACATAAACTGTTGCAAAAGAGAAATCACTCTCTATATTGTGAATCAACCCCCGATTATGTAAAAGTGTAAGAAGGATGATGAATCTTCTCTAGATCCATCATCTGGAGCTTGGATATTAATTCCCTATGAGACTGTGTATCTTTCTCATATGATTGAGTCTATGTAAGGAACCATCCTCGAATGCATTCCAATTGTAAGGGAATTCATATATGTGTTTCTCAAGAATTTTCCTAGTCTTCCTCCTAGAAGTGATGTTGAATTATCAATTGATATTATTCCTAGGTCATTCCAAATATTCAAAAATCCATATAGATTGGATTTTGTTGATCTTAATAAGATAAAGAAACAACTATGTGAGAATATGGATAAAGGGTTTATATGCCCAAGTGCTTCACCATGGGGTGAAGGAGTCCTCTTCATCAAGAAAAAGGATGAGTCAATGCACATTTGCATTAATCATCATGAGTTCAAAAAAATCAAGATAAATAACATGTATCATTTTCCATGAATTCTTTACTAGTTCGATCAACTATGTGGAGCACAATACTTCTCCAAGGGGGGTCTACGGTTGGGATTTTACCAAGTAAGGGGGAAGAATAAGTATATCCCCAACACTATTTTTCGTACAAGGTACGGGCACTATGAATTCAAAGTAATGCCTTTTGGACTCACTAATGCCCTAGAAATATTCATGGACTTGATGAATAGAGTCTTTCGAGATTACCTCGACAAATATTTGGTAATCTATATTGATGATATTCTATTATACTCTAAAACCTAGGAGGAGCTTGTGGTGCATCTGAACACTATTCTAGAGGCCTTGTTAAAGGATAAGCCCTTTGAAAAGTACCGAAACTGTGAGTTTTGGTTTAATGATGTCTCATTTTTGGCGCATATCATCAAAATCAATAGGATATTTGTAGATACTTCCAAGACAATAACAATTGAGGGGTGGATGAGGCTAAAAACTATGACGGATAGCCATAACTTCCTTGGGTTGGCTAGATATTATCTCCAATTTGTGAGAAATTTATCACAATTGTCAAGAACTATTACCAAGATATATTATAAGGGGTCATGTTTTCTTGGAATGATGATTGTGAAGAAAGATTCATGGAGTTGAAGAACAGGTTTATCACTGCCCCAATGATCACACTACCCACAAGTGGTGAGATTTTCACAATCTTTAGTTATTCTTAGTGGAAGGACATGGACTCTATGTTGATGAAAAATGACAAATTAATTATCTCTACCTCAAGGAAGCTGAAAATTCATGAGAAAAACTATCCCACACATGATATGGAATTAGCAGCAGTGATCTTTGAGTCAAAAATCAGGCAACATTATCTCTTTGGGGAGTTGTGTGAAATATATATGGATCACAAAAGACTCAAATATATATTCACACATAAAGAGATGAATATGATCCAATGAAGATTGTTAGATCTCATCATGGATTCACTACTGGAAGTTGGACCTATACCCATGGTTTTAGAAAACCCTGGGTATTGGGATAATATGGGGACCTATACCCAAGGTTTTGAAAAACCGTGGGTATAGTTCATCAATACCCACGATTTTGGACAAAACTATGGGTATAAATTTTTTTAAAGACTTATAACCACAGTTGTGACAAACGGTGGGTATAGGTTTTTTTTCAAGGCGTATACCAATGATTTTGGCCAAAATCATGGTTATAGGGATTGAAAAAAAACCTATACCCACGGTTTTGCACAACCGTGGGTATTGAGGTTTTTTTTGAAGATCTATAACCACGGTTTGGCCAGACTATGGGTATAGCTTTCTCGGCGGCAAAAAATATTATGCGGGACAACACAAAAATTTGGTGGGAACACGATTTGTATTAATATAATAACAAAGATACACATATATAAACATGGAATATGTGTAGGTTGGTTGGTCAGGCGGTCTGTATTTCTAAAGTCGGCCAAAATTTCAAATCACGATGATTTTTTTTCAAATAAATGCGTTAAAATTAATATAAGTGGACATATGTATTGATACGTATAACAAAATTTTCGTAGCTCAGTTCGTCAGGCAACGTGAAATGATAAAACTGGTCGCGTGTTCGATTCACACCGTTATCATTTTTAGATATGCAGATATATTAATATATTTATATAAATATATATATATCAAACATGTAGTTGGATCGGTTTTTCAGAGTGGGGAGATTGTTGGTGGGGGTCTCGAGATCAAAACCCAACCATCACATTTTTGGAATATAAATCCCCACGGTTTAAAAACCATGGGGGAAGTGTTGTGCCACGCTGTATAGTGTGGGTGGCACCCCTATACCCACAGTTTGGAAAACCGTGGGTATAGTATCAGACCCCTATTGCGACGCCTCTCAACCCCACGGTTCCCAAAACAGTGGGTATAGGTTATACCCACAGTTTTGGGGGCTATACCCACAGTTTTGAACTGTGGATATAGGTTTTCATTCCAGTAGTGATTATCACTGCTCAATCCACTACCACCCTTGGAATGTGAGCAGGGTGGCAGATGCTCTATGTAGAAAGGACCAAACAATTATAACATTTATGAGAATTGGAATGGATCTAATAATCTTAGATTTGATGACGATGGACATAGGAATAGTAAATAAGGTAGAATCATCAATCCTTTCACAAATTATTTCTCAACTGTCTCTTTTGGAGAGGTTAAAGGATGCTCAAAAAGATGACGTGGGAATTCAAAAGAAAGTCGAAACACAATGAAAAGGGAAACCCTAGGAGATCAATATTAATGAAGAAGGTGATATAATATTTAGGTCAATACATTGTGTTCAATAAAATCATGAGTTAAATAAAGAACATTCAGATGGTACACATAGTTCAAATTTCTCTATTAACACAAGAAACACATAGATGTATTTATATCTTCAAGAGAAATATTGGTGGGATAACATAAAGAAGGTGATCGCTAGGTATACATCAATGTGTCTATTATGTTATCAAGTAAAGGATAAGGGGAAAAAGTCTAAGGGGATGATGCAACCATTACCCATAACAACATGGAAATGGGATAAAATCACAATGGACATTGTCACCAGACTTCCAAATACATCTAAAAGAAACAATTCTATATGGGTTTTTGTGGATCATCTTACAAAACTACACACTTAACTATGATTCGAGAGGATTTCCTAATGGATCAATATTAAATGATATACATTAGATAATTGGTAATGTTTCATGGTGGGCCAATATTGATTATATCTTATCAAGATCCAAGATTTTCCTAATAGTTTTTGAGAAGTCTCTAGAATGCTCTTAACATGGAACTGAACTTCAGTATGGCCTATTGGACTCAAACTAATGGCCAATCTACTCAGAATATACAAACACTTGAGTACATTTTTAGAGCATGATCAATAGGCTTCAAAGGAGGATGGGATCATCATTTTCTTAAGGTTGATTTCTCTATAACAATAATTTCTACACAAGCATCGAAATTTCTCTTTATGAAGCCCATTATGGGAAGAGGTGCAGAACACCGACTTATTGGGATGAAGTTAAGGAGCGAAAACTTCATGGTCTAAAAATGGTTAAGGAAATGGTGGAGAAGGTTATTACCATCCAGGAACACATCAAGGCTTCTCAGATTCGACAAAAGCGTAATGACGATAATCATCGACGTGAAATAGAGTTTGATGTTGGAGACATGATATTCCTCTGCATATCTACATGGAAAAGGGTGATAAGATTTGAGAATAAGGGAAATCTTGGTCAAATATACATCAGCCCCTTTGAGATCCTTGATCACATCGGAGTAGTGGCCTGTTGACTTGTAGTCCCACCGAACCTATATCAAGTTCATGATGTATTTCATGTATCCCTCTTCAAGAATTACATACCAGACCCCTCACATGTACTCAATTTCAGAGGTGGTACCATTGTAGAATGACCTCTATTATGTGGAGAATCCGGTGAAGATCATAGATCACAGAGAAAAAGTTATATGAAATAAAAAAATGCCCCTTGTCAAGGTGTTGTGGTGAAACCGAATATTTGAAGAAGAAACTCAGGAACTTGATGTTGTGATGAGGCAGAGTTAATATCATCCTTTTTAGTGTGAGAAAAAGAAAATTTTGATGGCGAAGAATCTTAAGGGGGAATTTTGTAACTACCTGATCATTTATGAATAAAATTCCCTTTCTTTTAACGTCTTATGGTTATAGAATAAACATGCACCCTTTTTTTATTATTGGGTTTAAATTACCACTATGTAACATTACCTTTCATAATATATTCATTGAACAATGATCACCCAAGTGATATAAATATAAGGTTTCTAAAAAAATACTTTCCACACAAACAAAGGGGAGAATGGACTCATCTTGTCGACTTGAGCCATAAAAAGGTCATTTATTGGAGCTTGGGAAGAATGTTGAGTCACCAGGCTTCCCTCTTTACCAATTCCAAGTTGAGATTCAACACATTAATCTTAAACGGAATCACATATGGGATATGTTCATGTTAGTAGAGATTACCACCTAAGCGATGTTATCCAACCCCCCGAAGAGTCTATCACCATCACACACCTTACCCTTAGGTCTTATGTGGGTGTTATTAGATGTTAGGTAATAATCTATTAGTTACTTATTGTGTAATTACTTTCTATAAATAAAAGACATATTTTATCAATTCCTTTATGAGAATAGTCTTTATTAAAAAATGATGAACTTGATAAATTGATTCTTCGAGTAAAAATGGTAATTTTAAGAAATATATATCTTATTATATTAAAATAAGGTTTTTATTAATAATAATATAAAAAATATTATAAATTAAGATTATATCTGTTCCTTATCTATAAATGATTAAGTAAACTGTTTGATAAGAGTTATATTTTTATATGATGAAACAAAAAGTGTATTTTTAATGAATTTATTTTAAGGAATTAATGAATTTATGAAATAATTAATATTTTAATAAATTTTAATTATCAAATTAATTTCATTAATAATAAATGAGTATATAATTTCTATAAAGTCAAATTTATTTTTTATTAAGGTTTGAAAACTGTTTTTATCAAAACCCGTGAATTTTCAATAAATACCGGTTTTCATTTTAAAAGTGAAAAATTAAAAAATTCATAAAATTAGTTAGTCAAAATGAATATTAATTTTGGAATCAAGTCATTTAAATTATACAATGGTGAATTTTTTATAATTTTTTGATATGGTCGAATTTTTGTGTAAAAATTAAATAACATATAAATAAAATTTGTGTTTTATGGCATCCTAGTGACCACGAAATGATATAATAAATAATATAATGGGTATTATCGTCCCAATATATGTTTTAAAATTAAAATAATGTGATTTTAGCTTTATTTTTCTTATTTTATAATGCCTTAGTGAATCCTCCCAAATGTTTAATATATTTTATGAATTTAAATTCATTTCATTGAGGTTGTGACTCACCTCCACAAAAGAAAGGATAATATTTTAGTGTCTTTAGACAATGTACATATATAAATTTATTTACACTCTTATTTGGAAAAAACCATGGTAACAAACCAGTGGAAGGTTTGTGTTTTTTAATATTTAGTTATATAGATTCCAAAACCTATGTTTGTGACATATTAAAGAATTCCCCTATCATTTCCTATATAAACCCACCCAATATGCCACATAGATTCACTAAAAATCCTCGGAGCACGTCCCTAATCTTTCCTCCTCTAACTATAATACCCCAAAGTCACCATATATCCCAAGAATCCTCTCTCAACCCTCTCCCAAGCCTTAGGGATCACACATCCAAGTAAGGGATTCCTTCCTTTCTCATTTTTGTCCAAGTTTCTCTATGTTGTTTACCCCTTTTTTTATCAATTACAAATGTTGGGGTATGATTTCTCCCCTCCCCATACTTACGTACTTATTTTTTAATGATTAGATACCACTTTATCTATCATTAATGACTTTCGTGTACACCTGTTATCAAGCCCAAATTTTATAAGGGATTTCCCTATTCTTACTTCCATTCAATAATTAATTACATATTATGTATTTAAATATCATTATATATGATAGGATATTATGTTCCATGATTCCAATACTATCTACTTCATGTATAAATGATTACATACCCCTTTCTCTATCATAAAACAAATTTATGAATCTCTATATAACGTTGTTATGTTGTCGAAATTGCACCATGATTTTCCAAACTAAAATCATCATGTAGTGAATACCATACCAATTTCTCTATCAAGGATATTCACTATTATGCACATATATTTATTGATTATATAATTTAATGTATGTATTCCACCTTCTTTTAATATGGGATAAATGATGATGTTGAATGAATCCATGTTATATGATCTATGTGTCCAATTAAAGCATGAGATTGCAATGATTGCAAATGGTGTGCCCTGATAGCACTCCAATGAATTTGGAAATGTTTAGTATCATGATATGTCATGTTGTGATAGGGGTTTACTTGAATTTTATTAGGATATTTTTTTCCACCTTGTAGGGATAGGGGTTTGTCTGATTCTTTTATGTTAATGATGCAGTGTTTTAAGTTGTTGACACATTTCCAAGTTATGATAATCATGTCATATCATGATTTTATGTTCGTGTAACTCTTATGCTCCATTTATATTTCTATTTCCAAAAATGTATTATATTATACATGTTATCCCATGTTTAATCCTTTACCGGGCTTTAAAGCTCACAATTTTCTTATATATATCCTCATTTTATCCCACGCAATGCTATGTACAATGGAATGTTGTGGTCAGGTAAAATAAGTTTTCAAAAAATATGTTATATTTTATGTCTTATGTTGTCATGTAGTGTTACAAATCCCCAAATACAATAGAACTCTCGTTCTTCTGGGTTGTGTTAAGTTCATGTTTTTGTAAAAAGCATGTCATTTGTGTAATAAAGAGAAGGATTTTTATTGCATCGGTTTGAGGTGAGACTGCTTCATACACATAAAAAAGGACTTATGAATCACTCTCATAAATTATGAAAATCAATCAATGGGAATTTTCTAGGTTTTTAGTGAGTGAATCATTTTCAGCTAAAATGTCAATTTTAAAATGATAAGAGACTTTTAGTCATAGTGGTCACATTGTTCATCAGATTAAGGGTTTGTTGATTCCTAAACATCCCAAATGACTCATGGATCACTATATTAAAGTATCAAAACAATCTGAATTCGTATTCTTAGTTTTCAGTATGTCACTTGTTCTTCTTTACTTACAATAATGTCAATTTTAAATAAAAACACATTTGGATTTATACCAATCACTTCGTTTGACAAATTTTGGTATGGATGATTCCTAAATGTCACAAATGACTCATGGATATTTGTTCTGAGGTATCAAAACAATCCAAATGTGTTTAGTCAATTTTCAGTATGTCAGATGTTTTTTTCAACTAAAATATCATTTCAAACTAGAAATGCGCTTTTTGAGTCATACCAGTCATATCTTGCATCGATTTTATGTAATAAAACATGTTAAAAATGACTTAATAATAACTATCCTAAATTATGATGACAATCGGGAAGCGTTTTCTAGGTTTTTAGTGAGTGACACATTTTGATCTAAAATGTAAATTTTAAAATGATAACAGCCACTTTAAGTCATATCAGTTACATCGTGAATCATATGGAGGTGCGGTTGATTTCTACATGTCAAAAATCACTCATGTATTATTTTACTAATTTATCAAAACAATCCAAATGTGTGTTCTTAGATTTTAGAATGTCAGTTGTTCTTTTTATGTAAATTAAAGTAAATTTTAAATAAAACGACACATTCAAATTTATAATGGTCTCATTTTGTGTTTTATTAATATGGGGTTGATTTATACATGTCACGAATGACTCATATATTGTTTACATAAATTACCAAAACTATATGAATGTGTTTTCTCAGTTTTTAGTATGCCAGTTGTGTTTTTTATTAAAATTAATGTCAATTTTAAATAAAAAGTGACACTTTGAGTCATACCTATCACACCATGTGTTGGATTGAGGTGCGGTTGCTTTATACACGTCTAAAATGACATATATATATCATTTCTCTAAAGTATGAAAATAATTCAAATGCATTTTTTTTAATATGAAAGTTGTGTTTTTTAACTAAAATATCATTTCAAACTAGAAACACACATTTTAATTAATACCGATTGCATCATGCATCGTCCTGACATGAGAAAAATTTATACACTTCAAAATGAACTTCTGAATCATTTTTTAAAGATATGAATACAATAGGAGTGAGTTTTCTTAGTTTTTAGTGAGTGACACAATTTGAGTTAAAATGTCAATTTTAAACTGATAACAGAAACTTTTAGTCATATTGGTCACACCATTCGTTGGATAGAGGTGTGGTAGATTCATACACGTTACAAATGACTGGTGGATTATTTTCCTAAAGTATAAAAACAATCCTAATGTGATTTTTTCATTTTCAGTATGTCACATGTTCTTTTTGCTAAATTTATTGTTAATTTATTATAAAAATACACACTTAATGTCATAACGGTCACATCATGTGTCTGATTTAGATTTAGTTGACTCCTACATGTCACAAATAACTTATAGATCATTTTCCTAATGTATCAAAAATAATCCTAATGTGTTTTCTTAGTTTTCATTATGAATCGTCTTATTTTAATTAAAAATAATGACAATTTTAAATAAAAATAGACACTTTGAGTCATATCGGGCACATCTTTATGTTATTTCATTACATTCTTCCATCAGGTATACTTCCCATTAATTTATAAAAAATATTCCTCATCTTGTTAATATAGTATTTTCTACAATCATGGAAGTACTAAAAAAATACAAATACAGAAAGGATTAATAAAAAATTTAAAATAAGTATTATCTATCTTCAAAAATACCACCTCAAGGATGCTGGTTTGTTCATGTAATATGATCTATTTCATAAATTGACAAACACAATAACTATAGTCTTTATTGTTTGTTTATTTTAGACTCTGTAGAAACATTGATAAAAATAATTCAATTTTTATGTGTTTTTGTGTAGTGAATTATTATTATATATATCCTAATTTGTTTATAGTCATAGTAATTTTGATGTTCATGGTCCTTTTATGCTAGCCTCATTCTTTGATGTAGAATATATTTAGGCAACACCCTATCATAAAAAAATACTCATTAAAATTTAATATAAATTATATAACTATATGTTTAGTTCTAAAATGTTGTATATAGTGTATTACAAATTGACAAATTTCGTCATGGTTGGTTGGTTTGTTGGATATTCATGATTTGAATCCAAAAAATAATTCTTTGGAGTATACAAATTGACTGAAATGATCACCCAATGCTTCCTAAGAACACAAAAAAGAACAGGTAATGAATGAAATTAAAATACATTTGATATGATTAAATTGTATTGATTTATCCCTACATAATTTTTATTAAAAAGAGTCTATCATCCATAATTTTTCTGTTAAACTATTTGAGAATTCCTAACACTATTTCAACGTCTTTCATAGATTTTATTTCTTTTTGTTCTGTAAAGGTGACGTGAGGGCTAACGAGTACAAATTTTTGTTCATGGGTAAATCCTTTCAATTGTTTCTCATACACACTACTGCAAAAAATATGAAATGTATTTAGTCATAATTATCATAGTATAATGGATTTTTGGAAATCAAATCTTGAAAACATCCCTCATGTATACATTAACAACTGAGTCACCTAGCCAATAATACTCTAGGATTTCACATACAATGTCAACACTAATAAAATTTGGATCATCCCCACTATACATATTTTCATCAAAAATAATTCTGTGATCTCCACCATCTTTCAACTTCATATTCACATGATCCTATAATGATAATAAATGTGGATATCAAATTGGTGGTTTTAAGTTTCTTTCGATAAATCATTTTGATCAGATTGTTGATCCTTATAATGGTTTTGAGATGTTCTTTATTTTCACCTCCTTCCCTATGTCTATCTACAAAAACACTCACCAGTTCATACATTTATTCATTATATGTTAAAGGTTTATATTGAAAAAAATATAAATGAATACCTCCTTGTCGACATGTTTTTTGCATGTTTTGATGGCCACGTGATGAAGTTCCAAGATCTTGTTCAACCTTATGAATATGTTCATCATGAATTGGAATAGTTAGCTCATCGCTCCTCTCATGGGCTACGTTAATCAACACTTTGACATGACCTATTTGAAGTGGTCTATTGTGTAGCATGACATTCAGGATATTTAACACTGTATCCCATGCTACAAGGTGATGGGTGGGTGTTGATAGATATAAACTACATTCATTTTCACCGTACACAATATCATTATAGGAAAGGGGTTTATTTCTATCTGATACACCATTCATAGAAACAATTAATTGAATATTGATTTATTCAACTAAGATAGGTTTTTAGGGGAATGGATCTCCCATATGCTAGTGGGGGTGGCGTGGGATCTTCACGTGTTGATTGTTCTTCAGTTATTTCTTCTCCCCCCCCCCCGACATCATATTTTCCATGAACTATATCTACAATTTCATATGTTCTTCAAGGATATCTATTATTTCTATCAACATTTTGATTTAGATACTTTGATCCTAATCTTGTTTTTTATCTCAAAAAATGATCGTAGTGTCACCCCAAAACCCACACCTCTGATGTGACCATACCTTTCTAGCTTCTTCAAGGCCACCAAAAATATTTCGGCATCTGATTTGGGTGTTGCTAATGCCTATGACTATGTCAGATAAAAAATATAGGAAAATATGTAATCATTGTTTTGTAATATCAATTTAAATCAAAAAATATATATTTATTATGTAATACTTACACATTTTCCTACACTTTTTGTGAGTTTTCATCTATTATTATCCCATCATTATTTACACACACCTCCTCTCATCGCACATGGTGTGATATAGAAGTGACATTAGATATGGATTCATCAATCTACATGTAGATAGAGAAGCATAGTTATGGTGTTGTTTTATGTCACATAAAATGATTTAAATATATTTAAAATACGTACCGATTTTTTCTCAAGTGAAGCATATCCCATTCTAACTTAATGGTAGGGGTACGCTGGTTTTGTTGCTCGTTCCATATTTTCAGCACTGAATTTCATTTTAATAAATAAAAAACAATCAATCAAATTGATGAATACACATATCACCAAAAAATATATTATCAACCACAATGTACCTGAAAAGTATAATCCTCATGACGACTAGTAAATGCATCCCAGACTCCTTGGGTTATCAGGTGATCATAAATAGGAGGTGGGTAGAGGAGTATTTTCCCTTCAACATCTTTAAGATAACATTTCATTAAAATAGTGTGAATGCCTCTGTGAATCCTTATTGAAACCCCTAATACATCATCCTTGTGTGAGTCATCCACTATAAATTTACTCTATAAGGGTTGGTGAAGAGTAAGTCAATGTTTCAATATTTTATATTTTAGTAAATTAAAAAAATGATATCATAATGATACTATATTTTAACCCCATATCAGTGTCGTATGCCTTTTGAAAACATGGTTCCATGAATGTACATCAATTGGAACACGTTCCCGAGTGATTATTCCAATGTAACTACTGATCACAACCTTATTAGGGTTAACATGTTTTCCCCTTTTATTCCATACAACTTCATATTTGATGCATGTCTCTTTTTTTCATAAGGATTTTTTCTCACACCATCAAACTACAGTGCTCCTATTTTTTCTGCACTGCTAGTGTTTCAGTGCCTACCATTTCCATGGTTTCAAAATCCTAAATATGTTCTTTCAGAGTTCTATCATCTTCATGTGAAGATGGTGGTTGTACCATTACACTAGGAGAAGTAACAGAAATAGGTTGAGAAACCTATTGGTCCTCTGCACTGTGAGCAGTAGAAGGTTAAGAGACATATTGTGCCTCAAGATTGAGAGCATCATCATGGAAGAAGTCATTATATGAAAATTTAGTTCAATAATTAATTTATATTACATAAAAGTATCAATGAACACATAATAACAAAATGTAACAAGATGTATATTACAAAAAAAATAAATCCTGATTATTGAACTCTTTTTTTATGGATGAAGGGATTTGACCCCTCTATTGACTATCCAAATACCTTCATTGTGGTATCCATTAACATAAAAAACACTTCCTACATTGGGAAAACTGTGAAATGATTGTGACACCCCAATGAAAGAGTCATACTTCATTGAATATTTAACTCACCCTTTAGTGGTTTTGGTGGATAACAGAATAATTGAACAGTTTTGGTTTGTGAGATTTGGCACATAAAACACTTATAATACCTATGATTACATTATTAATAGGTCTTATTTGTACCCTTCCTTACTAAAATCATCTTTCAAAAATCCCTGCTCATCTATTTTAATATCACTCTTGTTATGAACCCACTAGAATTGAAAAATTGGATCTTGGAAGTTAGTACAATCCAACTCCCATATTTTTATAAAGATGCAAATGTTTGACATATTCACATAAATATTATTACTGTCTTTAGCACCAGAAACATGCATCACATCATCCATAAGTATAACACCACCATTTTATATGTTACTGTCTTCATCTTGTTCATTAGTATAGAATATATAACTCTTAATTACATAAGCATTATGAGATAATACATACACATTTGGTCCTCTAGCTAGCCATCGAAGTCATTCTGAAATTGAGTCTAGATTTTCATCTGACTCTTTAAATATATGGTCTTGAAACCATCCTATAAATTGTTCATTATTTGTATTTTGTATCCATTTTTTATCCCTTGATGGATTCAAATTCCTAAGATTTTTTTGGGTTTTGTCATATGGGTCAACCTCCAATCTGTTATGAAAAATGTAAAGGTGGGCCTGCCCCTGATATGTAATATTGATTGTGAAAACCTCTCTTCTAGAAATTCCTTCACTCTCAATCCACCCAGTGTGATGATATTTCAGAATATCAATGATTTCCACAATGAACATGTATTCGGTACAGAATTCAACAGCTTCCTCAATAATATATCACTCCACAATAAAACCCTTTGGCTGACTTCAATTTTTGACATACCCTTTCAAAATCTTCATACATCGTTCAATGGGGTACATCCATCTATAGTATACAAGACCACATTGTAGAATCTATCTCACCATGTGAACCATCAAATGAACCATCATATCAAAGAATGTAGGCATGAAGAACATTTATAATTCACATAATATAAAGGTTATTTCTTTTTCTATATTCAGAAATTTTTTCAGTTCAATAAATTTGCTTCATATATATTTGAAGAGGAAACAGATCTTCATTATTGAATAACATTTATTCTTTGAAAAAATGAAATTTAATGCAATAGGAATTATATCTTGCATCAAAATGTAGAATTACTGTGATTATAGACTCTTTAACTTTAAATCGGTCATTGAAACGATGTTCTTGATATTTGATGAATACCCCTATAAAACCTTTACACCATTCAATAAGTTTAAAAACTGATATCTCTACTACCTAGAAAGAGTGTAAGAAGCTGGAGGAAGAAAATTTTGTTTTCACCCTTCACTGGTGCCAACTCTTCTCATATTCCCATGTCAACCATTTCCAACACAACCTTAATTCCATCCTTTGTTTTTCTAGGTGCATTTAGTAATGTGTTTATGACACTATCACATACATTTTTTTCAACATGACTAACATCAAGAAAGTGTTTGATGTATATAAAATTTCAGTATGGTAATTCAAGAAAACCGTTATCTTCTTCTAACTAGTTTTCATAAGGTTTTTGGAAAATAGTTTTCAAAAATATGTGTCTACATATTTTGCATTCTCTAATAGTTGATCACTAGTTAGTGGAGAAAGTGTTGTACATTCTTTTGAAATTCCATCAAATAATGTTGTCCAAGATTGGTACTTATTTCATTATGGTAGAAATCTATGATACCCTAGAAACACAGTTTTCGTTGAATGTTTCAACCCAATGGACTGTGTACCTCCCTCCTCCAAATTGATTTTTTGGTATTTTCAAATGACACTTTTAAGGGTAAGTGAGAACCCTAACAATAACATCCAAATAAAACATAAAAAAGGAAAATTCACCCAAATCAAGACTATTTGGAGCTGCCTCTACCCCGCATCAACAATGTCAAGTCAAGCCCCCACCTTCGCATGGTCGCTTGACAAGCTGTCTCATGCAAAGATGCACATGCCTGGTACCGATGGCATTTCCCACACCCTCTTAATCATACAAATCCAAATTGCATGCGCTGGTGAACACTCCCTGTTATGAAACCACATCTAAGTTAGATCCAATAGTGTGACTGAAGACTTTCACAACTAAAAGAAACTCAAAACAAATGCAGCATAAAACTTCCACTATAATCAATGTCCGACTTTACTTCTCATGCATATACTACTCGTGACCACTAACGCCATCTTCCTAGCCCATCCCCTCGGAGAGAGGGGAGGAGAATTACATAGATTCGGGAAAATTTTTTATAACAGAGAGCGCACCACATTAACAGAACTAGATCGATGAGAGGTAGAACCGCCACCCAAGTCAGCATTGGGGGTAACATTACCTGTACTAGCTTCCCTGCATTGAGGAGGGAAGGATGGGATCCCTACTTCAGACCTTACCATTCCATCATGAGTGGAGGTATTATCCTTGCGCAATTTTGACCTCCTACCAAGATAAAGAGTAAAACCATCCTCATCAACCATCACATGTTTATCCTCCTTCAAAGGATACCTCTGTAAATCCTTCACAACCAGAACCGCTCTAGCATTAGCCAGCGAGAGGCACCTCTGACCGATACCCCCACTGGACACCTGCCCATCCCTGGGAGAACAAAGATCTTGAGGCACCCCCTGATCTCCTATAATCAGAGTCAAATGAAGAGGGGAGCTTGGTAAGCCAAGGGACATGGAGACAGGGGCCTGAACTGAGGGAGGATCTGGCACCTGTACAGAGGCCGGAGGCTGAATAGGATCCTCAATCGCAGAGGGTAACTGATCCTCCTGAGCATCACAGGCTGTTGAGGGACCTCTTTGATGACGACATCCATGCCGGCGACATCTGGATCGCGAATGTCCTTGATATATGTATAGTGACCAATAACATACAACCTCCTCGTAGATGATGCGTTGCCATAATCCATCCTCACCACCCACAGACAGCCAAATTTGGAGAGGAAGAACCCTAGACAAATCCATTTCAATGCAGAAGAGCGCAAAACATGGCTGCAAGACTCAAGCGGTAGAATCATCAGCACACTGGAAGCAACCAAGACGATCGCCAATACATTTCAATACACCCGGGTTCTGAAAAGGAAGCGACATTCTCGGGAGGCAGATCCACAGGGTAGAGCGATTAAAATCGCGTCTCCTATTGAAATCAACCGTCCACCAGAACAGAAGAAAAGGGCAGTTGTCGCACCTCCGTGACACACTAGATCAGGCTCGAGAAAAATCCTCAAAGGACTGGAGATGAACACTTAGGTGATAGCGGCCGAGAACCCCAATGGAAACCGCTTTCTGCAATCCCCAATTGGAAGACACATACCTTGCGAAGATGCTCACATGAGGCCGATCCAGACCAAACATTTCAATCAGTGTGCGCGAATGCACCGTCGCAGCTTCATGAAATTTGGAAGGCGACAAGGAGAATGCAGGCGACCCATTAAGTGATTCTGAAGCCTTCAGGGATATATTGATCGCAGGAACCTCCTAGAGAAGCAAGGAACGAATGAAAGGCTCATAAGCCATTGGCAGCTCTGGAAGATAGGATAAGGGGGAGACAAACGGCCCTGCGTGCCCAACCTCTGAAGATAAGAAACTCATGACATCCTTTACTTATATATCCTAAAAACATCCTATAATAAATAAAATAATTTATCATCCTCATACAACATTTATCTCAACATGAAATATTAATTTCTATAAGCATCATACAATGTAACACATGAATCCCACAATAATTTCAAATCCTCGATCAATGGGACCAAATAAACATCAATCTCATTACCTAGTTGTTTCGGTTAGGATATAAGCATAGATAGCATGATTTCTTTTTTACTTCATGTATATCCATGGTGGAAAGTTACAATCTACCCACATAACTAGCCATGTATTGTGAGTGTTTCTTGAAAACCAAAAGGATTTACTCCATCTGTATATAACACAAGACGAAGGTTTCTCGGCTCTTTTCCAAAATCAGGATAATCATGATCAAATCTCTTCTACTAAGGAGAGTCTACTGTGTAATGTAGTTTCCCATATTTATTTCTTTTGTCTGCGTGCCACGTCCATTTCCATTTGGTCTCCTCACTTCCATATAGGCACCTAAACCTTGGAATGATTGGAAAGTACCATAAAAATTTATTAGGAATGGATATATCTTTCTTGTTTCGAGAAGAACCACACTTTTGGAATTATTTATATAATTTTTATTCCTTTAAATACAGTATATAGTCATTTGGGAATGCATATATTTGTTCAGAGATCATACCCAACAAATGTAGCATTTTTTTGGCGTCGTATGTTCAGCTTGGGACCTAATTATCTTCTAATAGCATGTCATTCAAGAGATCATGTAATTCTTTAAAACTGGCATCACTCCATCCATTTTTTAATTTCAAATTATACAGCTTCATCATGGCTAAAAATTCGATATATTTATAGAAACCACCATACAAAGGTGTCTTTGCACAACTCTTTAACATGTCAAAAAATTTTGGGCAATCACGAAGTTCGTCTTCAACTATCCTTGTTATTTTTTTAATATGATATTCATCATCATTCACATCTGTAATAACGTTCTTGATATGATCTTCTTTATTTTCCACACTTGTAATCATATCTTATGATCCATAAAATGCACTGTTATCCCAACCAATAGCTATATTCTCTTTTTCCCCGTGTTTATTCCAACATTTATAACATATATCTATTCTAGGACAGATCATGTTTTCTTCTAACTCCTATGGAAAAACTTGTATTGAATAAAAATAGAATAAACACATATAAAGGAATTGAGAAGGGTCATATGCATGATCTTTTGAAAATTGGATAAACACTTTCACTCCATCTTCATACTCTCTTGTCAAACGATTGGAATTAATCTTGTATTTATTCATATCCATCCTATTTGATTCGGTGATATTAATATTTAACAAAATAAATATAAAAAATTTTGATATAAAAATTAACCAAAGCTAAAAATACTTATAGACCTTAAGTCACTTTTGAAAACTATTTAAAAAATCACAGTTGAAATCCCATTAAAAAAAATCATTTACACAAATTCCCCTCATAAATAAAATTCCCTTTTTAAAATAAACCAATCAGTTTCAAACACTCATTCTAAAAAACCCAATTCCTATTTTATAAAGAATTACAAGAAACTTCATGTCCCAATAATTTTAATCATTTAAAATGAGAAACAACCCTAAATATTTTACAAAATTTCATTTAAAGATTCACACATACCTTGTTAAAATTAATCCATCATTACATAAACTTTCAAAACATTCACATACCTTTATGAAATCTAATCAGTTGAGCTGAGAAACACAACAGATGCAACTTAAGTCCATGAAAAGTGTTTAAATCATTTTAATGTCATTTAAAACCAAAAAATTCATGTTGATAACATTTTCAAACACTTTTTTCCAGTGTATTCCAATAACACATCATCAAATAGAACCACTGTTTTCAAATCTAGGAAATGATTTGAGAAGTTTATATTATGTGTTCTTAACTATCTAGACCCATAATAAACCATATGACCATCATGGACTAAAACTGTTAAAATCCCAACTCCTGATACATCACAATATAATCCATACTCATTACCCAGCTCATTTATACTTATGTTTGGTGTTTTCATTAATATCCCATTATAATATTAGAAGGATCACTCATGAAAATATAAATACTCATATTGAGCTACACATCTTAAGTCAGGTATTATATAATGCCATTACTATTTCAATGGTATTATCATACATAGAAATTCTAAGTTAGTAGTTCAGCCCTATCTCATATAATTCAAATTTCAGCTTAGAATCCTCCTCCATATCATATAGAATATTATCTACTACCATGACTTATCCAAATAATTAATGTAGGGAGTATAACTTTCCAATGGAAACATAATATTTGTTAAAAATGGTAGTGATTAGGAACCCACTCAGACCAATCTCCTAATTCATAAAAAACACAACTCATCATTACTAAAACATCCTAAAAGGAAACTTAAAATGGAATAAAAACACAAATAAATCCAACATAAACACTAGTGACTCCCATTAACTCGCCCCATCCCATCATCCAACCATAGAACAATCTAATCATCATGAATAAAACAAAATAGGGCACTAAAAAAGTAGATAGAAGAGCATCAGACACTCCCGTCTACCAGTTCATATGTAGGGTGTGAGCTAAAAATTCTTTGTATGATCTCATAATCAATTATCTTTTAATATCTTCATAATATAGTTCATAAATTTATATTTTTAAGATAAGGTATAAAATATATTTTCACATGAATTATAAAACAAGTGTAAAAACAATAAACTTACATATTTTTAAAAAACAACCCTTTTATAATATAAAAACAAGTATGGATAAAAATTTGAAATAAAAATATCAAAAAATGGAAATAGGGCCTTTAAAACCATATAAGACATATCAAATCATAGTTTATCACTCTTTTACAACATTTTCTAAAAAAATATTTTTCATAAATAACCATAATAAATTTCTATTTTCTTAAAACTCATTTAACAAATACTATTTTTTTCCTTTTTAAATAAAATTTTAACCAAATAAATAAACATATTTAAAATTAAGAAAATACACACTTGAAGTGAAACAATGATCAGACATAGTCACTAGGAAACAAGGAAACATAATCCAAAAAACAACCAAATGATGGTGTCATATAATATAAAAAACTAGGGGAATACAATCCATCCAAAAAATATATCCCCAAAAGTGCCCTATGAATGGTGTAAAAATCATCTGAAACTTCCTACGACTCATGTATTTGGATCCTGTACTGAAGGTGAGGAACCTAGGTCAATAATATTTAACTTTTCATATCCAAATATTCCTAGAGAACTCACTAGGCTTTATCATGATCATGGGATCAAAAGAAACCCTGGTCCCTTCTAGTACATTCTATGGACACTGAAACATTACAGAAACTCACTCAATCTAACTGGGTCCTTACCCTAGGTAGTGCACTCCACACTATGAATTTTAACTTATTTGGATCCATGCCAGTCTCCTTGGACACCCATGACATTTCAATAGTGGATGTGAGAAACCAATGAAATAATAGATCATCACATAAATATAATTTATATAATTTTAATTTAACCCCACCGCACCTCCTACACCCTCACAAGAAACAACTCCTTTCACATAATTTTATAAGATTCACAATAAGAATAAGAATATAAATAATCCCCCATGGGGTAATGAGCCAAAAAAAGAATAATAAATGCATGGAACTCAATTGAGGGTCTCCCATATTTATAAAATAACTTCCTTTAAATTACCAACTAGGTTTTTAAAAATTATCTCAAGAATCCAATCCATTTTCATCTCATTTGAGAACAACATTTTCGAAAAATCATTATTTTTATTTTATTATGAAAGATTATGGTGGCCACCAGCACACGACAGATACATCCAATGCCCCTAAGCGGGTCAAAAATGGTGTAATCCAAGAGAATCCCCTTGGAAAAACGACATATAGACCATGGTAAGGGACCCTATACTATTGTAAACAACAAGCGGCTCCTCCTCCCTTCCCAAGCCTGCAAGCACATCTGCAGAAAAGTTAGCTTCCCTCTAAATGTGATGATAATGTTGGCCCTGACTCATTTCCATGGAGAACCTCCTGGATAAGTGACAATGTAACCATGGAACCTCGCAGCTCCCCTTGACCATGTTGACCAAGGTCTCCGAATCTGACTCAATCACTTCAGCATGCAACCCCAACCTCCTGCACACTGAATGTCCTGTAGCAAGGGCCCTCATTTCAGCTTCTTGAGAGATTACCGTCCTGAATAAGGAACTGAAACCCTCCAAAACATATCCATTTTAACCATGAATGAGGCCCCCACCCCGTATAGACCCACTCCTATAGGAACCGTCGACGTTCAATTTCAACCCATGCAAGGGGGGTCTCCAACAAACCCATCTACCACTCATCCCGTCCGACGCACCGACTGAATATGTCTGATTGAAGAACCTGCAGAAGGTGGTCGAGGACTGTCCACCTTTGATTACCGAACCCAACTCGGAGAAAACTCCCTTGCCCGCATCTGAAGAATCCGAATAGAGGGGAAAGCGCCCCTCCTCGCCTGGTTCCATGCCTCCTATAGAGACCCGCATATGGAAACAAGAACATAGGCCCGGATTTTGGTCTCCATCACATTTCCTCCCACCCCGTAAAACCATGAGGACCAGAACTCGTGAAGGGAAGCATGTGTCCAGAAACCGCTGGAATGGTTGAGGAACCTGGACCAAATATGTCCATCCCAGTCGCTCTAGAATAACAGGTGAAGCATAGATTCTCTCCACTGGTTTTCGCAGTAGATACATCAAGACTCCAAGGGAATGCCTTTCCTTTGAATTTTTTCTTCCATCGGCAGAGCAACATTCCTAATCCTCCAAAACAGAAAGTTCATTTTAGTGGGAAACTCCTTGCACCAAATCTTGGAGGACCACTCATCCCGGGATGCATCAGAAATGTGAATAGGGTTGAAATCCCAGACAGAGAATTGGCCTGAGGCTGACCCTGTAAAATAGAACCTATCTGCCTCGTTATTCAAAGTGATTCCCTCGAAGATCTCCCTTTTGTCCGGACAGAGAACGGCATGAAGAAATGATGGATAGCCACACGCCTCCTTGAAGGAGACTGCATGAATGTGACAACAAGGGAAGAAGAGCGGAGTTCCCACCCAGTTCGATCTCCAAAAGCTAACGTCGTCATAGCCAATAATCTAGCAGGATGCTCCCTGAAGCCCCTCTATATGGGAAATAATACACTTTTCAAGCTTAGACATGCCCAACTTGTGATGCACTCGCTTCCCGCTGTCCCCCCTGTACCTTCCTTTGGAGAATGAAGCCCATTATGAATCCCCCCTGATAACCTCCCAATCCAGCCGTGCCTGCAACCCATGCATGGTATTAAAAATGTCCCGAAGCCCCACCCCACCCTCATCGATGGGCATCTCCAGCCGTCTCCAGGAGGCCCAATGGCATCGGCTCTCCTGGTTGGCATCCCAAAGAAAATCGGTGAGAATATTTTCCATCCTTGCAGAAACACACTTTGGTGCTGTCACGATGGGTAGGAGGTTCACTGGAATGGATGTAAGCACATTGTTAATCAGTGCGAATCTCCCCCCAAATGAAAGGAACTAGCTCTTACATTTGATTTTGCGCCCCATAATTATGCTGATAATTCCATCAAAGAAATGGTTTCTGATGCGCCCATAGGATATTGGAACACCGAGATAAACCATCAGGAACTGTCACCTCTGGAAATTCAAAATCTCTTGTATTCTTCTACAGCGGTGCCCTGAGCATTTATTAGAGATGAAAGCATGGCTCTTTGCATAGTTAATACCTTATCCTCTCAAGCGTTCATAAGTATTCATGATCTCCATAAATCCATGCAACGATCATCGCCGCCCGTTTAGGAAAACCAGTATGTCGTCAACAAACATGGGATGTGAAACCCCCTCCGAGCCACTGCGGGAGACAAAAGGAGACACCCTTCCCTTAGCCATCCCTCTATGCAGGTTCCGAGAAAGAGCATCCTGAGCAAGGATGAAGAGACTCAGAGACAAGGGATTTCCTTGCTGCACCCTCCAAACCATCTTGAAGAAACCAAAAGCCTTCCCCATGATTGAGATGGACAGCCAAGTAGAAGAGTAACATCAGAAGAAAAGATCACAAAACCATTCCTTGAAACCAATTTTCCTCATATCCCAGATCACGAAACCCTATTCCATAGTATCATAAGCCTTATCTATATCCACCAAAAAAATGACATTCGACCCGACCACCTTCTTGTTGATGTTGCTGAACAATTCGTTCTCAATGACCACCACCCCTTGTATGCTTCGTCCATGTATAAAACCATGTTTCTACCTTGATACTAGCCTTGGAATCACACTGTTGAGTCGACGTGTTAGAAGGCTAGCCAGAATCTTGTAGGACATATTACACAGGAAAATTGGCCTATAGTGATTGATGCAGGAAGGGTCCTAGATCTGAGGAATAAGGACAACCCTGGAGGCACAGATGCTTTTATTAAGGGGGTCTCCATAGAAGAAATCCTGAATGGCCTCCACCACCTGAAGCCCCATGATCTCCCACACACCTATGTAGAATGACCCAGGAAACCCATCCGGTCCCGGGGTGCTGTCCCGTGTCATCCCCAGGACTGTCTCCTTGATCTCCACTGCAGACAGTAGATACCTCAAGCACAAGCTGTCAGATCCTTCCACCAACTGGGGAATGCATCCCATGAAGGCACTAACCCCCCCCCTCTGAACATTGCGTCTTCCCACGAGGCCGCCCACTACCCAAAATCTTTTCAAAGTGTTCACGAGCCATATGGCCAGCAACCCCCATGTTAGAAGTGTACTCCCGGTTACCCAGGCTAAGGTTCAGTCTCATGTTACTCCTTTCCTTCAGACAAGCGTGAAAAAAGGTGTTACTCTTGTCCCCCTCCTTAAGACAATGAACCCGAGACCTCTGCCAGTAGGATCTTTTGATTTCAAGCAGCTTCTCAGCCCGAAAGATACATTTGTCACAGAGCACAGTAAACTTGTTATCATCCCAGTTGGCCTGCAGCTCCTCCTCCATCAACTCGATGTCTAGATGGATCCTATCCACCCCTGTGCAATCCTGAGGTCTCTTGGCCAACCGTGATTGGATATCCTTCTTTAAACACCTTAAACGATTAGCAATGCCACACCAAGACCTCCAGGGTCCCCCCTGCTCCCACGAATTCTTCACCATCTGCATGAAGCCCTCCACCCTGTTCCAGTTACTGTAATAATGAAACAACATCCCTGCAGTAGTCTCCCTTCGAAGGACTACCTGAAGAGGGGCGTGATCTGAAATCGAGCTGGACAAGTGTGTAACCGAGGCCTGCAGGAAGGAGTCCAAGCCTGGCAGGTTGGAGAGACACCTACCCAGTCAACTCCAAATGTGACTCGCGCCCCTACGATTGTTACACCAGGTAAATTTTCTACCGTTGAAACCCAAATCCTGCAGACTCGCTGTGGAAAGGAAAGCCTGGAAGTCCTGCATGCCACTAGTAATGTGCGAAAGACCTCCCATCTTCTCAGAGCAATCCAGGATGGAGTTGAAGTCACCCCCTACGAACCAGGGAAGGCCGCCAGATTAGAAGGAGGATAAGAAGCTCTAGAGATCCGTCCTCCTCTCCACCTCGGTACTGGTATAGAAAAAGGAAAGGATCACGACACCCTCCCCACCTGAAACCTTCACATTAATGCACTGGTTCATAACACTGAGCACTTCAACATTCACGTTATTTTTCCAAAAGAGCCATATCTGAGAGTTTTCGGGACCACCGTGCCAGGAGCTGCAACATCTAAGTTTCTTAGCAAGAACCTGAAGCTTACAAGGGTTCTGTTTGGGTTCCAAAATAACCACGATAGAGGCGAGATGTTTCCTAGCCTCTGAGGCCATGAAGGCGCATTTTTCCTGCACCACCAAGCACCAGGCATTCAAAATCACCGCAGACACCATCAGGTGTGATCCCTATTGGCCTTTTGGCCGAGAAAGCTATCAGGAGTAGGAGAAAGAAGCAAACCCATCTTGGACATCGAATGGGTGATCGGACCAGCGACATCATCCCACTAGACTGACTTAGCCGGAAACAGTTTCTTCACTAAAGGGATGACCACCTCCTCAGACAGGGAGAACCTTACTGGGGAAGGATGTCACGAGACGCAAGGGGTTGACTCCCCTTGAAGGATGGAGACCAGCACCAAACATTGCGGGGAACAACAGGAAACCTCGATCCCCTTGAGCATGACCACTGGGTCAGCAACTCCCGGAGAGGGAGCCTTGAATGTAGCAGCTAGACCACTATTGAGAAAATGTAGATGGCAGTCCTGTTGGAGCTGGTTCGAAATCCGAATCACCGGAGAGAGCGGGGAAAGAGACCTGGGAGGCGCCCGTGAGGCCATAAACAAGAACCCGCAGAGCTCCAAGGGATCCGTCGAAGCCATCATAGCGGGGGTAGTGAAATGTGGGACCATGTCCCCACCCATGGGGACAAGAAACAGAGAGATCAGGTCCGAGGCAGGAATCACGGAACCTATGGAGCAACCCCCACCTCAGACGTTCTAGCGATTTCAGAGAGTTCCAATGTCAGATGTTTCAGGAGGTGCGTGAGAACCCTTCCTGCAATTTGAAAATTGGATAGAACCCCCAACGACTACCTTCACCGGCTCGGGGGCCGGGACGACCGAACCGACCGGGAGAGGGCCTCGACGATCAGAACCAGGATTCCGGTGCCTCGCCTTCCCTCGACAACAGACCGACTCCGAATGACTGTGAAGACCGTAGGCCCCACAAAACCTTGGAGAGCCTTTGATGAAGAGCCTCTTCCACTATGAGGGGTTATCCTCGGATCAAAGAAACAAGCAAGAAGGTAAACCCACCGAATGATCAGCTTCCACAGAAATGTGTGGATTCACAGTAGCTAAGAGAAACGTTGTTGGAACATCCGAGCAGAGGAATGAGCCCAAGGAGTCGCCTATTGCCTTCAAAACTCCAGGTTCTGGAAAGATAATGGTAAACCCGGTAAGGAGACCCAAACCGCCACCGAGAAAGACTCCTTCCCGAAGTGAAAATCCCACGACCACCGGGACAGAGAAAACCACCACGAACCACACCACCGACCCTCCCAAGCCCATGCCTTCATAAGATCCTCCCTAGAGAACAGATGGATGGAGAACGCCACCCTGGACAGCTCCGAAACCTTAGTCGGAGAGCTCAACTCCTAGGACTCGACAAAGTCCCTAAGAAGCCGAGGGGAGGTTTTCTGCGATCGTACCTTGCCAGTAGGGTGAGGTCATACAAAGAGGAAGCCTCCTTGAAATCCAGCACCGAGAAATCCACCGATGGAGCCCCATCCACCATTGCAGCAACCCTTGGCCCCATCAGAATAGGAGGGATGCGCCTGGAGATGGAAACCAGGGGAGACTCCACAGCACCGACGACTGCCGACTCGGAACAGCAGTGAAATTCCTTGAAAGAAAATCATTTACCCTTGGCCATGGAACGAGGAGAAGTGACATCCCTTAGTCCGATGCCACACGCCAGAAAAGTGCCCATCGGCAAGGGAGCTCCCTCCCTCGCAAGGGAAGACCAAAAAGAAGGGCAATTTTTTTTTCTGGGTTTTAAAAAAATAAAAATTTTGGAAAAGGGGATAGGGTTCCGATATTTTTAAAATTGGGTCCGGGATGCGTGAATGGCGTTCACGCATCCTTTTCCGCGGAAGGATGCGTGAACGCCGTTCACGCATCCCCTGAGAGGAGGGATGCGTGAACGGCGTTCACACATCTCATAGAACACTCAAATCCTCCTCAAAATGTATAACTATTAATTATAAACTAATACACATAGTGTTAAAATTAAGAAATATTAATAAATATCAATTAAATAATAGAAAATATTGAAATAATGTTAATAATTTTTAATAAATATTCATGAATAATAGATATTCCTTAAATAATTATTAATAGAATGGCTTGAGTATTCTCTAACATATATTGTAGTTAAACATCTATTTCTGTAAAGATCCTCATATGGTTCCATTTGTATTCTAAAGTGGAAACTTAATTTTTATACTTTCTAATACTCCTTTTTCATTGTTTTTTTGATTAAATATTGGTATATTTGTGAACAAATGAGTTACATGAAAAATGTGAACCATGATCACATCATTACTCTGCTAAGTTCTTCGAGTTTCATTTCTAGATCCAAGATTAATATTTTTTAAGGCATGTGATCTCTAAAAAAATATCATTTTATCTAAATAAGGTGGAAGAAGTGATGTCATGGACATGACCTAAGTTTTGAGATGCATACTCAATAATCTCACTCTTTAGATTGCGTACCAGTATAAATTGTTTCCTTTTATAAAGTCTGAATATGTATCTTCTCAAAATTGGCCAAATGAACTTCTAATTCATATTGTAGTTTTCAATGTTGTCCATAAACAACCATACATGTGAAATCATGCTCAGAGTGTATCAACTATTAACCAATAGTAGATAATCAAAATTATCAATGAAATGATAAATCCTGCACATACTTCACCAAATATATTAAAAAGTTCAAGTGAAAAGATAAATCTCCCCTTTTCATCCAATCTTTCCATCAGTCAAGTTCTCCCCCTTAATAGAAACGAGAAATATAATTAAGAACAATGGATAAAGTGTGATTGGAATACCTTAAGTTTCAACTTCTTGAGATGATATGAATTTCAAGATTTGTCATGAAATAATCCTTGGATTTTAGCACAAACTTATTCTTGGGAATAGTTTCTTTCACAGTTTTCTTGACTACATTGTTTTGCATATTCCCAATGGAAGATTTGCCAACTATTGTTCCATTCTTCTACACTTGTTGTGGCCTTTTATTCTTCTCAACATATGCATTCTGCATGGTTGGACTGAACCAACACTCATCATAACTGTGACCACTTCTATTGAAATTCGAATTAATTAATATAATTAATATTTATCATTTAATTTATTCATATTATTTATTATACATATATATATATACATTGGTAGATAATTTGATAACAGTAAGACACTTATTAAAAATATAATAGAAGTCTAGATAACAGTAATACACATACAAAATGTATCATAAATAAAATGTCAACCAAATCTACGCCTCCGGCATGGATGCTCCTCTGTCCTACAGTCAGGCGTATACTGGATGCATCCACGCCGTGTCTGTCTACGTCTGTTCTCTGGCGTACATTGCGCATCCTCATCGACAGCCACCTCAACATCCTCCTGTGTGATAGACGGTGGATGTACAGTCTCACCGCCTGTACCTTGGCCTGCATCTAAGGATAGTGGAAGCTGGCTGGAACTCTCACCAATATAGGAAGTAGATGGCTGCTCTGCTGCGGATGACTGCAATAAAACATCAAACTCAATCCATTCACTGTCTGTAAGTACCTCTGGCTGTGCCTGAGAAGCTGGAGGAGCATCTGACTGATCATACTGAACACCCTCCTCCAGTGGAACAATATCATGTGGCTGAGCAAGCTGAGCAGCCTCCTCCTGTGGAAAAACAGCATCCATAACAGGGTCGTCACCCCCAAGTACATCTATGTGAGGCTCAGCAGGCTCCGCGGCCTCCGCAGTAGGCTCCGCGGCCTCCGCAGCAGGTGGTGAATCAAAGAAAATGCCATGATAAATCTCGTCCATCGACGGTAGCATCTGTCGTACAAGGATGTGATAATATGATGGGTCAAAGATAGCTCTCTCCACTGGATTAGACATATGAAGTAGATGAAAAATACGAGCATCCTGTGAAATCAAATTCTGTTGTTAACTAATTTGAATAAAAAATATGTTGAATAGTGAAAGGAAGAATGCATACCAAGTCATGGAAGCCCTGTCCGTGCCGTGTCAGAAATCTGACTGGAGACCTGATGTACCAGCCTACATAATCCATCTGATCCATCAAATGAAAACGTACTGTCCCTGCCCCTCGCAATTGGGACTCCCGTCGTCTGTCCCATAATGCAACATATCTGGAATGGTAGCTCCTCCAATCAAAATCTCTCTACCCTGACATCTTCAGGGAATGCAATGAATCCAACTAACTGGGTGGGTCAGGAACTGGCTGAAGGAATCCAAACTGTCTCATAACCCTATCCGTCTGATGCCACTCAACTATATGAAAATGAATCAGTGGAACCATGCAGGAGCCTATATCAAGCATCACTGTACAGTATGGGGGCAGACTTTGAAGGATGTCATCTGTATATGGAATCCATGTAATCTGAAAGAAAAAATGAATAATCAATTAATAAATGAATAGATGTACAGTAAAGAGTAATGATTTAACAATATAAATAATAATCACTTACATCGTCTGGTCGAATTCTATCTAACATAAGTCTGTAGGCGTGAACATCATGTCTGGGAGAATCTGAATGTCGATGCGCCTGACTCCACCGGTAGATAACATTTTTTTACATTTCATAAAAGTATTTTATAAAAGTAAGTTAGATATTATAAGGAATTAATAACATACCAACGTCCACGTGGAGCCTCTGCTACAATATCTACGCGTAATGGCGCATAGGCATGTGGAGATAAACGAGGTATGTGCTCCCATACCCACATCTGTAGAAGAACCATGCATCCTGTGATCTGCATCTTATCGATACGACATGCGCTGCATAGGGCTTTCTATGTATATGCTAGGTAGGCAGACCCCCAACTATATTGGCCTGCCTGGTCCAAATCCTCCAAAAAAGATAGATACATCAGGTGCACAAAAGTAGTGGAGTGGTAAAAAAAAGCGTTCCACTGATCAGCCTCAAAATATATGCGCGTGAAAATCGCAGTACGGTGACGTCATCAGCATCATATGGTAAATGTGTGAAGTGCTGGTCTAACCAAGGCATCCGTAATCTACCACCGACGATGGTCCTGCCATCATCCTGGACCTCTATGCCCAGAAGTCTATGAACAAGCTCAGACAAATCTAATGGAACTCGGCATGTCAAAGCATGTCCGTCGATAGGGATGCCCAACATAATGTCCACATCCTGCAACGAAATAGTCATCTCCCCCTCACTGAAATGGAAAGTATGCGACTCTGGTCTCCATATCTCTACAAGTGCGGCAATGAGCTGATGATCAAGAAATGTGAAGTTGAACATCGCTACTTCATAGAATCCAGCTCGACGAAGATGTCGGATGATAGCGGGAGGTGGTGCAGTATGATGGAAATGGTGAGATCTACATACACTCAAGGGAGCCACAGGACGTCCCTCTAAAAGCAGTCTTGATACATGAGTATCCTGAGATGTAAGCAATGGAAAACCTACCATCTGCACACATGATATCATCAGTACTTATTAATAGTGGAAGCATGATATATTCATTTTTATTTGGTTTCAAAATCAACATTAGCCTAGTCTCACAATCAACATTAGTTAAGGATGATCAGACACTCAGATGCCATTACTAAAACTAGACATCTTATAAGAAAACCATTATTTAAAAGTGAAAAATCAATTATTTCTTCTTTTTTGTGAAATTACGTTTATTAATTTATCCATTATCCATTAAATGACCATTAATATTATTCCACATTAAAAATTAATAGGAAAAAGTGAAAAATTAATTATTTCTTCTTTTTTTGAAATTACGTTTGTTAATTTATCCATTATCTATTAAATAACCATCAAAATTATTCCACATTAAAAATTAACAGGAAAAAGTGAAAAATTAATTATTTCTTCATTTTTGTGAAATTACGTTTGTTAATTTATCCAAAACAAGGCACTTGAACTCCTCCAGAAAAAGTACAACTCACGCTCTAGAAAATTATATTTATCACAAAAATGGAGCAGGTACACAGACTCGATCATGGATGATGAGATGTAGAACTCTGTCCTGCCACTTGGGGACATCTCTTACGAGTATGTCCTTCTGTGTGGCAGATACTGCATCGTATTCTCCCTCCTCATTGTCGAGGCCAATCCATCTCATTTCTGATGCGAGTTGACTTCGGTCTTCCTCGAGGCCGCAACCTGGTAGCATGAAGCCAATAATTTTAAAAATGACAGACATTGAAAAAATTATAAATGAAACCAAAACCAACTTATGAAAACCTGGACATACCAGGGATGATGGTCGGTTGATTAGCAGGCAATGTGATAGAATGGAAGTCACCAACAGGCATCCAAGCTGCACTATAACAGTTAACCAATGTGTTCATGTGATACACCGGGTCAACATATGGCTCCCATGATATATTTACCGAAGCGCAAGCTACAATAACATGTACACATGGATATCTCAATGCCTGAAAGCTGCCACAATCACAGTACCTGTTGTCCAACATCACGACAAACACTCCACCATTAGTGCATGTACCCTGGTCGTAGCACTTTATTACCCGAAAACTCCTCTTTTCCCTATCAAAGGCTATAACATTCCATCGTGAAGCCTCATTCCGTATCCGGTCAATATCAGTTTGAAAATGCTGAGTAAAAAGCATTCCATTTTCCATCCCCTGGTAGGCCTTTTGGGACCGGTCAACAAAGTAGTGAACACATCTTAAAAATGTCTCTTGCACTAACCATGTGATTGGGAGTTTGCGCACACCCTTGAGGACCCCATTAATGCACTCCACTATATTAGTGGTCATATGCCCATATCTCATGCCACCATCGTATGCTAATGACCATTTTTTCATTGAAATTTGTACCATATATTCATATACCTCCTCATTAACTGTTCGGATCACTTCAAGACATCGATCAAACCTTTCTTGTTGGGGTTCATATGCTGAAAGCATAACATAATAATGTATTAAAATGGATATTAAATTTTGTTAAAAAAAGAAAGTTTAGAAAACCATACCCAATTTGAGGATCGCCTTCTTTATGGCCTCATATCTAAACTGCTTATGAACATTACTTGCAATATGTCTAATGAAATAACGGTGATAAGCATTTGGATCAATCCAAGAAACCCCATCACTACTCACAGCCTCTATAATCTCTCGATGACGATCAGATATCAGACACACGCCCTGTTTTTGCGTGACATGAACACGTACACATGCCAAGAACCAGCTCCAGCATTCAATATTTTCTTTTTCAACAATAGAAAAAGCAAGTGGCAGAGAAGCGCGATTACCATCCTGTGTGGCAGCAATGAGTAGAACACCTATATACTTTCCATAAAGGAATGTGCCATCTACCTGAATAAATTGTTTACAAAAGGGAAATGTAGCAATGCACGGTCTGAATACCCAAAAAATCCCATTGAACTTCACCTTTGACCGATCAACTCGATGATTTTGGGATACATACTCAACACTGTCCAATTGATAAACAATCTGATTATTGAGAGACAACAATTCCATGAGCTGTGGCAACATCGCATAAGACTCATCCCAATCACCATACACTTTTACAATGGCTTTCTGTTTTGCATTCCAAGCTTTGTTGTATGATACCTTATAGTTATACAACTGTTGAATTCTTTCCTGAACAAGGGCAACAGGAACATCCTGACTTGTTCGTATCATCTCACAAATAACAGTAGATATAAACTCTGCATCAAGAGAAGAGTGATCTTGTGCCAAGCTGGGATGCAGACAAGTGTGTGGGCCTTCTGATTTGGTTATCTTCCAACATCCATAATATTTATCAAATAGTTCTTTTAATCGAAATTTACATTTTGACCCATATTTTTCACAACGAATGAGATATTTGGTCTTCTTTCACTCATAAACCACAAATGTGAAATGTCGCTCAATGTGGTATTGTTTTATCACATTTTTCATGACCTGTTTACTTTAGAACTTCTGCCCAACATATATGGCATTATCATTTGATGAAGGAATATTCCCTATAATGCCAGGGAATTCAGAAGCTGGTGTAATGACATCCCTATCAAAATGTTGTTCACGAGACATTCCTTCAACAAAGGAACTCAAAAATGAAGGCTGATTACCACTAACTAGTGGATGTAGTGGATGTCTGTCTCTCAAAGGAACCTCAGAAGGTTCATCCCCAACCACATCATCTCCTGCTGACTCCCCAGATTCTTCTTCCTCAGATAAACTTCCATGCACTATATCAGCACAGAAAGGGAAGTCATCTACATTTCCGTCCAAATTTTGATGATCTTCCTCATTACATTCTTCCACAGGAGTCGTATGAGAAGGAGGCAATGAAGAAGACTGCTGTGAAGGACCGACTTCTATAGAGGTCACAAAGCATGGTTCTGTAGTAATCGATTGCACACATCAATATCAAAAATAACAATAAATAATTCCATCAAACCATTAATACACTGTTGTCTGAATAACTGAGAAGCCTCCATCCAATCCTCATCATCGACTATAGGGTAGTCGCTGTGCCACAGACGCTCAGGATATTGAAGATGTCGGTATCTAATTGAAGTGATTACTTGTCCTGCACTTAGTTTTAACCGACTATGAATGTTATTACGAACTGCATCCAATTTCATACAACCATGGAGATTTACCACTTTGACAGCCAACAACTATAGCTAAAACCCTGCTCGGTACAAATTACCTCACCGTTGCAATATATTTGAGCAGACATAATTACCTATTAAAAAATAATTTAAAAAATATTATACACTACATTAAAATTTTAAATTATTTAATTTGGGTTGGAATAATTGATTATCTTGAGACTTTTTTATTTATTGATTTATCACTGTTAAGGTATAGTGATTGTGATTTTAGCACAAAAAGAAAATTTAATATAATGTTTCATAAAGTTTAATTACTTATGAATATATAATCATGACTTGATCTTGAGACTTGCGATTAGTTTATCATTATCCAATAAACTAACAACAACCTATATAGGTAAATTCCTATCTCTATTATCAAATATTGCAGCAACCGCCAATCTCCTGTCAAACAACAACGCCTCCGCTCGAATGAGTTCTCGAATGCCTCTTCGTCGACAACTCTTCGGGGATGCCTCTTCGTCGACACCTCTTCATGGCGTCTGTCTTTTAATTAAAAATTTACTCACATGAATGTGAGGGGGTCTAGGGGTATGAAATACATAAATTATTTTAAGCGGACACGCATGTCCTTACACTTACTGAGAGATGAATCGCAGGTCATCAATGTGGAAAAAATGCAATTATTACAAATTTAATAACAACATACACAAAATAAAACATGTAATTTCAATTATTCATGGTCGGTCATCTCAAGATCAGTCATCACTCATACCATGTTTTTTGGTATATTTATTATATTATCTGTATTATATAAAATCTATATTAAATACTACACCTCTTTTACAAAAATTTAACTTCATGTGTATATATATATATAATTATTAATAACATTTAATAAATTTTATTATAACTGATCTAATTGAGATTTACATAATAAACACTTTTGTTATTTTAAATTTTAGGAAATTGTTTGTTTTTGGGCATTCTTCTACTTTTCAAAATATAAGTAAATATATTTTATACTTTATTTATTAAAAATATTATTACTAGTAAATAAAATTAATTTAATTTACACTTACATCAAAACCATCCATTAAAATAAATTTCTCTAACATAAATTACTTTTCCTAAACATTAAAAATTTTAGATATAACATAAAACATTCAATATTCAGACAACAGAAATTCAAAAAATTAAATCACACAAACATTCAACATCAAGAAAATTAAATCATACAAAACATTTCGTGCATAAAATATGAAATAAATAAATCATACACACAATTAAACATACAAATGAAATAAATAAACACAATTAAACAATTAAATTATTAAATAGAAATTTTACCTCAATAAAAGCAGCAAATATTTGTTGAGAAAGAATTTTTTCAGAGCTTCGCAATAAAAACCTGAAGAGAACAATGGGTTTTGGGGGGGGACCCCTTCTTTTATAGAAAATCTCTGCCAGATTCCTGAACGACATTCACGCATCCTTTAGCTAGTCCGCGAAGGATGCATGAACGTCGTTCACGCATCACTGCCGTGGCTCGGATGCGTGAACGACGTTCATACATATTTTCCCGTGAAAGGATGCGTGAACGACGTTCACACTTCCTTTAGCTGGTCAGCAAAGGACGCGTGAACGCCGTTCACACATTACCGCCTGGGTCCGGGATAAGTGAACGACGTTGACGCATCCTTCCGCGGTGAAGGATGCGTGAACGACGTTCATGCATCCCGGACCCAATTTTAAAAATATCAGAACCCTAACCCCTTTTCCCAAATTTTTATTTTTTAAAAACCCAGAAAAAAAATCACTCAAAAAGAAGTAGGAGCCCATGCACCAGAAGAAGCAGTCATTTTTTGAGAACCATATTTTAAATTTCATCCAAAAATCATTTATCAAAATTCACTAGAAATCCCATTTTGGATACCCAACCATTTTATATAAATAAATTTTTTAAATAATAAACCCTATTATTTTTAAGGAAATATGTGCTATGAACCCATTTATTAATCTTCAATATCCTTTTGAAAATATATTAATCCACCATGAGATTTAAGTCTCTCTAAACCAATTAAGTAAGTTGATGTTCAATTCTATTATTTTTTAAAAAATATTACTTTAAAATATCGCATATTCACTCTAAAGAAAAAAATATGGCCAAACTTTCAAAATAATTAAATTCCTTTAAAAAATCTACTTAGTCCTTTTAAAAAACATTTAGCATGTGACATAAGTATATGTCAATTATTTAAAACATTTTCAAGCCAATTGAAACCCAAAAAATTCATAACATAGGATTCTAATTTCATAAGAAATCATTTAAAAACATCCAAGAAATTTATTACATGTATTGCAAGGGAGTTCCAAAGAAACACCTACCTCAATCAACAAAATCGAAGCTAAAATGTGTTGACATTAATAGAGAACACAAAAATATTTCATGTGACACACTACTAAACCCCTAATGACAAAAAACCTCATCATTAAAAATCAATTACATTATGCCTTAGTGGTATCACACCTCAAATCGATAACTGAGTCACACAAACTCATAGGAAAAATATGAAGAGGAACACCAACCGACATGCAATTCATTTAGTGTGAAAATAAGGACCATCAACAACCACAATTTTCAACAGGGAATTTACCCATAAAATTCACAACATGCCATCAATATCAAACTATAATTACATGTGAACAAGATGAAACATATGACAACGAGGAGAAAACTCACAGCGGAGGTGTGGTTCAATGCGTGATGGAGGTGCGTTCATAGTGGTGGAGAGGCTTGCAACGGAGGAGAGGCGTGCGACAGAGGTGAGGTGCTAGTAGAGGAGAGGCGTGTAGTGGAGGAGAGGCACACAACGAAGGTGTGGCATATGATAGATGTGTGGCGAATGATAGAGGAGAGGCGCATGGCAGTTTGGTTCACACACGATGGAGGTGTGGTGCACGACGGTCTAGTTTGCATTAGAGGATAGGCACACAGTGGAGGTGTGGTTCACGGTAGAGGAGCGACAGTGAGAAAGGAGGAGGATGTGGAGGAGGCGGAGAAGAATGCGCAACAGCGGTGATCAGCTTCCATGAGAGCTTGAGGTGAGTGAGGAAGGAGGAGAAATTTAGTCGTTTTTTATAAAACACGATGAACCTTTTATAAGTGCTAGATAAAAAGTTCTGATAAAGGTATGTTTTATCAACGCTAAAATATATATCACTAAAAAAGAACTTATAAAAAATTTCTTTCCCCGCGCTAAAAATATATAATTGATAAAGACTCCTTTTATAAACATCGTTTAACACTAATAAACATAGGCCTTTATCACTGCTAAAAAAGTGCTGATAAAGATACAATGTTACTAATTTCTTTTTATTATTATATATATTTATAATATTATATATATGAAATATATATATATATATATATTTATAATTGTATATATATTTATATATATTTATATTTATATTTATAAAATTATAAATTTAAAAGAAATATAGTTATTATAATTATAATCTTTGAAATATGTTTAATAAATATGTTAATTATATATATTTATAAGATTATATATATATAACTACATTTCTTCTAATTTTATAATTATTTATATGAATATATAATTATTTTTAATTATAATTATAAATGAATATGTATTTATTTATTTAAATCATTACAAAATTAGAAAAAATTTATATTTATAAAATTTATTATTTTATTAATATATTTATTATAGTTTTATAATTCTTAAAATACATAAATATTCATTTATAATTAAAACTACTAAATAAATATATATTTATTTGTAATTTAAAATTATAATAAATAAATATTTATTTATAGTAGTAAGTATATATATATATAATTATAAAATTAAAACCAATATATTTATAATTTTATAAATATATATAATATATATATTTATTATAATTTTTTATTTATTTAAATATATCTACATTTATTTAGAACTATATTTATAAATATTTGTATTTATTTATAAATATATTTATATAATTATATATTTATAACATTATTTTTAGTATAATAAAAATATTTATTATAATTTAATAATTATTTACATATATATATATAGTTATAATTATAAAAATAAATAAATATATTTATAAATATTTGTATATAATTATATATATATATATATTATAAAACTATAATATATATTTATTATAATTTCATAATTATTTAGATATGTATAGTTATAATTATAATGAAAAATAAATATATTCAAAAAGTATTTACATATAAATAAAATTTAATAATTATAAATATAATAAATATAATTATTATTTAAATATATTTAATGTAATTTTATAAGTATTTTTAAGAACATAATAGTATATATAGGTAGCATGTATTAACATATATACCAAGTAATAAAATATACATAATAAAAAATGAGTCATCAGTGGACGTCATGAATAATAAGAAGGGTTTAATATATAAAATAATATTCATGATTATACATAACATTTATGCACGCATGATCGATCAATATATTTCTTGACCAAATTAATTTAAAATAAATATATATTTATTAATTATAATAAAAATAAATATATTTAAAAATTATATATATATATATTAATTACAAATCAAATAAATATAAAAAATTTAAAAAATATAAAAAATATAATGAATCTAATAAATCTAATGAATCTAATAAATATAATAATTCTAAATAATCTAATTAATATATTAATTATAAATAAAATAAATATATAATAAATATAGCAAATATAGTTAATATAATGAATATAATGAATCTAATAATTCTAAATAATATATTAAATCTAAAAAATCTAAGAAATGTAATAAATGAAATAAATATAATAAATATATTCACTATCTGATGAAATTTATTATAATCTTATTATTATATATATATCTGTGTGTTTGTTAAATTATAATCATAGAAACACTTTTCATAAAACAATATATATAAATTTAAATTATAAAAAAATAAATATTAATTATAAACATGTGTTTTTATTTAATGTATACAAATAAACATTATTTTTTAATATAAATATAATAATATTTATATAAATTAAAAATATATTTTATTAAAAACTTTTACCAGTGCTAAATTTACCACTAATAAAGCCTCCCACCCCTTTATAAATGATTTCTTCTTAGTGGTGATAAAACCTTGTGCTGCCCTTGCCCTGTTCTGTGTTAGTGTAACTACCATGGGAAGTGATGTACTTTTATTATTTGTATTTTTTAGGTTGGGGTAGTTGTGGGTTGAGGGTTGGTAGTTGGGTTATTAAATAATAGGGATAACTGTGTGATAGGGGAAGAAATTAATTTTGAGCACTCTCTTCCTGGTAGCTGGATGGGTTCGATCATTGGGAGGATCGGTCCGAGCTTCAGGAGAGTTGTCTTCTCCATGAGAACCTCTTTCTCTATTCAATCATCTTCTTCTTTTTATTTTACTTTGATACTGGAAAATAGACATTGCAATGTTTTTGTTCCATTTCTTCTCCATCTTTCCATTATGTATACATTATTAGATGGGAGTCCAAATAAGAAGGGTATAATGTGGTATTCCTAGGGGTTGATTGGCTGAGAAAATATGAAAATTTCCTACCTATTAATGATCCATTTATAATAAAAATAGTTTTCAATGGGTTCATGCATGAAAGCATATATTTTCATGGAATTCCACGGGTATAATTAGGGGTTGGGAATAATGTTTACTAGTCTTTTAAGAAAGGAGTTTTTCAAATTAAGTGAAATTACATTGAAAATTATCTCTTCATACCACCCCCAAACTGATGGAAAAAAGGATGTCATCAACTAGTGTTTTGTGGTTTACCAGTGGTGTTTTCATTAGAGAATCATTATTAGTTCTTCCAATGGTTCACTAGGGAGGAATACAATTACAATTCATCCTTCCACACATCAACTGGAAAAACCCCATTTGAATTAGTATATGTTCATATCCTGGCATATTGTCTACTATTAAAAAGGGGGGATTTATGAGGATGTTTCAGTTGAATCCTTTATTAACCAATATGAGGTCCCTAAATAAATATGTGGAAATCATCACATATCGTAACAGAGTATGATAAAACATGCCAATCATCGGTAGTATGGTGTGTCTTATGATGTGGGGGATCATGTATGGGTGAAACTATGAATGAATGGACCCAAAAAAATATTTAATTAACTAGAAACTAGATTCTTTATATTATGTACAGTTTCCAATTGAAGGGAACATGGGTGATGTTACTTGCAAGATTACCGTACCTGACCATAGTTGGATACACCATGTTTTATATGTGTCTTAGATATGGGTTATATAAAGGAGGAATGCAATCTATATGATACTTGAAGAATGATCATGGTTTTCATGTTCCTTTCAAAAGATGAAGTGAAGTTCAGTTCTTCATTTCCATGAATGAGGGTAGGTGGTCTTCATTCATCGAGAGAGAATGGTCATCGATCAGGAAAAGCTAGAGATCATGGGTATTTTTAGATAAACCATCACTTATTGATGTTATAGGATCGTTTTAGTTTCTTGATTAGTAATATTATTTTAGGGATACAAGTAATCTTTATTAGCACATGGAAGACATGCAAGAGACATAGAGATCTTGGGATAATCATGAAGATGATCATGTGATCAGCTTAAAACTCACTAAACAAGGTGTTGTAGATTGGATAATAAGTCAAAAATGATATGGAGGCTTGGGATAGGAATATATAAACCTATAAGTATCCAAGAGAGACAATAATCATCAACATGAGGATAATGAGGTTGTACTAACTAAAGATAAAGTGGGTATAGAATGTAGTGAGTTAGTAGAGATATGAGGTAGAACCCATTTGTTAAATTTGTTATCCATAGTAAATAACCCACCATAGTTGGTCTTGTATAATAGCACATATAGGGTGATAAAATATTAGTATTTGATGTGAAGATAATAGAATGGGAGGATGCAAATATGAGAAGGAGACACAGTGGGATATACTAGACGTACCCTCCAAAAGAGAAATAGAAGAGAAAGGAAATGATTTCAAATATAATTACCACTATTTGTAAGTGGGTAAAGAATTTTTTTTATAATTTCACATTCATAGAATTAATGTGATGGCAATCCAATATAAGGTGTCATGATGATTTTTTGGTACCACAAAATCATGAATTGTATATATTGGTTAGAAAAATTGACCTTTTGGGTCCCCAAAATCGAGAAGGGTATCTCTTGATCTTTTGAGTAGAAAAAATTTAGTGGAATGTCTCTTTGAATTTGCATCCTGAAAATTAGGAATCGTATCAACCAACTTTTTTATCTACAAAATTAGGCAGCATTTCACCCGAGCTTTTTAGTATGAAAATTAGGCCCTATTTCACTCTAAAAATATTATGTCCACACATCAGTCCCCATTTCATCTAGAATCATCAATAATGTTCAAAATTCGAATTAGAGTTCTATGGTGGTCATCTCTTATTCAATAGAAAATTTTATTTCTAAATCCTTTCCAACATCAGGATTTCACACATAAGCGAGTTGAGAAAAATAATCTGGTGATGTATACGTGGATGTTCTTCTTTACTTTATTATTTTATATGTATCATGTTGAGTATGTATTTCTTATAGGGAGTATTATGAGTGACATTCCTTTCATCATTAGGGTAATTTGATATTTATGATTTTAGTTAGTGGTTAAGACTTTGGCCTCGTCAAAGGGATGACTTGTATTTATGTTCCATATATTTATCTTCATTTTTAATGGAAACAACTAAAAATTTCTATGAAGAGTTGATTCTAGGTATTATCATTATAAGTTATGCATCAGTGTACATACTCTATTGGATGGATTACTCTCAATGACCCTTCTCTCTATTCTCCTTCATGAAGGGTGTGCTAGAACACCTTTACAGAGAGTGGTCATATCAATGAGTTTAGTGAATTTAGTGGTTGGTGAATATATTTAGATAGAATAACTAATTGGTTACATAAAAGGGGACTTTATTAAAGTCACTACTAGAAAATATCACAATCATGAACAATGAGGTTTTCTTACTTTATTATTTTATTAATCCCTCTCACTGATTCAAATATCAGTTGATCTTGGAATGGGTTTTGTGTATTCCTATAGTAATGGAGGGAATAATGACATCTTATTAAGCTCGTTATTTGTAACATATTTAAGGCTAGTGATAAATGATATGATGAAGTTTTTTTTGAAAACTATGGTTGTCCTAACCCAACCCATCCTAATCATCCCAACCTGAACCAACTAGGTTAGGTTGTGTTACAAACATGATATGGATGGCTTGACTTAATTTGGATTAGGTTGGGTCACATCATTAGTTGGATAAATAATAAACCAAATCGACCTAACCAATCATTAATGTATTTCTTCTAGGGTTCATGCACTCCACTCCCCACTTATCGCCACTCAGAAAAGGAATGTTTATTGAATTTAATAGTTACCAATACTGTTTAGTTTTTTCAATGGCCAATAAAATTTCAAAATAAAATACCTTTAGCTTAAAAATAAATTCTATATTTTTTTTATAATTTCATTATTTTAATTTTTTGGCTGATAAAAATGAATGTTTAATTTGTTTAGATGCATCTTTATTTGAATTTATGTTTTTTTGTTCGATGATACAACCTATAGGTCATTTTATAGGTATTAACTAATTTATTTGGAAATTAATTACATTTAATGTTTAGTTGGTTGATATAAATGTATTGGGTGCTCCATGTGATGTTATATTTCTTGTTTTTTTTATGAAAAATGTTTTACAATTTTGAATTCAAGATAATGGGGACTGTTGGTCTTTTTTTATTTAGATGATCTTAAATGTTCTAAATTTGTATATATTCTATTTTATTAGTAGATTTATGGCTATTTTGTTATTATTTATTATAATTTTTCTATAATTGACCCAATATACCTGAACTAAACCACCTTGGTTCAGGTTGGGTAGGTTCATTACAAAAAAATTCTTATAATCTGAAAAAACTAAATCCGACTACTTTTGATTTGTTCAGTTGAAATTTTTTCCAAACCCATTCTAACACAGATGATTGACATGACTATAGAGAACCATGATCTTTCTTATATGACCATGTCATGGTCTATGTTTCTTTTACATAAAATGGTGTGTCTATCTGATCAGCATGTCATATCATGTCAATATTTATAGATAAAATGGCATGGCACAAGGGAATATGTCAAGGTTTTAATTACTATAATAAAATGTTTTATATGTGAAATCACAATGATGCAGTTATCCACAGACATCATCGCATTGAAAGCCACCATGAGGGTCATCCATTTCTTGTTTGGTTTTATAATGATTTGATACTTTCTGAGACCATATGAGAAAAATTCCTTGTAGATAAACATTATGTCATGGATCCTTTAAGGTATGAAGTATTCAAAATGGGTTTTTATAGTTATACCTTGTCATGGTGACAAGCCATGTTTTTTCAGTAAAGAATTTTTTTATTCAAATAATCCCAAAAAAGACGAGTCTAAGTTGAAAGCAAAGACAAAAACCAATATTTCACCAGTCCGTCAAAATAGAGTTGTAAAATTGGAACTCAGAAATCACTGTGAGTTTTATGATTGTTCAAGTACATCTCTGAATCTAAATAATAGGATCATAACTAACAAAAAAAGGAATATTGGATCACCTAGTAATATACTTTAAGTCCTCCAAGAGGTTGTATTTTCTAATAGATCATACTCCCTAAATAATATAATCTTGAGAAATATTGTCCATCACCGTGCTAAACCATTAATGAATCAATTTAGAATCAAATTTTTTTTATGGGGGATAGAATGAGAGGAGATATTCCCTTTTCCTAACCAATATTATTTACTTATTGGAACACGTAAAAGTTTTTCTTCAATAGTTAAAGGATTAAAATAATTTTAAGAACTTTTTTATTTGAAAGCTCATTTATAGTTCATGATTGTGTCTACATGAAATATTGTTACTCATTTTGCTCGTAAAAAAGTTCTATCTATCTTTTTCCAAGAATGGTAGTGTTAGTATGAATCTCTCACATACAACCTTTATGAGTCTAAAACCCATCATTCTATTCCTGAAAATCATCCCCTTGTTCTTGTACTAACATCTCCAGGATTGAAGAATGGCTTTTAATTAATACAACTTGGTACTCCATCTGAGAAGGAATTCACAAATTTATTTACGAAAACACGATGGAAGCAGAAAAATGATAGGACCATAGATTATTTTTTATGGAAAATAAAATAATCTAAAAGGTAAATATAGAACAAGGATTTGGAATCAACATAATATTCTATATTGATAGTAGTGGTATAGAAAATTTTAAAATAAATAGTGGAAAAAGAAGATGAGATGGAACTCTCTAGAAAATAATCCCCATGGACATGGTCATAGCCTCTAACAATAAACTGGAATACTAATGGACTACATATTTCTTCAAACATAACATGACATATAAAGCCCCAAAAATAAAAATACTTTTAAAAAAACCTTTTAAAATTTTTTATCCCTCCCACCATCCTCCAAAAATAGGTTTTTATAAATGGAATGCCACCATACCTAAAAATGATGGTCATTACTTTACAGAATGATGAGGTTTTATGAAAGGTATTTGATGATTTATAGAGTGCTGAATTAGGAGAATATGATATATCTGAGTTATAATCACAACAGATGAAATAACCATATCTAATGGGAAAATAAAATAGCATGGATAAGAGTGTTGAACTGAATTTCATATCTGAACATACAATATGAATCTAACCCAACCTATGAGTGAGAATTATTACAGCTTTCAATAGGTAATTTTAAAAAGCGGGACAACTATTATTAGACACACACAGAAAATATTTTTTCCCCACAGATTGAAAAAAATGTGGTAACAATGTTTATTTTAAGGGGTGATATAGTGATTTAAAGGGGGATTGAGGATCACATATGGTGATAGTGGATACTGGAAGTTCTAAAACAAATCATAGATAGTGCTATGGGAATATTGTACAACACATGAAGAAGTATGATGGGGATTTTATTTACATAGAGACATATTAAAATTGTCAATTTAATTATATTTACTAATGCTATTCAAGGTTTTTAGGAATGTTGGGCTAGTTGAGACAGTTAGAGACAATGATGGTGTGGGGTTGTTGGGGCAGTCATGGGTGGATAGTGGGGTTAGATACTATAGAGGGATGTTTAATATTTTAAAATGAATTAACTTGTTCTGATATTTGTTCTTGAATGGAATAATAAATATATGCATCTAGTGAGTTAGATATTAATTTTTTACATTTAATTATTATTAGGTCTATTAACAGTTGATGGGTTGGTGAGGTGGTCTCACTCCAGCACTCGATGCACAATGCAAGGTGGTAGCCAAAAGAGGGGTACCCTCTAGGTTCATCCAGCTATATATTATTCTTTCTTCTTACTTATATAAATCTTTAATATAGAATAAATATAATTTGACATGATTGGTTGATTCCATTATATCTCTCTTTCCTCTTGTTATAACTCATAATTATAACATTCAATGGCTCTACTGGGGAACTGTTTCTACTGGAAGTCAGATTTCCACCATGTAAGTCATAATCAAAACATTTTTCTTTATCTAATCTCTCATTTTATACAATAAAATATGATATGAAACCACTACTAATAGAACTAAGATTATTGTGTGTATATTTTGAAGGAGATGATATTTTAGAGTATGTTGAGAGGATAAGATGATCGTAATCAGATGATTGATGATGAAGAAAATAGTATTTTCCCTTAGATTGGGCCTAATAGTATAAAATGAACATTTAAGACTATGTAAGATTTTTTTGGATAAGCTAAAACATGATCAATTGCGTAATTACGCTTGGAAAATGTATTATTACAACAAACTGAAGAAAGATAGTCACTCTGGATGAATGACTAGGAGGAGTAGTACATTATAGGTCTCTGAATAAATTATATTATTGGGAATAAAAGTAGACCGACTGAACTCTCAACTATATAGGCGAGGCATGTAATAGGGGAAGAAATTAATCCTACATCATCCTATGACATGGAACTCTCTATAGTTTGATACATTTAGTTTCAAGTTTAGTTGATGATGAATTTAAAAATGAAGATGGGAATATTATTTATATAAGAGACAAACCTATTTTTATGTAGGTGCTTGATATTATAGCTTCTAAGAAATATGGATAATATGTTGGCAGAGTTGATGTTAGTAGGTTCCAAACTGTCACCAATGATGCTTTATTTGGTTATGAGAGAGCATGGGGAATTGATTACAGTAGAGGAATAAAAAAAAATTCTCTGGTATTTTGTATGGATAAATAATTTTAACTAGGTTTTTGTTCATTTGTTAGGGAAGAACATGGACGAGTTATTATTCTAGTTAAACAAGTGTGATAAGGGAATGTTGTGGTAGTGAAATAACCATCACAACAAAAGTAGTTTAATTGTGTTTTAAATATGTAGTGACCTGACCCTTGAAATCCTAGAGTTGGTGTCTACTATATTACATTTTCATGATTATAAGTAATCAAACCCAAAAATACCTAAGATTTTATTATTATTGGTAATACAGATATATACATGTGTCTTGTATTACAATTAAATACACACATGACAAATTTTTTTATTTTGATGATAAATTTATTCCATCTTGTGTATCCTTTCATATCTTTCTTCATACACTTTTTGAATTCCTGGGGAAAGGAAATAAAATAAGAGTGAGCGGAAATTCTTATTAAGGGTTAAGTATGGAGGAATAAATAACGAATTAAAGAGAATAGTCAATATGGAAAAGGAAAATAACTAACCATACATTCCATGTAATCAATAAACTGAATGGATGAAAAATATGGTAATGTAATAATTTAAAAAAAATACATTCAAATAACATGATAAGGCTGTTCAATATGGAAAGGAAAAATAACTAAAATAAATATCATTTAATCATTTAACTAAGAATGAAATGTATTTATATATAATAACAAAGAAAAAATATCACGAATAATAAAAAATAAATCTAAATGATGTTAGTTGTTAATTATTTGACTCCATGTTTTTTAATTACATGGTACATTTACCATCAAGACCTATCACAAGATATATTATAACATACTGGGTGAAAAACCCATTATCGTAGGCATGCTAGTTAATTTCATCCCATGAGACTATCGATTAATTGAGGGGCTATCTGTAACTAGGCCCTAACCATGTCATATATATCCAAAGCATTCATTATATATTGAATAATAGATTTAATTCATAAAAAATGTTCCATATTAAATATCTTCATTGTGTAAAAGATTTGGATTTATCAATATTTCCCTAGTTAATCAATTAACTCTCAATTACACACCGTATGTAAAAATATTATACAATATAGGTAATATTAATATCCATGATAAATTATATGGATATTTAGGGTAAATTCAATGTTCAATGATCATATGAAATTGAATTTTTCAAGGGGAATAACAAAGGAATCAAGGAAGTGAATTTCAATACTATCCTTGGCCAAATAAATCATAAACCATCCATTAGAAGAATATGGATGATATAAAAATAAAATATCCCATGTGGAGTAAGTAGATAGGGTTGTTGTCATTAATGAATATAAATACTATCAAAATTTCTTTTGAAAACATTCTTGAGGAAACACATCCCTTTCATTTTGAAAGAAATTTGAAAAATATTTTATTTCAAAGTAAAAATTTAAAAAATTTGGATTAAAAAGTAACCTTTTAAACTTGAAAAGAATGAATTGAAGAAATGATGTTGGGTAAATCCATACAGGCTATACAAGGTAAAAAAGAACATTCCTTTTTTATGGTTAAAATGTTATAAAAGTTCCTTGTTTGGAATGTGATAATAAGATTCCATTGAAAATGTTTTTAAAATAAAAAAGGTAATTTTTTTAATAAATCATTTTGTAATGGTTAAAAACTTGAAAAACTTTTTAGAATACAAGGTTTTTATACAAAAAATGGTTCTTTGACTAAAGAATGAAATGAAGTAGGGTTATCTTAAAAACATTTCATAATAAATTTTTAGTACCAAAGAGTGCAACAATGGTAATATTACTTCGAAAATTACATGAATAACCATAATAGAATAAAATTAATTTATTTATTATACAATGAACCAAAAATATCATCTAATGGAAATTCATGTGCAAACAATCTCAAACAAAATATGATTGTGACGTAAAACCTTGAAAAGACCACAACGTTGATGTGAGAATAAATCATTGAATATATAATTTGTGTCAAATTTAAATAAATATAATTTTTTTAAATAAAACAATATTTAGTAAAAATTTATTACACACATAATATTTGAATATTAATGACAACGAGGAACTATTATAACCCAATGAAAAGGAATCAAGTTATAAAATTATTTACCACTTGGGGAAATTATATTCAAATCCAATTTGATGAAATATTTCAAAAGTAAACTAAAAATACCATGAAGGTAACATAATTCAGCATATAATATATCAAAATATATAGTAGATAAACCACAAAAAACAATAAATTTGTGAATATGAAATTTATCTGATAGATGTAAAAAGTTTGATAAAAATCCCTTACATTGCATTTCCTTTCAAGTGAAATTCATTCAAATTACTTTATAATGGTTTTAAACACGTCACTAAATTATAAAAGAACAATAATAATTTTCATAGTATCATATATTATCTTCATATAATATCTTATTACCCATTTCTTAATAATCATTCATTATTTTCACTATTTTTTGTGTTAATTGCCTAGTTTTTGGTGTATATTTTGAAATGTTAATTGGTATTAATATAAATTAGATCATTATTTAATCATGTAAAAAATTCAATAAAATATTTAAATATCATATATATTCATTATATATATATTTATAATAATCCATAATATTTGGGGATGGGAAATGAAATGCACCGTTCATGGAGACAGTCGTACGTACACATAAACGCTACATCAATTTAATTGTTGTATTTAAAATAATAAAAATGAAATTAAAAAAATATATATATATATTATAATTCCATTATCATATTAATTTCATATATTCCACATATTTTTATTAAAATCATCCTTAATATGTACTATTTATGGTGTGAACGAATCACGTTTCATTGAGGATGCGGTAGTCCACACATACTAAAATGATGTTATCATATCCCCACAAAAAGAAATCATGCAGTTATGTGTTATCTAACAATTAAAGAAGTATAAATAATTTATAAATATATAATATTCCATATAAAAATAGTATGTACATCATAATTCGCACCTTGATAGTTGGTAAAGGAAGAATGAACAATCATCATTTCGCGAGGTGATAGTCCACCGTACATAGGAATGGTAAGTTCATTACCCATTAGATTGATGTTCGTGTTTGTGCATGTAGTACCGTTATAATAAAAAATATATATGTATATTTTTGATACTGATGATATTATATAAGCGTGGAATAATATGTTTTGAGGGGGTGGAGAAGGAAATTAAATAAAAGTGATTGTTGAAGAATGTTACCTCATTTTCGGGAAACTCCATTTGGATTATACCAAAAGACTTTGTTGGATTGATTTATTTCCAATTTGTGGCTTATAGGTTGAGGTTATGTATTTTGGGAGTTTATTTTACCAGATTTTGGGTGAGTCAAAGGGCATGATATGTGTGAGTAAGTGTGAGGGGTGAGTGCCATTTTATTTTGTAGGAGGAGGGGCATTCTTATAATTTTTTGAAAAGGGAATTCCTCCCCCATTTTTCTTGTGTAAAGTGGCTAAAATAATGGTTAAAATTAAATAAATGGATTATAGATTCGAAATATGAATAGAAATTGGATTTTTTACATGTGTGTAGGTCATTTTGGCCTTTTTGTTTAGGGTTTAGTTCCCTATTAACCTAATTTTTCTCTTAATTGTTGTAATTAATTTTAATCAATTTCACTAAAATTTTTGGTAAAAAAATATTTTGGAATTAATAAAATTATAAATTTTTTTGATTACAAATATGGAATCGATGCATCTAAATTCCAATAATATAAGTGAGAGAATTTCATTTAAATTTAATCTCACTGACGGGATGACCACCAAATATAAATTTTTATGAAGCCACTTTAAGGAAAAGTGGGAAACCATAGTTCACCAAAAAACACTACATTCTAAAAGGGATAAAAAAATATTAAACACAAGTATAATATTATTTGAGTCATCCACTCTATATAATTCCCTGTGCAGTGTACTAACCTGGGTGTCTGGATCCTTGCTGATAAGTTTTTCAAGGTGAGTAACCATTCTGTCCATTGCCTGAATGAATTCCTCTAGGGTGACTTTTCCTTGGTTGATACCTCAGGGTATTATTTGATCTTTCTTTTATATCAACGATTATTTCTCCTTGGTGGCCTCAACTTTCAGCCTTATTTTAATATATTCATAAAATCTTTTCACAGACAGGATGCAAAATTGGGGTTTTAAAGTAAAAATGTTCCATAGTTTGAGGTGTGTTTTTATATAATTTCAACAATAAATTGATTCCAATTACATAAATTCAATTAATTTATATAAAATTTATCTAAATAAAAATTAAAACCAATAATAAATATAATTTATCATTATAAATAAAATAGATAAAAATGTTTATTTGAATTAAAATTATGTGATTTTCACTATTCATAAAAAATGAAACCTCCTAGAAAAACACCAAATATTCACCCTAAACTAATTTCTCTATCCTATATAAAAAAAATTAAGGCTATATTGACATATAAAATTTATAAAACCTACAAAAATTGTATTTCATATAAGAACTTTATTAAAAGGTGATAAATGTTCCTTTATAAAAGTATATATTTTTATGTGTAATACTGGGTTTGTTCCTATCTTATGTCTATCAAATCTATTTTATGAATATAAAAAATAATTGATTGATTATAATATATATATATAATTAATATCATTCACTAATAGTAATTATTTTAATTTATCAAGAAAATATTCCCTTAGTAGCATAAAAATATAAATAAATCCTTTATGTTCACTAGGGTTATATATTCATTTCCAATTAATTGGTAACCAATTAATTTGAATTAGATTTATTTAAAACATATATTTTCAAAACATTGTTAAAACAATTAATAAATTATAATTTAATGGCTAGGTTTTATTATATTATTTAAAATAATAATGTTTTAATAATATATAGTTGTTCTATCAAACTTGGTTTTTTGTGTAACACAAGTCATAGAAGAAAGTCATTGTTGCATGCGAATCAAGATAACTCATTGTTTCATGAATTTTAAACTATAGAATATATATAATTCATTTAAAATAGTAATTATTTTATAAAGTATCAAGATAATACATTCCCTTACATGCTTCGTGTATCCTATCATACACTCTATCGAATAAAGTGTTATTATTTTAGAATTTTGGGGTGTTACATATAAAAATATCTCTATGTAAGAGAAAATTATTGGAATGTAAAGATACATACATGGAAGAAAAGCATAAATACATATTGGGGTGATTGGGATAGTAAATAAAACAATAATGGAATTATCAATAGAAGGTTGGGGGCCTTAAATATAGATATCTATAATGATTTAAAGGACCATCATTTCAATAAAAAATAAAGGTATTAAGATAAAATTTCTGTTTAATGATCCTTTTCTTAATGATGGGGAACTATTTTATAAACCAATATTATATGTAAAATAACTTATTGATACATTTTTATTTCATAAGAACAATTTCATCTTTCGGTTATACTTTTCTCAAATTATAATTCAACCCTTACATGATTAAATGGAAATCCAAAAATTAACTTTTATGCATGAATCAATAGAATAAAATTTCAATGTATTGAAAGGCTCATAAAGAGTGTATAGTCCTTCCATTTTTCTCTAAATATTATTCACACCCAATATAGTCAATAAATTAATCTCTAAACCTAATAATTAACACTATAGGTTCATAATTAATATTTATTTATAAAATTTTTTAACTAAAAACAATTACATATCAACTGGGGAATTACATAGTCCATTGGTTGGAATTAAACCCTTATCATCCTTCAGTCATGAGTTCATGATCCACAAACTTATCAGACATTATGGGTTGTCAATTCAAATATAGGTTGTCCTTTTCTAAATCCATATTAATATAATTTCCCATACAAATATGAAGGGAATCCTTGAAATCAAACCATTAAATATACTTTTAACTATGATTTTAAATACAACTCAAATAAATAAATACCTCATCTATTTATTTCCAGATAGATCCTTCCTTGGTCTAGTTTTTATCCTTTATAGGAGGGAATTTTCTAAAACCAAAAACATAGTGTCAGCATCAATTATAATATTGGAAAAACCATATAATAATTTTTTGGATTTTTAAATCATTACATATTATTTTCAATATAAGACACCTTAGGTTTAACCAAGTTCATTCATTTTCTTTCTCTATTAAAATACTTCATAATTTTTTTTAAATAAAATGTTAATTTTCTAAAGAATATCCTATGGGAGTGTCAAAACAGGTGCACAGTAAGGCCCATTATCGTGTAATAGGTTACGCTTGAGTTAGGACTGACACCCCTTTTTAATTTGTTACCCATAAGTATATCTATGCAAGAACCATGTCCACTTATAGTATACCGATAGGGATTTATTGATAGGAAGACCCACATAATCTATACCATACAAAAATTATAGGTTTTTCTTCTATACTTATCCTCATATTTTATCTTATGGTTATGCTCTCTGATCTATGTTTTCCTAATTCAAGTTCCCATCATTTATACTAAACTTCCTCTAATACCAATTGTAACAACCCAACCCCGAAAAGCCCAGATCTATTGCCTACTACCATTACATTGGCATGATTGTAATGAATCAAATCCAAAAGAATCAAAGAGTTTAGTACTATTGATAAACCAAATACATACATGACTCTTGTATTAAGATTATATAAATACATTATAACATAACCTTTTTTCTTTCAGGGATAACTTTATTCCAACTATCGTATCCTTGCATATCTTTCTTAGAACATTCCTTGCCTTCCTGGGGAAAGGAAAAAAATAAGGGTGATCTCAAATGCTCTGTAAGGGTTAAGTATAGTGGAAGTAATAATAAATCAATGCGAATAGTCAACATGGAAAGGTGAATAAATGAGACCAAATTTAATATAATCAATATACTAAATGGATAAACAAAATGGAAAGTTTATAAGTGAAAACAAATGCCATTAAAATAACTAGATATGAAATAATCAATATCTAAATGGAAATAACTTAAATATATTCCATTCAATCAATGAACTGAGAATGAAATGAATCCATATAAAATGTCAAAGAAAAAATATTATAGATAATAATAATTAAATCTAAACAAAGGAAATGCTTAATTATTGGACATTACGTTTCCAAGTTACATGGTACCTTTATTGTTAAGACCTTTCACAAGATGGTTTATAACATAATGGGTAAAGGATCCATTATCTTAGGTTATCCAACTAATTTCCTCCCATTAGACTAATGATGCATCGAGGGGGTATCTATAATAGGGTCCCATTTGTGGTATACCAACACAAATCAGTACTCTTATATCAAATAATCAATTCAATTCATAATCAATGTGCCTTATAAAATATCCAAATTGAGTAAAACATGATGATATATCAATATTTCCTCATTTAATCAAATAACAATCATGTACACATCGTATTTAAAAATGGAAAATGGTTTAGTCAACAATCTTTTCCTTGATAAATGATATGAATATTTTGTGGAAATTAACTGTTCAATGATCATAGGAAATTGAATATTTCAAGGGGAATAAAAATATAATCAAGGAAGTTAATTTCAATACTAACCTTTGAAAAATAAATCATAAACCATCTAGAGGATGAATAAAGATGATATCAATAAAAAATATCCCCAGTGGAGTAAAGATAAAGGTATATTTTCATTTATGAAGAGAAATAATATAAAAATATATTTTGAAAAAATTAATGAGAAAAAATATCATTTTCATTTAGAAAATTTTATTCAATATTATCTTCGTTGGAAAAAAATTCAAAACAAATCATTAAAATGAAACCTTCTAAACATGGAAATATTTTTTGAAGAAATGATGATGTGTAAATTTTAATATGACTTAGAAGGTAAAAAGGAACATTCCTTTGGCATGATAGAATGGTTAGAAAAATTACTTGTCTTGAAAGTAACAAAAAATCCTTTGAATTTTTTTTTAAAGAAAAATAGAGTAAAAAATTCTTTAATAAACCATTTTGAAAAGTATAAAAAGAAAATTTAAAACCTTATTAGGAAAATTGGTTTTTAGAAGAAAATTGGTTCTCCTACCAAAGTGAGAAATAATGTAATTTTTTCTTAAAAAATATTTGTAAAACATTTTGAGTAACAATGAATAGGAAAATGGCACTATTACTTGGAAAATTTCATTAATAATATGAGTAGAAAAAATGAATGTATTTATTATTCAATGATCCAATAATTCCTTCTAATGGATATTCAAGTGCACAAAATCCCGAACAAAATGATACTGTGAAGTAAACCCATGAAAAGACAATAATGTTGATGTGAGAATAAATAAATGAATAAATTATGTATGTCAAATTTAAATCCTTATAAAACAAGTGTAATTAAATCATTATATAGTACAAATTAATTACACATGTAAAAAATTGAATATTAATGACAATGAGGATGTGTCATAACCCAAGGTAAAGGAACCATGTTATGGAATTCGTTACCATTTGGTAACGTCTTATTCAAATCCACATAGAAGAAATAATTAAAATCTAAACACATAATAATAGAAAGAAAAAAATAATTAATGATATAATATATAATAATGGTTATTATATATACCCCACAAAATAAATAAATTCTGAATATGACATTTATCTCACAGATATAAAAATTGAGATGGAAATCCATTACCTTGTGTTTCCTTTTGGGTGAACGTCATATAAATTCCTGTATAATGATTTTAAACATGTAAATAACTTATAACATAACCATAATAATATTCAAAATACGATATATTAAAATCGTATAATATATTATAACTCATTTGATAACAAAATTTCATTATTTTTAAAATATTGAGTGTTAATTGCCTAGATTTTCAAGTATGTTTTGATTGCTACTTGTTGTTCCAATTAATTAGATCATGATTCCTTATAATCAAAAATTTAAATAATGATTTAAATATAATATATATTCATTATATACATATTTATAATAATCAATATTATTTTTAGATAGTAAATGAAATGCACTATTCATGTAGAGAGTTGGTTGTACACATGCGTGAACGCTACTTCCATTTCCTTATCATATTTAAAAGAAAAAAAATTATATTATATGTATGTATATGTATATTAAAATTAATTTATAATATTCATGTCATATATGTAACATATTTTTATTAAAATCATCCATAATAGGTGTTAGGGTTGGTGTCTTGAGAACCAACTGTTTTTTACTATGATTACATGAATGTTCACTTATTATATATTGTTCATTGTTCTGCATAACTATAATATAAAAATGTCCGAGAATATTTGTTGTATTGATAAGGTCATGACAGATCCCCACTATGACGTGAACCTTGAAATTCTATAACAATATTCTTATATAATGTTATACGTTTGGATCAAATACTATAATATGACACATAGTATATAGACCATCATGTGCGAGTACTCGTAAGAATACAAGACTCTCTCTCCTGAAGTTTGCACTTGGTAATCTCCAAGATGAGAGATTATAAGAATAGACCCACCAATAGTAATTCTGCATGTTTTGGTGTCATCAGAAATTACTATCTACGAGCGTGTGTAATGGTCCTTAGACTGGAATATTATCATTAAATCATGTCAGGACTCGCACACTTTGATTTGCTGATGAGAACCGTCATGAAGACATTTGGAAGGAAGTAGGGTACATTAGGTGCATCACAAATGACATTTTGTTAATAGATAAGTTAAGTAAGTATTTTCCCCTTCCATATTTATGGAAGTAGATATCTCAGACCCTTTGATTGAAATAGAACTATCAAATAAATTCCATTTTCATGGTGACACAATGAGTTTATTTCTGGAAATCAAAGAATGAGAGATCATGCATATAGGTTTATGACACTACCATGAAACCTACATGATGAGATTTTGAGAAAAAGGGATTGAATTACATAGTATGCATTCGTATGAGGTGATACGTCAATGCGGCATCAACTTCTTTCTCTTGGGTGCCTTGACCCGTTGCTAGACAGTAATCTTGGACTTTCGGCAAGCCCGCCTAATGCCAACAAAAAAGTGGCCTTGAGGGTCACACACTATGTATATTCAAGTATCTCAAGTAGAATAAAGATTATTCCCATACATGTCTTAATAATTATTCAAGTAAGCCTAAATTGTTTTAATTTTGGATAAAGAATAAAATAAAAACAAGTACACATCGTGTATTAATGATTACTCACCATGTAGTTTTTATTTTGAAAACAAGTACATGCCATGTATTATTAAATATACATGCCGTGTAGTTTTCATTTTTGAAAGGAAATGAATAAATGAAAAAATATATACATGCCATGTACATTGAATGTACACGCCTAGTTGTTTTAAATGAAAAACAAGTACACGCCGTGTATTTATTATTACACGTCGTGTAGTTTTTCCAGTCAGAATTTTGAGGATATAATATTGTTTTATTAAATGATATTTATTATAATCAGCGTGGGCGTATGTCATGGAATTAATTATTTGACATGGGGTTTTCAATAATAGTCAATGAAATAAATAAAACGTGTAACACATTTTTTTATTGTCATTACTATGCAACCTCAAAACCGATTATAAATATCCTCACAACCGAAACTCTTTTCCAACAAGATAATTGTTGTTCACAACAATTCGGGATAATTATTTCAAGGATGAAAGAACCTCTTTCTCCAAGAATTCTCTCAAGACTGGGAGAGATCCTCTTCCATCGGATCCAGACGATCTAAGGCAGACAACACCAGCAAAGGTTTCTCTATGCTGGCACCCGAAGACTCCTTTGGCGACGTCCAAAGATACGAGGTGCATGTGCGGATCACCACTTGAGGATGTCTACACATGGATTCTATGATGCAACGACGAATCACATCTGATCGTGATAATGAATATCAATGAAGAAATAACATCCAAAAGATACTTCTTATCAATTGATTAAATTAATTATAATCAACCTGTGAAGATCCACTTTTGTGGTTCCATGACCTTTCTTATTCTCTGTCTATTTCTGTTAATCGATGCATGGAGACTGGAATTTATCTTCATATTGATCCCGGATTGATCATTGATAATGAAAAATAGCCAGGTGGGTACATCCACCCACGCACTTACACTGCACGCATAACCTTCAATTGGTATCAGAGGGAGGTTAAAACATTGATTATAGTTATTTAATTTTCGTTGATAATTTACGCATTTATATTTGATTCAATTTGTGGTAAATATTTTTATTAAACAAAATGAACAAGATCTATTCTTCCTCCTTCATTTCTCTATTCACATCACAGAAACGATTTTTTAATTTTAATTTTGATTAAAATAAAAAATGAGGAACTCATCCAGAGAATCCTCTCTTTTTTTCTGTACAACACAAGAATACACTGCGTGTACTTAAAACTACACATCGTGTACTAAGGTTCAACGAACCGGTACTGGTCCTCCAAACCATGCCGTGTGAATTGAGTAAACCTGAGTTTTATTACCCCGTGTTGACCAAAAATGAATGGAGCGTGGAACCAGAATATACGGTGTGTATGTTTAATCAACACGCAGTGTAGTCTGATTTGGCCAAAGTGAAACCGTGTACAAGGAGAAGCTGTGTTCCGCTTACATGGGATTTCTAGGCCGGTAACCGCGTAACAAGAAAGTACACGCTATGTTATATTATTCTACACATCGTGTAATCCAAAATTTCCAAAGTAGAGAAAACACGGCAAAGCCCCTGGTGTGTACTTTGGATAAAGGGTGAAAAGAAATAAACGTCATGTAAATATAAACTACACGCCGTGTACTTTCTAGAATTTTAATTTCACTAGGTTTCCTCCAAAAGTACAAATACCTATACAAGGGATATGTATGAGAAGAATCTCAAAAAAATTCAGTAATGAATTTAAGATAAAGAATTGATTAATTATAAGATCATAATTAATTAAATTCAAGTGCGGATTATCTTAAATAATAGAACGATTAAAAGAATTTGAATTCAAAACGTGTGTAAGTGTCGTTTCATGCTATGGATAATAATGAGATGGTCCAAATACCCTTTGTATGTGTGTTTGGTTTCATTTAAATTTTCTTAATTTAAATTCGTTGTCCTGCGAGCCATCTTCCAATAAAATGTATGGTATGTGTGCCCATGGTTTCTTTAATGTAAACCCCATGTAATGGAGGATCTCCCAAGCCAAAGGAGACAGTTCAAAACCTAAAGCTGAGGTGAAACCAACCCAAGAAGATACAAAGGTGGACAAGTGGGAGCTGCAAAACATGAACCATCGGTTCAAGGTGTTTTTCCCTATGTCAGTGTTAGCTTATCAAACGGCTAGATATGATAACCAGAAAAAGCTCATGATCATGACATCTTATTTTATTTCTTTCTAATTGCATGGTTTATTTATTATATATGTGTTGTCGCAATCACATAGTTAATAAAATGAACAAGCATGCAAAGATGGAATAAATTAAAAACCGGACTATGCGTAAATGTTATCGGAACATGGTTAATCACTTAAGAAAGCATCACTTAATATTAACAAGCATGTGATAATGTGAAACTATTCATAATGGATTAAATTCCCTTAATACTATATTAAGTCAGGCCAAACCTTTTGTTACATGATTAAAGGAAAGAATCAATAAAACTATGTGTTTGACCAACCCTTTTTGGGAAACTTAGTTTTATAAAGGAATCCCTTATAAAAGGTTTTAGATTGAATTAACCATATTACATCAAGAGGAGTAGCCCTTTCTAGACTTGATGTAATATTGGAGGCAATAGTTGAGGAAATCCAAGTTAGGATTTCAGGATTGGGGAGTCTACTTAACATATCAAGGAACTGTAAGCTCACAGTTGGCAAGGAACTGCCTACCTAAATACCTTCAAATAGCTTGAACAACCTTTGTTGGGGTTATGCAAAGGGGAATATGGATCCTTGCCACTAGAATTTCATGAAAACTAGACATTCCTAGTTCAATGGTGAGGGACATTAGGACTTGATAAAATAGTGAGAGACTTAAAATTTATTATTTTTCATAAAATGTGATCAATAAAGTACTGATAAATATGCTCTTCTAAATTGTAGAATTAATATAACAAACTCGTCAACCACATTTTCTCTGCGATCAATTCTGGACAAAGACAACATCCTCACCGCAGTAACTTTCAGGAATGGTTTAGGCACCTTCGGGTTATCCTACGCCATGAACGAAAGTTTTACGTGCTGGAGTCCTCACTTCCTGATTCTCCTGCCCCAGGGGCATGTGATGAAGATTTCTTAGTATATTATCAACATTTGAGTGACACACATGACATTCAATGTTTGATGTCTTCATCAATGTCTAGTGAGCTCATGATGTCTCATGAAGACATGGATGCCTATAGCATGCTCGAGCACCTCCATGGACTATACTAGGAGAGAGAAAGACATGAAAGGTTTGAGATCTCTAAGGCTCTATTTCAGAGCAAGCTTGGAGAGGGTGCACCATCTGGGCCTCATGTATTCGAGCTCATTGGCTACATTGAGAGATTGTAGGTTCTAGGATTTAAACTCCTGGAAGAACTGGGTACCGATCTCATTCTTGCATCACTCCCCTAGATCTTCTCAAACTTTATTGTGAACTTCAACATGAACAACATTGAGAAGTCTCTGTCTGATCTTATTATCCTCATTCATCATGTGGACAATGATATGAATCATTAAAAGCCTTATGTCCTTATGGTGAATAAAAGGAAAGGGAAGGTAGAGAGAATTAATCCCAAATCTTCTTCAAGGCCTTCTAAGAAAAGGAAGATGAAAGGGGAGACAAGAGAACATGATGCTGTTTGATTCTCTTGTGGAAAGAAGGGCCACTAGAAGAAAAACTGCAACCAACTAAGGACGCAAGGGAAAGCTTCAGGTGCATTTGTCATCGAATTCAATCTATCTGTTTCTATAAATTGGTTATTAGATATAGCTTGTGGTGCTCACATATGTATCCAAATATGGGAACCAAATATATTTTGAAAGATTGACCGTGGTGAGGTAGATCTACGAGCACCAACAGAGCCAGACTTGCTTTTGTAGCTGTCAGAGACTACCATCTCACATTGCCTACTAGGATGGTCTTGGTTTTGAAACGTTGTTATTATGTACCCACTTTAACCAAAAACATTATTTCAGTATCCAGATTATATACTGATGGATTCATCTTCATGTTTGGAAGTAGATGTTGCTACTTTTATAAAGATAGCATTTGTTTTGGTAGGGCATATTTATATAACGACATTTATGTGTTAGACTACAAAAACCATGTGATGGAAATCAATGACAATGTTAATTCACATAACTCTTACCACACCCAACTTTGGCATCACTGGCTAAGTCATTTGAATGAGAAATGTTGGACAATATTACATCAAGATGGGTATTTAGATTTTTTTGTACTAAAACCACTTGGTGTATGTCATGTGTGTCTACAAGGAAAAATGACCAAAGCCCCATTTAGTGGGAAATGTGAAAGGGATAAAGAGATTCTAGAATTAGTTCACAAAGATGTGTGTGGAACATTTCTAGTTGAAGCAAGGGGTGGGTTCTCGTACTTCATAACTTTTACTGATGATTTTTGTAGATATGGATATATTTACTTAATGAGGTATAAGTCAGATTTTTTGATCAGTTGAAAGAATAAAATAATGATGTTGAGAACCAGATTGTTAAGAAGATTAAGAAACTCCGCTTAGACAGAGGAGAAGAATATCTTAATCAGGACTTCATTGATTTCTTATGGAAGTTTGGGATTCTATCTCAACTCACTCCTCCTTACACACCTCAGTGGAATAGTGTGTGTGAAAGGAGGAACCACACCCTATTGGACATGGTGAGATCAATAATGAGTTATGTGAGTCCTCTATTATCCTTTTGGGGATATGCATTACAAATGGCAGTACATATTCTAAACCAAGTACCAACTAAATCGATAAATGGTATTCCATACGAGTTATGGAGTGGATGCAAAGCAATGTTATCGAATTTACATGTGTGGGGTAGTGAAGCATTTGTTAAGGCCTTTTCAGGTAACAAACATTCACCCTGAGGTACAAAGTGTATCTTTATAGGATATCCCAAGGAAACAAGGGGATATTACCTATACAACCCCTCTGACAAAAAGGTTACAGTGGCCAGACATTCCATATTCCTTGAGAGGGAGCACATCTCCAAAAGAGATTGTGGGAGTGAGATAAACTTCGATGACTTCAAGGCTCAAGATACACATGAGTTGGTACAAGAACAGATTCCACAAATCCTTTTGGAAGAAAAATATATTCCAGAGACACAAGAAATGCGTAGTATCACGAGAGAGTTGAGATAACCATAACGATATGGTTTTATTGTCACCAAGGATGGTGACTCATTATTGGTTGACAATGATGATCCTCTTACCTACAAGGAAGCAGTTGAAGGCACCGAAGTTTCCAAGTGGCAAGATCCATGAATTCTGAAATGAAATCCATGTACCAAAACCAAGTCTGGATTTTAGTAGATCCTCCAGTATATGTAAAGCCTATTGGTAATAAATGGGTATTCAATAAGAAACTAGACATGAAGGGGAAAGTCAGCACCTATAATGCAAGACTAGTTTCCAAAGTTTTTAGACAGCGTCACGGAATTGACTATGATGAAACCTTTTCACCGGTTACGATGCTGAAATCCATCAGAATCCTATTGGCCATTGCCGTTAACCATGACTATGAAATTTGGAAAATGGATATCAACACAGCATTCCTTAACGGGAACCTCCAGGAAGATGTCTACATGATGAAACCTGAAGGGTTTGTGACTCCAAAAGATTCCAACAAGTTATGCAAGTTGAAAAAATCCATTTATGGATTAAAGCAAGCATCAATGTCATGGAACATTTGTTTGGATGAAGATGTAACAGAATTTGGCGTTATTAAGAATGAATTTGAGCATTGTGTCTACAAGAGGTTTAGTGGAAGTGAATTCGTTTTCCTAATAGTATAAGTTGATGACATATTACTAATTGGAAATGAAGTACCTGTCTTACAGTCAGTTCAGGCATGGTTAGATAAATGCTTCTCCATGAAACACTTGGGCGAGGCAGTATATAATCTTCAGATCAAGATCCATCATGATAGATCCAAGAGAATGTTCGGCCAGAGTCAAAGTACATACATTGACAAGATACTAAAGAGATTCAATATGGAACAATCCACGAGGGGATTGTTTCCAGTGTCACATGGGATTCATCTTTCCAAGAAAATGTGTCCTTAGACACATGAGGAATGAAAGAAAATGGCAAGGATCCCTTACTCATCCGCGATTGGGTCAGTCATGTATGTTATGCTTTGTACAAGGCTAGATGTTTCTTACGCATTAAGTGTAGTAGGCAGATATCAAGCTGATCCAGGAGACCGCCATTGGATGGCAGTAAAGAATATCCTTCTGTATCTTAGGCATACTAAGGATATGTTCCTGGTTTATGGAGGAGATGAGGAACTAGTCATCATAGGACATGTAGATGCTAGTATCCAGACTGATCAAGATAACATGAAGTCACGGACTGGATACATCATCAGTTTTAATAGAGGTGTAGTGAGCTGGAAGAGCTCAAAGAAAAGTGTGGTGGTAGATTCTACAGCAGAGTCTGAGTATATCGCAACTTCTGAGATAGCTAAATAAGCAGTATAGATGTGAAGCTTCGTCCAAGAGTTGGATGAAGTACCTATTAGTAAAGATCCTACCACACTCTATTATAATAATACTACAGCGGTGGCACTTGAAAATGAGCCATGTTCACATCAGCGGAAAAAGCACATACTTCGGAAGTATCATCTCTTGAGAGCTTTTTCTCATAGAGGTGAAGTTGCAATGAGCAATATTTCCATGGAACACAACGTGGAGGACCCCTTGACTAAAACCTTGACTCAGCAGAAACATGATCATCATGTGAGAAATATCAGACTAAAATTCTTAGTCGGTTGGCTCTAGTCCAAGTGGGAGTTTGTTAGGGTTGGTGTCCGGAGAACCAATTATTTTGTACTTTGATTTCATGAATGTTCACTTATTATATATTGTTCATTGTTCTAAATGACTATAATATAATAATGTCCTGGAATATTTGTTGCATTGATAAGGTCATGGAAGATCCCCGCTATGATGAGAACCTTGAAATGCTATAACAATATTCTTATATAAAGTTCTATGGTTGGATGAAATACTATGATAAGACACATAGTATAAATACTATCATGTGTGAGTACTCGTAAGAAGACGAGACTCTTTTTCATGGAGTTCACACTTTTTAATCTCCAAGATAGATGATTATGAGAACAGACCTGCCAATAGTAATTTCGCATGTATTGGTGTCATCAGAAATTAATATCTATGAGCATGTGTATTGGTCCTTAGACCAGAAGATTATCATTAACTCATGTCAAGACTCACGCACTTAGATTTTCTGACGAAAACCGTCAAGAAGACAGTTGGCGGGAAGTAGGGTACCTTGGGTGCATCACAAATGACATGTTTTTAATCGATAAGTCGAGGAAGGATTTTCACCTTGCATATTTATGGAAGTAGATATCTCGGTACCTTTTATTGAAATAGGACTGTCGAAAAAATTCCATGGACATGGTGACACGACGAGTTTATTTCTGGAAATCAAAGAATGACATATCAAGCATATAAGTTTATGACACTACCATGAAACCTACTTGATGAGATATTAAGAAAAAGGGATTAAATTACACAATAATAATTCGTATGAGGTGATACGTTAATGTGGTGTCAACTTCTTTCTCTTGGGTGCCTTGAACCATTGCTAGACAGTAATCATGGACTTTAGGTAGGCCCGCCTAACGCCAACAAGAAAAAGGCCTAGAGGGTTACACGTTAAGTGTATTCAAGTATCTCAAGTAGAATAAATATTATTACCATACATGGTTTAATAATTATTCAAGGAAGCCTAAATAGTTTTAATGTTGGAGGAAGAATAGAATAAAAACAAGTACACATCATGTATTAATGATTACACGCCGTGTAGTTTTTATTTTGAAAACAAGTACACGCCATTTATTATTAAATATATGCACTGTGTAGTTTTCATTTTGGAAAGGAAATGAATAAATGAAAACAAGATATACATGCCATGTACATTTAATGTACATTCTGTGTATTTTTCAATGAAAAACAATTACACGCTTGGTATTTATTATTACACACCGTGTAGTTTTTCCAGTCGGTATTTTGAGGATATAATATTGTTTTATTAAATGATATTTATTATAATCCAAGTGGGAACATGTCATGGAATCAATTATTTGACATGAGGTTTTCAATAAGATTCAATGAATAAATAAAATGCGTAATGTGTTTATTTATTGTCATTACTCTGTAACCTCAAACCCGATTATAAATATCCTCACAACCCCAACTCTTTTCCTGTAAGAGAATCATTATGTACAACAATTCTGGAGAATTCTTTCAATGCCGAAAAAACCTATTCCTCCAAGAACTCTCTCAAGAATGTGAGAGATCCTCTTCCATCGGATCAAGATGATCTAAGGCAGACAATGCAAGCAAAGGTTTCCCCACGCTAGCACCCGGAGACTCTTTTGGCGATGTCCAGAGATACGAGGTGCACGTGTGGATCACCGCTAGAGGAAGTCTACATTTGGCTTCTACGAAGCAACGAAAAATCACATCAGAACATGATCAAGAATATAAAAAAAGAAAGAACACCCAAAAGGTACTTCTTGTCAATTTATTAAATTAATTATAATCAACCTAGGACGATCCACTTTTGTGGTTCCGGGACCTTTCTTCCTCATTGTCTATTTCTGTGAATCGATCTGGGGAGACTGGCATTTATCATCGTATTGATCCCAGATTGATCACTACTAACAACAAAAATCCAAGTGGAAACATCCACCCACATGCTTTCGCTACACCTGGAACCTTCAATATGTTATTTGTTTGGTGTGAACGAATCACACCGCTTTGAGGATGCGGTAGTCCACACACCCACAAATGATGTTATCGTATACCCAAAAATATAAAAAACAATGTTATGTGTTATATAATAATTAAATAAATATAAATAAATTTTAAATATCATATATAACATTTAAAAATATTTTATCCATCAAAATACCCATCATAAGTTGTGGTAATGGAAGAATAGACAATCATCATTTCACGAGGTGATAGTCTATCATACAGACGAACACTATGTTCATTACCCATTAGATGGTATTGTGTTTAAGGGTAGGTAGAAAAATTATAACAACAACAAATAATTATATTTATTATTATGTAGTTATTATAAAATAATTTAATAATAATATTTTAGGGGGTGGAAAATAAAATAAAATGAAAGTGATCATTGAAAAATGTTACCAAGTTTTCTGGTAACTCCTTTTGGTTTATAACAAGACTTCCTTGGTTGGATTTATTACCAATGTTAGGCTAGTATGATGAGGGTAGGTATATTTTGAGATTATTTTAGAGGATTTTGGGTGATCCAAAGGTCTTGATATGTGTGAATAAGTGCAAGGATTGAGTTCCTTTTTATAGTATAATAGTAACATTCTTGTAAATTTTTGAAAATGGATTTCCACACATGATTTTACCAAGTTCATTGGATCCAATAATGGTCTAAATTCAATAAAATATAGTATGGGGTCTAAATATTATCATACAATAGATTTTGGATAATTTTTTAGGTTATTTTTACCTTTATGTTTAATGTTTGGTTCCTCGTTAGGTTAATTTTTTAATTAATCACTATATTTAATTTTAATCACTTTTGATAATATTTTCGATCGAAAACTAAGTTTCCCATATTGAAAATTATAAATTATTTTTATTAAAAATATGTAATCTATTTTCCAAATTCCAATAATCGAACTGACAAAAATTAATTTAAATTTAATCCCACAGATAGAACGAAAAATCGGGATTTTATGTAAAAATTATCAAAAATATAGAGATGTTTTTATATACGATTTTAGTGAGAAATTGATTCCAATAACCCAAATTGGATTAATTGATATAAAATTTATATAAATAAAATTTAAAACCAATAATAAATATAATTTAACCATCTAAACAAATTAGATGAAAAATTAGTTTTGAATTAAAATTCAGTATTTTTCACTATTCATCAAAAAAATAAACCTCACGGAAAAATAAAAATAATCATCCTAAGTTATTTTCCTTGTTTTGATTTCAAAAATGAATTTTTTTTGAAATAGAAAATTTGTAAAAGTGAAAAAAATTGATTTAAAATTGGTTCGTCATTAAAAGGTGGTAAAAGTGCCTTTATAAAAATATAACATTTTATGTGTAATACTATTCATGTTATTATCATATGACTGTCAAATTATTTGGATGTATATAAAAAAATTGAATATATAATATATGTATATATTTAATTAATATCATTCATTAATAGTAATGAATTTAATTTATTGAGACAAATAACATTTGGGAGCATAAAAAATATATCATTTATATTCAACTGGTTAATATTTTCGTTTCCAATTATTTAGTAACCAATTAATTTATATTATATTTTTTAAAACATATATTTTCATAATTTTGTTAATAATATTCATGATTTATAATTTAACAACTAGGTTATATCATATTATCTTAAATAATAATGTTTTAATAATATATTGTTGTTTGGTAAAACTATGTCTTGTGTGTAACACAAGTCATCAAAGAAAGTCATTGTTACATGTGATGTTAGATAAATTAGTGTTGTGTTCATTTCAAGATATAGAATATATTAAATCTATTTAAATTAGTATTTGTATTGTAATGTCTTGGAATATTATATTCTTTTATATTTTTGGTGTTTCTTGTCAAACATGCTTTCCAAAACAATGTTCTTATTTTAGAATTTTTAGGCATTAGAAAATCAACTTGCTAAAGTGGAAGAGAAGACTTATATGCAAGTATAGAGATATAAAAAAGATTTAGGTGTGCTAGGAATTTAAAATTTTTCATCATCGGGATGATGAAAATTTTCTTCTCTAGTGATCAGATCCCTAGTACGATCTTGAGGATCTCACATGAATTAAAATGTTCCCAAAAAAATAAATAAAATATTTACCTCATTCAGAATTGATGTGCAAATGGATGCAACTCATTGTCTATTACCATTGCTTGAAGGATCAAAAGATGAACTCATCCAGATCATACACAAATTCTTAAAGAATCTACTTGCTCTCTGTTCTTCAAATTCAGAGTGCTAGTGTGGAGCTTGAACAAAGTCTTCAACGTTATGACGACCTCCATGATTTGTTGTGTTTTATTTGTAAAATGTGTGCTTGGATTGGAACTCGAAGAGAGTCTTTCTCTCCCTAGAAGGTGGAAGGAGAGTGTGGCACTCATTCTGTTGTAATTGAAAACACTTTTAATGAGCTCCTATCTCTTATGTATATAGTGGTACTGCTACAAAACAGAACATTAACAGTGTTGGACTTTATCAGTGTTAGAAAAAAGCGATGATAAAGGTATCCTTTATCGGTACATTTTTCTAGCACTGATAAATGATACCCTTTATCAGTGCTTCAATTTTAGAACTGATAAATGGTATCCTTTATTAGTGTTTTATTTTAAGAATCGATAAATGATATACTTTATCAGAATATTCATATCACTAATTAAGGTCTAGAAAAAATGAAATAAAAAAATTAAAAATGTATAAGTTAAGAATAATATTAAACTTTTTATTAATTAAATAATTATTGATAAAAATGAATAAATTTAATATATATATATATATATTATGGATATTAATAAATAATATATATTAAATATAGATATATAAAATAAATAAATTGTAAAAATTAAGAATGAAAATTAAAAATGAATGAATTTTAGTAATTAAACAATAACATTAAAATGGATACATTAAGAAGTCTTTTAAAAAATTATTAATAAAGATGAATTAGTATAATATTTATATATGTATATTTATAGTAAATACTAATTCATAATATAAATTAAATATAGATATATATAAAATGAATAACATGTATTAATTAAAAGATTATTAATGTCTTATTCATTTTTTGATGTTGTTTAATTTTTCAATTTAGCATATATAAAATGTCTGTTACATTGATTTCATATATATATATATGTAATTAATGAATTTTTATATATAATGGACACACACAAATAATTACACAATTAATGAAATTTATATAGAAACACATACATCTAATGTTTATATAATTTATTTTCATTTAAGTATATTTTATAATTTCATTATAACATGATACATTTAATATATAATGTTTTTAATCAATAAATTCTATGTACTTAATTTTAATATTATTATAGTTGGGTATTATTTATTCATTTTTAATGATTTTTTATTTTTTATTTTATTTTTGAATTTAATCATTCTCAATTATTTTTTTATATATATTTATTTACTATATTTTGGTATTTTAAATATATATTCATCTTTACATCAATATATATATCCATATTTTTTTCATAATTTATAAATATTTAATAAAAGTTATACATTATTTCAATATTTTTAATGGGTAGTTATTTTAAATTATTCAATTTCACTTATTTTTAAAATGCATGTATTTAAGATTATATATTTATTAATAATGTTAGAAACATATTTTTAAATAAATATTTATAAATAAATATAATTATAAATTTATATTTAATAAATTTATATAATTATAAATTTATAATTAATGTAAATAAATACATATTTTTTTAAAGAAAATCATTTTTATCATTATAAATATTTAATTATATATATCTAAATAATTATAAAATTGTAACAAATTTATTTAAATAGTGAATATACTATATATATATAATATATATATATATATATGTTGTGGTGGAATCCACAGTTTATTTGAGAAATGGGATACATTAAAAAGAAAAGCAATAAACATACAATACAGGGATTTACTCTACGAGACTCAAACTCAAGACCTTATGGAGACCCATAGGGGAAACTACTTCTCATCTGCACCCTGGGGGATATATATATATATATATATAATTTTATAATTATATAAATATCATTTTTTTTCAAAAGTTCTTATTCATCTATTTATAAATAAATAATTATATATAAAAATAATTATAAATATATATATATATATATATATTTAAATGACGAATATATTTATATTTTTATATATTCATTAAATATATATATAATTATGTTAATATATATATATAATTATATAAATATATTTATAATTTTAAAACTATAACATATTATTTCATCAATTAACATATTTACTATATTTATATTTATATTTATTTATTTAATATAGATTTTATTATATAAATATTTAGAATGATATAAATTTATTATAATTATAAAATTTTATTAAATATATTTAAATAATCAATACATTTATTATATTTATATTTATATTATATATTTATATATATATTTATATATATAATGATATAAATATATAAAATGATATCAATATATTTATAATTATAAACAAATAATTATAAATAAAAAACTATAAATAAATAATTATAAATATATTTACCAATGGATATTTACTGTATTTATAAAATTATATATTTATAATTTTAATTAAAAATATTTATTTTTAAATGTGTTATTGTAATTATAAATATATAATTTTATATTTAAATAATTATAACATTGTTAAAAAATATATAATTATATAATTATTTTTAATATTTTTTTATTTAAAATTATAATTATAAATATTCTATCAGCGCTATAGATTTTTGTGCTAATAAAGGTTCATTTTAGCTACGTTTTTTAGCTGTGATAATGATGTATTTTATCAGTTGTTTTTTAGCATTGATAAAACTCTATCTTTATCAATACTAAAAAAGAATAGATAAAGATTCCTTTTATTAGTGCTTATTAATTTAGTGTTGATAAAAAGGCTATTTCTAAAATAATTTTTGAAAGTATTGATAAAATGGTATAAGGAGCTAGCCTGAAAACATTACATAATCATGAATTAAATAGATAATTCACAAGAAGGATATTTTCCGATTTAGAGTTTTAGATAATTCATCCATAACTATTGAATTACATCTACAAAATTAAAAGTAGACTCTTATACTAAGTTTCCATTTTTAATAAAATAAAAACTCTTGAAAAAAAAGTGTAATATCTAGTTCTATGTTTTAAACAACATTACTTTTCATTGATCCCATCTTTAACCTCATTCATCATTAAGTCATGTGAAAAACATTTCAAAACATGGGATGAGCATAAATAACTCAGTAAGGGTTATAAAATAAATAATGAAAATATTATCCCATCAAAAAACAATATTTTTAACATACCTCATGAAATAATAAGATTTATGAATAACACAAAGCAATCACAAATCATAATGATAACTTGTGGAATCCCTAACATACGTTGTAGCTTTCACAGCTTTGTATGGAGTTACATTTGGAATACCCATCACCGTATATTCTTTAAATCTATTTGGAGAAACATTCACATTTACCTCCGTCACATTACCCAATGCATTGGAGAACTATATCGGGCTCACCCACCCAAGGTTTATCACGGAACCACCCATATACGTAAATAATTCACAAGAACCAAAACATATTCACAACACATAAAACCAACATAAAGAAAATATAACATTTCCACTTTTCAATCAAAATATATAGTTTAAATATATTGACATAAAAAATATATTACCAAAACCATTTTCAATACCAAAATAAATAAAAGAGTATATGGTATTTATTTTCTTTTTAATAACATTACTACTTGTTAAGGAATCCATAGATCAAATAATACTCGCGGCGATGGAAAAAGTTGTTGTCACCACTTACGTTAAAAAAACATTCATTTTTGTCATTTAGTAAAACGACTCATAGAAAAATATTCCATTTTAAATGAAATAAAAATTAAAATGTGTTTATACACCATATAAAAGAAAGTTGTTTATAAACCATAATATTCCTCAATGAAAGGATATTGAGATGAAATACCTTACCTCGTGTCCAATTTTACCCATTTGTTCATTAAAATCATGAATAATAAAATAAAGTAAATTTATATTTTCTTAAGAACCTTTTTCATGTTTATTATTCCTTTTATAGCACTTAGTACTATGTTATAAATATTATGTAATCATTTAAGTTAATAATGGTCATTTTTTTCGATATTTGGTACTTGAGTCAAAAATGAACTTCATATAATTACAAGTTGTTCATTTGGTCAAAGGATCATTATCTCCAAAATGAAATTAATGGTTTATATATCATATATATCATATATATACAATATATATATGTATTTATAATAGTACATAACATTTGGAGATAAGAAATGAAATGCACCATTCATGGAGACAGTAAGCCATACACATGCATGAATGCTACTTTCATTTCTATTTTGTATTTTAATGGAATGAAAATTTAACTATACATAGGTATATTATAATTCCAGTATAATATCATATATAATTTTATTAAATTCATCCTTTATATGTCCCACGTGTGGCATTAATGATTCATATCTCTTTGAGGGGGCGGTAGTCCGCACTTGCACAAATGAAATCGTCGAATTTACCCACAATGGAAACAATAAAGGTATTATATAAATGAAAAATAAAGGAGCATAGAAACAATATAAATATAATATATATCACCTATAAATACAGTTCCATATTAATGGCCACCATAATAGGTGGTAGGAGAAGATTGAACAATCATCATTTCATGAGGGAGTAGTTCGTCGTCCATAGAAATAGTATGTTCATTGCCAATTAGACAGAGGTGTGTGTAAGTTTAGTTAAAATAATTATCATAAAACACCTAGTATATTTTGGATACTGGTGTTCTTATAATTTAATGGAATATAAAAAGTTTATGGGTAGGAGAAGTAAAATAAAACAAAAGAACTTAAGAGAAGATGTTACCTTTGAATCGGGTAACTCCCTTCGGTTTGAACCAACATGATTTCTTGAAGTTCCTTCTTCCTAATGTAATGATTCTCAAAGGAAGTGAGGGATATTGATCGATTATTTGTATAGATTTTGTATGAATCAAGGGTCTTGAGAGGTGTGAGTAAGGGGTTATAGGTGAGAGATTTTTATAAGGGAGATGAGGGGCTCTTTATGAAAGATTGAAAATATTATTTTATGATATAATGATTTTAGATTTATAAAAGACCAAAACTAATTATATTCAAAGATAAGATTATTTATGTTCAAAATAAAATCATCCAATCAAAATTTGAAATGTTTTAGAGAATGGTTTAATTTTTATAATCTTATTTATTTAAATCATTCATTAATGAGATAAACACTGCATCAGTATTGTGTCATAAATGATTTCATTTATATGATGTCTAAAAATTATAACAAAAAATTCCATGATGTAGGAAATAATTTTATCTTTAAAATTAATATTTATAGTCTAAGATATAACTTATATAAATCCATGTAAAAAATTATTTACTAAAAGATATATGTTTATGTAATTGTTTTTGTTTACTTTAAATTAATTAACATAATGTGTCATTATCACTCCAAAGTGGCTCCATGGGGTCCCAAAATCGAACCAAGGATGCCCATGGTTGGAAATGTATCATAAAATAAGATTAGGACACATGTTAGGGTAATTTAATGTTATTATAATATTATTTTATTACAAATAATTACCAAATTTACCCTTAAACCACGGTAAATAAAATATTTACCGATGTAAATATTCATTATGTCTAAAAATAAAAGCTACCTTTTTACACAATTTGGACTTCCTGATTCCAAATATGGAATCCATTATTCCAAATTCAAAACATATAATTGAAAAATATTAATTTAAAATTAATTCCCGTTGTCAAAACAAAAAGCATATTTTTAAGAAATAATAACTATCAAAAGATTGACACTGGTCTATATCCAATTTCAAAGTGAAATTACTTACAATGACAAAAATTAGATTATATGGTAAAAACATAATATAATTAAACATTAAAACAAATTAAAAATATAATCTATCCTTATAAATAAATTATATTAAAAGGTAGTTTTGAATTAAAATACAGTATTTTCAACTATTCATTAAAAATGAACATTGTCAGAAAAATACCAATATATCATCCAACGTAAATTTTGATGTCAAAATCATAAAGAAAAATATTATTTTGTCAAATAGAACATTTAAAAGTGAAAAAAAACTATATTTAAAAATGATTCTCCATGAAATGGTGGTAAATCGATCCTTTAAAGAATATTAGAGTATTTATGCGTAAAATTGGATTATTTCTTATTTTAAGCTTCCAAAAGATAATTGATAAAAGAAAAAATATTAAAAAAACATGTATAATCATATTTTAGTTAGTTATGTTCATTCCTTCCGTTACAATGACTTGGAGTTAACTACCATTTTAAATAATAATATAATAATATTATTTTTCATTATAACTCAACGTTGTGTGCTACGTTAGATTTCAAAGAAACCCATTATTGCATATCAAGTACGCCATCAAACATAGAATCCCCCTTTAAAGTAAAATTAATATTTAATTCAAAAATATTAATAAGTTTGAAAATATCATATTTCTTTATTTAGGTGGGATGTTACATCCTTCCCCCCTTTTGGAAATTCTTTCCCCACAATTTTTATTCACTTATCAAATAAGTGGGGGGATTTATCCCTCATAGAATTGTTAGATTCTCATGTTTCCAATTCAACCATATGATTTTTTTACAAAACCTTAACATGATGAATTATCTTATTCTAAAACACTTTCTCTCATTGGTCAAGAATCTGGACTGGCTGTTCTTCATAAGAGAGATTCTCTTACAACTGACCTTTGGGCTCAAATCATGAGATGGATCCAGCATATACTTTCCCAACATTAAATAATGAAAAACATTGTGTACTTTGGATAAAATTGGAGGTAAATCCACTCTGTAGGTAACTAATCTAACTTTCTCAAGGATTTTATAAGGTCCAAGGAGCCTCATACTCAACTTTCCATTCTTACCAAAAGCATCACACTTTTCCATGGTGAAACATTGTGAAAGATGTGATCACCAACCTCAAAAGACAAATCCTTCCTCCGGTTATCTATATAACTTTTCTTCCTTCTCTGAGCTGTTATCATGTGCTTCTGAATCAAATGAACTTTTTTTCCATCTCTTCTACCAATTCTGGTCCCATCAGCTTCCATTCACCTACTTCATCCCAAAAAGTTGGAGTTCGACCCCGCTTACCATATAATTCCTCAAATGGATCCATCTTTATACTAGAATTAAAATTGTTATTATAAGAAAATTCTACCAAAGAATGATATTGGTCAAAAATTCCTTGGTAATCCATTGAGAAAGCACGTAACAAATCCTCAAAGGTCTAAATTTTTCGTTCTTACTGCTCATCTGATTGAGGGTGAAAAGTTGTACTAAAATTTAATTTAGGACCCAAAGACTTCTGAAGGCCCTTCCAAAATTTATAAGTAAACCTGGGATCATTATCAGATACAATAGATAGGGGAACTCTATGAAACCTGACTATATATTTAACATAAAACTGAGAAATTTGATATAGATATAGAGTATCTCGAATAGGAAAAAAATGAGTAGATTTAGTCAATCGATCAATAATAACCCAGATTGCATTGTTACCTCGTGATGTCTTTGGTAATCGCAGAATTATTTCCATGAATATATTTTCCCATTTCCACTCTGGCATCGGTAAAGGATAAATCATCCATTTCGGTAATTGTCGCTCTACTTTAACCTACTGAATAGTCAAACTCTTCATAGTTAAGTCTTCAATATCTATTTTCATTCAATCCCACTAGTAATACAACTGATGATATATACACATCTTAGTACTACCAGGATGAACAGAAAATAGAGAAATATAAGTTTCACATAACCGCTCATTATTCAAATGTGATTCACAAGGCACACATAATCTCTTCACAAACCTCAAAACACTATCATTATCAATGTTAAAATCTGGAAACTTACCCTTCTGAACCAACTCTACCTTTTTCTGCAACTCACTGTCTTCCTTATGCGCTTGCCTAATTCTATCTGATAGAGACGATTTCACTGAGACTTGAAACAAAACAGAGTAATTTCCTACACCAAAATCATATATTCCAATGTTTATCAAGTATTTAATCAAAGGAAATTGTTTGAGACATAACAAGGTTAATGTAGCATTACTTTTTTGACTTAAAGCATCACCCACTTTATTTGAATTTCCTAAAAGATAATGGATCATGCAATCATAATCTTTGATTAGTTCCAACCATATACTCTATCTCATGTTTAATTCTTTCTGAGTGATTATATACTTTAAACTTTTGGGATTAGTATATATTTCACATTTTACTCTTTACAGATGATGCATCCAAATTTTTAAATAAAAAACAACCACAAATAATTCCAAATCATGTGTAGGGTAATTTAACTCATGAGGTTTCAACTGATGTGAAGCATAAGAAATTACTTGATCATTCTACATTAGGATAGAAGCAAGTCCTTTTAATGAATCGTCACTATACATAACAAACTCCCCATTTCTTCAAGGAAATTCCAAAACAAGAGCATTCACCAATATTTTTTTCAACTAGTACTCGCCCATGCTATTTCATGGCATATTTGATTACTGGTATTTTTTTTATAAGTGACTAGTATTTATAAAAGTTAAATCAAACAATAATTTTGAATAAAAAGTGAAATATAAGTCAAACATAAGACATATTGTAATAATAAAACTGAGATATGTGAAAATGATTGAATCAAATAATGCTAAATGAGAAAACCAACGAATCAAAAACTGATGAAAACCTTCCAGGTAAATGGAGAACATCAAATACAACAAACCATCTAGCATGAAACAATTTCCAGTATGAAAAAAACATGTTAAGTAAAATTCCAACATAAACATCCACCATCAAGAACCTACAACATAACAAAAAAACATTCAACATTATCCTCCTACAACATGAGTAACTTCTAGCAAGATGATAAACTTTCAGTATGAAAAACTGATACAAAATCATCCACTATGAAAACCGTCCAACATGGAAAGAAAACCTTCTAGCATGAAGAAACACCCCGCATGAAAAACTCCCCATATGAAAAAATGATAATCAACCTATAGAAAACTCATACTAAAATATTCAGTATGAAAAATCCCAAATACATCAGTCTTTGGAACAGACCACAGTAGAAATACTTTATAGACTATTCATATTTTATTACTAAGAATGAATATAGAAACTTATAACATGTATAAAAAAGGCCGAACAACATGTAAAAAATAGAACATGTAGAAAAAATGTAGAAAAAATTAGATCGTAGTGGAGTTATATGTTTTCAAATAGTTAATGTAAAATCAAATGACATATCATAATATATTTAAAAAGTTACAGGACCTGATGTGTAATGAAATTATTTTTCTATAAATGACATGTAATAATTTTTATTATACTCTACACAGATATCTCAAATCTCAATTCTTTTTCTATGAACTCACAGTATGTAATCTATGGAAAAATCCATTTGTGCAGTCTATGTGAATAATCTGTGTGTGAAATCAGAGTTTGTAAACTAAATGTGAAATATTTTTCTTAAAACACAGTGTGTAATTTATGTATGTAAACACACTGTGTAAGCTCACTATGTAATCTCAATGTGTAATCTGTGTTAGAAATTTGGCTATGTGTATGAAAATTGTTTGTTCACTTCCATGTAAACTCAGTGTGTATGTTCATTGTGTAACATTAGTGTGCAATCTGTGTGTGTAATCTATTTCTCTGTGTAAACTCTATGTAAAATCTGTGTGTTCTATTAGTGTGTATTTTTGGTGTGCAGTCTGTGACTGAAGGATAAATATGTGTGTAAACTAAGTGTGTAATTTGTGTCTGTAAACTACAGTGTTTTATTTGTTTCTATAAACTACATGAGTAAATTCAGTGTATAATATCATTGTGTAATCTATGTTTACAAACTATCTATGTGTGAATACTATGTGTAAGAAAACCCAAGTATCCTTGCCCAAATAGTATCAACTATAAATTGAATTGTCCAATTTGTTTGACACATCCACAATCAATCCTTTTGACTGGTTTAAAAAACAAATAAATCAGGTGACCATTAAAATTTGGTCATTGTTATATGAAATAAATAATCTGGTCATTGTTAGTGAAAATTCCATTATTGGTAAATTGACCATTAGTTAAAGTAATAGTTAGTATTACAGTACTGGTAAAACTGTTCTCTTGCATGTAATTCTATTTCACTGCAAACTAAAATAGCAGTTGTGTTAGATTAAATATGATGGTTATGAATCAGTCAAATAATATGATCAAATGCAGTAAGTATTAATCATGCAAGGTAAGTGGAGTTTAAAAGGAACTGCATTGTCAACTCTAATGAACTGTCAGATCACATACCAATCAACTGAAGAGAAAATTTAATCATTTTGACCTCCAAATAATATTGAAGGCAACAATGGCTAGTCTTGTTTTTTATTTAACTGTGCACTCATTCTTGAACATTATTAAATGACCATAAGATATCATAAAAAAAGAGTGAAATAAAAAATAACTACCCATAAAGTTTTGTTACCAAAATGTTGGGGAAGAACATCTTAGTTTGACTGCCCATTTGAGTTGTCCAAATTTCCCTTCATTGTCCTCTCTACTTGAGTACAATGACTTGTTGTACTGAAACTGTCTCAACATATCTTAGGATCACGTCGCACATCATCCTTTGTATGAAATTCATGTGACAGGTTTTCCTACGTAGATAATATAGTTAGAAAAATTGGAATGTACTTGTTGCAGTTGTAATCAATGAAGAACATATCTTTTAGTTAACAGTAGACAGTTATAGATATAAAGTAGTGTATTTAAAAAATATAAAAAACAAAAAAACTCTATATTAATGATGGATGTATATTAACATAAATGGGATTAATTTAATAGTGAATGAGGAGAACTAAAACATACCTTAGTAGATGACATATTTGAGGTGAAACCATCATATCTACTCGCAATTCTTAAACTTGATGGTGAAGACCTACTAGTTTGATGCTTCTATTGTGCAAGGTTGTAAGGAAAATTACAGTAAGCATATTTTTGTTTAGGAAGTGGGAAAAAACTGAAACATATAGTACCTTGATATATTCAATTCCACTACTAACATGTGATTACCCACTAGTTTGATGTCCCTATACAGTAAAATAATGATAGACCATCAAATTTCGTAACATATACTTATTTAAGAAAGATATGAAAAACTATATTGTATTACCTGATTCTGTTCGAGGATGTAATTAAAATTAGTTATGTAGTAATCATTATCACTGATAAATATCACTTTGAAGCTATTCAATTCAAACAAACTATGACGGTTTTGAATATTATAATTGGTTACATCAATTGATAATAACACTTTCTTTGATTTGAAAATATCCAATTCTGTAGGAAAACCATACTCATCATTGGACTAAATTACAAACGATAAGTAGTGTTATAATATATAATGTAAACATATATTGAGGTCATAAAATAAATTTGTTCTACCTGTATCAAAGAAGCTCTTAACTCTGTAGCTGTTTTATGTATGAATTGGATGACTTGTTTGTCCAATAAAACAACTGAACATGAGTCTGTCATATCAGCAACCATTAGTTTCACTCTGAATCTGTTGGATTTAATATTGCGATTACAAAGTCAGTGATATTGAGTATAATGCTTTATTATTTAGATAGAAAAATTTTGACCAAAAGGAATTTAAAATAAGATTTGAATCCAGGGAGTAGTGCTGTTGGGAGATAATTTACAACTGTGGAACCATATTTTGTCGTCTAAAACATGTATTTTCTTCATGAAAAATTTAGATTAATCAAAAACCATATGTGAGTACTTTGAATTTTTATTATTATAGCTGTTATTAAGAACCATGTAGGCTGTAGAAGAGTTTTTACATAATAATAAACTCATTAGTAAAGGATAGATGTAAAAAGTTTATTGTATTTCCAATTATAAGGATTTTATAGTTACCTTGAGAGAGCTTTTCACTTCTGATATTGTTTTCGTGTTATTCCAATACAAGACTTCTGTAGTGGGGTTGACATTAGTTGGCGATGGGCTTTGTAACTGTGATGTTATTAACAGCCCTAAACTAGTAAATATATATTGATAGACATTAAAATAAAAAATAAGAACATTTGTGAATTACAATTGTGATGCACAGAGTATAAAGTTGTAAAAATATAGAACACCAATTTTGTATAATGTTATATGTTTCTGAAATTTTCTGCTTCCGGAATATGAAGATTATAAACAATTTTCGTTGAATTCACAGTAGTTGTGACAATAATAGAGGATAAAAGGAGTTTGAAGTCAAAGAACACATAATTAGAGAGTCAAGTGGGAATGCAACATAATTTAAGAATTATTTAGAAACAAAAAAATTATATTATACATACAGAAACCATACTACTCAAATGCTTCACCTGGATGATTTGTAATATCATAATGGTAGATGAATCCTTGTTGTTTTCCATGTAATCCTTCAATTCATTTACGTATTCACCCCCAAAAACTACAGGTTTGATGCAAACCTCTATATGAAAATTGAGTAACAATATGAATATATATAAATATTTAGCAGTCAATTAATATAAATTTAAAAAAATATTGACCTGTTATCCTCAAGAGTAATTTGCATCATGTGGTTGGATGGACCCATAGATTGCACCGGTTTTGTGTATCGAAGATGTCCAATTATTTATATAAGATAGATGACTAAAAGATTCCTTAATTGAAACTAATACAGAGGTAGTATAAAATACTATAATGTTAAGTCTATTTAACTTTCTAGACTGAAAAGTAACATTCACTGCATAGTGGAATGTAACTATTAAATGTTCTTCGAGAACTTTCAATTGAATAATATCATCATATGAAGTAAAATCAAAACCGAAAAGAGGAATTTCTGCATCACATGGACAAACATATGTTGTCGTCATGAAAAGTATTCCATAGGCATGTCTACATCCCAAGTAACTGCCATGGTTTGAAGCTATCTGGAAGTTTTTTATCATATAGCATAGCCCCTCATGCAATAAATTTTTGTACATAGAGATATGCTGGCAGCTACTGATTGTACACTAAATTTTCATTCCCTAGACATAGCATGTTAAAACATGGGAGAATACATTAAAAATATAAATGTGCATGGAAAGAAAGATAATTTAGACGTATTGACAAATGTATACATCGAAACAGGAATATAGGGTGAAATAAACAAACAATACTCATGACATGTAAACTAAAATCTTTATCACTAAGTATTATATCGATAGCAATGACAACATTAGAGTATTTGGGCGACAAATTGCACCACATGTTTAAAACACGAACCTCAATCTATAGTGTTTCATCATCCTCTGTTGTAATATCATTCAACAGGGTAATTGATCAGGACATTTAGCTTTGAATGTGTACAAATATGATTAGTGCTGAAGAAAATAATATAGTAAGTAGTTACAGACTTTAGGAATTACATATTGCAGTCCCAAAAAGTAGTAAAACAATTGATGTGCTAGTTGAAATAGTACCTAAAATAGGTTTTAAAATATTTCATTGTACACAATATTATGTGTGTAATGTGATGATGTGTTACAATTATCATCAACAAAAATTTTCAAACCAGTAGCTGATGTGACCCTAGAAACTGCAACATATAATTGACCATGAGAAAACACAGGTTTGCGGTGAAATAACCCAACAGAAGACAATGATTGTCCTTGAATTTTATTAATAGTCATTGCATAAGAAACTATCAAAGGATATTGGGTTCTTTGTAATTTGAAAGGCTATCTAAGATCAGAGTGCGTCATAGTTAGTCTTGGAATGAATGCTGAATACCCCGAATGATAGCCACTCAAAATTTTTTCTCCAATGACATGATCCCCTATGTGTGTAACAATCATATGAGTTCCATTACATAAACCAACAGATTGATCAACATTTCATAATAACATAATGGGGACACCAATCTTTAAAGAAATTTTATGGGCAGCCAAACCAGAGACATTTATTTTATTTAACATCTCAGAGGTATATATGTTTTCTGCCCTATCCATATCAAAAATAGTTTTGCAGACTGAATTAGAGCTGAAGTAGTCTCTTTTTTTCAGAATTTGTGAGTGACAACATGTAATCATTTACTTCATGAACAACATCACGGGTTGGAGCTAGAATGACACGCTCTTTCAAATAGAAGACCTCATTGTATTTGTCACAGAAATTAGGATAAGTATGCTCCAAAATTTCAACCATTGGATTTCCAGTGTAGCAAAGAAGATATGATTAAGGAATTTCTAAGAGCACTTCACCGTCATTAGGTTATCCAATTCATCCTTTTCCAATATCCAAATTCCATTTAGCAAAATCACGAATCTCATTTGAATCATCGGTGGATGTATAGGAATGCAATATCATGTTCTTTATTATAGTTAAGACCTGACAGTATTTCCAAAGATACAATGACTTAATACTTGCAAAGAAAATTTCATTTGTGTTACCACCTGGTATTACAGGTAATATTTGTATGAAATATCCACCCAATACAACTGTTAGACCACCTAATGCGAAATTCATTGCATTATAAATTTTTACTATCATAATATCCCTTAGAGTTCATTCTAGAGCCTCAAAGTAGTATTTATGAACCATAGAAGCTTCATCCAAATAATCAGTTTTCTAGAGTTTATAAGTTCAGATACATCACTCCCTTGATAAGTATTGCAAACAGATTGCTCAGTAATGGATATTTGAATATGAAATTTAGAATGTGTTGTGCATCCACCAGGAAGCAGTAATGATACTATTCCACTCGAAGCAACCACAAGTACAATGGATCCCTCAGATCGCAGAAATGATGTTAAAATCTTCCAAATGAATGTTTTACTTGTGCCTCCATATCCGTTCAAGAAGATTAATCCTATGATATTTGTAGATAACGAAGAAAAAATGACATCCATCACCTCGTTTTGTTCAATAGTTAGCATAGTCTATAAAGTTCTGTAGTCTATTAGAAGGATTTCATTATTGTAATTTAGTTATTCTACAACTAAATGATTCGAATGACTATCGATTGCAGAATCTGGAACTGGCATGGGAGGATAAAATCGAAGAGATGTTCCATTGGTCTGTAAAATCTGTTATATTTCAAGCAGAGCATGCATATGTATTTGACCTTCTATGAGTGTCAAATCAAGAAGAATGAAGTACATTGTTTCAGAGTAGTATAAAAAAACTGCATGCATTGAATAAGTTAATTAATATTATCTGAAATAATAAAACAAATTGATCATGAGATAATTTATTATATAGACTAAAGTAAGTATTATGCATGCCCACTAATAGTTGATTGACAGTAGACTTGTGAAACTTTGTATTGGTAATAAATTAGACAAATCTAATTTCTGGAAGAAATCAGTTAATGTAATAATAAAATAGAAAGAAAAGAATTAAAATATCAAAAGTAATGAATAACTATTATGTTTATGCATTCATATGGACAGTTGTTTACCCCTTGGATTTTAATGTTTTATGTCATTTGAGGATGAACTTTAATTTAAATAACCTCACATGCATGTAGTTTTTTTCATGTTTTATGCCATTTGAGGATTAACTGTTATTTAAATAACCCCGTGGAATTTAATGTTATATGTTTTATGTCATTTGAGGCCGAATTGTTATTTAAATAACTATAGTAACTTGAAATGATCGGACCTTTATTTAAGTCCCTCCCTAACTACATGGAAACCAATAAGTTGCATTTAATTTCTATATAACCAATGTTTTTCAGTCAATATTAATTTCAATATTATATAAATATATTTGTCAAAAACATAAGGAAAATGAGAATTCTGTAATTATTTAGCAGCAATGTGTTATAAAATATAAGCTGAGAAATAGCTTTGCACCCTGCAGTTGTAGCCTTCTTCTGTGAGAGTGTATTATATCTTCAGATAGGATGTGACAGGTTTGTTTCCAAACACTTTCTGGATGAGAAATGTTATTGGAAAATAACATGCTTGCAAAGAGCCTACATACATTATGTCCCATTCCCCAAGATGAAACCTCTTTTATTTCTTCAATAAATTATGTGTCATCTGCCAGCAGTCCCAGCACATAACATGCCTCTCTAAATGTTCCATGAGTAATGTTGTTCACTGTTTAGAGATCTTCATATGATGTAGCTCCTTTGATTTTTTTAGAAGTATCCACAAGTAAAATAGTTCCCCAGTTGTTGGAGGAACTTAGTATAGCTTTCCAATAGAAAATCCTTGCCTTCTAAGATGCCAGGTCTTATTATTTTGTTGGTAAACAAATCTAGTAGGGAAATCTGCAAATGTAAGAGATATGCCCTCTGGGTACATAATATTTTCTTGAAACCAAGAGGCGAGCATTGTTTTAGACATGTTAGTGTGATTTAATCCATCTCCAATATTATCATTATCCTTGAAGGTCCCAGAATGTTGTCTGGGTAAATGGAAACCTAACCTCTCAACCAGTGGATATTTGTAATGGATATCATAAGAAAATATTCTCCAAGAGGCCTCACAAGGAGATATGTATCGACAATCATAGTCCATCTTTATTTCATCTACATCTTTCTCGGAGAAATCTCTGTTGCTTCTCTCATAGAGTGATGCTGTTACCCGATCATTTCCCTTGTTAATATACTTAAAAGGATATTTGATAGAAGATGACTTGTAACATCCCAGGTAATTAAAGAATAAAGAATTTTCATATTTATTAATATTTACAAATTAAATATTAATTTTAATTAAAAAGAGTTTCTACGTTCGATAGCGTACTCGATACTCAACGATGAGTTTCATTGAAAACTTACGTTGCACACAAGTAATAAAATAATATTATTTTAAATGTTAGTTAACAAGTAGCCGTTGTACTAGCGGGAATGGATAGAAATAACTAAAATATGATTATATATGTTTTTAAATGTTTTTACATTTACCCAATAAAAGATAAAGGCTTAAAATACGGAAAGAGTTCAATTTTAGGCATTTATACCCTAATTTTCACTAAGGGTTCACATATCACCTTTTGACGGCGAACCGTCATTAAATATAGTTTTTTTCACTCTTATAAATCCTTTTGGACCAAATAAAACTCTTCTTAAGAATTGGGATATCAAAATTTACTTTGTGTAAATTTTTGGTATCTTTCCGATAAAGTTCTTTTCTTAAATGAATAGTGTAAAATGTTGTATTTTAATTCAAAATATCTTTTTAATCTAATTTATTTATATGATTAGATTACCTTTTGAATTGGTTTTAGAGTTAAATAAGAAAATATTTTTACCATTAAATCCAATAGTGGTCATTGGAATTAATTTCACTTTGAAATCGGACTTAAACTAGTGTCAATCTTTTGATAGTTATTGTTTCATAAAAACACGCTATTTGCTCTGACAGCGGGAATTAATTATTAAATTAACTAATTTGACTTATATGTTTTGAATTTTGTAAAATAGATTTCATTTTTGAATTTGTAATATCAAATATAGCTTAGGGTGAATTTTTGGGATTTTTCTGAAAAACATCAATTTTTGATGAATAGTGACACCACTAAGTGGTACTTATAAAAACTGATTTTTCCGTTTAAATGAAATTTTTCCATCATTGTGTTTTGAATTTCAAAAATCCGACATACATGGTTTTCATTAAGAAGTAAAATGTGGTTCAATGGGATAAAAATAATTTTTTTGGTGAATAGTAACTTATTAAGTTTTTAATCGCGATTAGAGGTAATTAGTGTAGTTTAAGGTAAAAATAATGTTTTAATAATATGAAATGAACTTGACACATATCCTACCCTCATTGGATGTGTCATGGCCGACCACGACAAGCCATGGGTCAACTTGGGGACCCCATGGAGCCACTTTGGTTGGAAAATGACATAAATACCTTTTATTTAATGTTAATGTAAAAAAATGGCACAAACATGATATTTTTTACTAAAACAATTTTTAAATGGGGTTATACAAGTCAGATTTTTGATTATAAATAGTCATTGTAAGGATAAAAATATTTCCTACATCATAGTATTTTTTTATAATTTTTAGACATTAAATAAATTAAATTATTTATGACATAATAATGATGCAGCGATGACATCATTATTTGACGATTTAAATAAAATTGAAAGATAATGTAAAATCTATGAACTACACATGTCCAAAACTTATTGGATGGGTTGATTTCGAACCCTTATCACCTTATCCAAGAATTATTTTAATGTGGGACCTTTTAAAACTGAAACATATTTTCAAATAAAGTAATATTTCATTACTTTCCAAAAGTGCCCCTCCTCTCCTCTTATAAAAGGCCCCCACCTCTACCACCTTACACACACTCCTCAAGCTTTTGGCTCAGCCAACCCTTTCCCATTTACTCTCTCCACATCCCTATCCTCATCCTATAGGATTCCCTTTGGGCATAATCCTTTCAAAGGAATCCTTTAGGCTCAAATCAAAAGGAGTTACACTTTTAAAGGTAATTCATTCTCTCTTGTTCATTTGTTTTATTTTGCTTCTGCAACCCCCTAAACTCTTTTTATTTACTTATTTTGTAACAACACCAGTATCTTCAATATACTTGGATGTTTTTATAAGATTTATTAGAGCTACACTCTCACACAACTACATCAAATGGTTAAAGAATATACGGTTTTCGTGAATGGCGAAATTCTGCGTCCCGAAACGATGATTGTTCAATACTCATTTAACACCTTAAAAGGTGGCCATTAAGATGTCACTATATTTATATATGATATATAATATGTTTATGTTTTCTTTAAGCTTCTGTATTTTTCATTTTGGGCATACCTTTATGGTTTCCATTATTGGTAAAACACGATATCTTCATTTAAGGAAGTGCGGACTACCACCCCCTCAAAGTGATGTGATTCATTAATGCCATATGTGGGACGTGTAAAGGATGGATTTGAAGTTATTATATATGATGTTATACTGGAATTATAATATACCTCTATATAATTATTATTTCTTTCCATTAAAGTATGAGATATAAATGAATGTAGCGTCCATGCGTACGTACGACTTACCGTCTCCATGAACGGTGAATTTTATTTCTTATCCCCAAATGTAATGTACTATTAAAAGTACATGTATATAATGGATATATATAATGATTGATATATCTAAATGATGAATATAATTATGGAATTAAAATATACATACCTCTCATTTAGTTTTAATTCCATTAATATGACAAAGAAATGAAAGTAGCGTTCATGCGTACGTACGGCTTACCGTCTCCATGAACGGTGCATTTCATTTCTTACCTCTAAATGATTATGTAATATTATAAATACATGTATATTCTGGATATATATAATATATATGATATCCAAATAAGGAATGTCATTATGGATATAAAGAACCTTTGACCACACGAACAACATGTAATTGTAAGAAGTCCACTTTCGACTTAAGAACCAAATATTGACAAAACAAACATTATTAACTTAAATGGTTAAATAATGTTTATAACATGGCAATAAGTGATATAAAAGGAATAATGAACTTGAAAAAGGTTCTTAAAGAAGTATAAATTAACTCAAGTTTATTATTCAGGACATTATAGAACGATCGAGTCAAGTCGGGCCCAAGGTAAGGGACTTCGTCTCAATGTCCTTTCATTGAGGAATATTTTATTTTATACACAACATTCTTTTATACGGTGTATAAAACCCTTTGACTTTTACTTTTATATAAAAGGGATCTTTTTCTACGAAGCTTTTTACTAAACGACAAAAAGGAATGTTTTTTTAACGTACGCGGTGACAACGACCTTTTCCGCCGCCGCGAGTATTATTTGGTCTTTGGCTTCCTCAACAAGCCATTATGTTTTTAAAATGAAATAAATACCATATACTCTTTTATGTATTTTGGTATTGAAAATGGTCTTGATAAGGGATTCTATTATGATATATTGTGATTGAAATGTGGAAATGTTATCATTCCTTTATATTGGTTTTATGTTTTATGATTTTATATTGGTACTTGGACATTTGACGGGTGGTTACGTGATAAACCATATGACGGGTGGTGCCGTGAATACCAGGATGGGTGGTTACATTATAAGCTCCAATGCATTGGGCATGGAAGTCGGTCGTATGGCTATTCCATTAAGTATGTATGGAAGTCGGCCGTATGGCTATTCCATTAAGTATGTATGGAAATTGGCCGTATGGCTATTCCATTTAAGTGATATGTGTGGAAGTCGACCGTATGGTTATTCCACTTAAGTATGTTTATGTCCCAAGTTACCTTTATATATGTTATGTGTTCTTTATATGGGATTTATGGTAATCCTTTGGTTACAAAAAGGTAAATAATGATACTTTATTCAGTGAAGAGTTTTTACTACTTCATGAAGGTGAAGGTATTACTTTGATAGAGTATACATGGTTTACTTGATGTTTGAAAAACTAACAGTTTTCATTCTTTGTGTATCCCTTACTGATCTTTTTATGCTCACCCCAAGTTTTTTTGAAAAGTTTTTCACAGGACTTAATGTGGAATAAGGTCAAGGATGGAATCAAGGGAATGTCATGCTATATAAAACATGGAACTAGACATGTTTCTTTTAAGAATTTTTTTATTATGGAAACTTAGTAGAAGTGACTACTTTGTAATCTTTTGAGATGTAATAGTTATGTACTAATTCTCTAAAACTCTAAACCTGAAAAGATCCTCAACGTGAATTAGTCATTTAATTCAATATTAAGTAAGGTTTAAGGCTGGGGCCTTATAGTTGGTATCAAAGGTCGGTTTAGACAACTTTAGGAGTTAGAAAAGTGTTAAATTATAATATGATTGAAATGATATAGCATTTACGGATTACCATGTTGCTTCGCCTAAGATATTTCAGTTTTAAGAATGGTTTTTCGTAGAGGAAACAAAGAAGTTTTTTTTGGGAAGGTATACTGAGGTAAATGACCTTCCAAATCAGCATACTGAGATGGTCAGAATCAGAATTGAGTAGTTTACTGCAATGACGGTTCAGTTGAATCAGTTTTATTGGTTTGGCAGGTTACTACCGAAGGTTTGTTGAAAACATCTCACGATTATCTAGTCTAATGATTAAGCTAACTCGAAAGGGTGTTATGTTCATCTGGACAAAAGAATGTGATGATTGTTTTCAGGAGTTGAAGAGAAGTTTGGTGAATGCTCCAGTTTTGGAACTTCCTTCCTGGAATGGTGAGTTTGTTATATACAGTGATGCTTCGTTGAAGGGACTTGGCTGTGTCCTTATGAAGAATGATCAGGTAATTGCTTATGCTTCACGACAGTTGAAAACTCATGAGGTAAATTACCCTACACATGATTTGGAATTAGCTGCTGTTGTCTTCGCTTTAAAAATTTGGAGGCATCATTTGTATGGAGTAAAGTGTGAAATATATACTGATCTCAAAAGTTTAAAGTATATATTCACTCAGAAAGAATTGAACATGAGACAGAGGAGATGGCTGGAATTAATCAAGGATTATGATTGTACAATTCACTACCATCTGGGAAAAGCAAATAAAGTGGCCGATGCTTTGAGTCGAAAAAGTAATGCTTCATTAACCATGCTACGTTTGGAACGAGATCCTTTGGTTTTTGATTTGATGAACTTTGGCATAGAAGTTGTTGGTGCAGGAAGTACTTCCGTTTTGTTTCAGGTATCAGTGAAATCTTCTCTAACAGACAGAATCAAGCAAGCACAGAAGCAAGACAGTGAGTTGCAGAAAAAGGTAGAGCTGGTTCAGAAAGGTAAGTTTCCTGAATTCAACATTGATAATGATTGTGTTTTGAGGTTTGGGAAGAGATTATGTGTGCCTTGTGATTCACAGTTGAAGAATGAGTAGTTATGTGAGGCTCATAGTTCCTCGTTTTCAGTTCATCCTGGCAGTACTAAGATGTACAGAGATCTGCGGGAGTATTACTGGTGGGATGGAATGAAAAGAGATATTGCTGATTTTACTGTGAAGTGTCTGACTTGTCAGCAGGTTAAAGCAGAGCAGTAGTTACCGAAAGGGATGCTTCAGCCTTTACCAGTGCCAGAGTGGAAATGGGAAAACATATCCATGGACTTTGTTGTGGGATTACCGAGGACATCTCGAGGTAATAATGCAATCTGAGTTATTGTTGATCGCTTGACTAAATCTTCTCATTTCCTTGCTATACGAGATACTTTTTCCCTAGATCAACTTTCCCGTTTGTATCTTAAAGAGATAGTCAGGTTACATAGAGTTCCCCTCTCCATTGTATCTAATCGCGATCCCAGGTTCACATCTAACTTTTGGAAAGGCCTTCAGAAGTCATTGGGTACTGAATTAATTTTTAGTACAAATTTTCATCCTCAATCAGATGGGCAGTCAGAACGGACAATTCAGACCTTGGAGGATATGCTACGAGCTTGTTCGATGGATTATCAGGGAAGTTGGGACCAACATCTTTCTTTGGTTGATTTTTCTTATAATAACAGCTTTCATTCCAGTATACAGATGGCACCATTTGAGGGATTATTTGGGAAGCGGTGTCGAACTCCAGCATTTTGGGATGAAGTGGGTGAAAGGAAGCTGATGGGACCAGAATTGGTAGAAGAGATGGCAGAAAAAGTTCAGCTGATATAGAAACACATGAGAACAGCTCAGAGCTGGCAGAAGAGTTATGCGGATAACCGGAGTAAGGATCTATCTTTCGAGGTAGGTGATCATTTTTTTCTCAAGGATTCTCTTTGGAAAAGTGTGATGAGATTTGGTAAGAAAGGAAAGCTGAGTCCAAGGTTTATTGGACCATATGAAATTCTGGAGAAAGTTGGATCAGTTGCTTACCGAGTGGCTTTAACTCCGAGTTTATCTCAGGTACACAATGTTTTTCATGTTTCAATGTTGAGGAAGTATATGCCAGATCCATCTCATGTTTTGAGTCCAGAGGTAGTTCAGCTGGAGGAGAACCTATCTTATGAAGAACAACCAGTCCAGATTCTTGACCACAGGGACCAGGAGTTACGGAATAAGGTGATTCATCAGGTAAAGGTTTTGTGAAAAAACCATGTGATTGAAGAGGCGACGTGGGAATCTGAAAATGCTATGAGTGATAAATACCCCCACTTATTTTGATAAGTGAATAAAATTGCAAGGACGCAATTCCCAAAAGGGGGGAAGGACGTAACATCCCAGGTAATTAAAGAATAAAGGATTTTAATATTTATTAATATTTACGAATTAAATATTAATTTTAATTAAAAGGGGTTTCTACATTCGATAGCGTACTCGATACGCAACGATGAGTTTCTTTGAAAACTTACGTTGCATACAAGTAATAAAATAATATTATTTTAAATGTTATTTAACAACTAGCCATTGTACTAGCGGGAATGGATAGAAATAACTAAAATATGATTATATATGTTTTTAAATGTTTTTACATTTACCCAATAAAAGATAAAGGCTTAAAATACGGAAAGAGTTCAATTTTAGGCATTTATACCCTAATTTTCACTAAGGGTTCACTTATCACCTTTTGACGGAGAACCGTCATTAAATATAGTTTTTTTCACTCTTATACATCCTTTTGGACCAAATAAAACTCTTCGTAAGAATTGGGACATCAAAATTTACTTTCTGTAAATTTTTGGTATCTTTCCTATAAAGTTCTTTTTTTAAATGAATAGTGTAAAATGTTGTATTTTAATTAAAAACCACTTTTTAATATAATTTATTTATATGATTAGATTATCTTTTGAATTGGTTTTAATGTTAAATAATAAAATATTTTTACCATTAAATCCAATAGTGGTCATTGGAATTATCTTCACTTTGAAATCGGACTTAAACTAGTGTCAATCTTTTGATACTTATTGTTTCATAAAAACACGTTATTTGCTCTGACAGCGGGAATTAATTATTAAATTAATTAATTTGACTTATATGTTTTGAATTTTGTAAAATATACTTCATTTTTGAATTCGGAATATCAAATATAGCTTAGGTGAATTTTTGGGATTTTTCTGAAAAACATCAATTTTTGATGAATAGTGACACCACTAAGTAGTACTTATAAAAACTGATTTTTCCGTTTAAATGAAATTTTGCCATCTTTGTGTTTTGAATTTCAAAAATACGACATACATGGTTTTTATTAAGAGGTAAAATGTGGTTCAATGGGATAAAAATAATTTTTTGGTGAATAGTAACTTATTAAGTTTTTAATCGCGATTAGAGGTAATTAGTATAGTTTAAGGTAAAAATAATGTTTTAATAATATGAAATGAACTTGACACATGTCCTACCCTCATTGGAGGTGTCATGGCCGACCATGAAAATCCATGGGTCAACTTGGGGACCCCATGGAGCCACTTTGGTAGGAAAATGACATAAATACCTTTTATTTAATGTTAATGTAAAAAAATGGCACAAACATGATATGTTTTACTAAAACAATTTTTAAATGCGGTTATACAAGTCAGATTTTTTATTATAAATAGTCATTAGAAAGATAAAAAGATTTCCTACATCATAGTATTTTTTTATAATTTTTAGACATAAAATAAATTAAATTATTTATGACATAATAATGATGCAGCGATGACATCATTATTTGACGATTTAAATAAAATGGAAAGATAATGTAAAATATATAAACTACACATGTCCAAAACTTATTGGATTGGTGGATTGCGAACCCTTATCACCTTATCCACGAATTATTTCAATGTGGGACCTTTTAAAACCGAAACACGTTTTCAAATAAAGTAATATTTCTTTACTTTCCAAAAGTGCCTCTCCTCTCCTCTTATAAAAGGCCCCCACCTCTACCACCTTAAACACACTCCTCAAGCCTTTGGCTCGGCCAACCCCTGCCCATTTACTCTCTTCAAATCCCTCTCCTCATCCTAGAGGATTCCCTTTGGGCAGAATCCTTTCAAAGGAAGCCTTTAGGCTCAAATCAAAAGGAGTTACAATTTTAAAGGTAATTCATTCTCTCTTGTTCATTTGTTTTATTTTGCTTCTCCAACACCCTAAACTCTTTTTATTTACTTATTTTGTAACTAAAACAGTATCTTAAATATACTAGGATGTTGTTATAAGATTTATTCGAGCTAAACTCTCACACAACTACATAAAATGGTTAAAGAACATACGGTTTCTATGGATGGCGAAATTCTGCCTCCCGAAACGATGATTGTTCAATACTCATTTAACACCTTCAAAGGTGGCCATTAAGATGTAACTATATTTATATATGATATATAATAGTTTATGTTTTCTTTAAGCTTCTGTATTTTTCATTTTGGGCATACCTTTATGGTTTCCATTATGGGTAAAACACGATATCTTCATTTAAGGAAGTTCGGACTACCACCCCCTCAAAGTGATGTGATTCGTTAATGCCATATGTGGGACGTGTAAAGGATGGATTTGAAGTTATTATATATGTTGTTATACTGGAATTATAATATACCTCTATATCATTATTATTTCTTTCCATTAAATTATGAGATAGAAATGAATGTAGCGTCCATGCGTACGTACGGCTTACTGTCTCCATGAACGGTGCATTTCATTTCTTATCCCCAAATGCAATGTACTATTAAAAGTACATGTATATAATGGATATATATAATGAATGATATATCTAAATTATTAATATAATTCTGGAATTAAAATATACATACCTCTCATTTTGTTTTAATTCCATTAATATGACGAAGAAATGAAAGTAGCGTTCATGCGTACGTACGGCTTACCGTCTCCATGAACGGTGAATTTCATTTCTTACCTATAAATGATTATGTAATATTATAAATACATGTATATTCTGGATATATATAATATATATGATATCCAAATCAGGAATTTCATTCTTGATATAAAGAACCTTTGACCACACGAACAACATGTAATTGTAAGAAGTCCACTTTCGACTTAAGAACCAAATATTGACAAAACAAACATTATTAACTTAAATGGTTACATAATGTTTATAATATGTCAATAAGTGATATAAAAGTAATAATGAACTTGAAAAAGGTTCTTAAAGAAGTAGAAATTAACTCAGGTTTATTATTCAGGACATTAAAGAACGATCGAGTCAAGTCGGACCCAAGGTAAGGGACTTTGTCTCAATCTCCTTTCATTAAGACATATTTTATTTTATACACAACTTTCTTTTATATGGTGTATAAAACCCTTTGACTTTTACTTTTATACAAAAGAAATATTTTTCTACGAAGAGTTTTACTAAACGAACAAAATGAATGTTTTTTTAACGTACGCGGTGACAACGACCTTTTCCGCCGCCGCGAGTATTATTTGGTCTTTGGCTTCCTCAACAAGCCGTTATGTTTTTAAAATGAAATAAATACCATATACTCTTTTATGTATTTTGGTATTGAAAATGGTTTTGATAAAGGATTCTATTATGATATATTGTGATTGAAATTTAGAAATGTTATCATTCCTTTATATTGGTTTTATGTTTTATGATTTTATATTGGTACTTGGACATTTGACGGGTGGTTACGTGATAAACCATATGACGGGTGGTGCCGTGAATACCAGGACGGGTGGTTACGTTATAAGATCCAATGCATTGGGTATGGAAGTCGGCCGTAGGGCTATTCCATTAAGTATGTATGGAAGTCGGCCGTATGGCTATTCCATTAAGTATGTATGGAAATTGGCCGTATGACTATTCCATTTAAGTGATATGTGTGGAAGTCGACCGTATGGTTATTCCACTTAAGTATGTTTATGTCCCAAGTTTCCTTTATATATGTTATGTGTTATTTATATGGGTTTTATGGTAATCCTTTGGTTACAAAAAGGTAAGTAATGATACTTTATTCAGTGAAGAGTTTTTAATACTTCATGTAGGTGAAGGTATAACTTTGATAGAGTATACATGGATTACTTGATGTTTGAAAAACTAACAGTTTTCATTCTTTGTGTATCCCTTACTGAGCTTTTTATGCTCACCCCAAGTTTTTTTGAAATGTTTTTCACAGGACTTAATGTGGAATAAGGTCAAGGATGGAATCAAGGGAATGTCATGCTATATAAAACATGGAACTAGACATGTTTCTTTTAAGAGTTTTTTTTATTATGGAAACTTAGTAGAAGTGACTACTTCGTAATCTTTTGAGATGTAATAGTTATGTTCTAATTCTCTAAAACTCTAAACCTGAAAAGATCCTCAACGTGAATTATTCATTTAATTCAATATTAAGTAAGGTTTAAGGCTGGGGCCTTATAGTTGGTATCAAAGGTCGTTTTAGAAAACATTAGGAGTTAGAAAAGTGTTAAATTATAATATGATTGAAATGATATAGCATTTATGGATTACCGTGTTACTTCGCCTATGATATTCCAGTGTTAAGAATGGTTTTTAGTAGAGGAAACAATGAAGTTTTTTTTTGGGAAGGTATACTGAGGGAAATGACCTTCCAAATCAGCATACTGAGTTGATCAGAATCAGAATTGAGCAGTTTACTGCAGTGATGGCTCGGTTGAATCAGTTTTATTGGTTTGGCAGGTTACTACCGAAGGTTTGTTGAAAAATTCTCATGGTTATCTAGTCCAATGACTAAGCTAACTCGGAAGGGTGTTATGTTCATCTGGACAAAAGAATGTGATGATTGTTTTCAGGAGTTGAAGAGAAGTTTGGTGAATGCTCTAGTTTTGGAACTTCCTTCCAGGAATGGTGAGTTTGTTATATACAGTGATTCTTTGTTGAAGGGACTTGGCTGTGTCCTTATGCAGAATGATTAGGTAATTGCTTATGCTTCACGACAGTTGAAAACTCATGAGGTAAATTACCCTACACTTGATTTGGAATTAGCTGTTGTTGTCTTTGTTTTAAAAATTTGGAGGCATCATTTGTATGGAGTAAAGTGTGAAATATATACTGATATCAAAAGTTTAAAGTATATATATTCACTCAGAATGAATTGAACATGAGACAGAGGAGATGGCTGGAATTAATCAAGGATTATGATTGTACAATTCACTACCATCTGGGAAAAGCAAAAAAAGTGGCCGATGCTTTGAGTCGAAAAAGTAATGCTTCATTAACCATGCTACGTTTGGAACGAGATCCTTTGGTTTTTGATTTGATGAAATTTGGCATAGAAGTTTTTGGTGCAGGAAGTCCTTCCGTTTTGTTTCAGGTATCAGTGAAATCTTCTCTATCAGACAGAATCAAGCAAGTACAGAAGCAAGACAGTGAGTTGCAGAAAAAGGAAGAGCTGGTTCAGAAAGGTAAGTTTCCTGAATTCAACATTGATAATGATTGTGTTTTGAGGTTTGGGAAGAGATTATGTGTGACTTGTGATTCACAGTTGAAGAATGTGTTGTTATGTGAGGCTCATAGTTCCCCGTTTTCAGTTCATCCTGGCAGTACTAAGATGTACAAGGATCTGCGGGAGTATTACTGGTGGGATGGAATGAAAAGAGATATTTCTGATTTTACTGTGAAGTGTCTGAATTTTCAGCAGGTTAAAGCAGAGCGGTAGTTACCGAAAGGGATGCTTCAGCCTTTACCATTACCAGAGTGGAAATGGGAAAACATATCCATGGACTTTGTTGTGGGATTACCGAGGACATCTTGAGGTAATAATGAAATCGGAGTTATTGTTGATCGCTTGACTAAATCTTCTCATTTCCTTGCTATACGAGATACTTTTTCCCTAGATCAACTTTCCTGTTTGTATCTTAAAGAGATAGTCAGGTTACATAGAGTTCCCCTCTCCATTGTATCTGATCGTGATCCCAGGTTTACATATAACTTTTGGAAAGGACTTCAGAAGTCGTTGGGTACTGAATTAAATTTTAGTACAGCTTTTCATCCTCAATCAGATGGTCAGTCAGAACGAACAATTCAGACCTTGGAGGATATGCTACGAGTTTTTTCGATGGATTATCAGGGAAGTTGGGACCAACATCTTTCTTTGGTTGAGTTTTCTTATAATAACAGCTTTCATTCCAGTATACAGATGGCACCATTTGAGGTATTATATGGGAAGCGGTGTCGAACTCCATCATTTTGGGATGAAGTGGTTGAAAGGAAGATGATGGGACTAGAATTGGTAGAAGAGATGGCAGAAAAAGTTCAGCTGATACAGAAACACATGAGAACAGCTCAGAGCAGGTAGAAGAGTTATGCGGATAACCGGAGGAAGGATCTATCTTTCGAGGTTGGTGATCATGTTTTTCTCAAGGTTTCTCGTTGGAAAAGTGTGATGAGATTTGGTAAGAAAGGAAAGCTGAGTCCAAGGTTTATTGGACCATATGAAATTTTGGAGAAAGTTGGATCAGTTACTTACCGAGTGGCTTTACCTCCGAGTTTATCTTAGGTACACAATGGTTTTCATGTTTCAATGTTGAGGAAGTATATGCCAGATCCATCTCATGTTTTGAGTCCAAAGGTAGTTCAGCTGGAGGAGAACCTATCTTATGAAGAACAACCAGTCCAGATTCTTGACCACAGGGAGCAGGTGTTACGGAATAAGGTGATTCATCAGGTAAAGGTTTTTTGGAAAAACCATGTGATTGAAGAGGCAACGTGGGAATCTGAAAATGCTATGAGGGATAAATACCCCACACTTATTTGGATAAGTGAATAAAATTGCGAGGACGCAATTCCCAAAAGTGGGGAAGGATGTAACATCCCAGGTAATTAAATAATAAATAATTTTCATATTTATTAATATTTACAAATTAAATATTAATTTTAATTAAAAGGGGTTTCTACATTCGATAGCGTACTCTATACGCAACGATGAGTTTCTTTGAAAACTTACATTGCACACAAGTAATAAAATAATATTATTTTAATTGTTAGTTAACAAGTAGCCATTGTACTGGTGGGAATGGATAGAAATAACTAAAATATGATTATATATGTTTTTAAATGTTTTTACATTTACCCAATAAAAGATAAAGGCTAAAAATACGGAAAGAGTTCAATTTTAGCCATTTATACCCTAATTTTCAATAAGGGTTCACTTATCACCTTTTGACTGTGAACCATCATTAAATATAGTTTTGTTCACTCTTATACATCCTTTTGGACCAAATAAAACTCTTCTTAATAATTGGGACATCAAAATTTACTTTGTGTAAATTTTTGGTATCTTTCCGATAAAGTTCTTTTTTTAAATGAATAGTGTAAAATGTTGTATTTTAATTCAAAACCTCTTTATAATCTAATTTATTTATATGATTAGATTATATTTTGAATTGGTTTTAAAGTTAAATAAGAAAATATTTTTACCATTAAATCCAATAGTGGTCACTGGAATTAATTTCACTTTGAAATCGAACTTAAACTAGTGTCAATCTTTTGATACTTATTGTTTCATAAAAACACGCTATTTGATCTGACATCGGGAATTAATTATTAAATTAATTAATTTGACTTATATGTTTTGAATTTTGTAAAATAGGCTTCATTTTTAAATTCGTAATATCAAATATATCTTAGGGTGAATTTTTGGGATTTTTCTGAAAAACATCAATTTTTGATGAATAGTGACACCACTAAGTGGTACTTATAAAAACTGATTTTTCCATTTAAATGAAATTTTTCCATCTTTGTGATTTGAATTTCAAAAATACGACATACATGGTTTTCATTAAGAAGTAAAATGTGGTTCAATGGAATAAAAATAATTTTTTGGTGAATAGTAACTTATTAAGTTTTTAATCGCGATTAGAGGTAATTACTGTAGTTTAAGGTAAACATAATGTTTTAATAATATGAAATGAACTTGACACATGTCCTACCTTAATTGGATGTGTCATGGCCGACCAAGAAAAGCCATGGGTCAGCTTGAGGACCCCATTGAGCCACTTTGGTTGGAAAATGACATAAATACCTTTTATTTAATGTTAATGTAAAAAAATGGGACAAACATGATATGTTTTACTAAAACAATTTTTAAATGGGGTTATACAAGTCATAGTTTTGATTATAAATCGTCATTTGAAAGATAAAAAGATTTTATACATCATAGTATTTTTTTTTATAATTTTTGGACATTAAATAAATTAAATTATTTATGACATAATAATGATGCAGCGATGACATCATTATTTAACGATTTAAATAAAATGGAAAGATAATGTAAAATCTATGAACTACACATGTCCAAAACTTATTTTCTGGGTGGATTTCGAACCCTTATCACTTTATCCACGAATTATTTCAATGTGGGACCTTTTAAAACCAGAACACATTTTCAAATAAAGTAATATTTCTTTACTTTCCAAAAGTGACCCTCCTCTCCTCTTATAAAAGGCCCCCACCTCTACCACCTTACACACACTCCTCAAGCCTTTGGCTCGGCCAAACCCTGCCAATTTACTCTCTCCACATCCCTCTTCTCATCCTATAGGATTCCCTCTGGGCAGAATCCTTTCAAAGGAAGACTTTAGGCTCAAATCTAAAGGAGTTACACTTTTAAAGGTAATTCATTCCCTCTTATTCATTTGTTTTATTTTGATTCTCCAACCCCCTAACTCTTTTTATTTACTTCTTTTGTAACAAAACCAGTATCTTCAATATACTAGGATGTTGTTATAATATTTATTCGAGCTACACTCTCACACAACTACATCAAATGGTTAAAGAACATACGGTTTCTGTTGATGGCGAAATTCTGCCTCCCGAAATGATGATTGTTCAATACTCATTTAACACCTTCAAAGGTGGCCATTAAGATGGCACTATATTTATATATGATATATAATATGTTTATGTTTTATTTAATCTTCTGTATTTTTAATTTTGGGCATACCTTTATGGTTTCCATTATGGGTAAAACACGATATCTTCATTTAAGGAAGTGCGGACTACCGCCCCCTCAAAGTGATGTGATTCATTAATGCCATATGCGGGATGTGTAAAGGATGGATTTGAAGTTATTATATATGATGTTATACTGGAATTATAATATACCTCTATATCATTAATATTTCTTTCCATTAAATTATGAGATAGAAATGAATGTAGCATCCATGCATACGTACGGCTTACTGTCTCCATGAACGGTGTATTTCATTTCTTATCCCCAAATGTAATGTACTATTAAAAGTACATGTATATAATGGATATATATATATAATGAATGATATATCTAAATGATGAATATAATTCTGGAATTAAAATATACATACCTCTCATTTAGTTTTAATTCCATTAATATGACAAAGAAATGAAAGTAGCGTTCATGCGTACGTACGACTTACCATCTCCATGAACGGTGCATTTCATTTCTTACCTCTAAATGATTATGTAATATTATAAATACATGTATATTCTGGATATATATAATATATATGATATCCAAATCAGGAATGTAATTCTGGATATAAAGAACCTTTGACCACACGAACAACATGTAATTGTAAGAAGTCCACTTTCGACTTAAGAACCAAATATTGACAAAACAAACATTATTAACTTAAATGGTTACATAATGTTTATAACATGGAAATAAGTGATATAAAAGGAATAATGAACTTGAAAAAGGTTCTTAGAGAATTAGAAATTAAGTCAAGTTTATTATTCAGGACATTAAAGAACGATCGAGTCAAGTCGGACCCAAGGTAAGGGACTTCGTCTCAATCTCCTTTCATTGAGGAATATATTATTTTATACACAACTTTCTTTTATACGGTGTATAAAACCCTTTGAATTTTACTTTTATACAAAAGGAATCTTTTTCTACGAAGCGTTTTACTAAACGACAAAAAGGAATGTTTTTTTAACGTACGCGGTGACAACGACCTTTTCCGCCGCCGCGAGTATTATTTGGTCTTTGGATTCCTTAACAAGACGTTCTGTTTTTAAAATGAAATAAATACCATATACTCTTTTATGTATTTTGGTATTGAAAATTGTTTTGATAAAGGATTCAATTATGATATATTGTGATTGAAATGTGGAAATGTTATCATTCCTTTATATTGGTTTTATGTTTTATGATTTTATATTGGTACTTGGACATTTGACGGGTGTTTACGTGATAAACCATATGACAGGTGGTGCCGTGAATACCAGGATGGGTGGTTACATTATAAGCTCCAATGCATTGGGTATGGAAGTCGGCCGTATGGATATTCCATTAAGTATGTATGGAAGTCGGCCGTATGGCTATTCCATTAAGTATGTATGGAAATTGGCCATATGGCTATTCCATTTAAGTGATATGTGTGGAAGTCGACCGTATGGTTATTCCACTTAAGTATGTTTATGTCCCACATTACCTTTATATATGTTATGTGTTCTTTATATGGGTTTTATGGTAATCCTTTGGTTACAAAAAGGTAAGTAATGATACTTTATTCAGTGAAGAGTTTTTACTACTTCATGAAGGTGAAGGTATTACTTTGATAGAGTATACATGGTTTACTTGATGTTTGAAAAACTAACAGTTTTCATTCTTTGTGTATCCCTTATTGAGTTTTTTATGCTCACCCCATGTTTTTTTGAAATGTTTTTCACAGGACTTAATGTGGAATAAGGTCAAGGATGGAATCAAGGGAATGTCATGCTATATAAAACATGGAACTAGACATGTTTCTTTTAAGAGTTTTTTTTATTATGGAAAATTAGTAGAAGTGACTACTTTGTAATCTTTTGAGATGTAATAGTTATGTTCTAATTCTCTAAAACTCTAAACCTGAAAAGATCCTCAATGTGAATTATTCATTTAATTCAATATTAAGTATGGTTTAAAGCTGGGGCCTTATATGACTGATTGAAAACTTCAATATTTATATGTTCTTGATACTTTAATAGCAACACAGGACTGTATGGAACAACACACCGATTATCTAAAGGGACTCCATTTTTTAGAACTGTTCTTTCATCATCCCTTCTGTGATATGCCACATAACCATCATCATCAACAGTGGTATGCCCCACAAATTTTTTTGGAAAATGTTTGGAGCATTTACTATTTCTCATACAGGGAGAAGTACGGTTGGCATCACCTCAAGGGCCATTTATCATAAAATTCTTAACAGCTTCATGTAGTCTTGGTTAGGCACAATTATTGGGAATTTCAACACATACAATCTTGTTTACATATGTTGGACTATAAAGTTTGCTTTCCTGATAGATAAATTGTAGGATGTACACATGAGTCAAGCCACATTTTTGAAACTCCACTATTTGAACAACATCATGAGATAAAAATAGTTTGACGGTAAATATTAGATGACAGTATATATAATAAGGAATTGAAAATACGGGATATTGAGTTCATAAAAACTAACCTGCACGTGACTTCCCAAATAAAAAACCTTGGAATAAATCTTTCAGTAGACGTTAAACCTTAATATTAAAAACTAGAGATAATATTTGCGGGAAATCTTGTGGATAAAGATTGCGATGTCTAAGAAATTGAGTTATTTCAGGCCACATCGGGCTACATGTAAATGTTAAAAATAGATCTAGATACCCTACCAAATTACATATTGAGATAGAATCTTGGTAATTCTGAATCATATACCTTGGACCACCCACAAATGTAGAAGGTAACACAATACGCTTTCCGTATGTTGTCCCTTCATAGTCAACTCGAAGCAATGCATCCTGTAACCCATTGTAAAGTTCGACCCTCAGTTTCTTCTGATTGAAGTGAATGAATGAATGTCTTCGAGACTCAATCATTGTATAAGCATCAATAGTAAACTGTTGAATTAATCTTCTATAATTTAGTAAGATCGATGCTTCAATTTCACGGAATTGCAAGTAGAATGCAAAGTACTCTCTCATTGTTACCTTTCTGAGTGTAGTAATTTTTGTGAATCGAGTAGCATGATTCAACACGTTGTCGCAATATCCATCCTGGCCACCTGAGAAAATAAATGGATAATACAATGGAAGATACAAAGGGTGAAGCTCATCTATTCGTTATAATTCTCCAATTTTGGATTGAATGATGATATCCCATTCTTTGTTGAGATCCTCAATGTCACCGAAAATCAGCATGGCAATTTCAAATGTATTTGGAAGGTTATATGTGGAACAATGTGTTTATCTTATTTTAAGCAGCTGTAGATTTATAGTTGGAACCTCCTGATGGCTAAGAAACTCTTTTGAACTTATAAATTCTCGATCCAAATAATTGTTTTGATGAAGAAATTGTTGTAGGTTTTCAATAGTATTTCAGTTAATAACAGATTGATGATTGTTGTTGTCAAAGCTTGATCAATTATTAATGTTAGCATAAAAAGGTGAAGGATTTGTCAACATAACATAAATCATTGAATATAAACAATACCTCATTCCGTGAATTCTATTTTGACACTCATGTGCAGTATCATACACGTAAAGTTATGGGAACCTTGGTGGTTGTCTATTAGGCAGACATAAACTACCTATGTGATGGTAGTTTTTTCCATGTAATCTGAATATACATGGAGCTCGACCATTATTGAATGACCTATCTACATTACCACCCATTGATGTGAATGAAAACATCGCATTGTAAATATGCATGTGGTCTTGGAATAATCGGGCTTCAACAGTTATTTGATCGAACACCAACATCCTAAGGTATTCAGGGCAATCTGGAAGTAAGTCCAATGCAGCCTTTCCCATTTAGCAACATAGAGAGAAGTGTTGGTTTTTTCTATTTCTGAATTTCTTGTTTCTCTCATCAAACCAAACAAAAGAGTGACAATATTGGTAGACGTTAGTAGGGTCTCCAATATCATAATAACCTAATTGTACATAACAACAATGCAGAAAATGTTATTAGTAAAATTTAGTCACTATAAGAGAGGATGATTTTTTATTAAGGAACCATTAATGCATGTTTAATAAGAACTCAAACCCTTGTTCTCAGTAGTGTCTTCTTCCACTGACTCTCCTGCAGCAGCAAGTGCTATGTAATATTTTCCTTGCTTAAATAATAAAAAAATCAATAAAGTTTGGGGAGAAGTGTGTACATTAAATTACCTCGGTAGTTTTCTGCACCATTACTGTTAATATTTATGTTTTCTTGAGCATAAAAATTATTTTCTATCATTGCTTCTTGGAAAAATGATTGTTGGCCAGTACCTGAAATTAGTTATTGAAAACAACTTAATACTCTATAGGATGTGTAGTGGTATATGTGTGTGTGTGTGTCAACTTATAGAGTACATCATACCTGCAATGGATATCATATTGTAGTTTCCTTCAGTAGGAGTTAAGCTGCATCTATTTGTATAGTGAAGCAGAAGAAATATAACTGGAAGATCAGTAAATGGTAATGTGTACAAACAGTAGTCGTTCTTACTACGTCGAGGTCACAACTGATGAATTTGAGAGGGTATTTTCTTAATCCGCTAAAGCTAGGAAAAGTGACGACCAAAATTTTATAAGGTAAATACAATTGCCATACCACATAACATATGGTCATGAAATAAATCAGTAATCATACTTACCTAAAGGAACATGATAATTATTCAGTAATCCCGACCATTGTTTTCTTTTGTTAGATCTTACAGACAACATTGACTGAGGTGTAGATGTTTCAGGCACTGACGACAGAAAAGCAGTTTATTAGTAATAATCTGTGTTACAGTGAAATAAATCTTGTAGTTCAATGGGTAATACATGTAAATTTAAAACGGAACTAACCATTGTTACAAAGTGGTGATAATGGAATTTGTGTCATATCACTCGTGAATAAATTTTTTGGTAGAGGTTGAGTGTTTGGAGTTCCAAACAAACTACCAGCTGCAACAGTTGAGTTTCCAGTACATGTAGACACTGTTATTGTTGTAATTAAATTGAATATTGATAATAAATAAATGTAAATAAATTAAATAATTAAAAGTGACTGTATTAGTAAACTCATCATCTTTATGTCTCTCCTTCATCAGCAGTCTGCGTTGTAACCGTGCATCTGTACATTTTGATGGGCAATTCAAGATTGTATTCGACTGAGCAAACAATGGTTTAGGATATGTAATAAAATCAATTTAGTAATATGCATGCCATTACTCTGATATGTAGTTTGATACATCGCAAAGACTCTAATGCTTAATGTAAATAGAACTAACCGTTGATACATATAGTTGAAAGTGGCATCTGTGTGATCCCATGTGTAATGTCACCTGTTGATATTGGTTTACTTGATGGAGTAGTAGAGTCATTGTTTGATGACATTGAATAGTTTCATGTATTTGTCAACACTGATCATGAAGCAATTATAATTATTGAAACTACTCAATAGAAGGTAGTAAAGAAAACATTTCCAAGGGTACTGAGTAGAGAACTCACATAATTCCTGTCGTTCATTCATAATTTGCCTCCGTTGCAACCTTGCATCTCTAGAGTTAGATAGAAAATTCAGGTTTTTTTGTTTTTTTATTATATCTTATATCCAAGGTGTGAAATGAGACCGTATAATGCACAGAGGACATAATAGTTAAACAATTTGACATACTAAAGGAAAATACGTAATAGTCCATAACATACAATAGTAGACATTTATGTTTCATTCAATTGATGTAATATCAATAAACCATATATGTATGTGGATATCCACATGGATATCGACAATGTAGTCGACAAAACTATAAAATAAAATCTAACATCAGATGACAATAGAAGTTTATTTTTTCATAAATGGTAATCTAAAATCAGAAAAATAAACATGCAGTGGGATATGAACATGGTAAATTGATATGAAAATGGAATAAGTTGTGCTTCAAACCTCATATAGGAAGCCAATGTATAAATAACTCTAAGTGAATGAAAACAGTTATATAAGATAATTAGATCCATACGTGTGATTTAAAGGATTTACTTTTTCCATTATGAATATATGTTATTACCTATAGTGAAAAGATGATCCGAGTGTGAATTTGAATAGCCTGAAGGCTGTGGAGATCGGAATGACAGTACTGCTAATATAGGAATCCAAAGAATTCCTAGAATACCAGACTGAGATTACAATATTCAGGGGGTGTTGACTGTATGTAAATCGATCAGTTATAATCAGATAATATGGAAATAAATCAAACTTAAATTTAGTAGTGTAGGTTTTTGAACGATTACCTGGAGGTTGAGCTATTTGGTTCAAAGGGTTCTGTGAGTCAATCTAGAACGTTAGAAATCCGAGTGCACCTTCAAGAAGGATGGAGGTGTATGATGCAACTGGTGCATGGAGGAAGACAAAGTGTGAGAATGAAGGTCTTCAAGATATCTAGGAGGTAGATGTTGGCCACGTGCGGAGACAACCAGAACCCTAGGTCATCAATAAACTTACCCTGACCCAAACCGACAGAATCCAAAAACGGGGAGACCCCTGTTGAAATTGGGATGAGGTGTTCGGTGAAGGACGACTATTAGATCAGGAGTTGGCGATGAAAGAGGGGGAGTTCAAGGGATTGAGAGGTCAACAGGCACAAGGTTTCAGTCGAGAGATGTAGCGGGAGGCGGATGAAATTTTTTGACACGCGGGGTGTGCACGGGATAAAAATGGGAGACTACGCAGGGAGGGGAGGCATGGAGCTCTATTTGAGCGGCACATATGTGATTTCTGACAATGAAGAACCATAGGATGACTAGTGTATGTTGGAAATCCAGGATTAATAGATATAGTAGATTCCTGAAAATCATCATCACATTATTTTGTCCAAATGAACTTAACACCTTTTTGAGTTAACTTAGTCAGTGGGATAGATAACAGTGAAATATTTTCAAAAAACCTCCAATAATAACCCACTAATCCAAGAAAACTATGAATCACGGTTATATTTGTGGGTACTTTCCATTCTTCAAAAAATTTTGTTTTAGTAGGGTCAATAGTTATGCTATTTTTTGAAACAATGTGGCCAACGAGAAAGACTTTATAACAAAAAATCACAATTGATGAATTTCCCATAATGATTCTTTTCTATTATGGTATTAAAGACAACCATTAAATAACATTCATTATCCTATTTACTTTTAGAATAAACCATCATGTCATTAATGAATATAACCACACACTTATCCAAGAACTCATGAAATATTCTATTCATAAGATCTATGAATACAGTAGGTTCATTTGTTAACCCAAAAGGAATAACTACAAATTCATAATGGTCATATCTAGTATGAGACACATTATTCAGAATGTCTGCTTCCTTTACATTAAACTTATGGTACCCCAAACTCAAATCAATATTTGAAAAATACTGAGCTCCCTAGAACTGATCAAAAAAATTATCGATATGAGGCAAAGGATAATTGTTCTTAATAGTGATGTTATTCAATGCTCTATAATCAATGAAAAGTCTCATTGAACCATAATTATTTTTAATGAACAAGATAGGATCACCCCATGGTGATGTGCTAGATTGAATGAAACCTTTATATAATAACTCCCGCAATTGCTTCTTTAACACTAAAAGTTCAATTTGATCCATTTGATAATGGGGTTTTGAAATTATCTTAGTATCAGGAACTAAGTCAATAGTAAATTCAACTTCCTGATTAGGTATAATACCATGTAACTCATCAAGAAAAACATCAAGATACTCATTTACCATTGGTACTTCATTAATCTGAACAGTTCCCATATTTTCAACAATATGTGCAGGGTAACATTCATTTCCATATTTAACTAGTTTCTCAGCTTCCTGATATGTTATCAAAAGTATCGGTTCATTCTTGTACACAATATTAAAATATTTCTGAAAAGAAATGTCTTTAGCTCTGCATTCAATCTTAGCATGATAAACAGAATTTAAATCCATACCCAAAATAACATCAAACTCTCCGAGAGGAAAAATAATAAAGATTGTAGGTAGATTCTTTCTGCACACAATTATAGGAATGTTTTTATGTTATCTTTTTATCTCAAAATTTCCTCCAAGTGTTTTTAAAATACATTCATGATTCACATATTGAGATGGAATTCTCAATTTAATATAATTTTTATAGAAATGAAAGAATGTATAGACCCTGAATCAAACAACATGTTGACATAATCTGAAAAAAATAGTGTACCTGATACTACTTCATTCGATGGCCCAACATATACTGGAGTAGTTGAAAATAATTTCACCACCCCTTTATTCTTGTAGTCCAGCTAATTTCCCTTAGTTGAGTTCTTTATTGGATACTAATTTACATAATGACCCATTTCATTGAACATAAAACATTTTACTAACTGTAAATCTGATCTTTTCTTCCCATTACCCTGAACTTTTTAAGTATAATTACAAGCCTTATTACCCATTTTACTACATCAATTGCAGTTAACAGAATTCAAAATACATTCCCCAACATGTTTTTACCACAATTTTCACAAATTGTAAACATAAGTTTCTTACCATCATACTTTTTTAAGTGTTATTTACTTTCGTCTGCCACCTTGAACTCTTATTATGTTGTTTTTCAAAGAACACTAGATCATCAAAAAACTACATTTCCACCTTATCCGCGCATTGAAAAAGTTTTTCTTAACTCTTGAACTCATGAGAAGCTAAATCCATTCAATACATTGGATTTAATTTTGAGTAAAATAGTTTATTTTACAATCAAGAACTCGTATGAAATTTTGAACATACATTTCCAGTCGAGTGAATTTTTCTTCATAAGCAGCCACTGAGTAATCCTCCTATCTCAATTCTAGGAATTTTTTTTGGCATCCTAAGTGTAACAACCCGATATTTTATGACAAGTATTCTTTTTAATTGATTTGATGTCATGTGTTTTATGATACAACAAGATTATCTTGTGCTATAGGCAACACCATATTAACTTTCAGTATACGTAACACTATTCTTAGATTGTGTTACACGCAATTTCAAGTTCGTTTGATAATAGTCATTCTACGCAACATTGAGTGTGTATATATATATATTCAATGTATAAATGAAATATGGTAGGATTATTTTATATGAAACAACAAATTATTCTTGCATAATACGCAACCCTAACTTGGCTTTCATTACACGCAATCACGACCTTCCTCGATAGCGTGTATTGTACGCAATACCAGGTTTTACTAAACAACGGTATATTATTATAATATTATTGTGAACTAGCCATTGTGAATATTATTAACTAAATTTTGAATTTTATAACATTATTATTCATCTTAATCATTTTCTAGAACATGTTATAAGAACAAAATAAAATTTTCGGGTAAAATAAGTATTTTTCAAAAAAATTCAATTTTGCCGCCTTTTGATGGCACACCCACTTGAAATCTAGTTGTTGACATGTTTATAAGTTCAATTTGACAAAATAAAATTCTTTTTTTGAATAAGAATATAAAAATTTTCATTGGATAATGTTTTGATATTTTTTTGATAACTTTCATATTTTAATGAATAGTAAAAACATGCTGTATTTTAATTAAAAAAATATTTTTTCATCATAATAACTTATGTGGTTAAATTATAATATTGAATGGGTTTAAAGTATAAATAGAATATATTTTTACCATTTAATATAATGTATGTCATTATCATTGATTTTACATTGAATTCGTAGGTTAAATCAATTATATTTTTGCAATGTTTTAATCAAAAACCCGTTTTCATTCGACAAGGGGATTAATTTTAATTTAATTTCTGAAACTTCTGTGTATTGAATTTTAAAAAATGTATTCCATATTTGGAATCAGTGGGTCCAAATTATGTTAATAGGTTACTTTTTATTTTTTGGAATTATGAATAGTAACTACGATAAATTTTATTTACCTTAGTTAAAGGTAAATCGGGTAATTAAGGGTAAATATAATATTATAAAATTACCCTAACACATGAAAAAATTCTATTGGATGGCTACGATTATACCCATATCACCTAAGGGTCGGATTAGATTAATTTTATGGACATTTGACCATGAAAATAATTTAATTATTATTAAAACCAAAGAAAGTGACAACATGTCACTCTCTTAAATGTTATAAGTATACTAATTTTAATTTAGTGATAACCATCATAAAACATCAAACATGAATAGTCTCCAGAAATATAATTTAATTATCTACGTCATGATAATTTATTTAGAATTTTTATGGATTAAATAATTGTCATTAATGGTGATACATTAATGATGCATAAATTATTTATTAAGTAAAAATTCTGTAATATAGTTTTTATTGAAATAATAATACCCATTAAAAGGCCCAAAAACCTGACCAAAACTTCTTGGTAGTGTATATCTACACCATAAGCATCCAATTACCTAATATATAACCGTTTTGAGTCTTATAAAAGTGATTATGACACTTATATTATTTTATTTTAAATGATGCCAAAGTTGTCACCTTCGTAATTTAATAAATATAACAATTTAAATATTATTATTTTAAGATGATAAATTATAGTAATATTATTATTGTATAAGTTAATAGAATTATATTCATCAAATGATTTTATTTTTAATTTTTATGCAAAAATAAGTATATTAAATAATTATACAAAATGTTGTAGTAATTATTTTATTAAGAGATAAACCAAATAAATGGTTTTAAAAATAATAAAATAAATATTATATGAACTATTTAATGTTCTAAACTAATTTTATAGATACATATGACTTTTTATTAATCTATTATAGCTTTTATTTCAAACATATCTTCCGTATATATTTTATTTAAATTCAAATAAATGAATAGTGTCAAAATTGACACTATTGTTATTTTATAAAAATAACATATTATAAAATTGTTTAAAAATCCCAAAAATATATAAAAATTATAAATTTAAATTTATATGTTCTAAAACTTTATAAAGTATCCAATTATAGACAATTAACAACAAATAATTAATTATTTGTTATAATTTAAAATTTAAAATATTATTACCACAAATAAAATTAAATTGATTAAGTAAGGATAAATCAAGTTGATAATGTTTAAAATAATTTTCTAACATGTCTAAATTTTATTGGTTGATTATATTAAATCCATATCTCATCTAATATTCTAATATGAGTCATTTGTGGAGGTTTTTAAGTGGGGTTAGATTTATTATAAATTAATATGTTTAAGATTTCCAAAGGTGCCCCACCCCTCCCTTATAAAAGGGCACCTCCTCCCTCGTTTCCTCACACCAATTTGAGCCTTCAAGCTCGGCAAAACCCTGAAACATTCTATTCTCCACTTCCCTAGAAACATCCTATAGGTCCTGGTCTTCTTCAAAGACCAATTTTATTGCCCAAGAGGAGGTCTCAAAGAGGTGCTTCAAAGAAGAGGTAATGTTCGTTACCGATTCTTTCAACTTTATTTCTTCTTCCACTTTTTCTTATTTAGTTGTTTAATTATGAAGTAATAACATCAATATCACTCATATAATGATATTCTATTATAATTATGAAACAACTCTATTTCACCATTTATCCATCCTATGGAAAACGAAATCACCGCACGTGCGTACGTACAGAATACCGTCTCCACGCCGTGGTGTAATCTATTTTCCACCACCACCTTACTTGGATGGGTATAATGGTGTAAATAATGACTATATATTAATATTGTAAAGTTATATTGATTCTTAAATATTATACACACACTTTAATATAATTACACAATCAGGGGAATGATATCATCGCTCGTGCGTACGTACGGACTACCGTCTCCACGACGCGATGAGATTCATTCTCAATGATTAACCATTCATGAATGATTATAAAGTATATATAATAAGTAATAATGAAATATATGACATAATAATGATACTGTATTTATTTATATAAATATATGTATGTCATCTACTTAATTACATTCAATTCAATAAGGAAACGAAAATAGCGTTCATGCGTACGTACGACCTACCGTCACCGTGAACGGTGTATTTCTTTCCATTCATCGATCTATTATATATATGTATATTCTAAATATATATTATATATAAATCATGTTTTACATTCTAGATGTATGTAACCATGATCTAAGTAATCATATGGATAATTACAAGTTAATAAACGAACGACAAATGAAACGATTTTACCCAAAACGCTACATTAACATTAATTTACAAAAGAATGGGTAATATAAAGTCATAAGTGAACCATATATGATATCATAACAATTAACATGATTATTTAATAAGTCAATGAAATTATTTAAATCATTATACACGAGGTTCAGATCCATATGAAGCATATCAGACCTAAGGTAAGGGATAATTATTCCAATCTCATTCTTATCTGAGATTGTTTACTTGTAAGTATTTACTGGGGTTATTGTTCTCATCCATGTCCTTGTTTCCTAAAAATGGATTCATGTATGTTTAATTTCTTTTTAACCCATTTTTGAATTTTACTACATGGTATGTATGGAATCTTTCTTTTACGAGATACTTTTTGACTTTTTCGGCAAAAGTACGAGAAGAGTTTTTTTAACTTATACGGCACGAACGGATTTTTAAGATTTTATAAAGCCTTATTTTCATGAAGCTTCCTCCAAAATATTTCAGGACTATTTTCAAAAAAATCTTTTTCTTTTAAAATTTCATGACGTTTTTTGAAATGAAATTCATTTTTAAGAAGAAAGGAAATTTTCCTCAAGAATTCATTTCAAGTGTTTTATCAAAACCATTTTCCATCTAAAATGAAATTATTTCATATGTGTTTGTTTCAAGTATAAAGTCTATATGATTTACATGGATTCAATTTTATTATGATGAAATGATATCCATTTTTTTATATAGATTATGTTATGATGGGATGATGTTTATGAAACCCATTTTTATTCATTGGGTTATGATGAATGATTTATGTTTATGTTGTGGCACAAGTAAGAATTATTTCATTATGAGATGGGTGGGACCTTTATCTCACTCCAATGCATTGGGTAAAGATTTATATCTCATGAGATAGACATGGTTGGAACGGTAAGTTAATCCAGTTCAGTGTTACAATACTAAAATGAGGAGTGAACTCGATTCAGAAAGGGACTTTTCTCCACTAAGATGGTCATGGAAGTAATGCCTTGGATACTATGGAAATAATTACATGTGCTTAATGGATTCCACAATTAAATGCTTTATTACTATGCTATTTTATCATGATTGATGATCTATTATGATCTATGCCTTACGTACTGCCATGTTTTATGTCATTGCTCAAGATTTTGATGTTTAAATAGTATGTTCATGTTTTTAAGTTCAAATATATATGGTTGGTTTTATTTTCTCCATGATTACCCTTACTGAGCATTTGATCTCACCCTTTTTATGTTTCTTTTCCCCCAGGATTAAAAGAATGGTTTTAGTTAAGGAAACAAAAAGGGTAGGATCGTTATGAGAGATTTTGAAGTTCTTTCAACATGATTAGAAGTTTATATTCCAAGTTTCCAAAGACACTAAACTATTACGGTCATTATGTTTCTGTTTTTGTTATGTATTAGATATTCCGCAAAAGTAATGTAATGTCCATGAACATCAAGCTTTGGGTCTCTACAGTTTATATCAGAGGAAAGTTTTAGTCAACCTTTGGAAACTAGGATGTGAAAATGTTAGTGAGATCCCTAGATATATTTATATGGTATGTCTAGGGATATCCCTAAGGATAAGTATACATATAGGATATAGTCCTAGAACTACGGTAACAATCATATAATTTAACCTAAGATGTTAGATATTGAGGGTACTCTCCCTTTACTATGTTGTTTTCCCTAGCATGATTTTTTCCTCTCACACTATTCTTTTTGGGTTTTAGAAAATGGCTGGAAACAGGAAGATTCAACATAATGGAGGATATGACGGACAATGGAATGATATTCTTCATGGGCAACAAAATGAAACGGGAGTTGGGATTCCAAACATAGTTATTATGCCTAATCAGCAATCTCATAATATGATCAATAATCTCAACTTTGGTAAGTTTCACGACTCAGATAATAAGAGAAATATGGAGTTTCATGATGATCATAGAGGAAAGAAAGTTCAATTTCCCTCATATAAATCATGTGGGAAGAGGCATCAGAGAGATTGTTTCAAAGGAACTGGAAGATGCTTTGGGTGTAGAAAAGAAGGACACAATGCCAGGAAGTGCAAAAGAAAAGGTTCAGTTAACACAATGTAAAAGTATAATAGTATTGCTAGGATATCAACAATGATTAGATGTTTTAAATGTGGAATGTATGGGCATTATTAAAATAAATGCCCTAAGGGAAAATATCATGAAGAGAATCAGCATAGTCATACGGGTAGTATTTAAGTGGATGATGATGAAGAGACTACAAATGAAATATGAGATGAAATAAATGATGAAGCTCAGATAGTGGTTTAAAAAGTTATTGGAATGATTGTATGTTTATAAAGAATAATGTATGGTATAATGGAATAGAGAATCATCTAAGGATTGTTACACTATTATTTTTCCTAAAGTATATGAAATTATATGTTGAATGGTACCATTAACCATGGAAGGTTATTCAGATATTTTTGGAAAGTAGATGATATGCGCATAATGAAGGGATAAGAAGATAATGAGAAGTTTGATTGTATTCATGATCTCATGACTGATATAAAGACTAAGTGATATTATGGTTTGAGTATATAGATTTTTTGGGATTTTGGTGTGTGGAGAGAGTTACCTTTTGACAGTATTCATGTTTTCACTAAGGTTATATGGTAATTTATGTTTCAATAGAATATACGACTAAGGTATTCATGTGTTTGGAATGCAACCAATAAGATTTATCTTATGATATATGTGGGATAAATGCTTGTATTCACATTCTTGGTAGATAACCTTTCTAATAATTGTTTTCTTTATAATATGATCTTGGACCGAAGTATTTTAGAAAAGCCAAAAGATTGGAATGGATTATGTTTGACATAAGTTATTATTGTTTAAGGATAAAACTTTTTTTGATATTATTGATGGGATGTTATAGTAATGTAGTTTTAGAAAAAGGACAACCTGCAGGATGGGCGACGACCCATCGCGTCGAACAAGGCTGTGGGAATCAAACCCACAACTGAAGTGCGACTGGCCTTTATCGCCTACCACTGGCCTATAGGAAGTCCATGTTTGGTGGAAACAAGTTTTATTATATTAAGAAGTATGATATATGAAGTATAAGTCCATTTTAGGAACCATATATGATTAATCTCACTATAGATCGACTTATGTATATTTAATAACTTTTGCTAACATTTTGTTTGAGAAAGATGGAATGACCCGTCATTCTATCACATGATCTGCTAGCACTTCATGAATAACAAATTCAAGTTCATTTCTATAAGAGATGAAGTGGAAATTATTCAAAGCATGAACAACAGTGAGATTGTACCAAAATCAAGAAAGTATATCTTCTAATTAAAAATTTTAAACTTTAGGGAAATGATATTGAAAACCAAATTTTTTTTCCTAGTGCTCTTATATCCGATGAATCCGATGTTACCTTAGATCACCAAAAATTTATGGCTTTGTGATTGATGGATTTCTCATATCCATGTTCTCTACCACTCTCCATCAGAACATGATTGTTAGATTTCACTTCCATATCCATATTTTCACCTATGTTCTCCTATGTGGAAACCAAGTGATTAATTTATTTGGGTAACCGTTATGTTTCATACTTTAGTTTTGAAATTTAAGTTTTGGTATTTCATTTTACGATGTGGGTTTTAATTAAAGAAACTTTCAAGTAGAAAACCATGCATAACCCCGACAAATTTCGAGGGAGAAATTCATTTTAAGGGGGGTATAATGTAACAACCTGATATTTTATGATAAGTATTCTTTTTTACATTATTTGATGTCTTGTGTTTTATGCTACAACAAGATTATCTTGTGCTATACGCAACACCGTATTAGCTTTCAGTATACGCAACACTATTCTTAGATTGTGTTACACACAATTTCAAGTTCGTTTGATAATAGTCATTCTACGCAACATTGAGTGTATATATATATATATATATTCAATGTATAAATGAAATATGGTTTTATTATGTTATATGAAACAAAAAAAGTAGTCTTGCACAATACACAACCCTAACTAGGCTTTCATTACACGAAATTGTGACCTTCCTCGATAGCGTGTGTTGTACGCAATACCGGGTTTTACTAAACAACGGTATATTATTATAATATTATTATGAACTAGCCGTTATGAATAGTATTAACTAAAATTTTAATTTTATAACATTATTATTCATCTTATACATTTTCTAGAACATTTTATATGAAGAAAATAATTTTTTCGGGTAAAATACGTATTTTAAAAAAAATGCAGTTTTGCCGCCTTTTGATGGTGCACCCACTTTAAATCTAGTTTTTGAAATGTTTATAAGTTCAATTTGAAAAAAAAAATTCTTATTTTTAATAATGATATAAAAATTTACATTGGATGAAGCTTTGATATTTTTCTGATAACTTTCATATTTTAATGAATAGTAAAAACACGTTATATTTAAAAAAAACAAATTTTTTCATCATAATAACTTCTGGTGTTAAATTATAATATTGAATGGTTTTAAAGTATAAATATAATAGATTTTTACCATTTAATATAATTTATGTCATTAGCATTGATTTTACATTGAATTCGTAGGTTAAATCAATTCAATCTTTTGCAATGTTTTAATCAAAAACCCGTTTTCATTCGACAACGGGATTAATTTTAATTTAACTTCTGCAAATTCTGTGTATTGAATTTGAAAAAATTGATTCCATATTTGGAATCATTGGGTCTAAATTATGTTAATAGGATACTTATTTATTTTTGGGAATTATGAATAGTAACTACGGTAAATTTTATTTACCATATTAAAGGTAAATCGGGTAATTAAGGGTAAATATAATATTATAAAATTACCATAACACATGAAAAAATTAAATTTGATTGCTAAAAGTACACCCATATCACCTAAGGGTCGGATTAGATTAATTTTATGGACTTTTGACCATGAAAATAATTTAATTATTATTAAAACCAAAGAAAGTGACAACATGTCACTCTCTTAAATCTTATAAGTATAATAATTTTAATTTAGTGATAAACATCATAAAACATCAAACATGAATATTATCCAGAAATATAATAAAATTATCTACATCATGATAATTTATTTAGAATTTTTAGGGATTAAATAATTGTCATTAATGGTGACACATTAATGTTGCAGAAATTATTTATTAAGTGAAAAATCAGTAATATAGTTGTTATTGAAATAATAATACCCATTAAAATGCCCGAAAACCTCCAAAAAAACTTATTGGTAGTGTATATATACACCTTAATCATTCAATGACCTAATATATAACCGTTTGGAGTCTTATAAAAGTGATTATGACACTTATATTATTTTATTTTAAATGATGGCAATGTTTTCACCTTCATAATTTAATAAATATAACAATTTAAATATTGTGATTTTAAGATGATAAATTCGAGTAAAAGTATTATTGATTAAGGTAATAGATTTATCTTCATCATAGGATTTTATTTTTAATTTTTATGATTCAAATAAGTATATTAAATAATTATAAAAAAATGTTGTAGTAATTATTTTATTAAGAGATAAACCAAATAAATGGTTTTAAAAATAATAAAATAAATATTATATGAACTATTTAATGTTCTCCACTAATTTTCTAGATACATATGACCATTTATGAATATATTAAATCCTTTATTTAGAACATATCTTCTGTATATTGTTTATTTAAATTCAAATAAATGAATTGTGTCAAAATTGACACTATTGTTATTTTATAAAAATAACATATTATAAAGTTTTTTAAAAATCACAAAAATATATAAAAATTATAAATTTAAATTTATATGGTCTAAAATGTTATAAAGTATCTAATTATGGAAAATTAACAACAAATAAGTAATTATTTGTTATAATTTAAAATTTAGAATTTTATTACCACAAATAAAATTAAATTGATTAATTAAGGATAAATCAAGTTGATAATGTTTAAAATAATTTCCTAACATGTATAATTTTTTTTGGTTGATGATATTACAACCTTATCTCATCTAATATTCTATATGATTCATTTTTTGAGGTTTTTATGTGGGGTTATATTTATTATAAATTAATATTATTAAGATTTCCAAAGGTGCCCCTCCCCTCCCTTATAAAAGGGCACCTCCTCCCTCTTTTCCTCACACCAATTTGAACCTTCATGCTCGGCCAAAACCTGCCAAATTCTCTTCTCCACTTCCCTAGAAACATTATAGTGGTCCTGTTAATCTTCAAAGACCAATTTTAGTGCCCTAAGAGGAGGTCTCAAAGAGGCGCTTCAAAGAAGAGGGAATGTTCGTTACCGATTCTTTCAACTTTATTTCTTCTTCCACTTACTCTTGTTTAGTTGTTTCATTATGAAGTAATATAATATTTATCACTCATCTACTGATATGTTATTCTAATTATGAAAAAACCCTATTTCACCATTTATCCATCCTACGGAAAACAAAATCACCGCGCGTGCGTACGTACGGAATACCGTCTCCACGCCGTGGTGTAATCTATTTTCCACCATAGCCTTACATGGATGGGTATAATGGTGTAAATAATGACTATATATGATTATAGTAATGTGATATTAATTCTTAAATATTATACATACAATTCAATAGAATTCCACGATCATGGGAATGATATCATCGCTCATGCCTATGTACGGACTACCGTCTCCACGACACGATGAGATTCATTCTCAATGATTAACCATTCATGAATGATTATAAAGTATATATAATAAGTAATCATAAAATATATGACATAATAATGATACTGGATTTATGTATATATATATATATGTATGTCATCTACTTAATTCCATTCAATTCAATAATGAAATGAAAACAGCGTTCATTCGTACGTACGGCCTACCGTCTCCATGAACGGTGTATTTCTTTCCATTTATAGATCTATTATATATATGTATATTCTGAATATATATTATATATTAATCATGTTTTACATTCTAGATGTAAGTAACCATTATCTAAGTAATCATATGAATAATTACAAGTTAATACACGAACGACAAATGAAACGATTTTACCCAAAACTCCAATTTAACATTAATTTACAAAAGAATGGGTAATATAAAGTCATAAGTGAACCATATATGATATCATTAAAATGAATATGATTCTGTAATAAGTTAATGACATTATTTAAATCATTATACAGGATGTTCAGATCCATACGAAGCATATCAGACATAGGGTAAGGGATAATTATTCCAATATCATTCTTATCCGAGATTGTTTAGTCATAAATATTTACTGGGGTTATTGTTCTCATCCATGTCCATGTTTCCTAAAAATGGATTCATGTATGTTTAATTTCCTTTTAACCCATTTTTTACTTTTTCTACATGGTATGTTTGGAATCTTTTTTCTACGAGGAACTTTCTGACTTTTCTGGAAAAAGTACGAGAAGAATGTTTTTTTAACATATACGACGCGAACGAATTTTTACGGTTTTATAAAGCCTTATTTTCATGAAGATTCCTCCAAAATATTTCATGACTATTTTCAAAAATATCTTTTTCTTTTAAAATTTCATGAAATTTTGTGAAAAGAAACTGATTTTGAAGAAGAAAGGATATTTTCCTCAAGAATTCATTTCAAGTGTTTTATCAAAACCATTTTCCATCTAAAATGAATTTATTTCATATGTGTATGTTTCAAGTATAATGTCTCTATGATTTACATGGTTTCAATTTTCTTATGATGAAATGATATCCATTTTTTTATATGGATTATGTTATGATGGGATGATGTTTATGAAACCCATTTTTATTCACGGGGTTATGATGAATGATTTATGTTTATGTTGTGGTACAAGTATGAATGATTTCATTATGAGATGGGTGGGACATATATATCCCTCCAATGCATTGGGTAAAGATTTATATCTCATGATATAGACATGGCTGGAACGGTATGTTAATCCGGTTCAGTGTTACAGGACTGAAACAAGGAGTGGACTCGATTCAGAAAGGGGCTTTTGTCCACTAAGATGGTCATGGCAGTAATGCCTTGGCTACTATGGAAATAATTACATGTGCTTAATGGATTCCACAATTACATGCTTTATTCCTATTCTATTTTTAATGATTTATTATCCATTATGATATATGCCTTACATACTGCCATGTTTTATGTAATTGCTCAAGATTTTGATGTTTAAATATTATATTCATGTTTTTAAGTTCAAATGTATATGGTTTGTTTTATTTTCTCCATGATTACCCTTACTGAGTATTTGAGCTCACCCTTTTTATGTTTCTTTTCACCCAGGATTAAAATAATGGTTTTAGTTAAGGAAACAAAAATGGGAGGATCATTATGGGAGATGTTGAAGATCTTTCAACATGATTATAAGTTTATATTGCAAGTTTCCAAAGACACTAAACTATTACGGTCCTTGTGTGTCTGTTTTTGTTATGTATTAGATATTTCGCAAATGTAATTTAATGTCCATGAACGTCATGCTTTGGGTCTCTACACTAAGACAAACCAACATAGGAAGATATTTCTCAAGAAACATACCTTTTAATTCATCCCAATCAAGAGCATCAATCTTCTCACAATCTCTGATATTTTTCACCATCGACCACCACTGATCGGCTTAAACTTTAAAATGTTAAATAAAAAGACTAACCTTTTGATATTATGAACACCCCATGACATCAAAAATCTTCTCCAGTGCTTTAATCCACCATTTAGCTATCATAGGGTTGGATGATCATCTGAATGATTGGGGGTGTTGCCTTATGAAATTCCCCACTACTGACATGTTCCTCTGTGATTAATCTGAAAGATCTCGTGCATGGATACCACCACCATTTGTAGCCTGAATAAATTTTTCCATAACTACAAAAAAAATTTCTATTCTGATTCCAACCATCACAAGTTGCTGATTTGAATGGTTTTCTTCCTCCTGATGTCATCCAATAATATTTTCCTTGTTTCCTCTATAGAAAACCATTTTGAACACATAAATATATTAGGTGAAGCAACATGGTAATCTGTAAATGCTATATCATTTCAATCTTACCATAAATTAAGTTATAAATATTAATTTAACAATATCATAACATCTATAATTGTCTAAGCTGACCTCTAATACCAACTATAAGGACCCAACCATAAAAAATTACATAATCTTCAATTAAATGGATAATTCACAATGAGGATCCTTTAATCTTTAGAGTTTTATATAATTAGGACATAACTATTACATTACATCTCAAAAATTACAAAGTAGAAGCTTCTACTCAGTTTCCATTTTTTTCATAATATAAAAACTTTTGAAAAAAGAGTCATGTTTAGTTCCATGATTTAGATAGCATGGATTTTATTGGATCCCATCCTTGACCCTATTCATCATTAAGTCCTTTGAAAAACATTTCAAAACGTGGGATGATCATAAAAAAGCTTATTAAGGGTTATAAAATAATGAAAGAAAAAATTAGTCCATCAAAACATAATATTTTTAACATGCCTCATGAAATCAAAAGATTTATGAGTATCACATAGTAATCAAAAACCATAAAGGTAACATGTGGCATCCCTAACATACTTTAATTGTAGTTTTCACAGCCATGTAGGGAGTTACATTTGGAATACCCATCATAGTATATTCCTTAAATATCTTCAGAGAAACATTCACGTTAACTTCTTTCATGTTACCCAATTCATTAGAGATCTATCTCAAGCCCACCCACAATAGGTTTATCATAGAACCACCCATATACGTAAATAATTCCAAAGAACCTTAACATATTTACAACACTTAAAATGAACATAAAAAAGATTACATTTCCACATTTCAATCACAATATATCATTTAAATATATTGACATAATAAATAAATTATCCAAAACATTTACAATGAAAAAATATGTAAAATAGTATATGGTATTTATTTTCCATTTAAAAACATTATGGATTGTTAAGGAAGCCATAGATCAAATAATACTCACAGCAGTAGAAGAGTTTGTTGTCACTGCTTACATTAAAAGAATCATTATTTTTTGTCATTTAGTAAAAAAAATTGTAGAAAAATATTCCATTTCAAATTAAATGAAAATTCAACGGTTTGTATACATTGTATTAAATAATGTTGTGTATAAAACAAAATATTCTTAAATGAAAGGAGAATGAGATGATGTCCCTTACCTTATGTCCGATAAGACCCGTTCGTTCTTAAATATCATGAATAATAAACTAATGTTAATTTCAAGTTGATTAAGAACATTTTTTATGTTTATTATTCCTTTTTTATCACTTATTACTATGTTATAAGAATTATGTAATCATTTCAGTTAATAATGGTTGTTTTTTCGATATTTGGTACTTGAGTCAAAAATTAACTTCTGATAATTACAAGCTGTTCATGTGGTCATGGGTACATTATCTCCGGAATTATATTTATGGTTTATATATCATATATATCATATATATTTATTATATATATTTATTAATAATAGTACATAACATTTGGTGATAAGAAATGAAATTCACCGATCATGGAGATGATAAGTCGTACGTACACATGAACACTACTTTCATTTATATTTCAAATTTTAATGGAATGAAAACTTAATTATACATTGGTTTATTATAATTAAATTATAATATCATATATAATTTCATTAACTCTATCCTTTATACATCCCACATATGGCATGATCTATTCATATCAGTTTGAGGCGGCGGTAGTCTGCACGTCCTCAAATGAAATTATAGTATTTACCCACTATGGAAACCATAATGGTATTATATAAATGAAAAATAAATAATCAAAGAAACAATATAACATAATATATATCATATATAAATACATTTCCATCTTAATGTATACCATAAGAGGTGGTATAGGAAAATTGAACAATCATTGTTTCGTGAGGCCGTTGTTCGCCGTCCACAAAAACAATATGTTCTTTACCCATTAGATAGAGGTGTGTGTAGGTGTAGTTCTAATATATCTCATAAAAACAACATAGTATATTGAGGATATTTGTTTTTTTATAAAACAAAGTAATAAAAAGTTTCTAGTTGGTTGGATATGTAAAATAAAACAAAATAACTTAAGAGAAGACGTTTCCTTTAAATCGGGTAACTCTCATTGGTTTGAACCAAAAGGATTTCTTGAAGTGCCATATATCTAAGGTAAGGAATATAGGAGAAAGATAGGAATATTTAGATCTTATTTGGAAAATGTTTGGATGATCCAACTGGATTTAGAGGTTTGAGTAATGGGTTATAGGAAGGGGTTTTTTATAAGTGGGTAGAGGGGATCTTAAGGAAAGTTTGAAAATATTATTTTATTATATAATGATTTTTGCTTTTATAAAGATCCAAAAATCATTAAAGTAGAATATAAGATGACTCAAGTTATAAATAAAATTATCCAATAATAATTGGATAGGTTTTTAATATTCTTTTAATTTTTATAATCTTATTTATTTAAATCATTCATTAATGAGGTAAAGACTGCATCATTATTGTGTCATAAATAATTTTATTTATTTCATGTCTAAAAATTAAAAAAAACAATGATTTAAGAAATAATTTAAATTTAAAATTAATATTTATATTACAAGAGATAACTTATAAAACCCCACATAAAAATTTATTTACTAAAAGATATATGTTTATGTCATTTTTTTCTTTACTTTAAATTAATTAACATAAAGTGTCATTATCACTCCCATGTGGCTCCATGGGGTCCCAAAATAGACCCAAGGATCTCCATGGTCATACATGTATCATCCAATTGTATTAGGATACTTATTTGGGTAATTTAATATTCTAGTAATATTATTTTATAACCCTTATTTACCATATTTACCCATTAACCATGGTAAATAAAATATTTCCGAAATAAATATTCATAATGTATTAAAATAAAAGTTACTTATTTACACAATTTCTACCTCCTGATTTTAAATATGGAATCCATTTTTCCAAATTAAAAACACATAAGTGACATAAATTAATTAAAAATTAAATCCCGCTGTCAAAACAAAAAAGCGTGTTTAAAAAAATAACTATCAAATTATTGACACTTGTTTTTGTCCAATTTCAAATTAAAATTACTTAAAATGACAAAAATGATAAAATATAGTAAAAACATAATATAATTACACTTTAAAACCATTTAAAAAGATAATATATCCTTATAAATAAATTTTATTAAATGGTAGTTTTGAATTAAAATACAGTATTTTTACTATTCATTAAAAAATGAACATTATCAGAAAAATACAAAAATTTCAACCAATGTAAATTTTGATGTCCCCATATTAAATAAGAATATTATTTTGTCAAATAGAACATATAAAAGTTACAAAAACTAGATCTAATAATGGTTCTCCCTCAAAAGACAGTAAATCGATCCTTTAAAGATTATTAGAGTATTTATGCTTAAAATTGGATTATTTTTTATTTTAAGCATATAAAATATATTGGATAAATGTAAAACCATTTAACAAACTTGTATAATCATATAATAGTCAGTTTTGTTTATTCCCTCCATAAAAACGACTAGGCGTTAACTACCATTTAAAATAATAATATTATATTATTATTTTTCAGTATAACTCAACATTGTGTGCACTGTAAGACTTCAAAGAAACCATTTGTTGCATATTAGGCATGCCATTGAACATAAAATCCCCCTTTAAAGTAAAATTAATATGTAATTCATTAATATTAAGAATCATAAAAATATCATATTTCTTTATTTACTTAGGATGTTATAAAGTGTCTCTGTTCTATTTAAAATAACACTAACCATGACTCATTCAGTTGTGATTCTCAAGATCTTGAGGAACTCCCCTACTACTTATAACATCCCAGATAAATAAGGAAAAAGAAACTTTTCATATTTATTAATATTTGTGAATTAAATAATAATTTTACATTAAAGGGGACACTATGTTCGATGGCGTTCCTGATACACAACAATGGGTTTCTTTGAAATTTTACGTTGCACACTAATAATATAATATTATTATTTTAAATGGTAGTTAATGTCTAGGCGTTTTATTGGCCGGAATTAATAGAAATAACTAATATATGATTATATATTTCTGTTAAATGTTTCTACAATTATCCAATAAAAAGTTAGGTGCTTAAAATATAAATGAATCTAATTTCAAGCATGAATACTCTAATATTAAGTAAAATGTCGATTTATCAACTTTTGACGGTGATCCCTCTTTAAATCTAGTTTTGATCATTTTAATATGTTTTATTTGAGAAAATAATATTCATCTTTATATTCGGCACATCAAAATTTACTTTGGGTAAATTTTTGGTATTTTTCTAATAAAGTTCATTTTTTAATGAATAGTAAAAAATACTGTATTTTAATTCAAAAGTGCCTTTTAATCTAATTTATTTATATGGTTATATTATCTTTTTAATTTGTTTTAAAGTGTAATTATAATATATTTTTCATTGGAAATAATTTCATTTTGAAATTAGACATAAACATATGTCAATCTCTTGATAATTATTATTTCTTAAAAACAAGCTATTTGTTTTGAAAACAAGAATTAATTTTAAATTAAATAATTAAAATTCTATGTTTAAAATTTTTTAAAATAGATTTAATTTTTAAATTTGGAATATCAGATATATCTTAGGCTGATTTTTTGGTATTTTTCTAAAAATCTTCAATTTTTGATGAATAGTGAAACCACTTGGTAGTAGTTAAAAAAATTGACTTTTTTATTTAAGAAGAATTTTACCACTTCTATGAATTGAATTTAGAAAATCCTACATACATGATTGTTATTATTAAGTAAAATGTGGTTCAATAAGATGAAAATAATTTTTAGTGAATAGTAACTTTTGAGTTTTATTTATCGCGGTGAAAGATAAATAGGGTAATTAGAGGTAAAAAGAATATCATAATACTAAAAAATTACCTAAAAACTTGTCATAACCATATTTTATGAGTCATGGAAGACCATGTGAATCTTTGGATCTATTTTGGGACCCCATGGAGCCACTTAAGAGTGATGATGACACTTTAGATTAACTAATTTAATGTAAAGGCAAAAATGACACAAACAAATATCTTTTAGTAACATAATTTTTAAATGATGTTATGTAAGTTATCATGAAAACTATGATTATTCATTGGAAATATAAAAATATTTTCTACATCATGGTATTTTTTCATTATTTTTAGACAATAAATAAATTAAATTATTTTTGACACAATAATGATGCTGTATATACCTCATTAATATATGATTTAAATAAATAAAATTATAAATATTAAAATAACATCCAAAACCTGTCCAATTATTATTGGATGATTTTATTTAGACCATGAGTCATCTTATCTTTCATCTTAATTAGTTCTGGACTTTTAGAAACTGAATTTCATTATATAATAAAATAATATTTTCACACTTTCCAAAAGAGCCCCTCCTCCCCCATATAAAAGGATACCACTTCTAACTAATTTCTCAGACCTCTAATGCCTTTTGGCTCATCAAAATTCATCCCAATTAAGTTCCCAAAATCCATATCCTCCTTCTAGAAGCCTCAACATAGGCAGAAGGCACTTCAAGAAGTCCTTTTGAGTCAAACCAAAGGAAGTTACCCAAATTAAAGGTAACAGTTCCTCTCAACTTCTTTGATTTATTTTACTTCTCCTACCCGTAAAAACTTTTTATTCCTTTATTTTATAACAACAACAGTATCCTCAATATACTAGGATGTTTTTATGAGAAGGATTTTAACTACACTTACACACACTTCCATCTAATTGGTGAAGAACATACTATTTATGTGGATGACAAACTAACACCTCACAAAACGTTGATTGTTCGATTATCTCCTATCGCCTATCATTGTGGCCATTATGATGGAACTTTATTAATATATGATATATATTATGTTTATATTTTCTTTATTCTTCTGTATTTTAAATTTATAGTCTACCTTTATGGTTTCCATAATGGGTAACCGCGATATTTTTATTTGAGGAAGTGCAGACTACCGCCCCCTCAAAGTGATATGACACGTTAATGACATATGTGGGATGTATAAAGGATAGGGATAATGATACTATATATGATATTATACTTTAATTATACTTTAGTTATGCGTAATTATGTTTTAATTCAAATAAATACGAAATATAAATGAAAGTAGCATTCATACATACGTACGACTTACCGTCTCCATGAATAGTACATTTCATTTCTTATCTACAAAATGTTATATACTATTATAAATACATATATATACTGTATATATATTATTTATATGATATATAAATCATGAATATCATTCTGGAGATAATGGACTATTGACCACATGGACAACTTGCAATTATAAAGTGTTCATTTTTGACTCAAGTACCAAATATCGACCAAACGACCATTATTAACATAAATGATTGCATAATATTTATAATAAGGTAATAAGTGATATAAAAAGGATATTAAACAAGAAAAAGGTTATTAAGTTAGTAGATATTAACTTTAGTTTATTATTTAGGTAGAATATGGAACAAACGAGTCAAGTCAGATACAAGGTAATGGATTTTCTTATCTCACTTTTAATTCCGTGAGATTTCCATTGTTCAACACTTATTCATTACATGTGGTGTATTTTGTACTTCCATTTGATATATATTATCATGATTCTAATTATATTCATGGTATTTTGTGGTTTATTTGGTGGTTATTAACTTTTGGTCATATGACTTAATTTATTACAACGTGGTAAAGGGTTTCATCTCACTTTTTATTCCCATGATATTCATTCTATATTTTCCACTATTTCCTTTTTTTGGTGTTTTTACTGCACATGATTGTACTCTTTGTGTAATATAATTTAATTTATCCATATTTACATCCACATTGTATGATCCTTCTTTCATTTGGCATATGTTTTGTAAGTTAACAAATCAGTAAGGGAACCTTTCAACCTCTTCTATTTTAAAAGACATATTTTTGTTATGCCTTTTAATTTACATCTTATTATGTTGGGATATGTTCTTATATATCCTTTTTTATGTAAAAATTAGGTCCAAGTTATGAGATACCCTTTTTATCTCATCAACTCATTTTCTGAATTTTAATGTGACGTCGTTAGGTTGTCGAATTTTTACAAGGGAACTTCTTAACCCAATTTCAATTCTTTGGGTTCAACTTGTACTTCATGAATATTTCATCCTATGAATTTGTGTGAATGACCTACGATTTTTTTACACATAATAAACACTTATTTTGGGTTTATTTATATTTTTTACACATAATTATGTGATTTATTTATCCTTAATTTAAGTATACCGTCTTTATAAGGGATTTCATCTCAATTTACATTTCCATTGAGACTTCATTGTTGTTATGAAACAATTCACTCTTATATGGTGTATATAATTTCCTTTGTCATATTATATCATTAATACCTTTATTCTCATTATATTATAATGTTCTGATTAAATGTTATTCCTCAATTATGTGTATTCAAAAGTCTCTCTTTTTGTTAAAAAACTCTTTAACTAAAATATATTTTTAAATGTTTTAAAGATTTATTCTTCTAAATATTTCTCATTAATGTCCATGTTTCCAAAATGGATTTTGGGATTTATTTAAATGGACATTAATGTTTTCCAATGATAAATCATTTTAAATATTCAAAGTGGTATGGGACACTTTGATTCAAAAATCACTTTCTAAATGGTTTAAAAAATGATTTGATAAAGAATTGTTTACTTCAATATTTTGATTTGATATATTGGAATGTGGAAATGTTATATTTCCTTTATAATTTTGTTATGTGTTATGATTATGTTATTATTATTGGGAATTGTTTACGTATACGGGTGGTTCCATGATAAACATAGGGTGGGTGAGCCCGAGATAGCTCTCCAATGCATTTGGTAAAGTGACAGTGGTAAACATGATGCTTCTCCTATTGGATTTAGGGAATATACTGTGATGGGTATTCCAAATGTAACTCCATAAATAGCTGTGATATATACAACTTATGTATGATATGTATTCCATAATTACCCTTTATGGTTTATGATTTGTGTGTGTTATTCATAAATCTTATGAATTTGTAAGGTACATTATGATTGAAAAGTATGGTTTCATTGATTTTTATTTATTGATGGGATAATGTTTTCCTTCCTTATTTTATAACCCTTACTGAGATTTTTATGCTCATCCCAGGTTTTTGAAATATTTTTCACATGACTTAAAGATGAATGGGTCACATATGGGATCAAGGAAAAGTCATGATTTCTAAAACATGGAACTCGACATGTTTTTTTAAGTGTTTTTATTTTATGAAAATAATAGATACTGAGTCATAGTGTCTACAGGTAATATTATTGTTGTTATGTAATAGTTATGGCCTAATTCTCTAAAACTATAAACCTGAAAAGATCCTCATTGTGAATTATTCATGTAATTCAATATTATGTAATGTTTTAAGGATGGGTCCTTATAGTTGGTATCATAGGTTGGTTTAGACAACTTTAGGGATTAAGAGTTTTCATTAAACATTTGGTTAGTCCCTAGGTCTATTAGTTCAGTTAAATCCTTTTTTATAACATTTTTAGATCAAGGAAAGTTAGTTACAAATGGAATGAGGAGGATATCCAATGAAATTCCTATCTCTTCCTAATGACATGCTTGCAATAATTTTTGCAAAGTCATGTTCGGATGATTGTGAAACCTTCTCTAGCATACAACTAACTTGAAAGAAGTTGTTTGATATATCAAACACCTCCAATATACCTCATTATTATCATGGATCATGGGTTGTATTTAAATAAATCATATTTTCTCAATATTTTCATATTTTGAAGAAAGGTAAATATTATCAAGGCATTAACAAATATTCTATCTTATCAAAAGATTTTGAAGAATATTATGATTTTAAAAAAGGTTCTCAAGAAGGAGACCCTTTCACAACCTATTTATATTTTATTTTACAATATAGTATCTCACCACATAATTATTGTATTTTAAAAGGACCGTTAATTGAAAATTTCAAATCAAATTTGGTCTGAAGATTTTATAGAAATCATGTTTTATCAAATGTTTTGAAATTAGATGTCATACATCATTATTTTCCAAAACTGATTTTCTGTGAACACACATATGAGCCATGTTGTACAAGGTGTATTTGGATGGAGGAAGAAAATGATTTTGAAGGATCTCTAAATCATTGTTGCAATGCATGGAACTTCTACCTATGTTAATAAGATGACGATGAAACCAAATGGACACCATGATCAAGGCATGATGTTCTTTATTTTGGGGATCATTTTATTTTATCATATGTTGGTGAAATAAGACTTCAAGAATTAAGCTGTCGAGATCATAAAGAATTTGGATTAAAATGAGAGGTATTAGGAAACCATTGTGGTTAAAACATGTTAGGGTTATTTTAGAGTTTTATAGAAAGGAAAACCCATAGGATGGGAGAAAACCCATCACATCTGGCAAGGATACAGGAATTGAAACCACAACAGAAGGGAGACAAGGGTGCATCACCTACCACTAGCCTACAAGAAATCCCTGGTTAGTATGAATTATTAATTTTGTAAAATGATTTTATGGAATAAGAATCAGTTGATTTTTGGAACTTATGTTTTATCAAATGGATATAATTAGTATAGAAAAATGATTTAGTGATTAAGTGATAAAAGTTTTTGTGGAAGATGATATCTCTTTTGAGGAAACACTATATCCCTAAGGAAGATAGAAGACTATGAGATTTCAATTGTGGAATAATTATTGATATTTTAGTTTTGAAGAATCAATGATTTTATTATGAACATATGATGATTTTAGTTATTTATAAAAATGATTAACCTATCAGGGAGAATATGTGATTAAGTTAATTACTTTTCAATATGAGACTTTATAAGTAACTGGTGTTATTTGAAGATAAATGTTAAGTTATATCTTGGAAGTCTACATAATTAAATCCTTATGAGATTTGGGTTACAATCTCAGTTTGTATTACTTTTAAAGAATTTTGGGGATAGTTTTTTATTTAATAGTCTTTGTTGATCTTAGAGTTTTTTTACAAATTTTGGATATTAAGAGTAGTTTTTATTCTTGTAAAAGATTTTCCTTTTTGGGTATTATCTGATCTCTCACTAAGCATTTGGGTTTTAGTTGATGTCTAAAGTCAAGGGAAATATATAGTTCTTCTTTTGTGGATTATGTGATTTTCTAGAATATGATTCTTGTAATTTTTATGTGACCAAGTGTTTTTGAGTGCTCATTTCTTGGAGAGATGATTAGTTTTTAGTAGAAACTTATTGAATGATGAAACTCTAGTTGAAGGTAATAATATTTACTTATGTTCTTATTCAATGCTGTATATGAATTCCTAAAAATTATGAAAAGGAACATAAAATAAAAGCATTGTTGGTTTGCGTTTCCTACTATGTAATCAATTAATTTTTAACACATCATATGTTTGTGATTTTCTGGTGGTTAACATTCTCCAAATTGTGTTTTCTATCACTCTCCATTAGAACATGACCATTTGTTCTCTCTTCTATATCCATGTTTTCTTATATGGAATCCTAGAATGGGTTATATCAGGTGACCTTTCTACTTCACTTTATTTCTTTTAATGTCACAACTTTTACTGACTCTTTTCTGATGTGGGACTTTTAATGTAGTTTCCAAGCCCAATTTTAAAATTGCAAGGAAACAATTCCCAAAATGGGGAAAGGATGTAACATACAAGACAAATAAAGAAAGAGTCACTTTTAATATTTATTAATATTTGTGAATTAAATATTAAATTTACATTAAAGGGGACACTATGTTCGATGGTGTACCCAATATGTAACAACAGGTTTCATTGAAATATTACGTTGCACACTAATAATATTATATTATTATTTTAAATGATAGTTAATTTCTAGCCATTTTATTGGAGGGAATTAATAGAACTAACTAAAATATGATTATATATGTTTGTTAAATGTTATTAAAATTATCCAATAAAATTTTAGGGGCTTAAAATATTAATGAATCTGATTTTAAGCATGAATACTCTAATATTCTGTAAAAGGTTGATTTACCTCCTTTTGATGGCGAGCCCTCTTTGAATCTAGTTTTGATCATTTTTATATATTATATTTGACAAAATAAAATTCTTCTTTAGATTCGGGACATCAAAATTTACTTTGGGTAAATGTTTTGGTATTTTTCTGATAAAGTTCATTTTTTAATGAATAGTAAAAAATACTGTATTTTAATTCAAAAGTTCATTTTAATCTAATTTATTAATATTGTTAGATTATCTAATTAATTAGTTTTATAGTCAAACTAGAATATATTTTTACCATTTAATATAATGTTGTTCATTGTAAATAATTTCATTTTGAAATTGGACATAAACAATTGAATATATTTTGATAGTTATTTTTTATTAAAAACACGCTATTAGTTTTGAAAACACGAATTAATTTTAAATTAATTAATGAAACTTCTATGTTTTTAATTCCTTAAAATAGATATCATTTTTTAATTCAGAATATCAAATATAGCTTAGACTGAATTTTTTTTATTTTTCTGAAAAACATCAATTTTCGATGAATAGTGAAACCACTTAGTAGTAATTAAAAAAACTGACTTTTTCATTTAAATGAAATTTTACCACTTCTATGAATTTAATTTTGAAAATCCAAAATAGATGGTTGTTATTAGTATGTAAAATTTTGTTCAATAAGATGAAAATATTTTTTGGGGAATAGAATCTTTTAACTTTTATTTACGGCGGTTAAAGGAAAATACGGTAATTTAAGGTAAAAAGAATATCATAATAATAAAAAATTACCTTAACACCTGTCCTAACATTATTGGGTGAATCGTGTAAGACCGTTCCCATATTTGGGTCGATTTGGGGACCCCATGGAGCCACTTAAGAGTGATAATGACACTTTCGATTAATTAATTTAATGTAAAGGCAAAAATGACTCAAAAAAATATATTTTAGTAAATTAATTTTTACATGAGGATATAGAAGTTAACTTTTCAACTATTAATAATAATTGGAAAGATAAAAATATTTTCTACATCATGGTATTTTTTTTTAAAAATTAGACAAAAAATAAATTAAAATATTTTTGACACAATAATGATGCAGTATATACCTCATTGATAAATGATTTTAATAAATAAGATTTTAAATATTTAAGAAGAATAAAAAACCTGATTAATTCTTATTTGATGATTTTATTTCGACCAAGAGTCATCTTATCTTCAAATTTAATTAATTTTGGACCTTTAGAAACTGAATATGATTATATAATAAAATAATATTTTCACACTTTCCAAAAGAGCCCCTCCTCCCCCTTATAAAAGGACACCACTTATAACCAATTCCTCACACCTCTCAAGACTTTTGGATCATAAAAACTCTAACTTATTAAGCTCAAAACATCCATATACTCCTCCTAGAAGCATTACCTTAGGAAGAAGGCACTTCAAGAAGTCCTTTTTGTTCAAACCAATGGAAGTTACCCAAATTAAGGGTAACTGTTCCTCTTAACTTATTTTCTTTTTATTTTACTTATCCAACCCTCAAATCTTTTTATTCCTTTATTTTATAACAAAAACATTATCCTAAATATTCAAATATGTTTTTATGAGATGTATTATAACTACATTTACACACACCACCATCTAATGGGTGAAGAACATACTATTTATGTGGATGGTAAACTAACGCCTCGCAAAACGATGATTGTTCGATTTTCTCCTACCGCCTCTCATGGTAGCCATTAATATTGAAACGTATTTATATAGGATATATATTATGTTTGTATTTTATTTATTCTACTGTATATTACATTTATATCCTACCTTTATGGTTTCCATAATGGGTAAATGCGATAATTTCATTTAAGGAAGTCCCGATTACCGCCCCCTCCAAGTGATATGACTCGTTAAGGCCATATGTGGGTTGTATAAAGGATAGAGTTAATGATATTATATATTATATTATAATCTAATTATAATATAATTCTGTATAATTATGCTTTAATTCCATTAAAATATGAAATAGAAATGAAAGTAGCGTTCATGCGTACGTACGGCTTACCATCTCCATGAACAGTGTATTTCATTTCTTATCTCCAAAATGTTATGTACTATTATAAATACATAAATATACTAGATATATATGATTTATATGATATATAAATCATTAATATAATTCTATAGATAATTTACTATTTACTGCATGGACAACTTTTAATTATAATGTGTTTATTTTGGACTCAAGTACTAAATATCGACCAAACTACCATTATTAGATTAAATGATTGCATAATGTTTATAAAATGGTAATAAATGATGTAAAAAGGATTAAAAACTTTAAAAAGGTTATTAATCAAGAATAAGTTAACTTTATTTTATTATTAAGGAATAATAAGGAACAAATGAGTCATGTCGGACACAAGGTAAGGGATTGTCTTATCTCACTTTTAATTCCGTGAGATTTCCATTGTTCGCCAGCTATTCATTTCATGTGGTGTATTTTGTACTGCCATTTGATATATATTATAATTATTATAATTATATTCATGGTGTCCTCTGATTAATTTGGTGGTTATTAACTTTTGGTCGTATGACTCAGTTGATTACAACGTGGTAAAGGGTTTCATCTCACTTTTTATTCACGTGAGATTCATTCTATATTTGACATTATTTCCTTTTGTGTGGTGTATGTACTGCCCATTATTATACTATTTTTGTAATATAATTTCATTTATATGTATTTAAATCCTAATTGTATAATCCTTCTTTCATGTGGTGTATGTTTTGTAAGTTACCAAATCAGAAAGGGAACGTTTGCCCATCTTCTTTTTTAAAAGACCTATTTTTGTTATGTCTTTTAATTTACATATTTTTATGTTGGGATATGTTCTTATATATAATAATTGATGTAAAAATTAGGTCAAAGTTATTAGATACCCTTTTTATCTCATCAACTCATTTAATGAATTTTAATGTGACGCTGTTAGGCTGTGAAATTTTTACAAGGGAACTTCTTAACCCAATTTCAATTCTTTGGGTTCAACTTGTACTTATTGAATATGTCATCCTATGAATATGTATGAATGACCTATAATTTTTTTACACTTAACATCAAATTATATTGGGTTTATTTATATTTTTCACACATAATTATGTGATTGATTTATCCTTAATTTAAGGATACCGTCTTCAGAAGGGATTTCATCTCAATTTTCATTTTCATTGAGACTTCATTGTTGTTATGAACCAATTCACTCTTATATTGTGTATATACTGTCCTTTTTCATATTATATCATGAATACCTTTATTCTCATGATATTATAATGTTCTGATTAAATGTTATTCCCCAATTATGCGTATTCAAGTGTCCCTCTTTTTTTTTAAAAACCCTTTAACTAAAATATCGTTTTAAATGGTTTAAAGATTTACTCTTATAAATATTTCTCATTAATGTCCATGTTTTCAAAATTGATTTTAGGATTTATTTATATGGACATTAATGTTTTCAAATTATAATTCATTGAAAATCTTCAAAGTGGTATGAGTCACTTTGATTAAAAAATATCCTTTTAAATAGTTTTAAAAATTATTTGATAAAGAATTGTTTATTTCAATATCTTGATTTAATATATTGGAATGTGGAAATGTTATCTTTACATTATACTTGTGTTATGTGTTATGATTATGTTATGGTTATTTGGAATTGTTTACATATATGGGTGGTTCCATGATAAACCTATGGTGGGTGAGCCTGAGATAGCTCTCCAATGCATTGGGTAACGTGATAGAGGTATACTTGATTTTCCTCATAAGAGATTTAGGTAATATACTATGATGGGTATTCCAAGTGTAACACCCTACATAGATGTGTTATCTATAATGTATGTTTGATATGGATTCAAAAAGTAACCTTTATGATTTATTATTTTTGTGTGTTATTCATAAATCTTATGATTTCATAAGGTACGTTATGATTGAAAAGTATGGTTTATATGATTTTTATGTATTGATGGGCTAATGTTTTCCTTACTTATTTTATAACCATTACAGAGCTTTTTATGCTCATCCCACGTTTTTGAAATGTTTTCCACATGACTTAAAGATGAATAGGGTCAAGGTTGGGATCAAGGAAAAGTCATGTTGTCTAAAACAAAGAACTAGACATGTTTCTTTTTAAAAGTTTATATTTTATGAAAAAAACTGATACTGAGTAGTAGTGTATTCATGTAATATTAAGGTTGTTATGTAATAGTTAAGGCCTAATTTTCTAAAACTCTTATCCTAAAAAGATCATCAATGTGAAATATTCATTTAATTCAATGTTATGTAATGTTTTAAGGTCAAGTCCTCGTAGTTGGTATCAGATGTCGGTTTAGAAAACTTTAGGGATTAGGAGTTTTCGTTATACACATGCTTAGTCTCTAGGTTTATTATTTCAGTTAAATCCTTATTCTATAACTTTTTCAGATCAGGTAAATTTAGTTACAAATGGAAGTAGGAGGATCTCAAATTAAATTCTTATCTCTTCCTAATGACTTGCTTGAAATAATTTTTGCAAAGTCATGTTTGGATGATTGTGAAACTCTCTCTAGCATACAACTCAATTGAAAGTAGTTGTTTAAGATATCAAACACATCCACTATACCTCGTTATCCATTTGGATCGATAGTTGTATTTAAACAAATCCTATTTTCACAATATTCTCATATTTTCATGGAAGGAAAATATTATCGAGGCATTTACAAATATTTTACCTTATAACTAGATTTTGAAGCATATTATGATTTTAAAAAAGGTGCTGAAGAAGAAGACCCTTGCACAACCTATTTATATTTTCTTTTACAATATAGTATCTCACCACATAATTATGATATTTTAAAAGTAACGTTAATTGAAAATTTCAACTCAAATTTGGTCTGATTGTTTTATATAAATCATGATTTATCCAATGTTTTGAAATTATATGCCATACATGATTATTTTCTAAATCTGTTTTTCTATGAACAACCATATGACCCATGTTATACAAGGTGTATTTCGATGGAGGAAGAAAATGATTTTGAAGGATCTCTAAATCATTTTTTCAATGCATGGAACTTCTACCTACATGAATAAGATGACAATGAAACCAAATGGACACCATGATCAAGGTATGATGTTATTAATTTTGGGGATCATTTTATTTTATCATATGGTGGTGAAATAAGACTCCAAGAATTAAGATGTTATGATCATAATGAATTTGGATGAAAATGAGTGGTATAAAGAAACCATTGAGGTTAAAACATTTTAGGGTTATTTTTGAGTTTTATAAAAAGGACAATCCGTAGGATGGGTGACAACCCATTGCATCTAGAAATTATACAGGAATCGAACCCACAACCATAGGGAGACAATGGCGCATCGCCTACCACTATCCTACTTGAAGTCCCTGGTTAGTATGACTAATTATTTTAGTAAAATGATTTTATGGAACAAGAATATGTTCATTTTTGGAACTTATGTTTTATCAAATGGATATACTTAGTATAGAAAAATTATTTAGTGATTAAGTGATAAAGGTTGTTGTTGAAGACATTCTCTCTTTTGAGGAAACAATATATGACTTAGGAAGATAGAATACTATGGGATTTAAATTGTGGAATAATGGTTGAAATTTTAGTTTTGAAGAATCTATGTTTTTATTATGATCATATGATGATTTTATTTATTTATGAAAATGATTAATCTATCATGGAGAATATGTGATTAGGTTAATTACTTTTCAATATGAGACTTTATAAGTAAATGTTGTTATTTATAGATAATTGTTAAGATGTTTCATGGAAGTATATGTAATTAAATCCTTATGAGATTTGGGTTACAATCTCAGTTTGGATTACTTGTGAAGAATTTTAGGGACAATTTTTTATTGAAGGGGCTTTGATGATCTTTGGGTTTTGTTTGACAAATTTTGGAGATTAAGAGTATTTTTTCTTCTTGTAAAAGATTGTCCTTTTGGTTATTATCTAATCTCTCACTAACCATTTTGGATTTAGTTGATGTCTAAATACAAGGGAAATATACAGTTCTTCTTTTGTGGATTATTTGATTATCTAGAATATGATTCTTGTGCTTTTGATGTGACCAAGTCTTTTTCAATGCTCATTTCTTGGAGAGATGATTATTTTTTGGTATAAACTTATTGAATGATGAAACTCTACTTTAAGGTATGTATATTTCCTTATAATTTTATTCTATGTTGGAAATGAATTTCTAAAAGATATGAAATTAATGTAAAACAAATACATTGTTGGTTTGTGTTTCTTACTAAGTAATCAATGACCATTTAACACATCATAATTTTGAGATTTTATAGTGGTTAACATTCTTCAAATAATGTTTTCTATCACTCTCCATCAGAACATAACAGTTTGTTCTCTCTTCTATATCCATGTTTTCTTATATGGAATCCTAGAATGGGTTATCTCGAGTGACCTTTTTACTTCTCTTTATTTCTTTTAAAGTGACAGTTATTACTGACTCTTTTCTGATGTGGGACTTTTAATGAAGTTTCGTAGCCCAGTTTAAAATTGTGAGGATGCAATTCCCAAAGAGGGAAAGGATGTAACATACCAGATAAAAAAAGACACTTTTCATATTTATTAATATTTTTGAATTAAATATTAATTTTATATTAAAGGGGATGCTATGTTCGATGGCGTACCCAATACGCAACAACAGGTTTCATTGAAATCAAACGTTGCACACTAATAATATTGTATTATTATTTTAAATTGTAGTTAATGTCTAGCCATTTTATTGGAAGGAATGAAAAGAAATAACTAAAATATGATTATATATGTTTTTAAATGTTTTTAAAATTATCCAATAAAAATTTAGGGTCTTAAAATATGAATGAATGTAATTTTAAGCATGAATACTCTAATATTCAGTAAAAGGTCGATTTATCGCCTTTTTATAGTGATCCCTCTTTAAATATTGTTTTGATCATTTTTATATGTTATATTTGAAAAAAATAAAAATCTACTTTAGATTCAGGACATCAAAATTTTCTTTGGGTAAATTTTTGGTATTTTTCTGATAAAGTTTAATTTTTAATGAATAGTAAAAAATACAGTATTTTAATTCAAAAGTTACTTTTAATCTAATTAATTCATATGGATAGATTATCATTTTAATTAGTTTTAAAGTGTATTTAGAATATATTTTTACCATTTAATCTAATGTTGGTCATTGGAAATAATTTCATTTTGAAATTTGACAGAAACAAGTGTCAATCATTTGATAGTTATTATTTGTTAAAAACACACTATTTGTTTTGAAAACATGAATTAAATTTAAATTAATTAATGCAACTGATATGTTTTGAATTTTTTAAAATATATATCAATTTTTAATTTGGAATATCAAATATATCTTAGGCTGAATTCTTGGTATTTTTCTGAGAAACATCAATTTTTATGAATAGTGAAACCACTTAGTAGTAGTTAAAAACTGTCTTTTTCATTTAAATGAAATTTTACCACTTATGTGAATTGAATTTTGAAAATAAAACATACATGGTTTTTATTTTTAAGTAAAATTTGGTTCTATAATATGAAAAGAATTTTTTTTGTGAATAGTAACTTTTAACTATTATTAACCGTGGTTAAAGGTAAATATGGTAAATCAAGGTAAAAATAATATCATAATTATAAAAAATTACCTTAACACTTGTAATAAACTTATTGGATGAGTCATGGACGACCATGGTAATCATTTGGTTGATTTTGGGACTCCATGGAGCAACTTAAGAGTGATAATGATACTTTAGATTAGTTAATTTAATGTAAAGGCAAAAATGACACAAACAAATATCTTTTTGTAAATTAATTTTTATATAAGGTTATATAAGCTATATTTTAGACTATAAATATTATATGGAATACTAAAAAAAATTTCAACATCATGGCATTTTTTTCATAATTTTTAGACAACAAATTAATTAAATTATTTTTGAAACGATAATGATGCAGTCTATACCACATTAATAATTGATTTAAATAAACAAGATTATAAATATTAAAATAGAATCCAAAACCTGCACAATTTTTATTTGATAAATTTATTTCTACTATGAGTCATCTTATCTTTGACTTTAATTTGTATTAGACCTTTAGAAACTAAATATGATTATATAATAAAATAATATTTTCACACTTTCCAAAAGAGTCCCTCCTCCCCCTTATAAAAGGAAACCACTTATAACCAATTCCTCACACCTATCAAGCTTTTTTTCTCATCCCAAATCTTCCCAATTAATCTCCCAACATCCCTATCCTCCTCTTAGAATCATTACCTTAGGCAGAAGTCACTTCAGAAATTCCTTTTTTGTTCAAACCAAATGATGTTACCCAAATTAAAGGTAACGATTCATCTTAACTTCTTTTCTTTTATTTTACTTCTCCAACCCCTAAACTCTTTTTATTACATTTTTTTATAATAAAACTAGTATCCTAAACATACTAGGATGTTTTAATGGGAATTATTTTGACTACACTTACACACACCTCCATCTAATGGGTGAAGAACATACTGTTTATGTGGATGGGAAACTAATGCCTCGCAAAATAATGATTGTTCAATTATCTTCTACCACCTCTCATGGTGTCCATTAATATGGAACTATATTTATATATGATTTATATTATGTTTATATTTTCTTTATACTTAGGTATTTTACATTTATATCCAACCTTTATGTTTTCCATAACGGGTAAACGCGATAATTTCATTTGAGGAAGTGCAGACTACTGCCCCCTCAATGTGATATGAGTCGTTAATTCCATATGTGGGATGTATAAAGGATAGAGTTAATGATATTATATATGATATTATACTGGAATTATAATATACTAATGTATCATTATGTTTTAATTTTATTAAAATAAAAAATAGAAATGAAAGTAGCATTCATGCGAAAGTAAGGTTTACCATCTCCATGAACGATGCATTTCATTTCTTATCTCAAAAATGTTATGTACTGTTATAAATACATATATATAATTAATATATATGGTTTATATGATATCTAAATCATGAATATAATTCTGGAGATAATGGACTATTGATTACATGGACAACTTGTAATTATAAGTTGTTCATTTTTTACTCAAGTACCAAATATCGACCAAACGACCATTATTAAATTAAATGATTGAATAATGTTTATAACATGGTAATAAGTGATATAAAAAGGATAATAAACTTGTAAAAGGTTCTTAAGAAAGTATAAATTAACTTTAGTTTATTATTTAGGAATAACATGGAACAAACGAGTCAAGTCGGACACAAGGTAATGGATTTTCTTATCTCACTTTTAATTTCGGGAGATTTCTATTGATTTCCACTTATTCATTTCATGTGGTGTATTTTGTACTGACATTTGATATATATTATCATTATTTAAATTATATTCATGGTATTCGGTGATTCATTTTGTGGTTATTAACTTTTTGTCATATGACTCAGTTTATTACAACGTAGTAAAGGGGTTCATCTCACTTTTTTATTCCCGTGAGATTCATTCTATATTTTCCACTATTTCTTTTTGTGTGGTATATATAATGAACATGAATATACTCTTTGTGTAATAAAATTTCATTTATTAGTATTTACAAATTCATTGTATGATCCTTCTTTCATGTGGCTTATGTTTTGTAAGTTACCAAATCAGTAAGAGAACCTTTCACCATCTTCATTTTAAAAGGTTTTTTTGTTATGTATTTTAATTTACATCATATTATGTTGGATATGTTATTCTATATCCTTATTGATGTAAAATTTAGGTCCAAGTTATGAGAAACCCTTTTTATCTCATCAAAACATTTTCTAAATTTTAATGTGTTGTCGTTAGGCAGTCAAATTTTTATAGGGGAACTTCTTATCCCAATTTCAATTCTTTGGGTTCAACTTGTACTTCTTGAATATGTCATCCAATGAATATGTGTTAATGATATCTGATTGTTTTATACTTAATATCCACTTATATTGGGTGTATTTATATTTTTCACACATAATTATGTGATTGATTTATCCTTAATTTAAGGACACCGTCTTTATAAGGGATTTCATCTCAATTGACATTTCTATTGAGACTTCATTCTTGTTGTGCACCAATTCACTCTTATATGGTGTATATACAATCATTTTTCATTTTATATCATGAATCCCTTTATTCTCATGATATTATAATGTTCTTATTAAATGTTATTCCTCAATTATGTGTATTCGAGAGTCTCTCTTTCTATTAGAAAACTCTTTAACTAAAATATCATTTTAAATGTTTTGAAGATTAATTATTCTAAATATTTCTCATTAATGTACATGTTTTCAAAATGGGTTTTAGGATTTATTTATATGGAAATTAATGTTTTCAAATGATAATTCATTTAAAATATTCCAAGTGGTATGGGACACTTTGATTAAAAAATCTCTTTTTAAATGGTTTTAAAAATGATTTGATAAAGAATTGTTTATTTCAATATCATGATTTGATATATTGGAATGTGGAATATAATAATTACATTATTCTTGTGTTATGTGTTATGATTATGTTATGGTTACTGGGAATTTTTTACGTATACGGGTGGGTCCATAATAATCCTAGTGCGGGTGTGCCTGAGATAGATCTCCAATGCATTGGGTAACGTGACTGAGGTAAACGTGATGTTTCTCCTAAGAGATTTAGGGAATACAATGTGATGGGTATTCCAAGTGTAACTCCCTATATAGCTGTGATAGATATAATGTAAGTTTGATATGGATGCCATAATTAACCTTTATGATTTATGATTTCTGTGAGTTATTCATAAATCTTATGATTTCTTAAGGTATGTTATAATTGAAAAGTATGGATTCATTGACTTGTATTTATTGATGGGATAATGTTTTACTTCATTATTTATTAACCCTTACTAAGATTTTTATGCTCATACCAATTTTTTTAAATATTTTCCACATGAATTAAAGATGAATAGGATTTAGGATGGGATCAAGGAAAATTCATGATGTCTAAAACAAGGAACTAGTCATGTTTCTTTATAAGAGTTTTTATTTTGTGAAAAAATGGATACTAAGTAGTAGTGTCTACATGTAATATTCAAGTTGTTATGTAATAGTTATGGCCTAATTCTCTAAAACTCTAAACCTGAAAAGATCCTCAATGTGAATTTTTCATTTAATTCAATATTATTTAATGTTTTGAGGCCAGGTCCTTATACTACTGGTGCTACCCCTCTATGTTCTTTCAGTGGATTCAAGGGTAAAATCCAAGGTATGTGATTTTCCCCTTTTTCCTCTATTGTTGTTTGATTCATTTGGGTTCTATAGTTTTCCTTTTTGTGATGTTCATAACCATGAAGAACCGTACATCTCATCTCTCTCTCTATGAATTACCTATACCTACATAACACCACCCCTACTTTGTAAAAAAATTTAAAGATTACATGAAGAATCATGGATATATATGTATCTATTGAGAAAATCATCTTCATAAAATTTTATAGAAGGATAGTTGCAGATCTTCACTTAATTAATATTGTATGATTATTGTCGCATAGGTGACGTAGTAGAATTAATAAATTATGTTTTTTTTGTTTTTAAGAAATGATACAATTTTATGGTGGTCACTATATATTGTCTTTCCTTTGATTATTTTTTGTTCTTCATACAAATTTTGAATATAAATCTAGGTATAATTTCACATGCTCAATATATTATTGAATAAAGAGATGATGATATACTGCATAAAAGAATTATTAATGATGTTAAGTTAATCATTTGGGAGATATTAGAAAATATAGAGATGTTTAGAAGTATAATATTATATTTATAATTGCCGTAATTTTTACCATAAATTAATATATAAATTCAAGGAAGTTAAGTGGAAAAGTGTTTTCTAGAATTACAATGTGGTTGGTGGTATGTTGTAATGGAAAGTGTATTATATTTCCGATGGAGGTCATACAAATTTTTTAATGTGGGTAACAATGATGTGTTGTTTGATATTTTTCATTGATTATGATAATGGATTAATAATTAACTATCATTGTTAATGTTAAAAAGGACCACAGGTTTGGTTGTGGAAATAATGATTAATTTTGTTAAGATATATATACAATAAAATACACTTCATGCATAATGTCTATAGTTTCATGCATGTTGCATGTAAATTGTTACTGTTCTGAATAAAGATATAACACTTTAATATTGCAGTACAATTAACCTTCACTACGTATATTTAACATGTCCTAAGAATCTTGATTTTTTACATCTCTTGATGATATATTGAACTCCCTCTTTTAACCTAGCCTTCCTCCCATCATTGGGGTTCCAAAGATCCTTGATTTCATATCTCCTACTCAGATTTTATTAATTAATCCCTATCAAAGCCACTACCATGACTTTAAATACCACATATCTAAATTCTTTATTCAAATCTTTCATCCTTTCATCCTCCTAATTAACTACTTCCTGAGAACACTAACAGTGGAACCTAAAAATTAATCAAAACATAATGAATGTATTTTTGGTTTTTTGATATTAATTTTCTTATGCGACTCACATGGTTTCTTTTGACTACACTTCACCAAAATTAATTTTAATTTGGGTAAAATTACATTGATTCCTATTAGAACTCCATATTTATTCATACTTGTATATAAATACTACTACGATGGGTGATCTCCCAAAAATACTCATGTTGCTCATTTTTTGTGAAAAAACATACCAAATGAACCTTTTTATTCTCTTCCCCATCATAATTGATAAATTTTAAAGGGTTCCAATCTAATACTTAAAGGTATTCCTCCCATAATGAGAAGATATCTCCGAACTTACTTTAAGATTAATCTTCACTAAAAATGACATCACTGGAACATGAGAAAAATTAATACATTTTCATCAGTTTTATTTTTATCTAACTATGCCAATTGTAGTGAATAGGGGTTACAAAAAGGATAATATAATCTAGAATCTAATTCTATGTTTGGTGATTAAAAATAGTGATTTAAAAAATGAATTTATTAGGTAATAAATTTTTTTATAGATTAAGGGAATCAGAATTTATTTCAATTGGGATTGGAATGTTCATTCCATAATTTTTAAAATATCATATGTTAGAAGATATAATTTAAATTGAATTTTAGTTATTTTTAATATGAATGGATTTAGAGTATACATGGGATAAACATATTTTAAAAAAATAATAAGTCCTAGGTTTTATGTGAGAGGTAGGTATGGTATGTGAGAATGTGAGTTACTATAGACATGTTTGTGATTAATTGAGGGCTATGGGATGACTTTATGTTCTCATTGTAGTGTGAGAGAACCATTATAATTTTGATATGAGAATTTAAATTATAAATTAAGATGTGGTAATTTAATAAGTTTTAAGGAGACAACTATTATCCTCGCCAGCTTCATTTCCTGAATAGATATTATTGAATTTGGTTTCATAAGACCCATCCACCATCTCTTTAATATTGTTTGAACTACTCTGAGCAGTATTCATCCAAAATAATCACCAAAACCCATTATGAGATGATTCTTGGTCATAGTTTCTGAGGAAATATATATGGATGTCCATAAGAAATAGGGGATTCTTATCGAGCAACAAAAAGAAATTACAACTGTTGGAGAGATGAAGCTGATGAGGATGATAGTTGTCTATAACATTCACATTCCGATTAATATGGAGGATAACACCTACCATAATGGTGTAATTATTTTCTTAAATTTAATTACCCATTTCCTTAAAAATGGATGCAGACTAATCATTTAAAAAAAGAGTATTAATATGAAGTTAAACAGTTCATCAAGTTTTCAATAGAGAATTCTAGTGACCCTTCTCAAATCCTTTATCTGTGTTTACATTGATTTTATTGAAGATACATTAAATGTTTGAATATTCATGAAGACAATGTCTTGTACAAATGATGATGTTATCAATACCAAGTAATAATAGAATATTGATGATGAAACTACATAATTCTTAGGGGATCAATATCAAGTTGATAAAAAATGAAATAGAATAATAGAGTGGAATAAAATTATCAAGGCAAGAAGTTGGGGTATAAAATTTGAGGTTGGTTTCAATCAACACGACCAACCAATTAACCCACAAGAATTCAATGTTCATTAGTTATATTTGGGTCACAATGATTATGATTGTGTCTATTTATATTGATTTATTCCATCACATCCAACATGTAATAATAGAAATCCTTTGGAAAGATATAATAATAATGTCATGATATACATTCTCTATTTTACCAAAAAATTATATAATGAAATGTTTATTTAATTTTCATTATTCCTTGGAGATTTCATTTATTTTAAAATATTTCTGTTTTAAATTTATTTTAATGGCTTCTAGAAAATACAATAGAGGCTTCCAGAGTCATCTTATGAAGTTACATGTTTGGGATGCTGGGGGGGGGGGGGAGTAAAGCCCCACCCACATACTAGTTATGCACACATTATAAAGTAGAAAACATGGACTGATTTCATCAATCATCTCAAATAGAAATCATTTTAGGTGCATTGTATTTGATAATATATTATTTGACCTTATTTATTTCATACAACTACATTCAAAATTGATAATTTTTGAAATAGAAAAATGGAGATGAAAATAAATAATGTGCATCAAATCAAATGTGCCCCTATCACAATGTAAGTTTGAGGAACACTTCATTAGAGAAGAAATTGGTAGGTATTTTAAATATATAATAAATATTTAATTATGTCATATGAAAAAATATATGTTCCTTTATTATATTCAGATTGATGAATCAAAATCGGAAGCCACTTCTATCCCATGTCATGTGATAGGGAAGGAGGCTCGGGTAAATAAAAAGTGTAAGCTAATTGATGAAAACACAAAAAAAGTTTGGTAAAAATCTCTATGTATAACATAATTGTATTTAGTAATTTTTTATGAAAATATTACCGAAATGTATCTATTTATGTTAATGTTTTTATATGGTTTAGACTTAAGAATCAACAATGAATGTACTAGAAGAAAACCTACTTTTAATAGCTTTGAAGCATCCAGAACAATACAACCGCGTTAGAGGATTAGGTTTTAGAGTCTATCCATTAACATATTTCGAGTGGATAAAACAATATAAAGATATACACAATATGGATAGATGATTTAAATTACAAATAGACTCACTACAAGATATTATTATTTGGTATTTTTGACTGACCAATGTATAAGAAAGGATTAAACCGAATTAGCGGTGGAGAAAAGATATACACATGAACCAAATGACCCCACTATATTTGAGGTCAGTCATTCCCCCCAACCACATAACATACCTCAATTAATCAAATTTTTCATTATTCTTTCTCATTAATTTTAATCAAACAACATCTGATAACTTTATATTACTAAACATATGCACGGTACAATTGTATGTGATTTATATCTATCAACACCCACATACCACTGTGTTGTGTATAATATCCCATGAGACAATATACACCATAATGACCTCCAAAAAGATCATATGAATGTGTGGATTTAGGTATCTAATGATTGTACTATTGATTTTCTTATTCCACTTGATGGTCCAGATATTACAATGGTCCATGATGCTATTGGAGCTTTTATAGCATGACTATATAATCTTGTAAAGATACATGAGGTATGTCTAGAACATATTTTTTTCAAATGAAAATCATATAAAATTTAATGATAGAAGTTTTGAATTGAGGTATGATATTAAAAATGGATAAAACTATGGGGAAACATAAGGTCATATCAAGAAAATCTAGTGAATTGATGAATAAATTAAAATAACATTCAGATAGTACCATCTCACTTCTTGTCCTAGAGAAACATTTATTACCAACACAACTTCATGCAAAGACCACATTTAAAGATAAAAATATTTCTTTCATTCCATACGATGAATAAAAATATGTTAATTTTATGACATACATTATTGGTCTTGAGACTATAACTGAGATTATCATGCTTGAATGGTTGGGAATCTTTGTTGTGAATACTTATATAAGGTACATTTTAATAAATCTATACAAATAGTGAGTTAATATGTTTGTTAAGGTTAATAAATATTCATATATTCTATTGGAGTTTATATTACTCCTATCTAAAGGGAATATTATGTTAATAACTCTTTAGATTCATTAATACATGTATCATTTCCGTGGAAAACGTTTCTTAGGATAATGAAGAAATTGAGAAGAAAAGAGATGAGTTACTTGAAGAATTTAATCATAATGTATCAGATGATAGAATATTTTTTTTATTTCTACAAATCAAAATTAAAACTCCACAATCTAATAACATAAAAAATATTTTTTATTTTTAATTACTTATTTTTTTTATTATAGAGAGAACTGGATGATGAAAAAGAGAATCAGGATAATATATATCAAATGGAAGTACACAATACACCGCATACAACAAATAAGTGTAGAAAAATTGAAATATCATAGAATTAAAAGTGAGATAAGAAACCCCTTACCACGTTATAATCAATCAAGTCGTATGAAAAAAAGATATTAACCACCAAATAATTCACATAATACCATGAATATAAAGATAATCATGATAATATACACACACACACACACATATATATATATATATATCAAATGGAAGTACACAATACACCACATTCAAGAATTAAGTGGCGAACAATGGAAATCTCAAGAAATTAAATGTGAGAGAAGAAACCCCTTACCTCATGTCCAACTTGACATGTTTATTCTTTAATATCCTGAATAATAAGCTAAAGTTAATTTCAACTTTCTTAATAACCTTTTCATGTTTATTATACCTTTTATATCACTTTTTATAATTTTATAGACATTATGAAATCATTTAAGTTAGTAATGGTAGTTTTGTCGATATTTGGTATTTGAGACAAAAATGAACTTCTTATAATTACATGTTGTTCATGTGATCAAAATTACATTATCTCCAGAATTATATTCATGATTTAGATATAATATATATAATATATATTAGGTATATGTATGTATTTATAATATTACATAACAATTTGAGATAATAAATTAAATCCACCATTCATGGAGACGGCAAGCCGTACATATGCATGAACACTACATTCATTTCCATTTCATATTTAATAGAATGAAAACATAATGATACATTGGAATATTATATTTCCAGTATAATATCATATGATATATATGTTACATAATTTCATTAATTCCATCCTTTATATGTTTCATGTATGTCATGAACGAATCATATCACCTTGAGGGGGTGGTAGTCTGCACATCATCAAATGATATTATCGTAATTAAACATATTAGAAAGAATAAAGGTATGTTTTTTAATAAAAAATAAATAATCATAGAGAAAACATAAACAAAATATATATCATATATAAATACATTTCCACTATAATGGCCACCATGAGAGGTGGTAGAGGAATATTGAACAATCATCATTTCGTGAGGCAGTAATTCACTGTCCACAGAAACAGTATGTTCATTACCAATTAGATGAAGGAATGTGTAAATGTAGTACAAATACTTCTCATAACAACAACATAGTATATTTAGGATACTAGCGTTGTTATAAAATAAAGGAATAAAAAGAGTTTATGAGATTGGATATGTAAAATAAAACAAAATAACTTAAGAGAAGAAGTTACCTTTTAATCACTTGTCTCCCTTTAGTTTGAACCAAAAGGTTTACTTAAATTGCCTTCATCCAAGAGGAACGCTTCTAGGAGGAGTATATGGATGTAGGGACCTGAATTGGGAAGAGTTTTCATGATCCAAGGGGCTTGATAAGTGAGAGGAATTGGTTAGAAGTGAAGTTATTTTATAAGGGGGAGGGCCTCTTTAAGAAATCTTGAAAATATTATTTTATTATATAATTATTTTCGGTTTCAAAAGGTTAAAAAATCATTATAGTCGAATATAATATTACTCATGTTCGAAATAAATTCATCCAATAATAATTGGACATGTTTTGGATATTTTTTTAGTCTTTATAATCATAATTATTTAAATCATTCATTAATTAGGTAAACACAACATCATTATTGTGTCAAAAGTATTTTTATTTGTTCAATGTAAAAAATTTTTATAAAAAACATCATGATGTAGGAAATACTTTTATCTTTAAAATGAATATTTATTGTTTAATAGATAACTTATATAACCCTATGTCAAAATTTATTTACTAAAATAGAAATGTTTAAGTCATTTTTTACTTTAAATTAATTAATATAAAGTGTTATTATCACTCCCAAGTGGATCCATGGGGTCTCAAATTCGACCCAAGGATGCCCATGGTCGGAAATGTAACCAATAGGATTAGGATGCATGTTAGAGTAATTTTATATTTTTATAAAAATATCTTTTTACCCTTATATACAATATTTACCCTTTAATCGTGGTAAATAAATTTTTTACTGAAGTAAATATTTATATTGTCTAAAAATTAAAATTACCTATTTACAAAATATGGACCTCTTGATTATAAATATGTAATCCATTTTTACAAATTGAGAACACACAACTAGAAGAAATTAATTAAAAATTAATTCACACTGTCAAAACAAAAAGCGTGTTTTTAAGAAATAATAACTATCAAAAGAATGAAACTTATTTATGTCCAATTTCATAGTGAAATTACTTCCAATGACCAAAATTGGATTAAATAGTAAAAAAATAATATAATTACACTTTAAAACTAATTAATATGATAATATAACATTACAAGTAAATTATATTAAAAGGTAGTTTGGAATTTAAAAAATAGAATATTTCACTATTAATCAAAAAATTAATTTTATCAAAAAAATACCAAAAATTTACCCAAAGTAAATTTTGATGTCCTGATTCTAAAGAAGAATTTTATTTTGTCAAATAAAACATATAAATGTTACCAAAACTAGATTTAAAAAGGGTTCTACATTAAATGGTAGTAAATCGACCATTTAATTATTATTAGAGTATTTATGCTTAAAATCAAGTTCTTTATTATTTTAATCTTCTAAAATTTATTGAATAAATGTAAAAAAATTTAACCAACATATATAATCATATTCCAGTTATTTCTATTCATTCACTCCAATTAAATGGCTATGTGTTAATTACCATTTAATTTAATAATAATAATAATATATTTATTTATTATAACTCAATGTTGTGTACAACGTAATATTTCAAAGTAACTCCTTGTTGTGTATCAGGTATGACATTGAACATATCATCAACTTAGAAGTAAAATTATTTTTTAATCCACATATATTAATGAATATGAAAATTTTATATTCTTTATTTACCTAGGATTTTACATCCTTCCCCCCTTTTGGGAATTGTTTCCTCGCAATTTTAAAATTAGACTTGGAAAAATCATTGAATGTCCCACATCAGCAAAAGTATCAATAAAAATATCACATCAATATAATGAAAGAGAAATATAAAGGTCATCTGAGACAATAGATACAACGATTCCATGACAAAATGGATATGGAAGAGAAACTAACTCTCATAGATTAATATAGAGTGATAGAGAACATGATCACATAAAGACAATCACCGCAATACCATAAATTTGTGGTTGGGTAAAATTATGATGATAAAAGAGAGATTATAACATTTTTTGTTCAAGATCTATTTTATATAGCTGAATAATTTTATTAATAACTAGACAAAGATCATAATGAAATACACTTACTTGTCGTGTAGAGTGTCATCCTTAAATAAAATTCTACCACAATCTCATATTTTCTCCAAATGGTAAGTATTAAAGATGACTTTGTCACACCTGAATTTCTAGAATAAACTTCTATAGTATCACATAATCTACAAAATATGAACTATATATTTCCCCTATCTTTAGACATCAACCAAAACCAAAATTTGTTAGTACAAGATTAAATAATCCCTAAGAGGATAATCCTCTATAAAAAGTAATACTACTCTTAATCTCAAAAATGCAACAAAAAGAACCCAAATTTCAAGAAAGACCATTAAATATACCATTGTCTATAAAATTCATCAAAATAATCCAAACTAATATTGAAACTCAAAACTCAAAAGGATTTAACCAAATACTATTCCATAGTAAATCTTAAAATTTATCTCCAAACACATCGACTACTCTTAAAATCTCATACTAAAATATAATTAACTAAATACATATTATATATGACAGATTAATCATTTCCATAAATTACCCAAATCACCTAATGTACACAATAAAAACATAGATTCTTCTAAAATAATATTTCAACCGTAAATCCACAAATTAAATCCAATAGAATATTATTTTCCTTAATCATATAGTGTTCCCAATAGAGAGAATGTTTTCTAAAATAACCTTCATTACTTAATCACCAAATCATTTTTCTATACTAAGGATGTCCATTTGATAAAACATAAGATCCCAAATAAACTTATTCTTGATCCATAAAATCATTTAACATAAAATAAAAAGTCATACTAACTAGGGACTTCATGTAGGACCATGGTAGGCGATGTGACCTTGTCACCCTTCGGTTGTGGGTTCGATTCTTGTGGCCATACTGGACGCGACAGGTCATCACCCATATTACACATTGTCCTGTTTATAAAACTCAAAAATACCCCTAACCCGTTTTAACCTCAAAATTTTTCTTTTACCTATAATTTTTTACCCAATACATTAATACCTCAACATATTAAATATTGTCATTTTTTTCACCGCCATTTGATAAAATAAAACTATTCCCATTATAAAGAACATCATACATTGATCATGATGTCCATATGGTTACATTATCATCATCTAGTTCACATAGGTAAAAGGTCCATGCATTGCAAAAATGATTTAGAGATCCATCAAAATCATTTGCTTCCTTCATCCACAAACACCTTGTACAAGTTGGATCATATGGGTGTTTGTAGAAAAATAGTTTTAGAAAATAATCATGTATGACATATAATTTTAAAACATCTGATAAAACATAATTTTTATAAAATAGTCATACTGAATTTGAGTTGAAAATTTCATTCAATGGTCTTTTTAAAATACCATAAGTATGTGCTGAGATAATATATTGTAAAAGAAAATATAAATAGTTTGTGCAAGGGTCTCATTATTCAGAACCATTTTCAAAATCATAATATTCTTCTAAATATTTTGATAAGGTAAAATATTTGAAAATCCCGTGATAATATTTACCTTTTTTGAAAATATGAGAATATTGTGAAAAAATGATTTGATTAAATAAAATCCATGATCCACAATAATATCGAGGTTTAGTGGATGTGTTTGATATCTCAAACAACTACTTACAAGTGATTTTTATGCTTGAAAAATTTTCACAATCATCTAAATATGACTTTACAATAATTATTGCAAGCATGTCATCAAAAATAGACAGTAATATCGTTTGAGATCTTCCTCCTTCAATTTTAACTGAATTTCCTTGATCTGAAAAATTTATAGAACAACACATTAAATAAAATAATAGACATAGGGACTAACCATGTGTTTAACAAAAACTCATAAAACCGAAATTTGTCTAAACTGGCCTTTGATACAAACTATAAGGACCCAGCCTTAAAACATTACATAATCATGAATTAAATGAATAATTCAAATTGAGGATCTTTTCAGGTGTAGAGTTTAAGAGAACTAGACCACAAAAATTACATATCTACTTGAAAATTACATGTATACACTACTACTCAGTATCCATTTTTTCAAAATATACAAACTCTTAAAAAACATGTCTAGTTCTATGTTTTATATAACATGACTTTTACTAGATACCATCCTTGACCCTATTCATCATTCAGTCCTATGGAAAGCATTTAAAAAAACATGGTATGATCATAAAATGCTCATTAAGGGTTATCAAATAAGGAAATGAAACATTAACCCATCAGTAAATACAAATAAATGAAACCATACTTTTCAACCATAACATACATCATGAAATCATATGATTTATGAATAACACATAGAAATCATAAATCATAAAGGTAACATGTGTCATACAAAACATATTTACATTATATGTATCACAAATAAATAGGGATTTATGTTGGAATACCCATAAAAGTATATTCCATAAATAACTTAGGAGATATATTAACGTTTACCTCTATAATGTTACCCAATGCATTGGGGACCTATCTCGGGCTCACCCTCCCTAGGTTTATCACAAAACCACCCCTATATGTAAAAAATTTCCAATAACCATAACATATTCATAACACATAATAAAATCATAAAGGAAATATAACAATTCCATATTGAAATTACATTATATTATTTCAAGATATTGACATAATCAATTTTTTATCAAACCATTTTAAAAAACCATTAAAATTTTTTAATAAAGATACTCTTGAATCAATGTGTCCCATACCACTTTGAAACCTATAAAGGAATTAAAATTTGAAATCATTAGTGTTCATATAAATAAATCCTTAAAACCATGTTAAAACATGGACATTAATGAGAATTATTTAGAAGTATAAATCTTTAAAACAATAATTTAGTTAAGGAGTTCTTAACCAAATGAGAGATTCTTGAATAAAAATAATTGAGGAATAAATTTTAATTAAAAATTTAAAATATCATGAGAATAAATTTATTCATGATATAATAATCCAAAGGATAGTATATACCCTTATAAAAGTGAATTGGTTCATAACAACAATGAAGTCTCAAGGGAATGTAAATTGAGAAGAAATCCATTATAATGATGATATCCTTAGATTAAGGATAAATAAATTACATAATTAAGTGTGAAAAATAAGTATACCCTAAATATAAGTGGATATTGGGTATTAAAAACTCATACTTCATTCCCACCTATTTATAACATGACATAATCAGTTAGTATAAGTCTAACCCAAAGAATTGAAATTGGGTGAAGAAGTTCTCTAACAGAAATTCGACAGCCTAATGGCATCACTTTAAAATTCAGAAAATGAGATGATGAGAAAGAAAAGGGTATCTCATAACATGAAGATAAAATTTACCACAACAAGGATATATAAGAACATATCCTAACATAATAATATGTAAATTAAAAGACATAACAAAAAAAGCCTTTTTAAAAAGAGGTGGGTTAAAGGATCCCTTATTGATTTCGTAACATACGAAACATACACCCCATGAAAGAAGGATAATTCATTGATGATGTAATTACCAATAAATTAAATTATATTAAAAAAATAATATAATCATTGGCAGTACATCCACCGCACAAAAGGAAATAGTGGCAAATATTGCCTGAATATCACGGGAATAAGAAGTGAGATGAAAACCCCTTACCACGTTGTAATCAATCGAGCCGTATGAAAAAAAGATAATAACCATAAAATTAGTCAAATAATACCATGAATATAAATATAATAATGATAATATATATCAAATTTCAGTACAAAATACACCACATGCAATAAATAAGTGTCGAACAATGGAAGTCTCACAGAATTAGAAGTGAGATAAGAAACCCCTTACCAGGTTGTAATCAATCGAGTCGTATTAGCAAAATTTAATAACCACCAAATTATTCCCATAATAACATGAATATAAAAATAATAATGATAATATATATATATCAAATGGAAGTAATAAATACACCACATTCAAGAAATAAGTGGAAAGAATGGAAATCTTAAGACATTAAAAGTGAGATAAGAAACTCGTTACCTCGTGTTCGACTGGACCTATTCATTCTTTAATCTCATGAATAAAAAGATATAGTTAATTTATACTTGAATAAGAACCCTTTAATAGTTTAGTATTCCTTTTATATCACTTATTACCATGTTATAATCATTATGAAATCATTTAAGTTAGTAATGGTCGTTTTTTCGATATTTGGTACTTGATTAAAAAAATGAACTTCTTATAATTACAAGTTGTTCATGTGGTCAAAATTCCATTATCTATAGAATTATATTCATTATTTAGATATCATATATATCATATATATCCATTATATGTATGTATTTATAATATTACATAAAATTTGGAGAGTAGAAATGAAATGCACCGTTCATGGAGTCAGCAAGATGTACGTATGCATGAACGCTACTTTCATTTCTATTTCATATTTAATGGAATGAAAACATAATGATACATAGTTATATTATAATTCCAGTATAATATCATATGATATATATGTTATATAATTTCATTAAGGCCATACTTTATACGATCCATGTATGTCATGAAAGAATCATATCACCTTGAGGGAGCGGTAGTCCGCACTTCATCCAATGAAATTATCATATTTACACATATTGGAAAGCATAAAGGTATGTTGGTAAATAAAAATTATAGAATCATATAGAAAACATAAATATAATTTATATCATATATAAATACAGTGCCATCATAATGGCCACCATGAGAGGTGGTAGGAGAATATTGAACAATCATCATTTCGTGAGGCAGTAGTTCGCCGTCCACAGAAACAATATGTTCTTTACCCATTAGATGTAGGTGTTCATAAGTGTAGTTAGAATCCTTCCAATAAAAACAAATTAATATATTGAGGATACTGGTGTGCTTATAAAATAATGTAATAATAATATTTTATGTGGTTGGAGAAGTAAAATAAAACTAAACAACTTAAGAGAAGACATTACCTTTAAATCATTTATCTGTATTTGGTTTGAACCAAAAGGTTTACTTGAATTTCCTTATTCCTATGAAAAGGATTCTAGGAGAAGGATAGGGGTGTAGGTATATTAATTAGTAATAGTTTGGATGATCCAAGGGGGTTGAGAAGTAAGAGTAATGGGTTAGAAGTGAGGGTTTTTATAAAGGAGAGGAGGGGCTATTTAGGAAAGCATGGAAATATTATTTTATAATATAATTATTTTCGGTTTATAAAGATAAAAAACTCATTAATGTTGAATATAAGATGACTCATGTTCTAAATAATATCATCCAATATAAATTAGAATGGTTTTGTATATTTTTTTAATATTTATAATCTTATTTATTTAAATCATTCATTAATGAGGTAAACACTGCATCATTATTGTGTCATAATTTTATTTATTCATTTGATGTCTAAAAATAATAAAAAACATCATGATGTATGAAATATTTTTATATTTAAAAGTAATATTTATATTCTAATATATAAATTATGTTACCCCATGTAAAAATTTATTTACTAAAAGATATATTTTTATCTCATTTTTTTCTTTACTTTAAGTTAATTAATATAAAGTGTCATTATAACTCTCATGTGGCTCCATGGGGTCCCCAAATTGACCCAATGATCCCAATGGGAAAAAGTTATCAACCAATAGTATTATGACACATGTAAGGGATGTTTTATATTAGTATAATAATAATTTTATCCCTTATTTACCAGATTTACCCTTTAACCGTGGTAAATAAATTTTTTACTTAAGTAAATATTCATATTGTCTAAAAATAAAAGTTACATATTTAAACATTTTGAACCTTTTGATTCCAAATTTGGAATCCATTTTTAAAAATTCAAAACATATAAGTGGAAGAAATTAATTTAATATTAATTCTCGATGTTAAAACAAAAGTGTTTTTTAATAAATAATTACTATAAAAAGAATGACACATATTTATGTCCAATTTCAATGTGATATTACTTCAAATGACTAAAATTGGATTAAATAGTAAAAATAAAATTTAATTACACTTTAAAACCAATTCAAAAGATAATATAACCACATAAATATATTATATTAAAAGTCAGTTTTGAATTTAAAATACAGTACTTATCACTATTCATTAAAAAAATGAATTTTATCAGACTAATACGAAAATTTACCAGAAGTAAATTTCGATGTCCGGATTCTAAAAAATAATTTTATTTTTTCAAATATAACATCTAAAAGTGACAAAAACTATATTTAATTATGTTTCACCATTAAAGGCGGTAAATCGACCTTTTAATGAATATTAGAGTATTTATGCTTAAAATCGGATTATTTCTTATTTTAAGCAACTAAAATTTATTGGATGAATGTAAAAACATTTAAAAAACATATATAATCATATTTTAGTTATTTTTATTCATTCCCTCCAATATAATTCTATGTGTTAACTACCATTTTAAAAAATATTATTATTATATTATTTTTCAGTATAACACAATGTTGTGTGCAATGTAAGAATTCAAAGGAACTCGTTGTTGCATATCAGGTACTCTATAGAACATATCATACCATATGAAAATGTTATATTCTTAATTTACCTTGGATGTTACAACCTTCCCCCCTTTTTTGGAATTGCATCCTCACAATTTTAAAATTGGGCTTGGAAACATCATTGAAAGTCCCTCATAGGAAAAAGAGTCAATAAAAAATCACATTAAAAGAATTAAATATAAATAGAAAGGTCACCAATGACAAAAGATACAAGGATTCCATGGAAACATGGATATAGAAGAGAAACTACCTCTCAAAGATTAGTAGAGAGTGATAGAGAACATGAACACAGAATGATAACCACCACAATACCATAAATTTGTGGTTGGGTAAAACTGTGATGATAAAAGAGATATTATAACATATTTTCTTCAATATAATTTTAATAAAGTTTAATAATTTTATTAATAACTAGACTAAGATCGTAAGGAAATATACTTACTTGTCATGTAGAGTGTCATCATCTCAGGAAATTTTATTACAAACTCAACTTTTCTCCAAACGGTAAGTATTCAAGATGACTTGGTCACACCAGATGTTCTAGAATAAACTTCTTGAGTATCACATAATCTACAAAAGATGAACAATATATTTCCCGTATCATTAAAAATCTACCAAAACCAAAATTTGTTAGTACAAGATCAGATAATCCCCAAAAGGATAATCATTTATAAAAATAAATACTACTCTTAATCTCAAAAATTAATAAAAATGAACCCAAAGTTCAAGAAAGACCAGTCAATATACAATTGTCTTTAAAATTCATCAAAATAATCCAAGCAAAGATTTAAACCCAAAACTCAGAATGATTTAATCACACAGTCTTCCACAATAAATCTTAACATTTATCTCCAAACACATCAACTACTCTTAAAGTCTCATACTGAAGTGTAATTAACCTAAACCCATATTCATTATGAAGGATTAATAACTTCCATAATTAGAACCAACCACATTATATCCACAATAAAAACATATATTCTTACAAAATAAAATTTCAACCATTACTCCACAAATTAAATCCCATAGGATTTAATTTCCCTTAGGCATATAGTGTTCCCAAAAGAGAGAATGTCTTACAAAATAACCTTTATTACTTTATCAAAAAATCATTTTCCTATACTAAGGATATCCATTTGATAAACATAATATCCCAAATAAACTTATTATTCATCCATAAAATCATTTAACTTCAAATAATAAGTCATACTAACTAGGGACTTCACGTAAGACAGTGGTAGGCATTGTGACCTTGTCTCCCTTCGGTTGTGGGTTCGATTTCTGTGGCCTTTCCAGACGTGACGGGTCATCACCCATATTATAGGTTGTCTTTTTTATAAAACTCAAAAATATCCCTAACATGTTTTAACATTAATGTTTTTCTTATAACTTTCATTTTCATCCCAATACATTATGACCTCAACATCTTATATATCGTCCTTTTTCCCCTCTATATGATAAAATAAAACTATTCCCAATATAAAAAACATAATACAGTGACCAAGGTGTCCATATAGATTCATCATCATCTTTTTCACATAAGTAGAAGGTCCATGAATTGAAACAATGATTTTGAGATCCTTAAAAATCATTTGCTTCCTTTATCCAAACGCACCTTGTACAACTTGGGTCATATGGGTGTTCACAGAAAAATAGTTTCAAAAAATAATCATGTATGACATATAATTTCAAAACATCTGATAAAACATGTTTTTTATAAAACAGTCGGACCAAATTTGAGTTGAATCTTTCAATCAATGGTCATTTTAAAATACTTAAGTATGTGCTGAGAGACTATATTTTAAAAGTAAATATAAATATGTTTCACAAGGGTGTCTTTCTTCAGCACCATTTTCAAAATCATAATATTTTTAAAAATCTATTGATAAGGTAAAATATTTGAAAATTCATAGATAATATTTACCTTTCCTGAAAATATGAGAATATTGTGAAAATATGATTTTATTAAATACAACCCATGATCCATGATGACATCAAGGTATAGTGGAGGTGTTTGATATCTCATAAAACATCATTTAATTGAGTTTTATTCTTGAAATTTTTTCACAATCATATGAACATGATGTTGTAATAATTATTACAAGCATGTCATTAGGAAAAGATTGGAATGCCATTTGAGATCCTCCTCCTTCCATTTGTAATTGACTTTACAAGATATAAAAAATATATAGAAATAGAATTGAACTGAAAAATATAGACATAGGGACTAAGAATGTGTTTAACAAAAACTCATAATCCTTAAAGTTGTATAAATCGGCCATTGATACAAACTCTAAGGAAACGAACTTAAAACATTACATAATATTGAATAAAATTAATAATTCATGTTGAGGATATTTTCATGTTTATATTTTTAGAGAATTAGGCCATAACTATTACATCTCAACTTGAAAATTACATGTAGACACTACTACTCAGTATCCATTTTTTCATGAAATAAAAACTCTTAAAAAGATACAAGTGTATTTACATGTTGTAGATAAAATTAATTTTCCTTGATTCCATCCTTGACCATATTAATTTTTAATTCATATGGAAAACATTTCAAAAAATTGGTATGAGAAGAAAATAATTAGTAAGGGTTATAAAATAAGGAAAGGTAACATTAACCCGTCAATAAATAAAAATCAATGAAACCATACTTTTCAATCATAACATACCTCTTGAAACCAAAAGAATTCTGAATAACACAAAGAAATCATAAATCATAAAGGTAACTTGTGGTATTCAAAACATACTTACATTTTAGATATCATAGCTATGCAGGGATTTACATTGGAAAACCCATCACAATATATTACCTAAATCTATTTGTAGAAACATTAATGTTTACCTCTATCATGTTACCCAACACATTGGACAACTATCTCGGGATCACCCGCCCTAGGATTATCACAGAACCACCTATATATGTGAAAAAAGCCCAATAACCATAACATATTCATAACACATAAAAAAATAATAATGGAAAGATAACATTTTCAAATTTCAATTACAATATACCATTTCATGATATTGACATAATCATGTATTTATTAAACCATTTTCAAAAACCATTTAAACCTTTTAATAAAGAGATTTTTGAATCAAAGTGTCCAATACCACTTTGAAACATTTAAAGTAATTAACATTTGAGAACATTAGTTTTCATATTAATAAGTCCTTAATACCGTTTTAAAACATGGACATTAATGAGAAATATTTAGAAGAATAAATCTTTAAAACAATATTTTAATTTAGAAGTTCTTAACCAAATGAGATTTTCTTGAATATAAATAATTAAGAAATGACCTTAAATAAAAACTTTATAATATCAAGAGAATAAAGTTATTAATGATATAATATGCCAAAAGACAATATATACATCATATAAAAATGAATTGGTTCATAGTAACAATGAAGTCTCAAGGGAATGTAAATTGAGATGAAATCCCTTATAAAGACGGTATCCTTAGATTAAGGATAAATCAATTACATAATTATGTGTGAAAAATATGAATAAACACAATATAAGTGGATATTATTTGTTAAACAACCAGAGGTCATTGACACATATTTATAACATGACATAATCAAGAAGTAGAAGTTTTTCCCAAAGAATCGAAATTGGGTGAAGAAGTTCCCATACAGAAATTCGACAGTCTAACGACGTCACATTAAAATTACGAAAATGAGTTAATGAGAGAGAAAAGGGTATCTCATAACTTGTAAATAAAATTTATTACAAAAATGATATATAAGAACATATCCCTACATAATAAAATGTAAATTAAAAGACATAACAAAAGGTGGTCTTTTAAAAAAGAGGAGGGTGAAAGGTTCCCATACCTATTGGGAACAGATGAAAAATAAAATCCATGAAATAATGATAATTAAATGAAGATTTTAATACACATAAATTAAAGTATATTACAGAAATAATACAATCGTTGGTAGTAAATCCACCACACAAAAGGAAATAGTGTCAAATATATCATTAATCTAATGGGAATAAGAAGTGAGATGAAAACCCTTTACCACATTGTAGTCAATAGATTCATATGACCAAAAGTTAAAAACAATCAAATTAATCGCATAATACCATGAATAAAAATATAATAATGATAATATATATCAAATGACTGTAAAAAATACACCAAATGCAATAAACAAGTTCCGAACAATGGAAATCTCACAGAATTAAAAGTGAGATAAGAAACCCCTTACAACGTTGTAATCAATTCAGTCGTATGAACAAAAGTTAACAACCACCAAATGATTCATATAATACCATTATTATAAAGAGAATATTGATAATATATATATCAAATGGTATTATAGAATACACAACATTCATGAAATAATTGGCGAACAATGGAAATATCAAAAAACTAAAAGTTATATAAGAAACCCCTTACCATGTTTCTGACTTGACACGTTCGTTCTTTAATCTTCTGAATAATAAGATAAGTTTAATTTATACATTCTTAAGAAACTTTTTCAATTTTATTACTCTTTTTATATCATTTATTACCATGCTATAAACATTATTCAATCATTTAAGTTAATTATTGTCTTTTGTCGATATTTGGTACTTGAGTCCAAAATGAACTTATAATTACAAGTTGTTCATGTGGTCAAGAGTCCATTATCTCTAGAATGATATTCAATATTTAGATATCATATATGTCATATATATCAAGTATATGTATTTATTTATAATATTAAATGACATTTGAAGATAACAAATAAAATGCACCATTCATGAAGACGGTAAGACTTACGTACGCATGAACACTACTTTCATTTCTATTTCATATTTAATGAAATGAAATAATAATGATACATAGGTATATTATACTTATAGTATAATATAATATGATATATATGTTACATTATTTCATTAACTCCATCCTTTATACGTTCCATGTATCTCATGAACGAATCATATCACCTTGAGGGGGCGGTAGTCCGTACTTCCTCATATGAAATTATCGTATTTACACTTATTGGAAAGAATTAAGGTATGTTTGTAAATAAAAATTACAGAAGCATAGAGAAAACATAAAAATTATATATATCATATATAAATACAGTTCCATCATATTATCGACCATGAGAGGTGTTAGGAGATGATTGAACAATCAACATTTCGTGAGGCAGTAGTTCTCCATCCACAGAAACAATATGTTATTTACCCATTATATGAAGTTGTGTGTAAGTGTTGTTCAAATAATTCACATAAAAACCCTAGTATATTTAGGATACCAGTGTTATTTCAAAATAAAGGAATAATACGATTTTAAGGGGTTGGAGATTTAAAATAAAACAAAAGAACTTAAGAGAAGATGTTACCTTTAAATCATGTATCTCTCTTTGGTTTGAACCAAAAGGTTTACTTAAATTGACTTATTCCAAAAGGAAGGATTCTAAGAGGAGGAGAGGGAGATAGGGAGTTTAATTGGGCAGAGGTTGGATGAGGCAATGGCTGTCAGAAGTGTGAGGAATGATTTAGAAGTGATGGCCTTCTATACGAGGGAGGATGGGCTCTTTATGAAAGCCTGAAAATATTATTTTATTATATAATGATTTTCGGTTTCTAAAGATAGAAAAATCATTAAAGTCAAATATAAGATAACTCATGTTCAAAATAAAATAACCCAATAAAAATAGTACAGGTTTTATATAATTTTTTAATTTTTATAATCTTATTTATTTTGAATCATTCATTAACGTGGTAAACACTGGATCATTATTGTGTCATAAATATTGTTATTTATTTAGTGTCTAAAAATCCTAAAAAATATCATGAGGTAGGAAATCATTATAGATTTCAAATTAGTATTAATAATTGAATATATAACTTATATAACCCCATGTAAAAATTGATTTATTAAAGATATATGTTTAAGTCAATTTTGTCTTTACATTAAATTAATTAATATAATGTGTCATTGTCACTCCTAAGTGGCTCTATGGGGTCTCAAGAATTGACCCAAGGAAGCCCATGGTCAGAAATGTATCAACCAATAGTATGGAACATGTTAGGGTAAATTTATATTATAATAATAATTTTTACTCTTATTTATCAGATTTACCCTTTAACTATGGTAAATAAATTTTTACTGAAGTAAATATTCATATTGTATAAAAATAAAAGATACCAATTTACACAATTTGGAACTCATGATTCTAAATATGGAATCTATTTTTACAAAATCAAAACACAAAAGTGGCAGATATTAATTTAAAATTAATTCCCACTGTCAAAACAAAAAGTTTGTTTTTAAGAAATAATATCTATCAAAATATTGACACTTATTTATGTCCAATTTCAAATTGAAAATTGTAACACCCTAGAATGATAAAGGTTTAAATGAAAAAATTATATGACTCATGTCAATAAGGTGCGCCTTTCTTTTCTGGAGCCTGTCTGATTAGAATCCACAGTTAAGCATGCATGGCCTAGAGTAGTGATCATGATGGGTGACATTCTGGGACGTTTATCAGGGTGTGTGTGAGTGAGGACAAAGAAAACTGGAAAGGACATGTGTCGGCCTTTAAAGACTGTCATTAGTTAGATGACACGTTCAGGCATGGGGGTGGACCCTTGGGCAGGGACCACGTGTTTGTAGGGAAACTAGTGGTACCTGGCGGGCCAGGACCCGACGACCATGTTATGGTGGGGTGGATGTGCTATCACTGGGGCCCAGTGGTCACATTTGGAATTAGATGTGGTACCCAGCCTTAAGTGTGGTGCACTGCCTAGGTTGAGATGTAGGGCCCACAATGAAGACGTTGTGCTCTGGGGGGGGGGGGTGATTGTAACACCCGAGAATGATAAAGGGTTAAATGACTAAATTATATGACTCATGTCAACAAGGTCAAACATTCTTTTATGGAGCTTGTCTGATTAGAACTCCACATTTAAGCGTGTTTGGCATGGAGTAGTGATCATGATGGGTGACCTTCTGGGAATTTTCCAAGGGTGTGTGTGAGTGAGGACAAAGAACACTGGAAAGGATATGTGTTGGCTTGTGGGTAATTTCATTAATCAGATGACCCATTCAGGCATGTGGGTGGACCCTTGGGTGGGGACCATGTGTCTGTGGGGAAACTAGTCGTACCTGGTGGGCCAGGACCCGACAACCATGTTAAGGCGGGGTGGATGTGCTGTCACTGGGGCCTAGTTGTCACAAAATGACTTCCAATGACCAAAATTGGATTAAATAGTAAAAAATAATATAATTACACTTTAAAACAAATTAGAAATATAATCTAACCTTATAAATCTATTATATTAAATGGAAAGTTTGAATTTAAAATATAGTATTTTTCACTATTCAATAAAAAATTTCTGGAAAATACCAAAAATGTACCCAAAGTAAATTTTTATGTCTCGATTCGAAAAAAGAATTTTATTTTGTCATATATAACATATAAAAGTGTCCAAAATTAGATTTAAATAGAGTTCTCCATCAAAAGGCGGTAATTCGACCTTTTAATGAATATTAGAGTATTTATACTTCAAATCAGATTCTTTCTTTTTTTAAGCCTCTAAAATTTATTGGATAAATGTAAAAAAAATTAACAAACATATATAATCATATTTTAGTTAGATCTATTCATTCCCGCCAATACAATGGCTATGTGTTAACTACCAGTTAAAATAATAATAATAATATATTATTTTTCAGTATAACTCAACGTTGTGTGGAACATATGATTTGAAAGAAACTCATTGTTGCGTATTGGGTAAGCCATGGAACATAGCATCCCATTTATAGTAAAAATAATATTTAATTCAAAAAAATTAATAAATACGAAAATGTTATATTCTTTATTTACTTGAGATGTTACATAGTGTTAGAGGTTAAGATTATTTGTGTCCAATGTCATACCTAAGGTATTATGTCACCTCGAATATTCACTATAAATGAACACCAAGTACTACTTGAGAGAGGTATCTTAGATATTGGGACCACAATACACCATTTTAACAAGGTTGAACTCGAATGAAACTTGTACCATCATCCATATGATGATGATTATGATGATTATTGGGATAGTGAGGAAGTGTCTTTAGCTTACAGTGAGCTTGTTGAGATATGAGGTGGTGAAAATCGGTGAATGATAAGGGCCATGTGTGAAGATCATACTATGGTAGGTGTTGGATAAGATCATGAATGAAGATTATAAAAGAGAAGAAATCTATATAAAAAGGTTTCAATAGGGGAATTCAAATAAAAAAGAGAGTAACACGTTGTGATATTTGAGAAGTGATCACTAAGAGTGAAAGAGAAGAATGTTAGGAAATAATTTTATATCTGATTAACAGTATTTGAGTGGATGAAGAAGAAGAGGTTCAAAATTACACAATTAGAAGAATTAAGTGAAAACATATCAAGAAGATAAAACATGTTAAATTATAGAATAGATTCATTATTATCAGGGAATTTATCTCATACTAATTATCATATTTGTATGATTATGACTAAAAACTTATTCCATTTTGTATCCCATTAAAATCCTATGAATCCCATTTTCACATCTATTGGGTCATCATGTTGTGATTGAATGATGTTTATGGAGAATGAACAATTGGTAATATTTTTTAAGAGTGGAACTTAAAATTAAGTGGTCCATTTAAATGTAAATTAAGGTATCAGTGTTAACAAGTGATTCAATATTAGAATAGAGTATCACACTCGAAATCACCCCCTTATCCTGGATCATTTTCATCTCTCAACCTACAACATTTTTTGTATTTCTTATGAGTTAAAACTAATATTTAGTGACCATAGTCAATATAAAAATAGAATAAAAGTGTGATATCACAGAAAAACATTTAATAAGTGAATTATGTCCAATGTTATAGTTTCAATGAAAATATAAATTCACAGTGTGATTTTCATTGGAAATATACAAAGGAAGATCCATTGGGAATCCACAAGGGAACTTTTGTAGGAATATTTATAGGGAAAATTTATTGAAAAAAGGTTCATTCATAATTAACTATTTATGGAATTATTCCATGATAATTCCATGTGGATGGTCCACTGCAAATCCAAATCCATGATTTATGTTTCACAAAAAAAAAACAATAGTAGAAGTCTCATGGAAAATCCATAAAATGATACATCAATAGTTATTGATTTATATTATAGTTGGAAAATTTAAAAGTTCAATTTCATGTTAATTCCACATGGATGTTACAAATAAAATTCAAATCCATAGTTTCAAAGGAAACCAATTATGGAGGTTACCTAGGAAATCCATCGAGGATGTTCCATTGGAAATCCATAGTGTGACTTCTAATGGAATATCATAAAAGAATTTACCCTAAAAAAGAATCATTTTTAATTATCAGTTTATGTTCCAAGTAAAAATAATATAGTGAAGTCAGAATCAATAATTTTACAAGTACATGTGAATTTAAAATGGAAGATATATTGGAAATCATAATTCATAAATGAAATTACACAAAAAATCAACTATAGAAATTTGATTAGAAATCTATGAAAAAAATCTAACTAGAAATACATAGAAGAAGTTCCACTAGAAAATCCCAACAGAAGATCAATTTTGATCGAATGTATTTGAATCATGAAGTTTTTATTAACACATTTTATAGTTTAATTTCAATTCTAAAAACATTAATAAATGGGAAAAAGATGAAAACATTCATAATGAATATTACAATTTTAATTTTTTTTTAATAAATCCCTCATTATGTTATTCAAAAAGATGTAAGATTTTATTAGGGTTTTGTGATTAAACTTAACAGTAAAACCATTAACAATTTATTTTATAGAAAAAAACTCAAAATACACCTTATGGACCATGTTCATATGTGTGTAATCCTTTTTTCCTTCCACCTTCTATGTCATTCATAGGCATTGAACATAATTTTTATCGAATGAGTTGGAAGATTCACCCTTTTTACCACTATAGACAACAGAGCATGGACACATCTCTTGCTTCAATAAGAAGGAAAATGTATGAAAACAATCCTAATGATAAATTGAGTAGGATGAAGTTGGATAGTTTGAGAGGAATAGATGAACGAATGTATGAGGATGTCTATCAAAGAAGAAAATCAAGAGGAAAAATTTTATTTTTTATGATATTACCTTATTATATTGTAATATTTATAATATGATAAATTTAACACATCCAAAATGTAATTAAACTATTTTCCCATAGATTAGATATGATATCAATCCATGAATATTTTTAACAAGAATGTATTCTTGAATAGCATGACAGTGGGGATTTAAAATTTAAAATGAATCTTAAAAAAATTATAAACCATGAATTATCTATGTAGGAATTTTAAGGGGAATTCCATGATATAATTTGTAATTCTAAAAAAGTGGGTATGAGAATAAAAATTATAACTAGAACAACACATCCATTTTTTGTACTGAGGTACTTAGGAATGGGAAATAGAAATGGTTAAAGAATCCTCTGAGTAAACATGCACTAATTTCGGGAGAGGATCACTGATATTTTGTAAAAGTAAATGAATTTGTTATTCACAATGAAACATTTATTATAATTAAATATTAACTCCAATACAGATACAATTATAAAAATAAAATCTAATGAAGCATCGAGAATAATTAAAAAACATTTCAAATCTAAAATTTAGCTAACACATCCCTGCTACTACCACATATTAGAACTAAGATTATCTCCCATTTATTCAAATTTTTGATCCATATTGAAGAAAATTGTTACAAATATATGAAACAAACACAACACACAACACATAAAATTAATTTTTGTAAATAAAAACACTAGTAAATATGGGGGAATATATTTTTTAACAAATAATTTCAGAACAACTTTCTATATTGATTATTGAATAATATTTGACTACCACTTATTTAAGTGATTTTCTTCCAAAATTTATGTGAGTATAATTTAAGATACTTCCAACATCTCTATGAGAGATATATCATTCATTATCACATTACATCGTTAATGTTTTTATCTATCCATAAAACTCTTTTTACATAGATTAATACCTCATCACAAGAAACCTTCTCACCAACACATAAGAAAATTCGTAAACACATATGATACTTACTCACCACCATATAAAGAGTATATCTAGGAAATAATTATTACATTCAACATATTATTAGTGCAATAATAGATACAATAGACCATTGATAGGTATGTACGACTTGTAGTGGGAATAAAATTATATCAAGAATGAGAAGACAAAGTTTTTATAAAATTGAATATAAACCAACACAAAAATAAGTTTTCTTATATAAATACTTAAGAAAAATAATATAAAATTATTAAATATAAAGGAATAATATTCAAACCAATTTATTTTTTTTGTTTTATCAGGGAAAATCATAAAAATTTATTAAAAAATATATATTAAGTAACTGACCTTTTAAAGCTTTGGCACCAGGTTGTTCCTTTGCATCGAATTATTATTTCAAATTCCTCTCTAATATTGTTTTAATATTAACAAAATCCCTATGAAAAATATCTTCTATTACACTCTTGTATTTATATACATTTTCTGAAAACCCCAAAGATGAATTTATATATGTCCATTGACTGGATTCACAACGTTTTGGCATAAACTATTGAAGAGATCCCATGAAAAATCCATTTGGTTTATGATTTATTTTCTCAACACGTTGTAATGATAAATTTAAGAGAGATGCCTAGATCTAATTCTTTTTCCACATCCTCAAAATGTTGGTTAAGTTTCATGCATCCAATGAATGATAAAATTAGGAATCAAATCATTATAATATAAGGATAAGTATATTTGTTCATATATTTATCCCCAATAATATAATGTTGTCCACAATTTTAAGAATAAAATTAAATCAAAATCCCTATGTAGGAAGAAATTTTGGAATTAAATTAAAAAAAATCAAATATGATATTAAACACTTTACATGAATCTTATATTGAGAACATAAACATTATATTTTTCTCTTAACACTAATGAGTAAGTGATGATTTATTTACATTTACTTATTTAAATATATTCATTGTTTCTTCATTTTTATAAACATTGTAAATCCAAGAATAATGGTATTCTACAAATTATTTTCTATGTTTCCCCCCTTGGTCAGACTGGGAAAGAAGGTTAAACCATTAGGGATATGACTAATAATTAGGTAACTATTTAAGAATATAATAATATAGCACAAATAAGGTTGAATAAAACCCCCAAATATCATCTTAAATAATTCTAATACAAGATCCGATATTTGGACATGCTGAAAACGATCAATAAAAATGTTACAAGTTTGATATAAATAATAATATTGGGATTTATATAGATTTAGAAATTGGAAAATATAGTTTTCTAGATCCTCCACATGACATAAAAATCTAATCATATCTCTTAATAATTCACTAGTAGGTTAATAACTATTATCATATATTTAATTAAAATGTCTAGAAACAATGTTTCCCTAATATGAGAAAAATAAAACATGAATTAAGTTAACATGTGTGGTTTCATAGGGAAAATTACGAATTTGATTGAATTTCTCATGGATAAAATATTCACCATCCACTTTATTGGATCTATACATCATTGAAATAAACAAGTTATAAATTGATGGATGCAGATTTAAAATTTTCTTGAGAGCTACTAGAATTATCTGCTTCCTTTCATCAAGCTTTCATACTTGTAAAAGGGCATCTACAAGAATTCAAAATCTCCTCTAACCAAAATAATAACTAGAAATAACCATGATAAAAAAACATTGTAAATAGAGTAAGCTTCATTAATAATCCCATAAAAATTATTTAACTTTTCACAATAAGGTCATATATATTGAAAAATGTGAATTTTCATTTGGTAATGTGTTTTACCATCATATATGTTCCTATCACTAAATTTTAGGTAAAAATGTTATCATTAGATATTATTATGGAGGGTAAAATAGTTTTGGTGCAATTATAATAATACCAAAAAATAACATATAAGTTCATAAAACTATTTACCAAAATAATCATACAATAGATTTAGGTATTGATAATATTATGAACATCTCTAAATAATACTAAAAATTTATATCAATTTATAAATTATATTGTAAATAAAATATTATGTGTGAGTATTTTTATTTTTTTGTAAAATTTTATAGTATATTTACTAATAAAATTATATATAATATATGTATTATATTTATAATATAATAATTATAAAATTATCTTATATGAAACTCCAAAAAACATAGACATTATTTTAAATAACATGTACAAACATAATTTATAGACATGTTAAATATTACAGAAAAGACATGTTGCTATGAATATGTTTAAACATGATAAAACTCCAAATTAATTTACATGAAATTCTATCAAACTTTGTTCGTGATTAGTTTATATTGTATATCATCTGTTAATGTCATTGTCATAGTTCACACCTCACTAAAGGATCATGTCACTGACCGACACATCAGTGCCCACTTTGCTTATGATATGCCAAGTAGTGACTTCCCCAGTCCCAACTATAATAGTTCATGGGCTGGTGACTTGCACTGAGTAGTAATATCACACACATGGGAAAATTTATCTTAAGGTACCATACATGTGCCCACGTCTCCAAGATAACACAATGTATAATGTAAAGAATAACTAATACCAATTGATGCATAAAATAATATGCAAGAATCATAGTACAACATAAGTACTAGATAGAATAAAAGTTCAAATACAAGACCACAAAAAATATATTCAAACTACTCAGAAGGTGGAGAAAACTTTCAAATGAAATACCAATAAGAGCCTCAGTATTTCAATATCAAAATGATCCATCTAGTATTGATCCTCCTATGAATACGTCAAAAGCGCTCTTGTGTGCATAATACATCACACATGCTATAAAAATCTATGCAGGTGTGAATATTATAATACCCAATATGAATCCTCAAAATCACAAATCATAAAGAATCAGTAGAGGTCATCTAAGAATCATGAATATCTCAATCAAATATAATACACAAAGCAATGTAAGACCTAGAAATACTCAATAAGGAGACTCAGTTATGAAGATGAATAAACCACACTTCCAACCATAGGATTCTTCTTGAGAATTATAGGTAATTCTTACCCAAGGGAATACACTACAAGATCCATTTAATTGCAGATATATCTCCTCTAAGAGGTCATGATCATCGATCATCGCCAAAGGAGTAGTCAATGGTACACTATAGATCTTAATACAAATATGGGGGATCAGACTCAGAACTACTTGGGAACACTAAAAACCCTACCGGTATAGCCCACTATATAGGGGATCACATTACCATGAATGTTCTTAATGGGGATTAAAAAAACCTAGCCTAGTTAAGGAGAAGAAAAGATAAAGAATCCCACTTTGGTCCCATGAAAGGATAAAAAATATCGATCTAGGTGGAAGCACATAAATGGGATCACAATCTTATACTAAGGGTATAACACCACATTGTACCATAATAGTAATGAACCAAGGGATAAAAAAACTGATACTATTCCATACCTAATAAATTAAAGGCATCACCCTGACCTAGAGGAAGTAAAAGGTGTGTACTTTTAGTACGTAATGCGTTTTTCTAGCACTAAACCTACCCGTGTATGAGCCAGTGTTCCTCTTCTCATGTCGATGTATGTTCCCATTTACAACTAGAAATTATTTTTTCCCTACCTTCTTCCATGCTTGTGTACACCTGGTCATGCCCATGTATGTTCCTATAAAAGTGGCATGCCTGGGTACCTAGCTGTTCTTGTGTACCATAGTTGTGCTAGTGCACCTAACCCTATTTGTTCTCGTGTACTACTAGGATATATTTCCAGCCACCAACATAGGGAGACATAAAGTGTGACACATGTCACATGGTGTGTGATATTTTTTTCTGTACATAAACCTTAGTGCTGCAAGAGATACCTACATGACATATATTTTTTACAGTACACACCATGTAGTCACATTTTCCATAGAAGCATTTAAACATTTCACACAGTCTCCCACACCACCACCACCACCTATTTGGACAATAAATCCCCTATGAGTTGTGGATATAGTATTGAAGGGGACTACTATCTCCGAGAATAACATTTTGACCTCATATTTTCATGGGAATCGTCACTCTTTATATGTCACATCGCACAAAATGGAAATTGTTAACGAAGAACTGTAATCCATACCCATTAAATCACTCTCATCACCATGATCATATATCAAACCATATATCTCAAATTGGACACACTCTATCAATATTTTTGACCAAATAATGACTACACATTGATCCAATATTGTGTATTTATCTAACCTCCATCCAAACAATTACTAGTGGTGAATCATGGAAAAAATGGGTGATGAAATCTAAGAAAATAAAAGAGAAATGAACCTCATCTATATATTAAATATATACATGATTCACTATGGTTATAATAATGAAAAAACCAATAAATAATAATTAGATAAATCAATATTAAATAAATGTTTGATGCATGAATCAATTATTATTAATGCAATTATTCTGCATTTGACATTGGGTAAAAAAATAAGATGAATTCACAAAACATAAACATCCATCTTTGATTTTGGATCAATTCCTGATGAAGAAATATTCTTAATTTTCCTCATTGGTGGGATCTATAAACACTATTGGCATAGATGATTAGTTCTAATCTGATCCTAGATATCATTGTCGACCATCAACACACTTCCAATATATCCCCTCAAATATCCAAGGCTATGCGACTACCCATGGGATTTTTTAAAAACCATGATTTAATAAAGAGTAAATATGTCTTTAAAATTAAATAAAATGTAAAAAATTTAAAAATTTATTTTATCATTTTCACCCACAAGGGAATGTCATCCAAAATACCTGATGCAAGAAATTTTTTTTTCTCTTAGGGTAAATCCAATGTTCCAGACTCAGTGGAAACATTTAATTTCCCATTCTAGTCTATGTTCATGAGTTACTCCACTATTTCCTAAAAACTGCACACACATGATATATTCTGATTATTATTTTTATTGTAAAAATATCGGGATCATCAGGCCTCATAATCTTGTATCGTCTCAGTACTTGACTTTGAAAACACTTTTAGAAATATTTCAGATCATTATATAGAAAAAACTTAGACATTATAGATCCATCTTGTCAATGTTAAACCTACTTTAAATAATTTTCAACTAGAAATAGAGGAGTCCTTATCATATCCACTCATAGATCCTAATTATTTACCTGGAGCTTGACACATAACATCAATACAAATATATCATAACATTTGTATTTATGTAACATTTGAGTCCTAGAAAATTTATTGTTGGGATTTCATCATGGTTTTTCATTATGATTCCAATCCATGAAAATTGAAATAAACCAATTTTATTTTGATATCAATGAATGAAAAGAATTATTACCTTAATTTTCATTGTAATTTGATCCAATAATTCACAATTTTATAACAATATATAAAATGGATATTATAATTGTTATGTCAATAAGGTTTTCCTTATGACATTTTCCATTCCGTCTTGTTTTGAAAATCACAAACACCCTATACTTAATCAAATCTACATTTTACTTATCTAAGGAAAATTTCCTTCTCAAAGGAATTTAACCCTACCATTTTTTCATTGTTCATATAATTTTTTTATTAAGTATAAAAATCGGATTCATATAAAAAACCTCAGAATCCTATAAATACTTAGATATGAAGCATTCTGTTTTAGACTCCGAATTCTGGATGTGAACTGTAATGAAGTTGCACTCCGAATTCTAGATGTGAACTGTAAGGAAGTTCCACTCCGAATTCTGGATATGAACTGTAATAAAGTTCCACTACGAATTATGGATATGAACTGTAATGAAGTTCCACTCCGAATTCTGGATATGAACTGTAATTAAGTTCCACTCTGAATTCTGGATACGAAATATAATGAAGATCCAGTCCAAATTCGGGATACGAACTCTCATGAAGTTCCATTCCAAATTATGGATACAAAATATCATGAAGTTCCATTTCGAATTATGGATATGAACTCTCATGAAGTTTGACTTAGAATTCTGATTACGAAATTATCTAAGTTATGAATCTGAGTTCTCTGATTCCAGACTCTGAACTCTTATGAGTCCTGACTCCGAATTCCTATAAAATCTGACTCTGAACTTTGTAAGTTTTGGTTCCGAATTCTAGTGAAACCAGACTCCAAATTTCCTTAGAAATTCAGACTCTGTATTTCTACAAAATTCAGGTTCCTAATTTCTATAAAACAGAATCCGGATATCTGTTTAATGTAGACTCTGAATTTCATTTTGGTTAGACTCTAAACTATTATTTTTGTACATTCTGAACATCAGTTTTTCTTATACTTATACTTGTTTCATTACAAAAATATGTCATGATTTCAGTTATTGACTAACCGTTGGTTGAGTGACACAGGTACAGGTCCCTCCAAAATTCAAGGAAAAATATGACCGTTGGAGGAAGGATCTGACCGTTGGAGCTTCACCTATAAATAGGATCTCTTTTAAAAATAAGCTACAACTTTGACACTGATCTTGGACTAAGTTCTATTGAAGTGATTTCTAGAGAGAGAGAGGCTCTTATTAACTCTCAAAGCTTCGTGCAGAAAGTTTGAATATCTTGTAAAACTTTTCCTTGTGCAGACATTCTTCGTGCGACTCTGAATGTTGGGGATTACATTCGAGGGCTTCTGGGGATAGAAAGGCAGATGTGCCAACTACCTTGAAGTTTGAGGGATTCCTTTCTGAAGAAGACAGAGGATCCAAATACCTTGAAGTTAAGGGCTTGTGGGGATAGCAAGATAGAGACTCCGATCTTCATATTTAGGGCTTAGTCAGGTGTGGGTAAGACATACTTTTTTGAAAGTATAAATCAAGGGACGTTTATCCAAGGTTGTTGGATACCCTTCTCTTTGGGTTAAATGGTTTAAATCTTGTTAATTGTTTTTGTTACAAAGTTTTTCCACTGCACATTGTATTGTAAGGAAAGTATAACCTTTTTATATTTCATTACACTTATACTATGATTCATTAAGATTCTATACACTTTAAAGTAGAATCTCATTTTTTAAACTTTGGTTAAGTTTCATTTTCCGGATCTATCTTTTCGGAATCATATCTCCAAAACCCGTTTTTCGGAATAACTTTCTAGTTTTAAGCAAGTGTGTAGAACTACAAGTTTATATCTTCATACCTTGTTCTAATTCTCCAAATGGTGTTAGAGGAGTTGTGAATTTTCTTAGTTTAATTTTTTTAAACTTATATCTTTCCTTGTTTAAGGAAATTTTTAAAGTGTACAATTCACCCCCCCTCTTGTATATTGAGCGTCTACATCGTTATTTCAATCCTACAATAAATCCTTATAAATATTTATTTTAAATATCAGGGACTCAAAAATTATCTCCTTTCAATGCTGCATCTCAAATGAACTAATGATCAATCTACATATTCTTTCAATGAGTAATTAACAATCCTTACAGTTATTATACTTTATGATACATATAAAAACAATGTAACCAATCTTGAAGAGAACATAATTTTATTGAATTCGAAACCACAAGATTTTTCTTGATCAATATAGAGTAAAAAATAAATAATTTCCCCATTTTTATGTACTAGTAGTAAAATTCAAGCATGAAAAGATCATAGTATATGGAAATAATCTTCAATAAAAATTTATCAACATTTAACTCTTAGTTTATTAGAAAATATAATTTAAATAAGGACCACCTTCCACAAAATCTATAAATGAAAAAAATAAATTTTATAATTTTTATAAAAATTAATTTTAAGCTATAATAAATATATAAATAAAAAAATCATGTAACTAGTTAAAATTTTATGTGGAATTTCATTTTATGATAAATGGAACATGATAAATATTTTAGTGTGAAAAATATATAATAAAAAAAGTTACCATTATAAGTAAAAATCAATATTTTTATCAAAAAATAAACAAATAAACTATGAACTTTCAGAAAAAATAGAGAATATATATACGTATAAGGGAATGTGTTTTGGTAGCTTTATAAATTCATTAGAAGTTGTATTATTTTAAGAAAGATAGATAGTGCAAAAATATGAAGTCAATGAGAAATATCCCACCATAAAAATAACAAAATAATTAAATAGATGATAAACATCTCTTTTTTATTTATGAATAATTGTTCATATAGTATCCAACAAAAATATAAAGTAGTGCATAATAAAACTATATATGATAACATAGATACAAGTATATTATTTTAGAAAACTAAAATTGTGAACACTAAAGTATTCATACTTGAAAAGACATCAAAAACTCTTTATTTGGATGCATGAAGTAGGTCACCCCCAATTTTGGAAATTGGTGGCTTGTAGTAGCTAATCATCCCCACTCATGCAAGAAGACTACCTTTCTTGAACCTCTATATGAACATGGTTTATCACCAACCTCATAGTCATAGTAAAATGAAGATGCATATAAAATTATATTTTGGTTAGTGTAATAGTACATTATCACACATAGACTGTAGTAGACTAATCATAATATAGTTTTTGTGTGTAATATCAAATAATTTTTTGTGACTATTCTATTAAAATATATGACGTATTGAATGTATGATCAGTATAATTCAGTCTACGTGTCTCAGCTATTATTACATAAACATTCATGTGTGTGATATAATATAAAAAGAGTTACAAATCATATACCATAATAGATTTTTCTAAAATAGGTGTGACTCTGATACTATTATATATGATATATTTCATGTTTGATAAGTGTACTACAGTTTATGTCTGATTCTATTGGTATCTATTCATGTGATTTAATTATATTAGACATTGTAATACATTGGAAGCATGAAAATGAATGGGTAATTTATATTGTGTGCGTGATGAAATAGAAAGGGTCATTTCCAAGTATGATGACTGTTGCATTCCAATGTGTGTGTGATTGGGGGAATTTGATGCCAAAATCAATTCATTAATTTTTTTACTTATTCAATAAAACTTTCAACATACCAAGTAGACTAGATCTCTAGTAAACCAGTTTAAAAAATGGTCTGATAATAAACTAGTATGAAAACTAACCAACTAGTTTAAAACTCGTGAAAAATGATGTATAATTTAAAAATTAATTGATAATAAACAATCAAATTTTTTCATCCAAAAATGAAGACCAAATAGTTTTTTCAATTTAAAATAAAAAACAACCAATTTATTTGAAGATGTTATTTCTTTCCTAGTTTTAGAATTATAATTTGACAATAAATACTCTTCATTGATAAAAAAACAACCAATGAATAATATGATCATTTCTATCTAAGTTGTTTGAAAAGGAATATCGAAAAGTTTAGACATTTTTGACTGGTAGATTAAATGTTCTATTATTAAATCCATTGATATTTGATTCCAAAAACATGTAAAACACAAATAAATGAAATTAAAATCTATTTACAATTTACACAAAAAACATTTAATAAATAAATTAGAAGTTCAGCCCTTACAGATCATGCATAGTAGAAAGAATGATGACTCACTTATTCCAACCAAAATGGTTTGAGCATCTGATGAAATTAATGTTTCATTTCAATATTGAATATTTAAAAATAATTTCTAAGATGAGAAAAATAAATCATTAAAAACTATCTTATAAAATAAAAAGAGTCACCTAAAGGGATTTAGAAAAAGAAAAATCATCATGAGTCCAGACATGATGTCCAAATCACTGAACTTAAAAAGCCCAAAATAGAGGAAAAAAATTTGAAACTAGAAATAGAGAAGGCATTAGGATATTAAATTACATTTCTTGATCACTAAAGTAACAACCCATTATCTTTTTGAATGTCCTGATTCAATTACATTTCTTTATTGAAACATGGTGAGGGACAACACATGCCTTAGTATGGAACTAAAATCTTATATAATGCTTTCAGTGACCATATGAAAAAAGGAATTTTTCTTTAACCCTATGGAATCTATCTACAGTCCTCCAACGCCTAAGAATGTTCCACCATCGTAGAAGACAATTCCATAGGATATTGTTTTCCACCAAAATCCACAAAAAACAACCCATCAGAAGTAATAGAATACATTAAATAAAAATGTTCAAATGTAAAAAAATATCCTTTTTCAATAATATATTTAAAATAAAAATTTACCATAAATACATGAAAATTGAAAGAATGGCACAAACAAGTTGGGAAGGAAAGTCACAACAAATATGAATTCATAGGGAGCCAACACCTTTTCAGCTTCATGATTGTGTGGATTCATCCTCCATCCCCTTCCTTCAGCACACATTGACTTGTCTTCTCACAACTATATTTAAAAAAAGTAAAAATTTATCACCAATTATTCATTTGGGTATATCAAATTCATGAAAACCATATTTCGTTCTTGATAAAATATCGTAGTTTGAGAAACCAAAAATGAGGAGTTAAATTTACACCCATTGTGTACTTGAATGTTGTATCTTCAATATTAAAAAAACCAATGGACCTAGTCACTCAAACCATACCCAGGAATCATAAAATCACAAACCTTCTAAATACCATAGCCACATACAAAAAAATAGTATTAAATAAATGAAAAACAAATAATAATAATAATTTAATCACATGTAAGATAATTATTTAAATAAAATATTCAAGACATATCAAATCAGATTCATATGAGGTACATTAAAAAAACAAATGAGAAATTAAAGTATCCAAAATTAGTTCAGAGGTTTTCAATCCTTTTGCTTTTTACATATTCTCAAAAATATCTCGAGCTATTAATCATACAAAAAATTATCTAATATGTATTTCTGGAAAAATGAATGACAAATTCATTTAAATCTATTGGATATACAATAAATAGTAAAATTTAAGGGTGATAATTAACAAAGAAATTTAGAAGTGGCTATTACACTACATATAGGGAGACACTCCCTGATTGTGGAAATAACATTCTCATACGACACATAACATAAAATTTTATATAAAAAAATATAAAAATACTTATATATATTAATATAAAAGTTTATTCTTAAAAAATAAGTGACATTAACTTTGAAATATATAAATTAATGATGGAATGACATAAATCCGTTAATTGAAAATTTGAATGGATTCATAAGAAAACACCCTAGTTAAATTTTTATTCTGTTATTTTGATAAATTTATTATCCTTAACTTATTGGTGAAATTACATCAGACCATCTGTTAAGAAAATAATGTTAGGCTATAAATAAACATGCATATCTAACTATAATTCATAAGCATAATCAGATGAAAAAATTTTAGAAACTCCTAGATTTGGAAAAAAACACATCATTAAATATAAAACCATTTCATTTAACCTCAATCAAATGAATCTAGAGAAGTTTGAAAATTAGGAAATGGTAACTAAAATATGAAAAAACACAATGAATATTTAAATGTATCATTGTGAAAGGTCTATACTAAAAAATATAATAAGCTTTCAACAACATGAACAATAATCCATCTTATGTGTATCTCATATTAATTTAGTGGTTAGTAGACTTTTACAACACCTTTATAAACATACACGTGACTCATGGTCTATCACTAAATTCCATAACATATAATAAATATATATCTAAAGAATGAAATAATAAAATTTAGTAGCAATTTTTTTTCTCTTGTATTTGAACACCACAAAAGTCTTTATAATACCCCAAGTAATTAAGAATTACATTAATCTATATCAATTTATATAAAAAAAATAGTAAAAAATACCTTACCTTATAACACATGTTATATCTAGTATGAAATCAATGAGGACCACAAAAAAAGACCTCACAACTTTTTGATGAAACTAATTTAGTTTATGATCCAACAAATCTATCTTAAGTAATAAATCATTAAGGAATAAAAAATACTATTAGTGATATTTATAAAACATGATGTCAGAAATTAAAAACATTGAAATGTGACGATGTTTACTCGAGTAGTCCTTGTATATTTTACATGTACAACACAATTTCTAGAAAATAAAATAAAATAATTCGAATTTTCATCACTATATACACTAAAATGAAACACTTCCTCCAGATCTACATCATTCACATGTTGTGTCTAAGAGAGAAATATTCTATGAAAACATCTATCCATGGTAGTCTAATATATATTGACCTCAAAAAATAATGCAACATGTTCAGACACAAGTAAAATGTAAAATAATTCTTCTATAGTTAAAAAAATCAGATGATATAGTAAAAACAATATTTATTTACTATTACATAAAAAAATTAATTTATTTTAGTTTTTCAATTTATAAAATGTAAAATTATAAAAAATGACTTAATTATCTTACACCATGTGTATTTTATTTTCATATTCTAGAATATACTTCACTTCATCTAGAAAAACATAGTCATGCAAATTTCAAATAGAAGAATTACCATACATTTTAAAAAACAATAATCATGGTTATAATCATTACAATAAGAGAGTCAAATATTCATTATCTTCATTTATCCTCCCACAATACACACATTATGAGCATTGAGTTATCCATTATTGTGTTTCTTTGGGATATTTAAGAGTACTATCTTATTTATGAAATCTATGGATTATATATAAGTCATAAAATCTGATTATAAAATCTAATAATGAATATAAATATAATATGTTTTTAATGAAAACTATGAAAACTCATATTCATTAAAATATATTTACAAATTATCTATATACAAGGGTGGTTTAAAAATTATCTCCATACAATATTTTATTTTAATAATATTGGACATTAAGAGCGGTCTCAAAAGATCCCTAGATAAAGTGAAATTAAAAATGATCATCATTTTCAATAATGTAAGACATTATCAGAATATATGGATTTTGGATTTCCATTTATAATTAATGAAAAAACTATTATTTTCATTTTTTTGGTCGCATAATGGTATTTTTATCTACATAGTTATAGAATCATCAAGGAAATATATTATTCATGGTGTGATAGTTCAAAAAATGTTACACTAGTACATTCCCCTACATTGTACGCACATACACAAATTCATATTATTAAAATTAAATGCTAAATAAAAAATCAAATCAAAAAATGGAAGAAATTTCTCCTTTTAATCATCAACTAATAAATTTTATATATTCTAATCAAAAAGGAAAATTAAAAATGAATCATTCCCTGAACATTAAATATTTTTTAGAAAATGGAAATATTGTTACCATATTAAATTTATCGCAAGAAGAGGCTTATCTACATATAATTAGAGATAATATAGACTATTTTTCTCATGGGGTTCTAGAAAAATGTGAGGGAATTGTTTTCCAGGATGTTAAACCAGAGGCTATGGCTGTTTATGAGTTTCAACATGTGAAATCTATCCCCTGAAACTTAGAGGATGATAGAATTCATAGAGATATCATATTATTTATGTACTACTATCTAGATTTTTTATGATCTATTGGTTCATGTTGAATCCTTGGGTGGGAGGAGGAGAGATGAGGGAAACTTCTATCTACGTGGCTTGGGAGGAGAGATGGGTGTAGCATCCAACTATCGGTGAGGGGAGTTAGAGTTGGTTGATGACAGAAAAATAATGTCAACAATGATGTAGGTATGCAGAGGAAGGTAGAAGAGAGATGAGGCTGATGGGCTAGGAAATTATGAGGGAGTTGACCTAGCCAAAGAAATAAAATCCCTAGATAGATTACTACAGAACTCATCTACTACCCTAAAATAAAGCTAACACCACCACTATGGAATACTAATTTCTATAGCTTGATCCCCCTCCCCATCATCTTATAGTTCATCAGTCTAATCTCCCATACATCAAACAACCAAACCATCACACCCCATATTAAAATCTTTATTTTTGTGTCCTTAACTGACTATGACACCCCTTGTGGATGGTCAGATGCTACCCCCATCTCACCTCCCCTGCCTCCCAACCAAATAGACACTACCCCTGTCTCTCCTCCCATCCCACCTAGGGATTCAACACATACTAGTAGAACATAAAAATATGTAGTAGTACAAATAGAATAAGATCTCTCTATAACTCCCACACCATTCTCCTAGGACCACAGTGAGAAAAAATATTCTTTCTCAACTCCAATTCTATGTAAAGAAACCACTACATGTGATAAATTTTAAATGGTATCGATATTTATATTTTATCACATGTATTATCATATGAGTTTTTTTATTTCTAGGATTGATACATTTTTAATAATCATGTTCTAATTAAAATAGATAAAATATAATCATTGATGACTGAGAGGTGGTGTTTTTTATCATTTTTGAGTGGAATTTTCCATGTCTGGTTTGTTATTTTACAATATGTATGTGCAATACAGGTGATTGTTCTGATGAAATATGTTCAGAACCATCACAACATGAATTATATCTGTTAAAGAATATTAAACAACTATGCAGATACAAATAGAATTATTCTATCAAAAAATTAAATTACTATTTATTGGCATAAATTTTAAATGGGAATAAAAATACATATATTTTGAGAAATTTTGACATTGTTAATAATGATGATCATTCCAAATTGAGCCTTATCTCTAAATATTTTGAGTATACTCTTAAGGATTGGTTTTAAAAGAATAAAATATTATATGAATATAATTTTCAGTCTTAATTTATTAATCCATAATTAGTCATGATATTTCAGTGAGTATTAGTTTTTATAGTTTTCATTAATAACATATTATATTCATATGGGTTATTTTATTTTATAAACAATTTTTATGACATAAATATAATATAGAGATTTCATAAATGGATTATCGTTCTTACATGTCCTAATGAAACACTTACCTAGATAACATAATACTGATAATGTGTTTATAATGGGAGGACTAATGAAGAAAATGAATATTAAACTCCCTAATTGAAAATATTTTGATCATGATTATAGTTTTTTGAAAAGTTTTCTACGAATTCTATTCGAAAGTCCCAACATCATTATTCCAGTCAAGATGAAGCATTTTCTAGAATATGTTAATAAATTTCACGTGGCATAAGATATTTAATTCATTCATTATATGTTTATATTTTATAAATTGAATTACTCATATATATTAATTTTTTTATACGTAACAGGAAATACATAAACTCTCCATTGTATCATCCAACATTATTAATAAGAGAAGAAATATGTGACATTCAACTAATGCCAGAACAAAATGCAGAATTTTATGAGGTTTATCTATATCATACTATCATGGATAGATATTTTCATATAAGATTTATCCTTAGGAAAAAACATGTGAATGTTGTAGCTTGGGAATAAGTGCTTCATTTTAGTGTATCTAATAATGAAATGTATATTGTTTTCTAGAAATTTTCTAGTACATGTTAAATCTTAAAGGAGTAATTGAGTAAGAATCCCCAAATTTCATTTTTTTAATATTTTTTTAATATCAATCATAGTATTTCTTGTTAATTAATGATTATTTGTTATGGTAGATTGGTTGGATCTTAAACTAGATAAGTTACATATAACTTTTATAATTCCATTTTTGAGGTCCTCATTGATGTTAGAATAGATATACCATGTGTTACATGGTAAGATATTTCTAGATATATTATGTTTTGTTTGTTTTAATATAAATTTATATAGAATAATTTAATTATTAATTTCTTGGAGTATAGTAATGTCTTTCACGAAGTCCAAACACAATAAAATAAAGCATTCATGCTAAATTTTATTATTTCATTATTTAGAAAAATATTTATTATATGTTTTGAAATGTGGTGATAGACCCTAAATCACATGTATGTTTCTAATGGTTGTATCAAAGTATAATGATCACAAAATTAATGTGAGATACACATGAGATAGTTTATGGTTCATGTTGCCGAAAACATAATATATGTTTTTAGGGTAGAACTAACACATTGATAAATTGTCATTTTACATGTGTTTTTTAGATTTGAGTGATCATTCCCATTTTTCCAACTTTACCTGATTAATTTGAATGCAGTTAAGTGAAATAGTTTTATATTAGCTGAAGGTGATTTTCCCAGTGCTAGGATTTTCTTAAATTATTACATCAGCTTATACCTATTAACTATAGTTAGATATTCTTGTTCTTTTTTAGCTTAAAAATATTTTTGAACCTATTAATATATGGTCTGATATAATTTCACTATTAAAAAAAGGTAATTTTTTATCTACATAACAGAATAAAAATTTGACCAGGGTGATTTTTATGAATCTAAACTAATTTTTAATTGGTGTATCTATATCATTCCACCATTAATATTTATTTTCTATATTGTATATTAGTTCACTATCATGAAAAATATTATATATTAATATACATTAGTATGATTTTTTATTTTTATTTTGATATAAATTTTTTTTATATATTGTATGAGCATGTTATTACCATAATATGCAAGTAGCTCCCTATATGAAATGTAACATCCACTGCTTAATTTTTTTATTAATTTTTTCTATTTCCTTTCACTTTTCACTTTATATTTACCATAGTTTAGTGACTGGATGCATAATTTTAAGGAAAAACATGTTGTAGAAACTTTTTTATGTTTAAAATATTATATGATTTTTGTGAAGATGAAAAATAAGGGGAAGGATTGATAACTACTAAAATGTTTTTGAATTATTTAGTTTTTTTTCATTTCTTTTTTAAAGTGGCTAATAAGAAGATCATTTGAAAATTATTGAATATTTTAGTTAAATAATTATATAAATCGTGATGTAATTCTTGTAATTTTTTGTTATTATCTATATTTTTATTTCTTGAACACTCATGGAGTTTTACACATAGTTGAAGAATTTATATGAAATTTAGTTTTATGATATCTAGGTATGGTTTGAGTGAGGGTGATCATTGGTTTTTTTTCACCTTGAATGCACAAAAATCAAGTACACAATGATTGTGAATTTACCCCCAATGGATTTATCTATACGCTTTTTGTCTATTTTTTGGCTTCTCAAACCATGATATTTCACCAAGAATGAAATATGTTTTTCTTGTATCTGAAATACCCAAATGTATTTTTAGGAATGAGGGGTAAGTTTCTCTATATATAAAAGTTTATGCCTAAGAGTATGGGGAAGGTGGTAGTGTACAAATGCTATAAGTCATATTTTTCACTTATTTTATATGTTTTTTATGGTCAATTTTTTCCAGTTGTAGTTAATAAATAGGGGATGTAGTAGTAGGTCAGGGTACAATTTGATTTTTTTATATAGCTAGTTATTAGGAAGTGTGGTCCCTTGAGTGGTGTGGACCTTTTTTGTCAAGAGGAGTGGTATTACTCTGGGGGTTTATTTTTTCTTCTTCAATTTCTTCTCAGTATCCCAATTTCCTAATACTACAGTAGAAAAAATTGCCTTTCCCCTATTATATCACTCTTTTATTTAGTTCTATCTATTTTGTACCACTGTTACGGTGGGAACCTAATAAAATCATTGAAGTTAAAATTGTATATATTTTCAAAATTATTTTGAGAATTAAATTCAATGTTTGTAAAATGTGGGTGATGAAAGGAGAATCCACACAATAAAAAATTTGAAAATGAGATAGATCCCTAGAAAGCATTATTTACTAAAATTTTCCCTATTTACATATATTTTCCTTTATTTTAATTAAAAAATATTTATAGTAAATTTTCTTTTCTCAATACACTAGTGAGAAATTATTTTTTTACGTTCCTAATTTTTTCTTTTGTGTTTTTTACTAGTACTATGTTTTTTTGCATGGATTCTAGTGAAAAATTGTATCCTAGGGACTACACTTCTATGGCAGTGGAATGTCATTTGGTGTTTTAATACAATTGGTAGATTCCATAGGATTGGGGAAACATCCATTTTTTCATATGGTCTCTTAAACTATTATAGGGAGTTCTAAAGTAGATTGGGTTTTCACCATGGTGATCAAGACATATGACATACTATTATAATGCTTCCTCAATTTCTAGTTGCAGATGTTTTTTTGGATTTTGGGAATTCCAATCTCAGTGATTTAAGATACCAAGTAACAACTAAATATGGTTTTTATTTTTCTCAATCAATTAAGTTAATTACATTTAGTTTTTAAGAATGTCAGGGATGTTTTAGTTTATTCTTCTCAGATATTCGTTTTAATTTTTCAAGCTTAAATTAATACCTTAATTTAATCAAGCACTCAAGCCATTTTGGATGGAATAACATCGTGTTATTTCTTTATATTATGAATGTTTGGTTGTTCCAACCATTTTATTTCATTGTTAAACTTTTTTGATGCATATGGTTGATTTATTTTTACTTTATTTAGGTGCATTTTATGTGGTGATAAATTCAAAGTGAAATGAATTTAATAATACACCATGAATCTTATACACAAAAAATATGGTACTTTTGCTGTTTCACCTAAATGAAATTTGACATCAGCATTCAAGTTATTCACTGGTTGGTTTTTTTCTAATTTTTTTTCAATATCCATGAATAAGATTTTATGTCAAGTTGTGGTTATAAAACTAGAAAAGTAGATGGACCTACAAATAAACTAGTTTTTTTTTTCAAATTTAGATGAAAAAAACTTGTCGGTAATCCTTTCAAGATAAAGAACTAGGATGGTTTATTGTCAATATATTTTCAAATTTCTCATCATTTTCAACCAATTTTAAAATAGTTAGTTAATTTCCAAACTGGTTTATTGTCAAACTATTTTATATTCAAAATTTTGTATTGTAAATCTTGTCGGCATTGTATGTTTGATGTTTTATGAAATAAGATAAAAATAAATGAATATTTATTGGAATCATACAAACCTATTATACACACATTGGAATTAAAAAATCATCATAATTAGAAAAGACCATTTCATTTTCATCACACACACATTATAAATGAGTCATTCATTTTTTTTACTTTCAATGTATTCAAATTTCTACTACAATTACATCACATGAATAAATATCAATAGAGTTACACTAAAACTATAGTAGACTAATAAAACATAAAATACATTATATATTGAAGAAGAAGAGTGGAACCGACTATACTAAATTCTTATATGGTATATGATTTTTGACTCTGCTTCTATTATATAATACACAAAAACATTTTTGTAATAGTGGTAGAGTCACGCACAGACTGAAGTAGAGTTATCATATTTGAAATGCATCACACACACACACATATATATATTAGGTTCATGGGGGTATAATTACATTAAACACACATACACCACACACAGATGCTAGAATGGTAGGTCATAGCCCCCCAAGGGATAACCCACCCATCAAGCCTTATTTATTGAGTATATGGACCGAAGGCCTAGTGGGAATAAAACCCATTTCATTCCCTGAAGGCCTAGTGTGTATTCATGCCTAAATCATGTTTACATCTCCAGTTTCCTATATCATGTATGTGTCACTATTTTCTTACATAATTTCGGTGTCACCGCCTACCAGAAGAAATTTTCTCCAACCTAGATTCAAACTTGGGTGTCATGCAAGATTATGGGGAGCCTTTACCCCTGGGGTATGTTCCCAAATTCTGCAATGGATCATATATTGTAATATAATAGTCACACAAAGACTATTGTAGACTTGTATATGGTATTTGATTCGTGATAGGTTTTATTACACAGACATGCATCAGTTGATATTATACATAAACTATATTATGATTTTTATAATATTGTTTGTGTGTGACATTGTAATAATACAAAAACTGAAACATAAATTTGTATTAATTATTTTCTTAAAACTAGGTTTAGATTAGAGACAAAAAAATATTCATCTAGTAGTTCAGGAAAAGGGTTCTTGTTCCGTATGTGGGTATGATCACCTGCATCTAGCCCCTACATTTGAAATTGGGAGAAAACATATTAATTCCCCCAATTTAAGTTTTATTGAAGTATTTTTGTGTATGCATGCTTCAATGTTCTCAATTTAATTGTTCTAAATTAATATACATACATATGTTGTAATTAAGGGATTTATTATGCACCAGTTGATTTTATGTGTTGGAGTCCGTTAGAACTTATTTTCCTCATGAAAAGAACATAATTTTATGATCTATTTATTTATTTTTAAGGTAGGATAAAACTAAAAGATTTCATATTTTTGTAAAATATACCTACATTCTCAAGGAATATATCTTTTGATGAATGTATTGAGCTACCCAACCACACTCACTCTTTTATTGATAAGATAGTGCAGTTATCGTGGGTTGTCGAAGAATAGAATTTATATTTATTTATAATATTTCCTAGTGGATAACTGGGGTTGTCTTTAAAGGAATAGGGGTTGGGAGTTTCATTATAGTAGCCACTTATGTATTTTTGTTATTTTTGTTAATGTTTTTAAATTGGAGAGTAATTAGGGGTGTTTATTTTGATGAATGGAAATATTAAAAATGAAACTTTGGGATGAAATGGATGAATGAAAGGGTGAAACCCCTTTTTTAAACTCAGTGATCCTTCTTTATCTCATAGCCTTGAACCATAAATTCTATTCTCTTGGTGTGACAATAATATGAACATAGTCACACAACTTAAATTGTGTGTATGAACATTACACTCAAGGATAAACTATGATGTGATCAGCTCATCACTCTCTCAAATGAGTCAAAATTGTGATCCATCCTTTATTTAAATCATTTCATCATCGTACAACATCGATCCAAACAGTGGGAGGGGGAAGGTTATTCATTAGTATGAAATAAAACAGGATGGAGAGATACATGAGGTATGATCGACTCTATACACACTCACTATCCAGAGATACAAAAAACGTAGTAGAAGAAATAAGGCTGTGAGACTGGCCTCTGAATCATTGGATTCATCTGATGAGTGATCCTCATGTTAACCTCTCATCATCTAGAGCCCAAGAGATCTTGGTAATTCTTAGCGGTTAGAATCATGAATAATAGAGGGAGAGAAAGAACAACATAATTTAACATAATGAAAAAATTTAAAATTGGAATTATAGAATAAAAATAAAGAATATCCCAGCTAAAATTACCATGTCCATAATAATTTTGATGTGAGGAATAAGAGAATTATTTATAAAGTGGTCTTTTTTTCTCTTTCTATGTAGCGAGATTCTCCTCTAGTGGTTTTCACATGCACAACATTAATTGTTGAGAGTAGTTGAGAGCATCTGAGTGAATCTTCTTATAGAAAAAATTCCTCTGATGATCGATTCCATTTTGGTATGAAAAAAATCAAAACATAATTGTTAATGTGCTTCAAGGATCCTATGGAACTCTTCAATAATTTCCCAAGAAAATGCATTTCTCTAAATCACGAGTGTAGGGAAAAAGAGTGTTGTTCGATGTCACATGAGGAATGATTTTGGCATTTCATGTTCTGGAAAGTGGGTCTATTTTGGTTTTAGGTTTTTCGTTCCCAATAACATATTGAAGAATGTCATGGGGTCAGAAGATTGATCGATGTTTCACTAGTCCTTAGTTCTGCTCATGTAATGATTATTGTGTCTGAATTTATTGTCCAATTGATGGTTGATGTTTTCATGTTGTTTGGATTGACCATGAGCATGGATGGATGTGAGGGTGAAGTATCGGGTTAGACTGATGTGTCCATCAAAATGAAATTGTGAGGGATGTTGATCAGTGCCTTTTGGAAAAAACAGAAGCTTATTTGGATTATTGGGGAAATTAATCAAACAGTAGGTGTGCGGGAGTCTTTTCACTTGCTGCAGATGCGTGGGGATATCACGTGGCACCGCCATTTTAAGAATACTCAGAGAGGAGCATAGTAAATATGTGGTTTTTTTGTATAAATGGGTTTTTAAGAAAATTATATATAAGGGATAGGGTAATGACTATTTTAAAAAATGGGTCTCAAGATGTGGGAACCCCATTCGCGCATCATTAGCACGGAGAGATGCCTGTACGGGGTTCACGCATTCTACACAGAGGTGATAAAAGATGTTGCCACCATGTTCACACATCTTGCCTCACCGAGAAGCGTGAAATAGGTTTATGCATTCTATGTAAACTTTATGAAGGATATGTGATCCCCGTTCACACATCCTACAGAAATTTTTGATTTTTTTGATTTTTAAATTTTGTGTTTTTGTTTTTTGTTTTGTTTTGTTTATATATATATATATAGATATATAATAAAAAATTTCAGTAGAATTTATCTTCTATTTAATATCTAGAAGTACTACAGTTACAACAGTTTAGATTCTGACAAAAACTATCACCCATTGATCTCTTTTATAAGAGGTCATTCTCTGGAAATCATTCTGCATTTCTGATGTAAGATTCAGATTCTTCTTTTCCTGTGCTAAACATTCTGCATTGTTGATGTGGGATTCTGTTTGAAGTACATGACATTGAAATACTATAAAATACAAACTATAAGACCAATATAAATGACACTTAAAAAAAGAAATAAACATATAAGAAATTGTTGAAAATAAAAATAATTTCGTAAACAATGTAGATGAATAACAATTTATAAGCTTTTAAAACCACCCACATGAAACATAAAAATGTTTGAAATATATGTCATTGAAAGACTATAATATAAAAACTACATGACCAATATAAATGAATCTTAAAACATGGATTAAACATATAATAAATTGTTAAAAATAAAAATAATTTTGTAAAAAATGTGGATGAAAAATTATTTAAAAACATTCAAAACCACTATCTTGAAACTTAAAAATGTTTTAAGCTGGTGGATTTGAAAAACATTAAAATTAAAAACTATAAGACCAATATGAATGAAACTTAAAAAATTGATTTAAAATATAAGAAATAATTAATAATTAATTAGTTAATTGTTAATATAATTTATAGTTAATTAGTAATATCATTATTAATAACATGATAATTAATTAGTAATACCTTTATTAATTATACAATAATTCATTAGTAATATAATTATTAATTCTATAATAATAAATTAGTAATATAATAATTAATTAGTAAATTAATTATTAATTATATAATAATTAATTAGTAAATTAGTAATATAATTATTAATTATATAATAATTTAGCATTTAAATAGTAATATAATTATTAATTATATAATAATTAATTACTTAATTAGTAAATTAGTAATATAATAAATAATTATAATTATTTATTATTAATTATTAATAATTAATTATATAATAATTAACTAGTTAACTAGTATTATAATTATTATTATATAATAACTAATTAGTTAATTATTCATATAATTTTTAATTATTATTATAATTTTTAATTATATAATTTTTAATTATATTATTAGTTAACTAATTATTTATAATATAATTAACAGTCAATAATTATAATTAATAATTATTTTACTAATTAACTATTTAATTATTATATAATTAATTTCTAATGATTAATAATTATATTGGTAATTAAATAATTAATAATTAATAATTAATAATTAATAATTATATTACTAATTAACTAATTATTTATTATATAATTAATAATTATATTACTAATTAACTAAATAATTGTTATATAAGTAATAATTAATAATTAATAATTAATAATTATAATGAAAAGTATAATTAATAATTATATTACTAATTAACTAATTAATTATTATTTAACTAATAATTAGTAATTATAATTAGTAATTATATTACTAATTATAATTAGTAATTAATAATTATAATTAATAATTAAATTATTAATTAATTATTTTATAATTAATACTTATATTACTAATTAACTAATTAATTATTATTTAATTTGGTTACTAATTAACTAATTAATTATTGAATGTTAGTATCCTGAATGACCCTAAGGCCTTTTATTATTATTTTGGATAATACCCCTTTTAAGGGATGAAGGAGAACCCGTACATGACACATAGGCCCAAAGAACAAGGCCTGACACGTCCTGCAATACATGACTTGAAGGTCCAAAGGCATACCATGCCCAATAAATGACGCGTAGGCCCAACCCACAAGAACTGCCCCTCTCCATCTTCAACATCACTAATTGCCTAGCTACCCACCATGCATTGTTGATCGACTAGCATTACCCCGTACAAAGTTGCATAGTGCCCGGTCTCGATGGCAGTTTGCATACCATCTCATTATTCCAATCCGGTTAGCTCTACTTCTGGTGACTTCTATTCTTATTTCTCTGATCCTCTTCTGGGGCCTCCTCTATAGGAACTGGGCTACTCAATGATCTTTGTGGCCCGAAGGCCCTAAGGCCCGGAGGCATTTGATGACCCGAAGGCCCTTGAGACCCGTAGACCCAAACCGTTGGCCCGAAGGCCCAAATCGGGTGAATAGTTCTGGCTGCTACAGTAGCGAATAATAGTGCTACTGTACTGCTACAATAAACTGGAAATTCACCTCCTCCTGGTTTTGAACCTAGGTCTCTTGGATGCCAAGCAAGAGCCCTTACCACTCGGGTACGAGCTCGTTTGTTAATTATTGTATATTAGTAATTAATAATTATTTTACTAATTAACTAATTAATTATCATATAATTAATAATTAATAATTATAATTAATAATCATATTACTAATTATAATAAATAATCATAATAATAATTATAATTAATAATAATATTACTACTTAACTAATTAATTATTATATAATTAGTAATTATATTACTAATTCACAAATTATTTATTATATAATTAATAATTAACAATTAATAATTATAATTATAATTAATAATTATAATGAATAATTATATTTCTCATTAATTAATTATTTATTTTTAAATTAATAATAATATTAAAAATTAACTATTTATTTATAATATAATAAACAATAAATAATTATTATTAATAAATATATTAGTAATTAACTTTTTAATTATTATATAATTAATAATTTATAATTACAATGAATAATTATAAATAATATTTATATTACTAATTAACTAATTAATTATCAATTAATAATAATATTAAAGATGAACTAATTAATTATTATATAAATAGATTACTAATTAACTAATTAATTATTGTATATTAGTAATTAATAATTAATAATTAATAATTATATTTACAATTAACTAATTAATTATTATTTATTTCTTATCTTTTCAAACCATGTTTTATGTTTCATTCATGTTGGCCATATACTTTTTATTTTTTAGTCTTTCAAAGCCACATACTTGAAACATTTTTATGTTTCAAATTGGTGGGTTTGAAAGTTTATAAATCATTTTTCATCATCATTTATAACGAAATTATTTTTATTTTCAACTATTTATTATTTGGTTAACCCATGTTTTAATTTTTCATTATATTAACCTTATAGTTTTTATATTATAGCCTTTTAAAGACACGTACTTGAAACATTTTAAAGTTTCAAGTTGGTGGTTTTGAAAGCTTATAAATTATTATTTATCAACATTTTTTAAAAAATTATTTTTATTTTCAAAAATTTATTATATGTTTAATACATGTTTTAAGTTTCATTTTTATTGGTCTTGTAGTTTGTATTTTATAGTATTTCAAAGTCATGTTCTTGAAACATAATATCACATCTGAAATACAGAATGTTCGACACTGGAAAGGGAGAATCTGAATCCCAGATTGGAAATGTAGAATGATTTCCAGATAAATCCCTATTATAAAAGAGAGCATTGGTTGAGGGTTTCATTCAGAATCTAGACTGCTGGATAAAAAATAGAAGATACATTCTGCATAAATTTTTTGTTATATATATATATATAAACAAAAAAATAAAAATTTTAAAAATAAAAAAAACGTAAAAAATTAAAACTTTCTATAGGATGAATGAATGGGGTTCATGCATCCTTCATTAAGTTTACAAAGGATTCATGAACGGGGTCCACTCATCATGAGACCCATTTTTTAAAATATTCATAACCCTATCCCTTATATATATATATATATGTATATTTTTAAAAAATACCCATTTATAAGAAAACGTACATATGTAGCAGATAAAATTTTCAATTTCTTTCTAGGTTTCTCTAGAATATTGACTCGGTTTTGGTGGCATCGTACATGGGAGTTATTCCAGATCTACCGAGGATGGCAGGGATTTTCACCAAGCTCGATCTGCTTCATATTTTCTTTATCCTAGATGATACTGTGGCACAACTCAGCAGTTATGGTTTATCATCAAGGGATTTGACTTCAACTCACAGCTCTAGATTAGGTATAGTTTTGTAAAATAGTTGCACAAGGAGGAATGAATTCGGTATTCCCCCATGTTTTGGTCATGGCATCACCGGTGAGCATTAGTTGGAGCAGGGAGGCATAGTCAGCCTCTACAGAGGCCTTTAGTTCATCTTCAACAGTGGCATGGATTCATTGGAATATGTGACAAGGATTCTTCATCAATTATCTTAATTGTGTGTCTCGATTTATTTATGGTTCTAAAAACAAGGGTACATTTACCATCAACCTGAAACATGGTATCTTCTTGATGAGATTGGGATTTTTAGAGGTTGGGCTGAGTGTTGCGGTGGGTTTTATGTACTGAGGGGGATAAGGGATATGGTGTGCGTGTTATAGGTTATCCACAGTCACATAAGCGAACATGGAGAGGTAATATGTGGTAGATCTGCTGAAATAACCACAATTGTTTGATGGACCTTTTGGTGAGCGTTCCATCACTTCAACATTTTTTATACTCAGTCACTTGTATTCAATGTGCACAGTTAGTTGAATTTGATACTTATAGTTAAATTTAAATTACGCTTATTGTCAATTTTATGCATAGTCACATTTATTCAATGTGAAAAGTTAGTTGAATTTCATACTTATAGTCACTTATTATCAACATTTTAAGTGACCATGCTTCCTTCGCACGGTCACTTCGAGACTATCACATTTCCAACCCGCATTTAAATATTTTTTTAGTGTGGTATTATTCTCAATTATTTTAAAAATCATAATTTCAATCTACAACCAAATAATTATCAATTCATTTAAAATTAATTTAAATCAAATAATTTAATTTTTTTTTCAAAACAATATCAAATGAACTAATTAAAAATTTCACTACAATCCCAATTGGAAATCATAATTAACAATTTTTTTAAATTCAATTACAATTTCAATTAAAAAAATATTTGTAATTTATATTAAAAATGTATACATCCATAAAAACCAATAATTGAACCATTTGTCAATTATGTTCCAAAATTTACAAAGGAATCAAAAATAAAAAAAATTCCCCAGGATTTAATTATTTTTATTCTTAATCAATAAAAGACAAAATGTTAAAATCTTCAACTAACATCACTCCCCCACAATGGAACTATTACACACTCGAACAATTTTATAATTGATTTTTTTTATTCAAAATTAAAAAATTTCATCATATACAGATCTAAATATATATATAGAAAAGAAATATAGATTTTAAATAAAATAAAATATACATAGATCTAAATATAAATAGATCTAAATTCATCTAGAGTTTGAATTATAATGCCTCTTATGTTATTTAAATTCACTCCTCAATTCAATTTAGTCAAGGATTCAATTCCATGAGTGGATCAAATTTTGTTTAAGTGTAATAAATGTTTTTAAAAATATAACATCCATTTTTTTCTTTCTCTTATGTTTCACATACCAATATTCAATTCTGCACTTCATCGACACAACTCAAATAAATTTATGATAAGTCAATTGTCTCCTTCTTCAATGGGGTTCGATATTCCTCACCTAAATGAACTCACACTTGAATATTATGAACATTATTCATTTTTTTAAAATTTTAATTTTTTCATCCATGTATGGGAAAATAACAGTGAAAATCACATGTTAAAATATATTGAGTGGAATTTACTCACACACTTGGTTCCTATTATCATAGAGATTCACTATGGGATCTAAACTTTCTATTTACTCCATGATCAAAAGACTTATATCGATTTATTTGTACTTGTCTCCCTAGATTTTGTTTTCATAGAGGTCAAGATGCCATATATTTAAATCAAAATATTTATTGACATCAAGTTATAATTTTGATTCCATAAAAAAATTTCCCTCACACTCCCCTTTTCCCAGTTCTAATATCAGTCTTTTAGGAAAACATTTATCAATCCATTCATCATTCATCTGAGTATTATAATTTTAAAACCATTTAATTATTCACCATTATAATGGTATTTTAAAACTAAGAAAGTGATCATTTGAGTTAAAATAAAAATTTGACAAATCATAAAAAAAATTATACAAAACTCTGTAAAATATTTATAAATAGAACAATTTTTCTGTGTTTATTTGTCTTTTGATGGTATTTTTTTCAAAATAAATTCACCAAAAAGAACAAAAAAAAATTCATTTACATATTATAAAAAATGTTCTAAAAGTAATTTAAAACTATTATAATTTTTTTGAAGATCTTCCCCCACACATGTTCAACATTTCCCATTTAAATTCATGCAGAATACATCAAATTACAGTGAATAAATATTGAGAAGTAATAGACCCCACATGAATTTATTTTTCTTGAAGGATTGAGGTAAGCCCTATAATGGGTTCTTGAAGAGAACCTTGAGCTAGCCTCCAAAGTTCAATCTATTTTGGGAAAACCTATAGAAAAACAAAATTAAACACGTGCTTTTTTTTATTAAAACACAAATGAAAAAAGGAGGAGGATTATTTTGGGGTATCCTTTCCAAAAGGGGTTTTAGTTAGACTATACACGACTAGATAAACATTTGGTAATCCCCAATACATTAGAGGATGGGGTTTCTATGACTGTAGAAAAACTTGAGATGCCATCCTATGTTCTATACATTTTTGGAAAAACTGTAGAAAAACAAAATTGAGCACACAATTTTTTTATAAAAACACAAAATGGGAAAAGGAAGAAAACCATGGTGTATATTTTACAAGAAAAGATGTAGTTAGACTATCCATGAACGAAAATTCTTGTTGAAATCACCAATCCATCAGAGGATGGAGTTTCTATGATTGTAACTACAAAATTCAGTTCCTTCTAGAACTACTCAAACCATTTTCTTCTTAGAGGTCCCCTTTGATAGAGTACCATGTCTCCACCTTTTGAGAATTTAGATGTATTATATAATGTGGGGGTGGAAGTGGAATGTATGTGGTCTCTTTTGGTAATTACACCGCATTCATATCACCTTCATCATCCAGTGGTAGCTCTATTAATTATACTTCACAATATTCATCAAAGGGAGAGTCAGTATGTATTTTATATTAAGTAACACCAAAACAACTTGAGTTGAAATCAAAGTATCACCCTTTATATGTAGCATTTTCTTTTGTTTCTTCATGAGGGACCACAAGGATTTATTCTTCTACTATTGTGTCTCCTCTTTGTGGATGTATGGTGTGATGTTGAGGGGGTAATTGGCTCCTCGCATGTTGTAGGACATCTTTATCATGTTCTTTAGTAGCAACTTGTCAGATGGACTTATGCTCACATTCCAAGGCTATTTGTATGAATTTTCCTTAAAATTGGTCAAAATTTTAGTCTATTCATGATTTTCCAGACACTGTGGTGTATTCTTTCAAATAATATTTCCAAAGATTGTTGAAAAATTCATCATTCAACTCTTCTACTTTCACAATTGAAAAAATGACTTTTTTCCAATGGGTTATTTGCGACGGGAATAGATTCTGTCGCAAATAGTTCATCGAAAAGATTATTTGCGATGGGGACATCCTCTCATCGCAAATAATTAGTTATTCGCAACGGGAAAAGGGGTCTCGACACAAATTTTTTGGTACAGTTAGCGTGCCAAACTGCAGGAAGGGTATTTAAGGCGGGGGGTGGCTCCCCGTTGCAAATACCCAGTGGCGGTAAATACTATTTGCGACTAGATCTCCCCCCATTGCAAATAGTGTGTCGACATATCACTATTTGCGATGAAACCCATCATAAATACCCTTTTAACTGTCGACAATAATTAATGCGGCCAAAGGTATTTGCGACATGACCTGTCGCAAATAGTCCTATCAGAAATAATCTAACCTATATATACCCCTATCTGTTTTTTTCGTTCTTCCTCTCTATTCCTTTATTCTTTATCTCTATCTAAACTCTAAATTTAGAGTTAAAATTTCTCTGAGTTAAATTTTTTTTACTATGATATTTTGAAGTCGTCTACACATATAAAAGATGAAGTTTAAAGCTATTTACGATTTATTTAAATTAATATTTATTTTATTTTTTATATTAATTTTAATTATTTTTCATAAATTGTAATGAAATTAGATTTAGATTGTTTTGTTATCAGTATTTATTTGTAGTAATAAATTGAAATTATTAGTACTAATTATTAATAATTAGTAGTAATGAGGAATTATTAATGATAATTATTAATGAATATAAATAATTAGCGGTAATTAGTAATTTGTAGCGACAATTAGTAGTAATTAATAATAATTAATGATAATTAGTAATAATTTGGGAAAATTAGTAATAATTATGAATAAATAGTAATAATTTGTAAAAAATAGTAATAAATACTAATAATTAGTAATAAATACAAATAATTAGTAATAAATACTAATAATTAGAAATAATTAATAACAATTTGTAATAATTAGTAACAATTAGTAGTAAATAACAATAATTAGTAATAATTATTAATAATTAGTAATAATTTATTTTAATTAGTAACAATTAGTATTAATGAATAATAATTAGTAATAATTAGCATTAATTAGTAATAAAAATTAATAAATAGTATTAATTAGTAATAAATAGTAATAATTTTTAAAAATTACTCATAATTAGGAATTGTTTGAAATAATTAAGAATTATTATCAATAAATAGCAACTATTATCTTTAATTAGTAATAACTGGTAATAATCACAAATAATTACCAATAATTATTAACAATTAGCAATTATTACAAAAAATTATCAAAAAATACAAATAAATAGAAATAAATAGTAATATTTAGAAATAAATAGTAACAATTAGCAATAAATAGAAATAATTAAAAAATAAACAGTAATAATTTGCAATAAATAGTAACAATTAGCAATAAATAGTAATAATTAGCAATAAATATTAATAATTAAAAATAGTAATAAGTATTAACAATTAATAATAATTAGTAATAATTAGTAATGATTAGTACTAATTAGTTGTAGTTAGTAATAAATAGTAATAATTTGTAATAAATAGTAATTATTAGCAATAATTAGTAAAAACAGTAAAAATTGTAATAACTATTAAAAAATAGAAAATAATAATAATTAGTAATAATTAGAAATAATTAGCAATAAATAGTAATAAATTGTAATAAATATTAATAATTAATAATAATTAATAATAATCAGTAATAATTAGACATAATTAGTGATAATTAGTAATAAATAGTAATAATGTGTAATAATTTGTAATAATTTGTATTAATTAGTATTAATTTGTAATAATTATTATTAATTAGTAATAATTATTATTAATTAGTAATAATTAGTATTAATTAGTGTTAATTAGAAATAATATGTCATAATTAGTATTAATTAGCAATAATTAGAATTAATTAGCAATAATTAGTATTAAATAGTAATAATTAGTATTAATTAAAAATAATTATTATTAATTTGCAATAAATAGATTTAAATAGCAATAATTAGCATTAAATAGAAATAGTAAGTAATAATTTGCAATAATTAGTAATAATCAGCAATAATTAGTAACAATTAGTAACAATTACTATTAATTAGCAATAATTTGTAATAATTAGCCATAAATAGTAATAATTAGAAATAAATAGTAATAAATAGAAATAAATACTAATAATTAACAATAAATAGTAATAATTTGCAATAAATAGTAATAATTAGGAGTAAATATTAATAATTAGCAAGAAACAGTAATAATTAGAAATAAATTGTAATAATTAACAATAAATAATAATAATTTGCAATAAATACTAATAATTAGAAATAATTACTAATAATTAGCTATAAATACTAATAATTAGCAATAAATACAAATAATTTGCAATAAATACTAATAATTGGAAATAATTAGTAATAATTGGAAATAATTAGTAATAATTGGAAATAATTAGTAATAATTGGAAATAGTTATTAAAAATCTGCAATAATTTGTAATAATTAAAAATAATTAGCAATAATTAGTAATAATTAGTAATAATTTGCAATAATTAGTAATAATTAAGAATAAATATTAATAATTAGCAATATATAGTAATAATTAGCAATGAATTGTTATAATAAGCAATAAATAGTAATAATTAGCAATAAATAGTAATAATTAGTAATAAAGTGAAAGACTTAGTAATAAACAAGGATAATTGTAATAAATTGTATGAAAGTGGCACAATTATTAGTGGATTAGTGAAACTCCTTTTTCTCGATGACTCTTCTCCTTTCAACTCTCATTGACTCAAAACATTATGAAAAATCTACTCCTACATATGCATATCCAATCTCGTATGCATGAGATTGGATATTCATATGTACGAACACATTTTTTATAATGTTTTTAGGTAGTGATAGTTAAAAGAAGTTGATTCATCGATGAAATGGGGGCTCTTTTGTACAAAAAATCATTTATTTTCATATTTATCACAATGAAATCACAATGAAGAATCTGGTCAGAGGTATGCTTTTTCATTCTAATATGCATGAGAATGGATATGCGTTCCTCTGAATGGATTATTATTTGTGATTTCAATATGAGAATGTTGCAAGTAAATGAGCAATCAGACAGAAGAGCAGCTTCAAATCCACTGGAAATTATGCCTCTAGTAATTAGTGGTAATTAATAAGAGGTAGCTATAATTATTTATCTCCTCTTTTTTGGATAGAGTTTTTCATATATAAAATTATTCAAAAACAGTAATTATTTTATATTTTGGTGGATAAATATGAAACAAATAAGTCAACAAAATTCCTCATTAGATGATCACGCTTGGATAAATCAATACATAATTTGAAACAGTTATGGTTTAAATCCTATATATATTAAGGGTGTTGAATATTTCTTATCATTTTCATCATCAAAACCATAACTTGTTTCAGAAGGAATAATTAAGTGTCCTTGTAAAAATTGTGCTCTGAGAATGTTTGAAACATGTGATAATGATGGGGGACATCTCAAGCATTTTTTTCCAAGTAGATAATATTTTTTGGTATCAACACGGGGAATGCAGTTCTAGGGAAGATACTAATAATTTTATTCCAGATACATCATGGTTTCAAAATTTATTACATGATGTTGCAGGTCCATTTGTTCAACAAATTGAATATCATGATGGTTTTGATTTAATTTCTGAGTTGTAACCATATGAATTTTATAAAATGTTGAGGTTTGCTAAGGATGCATTATATCCTGGTTGCAAGATAAGAAAATTTAAAGCAGTTGAAAAATTTATAGCTATTATATCAGATAATGGAATGTCAAAACACTATTTTGATAAATATTTTTTGGGTTTAAACACTGTTACCAGTATGAAAAAGTGTTTCCTGAAGATTACTATAAGAGAAAGTGGCAGGTTCGTAATCTGGGCCTTAGTTATATGAATATTTATACAAGTTCAAATGATTGAATCTTATATTCTGGTGAAAATTATTTATTAGATAGTTTTCCCACATGTGGACAATAGAGGTAAAAATAATCTCAACCAAGGAAGTCTGGATCGATTCCTATAAAACTATTGAGATATTTATAGCTTACACCCTAGTTGTAGCATTTATTTATGTATCACACTATTGGAAATGTGACCTTTCCCAACACTTCTATACCCCCATTCCCAACGGTTTGGCAAAACCGTTGGGAAAGGTCTAATTTGTGTCCAATTTTCCTAACGGTTTTGCCCAAACCGTTGGGAAAGGTCTATTTTGTGGCCACTTTTCCCAATGGTTTGGCCAAACCGTTGGGAAAGCCTACCCTTTCCCAACGGTTTCGCAAAACAGTTGGGAAAGGTCACCAATATTTCAACATCCATCCCAAACTTCCAGGGACCTATACCAACAGTTGTCAAAACCATTGGTATAGGTCTATACCAACAGTTTTGACAACCATTGGTATAAGTCCTTTGATTTTGTATCAGATCCTCTTAACCAGAACATTCTATAAATGAAAATTTAAAATAATTATGATAATACATATATATATTTATAAAATTATGTTCACAAAATTCATGTTAGGTTAGTGGTTAAGTCGTTCAATGATAAACCGGAGGTCCTGGGATCAAATCCCAGCGATTTTTTTTTGGAAATACATATACCAACGGTTTTAAGGAATAGTTGGTATAGATTTTCATATTACATATACCAACGGTTTTCAAAACTGTTGGTATAGGTATATACCAACGGTTTTCCATAAACCGTTGGTATAGACCTATCCCAACGGCTTACTTGCCTACGGTTCTCCAAACCATTGGTATAGGCTATACCAACGGTTTAGAGGCCTATACCAATGGTTCCAAACCGTTGGTATAGGTTAGTTTTCCAGTAGTGTCAGAACACATCAACAATGATGTCATGAAACAAAACCTAGATTTCAACCAGTAAAAGCATGAATACTAAATTTTATGGTGATTCATGGAAACATTTTAACCAAGATCATCTGTATTTTTCTTTAGAAGCCTAAAACGTATGATTCAGTCTTTCTACTAATGGTTTATGTTCGTTTGGTTCTTATGGTAGTCAGTATTCATGTTGGCATTTCATTAAAAATACGTAAAATTTACATCCATGGATGTTGATGAGTTAGCCTTATATATTTATGACCTTATTAATCCCAGGACATCCAAAAAAGAATATTGATGTTTATTTGAAACCATTGATAGATGATTTAAATTCATTGTGGAGTAATGGTGTTAGTACGTATGATGTTTCTGCAAAACAAAATTTCCTACTAGAAGCTTTATTGCTGTGGACAATTTGTGACTTTCCAACATAGGGCATGTTATAAGGATAGAGTACACAAGGTTTGAAATAATTTCCTAACAGTATTGGAGGAAACAAAGCATTTATGATCATCAATAGAAAAAAACCTTATTGTTTTGGCTGTCATCACATATTTCTTTTAACTGATCATCCTTTTTAGAGGAATAAATCTCATTTTAGAAAAGGCACAACTGAAAGGGATGGAACTCAAAAAATAATATTAGGTACAGAGTAAAAATATGATGTATTTTCATTATCTCTCATCAAATTTGGACCAATAATAAACCAATAGAAAATTCAAGGCTTTGGGAAAGAACACAATTGGATAAAACAATGCATTTTTTGGTATCTTCCATATTGGTCTGATTTGTTGGTCCACCACATGTTGGATATCATTCATATTGAGAAAAACTATTTAGAAAATTTATTTCATACAGTTTTGGATACACCAGATAAAACCAAAGATAATGTAAATGCACGATTAGATCTTTCCCAAATTTGTAGGCGACCAGAACTTGAACTACTTGAAAATGTCAGATCACAGAGGTTAATGAAGCCCAAAGAAGATTATAAACTATCCAAAAAGAGTCGATTATTATTTTTTCAGTGTATTTTGGATTTGAGACTTCAAGATGGCTATGATTCCATTATAGGCAGATGTGTTAGGAATGGTCATATTATCAGATTAAAAAGTAATTATTGACATGTTATAATGGAAGGACTTATGCTGATTGAATTGAGAGGTTTGTTGAATTCTATTATTTGGGATTCAATAAAAAAATTCATATTTTTTCCAAGACATTTGTGCGGCAACAATAGACTATGATGAACTATGAAAACTGGAAGAATATGTTGTTGTGATTTTATGTAAACTGAAAAAAAAATATTTCTGCCATCTATATTTGACTCAATAGAACATTTGAAATTAAATTTTCAACATGAAGAAAATTATGGAGTTCTAGTATAGTTTCGATAGATGTAACAATTCGAGAGATGCATGTATAAATTGAAGAAAAAAGTATGTAACAAAGCCACAGTTGAAGGCTCAATTGTTGAAGCTTATTTTCAAGAAGATAATTCTTTTTCTTCTGCTCTCATTATTTTGAATATGGATATACCTCGAAACAAAACCACATTGGATGGAATTAGGGGAATTTTGTTGTGGAAATAGACAATAAATTATCAGATTTTAATTAGCTATAGCTTGGCTTCGGTATAGTTCATGAATGATAGATTTCAGATGATTAACATCACAGAGCTCATACATATGTTCTGGTCAACTATGTAGAAATTAAATTATTGGTAATATGAGTCTGTCTATAAGTTATTTTATAATTTATATTATAGTAAGTAAACTTATTTTCTTTTTAGGTCATATGATAATCATATAAACAAACAATGTCCATAAATTTCAACAGATTCTCTTGAAGAATGCCGAAAAAAATGTCCTCAATGGTTTCAAAGACTTGTAACATAAATTATTTATGGTATAACATATCAATTATGTTTATTATTTCTTATATTGATAATTGGTTTAAAAATTTTCAGGTTTCTCAACATGATGATAAAATTGATAAGCGACTGTGTATATTGAGTATCCCACCATCCAATATGGTTAAATCTTATAATGCATATGTGGTGAATGGTTTTTGATTTCATAAAAATGCATATGGGGAATAAAAAAATGAACAGTAGAGTTTTCATGAGAGGATCTCATCATAGAGAAACTGATGCTGACTTTTACGACATGCTGGATGAAATTATTGAACAGTGTTATGTAGGGAAAAATTACATAACGATGTTTAAATGTTGGTGATTGGATAAAAATAATGGTTTTCATGTTCACCCAACACATACAATCATTGATATTAAACTTAAATATCTTATTAAGGTAATGAACCATTTTTATTGGCTCAATATGCATGTTTAATTTAGTACGCAATGTTATGTGCTACTTCTAGACACCCAAGTGATTGGTGGAGAATAATAAAAATCAAATTTCGGAAAAATCATTTTACTCAAAGTGAATGTGGTATCAATGAAGTGAAATGAATTGAAATTTTTCAAGAGACTACTCAAAATCCATCTTTTCCACAAAGAGACATTAATATCGATAATAACACACCATAATTACGGTTTGATGGTGACAATGATGTTAATAATGTTACAAATTAATTTTAAATGGCGAGAGATGATAAAACTGAAACTCATATGGATATTGATGATGTCGAGGAGGAACATGAAGACATTTACATCGTCAGATATATAGATTATGATGACGGTGAACATTGACACAATTAAATGCTAGTTATAATCATAACTAATATATATCTATATATAATAGTTAATTTCAACTATTTATAACAATAAAAATTTTGTGTTTCAGATGGAAAATGATCTATTTCATCAGTTCCAATAGGGTGAACAACTTATGGATGAGGTTGATTTGGGATCATCTGACCTCAACCTACTGGCAGTTCAAGCAGTACGTGAAGGGGGTATGGTCTTGTGTGACTGATGATGCCTGGCCCTATCCTCGAGCGACGTCCATGTCTTGGATTTGATCAATGCACGCGAATTTACGGTATCCAGTGTATTTTAGTTAGTTTTCATTAATTTTATATATACTAAATGTTTGATTATTTTTCCTTTTTTCGATGTTTTGCACATATAGCTATTAGAAAAGGGAGCACTATCATGCGTAATTATTTTTCTCAGTCATGGATCTCATGGAAAAACATTCCCATCGATGTGAAGCTCTTCATGTTCGATCATTGGATGATACGTAAATAAATAGTATTTATTTTGAAATTTATTATATTAATAACTTGATATTATAAATTATTTTTAGGGTTTGTTGTATACCATCGATTATAGAATGTGTGACGCTATCAGCACCACATGAGAGATGTCTATGTATGATCGTTTCTATCAGGTTTTGCACAATTTGTGAAGGGCAACCATGAATAAATCAAGAGTGACATTATTTGATGAGTCGTGTAGAGCCCACAGCCTAGAGTACATTTCATCTCATGTTTTGGATGGATTATGTTCACACTGGTCAGGTGGTGAATTTAAGAAGAGATTTTTGAACGAGAGACATAACCAGGAGTGATAGGAGGTGACGCATCGACCTGGTAGCCATACATTCAGTATGCATAGAGAGCATTTGGTTTGTAATTTTTTAAAATATATTATATAACATTAAAAATAAATAGTTTATTTTATATTTATATTTATAGTTGGGTAGCCCGATATTACAGAGTAAAATATTTATTGGAGGATGTACAGTGATCCCACCTCCGAAGAGATTATAGGTGACCGCCAACATCAGATTGTTGTCAGAATTATTTTCTTTTAAATTTGAAAATTAACTTCATATAATATTTTCATTGTTTTAATTTCAAATTGGAAGTGAAGGAGCCATATTAGGCCTCGAACTCTCAATCATAGGATGAGATTTAGGCTGAAACGGTTGATCAAACTAGTGCCTACCATTTCGATGAGGTAGCATGGATGTAGGTGACCTAGTATGCCTTCAAGAAGGGCCGAGTAGTTGGTATCAACTCTTGATTGACTCATGGGACTTATTTTGGCACTACAGCGATATCGGTGTCCAGCTCGAGAGGATATTTTAGAGAGACATTATCTTCTAGTTCAAAATATCATGAGAAGCTGTGAGCTCATAGTGAGCTTATATATATATTTTGTAAGGAGAAGGTGGAGATGCAACATCCCCAAAAATATCATAAGGAGGAGCACCTATGATAGCAACAACAGTATGAGGAGAAGATGTTTGGATGACAACAATAGCAACAAGAGCACATGGATTACATACACCGTCCGACTCATAGTTTAGGGATTGAGTTTCCTCCACCATCTCCTTCAGCTCCACCACCTCCTCCTGAAGACAATCCCCAGTGATTTTTTTTCAGGTTAAAAACATTTGAATTCAATGTTTTTTGTAATATTAACTATTTATAGTTTCTGTCATTTATATTAGTGAAAATATTTCATATTTAATTTTATTTTTATTTTATTAATGTTTGTTTATAGTAATAATAATAATAATAACAATAATAATTTTTTATATATATGTTTTTATATTTTTTGTGTATATTGAGAATTTTAATATTTTTTATTTTTTTCTTATTTAATAATATTAATATTATTTTTTAATTAATAATAATAATATTAGTATTATTATATTATAAGTATTATTATATTATTGATATTATAATAAAATATATTATTTATATTATTAATAATATTATTATTATTGTATAATATTATTTATATTAATAGTATTAATAATAATAATATTTTCTAATATTAATTTATCATAATTTTATTTAAATTTTTTATTAAGTATTAGAGACATGACCTTTTGCGATGGGTTGTCATCGTAGATAATTTATATATTTTTTAAATAACTATTTGCGATGGTAAAATGGTCCCATCGCAAAAAATTCTATTTACAATGTTGTTTTCTACAATGAGCTATTTGTGACGGGACTCGATCACAAAAGATCATTTGCGACTAGGTCCCATCACAAATAACCTGTCACAAATACCTCATATTTCAGTAGTGTTTGTCATCTTGGTCATGTTAATATAGTGCTAAATTTGCAGTGTAATAAGTAGGGAAGTCATACTGAAATTCATAAACATTTGATTGAAATGTGGCCAAGGTAAGGAAATCACCCCAAATTATTTCATCTTCATATTCTAGTTTTTCATGAAAGTACACTACCTCTTGGAATTATACTGTAATTATATTGTATATAAGAGGATCTTCTAGCTTCTCTTTCTCATTTTACAAACATGGAAACCCTATTGATCATGCATTGGTTACTCTAGGGATTAGCTTAGCATATGATTTTTCTTGAATAGATTTATCAATGTTCAATCAGGTTTATTTTCCAACTCCCTATCCAATATTAGCGGGTAAACATAATTACTATTTAATTCCCTCTCCAATATAAAGTTCATTCATTCCTCCACCTTTGTCTTCTAGGGCCTGCAACCATCTTCTTGATATATTTTTTCTACAGTATAAGGGAGGTCATAAGATAGTTAAGTTTCAATAAAAGTAGAGAAATAAAAGTATAGTAAAGATTCTTCCTCAATTATTTTAGATTTTAATTCCTCTTCAATTTGGAAATCCACTGAGAAAATTAGTTTTTGGCTAAACAAGGATACTTTTTCCTCTTCTTTAATCTCTAAAAGTTCCATTTCTATTATGGTTTTCATGATAAGTAGAAATTTTAATTCAGATTCATCTTGCACTACCTCCAATTAGTCAATTTCTTTTTCTTGTTCCAAATTATACTAAAAAGTGTATTTTAGTTCATATTATATCATATCCCATTATTCTTTGTTGAGGGGTTGTAACAGCCCAAGATTTTATAAAAAAATATTCTTTTTAATTTTATTAATGTCTTGTGTTGTACGCTACACCAAAAGGAGCTTGCACAACACGCATCCTTGTCTTGCCTTGCATTACACGCAATCGCGACCTTCCTCGATAGCGTGTGTAATACGCAATACCGAGTTTCACTAAACAACGATATGCTATTAAAATGTTATTAAAACTAGCCGTTATGAATAGTAATAACCATTTTTTAAAATTCTGTAAATCTTATTTTTCAAAATGAACTTCATTCTTGGATTCGGAGTATCGAATTTAGCCTAAGGTGAAATTTTGGTACTTTTCGGATAACTTTCATATTCTGATGAATAGTGAAAATTACTAAATTATAATTAAAAACAACTTTTTTAATCGAAATAATTAATAGTGATAAATTATTAATTTCAGTGGTTTTAAAGTATATTTAGAATATATTTTTACAATTTAATACAATGTTGGTCATTGGTTGTAATTTCACATTTAAACCAGACATAATCAAGTGTCAATCTTTTGATATATATTGTTTCCTAAAAACACGCTATTTATTTTAACAGCAGAATTTAATTATAAAATTAATTAATGCAACTTCTATGTTATGAATTTGGTAAAATAGATTTCATTTTTGAATTCGGAATATGAAATATAGCTTAGGATGAAATTTTGGCATTGTTCTGAAAAACATCAATTTTTGATGAATAGTGAAACTACTAAGTGGTAGTTAAAAAAAACTGAATTTTTCATAAAACTTAATTTTGCCGCTTCTGTGAATGGAATTTCGAAAATCCGAGAGACACGGTTAATATCAAGGACTAAAATGTGGTTCAATGAGATGAAAATAATTTTTTGGTGAATAGTAACTTTTTACTTTTTTTTACCGCGGTTAATAGTAAATAGGGTAACTAAGGGTAAATATGATATTACTATTACCCTAACACATGTCCTAATTCTATTGGACAAGTGTAATTCGACCAAAAACAAACTTAGGAATAAAATATGACCATTTAGGCCCACTTGGATTAGATTAGGACATTTATTATTATTTAATTCAAAGAAGAGTTAAAAGAGTTAAAATCAAAGTTTATTTAATAAAACATTTTTTAATATGGGGTTATACATAAGATAAATTCGATTGTAAATATTCATTAGAAATCTAAAAAGATTTCCTACATGATGGTATTTTATTTGTAATTTTTAGACATCAAATAATTTAATTTATTTATGACACAACGATGATGCAGTAATTATCTTATTAATGAAATATTGACATAATTGATGTTATAAACACCAAAATAAATTTAATTTGAGATTTTTTATGAATTCCACTATTTACCTAGGTTACTATGATATATTAGTGTTGATTTAATCAACTTTTTTCGAAAATATAATTCTGTTATGACTTTCACAAAAATCATGTATCAAATAGTGTCAAAATTGACACAAAATAGTTTTTAAATCAAATATTATATTATTAATTGTTATTTTATTCCTAAAAATCTAAGTTTCGGCCAAATGACTTAGATAAGGATATATGTATTAATAATATACAATTTGGGGTTCGTTTGGCATGTTATAGTAAGTGTATTAACCATATAGTGAAAGAAAACAAAAAGGCACGGTAAAAGTTAAATTATTTAACTTAGAGTTAAATCTAATTGATAAGGTTAAAATAATACCCTAAACTTGTCTAAATATTATTGGTTGATAGGATTTCGAACCATCCCCACTTTAGCTTCGAAATAAGACCCTTTGGAACCATTATAAACCGATTTTGACTTTAATATAAAATAATATTTTGAGATATTCCTAAGGTGCCCCTCTCCTCCCTTATAAAAGGACACCTCCTCCCCCTCCTCCTCACACCAATTTGAGCACTCAAGCTCGGCCAACCCCTGCCAAAATCTCTTCTGCACTTCCCTAGCAACATCATAGAGGTTCTGGTCTTCCTCAAAGACCAATTTTAGTGCCCTAAGAGGAGGCCTCAAAGAGGCGCTTCAAAGAAGAGGTAATTACCGTTACCAATTCTTTCATCTTTATTTCTTCTTCCACTTCTTCTTCTTAGGTTGTTTCATTATGAAGTAATAACATCAGTATCATTCATATACTGATATGTTATTATAAGTATGAAACAACCCTATTTCACCATCTATCCATCCTACGGAAAAAGAAATCACCGCACGTGCGTACGTACGGAATACCGTCTCCACGCCGTGGTGTAATCTATTTTCCACCACCACCTTACATGGATGGGTATAATGGTGTAAAGAATAACTATACATAGTTATTAAAACATCATATTGATTCTGATATATTGTATAATCCACTCCAATTCAATTCAATATTTATAGAAATGATATCATCGCTCGTGCGTACGTACGGACTACCGTCTCCACGACGCGATGAGATTCATTCTCCATGTTAACCATTTAAGAATGATTATAATGTATATATAAGAAATAATAATGAAATATATGACATTATAAAGCTACTGGATTTATGTATATATATACATATGTATGTCATCTACTTACTTCCATTTCAAGACAATAAGGAAAGAAAAACAGCGTTCATGCGTACGTACGGACTACCGTCTCCATGAACGGTGTTTTTCATTTTATTATATATATATATACTGAATATATATGATATATAAATCATATTTTATATTCTGGAAGTAAGTAAATCATGATATAAGTAATAATGATGTCAAGAACAACAAGTCAAAACACCTACGATAAATGAGACGATTTTACCCAAAACGCTACTTTAACATGAATTTACAAAAGAACGGGTAATGTAAAGTCATAAGTGGACCATATATGATATAATAACAATGAATATGATTCTGGAATAAGTCAATAACATGATTTAAATCATTATACAGGAGGTTCGGACACTTACAAAGCAAGTCGGACCTAAGGTAAGGGAAATATCACAATCTCATTTTTATCTGAGATTGTTTATACTTTGGTATTTACTGGGGTTTATTTTATCATCCACATCCATGTTCCCTCAATATGTAATATTGTTTCCATCCACTTAAAATTGTTTAAATCCATTTTTACCCTTCGGTGAGTTTTTAGTAAAGAATATGAAAGGAATCTTTTGTCATTTTTTTGTACGAGGTACTTTTTGACTTTTCCGACAAAAGTACGAAAGAATGTTTTTTTTAACTTATACGGCATGAATGGATTTTTAAAACATTATTTCCAAGAAGCTTCCTTTACAAGTTTTCAAGTTTATTTTTAATCAACTTCTTCTATTTTAAAGTTGTATGACATGTTATGAAAGGAAAACTGTTTTTGAAGAAGAAAGGATATTTTCCTCAAGAATGGAGTTCAAGTGTTTTGTCAAAATTATTTTCCATCTAAGATTATAAAGGGTTCTGTTTTTATCCCTATTATTACATGGATTTGATTATGTTGTGATGGAAACATTTTTATGAATTCCTTTATCTTATATGAATTGTTTTATGATGTCATGTTGTTTAAGAATCCCATTTTTTATTACATGGGTTATGCGATGATGTATGATTTATGATTATGTGGCACACATAAGAAAGGATTCATTATAAGATGGGTGGGACCTATATCTCCCTCCAATGCATTGGGTAAAGATTTTATATCTCATGAGATAGACAGGGCTGGAACGGTAGGTTATACTGGTTCAGTGAAACAGGACTGAAACGAGGGTTACTCGATTCAGAAAGGGACTTTGTCCACTAAGATAGTCTTGGCAATGAGTCATGACTAACAAGAAATGATTTTCCATGATTATGTGTGCATGCCACAAAGTTTCAAGTTTCATGTTATGATTATGGTGATCTCATTTTCACTTCTATGATTTTTTCCATGTTAAGATATTATGATCTCTTTTGCAGGTTATGATTTTCAAAGAGATATGATATGATTTTTATTTCTTTTGTATACCCTTACTGAGCATTTGAGCTCACCCTTTTATGTTTTCTTTTCCCCAGGATATAAATAAAGGTTTTAGGTAAAAAAAAAGGGAAGATCTTTATGGGAGATATTGAAGATCTTTCACCACGATTAGAAGATTACGTTCCGAGTTTCCGAAGACACTAAACTATTACGATCCTTTAGTGTGTGTTTTTGTTATGTACTAAGTATTCCGCAAAAGTAATGTAATGTCCATGTACGATAAGCTTCGGGTCTCTACAGTTGGTATCAGAGGAAAGTTTTAGTCAACCTTTGGAAACTAGGATGCGAAAACGTTAGTGAAATCCCTAGAGATATTTCTATGGTATGTCTAGGGATGTCCTTAGGGATAAGTATACGTATAGGTTATAGTCCTAGAATTGCGCTAACGATCTTAGAATTTAACCTAAGATGTTAGATATTGAGGGTACTACCCCTTTATTATATTGTTTTCCCTAGCATGATTTTTGCCTCTCACACTATTCTTTTTGGGTTTTAGACGATGGCTGGAACCCGAAGGAACCGTGTTGATCAATGCAATGGACAATGCAATGATTGCCCTCCTGAACAAACAAATGTTATGGGAGATGGAGTGCAAAATCTTATTGCTATACTTACACAAGCTATGAATCATTCTGGACTTCCAAATGAGCAGAGAAGGGAACAATATTATATTGAGTCCTTCATGAGGCAACGTCCACCTTCTTTCAGTGGGACTTCCGATCCACTTGTTGCTGAACAATGGATCAGTACCACTGAAAAGATATTTTCAGTTCTTCAATGTTCTGAACATGATAAAGTCATCTTAGCAGTATATCGTTTGGAAGGTGAAGCTGATCAATGGTGGAATCTTATCAAGAATACGAGGCCAAGAGATGAAATTGAGTCCATGGAATGGGACGAGTTCAAGAACTTATTTTTCAATAAGTACTTCCCTCGTATTCTTCGAACAAAGATGGAGAAGGAGTTTCTTGAACTAAAGCAAAAGGATGATGAATCTATTGGTATATACGAAGCGAATTTTACAAGACTTGCAAGGTATGCATCTGGCATTATCATCCAACCCGAAAGTAAAGTTGATCGATTTTTCAGTGGCTTAAAACCAAGTCTTCGAAGGGCATTAGCTATAAGAGACTTCAGTAGCTATGAAGAAATTGTGCGTTGTGCTATCAAGGTAGAAATGGAAGTTGGTGTTACATATCCATCTCATGGTTTTGACAAAAAAGGAAAGATGGAGTTCAAGGATAAATCTCAGAATAATGGTGAAAAGAAGATGAATGTTTCCTTATGCACAAAGTGTGGAAAGAAGCATGGTGGAGATTGTCTTAAAGGGACTAGAAAATGTTTTAAGTGTGGAAAAGAAGGTCATCGAGCAGCTGAGTGTCGAAGTAATGGAAAAAGGGTTTCTAATGATGTGAATAAAGCAAAAACTGCAGAGAACGCACCACCAACACTTCAATGCTTCAAGTGCAAGGAAATGGGGCATTATGCTAATAATTTCCCTAATCCAAGGGTTAGTGATGATCAACATGAGCAACCACTGAAGGCAAAGGACAAAGGGAAGTCACATGCGATCACTATTGGCAATGTTGAATATGACAACGATGTGGTGGTATGATTAAGTGTTTATGTAATGGGATTCCAAAATAATGTTGTATCATGGAATATTGGAATATTTATGTATTGGTCTAATGTGGTATTCAAAGTGATTGAGATATTATGCGCATAATGAAGGGAAAACGAGAAAATGAAATGTTTAACAGTATTCATGAGCTCATGATTGATATAAGGACTAAGTGATATCATGGTTTGAGTATATAGAATTTTGAGGATTTTGGTATGTGGAAAGTGTTAACTTTTAACTGCATTCATGTTTTCACTAAGGTATTCAAGAGAATACACGATTAAGGACTTTGAATGTTTGGAATGTGACCAACAAGACATATCTTATGATATGTGGGGATCAACGACAGTATTAAATCTCTGGTAATCGTTGTCACTATATTATGAGAGTGGACTGCAATATTATATATAAGCCTAAAGATTAGACTGGATTATGTTGGAATAAGTTAGTATTGTTTAAGGATAGAAGTTTTTTTTTGAAATTATTGATGGGATGTTATAGTAATGTAGTTTTAGAAAAAGGACAACCTGCAGGACGGGCGACAGCCCATCGCTTCGGACAAGGCTATGGGAATCGAACCCACAACCGAAGTGCGACTGGCCTTTATCGCCTACCACTAGCCTACAGGAAGTCCCTGTTTAGTAGATACTAGTTTTATTATATTAAGCAGTATGATATATGAAGTATAAGTCCATTTTATAAACCATATGTGATTAATCTCACTATAGATCGACTTATGTATATAATTTTTGCTAACCTTTTGTGATGGAATGACCCGTCATTCTATCACATGATCTGGTAACACTTCACGAATAACAAATTCAACTTCATATATTTAAGAGATGAAGTGGAAATTGTTCAAGGCATGAACAACAGTGAGATTGTACCAAAATAATGAAAGTATTTATTCTAATTCAAATTTTCAACTTTAGGGAAATGATCTTGAAAACCAAAAATGTTGTCCTAGTGATCTTATACCTGATGAATCGGATGGTACCTTAGATCGTCACAAATTTATGGATTTGTGATTGTTGGCTTTTCCATAGCCATGTTCTCTACCACTCTCCATCGGAACATGATGGTTAGATTTTTCTTCCATATCCATATTTTTACCTATGTGGAAACCCAGCGATTAGTTTATTTGGGTAATCGTTACATTTCATACTTTAGTTTTTAAAGCCAAGTTTTGGTATTCCTTTTTACGATGTGGGTTTCTATTAAAGAAACTTTCGAATAGTAAACCATTTATAACCCCGACAAATTTCGAGGGCGAAATTCATTTTAAGGGGGGTAGAATGTAACAGCCCAAGATTTTATAAAAAAATATTATTTTTAATTTTATTAATGTCTTGTGTTGTACGCTACACCAAAAGGAGCTTGCACAACACGCATCCTTGTCTTGCCTTGCATTACACGCAATCGCGACCTTCCTCGATAGCGTGTGTAATACGCAATACCGAGTTTCACTAAACAATGATATGCTATTAAAATATTATTAAAACTAGCCGTTATGAATAGTAATAACCATTTTTTAAAATTATGTAAATCTTATTTTTCAAAATGAACTTCATTCTTGGATTCAGAGTATCGAATTTAGCCTAAGGTGAAATTTTGGTACTTTTCGGATAACTTTCATATTCTGATGAATAGTGAAAATTACTAAATTATAATTAAAAACAACTTTTTTAATCGAAATAATTAATAGTGATAAATTATTAATTTGAGTGGTTTTAAAGTATATTTAGAATATATTTTTACAATTTAATACAATGTTGGTCATTGGTTGTAATTTCACATTTAAACCAGACATAATCAAGTGTCAATCTTTTGATATATATTGTTTCCTAAAAACACGCTATTTATTTTAACAGCAGAATTTAATTATAAAATTAATTAATGCAACTTCTATGTTATGAATTTGGTAAAATAGATTTCATTTTTGAATTCGGAATATGAAATATAGCTTAGGATGAAATTTTGGCATTGTTCTGAAAAACATCAATTTTTGATGAATAGTGAAACTACTAAGTGGTAGTTAAAAAAAACTGAATTTTTCATAAAACTTAATTTTGCCGCTTCTGTGAATGGAATTTCGAAAATCCGAGAGACACGGTTAATATCAAGGACTAAAATGTGGTTCAATGAGATGAAAATAATTTTTTGGTGAATAGTAACTTTTTACTTTTTTTTACCGCGGTTAATAGTAAATAGGGTAACTAAGGGTAAATATGATATTACTATTACCCTAACACATGTCCTAATTCTATTGGACAAGTGTAATTCGACCAAAAACAAACTTAGGAATAAAATATGACCATTTAGGCCCACTTGGATTAGATTAGGACATTTATTATTATTTAATTCAAAGAAGAGTTAAAAGAGTTAAAATCAAAGTTTATTTACTAAAACATTTTTTAATATGGGGTTATACATAAGATAAATTCGATTGTAAATATTCATTAGAAATCTAAAAAGATTTCCTACATGATGGTATTTTATTTGTAATTTTTAGACATCAAATAATTTAATTTATTTATGACACAACGATGATGCAGTAATTATCTTATTAATGAAATATTTACATAATTGATGTTATAAACACCAAAATAAATGTAATTTGAGATTTTTTATGAATTCCACTATTTTCCTAGGTTACTATGATATATTAGTGTTGATTTAATCAAATTTTTTCGAAAATATAATTCTGTTATGACTTTCACAAAAATCATGTATCAAATAGTGTCAAAATTGACACAAAATAGTTTTTAAATCAAATATTATATTATTAATTGTTATTTTATTCTTAAAAATCTAAGGTTCGGCCAAATGACTTAGATAAGGATATATGTATTAATAATATACAATTTGGGGTTCGTTTGGCATGTTATAGTAAGTGTATTAACCATATAGTGAAAGAAAACAAAAAGACACGGTAAAAGTTAAATTATTTAACTTAGAGTTAAATCTAATTGATAAGGTTAAAATAATACCCTAAACTTGTCTAAATCTTATTGGTTGATAGGATTTCGACCCATCCCCACTTTAGCTTCGAAATAAGACCCTTTGGAGCCATTATAAACCGATTTTGACTTTAATATAAAATAATATTTTGAGATATTCCTAAGGTGCCCCTCTCCTCCCTTATAAAAGGACACCTCCTCCCCCTCCTCCTCACACCAATTTGAGCACTCAAGCTCGGCCAACCCCTGCCAAAATCTCTTCTCCACTTCCCTAGCAACATCATAGAGGTTCTGGTCTTCCTCAAAGACCAATTTTAGTGCCCTAAGAGGAGGTCTCAAAGAGGCGCTTCAAAGAAGAGGTAATTACCGTTACCAATTCTTTCATCTTTATTTCTTCTTCCACTTCTTCTTCTTAGGTTGTTTCATTATGAAGTAATAACATCAGTATCACTCATATACTGATATGTTATTATAAGTATGAAACAACCCTATTTCACCATCTATCCATCCTACGGAAAAAGAAATCACCGCGCGTGCGTACGTACGGAATACCGTCTCCACGCCGTGGTGTAATCTATTTTCCACCACCACCTTACATGGATGGGTATAATGGTGTAAAGAATAACTATACATAGTTATTAAAACATCATATTGATTCTGATATATTGTATAATCCACTCCAATTCAATTCAATATTTATAGAAATGATATCATCGCTCGTGCGTACGTACGGACTACCGTCTCCACGACGCGATGAGATTCATTCTCCATGTTAACCATTTAAGAATGATTATAATGTATATATAAGAAATAATAATGAAATATATGACATTATAAAGCTACTGGATTTATGTATATATATACATATGTATGTCATCTACTTACTTCCATTTCAAGACAATAAGGAAAGAAAAACAGCGTTCATGCGTACGTACGGACTACCGTCTCCATGAACGGTGTTTTTCATTTTATTATATATATATATATACTGAATATATATGATATATAAATCATATTTTATATTCTGGAAGTAAGTAAATCATTATATAAGTAATAATGATGTCAAGAACAACAAGTCAAAACACCTACGATAAATGAGACGATTTTACCCAAAACGCTACTTTAACATGAATTTACAAAAGAACGGGTAATATAAAGTCATAAGTGGACCATATATGATATAATAACAATGAATATGATTCTGGAATAAGTCAATAACATGATTTAAATCATTATACAGGAGGTTCGGACACTTACAAAGCAAGTCGGACCTAAGGTAAGGGAAATATCACAATCTCATTTTTATCTGAGATTGTTTATACTTTGGTATTTACTGGGGTTTATTTTATCATCCACATCCATGTTCCCTCAATATGTAATATTGTTTCCATCCACTTAAAATTGTTTAAATCCATTTTTACCCTTCGGTGAGTTTTTAGTAAAGAATATGAAAGGAATCTTTTGTCATTTTTTTGTACGAGGTACTTTTTGACTTTTCCGACAAAAGTACGAAAGAATGTTTTTTTTAACTTATACGGCATGAATGGATTTTTAAAACATTATTTCCAAGAAGCTTCCTTTACAAGTTTTCAAGTTTATTTTTAATCAACTTCTTCTATTTTAAAGTTGTATGACATGTTATAAAAGGAAAACTGTTTTTGAAGAAGAAAGGATATTTTCCTCAAGAATGGAGTTCAAGTGTTTTGTCAAAATTATTTTCCATCTAAGATAATAAAGGGTTCTGTTTTTATCCCTATTATTACATGGATTTGATTATGTTGTGATGGAAACATTTTTATGAATTCCTTTATCTTATATGAGTTGTTTTATGATGTCATGTTGTTTAAGAATCCCATTTTTTATTACATGGGTTATGGGATGATGTATGATTTATGATTATGTGGCACACATAAGAAAGGATTCATTATAAGATGGGTGGGACCTATATCTCCCTCCAATGCATTGGGTAAAGATTTTATATCTCATGAGATAGACAGGGCTGGAACGGTAGGTTATACTGGTTCAGTGAAACAGGACTGAAACGAGGGTTACTCGATTCAGAAAGGGACTTTGTCCACTAAGATAGTCTTGGCAATGAGTCATGACTAACAAGAAATGATTTTCCATGATTATGTGTGCATGCCACAATGTTTCAAGTTTCATGTTATGATTATGGTGATCTCATTTTCACTTCTATGATTTTTTCCATGTTAAGATATTATGATCTCTTTTGCAGGTTATGATTTTCAAAAAGATATGATATGATTTTTATTTCTTTTATATACCCTTACTGAGCATTTGAGCCCACCCTTTTATGTTTTCTTTTCCCCAGGATATAAATAAAGGTTTTAGGTAAAAAAAGGGAAGATCTTTATGGGAGATATTGAAGATCTTTCACCACGATTAGAAGATTACGTTCCGAGTTTCCGAAGACACTAAACTATTACGATCCTTTAGTGTGTGTTTTTGTTATGTACTAAGTATTCCGCAAAAGTAATGTAATGTCCATGTACGATAAGCTTCGGGTCTCTACAGGGGTTGTTCATGATTTTATTCTTTAATTGGGGAAGATTTATTGAGTGGAGCTAGTTTATCCATCATTTCATGGGTATAACTTTTATTGTTTTATTCATATTTTCTTATTCTTCTTCAGAGAGAGTTTTTTATGGATTATTGTGGGTATTTCTCCACCCATGGAACCTATGGTATATATGGGAATACAAATTAGTCAGAAAATAAATTGGAAATGTGTGGGTTTAAGGATTCTTTGACTTTATCAATCACTTTAAATGAGGAATAAAATTTATTTTCCATTATATAGAATGGTCACTCTTAACATCCTTTCCCAAAGTGAAGAACATAAGAAAAAAATAAATGAAAAAATAAATACAAGGAAAACTACTAATTAAAATTGTGTTAAGGATAGTGATAACTCAATCCTCTCTCTAGTGTTGATGTCATGTTGATCGAGTGGTTGTCACATACCTCAGTCAAAAAAATTTATATTTCCCTCTAATGTATCCTAGTGGATGACGATGGTTGTATCTCAAGGATTCGAGCTTTATATTTTCACTATCTTAATCAATTATGTTTTTTGTTTCTTTTTTATTTTTTAAAAATACAAGATAAATAATGGGTGGTTGTTTTGACGAATGAAAACAAGAAAAATGAAAATGCATGATAGAATGGATGTAATAAAGGGATATACCCTTGGATTCAATATTGTGATTCTTCAATGTCTCACAACCTTAACCCTTCAATTATATTATTTGTGTGTATTAATCGGATACACATAGACTTAATGAATAAATGGTGTGAATAAACATCACACATTGGGATATGTTCCTAAGTGAGAATCTCACCACTCTCTGAAATAGGTCAAAATCATTATCCAAATTACATTATGATCACTGATCACAAAATACAACATTGATCTAAATAATGGGATAGGAGAGAGTATTTTCTGGGAAAAAAATAGATGGATGGAGAGAGACATTAGGTATTATTGTCTCCTCAGACAAACACTATCAATAGATCCTCATAACAAAGATTAATAAATAATGTTGTGTCTAAAGACTACGCATCAGGAGTTTCATCTAAAGAGTGATCCTATGTTTATATTCTCATCATTGAGATCTTCAGAGATCACATGACTTTAAAGTGGGTGAAAACTGAATAACATAGGGAGATAGATAAAAAAATTGAACAAAATGAAAAAGTATTAAAATTTAAATTGAAGTGACTATGACTCATGGGCATCAAATCATTTCAACATGGGTAATAGGATAATTATTTAAATACAAAATCCTCATTGTTCCCCTCTTTCCATGTAGTGTGCATTAAGATTATACTTCCTTGGATGGGTTCCATGTGGATATCTTTGAGAGTAATGATTGAATTAGTTTATATAATATAATTTAATCTTCCTTTTAGAATAATTCCCCCATGGTCGAGTTTTTATATGTATGAGAAAAATAAAAGAATAATTATTTCTTTGTTTTGATGCTCTAGTGGAAATATTTGAGAATTTCATTATTAGTTGTTTTGTTCAGCATCATAGGTGTAGTGATTTTTTTCTCAAGATGATATTATCATTGGATATGCTAGAAAGGAGGCCCGTTTTGGATTCGTGTTTTTGGTTCTCTCAATGTAGTTGAATAATACCATGGGTAGGGAACTTTATCAATGCTGCACTGGTCCATAGTTCTTCACACTTCGAGATTAATGTGTGTCCAATAAAATTGTAGTTGATGGTTGATTTTTTCATGTTTTTTGGATCATCTATGAGCGTGGATGGATGTTAAGTTGTTGTACCACTTTAGACTAACTTGATAATTAAAATGCGGGTGTGAAAGAGGATGGTTGATGCATCTTTGTTCGAACAACATCATTTTAGGATAATTAAAAAAATTGTTCATGTAGTTGATGGGCCAGAGTCTTTGAACATCTAGTCAGTAAGTGGGTATTTATCATAGCCCTACTATTTTCAGAATACCTACACATGAGAGAGTCAATATCCAACAAATTGTCTGTTTTTTGTTTTTCTCTAGCATTCTCAAGCAGATTCAACCAGTTTTGGTGGAATCTTAATCTGATTTGTTCTTGATATAAAAGGGTTGGCATGAAATTTCTCCAATATCAGATAGCTTGAGATCTTCTTCCTCTTCAACAATAATGTGGAATGACATAGTAGTTCTTGTTTGGCATCAAAAGATTCATCTTAAACCAATGGCGACATAGGTTTATTACTTATAAATTAGGGAACTGGGAAATAAAACTTTGGTATTCTCCTGAGATTTGGTCAAATAAATACTAATGATAACTGGTTTCTATAGGGCAGCATGTCCGGCTTCAACATTATGAATTTCCACAATTAAAAATATCACCCTAATTAAATATGAATATTAAAATTCACAATTATTCATTTAAACAATTTCAATTTCAATTTACGAAAAGCGTAAGGATTTAAAATTTATATTAAAATGTAGAAAAAATTAAAAACCAATAATTGATCTATTTAGAAATTATGTTATGGAATTTAAAAACTCAAAAAAAGTATAATTTTCCCTCTAGTTTGGAAAAATTTACTGTATTTTGAATGAATAAGAAACAAAAAAAATATTTAAATTTTCATCTCACATCAGTATATATATATTCTCTATTTGAACTAGATTTTATTAGATTATATTGTGGTTTTTTAAAAAATATAGATGATTACAAGAATATGAATTTTTTTTATTATACATCCATCACACTAAAATAGATTATGATATTTAATTAACCCGAAAGGTTGGGTTTTCAGAAGACATCATAATAAAGAAATTAGAAATTTGGATTTTAATTTTGATAAATCATCTTAATTAAACACAAATTCCAATTTTTTTCATTATTTACACGTTATTTTCCTATATACATTCATTATAGAAAAAATATTTATAAACATTAAGAAATTCATTTTATTTATATACATAATCAAGATTAGAAATCATAAATTTATAGTTTTATAAATCATATTTGTAACTGATAAAAAAGTTTCTCTTCTTTGGAATGAGAGTTTTCATGGAAGATAATTGCTTTTTTTATTGTATTTTTTTAAAAAATACAAGTTGATTGATTTTAAATGTGAATTAATGTTTTTTTAATAGTCAGAGTTCTTTTATTTCTTGAATCATACTATTATTTGTATGATAAAGGGGAATTATTTATTTTTTCTTCTATATTGATTCAGAAAATGATTACGGGTTAGGATTCACTAAAATAATTAATTCATCAAGATGGGTTGCATTTTTTTCTGTATATCATGGATCATGTTATCTTTAATGGTAATTAATTATCTATAGAAGGAAGATGTAGCATAGACATTAATTCATTTGATATTCAATATTCAATAGTGATATATTTTGATTGCCTTCAATTTTAAAAAATATTTTTACAAATTTATCATAATCATTCATCTATATAATATTATTTTTTTGATTTATTGGAATGAATTACATTGAACATTTAGTTAAGGAAGACTATATTTCATTAATATAAATATTAAAGGCATTTATTAATTATTATTGATAGGTATCAAAAAAGATAAACTATGATGGAATGCCAACACTACTTTAAATGGATTGCAATGCCACATCAATTACAATGTTTTGATATCTTTAATTAAATGTTACATGTCAAGCTCCATGGGACCAAATCAGGACATGTGTGTGAATATTCTAAGGATTTCCCTATTTCTAGTTTCAGATGTTTTTAAGAAGGTTTAACTTTGACTAGTCAGATCCATTGATTCAATGTGAACCATGAAGGGGATAGTGAGAGTTGATATGTGAGAGAGAAAAATTGAAAATAATATTTTATGGTGTTTCATGTAACGTTTTTGGGAGTTTAATCATGTTTAAAAAAAATTTATCTTCATTTATTTTGTAGAGTTTTAATATGTTTTTAAATTATGTTTTTGTATGTTTTTTCCAAATAACTAGAACCCAACATGTGTGATCACACAGGTATATAATTCAATGATTAATTTCTAAAAAGGAATCATATTTTTTGAATGTAGATAATTCATATGCATATTGATCATATCTAAATCACAAATAAATATAATATAAGTTAAAAAATGAAAATATTTTGAAAATAGGATGACCAATTCATATGGGAAAATTGTAGTTATATCCGATACATAATAAAAAAATATATGATTATATATAATTGGTAACTAATTATTCCAACGAAAGTAATTTTATATGTTCAATGGAAATAATTTTTTTTTAAATATCATTATTGACACAATTAATTTATCAATACATCTTAAAAAAGATAAAGGTTTTGAAATCATATCATGTATATCATTGTTAGTTTAACCGAAATCAATAACAGTTCCATCATATTGGGGATAGTTTTCCTCATTGAATTCCTACAATAAAATCCTATAAAAGTATAAAATATATTAGAATAAATAAAAATAAGTATAAAAATGGTAAAAACTTAATCATGAAATAAGACTATAAAATGATTTATGATTATTAGTGTGTTCCATAGGTATTCAAGTTGAGACATTTCTTGGTTGAAATATTTTGTATGGAAATACCTGTTTTTAGGGATTTTCCAAAATGTATAGAACATTAAAACTATTTTCAAACATATTGTTATGATTCTGGTCATTGATTTCATAAATCTCAAAGGAAAATAATGGTGTTTTAAATTATAATACATGAAATTCTCCTAGAAAAAAAACACATTATTTCCCCAAAAGATAAACCTAAATATCTGTCATATTGTTTTTTAGTGACTGTTAAATATTAAATCATTTAAATTAAATATGAGACATAAATCAATTTATCTATATTTTCAGTGGCATCTTTTGATATTAACTATATCATATGCCAACAAAAAAGAAGCAGTAATGTCATTGGTGATCGTGAAATCTTAATTTTGTGTAATGAAATATATTATTGTTATATAATTACATATACTATTATTGAAACTAAATCCTTACATAATATATATGTTGATTTAATTTAAAATAATTTGATAATATAATTTATTCCTTAATGTAGTTGATGATGGGAATACATTTCACATATGGTGGTAGTTGTTTGTAAGAACAATTGAAAGAGTAAGAAACCTTGTATCTTAAAATAAGTTATGATATAAAATTGGTATTTCATAATGATTAATATTGGAAATTGTTTTATATAGTGCTTACCTATACCAAACTACAAAATTGTGTACTTGGTTTATGAATGATAGTATAATACTATTTTTAGCACTATTACAATACTATTAATAAACTAGTTACTAAAAAAATTTAAAAAATGTATTATTGTATAAAAAATCATCAAAAAAGCATTCAAAATATTTTAAAATAACTAGTTTGAGTTTATATTTTAAATATTTAAAATATAACTTGTAGTTTTTTTACCTTGAAATTTTTTTTGAAGAAAAAACATAAATCATTTATGTTTATTCTATGAATGAATAGTTCTTATTATATTAAGTAAGACCTAAATCAACACTCTATAATGCACAAATCAAATCTGTTGAATGATTTTATAGTAAACAGTGATGCTCTACCAAAATCGAGACATGATAGTGGAAATATATCAATATACTACTATGAATAAATAATACATTTTTAGGAAACTAATAAAACTATGTAGTATGTCAAAAAATTAAATAACATACCTATAAATTTGCACCATCAACAATTGCATTATCATTTGTTTGAAGACAAAACATTGAGTGTCTAAATAGATTTTTTTGATGATGAATAGTTGGGTGTCTGAAAGGTATGTCAGAACAACCTAGGAAAAAGACATACATGAGAACATGTTAAATAGAAAAATATATGGTAAACACATCAATGGAAACTAAAAGGTAAAATTATTTTCTTAAATGAATTTAAATTTTCAACTAGTATGATTTGAATATCATTCCTTTATGGAAACCTAGAACCAACCTTCTAAATTTAGTTTTTTAATTTGAAAGAAGAATGCAGAGTAAAAACAAGAACACATAATGTAAATTAAAAATAATATAAAGATCATTTGATATTAAATTTGGATTTTAATCTAGTCTAGAAACATGTAACAATACAAAGAACATTATTTCAAAAACATAATGGCATGTAATGTGATCATTAAAGAAAAAACATCATATATACATTGAATTTTAATATCAAACAAACAATCAGAAAAATGAAAAGGGGTTTGTATCAGTTTCAAAAATATATATGAAATAAGAACCTTTTTAGAATAGTTACCACATGAAATAGAATATTCAATGAATATTTTAAAATGAAAATTCAATACACATTTCATTACATGATGTGTGGGAGGTAGAGGCTCTTGAAAAATTGAGGCATACTCCCAAAAGAGCAAGTTAAGAAGACTACGATCCATAAAATTGAGCATATCATGAGGAGGGAATTTTCAACTTTACATAATAAGGTTCTGATGTTGAAAAAAGATTCATATCCCAATAAACAAGGCGTTCATTTGAGAAATATAATATAAAAAATATAATTGTGTCTGTAACAACAAAATTGATGTTGGATAATGAAAAAAAATTATTTTTTTATAAATATGAAAACTGGTGAATTTAAAAAGTGTAACAACCTTGAAAAAAATGATTTTCATGCATAGTCTAATTAAAGTAAAAAAATTAAAATTCATATAATTAATTTTATTGAAAATTTTCCTCAATCTAAAACATTATGTCAGAAATTCTACCTAAACTAATATATAATACATCACAAAACATTTTATAAACATAATGTTTATCTAAATTATAGAATAAAATAATAATATAGATTCCAAATTACATTTTAAACATTTAAATGAAGTATATTTGGATAGAAAAGAAATTGAAAATATAAATAAAAGATTTTTTTTAAAATATCATATATTAATGATAATTTTAGGTGTTTAATCAATGTAAAATAGACAATATTAAAAAAATATACTTATTCAATTTCTTAACCCTAATAACATAGAAAATAAATTAATTTTTTGTTAAAAAATTCAAGAAGATATTATATAATATAGTCTTGAAAAATGGTAAACTGAACCAATGAGCTTGGGAGAGAAGTAAATTGAATGTAAAAGTTAAAATAAGTAATAGGGAATATGGAAGTAGGACTTGTGAGTCTGAGGAAGAGTTGCATGATTCATAATACTAACTTTTGGTGCTTTAGATTTTCTATATTGGATAATTTTAATAATTTATAAAATAAAATAGTTATGTAAATTGAATGAATTGCTAATGAACTACATTACACCAATAATTTATTATATGTAAATAAAAAATATATGGTTTCTAAAACTAATATTTTAAGGTAATATAAAGATCAAATATTAATCATAAGGAAATATGAAAAACTTATATGACTAAATAATATATATTATAAAAAAATATAGGTAGACTAATAGGTTATATATAACAGTAATATGAATTTTAATAATATGTAATATGTAATAAAATATAAAAAAATTCAACAATAAAAAAGTTGATGGAATAAATATTCCACTCAGTATTTAAATTTATAAAAATGGAGTGTAAAAATTAGGCATACAATAGAGGTATTAATACTACAACATATCTATTTGTCAAGTCATCTATGTGAATTTTGAATTTTCATAAAAACAAAGAACCTATAAATAATTTTGAAAAAAATATAGAAATAATGATTTAGTTTAAATTTATAGTATCTTATTAAGGAAATTAAAAAATTTACTTGTTAATCCTATGAAAATGAAAATAATAATGTTTATAATATTTGATATGGATAATAAAGTGAAAATATATATAAAAAATTATATACAATGAAAAATTTAGAGAGTTAATATTTTAACATTGTATAATGAAGCTATATGAAAGTGGAATTCAATGTTCTAAACATTTAGAGATCGAATACATATAGAAACAAAAGTTGTATTTAGAATTTAATCCTTATGATATCTGAATTATAAATGAAAATTAGGTCAACGTTCTTATGATATTTTAGGGTAGGGAAACGTTATGAAATGAAAAACTGGCCATTAAACATTGAACCAAAATAAAGTCAAGTTTATAAAATTGGCATTTTAGAAGTGTAAAAACAATAGAACATTGAAATATAATTATGTTAGGGATAAAAAATTATCATTTTACCATTTCAATCATAATGAAAGAGTATCAAAAAATATTCATATATACAAAAGAGGATGAACCGTAGAATTATGAAGCATAATAAAACTATATATAATAGAAATTAGAGAAATACTATCTTGAGGAGGAGAAATAGGTCTCTATAGATGAGGTTCAACACTCATAGTACAAAAATATAAATAAAATATGGGTACATTCATCTATTAAGGATGGATTTTTAATAGGATAAATTATGATGGAAACACGAGTTGAGGATTTGAAGATGAATGGGAGATTATTGGACCTCGAGGGGAACACAATATTGAGAGTATGAAAATGGTAAGGAAAACTGTATAACTAAAAGAAGATTGTGAATCATAGGAGTCTGAAGGAACACCTTCGTTAAAGGTAAGACCACAACATAGACAAGGATACAGTGATGAAATGACCCGACTATGAGGAAGTTCTAGGTAGGAGGTTGAAAGATGAATGCAGAGGTAGAGGTGGTGGCATGGGTGGAGAGGGGGTCAGGGAGGGTGTCGATGTGGGAGGCATCGATGCAGCAAGTAATCAAGAAGGGAGGGTGTCGGGGATGGTGGTGAGGGAATGGCGAGTCAGGGAGTATATGGAGAAAGTGAGGTAGAAAATAATGACTACACAAATGAGTGGGAATTCATGAAACATGAAGGATACACATGTTATCTATAAAACCCAAATTTTATTTATATAGTAGATGACTTTATTTTTTGGATTTTTATATAATCTAATTTAATTATTATTATATGAAAAATATAATAAATATATTATATAGAATTAGATCAGTAAATATAATATTAAATTTTAGCAACAAATATCAGAATACACACACATGATATTTTATTAAAAATATAATTTTTAAATAGATATTAATTTTTCGTATTTTTTTAAAAATGTAATAATATTATCAACACATAAATATATTGTATAAATCTACTACTAGACATTTTGACCAATATATATGTTATCTATTTATTTTATTATAATTGAAACCAAACTATTTGATCTACTACAAAAATATTTAATTATAGGTTTTTTTACCAACAAATTAGTGATATGAACATTTCGGTTTGTAAAATGTATCACCAATAGAAAATATACCTTTACCAATTGATATCACCTTTCTAGAAGAAATTTAATATTATTTATGATAGTATTGATTAATCAGGTTCTATTTTCTTATTATGTTTATAAAAATTATATTTAGTTATTGACATGATAAAAGGATGTTTTCAATTATTTCAGAAGCCCTTTTCAAACTGAGAATACTTGATGGAATCCAAGAGCTTAATCTAGTATCTCAAGAGAAAAATTTAAACCTTGTTTCTTAAATTTACAACTTGTTTATTTCTACCTTTTATAGAACAAGTAGAGTATAAGGTTCATATTTGATCCATGAGGAATTTATTTAAATAAGATATTTTGCCTATAAAATCATGTATGTAGACCTGATACATGATTTTTTTCTCATAGTAGGGAAAAATTACTATCTAAAATTTATATAAAATACAATTGGATAGTGTTTAACGAACAATTAAATTAATTAGAGACATGATCAGATGTTTATATTTATTAGAGGATCTATAAAATTAGGTTTTCTAATTTATAAATCTACAGTGATCAAAAAACAGTCATTTATATCAAACTTATAACATTTTTGGTAACCATTCTCAACATATCTGAAGACCCAAGATTTTATTAGATGTATTTGAGGCAATTTTTGGAAGTGAGATTCATCCTAATTTGAGCTATTTTATTATGTAGTTACAGAGTTATATAATTAGTACTCAAATTCACAATGCTCTAACCTTTTTTCCCATTTTTATAAGAGGGGGAACCATTTACAATAAATTGTATAATACCCTAAAAATTGGGCAATAAAAACATCACAAAAAGGAAAAAAATATGTATAAAGATGTTAATGAAAAGAAAAAACATACTAATATTTAATATTATAAATAAATTGTAATTTTTATGTTCTTATGTAAAGAGTATGGTAAAATGATTAATATCATAGTTGAGTTTTATAAATTTTTCCACACATTTATTACATTATAGGGAATACACTTATATTTTCTCTTTATGTAGTGAAACAATTTATATGACTAACACATGCCTATCATGGGGTGTGAAAAAAAAAATTTATTTATTATGTTAAAATTTAGTTTAGTGATTAAATTAGGTTGTCTCCACAATGGAGTGAACATAAATCTTGTTTTTCACTTTGGATTAGAAGGAAAATGGTTGTTTTTGAAATTGTTTGAATTTGAAAAAAATGAAAGCTACAAAACAAAAGAAATAAATTAAGAAAAATGTTCATATCAAATTGAAAAAGAATTTGATTGAAAATAGTTATATGAGAAGGGGGATTAGAATGGGTTTGATTTTTCAATTTCAGTTCTATCATGGTTCCAATTAATCCAATCCACTTCTACTAAGATGATTAATGTTAGATTCCAAAATTGCTTCCTCACAATCCCTTGGTAAAATGGGGATTGTGAGAGTAAACCCTACTAAAATATCACTGTAATATACACTCATTTTTATGTGTGAGATAGTTGTAGCAAATACAGTAAATTGACTTTGGAAAAAATTTATCAAGTATTATTTATCCAAAACAACCAAGAATATCCCCTACGTCTCCCACATATAATGAAGAACATTGACTACATCACCACTAAGTCCTGGTCTATTCTATGATATATAAACCTGTACCTAGTGGATAGAAAATTGAACATTGTACAAAGAAAAATCAACAACAAAATCTAAAACTAAATACATTCATACATGTTAATAAAAATCATTCTTAGAAATTGAAATCAATTTTACAGAAGATAGAAAATATTTTATTAAATAAAGTGAAAGAACATAAAAATTACAAATGGGAGAACCTACCATTCCCCAATCACATAAAATTTTACCCCTCCATGTTAAATGTAACTGAGAATAAAGAGGAAGAAGAAGGCATTTAAAAAATAAGAAGGTAAAGGAGGGAAAAGGACGAACTGAAAATTTATCCTCTATAATTTTTATTCCAAAAGATTGATCATGTTCTGAACACTCTAAGGGAAAAAATTTACAAGATTCTTACTCAAAAGTTTTTATATATAGAGTTTTCTGTTGAAATTAATAATTTCAATGCATTTGTATAATTTTAGAAAATTTTTTGACCAAATCAATTAAGAATACTTTCTCTGTCCGAAGTTACTCCTCCACTTCCTCCCCTTTTAATCATTCAATGGATGCCTTAATGAACAAATATCTCTATAATTGTTGGTGTGAACATTATAGGTCAATTACATTTTTTATTTCTATCTATAATCACCTCATTTTTAGGTCTTTAGGCTGAAATATGCCTCATTTACTGATGTGGGGTCCATTTTGTTGGCTTGAAATATTTTTCATACTAATTTATTTGTTTGGGCCTATTGAATTTTGAATTAGTTCTTGGTCTAGAAGAAGAAGATTAAAAACACAAAAAATATATGTATAAAAAAAATAATAACTCTATTTTGATCGATATTTAATGTTTTATGCATAAAATATAGAAGTAATATAAAATCATTAAAATTTCAGAATTATGAAATTTTAACATTTTATCCAAAAACGCACTAAAAACACAAAAATGATAAAAATAATATGAAATTGTTAAATTGAAAGGAATTAAATCTTTGAATAATACATTAAAATAAGAAAAATATTATCTTTAACAATTACCTATAACATAACACTTGATCTTATGGACAAGTAACCCAAAAAATCAAATTAAAGAAATTTTAAAACACATAACAGTGAGATCCACCAATTAGATAATAAGCAACAAAAGATATCATGTCTCCTCAAAGACCATTATATAAACCTATAAATTCAAATAATTCAATACACCTACACTTAATTTATCCTTCCATACACATAAGACACCTACCTCACATGAATTTTCTCACAACTTACACATGTTAATTTTAAATAAGTATTTTCTCATCCAACCCAAGAAAGAGTAACCATTGACTTGATAAATTTATACTAATTGGATGATTCTAATTTTCACTCAAGTATGGTATTCTCCTCTCTCAAATTAGCAATTTATCAACTCCAAAATAATATCAAAATTTCTTTAATGGAAATCTCAAACATTCTCCAATTCCTCATATTTATCATAAAAAATAATCCCCAAAATTTCATATTTTTTATTTAAAATCACTAGAAAGGAATAACTTTTTTACCCTTTGGAAGACCCAGAAAGGCACATTTTATTTTATCATAAAATTTCTAGAAAGTCATAGATTTTGATAAAATTAATTTTTCATTAGAAAAATAATCTATTAAATATTTTATTTTACACCCAAAGTATTTCCAAATTAAGTAGACCAACACAAGACAACATCCCTCCAAACATAAGTTCAACTAGGTCATGTAATTTTACATTAAGTGGAGGATAAATAAGGAATATTTTCTTGTACTATGGATAAAATAACATGATTTTCTTGGATTATATGGTATATAAAGATTAAATGTACAAGGAATTTTGGAATAAAAATAATTCTCTTGAAAAATGGGCATAAAAGACCAATGAAATACCTCAATCCTTTAAAACACAGGTACCTCACACCCTCTAATTTTGAAGGGAAGAAATGAAATTCTGGTTAATCCAATAATGGCCTGGTTCTCCTAATAATTGATGTGAGTGTAAATAATATAACAAAATGGGTTCAAAATCCTTAAAAGAAAGTTATTTCAAGGATAAAGATAGCGAGATGTGTCATGAGATTCAAAAATCAGAGCAATTTTCCTGAAATTCCCAAAGTTTTGAATGTGAAACATAGTTATTTTATGTCTTCATTTACGTCCAGTTTCACTAGATAAATTTATTCACTCACTGAAATTAGTTTCAACAAATTTAAAGGATAATCATTTGATCTCACAATTTACAAAAAAACATAAAAATTGATATAGAAACACACAAAAAATTATAATACATAATTTTTTTAGAAAATATTAAAAAAAATTGAAAATAATAAAATACAAAGGATACATCTCACACACAAAAACAATTCAATGTACAGAATTTATTCAAGTGGATTTGAAATTTATGAATATTTTTAATTGAGTCAGAATAATCAAGAATGTGTTATATAGCGGTATAAACTAACTTATTGGCATTACAATGTTGAGTTATCCTCTTAAGTGCTTCTTATCGAAAAACTAAAACTACAAAAAGAAAATAAAACATTATAAATTTATTAGAATAAATAAAATAGAAATGAATGACAAAATACGTATAGATCTTTGTTTGACCCCCCAAGTGGGACTTGGGTTTTGACAACCTTCAGATGGGAAATTCTAGTTGGTTATCTAAAATCTTATGGTGGGTGATGTTTCTTTGATTAGTGCTACTAAAAATTCTTCCTTCTAGATTTTAATTCCTCTTTTTTGTTTAAAAATCCATGCATATAGTATTCAAAATCATCCAGATAAAAATTGGAAACCACATTCATGGTGGGGGTAAGATAATTAAGGAGTAATCTTATTTTTTGGTTTCCACTTTCAAAGATTCTTCTTCATTATCCAATGTGTCCTCAAGTTATGTTGCATAAATGGAATAATGACACAAAAAATTAGAGTGTAATTATTTTTAAAAAAAATTATAATATGAAGAATCCATATTGAAATACTCCATTTAAATGTAATTATCTTGTTACTATTTTTCCCCAAGAAAACTACTTGGATCTCCCCATGCCCCCCCTCAAATTGATGTTCAACAAGTTCAGTGCGATCCAAATATTCCTCTTTATATGAATCTTATTTTTCTTCTTCTTCATCCTCTAAAAGAATATAAGTGCTGGATAAAACTAAAAATTTAATATATGGGGAGATAATACTCAATTAAATATAAAAAATCACAATAAAGAGTTCAAAAAAATGTTATCTCCATATATTGGCTTGACTTTAATTACGTCTTTAGTAGAAATTTCCTCATGGAGTAGAGTGGTAGTAAATTGGGAATGATATTTGGGCTCAAATATTGAAATGATGAGTGGAAAATTATATTCCACCATTAGTTCTAATTTTGTTTCAAGGTGAGGTCCCACATATATTTATATTTCCTCCTTGGAATTCAATCTTTAATAATTAGTTTTGACATGATTAAACATGTCCATCAATTTTGACTTTATTACGAAAGTTCATCATTTATAGATGTGAGAGATGAATGAAATGGACATTCAATATTTTTTTAAACAAAATAGTAAATTCATTGACCCTTTGTAAGAGTGACTCATTATAATTATTAAAAAAAATTCCCTGTACCAATTAGTAATAAATTCAAGAATAATAATTATTTGTCCATATATCATGGAATTTTTTTAATTTTTTTTAAATTATTGGGACAAAATTTATTTAGGAATTGTGATGATTAGATTGTTAGAAATACCTCTCCAAAAATGAATCCATGGTCTGACATGTGTCGTTCAAGGGTTGTAGGAAAAACAATTATTTCTTAAACTAAAATATAGTGTAGTGGTTAACCTAGGTTATATCATGATAAGATCACACAAAAATCACGTTTTTCACTTTGAATTAGAGGGAAAAGTGGTTTTTTTCTAAATTGTTTGTTTTTTAAAATAAAATAAAAAAAGAAAAATTAAAAATAAATTAAGAAAAATGTTGATTTTTTTATGAAAAAAGTGATTTAAAATAATTATATGAGAACTTTGATCAGGTTAGAATCATTTTTTTCAATTTAAATACTCTCATAGTTACAAATTATCCAATTCACTTCAACTAAGACAATTAATGTGAGATTACATTATTTATTCCTCTCACTCCCCTAATCAAATGGTGATAGTGAGAGTAAAACATTCCAAGATCAAATCGATCTACTCTCCTTCCTATGTGAAAGAGAGTTATATTGAATACCCTCAATTGATATGGTTAATGCCCAATAAGGTCTTCTTTATCCTAAAAAATTAAGAATATCCACTACCCCTCCCGCATGTATTGATGATCAATGATTACTTCATCACTAAGCCTCTATCTATTCCAACATATATAAAGAAGAATGTAGCGGAGGGGGAAAATGATCATTGACCAAATAAAAATCAAAAATAGAATCTAAAACCAAATATGATAATACTAGATAATAAAAACAAATTTTAGAATTTGAAATAATCTTTATAGAAGAGTGAAAAGATTTTATTAACTAATGTGAAAGAACTCAAGCATTAAAAAATGGAATTCCACCCTTTACCCAATAACTCAAAAGTTTTAACCTCTATGTGAAGGGTAATTGTGAGGATGGTGGAAGAAGAATGCTTTACATAACTACGAAAAAGAAAAAATTTAAATGGAAGAACAAAAAAATATCCTCAGGAATCATCTCACCAGTAATTTTCTCCTATTTAGACCACTAGATAGAAATAAATCACAATGATCTTTTCTTAAAAGTTTTTATAAATTAAGTTAACTCTCTTACTGAAAAATTGAAATGCATTTTGAAACTTCTATAAATTTTCTTTGACTTAATTACTCAATAACACTTTTTCTGGATGAAGAGACTCTTTATATACCTCTATTTTGGCGCATTTTATAGATTCTTAAAATATTTAATTTCTCAACCATGTTTAATTTAGACATTATACATTGAGTCTTATGTCATTTAAATTTATAATCCCTTCATTTAGAGGTCTTTACACTGACTTATGCCTCATTTTTTGAGGTGGGGCCCATTTATTTGGCCAAAAATACTTTTCAAAATTATTGATTTGTTAGGGAATGTTTATTTTAAAATTAGATATATGTAACTAAGAAGAAGTTGAATCCCATGAATAATGGAATTATAAAAATAATCACTCTATTTGGATCATTATTGTAAATATTATTCTCAAAATACATAAATAATAAAAAAGTCTTAAAATTATAGAATTAAGAAATTTTCATAGTTTAGCCCAAAACTCACCAAAAATACAAAATAAATACAAATAAACTCAAAATTTTAAATTGGTAGGGATTAAATCATTGAATCAAAATTGAAAAAAATTAAAATATTATCTATATCGATGGCATGAGTTGTATTTATGAAAATAATACTTATCTATATATTTGAATTGTTGGATGCCTACATGGTTCCTTATCTTGATGCATGAAAATAAACATACTAATTTTGGATGTGGATAAATTAATAGAGTCATGAATCTCTCATAAAATTTAATATGACAACATGTTGAGAAAATTAAACATCGACCAAATGGACTGTTCATGTGATTACTTCACCTGTATATGCTAAAATAGTTATCAACACAATAATGGATATATAGCTCTTAGAAAAGGGGGTTTTTTTAGGAATGGAAATGTTTCTAATGTTATTAATTTAATGGAATAGATGTCTAATAGGGGTTTTGTTAATATTAAACAAGTTAAGGGTGGATTTTGAAATAGAAATTTGATACAAAGGCACAACTTTGCCTAAAATCATTAAAAGGGGCATTCAATAATTAATTTTTTATTTGAAGATATAATTTTCAAGATTTGACATCATGAGAAAAAAAGTTAATTTTTTTAATGGTTATTAATTTATAGATTGTAATTTTTTATGATTTTTGATGTATTAATATAACAAAAACTATTTTTTTGATGTTATAGATTTCATATTAGCTATGTATTGTATTTTCAATCTTGATGTATTTTTTTCAAACTATTTGTTCTACTGGTCGATATATTTTATATTAGATATATTATTTCAATCATAATATGTTGCATGTAATCCTTGTTTCCTGGACATAATCCTTATGTGGTGGTGTGAAAGTAGCTTGTATGTTTATGAGATATCTTATGTGGTGGGGAGTAGGTAGACTGTATTGGGAAATTAACCCATTGAAATAGAGTTTTATTACAAGATAAAAACATTGATGATGTAAATTGAATATTCAATATTGAACTCTCATATAGATATTGGAAGTGTCCAAAATATCACTCACATTAATTTGAAAATAAAAACAGTTGAATAAATGATAGGAATTTTTTTTTGAATAATAAATTTGGAAAATGTTTTTTGAAATTACTTGTTAAAAACTATTTAACCCCAAATTTATTGGTCATTTTATTTAAAAAATTATGTTTATATTTTGGGTGTTGTTTATTTTTCACAGATTTGAAAAAATGTGCCTTGGTATTGAGTAAAATTTTGATTAAATGAGAGATGATACTAGTATAGATATGTGCTTGTAGTAGGGGTTTGTCACCTAACTTTTTATAAGAACCTAGATCTTCTTTTCAGGTCTCTTTTCATTTTTTGGTGTTTTTGAGAAAAAGAGGAATTTCATTAAATTTTCGAAGTACACATCGTGTACTTTATGAGTACTCATTGTGTACTCGGTTACAGCACGTAGCCATGTTCTGGACATGTTTCAGCCATGCACATGACCATGTGTGGGTGACATGGAGGCTGCTTAAACAGGAGTACAGAAATGGCAAGTACACGCCGTGTACTTCAAATTTTCTTGCCTATTATTTTCATTTTTTATTAAATGCACTGGGGTCACATGTAATCGAAAAAAACACCCCTTCTTCATTCATCTAGTCCAGGAGCGTTGTGTGGCTGTGAATATTCGATGAACCCCCGAGCGAGAATCCTTCCTTTGAATAGAACACCATCAATTGCATTGGAATCACATCAGTGCATTATCTTTTTTCTTAGAGCACCATCTTATAATATATCCTCTCTTGTGTGATGTCATGGGTTGAATGTTTTAGATGTTTTTTTAGATCTACCACGTTCTAGGTCAGTCTAAGGGCTGACACCAGAGTATATCGATCTTCCAACACCGAGTTAGGTGGTTTGTGCCTTTTTATTGAAATTCTTGGACTAATATGTGCAATTTTGTCCAATACCTTTGAACAGGGTATTGCGTGTTTACCTTTTTATCCCTATTGTTTGTCTACCATGCTTGTATTCTAGAGTAGATGTTATTTGGATGTGAATAGAGTTTATATCTAGGTTTTGGATTTGGTTACCCATGCATGTTCTGTTTACGACCGTTTGGTCATGCTTAGCCTTTTTGGATGCCTTTCCTGTATTCCCATGCCCAGTGTTGTAGTGTGGAGGGTTGTTTTCTGACATGCTTGATATGTTGTAGACTGATTATCCAAGTAGTTTTTGAGGTTTACTTTGACTATATTGAATTGTTATACTCATTGACTTACCCAGGGCTGCAAGAACCTGGTGTAGAAGACTATAAGGGGAATTGACCGAGTGAGCTTCCTTAGATAGTATTTGAACTATTTTAGACTGTAAGGTTAATTGACTGAGTGAGATTCCTCAGAGAGTATTTGAACTATTTTAGACATTAAGGGGAATTGATCGAGTGATCTTCCTTAGAGAGTCCTCGAACTATTTTAGACTATAAGTGGAATTGAATCGGTGATCTTCCTCAGAGATTATTTAAACTATTTTAGACTACAAATGGAATTAACTAAGTGGGATTCCTCAGAGAGTCATTGCACACTTGGGGATATAAGGGGAATTGACCCTGTGAGCTTCCTCAAAGAGTCTTTAAATTCCTGGGACTATAAGGGGAATTGACTGAGAGATCTTCTACCGAGATTCTCTATAGTATCCTTGTTTTGATTGATCTAAATGGGTTAGGTTTGGAGAACAACCCAGAGGGTTATCTTCTTTTGCTGTTGTTGATGTATGGAACTGATTTCATTGACATTGTAGGACTCGTTACTGCTATGTAATTCCATGTTTACTTCTTTCTTTTGTTTATTTCCTACCATATATTCACTGACTGTTAGGCACATATCTTATGGTGATTGCCTAATGATATTTAGTATCACAACCTGTTTGGGCTATGCATTTGGGCCCAAATAGATTATATTGATGCAGGTATAGATAAAGGAAAGAGCCCTTCTACTTCAGGTACTTGATATGCTGTAGAGATGGAGAGCATGAGACCAAGATGTGGTTGGTGATGCTGAGGATATGTTTATGTATTTTCTTTTGTACTTGGACAAGTAATGTTCTGTATTCCAGTATTGTGATGTGTTTTGCTGTTTTCCTAGACATATGTACCATGCTTAATTTTATATATGTTTACTCCAGCTATTTATTTCTTCAGACTTACGATGTTTACCTTCATATGGATTATAACTTCTTCTTCTATATTTTATCTATTTTTATCTTCTGATGTGTTACTCTAAAAATGATGGCATAGTTTCCCCACGATCACACCCAAGTCCCCCGCTTCTAGTCATCAACCTCTGGTGTTAGGGGAAATGCACTTGAGGCTAAATGACCAACGAGGCATGTGGCACCTCTGTGTGGCTTCTAGAACTGGGATGATACACAGTTGTATCAAAGGAGTTTGTTTTCATTGACTTTCTGTTTGGAGACTATAGTTAGGGACAGGAAAAAATAGGTACTTAGTAACAAGCTATGCCTGGGAGTAGCTAACCCATGTATAGGGGAAAAACCAATTTACCTCGTATTGCAATTTTTCTTGTTTTGCAACTTTACAGTTGATTTGATTTTCACTATTGGGTGAATCAGGTGTTTTGTGCTATTATTGTTGATGTTTTTGAGGTTCTATTTCTATTTCGACCTGATGAGGTAAGTGAATTCCATCTCATGCATCATTTAGGAACTTTCTAGAAATCACATGTCATGCATTTTTACCATCTTATATAGGGTGAATTAGCAATTCCATGTTTTTGTGATAGATTTTGTGATAGATATACATGATTTTATGATAAATGCCATGAAAAATACCTGTTGTTTTATAGGGTATTGTTTGTGTAAGGTTTTGTTTGAATGAATGCCAATATTTGGTTCTTGAGGTGTTATGGGCCCTCATAGACCAGAATTTGGTGGATCATTGCCCTGATTTGCTTTTTATAACATTTATAAGATGCCAAGATTTGATTCACATGGAGTATGAGCCCTCAGGGATTAGAATTTGGCACTTTTTTGTTCATTTTAGTGTTGTTATGGGCTTTAAAGTAGTTTTTAAGGCTTACTGTCTGGAAAAACCTAGAATACACGCCATGTAGTTTGGACTACATGACATGTGTTCTTCTGTTCGAAAAAAACTATTTTTCTTATATAAACTCCATGTAACTTAGGTACACGCCATGTTGTATCTAACTATGTCAGTATCCATGTGGGTAGAGACACAGAATAGGGACGTTCTTGTGGGAACACACCGTGTACCAGTTGTACACGCCATGTAGGGTTGACCCTGTGTCTGCCCGTGTGACTAACAACACGGACAGAGAAACCTTAGGTGATACACGCCGTGTCAGTTATGAACATGACATGTATTGTAATCTTGGAATCCAGCTGTGTAACTAACAACACGGGTTAGTGTTTTCTTTTCTAGTATATGTCATGTCCTTCTAAAACACATCGTGTAGTGTGAGTCATGTATCCGGACGTGTCATGAACAACACGGGTCGGTGATGCTCGTCTAGTACATGTTGTGGAAGGAAGAAACACATTGTGTAACCTTGTTCTATGGGGAACTATGTGGCTTTGCTGTGTAGAAGGACTCAGGAAGGGGAATAATATTCAAGTAAACGCCATGTGTAAGGAAAACACGCTGTGTGTTTGGGGTGTTACACAATCAGTTCTGGAAGAAGTACACGCCCATGTGAAAGAGTAAAAGGAACACACCATGTAATTATTATATATGCCGTGTAGCCTTGTTTTTTAAAACATGAATTTTTTATTTCTCATGTTCTCTACTTACGCTTCCAGTTTTTAGTCCTTGATGATCATAATCTAAGGTGTGCTCCTGACCATGATAAGTCATGCCACGAGACATCCTCTGATTTTATGCCAGTTGAATGGCGGTGATCAGACACTATACATGGCCGATCAGGGACAACCGGTAGATCATCCAGTTTTTCCAGTCTTGGCACCAACAGTTATACCTGACATAAGTTCCAATGCATAGTTTATGGAGGTTTTTTTAAGGATGATTCAGACCTTCCAAGGAGCACCACCTTCTACCCCGTCAATGGCATAATTGGCAAGGGTCTTATAGCAGTAGCATCCTCCCACCTTCTTAGGGAATGGAGGACCCCAGGCTATAGAGTCATGGAAAAAATCCACTCTGACGATCTTCGAGCATATAGAGATACCTCCTGAGATGAGGGTGAAGCTCACTACCTACTTGCTTCGAGACTCCACCAAGAGGAGGTAGGATGTGATCTCAGAGGTGGGACACCAGAAAAATATGGATTGGGATGAGTTTTAGTGCATCTTTTATGATTACTTCTATCCAGAGACCTTAAGGGTTGATCGAGCTTGTGAGTTCATCAGTCTGGAGCAGTGTACTCTTTCTATTATGGAGTATTCCTCTCTCTTCATAGAGATGCAGCGTTTCATTCCTATTCCAGGAGGTCATGAGTTATTTCTGGAAAGGAAGTTATAGGATGGTCAAAGGCACGACATCCGATCGCTAGTGAATATATTCAGGTTGACTTCGATCTCTTCTATAGTCATCAAAGCACAGATCACCGAACGCAATCTGTGGGATTCTAGAGCTGTGAGATAGGGCGGTTCAGCATCCAGAGTTAGTGCTCTACCAGTTGATAATTGGAAGCATTGTAGGGAGATTGCATGAGGAGATCAGAGTAGGTAGAATGTATATTCTGGTAGCAAGGTGGTGTGCTACCAGTGCGGAAAGAGCGAGAATATGAGGCCACATTGTTCGAGGGACCTAGTGGAGTGTCGACCTTATGGAAAGATGGGTCATCTTAAGATCTTATATCATATCTTCTCATCAGCAGCTGGTGATATGGGTTCTTCAATGACTCCCCATTAAGGAGCCCCACCACCAGTTTCTCACCAATATGGGAACTGGAGTTCTTCCGGCCGTTCAGGATGAGGTGGAGGACATGGACGTGGTAGCTAGTCACCTGGTTTTTAGTGCAATTAGGGTGTATCAGCTCAAAATGGTCATGCAAGGTCATAGGGTCATGGCAAAGGCCAGACTTTTGTAGTGGAGCAGACCCAGCAGGATCAGGATTCCGAACCTTCTATAGTTCTATGTATGATCTTAGTAGCCATAGATTTAGCTTCTTCTTTTTTTGATACAGGGGGTTATCCTAGCTTTATATCTGTTACGGTTGTGGAGAGGTTTGGGCTTTACATCTGTTCTTCTACTAATATCTTGACACTAGACAATTCGTTGGGTGCTAGAATGGTGAGCGAACATCAGTACAAGGAGTTCCCTCAAGAGGTTGGTGAGTGTCGCTATTTATGGGACCTCTATGTCTTAGAGATGAAGGGCTATGATTTCATTCTCAAAATGGGCTGGTTAGTTCCCTTCATGGTAGTCTTTGATTTCTATCACCATAGGGTGAGATTCAAATCACCAGAGGGTGGATCCTTTCTTCATAAGGGTGAGTGGGATGTCCAGGTGAGCAGAGCGGGACCTGAGTTTCCTGGGATAGGAGGAGTTACAGCCTAGATTGCTAGTCTATATCTGGATGACTAGGGGACTTCACTATTAGACTTTCCTCTAATGGTGGATCATTTAAGAGTTTTCTTTCCATAAGGCCTTTCAGGTTTTCCCCCAGAGCGTGAGTTATACTTTTTCTATCGAGCATGTGCTAGGGTTGGCACCGGTGTCCATTCCTCCTTGTAGGATGGATACAGTAGAGTTACAGGAGCTCAAGAAGTAGTTGGAGGAGTTTTATGTAAAGGGTTTCATCTGAACCAGTACTTCTGCGTGGGGTTCACATGTCTTTTTTGTGAAGAAGGTAAATGGTACCCTCAGGATTTGTGTGGATTATCTGATGCTGAACCAGTTGATGGTCAAGAACCGATATCCTTTACCCAGGATCAATGATCTATTAGATCAGCTTCGGGGAGCCTAGGTGTTATCGAGGAATGACTTGAGATTCGGTTACCATCAGTGTGCGTTAAACCATCATATATCCGTCTCATAGCCTTCCAGAGTAGGTATGGTCTATACGAGTATATGGTTATGCCATTCGGTCACACGATCACGCCTTCACCTTTCAAGGCACGAATGAACCGAGTGTTCCATCCATACTTGGATTCTTCCATGGTGGTCTTTGTGGATAATATATTGATGTACTCTCACACTCGACACGACCATGCTACCCATCTTGATATCATTTTGAGTACATTGAGAGAACATTAGTTATATGCTAGGATCTCAAAATTCCACTTTTTGATGGACCAGATTCACTACTTGGGAAATGTTATCTTAGAGATAAGATTATCAGTAGATCCATTGAATGTGAGAGTAGTAGTTTCCTAAGAGCAGCCGAAGAATGTATTTTAGGTATGAAGTTTTCTAGGGCTAGCTGGATACTACAGACGTTTCATACAGTACATTTCACGCTTAGTAGTACCACAGACAGGACTGACTAAGAAGGGTGCGAAGTTCTTATGGTCAGAATCTTGTGACTCAGCCTTTCAAAAGCTGAAAGGGAGGTTGAATTCAGCACAAAAACAATTTTTACTAGTTTGGGAAAGATCTATACTATGTACTACGATGCTTTATCTATTGGGCTGGGAGCCATGCTTATGCAGGGAGAAGTATTCATTGCATACAGGCCATGGCAGCTGAGTCCATATGAGAGGAATTACCTAACACAGGTTATCTAGTTGGTTATAGTTGTTCATGTCTTGCATTATTTGAGACATTATTTTCTAGAAGAAATTTTTTGGGTTTTCACCAACCACAAGAGTCTCAAGTACATATTCACTCAGAATGATCTAATTTTAAGACAGCAAAGGTGGCTTGAGTACCTTCAGTCCTTTGACTTTGAGCTTGCCTATATGCCTGGGAAAGGCAACATGATAGCTGATGCATTGAGCAGGAGGACTCAGATACATGTAGTTAAAAAGAAAAATAGTGAGTGGAAGCTTATGGCTCTGTTCTCTAAGATTCATTTTAAGTTGAACGATAGACAGTGGCAGACGTTTCTTTCTTCTATGGTTGTTACCTCTAATCCTTTTGATCGAGTGCGAATGAGGCAGCTATCAGATTCTGAAGCAGTAGTCCTATGGGAAAGCGTGTCTGGAGAGGACCCTATTACTAGATGGACCATAGGTGAGGATGATATTTTTCATTTCTCGGGGCGCGTGTGGGTACCAGTAGACATAAGCGAGGTGCTGATACGGGACTTTTATTCCTCAGTTTGGGAAGTTCATCCTGGTGTCACCAAGATGTATCATGATCAACATCATATGTATTGGTGGCCAGGTATGAAGAGATATGTTGTTGGTTTCATTATAAATTGATCCACATGTCAGCATGTGAAGGATGAAGATCAGTGACCAGCCGGGATTTTTCAGTAGATACCCATTCTCAAGTGGAAGTGGAACGATGTCATGATTGATTTCATGACAGGTTTATCAAGGTCTCCTCGAGGGAATGATGCAATTTGGTTATTCATTGACAGACTCTTGATGATTGATCACTTCTTTGTAATCAAGAAGACCTTCCATGTTGATGGGATGAGACGGTTGTAAATCCAAGATATTTTGCACTTACATGGAGTTCCACACTCCATTGTTTCAGACATGGATTCTCGTTTTACTTCTCAGGTCTGGAAGGGGATTCAGAAGGCTTTTGGTACATAGGTACTTTTGAGTACACTTACCATCCCAAGACAGATTTCCAGTCCGAGCGTAAGATTCAGGTGCTTTAGGAAATGGTTTGTACATGCATCCTGGATTTTGGAGGTTCATGGGAGAAGCATATATGTCTTGTGGAGTTTTCCTATAATAATAGTTTTCAAGCAAATATTCAAATGGAACCTTATGAGGCTTTGTATGGTAGGACATGCCAGTCACCTTTATGTTGGCTAGATGTAGGAGAGGAAACTATGTTGGGACCTCATCTTGTTTAGGTGACCTCATAGAAGATAGAGTTTATTTAGAAGAGGATGGATACTGCATAGTCTCGACAGAAGTCTTATGCTGATCTGCGAAGTCATCCTATGGAGTTCAAGGTCAGAGATCAGGTTTTCCTGCTTGTCACACCAAGGTTGGGAAACAGGAGGATTAAGAGACATGGTAATATTTTTCAGATGTACGTCTTCCCGTTTGAGGTGTAGTAGAGAGTGGGGTCGGTTTCCTATCAGTTGTAGTTACCTTAGAGGTATCGGGATATGCATGATTTCCTCCACATTTCTCAGCTTCGACGTTACTTCTCAGACTCATATCATGTCTTCCTACCCGAGGAGGTTGAGTTGGAAGTGGAGGCATCTTTTATGGATCCTCATATCTGGATTTTCGATCGAAGTATTAAGGTTATTTGTGGTCGGTCTATCCCTATGGTACATTTTCTATGGAATCACGGGTGAGTACATCACGACACTTGGGAGAGGGAGGCTGATGTACGAGCACAGTGGATGAAGTTATTATGGATTTCTTCTTCTACGCTGCCTTGCTTGGGAAATTTGGGGACAAATTTCTTTAAAGGGTGTGTTTTTAAGAACCCATATCTTCTTTTTAGGTATGTTTTTCTTTTTATGGTGTTTTTGAGAAAAAAAGGAATTTCTGGAAATTTTCAAAGTACACGTCGTGTACTTTATGAGTACACACCATTTAATCAGTTACAACAGGTACCTATGTGCTAACCGTGTAGTGTCCATGCACACAATCATGCGGGGTGAACTAGAGGATGCTTAAAGCAGAGTACAAGAAAAAAAGTACACAACTTGTATTTCAAATGCACACACCGTGTATTTTCTTTTTTTCATTAAACACACCGGGCCCACGTCTAATCGACAAAAAACCCCATTAATCATTTGTCTCATCTAGGAGCACCATACTATTGTGGATCTTTGATGAACCCCTGAGTGAGTTTCCATAATCTGAATCGAACACCATTAGTTGTGTTGGAATCACATCAGTGAGTCTTTTTTCACCTAGAGCATCATCTTCATATTTCTCCTCTCTCGTGTGATATCATGGGTTGAAATTTTTATACATTTTTGTATATATACCATATTCTACATTGACCTAAGGTCCGACACCAGAGTATATCGATCTTCCAACACTGAGGTAGGTGGTTTGTGCCTTTCGGTTGAAGGTCTTTGAGTAATATATGAAATTTTGTCCAATACCATTGAATGGGGTATTGCAAGTTTACCGTTTTAGCCCTATTGTTTGCATGCCATGATTGTATATTGAGTAGAGGTTATTTGGATGTGTATAGGGTAGATTGATATGTTTTGGATGTGGTTTCCCATGCATGTTTTGTTTACGGATATTTGGTCCTGCTTAGCCTTTTTAGACGCCCTGCCTATTTTCCCACGCCTAGTGTTGTAGGGTGGAGTGTTGTTTTCTAACAAGCTTGATATATTGTAGAAAAATTCGCCAAGTAGTTCAGGGGGTTTACTTTGGTCGTACTGCACTGCTATAATCTTTGACTTAACCAGGGCTGTGAGAACCTAGTGTAGAAGACTATAAGTGGAATTGACTAAGTGAGCTTCCTCAGAGAGTCTTTGAATTATTTTAGACTGTTATTGGAATTGACTGAGAGAGCTTCCTCAGAGATTCTTTGAACTATTTTAGACTATAAGGGTAATTGACTGAATGAGCATCCATAGAGAGTCTTTGAAATATTTTAAACTATAAGGGTTATTGACCGAGTGAGCTTTTGTAGATAGTATTGGAACTATTTTAGACTATAAGGGAAATTGACGGAGTGATATTCCTCAGAGAGTCTTTGACCACTTGGGGCTATAAGGGGAAATGGCCATGTGATCTTCCTTAAAGAGTCTTTAAAATATTAGTACTATAAGTAGAATTGAAGGAGATGGCTTTCTCAGAGAGTCTCTATAGTATCCTTGTTTTTATTGAACCAGAGGGGTTAGGCAGAGAGAACTACCCAGAGGGTTCCCTGCTTTTTCTGTTGTTGATGTATGGAACTGATTACATTGAAACTGTAGGACTGGTTAATGCTGAGTACTTCTTTGTTTATTGATTTCTTTTGTTTATTACCTACTATATATTCATTGAGTGTTAGGCACAAAACTTTTGGTGATTTCCTATAGATATTTAGTCTCACACCCTATTGGGGCAAGGCATTTGGGCCCAAACAGATTATATTGCTCTAGGTATAGATAAGAGAAAGATCCTTTCTAATTCAGGTACTTGATATGTCGTGGAGATGGAGAGAATGGAAAAAAGCTGAGGCTTGTGATGCTGAGGAGATGTTTACCTGTTTTCTTTTGTAGTTGGCCAAGTACTGTTCTTTATTCCAGTATTGTGATGTGTTTGGCTGTTTTCTTAGACATATGTACAATGCATCATTTTATATATGTATACTCGAACAATTTATTTCTTCAAACATTCGATGTTGACCTTCATATGGATTATTACTGCTTCCTCTATTTGTTATATATTTTTCTCTTCCGATGTGTTACTCTACCAAGGAGGTAATAGTTTCCCCACTATCACACCCAAGTCCCTTGCTGCTAGTCAGCAGCCTCTAGCATTAGGGGAAATGCGCTTGAGGCCATGTGACAAACTGAGTACGGGGTGCCTCTGGGTGGCTTCCAGAACTGGGACATAACACTTTTAATTTGGTTATGTTTTATAATTATTTTGGAGGATTTGTTAGAGTTTATTTTTTATTTTAAGTATCTTTGAGTTAAGATTTAATTCTATTAAATGTATCATTGTGAAGAATACAAATGTATTTTATTTTACCAAATGGAAGTCAAAATCTACATTAATTGGTGCACATTTACTCAATGGATTATTTAACCATTTTCATTCCCCAAAACAAAATTCCTTTTTTTTGGAACCTGGACTTATTGTTTTAGTTTTACAAATACTTCTTTGATATTCCATCTAGAAAATTCCTTTAGATGCTCATCTATTTTTTCCCTTGAAACATAGATTCTAGAATAAACATTTTTCTACAAAAATATTGATGTATGGAGAACCTAATTATCTTTTCCCATTAACATAAATTCAATTTATTATATAATATTGTGAGTATATGAATAATAATATAATTTTAATCTTGTATGATTCATTATCATAGAATATTTTTACAACTTTTTTTATTTTGGTAAATTTGTTTCCACAAGCACATGACTCATAAAGTATTTTCTAGAGATTTGGAAGAATGATGTATAATTTCCTCTCATTATTACCTTAAATGTTGTTGATTATACACAAAAATAAGCTAATATTCATTTTTAATATTATAATTTTCCTAAGATTAAAAGTTCATAAACTCTTTTACAAGTACAATTTACAATTGAACTTCTTTTCTTATCTTGTTTTCAATTCATTCTTAAAATTCACTATTACTTGGTTTGTTTTTTAAGACCTCATAAAACACCCACTAGTACTGATTTTAATTTCATATTACATTTTTATGTCTCCAATTATTTGAGTAACATTATTTCCTTCTAGAGATATTGGATATTCATTTGGGATGATTACCAATGTGAGCCTTGAGTCCATAAAATATGGGCAATGGGAACCGCACAAAAAACCAAGAAAATGTTTGTAGATGCCATGATTGAAGCCAAATAAAGCTATAATTTTCACTAATGATTGAATAAATCTAGGGAAATATTTTATTAAATTGTTTACAGAGCTAATTATGATGTTTATGGGTTGATCTAGGAAGCCTATGTGGAAGATAAAATTTTGGTTAAGATTCAGTGGGCTAGAATAACATCACATCATTTAACACATATGATATATGGCCAAATGGGTTAACATTTTGAAAAATGTTAGTAAAAATATGAAGATCCTATTTAATTTTCTATTACCCACAGAAATTTGGCCATATGGAAGCTCTTTTTGGCACATCTGTTGAGTGGATATAGGCCAGATCCTATTTTTTTAAGCTTGAAAATATCCACGCTCCATTAACATTCCACTAACCTATGCATATCCACATTTATTGGGGTCACTTTTAATTTTGGGGGATAATACGAAGGATTCAAAAATTCCCATTTAAGGGTGTTTTGTTGAAGTATTTGGGAGTAATTTGTTTGGTGTTTCATTGTAATGTTATGTCACAGCTTTGCCTTTTTCAAGTTTGTCTTTTCCATGTAAGTTGTTATAATTTACTAAAAATTTTATTTAAAATTACACATAATCTATTATTATGATATAATTTATATCATTTTGTTACCATTATATCAGAATGTGAAATTATTCATGCCAATACATGTGAAATTCTTCACACAACAGTGGAGTGATTGTTACTTCATTGTTTTTTTTCAAAAAATAATCCTCTTTAAGTAATTTTCCATCATCAATTGAGATAATTCTATCAATGGAGGGATAAAACCATTATGGTTTTATCTGAAGGAACTTTAAATAATCCAGTTTGGATGTTATTTATTATTCCATTAACTGAAATTAATTTCTTTTTATTGTTAATTCCATTTTATTATTACATACTTCCTCGTCATTATTTAATTTTAACAGAAAATATTTTTTTTTTAAAACCACAAATTATTAGTGAAAATAAAATTATATACCACGGAGTGTGCATGAAAATGGTATTCTAAGTACACAAGTGATTTGTATTAGGTTTTTAATAATTAAACCAGCATGTTATGTGGTATGTTTAACTTCATTGTATGAACCCATCTCAAATGTAAGAAATTGAAATAGTATAAAAAGAAATTCATCCAATCCACCCCTAGAAATATCCTAGGATAATATTAATCTCTCATATTCAATTAACTTATGTATTTTAGTTATTTATTAAACCATTTCAAATCAAACCAATTTTATCCACTTCATAGCTACATTCCACCCATAGAATGTATGTGTCCTTTCATATTTTCTTTGGTAATTAAGGATTAAATAACCCATGTTGTCTTACAAGTGACAATTTCAACCACTAATTTTTTTAAAATTTGTGTGAGACCAAATTTTTGTGAGGTTTATAGAGAACCATGTAAAAAATGTTAAAAATCACTCAATACTCCCCCATTTTTGTTTTCTCATCTCATTTCTCTAATATTTTCCCCATTCTTTTTCCCTATTTTATGGGTGCATGACCACCTATACTCATGACCAATAAAATGATATAGTTATGATTGACACTACTAGGGATGTAAACTACTCCACATAAGGCCTTTAATAACAATATAGTAGGTATTTTTCAATGAAAAAAAGTGATGAGAATCAGAGAATCCTTAAAAGACCTAGCTCTTTATCCACACTAGAAAAGGGAGGATGAAGGAAAATACTGCTGCATTGTGCTATCTAAATTATAGCACACTGTAGTAAAAAAACATGGAACAGAGGGAAAATAAAAAATTATTTTAATTGAAATAAAATTTACAACACAAGTATAATAAAAACACTATATTATATAAATTTCCAACATCGGTTTGTATAATTACATGATTAAGAAAAATTTATGAAAGATATTAAAAACATTAATTTTCTTTTGGTTTTGGACCTCAACCCCCAATCATGCTATTAATTATTGAACAAACCACCCTAGTTATAGAAATCGAATGCACCTATATATGAAAAAAGTACTTATGTTAGAAATACATTAAAGAAATAAATTAAATGTAATAGGTCAATTTTAATATACAAAAAAAATACCGTGAGTCATAACAGGAAAACCATGTATCAAATTGAGTTGTAGTTGATTCTTATACATAACACCATTTCATGTTCTCCTCGATAGATGGTTCTCATGATTTTCCTCACATTTTTTGGGATAAAAAACTCATTTTTCTTGTGATCCCATTCAAGAGAACTTGATTTTTGAGAACAATACCTAAACTATCAAACTATATCATGTTTATGTTCATGAATTATCTCATTAAAAATAAACTAAATAATTATTAGATAATAATTATTGGAAAATTAATTAATTAATAAATGATAAAATCATGGAAAAAAATTCTCAGCCTATTATTCCCAGCTTTTCCAATGTGATGTTTGTTATAAACTAAAATGGAAATTATATATTGAATAAAAACACATCATGTAAAACCAGTCACATCATATTCTGGATTTACAAGTGGTAAATTTTTACACATCACAAATGATTTATGGATAAGTTTCATAATGTATAAAAAATCTAATACCATTTTTCTAGTTTTGGTTAGTGATGCGTGTTTTAACATAAAATGACACCTTTTTAATGAAAACACACACTATGAGTCATATCAATCACATCATGTAACAAATTTATGTGAATTCATTGTTTACACATCAAAAATGAATTATTCACTGTTTTCCTTATGTTTGATAAAAACCCCCAGTTCTTTTTCTCATATATGGCTATTTTATGTGTGTTTTGAACTAAAATGACACTTGAAAACACATACTTAGAGTCATATTGACCATATTATGTGTTTTATTTGAGTGCGTCAATTATTATAAATGAAAAAAAAATATATACTATTTTTTAAAATTTTGAAAACAATACCATCATTTTATGCTTATATTTTCTTATGTTATGTGAGTTTTAAACTAAAATGTCACTTATATATTCAAACATGAAATTTGAGTCATACTGACGAAACCTTGTGTCAAATTAGCATTAGGTAAAATTTTACATGTCACAAATGAATTATAAATTATTTTCCAAAAGTGTAAAAACAATTCAATATCATTTTCTTAGTTTTGGATAGTGATGTGTATTTTAAACTAAAATGACACCTTTATATTTTAAAACAAAATTTTCAAAACATATTGTCCCCATCATGTGTTATATTGATGTGTGGCTAATTCTTACACATCAAAAATAAAATATGGACAATTTTCCTAATGTTTGAAAACAATAGGATCTTATTTTCTTAGTTTTGGTTCTTTAATGTGTGTTTTAAACTAATATGGCACTTTTATAGTGAAAAAACATACTTTGAGTCATAATGACCATGTTATGGATGGATTGGTGTGTAGTTAATTTCTACAGATGAAAAATTAATTATGGATCATTTTACTAATGTTTAGAAACAATCCAAGATTGTTTTAATGTTTTTGACAATGTGATTTATGTTTTAAACTAAAATGGCACTTCTTTATTGAAAACATGAACTTAGAGTCACACCAACAACATCATGTGTTAGATTGACATGTCGTTGGTTCTTACACTTCAAAATTAATTATTCAAAAATTTACTAATTTTTGAAAATAAAATTAGTTCATTTTCTTAGTTTTATACAATGAAATCAAACTTAAACTAAAATGACACTTTTATATTGAAAACACACACTTCAACTCATATCAATCATATCCTATGTTGTATTTATTTTTTTCTATTATTATACCTCACAAATTAATTATGGATCATTTTCCTAATGTTTCAAAATAATATAAGCTCTTTTTCTTAGTTTTGGATATTTAATTCATGTTTTAAACTAAAGTAACACGTTTTTATTTAAAACATGTAATTTAAATCATACTTACCATATCCTATTTCATATTAGAATGTTGTAAATTTTTATATTTGAAAAAAAGAATGATGGATTGTTTTCCTATGCTTTAAAAACAATCCGAGCTCATTTTTTTGTTTTAGCATTGTGAAACATCCAACCAAATCTGTTGTCATATTGATGTGTTGTTGAATCCTACACAACACAAATAAGTTATCAATTATTTTACTAAATTTTGAAAACAATCAAATATCTTTTCACAGTTTTGGCTGCTGACCTATGTTTTAGACTAACATGACACCTTTATATTGAAAGTGCATAATTCACATCATATCAGATACATTGTGTGTCAAATTGATGTGTTTTCATTTATTACATGTAAAAAATTAATTATGGACAATTTAATATGTTTTCCAAAATAATCCGAGGACATTTTCACAATTTTGGATATTTGATGTGTGTTTTAAACTAAAATGACACTTTGATATTAAAAACGTGTATTTTGAGTCATACTGACCACATAATATGTCAGATTGAAATGTGGCCAATTACTACATGTGAAAAATAAATTATAGAGATTTTTTCTAATTTTTTTAAAAAAATTTGTTCGTGTTTTCTCTATTTAGGTGATGTGATACAAAATTTAAATTAAAATGGAACATTTATATTAAAAGCATTCTGTTAGATTCATATCGACAAGAATAGGTTTAATATTGATGTGTGGTCATTTAACACATGTCACAAATTAATAAGCAGTCATTTTATTATTTTTGAAAAGAATCTAATATCATTTTCACAGTTTTGGTAATTTGATGGGTGTTTTAAATTAAATTGACACTTCTATATTGAAAGCATGCACTTAGAGTTGTACCGACCACAATGGTTGTTAGATTGATGTGTGGTAAATTCTTACATGAAAAACAATGAATTATAGACCATTTTCCTAATGTTTGAAAACATTTAAAGCTCAATTTTTTAGTTTTGGATATGTGATTTGTTTCAAAATAAATTGACACATTTAGATAAAAATATATACTTCAAGTAATACTGACTAGATCATGTGTTGGATTGGTGTACGGTTAATTATTGCACATGAAAAATTATTTATTGATCGTTTACTTGATGTTTCAACATAATAAAAACGCATTTTTTTGATTTTGGTGATGTGACATGCATTTTAAACTAACATGGATCTTTTTTATTGAAAACATACACTTAGTGTCATACCGAACACATTTGGTGTTTCATTAATGTGTTTTTAATTACTATAACTTATAATTTAATTATAAATAATTTTCACTAATGTTTGAATACAACATGATCTAATTTTCTTCTTTTTGGATATTTGATGCATTCTTTAAACAAAAAATACAATTTTTTATTGAAAACAAACACATCGAATCATTCCGACAACATCATATGTCAGATTGTTGTGTGGTTTATTACAACATATTAAAAATTAAATATGTCTCATTTTACTAAATACTTAAAAATAATATAACATCATTTTATTGGTTTTGGCTATGTGATGAATTTTAAAATAAATTGATACTTTTATATTCAAATCATGTACTTCGCATCTCACCAAACACATCATGTTCCAAGATGGAATGTGGCCAATTAAAACATGTGAATAATGGACTATGGATCAGTTTCCGATTTTTTAAAGCAATCTGATCTTATTTTCTCAATTTTGGCAATGTGACATGGATTTTAAACCAAATTGACACTTTCATATTGAAAAAACACATTTTGAGCCATATTGAACACATAAGGTGTCATATTGATGTTTGTTTGATTCCTACACATCAAAAATGCATTATTAATAATTTTCATAAATCATGAAACCAATCAATGATTAATTTATCTGTTTTGGATATTTGATGCATTTTTTAATATAAAATGATACCTTTTCATTCAAAATACACAATTTAAGTCATACACATGAAATCTAGTGTCATATTGATGTGTGGTTGATTACTACATGTCATAAATGAATTATAGACTGTTTTTCAAATGTTTGAAAAAATTCAAGCTCATTTTCTCAGTGTTATCTATACAGTGCATTGAAACTAAAATAAAACATTTATATTGAAAACACATTATTTTAGTAATACCAACCACATTGTGTGTGAGAATAGAATTAAGTAAATTCTTACACCTAAAAAATTAATTATGGATCTTTTTTCTATAGTTTGAAAACAATCCGATCTCATTTTCTTGGTCTTGGTTATGCAACAAGTGTTTTAAACAAAAATTAATCTTTTATATTAAAAATGAACATTTTGAGTCATACTAAACACATTGGATGTGTTATTTATGTTTGTATTATTAATATTTGTAAAAGGGAATTATAAATCATTTTCCAAAACATTTAAAACTATTCGATATTGTTTTCTTAGTTTTGGATGCTTGTCACATGTTTTAAACTAAAATGACTATTCATTATTTAAAACAAACACTCTGAGTTATATCAACCCCATAAGAAGTCATATTTATGTGTGGTCAAATCCAAAATCTCACAAATGAATTATGGTTTAATTTCCTAATGTCTGAAAATAATTATATCTCTTGTTATTGGTGTTGGCTATGTGATATGTGTTTCAAACTAGAATAACACTTTTATATTGAAAACTTGAACATCAATTCATACTGACCAAATCATGTGTTCGATCAATGTGCATTAAATTCATTCACATATAAATGACTTATATATTAATTTCCTAAAGTATAAAAAGGATATGAATTTTCTTTCCTGTTTTTGAGAATGTGATGTGTGTTTTTTACTAATGTGTAAATTTTAAAAAATAAGTATCTGATAAAATTGATACCAAAAATAACTATAAATTTATATAAAATAATGAAAAAATTATTTAAATAAGCAGTAGGAAGTAACCACTTCATGAAACCTCTATACATTCTAATATTATGTATTCTTCGCATTTGTTTATAAAAAAATTGATTTCCTCTCTTATAATTTTCTTTAAGAAACAAACAAAAAATAATATCTAAGAATTATAATTCTAAATATTCACACCCCAAAGATATTTCTATGGTCATAGACCATACTTGATAAATAACATTAGCGGAAATCACCTATATTTGATGTCAAAAAACATTCTGACACTATATACATTTTACACTCATCTGTAAACATATTTATGCCGTTTCAGTAAAAATATTAATGGAAATCTCGGTAGTACTGAGAAAATATATAAAAATAAATGATAAATAAATATTTTTACTAAAATTTTAATTACCCTTTTAAGTATTCTATTTAGTGATGCTATTATTTTGATGGTATATTATATCTTTCATAAGTTTTCAAATGTACTATCCAAAATCATTGATGTAATCTTGATTCATACACCATAAAAACATTGACCAAAATAAGGAAATTATTCTGAAATATGTTTTGATATTTAATATTTCTATATGTAATTAATCTTTTTTCATTTGAAGAAATCCATAAGATTATTATGTTTAGTGACCAACCACATGCCGTGATTTAGCATATATTTATAGACTGCTCTATCATAAAAATATTCTTACTAAAACAGAAACTGAAACATATAATTCAAACTTTATCTATAAAATATTCATTGATATAAAGTAAAAATGCATAATTCACATCATGTTTGGTCAGTTAGTTGAAATATATGCATTGGATCTGAAAACAATATTTGGGGTATCAAAATTTATTGTCATCATTATCCAGTGAATCTTAAAAAAATCAAATAATTAATGAAAAATGAAAACTATATTTTATATGACTACATTGCTTAGTTTTAACATTACATTATAGGTATAAACATGAATCATTAATCTGTTATTTTCTTCACAAACACCTTGGTTAGATCATTTTTTTCTTAACAACTTATTCTCACCACAAATAAATATTTTCCATAGAAATGATACAGGGATTAATGATTCCAAGTCGTTCTTTATTAAATTTTACCTTTATATAGTAGTTATATAAATTCCTATAAAAAATATGAATAGTTATTAAATTTAATTAACAAAGAAGATATTTTTTGGATAGATGGATTATGAGAATGCACCTTATATATGTATTCCCAACTAAGACTCCCAGCTATACAAACATGGGAATATCATTTATACTCTCAAAACCAACTACGTATGTAATGACACATCCAAATATTTCATCATTATGTTGCATTTTGGGAAAATCTCCATATTTAATGTGGTGTTTTTCAAGAACATGTAATTTTATTATACATAGAAGTGGAACTAGTGGGGATAAAGTACTCCCAAAAGGCCCTTTTGTCTTATTATAATGACCCGAACTGTTATAAATAAAATTCCTCTTTTAATTTAATTAAATGTATTATTATTTTTATATGGATATAAAAAACATTCACTTATTAGGTTTTATTATATTCTATAGAATTTAAAATACCATTATGATTCATTAGAATTGATAATATAGATATTGAATGTTGATCACATGATTAGTAAAAGTATTGTGTTTTGACAAATCCAATTACCTCATACAAAGGAAGTGATGACCTCAACTAGTAGGATCATACACTATTAAGACAGTTTATAAGAGATTATTATGGAGATAGAATCAATAGTCTTTTCCCTTGATGAAGAAAAATATGAGATCTAACAACTTAAGCATGAGAGAAATCATTTACAGTAGAAGTTCATACCCATCAAGATCACGACCCATACCATGTATGTCGAACGACCCCATGAAGGCCCCACCGTTGCAAAACTTACTCTAATGGATTTTTCTAGTGTATTAAATGAATATGTATCAAGACCATAAAAATATTATAATGTACATAATTTGTTATAAAATAATTAATATATTTTCATCCTATTATTCTTACTTTATAAATGTTTTATATTTTGATATAATTAAAAATAAGTTTTATTTTTTGGTAATATTAAAATTCAATTAAGGAATTTATTTTGATGAGTTAATGGATTATAGAAATAAATTATATTTTAGAAAATTATTATTATTAAATAATTTGTATTAAATATAAATTATCATGTAATTTTTATGAAGTCAAAATTACTTTTTATAAGTGCTCGAAAACTATTATTGATAAACAAACCCAATTTTTTTTTAATAAATTTTGATTTTATTTTTAAAAGTGAAAATTATCATATTTATAAAATTATTTAGATAAAATTAATATTATTTTTTATCAAAATTTAAAAATTATCTAGTAGAATTGTTTTTCATAATTTTCAGAGATAGTCGAATTTTTGGGTAGAAATTAAATACCATATAAATATAATTTGTTTATTATGACATAATAATGACACAAAATTGATTTAATATATACACTTAAAGGTATCCACGACGACATATATGTTTTCTTTTAATTATAATGTGCTTTTATATTTATTTTATTAATTTTATAACGCCATTATGAAACCTCCAAAATCATTAACATATTTTATGGTTTTGAAATAATTTATTTAAGAGTATGAAACACCTATATATAATCAAGGGAATAATTTTAGTTTTTTGGACCTTGTACTTGTAAAATAATGAGAACCGATTTCATTTTTTATAATCCATTGAAAAACAGTGGTATGGTTTGTGGTTTTGGTTATTTTATTATATAGAGTCCAAACCCTAAATAATAATTAAATCTCTCTCATTTCAAATATAAAACCACCCATGATTCCATTTATCTTGACTCAAACTCCTTGGATCACATACATACTCTTCTATTCACTCTTCATAGTCCTCCCAAGGTTCCTCAAGCTCTGAATAAGACCCTCCAAATAATTTGGAGTCATACACTCAAAAAAAGAATCCTCACCTTCTCTTCTTTATTCAAGATTCCTTATTATCTTATGCCTTATATTTCTAATTCTTAATGTTTGGATATGTCATTATATGTCACTAATACTTCACATTCTATTTCAAAGTGATTATAGAACCATTTACCTCTCATCATCTCTTTATATGAATTTTTATGTGACATCGTTATGCTATTGAAATATCACTATGATATTCTAAGCCAAAATAATTGTGTAGTGAATACCATACCCGTTTCATATCTTGGGTATTCACCTATATAAAATAAATACACATTTATATGGTACATAAATTTATTTATTACACACTTCTATATCTTAGAATAAAATATTATGATTAATGAAACCATGGTGTATGATCTATGTGGAACAATTAAGCATGATAATGAAATAAAAGTGACAGATGTGCCCGAAATTATATATCACTCAATTTCATTGGGTAATGTTTAGTTTTTGGTAAAATATTTTTGGGACAAGGATTGAACCTAATTTATACATGGTACTTTTTTTTCATGATGTCTTGGTAGTTATCCTTGACCTATGTTTACTATATTGTATTTTATGTTATTTCCACATTTCCTATGTGGCATTTGTGATAATAATGTTGTATCATGTATCATTGTTCATGTTTTTGATTCCTAAATCTTATTTTCCACACAAATATTTCTATTATCTAAAATTTATTATCTTCTTTATATTATTCCATTGTTACTCACTTAAAGTTCTTTATATCGCACCCCTCTTTTATGTTTTTCCACATGTTATCCCATAGCATTTTAAGTGTGATCATGAGAAAAAAGATTTCAATAATGATATTGAATTAACTATTTAAGTTGTTATTATATTTAACTAATACAAAAAGACACTATAATTCATGATCTTTCAGGTTTCATTAAGTGTAATCTCATGTAATAAATCACGTATTAATGTGTAATGAAGAGCAACGTTGTTATAGTTGGTACTAAAGGAAAAGTTTAGTTATTTTTGGTATTAGGATTAGAAAGATCTTGAGAAATCCTTAGGGATAAAAATAATTACAAGAAAACATCATTAAATTTTGTTAAGTATATTTTATAGGGTATATCAATAAAATACATCATTGTTTAGATATTATAAGTTGTTGTGGTTTTTTCATAGATGTACCTAGTGGTAAAAACCCTAACAAGGCGTGTTGGCCCTGACTCAATGTAACGTGTTATACAGAAATGGGTATTAATGCACACATGGTATGAAACTCCAAAGGTATATTCTTGGGTAAATTCATAATCTCATTAAGAACCATTATTATTGGAACTAAAAAATCCCATATAAGTATATTCTAGAAAATAGATCGTGGATAACACATATTGAAGCTTAAAAATTCATTTGGTAAGAAATAAATTTAATTTATAACTTATCCGCTTAATTTCATTAGATTTACCTTCATGTGTTTAATAATTTTAGAAAATAAACATTCTTAATTTTCCATTTATTCTATCCAATGGTAAAAAACAGGATAAATCAGGTAAAAAATCAATGTGACAAGCAATACAATAACCGCCCTAAAGAGATTCCCAACTTGTTGGGAGTAGGAATCATGAATTGTATAAGGATACTGTCTCATATTACTCAAGATCTAAATAGAAACCCAGACTTGGAGTGTCCAAATCCACCTATAAAATAATAAATTGTGATTGAGTCTTTTCTGTGGAAAAGGCCACCGACCATCAATTCATCATATGATACCTTCATTGTAGAATACTGGATCAACTCCATTGATAATATCTTCTACAAACTCCAATGTTCTAAACAAGAGATGGTTCTACTGTATGTTTATTGTATGGAGGGATAATATGATTAGTGGTTTCCATTTATCAAGAATACAAATCATGTGGAAGATATAAATGTGATGGGGTGGAAGGAGTTATGGAAAATGTTTTTAAATAAATATTTTCCTCACTCCCACCAAATTAAAATATAAATTGATTTATCTTCCCTCACGAAAAAGATGATGAATCTATCAGAATATATTAGGTAAAATTCACAAGACATTCATGAAACACATATATAATTGTTTTACCCCCAAATTTATGGTTGGAAGCTTCTTTGGTGGGCTAAAACCTAGTTTGTGAAAAGAGATGGAAATATTTGACTTCGAAATATAAGATGAAATTGTAAGATGTTCCCTTAGAGCCAAAATAGAGTATTATGAGTCAACGGGGTGTCACGGGGATATGAATCATAAAGTGGAGTATAATTATAGTATTCTTATGGAGGAATGTTACAATAATAAGATATATCAACATCCCACTTGTCAAAGGTGTGGAAAAAATTACCCTATAAATTACCAAAGGGGAACGTGGAAATTAATTTGGTGTATAATATAAGGACAAAAAAGATAAAAATTACCCAAATAAGAAACCCATTAATGAGGCCAAGGAATGTAATGCTTCATAAAATCCTTATCTCATCATTTACTACTTAAACTGTAAAGAACTAGGGTACTTTTCAAATCCATGAAAAAGGATTTTGGAGACAACCAACAACCCCCATGGCAGCAAGGGTGAGATTTTTCCATCACAATCACCGATGTGGATCCCAAAAATCTTCTAGTGATAGTTACTCTATTTATTCATTCATTAATAGTGAATGTAAATTTTAATTTTGGTTTTACTAATTTCTTTATATCACAAAAGTATAGTAGAACTATTCAAACACCACCTAAGGCATAGAATTAGAGTTTTCAGTGAAAATAAAATGCGGGGAAATTATATCATCCAGAGTATATAAGTCATAACTTATCACATTTTTTGTGATGAACTTCACATAAAACCCTTTAATACCCCCCTTGGTGTAATTTTATATAATTGTGTTCATGGATTATCTTTTGATATATAGAGGTAACTTAAATTTTCATGAGAATGGAATCACCCTCCATATTAAAAATCGACCCCCGATTCTATACAAGTGAAAGGATGATGATGAATCTTATTTAGTGATAACATCTCAATCATGGTTATTATTTCACTATGAGTAAGCATATCCATCTCAAAATATCAAGTCTAAGTAAATAACCATCCTCTATGAAATTACCATGGTCAGGGAATAAGCTGATGTGTTTCCTATAGAATTTCCTAGACTTCCTCCTAGGTGAGAGGATTAATATTCAATAAATCAAATACCAAGGGTGTTTCAAATATTCAATACTTTATATATAATGGATGTTTTGGAACTTGAGGAGATATATAAACAAATATAAGAGAATCTGGATAAATGGTTCATACACCAAAGTGGTTCATCATGGAGTGCACCAGTCTAATTAATCTAAAAGAAGGATGGGTTAATGAACCTTTTTATTGATTATTTTGAGCTAAAAACATCATGATAAAGAAAAAGTATTCTCTACCATGGATTTATGATTTGTATGATCACCTATGTGGAGAATAATACTTCTCCAAGGTGGATTTTCAGTCAGGATATTACTAAGTTAGGGTGAATAATGAGGATATTTCCAAGACAACTTTCCCTACAAGGTATAAGCACTATGAATTCATAGTGATGCATTTTATGATCACTAATGCTCTATAAATATTCACAAACTTAATAAGTATACTCTTTAAATGTTACCCAAAAAAATTTGTGGCATTCTTTATTAATGATATTAGAATATTTTCCAAAACAAAGGAGAAGCATGAGGAGAATTTGAGAACTATTCTAAGGAACTTGTGATAGGGGAAGCATTATGCCAAGTACAAAAAGTTTGAGTTTTGGTTTAAGGAAGTCTCATTATTTGGAAATATCATCACAAACAATGAGATATCTATGTACCATTCAAAAATAGAAGAAAATGAAGGACATTTGAGGCCCACATCTCTGATAGATATTCATAGTTTCCTTGGATTAGATTGATATTATCCTATATTTGGGGGAAATATACCATGATATAATACCATCTAAAAAATATAACATAGAAGGAGGTCAAATTTTATTCGAATGATTATTTAGAATAGAGATTCATGGATATTAAAATGAGGCTTATCACTATAAATATTCTCATACTACCCATAAGTTGAGTGTTTTTTGTGGTGTTCAACAATGGTTAAAAGAAGGGAATGGGATGTGTGTTAATGAAAAGGAAAATGTAACAGTTTATGATTCAAGGAAGTTGAAATTTCACAAATAGTAATACCAACACAAAATCTTGAGTAGGTTATAGTGATCTTTGTATTTATAATCTGGTGGAATTATCTCATTTGGGAGAAGTGTGAAATATATTCGGTCCACAAAAGAATCCTCAATATATTCAAATAGAATAATCTAAATATGAATCAATGAATATGATTAGAGATGATCAAGGAATATGATTATTCAATCCACTACTACCCTAATAAAGAGAATAATTTAGAGGATTATATATGTGAAAAATGTCCCATCAATTATAGATTTTATGATAATTGAGGGGGACATGATCTTCATTGATTTGGAAAGGATATAAATGGTAATTATAATCGAAGGTACATCATCAATTATTTCAAAAATTATTTCTAAAGAATATATTATCGATAGGTCAAAGGATTATCAAGGATATAAGGTGGGCATTCAAATGAAAATAGAATCTATAAGAAAAGGTAAATCCAAAGTTTTAAATGTTAATGGACAAGGATTTATGAAATTTGGTTCATGAATATATGTACCATCAAATCCTATGTTAAAGAAGGAACTGTCGGATAATGAACATAGTTCAACTTTCTCTATTCACCCATGAAGAAAAAAGATGTATCGAGATCTCTGATGGAACTATTGGTGGGAAAATATGAAGAATAAGATCACTAAATATACATTAAAATGCTTGGTATGTCAACAAGTGAAGGATGAAAATTAGAAGTATAAGGGGATAATGAAACCATTATGCATACAAAAATGAAAATGGGAATACATAACCATGTACTTTTTCACCGAAATTATAAATAAATATAGAGGAAACAATGATATATGGGTTGTTTGGGATCATCACACATGGAAAACTCACTTAAATGTGATTTGAGAGGATTTATCAATGGATCAACTTACATGGATACACATTAGATAAGTGGTAAGTATGCATGGAGTACCACCCTCGATTATGTCTGATAGAGATCCAAGATTCACCTCAAAGTTCAATAATGGTCTATAACATGATCTAAACACTGATTTGAACTTCAGTATGACTTATCACCCCCAAAATATTGTCTAATCTGAGTGGACTATCTATAAACTTGAAGATATGTTAAGAGAATACTCAATGGACATTAAAGGAGGACGGGACCAACATATTCCTCAGGTCGAGTTAGGTTACAAAAACATTTTCCACACAAGAATTTAAATAGTTATTTATGAATCCCTTTATAGGAGGAGTGAAGAACACCTACAGGATGGGAAAAAGTTTGGGAATGGAAATTTCTAGGTTCTGAAATGGTTTAGGAAATATTAGAAAATGTGAAGACCATTCAGTATCACATCAAGGCTTCTCAGAGTTGATAAAAAATCTATACTGACAATCATCGACGAGAAATAAAGTTTGATTTTGGAGACATTGAATTCCTCTATATATATCCATGGAATAATGTGATGATATTTGGGAAGAATATAAATCTTAGTCCAAGGTACATCTTCCCTTTGAGAACCTTGATCGCATTGGAGGAGTGGCCTACCAACATGGACCTCCACTTAACCTATCTCAAGTACATGATGTATTCCATGTATCCCTATTGATAAATTATATAGGAAACCCCTCACATGTACTCAATCCAGATGTGGTACCTTTGTAGAATGATATTTTCTATAAAGATCATCTGGTGAAAATAATTGATCATAGAGACAATGTTCTACGAAATAAGACAATGCACCTTTTCAAAATGTAGTGGAGGAACCAAATGATTATAAAATCAATATGGGAACCATAATAAGTGATGAAATAGATTTACCCTCATCTATATTTTTTTAGGGAAATAAAAATTTTAGTGGAAATATTTCTTAAGGTGGATTATTATAATGACATGAACTAATATAAATAAAATACCCCTTTTTTGTTTACTTAAATGTACTATTTTTTAATATGGAAATAGAAAAAATATGAACTAATTTTGGTTTATTATATTATATCAGATTTAAAATATCATTTTGAATCATTACCATTGACAATATAGCCACTGAATAGTGATCCCGTGTTTTTTATAAATATAGGGTTTTTACAAATCCAATTGACACAGACAAAAGAATGTGATGACCTCAACTAGTAGGATTGTTACCAATGATATCAAAGGTCAAAAGGGAGATAGTAACACTAAAAGTTTCCCTTAAATAATCCCAAGATGATATCTAACAACTAAAACATGAGAAAAATCATTTACCAGAGAAGTTCAAGATTGTCGAGATCACACCCCAAACCATGTATGTCGAACCACCCTAAGAAAGCCTTACAATCACACACCGTACTCTTAGAGAGTATGCTAGTGTATTGATGGTATAACTGTTAATACCCTATAAATATGATTATTTAAATTCTATTTTATATAATAATTAATTTATTTTCATCCTATTATTGTAACGTTATAATAGATTTTTATTTTTATATAATAGAATAAAAAGAATATTTTTTTGTTATATTTAAATTCAATTACAAAATTTATTTTGTTGAATGAATAGATTTTTAAAAGAAATAATATTACAATATAAAAATATTATTAATTTTTTTTTTAAATTTAATTGATTATATTACTTTTATGAAGTCAAAGGTAATTTTTATAAGGGTTCAAAAACTGTTATTTTTAAAACCCCATTATTTCTTAAGAAATATCAATTTTATTTTTAAAAGATAAAATTTACATATATTATAAGGCCCCGGACTTAAACCTTACTTAATATTGAATTAAAAGAATAATTCACGTTGAGGATCTTTTCAGGTTTAGAGTTTTAGAGAATTAGAACATAACTATTACATTTCAAAATATTACAAAGTAGTCACTTCTACTAAGTTTCCATAATAAAAAAAAACTCTTCAAAGAAACATGTCTAGTTCCATGTTTTATATAGCATGACATTCCCTTGATCCCATCCTTGACCTTATTCCACATTAAGTCTTGTGAAAAACATTTCAAAATAACTAGGGGTGAGCATAAAAAGCTCAGTAAGGGGTACACCAAGAATGAAAACTGTTAGTTTTTCAAACATCAAGTAAACCATGTATACTCTATCAAAGTAACACCTTCACCTTCATGAAGTAGTAAAAACTCTTCACCAAAAAAAAGTATCATTACTTACCTTTTTGTAACCAAAGTATTACCATAAAGCCCATATAAAGAACACATAACATATATAAAGGTAACTTGGGACATAAACATACTTAAGTGGAATAACCATACGGTCGGCTTCCACACATATCACTTAAATGGAATAGCCATACAGACAATTTCCATACATACTTAATGGAATATCCATACGGCTGACTTCCATACCCAATGCATTGGAGGTTATAATGTAACCACCCGTCCTGGTATTCACGGCACCACCCGTCATATGGTTTATCATGTAACCACCCGTCAAATGTCCAAGTACCAATATAAAATCATAAAACATAAAACCAATATAAAGGAATGATAACATTTCCACATTTCAATCACAATATATCATAGTAGAATCTTTTATCAAAACCATTTTCAAAATACATAAAAGATTATATGGTATTTATTTTATTTTAAAAACATTACGCCTTGTTGAGGAAGCCAAAGACCAAATAATACTCCCAGCGGCGGAAAAGGTTGTTGTCACCGCGTACGTTAAAAACATTCCTTTTTGTCGTTTAGTAAAGCGCTTCGTAGAAAAAGATTCCTTTTTTTATAAAAGTAAAAGTTAAAGGGTTTTATACACCGTATAACAGAAAGTTGCGTATAAAATAAAATATGCCTCAATGAAAGGAGATTGAGACAAAGTCCCTTACCTCGGGTCCGACTTGACTCGATCGTTCTTTAACGTCCTGAATAATAAAATTGAGTTAATTTATACTTGTTTAATAACCTTTTTCAAGTTCATTATTCCTTTTATATCACTTATTTCCATGTTATAAACAATATGTAACCATTTATGTTAATAATGTTTGTTTTGTTGATATTTGGTTCTTTAGTCAAAAGTAGACTTCTTACAATTACATGTTGTTCGTGTGGTCAATGTTTCTTTATATCCAGAATGAAAATCCTGATTTGGATATCATATATATCATATATATCCAGCATATACATGTATTTATAATATTACATAATCATTTAGAGGTAAGAAATGAAATGCACCGTTCATGGAGACGGTAAGCCGTACGTACGCTTGAACGCTACTTTCATTTCTATTTCATATTTTATAGCATGTAATAATAATGATATAAGAGTATATTATAATTCCAGTATAATAACATATATAATATCATTAACTTTATCCTTTACACATCCCACATATGGTATTAACGAATCAAATCACTTTCAGGGGGCGGTAGTCCGCCCTTCCTAAAATGAAGATATCGTGTTTACCCATAATGGAAACAATAATGGTATGCCATAAATTAAAAATACAGAAGCTTAATGGAAGAATAAAAATATTATATACCATATATAAAAATAGTGACATCATAATGGCCACCTTTGAAGGTGTTAAATGAGTATTGAACAATCATCATTTCGGGAGGCAGAATTTCGCCATCCACGGAAACCGTATGTTCTTTAACCATTTGATTTGTTGTGTGAGAGTGTAGCTCGAATAAATCTTATAACAAAATCCTAGTATATTTAAGATACTGGTGTTGTTACAAAAGAAGTAAATAAAAAGAGTTTAGGGGGTTGGAGAAGCAAAATAAAACAAATGAACAAGAGAGAATGAATTACCTTAAAAAGTGTAACTCCTTTTGATTTGAGCCTAAAGGCTTCCTTTGAAAAGATTCTGCCCAAAGGGAATCTTCTAGGATGAGTAGAGGGATGTGAAGAGAGTAAATGGGCAGGGGTTGGCCGAGCCAAAGTCTTTAGGAGTGTCTATAAGGTGGTAGAGGTGGGGGCCTTTTATAAGAGGAGAGGAGGGGTACTTTTGGAAAGTAAAGAAATATTACTTTATTTGAAAATGTGTTTCGGTTTTAAAAGGTCCCACATTGAAATAATTCGTGGATAAGGTGATAAGGGTTCTAAATCCACCCATCCAATAATTTTTGGACATGTTTAGTTCATAGATTTTACATTATCTTTCCATTTTATTTAAATCGTCAAATAATGATGTCATTGCTGCATCATTATTATGTCATAAATAATTTAATTTATTTAATGTCTAAATATTATAAAAAAACTAATATGATGTATGCAATCTTTTTATCTTTCCAATGACTATTTATAATCAAAAATCTGACTTGTATAACCCCATTTAAAAATTGTTTTAGTAAAACATATCATGTTTGTGCCATTTTTTACATTAACATTAAATAAAAGGTATTTATGTCATTTTCCAAACAAAGTGGCTCCATGGGGTCCCCAAGTTGACCCATGGCTTGTCTTGGTCGGCCATGACATATCCAATGAGGGAAGGACATGTGTCTAGGTCATCTCATATTATTAAAACATTATTTTTACCTTAAACTACACTAATTACTACTAATCGCGATTAAAAACATAATAAGTTACTATTCACCAAAAAATTATTTTAATTTCATTGAACCACATTTTACTTGTTAATGACAACCATGTATGTCGGATTTTTGAAATTCAATACACAAAGGTGGAAAAATTTCATTTAAATGGAAAATCAGTTTTTATAAGTACCACTTAGTGATTTCACTATTCATAAAAAATTGATGTTTTTCAGAAAAATACAAAAAATTCACCCTAAGATATATTTGATATTCCGAATTCAAAAATGAAGTATATTTTACAAAATTCAAAACATATAAGTAAAATTAATTAATTTAATAATTAATTCCCGCTGTCATGACAAATAGCGTGTTTTTGTGAAACAATAAGTATCAAAAGATTGACACTAGTTTATGTCCGATTTCAAAGTGAAATTAATTCCAACGACCACTATTGGATTTAATGGTAAAACTATTTTCTAATTTCACTTTAAAACCAATTCAAAAGATAATCAAATCATATTAAAAATTAGATTAAAAAGCGGTTTTGAATTAAAATACAACATTTTACACTATTCATTAAAAAAAATGAACTTTATCGGAAAGGTACCAAAAATTTACCCAAGGTAAATTTTGATGTCCCAATTCTAAAGAAGAGTTATTTTTGGTCCAATAGAATTTATAAGATTTATAAAAACTATATTTAATGACGGTTCTCTGTCAAAAGGTGATAAGTGAACCCTTAGTGAAAATTAGGGTATAAATGCCTAAAATTGAACTCTTTCCGTATTTTAAGCCTTTATCTTTTATTGGGTAAATGTAAAAACATTTAAAAACATATATAATCATATTTTATATATTTCTATCCATTCCCGCCAGTACAACGACTACTTGTTAACTAACATTTAAAATAATATTATTTTATTACTTGTGTGCAACGTAAGTTTTCAAAGAAACTCATCGTTGCGTATCGAGTACGCTATCGAACGTAGAAACCCCTTTTAATTAAAATTAATATTTAATTCGTAAATATTAATAAATATGAAAATTCTTTATTCTTTAATTACTTGGGATGTTACATATATATAAAAATATTTTGATAAAATTTTTATTTTTTTGGAATAATAATATCAAATTATTCCACAATTAATTATTCATAATTTACAGAGCGAGTCAAATTTTTGGATAAATATTAAATACGAAATAAATATAATTTGTGTATTATGACATCATAATGAACCAAAAGTGATGAAATAAATAATATAAAGGGTATACACGACCAAATATATGTTTTATATTTAAAATAGAAATATTTCATGTTTATTTTATTTATTATATAAATCTATTATAAATCCTCCAAAACCATTAATATATTTTATGGTTTTGAAATCATTTTTTAAGGGTATGACTCACCTCCACATAATAAATGGAATTATTATTTTACTTTAGGCTCTTATCTTTATAATATAATTAGAACCACTCCCATTTGGAAGAAACCAAGGTAAAAAACCATGGGATGGTATGTAGTTTTGGTAATTTTATTATGTATATTCCAAAAATAATATAATAAAGAAAACCCCAATTTCCATATAAACCCAACCAATATCTTATCAATCTTTACTAAATCTCCATTGACAGCATCCAAAATCTTCCCTCCACTCTCTAGAGTCCTCCCAAATAACCAAGAATCTCTCAAGAAGTGCCTCCCAAGTATTTGGAGTCACACACTCAAGTAAGGTATCCCCACCTTATATTATTTATTCAGGATTTTTTATTATCTTATATATTCTATTTCTAATTCGTTATGATAAGATATGTCTTTTCATGTCTCCAATACATACCATTTTATGTAAAAGTGATTATATACCCATTTATCTCCCATTAAACTATTTTATGACTTTTTATGTGAGGCCCTTATGCTATCGAAATTTCTGCATGATTTTCCATGCCAAAACAATTGTGTAGTGAATACCATACCAAATTCCTATCAAGGGTATTCAACTTTATACAATTATAACTACTTTAATTGGAACTTACATATATGTATCTCACACTCCTTGATTGTGGAATAAAATATGATGATTTATGAATCCATGTTGTATGTTTTATTTGGAACACCTTTGAATGAGAATGAAATGAAAATGATGGGTGCACCCACAATTATATAGAGCTCAAATTCATTGGGTAATGTTTTGTTTTCTAAAATGTCATGTTAGGATAGGGAGTGAACATGAATGATTTATATGAAATTTTATATCATGATGTCTTTATAGTTATCATTGATATATGAAATTTTATATCATGATGTCTTTGTAGTTATCATTGATTTATTTTTATGATGTAGTGTTTTATGTTGTTGGCACACTTCCCATGTCTCCTTTATGATTATGATTCTATAACATGTCTCATTAATCACGTTTTTGTATCCCCACTTCATTTATGACCTATTTATATTCATATTTTCTAATATGTATTTTCTTATCATGTTATTCCATGTTTATTTCATTAATGGGCTTTACAACTCACCAATTTCTTATGTACATCCCCAGGTTATCCTATACATTTATAAATGTGGGCATGTTAAAGAATTTTTCAATAAAGATGTTATATTCCCTATTTAAGTTGTTATGATATGTAACTAATTACCAAATAAACTAGAATTATCAATACTCGGGGTTATATTATGTGTAATAACATATAATAAATCTCTTAATAATGTGTAATAATGATAAGGGTTGATATACTTCTTGGTCAATTCATTGGATTATCTTTATTAGACCTTCAATTCCCTCATAATTTTTCCCAAATGTAATACCAGACCTCATTTTAGAAATTATTTCATTAAATATAATGGGGTTTTGATTTAAATTTTTATAAGTAAATACCTCATGTATCTTCATACGATTAGTTGGAAATTCAATGGAAATTCCAATAGCATCATTGACTGTTGGAATATCTAGATCATCAAGAGGAAAAATAAAATCATCACTCAGATCTTGAGCCACATCAATCCACACTATTATGTGATCAATTTAGACTTCTTTGGTGTGTATCATGTATCCCAGTATATTATAAATTATACCCCTTGTAATTAGGTGCAATATGGGAGTTTGAAGATAGAAATCACATAAAACTTTATCTTGTAGAATTTTAGTGATATAAGGTCATTTGAAGTTTTTTTATTCACATTTAAGAGAAATAGTAATGATATAATTGATTACCTCAGAAAAGGTATTTAATTTAGTTGAATGAGTAGACTCAAATATATTGCTTTCATTTTTTTGTTTATGTTTTTATCCTTGTACCAATGCTAGGTCGCTTTGATATTTTCACATATATTTTTTCTCCAAACCAAATTGAAAAAATAATATCTTGAAAAGAATCTATTTGTTCTAGTGATAATTTCATCATATGATATGTATAATCTAATAATTTTATATTCTTGAAATATTTTTGAGGTGAAAATCCATAAACAACACCTCTAGGATAAACATATTATTATGATCAATTTAAATCTATTAAAATTATTTTTTCATTAGGTACCATCATTGTTGATTCTTATGTCTAGACTATATAAAAACCATATGAAAATAAATAGGTATTTTTATGTAATATTTTTATAAGGAATAATGAATTACTATCATGTTATACTTATACATTTTTTCCATACTATTTTGTTTCATCAAATAGTTTACCCTATTTATTTACACTATCCTCCTTCCGTAGCATAAGATGTGGTATAGAAGTCGTTTCATATTTTGATTCATAAATCTATATATAAAGAAATAACATATTTTATTATATATTACATTATTTTGTTGTATATTTAAAATAAATATCATTTTCTTCTCTATTGAAGTGTACGTCCTCCTTGATTTGTGACAGGGGGACATTGATTTTGATGTTCATTTTTTATTTTTAGCAGTCATTTTATTTTACATAAATTAATTTTTTTGAGCAAAATTGGATAAAATAAATAATTTCAAATAATATATTATTGAATAATGTGAACCTGAAATGATTTATCATCATGAAAACTAATGAAAGTATTTATATATTATAATGTGTGAATATGTAACTGGTTGGTAGGGCTTTAATTTCCCTTAAGAATATCAAGCCTAAAACATGGTAAGAAGTGTCTGGAAGCCTCTATGGGATTTTCCAAAATCCATTAAGATATATTTCTTATGCAGAACAATTAAAATAAATGTACACTAAAAGGGATAATGAATATTAAATCAATATTTCATGATATGATTTTTCAATAAAATACATAAATTATACCATAAAAATACCTTAATATCATCCTAATGGGTTTCCTTCATTACGGGATGGACAAGGAACCCTGAATCTATATCAATTGAAAATTTAATTTTTGTTTTTACCCCAATATAACTAATTAAAATTGGCTTGTTGGGGTAAATAATTTTTCCACATTGATTCCAGCCAACCTCAAATTTTATACTCTTCCTTATTGACTTGATAATATTAGTTGGCACAGTGATGCTATGTCGTTCTAGTTTTCTTCATAAACAATTTTCTTATTCTATAATAATTATATAGTTTTATCATCAACCTCCAAGATATTGGTAACCCTATCATGTGAAGAATTCATTTTCTACTTGGATAGTCAATCATTTAATTTTTATTATGTTAATATAGTAGTTAATGAAACAATATTATGAGGAAATAAATATAGTCTTCCGATGGAGATGATCTTGATTGTCAAAATGAATGTTGTTATCGAGATTATCAAAATCACATGGTCATAGTTATCTCCATATAATTTTAATACATAGGAACAATAGAACAAGGTTCGCATCCCACATCAAAATCACCATCTTTCATCATCATGGTTTATTATCAAGAACCTTCCACTACGGGTTTGAGATGGTTATGGGGGTCAGAGCCCATCACACCATTTACACACTCATATGATTCGATCTAAAATAACTTTCTATCTCATCCTCTTCTCTGAGTGCTCTATCCTTTATGCCTTATACACAGGTCCGTAATGATGGGATTATACATGGCCAACCCCATAGACCTTCCACCTATAGGATGGTATTGTCTAGGTTCCCATAGGTGTTGTAGACCTCTTGTTCCCATAGGATCCCTTGTTTAAGCATTTTATAGACTGAATTTTTGGTTATCCTTTATTTTTTATAAGTCCACAATTATAAATCATACAATAGAAATATCTATGTATAAAAATATATCCCAATCCGAAACTCAAAATCCTTATTTCATTCATCTTCCACTTCAATGATTCTTCATATAAAATATAAATACATTTTACATGGAATTATATGAATTTTTCATGAAATTATAATATATTTAATCTCCTTCCTCTAATTATTATTCTCCTCCAATATTATAATATATAATGTTTCATCCTTTATAGATGTGTTTTTATTAAGACCTATATAAAAATATTCAAAAAATAAAATAGAGAATTGTTTAAGCATGATATAAAATTCTATAAATTTAATGTATAAGAATTTTCAAATAATCACCATTTCATCCACAAAAACATATTCACTTATTGACAAAAAATGGAACCTTGGATTGACACTATCAAATATCATATAATTTTTCTCATAAATATACCGAATCTGATGCATAGGAAAGTGAAAAAGAGAAATCAAATATTTAAATAATGATATTTATAACATTATGAAGTGATATAAAAAGTACAATAAACGACCAAGTAGTGATCAAAATAATGATTAAAAAATAAAATACATGTACTACATATTGACCAGTTGTAACCTTCTATGAATGTATAATGAAAGGGAATATCAAAACTAATATTCCAAAGATGAAATGAGGGAGAGATAAGAAAAACAAGAATGAATTTAAATGTGATTATCATGATAGTTGGAGTTTCTTTAAATAATCTAATTGAAGTGATAAATCTATAAGTGAGAAAGAGTTATCTAGCCTATATTTTATGGAAGAAAATAAAAATGACGTACGTATTGATTTTATTCTAGAAATTATTCTGATACTAATATTTGTGGTTTTTAGAGTTACATGAAAAAGAAATAAATGGTTCATAAATATATTTTGAGAGTTACTGAGTTGTATAAATAATTAAAAGAATAAAATAATGGTCTTATCTAGGAATTTATGAAATTCAATAAGGATAATGAATATGTCAATGAAGAAATAAGAAATTATTCATCGGGTTCAAAAGGTATGATCTATGATGATTTTGAGTCTATTCAGAAGGAGAATGATAATATTAAAAAGGATGTTGTTATCTTAAAAAAATGTCATCTACTACTATTCAGGGATATGAAAAATTTGAAAATTTGGTTTATATGATGAAACTAAAAAAATTAAAACTAGTTTTGGTTATAATTCATAGATTCATAAGTTTTACATCCCAACTATTGTAAAATGTTCTGTTTAAAAGTTTATTCTATTCCAAGATTTATGTGTATGTTGTATGAATAATATGCCAATGAATATTATCTTAGATTTTCTTAATCTCTTGGGTGTACTAGATCTTTGGTTTTGGAATTTTAGTTTTTAGATAAACATTAAATAAATTTATTAAATCTGTTTGAGTACTAAAGAATTTTATTGTTATCCCAGTTGTATCTAATATATCATGGGTACCAAAATTGTTCTTTGTATAATTTAACTTTTCAAGATAACCAACATAATAATCTCAAGGATTTATGGTACGTGGACAATGGTTATTCCCAACACATTACTGGTGAACTATCTCATTTCCTCACTTATACTAAATGTGATGGATGCTCTTCCACTTTTATAGAGAACTCTATATACAAGGTTAAGTGATTCAATGAAGTAGGTATTTATAGTGTTGATTTTATTGCTAATGTTCTATATGTTAAAGGGGTTAAACATAACCTAATTATCATATAAAAACATTGTGGGGTATGGTGTGCATGTTATGTTCGAAGGTGATAAATGTTTAGTGTTTAAACAAAATTTTATTTTGTTTATACACATAAAAAGGATAATATTTTTCTACTAATTTCATTGATCTATCTAATAAAAATGTGATGTTTTTCAATGATATCGAAACAGATGATATTCTATGAAATATGAGTCTTGGAGTTTTTCATTTATGAATAAATAACAAATTATGCAAGAATGAACATGTTCTATATTTAACCAAGCTAATGGTAAGAAAGAATTTTTTCATTATTAATTCTTAAAGGGAAAGTAGCATAAAGAATCGTTAAAATCATTCAATCATGTTTATTTTTCTATATATCTTTAATTGATTAATATTTATTTATTTGGCCCTATTAAAAACATCAAGTATGCGTGGTTGGAAATATATTTTTATTATTGTTCATTATTTTAGTATATTTATATGGGTTTATTTCGTGTCTTATAAGGATGAAACCTCATATATATTTATTATTATTTTTAATTTTTTTTTGAAATATAAATGTGTGTTTAATTGTTTCCATTATAATAGATAAAGGAGGTCTTAGGACTCTATATTAACAATGGTTTCAAAATAAGATAAAGGATTTGAAATGGAATAGATAACACCTAAAAAATTTTATTTCCAAAAGAATGAGATATGGAGTTATGATAGAAGGGATAATAAGGTAGAAGTACAAAGAGATATATACACTTGGAAAGGCCACTTCAAATGATATAAGAAAGACCTCCCAAGGCCACAAATCAAGTAGCTACTACTATTTCCCAAAAACAAATACTAAACTCCCCCATACAGAATGTATCCTATGTATGAATACTAACTAAACACTACATAAAAACCACTAACTAATAGATAATGTACCAAGCTTCCCCTACTAAATAATACACATTCCTAATGATTTTAACCCCCTTAAAAACCACCTTATGCACAAGGTGGCCTCCAAAACCAATCCTATACCTTGTTTCATGATCAAGCGTCTTTCGATGAATTTCCATTCTTGATATTCATCCCCCTTGAGATAAACATCATCCCTTGTTTCACCAAATAATTTTATCCTATGAAACAAAATAATAATTTAACTTTATCACATCAATGATTTTCATATTCAGTAATAACACCAATAGTTTCATCAATGCCTAAAATTTTTTTAACATTCAATATTTTCCCACAATTTGAGCTGATCCTAGAACTCCTTTCCACATTTAAAGTGACAAGAAACTTCTAAGGTGTATGATAGAAAATACTATTAAGGTATCCTGTTGTATTTAGACCCCATTTTTACACAACAACATCTCCACCTACAAAGCAGACATCACTCACTACTCCTTCCATGCCACACATACATAGAAAAAAAGTATCATGTATAACTTATTCTCTATTCCTTAATGAATCAGATTGTTTTACTTCCTTAGTATCATTACATCTAATATTATCACAAATAATGTTTCTTAGTTCAACAAAACATGAATTTGGAACATGATCACCTCTTTCCACACTACCTCCTTAAGAAACTAGTTCCACTCAAGATGCATTATGGCTTGAATGTTTAAAATCTATTGGTTACATAGAACCATATATAAATAATTATATAGAAAACTCAATAATATTTCATCCATGTTTACACATTAATAGAAGGTCCTTTCAATATTTCTTCCCAGACTCATTATTCTTCTTCATGGACTTTTCCTATTTCATATAATAAACTTCTTTCAATATTCATAATGTTTGTATCTCAAAAAACTATATTTACGTTAAAAAATATAGTTATGACTCTTTTTTACATACTTTTTATGTCATCCAAGTTATCAAACTCCCACAGAATACACTAGCATACAAAATTGTTCAGGTCATCTATAACGATGAACAAACAAAATAGATTATATAAATAGACCGAGAGAGAAAACTAGGAAATCAAACAAGAATGAAACAACATGAATTTAATACCCAATGATAGATATTTATTAAGTGATTAACTAATGGTTTCTTCCCCAATGGTGGATACTATAAATAATAAAGGATAGTTGGCCTCTACGTTAGATTCTTTTTTTCAGCTATACTCATATCTCCCCAGCGAGTGTTCCCATACATGCACAACACACAACTATGAATAGAATTGTAAATACTCATCTATGTGTCCAAACTACTATTTTAAATGATTCTCAACCTAACATCTACCATGGTTTCCTGACTTCCCTTATAAATCCAACATGCACCATCCATCCATACAGTGCACACATAGTCCTATAGCATACACTTATCCATTGAATTTTTCAACTAAATAGCAGTTTGGTAATCTCCTAAAAAATGGTGAATCCTTTAATGAATTCCAAAAATCAGGAATTGGATTCTTTAATTCTTCCCCAAAAGGGTCTCCAGAAAAACTCAATGTCCAAGAAGGTAGAGGAAAAGATTCATGTAGTTTAACGCTTTGAAGAACTCAATGAAAGCACCAATACATTAGGCATCCCTCGTAAGAATGGTATCAAAATAGGAAAAAAGAGATGAAATGGAAAAAATACATATAAACTATTATAATTTTTCAATTGATGGAAGATAGAGCTAATATTTAAGGGAGAAATGGATAGAAGTATAAAGAAATTGAAATATCCTAAAAAAGATGACTTTCGATGATCTAAGCGAAACCTCCCAAGGCCGCACCCCCAACATCTACCAAGATTCCCATAAAATGAATCATGACCTCACCCATAAATCCTTCTTCCAATTTATGACCATTAACTAAACACTACAAACTTATAACCACTATCATATAGGAAAAATACCAAGATTCCCTAATAACTAATACACATTCATAACTGGTAGTGAGTGTGTAAATTCCAAGATTGATGAGTTTTTTGTGTTAATTGTTATGATAATAACATTTAATCTTCTATAACCCACATTAAAATGTTGTTGTAGAATGAAAATATAGAACTATTCAATAAATTGAACGAACTATTCTTACTAAATATAGTTTTCCTACCTTTATGGGTATAATTTGTTAATACTCCTTGTTATGGCTCGAATAATGATTATGTTAGATATTTTTTGAAGAAATCTAATTTTTTAATTTTTTTAATGGTAGAAAAAAGAAGGTTGGTTATTTTAAATTTTTTGTTTGTAATGTTCTTATCTTGAATTTTAAGAATAATTTAGATATGTTTGAAGAGAAAACTATTAATGTTACGTTTTATAGTCATTCTTCTAATAAAAAATATTAGCGAGTTTATAATAAGAATACCATGAATATTGAAGAATACATTCATGAAAAAATTGATTAATCTTGTTATATTCAGAAATCTATTTTAGAAGATCTTGTGCGTGATTTCAGGTATTTTAGTTTTGGTAAAGAAAAACCTCAAGATAATGTATCTTTTAAGGCGGAGAAAATTGATACTCAATCTGATTCTATATCGTGGAGGATTCATAAGATCATCCTATTGATTTTTTTTTGGAAATTATGGTTATGATATGAAAAAAATAATCCCTACATTAAAATTCATTGTTGACTCTACTTTTGTTTCTGATTGTGTTCCTAAAAAAATAATTTATGTTTTAAATGATCTAAATTTGACTATTTATATGAAATATAAGCTTTAAATATTTGATAAAAATAATTCTAGATCTGTAATTGAATTATTTAAAGAGAAGTAGGTAAAGAAACTAAATGTATAATTATAAAAAATCTGAATGAATCTGTATGGATTACTAAATTATAATGCTAGACTTGTTGCTCATTGATATTCTCGAGAAATATTTATAGATTTTAACGATTAATTTTCATATGTTATAAGGATATAGTTTCTTAGAATCATGTTATTTTTTTTGTTTTCAATGTTTTATGTTATATCAAATTGAAGTAAAAATCTATTTTTTAAATAGTGTTATATCTGAATAAATTTATGTTAGTCAAAAATCATATTTTAAAGATTATAAATCTACTAATCTTGTTTATAAGTTATTTAATCTCTGTATGGTCTCAAACAAGAAACACATTATTGTTATTAGAGTCTTTAAATGTTCATTTTGAATAATATCAAGAAATTTAGCATTGATCCTACACTATTTATTAAAATGTTTTATAAAGACAATCTAATTCAGAAAGTATACATTGAAGCTATATTTTTTGGTTCTTCTAGTGATTTACTTCGTAATGATGTCTCTCCTTTAATTCATTCTAAGTGTGAATTGAGTTTATTGGGAGAAATAATATTCTTTATTGGGTTTCAAATTTCTCAAAAGAAATATGATATCTTTCTAAATTAATCCATTTTTGGTAAATAGTTGGTGAAAAGTTTTTGTCTCATTTCTTATAAATCTATGAAAAACCGTATGAGTTATAGTTTTAAATTGGATGATGATACTTATGGTAAATCGGTTTATGTAAAATTTTATAGTGGAATGATCATTAGTTTTACTTATTTAGATACATCTAAAAATGATATCATGTTTAGTGTTTGTTCATGTAAGGGTTTCAAGATAATCCTAAAGAAATTCATATTGAAGCTGTGAAAATAATAATTAGATTTGTTAAAATAACTAATAACTCATGTTTATTTTATTATGAGCATTAATGTTTTAATTCTATTGATTATATTGTCTCTTATTTTAGAGGGTTTAGAATTTTTATAAAACTTATATCAGGTAAGTGTCATTTTCTTGGAAAATTTTAATTTCATGGTCTTCTAAAAAGAAATTATGTGTTGTTTTATTTTCTACTAAAGATGATTGTATTTATGCTGCTTGTTTTTCTAAACAATGTTTATGAATTATGAAAATTTATGTGATTTTGAATTTATTTATTTAAATTGATTATTTATTATTATAATCCATTTTCAATTTATATTTTAAAAAATATGTCACAATATTCAAGAATAAATTATATTGATGTATAATTTCATTTTTTTAGAGATCATGTGAATAAGGGGGATGTTTTTTTTGAATTTATTCCTAATGAGAATAATATTGTACGTATATTTACTAAAACTTTAGAATTTTTTTGGTTTGAAACAATTAAATTTGAGCATGGCATGTGGGAATCGTAATTTGTTTATGTTTTCTTATGTATATGGGGAGTTTCTATTTCTTTTGGTTTAATTATAAAAACTAGGATAAAATTAATGTTTTTGATTTTATGTGTTCATTTTTGTAATCAGACAAAAGGGGAGAGATTGTTTATTTGTGTATTTTTAGTTTGATTATATGAGGATATTGTTGTGCATGTTCTTTAAAAAGTTAGTGTCTGTATTTTGTTTTAATACATGGATTATTTAAATATTCAGTGTTTTATTTTATCTAAACAAATTTCCTCACATGTGTTATGATTTGTTTTTATATGATTCATTTGATTAATTTATGGTATTTTAGACTATTAAATGTGATTTTATAATAATTATATATCTAAAATTTCTAATAATTTTTTCATTTTGTTTAATAATATTTTAGTGTTTTATTTTTATATATCATATGTTATTTGTTTATTTTAATTTAACTTCTTTTCTATCGATAGTATTAAATTTATACTACTTTTAGTTATAGATTTATTCTACATTCACTTATAAATTTATATTTTTGTTTTTTATAAATATCTTCTACTATTAGTTCAAAAATCTTTCTACCATTAGTTCAAAATGTTTTACTTAATCAGTTTAAAATGTTTAATAACATTTGATTAAAAAATGGAACCTTAATTAAAAAAATTCCTACCACTATTTCCAAAAGTATAATACCATAATTTAGGAATTGTGCTGCCATCATGCATGTTAGGGTGTGACAAATACCTTGTTCTTTAATTTATTCTATAGGTTCTAAGTTTAAAATATTTATATATCAAATATTTTATACCTTTTTTCTTATTTTTAATATTTTATTGGTTTCTGGAAAAATTATAAATTATCTAGATCTTATTTCAATTTATTTTGGAATTTTTTAAATTATATTTAGTGATTTTTTAATACTTTTTTTATCTCCACAGATAACATTCACTGCATATTTTTTATACATTGGACTATATTTTATGTTGTAAGTTTTTTTTAAAATTTTCTAGAATTAATTTCAAATATATATGAAATTTTACAATGTGTTTTTAATGTCTTAAAAACATATTAATGGATTCAATATTTATTTCATCATTTTAGAATGTATTTTCCCAGTTAACATTCTTGTTATATCGATGGATTTATTTGACTCAACATTAAAAATTAGTTTGAATCTTTAAATTTCAAATTATTTTAATTTTATTAAAGTGTTCAAATGATGTATTTATATTAGTTTGAATTATTTCAATATTTATGGAATCTGTTTTATATCTAATAAAACCTGATGAATTTGTAATTATTATTGAATTATTTAAAATTTTTGTACGAGTTCTCGTTAAATGTCATTACTTTGCAGAATCTATATTGTACTCAATATATTCTTTGAAGAGATAAAATTACGATATGAAGATTACATATGGGTACATATGACTCAATGTGATGAAAATTTCTCACACTTTCCAAACCTTCAAGTGATATTCTGTAATGTTTTTACCTTTTTGGATGATCTCTCAAGGACTATACATAAAATTATTTGACTTCTACTACCTAGATGAGATGATTTGATCTAATACTCAAGAACCCGTGCCTTTGATAGTTGGTTTTATATTTCTATTTCTTCATAGTCTCTATCGTTTGTAACAATTTTTCTCATCTATCACATGTAATTTTAATGTTGTCTTATGCATTTCCCCAAAAAAAGTATTAGGAATGTAGGTAGTTCATGTAACTACAACAAGGAATAATGTACTTTTATTCTTAGTAGTGGTTAGGTTGGGTTAGTTGTGGGTTAATGGTTGAATTTGGGGTATTAAATAAGGGTCCAAACCTTGTGAGATGAGATGAAATTCATTTTGAGTTGTCTCAGCTTATTAGCTAGAGGGGTTTGGTCCTCATGAGAATTTTCCAAGGAATTAAGAGTGTGGTCTTCTTTGAGAGATTCTATTTCTAAATTCCTTCATAATAATCTTAAAATTTTACATTTATATTGGAATATAAATTTTTTCCATTTTTTTCCATTTCCTTTTCTTTATTTTATTGTTCAGGAATTGTTAGGAGGCATTTCTAAGAATATTGGTGGTTTCATTGAGTTCTTTGATGCTAGGGACATTACAGAATGCTTGAATCTATTGTTCAACCTTCTTAGATGCTGCGTTTTACTTGAGAAACATCATGAGATAATTTCATGAATTATATTCCTGATTGTTTGAATTAATTTTAAGATGTTCCATTCTTGGGTAGAAGACCGATTTGTTATTTAGTTTATCTGTAGAATAGGGAATCACATGTTGTGGGAGTACCTCTACACTATTTGGACGAATCTTGTAGGATGCACTTATAAATGAAGTCATGTATTCCTTTTTATTAATGAGTTAAGAAGCATAAAATATAGAATTTATATTCTTTGTAGAAGATGAAAACATGTAGTCATAATCCAATGGAAAAATATCCTTTTCTACTACTGGTGCACACCATTATGGAAGCAATGTTTGGTTACCACTAAATAGATTGTGATTTCTAAAGAATATTTTTTTGTTGTTGAATTATTATACATCACATTATTAATATTTCATTTTTTCTAAATTATTTCATGTAGTACAAAATAATGAAAATACTTATTTTTGAATAAAAGGAAAAGGTGGGAGGAAACTTAAAGTCATGATCACAATAGCAAGTTGGGTTCGATAGGGAACCTCTTTCCAATTGTGGACTGGTTAAAGAATGTATGAGTCATTTTTGTTAAAAAAAGTTCTATTATGAATGTTCATACGATATTAAATTTATTTGTGGATGGGTTGTCTATTTCTAAACCGAATTTCTGATCCTTTTTTCATGATCACTAAGAGTCAGGACTGCTCTGTAAAGGGGGTGAAACTACTACTATGGTCGGGAACACTATTGTAAGAGACACATTCACTGGGAGTTATGAGTACACCTAGAAATAGGGATAATGGTGTAAAATGAACACAATATATGCATTTGACATCTATAAAAACATGGTTGATGGTAAGAGAAATGTTACCAAGAGAGTGGAGTTACCAATGATTTCAGGGGAGGATCCTTGGGGGGGATCTCAAAAGCAGGGGAATAAATTCAAATAAATATAACATTAAAGGACATGCAACTTATATAAGAAATTTGTATGGAGTACATGGTTATGATCTTGTTTTTCTCTATAGTAGTATAAAAATATGGTTGGGACATGGTTTCTATTAGGCTTTAACTAATAGATAATTTTGGGAATAATAAGAAGTTGTTGGTTCGAACTACACAAGAGTGTCATGGATTAGAAAAATATGGATTTGAAAAGAATTGTCGATTTTCAAAATAGTGTAATTAGGAGTGTGGGGGTGGGGGAACTATAAGAAATAGTGTATGTTAAATAGAGATAGATAAAGGTTTAATGTAACAAAATCATACTCATTCATCGTAAGAAAGAGCTAAAAAAATTTATTTCCAAGGTGGAGAAGATGTATGAAATTAATTGGGCCTACAAAATGATAATGGATATAATTTTCCTATAATAGTTAGTTTAGAACATGAAGTTTTAGTTCTCTTATACGAATCTGAACATGAAGGTTTTGATTTATTTTCCCTAAAATGGTAGCTATTGAGGTGGTGTGGGAATAAATTCATGAATTGTTTGACACCAGTGTTACATCCCTAACTATATCTCATAAATTTGTTATTTTTATAGATGAACATTATACTACAGTATCCCTACAGGGCGTGAAAGGTAGTTAAATTTTTTTCAGATATCATTATACTGTTTAGGATAGATGTTATCCTCTGTACTTAGTGCGAAAAGTAGGACACCACTAATTTTATCCCAATAGGTTACCATTCTAGGGCTTCAGAGATACCCTTTAAGTTCTATAGTAGACGAGAAGAGCTATTAGAGGTCCACCTTAGTGAAATGGTGGTTTTAGGGTGGGTGTAAATTGTTTTTAATGTGTGATATCAATGTTACATATAAGTGGAATTGATGTACTTTTATTCTAACTAGTTGTTAGGTAGGGGTAGTTGTGGATTGATGGTAGGTTGGTGGGTTATTAAATAATGGGTCCATCTATGTGATAGTGGAATAAATTTATTTAGAGTAGTATCATTCTACATTTTGAAGGGGTTTGACACTTGGGAGTATTATCTAGGTCTTTAATAGAGTGGTGTTCTCTTAGAGAATCTATTTCTCTATTCCTCCTTATTCTTCCTCCTATTTTAGATTTGTAATGAAATATAGAAATTTTTGTATTTTTTATATTTATTCTCCCTTATTCCACAATGAAAAAAATTTATGGGAGAGTTATAACAAAAGGGGTTTGATGTTTTATTTCTAATGGTTGATTGGATGAGAAAAAATGTATCATCCCGATGCCCAAATTCCCTCATCCCATGTCATGCTACCATTACATTGAAATAATCCACATGTAAAATGAATATCTGTAAGGACCCGACCCCAGTTTCCCAGAGCCGATGCCTTATTTGATTATGTTTGCATACATACAAGGAAAACGAGTCCCGAATGACAGAGTAGTTTAGTATTATTGGAAACAAGTTACATACATAAGTTCAAATTTACATATGCAAAGTAAAAAAACAATACTAAAATTATTCCCCTAGCAACATCATGTCTCTTAGTTTAGGCTTGCATGTCATTCATAATTTACTTCTTATATCCTGAGAAAAATGAATCATAAGAAAGGGTGATCTAAAATGCTCAGTAAGATTAAAAAATACAATGGAAGATAATATAAACATTATACTTGGTGAATAATTGAAAACACATGCCTTTAATAATAAATATGAACACATTATGGCAGGAAAATGAGGTGGGTAAATAATTCCATAGTAAAAAATAATCATGGGCATTCTACTAATAGAATAAAAACATGAAATATCAATAGATGAACTCATAATTATGGAATTCATAATTTCGGACATTCTGAAACATTTTTTCAAGGCCTCGGCCAAGACTTCTAATGATTACAGCCTCGGCCAAAATTCATATCACATTAGGAAAGGCCTCGGCCAATTCGTCGTCTTGTTGTCTCATGAGACCTACCAATGCATAGAGGGGCTATAAAGGGGCCCACCCATCACATAATATGTCCAATGAATTCCTTATATGATCGGGGATGAACATAAGCAACATATACATTCATATTGAGACTATCATATGAAATGTTACTAACTTTCCCTAATCATTAAACATAAAACACTAACCATTCTGAGTAATATGATGAATGGTTTTAGGATAGTTCATCCACAATAGAGTTAGTAATAAACCATCCTATAAAATATGGAATATGACATCATAAATGATTAACCCCAACAATACATAATAATCAACAAGAGTATTGAGTCAAATGAGAATACTCTTATAAAATCATTAAGCAATCTAGAGATAAATACTCTTTTATTTTGAAAAGAAGAGTTCTTTTGGAAAAATATTTTCATAAAACCAGAAGTAAAGTAAGATAGTATTTTCATAACAAAATTAGTGATTTTATAAAGATAATGTTTTCCAAAAATATATTATATAGTGCCTTTGAATATAGGAAATAATTTGAGAGATTCCCTTGAATCGGGCTTGTATTTTGGAAACAACATTGAAAGTTCCTTTTAAAACGTGTAACTATCCATTAAATAAAGAAGGGTTATGGTTTTTAAACATATATATGATACTCACACATAATATATTATGAATACATAACAATACATAATAATTTCGTTGAGGTAATTAGACAGTGAAAGCATCCCGAATGAAAATGGAAGTTCGGGTGGAAAAACCCTTACCACTTTGTAATCAAACGATTCATATGCCCCCAAAATTATTAATATAAAAATTATAGATTTAATACCATGAAGAAAAATATATTCATGATATATGAAATCAATTTCCAGTATACATACACCATACAAATGTATTAGTAGTGAATATAAAAAATCTCACGAAAATGGAAGTGAGATGAAGAAACCCTTACCTTAACTCCGAACGTGTTCTGATCTTGTACTTATGCTCCTGGAATATGAAATTATACTTATTAATAACTTATTTAATAATATATTGTACATGAATTTAGTTTATCATAATTCTGGTTAGTTCATTTATGTCTTTATTGATTAGTTATTGTATTGAATTTCGTCGTGCCGGAGTGTTCGTTTCTCTTATTTTCATATTCGGTTCAACTGTTTTTGAGTAATGAAGTGAAATGGATGAAAATATCCATAATTGAAATTATATATTATTTATTAACATAAATAGGTGTAATTTTTCATTTATATAACTTTGTTACAGGGAAGGAGGATGCATTATCATACAGAACTTTAATGATAATTGTTTCGGTTAATTTGTGGGTTTTGATTACAATGAAGTCATTTTTCATTATAACATAATACCATTTTTAAAAAGAGATTAAAGAATCTTAAATAGGTTATATTATATATAATAATATGGTTCAACCATAACAAGAATGGTTTCATGACCAGAATTGAGATTGATAATAGAAATCGAAAGTCTATCGTCCTTAAATGTGTAAAATTGACACATCTCGGATGGTGTTCTTGCCACTAGTATAAAAGAAGGTAAAATGGGGAGATGATGATAACTTATTCCAATATCATGATATAATTCTAGTAAATATAAGGTACTGGAGTCATCACAAAATTTGGATGAGGAGAGGTAATATAAAATGAAAACAAATGAACTTGAAAGGAAAGACAATGAATTGAAAAGAGGAATTTACCTCTTGAACCAAACTTCCTTGAGAGCCTCCTTAAGGGAGTGGTTTTGGTCTTTTTATGAGACCAAATATTTCTGTACATGGTATAGGATGTTGGGAGGGTATTTGGAAGAATTTAGATAAGGAACAAGGCTTGAGAGGAGTGATTGGAAGGGGGTGATAGGGGGTTTTTATATTTGAGGAGAGAAGGGATTTCTTAATATAAAACTCATTAATTTATTATTTCTCCTCAAGACAAGGAATAGTGAGTATTCCATGACCAAAAATAGTAATTTTATCATGTGATCCCAAAACATGTGGTCTTAACTCAGCATAACATTACACATGACTCTATAATTAGTGTATTTATCTTAATTTTTTCAATTTATGGCAAGTCACTATTCATAAAAAATTCAAGTATTTCAGAAAAATCCCAAAAATTTACCCCAACTATTTTTTGACATGTAGAATCAAAAAACAAAGTCCATTTTTAAAAAATAATTTTCTAAATATTATTAATTTAATATTTAATTAAATCAAAATTTATTATAAAAACAAGGGTTTTAAAAACATTTGTTTACTTATTTTAAAGCATAGATATATTGTACTTACACTTGAATATTATTTATATACTATCCTATGTAAGGTTAATATTCATTAGGGAATATCACTATTCATAAGGGTATGTTACTATTCATAAGTGTAGGTTACTATTCACCAAAAATTATGTTTTTCTTATTGGACTCTAAATAACTTACTGATCGCAACTGTGTTTGTCAGATTTTTGAAATTGACATCACAAAAGTGACAAGCTTATATTTTAAGGGTCAAGCATCACTTAGTTGTCTATTATGTTGTGATTTCATGTGATTATGACATATAATAAAGTAATTTACTTTAAAAAAATTGGGCCTTTAAAAATCTCAATGGACTGAATAATTTAGTAGTCTTGGTATTCTAGATACATAAATGAGTCTTGTTTTACAAAAGGATACACTAATTCCATAATAATTTTTTTATTCAAGGATAATAACTAAATTTTATATATCATATCCTTGGATGTTATTCTCAGTACACATTATGAAATCATGGGGAAGTTAAACATAATAAGGGTGATCTGAAATGCATAGTTTGTGTTAATTATAGCGGAAGAGATAATGAATTATTGAGATTTTTCAATATGGAAAGGTAATAACTGAAGATAGATGCCCTATAATCAATTAATCGATAAGGATTTGAGTAAAAAATATAGAAGGGTAAATGAATAGAAATAAATTCCATTCAAATAACTAGATAAGGAAAAAATATAAAAAGGTAAGAAAGTAAAAAAAACATTTCATTTATTCAATAAACATAGAATGAAATTCATCTAATGAATTTTTCATTGTGAAAATGTATTGGATAATAAATAGTGAATCAAAATGAAGGCAATGGTTGATTATTGGATGTCATGTCTGATAAAAATGAAAACATATACCTTCAAGACCTTTTACATTATTGGTTAAAACTACAGGTAGAAACTTTTTTAAATTTTGAAAATAATTTTTCTCATCAGAATCTATCAATGAATCATGGGGATATATAATGTATGGGCCCCACACTTAATTTCTAGTTCAAATCATTCCTCATATAAAATAATTGAAATAAGTAATATTCCTAATCAAATTTCTATATTTTATAAAGAATAAAGATTTATCAATATTTCCATAATTAATAAAAAAAATATCAAAGTAAATACCATATGTAGAAATTATATGTGGTTTAGGAAATAAAAATATACATGATAAATAATATGGATATTTATGAGAAACCCAATGTCTAATGATCATAAGAAGCAGAATATTTCATGGGGACTAATAAAGGAATTAAGGAAGTGAATTTCAATACTATCCTTGGCCAAAAAAGTAATAAACCATCCAAATGAAGACTAAGGATAGAATCAATTAAACATATCCCAATTGAAGAAAAAATAGAAGGGTTTTATCATTGATTAATGAAAATATTATAAAAAGATAATTTAAAAACATTCTTGTGGAAATTATCATTTTTTATTTTGAAAAATATTTTGAAACTCCTTTTCATTAAAAATCAATTTTGGAGACATTTTATTTAAAAATAAAACTTTTAGACATGTCATGGAATCTTTAATGAAATAAAGGTAGGTAAATCCTTAAATTCCATGAAAGTTAAAAAGAATATTCCTTTTTCATGGTTAAAAGGATAGAAAAATGACATGTTTAAAAAGTTACAACAAGGTTTATTTCAAAAAATTAAAGAATAAAGTATAAAAATGTCTTTAATAAATCACTTTGGAAAGGTTTTAAAATTTCAGAAAACCTTTTTATGAAATTGGGTTTTTTTAAGAAAATAGGTCCCCCGAATAAAGAGAGAAAAGAAATAATTCTTTCTTAAAAAACATTCTAAAAACTTTTGAGTAATAAAGAGTAGAAAATTGGACTATTACTTGAAAAGGGTTAGAAAAAATCCTATTTTATGAGAATGAAAGGGTTTATTTAACAATGATACAATAATTTACTCTAATGAAAAATCAAGTATAAATAATCCTGAACAAAATGATATTATGAAGTAAACCCTTGAATATACAATAATGATGATGAGATAATAAATTGATAAATAGATTAAGTGTAAATAATTAAAATCCCCATAAAACAAGTCTAAATACAAAAATATATAGTAAAAATTTATTACACACATAATATTATAATATCAATGAAAACGACTAAGTAATAAAACCCAACACTTAATTAAAATCCCATTTGATGAAATAATTAAATTTGAATAAAAAATATCATGAATAATGAATTAATCATGATATTATATGTCATAGTATCTATATTTAGACAATATATAATAAAATATGTGTATAATAAAAAAATATTTCTCAAGGAATGGAAATTGAGATGAAGTCCCTTATTACTTGGTTGATTTTGAATTATAAGCCATGTGAAAGAGTTAAATTCCAATGAAAAAATAATTACAATTAATATAAAATAATTAATTATATTATATATCAAAAGGGTAAGCAGATACACCCTAAAAAATAATTTATTGTTGAAAGTGGCACATGCCACACAGAATGAAAAGTGAGACAAGAATCCATAACCATAAAATTCATTTCAGTTGAATGTCATTTAAAAATTTTTATAACAGTTTTAAACATTTCAATAACTTGTCATAGAACCATATTAATATTTATGATATCATATATGATCTTATTATAATATTTTATAACTTTTTTGTTAGTAATATTTCATTATTTTCTCTATTTTGGTTGTTAATTGCCTAATTTCTCAAGTGTTTTTTGACTTGTTACTTGCAGTTATGATCATGATTTCATTATCTAAATAATTTTAATCATGATATAAATATTATATATATTTATTATATGTTTATTTATAATAATTCATAATATTTTTAGATAAGAAATGGAATGCACCGTTCATGGAGATGGTAGGTCGTACGTACACATGACCACTATATTCATTTATTTTTCATATTAAATGAATGAAAATTAAATTATATATATGTCTATTATAATTAAATCATCATATTTAATTCATATATCTCATATATTTCATACAGGTTTATTAAAACCATCCATTATACATTCCATCTATAGATTTAATGAACCACATCACGTTGAGGAGGTAGTAGTCCCCACTTCCACATTGTTATCATAATTACACAAAATGGAAAGAAAAAAAGGAATGTGTTATAAAAAATTAAATAAGAATAAATAAATTATAAATATGATATATATCATATATAAATATTTTTTCCCTTATAATTACAAACCATGAGATGTGGTAATGAAAAAACAAACGATGTTGTTTTGGGAGGTGGTAGTTCGTCGTAAACATAAACAATAGGTTCATAATCTTTTAGATGGAAGTGTTGGTAATTTTATGTAAAAAAAATAGAATAAATATATATAAGTGTATTTATGATAATTTTTTTATTATATAATTTGGTGTAATAAAATTTTAGGGGATGGAGAAGGAAATAAAATAAAAGTTATTGTTGAAGAACATTACCACATTTTCTGGTAATTCTTTTTAGTTTATACCAATAGAATTCATTAGTTGTCAAAATTCCCAAGTTTAGGATTCTAGGATGAGAGGATTGAAATAGAGAGATTATTTTATAAGAGTTTCGTCGAGACAAAGGGTTTTAGATCTATGAATAAGTTGGAGGGGTGAGTTTCATTTTATCGTAATGGAATAGTGGCATTCTTATAAATTTTTGAAAAGGAAATTACGCCGAATTTTCTCCTTTAATAATTGGATCCCATAATGTAAAAAATTATATAAAATTTAGTATTGGGTTTATATATGGATATAAAATGAATTTATTACATGTTTATAGATCATTTTGTCCCGTAAGATTAAGGTTCAGTCCTTTGTTATGTTAATTTTTCTCGTAATCGTTATAATTAATTTTAATCAACTTCACTATTTTTTTGTAAAAAAACTATTTTAAATTATTGAAAATTTTAAATTATAATACTTCCAAATATGGAATCAATTTATTCAAATTAAAATCATATAATATTTAGAAATCAATTATAATTTAATCCTGCAGACGGGATGACAAAGCATGTTTTTAAAGTAAAAAAGTTCAAAATGTTGTTACCAATTTATATCAAATTTCAAATTGAAATTGATTAATATTTGCTAAATTGAATAAATTGTTTCAAAATTAAAAAAAATTACTTCTAAACCAATTTTAAATATTATTTTACATTATAAATAAATTAGATAAAAAATCAGTTTTCAATTAAAATTCAATATTTTACATTATTCATCAAAAAATGAAATATTTCTGTGAAATACCAAAAATTAACCCAAACCTAATATTTGTGATAATATATTAAAAATTAATTCTGTTTATTCATATAAATTTTATAAATGATACAATAATTGGATTTAAAATAGGCTCTCTATTAAAAGGCGATAAAATTTCTTTTAGAAAATAATAGGTTATTATGCGTTAAACATGGTTTATTCTTATCTTATGACTATCAAATCTATTTTATGAATATAAATAATATTTTATAGAATATAATATATATATTTAATTAATATAATTCGTTAATATTAATTAATTTTATTTATTATTATATAACACCTTTGGGAGATTAAAAAAGTATTTCTTTTATATTCAATTAGTTCTTTTATTAATTTCTATTTAATTTTTAACCAATTAATTGAATCATATATTTTCATAATTTAGTTAATAATATTAATAGCTATTAATTTAAAGGCTTTTGTATTAATTAATATTCTAAATAATAATTTTTTTAATAATATTTTGTTTCTCAGTAAAACTTAGTCTTTCTTGTAACACAAGTCATTGAAAAAACTCATTGTTGATTGTGGCACACACTAACGTAATATCACGCGAATTTCAAGATATATATTTACTTTATTTTAAATATTAATTATATTTTAAATTTTTTTGGATATTATATTACCTTGCATTCTTGGTGTTGTGTGTCATAAACGCTCTCGAATACAATGTTCTTATTTTAGAATTTTAGGGAGTTACAATCTCTTAGCCTCAATTAAATTGTGTCCCCACAATTTAAACCTGACCTTGGTAATATATTTTTTGATATTTCCTATGTTTAAATCCCAAATTTTGATAAGGTTTTGAAAAAAATCTTCTAGAAAATATATAATGGGAATTACAAAAGTCTCGTGGACTAACATATAACTAGGTCTCTAATTAAGAGAATATTAGTGGGAAGTGGATATAAATATAAGAAGTAAAATCATAAATATTTATAGGGACTGATTGAGGTAATATATCACAAATAGGTTAATTATAAATGGAATTTTGAGGGCCTCAAATTTATAAATATGTGATGATTTAAAATACTTACAGTTCAAAAAAATATAGTATTAGGAAAACATTTTTTTGATTGTATTCCTAATGTCGATTAATTATTTTAATGCCTAAGAATATAAATAATTATACTTACTTGATACATTTTAATTTAATATGATCAATTACATCATTTTTTGTTCCTAAATAAAATAATAATTCATCCTATACACCATGAAATCAATATCTGAAAATCAACATTGATTCTTAAAGCACTAAAATTCACATTTAACAAATCATAAAGACCATAAATGAGTGACATACCATTCCATTTGTCTCTAAAATTTCTCTAAATCGAATATCATTAATAAATTAATATCTAAACCAAAAATTAAACACTGAAAGATAATCAATAATATTTATTCATCAAATTTTTTAACTAAAGTAATGAAAATTTAACCAAGATATCTCGTAGGCTAGTAGTTGTGAAACCCTTATCGTCTTTTGGTCAGGGGTTTAAGCCCCACAGCCTTGTCGGATTTGATAGGTTGTAACATGCTATGTGGGATCACCATTATCTAATCTATATTAATATTATCTCTAAAATAATTATAAAAGAAATCCTTTAAATAAGGTTAATCAATAAAAGTAATTTTAAATAAGGTTTTCAATAGAACCCCAATACATAAATACATAACTCATTTATTTAAACATACATCATTACTTAGTCTAATGTTTAACCATTATAAGATAGAATTACTTAAAACTAAAAACCATAGTGTGAGCATCAATTATCATATTAGAAAACCAAATAACCATTTTCAGGATGTCTAAATCATAACACGTTATATTAAATCACTGACACCTTAAGAATAAATTAGATCAATAATTTCCATTATCTATTTAAATACATCATAATGGTTTTTAAATAGAATATTAATTGTCTTATGAATATCCCATGGGAATGTCAAACTAGGCACATAGTAAGGATTCTTTTCACATACCTAGTTATGCTCGACTCATGCCTGACACAAATTATTGGAGTTGTTTCCCCAAGGTAGAACTATGCTAGAACAAAGTCCACTATTAGTACCTAGATAAGGATATATATCTACGAATACCCACATAATATCTAGAGTACCAAAATTATTGCAAGTTTTTCTATAATTATCCAAAAATTCTACCTTAAGTATATGTTCTCTAATCTATGTTTTCATAATTCTAGTTCCCATTTCTGCTAGTAAACCTAACTCTGATACCAATTATATCAACCAAGACCCAAAATTACTAGAGTTGGTGTCATACTACCACTACATAGGAATAAGATTCAAGTAAATATCATCCCAATGGACCAAATAGTTTAGTAATCTTGGTAAACCATATACATACATGATACTTTTTAAAAAAATGAATACACTAATTATAACATAATTTATTTATTCAAGGATAATAACACAATTACATCTAGTGTATCCATGAAAATCATTCTTAGTACACTTCAGGGAATCCTTGAGAAAGGAAACATAATATGGGTGGGCTAAAATGATCAGTGAGAGTTATTTTTATCCAATGAAATAATGAATCAATGAGACTAGAAAATATAGAAAGTTAATTATTAAAGACACACTCCATGAAATTAATAAACTGAGAAGGATGTGTGTATAAAATATGGTAAGTAATATAAATGGAAACAAATGTCATTAAAATAACTAGATAAGGAAAAATCAATATGTCAAGGTAATAAAATGAAAATACATACCATTTAAACAATAAAATAAGAATGAAATATATCCATGGAATTTTTCATATATTTAAAATATCATGGATAGTATACAATGAATACAAATAAATTTAATGCTTTATTATTGGAATTCATGTCTATGGATCATGAAAAACTATAACTCCAAGACTATTCACAAGATGATTAATAAATTTATGTAGAAACCTGTTTAAATTTTGAAACATTTTTTTCTCTTATGAACTTTTCGAGTGATGTTATTAATATTTTAATGTCTTTTTACATACTCCCTTTACTGATTTTATATGAAATGTGCATAATTTGTGTGAAATATTAATGTTTAAATATTGATTATAATTTTTGAGCACTATTTGAATTAATCCAGATTCAAGTCTGTTTAATTTTTTAACAATAACTATCACTCTACTTATCCAAATTTCATGATTCTTGTTTTCTAGGGTTACCAATTTGAATTCCAACATTTCGTTAGAATTAACCTTTGGCAAATTCGTCCATTTAGAGGGACATATGGACCACACAAGAAGGCCCAAGGAAATTGTGAAGAAACTGGACCATATATGAAGGTTGAATTATTGGGCTCAATCCAGAAGACCAAATAGCTTAATTATCCCCCCATGTTCGGATGACATCTCAGGGCGTCCATGTTGAAAATATCAGAACCCAATCACAAATAAAAGGGGTCCAACTGATTCATTGAATTCCAGCCCACCATTCTGGCCGGGAATTAAAAATAGTACACTAATATTCAAATTTCTCCCGATGTCGACATCCATTTGAACTGATATTTTTCAGTGTGAAAGAGGAGATTTGGGTGGCCAACTGGGTTGAAGAAATTATGTTTATTTGAGTGCATATTCCTATTCAAAAACCCATTCACAATATGGACTTAGAAAAAGTATTTATTGAAATGGGCAGATCGTAATTGTTTACTAAAACTGCCATAACATTGGATCAATAAGTCCAATGGATGCCAAATTTTCACATTAGACAGAATACATCATTATATACAACTTTGAAGAAAAATATTTCTCAATATTTGGCTGTTTGGATGTCCATATCGCCGAGCCAAATGGAAAGGTATTTCTGGAATGTAAATAGTCCACCACCTTGGGCTATAAATATATCCCCTCCTCTCGTTTCAAAAGGGTTGGCATTTCAGAGAAAAGGAGGATTGATTGGAAGTACCAAGGCCCTGCAAAAGTCTTTATAGGATCTTCCAAACTCACATTTTCACTTGATAATCCCTTTATCCTCTCTTTGTTTTCATTTACTTTTTCATTTTTCATCGTTGTAATTTTGCAAGTGTTTGTCTTTGTAATTTTGTTTTAATGCAATTTTCTTATTCTTAATTTCTTATTCTCATCTACCTTTTTAGTTTAATATTAATATTATTATTTTAGTTTATATCAATCTTAAATCCATCATCTTCTTTTACTTTATTATTCAATAAAAAGTCCAGTATTTTTAATCTCATCATCGTTCGTGTGTGTGTTCGGCACACAATTCTTTTCTTATCCCTTTATTTTTCTTCTCTTTGTAATTCATCACCTTCAACATAATAGACCAGATTAATAATAATTTAAATGGATGAGTAAATCTCTCATTGGGGTGAGTTTTAATTTTGGCATGTTAAGCGATTGAGAACTTTCACTCGATGAGTATTCTTTTATTTAATATTGTGTATATTGGACTTAACATGTCATGAATTATTGTCATATTATGTTCAACGTGTGGTTTAAATGGATTATTGGGACCATAAATACACTTCCAAAATCAAGCACTAATTGATATTAGAACCCTAAATAAATTTAAGGCTTGGATTAAAGGCTGAACACTTGGTTATTCCAATCAACATCAACTTGTGATATGTCTATTAATTTAATGTAATATAAAGAAAAGCTCAAGGATATCACATGCTTAAATCCCTAATGATGAACTCACCCCAATCATTATAAACTTGTTAAATTAAACATAATACACTAAACATTTCAATTAAGCTCTGCAAACAAACTCCCTCAATCAAAATACAATCAACTAAAAACAATCGACTATTACGAAGTACCATCGTCGGGGATTCAACCCGAGTGCTTCTATACACATTAGCAGAGCACCAGATCCTTGACCGGTTTATAAGCAACAATCGGCCATGCGTTTCAAATGGATCTATTTCCGGGGATTGTTCTTTAAGTAGTCATTAGTTTCTGGTTATTGTAAAAAAACAAAAGAAATCAAAATTTAAAAAAACAATTGAAAAAAACACAAAGAAAAACCCATCTTCTAATTTCTTCAAAAATCTATCTGAATGACCCGTAGCCTTCCAAAAAATCTGTCGGATTTGTTTGAACCTGAAATTGAGCAAACACTTCGCCAACTTAGGAGGAACATAAGATATAATCAACTCATTCAAGAACCAGTCCTCATCCAACCAGTTGAATTTGAAATGGCCGATCCTAGGGAACAAACCCTTAAAGAACTCGCTACCCCTGATATGAATTTACAACCTCTTGTTATTCAATATCTAATCATAGAATCTGAATTCGAACTCGAATCAGGTTTGATTCATCTTTTTCCTCATTTCCACAGGCTAGCCGATGAGTATCTACATCTCCACCTTAAATAGTTCCAAGTAGTGTGCACTACCATGAAGCCTCAAGGGGTTTCTGAGGAACAAATAAAACTCCGAGCATTCCCTTTCTACCTAGCTGACACTGCTAAGTCATGGCTCTACTACCTTCCACCTGGTTCCATAACCACATGGAATGACATGAAGTGACCTTTCTTAGAGAAATTATTTCATGCTTCTCATACTACTTCTATCCATAAAGAAATAAGTTGTATCCGTCAATTCCCAAGTGAATCACTCTATGAGTACTATGAGAGGTTCAAAAATCTTGTCGCAACCTGCCCACACCATCAAATCCCTTACCAACTCTTGATCCAATACTTCTATGAGGGGATATTAGATATGGAGAGAACTCTCATTGATGTCGCAAGTGCCAGTGCTCTGGTTGATAAAAATTATGCAGCAGCAAGAGATCTCATAAGTAACATGGCTGCAAAACAATTCCATACTCGAGCACATACTGAAGTCATGAAAGCCCAAGATAATCAAACAATTGAGCCAAACAAGATGACCGAGTGGATGAGTGAACTTACAAGTCTTGTGGGACAGCCGGTTGTGGCCACCAAATCCCCAACCTCGTCTTCTCCACAATCAATGTTTCCTGGACCTATCAAAAACTGTGGAATCTGCAACTCTCTATCTCATCCAACTGACACATGTACAAAACTTCAAGAGGATCAATCCTTTTCATCTGAACCAATAGAGCTCAATGCAGAATATGTTCAGTGGAACACTAATCCTAATCTATCAGGTCAGTTTGTTAGAAATTTCAACCAACCTCACTATGAGCCCTTCTCCTCTAACATTAACCAAGGATTGAGGTATGGTAACCCCATGTCTCACCCCCCTCAATTCCCTCCTCCAAACCCAAAACAATTCTAATATGGTCAAGGTGGTGGTAACTTCCATCAACCTTATCCTTTTGTTCCTCAACCTCAAAGGAACAATCCTCCTCTTGGATTCCATTATCCTAGTGAGCCTTCCCAATTCCAAAACCAATAAAATCGATTTACCAAGAACCAAAATCAAGGCAATCCCAATCCGGGACAAACTTCTTCTTCCAAGTAACCATGGGAATGTGTAGTGGAAGATCTTGCCTCCTTCACCCATTCAAGCATCAAGAACATTGAAACCCAGATTGGTCAACTTGCATCCCACCTTAGTCAGCAGCAACCATCCAATTCTTCCCAACTTCCAGCTCAACCATTACCCAACCCCAAGGGTAATGTAAGTGAAATTTCACTTAGATCGGGAAAGAAAAATCATATGCCTCAAGAGAAGTCCTACAAATCCCCTTTAAATGTTGACCTAGAAAATTAAAAGAAAATGAAACATGAAAAGGAACCTGAAACCATTCCCTCACCTCCTTCTATTCCACATAGGAACCCAATTCCATTTCCTCAGGCTGTTTCTAAACTAAGGAAGTCCTTTGAACCTGATCCTGAAATGCTCGACATATTTAGACGTGTTGAAGTCAATATTCCTCTCTTAGATTCCATAAAACAAATTCCTAAGTATGCCAAGTTTCTTAAGTAATTGTGCACCTACAAGAGGCAACTTAGGACCTTTGAAAATGTTTCAACCCAAGAGTCCATACCCATTAAGTGCAAAGATCCATGGACCATTACAGTTCCTTTCCAAATTGGAAGTTCCAACTTTGATGATGCACTCATAGACCTAGGAGGATCAATTAATGTCATGCCCAAATCCATCTTCTACATCCTTGGTCTAGGTCCCTTACATCCAAAGAGTGTTGTCATTCAATTGGCCAATTGAATCACAGCCAGTCCCGAGGGAATAATTGAGGATGCCCTTGTCTGAGTCAATGATCTTATCTTGCCTGCTGATTTCTATGTCCTTGACATGGAAGGTGAGACCAACTCTTCTCGATATCCCATAATTCTAGGAATACCATTCCTCATGACTGTGTGAACCAAGATTGATGTCCATTCAGTCATCTTATCCATGGAATTCAGTGACCAACTGGTCCTGTTCAATATTTTTCAATCCATGCAATACCCATTAGAGAATCAATCTGTATTCACTATCCATGCTTCCGAAAGTCTCTCTGAGAGTGTGTTGAATCCCAATCCAACATGTTCTTCATGTTCTACTAATAGAGGAGTTTTTGAATATTTCATCCTCATTAACCAAGTCATAAATGGAGAAATTAATGTTGACATTACAAATGCAAACTCCATTGATCTAAAGGATCTTGAAAACTCTTTGGAATATCATCTCACCTCTAACCTCTAATGCTTCAACATGGATGGTAATAAATAAAATGAACTAGAATGCTCATTTGTTGAGTCAAATCTGATTATCCAACATTCATCATTTCCTATCCATGATTTTGAAAATTCTATTATATGTGAGTTGAACCCTAAACAAATGTGTTTATCTTGTCCCAATGAGAGTGAAGGTTGTGCGATTTGATCCCTAATTAATAAAGTGATCACTGGTGAGGTTGAAATTGACCATTCTTTGGAAAACAACATTGAAATAAAGGATATTAAAAATTGTATTTAGTCTTATGACTCCACTGATCCTCATTACTCTACATCGGTAAGTGATGAAATAAATGAGTCAAAAACAATTGGGATCTCATACTCTGCTTTCATGTTTTCTGAACCTTACATATATGAACCATTAGAATTAATACATCTTCCTAAATTTCCAAGAATATAAAATTATCACTTTGTGGATGAAATCATTCCTCACAATGGAGACCAAAGGGAGGATAGAAATATTCTCTTTCCACCCCAATTGAATTTCAAGCACACCAACAAGGATGGTAAGAAATTATCCAATGAATTATCAGGCCTCCCAAAGAAAACGTTTTTTTGGAAGCACATTTGAGTTGAGAAAATACTATGGCCACCATCAGAATATGGGTAGTCCACTACAACTTTCAAGCTATAGAAAAATAAATGCAGCGCTTCTTGGTAGGCAACCTATGTTTTCTTTTACTTTTTTGAAACTTTAATTTTTTCTAGTTTTTCATTAGATGAATAATGAATATTCTTTTTCAGGTAACAACGCACAATCCTGGATCATCGTCGACTTCTATTGGATCCCTAACTTCTTCAGTCGACCCACCACTGGATGGAGATGGTGACCCACCAAATCCAAACCAGGGGAACCACTTTCCCTTTGACTCTTCTTCTCCTGCTCTCCCTATCTCTCTCTTTCTTCCTCCTCCTCTGTCATTCATTTTTACCACTTTATTTTTCAAAATGTTTCCCTTTCAATTTCTCTTTTTTGTGGGTGTATCTTTATAAAAAACAATAATAAAAACCTGAAAAACAAAAAAACAAAAAAAACAATCACTTAAAAAAATTATGAGTCATGATTACTCACCATCAAGTTTTGAAATTTTGTCCAACCATTTTGGGGAGTTAACGGACATGTTTTCAGTTCAAAAATTTTGTATTTTCATCATATATTTGGATAAAGAATTTTGTTTCAAGAATAATAAATTTTGAATGCTCAATTTTTTTTTTTGGAAGATGATTTTCCCAAACAGTGAGGAACAACATTTGCTTTCATGCCAAGGACACCTATGGCCATCCTTTCAAGATTTGTGTTTTTCACCACCATTTGTGAGTCTTGAGTTTGTGGACATTTGAGATAAATTTCCTACTTTAGTGTGCATAAATATGACAGAGCCATTGTTTTGAACCGCATGAGAATCAAAATAGCCAAATATCCTATCATTACCAATACATTAATACTACTTTTGAAATCCCCTTCAAGCCTATGAAAACCTTATCTTTGATAGCCACATTACAATCCCAATACCTTATCCCACCCAATATCAACATGGATTTTCAATGCACATGTTTTTGAAATTTAAATGTGGGGGGGGGAATGGATTTCATTTTTGGGAATCATTTCCTTACTTTCCGGTGTATAATCATATTCTTGAGGGAAAGCATCGATTTTAGTGGGGGGGGGGGAGATGTCATTTAGTGGGATTTGGGAATTTATTTTACACATGATATTGAAAAGTGTTCAAAAAAAAAATCAAAAAAAATCCATCAAAATCAAAATAAAAAAAATCAAAAAAATGAATATAAGAATGGGTTGTGTGTTGGATAGGTCAAAACCACTCTTAATCAACCTTTGATCTTGTTATAACTATTAAAATTAGTATCGTGAGGAGATCAAACATGGTTTGGAAGATGAGTGTGAGATCTATTTCAAGTTCAACATTCTAAAAAAATATAAAAAAAAGAACACTTTCCATATATATTCTTATGTCATTGGGAGAAGTTGTTGTGTTTTGTAAATATTCCATATTAAAATTCCCATCACATTTTTTTCCTATTTTTTGTCTTGATTCACACAATCATGCCCTTTTAAATATTTATTTCCATGTCCTTACATGTTTTATTCATAAAAGTTTTGCATTGCTTTTCCCATGTTGGTATTTTACCCCTCTTTCCACTCTTATAAAAATTATATTCCTACCGTCCCATAGCCATATAAAAACAACTTAAAAACACCTATTTATTCTTGTTCACTTTGGATAGGTATTTGAAGCTGATAGCTCTTTCAAAATCTAAGATTTTCACTTTTGGTTGGTGAAAGAGTGAACCTCCACAAATAAATTTTATTATCTCGAGAGGTGTGAGTTTTGAGTGTCCACATTTTCCATTTCTAAATTTGAGCACGAAAAAATGAATTATTTTTGGAACATTATTTCTGTAACAATTTGTGGTGGAATTCAATATGGATTAGTGAAATAGTCTAAACCTCCCTTGATTTAGGAAAACAAAATTTTAATTTTTGTTCGTGAGTGAAAATGAGTTTGTCTTATTTTTATATTTTTTTACACATGAGGACATGTACAAGACTAAGTGTGGGGGAGTTGATGTTATTAATATTTTCATATCTTTTTAAATACTAAATTTACTTATTTTATATGAAATGTGCATAATTTGTGTGAAATATTAATGTTTAAATATTAAATATAATTATTGAGCACTATTTGAATTTATTTGTATTCAAGTATGTTTAATGTTTTAGCAATTACTATCACCCGACTTATTCAAATTGAATGTTTATTGTTTTTAGGGTTACCAATTCCTATTACAACATTTCATTAGAAGTCACCTTTGGCAAATTCGTCCATTTAAGGGGTCATATGGACCACAGAACAAGGTCCTAGGAAACTGTGAAGAAACTGGACCATATTTGAAGGTTGAATTACTGGACTCAATCTAGAAGTACAAATACCTTAATTATCCTCCCAAGTTCGGAGTACATTTCAAGGAGTACATGTTAAAAATATCATAACCCAATAACAAATACAGGGGATCCAACTAATGAATTGAAATCCATCCCACCACTCTGGCCGAAAATTAAATACAGTACACTAATATTGCAATTTCTCTTGATGTAGACATCCATTCGAGCTGATCTTTTTCCATTTGAAAGAGGAGCTTCAGGTGGCCATCTTTTTTGAATAGATGATTTTTATTTGATGGCATATTCCTATTCAAAAACCCATTCAAATTATAGACTTCGAAAAAGTATTTATTGAAATGGACATATCTTAATTGTTTACTAAAACTGCCATAACATTGGTTCAATAAGTCCAATGGCCACCAAAGGTTCACAGTAGACAGAAGACATCATTATATAAAACTTCAATGTAGAAGATTTCTCAAGATTCAGCTGTCTGGAAGTCCATATTGTCGAGCCAAGCGGAGGGGTATTTCTGGAATGTACACAGTCCACCACCTTGGGCTATAAATACATCCCCTCCTATCCTTTCAAAAGGGTTGGCATTTCAGAGAAAAGGAGGATTTATTTGAAGTACCAAGGCCCTGCCAAAGGCTTGGGAGGATCTTAGAAAATCATTTTTTCACTTGTGAATCACGTTCTCCTCTCTTTGTTATCATTTACTTTTGCATTTTTCTTCGTTGTAATTTTGCAAGTGTTTGTCTTTGTAATTCTGTTTTAATGCAATTTTCTTATTTTTAATTTCTTATTCTCATCCACCTTCTATAGTTTAATATTAATGTTCTTATTTTAGTTTAAATAAATCTGAAATCCATCATCTTATTTTAATTTATTATTCAATAAAAAGTCCATTTTTTTACTCTCATCATCGTTCGTGTGTGTGTTCGGCGCACAACTCTTTTCATATCCCTTTCTTTTTATTCTCTTTGTAATTCATCACCTTAAACATAATAGACCATATTACGAATAATTTAAATGGATGAGTAAATATATCATTGGGGTGAGTTTTAATTTAGGTATGTTACGCGATTGAGAGCTTTCACTCGATGAGTATTCTTTAATTTAACATTGTTTATGTTGGACTTAATATGTCCTGGATTATTGACATATTATGTTCAATGTGTGGTTTACATGGATTATTGGGACCATAAATACACTTCCACAATCAAGCATTGATTGAGATTATAACCCTAAGTAATGTTAAGGCTTGGATTAAAGGCTTAACACTTGGGAATTCCAATCAACATCAACTTGTGATGTGGGTGTTAATTTATTGCAATATAAAGCAATGATCAAGGATATCACACGCTTAACTCCCTAATGATGAACTCACCCCAATCATTATCAACATGTTAAATTAAACATCATACATTAAACATTTCAATTAAGATATGAAAATAAACCCCCCAATCAAAATACAATCAACTAAATACAATCGACTATTACAAAGTACCATCGCCGAGGATTCGACCCGAGTGTTTCTATACACATTTGTAGAGCACCAGAACCTTGACAGGTAGATAGGGGACAATCGACCGTGCGTTTCATCGAGGAATTAGGGGGATATATAAATTCTGGGCCCCACCCTTCATTGATAGTCCAAAGCAATCCTCGTATCTAATAATAAAAATAACTAATATGCCTAATCAAATATCCGTATTGAATAAAGAATATAGATTTATCAACATTTCCTTAGTTAATCAAAAAAATATTAAAGTAAATACTGTATGTATAAATGGTATAAAATTTAGGTAATAAAAATATTCTTGATAAATGATATGGATAATTAGGGTCAATTAAATTTCCAATGATCATAGGAAACTAAATATTTCAAGGAGAATAAAAATGGGATGAAAGAAGTTAATTTCAATACTATCCCAGAAAAAAAAATCATTCATAAACTGTCGAGAGAAAGAATAATGAAGGAATCAATAAAACATATCCCAAGTGGAGTAAAAATAAAGTGTCATTATATTTTATGAATGGAAATATTATAAAAGAATCTTTTAAAAACACTTTTGATTTAAATATCCTTTTAATTATATATTTTTTAAAATAAATTTATTTGAAAATAAGTTTTTAAAAAAATTTCTTTAAAAATTTAAATTTTAAACATGAAAAGAAATATTGAATGAAATGCTGGAAGGTATATCTGTAGATACCATACAAGGTAAAAAAACATTCTGTTTTCATGGTTAAAATGTTAGAAAAATTATTTGTTCGGAAGGAAATAAGAATATTTCATTGAAAATATTCTTAAAAGAAAAAGAAGTAAAAAATTATATAATAAATCAATTTTAATGGTTAAAATATTTTTTAAAACCTTTTTATAAAATATTTTTTTTAAGAAAGAAGGTTCCCCTAATAAAGAGATAAATGAAGTTAGATTTTCTTAAAATGACTTTTTAAAATTTTTGAAAACAAAATATCAGAAAAATAGTACTATTACTTGAAAATTGTTATGAATAATTAGAGTGAAAGATAAATATAGGGTTAATTGGACAATAATCCAATAATTCCATCCAATGGAAATTCATGTATAAACAATCTCAAACAACATGAGATTGTGAAGTAAATCCTTGAAAATAACATAATATTGATGTGAAAATAAATCGATAAACAGATTTTGTGTTCCAAATTTAAAACCATAGAAAAAATTTGAAATTAAAAAAATATATTAAAATTTTATTTTAAAAATAATAATATAATATTAATAACAACAGGAAAGTAATAAAACTCAATGAAAAAATTGTGATATGAAAGTCTTTACCACTTGTAATGCTTAATTAAATAACCATTTGATTAAATAATTAAATTTGAAACAAAAAATATAATGAATAATGAGTTAATAATTATATTATATATAAAATTTAAATTATTTTCACCATATATAGGAAACTATGTGCACAATAATAAAATATTCCTCAAAGAATGGAAATTGAGACGAAGTACCTTATTACTTTGTATCTTTTTAATTATAAGACCCATGAAATTGATATATTCAAATAAAACATTAAATATAATTAATATAATAAAATTAAATATATAATATATCAAAAGGTGTAGTATATACTCCACACAAAATTAGTAATTGGTGAAAATGGTGTATGCCTCAGAGAAAGAAAAGTGAGACAAGAATCTCTTACCTTGCATTTCCTTTTGGGTAAACATCCTTTAAATCAATTTATAATGTTTTAAAATATAATAGTTACTTATTATAGAACCATATTAATATTTTTGATATCATATGTGATATTATTATAATATATTATTACTTTTTTGTTAAAAATAATTCATTATTTTCTATATTTTGGGTCTTTATTTCCTAGTTTCTCAATTATGTTTTGACTTGTTACTTGTTAATCCTATTATAGATTCCTCATCCCCATATTGTAACCCATTATTTAAATATAATATATATTCATTATATATTAATTTATAATAATCCATAATATCTAGATATCAGAAATGAAATGTATCATCCATGCAAACGGTAGACCGTACGTACGCATGAACCCTACATTCATTTTTTTATATTAAAAGAATGAAAATTAAATTATATATATGTAAATTATAATTATAACATCATATTTATGTAATATTTTTCATATATTTAATATAGTTTTATCAAAATCATCCTTTATACATTCAATGTATAGCATGAAATATTCACATCGGTTTTAGGATGAGTTAGTCCACACTTCCAAAAGCATTTTTATGTTATTTACAAAAAATGTAATGCATAAGCGAATTTACTAAATACAAATACCATAATTTTAAAGTAATTATAGAAATAATATATATTATATTTAAATATTTTGTGCATCTTAGTGCCCATCCCTGAGAGGTGGTAAAGGAAAGATGAATAACGTAATTTTGCGAGGCGGTTGTTCGTCGTACACATAAATGGTAAGTTCATTACAAATTAGTTTAAATTTTGAAAAATGTTAGGTATAATAATATTAATAAAAATATGTATGTATATTGAGTATTATATTTTTATTATATAATAATGGAATAAGAAGATTTTTGGGGCCGAGGAAGGATATAAAATGAAAGTGACCATTGAATAATATAACCTTATTTTCAGGTAACTCCTTTTTCTTTATAGAAAATACTTCTTTGGGATTCATTATTCAAAAGTTTAGGATTATATTATGAGTGAATTTATTTTGGGATAATATTTTATCATAGTTTGGGCGATCCAAATGGCTTTATAGGTGTTAATAGATAGTGGATCAAACTGTTGTCATGGGATGAACATAGTTACAATACATCCTTCACCACATCAACTAGAATGACCCCATTTGAGGTAGTGTATAGTCACAGACCCTTGCATGTTGTCCACTACTTATATAGGGAGAAAACTATGAACGTTTTAGTGTTATACTTGTTTAACTGAGATGATTCCTTAAATAACGTTGTAAGAATAAACATAGATCATAATAGAATATGATCAAAAATTTTAATTGTCAGTGACATGAGGCGTCTTATGAAGTGGGGGGTCATGTATGGGTGAAATTGTGAATGAATGGACCCAAAACCAAAGAAATAATTAACTCAAAACTATCTTCTGAATATTATTCATTTTTTTGATTGAATAAAAAGTAGGTGTTTTCACTTATAATATTACATTACAAAACCATAACTGGACATATCTAGTTTTCTATGTGTCCCAGCCGCAAGATTCTATTGGACCGAAATGTGTCACCAGTACTCGACCCACTGCATTTATGAATGATGGGTAACAACCAGATAAGGTTTTTATATCCTTACATTTGGGAATAATCCTTTAGTTTCTAGTTCAATGGAATAGAAATATTTCTGAATAAAGGACTAGGAAAGATGACAACATGATTTTTATCAACTTCCAGAACATCCACCTTGAGGATAAGGTAGAAAAAAAGGTGTGGGTATTGATATAAATGAGGAAGAGATCTATGGGAAACAAAATAGACATGGGACCTGACCACCCATCTATTTTACCTATAGATGGGGGTATCATTGTATAGGAAACATATTGGGGGTCAAGTTTTATGTTTTTACTAGGTGAAGTATTCTTACAAACAATTGAATGGAGTGTTGGGATATTATTAATGGGGAAGATAGGGGCCAAAAAGAATTTATGGGTAGTTGGTTTTTTTGTTGGAAGCACCAAATCATGAGGAAGAGTTCCCTCCTTAAGAGTTTCAATTTTATATAGAATAATTATTCTTTTCTGGGATATAACATTATGGAACATTTCTATCCTTCTCAATGATAGAAAAAGTGTGAGGATTTTATATGAAAAAAAGGATATCTAAGATAGTGATTTTAGAGATATGTGGTAAATATTTCAATACTCTATTTCATGAGAAAACTATAATTATGGATATTGCTAATAAAAATATAATATTCCATAGGAAGAAATATAGAGGAAATGTTATCCATGATGGAGAATGTTTTGTTATCGTAGGAAATAATAGAATGAATCACAGGAATCATTTCAAAAAATGATGAAATCTACAAAGGAATAATTCTTCCAAACATGGAACCATAGATAGTGACAATAGAATATCATTGTTTTGAACTAAAAAGAAATGTTTAATTAAAATATTTATATCATAGTGATTGATATGGATACATCATGGGATGAGTTTTTTTTAATTACAAGAGTTGAGTTAATATGTATAATGAATAATATCTCTGATTCATTATATTGATCAATGTATTATCAATGATCCTTAAATTATTCTTAGATAAATCTAAGAACTATGAAAAATTTTTATGGGAGGTGAAGTCTCTAAGAGGGTATATGTGGAATGTTTTAAATAAAGTTAATATGATGGGTTATATAAAGGAGGACCACAATCTATATGATACATGAAGAAAGATCATTATTTTAATGTTCAGTTAATAAGGTTATAGTGGATTCTCAGTCTAAATTTTCACGAATATGGGGTAGGTGTTCTTCCCACTAGGAGAGATAACGGTCTTCGATTTGAAAAATCTTTAGATCATGGGTGTTGACAATTAAGAAATATTTATTGATGTTTGTGGAACATGGATGATTTTAGATCTATTATATTATATGAGGTATATAAGTTGCCTTTATGAACACATGTAATAAAAGTAAGATATATAGATATCATGGGAGCATCATTAAGAACATGTTGTGATCAAATTTAAAATCACTAAACAATATGGTGTTATTGATTACATAAGAAAGTCACAGATATATGGAGGTTGGGTTTAATCATAGATGAATATATATGTATCCAAGAGAGATATGAATCATTAAAAAAAGAATAATGATGTTGTACAAGCTAAAGATAATGTGGGATGAGAATACTATATGTTGGTATACATATGAGGGAGCACAATTTGTGAAATATATCAGCCATAGTAAAGAACCCACCATAGTAGGTCTGGGAGAAGAGCATATAGATGTGGGTAAAATATAAAGATATTATGCGAAGAGATTATAATAGGAGGATACACAGTAGAGAAAGAAACACATGTTGATATCCTATATATATCTATAATAATATATAGATAAGAGAAATGAAATGATTGAATATAAGGTAATAGTGACATCCAATGAATCCCATTAGTTGTATCTGAGAAAGAAACACATGAGATATTCATATTTTATAGTTTTCGTAAATTTTTTCATTGATTCCACTCTTAGTAAATCTTGTAATTCATTCTTGTGCTCCTATTGTATATAATGTAATAGTGACATCCTATGAATCCCATTAGTTGTATCTGACCCAAGGCTGATGATTAATTGATATGATGAAGATCAAAATTCATTTTGAGAACAAGGGGTGTCCTAACTTGGTCTAACCCAATCAACCCAACTGAACCCAACCAGGTTGGGTTGGCTAACACATGTGATATGGATGTTTTGAGTTAATTTGGGTTAGGTTGGTTTAGATTATGGGTTGTAAAAACAATATACCAAACTGACCTAGCCAATCCTTAATTGATTAATTATGGGGGTCATAAACCCTACTTCCCTCTTATCTCCCCTCAAATAGGTATTATTTATTGAATTTTATATTTACTTGTAATGTTCTATTTTTTAATAACTAATAAAATATCCAAAAAACAAATTTAATTTCAAAATAAATTCAGTAATTTTTTTTAATTTTTATATTTGAATTCATTTTATGATAGAAATATGTTCTAAATGTTTCAATGCATGTGTATTTGAACTGATGTTTTATTTTTTTGACGATATAGCCTTTAATTAATTTTTTAGGACATACCTAATTTATTTTTACATTACCTACATGTAATTTTTTACTGGTTGATAGAAATGGAATGGTTTCCCTATGTGATATTATATTAATTGTTTATTTATGTAAAATGTTTTATAATTTCAAATTTAATTTAATGGGGATTGTCAGTTTATTTATATTTATATGATCTTAATGTCAATTTTTTTAGTTTTTTATTAAATAAATAGTTTTATATATTTTTTTATTTTATATAATTTTTCTCTACTTGACCCAAAGGACCTGACCTGACTCACCTTGGGTCAGGTCTGTTCGGGTCATTACAAATTTTTTTCCCTCGACCAACTTTAATCCAATTACTTTTGATGGGTTGAAGAGATTTTCCCCCAAAATTGACCAAACCAACTAATGGAGACCCATATTGATTACCACGATCTTGGTTTTATAACCACTTCAGGGTTTATAATACATATCCTCAAAATGAAATGTTTATCTGATCACCAGGTCATATCATGTTAATATTTATAGAGAAAATGGAATATCTTAAGGGTAGATTCCAAGGATTATTTAACCATGAAACATGGTATTATATTCAAAATAACTATCATTTGGTTAGCTGGGGAATTCATTACGATTAGAGCAACCATGTGGTATTCATTGTCCATCATGGTTTGGATAGTTCTACCATATTTTAGTGACAAACAATGTTTTTTTGACAAATAATATTTGTCTTGAACTCATCCCAATATAGATGAGGTCTAGTTAAAAGAAAATACAAAACAAAAACTGTATAGGTCCGTCAAAAAAGAGTTGGGAAATTGGAACTTAGAAATGATTATAAGTTTTATGATGGTTGAAATACATCTCAAAATCTAAACAAAATGACCATCACTAAGATATCAAGGTTAGTCAGTTCACATAGTAATACACTATAATTTCTCCAAGAGGTCATTTTAATTGATACCCCGTACTCCCTCAAGTATATAATATTGAGAAAGATTGTCCTTCACCTTGATACAAACTTCACGACTAGAACTAGGATCAAAATTTCCTTTATCATGGTTCTTTTAATGATAGAGGATCTTCCATTTTCTTCACCTATCCAGTTTACTTGTTGGAACTCCTAGAATTGTTACTTTTACATTCAAAGGACTTGAAGAATCAGAAGGATTTTTTGATCCAAAATTTCAGCTAGAGTTTATATTTGTGCTTGCATGGGAGGATATAACTCATGCATCTTACAAAACAATTATCTATCCTTGAGAAATCATTTCAATGGTATTATTCAGCTCTCATATACATCCTTTGTGAGTCAACAACCCTTCATTATATATCTGAAAATAATACCCTTTCATTAGGAGAACTCTATGGAACCAGAAAAATGATAGGACCATAGGTTCTTATGTGAGGAAAATAGAGTAATATAAGTCGGATATATAGATCCAGGGGTTTGAATCAACTATAAACTCTATATAGATAGTAGTATTATATAAAATTCTAGAGGAAATTGAAGAATAATATTATGAGATAGAACTCTCTAGGAAATTATCCCCAAGGTCAACTTCATAGCCTCCAACAACAACTAGGAAAATTAATAGACTGCCACTACCTTTTCCCATAACATGAAATATAAAATCAAAAAAACAATTCGTTTTAGAGAATTACCCTTTCACATTTTTATCCTACCCCTTTCGTCCATTAATAGGTTTTTATGAATGGGATATCAGCATACCTATCAATGGAGGCCATGCTTTTGAATCATGGTGAAGTTTTTTTAAAGAGATTTTATGAACACAAGAGTTATGAATTATAGGGACACGTTATATTTATGGTAATATCATAAGAGGTTAAATACCTATATTGAATGTGGGAAAAAACATCATAGAGATGAGAGTTTAACTACACTGCATATCAGAACTTACAATATAAATGCAACACAACCTACAAGATGTAATTATAACATGTCACAATATGTCATTTGAAAAGGAGTGAAATAAATTATTACAGTCCAAAAAATGATTCTAGACCATGGATAGTAAAAAAAGTGAAAAAATGGTGTATTATAAGAGGATAAATAGTGCTATAAAGGGGGATCGAGTATGATAGATGGTGAGAGTGCATATTGGATGTTCTGAAACAAATCACATATAGTGATAAGGGAATATAGTGTTACACATAAAGAAGTCTGATAAAGATTTTTTATAGAGTGTAATTTCACATATATCGATTGAATCATGTCAGTTAAGGCTATTTGATATTGTAAGGAATGTGGGGATGGTTGGGGCATTCAGAGATAGAGTTGGTGTGGGGTTATTTTGGAAGTCATGTCTCGGTATTGGGGTAAATTACATGGGAGGATAGTTTTTTATTTTGTAGTTTATTTGTTTCTTGTGATAACTGAGATGGTACGAGATCCTAAATATATAAAGGTATTGAGTTAGATATAAATTTCAATAATTACATGGAAGTATGTATATTGGAAGAAAATGGGATTGGGAGGTGGTCTCTCAGTATAACATGACAGACACATCAAGGTGGATGCCCAAGGAGGTGGTCTCTCTTGGTTATTATAGCTAAATATCTTTCTTTTCTCTTACTAATAAAAATCTTGATCTAGCAATAATATATAGTGATTTTTTTTCATTAATTCTATTTATCTCCCCTGTCATTTTCACTCACAGTGCTAACATTTTGTGAATTTAATAGTGAGATGTTGTTGCTATATGTTGTGATAAATTATGAGAAAGTCTTAATGAAAAGTATTTTATCCTTCCACTCCCTAATTTTCTATTTTTTGATCTAATGTGAAACCAATTCAAAGATTACTATGATCATTTTTCAGAATTTTAGAATAAGATTATTATTTAGAGTAAGTCGAGAGGAGATTATGATCATACCAAGATGATAAATGATATAAAATAGAGTAGTTATCATTGGATCACCATTGTAGAGTATGAAACATATATTGATGACTATGTAAAATAGTTTGGATAATATGAAAAATGAATAGTTGAGTACTTGAACTTAGAGACTGTATGGTTGTAGTAAACTAAATAATTATCAAACCTGTGTATGCCTGAAAAGGAGGAGTGTCATGTTCTAGGAATATGAAAAAATTATCTTTCTAGGAAAGAAATATTTTTGACTAAAATTTTAGTCATATATAAGAACCGTTAAAATTTATAAATATTCCACAACTAATTCTCTCTATGGAATGTATCTTTATCTAGATTGATTTGAGTTGAATATGATTTTGCAAAGGTGGATGAGAATCTTGTTTATATAAGAGTTAAAACGATTTTTTTAGAAGTTATCAATATTGGAGCTTCTAAGGATGAAAGAGAAAATATTGATAGAGTTGGTATTATTATTTCTATAACTGTCATCAATGAAACTCTATTTCTCTATGAGATAGCCTAGATCATTGCTCATAATTAATGAATAAAAAATATGTCTATGGTTAATGATATAGAGAATCATTTTAATCTCTGTTTCTATTCATTTCCTATGAAAGAATAGAGACTTATTGTTCATTCAGTCAAACAAGGGTGTTGAGAGAATTAGGTGGTAGTGCAAGAACAATAAAAATAAAAGGATTTTTTATGTTCCAATTTATCATTCTAAAGATTATTTAAAGGATATTGTATTTAAAAGCGTGGTGTCCCATGGATTTCCTTTGAGAGGTTTGTGATTATATCTATATGGTTCATGGAAAATATTTTTAGAAATGTTTTTTGGAATATTTATAAGATAATAATATTAGTTTAATCAACTCATGGTTTTTATTTGGAAAAGAATTATTCCTTAGTGTTAGAATTATTAGCTATAGCAGTGGCAATGAATCATTAGGTAATTTTATATTTCTTCTTTGTTTATTTGGGGGGGTGTTTGCAAAAACAAATTGGGAATGTGGGTGATTCATAGGGAAAATGAATTTACAAATGTTTACCCATAGCGTTGGATGTTTTTGTGGATAATCTAGCTTATTTTTTGTTGATATTGTGAGAAGATGATCCTCATATCATGATAATGTGGATTAGTTCAATATTAGTGCTATTTTAGTTAGTATAATGAGATTTGTTCTCATTTATATGGAATTTTAGTTCCAAAATAATAGATAGCCTAAAAATGATAGAGAATAGTGCCCACTAATTGATCCGTACTCTTTTAGATCTTTGGAATTATGGGTTATTATAGAAGACATTTCTCAAATTCAATTCATTTCAGCTGGTTCTTGGATTGAAAAAAATAACAATGGGATTTTATCTGATGATGAAAATTTTTATATTAAATAAAATTTTTCCCTGATGGAGAGAGAATTATGAATTTAGAGATTTAATTTGATCCATAACTAATACTCAATGGAAAATATAGTGAAGGATGTTAATATATTGGTAGTGATATTTTTAATTTCAAGATTATTTGTGTTGATGTTGTATCCTTCTAGTACCATGGGAATTTTTTTGTTTCAATAACAGGTTCAACATTATATTTTGTTCCATAAATACCTACATATAATAATGTATACAAAATTTCCATATTGATGTTGAAGAGTATATAATATGTCTTTTGATGATGAATTGCATTGGAGGCTCGAGGAATGAAATTGGTCTTTACGGTCCACCTTTTGGTAAAGGTGGATTTTCAACATGGGGGAAATGTTGGTAATGTGGGACTAGTAGGGTCATAAGGGGATAATAAATATGGAAAGGTTGTGGGTTAGACATTGGAATTTACTTTTTGGTAGTTCTACTGGTAGTAGATAGAGGAGGTCTCTCTCTTCGACACTCAACGCACAAAACATGGTTCAATTCCAAGGAGGTGGTATCTCCTAGTTCTTCCAATTATATATATTTCTTTCTTGTTGCCACTATAACTATCAACTCTAGAATAAAAAATAGTTTCAAGGTTAATTAATTAAATTATCTCTCACTCTGCACTCTAGCTATCACCCACGGTGCTAATAGAGGCCCAGTTCATTCTTCAAATTATGTTTTACAATGATTGAAAATGGGCTGAGCATGTAGATTTGATGAGTAAGAATCTTACTAGTTTATGGGTTCATGATGTTTTTAAAATGGATTACAAGTAAAATGAACCTCCAAAATAATTTTCCCACCATAGTTGTTCTAGACAGTAGCTAAATAGAGAATAAATTGAAGGAGAAATTAGAGGTTGATATAAAAAAACAAGAGAAAAAGTATTATTGTTGGGAAAGATAAGTGGAAATTATAGGTCATAACTAATTTAAGGATAGAAAGTGAAATATATCATGGTTTTAATAGGATCATGATCCATATCTCATATATATATATGGAATAATATATCATAATTCATAAAAGAGGCAATTATGAGGACTCTATATAGGATAGGAGAAAAACGATTGGAGAGATACCACCGTTCATGTTATGATTTTTAGTTTCAAGTGATTAGTTAAATGTGGGGTATAAATATGAAAAATATAATGTTCCATAGGTAGTGATATAAAATGAAAAGTAATATATAATGAAGAAAATATTTTTACGGTATGTGGTAATATTATAAAGAATTATAATATATTGAGACATGTGAATATCTATAATGGGAAAATACTACCCAACATAGAATTAAGGATACTGATAAAATATTATCATTTTTATGATAGATATGAATCTTTAAGCATAACTCGATAAATGTGTATCATAGCCAGCGATATGGATATATCGCTAGATGAACATCAAAATACATAACATAAATTATTTTAATTGATACATAAACCTGTATAAGACCTTTCATGTATTCCACGGATAAAAGTATCATAGTGTATACTTAAATGATACTTCGATAAATAAATGAGACATGAAATGGTTTCATGGTCTCTAAATGTTTTCATAGAGGCCACATGGAATTTTTAAAGTGAATATTATGGGTTACATAATAGAGGACCATGATCTGTATGATCTATAGATAAATATATATTTTTAGTATTCCAAAATTAATGAAGATAGTGAAGTTTGATTAAAAATATCACGAACATGGGGTGAGTGATCTTCATGCAGGGAGAGAGAATAAGTATTATGAATGATAATCATGAGACCATAGTTTCATGGTATTTCAACATCTGTCAATGAAGTTAGTGGAGCATAGAAATATCATGATCTATTATGTTTTATTTGGGATAATATTTATCATAATTAACTCACAAAAGATATGCAAGATGTATATATATCATTAGAGCATCACATAAATGGTGTTGTGACTTTGGTTTAACCCACTGAGCATGGAGATGTTTCTATTTAGATAACAAGATCATAGAGAAATGGGAGTGGATGTTAATCTTGGATGAATCGAGAACCATTATCCATATGATAGTGATTATGATGATGCATGGGTTAGTGAGAAAGTGTCTTAAGCTTACGGTGAGCTGCCAAAGATATGAGGTGGAAACAATCTTTGAAAGATAAGGTCCATGTGTGAATATCCTACTATGGACAGTCCTAGCTAAGATCATGAAGGGATATGATAAAATAGAATTATAAGATATAATGAGTTTTAAATAGGGGGATTTACAAAAAAATAGGGATAAATACATTGTGATATTAGATAAACACCAACCAAGAGTGATGGAGAAGAATGTAAGGAAATACTTTCATATAGGAATTAAAATCCTTTAGCGAGGGAAGAAGAGAAGGTGTAACATTACAAAACTAGAAGAATCAAGTGAAATCTTGGGAAGTGGAGGAAACATGTTAAAAAATAGAAGATATATATTCTTAGCGTAACATTTATATCACCTTTATTGTCGTATTTTTATGATGATAACATAATATAGATTCCATCTAGTATCCCATGTAAATCCTACGAATCCCATGTCCATATTTATTGTTTGAGTGTGTTTTGGTTGAATGATGTTTAAGGAATATGACCAATCAGTATGTGTTATTAAGATATCCTCTTGAAAAATATAGCTCAATCTAAAGGGAAAGTAAGGACTCAATGTTAAGAAGCATTGAAAATTATTAGATTATCACACTCAAATTCCACCCGATGAGCCTGGCTCATTTTCTGCCCTTCTCCTACAAAATTTTTAAATTTATTATGGGGTACTAAAATTATTTAGTTCACATATCCAATATTAAAATAGGTGAATTGTGTGATATAATTAAAAAAAATTATATTTTATTGTGTTCAATTTTAATGTTCCGCATAAAATCCAAATTAACAGTGGAATTTTTATTGGAAAGTCGCAAAGGAAGATCTATTGGGAATCTAAAAAGAAGCATAAATAGGAAAATCATAGAAAAATTTTCCTAAAAAATGGGAAATTCATAATTACCTGTTAATTTTCGAAGTCCATGATATTTCCATGATAAATATTTTCTATAAATTCGAATCCGCAGTTTATGTTCGAATAAAAATAAATAGTATAAGTCATAGTGAAAATCCATAGAATGATAAATCAATAATTTTTATTTATATTCTAGTTGTAATACGTCAAAGTTATATTATATTTAAATTCCATGTGGATGGTCCTTGAAAAAAATCCATGATTTCATAGGAAACCAATGATAGAGGATCCATAGGACATCTAAGAAGGAATATACATTGGAAATCTATAGTGGAACTTCCACAGAATATCAGAGAAGAATTTACACTAAAAACGAATCATTCATAATTATTAGTTTAAGTTCCATGTAATTTGTTATATGTTAATTTCACAATAAATAGTATTCTAATTCCTAGTGAATTTAAAATGGAAGAAAATTGGAAATCCAAATCCATAACTGAAATTCCATAAGAAATCAGTAGTGGAAATTCCATTGGAAATCCATGAAAAAATTCCACTGTAAATCCATAGAGGATGTTCCACCAGAGAATCCCAGTAGTAGTTCCACTTTGATTGATAGTAGTTTCATCATTATATTTTCAATAATATATTTCATATTTTTCATTCAATTCTGAAATAATAAATATATGAGAAAAAAATAAAAACATTTCGAATGAAGTTTAAAATTTTATTTTTTTTAAATAAATGTTTTATCATTTTTTTCAAAAACTGGTTTAATAATTTTAGTGTTATTTGAGAACCAATTACAAACAACCCATTAAAATTTTATTTTATAACAAAAAACTAAAAATTCACTTTATATCTCATGTTCATATGGGTGTAGTTTTTCTTTTTCATTACACCCTCAGTTCCAGTGACAGGTTGTGAACATAATGATTTTAGAATGAGTTGGAAGATGTACCTACTTGTACCACTATAGAAAATAGAAGAACATAACATTTCAGTCACTTTGATAAAGGGAAATGTCATAAAATAATCCCAATGATTAATTAATGAAGATGAAAATGGTCATTTTGAGAAGAATAGATAACCCAATGCCTCAGGATGACTATCGAAGAAGAAACTGAAGATATTAAATTTTATTTTTAATTAACTTCCCTTATCAGAAAGTCATCTTGTGAATATGACACATGTCACAACTCCGAAATGTAATCAAATAGTACAATTATCCCAAAAATTAGTGATGATATCAATCCATAAATATTTTTAACTATAATGAATTCTTTAATATCATGATAGTATGCCATTCTAATGTCAAATAAATCTTCAAAAAATTGTTATAAACCTTGAATAATCAACCTATGAATTTTAATGGGAAGTCCATGATCTAATTTAAAGATATAAAAAACAATGAAAATGATAATACACTGTATAACACACTTATAGGGAGAATAAATTGAATTAGATTCTATAACTAATTCTAAATGAGCACGTTCTAGGTAATAATTAGATAATTATACATCATTCATCAAAATAACTAGAAGATACATTATGAGTCATGTTGTTGTAGACAAAAATTTACTGAAATGAAACAGGTGACAAAAATATTAAAAAATAATGCATCCCAAAAGGTAAAAATAACAATTATATTCATATAATCACAATTTTATCGATGAAAAGATATTGAGGTAAATAAAAAAACAATTATAATGTTATCTTTTCTTCAACATTTTCATGGACCTATGCCTATTCTATAATCCATGTTCCATGGGAAAAAATAAATAATAATCTGAATGAATTTACCAATTGTAGGATTTAAGAAGTTTTGGAATAACTAAAATAGTATATCAATGTCTGGTATAGAGGAACTTGGGAATGGTAAATTGAAATGGTTAAAGAATCCATTGAGTAAACATGCACTAATTCTATAAAAGGATGCCTGCTATGCGGTAAAATAAAAAGGGAATTTATATTTTTTATAATGAAACTTTTAGTAGAGTTAAATATTAACTCAAACACACTTATAATTTATAAATTAAATGCATTAAATATATTTAAATAATTAGAAACCATTTTTAAATGAAAATTTATCTACCATATCCCTAATTCTACACACATCAACAAAAAGATAGACTCTTATTTATTCATATTTTATCTCTATAATGAGAAAAATTATTATAAATATATGAAACACAACCAACACCCAACAAATAAAACTAATTGTTATATAGAAACCCACAAATAAATGTGGGGATTTTTTTTTAAAAATCAAAATAAAATTTCAAAATTTATTATTGAAAAATGTTTTCCTACTGTATATTCATATTTTTTTATTTTGAAATTTTTGTAAGTATAATTTCACATTATTCCAAAATAGTTATGAGAGATCAATCATTCATTTTCACTTTACATCATAAATTTTTTTATATAGTAATAAAACTATTTTTTCTATAGGTTAAGGAATCACCACAAACTACCTTCTCACAACCACATAAAGAGTATTTCAAGGTATCATGGATTACATTATGCATACTACAATTATAATAATAGATCTAGTAGACCATAGAGAAGAATTTACAATAAGTAGTGGGAATAAAACTATACCATGATTGAGAAGAAAAATAGATAAAATTAAATATAAATAAAAAATAGGTTTTCTATTATAAATATTTCAGAAAAGTCATATAAAATTAGAAACTATAAATAATAAATATTCAAAAAATATATTTTAAGTATAATGATAGAAAATCATGAAATGTGTATTGAAAAATAAAAAATTATGTAAATGAACTTTTAAATATTTAGTTCTTGGTTTCACCTTTGTTTCGACATTCGGTTTCAAAACCCACCTCGTAATTGTTTTTATATTAGAGAGACCTCTCGCAGAAATCTCTAAAATTACACTATTAACTTCATAAGAATTTTCATATCTAAAAACTTCCATTCTGTATTTCCATATGTCCATTGATTGTGTTTATAAACATTGTGCCTTAAACTATTGAAGAGCTCGTATGCACAAAATATTTGGTTAATTATTTATCTTTTCAACATGTTTTAAGAGTATGTTGTAAAATATAAGCACATATATATATTTTCTTCATATTATCAATACATGTGTTTATTTTAATGCATATAGTTATTGAATTAGTTAAGTATCCATGCATTCTAATATAAGGAGAATTATCATTTTTCATAAATTCAACCCCTTCCATATAAAGTGGTAAAATATATAAATAATAAAATAGAAGTTCAATCCCCATGAAAGAAAAAATATTTGTCTTAAATTTACAAAAATCAACAATTTTACAAAACAGTTTAACATACTCTTATGTAGAGAACATAAACATTATAATTTTCTTATAATACTAAAGACTAAAAGAGTCTTCATTTTCTTCCAATTATTTGAACATATTAATTGTTTTTTCATTTTATAAATATTAAAAATCCTAATAAAAATGGTATTATGAAATTTATTATCAAAGTACCTCAATGAAACTAATAAAAATTAGATCGTTGGTAATTTGACTACTAATTAGATAACTCAATAACAATATAATAATATAGAACAAATTAGTTTGAATCCTACTTCCAAACATCATCATAAATACATATAATACATGATTGGGTATTTTTAAATGTTTATCATTGTTAATAAAAATGGTTTATGTTCGATATAAATTATTGTTTTTGGATTGCTAAAGATTTATAAGTTGGAAAAAATAATTTTCTGGATCCTCTATGTGGCATAATCATTTAATCACATCTCTGAATAATTCCCTCATATGGTAATGAATATTCGCTTTTATTTCATTTAAAAGTTCATTATAAATTATTTCCTAATGGGAGTAATATAAATAAATTAATTTATTCATCATATGAGTTTTTAAAAGATACTTTAAAAATTAGATTACTTTTCTCATGGATAAAATATGCACCTTCTCTATGGGATCTATACAAGGTAGAAATAAAAATGTTGCAAATTGAAGCGTCAGGCATGAAATTTTTCATGAGAGCTACCAAAACGAGCTCCCTCATTTAATTAAGCTTTTCCACGTGGTAAAGGGTGTATCCAAGAATTTAAAAGATCCTATTACCATGGAAATAACCGTAAATAACCATGATAAATATAATTTGAAAATAGAATATATTCATCAATACCCTTATAAAAAATATTGGACTTGTTATAACAAGTGAATATATGTTAGTAAAGGTAAATTTTATTTTGGTATTGCATTTTACCATCATATATGTTCCTATCACGAAATTTTTGTTAAAAATGTTGTCAGTAAAAATTATTATGGATGATAAAATAGTTCCACAACAATATTAATAATACTAATAGATAATATATATGTTGATAAAAATATTCAGCAACATATTAACAATATGGATTTCTGTGTTAATAATATTATTAATTTTACCGACAATACCATTCATTAATAAAAATTTATAAATTTTATTTTAAAGAAAATATTATTTTTAAGTATTCTGATATATTTTTTGAAAATTTTATATTATATTTAATAATATACTTATATATAATATATCTATTATATTTGTTATATAATAATTATAATATTATCTTATATGAGACTTCAACAAATAGAGTAATTATTTGAAACATTACCTAACTAAAGTTAAAGACGTGTTCATAGACCAAGAGGCATCAGACTTCAAATATGTTTAAACATGATCAAACTCAAAAGAAAAATAACTTGAATCTCCAAAAAACAATATCCACAATTAGTTTCCCTCAATCATCAACTGTCACTGTCACTATCATAATTCATACTGTATAAAAGGATCCTATCACATCCAGAAACATTGATGCCCACTTAACCTGGGACCTTCCAAGTTGTGACTAACCCAAGCTCTCCTGAAATAGGACAAGGGGTGGAGACAAGCATCGAGTAGGCATATCACACACATTGGAAAAATTAGTATAATCTACCATTTCATTCACCATCGTATCCAAGACCATACAATGATGAAAGTAAATCATAATTGGTATTAATGAATTTATACAACTATATCATAGAATCAAAGTAAAACATAAGTACTGGAGAACATAAAAGGTCAAACACATGCCCACCAAAACTATAAATATAGTCCAAACTACGTAGAGGATAGGAAAAACTATCAAATGAAATGTTGGTAATAACCCAAGTCTATCAAGTATTAGAATGGTGTATCTTGATCATTTTGGATGATGTTGGGCTAAATTCTAGTGGTCCATACTATGCACCAGGCCATAACTGTAACAGTTCTAGCTCAGTTGTGATCTCATTGAGGGTTATATGGGGAAATGTCCCCATACTCAAAAGTCTAGGGGCGAAGGCCCTAGACCAAAATTTGGGGAAACTTAAACAACTATATGCATTTATATCAGAGCTTATCATAAAAACCTCAATAAGGAGTTGTAGTAGTATGTACATTGGAGACAATGATAATATAGCTCCGCACTAACCAAGGTAGCTGTCCAGACTTGGGTGACTGTGGAACTATAGCATAGTGGACATTATATATGGGTGGTGGAAAATGAATCATCTTCTTTATTAGCTCAATTTTAAGATAGTGTTTTTTGGTGCTTGAAGATCTCAAAACTCCCTATAATTTTTCAACTAATTATTGTGATAATTTCATCCCTCTATAGATGCATGGATTAATCTTGAACCATGTAAATCACAATTTTCATTTTCAACTTTATCATATTCTTTTTTATGTCTTTTATTCATTTTAAAAACACTCTTCATGTGACTCATGGAGTTCCCAAAAAAATTTTATACTATGATCGATCTTGTCCTAGTCCTATATGGACTCTTTAAAAGGATTATATTGTACAGAAGTCATGACATGTGCAGGAAGAGTCCATCCAGGGGTGAATATAACAATACCAAGTAGGACAGCTTGAAATCACTTAATTTAAATCATAAAGAGAGGTTGTCTCAACCTCATGAATATGTAAATAATATATGTGATGTATATACAACAAAATAAAACATAAATATACTCAAAAAGGATGATTAGTCTTGAAGAGGACTCAAATACACCTAAAACATTACAAAAGATTGTCAAATATGTTTTTCCTACAAAATTAAGCACTGAGTCACAAAAAACTAGTGAATATACAATAAATAGTAAAATGGAAGGGTGATATTTATCAAATAAATTAAGTAGGGGTTGTTACACAACATATAGGGATCTACTCTCTGAATGTGGTAATAACATGGTCATAAGACACGTAACAAATAATTTAATATTAAAAAAATAATAGAAACATAATAATTTATATTAATATGGAAGCATATTCTTTACAAATAAGTAACATGCACAAAAAATAATGATGTAATGACATAAGAATATCAATTAAAAACTGTCATGGATGCATAAGAAAAAACGCGTTAAATTTTTTATTTTATTATATAGATAAAAATGTTTTCCTTAATTTAATGGAAAAATTACATCAGAATATTTTTTAAAAAGTACAATAATAAGGTTAAAATATAAATAAACAAGAATATTTAATTTTAATTTATATACAGAATCAGATGAAATAATTTAAGAAACTCCTATCACTGAGAAAATCCACTTCACCTAAGTTAAACCTATTCCATTTGACCACAATAAAAATAATCTTATTAAGCTGTAAAATTAAGAAATGTTCACTAAAATCTGAAAAATACATGGAATATTTATGTGTATCATATTTATAGGTCCATCTTAGAAAATATATAATAATTGTGAAACAACATTCCCCATAATCCAGATCATGTGTATCTCATATTAATTTAGTAGTCGTTAGAATTTGATACCTCCATTCTAAAATTTCAAGTGACTCGGGACCTATCAACACATTCCATAACATATAATAAATATCAATCTAAATAATTGAATAATAAAATTTAACTTGAATTATATTTTCTTGTTTTTAAACCCCGTGAAAGTCTTTATTATGTTCAAATTAATTAATAATTAAATTAATCTATATCACATTATATAAACAATAAATAAAAATAGAAATATAGATCTTCTTGTGAACCATATAGTATTTCTACTCTCACATCATTGAGGATATCAAATAATGACATCCTAAAATTTAGATGCAACTAATATATTTTATTACCCACTCAATCTCTCATGACCAATAAATCACAAATTGACAAGAAATACTATCTGTGAGATTTACAAAAGATATTGTAAAAATTAACAAAAAAATGAAATATGAGGATTATTACTGGAGAATTATCTGATGAGATTACATGTACCATGAAACCTCTTGATTATTAAAAAATTCTTTTTTTCATCTTTATATGCTCTAAAAGGAAGTAAATCTTCGAAATCTACATCATTTACACAATGTTTCCTAGGAAAAAATATTATATAAAAATATATTTCCATGACAGTATAATATATACTAATCATGAATTTTTTTTCATCATGTTCTAAAAAAGTAAAATGTCACATATTTCTTCTTAAGTAAATAATTTTAGATGATACAGTTCAAACATTATGTATTTTGTGTTACATATAAAAAAATTAATTTATTTGAGTAATTAAATTTATACAATGAAAACATATAAAACTGGACTTAATTATCCAATGACACATGTCATTTAATCACATATTCAAGATAATTCTTCAGCCCATCTAGAATAACATGGTCATTCAACTTTCAAATTTAATAAGTACCATACTTTTAGAGACAATTTAATCATGCTTGGAATCTTTGTAATATGGGAGTCCAATATTCATTATCTCCACTCCACCTCACACTATGTGCACATTATCATCATTAAGTCATCCATGACAGTGTTTCTTTGCATCATTTAAGAATAGTAAGTCATTTATAATATCTAAAGATAATATTTATGTCATAAAAATGGATTAAAAAATATAATAAATCATACAAATATAATATATTTTTAATGAAAACTATAAAAACTCGTATTCAGCAAAATATCAATAGTAATTATGGACTTACAATGTCAGCTGAAAATTTATATTCATACATGATTTAATTGTTTTAAAATCACTCCTTATGAGTGTACTCAAAATATTCTTAGATATAGTGCAATTTAGAAAGAACATCACTGATAATAATGTTAGTCATTCTCAAAATATATAAATTTTCAATTTACATTGAAAATTTAGTCCAATAAATTATATTTTATTTTTCCTTAAATAATGATAAAAGTATATATAATATTATAGAAGATTTTATAAATGATTTATTTCTTATTATGATGGTTCTAAACATATTTCATCAAAACACGCCCATGCATTGCATAAAAATATGAAACTTAAAATTTTTGAAATAAAGAGAAGAACATAGAAAATTACAATCAATATATAAAAAGAGACATCACCTTTTAATTATCAACTATTAAATGTTATCTATTATAATAAATACATTATGATTAAAAACATATCATTACTAGCATAAAAAATAAAATTAAAATAATTGGTATAAAATAGAAAATTTGATACCATTTATAATTTATCACCTATATTGGATTCTCATCATTGAATTAGAGAAGATATAGAAACTGTTTCTCACTAGTTTCTAGAAAAAGGTGTGTGAGATATATTAGAGGATGTTAAACTAGAGGTTGTGGGTGTTGATTAGTAGCTACATATGAAATTTGCACCATGACACTCAGAGGATGATGGATAATAATGGTGTGCCCATAGTGATCAAATTTTTTATATAGTACTGCTCAATTTTTTTCACTAACAGTGCATGTTGAATCCCAAGTTGGGAGGGGTGAGATGAGGGAAGCGTCCAACTCAGTGGCAGGGCAGGCAAGATGGGGGAAATATCCAGTTTTTGATGAGGGGATTCATAGTTAGTTGATGAAATGAAAATAAATAAATAAATAGTGGATATAAGGAGTGTAAGGTAAAAGGGAGATGGGGAAAATTAACTAAGAGTTGAAATAAGAGGGGATCGGACTGTAGATATCAAATTACTAGATGCACGACTACACAACTTACATGCTTCTTCACAACAAAGCCAACAAACCCACTCATTCCGTTTGATTTTGGAGGCTATATCTCATATCCCCCATCATATTATAGTCACTACTCATCATCTCCCTTGCTTATACCACCCTCTACACTTAACCCTCCATTATTACATTTATTTTTATCTCATCGATCGAGTCTAACAACCCTCACTTATGATCAGATGCTACCCACATCTCACCTCCCCTACCTCCCATTTGGATGGATAATACCCCCATATTTTCCCCCATCCCAATCTTGGATTTAATATGAACCAGTATCACATTAAAAACTATGCATTAGTACATAGATAATCCAATATATCTATGCATTCCATTCTCATTCAGAATCCTCTTAGTTTTTGGGTCAAAATATCACATGCAGTAACTCATCAACACCCATTACCTTTATTTTAACTTCCTAAACTAAAACTCCCTCACCATTCTCATAGACCTAATGATAAAAATTATTTTTCTCAAATCTAATTCTATATAGATAAACCTCTATAGGCGTTAAAATTTCAATTGTATTAATATTTGTTCTGTTTTATCTCAATTATTTTAATTCATGTTTTTTATTACAAGGATTTATATGTTTATTAAATTTTCATGTTCTTGTTGAATTAGATAATATTTATTATATGATGACTGAAAGGTGACATTTTTTTCATTTTTGATTGGAATTATCCACATTCGTCTTATTATTTTATTAATTTGAATTTGTGTATGTGTGTGTAGTATAAGGGTTTATTATGATGCAATATGATTAGATCCATCAAACTGAGAATAATATCTTTTCTAAGATATTCGACAAATGTGTATTTACAAATAAAATTTTTCTATCAAAAAATCAAAATACAATTTAGGGTCATAAATTATCTATAGAAATAAAAAATTACTTATATTTTGAGAAAGTGAGGTGTTGTTTATAATGATTATTATTCTAAATTTCACCTAATCTCAGAATATTTCAAGTCCACTATTAAGGGGTGTTTTCAAAAGAATAAATTTTTTTATAAATATAATTTTCCAACCATTCTTGTAAATATATAATTAGTAGAGATATTTTGATGAATATGAGTATTTATAGTTTCAATTAATAACCTATTACATTTATTTGAGTTATTATATTTTATAATTATTTTTTGTATAAGACATATAATCTATAGAAATCATAAATGGATTATTATTCTTAAATTTCTCAAATAAACACTGTCATAGATGACTTAATACTGATAATGTATACATAGTAGGAGTTATAATGAATCAAATGAATATTAGAGTCTTTGATTGTAATGATTTCGAGCATGATTATAGTTAACTGTTTAGAACTTATTCTATTTTAAAGTTACAATCACATTATTCTAGATAAGTTGGAGCATTTTGTAGAATAAATTAATAAATTTCACATAGAATAAGAAAATTAAGTCATGTTTTATATGATTTCATTTTATAAATTTAATTAATCAAATAAATTATTATTTTTATTTTTCATATGAAATACATAAAGTCTACACTATATCATATGAAAATTTTAACTGGAGAAAAAATATTTGACATTCATCTTGTATTAGAACATGATACCCAATTTAACATGGTCAATCTATATCATACAATCATGTATGTATGTTTTCATAGAATATTTTCCCCTTAGAAACAATGTGTGGAATGGGTATCATTAGAAGAAGTGCTACAATTTAGTTCATATAATGATGAAAAGTTGAATGATTTTTTTACCATCTAAAAATTGCATGGTACATGTAAAATCTTCAAGGACATCTTGAGTATGAATTCTCATATTTAATTTTTTTGTTAATTTTTTATGTTTTTTATAAATATCACAAATAATATTTCTTCTTAATTCAAGATGTATTAGTTATGAGAGATTAGATGGATCATGTACAAAATTAGTTTCATCCATATTTTATGATTCCATTATTTGAGGTCCTCATTAAAACAGAATTAATATCCCATTTGTTACATGGTAAGATATTTATAGCTATTTTTTGTTTTGTTTATTTTTATATAATTTGTTATATATTACATTAATTGTTAATTACATGGAGTATAATAAAGTCTGTCATGGGGTTAAAACCCAATAAAAATCCTACAAAGTGAAATTATTTTATTCTTCATACCGATATTTATTATATGTTATGGATTGTCGTGATAAACCATGAGAAACTTTTTTGTGTTTAAAGGTGATATCAAAATCCACTAAACACTAAATTAATGCGAGATACACATGAGTTGTATTTTAGTTCTTGTTGTTTCATACTCATTCTATGTTTCTTAGTATAGACATATCACTATGATACATTGAAATATTCCATGTGTCTTTCAAATTTGATTGAACATTTCCTAATTTTACAACTTCACCAGATTCATTTGATTTTAGTTAAATGAAATAGTTTTATATTAGAAAAAGTAACTTTTCCCAGTTCGATGAGTTTCTTAAATTATTTCATTTTCTAATACATATTAATTATAGATAGATATGCATGTTGCTTTGTAGCATTACATTAATTTTTTATTTTTTAATAGATATCTTGATGCAATTTCACCATTAAATAAGGTTGGAATTTTTATCTACATAAATGATTAAAAACTTATCTTAGGTTTTTTCTTATGAATCCAATACAATTTTTAATTAATTTTCCAATGTTATTCATCCATTAATATTTTTTTGTTCTTGTCACTTATTTGGAAGAATAATCTTGTATATTAATATACATTAGTAAGAATTAATTTATTTTTTTTAGATATAAAATATTCTATTACATGCGGTATGAGCAAGTTATTTCCAAAATCAGTTATAAGCTCTCTAAATGTAATGTAGCAGCCTCTTCTTCATTTTTCTTTTAATTATTTCCCTTTATTTTTACTTCTATTTTCATATTCACCATATTTTAGTGACATTATACTTATTTTTTTAGGACATTCCTGCTAGAGAAACATTTATACGGTTAATATTTACAATGAGTTTTGGGAATATGAAAAAATAAGATAATGTATTAACAACTTATAAACTATTATTGAAATAATTAGTTAGTCTTTTGTTTATTATTTTAAATTAGATCTTATAATGTTGATTATAAAAGGCTTGATATATTATATCAATTATTATTTTAAGCATGATTTAATTTTTTTTAATTTTATTCTATGCTCTATATTTTTATTTCTTGAATACTCATTGATTTTAACATGTGGTAGTGGTATTTATAAGGAATGTGATTTTATGATTTCTTGGTATAGTTTAAGGGAATCTGATAACTAGTTTATTTTTCTGACATTGAATATATAATATTCATGTAAAAAATTAGTGTGAATTTATCTCTCCCATGATGGGTTTCTTGGCAGGATTTTTGTTGGACTGTTGGATTATTTGACAACAATTTTTTACCATGAATTAATTTTTTTCATGATTATAAAGTACCCAAATAGATTATTAAGAATGTGCGGTAGGGAACTCTTTTTATGTAGGTTTATGTCTAGGATTATGGGTAAGGAGGTAATGTTTGACTACTCATGGGTATCCTTGCCATTATTGATCTTATTCTGATGGGGTTTGGTTATAGTAAGTGGGATATATTAATTTGGGGTAGGGGTAATAGTTGGTGGTGGGATTTGATTATTTATATAGATCTTATTTCTAGGATATGTGACCCCATGGGTTGTGTTGACCATTGGCTTCAAGAGGAGTGGTATTCCTCTGAGGGGTTCTTCTTTTTTCTCTTACTTCTCCATTGTGACCCTCTTTATTAAGATAGGTGTTGTATATAAAATGTGTCTTTCTTCTATTTGATATCACATTTCTTTTGTTATATATATTTTAAACCATTATAAGGGTGGTAACCTAATAATTTCTATGATCATGTTGAGAGGTTCTTAACATAGAATAGGTTATCAATTATTTGATTTGTGACTCTAATACAAAACATGATCGTTGGAGAATCATTCACCACTGGGGAACCATTTTCTACTAGAGAAGAATAGACTGATAGAATGATCTTTTTCGGTCATTCCTAGAGTGAGAGAATCAATATGAATAATGAACTAAAGAATATATTATTGATCATGATTAATAGTAGCTAACACAAAGAGTCGATGAACAATTGGTACAAACACTCAGAATAGTGATAGGTGTTGAAATGAAACTAGAATACTCGATACAAGATTACTCGGCCATGTTGTAGGAGTATAAAATGTCTATAAAAGTATTTTCTATGTTTTTGGAAGGACACGTGAGGAATAACTGAGGGTTCTTGTACAAAATTTTGGAACAAATATGTAAACTTAGGATGGAATCTATTCATCATCCTTTTGTGGAGGATGACCCTGAATCCGATCTAGAATATCCTGAAAAAGTAACATATTTTCTATGTTGATGCTTATATAATTAGAAATGGGAAATTATGGTGGTGTGAAATGTTACATAATAACATTCTCAACCTTTTACTGTGGATGTTTTGAGTTACAGAGTTCCTCTAGTCATAGTATAATGGAAAGAAAGGGAGATTATCATATCACCTTTTTTTCTCTGTGATAAAGAATATCAACTCACCTTACCTTTCTCAAGACATATAGAATGTTTTGAGGTGGGGGATGGTTTTTCATTTGACATGTTTCTTTTATATATTCATAATGCAAGAAATGTACCAATTTTTCTAGAACTGTTCAAAGACGGTTCAGTAGAGGACGTTGATGCAAAATTATGTAGTGTTGTTGTATACATATTGGAGTTGGGAGAGGTGGAAGAAAACCCACACCCACATAAGAGACACATTAACTTATATATTATCATGGGGTAGATAATTGTTTTTCTTTCATACTCATATTGACCTTGTTATAAGGGGGGAAAATAAACATGTACCTAGATTGTGTTTGAAGTCTCTGGTAGTGGAAGTGGAGCACTACTGGAATTCTTGTTAATTGCGACGACCTATTTACGACGGGATCCTGTCGCAAATAAGCTTCCGATTATATGTATTATATATACATAAAGGTTTTCACGATGGGACCATCACAAAAATGATTTGCGATGGGATATTGTCCTAGTGCCAAAAATATATATATATAACTTTCTACGATGGGCTCGTCGCAAAAAATTATTTGCGACGTGACTACTTTCCCATCACAAATATGGTTTTAAAATTTTTTAGTCAGACTATATGTGATGGGTTCCCGTCGCAAATAATGAATGAATTTTATAAAAAAAATTAATAATATTACTATTAATGAAAAATAATATTACTATTATTAAAACAATAAAAAAATAAGAAATAATAAAATTCTCAATATTCGCAAAAAAATATAAAAAAATAAAAAAACATTAAAAATTAAATTATGTTATATTTACACCGCTATAAATGACAGAAAATGTAAATAATTCATATTACAATTTTAATTCAAACGTTTGTAACACAAAAAAATCACTGGGGGTCGACTTCTAGAGGAGGTGGAAGAATCTCCATCCCTAAACTACGAGTCAGACGACACATGTACTCCATCTGATCGTGATGCGACTGCTGCCATCAATGGATTTGCTCCTCGGAATACTGCTCATGCTGCTGACATCGATGGCTCTACACCTCGAAATGTTGCTCCTACGTCTGCTGCCCCTGACACATCTTTTCTTGATACTTCTGCAAAGCCTCTATATGCTCAGCCTGAGCTCGCAACTGCTCCTGATACTGTGAGCCAGAAGATGATGCCTCTCCACGATCTCCTCTTGAGCTGGACACCGACATCGTAGATGTACCATAATAAGTACCAGTAGTCAAATGAGAGCTGATTCCAACTACTTTTCCCTTCTCAAATCCATACTAAGTCGCCTGTATCCATGCCGCCAAATCGAAACGGTGAGCACTGGTCTACTCAGCTGTCTCATCCTGACCCTCAACCTGTGTCTGAGAGGTCGCAGCCTCATATGACTCCATCAATTCCAATTTAAAATTAAAATTGAAAAAATATTATATTCAGTTAATTTTGAAACTGAAGAAATAATACTAACCACAATATGATGTTGGAGATCACCTCTAATCTCTCCAGTGGCTAGATCACTGTATATCCTCTGATAAACGTCGAACTCCGTAATATCGGGATGCTCGACTGCCTACATAAATGTAAAATAAACTGTTTATATTTAAAGTTATATAAAATATTTAAAATATATACTTACTAGATGCTCTTTATGCGAACTAAATGTAGAGCTACCAGCTCGATGCGTCACCTCCTGTCTCCCCATATTCTTTCGTCCCAGTAAAGAACTCCTCTGAAATCCACCACCCAACTAGTGTAATCATAATCCATCCCAAACGTGAGATAAAATGTACTCTGGTCCGTGGTCTCTACATGACTCATCAAATTCTATCACCCCTTCTTTTTTAATATATTTTCTTCTCAAATTGTGCAAAAACTGGTGGAAACTATCACGCATAGAAACCTGCCATGCCGCGTGGATAGCGTCGCGCATGCTATCATCAATAGGATTCCATAAACCCGAAAAATAATTTATAATATCAAGTTGTTAATAAAATAAATTCCAAAATAAATATTATTTATTTACGTACCAGCTAATTGTGGAACATGTCTGAAACAGCACTATCGTGGGTGCCCCCAAATGATTAGTGTGATTTTGGGATACTTAGGTGCAGCAGAGTGGCTAACTAAGGTCGTCTCTCAAAGGAGGAAGTGAATTAAAACAAATTTTTATAAGTATTATAGAAATAATATAAAATAGAATAAAAACACTACTTGAAGGGATGGGGGTGGTTATTTATAGTTTATAAAACTTGAATAAGTTTGCTGGAATACGATTGCATTTTTTTGTTTTTAATTTTGAAATGAAGTTTGATTAAAAAGACACAACAAGAAAATGTTTTTTAGAAAATATTTAAAAAGGAGTAATAGATATAACTATACCTCTTCACTCTATTACTAATCACTATCATTTGAATTAACATTCACTTAATTATGATCCCTTATTTTGTTAAATCCTGAAACCTACGAGAATTAACATTACAACAAAGATGAAGTGAATTTATCCCTAGGCTAACATCAGAACATGAAATCGCAACACCCTACTTTGATTGATGTTATATGATTAGATTATGATCAGTGGTAAATTAAGGGACATTTCCCCTCTAGAAATTATAATTAATAGAGTTTAGGGATTATATTTCAACACTACAATTTGATCCCTTAAGGTTTTATATAACCGATTAAATTCGCACTCTCACAATTTACACAAAATCTCATCCTCGCGTGCTTTTGTGTTAATTGTTCAATTTCTTGGTTAGTTAAAATTGATTTAAAAACTCAATTAATTGATAATATTATGTTATTAAAGTATATCATTGATTAAAAATAAATTAATGTATAAGTTAAGAGATAGATCGATTACTAAAAGACTACTCCTACATGGGTGGCGTAATCCTGGTAGAAGTGAATTGCATTTGCAACAGTTTATAATGGGTATAACCCAACAAAGCTTCTACTCAATAAGTCCAGCCCAAAGAGAAAGATTAATAGAATAAGTTTAAACAAAAAATAAGGAAAGAGATGAAATAAAATAAGAACAACGAAGTTTATTATTAAAACAAAAGCATTACAACACGAAGGAGAAGAAGAAGTCTTCATCGAAGGGGTCCTCGATTCAAGAGATACTCTTATTTAAATGGTTGGATAATTGGAGTGGATACACTTATCATCTACCCTCAACTTCCATATTCACGTCCCAACCCCACCAACTGATAAAAACACCAATTTATAGAGTGGTGGGGAGTCTAGGATCAAAGTTATTTCAAGTGTGAATTTGGAAATTCGGCCAAATATTTTAACCCAACTTTCACAGAAAATTTGACCACTACAAAGCGTGAATTGGACAGACTTACAGAATGATAATTTGTGTGGATATGGGTCCTATATATCATCTCAAAATTTGGGCTCAATCCAATCCCATATGAAAGAGTTATGTCTCCAATACAGAAGCTTCTCTGTTCTGGCATGTCCATCCCACCTTTTACTTTATGGCCCAATTACTCCATTCAAATGCATTCTTTTAATCTAGTGTCATGTATAAATGTTGTAGATAATTACGTTACAAACACTGTTAAAAATTTTCTAATTCAAATAATAAATATAAAAATATTTATTCTCGAAATACTACAGTGCACTATAAAGGGTAAAACTGGAATTTTCACCAAATATTCAAATGAATGATCAAATCCCAAATATTTTATAAATAAACATATTTAACACAATTTGAGGAAATTATTTCATTTATTATCAATAGAATATTCAACAAAATAGTGTTTTATCGACTCCCCCACACTTACCTTTTTGCACTCCTAAGAAAAACCTCATATCAAGTAAACATCAATATCAAATCAAAACCAATTTTAAAACACATATCCTTGAGATCAAAAAATTACACACCAAGAAACAAAATATATCATGCCTCATAAAAAACCATTATTTCAAGTTCGTCATTTATATCATTTAATATATTTCCATTATATTTATCCTCCCATGCACAAAACACTTACCACACTTGAATTTTTTCTTATCACACAAATATCAATTTTTTTGCAATGTCTTTCTCATACAAACTCATACAAGGGTCACCATAGGATTGATAAATTCCTACATCACCACCCGATGTGATTTAAGGATGTATGTTTATCATGAAGACTTTTCAGGGTTGTTCTGTGGCTTTTGGTTGGTAGGATTTAGATGTGAAAAATTATGAGGTTGAATAAAGAGGGCTTGACTCTTTTTTGAAGAAAAATTGCATTAATCTAATTTTCTCTTAAATATGGCCTTCTCCTCAATCCACATAGTATCAATTAATCTCCATCATCATGAAAAATAATGTTATTTTTACTCCATTCAACATTTCCACAGAAAAAATTTCAATCTTCTCAAATATTGTTTTCTTAAAATCTCTAGATATGCACAACATTCCCCCTCTATTAGAAGCTCCATAATGGCACAACTTCTTTTATCATGAATGCTCCAGAAAGGCAAAAATTTCAATATAATGTTTTTCTTTAGCAGGAAACACATCTCTTTAGAATTTAATTTTTCACCTGATGTATCACAAAATGTGGTAGCACAATACAAAACAACTTCCCCCACACATAAGCTCAACTAGATTATGCAATTTCACTTCAAGAGTTGGTTGGATAGGGAAAATTGTATTCTAATGTGGCAAACCTAATAGTCTGTGCATGGATTCTAAGGGCTACAAGGATTAAATGTTCAAGGTAGGCCAATATAAAAAATGATTCTTTGAAATAGGGGCTTTAATACCAAACAAATGCCTCAATCATTTAAACATAAGTACCTAAAACCCTCATGTTTTGACAGGAATAGATCAAATTATGGTTAAATCAAGCATGGTTTGGTTCCCTTCAAGAAGTGTGGTGAATGTAAAGAATATGAAAATAATAGTTCAGAAGCCTCACAGGAATGTAATTTCAAATATAAAGACAGTGAGATGTGGCATGGGATTCAAAATTTAGTGTACTTTTCATGAAATTACTAAATATTTGAACTTGAAACAAAGTAATTTCAGCATTCATTTAAGCTTAGTTTCAAGGGAGACATTTTTTCACTTATTGATATGGATTTCAAAATGGTTTTTGAAAATCATTTAAGCTCAAAAGTTTCAAAAACACAAATAAAATTGAAAAATAAACACACAAAATTTGAAAAACATATTTTTTTAAAAAACAGGAAAACAATTGAAATTACTAAACTAAAATGTCCCCCCGCCCACACATAAAATATTGAATTGTCCTCAATGTGAACCCATGAGATGATATATGCACATGAAATGCAGAATTTTTAATTAGGACAAATAATATTAAAGTAAAAGGGTTAGGAACATCCTGATGTGCTCAAGTGATGAAGGGGTCATGCAGTGTGATAAAATCCACTTCATTAGTAGGAAGTCCCTTAATGTATCTCTTAAAACGTTTCCCATTGAATTTAAAGCTCTTTCCAATGTCCTCTTATGTGATCTCCACTACACCATAAGGAAAAACATTAGATACAATATAAGGACCTAACCATCTGGAACACAACTTATCAGGCATCAGCTTTAGTCGTGAACTGTAGAGAAGGACTTTCTCTCCAACATGAAACTCCTTTTGTAGGAACATTCTATCATGAGATTCTTTTGATTTTTATTTTTAATTCTCATATGATGACAGTCGAATCTCCTCAAGCTCTTGAATTTGCAACTTCTTTTGAATTCCGTCTTAGGCCAAATCCATGTTGCATTTCTTTATAGCCCAATATGCCTGATGCTCGACTTCCACTCGGAGATGAAATGCTTTCCCAAAAATAATCTGAAATGGGGACATACCAATGGGGGTCTTTTATGTTGTCTTATAAGCCCACAATTAATCATCCAAGTACTTGCTCCAATCCTTCCTATTTGGCTGCACAGTTTTCTGTAAAATTTGTTTCAATTCCCTATTTGAAACATCAGCCTGAACATTTTTTTGAGGGTGGTATGGTGTTGATGTTTTCTGTGTCACCCCATAGTTTCAAAGGAGGAAAGCAACATTCTAATTACAGAAGTGTGTCCCTTGGTCACTGATGATGGCCTTCGGTACTCCAAACATGCAAAAAAATTTCCCTTTGAAAAAGTCCACAACAACATGAGAATCATCAATCCTGGTGGACGTAGCCTCCACCCATTTACTCACATAATCAACAAAAACCAAAATGAACACAAAACCAAAGGAACATGGAAAAGGACCCATAAAATCGATTCCCCATCCATCAAAAATCTCACAGAATAGTATGGGTTGTTGGGTCATCTCATGTCTCCTAGAAATGTTCCCAGTGTGTTGGAAACTAGATAATGACTTAAAAAACACATGGGAATCATGGAATAAGCTAGGTAAATATAATCCAGAGTCGAAAAAATTCCTATCTGTCCGTTGGGGTCTAAGGTGTCCACCACAAGCATGTGTATGACAAAAATGTAAAACAGGCTCCAACTCATGATCAGGAACACACCTCCTAATAACTTGATCACTACACATGTTCCAGAGGTAAGGATCGTCCCAAACATAAAAACTAGACTCAATTTTTAATTTTTTTACTTGATGCTTATTCAAATTTACTGGGATTTCAGAGGCAATAATGTAATTAACTAAATCAGCATACCAAGGATGCGTACCTGAGATGGTATATAGATGCTCATCGGGGAAAGTGTCCCGAAGTGGTACCTGGCCTAAGGTGTCACCCTCTAGTGTGTGAGTAATCCAAATCATGTGGTCTTCGACCAAATTCTCTGACCGCTTCCTGTACATTATCTAAATATCACATTCTTGAAGAAGGAGCATCCATCGGATCAGCCTGGCCTTTGCATCTTGCATCTTCAAGAGGTACCTCAGAGCTGCATGGTCAGAAAAAACAACTACTTTAGAGCCCAATAAATACGAATGGAATTTATCTAAAGTAAATATGATAGAAAGAAACACCTTTTCTATGGTTGTGTAGTTTTATTGGTCTGAATCTAGTGTCCTCGATGCATAGGCGATCACATGTGAACGTCCCTCCGCCCTCTGAGATAAGATATCTCCAACCGCGAAGTTGGAGGCGTCACACATAAGCTCAAAAGGAATCTCCCACCATGGGCGATGTATGATAGGTGGAGTGGTAAAACACTTCCTTATCTCATCAAAGGAAGTCCTGCAAGAATCATCAAACACAAAATCAGAATCCTCTTGAAGTAATCGTGACATAGGATGAGCAATCTTACTAAAATCTTTGATGAAGCTCCGATAAAATCCTGCATGACCTAGTAAAGATCTATCATCACACACACATGAAGAGGGGGGGGGGGGTAAGGATGAAATAATGTCTACCTTAGATATATAAACCTTTATCCCATGTTTTGACACTACATTCCCTAAGACAATGCCATGCTCTACCATAAAATGACACTTTTCAATGTTCAGGACCAGATTATTCTCAATAAAACGATTAAACACCTATCTCAAACTACTTAGACAATAGTCAAATGAATACCCATACACTGTAAAATAATCAATAAATACCTCCATGAAGGTCTCAATAAAATCAAGAAAAAATACTCACCATGCATCTCTAGAAGGTACCTAGGGCATTGCAAAGTCCAAATGGCATCCTCTGGTAGGAAAATGTGCCAAAGGGACAGGTGAGTGTAGTCTTCTCCTAATCCTTCCGAGCTATAGGAACCTGAAAATATCTACAACATCCATCCATGAAATAATAGTATATCTTCCCAGCTAGTCTCTAAATCATTTGATCAATAAATGGGAGGGGGAAATGGTCTTTGCGAGTGGAATTATTTAGTTTCCTATAATCAATACACACATGCCAACTGTTTTATACCCTCATTGGAACTAACTCAAATCTCTCATTTTTAACAACAGTAACACCACTCTTCTTAGGAACAACCTGAATAGGACTTACCCACTGGGAATCTGAAATGGGATAGATTACACCATCCTCGAGAAATTTTTCAACCTCTCTTTTAACAACCGCCAAAAGGGTAGGATTGAGTCTCCTTTGTGGTTTCCTCAACGGTTTAGCCTCATCCTCCAAAAGAATCATGTGCATGGAAATGGAGGGGCTAATAACTGATATGTCAGCCAAGTTCCACTTGATTCCCAATATGTTCCCCCTCAAGAGATTTAAAAGTTTTTTCTTCAAGTTCAAAACGGATATTGTTAGCAATGATTACAGGTAATTTCTCACCACTTAACAAGTATGTGTATTTGAGATTTGGTGTAAATGGATTGAGTTCCAGTGTTGGGGGGGTGGTGTATGGATGGGGTAATAGAAGGAACTAAAACATGTGCACAAAGAGAATCAGTATCAGAATATACATCATCAAAATCAGAGAATAAAACATCAAATCCATCAGCATGCTCAACAGCCGTGTCATAATTAGAGTTCCCATGATCAAAATAAGAATATTATTCCACTTCAAAATCAAATCTTAGAGAGTCTTGTTCATTATAAACAGGTGTGTAAGTACTCTTAGACATCAAACTAGAACCAGTACTCATAATCCCCCTAATAATAGGACAATCAAATTCCATGGGGTTTTTACTTGGTTGTTCAAAATGATAGATAACAAAAGAGAAACGGTCCTCAGAGGGGTACTTCATGGAGTAAATAACATTAAAAATTACATCTTCATCTCCAAAATCTAGGGATAGTGTACCCTAATGAACATTAATGATAGTTTTGTAGTTTTGAGGAAGGGTCTACCTAAGATAATGGGAGCACGAGAACATACCTGATCATCCACGGTTTTGAGCAGATAGAAGTCTGGAAGAAAGATCATGTCTCTTACCCAGACAAGTACATCCTCAAGGACTCCCACTGGACATGCTGTAGCTCTATTTTCCAATTGCACCAATACTCTCGTCCACATCAACTCACCAACTTGTAAAGAAGAGAATACCGTGTGAGGCATCACATTTATTGATGCTCCAAAATCACAAAGAGAATTAGAGAAGTGGAACTCCCCTATGGTATGTGGGATGGTGAATGTCCCAAGATCCTTGAACTTTGTAGGCATTGCTAGAGTTGGTGTAATCAGTGCTGAGACACTCCTTCCAAGGTTGATCCTCTCATTTCCCTTGAGCCCTCTTCGATTGGTGTAGAGTTCTTTTACAAATTTGGCATACCTTGGGATTTGTTTGATGGATTCAAGTAGAGGGATATTGATATCAACATGGCTGAATGTGTCCAAAATATCTTTTTGTATTGCCTATTCATCCATATTCTCTGTTTGAACAACACTATTTGGAAAGGGAAGAGGTTTAGGAGGAACATCATCAATCTTTTTCTTACCTTTATCTTTCTCCTTGGGTTTCTCATCAGTTGGTATGGAATGCGTCTTTTCTGAAGTTGAGGTGAATCCTAGTGGAATGATGGTTAGAGAAGAATCTGTTGTTTGCTTCCCGCTTATCAATGTAATGGCATTGACATTCCCCTTTGAATTGGGAGTAGTTTGGGAAGGAAGATTTCCTGAATTCATACTTACCAGTTCATGGAGGGTAGTGGCAATCTGGCTCATTTGAGTCTTCAACTCCCTTAACTCCTAACCTTGACTCTTCATCTCATTCTATTGATTAAGAACAATTTGTTTCAAAAGATCATTAGTGTTAGAGTCTACCTTCTGTAGTAGATTCTCTTGTTGCATACGTGTTGATGTTTGAGCTTCAAATTTCCATTGGGGTTGTTGGAAACCCTGTTGGTAAGGTGGAGTCTGCTGGAAGTTTGGTTGAAAAGGGGGCCTTTGTTGTTTCCCAGAGACATACCTCATGTCTGATTGATCCTTCCACCCTTGGTTGAATGTTGGTGCAAAGGAGTCATACATCCTTTGGGGATGTGGTTGTTGTTGTTGTTGTTTATATGGTCTCCTAGGGAATAATACTGCACAATCTTCTATTTCTTGTAGTTAGGGTAAACAGTCAGTTGGGTGGCTTGTCTAAGTGCAAATACCATAAGGCCTTGAAGGAGAGGGTAGAGATGTCTTTTGTGCTAAAGCAATTTTCCTCACCACAGTTGTCAATTCATCTAACATGGTATCAATCAAATTACTCTCAGGAGAAGGACTTACCTGATATACTCCCCTGACTTGTTGTGTACCTCTATCACCAAATTGTAGCGAGTTTTGGGCCACCTTGTCGATCAATGCACGTGCGGCTACTGGAGTCTTGTCCACCAATGACCCTCCTGCTACAGCATCCACCATGCTCCTCTCCATATGTGTGATTCCTTCATATAAGTACTAAATGAGGAGTTTCTCACTGATTTTGTGATGTGGATAGCTTGCACACAACTTCATGAATCACTCCCAGTACTCATACATTGACTCCACTTATTCTTGCATGATCCCTGAGATCTCCTTACAAATGGAAGTGGTCCTCGTTGATATAAAAAATCTCTGCAAGAAAAGACGTTTCAAATCGTTCCATCATGTAACATCTTCAGGTTGTAAATTGTACATCCAATCCTTTGCAGCTGCATCAAGTGAAAATGGGAATGATCTTAATTTGATTTGATCTTTAGAGACATTTATAGGTTTTAGGGTTGAGAAAAACACATTGAATTCTTTAAAATGTTTATTGGAATCATCACTAAAGGCCATGAAACTTTGGAAGTAAGTGAATTAACCCAGATTTTAGTTCAAAGTCTGATTCGAGATTTGGGTATGCAATAATATTTGGTTGACAGTTAATATCAGGTGCAGCTAATTCTAAAATGGTTATATTAAGTTAATTTCTATTATTTTCAGCCATTGGTTCTTGTTTTATGGTATAATTTGAATTTCTTCCAATTTAAATGTTCTAAAAGTGGAGGACTTCTCCAACTGATTGAATATTGAAACTTCCCGTAGACTAAGAATGTATGATTTGATCCCTAAGGCTGCGTTCAATCTCAAAATCAAGATCTAAGAGATCTTCAGGATTAGTTCCTGTCATAAATAAAATAAAAATTAAAAGAGAGAAATTGGACCATAGTAAAATAAAAATAATAAGATTGAGTTGATGGTCCAAAAAGAAGTAGAAGAATATAAAAGAAGAAGAAAAAAACATATTGGTAAAGAAGGAATAAAGAAGATAGGAAGAGAATAAAATGTAAAATAAAATAAATACCTCTAATTGGTTGATATAATTACTTTTCTCCATGGCAATGGCGCCAATTTGAAACAGCCCCTTTGTGGGTTCCCTCAAATGATTAGTGTGATTTTGGGGTAGTTAGGTGTAGTAGTGTGGCTGACCAAGGTTGTCTCTCAAAGGAAGAAGTGAATTAACACAAATTTTGAGAGGTATTATAGAAATAAAATAAAAGAGAATAAAAACACTACTTGAAAAAATGTGGGTAGGTTTTTATAGTTTATAAAACTTGAAGAAGTTTTCTGGAAGAAGATTGCATTTTTTTTATTTTTTATTTTGAAATGAAGTTTGATTAAAAAGACACTACAAGAAGATGTTTTTTTAGAAAATATTTAAAAAGACGTAATTGATCTAACTCTACCTATTCACTCTATTATTAGTTATTATAATTTAAATTAACATTCACTTAATTATGATCCAAATTTTTTTTAAATCCCAAACCCTATTATAATTAACTTTACCACGAATATGAAGTGAATTTAACCATAGGCTAACTTCGGAACATGGAATCACAACACCCTGCTTTGATTGATGTTCTAAGATTAGCTTATGGTCAATGGTAAATTAAGGCACATTTCCCCTCTGTAATTTAGAAATAATTGAGTTTAGGGATTATACTTGAACACTACAATTTATCCCTTATGGTTTTTTATAACCGATTAAGTTCGTACTCTCACAGTTTACACAAAATCTCGTCCTCGCGTGTTTTTGTGTTAATTCTTCAATATATTGATTAGTTTCATTTAAATTAAAAACGCAATTAATTGATCATATTATGTTAATTACAGTATATCATTGATTCAAAATAAATTAATGAAGAAGGTAAGAGATAGACCGATTAATAAAAGACTACTCTTCCATGGGTGGCGTAATCATCGTAGAAGCGAATTGCATTTGCAACGGTTTATAATGGGTATAACCCAAAAACACTTCTACTCAAGAATTATATCCCAAAGAGTAAGATTAATAGAAGAAGAAATTTAAACAAAACAGAAGAAAATAGAATAAATAAAAGAAGAACAAAGAAGTTTATTATGAAAACAAAATCATTACAACATGAAGGAGATGAAGAAGGCTTCGTTGAAGGGATCCTTACTTCAAGAGATACCCTTATTGAAATGGTTGGATAATTGGAGTCGATCCACTTCTATTCTACCCTCAACATCCCAATGCACGAACCAACACCACAAAATGAGAAAAACACCAATTTATAGAGTGGTAGAGAGGATAGGTTCAAAGAGGTTTCAACTGTGAATGTGGGAATTCAGCCAAATATTTTAATCCAACTTGCACCCCAAATTGGCCACTAAAACTCGTGAATTGGACAGCCTTCCAGAAGGATTATATGTGAGTATATGGGTCCGCTATCTCCTCTCAATATTTGGTCTCAATCCAAGCCCATATGAAGGAGTTATGGCCCAACAACATAAGCTTCTCCATTCTGGCATGTCCAACCCACCATTGACCTTATGGACCAATTTCTCCATACAATGCATTCTTTTGATCTAGTGAACTGAATAAAAGTTTTAGAAAATTATGTTAGTAACACTTTTACAAAATTTAAAATTCAAATAATAAATATAATAATATTTATCTTTGAAATACTAAAGTGCACTATAATGGGTAAACTGGAATTTTCCCCAAATTTTCAAATGAATGATCAAATCCCAAATATTTTAAAAATAAGCATATTTAACACAATGTGATGAAGTTATTTCATCTATTATCAATATAATATTAAAAAAATAATGTTTTATCAATGTTGCATCGCACATCAATGGAAATCTGCTCCCATGTGACCCATGGATGAGAAAAATAATTGCGCAATATAGCGCTCCCCTGTCCAATAGCTACATGCTGAAAACTGTGAAAAAGGAATAAATAATCAAACAATTAGTATATATATATATAAATTAATAAAATCTAACTAAAATATATAGGTTACCATACCTCTCTGTGCATGGATCGAAACCAAGATGTGGACGTCGGTCGGGGATAGGGTCAGGAATCATCAGTCGTGCAAGACCGCGCCCCCTCCGTGTACCTCCTGAACCACCAGTAGGTTGAGGGTCAGCTGATCCCACATCCTCATCATCCAAAGGTATCTTAGCCTCCTCTAACTCATGCAATAGATCAAATTCCATCTGAAACACAAAATTATTGTTGTTAGAAGATAGTTGAAAATAACCATTATATATAGATATATATTAGTTATGATTATAACCATCATTTAACTGTGTCAATGTTCATCTTCATCCTCTTCTCCATAGCTGTCAATGTCAATTTCTTCATCTTCCTCCTCATCATCATCAATATCCATATGAGTTTTAGTTTCACCATCTCTTTTCATTTCAAATTCATTTTTAACATCATTAACATCTTAATCACCATCGATCCGTAATTGTGGGGTGTCATCGTCAATATTCACGTCTCATTGTGAATCAGATGGATTTTGAGCAGTCTCTTGAAAAATTTCAATTTCTTCCACTTTAGCAGAACAACATTCAGTTTGATATTTGAACATGTTAAGAATAGAGCAAAGCCTGTTGTGAATATTCTTAATTTTAATATTTTATAATTTTTTTTATTATTTTAATAATATTAATATTTCTTTTTCGTAAATACTGATATTATAATTTTTTATCGCAAATTATTTCTAATTATTGATAATTATTTCTAGTTGTTTCAAATTATTGCTAATTATTGATAATTATTGCTAATTATTTCTAATTATAGAATATTATTGCTAATTATTGCAAATTATTTCTAATTATTGCTAATTATTCCAAATTATTGCTAATTATTCCAAATTATTGCTAATTATTCGAAATTATTGTTAATTATTGTTAATTATTTCAAATTATTCAAATTAAAACTAATTATTCCAAATTGTATCTAATCATTCCTAATTATTCTTAATTATTCCTAATTATTCGTAACAATTCCTAATTATTCCTAATTATTCCTAAGTATTCCTAATTATTCCTAACTATTCCTAACTATTCCTAACTCTTCCTAACTATTCCTAACTATTCCTAACTATTTTTAACGATTCCTAACTATTCCTAACTATTCCTAACTATTCCTAATTATTCCTAACTATTCCTTACTATTACTAACTATTACTAACTATTACTAACTATTACTAGTTATTACTAACTATTACTAATTATTACTAACTAGTACTAATTATTATCATAATTATTACTAATTATTATTAATTATTACTAAATATATCTAATTATTACTAATTATTACTAATTATTACTAATTATATCTAATTATTACTAATTAATCAAATTATTAATAATTATTACTAACTATATCTAATTATTACTAATTATAACTAATTATTACTAAATATATGTAATTATTACTAATTATATCCAATTATTACTAATTATATCTAATTATTACTTATTATTACTAATTATTACTACTTATTATTAATTATATCTAATTGTCACTGATTATATCTAATTATATCTAATTATTACTAATTGTATCTAATTATTACTAATTTTATCTAATTATTACTAATTATGTCTAATTATTACAAGTTATATATAATTATTACTAATCATTACTAATTATTCCTAATTATTCATAATTATTCTTAATTCTTACTAACTTTTCCTAATTATTCCTAATTATTCCAAATTATTCCAAATTATTCCGAATTATTCCGAATTATTCATAATTATTCCTAATTATTCATAATTATTCCTAATTATTCTTAATTATTCCTAATTATTCCTAATTATATCTAATTATTCCTAATTATTACAAATTATTCCTAATTATTACTAATTATTCCTAATTATAACTAATTATTCCTAATTATATCTAATTATTACTAAATATATCTAATTATTACTAATTATATCTAATTATTACTAATTATATGTAGTTATTACTAATTATATCTAGTTATTCCTAATTATATGTACTTATTGCTAAATATATGTACTTATTGCTAATTATCTCTATTTGTTGCTAATTATATCTATTTATCGCTAATTATATCTATTTATTCCTAATTGTAACTATTTATTGCTAATTATAACTATTAATTGCTAATTATATCTATTTATTCCTAATTATATCTATTTATTCTTAATTATATCTAATTAATATTAATTATAACTAGTTATTTATAATTATAACTAACAATATCAATTTCATAGTAAAAATAAATATAAATAAAAATCAATAAAAATCTAATTAAATTAGAACTAATAAACAACAATTAAAATTAACATAAAAAATAAAATAAATATAAAAATATATAATATAATTACCTTAAACTTTGATATTATGAATATGTTGACGACCTCTGATTGCTCTTGTATAAACAAATTCAACTAAAAGAAAAGTTTTCTTTGAAAGTGAAGAATAAAGAGAGAAAGAGATCAAGATCGAAATGATTTGGGAAAAAATGGATGGGGATATATATAAGTTAGATTAGTTGCGACGAGATTATAAGCGATGAGCTTCCCGTCGCAAAAGGTGGTATTAGCGATGGGGCTCGTCACAATTACCCTCGCCAGTATTAATTACAGTCGGCGGTTAAAAGGTTATTTGCGACGGGCCCCATCGCAAATAATACCTGGTGACCGTATTTTTATGTCGGGTCGACATCCCTTCAAAGAAAGGTATTAACCGCCACCGGGTATTTGCGACACGTCCTGTCGCAATTACCCCTATACGGTTGGGTGACCAAGCCACGCGGTTTGGCGTGCAAGTCGCGCCAAACTATTTGCGACGGGAGACGTCTCCCCATCGCAAATATTATTCGCACGGTTTGGCACGCAAGTCACACCAAACTATTGCGACGGGATACGAAATTCCGTCGAAAATATTTGGTTATTTGCGACCGCCACTTTTTACCCATCACAAATAGATTCATGGACGAGTTATTTGTGACGAGATTTCTTCCCGTCGCAAATAACTCGTCGCAAATAGCAATTTTTCCCGTACTGGTGAGAGTGAGAGTTCCTCAAGTTGTAAAAGAGTGTTGTTTTGTAGGTGTGTAGTTCCATTAATAAGGTGTACCTCCAAAAAGAACTATATAATTATATCTATAAACATGATTTGTTTCCGTGAACATGAAAGAAATGTGAATGATGGAATATCAAATATTTGGTTACAAAGGCAATGTACTAGTTATCGTTGAAGAAACTTTGGAAGAATCTAACTTGTTGGATGAGTATAAGGAAGCTAATGAGTTTTTGGAAGAGTTAGGGTTTCTGAGATTTGTTTTTCTTGTGATGGAGCCTGTCATGGAGGTATTGTAGATGAATATTGCTCAAGAAATGCAACAGTTTTGTCAATTGGTATTGTGATATCTAAAAAATCAGATTATGGATTTTGAGACTAAGGTGAAAATTTGTAGCAAGGATAGTGAAGTTACTGGGTCACCATGGATATCCTATTTACCTACATGATATTTCTACAATAAACATATAAAATATTAATAATATTAGTACTTGGTAGTGAGTAAAATGGATCCATGGGTTGAAGAGTTCAAGGAGGTATTGGCAGAAGTATGGGAACTTCTTAAGAATCTTGACCGATTCTTGAGTAATGGTGTATTATCTCATTCACTGGCCATGTTGATTGATAAATTGGTATTTGAAGCACTAGGAACCAAATTATTCTATAAATAAACACTAATAAGGACAATGAAGTTATTGGAGGGGTTTTTGGATTGTTTTATGAGGAATAAAGAAAAAATGTTGCATGATAAAAGAGGGAAATGGAAATTTTTTTCACTTCAAGAGTGATGTCTGGTTTAGGAAGTTATTTTTTGACTTTTCCATTAGATGAAAAATATTGAAATAAAAAGAGATAATTTATTTGATTCTGTTTGTGTTCTTTATGAATATATATATATATTGAAAATATACAATGGTATATCTTTCTTTTATAATTCTGAATTAGCATAAAAGACTATATAACTAAGATATTGTGTGTAACAAGGGATAACAGTAGTCTTGGTGTCTTGAATAAATTTTTTAACATTTCTATATAGAATATTAAGCATGGTTTTGTAGATGGAAATAATACTCATCCCTTCTTATCTTCATAATTCACTTAGGTTTTCTTTTTAATAATGCAAGGCCTATTGATTCGATGGAAATTAATGAAAATCTCATTCTGAGTATAACCTTTGAATTTGGTCTAATCGTTAAGGTTGTGAAAGTGAACATTCAGCATCGTTTGTTTGTAGTTTGGGTTTAGTCTATTTCATGATATGGGAATATTTTTATGTTCCTTTATTATTTTTTTGGGGGTCAGTATTAGCCAGTGGGGGATATTAATAAGAGGTTTTGGTAGTGGTTGGGGTTTGATTTGATTTGGTTTCCATAGATAATGGGTGAGAGGTACGGTACCTTGGGAGGTTCTAACCATTCACTTAGAGAGGAGTGGTATTCCTTTGTTGGTTTCTTCTTTCGTATTTACCATATCAACTATAACCTTATTTCCTAATCCTACATCTAGAAATAACATTTGTCTTTCAACTATATGATATCTACTTTCATTAGATCTATCGGTTTTTACCATTGTTTGAGTGAGAACCTAAAATGATCTTGGAATAAGAAGTTTTACTTTTTTAAAATATGGGTTTTATAATGTAATTAAATGTGTTCCTAATATTGGTGATATAGGATGAATCTACATAATCAAGAAGATAAAAAGGTTATGGTTCCCTAAGAAATATTATTTACTACAATTTTCCCTCTCAACTTTTATATTTCTTTATTTCAATTAGAACATAAATAAGGTAAATGTTTTATTGTAACTGCATTGTTGAAAAGTGATGTTTTTTATGTTTTTAATTATTTATTTTCAGTTTAGTTTTACTAGACCTGTGTTATTTTTTTGATGATTCTAATGAATAATTGTGTCATGGGGAATTCTCTTCTATGGTGATGGAACGCGCATAGGTGCTGAAAGACTATGGGTAGATGTTATAGGAATGGGGAAACATAACTTTCTTTATATTATCACTTAATCCATTATACACGATTGCAATTCCTTACCGAGGTGTGTAGAGTGCCTCACCATGCATTAAAAAAGAATCCTTCTCAACACTAGGAATTCAGAAGCAGTATGGGTGGTTACCTTGGTGATCAAGACATGTAACTGACTATTTTAATGACTCCTCAATTTCTATTTTGATATGTTTTTCTCTAATTTTGGGCATGTCATGCTTGGTGATTTGGACTTACCATTCATGAATCCAGATGGTTTTTCATTTTCTAAATCCCTTTAGTTAATTCCATTTATTTTTCTAAGATAGCATGTAATGTTTTCATTTTTTCTTATTATATATTTGTTGTACATTCTCAATATTGAAGTGAAACCTTAATTTCATCTGCCACTCAATCCATTTATGTTATAAGAATCGAATCTTATTTCTTTCATTATGCATTTGGGGTTGGGTTAAACATTTGATTTTTTTTAAAATTTGTTTCATGTAAATTATTAATAGAATTTAATTATATATATCTGTGTTTTATATGGTGATGAAGTCAAATAGAAATGAATTAAATAATGACAATTGAATTTAATTTTCAATAAAATCTAATGCCTTAGGAGTGTCACCTCAATGATCTTTGATTGCAGCATTCATTTTATTCACTGGTTGGTTTTCCATCTATTTTACTCTATCCATGAATATAATTTATTAGAAATTATGGTTATAAAACCATGAATGTGAATGGATCGACAAAAAAATGTTCTTGTCAAATTTATATGAAAAAACCGGTTGGTCCTCATTTCATGATGAAACAGTTTGCTAGTATATTGTCATAATATTATGGAACTGCCCTTCATTTCCAATCAATTATAAACTAGTTGATTAATTGTCAAACTGATTTATTATCAAACTATATTATTTTCAAAATAGTTTACTACAAATATAGTTTTCATGGTATGTTTTATGTTTTATGACAGATTTAAAAACTAAATGAACCGAACATAAAATCATCCAACCCCTATCACAAAAACATTGGAATATGAAACTCATCATACATGGAAATTAAACTTTCTTGATCATCACATACACATTTTAAATGACTCATTCCTTTTCATATATTTGATTTATTCCAATGTCATCTACAATTACATGACACACACAAATAGAAACAGTCACACACAAACTATAAGTGAATGATCATACTCGAAAAACATCATATATTATAGTAGCAGAGTGACTTGCATTTTATTATACTCTGTTATTGTTTATGACTTGTAATTGTTATTCTATTACATAACACACAAAAATTTTGTGTAATATTCACAAAACCAAACCCATAATGTATCTAACTAACCATATTTTCAATACATCATATATTGTAATATTAGTGTCACAAATAGACTGTAGTATACTTGACTATAATATATCTATTACAGTTTGTCTGTCACTCTAAAATATTATATATAGGGAAATCTAATTTCATATGAATATTTTATTACTACCAGTGTGAGATTAGAGAGGAACAACTTTCATCTAGATGTGCAAGAGATATTCCCTTCTTACATATTTGGGGATGATCACCTGCTTCCATCAAATTGTGTTTTAAATTTTGGATAACCTGCTTCATGCCTCTAATTTAGGTTTTCTTGATGTCTTTGTGAGTATGTATTCTTCAGTGTATATAATGAAAGTGTTCTAAAATAATATACTTTCATTTATTTTTTCATATATGGTTTTAATAGTCATTACTTGATTTTATGTGTTGGTGACTAATGGAATTATTTTACTTATGAAAATAATAGAGTTTTAAGATCTATTTTTTTACTTACTTATTTGTATGGTAGGATATAGCTAATTTAGTTTGTATTCTTGGACTATCTACATGACTTCTCAAAGAATACAAATTCTGATGAATTTAGGGAGTTATGAAAGTATAATCACTCTTATATATATATGATCGAGTGGTTCTCGTTGGACATAGTCAAATAGAATTTATATTTACCCATTATGAAATCTAGTGGATGACCATGGTTTTCTCAAAGAGAAAAGAGATTGGGAGTCTCACTATATTAATGAATTATCCATTTATTTTTTTATAATGTTTTTAAATAGGAGAGAAATGAGGGGTGGTTGTTTTAATAAATTAAAATAGGAAAAATGAAAATGTAGGATGAAATTGTTGTAAGAAAGTGAGACACCATTGGATTCAAATATTTGATCTTTATATCACAACCTCGACCCTTCAATTCTATTCTATTTGTGATCCAATCATCCACACACAACATCGTTCATAAATTCGGTGAATGAACCTTACTCTCGAGTAGAAACTCTTAAGTGATCATCTAATCACTCTCATTAATGGGTCATAATCATGAACCATACTCCATTCATATCACTTCTCTCATCATAAAGCATTGATTTGATTAGTGGGAGGGGAACGTCTATTAAAAATATGAAAGGAAATTATAAGGAGAGATAAGTGATGCACAATCATCTCCTTATCCTCTCATTATCCAAATAACCATAGAACAATGTAGAATAAATTTGGTAGGGTGTGTTTCTTCTACATCATTGGTTTCCTCCAATTGGTGATCCTAATGTTAGCCTCTCATCAGCGAGAGGCTGGGAGATTATATGACATCACAATGGATAAGAATAAAAAATGTAGATAAATAAAAACAAAATTTCACATAATAAAAATTTATTTTATATAAAAATGAAGAAAAAAATTACAGATGATCCAAGCTATGATAAGTAAAAGAAGAATCATTTCAACATGGGAATGAGAGAATTATTTATAGATAGTGTCATTCTTCTTCCTTTCTTTTTGTGTGATGAGATTCTCATCACATTGAAGTGTTACATCATCATAAATTCAAAGGTAATTATAATTTGAGAGGGTCTGAGTGGATATTTGTTTTGGAAAAATTCCTCTGATGGTTGAGTCCGTTTAGGCCTAAGAAAATTCGAAATAGAATTGTTTATGTGCTTCACTACTCTAGTGTAACTCTTGAAGAATTTTCCAAAAAATATGTGTTTGCAGGTGCAGTGAAAAATAATTTTGGTCAACAACACTTGAGGAATAATTTAACTTTACACATAAATTAAATTGGGCTTATTTTGGGTTTGAAATTTAGATTCTCACATACTTATTGAACTATGTCTTGGGTTGGGATGATCGTTGATTCACAAGTCCTTAGTTAAACACATGTAGAGCATAATGTGTCTGAACTCATTGTGAAATTTACAATTAATATTTTCGTGTTGTTTGGATCATACTTGATAATGGATGGATGATAAGGCATATTACCATCTTGGAATGATGTTTCCATGAAAATCATATAACAAGGATGTTTAAGTTTATCTCCAAGCTCAATATTGCTTCTAATCATCTTCCTCCTCGGTTATACCATGGTGCAACTAAGTAGTTTTGATTTGTAATAAAGCGATTAATCATTAAATCATATTTCTAACATTGATTTGGTTCCTGTAAATCATGTCATTGGGTTGTGATTCTTTTTCATTATTTTGAGCTTTTGCCAAGGAGTCACTAGTGAGATTAGGTTTCAATAGGGTGGCGTTGTTAGCTTCTGTAGAGGCCTTCAGTTCATCTTCAATAGGTGGGGGGGGGGTGAAATCATTGGAATAGAAGGTGTGTCTTATACTCAAATCATTATCATCATTTGGATATCATCAAATATAGTTCAGCACACAAGTTTTTGTCTTCATCAGCCGATAGCGCAATGTCTTCTCAGTGAGCTTGGGATTTTCAGAGGTTGGGATGAGAGTTGCGATGGGCTCTAGGTACTGAGGAAAATGAGGGTGAGGGTGGGGGTGTATTAGTATATCCATAGTCACTAAAATGACTATGGATATATAATATGTTGTATCTTTGTAAAATCACCCACAATAGATATATGGAAGTGTTTGTGTGCCTATGCCAACTTCAAAAAAACATTTATGCACAATCACTTATATTCAATGAACATTGTCATTTAAATTACATTCTTACGATCACTTGGAAATTATACTTCCAGATAATTTTCAAGAATAATTCATTCAGTGTTTGTACTTTCTTCATGCAATCACTTCAAGAGTGTCACATTTCCAAACAAAATTTAGACCAAAATTTTCACTAGTGAATCATTTCTTGTAATTAATTTCTAAAAAGAAATAAAAATAAAAATTTAATACTTAAATGAAATAATTCAAAATTCATTTCAAATTCATTTAAATTAACTAATTTAAAATATTTTTCAACAAAATAATATCAACTTCCACCATTAAAAATCTATATCTAATCCAAATTGGAAATCAAAATTTAAAATATTTTTTTTTTAAAATCAATTTCAATTGAAAAAAAATAAATTTTCTACGTAATTTAAATAAAAAAGGAATATATAATTAAAAATCAATAATTGATTAATTTATCAATTACATTCTAGAATTTATAATGTCAATAAAAATTAAAATTTTTACCAAGGGTTTGGATAAAATTCTGGTATTTTTCATTGAATAATGAGAAAATAATGTTGAAATTTTAATTTCTCATCATTCCCCAACCCATATACTATTAGAATCTTAGAAAAGTTTATCAATGAATTTTATTTAGTCAAAAACAAAAAACAAGGATCATCTTACCAAGATATAAATATAAATCCCGAGAAGAAACAAACACAGATTCATCTAGTGTTTGAATTATCCTTCCTTATATGTGATTTCAATTCTCTCCTGACTTCAATTCAAAAAATGTCTTAATTCTATAAGTAGATCAAATTAAGTTTATGTGGAATCAATGTTTTAATTGAAATCACATCCATTTTTTCAATTCTCATATGGTTCTCATACCAATTTTTAATTTTATGGTTCATTGACACAACTCAAAAGTATTTTTTATAATTTACCTGTCCCCATTGTTCTTATGGGTTTAATATTCCCCTCACATAAATGAATTTGTGTTCGACCCATAGACGCATTTTTCATTTTTTAAGAACAGTTAATTTTTTTCCATTGATTTATGTCAAATCCACTATGAAAAATAACTTATTGAAATATATTGATAGAGCCTTACTCAAACACTTGGTGCTTATTATCTTATCGATCCACCATGGGATTTTAATTTTTCATTTTAATCCATATTCAAAGGACTTATATCAATTTATTTATTGACGTATTCCTAGAGTGTTCTTTTTCATAGAGATAAAGTTAACATAGATTAAGTTCAAAATTTTCAGCGACTTCAAGTAAAAATATTGACTCCAAAATAAACATTTCACTCACACTCCCATTTTCCTCTTTCTAAAATCAAAATTCTAGGAAAAGAGTGGCCAATTAAACCAGTATTCATATAAGTATTAGAATTTTATAACCAATTAATTATTAAAATATATCATGTTATTATAAAACATATCAATAAATCATTGATGTTCAAAGAAAAATTTGTAAAATCAAACAAAAAATATACAAATTCTTGTACAATATTTACAATTTTTTTTGTTTTGTTGTATGTTTATTCCCTTTCATGGTTTCTTTCAAAAAACCAAAAAACTATTTTTTTATAGATTCTAAATATATGTCCACAAAATAAATTTAAAAGTAATCTTAAAAAAGTTTTAATATATTCTCTCACTTAGTTAAACACTTCTTATTTAAATTATAGTAGAATATATCAAATTATAGTGAATAAACATTGAAAAATAATACACATAGCCTGGTGTTATTTTTATAGCATTTTTAAGATAATATTTCTCATGGGTGATTTTAGAGAGCCCTCATATATCCTCTTATGTTATTTTCATGTAGTGAAATGAAATATAAAAATAGAAATAAACACATAATTTTTTTTTATAAAAAACATAAAAAAAAGATGGAGGAGAATACTAGGTTATCCTTCCCAAAAGGGGTTGTAGTTAGTATTTTCATAGCTGGATAGTCATGTGGTAATCCCCAATCCATCAAAATATGGGGTTTCTATGATTTTAGACAACCTTTAGTTAGCCACTTAAGTTCTATCCATTTAAATAAAACCTGCAGAAAAATAGATTTAATCACATAGAAATTTTATTAAAAAAATAATAAAATAAGGGATGATAATATTGGGGTATCCTTCCCAAGAGGTGCTGAATTTATAGTTTATATAGTTGAAAAGTCTTATGGTACCCCCAAATCTCTCATAAGATGGGTTTTTTCTGATTGGAATCACTCCATTTGGTTCCTTCGAGAGCTACTCTACCCAACTTCTTCTTATATGTCCCCTTTGATAGACTACTACACGTATACCCTCTGAGTATTATGATGTGTCTAATAAAGTGGGGGTGGAAAGAGAATGTATTGGGTCTCCATAGGTTTTTTCACAATAGTGATAGCCTCTTCATCTCCTATTTGAAACTCCATTAATTCTACATTATAGTATTTATCAATGGGAGTGTCCATTAATAATTTATATTTAATAAAATCAATAAAATACAAGTTTAAAAAAATCATGCTTCATATTCGTTAACTTCATCTATCTCTTCATGAGGGACCACTGAGAATTCTCTTTCTACTATTGTGTCTCCCCAATGTGATTTTCGATATGCTTTTTTGTGGGTAATTTATTCTTCATAGGTCTCAGGACATATTTATTATGTTCTTTAGAATCCACTTCTTTGGGGGACTTATGTTCACTTTCTTGTGTTGGTTGTATGAATTATACTTCAAATTGGCCAAAAATATGGCTTGTTCTAGGTATTCCATCCACTAGTGTATCTTTTTACAAATCATATTAAAATAGATTATTGAAAAATTATTCACTCAAATTTTCTCCATTGTTGTCCTGGGTAGGTTAATATAGGTAGGTTAATGTAGTGCCAAATTAGCAGTTTTATAAGTATGTAAGTCATAATATTGTTCATAAAAAATTGATTGAAATGTGATCAAGGTAAGGGAATAACCCTTAATTATTTTAAATTTCTTTTCCAATTTTTCATACAAGTGTTCTACCTCTTGGAATTTTTCTAGAATTGGGGTGGACATAAGTCGACCATCTAGATTCCATTCATCATTTGACACACCTAGAAACCCTAATGAAGGCATATTGGCTGTATAGATTAGCTCATTAATAGGTTTTTCTTTAATGGATTGGTCAATTATGAGTGTTTTTGTCATTTCCAGCATGCTATCCAATCTCAACAGGTATTCATAATGGTTATTCCATTCCCTCTATAAATTGATATTCATTCCTTACTCCATCTTTTTCATTGAGGGCCTGTAACCAACTTTTTTATTTTCATTTGAAATATAAGGGAGGTTAGAAATAGATGATTTTAAATAAAATTAGAGAAATAAAAGTCAATAAAAATATAATAGAGTATCCCTCAATGGTTTTAGATTTTAATACCACTTAAATGTTAAAATACACTAAGAAAATGAGTTTTGGGGTGAAAAATGGTACTTTGTCCTCTTCTTCAAGCTCTCCAAGATTCATATCCACCATGGTTTTCATGATAAGTGGGAACATTAATTCTGATTAATCTTTTAATATCTTATGATGGTCCAATTATTCTTCTTCTTATTCCAAAAGATACTACATTTTTTTAGTGAGGTCATAATTTATGTTCATTAATTCTTCCATGTTATGGGATTTTTCAGGATTTTCTTTCTTCACTATGGAAGCTTTGTTGAGAAGATCCTATTTATCCACGTTTTCATAAATTTAACTTTTATTTTCCCCTTATTCCAGTTTTCTTCATCATCCAAGACAATGGTGCATTGGTTTTTTGGGAGTTTGTCCTCATAGGAAACCTATAGGACATACAGGAAGGAAAATTTGTAAGAAAATAAATGGGTAATGTGTGGGTTCATGAATTAATTGATTCATACAATCCCTTTTATCTAGGAATAAAATATATGAACAATTATAAATAATGGTAACACTTAACTACTCATCCCAAAGTGGAGAAAAGAAGAAAGAATGAAATGAAAACAATGAAAAATAAAGAAAAATGAAAATGAAAATTTTATTAAAGATAGTGAAAAATCAACCCTCCTCCTCGGTAATGGCACCATATTGATTTAGCAGTTATTGTGGGCCTCAATAGAAGAAAATTAATATTTACTCCTAATGAAACATAATGGTTGACCAGGTTTGTCTCTCAATGAGTATGGATTTGGACATTCACTATCTTAATCACTTATGTATTTTTTTAAATGTATTGAAACATGATTCCAAATATGGTTGATTATTTCAAAAAATGAAAATAAGAAAAATGAAAATTCAACAGATAATGTATGTGAGAAATAGAGACACCCATGTATTCAACATTGTGATCCTTCCATTTCTCATAACCTTGGCCCTTCAATTCTATTATCCGGGCACGTCGATCTGATACAAATAATCATACTAGTTAAATTGATTGAATGAACATCCGACTCAAAGAGAATATCTTGCTTGATCATTTAAATTATCTCTAAAATGGTTCATAATTGTGATAAATATTCTATTTATATAATTTCTCCCATAGTCCATTAGTGATCTAAATAATGGGGGAGGAAAGTGTGTTCAATGATAGAGAATAAAATCAGAACATGAGATGCATGAGATAAAATATTGTCCTCATCCACTCTCTATCCAAACATCCTCAGAATATTGCATAAAAAATAAGTCATGGTGTGTTGACTCTACATCACTGGTTTCATATGAAGTGTAAACCTCAGGTCAACCTCTCTTCATTGAGATCTTGAGATATCACATGACTTCACATTGGGAGAAAAAATCACCGAGAATATATAGAGATATTGAAAAGCACAATTAACTAGAATGAAAATGTATAAAAATTGAAATTTTAGTAGCTATGATTGACTGGTGAAGAATCGTTTTAATGTGAGGAATATGATAATTATTTAAAGACAATGACATAATTCTTCACCTTTTAGGAAATGAGCATTAATTTTTTCCTTCCTTGGGTGAGATCTATGTTTAAAACATCAAATGTTATGATCAATTCACTTGAGATATTTTGAGTTAATATTCTTGTTGGAATTTGTTTACCCCTATCGAGTCCATACATGTATAAAAAATTATGAGTAGCATTGTTACTATGTTTCATGCATCCAGTGGAACTCATTCCGAATTTTTCTAGAACATGTGATTTACATCATAGGTGCAGTAAAAAAGACTATTGTTCTGCATGAAATTATAATTTCAAATTTTTATGGGAGTCCCATTTTGGATTCAGATTTTTTCTTCATAAAAAAATATTGAACAACGGCATGGACTAAGAACTTGATCGATGTTTCACTAGTCCTTAGCATTACCCACCTCGAGCTTAGTGTGTCCCAAATTGAAGTCTATTTGATGGATAATGTTGTTAGGATGTCTAAATCATCCATGAGAATATATGGATGTCAACTTATAGTATCGGGTTGGACTACCAGCCATGGAAATCTAATTGTGAAAGAGGATGGTAGATTCCTCTTAGATCGAACAAAAACATTTTAGTCATATTGAGAAAATTGATAGAGTAGTTTGTGTGTGGTAGTGTTTTTAGTTATAGTCCAAGTGTGAGTATTTATTTTTCTCCATACATATATATAATACCTAAATTGGATAATATAAAATAGAAAATAAATAAAAGTTTCAGTTTCACTGTAGTATTCTCATGTAGATTGACTTGGTTTTGGGGCCATCTTCAATCAGATTTGTTCCAGATTTACAAGGAATGGCAATAATTTTCACCATGTTAGGTTGGATTTAGATCTTCTTCCTATTTAGTGATACTATGTCATAGCTCAGTAGTTATTGTTTGGAATCATGGGAATCATCTATATCTCATGGTCCCAGCATAAGGCTTGTTCTTATAAATCATGGGAAAGGGAAGTGTGCATTTAGTATTCTTTTGATATTCAATCGAGGTTTTGTCAGAGAGATTTAGGGAAAATTAGGAGGCATTATAAGATTTTACGAAGGCCTTTGGTTCTTCTTCTGTAGTGGTATATCTTCAATAGAATAGGTGGCATGACTTCTTCTTCTGTCATCTTCATCACATAGAAAGCTTCAGATCTAGTTCGGTGCACAAGGGTATGGTCTTCATCAACTGGAAGAACTATTCCTTCTTAGCTAGCTTTTGATTTTTAGTTGGAGGAAAATCACAGTAGGTTCATTTATTGAGGGGTTGGATCCATAGGTGTGGTAGGTTATCCATAGTCATTAAGTAACCAAGTAGTGAGAACAAAAGGTACGTTGATTATTAGTTGTCACTTAGAAATTAAACTTCTCATCAATTGTTACACGCCTCTATTTAATTCATAATGTTTACTCTATTCAACCACTTTTAGAATGTCACATTTTCATTCTACATTTCAAAAACATTTTTAATAGTTGTATTTTTTCCAGTTAAATTCAAAAAATCAATATCAATCCAAATTTCATCGTTCCTCTAAATACTTTACAATTCATTTCAAATTCATTTAAAAAACCAATTTAAAATCATATTTTTGAAAAAAATATTACTTTCCACAATTAAAAATATCCCTCTAATTCAAATTGAAAATCAAAAATAAAAAATCTTTACTATACAATTTCAATTTCAATTTAAAAAATTTTTATGGATTTATAATTTATATAAAAATAAAAAAATCATTATAAAGCAATATTTTGTTCGTTTATCAATTATGTTCCAAAATTTACAAATTTAATAAAAATAAATAAAATTCCTTAGAGTTTGGATAAAATAATGTGTATTTTCAATGAATAAGTGAAATAATTTTGATATTTAGTTCTCACATCAATATATATATATATATATTCCATTTGTTCGGGATTTTCATAGTTTATATAGTGTTTTTTAAGAAATATTGATGTTTAAAATAATAGTTTAATTTGATTATTATAGATCTATCATGCCAAAATAATTTGTGATGTTATATTGACCTTAATGATTTTTTCAGAATACATCAACATAAAAACATTCATAAATTTTGAGTTTTATTTTGATAAAATCATCTCAATTAAATATTTATTCCAATTTTTTTCATTACTTACTAAATTTTGTTTTCATTTATACATTCATTCTAGATTTAGATTGTTTTAATAAAAAAGTCAAAAATTATTTTTCTATAATTATATAATCTAGATTAGTAATCATTTAATTATGGTTTTATAAACTTGATATGTATTTGAAAAAAATTATTATCTTCATTGGAATGGAAAGTTCCATATAAGACCATTCATTTTTTAAATTATATTTTCTTAAAAACTAAGAGTTGAATGATATGATAAGTGCATTAAACTTTTTTTGAAAGACCTTGATCTTTCCATTACTGAATCATATGATTATTGTATGACAAGGGAGAATTGTTTATATTTTCATATATATTGATCCTGAAAATGATAGCTAGTGTAAGATACCTCCCCTAATCATTGTCCTAATAAGGTGGTAAGATGTTACATGGCCTTAAGTGACATACCCACAACACCAAAAGAAGAAAATAAATATTGACATAATCATTTACTATTGGGGTACAATTTTCCCATTTTAACATAAATAAACCAAAAAAGATAACCATTGTATAATACATGAAAATAAGGTAATAAAATTCATGTTAATATCAAATTGACCATAAACAATACTAGAGTACGAAGAGGAAACCAAGACTAGAAATAGAGTATAACGAAGAAGATAAAACCATAAACCTCAAAGAGTGTAAAGACATAAACTCTATAGATCACAACATGCTCCATGATCTTACACCAAAATCAATTATCAAGGTTTGATGATGCATCATTTACTAAATTATATATATTTTATTTACATGTGTATGTATAAAAATTATTTGAAAATGCACCAATGTTATCAAGATGGGGGTGAGGAATCAAAATCATTAGTTTTTTCCTAAAGGACTTCCCTAATAATTCCACTTGATGGAATATTTTATCACATTTATACCAAAAAATTTATATAAAACCATTTCAAATAATCTCAATAGATTATTTCAATCCCAATAAATAGCAACCGAAAATAGTTTCCTATATCAAATAGTTTTTATGGAAAGTGAACAGACAAGTATTTAGACCATTTCACATACCCTTTAAAATACACATTCCATGATTCACCCACACACCCACACGTGCATGCTTCAGTGATAGTTCCATACTCATGTGTGGTTTTTCATCCATCCACTATGTTGTCACTAAGTGGCCAATCTCCTTCTGCCCCAATGTCACACTCCCCTTACCCAAGGTCATATACCTTATACCCGAATGGTACACACCCATTTTTCATGTCCACATCAAGATCACAAACTCACACCAACACATGTATTCCAAAACCATACCAAACCAAACATTTTAATTCACTTAATTAAAACCTCCCTTTTATTGAGAAAATTTATATCCAACCATTTTCATGAATGAAAATAAAACCATATTTCAAATAATCATTTTAAAATTATGAAGAAATCACTTTTCACAACAATCTATTTCCATCATTTCAAAAATCATCCCTGAAGAGGGTTTCTACCAAACTTTTAACATCAATTTCACATTAAATTTCATTCAATTAAGAAAATTTGAATATAATACATTAAGTTATAATAATAAGAGTCACTAATAAATCCACATACCTCACAAAATTAGTCAAAAACAAAGAACAACATGAATTCTTTAACAATAGTGGTTGAAAAACCAAAAACCCACCTTAGATATCATTTACTATCATTAAAACCACAAAAACATAATTATTAGAATTAAATGACACAAATATATATATATATATATATATCCCAAAAATATAAGATCTATGGATTAAAGAGAGGAAAGTAGAAGGTATTTGAGAAAACCCTCTAATAAAAAAGACTTATGAAGAAATATGGAATTCAATAGTCCAATATTTTTAAAAGGGTCACTCCGAATTGAAGGGAAGGGTATCCAAATCCTTTGGAAGGAGATAAAATTGAGTTAGGGTTTTAATTGTTAAAAATAAGAGTTGTAAAGGAGAAAATATGAATTAGATCCACAATTTTGGTATCAAATTTCTTTACCCTACATTATTAAGGAGCAAGGTTATGAAAACTATGATAAAAATGTTCTCCAGCCACTGCCTCTAAACACCCTTCACAGGGTTGGTTATCATGATAATAAAATACATTCTACAACCATGTAAAACCCCCCTTTTCCAATTTTCATTTTTTTCTGTAGGAGTTTGACGGTCTCTACATACCGTGCTCAAACCATGAACCTGGAAAAAATCCCCCCAAAACATCCCAAAAGTCCACTTAAACCCCCTAAAATTCAACAAAACACTTTATATTATTTAAATAAATAAATTAATTATTAATTTATGGAATATATGGGTAAATAATTCTATTGAGATGGTATGTGAGTATGATATACTCTATAATACCAAATGTAGGATCACATTAAGAATGAGATTCTCATATACAAGAGGGAGGGGGGGTGAATTGTACCTTTTAAAAATTCATTTGGAACTTCAAAATATGTTTCTGTTTAACAAGGTTAAACAAGATAATTCACAAGACCTTTATAAGTTCTAATCACTTACTAGATTTCAGAAAATTGATTCCAAAAATGAAACTTAACACAAGTTTAAAAAAATTAAGATTCTACCTTAAAGCGTATAGAATCTAATTAAATCAAAGTATACGAGTATGGAAGTATAAGAAAGTATGATTTCCATAACATTAAAAATACAGCGGAAAAACTTTTAACAAAAACAAGTAACAAGTAATAAGTCTTTTAACCCAAAGAGAAGGGTATCAAACAACCTTGGATAAAGGTCCCTTGATTTATACTTTCAAGAAAGTCTGTCATACCCACACCAGGGTAAGCCCTCTATACAAAGATCGGAGTATGTCTTGTTATCCCCACAAGCCCCCAACTATCAGGTAGTCGGCACCTTTTTCTTCCTCAGTAAGGAAGCCCTCAACTTCATGGTGTTGGAACGTCTATATTCCTATCCCTGGTAGTCGTTGATTGTATACATCAACAATCGGAGTTTCATGAAGCAAATATGCACAAGGAAAATTTTGAACAAGCTATTCAAACTTTCTGCATGAACCTTGAGAGTTGATAATAGAATCTCTCTCCAGAAATCACTTCAATAGTATGTAGGCACAGATGTTAATGTAATGTCTCAAAAGTCTTTAACACTTTCAAATGAGCTTCTATTTATAGGTGAAACTCCAACAGTCGGCTCCCTCCTCCAATGGTCAAATTCTTCCTTGATTTTCGGAGGGACCTGTACACGTTTCACTCAAACAACGGTTTGTTAATTACTGAAAGCACGACATCGTTTTGTAATATAAAACGTTTAAGCATAACTAAACTGATATTAAGATTAGAGGTAAATGAAATTTCGGAATGAAGAAATTTAATGTTCAGAGTGTAGGTAAAAATGAAGTCGGAGTCTATAACTTACGAATATTTGGATTCTGTTTTATAGGAATTTGGAACCTAAATTCTGTAGAAATATGGAGTGTGTATTTCAAGGAGATTATGAGTCTGGGTTCAATAGAATTTGGAACCATAACATACAATGTTAGGAGTCAAAGTTCATCTGAATTCGCAGATAGAACTCATTAGAGTTCAGAGTCTAACATCAGAGAAATCGGAGTCAGAACTTTAGAGAATTTCGTGACTAGAATTAGGAGTTGAACTTTTCATAAGTTCATAATCAGAATTCAGAGTAAAACTTTTCATAAGTTGGTAATCAGAATTCAGAGTCAAACTTTTCATAAGTTCGTAATCAGAATTCAGAGTTGAATTTCTTGAGATTTCGTATCTATAATTCAGAGTTTGAACTTCATGAGAGTTCGTATCCGGAATTCAGAGTCTTAAATGGAATACCTAATATTTAAGTATTATATGATTCCAAGATTTTTAATTACAATCCAAATTTTATACATAGAGAAATTTATGATCAATGAAATCTTGTCAAGGGTAAATTTCCTTGGGGAAAGAAATTTTTCTTATAGAAGTAAAACATGGGTAAAATAGATTTGCCTTAAAATAAAGTGTTTGTGATTTTCAAAATAAGAGGAATGGTAAAGTCATAAGAATACCTTAATGACTTCACAATCTCCCCCTTTATATGAGGAATGGAAAAGTTATAAGGAAAACCATATTGACTCAACAATCTCCCCTTTTTATAAAGAACAAACATCCTTACGAAAAATAATGTAAGGACATAGAATAAATATCTAGACATTGAAATTAAAACTTATCTCCCTTTGTTTATGGACAATGGGGAATACAACTAACTCCCCCGTAGGCTTTGGAACTCTGAGGATCGTATTCTAGATTTCTATAATGAGAAATTTTATTTGAATGTAGAAATCTTCGTAATGAGAACTCCCCCTTACATAGATATAGTTCTTAGAATATTTTTTCTCCCCTATATATTTTTCATCTCTTCTTTATAATTATTTTTCCTTCTCCCCCTTTGTGATTTTCAAAAAGATTTAAGGGAATGGAAAATAAATAAAGTACCTAAAACATTATTACAGACATAGAAACAAAACATGCAACGACAATTTCATTTAGATTGAAAGAATTAGTACAAGGGAAAAATACAACAAAAGATCGGTGTGGTCTATTTGGTTATTTTTTCCTTGGGAATTAGCATCTTGAAAATGGTCTTCAACTTCTTCAACTCTTTATAATATTCCTTAGCTTGTTTTTATAATGCCTTGATTCTGTATTCCTAAGCTTTCAAGACCTCTGCCTGAGCCTTTATGGCCTCTTCTTGAGCCTTCAGCAATTCAACTTGCTTCAAAAGCTTTTCCTGCATCTCACTCTGAAAATACTTATCTATTTTCAAGATTTGAAAAATATAGCTCAGCTTTCCATTCAGGTCTTTTACATCCTGAATCTAAGAACATTGCTCTAAACTATGATTATCCTGAAAACTGTCTGAATGATTTTTAATTTTGACATCCTCAGTCCCAAAGGATTCCTTAACATCTTCTTGAAACTGGTCAAGCTCTCCCAAGTCTTCATTGATTTTATTTTACCAAATTGTCATTTTCATACAAGACTTCTTTTGGACTTCATAATCGATAAGGAAATTTTTGAAGTCTGCCTAAACCTTCACACATCTGTCCATTACAATAGATACAGATTCTGATTTCTTATTCAGACTCTATTGTAGCATCTGGAATCTCAAATCAATTGTAGGAAAAATCTGAATTGTATCTACCAACTTCATCAGGGACTCACTTCCTCTTCACCATTTTCATCATCTTTTGCTGAATTTCCTCCATAGATTCTTTCTCAACTTCCTTCTCTTTGGAATTTTCCAGAGTCTTCTTACCTGGAGTCTCAGGAAATTGTTCCACTAGAAAATACTTCGGCACTGGAATATTCTTGGAATCAATTTCTGCATCCCTCAGAAGGGATTTAAAAACTTCAGCCTCTGTCATCTTCTTCTTCAGCTTATTTTCATTGGCCTGCTTTTATAGCTCATCAGAAGCTTTTTCTTTCAAGGCCTTAGCCTCAGCATGATCCAAACCAAACTGCGGATCCCCTACTTTTCTACTTTTCTCGTCCTCCATCCACTTTTCTACGACTTCATCCGGGTAGACTTTTTTCTTTTTGGGTTTAGGAGATGCGGATTAAGCTTCCTTAGATATAAGAGTTTTATATTCAGCTTCCACTTCCTTGAGCTTTTTCTTCTTACTAACCTTTTTTGATGGTTCGGATCTCCCAACATTCTCCGGATTGGGTTATGCCTCCTACTCTGGTAGATAAAATAATTCACCTATCCCTATTGAAAAACCTACTATCATCACTTTTAACGTGTCATCCCTTATCAGCATAACCTTGCAATTTCTCAGCTTTGAGCTGCATGGGATCTTGAAAGACTCATGACACTAAACTATCAACTTTGAAATCAATTACGGATACATAATGATCTGAGCTCTAATATTGTCATTCTTGAAGTTCTGAATCGTAATTATGATATGTATCATGAGATTAACTTTCCTGAGGTTTAATAAAAAAATATAGGATATACATACCACTCTTCTTGAGTGTATACTTATCTCCCTTCCTCAGAACAATGAATCCTTGCACCCAAAGCTGTAGGATACAATTATTGGTTGATATGTGGGAAATATTCTTTATAGTGTCAATATCATAAAGACCTTGACCCTCCATAGAATTTGACTTAATAAAACTACCGTGAACTTCTGGAAACTTATGAGAACAGAATTATGCCTCTCCTTCATAAGGTATTCCAACCAAGATGGATTCCTTGGTATAAGATATAGCATATGTCTTCCCATAGATCTTGAAGGAGAAATTCTCCCTTCCATCTTCCTTGAAAAAACTAGATGACTCATAAAACTCTATGAGAATGTTCGGATACACCACATCTTGAGCTCTTGTTTTAGAAATGGCTACATCTTCCTATCCATTTAGCTTGATGTTCTTGGAAATCAGAGAGTCATACTTGTTGAAGAAATTTGGGTGAACCATCCTCTCTCTATATATCTGCCACTCCTAGATTGACTTGACTAAAGACATATCCTGGGAAGGAGCTTCTGTAGACATTCGGACTAGAGTACCTTTTTAAGAGTTTAGAATGAGCTTATGTAGAGGGCCAGAGATTAAACACACAAAATATTGATAACCGATGTGGGACAACCCTCAGGGTTCCTTTATATAGGCGATGGAAGTGACCTTAACTTCCAATTTAAATCTAACGGTTGAGGAATCATCAGATCTGATCTGACGGTTGAAATTATAGCCGTAAGGAAAATTTTGGTTGAATCCGATCTTTTGAGGTTTTGAATAAAAACATTCAAATTTATGAAAACTAGAATCCGAGGATTAAAAAAAAAGAAAATTCCAGCAATGTAATAATGACTACCAAAAACATAAGAAGGAAGTCATACCTTTCAAATTTGGCTAGGAAGATTATTCTTAATAGGTGATATTATTCTTGAAAAAACAAACTTGACTATGAAAAAAACTTATTAGGAAAAAAACACTATGAAATTTTTTAGTAAGAAATATTTCATTACGAAAATTTCAGTACGAAAATTCTCATTACAGTAATTTCAGTATGAAAAATTCTCATTACGCAAATTCTAGTAGAAAAAATTCTCATTAGGAAAAATTTAGGTCCAAAGAATTTCATTTCAAAAACATCAGTTCCAAAAATTTCCATTACGGTAATTTCATTTACTCAAACCTGTGAAACTTCATTACGAAAAATATGTAAAACTTCATTACGAAAAATTTAGAAAACCAAACTATGGAAATTATTTTGAAAAACATACACGAAGATGTACTCCGCCTATAAAAAGGAGTTTATTACTATAAGGAGAGTGGTTGAACAATAAGTTAATCAAGGAAGATTACCTTATGGTTATCATTCCTAACTTGTGTTTAATGTATTCAAATCTATCAGAGGGTACAGATTTTGTGAAAATATTAGCATGTTGATATTGCATTCTGATGAATTGTAGAATGATATCTCCTTTTAGTGTATGGTCTCTAAGAAAGTGATGTCTAATATCTATGTGTTTTGCATAAGAGTGATGTGTAGGGTTTTTACAAAGGGAAATGTCACTTGTGTTATCACAAAAAATTTGAGTCTTAGTAAAACTCAATCCATAGTCTGTGAGTGTGTGTTGCATCCAGAATACTCGAGCACAACAACTTCTAGCTACTACATATTCAGCTTCGCAGTGGAGAGTGATACTGAGTGTTGCTTCTTGTAAGACCAATAAACTAGTGAATCTCCTAAGAAATTAAAAGTTCCAGATGTACTCTTTCTATCCATTATACATCTACCAAAGTCAACATCTGAAAAAATCTTTAAAAAAATCATTTCTAGAAGTATAAAAGAGTCCTAAATCCATGGTTCCCTTAAAGTAGAGATAAATTCTTTTCACTTCCATTAAATGATATCCTTAGGATTGAATTGATAAATTGAAAATAAGCATACTGAAAACATTAAGTCTGGTTGAATTGTTGCCAGGTAAAGTAAACTTCCTATCATACCTCTAAAAGATGTTTGATCTACTAGTTTCCCAGCTTCATCAAGATCTAGTGTGTTTGAGGTACTGATGGGAGTACTTATACTCTTAGTGTTGTCATACCCATACTTTTTAAGAAGATATTTAATATACTTATGTTGGGATATGAAGATTCTTTCTGGTTTTTGAGAAATTTTAAAACCAAGGAAAAATGTTAACTCACCCATCATACTCATTTCAAACTCAGATTTCATTAAATCTGCAGAGGAATCTGTTAAATATTTCTAAGTTGAACCAAATATAATGTAATCAAAATAAATTTGAAAAATCAAAAACATTTTTATTTTCTTTCTTTATAAAAAGTGCTGGATCTTCATTTCCCTTAAAATAGTTATTTTGTAGCATAAATCCTATAAGTCTATCATACTATGCTTGAGGTGCTTGTTTAAGGCCATACAAATATTTTTTATGTCTAAAAACATGATCAAGATGTTTTGTATCTTCAAATCCAGGAGGTTGTTCAACAGAAACATCCATTTGAACATAACCATTAAGGAAAGAACATTTCACATCCATTTGAAAATTATTGATATTGAAGAATGCTGAAAAGGCATGTAAAATATGAATAGATTCAAGTCTAGCTACTGGGGAATAGGTTTCTTCATAGTCTATTCCTTCTTGTTGATTATAGACTTTAGAAACTAATCTAGCTTTATTCATAACTATGACTCCATTTTCATCACACTTATTTCTGAAGACCCATTTTACTCCAATAACAGAAGTCTCCTTAGGTCTTTAAACCAAGGTCCAGACATTATTCCTTCTGAATTCATTTAGTTCATCTTGCATGGCTTTAATCCAACCATCATCACCTAAAGATTCATTAGTGATTTTTGGTTCCAATTGGGAAAGTAATGCTAGATATTCTACTTCATTTATTAAGGAATGTATAGTTCATACTGGTTGATTTACATCACCAACAATTCTATCACTAGGATGATTATTAAGAAATGACTGATTTGGGTTTTGTAAAACCTGTTCATCAACATACGGTAGGAAATCTTCGGGGGTAAATGTTTCATAAGTACCTTCTGCAACATTTTCCTTTTCAAAAGGGTTTCCTATCAATGGTTGGTAATTAGTTTTTGAAAACACATTCGAATATGTAGGTTGGGGTTGTTTGAAAACAAAGGGATCAGTTTCATCAAATTTGATAGGTACTGTCTCTTCAACAATACAAGTGTTTTTGTTAAAAACTATATAAGCCTTAGAAGTTGTGGAGTAGCCTAAGAAAATTCCTTCATCGGATTTTGGTGTGAATTTATGTATGTTATCTTTAGTATTCAGAATGAATACCTTTCCTCCAAAAACCTTAAAGTAGGAAAGTCTATGTTTTCTACCATTCCATAACTCATAAAGAGTTTTATTAAGAAACAGTCTAACCAAAACACGATTTATAGTATAACAAAAAGTACTTACAACTTCAGCCCAAAAATGATTGGCTACAGAATACTCACTCAACATAGTTCTAGTTATCTCATGAATAATTCTATTTATTCTTTCAACAACACCATTTTTTTATGTGTTCTAGGTGCCGAGAAGTTGTGTGTAATACCTTTTCAACTACAAAAACTTTTGAAATCGGAATTTTGAAATTCTCTTCCATGATCACTATGAATAGTTTTCAATGGAAGGTTTTTATCATTTTTGACTTGGGCTCTAAAACATTTAAAATAGGAAAAAACTTCAGACTTCTCTTCTAGAAAATAGAGCCATGAAAATCTAGTGTAATCATCAAACAAGAAAAATACATAAAAATTTCCTCCAACAATTCCAGTTTGTGTAGGACCAAAGAGATCCATATGCACTAGCTATAATGCATCAGTGGTTGTGACTTCAGTAATGGATTTAAAACATGATTTATGTTTCTTGCTATATTAACATGTTTCGAAGACTTTTGAATAATGAAATATATGATCCAGTAGATCCTTAACTAATCTTTTCTTCGAAAGTTTTCATATATTACTATGGTTACACTGTCCTAACCTTCTATTCCATAACCAAGACTGATCTTCCATTGCACTAAGGAAAGGTAAGTCTTGGCTCCTAATGTCTTATATGTTTAGTGTGTAAACATTCTCTTTCCTATGGGAAGAAAGAATAAACTCTTCCTTGTAATTGTGTACTAAGAACTTATCATTCCTAAAATTCACAAGGTAGCCTTCATCACATAATTGACTTATTCTTATGAGGTTTTTCTTAAGACCCTTAACAAATAAAACAATTGAAATCAGAGTTTTTCCAAGAAGTGTCACGACCCGTCCTCGGGGCCCGTGCCGTGACTACCCCAAGCCCGCCTTCCATAGGCCAGGGGCTGGCGACTAGCACCAAGGTGTAAATCCCGGTAAAAAGGGAAGTCATTGCCTTTGTAAAGTAAACAAACACCACAGAGCAAGCAATAGTAGAAGTAAACACTAAGTAAAAACTGAGTACAATAGTAAGTGTGGAAAAGTAAGTGGGCCAGTATACAAACCTAAACTGAAAGTAAATGTACAACTGGAAAGGGAAGACAACAACTGAATGTAAAGCCGCAACGTCGAGCTATCCACTGGAAATCCCACCTGAAGGGTGGGTACAGATAGACTTCTCTGCTCCTAGGGTCTAGTAGACCGCTCTGAGTATGTCTCGCCCAGTGGTCCACCTCCAGGTAATGTTCTCCTCCGCATGTCTCAACCACAATCAGCGTTGTCCGTCGTCTGTAACCAACACAATGTATTACGGGCATAGCCCATGTAGGGGTGAGTATAAGATACTCAGTAGGGACCCCGAGACCCCCGAAGGTCTCCCAGTATCCACAAAGGATAATCCACAAAGGGAAGATACAATCACGAAGTAACATCCGACACTGCTTAGGTATATGCCCATACATATATCTAAGTCATCAATTCACGTTCGGCTCCAACATCTGAACCCCAGTACAACCCAGTCCACATAGGAAAGAAAAACGTAAATCCACACTGGAAAGCAAAACGTAAATCCACATAGGATAGAACAACACAATCCACAAAGCAAAGAAAAACAGGATTCATCTCACACAGGAATACTTCTTTTTATGACGATAGAGATGATCAGATATTGTCACTGATTCATCTAAGTCGTCAGACCCACAAAGGGTCGATAGGTACTAACCCCCGCAATGACCCACAAAGGATCTGACCCACACATGATCGATATGTAACTAACCCCCGCAATGACCCACATAGGATCTAACCCACAAAGGATCAATAGGTAACTAACCCCTGCAAAGACCCACACCGGATCTGACCCACACAGGATCTGACCCACACAAGATCTGTAGGCGCTGGCTCACACAGAACCGCTGAGCGCTGACCCACACAGGATCTGTAGCACTGATCCACGTAGGATCTCTGAGTGTTGTAGTCTTCGCCTTCAAATCCACTGAGGATCTATGTACAATCGTCGTCGTCACAGTCGCAAACACAGCCAGCACTAGGGTCCCCGCACACAGCAAGCTCGTTCGGGAGGGTCCTCTCCATGAGCCGAGAGGCTGATACATCAACTAACACAAATTCCGAAGTTGATGTATCCAAAAGTTTTGTATCGTCAACCGGAACTCAACGTCGCAGATGGCGTGTCAATCGGACGCCCGGTCTGAGAGTTATTGGCATTTTCGTCCGAGGTCCCCGGTTGGGTTTTAAGGCAAAACCAACCTGACCGTACTCCACATGAGTCCAAACCTCAGGCGGAGTAACCCAAAAGATCCGTCTCACTAAGAGGAATCCATCAAAGTCGACGGCACGTCAATCGGACGTCCGGAACTCAAGATATGAGTGTTTCCACTCCGAGGGCCCGGTTGGTTTCGTGTACGAACCAACTTGGACGAACCCAAAGTATTCTGAAACCTTGAGTGCGATATACCGAAAGGACCATGTCGATCCAAGGATCGCATCACAACTGATGGTGTGTCGATCGGAGGCCCGTTGCACAAGTTATGGGTGTCCGACCGGAAGAGATTTGGTGTTAAGGGGTTCGGGCCCGGTCCGACCCGACCTGATACCTCCAGGGTCGACCCAAACCGGGTTGACCCAAACCGGGTCCGGTTCCGGCCCGCATGGTTGCGGCCCGGCCCGGCTGGTGAGGCACAGCCCGGTTGGCGCGGCCCAGCCTGGCGGACCGGCCAGGCAGCCGGCCCGGCCTGGGCACAGTGCACCCAGCGCGCTAGTCAGGCGCTCAGCCAAATGGCCAAGCTGTTTGTAGTTGGGGTGCCTGCCCCCTGGTTTGTAACCTCGGCCCCCCTTAATGGGGGACGATCAGCTGGCCGGCCGGGGGTTTGAACCCCCGGCTTTCCCCTTCACCGGTCAGCCCGCCCCGGCCAGCCGGTTTCTGCCGCCACAGGACCGGCGATGGCCGATCCCCCCTGCTCCGACGCCGGTGGCCCGGAACCGGCCGCCAGTCTCCCTGATCTTCCGCGGCCCTAAACTGGCCGTGACCTTGATTCATCCGGTGTGGCACGACGGTGCTGCGCCCCTCCACCGCGGCCCTGCTCTGGCTGCGATGTCTTCGGGTTTCTCCGACGTGGTGCGACTGTGTCGCATCCTTGTTCGATTTCACGACGCCGCGCGACGGCACCACGCATTCCTTTCCGCACGATTCTGCGGGGTGCGACGACACCACACCATTCCATTCCAACCACATTAGAAACAACCTCAATAATGGAGGAGGGTCGGCCGTGTTTGTGCGGTCCGGCCCCGTTTCGTTAACCGATAGCAATTGGTCATATTTTCCCGAAGAATGACAAGGTAGTATTTATGAACAAAATAAATAAATAACCCCCTACTTTGAGCATAGCTAGTATGGAGGTTCGTCGAACGAGGATTTGTCGTGGAATATCCGTCGCGGAAAGAGACGTCGTGAAAGAAGATGTCGTCGGCGTCGCGGAAGGAGACGTCGCGGAAGGAGACGTCGCAGAAGGAGACGTCGACCTCCAAGGAATTCGGCGTTCTTCGCGTTCTTCGTGTTCTTCGGCGAAGAGGAAGAAGTTCTTCAAGCTCCTAGCTTTTCTCCCAAAGGCTCTCAAAGCAAAAAGTCTCCAACCAAAATATAAAATAAAATAAGGCCACAATTATTTTATTAACTTGTCATTAGTTTGAATTTCAAACACTCACGTTAAACTCGCTTCATTAATATCATAAGTTATTAAAACCAAAGTTATCAAATTTAATTGTGAGTTGAGGGAGTTAAGGAATGTGAAGGGGTTGGGTTCATGTGGGCCCCACCACCCTCATAACCTCCCATGGGGAGTTGGGTAGTTACCCAACTTCCACCCAAAGCTTATATCCACTTAGAGAAAATAAAAATTGTAGTTAAATTTTTATTTTAACTTCCAAAATTTTTATCAACTTCTCTCGTGAAAACGCAACTCTGGAAAAGGAGTTCCTAAGAAATTACCAGCGCTACGAATCCATCGGTGCCCTCAGAATTCAATTCTGAGCATCGGTTCAAATGTTAGAAATTCCCGCTCATTCGTTAACTGAACGTACCTGAGCTAAACATCGGATAGAAATTCCGGGCACACCGGGCATCCGAATCAAGTGCCGTCAGAAACTGTATTCTTGTAAAATCCCAAAGAAAATTCAGAAAAAATTTCCCTTGAATTTTACGGGTCTTTACATTACTCCCACATCAAGACTGTACATCCCCGTAAAGTTACATCATAAAATAGGGAAACAAATGTGGGTACTGAGCACGCATCTGTGCCTCCCACTCCCAAGTGCTCTCTTGGAGATTCTCATTCTTCCATCTGATGCGCACTAGAGGAATCGACCATCCACGTAGGACCCTCTCCTGTCCATCCTCGATCTCCACTGGGACCTCCGTAAAAGTCGCCCTATCATCAACGTCTAGCTCCCCACGGTCAAAGGTATGCGTCGGGTCATGCATGTATCTCCTCGGCTGAGATACATGGAAGACGTCGTGCACCTAGTGCAACTGAGGTGGTAGAGCCAGGCGATAAGCCACCTCGCCAATCCTACTAAGGACCTGGAACGGTCCGATGAAGCATGGAGACAACTTGCCACCTTGGCCAAATTTCCGTAATCCACGTCGAGGTGAGACACGTAAGAAGACGTGGTCACCATCCTCGAACTCTAGTGGCCTCCACCTCTTGTCAGCATAAGACTTCTGTCGGCTCTGAGCTGTCCTCCTCCACTCCTGGATGACCTAGAACTTCTCTGTCGTGGCCTGGACCATCTCCAGTCCCACAAGTGCTGACTCCCCAGGGTCTGTCCAGCACAAAGAAGATCTGCAATGTCGGTCGTACAACGCCTCGTATGGTGCCATCCCGATGGTGGAGTCGTAGCTGTTGTTGTACACAAACTCCACCAAGGGTAGGTGGTCCTCTCAGCTACGACCAAAGTCGAGGACACATGCGCGGAGCATGTCTTCAAGAGTCTGAATGGTCCTCTCCGTCTGACCATCTGTCTGAGGGTGAAAGGCGGTGCTCAGACATAGATGCGTCCCGAACGCCTCCTGCAACCCCTTCCAAATCTAGGAAGTAAAGCGATCATCTCGATCGGAGACGATAGATGATGGAACACAGTGAAGCCATAAAATCTCCTGAACATAAAGATGTCCCGAGTTCTCCACGTAGCCCTACTCTCTAATGGGTAAGAAGTGAGTCGACTTGGTGAGTCGGTCGACAATCACCCAAATGGAGTCATGACCTCTGGAAGTGCGTGGAAGTCCAGTAACGAAGTCCATAGATATCTCATCCCACTTCCACTCCGGGACCTCCAAGGGATCTACCAAGCCTGCTGGTACTTGGTGCTCTACCTTCACCAGCTGGCAGGTTAGGCATCAAGAAACAAACTCTGCCACAACCTTCTTCATGCCCGGCCACCGGTGATGTTGTCTGAGATCCTGGTACATCTTCGCCACTCCGGGATGTACCGCCAAGGGAGAAGTGTGAAACTCTCTAAGCACCTCCTCCCATGATGCAACTGGTACCAAGTTATTTCCTCTGAAAAGGACATCGTGCTCTTCTCCAAAGGAGAAACCATCAGGTGTCTGTCCTGAGGATATCTGTGCATGTCGCGTCTCATAGTCTGCGTCCCCATGCTGTGCCTCTCTGACCCGCTGCAGTAGTGGTGGGGTGACTATGAGTGACTGAAGGAAAGCTGCTCCATCTCTATCCACGAAGGATATCTGCAAGGCATCTAGTTTCTCTGCCGCCTCCTCAAGTAGTTGAATGCCTGTCCTCCTGATGAGAGCATCAGCTACTACGTTCCCCTTCCCAGGAGTATAGACTATCTCAAAGTCATATTCCTAGAGGAACTCAAGCCATCGACGCTATCTCAGGTTCAGGTCCTTCTGAGAGAAGATGTACCTGAGACTCTGATGGTCAGAAAAGACTCTAAAGTGCTCGCCCATCAGATAGTGTCTCCATTTCTTCAGAGCGAAGACCACTAATGCTAAATACAGGCCATGGGTAGCGTAGTTCTTCTCATGTTGTCCCAACTGACAAGATCCATAGGCGATCACTGCCCGCTCCAGCATCCAGACAAATCTGAGTCTGGTCCCTGATGCATCACAGTAGAATACGTACCCTACTCCCTCATATGGCAACCTCAAGATAGGGGTGCTGGTCAATCTCTGTCTCAGCTCCTGGAAGCTCTGCTGACATCTGTCTGACCACACGAAGGGTTTCCCCTTCCTCCTTAACCTTATGCAAAGTTGCAAAGATTTATCCTTTGCCGAAAAGGTAAATCCAGTCTCATCCCCTGGATGAACCACGTTCCTTGCCTAATACAGTCAATCCCGTCATTATTAGTTAATTCATGGCATGGATGACTTCATAAGGCCTCGACGCTGCTACCAAGAGATCCAACCGTTACTCTCACCTCTATGTGGTGAGTCATACTGTCGGCATCAGTGTGTGGCCATTGGGTCTCCTCCAGTAAGAATCTCGCATGTGTGGGTCAAGTCAATAGTTTTTAACCGGCACCTCTTAGTAATAACAAACAAAAGACAAGAAAGCAAACGTCACCAATGAAAGTGTCTTTTATTAATTCAACTCAAAGAATAAGGATACAAGGCAACACAAACTACAAAGCTAGAGGAATTATGAGAAAAGGCCTCTATTCCTGGAGCTAGTCTCGCACTAGTGCACCTACTTTCGGAGCTCCATGATCGTAATCTTTAGCTTCCAGAAGCTGTTCTATCCCCTGAGGTTGGGGTGGACCTCCTGGTGGAGGTGGTGGTAGAGCCTCAAAACTTCATCCACCACCTGTTTCTCGGCGAGCTCCTCTGCCTCATCCGCCTTCTCCCTGCGGACCGCCACAGTCAAACCTCTGCCTCTGCCTAGGTGGTTCCTCAACCGTCTGCTGCTCCTCTGCATGGCGGGTCGGGCAGTCACGAGCCATGTGGCCCTGCCCACCGCATGAGTAGCACTGCCTGCCTCTTGAAAGCCTGGCTCCACGCTGTGTGCCCCGCACTACTAATCCACTATCATGAGGTCATCTACCTGAGGGTATGGTATGCATGGAGCAATGAGTCATCCGTCAACTGCCTGTTGCAGAAGACTCTGCTACCTGCCACCTTACGGTAGGTCTCACTGCTGGAGAAGGCTCAACAAGGAAGCTCTCGATCAAAAGGGCTCACTCCAGTACTCCTGCCTAGGTCGGAATGCTGAGGGAGATCAGCGATGCCCAAATATCATGTCTCAATCCATGCTCAAAGGTCCGGGCCTAGAAGAATGGGTCATGTACCATGTCGGTCGAGTAGCGCGAGAGATCGGTACATATCACCGAGTACTGGGTGACTATCAAGATGCCCTACCGCAGCTGATGAAGCTCCTGGATGCGCACTTCATGGAGGGTGGCTGGGAAGAACACTGAGTGGAAGAGGCCCTCAAAGTCCGTCCAGAGGAGAGATGCCTCATCGTGCATCTGGAGCATCAATCTCCACCATCGGCCCACTGCCGCATGAAGTAGGCTCGCTGATAGGATCACCATGAGGTCTGTTGGTGTCCTCACTAACCTGAAAACTCGTACAACTGCCTCCAGCCAGTCCTCGGCGGCCTGAGGGTCTATCTCCCCATAGAACCTGGGCGGTCACTGGTGCTGAAACTCATTCAGTGCAATAAGGCGACGTGCATCGTCAGCGGCTGGGGCTGGAAGCATCGGTGGCTCAGCGGGTAGAGGTACAGTCGGTGCCTCAGCTGTCAAAGGGCCCTTTACCGAGGCCTCATCGCTCGGTGGGCTATCATCACGCTCAACTCTCGGAACCCTAGCTGGCTACCGTTGTGGGGCCATCCTGAAAAGGAAACAGTTGTGCCATGGTCAGAACAGTATACCTGGTGATCTGACACAAAGTAATCACAAATAAAACTTGAAACACACATGCAATCAATGTTTTCGCGCATTAAGTCGGAAATCAGAAGTCATGGTCCTGGTGTACGGATATGTCGGTCGCTGCACCAACACTGGACTCCCTGGACTGATAACCACACCCAATATTCTTAACACTACTTCTTCAAATAGAAAAAATCAGAGTCCCTAGTTCTGTGGTAGAACCGAACTCCTCTGATACCAATTTGTCACGACCCGTCCTCAGGGCCCGTGACGTGACTACCCCAAGCCCGCCTTCCATAGGCCAGGGGCTGGCGACTAGCACCAAGGCGTAAATCCCGGTAAAAAGGGAAATCATTGCCTTTGTAAAGTAAAAAAACACCACAAATCAAGAAACAGTAGAAGTAAACACTAAGTGAAAACTGAGTACAACAGTAAGTGCAGAAAAGTAAGTGGGCCAGTATACAAACCCAAACTGAAAGTAAATGTATAGCTGGAAAGGGAAAACAAGAACTGAAAGTAAAGCTGCAACATCGAGTTGTACACTGGAAATCCCACCTGAAGGGTGGGTACAGATAGCCTCCTCTGCTCCTCAGGTCCAGCCGACCACTCCAAGTACGTCTCGCCCAGTGGTCCACCTCCAGGTAACATCCTGCTCCGTAAGTCTCAACCATGATTAGTGCTGTCCGTCATCTGCAACCAAAACAACGTAGTGCGGGCGTAGCCCGTGCAGGGGTGAGTATATGCTACTCAGTAGGGACCCTGAGACCCCCGAAGGTCTCCCAGTATCCACAAAGGATAATCCACAAAGGAAAGATACAATCACGAAGTAAAATACAACACTACTTTGGTATATTCCCATACATATACCTAAGTCATGAATTCACGTTCGGCTCCAAAATCCGAGCCCTATTACAACCCAGTCCACACAGGAAAGAAAAACGTAAATCCACACAGGAAAGAAAAATGTAAATCCACACATGATTGCACAACACAATCCACAAAGGAAAGCAAAACAGGATTCAGCTCACACAGGAATACTTCTTTGTATGACGATAGAGATGATCAGATATTTCCACTGATTCATCACAGCTGTCGGACCCACAAAGGATCGATAGGTACTAACCCCCGCAATGACCCACAAAGGATCTGACCCACACAGGATCGATAGGTAACTAACCCCCGTAACGACCCACATAGGATCTGACCCACAAAGGATCGATAGGTAACTAACCCCCTCAAAGACCCACACAGGATCAGACCCACACAGGATCTGTAGGCGCTGGCTCAGACAGAACCGCTGAGGGCTGACCCACACAGGATCGGACCCACACATGATCGGTAGCACTGATCTACGTAGGATCGCTAAGTGATGTAGTCGTCGTAGTCGAATTCACTGAGGATCTCTGTATAGTCGTCGTCGTCACAGTCGCAAACACATCCAGCACTAGGGTCCCCGCACACAGCAAGCTCGTTTAGGCGGGTCCTCTCCACCAGCCGAGAGGATGATACATCAACTGACACAAATTCCGGAGTTAATGTATCCAAAAGTTCCGTATCGTCAACAGGAACTCAACATCGCAGACGGCGCGTCAATCGGACACCCAGTCTGAGAGTTATTGGATTTTTCGTCCTAGGGGCCCGGTTGGTTTTTAAGGAAAAACCAACCCAACCGTACTCCACCTGCGTCCAAACCTCGGGTGGAGTAAGACAAAAGATCTGTCTCACTAAGATGAATCCATCAAAGTCGACGACACGTCAATCGGACATCCGGAGCTCATGAAATGAGCGTTTCCGCTCCGGTGGCCCGGTTGGTTTTGTGTACGAACCAACTCGGATGAACCCAAAGTATTCCGAAACAATGAGTGCAATATACCGAAACGACCGTCTCGATCCAAGGATCACATTTCAATTGACGGTGTGTAGATCGGAGGCATTTAGCACACGTTATGGGCGTCCAAACAAAAGAGATTCGATATTAAGGGGTTTGGGCCCGGTCCGACCCGGCCAGATACCCCCAGGGTCGACCCGAACTGGGTCGACCCAAACCGGGTACGGGTCCGGCCTGCATGGTGGTGTCCCGGCCCGGCCTGGGCGTGGCCTGGCCCGGTCTGGGCGTAGCGCACCTAGCGCGCTGGTCAGGCGCTCGGCGAAACGGCCGATCCGTTTCGGGTGGGGGGCGCCTGCCCCCCCTAGTTTGTAACCGCGACCCCCCTTAATGGGGGCCGCTCAGCTGGCCGGCCGGGGGTTTGGTACCCCGGATTTCCCCATGTTCGGTCGGCCTGTTTCTGCCACCACGGGACCGGAGACTTTCGGTCCCCCCTACTCGAACGCCGGTGGCCCGGAACCGGCCGCCGGTCTTCATGCTCCGCTGCGGCCCAGAACTGGCCCCAGCCTTGATTCGTCCGGCGCAGCGTGACGGCGCCGCACCCCTCCACCGCGGCCCCGCTCTGGCTGCGGTGTCTTCGAGTTTCTCCGACGCGGCGCGATGGTGTCGCGTCCTTGTTCGATTTCACGGCGCGGCGTGACAACGCCACACATTCCTTACCGCACGATTCCACGTGGTGCGACGACACCACACCATTCCATTCCAACCACATTAGAAACAACTTCAACAATGGAGGAGGGTCGGTCGTGTTTGTGCTGTCCGGCCCCCTCTCGGTAATCGATAGCAATTGGTCGTATTTACACGAAGAACGACAAGGTAGTATTTACGAACAAAATAAATAAATAAACCCCTACCTTGAGCGTAGCTAGTATGGAGGTTCGTAGAACGAGGATTCATCGCGGAATATCCGTCGCGGAAAGAGACGTCGTGAAAGAAGAATTCATCGGCATTGTGGAAGGAGACGTCGCGGAAGGAGACGTCGACCTCCGTGGAATCTGGCATTCTTCAAGTTCTTCACGTTCTTCGGTGAAGAGGATGAAGTTATTCAAGCTCCTAGATTTTCTCCCAAAGGCTCTCAAAGCAACAAGACTCCAACCAAAAAAAATAACATAATCCCACACTTATTTTATTAACTTGTCATTAGTTTGAAATTCAAACACTCACATTAAACTCACTTCATTAATATCATAAGTTATTAAAACTTATGTTATCAAATTTTATTGTGAGTTGAGGGAGTTAAGGAATGTGAAGGGATGGGGTTCGTGTGGGCCCCACTACACTCATAACCTCCCATGGGAAGTTGGGTAGTTACCCAACTTCCACCCAAAGCATAAATCCACTTAGAGAAAATAAAAATTGTATTTAAATTTTTATTTGAGCTTCCACAATTTTTATCAAATTCTCTCGTGAAGACGAAACTCCATAAAAGGAGTTCTTAAGCAATTACCGGTGCTGCGAATCCATCGGTGCCCTCAGAATTCGATTCTGAGCACCGGTTCAAAATTTAGAAATTCCCGCTCGTTCGTTCACTGAACGTACCTGAGCTAGTCTTCGAATAGAAATTCCGGGCACACCGGTCCTCAGAATCAAGTGCCGTCAGAAACTGCATTCTTGTAAAATCCCAAATAAAAATTTAGAAAAAATTTCCCTTGAATTTTTCGGGTCTTTACAAAAAGAATGATGTTACATATACCAATTAGTTATCCCTAATAATTATCTTATAAAATTACTTTTCCTCCTTTCATTTTGATAATCTTTTCAAAATAGTCTTTGTTACCAGTCTTATACCGAGAACATCCACTATATATGTACCATGTATTATTGTTGGAACATTCTCTATTTTCCTAAAAATAAGAAGAAGATAGGTTTTCATAATCAAGACTATCATGGATTTGGAAATCATAGAAAGTAAAATTTTGGGTACCCACATCTTCATAGAAAAATAAGATTTATGTAAACATAATGATTGGGTTTTGTTTAATGAACAATTTTTTGCCTAGTGACCACCACATTTACAATTTGTCAAGAATCAAGAACTTTGAGGAACAATGTAGTTGTTAAAAAAAATCAGTTTAGAAATTTTATAACCAAAACCAGAATTATTCCTTCGAGGTCGGATTTGTGAATACATTTTATCAAAATTTTCATTACCTAGAGTAATGTTTTAGACACAATTATTCAAAGAAAATATTTCGGATTTGTGTTTTCAAACTAAGTTCTTGTCTTCAAAAACATCTAATTTTGAGCTACTTCTATGCTCAAAAACATTTTTCATAGAAATTATGTTTTCTAGATCTTTAGAATGTTTATTCTTATCAGAATTTACATCCTCATGATTTTTTGAAATACTTTCAGAATCCATATTTTTCTTATCAAGATCTTTAGAAAGATGTGATATTTCATTAGTAAGAAAAATATTCCTAGAATTTTCCTTATCAAGTTTTTTCCAGAGTTCTGAATTATCATTCTCAAATAGTTTGGAAAACCTAGAAACTTCATCATAGAAAGGTAAAGTATTATCTTCATTAGAAGAATATTCTTCATCCGAAGAGCTATAATATTTACTACCTTTATAATTCAATGAAACATTGGTCATTGATTCAGCATTGTGTACCTTAGCCATTAAGAAAATATTATCAATAGGTATCCTAGATATAAGACCAAGATTCTTCTGTCCAGAAGATTCATAATTAGAAGATTCATCTGAAGAGTCTCCACCACTATCACTCCAGGTGTCATTGGATTTCAACACACTATTAGCTTTAGACTTGTAATACTTCTTTCTATTATTCTTAGAATGCCTTCCCATTCTTTATTTTCTCTTGATCATTGGGCAGTCATGTCTTATGTGTCCAGCTCTCTAACATTCATAGCATTTAACTTTTGAATCTTTCTTGTCTGTCCTTTCCTTCTTCTTATATGTGGATTGAAATTTCCTCTATCCAGCTATCTTGTTCATCCTTCGAGAAAGATTTTCTAATTCATTTTCCGATGATTCACTTTCACTAGATTCGGAATGGATAACAAATTTATTAGATTTAGATCTGGTCACTCTCTCAGGAGTCTTGGCTTTCATATGGTTGGAAGTAGTAGTAAAAGTTGCACTTCCATTTCCATTCTTCTTCCTCACAATATCAGCATATCTCTTCATTCTAGTCTCATGATGAAGAAGAGTTCAAAACAGTTCATCAAGGGTAATCTGAATAACCCTTCTATTCCCATCAATTTCAGTCCTTTTAGATTCCCACTCAATCAGCATGATGTCGATTATATTGTCAACAAGAGTTTCATCATCTAAACCTTTTTCACCGATTGATTGTAAACTATCCACTATAGTCATGAATCTCTGTTGCACTTTACTTATGGATTCACCGTAAAGAAAAACTAAAACCATGATATCTGGCTCTAATCATGGATCTTCTTGTCTCAATTACATTGGATGTTCCAAAGTGAGTAACTTCAAGTTTCATTCATATAGAATTTGCTTCTTCACAAGATGAAATTTGGCTATATATATTTCTAGTCATTGAATAATGTAAATCATTGCGTACCTTATAGTTTAGCTGGTAATCATGATTTTCTTAATTTTTAAAGGCACTTACTTCTTTATCAGGGATATTGTATCCACCCGTAAGCATAACGAAATTTTCAACTCCAGTGTTGATAATGAAAGTCTTCATATGATCTCTCCAATATTCATAATCTTTACCAACAAAAATAGGTGCTCTGGTTGGATTGATATTGTCTATGGAACCAACATTGATTCATGCCATATTTAAGAAAATGTCTTTCCAGAAAACATGTTAGTAGAAAAAGTTTGTAAATAAGGAAAATATTCAAAGAAAGAAAAAAATATAGAACAAGAGTATCTCTATGTAAGAATGAATCCTAACTATGAGTCTGAAAAACAGATTAAAAAAAAGGATCCGGAGATTTAAATTCTGAAAAAACTATTCCAAAAAACCTATTCTGAAACATCTCTTCTGAAACTAATCGTGAGATTAATTCAGATTGTACTGAAAGCGCTGATACCAATTTTTGAATTGGTGTAGGGTTTGAGGTGTCCAACCTCTATTACAAATTGTTCATATGGTATGTGAGTATGATATACTCTATAATACCGACTGAAGTATCGAATTAAGAATGATATTCTCAGATACAAGAGGGGGGGTGAATTGTACCTTTTAAAAATTCCATTGTAACTTTTAAATATTGTTATGGTTAACAAGATTAAACAAGATAATTCAAAAGACCACTATAAGTTCTAATCACTTACTAGTTTCTGGAAAAGTGATTCTAAAAATGAAACTTAACAAAAGTTTACAAAGATTAAGATTCTACCTTAAAGCTTATAGAATCTAATTAAATCAAAGTACAAGAGTATGGAAGTATATAAAAATATACTTTCCTTAATATTACAAAATGTAGCAGAAAACTTGTAACAAAAAAAAGTAATAAGTAATAAGTCTTTTAACCCAAAGAGAAGTGTATCCAACAACCTTAGATAAAGTTCCCTTGATTTATACTTTCAAGAATGTCTGTCTTACCCACACCAGGGTAAGCCCTTGATATAAAGATCAGAGTCTGTCTTGTTATCCCTGCAAGCCCTTAACTATCAGGTAGTCGGCACCTCTGTCTTCCTCAGCTAGGAGACCCTCAACTTCAAGGTGTTGGATCCTCTATCTCCCTATCCCCAGAAGTCATCGATTGTATACAAAAACAATTGGAGTCACACGAAGCAAATCTGCACAAGGAGAAGTTTGAACAAGCTGTTCAAACTTTTGCACGAAGTTTGAGAGTTGATAAGAGCCTCTATCTCTAGAAATCCACTACCACAAAACAGGGCAAGGGAAGCGCTACCCTTTATCAGTGCTAAACTGAAAGCAATGATAAAAGGGTATGACTTTATCAGTGCTTGCTAAAATCACTGATAAATGTTACATTTATCAGTGCTAAAATAAGTGCTGATAAAGGTGTACCCTTTATCAGCATTTTTTTAGTGCGGATAAAAGATAACATTTATCAGCGCTTTTTTTATATCTGAAAAAGGAATCTCTTTATCAGTGCTAAAAAGCACTGATAAATGAGTGTTTTATCCGCACTTTTATTTTAGAACTGATAAAACATACCTTTATCAGTGCTTTTAACGAGCAGTGATAATGGTTTCATCGATTTTCATTTAGTAACCCTAACAGGCCCTCCTCGCTCTCACGAGGTCAAGCTTTCGTGGAAGATGAACAGGGCCCCTCGTCCTCCCCCTCCTCATCCTCCTCCTCTTCCACTGCCGCCCCCGCTACAGAGACCACCGCTGCCTCTGCCGCTGCCTCCGCCCCCGTTGTCGCGGCTGCCGCTGCCTCTGCCGTCGCTGCTGCCTCCACCTCCGGCACTGCCTCCTCCGCTTCCACCACCATTATTTATACTCATTATCAGATAAATGTTTTTTCTACCGCTTGAATTGAACATGTGATTTGGTTTTTTATTATGTAATCAGTTATGATACACTTGGAAAAACCCACAAGGATTTGTTAGTTATAACTCAGGTGTATAGGAACCAGGGTATTAGAGCTATTTTATGACGAATTTCTAATAGGGGTGTAGGTTCAGCATCTTACATTAAAGTAAGTACACAATATTGGATATATGTGGGGGAATATGAGGTAATATTTAGAAACTATTTATGAAGGTTTCATCATAATGATCCTTAATTGACTAGGGTGTTTTCGGAAAGGAAACTGAAGAAATAATATTATATAATTTCATAAATTTCCATTATTTTTTACTTTGATAGATTAATAATCGAAATCAGGTTTTCTTATGTAATGTGACTTATTTTACCATTTTTCTAGTCTGAGTTGTTAATCTGAGTTAAATTTTAATGTCACCAATGATTTTTCTAATGTTTTTTTCATCATTCCTCTACGAAGACCCATGAATATGTTCTGTGAATAATATTTTGATGTCACACAATGGGATAATAATCATGTGGACCATCATCTTATTGAGATTATTGTCTATGTTTTCTAAACATAGGTATAAGCAACTTCATGCCGTCACAATGAGTCACCAATTTTGGAACATTGAAGGGATGAATCTTGGAATAATTCCTATGAGTTACTCTTCCAGAATATACTATTTACACGATTTTAATGATCCTCAAATTAATGTGTATTTTTGTAGAATGTTAAAGCTTTTGTATGAGTACTTGTAGATTCTATATTTTCTTAAGGTGAAATTTTCCCCCATCATGTTAGAAGGCCCTAATAGTAGATGGTGGGTTTTTGTTGTTATGAAAAAGTATCATGTGGGATTTGAGTGGCAGGATCATAGATTTATTTTCTAAAGAAAAAAACCCTTCAACAATTTTTAGTGATGGAAAAGGCTATGGATATTTGGAAAGTCGAACAGGCTAATAGGACCATTATGATGTATATCAACAATTTTTCTATGCTTTTGTAGTTTTCACCTATGATTGGGTCTAATGCGAAGATGAATATTTTATGGTTTGATATGTGTATTCGATATGAGTTTTTTAATAGGTTTTTTTAGTGAATCTATCTTTTTACGATGATGTGATGAATAGGATGTTGATGGTTGAGCTTGACCGGACTAGTATGTGAGGGTTGATGGGAGTTTATTTTTATCCCATTGGTTGTTCTATGAGTTCCTGTAATGTTAATGTAATGGTTTATGCTTGATTCCATTTCATGATGTTATTTCTCTCAAGAGTGTGAGTAGAACTTGAATCTCGTTCTTTATTTATGATATAATGGTTAGTTTATATCCCCTTTTGAACTATTATTTATATTCCATATTATTCCATTATATAGTGTATATTTTTATGTTATTGAATTACCCGTAGAACATGCATGGGTCAAGAATCCATCAGATATAGGATGAGGTGAGAGAATTTCATGCAAGGGTTATGTGTTATCTAATTATGTCAAACAATTTGGTTGGGACATTCCATCATCTAAGGATAACAACCACCATCAAGGTGGGATTGTGGTGTTCTAAATAATGACCATCATTAGGATAGGGCCTGTTGTGAAAGGTGTGATAACAGAGGATTGATCAGGGATTACTCATTTAGGATATACTATATAGAATAAACTTGGGGATTATACCCAGTAAGGAGGACCTATTGGTCAGGGCTTACCCATTGTATGTTTATCTTTTATATTTTAAAAGTCTGTTGAACTCGTTCTATCGAAGGTGGGTTCTATAATTTCTTGTTATCTTAAGGTGTGTTTACCATGGTGGGGGTTGAGTTCGGTTTTAGTGGGTTCTTGGGGTTTGTGGGATGTGGTAAATGGCGTACTCGGTTTTAGATTATATTATTCTCATGGGCTTCCCCTATTTTATGTTTTCTTTTCAGTTGGAAATCTCCTCTGTTGTGCGCCTTTCCTCTTCCACGAATGCACCTCTTCCGTGTTCTTAACGACACCTTCACGGTGAGTTTTCTCCTATTACTCATTGGTTTCATCTTGTTCTAATGTTATTACTGTGTGATATTGATGGTTATAATGTGAAATGTACGGGCTAAATGCCCCGCTTAAAATCATGGCCTTTGGTGGTCCTTGTTTTCCAACTAAATGAATTGAATGTTGGTTGGTTCTTGTTGAACATTGGAATATAAAAATTATTAATTTATTTATACTTGACTTATGAATGAAAACCCTCGGATGATAAAAATTATGTGATAACCTCTGAATTAACAAACAAAATTGAATAAGGGATGCTTTGTAAAATCTAAAATTGTTATTGTTTGGTATGTATGGTGTTGCGATTGTGATCACGATTATGTTTTTGTACAGAGATGTGGTTGTTGGCATTATTGATATGCCATTTGTTTTCCATGTTGTAGTTCTTCCACAATTAAATATCAATCCAAACTTTACCCATTTCAATGGCACCACCACTTTCTTACTAGTGAAATTCCACTGAATCCTAGAAAACCACTTCTAGAGGACTCTATGAGACACTTTAAAATACATGGTATGTAGTCTTGTTAAATGGAACATGCTTCACCATACATGGATTTCATATTTATTTTAATTCCACACAACATTTATCTCCAAAATTTACACCACATGACTAATCTTCTTACTCAAACTTTGAATAAGTTTCATTTTTAATTTTACATGTTATGTGAACCTAGGTCACACAAAATGTATCTCCAAGACATATAATTCAGGATGAAACATTGTACATGCCATGAAATAATGGTAGAACCATATGACATGTGTTTTAAATCACTCACACCATGTATAGATACCAGAGAAACTTTATGTGAATAGACTATACACCCCTATAGGTCTTGTAAGGACTACACACCGTGTATTCCAAAAAAATGTGATGCATAGCTGGGGAGGTGACTCAATATGTATCTAAAGTACATTCCTTTAGCTCAAGTTGTTCTATATGTCATTTATTTTCAAAGGCATCATTCATTCTTTGTAAGACTAACATGGAATAAATTTGATACGTATTAGATTAAATCAGGTATCTTATCCATACACGAAGTTCACCCTACTGGACACACCATGTATATGGATTTCACATGTGTTTAGAGGCATCTGTACCATGATTTGTTTTTATAAAACCCAAACAATGCTACCTGATTAATTAAAATATAATATTAGGCAGGTTTGAGACAGAACCCATAAAGACGATGAATATGAACAAAGAATGGATGAATGAAAATCTGTTGACAAAAGGGTATGAAGATGGCGTGAAAGAGTTTATCATGTTTGTAGAAGATCATGCATGTAACCCTTCTCAAATCCTTTTTCCATGTTTACACTGTTGTTATTCAAGACAAATTAGTCCAAAGGATTTGGAAGAACACCTAATCTGTCATGGAATAGATCAAAGTTATATATGTTGGAATAAACACCGGAAAAAAACGAATGTAGGTAGTTTCTCAAATAACATGACATTTTATAGACTATCTGATATGAATAGAAGCGTGAACAGTGAAGATAATCATATGGAGGGTGTGATTACCGATGTGAATGATGATGAAGATCGTATTGAGGAAATGACAAGGAAAATTGAAGATGAACTTCGTGATTTCCCAAAATTGTTTGATAAGTTAAAGAGTTGTGAAAAAATTCATTGTATGCTGGTTGCACTAAATATACAACATTGTTAGCCGTATTGAAGCTGTATAATCGGAAAGCAGGCAATGGATGGAGTGACACTAGTTTTACGGAACTACTTGCTCTCCTGAATGACATGCTCCCAGAAGATAATGATCTCCCAAGACGAACATACGATGGTAAATGAATGCTATGATCGTGTGGTATGATCTCTAAAAGAATACATGCATGCCCGGATGACTGTATATTGTTTTTCAAGGACCACAAATCACTTAAAGAATGCCCAAAGTGTGGTGCTTCTCGAAACAAGAAAGATGATTCTAGTCCAATGAATGTTGTATGGAACATTCCAATCATTCCAAGGTTTAGGCGCCTATATGGAAGTGAGGAGACTGTATGACAATTGACAATGCAGATACAAGAATTAAAGATGGTAAACTACGTCACCTGGCAGACTCTCCTTAGTGGAAGAGAATTGATCATGAGTATCCTGAGTTTGGGAATGAGACGAGAAACCTTCTTCTGGCGTTATCTACATATGGGGTGAATCCTTTTGGTTTTCAAAGAAGCTGTCACAGTACATGGATGGTTATGTTGATGAAATATAAATTACCACCGTGGTTATGCATGAAACAAAAATACATCATGTTACCTATGATTATATCCAGACCAAAATATCCGGGTAATGATATCGATGTTTATTTGGCCCCATTGATCGAGGATTTGAAAATATTGTGGGATTTAGGTGTTACGTTTTATGATGCTTACAAAAATGAATATTTCACATTGAAATCCATGTTGTACGGGACGATAAATGACTTTCCTGTTTATTGAAATTTTTTAGGATATAGCATTAAAGGAACTCAAGGGTGTCCCATTTGCGAACAAGGTACACAGTAAATTAGGTTGAAATATTCCTCGAAAACCATGTTTCTATGACATCATAGATTTCTACCCCAATAACATAAGTACCGATCTTGGACAACATCATTTGATGTAAGTTTAGTAGAATGTACAACACTGTCTCCACTAACAGGTGATAAATATTTTGAGAAAGTAAAAATTTGTACTCTACTTTTGGTAAACCTTTTTCGAAAAACCTTACGAAAACTGGTTGGGAAAAGAGATCACTATTTTTTTTTTGAATTACCATACTAGAATTGTCTGTATGTCAGACATTTTCTTCATGTTATGCATGTTGAGAAAAATATATGTGATAGTGTCATTGGCATGTTTCTAAATGCACCTGAAAAAAGTATGGCATTAAGGCTAGATTGGACATGGTTGAGATGAGAATACGTGAAGAGTTGGTACTAGTGAAGGGTGAAAAATGAACATTTCTTCCACATGCTGCTTAAACTCTTTCCATGCAGGAGAGATATCAGTTTTGAAACTTCTTGAATGAGATAAAGGTTCCAGAGGGGTATTCATCAAATATCAATAACATCGTGTAAATGAGAGACTTAAAATTAAAGGGTCCAATATCACATGAATGCCATGTTTTCATGCAAGATCTAATTCCTATAGCTTTACGTTGCATTTTTCCAAAGAATGTCAACCATACATTAATGAAGCTCTGTTTCTTCTTCAAATATTTATGCAGCAAAGTTATAGACTTAGTGAAATTTCCAAATATGTAAAGAGAAATTTCCGTCATATTATGTGAATTTGAAATGTTCTTCCCACCGACATTTTTCGGTATGATTGTTCATTTGATGGTTAATTTGGTGAGAGAGATTTGACTATGTGGTCCGGTAAATTATATATGGATGTACCCCATTGAACTGTATGTGATGATTTTAAAAGGGTATATCAAAAACTGAAGTCGGCCTAAGGGTTGTATTGCGGAGCAATATAGTTTTGAGGAAGCTGTTGAATTTTGTACCGAATACCTGTCTGGTGTGGAAATCGTTGGCCTACAGAAATCTTGTCACACTGAGCGGCTTGAGGGTGAAGGAATTTCTGGAAGAGATGTTGTCACAATCAATATTACATATCTGGAGGAGGCCCACCTTTATTTTTTGCATAATAGTTTTGAAGTTGACCCATATGTTCAAACCCACAAACAAATTAATAGGCGTTTGAATCCTTCTAGGGCTGAAAAATGGATATTAGATACACATAATCGATAGTTTATAGGATGGTTTCGAGACCATATTTTTAAGCAGTTAGATGAAAATCCAGAATCAATTTCAGAATGACTTCAATGGCTAGTCGGAGGAGAAAGTGTGTACGTATTATATTACAATGCTTATGCAGTTAATGGTTATACATTCTATACTAATGAACATGATGAAGATAGTACCATGTAGAATAGTGGGGATACACTTGTGGTTGAGGTGATGCTTGTTTCCGGTGCTAAGGAAAAACATCCAATTTTTGCGAATATGTTATAATTTGGCATCATCAAACGAATATGGGAGTTGGATTATACGAAATTCAAAGTGGTGATTTTTCAATGCATGTGGGTTGATAACATGAGTGCTGTTAAAATAGATGAATTGGGATTCATGAAAGTTGATTTCAGTAAGGATGGGGAGAAAGCCAAACCATTTATAATGGCATCATAGGCAGTATAAGTATATTATATTCCCGACCCCGCAAACTGAAATTGGTCAATTGTTCTGTTATCGACCAAAACCAATAAAGGGTCAGATGAAAGTTCATACGGTTTTACAAGCTGTGGGAACATTCATCGCATGGCCAACAGTTCTTGAAAAAAACATGTCGACAAAAAGGTATCCATTTCCAATTTATTTCTCAAGCTGGACCATTAACATTTAATGAAAAAAGGTCTAATCCAATGAATGTTATCACAAAACGAAAAAGACCGTTGGGTAAAATGAAATATCATCTCAAAACTATCTCAAGGATAAACCAACAGATTGAAATGGTCTACTGAGAGCACCTTCAACCTTCCCATTCTATATCCATAGTTAATATATCATTGCAGGTTCATGTGGATACAAAGTTGAAAGATGGAAATACTCACATAGATGAATTTGAAAAAAATATGTAAGGAGAGGAAACATCAGATTTCATTAGTCCTGAAAATGTAAATGAACTCCTCAAGTATGAATGGCTAGGCACCTCAGTTGTAAATGTATACATGAGGTATGTTTTCATGATTTTATTTTACAAAAGCTGATATACTTTGATAATTATGACTAAATACATTTTATATTTTTCACAGGCATATATATGAAAAACAATTGTAGGGATTTCCCCATGAACAAAAATTTGGACTCGTTAGTCCTCACATCACCTCTTCAAAAGACGAAATAGATTCTGTTAAAGAGGCTATAATAATGTCATCCCTGCTCAAATCATTTGAAAACAAAATTACGGATTACAAAATCTTTTTAATACCAATGATGTAGGGGTTAAACTCTACAATTTAATCATATCAACTATATTTTCATTTCTTTTTTTAATTATTCATTTTTGTATTTTTAGATACCATTGGATGCTGATTGCAGTCAATTTAGATAATCCAAATATTTATTTTCTGGATTCAATGAATGGATATCCAACAAACCAACCACACATGATGGCATTTGTTAATTTGTAATACACTAGATGCAACATTTTAAAAATAAACATCTTGTTATATATATATGATATATTTTAATGAGGATTCTGTTATGATAGGGTCGTGCATCAATATTGTCTAATGCATGTAATGAATCCAGGGCCTAAGGATAATAATGCCTACAAGATGTAAAACTAGAAATGTATCTTGGTATATAAAATAACATTGAAATATCCAAACACATATCAAAACAAATTACTTATTGTTTTCGATGTTTCTACAGTGTCCAAAACAAACAAACAGAAATGATTGTGGTTATTATGTTTGTAAATTTATGAAAGAGATCATTTTTCATCAACATACTAGCATCCCTGACGAGGTATTTTCAAAAATAATTATGAGTTCATTTAAAATCATTATTAATCCATTGTGTATTTATATTTTTTCAGTACCACTATGAATGTCGCAAAAACTGATATTCAGATGATGATATATATGTTTTTAGAAACGAATGGGCAACATACATGATGGATGATTGTACACAAATAGGATAAAGGTGAATTCCTACTAGTTATGTTATCTATATATGATCATTGATTATCCTCCAACCTTTTTTGGTGAACAACCTTGGATGATGAAGAAATGAAATATTAGAGAAGATCGAGATACAATGAAAAAAACGACTTCCTTCAATCATTATATAGCATGATTTTTGATGAAAAATGATCCAATATACGAGTAGGAATTTTAAAATTTATGTTTACACCCTTGTTGATTAAATAGTTTGAGTAGGTCGATCCCTTTGATGTATATTTACCAATTATGGTTTGAGAATTCTCCAATGTATTGAAATCTTAATTCATTACTCAATGTTTTCTATCCCCGAATTCATATTATTGATCTTTGAAAAAATCAATATTGAAGTAAGGCATGATGGTGTGCAGTGCGTATGTGGTGAATGACGAAACCACCAAGGATCAAAAAAATCCATTTCCCAAAAATTGATGGATGGAAACAACAAATATGGTCTATATCCACCATTTTCAGTTAGATATAGTGCCTAAATATAAATATTTCTGAAATTAAAGTAGAGGGATCATATTCAACATGCAAAGATAGTATTTGAGAATCTGGAGAAAACCCGACTACACAATGTGTACATGGATGAACACACAATGTGTAGTTGGTTCCATGTAGCCCCATGGACATAATCCATAGGTGGAGTGGTACCAGACACCATTTGGTTCCTCTCACACGTCATGTACCCCTTGGTTCATTTTTATGAAATTTCAATGTTTTGTATCTCGTTTTTTTGAAATTGTATTTGAGCACATGTGCTTTTGTTTGACTTGCAAAATTATTTCTTGGTAGATGCATGAGATAATGGGTATCGTTGAGGGACTTTTGGAACTCTTGGATACTCTTCTTCCTTGAATGAGTTGTAGGATGGATATCCCCTTACCCATTGTTTTCAAAGGCACATGGCACAATTAGGCTCAAAGGCCGCTTGAGGATGCGTGCGCCTTTAACAACATTTCCCCTACCATATCATTTGGGATTATTCTATCCATGTATATATATATATAAATTATCTATATCCATATATTGGATTTGGTTACTCTCTTACCATTAGAGGTGAAGATGTATGGGGTATTTCACTACATTTTCAGAGTCCAACTGTTATTCGCATGCTAGGTAATCTCATAGGAAGGTATTTATGTTCTGATTCTTGAACAAAAGCAATGTGTCACCTGGTTAATCCTCGGGTTTGTGTGGAATTGGTTGCTTCCCATATACCATTTGGTCACATATGGATTACAATTGGAGGAGTATAGGTGCAAACAATAGGTGGTTTATGTGGACATGATGGATTATTGCTCGGTTTGTCACCGCATGGGTCATTCAGTGGCGGTTTGGAATAAGGGAGGGCCCGGGAACGACAACTGGTTGAGGACGGTAGAATGAAGTTTGTGGCTGGTCATGGCTCTATTCAAGGAGAAGGATATTTCCTGAGTATGGCGTTGGAGGTTGGTGCAAGGGTGGTACCTTTTCTAGAGGAAGAAAGACCAGAAGGAAGTGGCAGGGAGGCTCAGCCTACAGTGGTGGCTGATCAGAGGGAGGATAGGAGGTTAGTAGAGAGTTGGTCGAGGATGGCCAGGGAATTGTGGCACTTTCTGATAGGGTGAATGCCTTGGAAGGGACGGTACTGGTTGCTGAAGTGGATCGCTTAGAGGAACATAGTGAGGGGGAGGTGACTCTAGTTCAACCTAAGACAGGGGGGCTAGAGGTATGGATATATTGGCCAGGCCTTTTATCCCTTTAAGAAACATGTTTGAACCATCATAAATCATTTATTATGATCGTGGTGGTTCACTTCCTAAATATCTCAGGGAGTTTCTTCCCCTGGGAGATGATCTCCCAATAAGGATACCCATGTCACTCCATACTTACACAGGGCTTGTCTACTTAGATAGAAACAATAGAAAGAAAGGACATTAATCTCCCACATAGTGTAAAAACCCTATTTGAGAACCTGTTGATGGAAGGTGAGGATGGAGATCAAACAAGGTATTCTTTACATAGTGAACCCCTTTATCCCCATCTTCTGGGGTTTGAGCCAACAAAATATGACAAGAAACATGCAGTCCAAATGAAGAATCTAGAAAAACAAGAGGGAAGAGAACTTACCATGAGAAGTTTGGGATATGTGCCTCCAATTTATATTAATTCCCCTATGCCTTCTTGTATCCTCCACCCCGAAACGTCATCACCAGAGCCCAGAGAAACCATTGAGGTATCAAATTTTATAAAAATTCCCCTAGACATGAGAGAGGCATTTTACTATGATGAATTATAAGAAGAAGTCATGCAATGGGTGTTTTCTAAAGAAGAATAAGTTGATATGATTCAGACACTCCCTAGTATGTCATAAGGCAGCACCATTCAACCTGTAATGCCAAGAGAATGTTTGGACAACTAGGAGATCAATACTATTCCTACGAGGAAGCAGGAGCCATTGGACTAAAGTAAGAACTTATTATTGGGTCCTGTTGAGTTGTTGCCTCCCAACAAAATCGTAATATTTTGAGCATCAGAAGGATCCTTTTTTAATTTTTAAGTCTGGTTTCTTTCCTTTTAAAGGAGACAATATGATTTCAGTGGTTATTATATGATAATTATTTTTTGAATTGCACGTTGAGCGAAGGGATTCCCCTAGGGAGCCCGAATGGGGAATCATTTACTTCTCTATTCTAGTGAGAGTGATGGAGGACCCTTGTGATTGATAGATTTAGCAACACATTCCTTCTAATCTAGGCCCAACATTGTGTATTTTTCTACCTAGAAGAGATCAACAATAGCAACTTATAATCCTCCCTTTAGTTGCCTTCTCTTTTATAGTTCTTGAAGGTCTCTCTTATACATTAAAAATATAGTTTTTTATATCCTCATTAGGTTAGGTATTTATTACGTCCCATAAGAAGATTAGAGAGGCTTCTCTCCTTCAAAGCCCCCTATGGTTTGTCTACAATCACGTGCTGAATGATATCTTCCTTCTATAAGGGGTAGGCCTTACAAAACGCACAAATGGAGTCATTTTCTAGATGGGTATCCAGATCGAGTATATTTACAAGAAGGAGTCTATTACAGAGGGAAATATCAATATAAGTATGAGCATTATATCTGAGTCCATAACTATTTTTTTACGAGAAGAGGTATTTCCCCTCTGATCCCAACTGAGCTCCCCAAGTCCTCCCTCTCATTCCACTAGTCAGGAATAGAGTGAGGTGAATCTTGTATGTGTGCTAAGTGCTTCCCTTTATATTATCTATGTATCTGGCTATGGAGGTCTTTCCCTACCCACTGATCTGAGTACTGAAATTATTGTGTAAGAGTCCTGGTGATTCTTTCTCTATGATATCTTTTATAGGCATTCATTAGTGCATTTCTTTTATAGGACTTCTCCCCTAGTATCCACCACTCTTTTTATACAATCTCTTTTCGAATAGAATCTATTTTTGAATAAAATAGGATGTACATACCCCAATATTAGGTAAAAGAAGGATGAAACCATTGCCTAGGTATAACTAGAGTGAGTTCTCTTCTACTATCTATGCATCCCTGTAGTTTTCTAGCAATCTGAGTAAATAAGGGTCTCATTTCATGAGTGTTTTTCATTTATTATATTGACTAACAGGAGCGCATATATCATGGGAATGTTATTGGGTCCCCTATGTGTCATCACAGCCAGAAATCCTCATGAAAGTACCCAAAATCCACAAACCATCCCACAAATATTTACCTACCTAGGTCATCACATCACAATGGGGAAGGAACTCTCGCTCTATAGTCATATCTCCTCGACCTATGGACCAATGAAAATAAATGTTGTAACAGGCAACAATTGACATTTATTTAATATATTCTTTCATATTAATGTTTAATTTATTTCATTATTGTAGTACTAACATAATATTTGTTTTCTTATGTAGGAGAAATATTTTTCCTGAGTTCGAATGATTTGTTTGGAAACCACCGCCATAGACGACAATTTTATAGAGAGGATGGATGCAAAAAGGATGCAACATCATTGTTTTTTAACTGTTTGTTGGATAATTGTAATTGTAACCAAATTAAACATTGTTTGAAATGTATATAACAGTGTGTTGTTTTGTATTCATGATTTCATGTAAATGTATGTAGCATTTTTGTTCTTCTGTGCTTTGTGTGTGGGTATTGTTTGTGTTGTGTGAAGGTGCTGTCTTGTGTGTAGGTTCAGTGCAGGTTTTGTGTAGGTTTTGGTTTTTCACATGATATTTGGACTTTATTAGCACTAGTTAATCGCTGATAAATGGATAATATATCAGCCTTATTTTTAGTGTTGATAAAGATAGTGTTTATCAATGCTCAAAATAGTGCTGATAAAGGTTGTGTTTATCATCTCTATTTTTCGTGCTGATATATTATACATTTATCAGCACTGAAAATAGCACAGATAAAGACTACCATTATCATCGCTAAGAAAGCGTTGATAAAGGAGCACATTTATCAGCGCTTTTTGAGCAGTGATAAAGGGGACACCCATTTATCTTCTCCGAGATTAACAGCTCTTTTTTAGCGCAGTTAAAGGTGGTTTTTAGCGCTATTATAAGCTTTATTTGTAGTAGTGATCAATTCAACATCATGTAGGAACAGATGTCAATGTAATGTTCAAAAAGTCTCGAACACTTTTAATTGAGCTTCTATTTATAGGTGAAGCTCCAACGATCAGCTCCCTCCTCCAATGGTCAAATTCTTCCTTGAATTTCAGAGGTACCTATACACGTGTCACTCAAAGAATGGTTTGTCAATAACTGAAATCACGACATCATTTTGTAAGAGAACAAGTGTAAGCATAACTAAACTAATATTCGGAATGGATGTAAATGATAGTTCGGAATGAAGAATGTTAAAGTTGAAGTGTAGGTAAAAATGAATTCAGAGTCTATAACTTAAGAATATTTGGATATTGTTTTATAAGAGTTCAGAACATGAATTCTGTAGAAATTCGGAGTCTAAATTTCAAGGAAATTCGGAGTCTGGTTTCACTAGAATTCGGAACTAGAACTCACAATGTTCAGAGTCAAAGTTCATGAGAATTTGGAGTCAGAACTCATCAGAGATCGAAGTCTGAATTCAGAGAACTCTGAGTCAGAACATTAGAGATTTTTGTGACTAGAATTCGGATTTGAACTTTTCATAATATCATAATTATGATTCAGAGTCGAACTTTTCATAAGTTTGTAATCGGAATTTGGAGTCGAGCTTTTCAAAAGTTCATAATCAGAATTTGGAGTTAAATTTCCTGAGAGTTCGTAACTAGAATTATAAGTTGATCTTTATGAAGTTTCTTATCCATAATTCAGAGTTTGAATTTTATGAGAGTTTGTATCTATAATTAAGAGTTTGAACTTCATAAGAGTCCGTATCCAGAATTCGGAGTCTTAAATAGAATATCTCATATTTAAGTATTATATGATTCTGAGATTTTGAATTACAATCCGAATTTTATAATTAGATAAATTTATTATCAATGAAATCTAGGCAAGGGTAAATTTCCATAGGGAAAGAAATTCTCCTTATAGAAGTAAAATAGGGGTAAAATAGATTTGCCTTAAAATAAGCTGTTTGTGATTTTCAAAACAAGAGGAATGGTAATGTCATAAGGATACCGTAATGACTTCATAATCTCTCCCTTTACATGAGGAATGGAAAATTCATAAGGAAAACCTTATTGAATCATCAAATTCTCCCCATCATTGGACATTATATCCATGGAATGTAGAAAACCACCATTTACATGAAGGAGTTCAGGCCATTGTTTAACGATTTTGTTTTCCCATTACAACATTTCATAAAAAATCTGAACATGTTTCCACAAAACCTTCACTAGACCAATTCTTTTTCCACCCAATAAATCTCTTGACTATCCTAAATAGGCATAGGAATATGAACTAACAAGTCATGTGGCTCTATTTAAATGTGATTCCATCAAATAACATGGTCAACATAAGACTGATGCTTCCTCAAGTGAGACACATGGAACACATTGTCCACTAAACTAATCATTGGTGTAAAATGTACAACCAATATTACACTTCAAAACCCCATTAATGTATCTCAAAAGGTCATATGTATCAAATATATAACAATCCATAAATTACATAATGGGAATTCCTTATCCATGGATAGATTATCATGAACACATGATCAATCGCCTCAAATGACAATGACAGTCGATGATGAAACATATAAAATTTATTAATACTTCAAGCCATTTCCATACATTTCATGATCAAATAAATATATGCCATTGTATCATGGAAAAATCTTATTCCAACTAGTGATTTCTGAACTATTTCCATCCCTCAAATTGGAGAATTCCAAGGATGGCCATATAATATGTCAAAAGGATCCATATATATAGATTCCTAACAAATATTGTCATATTATAAATCATGTAATGGTATTTCCTTTTCCCATGAGGCCCAAAAATCCATTAAATAATCCCATATCATGTATTACAATGTTTGTATTGTCCGTTAGGATTGTCCTTCCACCTATGTATGATACACCATGCTCCTTGTCAACTGAAACCCAAGGGTTTTCTGTAAGGATTTCTAGATATGAGGCATAAAACTCAGATCATCGTCTGATATTATTGAAATGGGTATTACATTACTCTTTACCACCTCTCATATATATATTTTATACAATTCATTCACCACTTTATATTCACAAATAGGGTTGAAAGAGGCCAAATTTTTGAGTCGATCCACTATCACCCATATGGAATCATGTTTCTGTACTATCCTTTTGTGACCAATAAAAATACATGGATATAGACTCTTATTTACAAATAAAAATTTGTAAATAAAAAAATATACCTACAATCCTCTTGTTCTATTCCTTAATCTGAATACATGTTAAGCATCTCCAAACAAGCTCAGCCACATATCCTTCCACACAAACCCACCAAATGTTTTCTTTCAGTGCCTTATACATATTCTTTATTCCAGGATGTATAGCCTATCTCTAGTGGTGGTAATCATGGAAAAGTTGTATTTAAAAAGCTAATGGTATGCCCATCCTGTCTTAAAAAAATATGAACTCATACCCATCTTCTATCCCTTAATGGTGTACCCGCTATTGAGTATTTACCTTGTAGAAATAATTTATGAATCATATGTATGTGCCTCTCTATCCTTTATCACCAAATCAGAAACAAATGAACCTAGAAATAAAACCACCAAAATACCTCAATCTTTTCAATAAAATTTTATGTTAGCTATCTCCAATATCAACATCCATTAATTTGAATGCTTTTTTCCTAACTAACCATATAACATTCTTTAAAATTCATTTTTCACTAAAATTCCTTTACCCAGTATATACATAAAGTCAAAGTGAAACATTTGGAGATACTCTAACGACATTCATTGACTCATATTAAAATATATTTATGAAAAAATGTGTTTCAAACTCTTAAGAAAAGTAAACACTCTGAATTTCACACAAAATAGATAATGACACCAAATAATAAAATAATGGACTACAACATATAACTCAAAATTCTGTGTTCAGTTGTTCTTCTTAGGAAACCATAACTATTGTGAGACATAAGAAATAACATGATTTAACTATATGAAAACAAATCCCAACATAGATCTTGTAGCATCATAATACACCATCAATCCTTATCCTGATTCTTTAAAAATCCACATTGGTGCTAATGTAAGGTGAACATGAATCTCTTGAATGGACATCTGATATTTTTAATTCCATTGGAATGGAACAACTTTCCATTTCAAAGATATCATGGTGAATCTAGTCATGAAAATTCCTGAAAAAAACATTAATAATAACCAACTAGGAAAAGGAAACTATGTATCTCAATGAAATTAATTGGATTTACCCAAGAGATAAAAACTTCCATCTTTTTTGGATCCATAGAAACACCTCTTTAAAGATAACTTGGACAAAAAAAATACATATTGATTCTAAAACACAAAATTTCATTGTTTTTCATAGATAATATGATCTTATAAAATTAAAAATATCATTTCTATATGTTTATCATGATTATCTATTTTCCCTAAATACGCCAACATGTCATCCAAAAACACCACCACAAAATAATCCATATAACATTCAATTATATGATTCATCAATTCTATAAACTCTGTTAGTACATTTTTAAGACCAGAAGTACTAACACATACTAATAATTCCCATATATACTCTTGAAATCTATCTTCAGAATACCATCCTTCCGAATGAAAAATTGGGGATACATTGAACACAGGTAAATTTTAATGAACCATTGAGCTCCCCTGAATTAATCAAACATATTAGCAATGTGTGGAAGTGGATACCAAATCATTATCATTACATGGTTAAATATATGATAATATTAAAAAGACTTAGTGTTCCATCTGACTTTTTTGCAAAAAACCCAGAACTACCCACAATGATGTTCTAGATCCAATAAACATTTTTACCACCTCTTCCAATTTCATAATGAATTCCCTTAATTTTTTTATGACATTTGGAATGATGAAGTGACATAAGACTATTACATAGTAAGATATCAATCATAAACTCCACCTCATTTTTCAATGGTAAACCGAAGAATTTATTTTAGAAAAATATTGGATAATTGATCATAAACTATAAGAAAAATTATATTCTTAATCACATCTATAGATGCCAAGGTCAATGATACCAACTGGTATGAGATAGTTCCAACCATTTGTTATAATAATCCTTTTAGCCTCCTCTAAAAAGATTCTTTATTCCATTAGAAACTATAAAAGTAACCCTTAGGGTATTAGAATTGATGTGATATTTAAACATTTTCAAATAATAAATACCAAGGATTATGTACTAGACATCCATCTGAATCAATGAAAATTATCATATCAACTCATCTTCATTGACAGGTATAGAACATGATTTACGTATAAACGATTTACATTATCTTTGACCAAAAGGTGTTTTATATTTCAACATAGATGGAATAATATCAACATGTAAAACCACAAGATCAACATAATGGGAATAAAAAAACGAATGGGATGTAACTATCTCAAAAAAATATTTCATAAGAGTAGAATTCAAAAGAATCATACCTCTCACTGTAGATGGTACTGATTGATCACCCACAATAAATTTCTCAACCCCATATAATTTCTTACTCACTGCACTTTAGACTTTATTACCCTGTTGATAATTTCCTTGTTAATGAGTCATGGTATTCCTACAATATTCATGGATTTCTCAGTTCTTTTGATGAGAGGTATTCTAATACCCTCATCCCATCGAATCATATGACATCTGTGAAACATGACGTGTTTTCCTATCACATGTCCTTATATAACTATGATAATAGAGCTAAATATTCCCCATCTAGTTCCAATTGTGGCATGCTCTCTGTGGAGACTTACAATCTCACATCATGTAGTTGAACAAAGAACACTGAAAACAACATATATTTCCCTATTTTTTTGTGGAAGATTCACTAATCTATCCATCAGATTGTGAGTCATTCCACTACCTTGGAAATTGGTTTCAATTTTCTTCTTGTTCCCAACATTACAGTTCTCACTGTTTCTTATATGCATCAACATGATTCCTCCACCTGTAGTTTCTGAGATATCCATTTCTTCCATCATCTATCTAGGAACCATCTATATATAATCTATTAAACAAATAACCAAAATATTAAAAAGAATCTCTTACCTTAGTCCCAACTAAAAAATGTTTTATTTTGAAGATTCACATGTAGCATCCTTAGGAAGAAAGTGTACTAAGTTTATAAATTTAGTAGCATACTCTTTCAATGAGAGATTCTACTACATCAAGCCGATATATTTTTTCATTTTTGAAGTCCTCAATGTGTGAGGAAAAAATTGGTTGTTGAAAAATTCTTCAAAATATTCCAATGAAATTCCATGGTATAATTTATCCAGGACTACTAAATACTCCCATTGTCATGAAAGATCTTCCAATATGTACATTTCTAGCTTGAATATCAACTCTACTGGTGTTCATAGAAAATAAAGGATTTGATTAATAATACACAACCACACCTCTAAATTTAATTGTTCTGAATCACCATGAAATATGGGTTGATTTTTTTAACTGCATAAGATGATACACTTTCTTCAGTTTATCCCTTCTATTCCCTCTATCCACGACCTAAAAATATTGACCAATACTCTGAACCAGCTATTGGTTCACCTATGGCTCAAGTGAAAACACATTTTCAATATCCTTTTCTAATTAGTTTTTTATATACCGAATGTGTACCATTTTTTATAACCAAATCAAATTCCATAAGTCTCACTCTAGGTAAAATAAAGGATTAAAAATTTTAAATTTACCATAATAAATATATCCAAACAATGCTTTCCAAAACTCAACATTTTTTTCTTTTGAAAATCAACCCATTCTCACAATACCATAATCATTCCTTTTCTAAATCTAATTTTGATAACAATTTCAATGATTTTAAAAAATCAACACTTTTGAATAAGATAAAAAATTATTACTCAAAATGAAATATCAACTCTTAGTGGAAATTTATTTCTAAAATGAAAGTCATTCTCTTCTCATTGGATAAACCCATGAAAATGAGATTATGACTCATATAAGTGTCTTAAAACACTCATTTACCCAACTCCCAAATATCTTTCGGTTCAAAATAAATAGTACAGCTACACCTTTTTATTTTCTATATTTTATGTTCCAACGATCCGACTACTTTCTACCATCCCAACTCAATGAATAAACTAGAATGAGTTTTGAACTCCCAGACTGGAAAAAAAATTCCATTTTCCCAAAAAGAAAGATGGACCATCCTAGACTGATTCAATTTTTAATATCCTTCCCCTCCTTATTATCTTGAGAAGACAGTCATATGTTACTTAGCCTTAGGTGACATCCCCAAGACAACAAATGTTGGAAATAATTTCCAAGGGCTTCATTTACACATGGGGGATGATTTCTCCATTTCAATATAAATAAAAAATCCAAGATAACCATAACAAACTACCACTATATGATGCATGATAAAAATGTAATACAACTCAATGAAACACCAAACTGACCACAAAACATACCATAAAACAATGTAGAAACCAAGACTAATAACATAGCATAAGGAAAAAGAAAAAACCACAAATCTCAAAGTCTCTAATGAAATGAACTCCATAACTCCAAACATTATTCAAACTCCAAATACATAATACACGCACAAGGTATCATAATGCATCACTAAATAAATGAGATACATTTCCTTTACTGGTGTCTCACAAAACAATATCTTCTAATGATCCAGAGTTACCTTGTCAAGGTGAGTACTGAAACTCAGTAGGTTTTCCGTAAATGACTCCCCTACTCACTCCACTAGGATTGGACATGTTATAAAATTTTTATAATTTTTTATATAAAATAATTTTAGTGAATTTCAATAGTTTATATCAAGTATATAGAATTTGACATAAAAATAATTCTCTATATCAATAAATTCTCAAGGAAAGAGAACAAATAAATATTTAGACAATTTAACATTCCATTTGGAAAACCCATTCCATGATTCACCCACACACACACACCCACACATGAATTCTTTAGTGAATGTTCCATAATCGTGAGAAGTTTCTCATCCATCCACAAAGCCATCACTATGTTGCGACTCCCCTTAGGCCCCAATGGCACACGCCCCTTATGTAGGGCCATGTCTCTTGTACCCCATTTGTACAAACCCCATATTTAGGTTCATGTTGAAAGAATTAACTCAATCCATCATGTGTTTTCCAATGTGATTCCACATCAACCATTTCAATCCATTTCAATAAAACCTCTCTTTTATTGAAAACAATTCTTTCCAACCATTTTCATTAATGAAAATAAACCTTATTTTAAAATCATCATTTTAAAATTATGTTCACAGAAATTTTCAGAAAAATCAATTTCCATCATTTCCCAAACCATCACTAAAGAGGGTTTCTACCAATAATTTCACATCAATTCCAATCAATTCATACGATTTTTTTAAAAAAAGACTTCATGTTCTAGTATGTGGAGTCAAGTGTGAAGCCACCTACCTCATAAAGTTAAGTGAATATGAATAAAGACACAAATTCTTCAACAAAATGGATTAAACTCCAAGATCCCACCTTAGATCACATTATGATCATTAAAAAATCCACAACTCATCATGATTGGCATTACCTAACATAGATCTATCCCCAATGGACTAAATATATGAATACAAGAGAGGGAAGAAAAAGGTCTCTAATAAAAACCACTAAGAATAGAGACTTACCAAACATTCTAACATTCTACACACTATTATTTTCCAACATATCACTCCCATATTAATGTGAAGGGTACCTATAGGCATTAGGGGGAGAGAAAATTGATTTGGGGTCATAATTGAGAAAAAATGAGCCCTTAAGTAGTAAATCTGAATTAGATCCACAATTATTTTATTTAATTTCTCTCCATGAAAGGTTTAGGTCCAAATTTTGGAAAACTATGATTAATAAATGCGCCAACCACTACATCCAAACACCCTTCACATGGTTAGAAAAACTATGTTTTAACCATGAGAACACCTCTATTCCACTTTCCACAGTTGTTTGTAGGAGTTTCAATATTTCTTCTTACTATTCTCAAAACATAGACCTCCAAGAAATCCCTAAAAACATTCCAATATTCTTTAAAACCCTTATAAACATTTCACAAACACATTAAATACTTAATATATATAAATTGATGGCTACTTACATGAAATCGTTGGTGCTACAACTGATTAGTATTCAATAGAATCATCCTTTCATCATGGTTGGTTATACTTTTTTATATATCCTGGATAATTATAGATTTAATGGTTATTAATTATATATAAAAGGAAGAAGTAGAATTTTCATTAATACATTTGATATGAATCATTGAATAGTGATAAATTTTTATTCCCATATATTTTAACAAATATATTTTGATGGATTTATCATATTATTTCTTCTATATTCTATTATGTTGTGATTTATTGAAATTAATTTCATTAAAAATTTAGTTTAGAATATATTTATTTCATTAATATCAATATTAAATTATTTTAATTTTATTTCCATGAATAGATATAAAAAAATATGAATCATTGTATAATTTCAACACAACATTAAACAGATTGAAATGTCACATCAATTCCAATGTTATGATATCATTGGGTTGATGGTATGTGTCAAGATCTTCATAACCATAACAGGGCATGTGAGAGACTATGATAAGGCTTCCTCTATTCCTAGTTGTAAATGTTTTCAAGAAGGTTTAACTTTGACTGGTGATATCCTTTGTTGTTTTGTGAACCATGACAGTGATAATGCGAGTTGATATATGAGGAAAAAAATTACAAATAATGTTAGATATTGTTTCATGTATAGTATTTTTATGTTTGATCATGTTTAAACATGATTGTATTTTCATGTATTTTCTTGGAGTTTGAACATGTTTTTAATTCATGTTTTAGTATGTTTGTTTCAAATAACTTGTGCTCCTATTGTGCGATCGTATGGGTCTATAATTGTAGGTTTATTTTTTTTATAAAATAATCAAATTTTTTAAAGTTGATAATTCATACACATATTTAACTAATATAAATAAATAACTAAAATATAATTTAAAAATTTAAAATATTTGGAATATTGGAATAAAAATTTATATTAGAGAATGGTAGATATAATTCCTATATAGTAAAAAAGGTATATATTTAAATATCATTGGAAAAAAAATAATTACAAGGAAAAGAATTTTAATTTTTCCATGTTAGCTAAGGTTTGTTTAAACAAATTCATTATTTTCCTTGTAAATTTATCAACACATCTTAAAAAATATAAAGGTTGTGAAATCATATCATGTATATCATTGATAGTATAACAAAAATCAATAAACGATCCATAATATTGTGGAAACATTTTCTTATATAAGTCTTATAATAATATACTATTTAAAATATAATAATATATTTGAACAAATAGATATATTTATAAGAGGGATAAAAAATAAATCATGAAATAAGTGCATAAAGTGTTGTATGTTTATTAGTGTGTTCTATAGGTATTCAAGTAATGAAGTTTCATGAATGGAATCATTTTTTTTTAAATCCCAAATTTTTAGGACTTTCCATTATGTATAAAACATTAAAACTATTGTCAAATAGATGGTGATGATTATCGATGTCATTTTGAGAAATCTTTGAGGAAAATAATTGTGTTTTGGATTTTAATAGATGAAGCTATACCAAAACCCAAACGCATCATTTTCCCAAAATATGCATCTAAATAGCCATCATATTTTTTTTATAATAACATATAAATATTATATCATTTAAATTAAAATTGATACCTAAATAAATTTATCTATATTTTTAGTGTTCATTGCGATATTAATGGAGAGATTATGTTCTTTAATTGTAATACTTTGAAATATATTAGTGAATTTGTTTTGAGCTAGGCACTAAGTGGACATGCGATTCTTGGCCTAGTGTTCCCAAAATTAATATTATAAAATTTTTAAATATATTTTATAAATGGAGCACTGAATCAGAAATCTAAGACAACATTTGAATCCAAATCACGAGGTTTACTCTAGGTGTGAACTAATATTTTTCGTCATGTGGAGTTCAGATAAAGAGGTTGTCAGTGGGTACGTTCAGTGAATTTAATTATTAATTTAATTTAATCATGTCATTAAATGAACTAAATCTATTTACCTCTATAAATAAGTCATTATGATGAATTCATAGGGTTATACCTATAAACCTTGGGCCATTGAGAGGGAAAATCTAACTTTCGATGTTGGTGGATTTAGATTGGCTAATGATGAGCTAACATATTTAGGCTAATCGAGGAGCAATAAACACAAATGATCTTCTCGATCAATAGAATTTTCATTCCGCACGAATGAATGATATAATCTTGAGGTAGCACACGTCATTTTTGGATTCCTCTAATAGGATAAAATTATTGTGAAATATCATATTTTTATTTTATCCACATTCAAATCCATCCCTTGCATGACCCCACACACCAGATTAAATGTTTTATTAAATTAGTTTCTCTTGTTGTGTCGTATTTCTCACCCCGACTATCCCTAGTCTAATTAGTTGACTAATAAATCTCAAATAATGATTGTTTAACCATTTTTATAGTTATTTTACCTCATCATTCTTCACATTCATCACTATTGGCCTATATGGACCATGGTTCAACATTTCTGGGTAGAATCGAGTGTGATCAGACAACCTGGATTTATGAAAGTTTTTCATGAAACGATTTGTATAAAGATTGAAGGATGAATTTGGAATGGATTTAGAAATATTTTAGGATGTGGTTGATTATACCATGGATTGGAAATCCATTGACACAATGGGATATTGCCAGATAGACAACGACAGTTGTGTGAATCAAATAGTGAATCAAAAGAACTATTTCTGGCCATCCAAGGGTTGAAAGTGATGGCCACAGTTGGTTACACCTATTTACAGGTGGTCAAATGGTGGGATTTGTAGTGGAGAAAATGAATATGAGACGTGCTGAGTAGATATAAGTGTTTTAGAAAATTCTGACTATAAGAAGTCTTAGAAGATGAAAACATGCCATATATTTCCCCAGATGAAGAAGTTTGGTTTTTAGGCGCATTAAATATCACATTCCGTGTGAGACACCCACACAATGTGTGACTCGGTTCTGGACACCTGATGTGTACTCTAGGAGTACCCAGACATAGGCATCGCTCGAAACACAACTACTGTACACGGATATGGATCGAAGGACATAGGAAGGACCGAGATAATAGGGATTGGCCCTAGGTAGCGAAGACATGTTGTGAAGTCCCCTTACATTTCATGTAGGGTTACATAGACCAAGATCTATGTATTGGAATGGAAATGACCACGCAACAAAGTGGTATAACACAAAATGTGGTTCACATACACATCATGTACCCTCTTTTTTAGTAAATTATATATCTCATATCTCTTTCGTTTGGTCTCAAATTTTAGCATGCTAGTTTCATATCCTGAGTGGTTTTAAATATAGAATTTGATGTTGGAATTTTTAGTGACTTTTGAAAAATGATATGATATGTTTTGGGAATGGAACTTCTTGAGGAGATAATGGATGATGACAATGATCAACCAAGATAATTTGAGGTATTATAGTGACACTGACCTGCTGGGACATGGCATGTGTTCTCTATCAACATTCATAGTGGAACCCTTCCATTGAATCAGAACATGGATCCTCTACCATTACAAGATAACCCTCATGATGGGAAAGGGTATAGTTCCTTAATCAACTATCAGTGAAACGCCCTCCTACTGGGATAAGGAATGGTTCCTATATATATATACCATCAGAGTGTCACTCACCTGGGGAGTCAGGGTACTGGTCATATACCATTATTGTGGAACCCTCATTTGCATTCAGGGCATGGGTCCTCTACTATTAGAGTGAAACCCTCCCATGGATTCAGGGAATGGGTGATATACCATCAGACTGGAACCATCCTATAGATTCAGGGCTTGATTCCTCAACAATCATAGTGGAACCCTCCTACGGAGTCTAGGCATGGGTCATCTACCATCAGAGTGGAACCCTTCTGTGTTGTCATGGAATGATTCCTCTACCATAATAGTGGAAAACTTTTACAGTGTCAGGGTATGGGTCCTCTATCCTTAGAGTAGTACCCTCCTATTGTACCAGGGCATGAGTCCTCTACATAGAAATTATGTCCCATAAATTGAGTGGAATAATATCAAGGTGTGGTCTCAACATAGATATTTAGTTATATAAACCCACAAGCTGATAGGAATCATTGATGGAACTCTTGGAATAATGGAAAAATCTTTTCCTTGGATGGTATGTGAGATGAATATCCCATTTCTCTCATGTTTAGGATTCTTTAATGAGAATATATATCACTTTTGATAGTTTTTCATTTATCTTTTTCTATGGGTTGAGTTGGTTACTTCTATCATGTCTCGTGTTTCTCCCCCTTCATCTTTCTTATTGTACAATTGGGTATGAATATACTCACCTATACATGGGAATTTCTCGCACGTGTCATGTCTTATGAAGACAACATACATGTTGGCAGTGACATCAGAAGAGAATAGGGATACCCTGGTACATCTGACCACATACAGTGATTACGGATTGGAGATATGGTGTCGAGATCTCTCAAAATTTCTTTTTTTATTTATTGGTAGGATGGGACATATTTATGGTTGTGTTGGTATTATTCCCGTTTAATTTTCTTGTTATTTTTTCATAAAATTGTATTCCCTAGAGGTTGTTACAAGAATTGTTTCTACACTAGATGATACTATATTTTATTTTTATTACTCGAAAATTATGCATGGAGATGGTTGTGTGTGTGAATATAGGAACATTAGGTAAAGTACTCCTATATTAAATATACCTTTTAGATCATGTTTACATCCCATAGCATATTAAGGCGGGCTTGGGGTAGTTGCAACATAGATATTTGTCGACCAAGTGGGAAATGAATGGTCAGGTCATGATAATTAATTGAATCACATGTATATAAAAAAGAACCACTAATTTAATTCCACTATAATTGATGATCGTGATAGGTATGGTGGTGATGTAAAAGTTGTGGTGTCATCATTTAATGGTGGTGATTATGTCCGCAATGTTGATTTCGGTGTGGCTCTAGGACTAGAGGTATTTGAGATTCATGATATCTCTATTACATGAAGGTAGTGATAGAATTGATTCTCTTGATCCTGAAGATATAGGAGGATCTTAGGTTGGGTAATGAGGCTCCCAAAGCATCCTCTTCTTTGTGCATTGTGTTTTCAGTTCCTACAACCTCGGGAGGTCATATAGATTCATATTTGGATTTCGATGGGGTGTGGTGTTAACTGGTGATGTCTAGAGTCATTGATAGTAGTGATTAGTGTTTAATGATGGAAATGTATAATGGAAAATGTTCACGGCTGACTGAATTTGTGCATTGCATTGTTGCCGGTAGTCTGCTAGTAAGTGTTCGGGTGGAGGTCCTCAAGCTCTAGTGGTGGTTCAACAATCAGTCTCCAGCTCAATCCATTGATCTGTGATCATATCAACCAAATATTTTCTAGTTCTTGGTTCACTTTGTCTATTGGGATTCATATTTCATTACACATGTTCGTTTCTTACTCAGTTCATGTGGATGGTAACATTTCATTTTATAAGTTCCGTTGGGTGGCCAGTGTCAAAAGGGTGGGTGTGATTATACCCATTACTTAGTCATCCATTATTATTTTTGATGGACATAAGGGAACCTCTCTTTGACTCTTACTTAGTGTTTTTAGTCTAATTTTTCAATGTATTAGGTAGAAATTGTTGTAATTTTGTTAAACACTTTTTGGAGGGGATGATCAAAAATGGAAAGGCGTTATTCCCCCTTTCATTTGAATATCCTCCTCAAGTTTGTGTTCATAAGAGAGGTTCTATGACACAAAATTCTAGTCTAGAATGATTTAAATTCGTGGATGATGTGGTGACATATCATTTTTATTGAGATCACTACTAGACTATCTGACGAGGGGGGCGATGAGTATTTCTATGGTGATTGGTTTTATGTTTTCCTCCCTTTGGGATTATGGTACCATTATGAATTTTGTTTCATGATTCTTTTAGGAATTTTCCTCTTATATGTTGAACACTGTGTCAATTGAGTTGATGTAATGATATATAACTAATATATGTTAATGATGACTTGATAAAAATATTTTATACATTACTTACCTATAAATAACTAAAGAATTGTTTACTTGGTTTAATAATGATAGATTAATTATATGTCTTATTGAACTATTAGAATCATAAAAATAATGTATTTATAAACTAAATGAGAAGAATTTAATATGTTATAACCAAGCTACAAAACATTATTCAATATATTTCAAAATAAATATTTTGATATTATGTACGGGACTTTTAAAAAATTACTAATAGTTTTTTACTTGGATATTCATTTTCCCTAAAAAACATAAATCAATAGTGTTTTTTCTATTATCATATGGTGTTAATTAAATAAAAATACCTAAATCTATAATTTATAACATTCAAATCATATCAATTACATGATTTTATAGTAAAAATGATTCTCTACCAAAATATAGACACAATAGTGGAAATATATCAATATACTACTATGAATAAAGAATGTATTTTTAAACAACTAATCAATCTATAACGAATGTAAACTGGTTCAATAACATACCTATTAATGTCCACCATCAACAATTTCAATAAAATTTGTTTGATTGTGGAACATTAGGTGTCTAAAAGGTATTTTAAAATGATATGGGAAAAAGAATATAAGGGAACAAGTGAAATGTAAAATTTTTAGTGAACACATTTGAGAAAGTTAAAAAGTTGGGGTATTTTCGTAAAAGAATTTTAATTTTCTAATACTGTGATTTGTATATCATTACTTGATTAAATCCTAACATCAACATTATAAATTTGGTTTTTCAACTTGAAAAATTAAAGTAGATTACAAAAATAAAATAATTCATAATGAAAACTAAAAATAATACAAAGAGAATTTGATTTGAAATTTACAATAGAATACAATCCAGATACAAAATATAATTCGAAGAACACTATTTCAAAAAGTGTATTCCAAATAATGGGATTAATATTGGAAAAAATCATATATTAATTGAATTTCAATGTGGAATAGTGGCAAAGACAAATGAAGATGATTTCATACATGATTCTCAAATAGATACGATGTAAGAAATATTTGTTTTGAATGGTTATCAACTTCAATTGAAAATTTGGTGAAAATAAAAAAAATTTACACATTTAATTCCATGATGTGTAAAAGGAAGATGTCCTAAAAATTTGAGACAAAATTCCAAAATAGGAAGTGAAGGATGTAATGATCTCTATAATTGAAAAAATCATGAGGAGGGAGTTGGAAACATTTTGTAACCTGTTTCTAATCCCAAAAAAAAAGCTGCATAACCTGATAAGCATTACTTTCATTTGAAAAATATTATGTTAAAATTATAATTGTTTTTAGAATAACTAAATTGAAATTAGATAATGAAAAAAATCAATTTTTATAAATTTGACAACTTTCAGAATCTGAGAAATGTAAGTACCCCAAAAAATGATATGTATAGATAATCTAGATAAAGTAAAAATTTAAAATTCATAGGATTAATTATAACATAATAATTCTACAATCTAATAAATTTTTTCATACATTGTATACAAATTAATATATTTTTTATCCCACAACATTTTGATAAACATCATTCAAATTCAAATAATAGACTAAAATAATAATTCAAATTTAATATTTTATTTATAAAATTTAAATATAGTATATTTAGACATTAAATTTTGTAAAAGATAAATATAATTTTTTTGAACATATCAGATATCAAAAACTATTATAGGTTTCTAATCAATAAAAAAGATATCAAATTTCAAAAAATTAAACATAAACTATTTCTAAAACCCTTCATCACAGAAAATACAAATCATTTTTCTTATAAAGGTCTACAATATATCATATAAGAATGTCTAGAATAAAGGTAAATGGAACTGATAATCATGAGGGAGAGGGAAATTGAAATTTCAAGTTAAAAGGGTAACTGGGAAGAGGTAATTCAATGTTTTGAGTCCAAGAAAGAGTGGTATAATTCTTTTTACAAATGGTGGGTGCTTTGAGTTTTTTAATTCGAAAATTTGAATCATATTTATAATAAAATAACATTGAAAATTTAAGGATCTATTTATGAATTGAATACAACCTGGAAATTTTAATATGCATATGAAAAAATAGATGGACTCTAAAACAAATATTGTAATGTAAAATGCAGAACTAAAATGAATTTTAATGAAATATTTACAAGTTATTTGTCAAAATAATATATATTATGGAAAAATATATGTATAGTAATAAGTCATGTACAACAATATTATGGATTCTAAAAATATATAATATTAAATAAAATATAAAAAATTTAAACAACCTGAAAGTGGATGGAATAAATATTCCTCTCAATATTTAAATGTATAAAAATAGTGGAGAAAATCGGATTTTGACGTTAGAATTACTACTACTACATCATATGTATTGATCAAGAAATCAATTTGAATTTTATATTCTCATCAAAACTAATAACTTAAAAAATTTAGGAATTTTCATGAATTAAATATTTAATTAATATATTTATAAGCAACATTAGACAGTTAAAAAATGAAGTAGTTAAGCATATGCCATTGAAAATAAGCATATTGATAATACATAACATGGATAATATATGAAATATATAAAAAATATTTATATAAGGAACAATTTAGTGAGTTTATATTTTAACATTTTATAGTGAACCTATATAAATGAGAAATTAAATTCAGTGAGTATTTAAAGAGAAAATACATACACAACAAACATACACTCATTTTTAAGAAAACGAATATAGTGAACAAACAAGGTAATACAAAATTAACATGGACTACCACATGGGAATATATGTAGTTGTGTATATAAGTGTATCCCTATAATATATGAGATATAATAAAAAATAAGATAAATATCTTTGAGAGAGTTGAGGGAAAAAGTTAGAAATGAAAAAATAACTATAAAAATTAGAACCAAAATAAAACCAGGGTTATAAAATTAGCATTGTAGAATAGGAAAAACTATAGAACTTATTAGTATAATTAAATCAAGGATAAAAATTACCATTTTACAATTTATTGAATAATTTAAGAATAATAGAAAAACATCCTATGAACAAAGGTGGATGATTGGTAGAAGTAAGAAGAAAAATAAAATTATTTATATAGGGTTTGGAAGAGAATATGTCACGAGGATGAGAAATTGGTTTCTAAGGACGAGGTTTAATAGTTGATGTAAAAAAAGAATAAAATATTATAACATATATCAATGAAGGAAGGATTTATAGGAAGATAAAATACTAGAGAAAAGTGAAGATAAAAATCCCTGAGTTGGTGAGTTGAAGAAGAATGGGAGATTACCACACCTCAAAGGGAATACAATAGTGAGAGGCTGTGAATGGGAAGGATTGCTGTATGATAAAAATTATATTTTAAAAGACATAAGTGTGAATGAAACCCTTAATTGAATAGGATACTATAACATACATAGGGACATAAAGATGCATAGACTTGGTTGTGAGGAGGTATCAAGGAGGAGGTCGAAGGATAGAGGTGGAGGCTTAGGCGGAGGTGGGGATGGAGAGGGGGTTAGGGAGGGAGGCGGGAGTGGATAGGGGACTCGAGGGTAGAGGTTGTTGGGGAGGGAGGAAGAGGATTTGGGAGTCAAGGAGCATATGGGGGATGTGGGGTAGAAAAGAGGGCTAAAACAATTAGTGAAAATCCGTGAAACATGAATGAGACACAAGGTATATGGTAAACCAAGCTTTTATATATATAACAGGAGCATCTATTTTTTAGAGTTTCATATAAGATTATTTATAATTATTATATAATAAATATAATAGATATATTATTTATAATTCTATTAGTAAATATAATATATTTTTTTAGCAACAAATATCAGAATAAACTGACCTAATATCTTATTTGAAATATAATTTATAAACAAATATTAATGGTTGGTATTGTTTTCAAAAGTTAATAAAATTATAAACACATAAAATTGTTGTATAAATCTGATACTACTCATTTTTAGAAAAATATATATTATCTATTAGTATTATTATAATTGTAAAAAAACTATTTTAGTTACCATAATTATATTTAATGTCATGGTTGTACCAATGGATTAGTGATAGGGAAAAATCTATTACTGAAATTCATTACAAAAAGAAATTGTACCTTTTCCAAAAGATATTTCCTTTCTGTAAAAAGTTATATGTTTTTATGAGTGTATTCATGGGTAATATTCTATTTTCAAAGTATTTTTTCATGGTTATTTCTATTTGTTTCCATGGTAAAATGATCATTTAAATAATTACAAATGCACATTTCTTAGTGGGAATTCATGATTAAATAAAGGAGATCATTTCTGTAGCACTCGAGAAAATTTTCATTCATAGTCCTCCAAATTACATCTTTTCTATTTTTATCATTTATAGAACCATTATAGTATAAGGTGCACATTTAATCCAGGATAATTTCATTTAAATAAGAAATTTTGTTTATAAATCCTTATATGGTGACTTAATACATGTTTTCTATTTCTAACATTTAAGAATAATTATTTCCACAAATTTAATTTAAATATAGGGGAATGTTAATTACCATACCATATAATTATTCAGTGATGTGATTAAATATTTATGTCACATGGAGGATCCATAAAATTATAATTTATAATTTATAAATCTATAGTAATCCCAACACAGTCATTTATATGGAACTTATAACATTTTCGTTGACCTTGATTGTAACATCCCAGGTAAATAAAGAATAATAAATATTTCATATTTATTAATATTGTGAATTAAATATCAATTTTACTTTAAAAGGGTTGCTATGTTTGATAGCGTACCCAATACGCAACAACGAGTTTCTCTGAAATCTTACGTTGCACACTAATAATATAAAATTATTATTTTAAATGGTAGTTAACTCCTAGCCATTGTATTGGCGGGAATGAACGAAACTAACTAAAATATTATTATCCATGTTTGTTATGTGTATTTATATTTATCCATAAAAATGTAGAGGCTTAAAATATGAATGAATCTAATTTTAAGCATAATATACATTAAAAGGCCGATTTACCGCCTTTTAATGGAGAACCCTTTTTAAATATATTTTTGGTCACTTTAATACATTAAATATATCCAAATAAAATCCTTCTTTAAAATTGGGACATCAAAATTTACTTTGTGTAATTTTTTGGAATTTTTCCGATAAAATTCTTTTTTTATTAATAGTGAAAATATTGTATTTTAATTCAAAACTGTGTTTTAATCTCATTTATTTATATGGTTAGATTAAATTATTAATGGGTTTTAAATTTTAAATAGAATATATTTTTAACATTTAATCCAATGTTGGTCATTTAAAGCAATTTCACTTTGAAATTGGACTTAATCAACTGTCCATCTTTTAGTAGTTATTAATTCTTAAAAATTCTCTCTTTGTTTAGACAGCTGGAATTAATTTTAAATTAATTTCTGCCACTTCTGTGTTTTGATTTTGAAAAAATGGATTCCATATTTGGAATCATGGGGCACAAATTGTGTAAATAGATAACTTTTACTTTTAGACATTTTAAATATTTACTTCAGTAAAGATTTTATTTACCGTGGTTAAAAGGTAAATCAGGTAAATAAGGGTACAAAATGATATTATAATAATATATAATTACACTTATACGTGTCCTAACCTTATTGGTTGAGTAATTTACGACCATGGGCATCTTTGGGTCGATTTTGGGACCCCATTGAGCCACTTGGGAGTGAAAATGACAATTTAGATTATTTAATTTAATGTGAAGAAAAAATTTACATTAACAAAAATCTTTTAGTAATTAAATTTTATATGGTATTATATATATCCTATTTTCAACTATAAATATTATTGGGAATTCTAAAAATATTTACCAAATGATAGTATTTTTTTATAATTTCTAGATATCGGATAAATTAAATTATTTATGACACAATAACGATGTAGTGTTTACCTCATTAATAAATGATTTAAATAAATAAGATTATAATAATTAAAATATTATACAAAACATGTCCAATTATGATTGTATTATTTTATTTCTAATATGAGTCATCTTATCTTAGACATTAATTATTTTTGGACCATTATAAACTGAATATCATTATATAATAAAATAATGTTTTTACACTTTCTTGAAGAGCCCCTCCTCCCCCTATAAATGGAGAACACTTCTATCGAATTCCTTACACCTCTCAAGCCATTTGGCTCGTCAAAAATTTACCCAATTAAGATCCCTACATCTGTCTCCTCCTACTCGAAGCCTCACTATATGCAGAAGGCACCTTAATAAGTCTTTTGGTTCAAACCAAAGGGAGTTACCCAAATTAAAGGTAACCGTTTCTCTTAAATTGTTTTCTTTTATTTTACTTCCCCAACCCCTAAACTATTTTCTATTTCTTTCTTTTGTAACAACACCAGTATCTTCAATATACAAGGATGTTGTTATGAGAAGTATTCAAACTACACATACACACACCACCATCTAATGGATGAAGAACATAATGTTTAAGTGGATTGCAAACTAACACCTCACGAAACGATGATTGTTTGATTATCTCCTACCACCTCTCATGGTGGCCATTATGATGGAACTATATTTATATATGATATATATTATTTTTATGATTTCTTTATGCTTCTGTACTTCCCAATTATATCAATCCTTAATGGTTTTCATAGTGGGTAAATATGATAATCTCATTTGAGGAAGTGCAGAGTACCGCCCCCTTAAAGTAATCTGACTTGTTAATGCCTTATGTGGGATGTATAAAGGATAGAGTTAATGATATTATATATGATATTATTATAATATACTTATTTATCATTATGTTTTAATTCCATTAAAATATTAAATAGAAATGAAATTAGCGTTCATGCGTACGTACGACTTACCGTCTCCACGAACGATGCATTTCATTTTTACCTCCAAATGTTATGTACTATTATAAATACATGTATATAGGGAATATATATGATATATATGATATCTAAATCATGAATACCATTATGGATATAATGGACTATTGACCACATGGACAACATGTAATTATAAGAAGTCCATTTTAGACTCAATTACTAAAAATAGACAAAATGGACGTTATTAACTTAAATGTTTACATGATGTTTATAACATGGTAATAATTGATATAAAAGGATTAATTAACTTGAAAAGGGTTCTTAATCAAGTAGAAATTAACTTTTGTTTATTATTCAGGATATTAAATAACGAACGGGTCAAGTTGGAAATGAGGTAAGGGACTTTGTCTCAATCTCCTTTCATTGAGGCATATTTTGTTTTAATACACAATTTTATTTTATATGCTGTATAAACACATTTTTGATGAAGATGACACCCCACTCGACCGACAGCTCTCCTCTTGACTCTCAGCTTCGCCTCTCCTCTTAGGGTTTTGGCCCTCCTCGACAGCAGTAGTTCTCCCCATTTATTCTCCTACATTTTCTTCCTTCCTCCTTTCCTCTATTCTTCTTCACTCCAGTGCTCTCCTTCTTCCCAATAGCTATGGGTATCTTCTATAAATCTCACTACCACTAGTTTTCGCCTGATCTCTTTTAGGATTCCCATTGACTGTAGTGTGCCGGGGGAAGCCCTTGGCATCCGAACCCTTCTCTGACCTCAAGACCCTCTGCGCATTTCCATGTCGGAGCTAGAGCGCTGGGATCAAAGAGGTTTTGGGTCAAGTGGTTCAGGGGTAAATTGGTTTTTTGGCATTACAGTGGTTGTTTTTTTTTGGAAGATTCTAGCTCTCTATTTCTTAGTCACCGGAATCGTCCGAAGCCCACAGTCATTTGCATCCCTGCTCTGACCTGGCGTTCCCATGCATCTCTCCATGTCGGTCCTAGTGCGGAGGTAACCATGTGGTTTTGGGATGTGGTGTTCGGTGGCCGTCGGTGCTTCAGGGAATCCTTGAGTCGGTTCACTCCTATGAAAATGGTAACTGGTTAGATCTATTTAGTGTTTCTTCATAAAAAGCATCTGTGAATGTTTGGTTGGTTTTTCTGCATGTGATTGGTCTGTTTGATACTCATTTGAGGATGAAGTCTATCTGCCACTCCGGATTTTCTATTTTTTCTTGTGTGGTGACGGTTCTCAGTGTCAACGGTCGACGAACGTAGAGCCATGACAGCGCAGATTTTTTTTGGTAATGGAAGTTGTGTTGAGTTGTTCTCCGGTTGGATAATCACCAGTGTGGTGGTGACATCGGGGAGCATGAATCTTGGTAGCCCGTAGATTGAGACTACGCGACCCGATGATGGGATACAGAGATCTTCAACATTTTGAATTTCAATCTCGGTTTAGTGGTTTTGCTGTTTTGTGTCATGGGATGGGTGATTTGGGTTTAGTGGTTTTCTCTATATCAAGGTTTTTGAATTTTTTATTTCGGTGGAGTTTTGGTTTGAACCCAGTTGGATGTTGCATGTGAGGTTCCCACTTAGCCATAAAGTGATTTTTGAAAATACAAAAAATTGATTTGGAGGCTGTATAAGCACCTTTGACTTTTAATTTCATTCAAAGGGAATCTTTTTATATGAAGAATTTTACTAAACAATAAAAAGAATGTTTTTTTACGTAAGCGGTGACAATGAACTTTCTACCACCGTGATTATTATTTGATCTTTGGTTTCCTTAACAAGCCTGAATGTTTTTAAAAGAAAAAAAATACCATACACTCTTTTTACGTATTTTGGTGTTGAAAATGATTTTGAGAATGGATTTATTATTTCAATATATTGAAATGATATTTTATTATTGCAATGTGGAAATGTTATCTATCCTTTATGCTTATGTTATGTGTTATGATCATGTTATGGTTATTGGGAATTATTTATGTATACGGGTGGTTCCATGATAAACCTTGGGTGGGTGTGCCCGAGATAGCTCTCCAATGCATTGGGTAACGTGACGAGGGTAAATGTAAATGTTTCTCCTAAGAGATATAGGTAATATGTTATGATGGGTATTCCAACGTAACTCCACATGTAGCTATGATAACTAGAATGTAAGTACGATATGCATGCCACATGTTACCTTTATGATTTATGATTTCTATGTGTCATTCATAAATCTTATGATTTCATGATGTAAGTAAAATATTTCATGTTTTGTATGTATTTGTGAACAAATGTTTTCATTATTTGTTTTATAACCCTTAAAGATATTTTTATGCTCATCCCACGTTTTGAATTGTTTTCACAGGACATAAAGATGAATATTGTCAAGGATGGGATTATGAAAAAGTCAGGTTGTCTAAAACATGGAACTAGACATGACTCTTTTTTTCAAGAGTTTTTATTTTATGAAAAAAATGGAAACTGTGTAGAAGTGTCTACTTTATAATCTTTTGAGATGTAATAGTTTTTTCCTAATTCTCTAAATCTCTAAACCTGAAAAGATCTTTAATGTTAATTATTCATTTAATTTAATATTATGTAATTTTTTAAGGTTGGGTACTTATAGTTGGTATCAGAGGTCGGTTTAGATAACTTTAGGAGTTAAGGTATTGTTAAATTAATATCCATAAAGTAATTTATGTTAATATTGAAATGATATAGCATTTACAGATTTACCATGTTTATTCCTCTAATATTTGTTTGTGTTAAGTATCCTTTTTCATAAAGGAAACAGAGCAGCTTTTCTAGGAAGGCATAAAGAGGAGAATGACCTTCCGAATCAACAACCAGAGATGGTCAGAATCAGAATTGATTAGTTTACTGCAATGGTGGGTCAGTTGAATCAGGTGATTAATGGTGGTTGTGTTTATTGATGACATTTTGTTTTATTCTAAAAGTAAAGAGGAGTATGAAATTCATTTAAGGGTTGTCCTGCAAACCTTAAAAGAAAAGAAACTATTTGGGAAATTCAGAAAGTGTGAGTTTTGGTGGAAAAAAGTTTCTTTCCTTTTTCACATTATTTCAAAATATATCTTTACTGTTGATTCTGATAATACCAAAGTTGTTGAAGAATGTCCAAGACCAACAAATATAACCAAGATTCATAGTTTTCTTGGTTTGGCAGGTTATTACCAGAGGTTTGTTGAAACGTTTTCATGGTTATCTAGTCCAATGAATAAGTTAACTTGAAATGGTGTTAAGTTCATTTGGAAAAAAAGAGTGTGATGATTGTTTTCAGGAATTAAAAAAGAAGATTGGTGAATTCTCCAATTTTGGCACTGCCTTCCAGAAATGGTGAGTTTGTTATCTACAGTGATGTTTCGTTGAATGTAATGGGTTGTGTCCTAATGCATAATGATCAGGTAATTGCTTATGCTTTACATCAGTTGAAACCACATTAGTTAAATTACCCTACACATGATTTGGAATTAGCTGATGTTTTTTTGATTTAAAATATTGGTGGCATCTTTTGTATGGAGTGAAGTCTGAAATATATACTGATCACAAAAGTCTGAAGAATATATTCACTCAGAAATAATTGAACAAGAGATAGAGTAGATGTCTAGAATTAATCAAGGATTATGATTACACGATCCTTTATCATCCGGGAAAAACAAATAAAGTGGTTGATGCTTTGAGTCGAAAAAGTAACGCTTCATTAACCATGCTATGTTTGGAATGAGATTCTTTGGTTTTTGATTTAATGAATTATGGAATAGAAGTTGCTGGTGCAAGAAATTCTTCTATTTTGTATCAAGTGTCAGTGTGATCATCTCTATCAGATAGAATAAAGCAAGCGCAGAAGGAAGACAGTGAGTTGCAAAAAAAGGTAGAGTTGGTTCAGAAGGGTAGGTTTCCTGATTTTAACGTTAATAATGATTGTATTTTGAGATTTGGAAAGAGATTATGTGTGCCTTTTGATTAACATTTGAAGAATGAGTTGTTATGTGAAGTTCATAGTTCTCCATTTTCAGTTCATCCTGGCAGTACTAAGATGTACAATGATATTCAGAAGTATTACTGGTGGAATGGAATGAAAAGAGATATTGCTGATTTTATTGTGAAGTGTTTGACTTGTCAGCAGGTTAAAGCAGAGAGGCAGTTACCGAAAGGGTTGCTTCAGTCTTTACCAGTGCTAGAGTGGAAATGGGAAAATATATCCATGGACTTTGTTGTGGGATTACCAAATACATCTCAACGTAATAATGCAATATGGGTTATAGTTGACCGATTGAACAATTCTTCTCATTTCCATCCTATTAGAGACACTTTGTCTCTAGATTAGCTTTCTCGGTTGTATGTTAATTAGATAGTCAATTTTCATGGTGTTCCCCTCTCCATTGTATCTGATCGTGATCCCAGGTTCACTTCTAACTTTTGGAAAGGCCTTCGGAAATCATTGGGTACTAAATTAAATTTAGTACAACTTTTCATCCTTAGTCAGATGGGCAATCATAACGAACAATTCATACATTGGAGGATATGTTACATACTTTCTCAATAGATTATCAGGGAAGTTGGGGCCAACATTTTTCTTTGGTTGAATTTTCTTTTAATAATAGTTTTCATTCCAGTATACAGATGGATCTATTTGAGGCATTATATGAAAAGAGTTGTCAAACTCTACCTTTTTGGGATGAAGTAGGTGAAAGAAAGTTGATGGGACCAGAATTTGTAGATGAGATGGAAGAGAAAGTCTAGTTGATTCAGAATAACTTGAGAACAACTCAGAGCAGACAGAAAAGTTATGCAGATAACCAGATAAAGGATCTTTCTTTTGAGGTGGGTGATCATGTCTTTCTTAATGTTTCTCCATGGAAAAGTGTGTTGTGTTTTGGTAAGAAGGGAAAGTTGAGTCTGAGGTTCATTGGACCATATAAAATTGTATAGAAAGTTGGATCAGTTGCATACATAGTGTCTTTACCTCCAAGTTTATCCTAGGTACACAGTGTTTTTCATGTTTCGATGGTGAGAAAGTATATGCCAGATCCATCTCATGTTTTGATCCCAGTGGTAGTTCAGTTGGAATAGAATCTCTCTTATGAAGAACAGATGATTTGGATTCTTGAACGTAGAGAGGAAGTGTTGCGTAATAAGGTGATTCCCCAGGTAAAGGTTTTGTCGAAAAACCATATGATTGAAGAGGAAACATGGGAATCTGAAAATACTATGAGGGATAAATAACCCCACTTATTTTGATAAGTTAATAAAAATTGCGAGGACGCAATTCCCAAAATGGGGGGGGGGGGAAGGATTTAACATCCCAGGTAAATGAATAATAAGAAATATTTCATATTTATTAATATTGTGAATTAAATATCAATTTTACTTTAAAAGGGTTTCTATGTTCGATAGCATACCCGATACACAATAGTGGGTTTCTTTGAAATGTTATGTTGCACACTAATAATATAATATTAGTATTTTAAATAGTTGTTAACTCATGGCCATTGTATTGGTGGGAATAAACAAAACTAACTAAAATATTATTATGCATGTTTTTTAAATTTATTTTTATTTATCCAATAAATGTTAGAGGCTTAAAATATGAATGAATCTAATTTTAAGCATAATTTACATTAAAAGGCCGATTTACTGCCTTTTAATGGAAAATACTTTTTCTAAATATAGTTTTGGTAACTTTAATACATTCTATATAACCAAATAAAATCCTTCTTTAGAATGGGTACATCAAAATTTACTATGTGTATTTTTTTTTAATTTTTCAGATAAAGTTCGTTTTTTATAAATAGTGAAAATATTGTATTTTAATTCAAAACAATGTTTTAATCTAATTTATTTATATGGATAGTTTAGATTTTTAATTTTTTTATGTGTAATTATATTTTATTTTTACCATTTAATCCAATTTTGGTCATTGGAAGAAATTTCACTTTGAAGATGGACTTAATCAACTGTCCATATTTTGATAGTAATTAATTATTTAAAACACGCTCTTTGTTTGGACAGTGGGAATTAATTTTAAATTAATTTCTTCCGCTTCTGTATTTTGATTTTAGAAAAATGGATTCCATATTTGGAATCAGGAGGCACAAATTGTGTAAATAGGTAACTTTTATTTTTAGACATTTTAAATATTTACTTCAGTAAATATTTATTTACCATGGTTAAAGGGTAAATAAGGTAAATAAGGGTACAAAATAATATTATAATAATATAAAATTACCCTTAAAAGAGTCCTAACCTTATTGGTTGAGTCATTTACTACCATGGTCATCATTGGGTCGATTTTGGGACCCCATTTAGCCACTTGGGAGTGATAATGACAATTTAGATTAATTAATTTAACGTGAAGACAAAATTGACATTAACAAAAACCATTGAGTAATTAATTTTTATTTGGTGTTATATATGTCCTATTTTCTACTATAAATATTCTTGGGAAATATAAAAAGATTTAATAAATTATATTATTTTTTTAATAATTTTTCAACAACAAATAAATTAAATTATTTATGACACAATAATGATGTTGTATTTACCTCATTAATAAATGATTTAAATAAATAAGATCATAATGATTAAAATATTATCCAAAACATGTCCAATTCGAATTAGATGATTTTATTTTTAATACGAGTCATCTTATCTTCGACCTTAATTATTTTCAGACCATTAGAAATAGAATATCATTATATTATAAAATAATGTTTTCACACTTTCTTAAAGAGCCCCTCAACCCCCTTATAAAAGGAAACCACTTATAACCAATTCCTCACACCTCTCAAGCCATTTGGCTCGTCCAAAATCTTCCCAATAAATCTCCCTAAATCCCTCTCCTCCTCTTTGAAGCCTCATCTTAGGAATATGCGACTTCAATAAGTCCTTTGATTCAAACCAAAAGGAGTTACCCCAATTAAAGGTAACCATTTCTCTTAAATTGTTTTCTTTTATTTTACCTCTCAAACCCCTAAAATCCTTTATATTACTTTATTTTGTAACAACACCAGGATACTCAATATACTAGGATGTTTTTATGATAATTATTAGAACTACACATACACACACCTGCATCTAATGGATGATGAACATAATGTTTTTGTCCATGACAAACTAACGCCTCACGAAACGATGATTGTTCGATTATCTCCTACCGCCTCTCATGGTGGACATTATGATGGCACTAAATTTATATATGATATATATTATGTTTATGAATTCTGTATGATTCTGTAATTTTCAATTATATCAAGCCTTTATGGTTTCCATAGTGGGTAAATACGATAATCTCATTTGAGGAAGTGCAGACTACCGCCCCCTTAAAGTGATGTGACTTGTTAATGCCTTATGTGGGATGTATAAAGGATAGATTTAATGATATTATATATGATATTAAACTGGAATTATAATATACCTATGTATCATTATGTTTTAATTTCATTAAAAAAATAAATAGAAATTAAAGTAGCATTCATGCGTACGTACGACTTACCGTCTCCATGAACAGTGCATTTCATTTCATACCTCCAAATGTTATGTACTATTATAAATACATGTATATTCTGGATATATATGATATATATGATATCTAAATCATTAATACCATTCTGGATATAATGGAATATTGACCACATGGACAACATGTAATTATAAGAAGTCCATTTTAGACTCAAGTACCAAATATCGACAAAATGGACGTTATTAACATAAATGCTTACATAATTTTTATAACATGGTAATAATTTATATAAAAGGAATAATAAACTTAAAAAAGGTTCTTAATAAATTAGAAATTAACTTTTGTTTATTATTCAAGATATTAATGACCGAACGGGTCAAGTTGGACACGAGGTAAGGGACTTCGTCTCAATCTCCTTTCTTTAAGGCATATTTTGTTTTAATACATGATTTTCTTTTATACGCTTTATTAACACCTTTGAATTTTCATTTCATTAAAAGGGAATATTTTTATATGAATCGTTTTAATATACAACAAAAACAAATGTTCTTTTTTACATAAGCGGTGCAAACAACCTTTCCACCGCCACGAGTATTATTTGATCTTTGGATTCCTTAACAAGCCGGAATGTTTTTAGAAGGAGAAATAAATACCATACACTATTTTAACATATTTTGGTATTGAAAATGATTTTGAGAATGTATTTTTTATTTAAATATCTTAAAATTATATTTTATTATTACAATGTTGAAATGTTATATTTCCATTATGCTTATGTTATGTGTTATGATCATGTTATGGTTATTGGGCATTATTTACGTATACGGGTGGTTCCGTGATAAACCTTGGGCGGGTGATCCTGATATAGCTCTCCAATGCATTGGGTAAAGTGATGGAGGTAAACGTAAATGTTTCCTCTAAGATATTTAGGGAATATACTATGATGGGTATTCTAAAGTAACTCCCTATGTAGCTATGATAACTACAATGTAAGTATGATATGGATGCCACATGTTACCTTTATGATTTATGAAATCTATGAATCTTTCATAAATATTATGATTTCATGAGGTAAGTAAAATATTTCATGTTTTTTATATATTTATGAACTAATGTTTACATTCTTTGTTTTATAACCCTTAATGAGCTTTTTATGCTCATCACATGTTTTGAATTCTTTTCACAGGACATAAAGATGAATAGGGTCAAGGATGAGACCAAGATAAAGTCATGCTATCTAAAACATGGAACTAGAAATGACTATTTTTTTCAAGAGTTTTTATTTTATGAAAAAATGGAAACTGTGTAGAAGTGTCTACTTTGTAATCTTTTTAGATGTAATAGTTATATCCTAATTCTATAAAACTCTAAACATGAAAAGATCTTCAATGTGAATTATTCATTTAATTCAATATTATGTAATGTTTTAAGGACGAGTTCTTATAATGATCAATATTTAACAAGACCCAATCATGTATTAAAAGTATTTGAGGAAAGGTTTGGAAGTGGGATTAAACCTAAATTGAGATATTCTTTTATGTTTTTACAATGTTATCTAATTATTAGGAAAATCCCTAATTCTCTAACATTTTTTTCTCAATATGACCAAGGGGGAACCATTAACAATTAATTTTATATTATCATGATTATTGGGAATTGGAAACTTCATAAAAGTGAAACAACATTGAATATTTTTAAATCAGTGAAAGAAAATATATAACCTCTTAATCATTAGTGTTATAAGAAAATTGTATTGTTTATGCTATCATTGTAATAGTATGTTAGAGTTCTTAATATCATAGTTCAGTTTTTAAAATTTTTGTCCCACATTTCTTCTTTTATGGGGAATAAACATTTATTCTGTTCCTTAAAGAGTAAAAAACATTATATTTCATGAGTTGAATTTATGCACAATGATACTTATCTGTATATTAGAATGTTTGGATACCTAATTAGTTCTGTATCTAGATTCATGAAAATAAACCCACATATTGAAGATGTGGGAAAATTAGAATCATTGTGATTATCTGTTAAAATTTCTTCTTAAAATATGTTAAAAAGATTAATCATTGACTAAATAGACTGTGCATGAAATCAATTCAATATTTTATGAAAAAAATTGTTATTATCCGAATCAATTGATATATTGGAATTTAGAATGGGGTTTTTTAGGCCTGAAAATTATTCTCAAGTTAAGAGTGCAATCGAAGAGATATCTCAGAGAGGTTTTGTCAATATTCAAATTGTTTTAGGGTGGAATTTAAAAGATGAAGCGAATGTAAAGGCACAACCTCACACGATATCATTAAAATGAAAACCCACTAATTATGGTTTTTATTTTTTAATATAATTTTTATGATTTTCCATCTTGACATATAAAAATTAAATTTTTGTGAAGATTATTAATTTATAATTTCATGTTTTACATGATTTTGATGAATAATTTATATAAGAAAACATATTTCTATGTTACTTTAGATATTATTTTAGCTGTATTTTTTTTTCCATTCTCAATATAGTTTTATTCCAACTATTTGATTTACCATAATAGATGGTCTATAGGATCTAAGACTAAAATAAAAATATATTTCATGTAATCCTTGTTTCCTTGACATAATAATTATGTGGTGGTGTGCAAGTATCTTGAGTGTTTATGATTTTTCATATGTGTTGGTGAGTAGGTAGATTCTGGTGAGCTTTTAACCAATGAAAAAAGTGTTTTATTTCATAACAACATTGATGTTAGAAAGTGAAAATGCAATATTGACCTCTCATAGAGATGTTGGAATCATATAAAAATACAGTTAGATAAATTTTATTAGAAAACCACAATAATCATTGTTAGGAAATCATTTTTCAAATGGTGTTTTAAAATTACTTACTAAAAAATATTTTCTAAGAAATTTATTAGTGGTTTTTTTTGAAGAATTATTTTTATGTTTTGGGTACTGTTTATGTTTCATATATTTGAAATAATGCACCTTAGTATAGAGAAAAAATATGAATAAATGTGAGATTATCTTGGTTTCGATATGTGATAGTTGTATTAGTGTGTTTGTTGACTTATAATTTTTAAATGTTTTATAATTATTTTGGTAGTGTTATTGGAGTTTATTTTTTAATTGAAATGTGTTTGAGTTATGATTTAATTATACTACATATTTCATTATGAAGAATAAAAATGTATTTTCTTTTACTACATAACAGTCTAAATGTTATAGAATTGGTTCACATTTACTCATATTTTTATTTAACCATTTCTATTTACCTATCTAAAATTATTCTATAAAAAACATGGACAATTTTTTTAGTTGTACATAAACTTCTTGGACATTATATATAGTGAATTCCTATGGATGATCATCCCTTCTTTCCATTTTCACATGGATGCTAAAATAGAAATTGGTCTATAAAAATATTGAAATAATAATAACTTCATAATCATTCAACCGTTTACCTCAATTTCATATTTCTTGGAACATTGTGAGTATATAAATATTAATTTAATTTTTATCTTATGTGATTCATTATTTGTGAATGTTTTTTTCATATTTTTTTAACTTTTAATAATTTTTTTTGCAATCACATGGATAATAAATTATTTTATGGTGATTTGGAGGAATAATGTGTAATTTTCTATCATTATTACCTAGAACATGATTGATTATACATTGAAATATGATAATATGAATTTTATATATTCTCACTTTCATGTGATTCAATGTTTATAAACACTTTTACTTGTGAATTAAAAAATTTAAACTTCTTTTATCATCATATTTACAATTCCTTATTAAAATGGATAATTAATTGGTCTATTTTTTGTAACACATCATAAACACCGTCTGGTCTTGATTTAAATTTCATATTTAATTTTCAGATCTCCCATGTTGTGACGAACCTTATGTGCTTTTGGATCTATTTATTATTAATTTTGGAATATGAAAAAATTGGGCCTTGAATACATAAAATTCTATACGAATTAAACTAGACATCAACAAAAAAAATCCATATATATGCCCTGATTTAATCCCAATGGAGATCAAATTTGAAATATTGATAGAGAAAAACATGGGTAACATTTCATGAAATTTTTTCTAGAGATAAATATGATGTTTATGGGATGATCCAGGCATCCTAACTTGATGATAAAAGTTCGGGCTAGATTTAATTTCCCAAAATAACATCCCACAATTTTGATCATAACATTAAGGATTTGAGGCCAGAAGGGTTTAAATTTTGAAAAATGTTAGAGAGAATCTAGGGATTTAGTTTCAGATTCTATTACTCAATCAAATTTGTCCATAAATATTATCTTTTTGGCATTTATGTTGAGTTCATGTAAGTAGGATAGTTTTTTTAATTTTTTTTTAGAAAATTCAACTCTCCCTTAACGTTCAACAAACTTATTATTGGAGTATGTATCCTAGAGATAAATACTTTTTCTTACATTATGATAAATTATATTTATATTTTTTAATATTAATAATTTTTTTATCATATCATGGTTTTACTTCTGTGTAACATTTTATGTGATAATGTCTTAAGAGTAATTGTTGCACTAAAAGGTCATAATAGATCCTTTCTATGATGAGAACTTGGAAGTTCCATGATACTATTCATGAATTTATGTTCTATAGACGGATGATATCATTTTATGGTATAAAAATAATACATGCTATTAGGGGTGGAGACTCATAGGATTCTGAGGCTCTTTCTCATAGGGTACGCCCTTGGTAATGTCCTAGTGGATATTATGGGAAGAAGACTATCTAGTAGAAAATCCACATTTCTATGTGTCATTGGATGTTCCTATCTATCGAAGTATATATTGGCCTTTATACTTTATGATTATTATCAATGATTATTATGAGTAACACACTTAGATGTATTGTTGAAAACTCTGATGAAATATGTTCACAACAAGGTAGGATATGTTGGGTGTGTCATGAGTCATATTATATTAATAAATAATTGTATAAAGGAATTATACATTATATTTTTAATGGAATATAATATCTTAAGAAATTTTATAGAAATGATATATCCAAAATATATCTATGGTCATGGTGATCAATAGTTATGTTCTGTTTCCATAAATTCAATAAAAGAGATATCAAGCATATAGGTTGATGTCACTGGCATGAAACCTTCTCAATTAGAGATATTGTGATAATGGGATTATATGACATGGTAAGAACTCTTATGACATGACATATCATTATGTAATTAAATTCATTCTCAATGGGGTCCATGGAATGTTTCTATATTCTAACATTGGATTTTTGGCAGGTTCCCCTAATGCCACTACGAAATAGGCCTAGAGGGTCACACATTAAGTGTATCCAGAATCATAGTTAAATAATTTATTATTTAAAAATTTAAATAAATATTATTCCTGGTCATGGTATAATAATTTTTCATGTATTCCTAATCGTGTTTAATCCATCACTAGTTATTCGACAGAATATATTATGATTGGAATAATAAATAAATATTTCTTTTCTATTTGTTGAATATAATATTTATTTATTTATCAGTGAATAATGATGTGGTATTTATTTAATACAAAAATAGTTATTATTCAAGGAATGATAATTATTGAGGTGGATTGGGGGACCATGTTTAAGGGTCTAGTTAGAAATAATAATATTTCATTATAACTCTCATGTTAATCGTATGTGAGGAAATAATGATATTGTAATTATTATTTGAAATCAGGGGTTTTCTATGATTAATTTTACAATTAATGGTACTTGTGAAAATAATTTTATGATTACCCTTGTAAAATAAATTCCTATTTATATTATTCTATGATTTTCTAAACGTGACACCTATTTGGTTGTGCACAACATTTTGGAGAAAACCTCTCAAGCCTAGAGGTTTCTTTCTTCTCCATAAATGCCCTTAAGAATGAGAGTGATCATCCTTCACCGGATCAAGGAGAATTCATTGGAATCAATTCTCATGGTGATTGAAGGTAGACAACACAACCATAAGTATATTCCATGATATCACCCCAAGATTACTTCAGCGAAGTTTTGATATTCATGGAGAACTTTTGGATCACCGCTAGAGGAATACTACACTTGGTATCTACATCAAAATAGTGTCTCACTACAAATCTATGGCTGGAAACATCAAAGAATAAATAATAACCATGGAGGTAATTATTAATTAATTTAATTAATTATAATAATCATTTTTTATCTACACTCTCTTTGTTCTCATTTTTCTATCCCTTACCTATTCTTTGATTCAATTATATTGTTCACGACATTATTCATCTGAATAGACCTCATATTGATTATCAATAACTAATAAAATCAATGTTGGGAATTGTCCCTCTCGCGCTTCCACTACACCCAAAACCCACAAGTGGTATTAGAGTGGTCATAAAAACAATTAATTTTATGATTAAAATAAAATCAAGGAACTCAACCAGATGTGGTAATGATTCTGACCAGAAAAAAATGAAGTACACATTGTGTAATCAAAATTACACACCATGTACTCATGTTCAATGCACCAGGATTTAATTCGTTAATTACTAAACTTTTGTAAATTAATGACATATGGTGTAGTTAATTCTTACACTACATGTTGACTGAGACATACTACTACACAATCAACCAAACTACACATTATGTGGCCCACCATACAAGGTGTGTAGTCCCTTCGGGACAGGGCCAACCCCTGTATTCAATACACATCCTACCTGACTGGTTACAATATAACACAGAGTCAACATAGAATATGGCTCAATGGACATGTCGTGTACTCAATGATTTCTAATGTACGTCTCACACACCGAGTCCCTGGGCATTTACATTAGATACATGTTAAAAAAATGTACACTCCTTGTAGACTTGATCTACACATCGTGTATGTTTACCGATTACATAGATTTAAAATTTATTATATTATTTAACTCTTGAGACATGTACTTTCATGTGGGGTTAAATATGGGACATTCCATGTGACAGTATTTGATATGTGTGTGTTTGTGTTTTATTAATATCTATGTAATATTCAAGATTGGAACGTCGTGTATGAGTGGTATTGAGGTTATTAATCTATGTTCATGATATATTACACAAAAAATAGCATATATACATGTATAATACATGTTGGGTATTTTTGGATGAGTATTCACTGGGTTAGCTACAAACTAAAAGTTATGTACAGAGTTAATTTTAAATGAATTTATGATTTTTTTAAATTATAATGGATGAGAATCTCAAGGGAGTTCAAAAAGGGTTTAGGATAAAAGAATTAATTAATTAAATATAACAATTAATCGAGTCGAGCATGATTTATATCAAATAAGGATGATTAAAGGATTGAATTACAGTATTATTAGATGTTTCATTTTTTTCATGCATGTGGATGATCATGAGATAGACAAGACCTTTGTATGTGATTGGTTTCCTTTTAATTTATTATTCAATTAATTTTTTTTACTATTTTCCTTCCCTCTCATTAATAGTTAGGGCCCGTGTGAACATTGTTTCTTTTATGTAAACCCCCTTTTACACCTCACCTACATATGATAGAGATTATAAGTAATGGATGTATATCTCAAGATAGTGGAGGCAGTTCAAGTTACAAGCTGAGGTGAAAAGACTACAAGTAGATACAAAGGTGGATATGTGGAAAGCTATAAACACGAATGTTAAAGGGTTCAAGGTGTTTCTCCTCTTGGTAGCAGTTAGTTGATCAACAGCTAGATAAACTAACCATTAAAACAATCTCATGATCATGCCCTTACTTTTATATATATCATATTTAATGGTTATTCAATATGGATTCTTTTCGCAATCACATAATTAATTAATTAACAAGAATGCAAGATTGAACTAAAATAAATAGTCTTATGTGTAAATATTTACTAATACATAGTTTATAACATAAATATATCCCAGATAATATTAAAAAATCATGAAAAAAGGCAATAATTGGAAATTTATTCATAGAGGATAAAATACCTCAATAAATTTTTAAGTCTGTATAGCCTTCCATTACATCAGTTAGAATCTATCCATAGTTAAAAGTTATTGACCAGCCAAATTTGGGGTGCTTTTAATTATTGGGGAATTCTATTTTGAGGTTTTCAGTTAACTTAACTTGGTTGACATCAAGGGTTGACTGTGAAACCATGCCTTCTTGTAACTCGGAGCAAAATCTTGAGGAAATAAAATTAAAGTATTTTAAGATTGGGGAGTCCACTCAATGGATCAAGGACATGTGAGTTAATCCAGTTGGAATTTTTAATTCCTACCTAAAACCTTTCAAGTTTCTTGATTATCCAATGTTGGGGTAATGATAATGGAATATGGATCGTTTCTACTAGAATATCCAAGCAACGTGATATTTCGTAACCAATCGTGAGGGATATTGGGTTTTGATAAAATAGGGGAGAATGATAAATGTAATTCATATTTTTTTCCTAAATATTATAATATAAAGTACTAAAATTATACTCATATTATTTATAGAAATGACATAAAAAATAACATCAAAAATATCATCATGATCGATTATCAAGAAAGAAAACCTTCTCACCATAACTAATATTCACGAGTGTCAAAGCCACCTACATGTGATCTTTTTCCATAAAAGGAAACTATATTTACTGGAAGAACCTTCACTAGATATTCCTGGATATGTGGTGAGTTATGTAGAGCTCTCTCATTATGAGAAACATCTAAATGATGATACAGATGTTTAGTGCTTCATGCTATTACTTATGTCTAGTGTTATCATTATGAAACATGAGGAAAAGGATTCTTAGAGAATGACGAATCACCTTCGAGATATCTATCAAGAGAAGAGAGACAATACATTAATGAGATATCCAATACTTTCTTCATGACTAATATTCAAAAGTTAGCATCAGATGGGCCTCATTTAGTCAAGCTTATCATCAACATTGAATGTTTTTAAATCATATGGATTAAATTCCAAGATCATTTGAGTACATATCACATAATTTAATCATTCCCAAAGACCCTATCTAGATTTATTATGAATTATAATATGAGAAATAATGAGAATAGTCTATCAAAACATCTGACCTTAATTCACCAAGTGGATAAGGACATAGGGCACGACAAACCCATATTTGTTATGTTGATTAGGAAGGGGAAGGACAAGGAAAAGGGGACTAAGACTTATAAATAGTCTACATCCCCCAAGAAATCTTAAACCAAGAAGAAGAATATCCGAAGGCATGGAATGGAAAATAACACAAATGTTTTCCATGTAGCAATTCAGGACACTAGAAGAGGAACTGCACATAATGGAAAGAGGAAACCAAAGGTACATTTGTTATCGAGTGCAATCTTTCAATTTATACACATTGGGTATTAGATATAGCTTGTGGTTCTCACATCTATATCCAAATATATGAACCATGTAGATTTTGGAAAATAGCTAGAGGATAGGTTGATCTGTGAGTTTTCAAAGGAGTGAGGTTGTCATATCATTCCATTGGATACTACCACATTGCATTGCTGATGGGAATTATTTTGGTTTTACTTGATTGTTATTATGTACCCACTGTTACCCAAAAAATAATTTTTGTATCATGTTTAGATACAGATGGGTGTTTTTATGTTCAAAAATATATGGTTTTTCTTTAATAAGAAAAACATATGTTATGGTATGTTATATTTAAATAATGTTATGTATGTATTAAATTAAATAAACCCAGTGTTGGAAATCGACAATGAATCATGTTGACATGAATCACATAACACATATATCTGGCATCACTGTCTTGGTTACATAAACATGAAGCATTTGTCAAAGATCTATCAAGATGGCTATTTAGACTCTTATGAGATATAAGAAATTGATATATGTCATACTTGTTTACAAGGGAAAATATCCAAACAACCATTTGGTGGACATGGTAAATGTCCCCATAAATTATAGTATTGGTACATAGTGATGTGTGTGGACCATTTTCAGTAGAAGATTGATGTTGATATTCTTACTTCATAAATTTTACTTATGAATTGAGTAGATATTTCTATATCTATTTAATGAGGTATAAGTCTGAGTCCTTTGTAAAATTCAAGGAATTCAAGAATGAATCAAAGAATTATCTTGGTATGAAGCTAAAAAAGCTTCGATCAGATCGAGGTGGAGAATATCTTGACCAAGAGTTTAGTGAATTTCTATGATATTTTGGCATTCTATCGAAACTCACTCCACCTTATAAATCATATTGGAATGGTGTTACTAAAAGGAGGAACCATACCTTGTCGGACATGGTTAGGTTGATAATGAGTCTTTCATATCTTGAATTATCATTTTGGGGATATTCATTAAAATATGGGACATACACGTTAAACCGAGTACTAAATAAATATTTAAATGGAATTCCCTTCAAGCTATGGAGTGGAAGGAAACACATTTTATCTCATACAAATGTATGGGGATGCGAGGCCTATGTTACATCTTTATTTGGAAACAAACTATCACCTAGGGCCATGAAGTGTATCTTTATAGGGTATCGTAATAAAAAAGGGATAATGCCTATATAACCCCTCATAAAAGAAAGTGATTATTTCCAGACATCCTCTCTTTCTTCAGAGGGAGTACGTCTTCAAAAGGTATAGTGGAAAAATTTTGAATTCAATGAATTTAATGCTCAAGATACATAATATTTGGTATAAGAACAAGTTCTATAGGTCCCTATGGAAAAATGATTCCCTAATAGACAAGTAATGCATATGATCTCAAGAGATGTAAGGGAACTAGAAAGATGTGTTTTTCTAGTCACCAAGGATGGAAACTCATTATTTTTGGACAATGATGAACCTATCTCCTATAAAAAGGTAGTAGAGAGCCCAGAAGCTACAAGACGGCTAGTAGATATGAATTTTGAGATGGATTCCATATATCAAAACCATGTGTGGGTTCTAGTCAATGCTCCAATTTATGTAAATCATATAGGGTGTAAATGGGTATTCAAGAGGAAACTGGACATGGATGATAAATTAAGTACCTATAAAGCATGGATATTGTCTAAATGGTTTAAAAAGAATCATGGAATTGACTATGATTAAATTGTGTTTCTAGTTTCCATGTTTAAATCCATTATAACCATATTTTCCCTAAAATCCTACCATGACTATGACATTTGGAATATGGATGTTAAAACTGTATTCTTTAATGGGAACCTTCTATAAGATGCCTATATGACATAATAAGATGAGTTTGTGACACAAAGTAATTCCGAAATTTTTTACAAGTTATAGAGATCCATTAATGTATTGAAGAAATCATCTTGGTCATGGTACATTCTATTTGATAAATCTATAAAAGAATTTGGTTTCTTTAAAAATGAATCTGAGCATTGTGTTTACAAATGGTTTAGTGGGAATGTGGTCATTATCCTAGTAGTTTATGTTGACCAAAATTACTTATTGGAAATTACATAACAGTATTACAATATATCATGGACTGGTAGAACATGTACATCTCCCTGAAGGACATAGGTGAATCATCGTACATTCGAGGGATCAAGATCATTCATGATAGATCCAAGAGGCTTATTAGACTAAGAAAAAGTACATATATTGATCGTATTCTAAAGAGATTTTGTATGGAATAATCCATGGGGGGATTGGTTCTAATGTCACATTATTTACATCTTTATAAGAAAATGTTTCCCCATACACAATAATAGAAATATAGAATGAGTAAAATACTATATAATTCCGTGATAGGATCTATCATGCATTCCATGTTATGTAATAGACTTGATGATTCTTATATATTGTGCATGTTAGGAAGATATAAAGAAGATCTAGGAGAATAGCATTATAATACTATTAATACTATCATTAAGTATCTTATATGATGTAAGGATATGTTTTGGGTGTATGGAGGAGACGTGGAGCTTGTGATTAGAGGGTATACTAATGAATGTTTTTAGGTAGATTAGAATGATCTTAATTCACAATCCGGATATGTTTTTTGCCTCAACATATGAGTTGTGAGTAGGAAGAGTTAAAAGTAGCCAGTTGTTGATGATTCTACAGTAGAGTCAGAGTACTAGGAAGCTTCTAATGCAGACAAGGAATACGTATGGACATGGAACTTTTTCCATGACCATGATGTGGCACATTATATTTTGATAATACTGTAGTGGTGGATATTTCCAATGATCCTAGGTCACATAAATAGAAAAATAACATACTCTTAAAGTGTTACCTCTTAAGGTATTTTTACAAAAGGGGTGTAGTTTTAGTGAGCACAGTATCCAAAAAATTCAATGTGGTGGACCCCTTGACAAAGGGACTATCTCACCATAAGAATGGGTATCATGTGAGAGCTAGCAGAATGAAGGTCATTAGCAGTTGTCTATAGTGAAAGTGGGTGTCTGTTTTATTTGGTTCCCTAGAATTTTTTTTAATTTATGATAACTTATATTCGTGGTTTTTAATATTACTAAATTCATAATCTCATCATGATTTTTCTTATGCGTAACATTGTATGTGATAATTTCCAATGAGTAATTGTTGCACTAAAAGGTCAGAGTAGATCCCTGCTATGACAAGAACCCAAAAGTGCAATGACATTATTCTTGAATATATTTTCTATGGCTATATGATTTCATTTGAATAGAAAAAAATGATACATGATATCAGGGGTGAATACTCATAAGACTTTTTGGAACCTTCTCAGGGAGTATGCCCTTGTTAATGTCCATGGAGATATTATGAGAACAAGACACGTAAGAATGAAATCCAATTTTTAATGCGTCAATGGTTGTTACTATATGAGGACATGTGTATTAGTCCTTATACATTAAGATTATTATTAATGAGTATTATGAGATTCACAGTATATGTATTGATGAAAACTGGGATGAAAAATGTTCACATTGAGGTAGGATATGTTGGGTGCATCACAAGTAATATTGTATTCAAGAATAATGGGATAAATGATTTATCCCTTAAGTCCTTCTTTTAGTCAGTATAGTAGAATGGTGGTCTCAATATCCTAATTAATAGGATAGGTGGAATGTTGGTGATTTAGTAGTATATATAGTGAGTTCAGTTTTCATTTATGGAGTGTTTTATTTCCACAATATAAATCCAAAATTTTGTATAGAAGAGTAACAAATAACTTACCCATAAAATTTTAACTCTAGGAAATTATGGTCTCTTATAAAAGACATTTCTCATGGTCCCTCTATTTTAGTAGTTTATTTGATTAAAAACATTTCCAATTGGATTTTTGATGGTGATGATAATTAGAATTTAAAATACAATGGTTTTCATGATGGATAGATTAGTACTGATTTGGATATTGAAGTTGGTCTAGAACACACACTCAATGAAAAATTTAGTTAAGTCAATTATTTTATTTCATATGATTTCTGTGATTTCATGAAAATTTGTGTATAGGTTTTATCTACTGAGATCCATGAAATTTTGTTTTTTTCAAACATGATTTCAACATTAACTTTTTTTCCACAAATAGATATAGATTTTAATGTAGAAAAAAATTCCCTATTGTGGATAGAGAGTTGAAAATCATCCATGCATTGTTGAATTGAATTGGAGTCTCAAGGAATGGAACCATTCATTGCGGTCCACATTAAAAATGAGGTGGTATTCAGCATGTTGGGAATGTTGGTAATGAGTGGATGTTTGGGGTTTTAATACATATATTTATTGTGGGTATATTTAGGATATTGTGTGTGGGAAATGGAGTTAGCTACTGGGGAGGGAAGTTTTGTCTTTTCTCTTTATTCGTTTATTAGGATAGTTAGGTTGGAAAGGGATAATAAATATAGGAAAGTGGGGGTTTGGGATTTGTATTTACATGTTAGTGGTTGCATTGGGGGAATATGATCATGTGAGGTGGTCTTTCTCTTTGGGACTCGACACAGACAATAATTGTTAAGACCTTGGAGGTGGTCTCTCTGGGTTCTTCCAGTTGTATATCTTTCTTTCTTCTTGATACTATAACTCTCAAAAATAGAATAAATATATTTTTTTCATGTTTATTTTCATCAACTTTCTTTATATCTACTCTATTTATCACTCATGGTGCTAATAAAGGATCTATTATTGCCTCACATTGAGTTTTCTAATGATTGAAATGGGATTGAGCATTGAGATTTTATGAGTAAGAATAAGACTAGTTTAAAGAGTCTAGGAAGTTTTCAAGGCTAATTATAAAAAAAAGGATCCTTTAGAATAAATATCCCTCCATAGTGTTTTATGATATCAGCGTTAGAGTGAATCAATTGAAGGATAAGTTAGAGGATGATGTAATGAAAAATAGTGGAAAAGTATTATTTTATGTAAAGATAAGAAAAACAATTGGGTCATAAATAATTGAATGGAATTGAGAGAAAGATAACATGGGTTGTAATTACATCATGATCCATATAAAATATAGAGATATGGAAGAACATATCATAAGTCTTGATAGGGAAAAATATTAAGACTTTATACATCAGAGGAGAACATCGATTAGAGAGATATAATAATAAATGTTATAATTTTCCATTTCATGTGATTAGTGTAATGAGGGGTATCACAAACAACAATATAATATTCCACAAGAAGTTATATAAATAAAAAAATGTTTTAATGAAGAAGGAGTTGCTATCACATGCAGTAATATGATAAATAATAGAAAGACATAAAGATATTTGAATAGTGAAAAGGTAAAAACACTACCCAACTTCGAATTAAGGGAAATGATAAAATCATTTCATTTTTCATGATAGAGAAGAAATTTTATGCTAAATTAAATCCATGTGTATCACAGCTAGTGATATGGTTATATCACTATGAGAATTGTGAAATACACAACATAGATGAGTTTAGTTGATACATAATATTATAGAATACCTTTGGTGTATTCCAGGGATCAAAGTACTAACAAGGAGACATAAATGATGATTTTAGAAATCAAAGAAAAATGTATCCTTTTAATGGACTTTAAAAGATTTTAGAGAGTCTAAATAGAATTTTTAAAGTGTGGATTGTGGGTTATGTAATGAAGGTTCATGATTTGTATGATCTATAGTGAACCATTGTCATTTAAATATTCTGAAATTAATTAATATAATAAACATTGATTAAAAAATATCATGAACATGGTATTAATTATTATAACACATATAGAGATAATAAGAAAAAGGAAATATAATAATGAGATCATGGTTTCATGGTAGTTGAGAATCATTTAATAATGTTAGTAGAGCATAAAAATAACTTGATATGTTATGTTTTATATAGGATAAAACTTATCTTAATTAACACATAGAAGACTTGCAATGTGTATAGAGATCATTGGAGTATCACAGAAATGGGTTGCGGCGTAGGTTCATCAAACCAAACATGTTGGTACTTCTATACTGATAAGAATGTCATGGAACTATGGACGTTGATGTTTTATGGTTGTTAAGTTGGGTTGAGTCCCAAATTGAACATAATGTATTATGTATTCTTTATTAATCATTATAAGTAAACACCAATACCTCCTTTATATATGTATATTTGATATTTGGTTCACTATCCACCATTTTACCATGCTATTAATGTTGTTCTAACAAAAAAAACCTCCCCTCCGAGCTCCTATCTTGGTTCAATCAATAACACCCCAATGGAGTGGCGGTCCCATGGCCAGTGGGCCCTAATTCTATTAAACCACCCATATGATCCTCCCTCTACTATGCGTACTCACCATAAACCCATATCTCTAGCTATGATAGGTCTCCTGCAATCCTCATCCACAAGAACTCTCTGCACTGACCACACCAAGCAGTTTCACACCCCTTCTCCCACTGTGATAACCACACATTTTATTGCCATTCTTACACCCCCATGTCGTATCTCTAGAATCAACTCCCATGTCTTGTCATTATACCAAGAAATCCCATGAAACCCTAACTTAACACAATCACCCCTCGCCTATCGGCCGCATATCCATACATGAAAGCCCTTGATTTCCCCTCTCCTCCTCCAAACAAAAGCTCTAACCCAGGCCCATCACCCCCATTTCCATACAGCGACTTCTTCACTAGTTGTGACAGGTCACATGTTTCCCTATCCACCTTTTCTCATCCCTACACAAGGTTTACCCAACATAGAAACCTTAAACCAGACATGATATATCTTTTATTTTTTATCATGATGAGTCTAGATAGTTCAAACACGCGCCCGACACCAGTCATGGATAGAGATCTGGCTACCGTGGGTGATCTATAAAAATTCATCTTCATCAATGGTGGTGAAAGATGATGGGAAATAAAATACATTAGAATGAATTATAAAAAAAGTTGAAGACTTAGGTGATTTATTTAGTGATTGTCATGACCTAATCCTAGATGATTTGATGAATTTATGTGACCTTTGACACTTAAACCTCCCTCTGAAGGAATACACTACCATTCTAGGCTCATATACTCTGGTGTAACTTCCACATGCTTTGTTACAACCCCCTTAATTACCCCCACTACTAATAAACCTACCCTGGGACATACATGCTTCCTAAACATTGCTTGAATTACTATCAAGTCACTGGGATCATCATTGGTGTTCTTCATTACCTTCTAGTTTATCGTTGAATATCCTAAATCACCCACGAGCTTCTTGGTCAATAACAAGATCATAGTTGTCTATCTAGCTCACCATCGAGATTTTACTAATATTTTCTATTATTTATTTATTTATTGTATTTTTATTATATGCTGGGAAAGTTTCGCTTATGGGGGAAGATCGAGTGTTTATTTTTTTCCTGTATCCAATGTAGGTACATGTCACTTGATGGTGTGTGTTAAAGGTTATGTTGAGTTGAGTTCCATATCAGACTTGTGGTATTATTTAATATTTATTAGTAATTATAAATGAACACAAAGACACAATTTAGAGTGTTATTATGGATATTACATTCACTCTCTTCCATTTTACCAAATTTGAAATAGAATGAAGCTAGAGCCATCATCCATATGATGATGATTAGGATGATGTAAGCCCTAGTGAGAAAGTGGATTCAGCTTATGGAGAGTTGGTTAAGATATTAGGTGGTAACAATTCGTGAACGATAAGGTCCATGTATTATGATCCTACCATGGTATATCGTGGCTAAGACTGTAAATAGATATGATAAAATTGGAGGAGATAATATTTAGAGGTGTCAACAGGGGGATTCACAAAAAAATATATAGTAACACGTTGTGATATCTGAGAAGTTCCCATCAACAGTGAAATGGAATAAAGTGAGGAAATAAATTCATATCTGATTAATGAAATTTTAGATATTTAAGTATAAGAGGTACAAAATCAAACAATCATAGGAATAAATTAAAACCTTATCAAGAAGAGAAAACATGTTGTGCTATTAAAATGACCCATTATGAGTATGAAATTTATCTCAAACTCATTGACCTATTTTTATGATGATGATAGAACACTAAGTCCATATAGTAACCCATGTAAATCCTATAAATCCAATTTTCACATCTTTTGTAGGATAATGTTTTAATTGAATGATGTTTAAGGTGTATAAATAATAAATAATAGTGATTAAGATTGGACTATAAATATCAGAGGTCAAACTAAATTTTATGTATGGACTATGTATTAAAAAGTGTATAAAATTAGAATAGAGTATCAATATCTAATACACCCCCAAAGCTTGGCTCTTTATGAGCCCCCTGACTAAAACATTTTTATATTTCTTATGGGGTTCTAATAATATTTAGGGAAAAATAAATATACAAATAGAAGACAAGTGTTATGTTATTATTAAACGTTGCATTTGAGAATTATGTTCAAATTTAATGTTCCACTAAAAAAATTCCTAGTCAAATTTCCATTTGAAATCCGAAAATGAAGATCCGTTGTGAATCCACAAAGGAACTTCCGTAGGGAAATTATAGGTATTTTTTTGGGAAAAGGGACATTGATAATTACATATTCTTGTTCCAATTCAATGATAATTCCATGTGGAAGCTCTGTTAGAAATATAAATCCACATTTTATTTTCCACTAAAAATAAACACTAGTAGTCCGGGTGAAAATACATAGAGTGATACTTAAATAATTTTTGATTTATATTAAATTTAATTAATTAAAAAGTTTAATTATATGTGAATTCCCTATGGATGTTAAAAAATAAGGTCAAATCCATAGTTTTATAGGAAATAAATTATAAAGGTTCCACATGAAATCTATAAAATATGTTCCATTGAAAATAAATATTGGAAATTCCACTAAAATATTAAAAAATAATTTACACTAATAATGGGCCATTCTTAATTATTAGTTTAAGTTACAAGTTCAAAATCATACAGTAAATTAACAATTAATAATGTTCCAAGTAAATGTTACTTTGAAATGGAATTTCTATTAGAAATACAAATATATAAATAAAATTCCATAGTAAATCAATAGTTGATGTTATTCTAAAATTCAATAAAAAATACCATAAGAAATCCAAAGAAGAATTTAGACTAGAAAGTCTAAATAGATGTCCCATATTGATCTAAAGGATTTTCATCATGTTGTTTTCAATAATAAATTTCATAGTTTTATTTACATTTTGAAAACATCAATACATGGGGAAAAATAAAAATATTATGAATCAATATTACAATTTTAATGTTTCAGAATAAATAGTTCATTATTTTATTACAAAATTTGTTTGATAATTTTAGAATTTTTGTGTAACCTTTACAAGCTATCCATTCACATTTTATTTTATAAAGAAAACTCAAATATAACCTTTTGGATCATGATCATATGTGTGTAAGAAATCATTTTCCTTCCACAATTCATATTATTCCCAGAAAATGAACAAAATGACTATCGAATGAGCAGGATGATGCACCTATTTTTCCAACAATATACAATGAAGAACAGAACATGTAAGTTGCTTCGAGTGGAAGGGAACATCTGAAAATAACCCCAATTATGTATTTATAAAGATGTAGTTGAATAGTTTGAGAGGAACAGATTACCAAAAGTATCAAGATGGATATCAAATAAGCAACTCATTAGGCCAAATTTTATTTTTTACAGACTTCCCATGTCATAAATCCATGTTTATAATATGACCCATTTGACACATCCAAAATGTAATAAACCATTCTAATTATTCAACAAACTATAGATTATACCAATCCATGAATATTTTGAACAAGAAATAATTATTTAATAGGTTGAAAATAGTTCATTATAATGTTAATGGAATCATATAATATTTGTTATAATCCTTTAATTATATACTTATGATTTTGAAGAGTATGTATATGATCTAATTTAAAATTATAAAAAAATAGAGATGAGAATACGCTATATAACACACTTATCACGATAAGACACCGAATTAGATTCCACAACACATTCTAAAAGATCACATTCGAGGTAATTAGAAGGGAATTATATGCCATTATTCCAAATCACTAGAAATTCCTTTATGATACAATTTCTTTCTGTAAAAAAATTTACCCGAATTATAAAAAATGGACACAAATATTCAAAGAAAGAATTAAAAGGGATAAAAATAACAAGAATAATCATAAACACAAATTCATATAGAAAAATAATAAAATTGAGCTAAATGGAGGAATAACTATGAATTTTTCATTACTTCATCATTTCATGGACCAATTTATATTATGTAATCCATGGGCCAAGGGATAAAAGAGACAAGCGTCTATAAGAGTTGATCAAAGGAAATTTCCAAGAAGTTTCTATAAAACAAAAATATCAAGTCCATGTTTGGTAAAGAGGAACCTGGGAATGGAAAATGAAAATGGATAAAGAATCCTTTGAGTAAACATGTACCAATTATATAAGAGGAATAAAACCATACTATAAAAGAAAAATCATTTTTATTCTTCATAGGGAAACATTTCATAAAAATAAATCTTCACTTAAACATAATAAAAATTAAAAAAATAAACTCTAGTGAAGATACTAAAATAATTATAAAAAATTTCCAAATGAAAATCTAGCGAACACATCCCTACTACACCACATATCAAAACCAACATCATCTCTTGTTTATTCAGATATATTCTCCATATTAATGTATATTATTACAAATAATTGAAACCAAACTAGCACCCAAAACATACAATTATGTTTTTAATTAAAACCACTAATAAATTTGGGGAAATTTGTTTTTAATAAATAATTTCAAAAACCCATTTTCTTGAAAGATTGTTGAAAAAGTGTTTCACACCACTTATTCATGTTGGGGAATTCCTAAATTTATGTGACTATAATTTCATATACTTCCAAAATCTCTATGAGAAGTCAATACTTCATTTTCATTTTACACTATTAAAGTTTCTATCTTGTAATAAAACCCTTTTCTACAAGGTAACGACTCTCCATAAGCTTACTGATCACCACAACATAAGAAAAATCATAAACGCCAAAGATAATTTTTCACCACCACATAATGAGTATGTCTAGGAAACAATAATTTCATGCACCATATTATGATTGAAAACATAGATGTAGTAGAATATAGAGAATGTAGTTGGAATAAAACTATATCAATAATGAGAAGACAAAGCACTGCTGAAATAAAATACAAGGAAACACAAAAACATGTTTCCTTATATAAATACTTTATAAAAATAATATAAAATTAAAAACTACAAAGAAATATTATTAAAACCAAATAACTTTTTATGAGTCTAGATGGAAAATCATGAAATTTTTTTGGACAAAAATTATGTAACACACTTGTTATGGATTTGGTGCTAGGTTGTGTATTTTCATCCCCATCCTATTTCAAAATCCATCATGGAATTGTTTTAAACTAAAAAAACCTCTAAAATACATATCTTACAATAAACTCTTAAATGTAGTAATATATTCTGAAAAAAACCCATGTTGAATTTCCATATTTCCTTTTATTGGGTTGATAACCTTGTAGGCATAAACTGTTGAAGATCTTGTATTCACAGTCCATTTTTACAATGATTCATCTTATAAACATTTTTTAATAGTTAATTGTAAGAGATAAGATCAGGTCTACTAATTTGTTCGCATCCTTAATTTGTGGGTTCAGTTTGAGGAATCTATTGAAAAAACTAATTAGGTATCCATGAATTCTTATATAAAGGGAATTATAGTTTTCCCTAAATTCTACCCATATCATATAAATTTGTGTACTCTTTAAAGAATAAAATATATGTTAAACCTTCTTGAAGGAAGAAATATGGGACTTATATTTAGAAAAATCATATATTATATTAAAAACATTTCCATAAAATTCTATTGAAAACATAAACCTTATAATTTCCTCATAACAAAACAACAGTAAGCGGAACATTATTTTCTTTCACATCAATAAACATATTCAATGTTGTTCAATTATTCTGATGTTTCTAAAACCCAAAAATCATGGTATTGTAAAATTTACTGTCAATGGTTCCACCATGGTAAAATTGGGGGAAAATGTAAGGGCACTAGGGATTTGACTACTAATTTGATAAATCGATAACAACATAAAAATATAGCATAATTTAGGTGAATCCCACTTCCAAACATCATCATAAATACTTATAAAACCAGATTTGGTCTTTATAAATGGTGTGAACTGATAATAAAAATGTTGAATGTTTGATGTAGATGAACATGTCTGGATTAATATAGATTAAAAAAATTGAAAAAAATAATTTCCTAGATCCTCCATTTGATATAAACAAATAATCACATCTCTAAATAATTTCCTAATAGAGTAATGTCTATTTTCTTATATTTCATTTAAAAGTATAGTAGCTATTTTTTCCTAATGAGGGAAACATAAATATGTATTAGGTATACATAAATGGTTTTATAATGAACATTACTAATGTGATTTAATTTATCATGGATCAAATATGAACCTTTAAATTTATTGGCTCTATATAAGGTAGAAATAAACAAGTTGTATTTTAAAGGGACAAACTTGAATTTTTTATTGAGAGCTACTATAATAAACCCCTTCATTTCATCAAACATTCCCACTTGGAAAAATGCATTTGAAAGAATTGAAAATCTCCTTTTACTATAGAAATTACCAGGATTAACCTTGATAAACATACTTCGAAAATAGAATATGATTCCTCAATACTCTCATACAAAATATTTAACTTTTTTCAAAAACATAATATATGTTGGTAATGTTAAAAAAATTAGGTATTGTGTTTTACCATCGTATATGTTCTTATAATAAAATTATTGGTCAATTTTTTTTATTAAATATTATTGTGGAAGATAAAATATTTTTGTGTCAATTATATTAACACCAAGAGATAATATATATATTTTGATAAATATATTCACCAGTATATTAATGTAAATGATTTATGAATTGATTATATTTTAAACTTTTGTAAACAAATCCATTAATTAATATCTATTAATTAATTATATTTTAAATAAAATATTATGTGTGGGTATTTTGATTTTGTTGCTAAAATTTTATAATATTCTTACTAATCTAATTATCTATAATACATATATTTTATTTATTATATAATAATTACCAAAATATATTATATGAAGCTCCATCAGATTGAGACTTCTAAAAAAACGTGTTCAAACATAATTTAAAAACGTGCTCAAACTAAAAAATATTACAAGAAGATCCAAACATGTTTAAAAATTATCAAAATCCAAACTAATTTACAAGAAACTATATAAAACATTATTTGAAATTTTTTTCTCTCAGACATCAACTATCACTGTCACTATCATGGTTCACACTGTACCAAAGGATCTTGTCATCGACCGACCCACCTTGGCCAACCTAGACTATAGTATTTCGGTTTATGAGTACGCCAATCCTACCTCTAATAGGTCAGGGGCTAGCGACTAGCACCGATTAGTCATATAAAACACCTGGGAGGCATTATATTAAGATACATACACACACACACACACACACATCTACAAGATATTATAGTTTTTAATGTTAATCATAACTGAAACTAATTCATATATACCACGATATCCCATAATCCATGTATAAAAGTACTATACATCATAAAAGGTCTAATACAAGCCCACTAAAACTGAAAACAAGGTCCAACCTACTCAAAAGGAAGGGAAAATGTAAAATGAAACACTAGTAAGAACATAAATCTATCAAACACACTATATTCCATCTAGACCCAACTCTCTAAGGACTCTATCAAATGATCATCCCTCTTCATAATACATGACACATGCTCACATAATCCATATAGGGGTGACTATAACAATACCCAGTACGACACCCCAAAATTACCAAAATAGAATAATCATGAAAGTTCAGCTCAACATCACAAATGTATCAATCAGATACGACATAGTTACAATTGAGTAAAATATAGACATAATCAAGAATTATGATCTATCATGAAGAGGACTCAACCAAACTTCCATCCGACATATTCTTCACGAGGCTTTAGGGTAACGCTCATCATGGAGAATACAATCCATGAGCCATGTCATATTTAATAGTTCTCATTTGACAGGTCATTCTCATATAAAATAGCCAAAGTATTAGTCAACGATACACTGAAGATATCAATAAAAAATAAGGGATCACACTCAGAACCACTAGGGGACACTCTTAAACCTACTTGTATAGGCCACCATGTATGGGATCACGTGACTAGGAATGGTAGTCAGGGAAATTACACAAACCCCACCGAGATAAGGTGAATAAAAGATAGAGGATGTCACATTGGTCCAATGAAAATTTATACAAACTCTATCTGATTAAATTACCATGGATGGTATCACAATCCTTCAAGGTTTGTCCTTTTCAATAGTACATGCCATGTAGTAGTATTTTTTACAAAAATGATGAAATGTTCCATACATAGAACCATGTCACTACCATCACTTATTCTACCACCAACTCCCCCATGAGTTGCAGATCAAGGATTGAAGGGGCCTTCCATCGCCGATTAATGGATTCTTACAACTTATTTTCATAGGAATCCTCACTCACCTTCTTTTGTGTCACATGAAACACCAACAATGAATGAAGTACTCTGATCAATACATGATCAATCTATCCTTATCATAACTCAAGTCATTAATACCCTAAATCTCTATTTGAATCAATGAAATCTATCCATTTCACTAAATAAAGTCTACATAATGATTAAATATGAAGTATTATTTGAACTAATAGACAATGAATTATTGGCTATGAATCATGCGAATAATGGGGGACGATATCCAAGAACACAAAAAAATAAAAAGAACCCCATCTATTGTTCAATTTTGGAATCAATACATCACTATTAAAATGACGAATGAAAACCAATAAATAAAAATTAGTTAACTCAAACATAATTAAACCATCAATGCATGAATAAATTCTTGTTAGTGAAATTGATCTTCATTCGACAGGGGATTATAAAAAAAGAAAAATTAAAAATAAATAAACATCATACCTCGAGTTTAAATCAATTACTAATGAATAATTATTATACATTGTCATTTTTTGTGAGATAAAAAAACCATTGGCATAGATGATCAGTTCCAATCTGATCCAAGATCTCTTTTTCATCCATCATCACACTTCAAAGGTCTCCTCTCAAATCTCTTGGGTTTGTGATTACCTCTCAGATTTGGCCATTACCGTGATTTTATAGAAGGTCCATAGGTCATAAAAAAATAATTAAATAATTTTCTTTATTTTATTTATTTTATTATTTTCTCCCGCAACGACACCTCAGCCAAAAAACCAGAAAATGAAAAAGTTTATTCCAATAATATGGTAAATTCTATATTGATAACATAATGAATGTTTCATATTTCTCATTCTAGTCCCCATTGGAGAGTTATTCCACTATTTTATAAAAACATTTACATGTGATACGATTTTTTTTTGTATTTTTATTATAAATATTTTTGGCTCACTAGGCCTCTAAATATTTTGGCCTCTTAGTTCCTGATATTATTATATACATTTCAAATCCTTACATGAAAAAATTGGGACATTAATATCTAACCAAAGATAGACCTGCTTGAAATAATCTACAAATATAAATAGAGGAGGCCTTAGCATTGTCAATCACACATCTTGATTAGGTTACACAGAGCTTGGAACACAACATCAACACAAATATATTATAACATTTGAATTTATGTGATATTTCAATCATAGAAAATGTAGTTTGGGCATTCCAACATGTTTCATAATTTCTAATACCTATCCATGAAAATTGAAATAAACCAATTTAATATTGATATTAATGTAATGTATGAATTCTTAACTCAATTTTCAATAAAAATACATCTAATAAATTAAAATTTCATAGAAATATATAAGAAAGGATATGATAAATCCATCTAAATATTTTTTTAATATTTCTGTGACTTAAATTTTATCACCATTCAATATAGAATCTGAAATGAACTAGTGACCATGATACATCATCCTTACATGAATAATTAACAACCATTAAAGACAAAATTCTCCATGATAAATATAAAACGAAGTAAAAAATCATTATTAAAACGTAATTTTTTTGAATCCTAAACCACAATCATTTTCTTGATCAATATACATGAAAAATTTATAATACCCACCTTGTACAATAAGAATTGTACCATTCAAGCATGAAATGATCACAGTCTTTATAAAACAACAGTAATGGAAATTTCAAATCATTCAACTCTTTTTTTTATATAAAATATTATTAAAAAAGGGACCACTTTCCACAGAACCTCTAATTCAAAATAACAAAAAAATCAAATACATATCAAATTTATGAAACAGTTAATAATTGATTGAAAATATTGATTATGTATTTAAATAAAATTAATTTTAGACTATTTATTAAAATACATCTTAATATATAATTAATGTATTAATGAAAACAAAAAAAATGTGACCAATGAATATTTTACATGAAATAACAATTTTATGATACATAGAAAATCTTGAATATTTTGATGTGACGAATAAATAATAAACAATAATGAAGTATACTTTTACACATCAATATTTATTTTAATTTTTACCACATAAAAATAAACATCTAGAAGAAATAGATAATATATAAATATATACATATAATATAAGTATGGTTGGGTAGATCGGTACATTAATCATAAATTTTATGATTCACATATAGGTAGATAGTTCAAAAATATGAAATCAAAGAGTTGGATCCTAGAAAATAAATATGTAAAGAAATAAATAGATCATAAAAAATGTTTTTTTCTTGAGTAAAAAATGGCATTCGATCTCCAACACATAAAATCAAGTAGTGCGTAATAAATCTATAGATGATAACATAGATAAAGGTATATTATTTTAAAACACTTAAATTGTGATCATTAATGTATGAATATTCACCAAGACATCAAGCACACATAAATTGAGGCACGAACCAGGTTATCCCTAATTTTGGATACATGTGGCTGGATGTAGTTGATCATACCCACTAATATTTTAAGAAACCCTTTCTTGTACTTCTAAATGAAAATGGTTCATCCCCAATATAACATAGCTAGTAAGAATAATATGCATGAAAAATTATATTTATGTTTGTGTAATAGCATTGAGTAACACACAAACTATGGTAGACTAATCATAGTATAGTTTGTGTGTGTAATATCAACTGACTATGTGTGATTCTACTATTATAATAAATGATGTATTGTAAGATTGACCAATCTACTATAGTTTGTGTCTCTCTATTTGAATTACATAGAAGACTGTGTGTGGTATGTAATAGTATTAGAGTCACAAATCATATACCATAACAGAGTGTATTATAGTCTAGGTTACTCTACTTATATGATATATGATTTATTTCAGGTACGAGTAGTCTATTACAGCTTATGTGTGGAATTTTTTAATATTTCAATGTTATGTAATTTCCCTAGAAATTATAATGCATAATAATAAAGATAATAAATATGTCATTTATAATATATGTATGATGAAAAGGGAAGGTTCATTTCCATGTGTAATGAGTTTTTTATTTTAATGTTTGTGGGATAGGGGTTGGATGATGCCAAGACAAGTTCATTTTTTTTAATTATTTAATAAAACTTCCAATATAACATGTAGAGTAGATCTGAAGTAAACCATTTTGATAGAAAAAATGGTTTGACAACAAACCTGTTTGAAAATTAACTAACTAGTTCAAAAAATGGTTTGAAATGATGATCAGTTTGACAATATATTGATAATAAACTAGCCCATTTTTTGTCAACAAATGAAGAAAAACAAAAAATTTCAACTTATCGTAACAAGAAAACTGTTTATTTTAATTTCCATATACTCTACTAGTTTTATAACATTAATTTTAAAATAAACCCTCTTCATGGATAAAAAACACACCAATGAATAATATTAATGTTCTTTTCAAAGAACTTTTAGGTGAAACACCAAAATTATTGAACCTTTTGACCATTAGATTCCATGGTATCTTATTAAATTCATTACTCTTTGATTCCAACACCACATAAAACACACAATAATAAAATTATAATCAATTAACCATTTAAAACACAAAACTTTTACTAAATAAATCAGAATTTTAGCCCAATAAACATGAATAAGAGAAAGAAAGAGGGCTCACTTCTTCAAACCTATGTTGTTTGAGTGATGGAAGAAATTAAGGTTTCATTTCAATCTTGAAAATTTACAAAGAATATATAAGAATAATAAACAAAAACGTTACAAAAAATCATATAAATGAAAATTAATTAACATAAGATATTGAGACAAAGAAAAACCAGCATGATTCATAATATGATATCCAAATAATTGATCTTGGAAAGCCCAAAATAAAAAAATATATCTTTAACTAAAATATGAGAAGACTGTAAGATATTTGGCTACATATCTTGATCTCCAAGGAAACCACACATTCTAATTTTGGATGCCCTGATTTGAGTAGTTTTTATTATTGATGTAGGGTGAACGAATCATCAAAAATTGTTTAAGTGATAGTAATGAAAATTTGTATGTCTCCTCAATCCTCTATAATCTACCATAATCATCCAACACCTAAACATGTTCCACCACCATTGAAGAATACTCACCATGATACTTTTTGTCACTATTCTCCACAAAAAAACACAACACTAGTAAAAAGAAACATTACAGAAAAAAGTACAATTGTAAAAAACATCACTTTTCAATAGTATATTTACCAAATAAGCATTTTCAATTAATATTTTCTATGTGATAGAAAGGGAAATACAAGTATATAAAGAATGTTATAGCAGATAATACATCCTAGGAATCCATCACCATTTCAACTTATTGATTGTCCAGATTCTATTCTATTTCATTCTTTCAAAACACACTGACTTGACTTCTCATAACCACATTTACAAAAAAAACATCATATTCAATAATCTATATGGGTACATTAGATTCCTGAAAGCCATATTTCATTCATGGTAAAATATCATGGTCAGGGAAGCAAAGAATAAGGGGGTAAATTAACAAACATTGTTTACGTAATTGTTGTATCTGGAATGCTAAAAAAATTGACTAGTGGTTATAGTCACTAAAACTATAACATGACATCAAATAATCCAATTCCATCTAAATATAATAAACACTTGTAAAAAAAGTAATTTACTTGGTTTTATTAATTTATAAATGTAAACATATAAAATAGGACTCAATTATCTTACAGCATGTGACATTTATTCATGTATTCATGAAAGTTCTTTATCACTTCTAGAATAAAATTTTAATGAAACATTAAAATAGATTAATTTCCATAGTTTTAAAATAAGGAACATTTTTCTCAGAATATTTTTAATCAAAATGTCTAATATTCCTTAGATTCTCTCAACATCCCACTATGCACACATTATCATAATTATGTAGTTTATGAAAACATTTATTTGGGTAATTTAAAAATAGTTTGTCATCTATGAAATCATAGGATTATTTTTAAGTCATAAAAATGATTATAAAATATAGTAATTCAGAAATATAAAATATTGTATTAATGAAAACTATAAAAAACCATTTTCATCCTTTAATAATTTTGGACATACAATATTTGCTGAAAATTTATCTTTATAAAATATTTTATTAGTTTGAAACTACTCCTTAAGAGTTGACTTAAATGGTTATGAGATAAAGAAAAATTCTGAATGATCATCATTTTCAATCATGTAAAACATTTTTATAAGATATGGATTTTTGATTTCGATTTTAATATTTATTCTAATAAATTGTGTATAGATGTTTTGGTAGAATAATGGTATTTTTATCTACATGGTTATAGAATCTTGTAGAGAAGATTTTATTTCTAGTGTGATGGTTCTAAACATATTTTATCGGAATATTCCCCTCCATTTCACACAAATACACTAATTAATATTATTTATATAAAGATAAAAAAATAAAAAATTGAAATAAAAATAACCTTTAAATAATCAACTGATTTTTTTTATTTATTCTAATCATAAATGATGATTAATAAACTATTGTTCCTATAAAAAATAAAATGAAAATAATTCTGATAAAATGAAAATAATGCTACCATTTAAAATTTATATCCTACAGATCATTCTCTATATATTATTAGAGCTGAGATAGGTTGTTTTTGTCAGTGTGTTCTATGAAAAAGATTTTGTAATTTTAGTTCAGGATAAACCATAGGTTTTGGGAGTCAATGGGTTGCTGAATATCAAATATTCACCCTGAAACTCAGAGGATGAGGAATAAGAATGGCCTATATAGAAATATTAGATTTTTTATGTACTATTGTGCCAATTTTGTATGTTCTACAGGCGTACATTGAATCCCTGGTTGGTATGGGGGGTCAAGATAGGGGAAGCATCTAGTTGGGTGGTAGGGGAGGAAGGAAAATGGTAGCTTCTAGATGTCAGTGAGGGGAGTCATAGTTAGTCAATGACATAAAAATAAAGTTGGAAACGGGGGAGGTAAAGAGAGGATGGTAAAAGAGAGGTAAGGATGATGTAGTAAAAGATGGAGGGGGAGGGGATCAAGGCACAAAAATTGAATCAATAAATGGATGACTACACAACTCACCCACTTCCCCACAATATAGCCAACACAACCTATCGACCAATTCTATTTTTTTGGAATGGTCCCCTCTCCCACATTGTTTCATAGAGCACTGGCCTCATATTCATTACTTCTACCACACTATCATTCCATCCTGTATTTCCACATTAATTTTTTTTCATAAAAAGACTCTCATACCCATCACTGATGGCCGGATTCTACCCTTACCTATCATCCCTCTCCACCCAAATGGTTGGGCACTACCCTCATCTCACCTCCCCTCCCACCCAGGGATTCATCAGAAACCTATACCAAATTAAAAAACAATATAATAGTAAATACATAATCCATGATATCTATAGAATATATTTTTATTCAGAAACCACTTTGTTTAAGGGAAGAGATTTCATGTTTACAAAATCTTTGAATCCTATGGCCTCTAGTTTTATGTCATGGAGAACAACTTTCTCACCTTTCTCCTAGAACCTAGCAAGAAAAACAATTTATCTTAACTAAAATTCAATGTAAAGAGACCTTTATAAAAAGAAAAAATTAAATGATGTCGATATTTCTATATTATCCCAAGTATATGATTTTTTTTTTCTTTCTAGGATTGATAAATTTTTAATCATTATGTTATTAATAAAATAGATAACATTTATTCGTTGGTTATTGAAAGTTATTTTTTTCGTTTTTTGACTAGAATTTTCTATCTTTACCTTTTTATTTTACTAATTTGAATTTTCTTATGTGTGTACAATACAAGGGTGTGTTATGATGTAATAGGTTCAAAACCATCACACTATGAATAATATATTTTCTAGTAGATTGAAAAACAATTTATATTCAAATACAATTGTGTTTTTAAAAAATAAAAATACAATTTATTGGCTTAACCATTAATATGGAAATCAATAATCCATATATTATTGGAACTAGAGCTGTTATTTTTTTTAAATGGTGTATGGTTTTCAATTTTTGTTAATACTTATAAGGATGATCTGGGAGATTGAAACGAAATGGATTATATAATTCAAGCGAGATGTAGTATTGATGGTGGCGTCATTTCTCTATGTTTTCCAAATTTTTGTGGTCCAAAATTTGGAGAATGCCAGGATTTGTGATAAGTATTTTTATTGAAGGATTTATGAAAATATGGAAAATTTATGTGTTCCCCATAGATGAGAATCATGATTTGGGTTTCACAAAGGATTAAATTATTGTGACGGTGTGCTCTGCGATTATGATAATTTGAGCTTCACGAAAGGCATTTCTCTTGAATCAACACTTCATAAATATGGTAGAGGTATGGATGTCACGAATACTATCTTGAGGATTTATAAGATATGAATCACATTGATTTGAGATGGTTTGTCTATGAGATAATGAGAATTGGATATTTACGGCAATGTGAAGGGTTTTGACAGAAATATCTACGGTTACAACAAGCATTGCAAACAGAGAATTTCAAAGGAATGTTGTGAATGAAGGAGGGACGTGAAGATGTTTTTGACCGATCTATAAAATTTTTTAGAGGTAGTGTAGATTTTTGATCATCCAAGCCTATATATAATAATATACCCTTCATCAAGTGTCAGAAAATATTTTAGAGAAAATTCAGAACTGATCTGATTCCATGAAGCAAGGGGTCCTCCGCAAAAATAGTTGTCTATGTGAGCTTGATATTTGTTAAAAGACTTTTCTAGTCTTGATCGAATTCAATGATTTTAAATATTGAATTTTTCATGAATATGTGATGTTCCACATTGTCTTAGTGAGCATCATGAAGGGAGTGTTTTCCATGAAGGCAAGGGAGATTTGCAAAGGTATTGTACTCCACGAAGTCAAGTGTGATTTGAAAGGAATTGAGATTCATGATGGAGCTTCGTGAAGGAGAATTGAAAAATGTTTTTTTTTGAATATCAGATATAAGTGGATAGGGATTTCATTGTGCATCAACTCAGGTTGACGGGGCATGTAGAGTCTCATGATAAGTTTGTGAAAATGATTTTAATGCCAAGTCATTGATGTGACCATCAAGTTGATAAAATGAGTTAGACTTATCTCAAAGTAGTGAGCTATGGGGAGTCAGCAGAAGTGTTTTGTGGGAAGCAGTGAACCATACCTGAAATCTTATAAAGTGTTCCTAGCATAGAGTGACACTGACTGAACTTTTGTATTCCACAACTAGTGAAGATTAGTGAATTTTGGTACGATTGACAGACTATCAGCGTATGCTCCTTGGATGTAGACCTTAGTGGTGAACCAAGTTAAACTGTTGCGTCATCTATTTTTCATTTGAATGGATGAGTACTGATCAAATCCATCATACAGGTTTAATGAGTTCCTTACAACATGGGAACAAGATCCATCACTTTAAAATAAAAATTAGACACCCAGATTCACCCCTCCCATCTCAGAGTGTCTTAGGGTCCCACATATATTTTGTGAATGTTTCGGGTTTTTTAGAATTATGATCATTCCAAATTTCACCTTATCTCATAATCATTTGGTCTACTATTATTGTGTGGTTTCAAAAGAATAAAATATTTTCTTAATATTGTTTAACAACCAAGTTTGTAAATCCATAATATGTATTGATATTTCATTGAGAATGAGTTTTTATAGTTTTCATTAATAACATAATAAATAAATATGGGTTAAAATTTTCATAATAATTTTTGATGATTTAAATTTAATCCAAAAATATTATAAATGACTTATTATTCATAAATTACCTAATGAAATGCTACCATGGGAATGTTAATGCTAATAATGTGTGCATAGTGGGAGGTTGAGCAACCCAAATGAATATTGGACTCCCAAATTGAAATTATTTGAGAAATATTATAGTCTTTATAAATGTTTGGTACTTGTTCTGTTTGAATGTTTTATGACAATTTTATTCTAGACAAGATAATGCACTTTTATGAATACTTGAATAAATTTCACATGGCATAAGATAGTTAAGTCATGTTTTATATGTTTACACTTTATAATTTTAAATTAAAATAAATTTATTTTTTAAATAAAATAAGAAATAATTAATTTATAAAATATATCATCCATCATTATTAAAAAAAATAAATATGAGACATTGGAATTTTTTAGAACACGATACACAATTTGATGAGGTCAATAAATATTAGACTATCCTAGAAAGATGTTGTTACACCCCGAGATTTTATAGGATATTTACTTTTTTATTTTCCTTGATGTCTTGTGTTGTACGCTACATTAATTTTAGCTTTCACTATATGCAACACAGTATTAGCTTGCATTATAAAGAACATTATTCTTGACTTGTGTTATACACAATTTCAAGTTCTTTTTATAGAATTCATTTCATGCAACATTGAGAATAGATTTTGTTTGATGCATAAAAAAACTATATTTTAATTATATTATATACAACACCAATGGAATCATGCACTACATGCAAAACTGACTTGGCTTGTGTTAAATGTAATAAAAACCTTCGTCGATATCTTGCATTGATTGAAATACCGAGTTTCACTAAACAATGATATATTGTTAATATATTATTATTTAATGGGATATAAACTAGAAATTATGAATATAATTAAACAAATTTTTTATTTTATATAATATTAAAATTCAACTTATATATTTTCTAGACCATGATATAAGAACGAAATCAATTTTTTCAGATAAAAGGAGTACTTTTAAAAAATGCAGTTTTACCACCTTTTGATGGAAGACCCATTTGAAATATAGTTTTGACACTTTTATAAGTTAAATTTTACAAAATAAACTTTTTACTTTGAATAATAACATAAAATTTTCTTATTTTTAATTAGAGGTAATTTTCTGATAAAGATCATTTTTTAATGAATAGTGAAAACTACCGTATTTTATGTCAAAACAGCTTTTTTATCTAATTTAATTATATTGGTAGATTAAAATTTTAGTTGTCATTAAAGTTTAATTAGATTAAATTTTTATCATTTAATCCAATGTTGGTAATTTTAAGTAATTTCACTTTTAAATTGTACATAAACACATGTCAATCATTTGATAGTTAATACTTCTTAAAAACCTTTTTTTTAGTTTTGACAATAGGAATTACTATTAAATTAATTTATGTAACTTATGTGTTTTGAATTTGAAAAAAATGATTTGATATTTGGAATTGGAAGTTTCAAATTGTGCTAATAGGAATCTTTTATTTTTATAAATTTTGAATTGTAACTTTAGAAATTATTTTATTTACCAAGGTTAAAGGGTATATCTGGTAAATTAATGTAAAAATAATAATTTAATTTATTATAAATACACTAAAACATGTCCTAATCATATTTTAAAAGATATTTACAACCCTATACATCCTTATGTCTATTTTTTTACCCCATGGATTCACTTGGATGTGAAAATGACATTTTATATGAATTAATATAATGTAAAGATAATTATAACACAAACATATATCTTTTAATAAATCAATTTAAAAATAAGGTTATATAAATGATATCTATGTCTATAAAAATTAATTAGAAATATAAAAATATTTCATATATAATGGTATTTTATTTATAATTTTTATACATTAGATAATATATTTACTAATGACACAATTAAGATGTTGTGATTTCCTCATTAAAGAATGATTCAAATAAATGAATTTATAAATAATAAAATAGATTTAATTTGATCATCTTGATTCCATACAAGAATTTTATATATGAAATTGAAATATTAGGGATGGGTTTGTACCTTTGGTTCAAATGAATCAGGATTTTATGAGTTTTTTAAAAATTCAAGTATGAATAGTGTCCAAAATTTACATAATTCATAACTTAAAACATAAAATAGTTTATTAAATTATATTAAATTCCTAAACATCTGATGTCTTTATAAATCGTTACTATGAGTAAAAATATTTCACAAATTACTTTTTGGGTCTTTTTACATTATATAGTTATTATATTTACACACAATGTGTAAATAACATGATATTGCAGTAAGATTAAAAAGGGTAAAATAAGTGTTAAACCAGAAAGATATGTATACAAAAATTTTCAAAACATGTATAAAAATTATTTGATTCTTGTAATTCAAAAAAAATCATCTTCACTTCTATTTAAATTAGTTTTGGACAATTTTTAATAGAAATTGAATTTATAATAAATTAATATTTTGAGAGTTTCCTAAAGTGCCTCTCTCCTCTCTTATAAAAGGACACCTCTTCTCTCTCCTCTTCACTCCATTTTTAGACTTCAATATCATCCAAACCTAGAAAATTTCTCTTATCAACATTTCTAGTTACATTCTAGAGGTATTGGTCTTCTCAAAAGACTATCTCTTGTTACCTAAGAGGAAATTTAAAGGAGGCAAGTCGAGGAAGAGGTAATCTTTTCTACCGATTTTTTAAAATTTATTTCATCTTATACTTCATCCTCATTAGTTGTTTTTTATAAAGTAATAACAGAAGTATCACTCATTTAATGATATTTTATTATAAATATTAAACAACCCTATTTAACATTCCAACCATCCTACGAAAAATGAAATCACTGGCCATGCGTACGTACGACTTACCGTCTCCACATCGCGGTGCAATCAATTTTTCAACACCACATTACAAGGATGGGTATAAGGGTGGAAAAAATAAATATATATGATTATTATAACATGATAAAAATTCTGAGATATTATACACTATCTGCATCAATATCATTCTACAATTTTGGGAACGATATCATCACTCGTGCGTACGTAGGACTTACCATCTCCACGACACGATGAGAATCATTCTCCACATTAACCATAAGAATGATTATAAAGTATATATAACAAATAATACTGAAATATATAAAATAATAATTATACTTTATGTATGTATATATATATATATATATGTCATTTACTTACTTCCATTCAATATAATAGGGAAACAAAAACAACATTCATGCGTACGTACGACCGACCGTATCCTTAAACGGTATATTACATTTCATTAATATATCTATAATATATATATATACTAAATATATATAATATATAAATCAGGATTTATATTCTAGAAGTAATTAAAACATGATATAAGTAAAAATATGAAGAAAAACAATTCAAAACACGTATGATAAATAAAATGGTTATTACCCAAAACATTTCTTTAACGTGGAATTGACAAATAAACGGGTAATATATTGTCTGAAGTGAATCATATATGATATCATAAATATTATTTTGGTTCTGTTATTGGTTAATAATATTATTAAACCCACTATACTAGAATTTTAGACAAATACCAAAAAACTCAAACCTAAGTATGAGATAACTTTGCCAATCTCATTTTTATCTGAGATTGTTTATTCATAAGTTTTTACTGGAGATATATTTATCATCCATGTCCATGTATTCAAAAATTCTGTTCATAAATTTTATAATATATTTATATTGATATTTAATGTTATTTCTATGCCTTTTCATATTATATTATGTGGTTTGGATGGGATATTTTTTTTATATACCATACATGGTACTTTTTGACCTTTTCGACAAAAGTACTAGGAAAATGTTTTTTTAACTTATATAAAATGAATTATTTTTTACATATTCATAATGAATTATTTCAATGAATCTTCATCTACATGTTTAAAAGTTTATTTTCTACTAAATTATTTTCTTTTAATAATTCTTAACATTTTGAGAAAAGAAATCATTTTTGAAAATAAAAGAATATTTTCCTCAAGAATTAAGTTCAAGTGTTTTGTAAAAATTATTTTCCATCTAAGATGATATAGAGTTATGTTTATATCCTAATTATTAGTTTGATTTAATTGTGATTATTATTTATTTATTTTTTTAAAATCCTTTTATTATATTTATATATTTTAATGGAATGATGTTTAAGAAACCCATTATATTTTATGGGTTATGATATAATGAATGATTTATGTTTATGTGGAACATGTTAGAATGATTTCATTATGAGATGGGTGAAACCTATATATCCCTCCAATGCATTGGGTAAATATTTATATCTCATGAGATAGACATGCCATAAATGATAAGTAAATCAAATTCAGTAATATAGGGCTGGAACGGTAAGTAAATCCAGTTTAGTAATACTTGGCTAGAATGGAATGTGAACTCAGTTCAGTAATGGAATTTTTACTCTATGACGGTCCTGGAAAAAACTCCTTGGATACTATGTAAATCATATTATGTGCTTATTTATTTTCCAAAATCCCATTTTTTATTCCAATACAATTTTATAGTCAATGTTCTTTTATGATCAATGCCTTATGAACTGTCAAGATTTATTTCATGACTCATGAATTTTATATTTAAATAATATGTTCATGTTTTCAAATTCAAATGTTTATGGTTTTTATTATGTTCTCAATTTTTACCCTTAATGAGCATTTTAGCTCACCCTTTTTATGTTTTCTTTTCTGAAATATATAAAGAAAGGTTCTTGGTAGGAAAAGAAAAAGGGGAAGAAATTTGTGAGAGATGTTGAATATATTTCACCATGTTAGATGATTATTTTCTGAGATTCCGAAGACACTAAACTAATATGGTCTTTGGGTGTATTTTTTTCATGTGTTAAGTATTCTACAAAAGTAATAAAGTGTCCATGTATGTCAAACTTGGGTCTCTTTAGTTGGTATTAGAGATAAGGTTTAGTCAAGCATTGGAAAAAAGGTTGCGAAACATTTAGTGAGATCGCTATAGATATTTCTAGGTATATTTCTAGGGATTTCTTAAGGATAATTAATGTATAGGTTACAAATATAGATTTTTTATAATCATGACTAACCTAGGGTTCGAAAAAAGATACAATAGATTCAAATATTATAAGTTATTTACCTAACTTATGTGTTTCTAATATCTGATATGTATTTCTCACACTTTGATTTATGATCTTAGTCAATAGCCAAAACTACATTGAAAATAGGAAACTAGTGAATGTTTCATATATTGAAATTATGGGAATTATGATGATTGATTTTTTAAGTGTAAATAACATGAAGAGAATCATGAAGATACTATGAGTATTGGCCATACTGTTGAGGATAAACCGATTGTAAAAGACAAGTGAAAGGTATGTGATGTTATTCCTATATTGTTTACAATAAACCTATGAATAATGAGGTTGATAAACCTCAAGACATTATGTATATTTTATGAAATATGATGGTGATGGATCATGATTAATGGTGTAATAATAATGTTGGATGATTGAGGTGTATATGTTTCTGAATTCAAAGATTATGTTATATGAATCATGAAATATATAAGTGTTTGTAGTATAAGTTTTTCATTAAAGATTGGAAATTATATCTTGAATAGTTATAAGTAGCTAAAAAGTTATTTAAGGGTAAGGTGATATACTTGGAGAACAAATGATTCAGGGAATGATAACCCTTAATACACATTGTTTATTAAGGTAATAAATTTTGGATACAGAAATGTTGAAATTGAATAATAAAATTGGATGATACTAATTTCTTGGGAACTAACTATAGAGTAATTTACAAGAGGGTTATGATATCATGTATGATGTTTACAACTTTTGGGACTTACGTAATATATCCAATAAGTTTTGAAATAAGGAAACTTGCCTGTTTTAAATCAAGATATTTGGTAATTTAGGTTATTACCATAACCCAACAGAATTCATGATGAAGTCTTTAAAATGTTTGGTATTTGACCAACAAGCTATATATCATGGGGGATAAATTATGGAATTCACATGCTTGTTATATGACCATTCTTGTAATTGTTATTTTGTACTATAAGAGTGTATAAAAGTATTTTGGATAAGCCTAATGGTTAGAATGGAGTAATTTGACCACCAGATAGTATTGTTTGAGGACAAAACTATTTTTTTAAATTATTTTTGGAATATTATAAAAGTATAGTTTTAAAAAAAGGACCACCCACATAACGAGATACAACTCATTGAGTCAGAAAAGTCTGCATGAATCAATCCCACAACTAATGTATGACAAAAATTTATCACAAACCACTGGCCGATGGGAAGTCCCTCGTTAGTATAAATTAGTTTTATTTTATTTTATTTGTATGATAATTGAAGTGTAAGTTCATTTTTTGAACTATATACGATTAATCTCACCATATATGGACTTATGTATATTTTATTATTTGTGATGGCTATTTTTAGAAAGATGGAATGACCTATCATTCTATCAGATGATTTTATAACACTTCATGAATGAGAAATTCAACTTCATTTATTTAAATAAGAGATGAAGTGGAAATATTTCTTGGAACAACCAACAGTGAGATTGTAGTTAAATCATGTATGTATTTCTCCTACTTCAAAAAAATAATCAACTTTAGAAAAAAAGATATTTAAACCAAAAAATTTTATCCTAGTATCTTATTATACAATGAATCAGATGGTCCCTTAAATCATCATAGATTTATTATTTTTGGGTAGTTAACATTCTTGAAACCTTATTCTATATCACTATACATCAAAACATGATGGTTAGATTTCTCTTCCATATCCATGTTTTAACTTACAACCTATTTTATCATATGTGTAAAACCAATTATGAGTAAATTTGGGTAACCATTATCTTTCTACCTTTAATTTTTTAAATTGTAGTATTAGTCTCCCATTTTATGACGTGGGTTTCCAAGAAAAAACATTGAAATTGTAAACCATTTATAACACCGACAAATTTTGAGGGAAAAATTATTTTTAAGGGGGGTAGAATGTAACACCACAAGATTTTATGGGAAAGATTATTTTTTATATTCATTGATTTCCACTATATTACACTAAACCAATATTATATTTCACTATACACAACACTATATTATCTTTCATTATACACAACATTATTCTTGGCTTGTGTTATACACAATTTCATGTTCTTTTGATAGAATTAATTTCACGGAACATTGATTCTAGATTTTTATCGATGTATAAAAGATCTATTATTGGAATTAGTTATACATGACACCAAAGGAATCGTGAACTACACACAACACGTAATTGTCTTGCGTTACATGCAAGTGAGACCTTCCTCGATAGCTTGCGTTGTATGCAATACCGAGTTTCACTAAACAATGATATATTGATAAAATATTATTATTTAATGGGATATAAGCCAGTCATTATTAATAGTATTAACCACATTTTTAATCTTATAAAACATTAGAATTCATCTTATATATTTTCTATAACAAGATATAATAACAAAATCAATTTTTTTGGATAAAAGTGTTACTTTTTTAAAAAAACATAGTTTTACTGCCTCTTGATGGAGGACCCATTTTAAAAATAACATTTGACAATTTTTTAAGTTAAATCTTAAAAAATAAAATTTTATTAGGAAAAGGGACATAAAAATTTACTTATGTTAAATTTTTGGTAATTTCATGATAAAGGTCATTTTTTAGGGAATAGTAAAAAATACCACATTTTAAGTCAAAAATACCTTTTCATATAATTTATTAATATAGTTAGATTGTAATTTTTATTTCATTTAAAGTGTAATTAGATTATATTTTTATCATTTAATTCAATGTTGGTCATTGGAAGTAATTTTACATTTAAATTTTGTATAACCACATGTCAATCTTTTGATAGTTATTATTTCTTAAAAACTCGCGTTTTGGTTTTGACAATGGGAATTCATTTAAACATATTTAATTACGCTTCTGTGTTTCGAATTTTGAAAAATTGATTCCACATTTTGAGTCACAATGTTTTAATTTTTTAAATAGGTATCCTTTATTTTTGGACATTATGAATAGTAACTTTAGTAATGATTATATTTACTATGGTTAAAGGGAAAATCTGGTGAATAAGGATAAAATAATAATAATTTAATTGTATAAACCTACCATAAAACATGTCCTAATAATATTTTATGAGATATGTCCAACAATTTGAATCCTTGGGTCTATTTTAGGACCCCATGGATTCACTTGGATGTGAAAATAACATTTTATAAGAATTCATTTAAAGTAAAGATAATTACAACATAAACGTATATCTTTTACTAAATCGATTTTAATATAGAGTTGTATAACTGATATATATGTATATAAATAGTAAATATAAATATAAAAATATTTTCAACATCATGGTATTTTGTTTATAATTTTTAGACATTAGATAGATATATTTATTTATAACACAATTATGATGTAGTGATTTCCTCATTAATGAAAGATTCAAATAAATGAATTTATAAATATTAAAATAAATTTAATTTTAACATTTTTATTCCATGAAAATATTATGGATCACATTGACATATTAGGTATGATTTAGTTCATTTGGTTAAATGAAATCAGGTTGTTATGAATTTTTTAAAAAGTCAAGTAAGAATATTTTCCAAAATTTACATAATTCATAACATAAAACATACAATAGTTTATTAAATGATATTAAATTCCTAAAAATATATTATTTGTCCCAATGGTTAATAAAAATACATAATTTCATATATAACCTGTTTTTGATTGTTTTACATTTTATGGTAATTACATTAACCCACAATGTGTAAATGACATGATATCACGGTAAGATTAAAAAGGGTAAAATAAGGGTTAAACAAAAAAGATAAGGATAGAAAAATATTCCAAACATGTAAAAAAATTATTTGATGATGGTTATTAAAACAAAAATCATCTTATATACAAATTAAATAAGTTTTGGACTATTTTTAACTGAAATTTATTTATAATAAATTAATATTTTGAGAGTTTTCTAAAGTGGATGTCTCTTCTCTTATAAATTGGAACTTACTACCTCTTCTCTTAACTACATTTTAGCATTAAATATCAGCCAAACCCTTAAAATTTCTCTTATAAACTTCTCTAGAAACATTATAATGTTGTTGGTATTCTCAAAAGACAAACTATAGTGCACTTAGATAAAATATAAAGGAGGCACGTTGAGGAAGAGGTAATCTCTTCTATCGATTCCTTCAAATTTCATTCTTGTTATACATACTCATAATTAGTTTTTACATTATAAATTAATAAAATAAGTATAAATTATATACTTATATGTTATTATAAATATTAAACTGACCTATTTCACATTCTATTCATCCTACGAAAAATGAAATCACCACGTGTGCGTACGTATGGCTTACCGTCTCCACACCATGATGTAATATGTTTTTCAAAACCACCTTATTTGGATGGGTATAATGGTATAAATAATATATATATATATTATAACATTTTACTAATTATGAGATATTATACACTTCCCACTTTAATACCATTCAACAATTATGGGACCAATATTGTCGCTCGTGCATGCGTACGTCTTACCATCTCCACGACACGATGAGATTAATTCTCCACCTTAAACCTTCAATAATGATTATAAATTATATATAATAAATAATTATCAAATATAATATATAATTATGAAACTATATATATATATGTGTGTGTGTCATTTACTTACTTACATTCAATTTAATAAGGAAACCAAAACAATGTTCATGCGTACGTACGAACAACCGTCTCCATGAATTGTCTATTCCATTTCATTTAACTATATATTTTATAGATATATTTATATACAGAATATATATAATATATAAATCATTTTCCAAATTTTTGAAGCAATTAAATCATGATTTAATTAATAATATCAAGAATAAAAATTCAAAACACATACGATAAATAAAATGATTATTACACAAAACGTTTCATTAACATGGAATTGAAACATGAATGGGTAATATATAGTCGTAAGTGAATCATATATGATATCATAAATATTATTATGGTTATGTGGCAAGTTAATAATATGTTTAATCCCACTATACATGAGTTTCAGACACATATCAAAGATAACAGACCTAAGGTAAGGGATAACTTTGCCAATATCATTTTTATCCGAGATTGTTTATGCGTAAGTATTTACTCGGGATATATCCATGGTTTATAAAAATGTTTTCCAAAATTGTTTAATATTATTCTGTGTATATGTATTTTCATTCTTACCCCTTTTTTACTTTTACTACATGGTATGTAAGGAATCATTTTTTTACTATACAGGGTACATTTTTACTTTTCCAGCAAATGTACGAGGATATTTTTTTAACATATAATGAAAGAACATGTTTTGAAATATTCTTAACACCTTATTTCCATTAATCATACAATAAATATTTCCATGTGTATTTTCAACAAAATTATTTTCTTTTAAAATTGAATGACATTTTGAGGAAAGAAAATATTTTTTAAATAGAAAGAATATTTTCTTTAAGAATTAAGTTTAACTGATTTGATCAAAATTATTTTCAATCTAATATGACACAGGGTTATGTTTCTATCCCAATAATTTATTTTATTTTATTTTTTTAATATGGATTTATTTTTATGAAATCCATTTATTTTATATGGATGTTGATAGAATGATGTTTAAGAAACCCATTTTATTTTATGGGTCATTCTATGATGAATCATTTATATTTTTGTGGAACATATTAGAATGATTTCTTTATGAGATGGGTGGGACTTATAACTCTCTCAAATGAATTGGGTAAATATTTATATCACATGAGATAGATGTGGATGTAATGACAAGTAAATTTGATTCAGTAATACTTGGTTGGAATGAAAAGTAAATTTGATTCAATAATACATGGATTTAATTGAAACTAAACCTGGTTTAGTAATGGAAATTGTCCCCTATGATGGTCTTGGAATCAATTCCTTGGATACTATGTAAATCTTATTACAGGCTTTATATTTTCCACAATCCCATGTTTTATGCTAATAAAATTTAATGGTAAATGTTCCTTTGTGATCTATGCCTTAGGAACATCCATGATTTTTTTCATGACTCATGATTTTTATATTTAATATTTATCTTCATGTTTTTACATTATTAGGTTTATGGTTTGTTTTTTGTTCTCAATGTGTACCCTAACTCAGCATTTGACCTCACCCTTTTTTTGTTTTTTTCTCCAGGATAAAAAAGAAATGTTCTAGGTAGGAAAAGAAAATGGGAAGATCTTTGTGGGAAATTTTAAAGATATTTCACCAAGCTAGATGATTATATTCCGATTTTCCAAATACTCTAAACTAATATGGTATTTGGTCATCTTTTTGTGTCTTGTATTAAGTATTCTAAAAAAGTAAGGAAATTTCCATGTACAACAATCTTGGGTCTCTATCAATGTTTTAATAGTAGATTTATCCCTTGGAAAAAATGTTTGAATGATTCATTTATGGTAGATATGCTTCATTTTAGTGCATTGAATAATGATAATTGGATTAATTAGTTTTTTCATGAAATTTTAGGGTCATAGTCATTTATAGTGCATGGTGTACAATAAAGACAAGGGCCTATAATGGAAAATCACATTTCATAGCGCATGACACATGACAAGATTAACTTGTGGAACAAAACAGGAAGATAATAACATTGAAATAGAACAAATTATCTAGATGTAAAAATTATCAATAATAATAAAAATATATAAAATTAAAAAATATTAAAAAAACATAGTGAAAATTTATTTTAAAAATTAATATATTTTTACCAATAAATTATTAATCATTTATATAAAATGTCATTGTAATTCAGCCATGAGAATGATAGTGCGCAAGATTTAGGGTTGTTGTTGTGCTCGACCGTGACCCCAAATTTATGCATCAGATAATGTGTTGGGAGAAATAAGGGGCATCACTGGGTATTGTACCATTACTATTCAACGAAGGTCCCTTTGTGCAAAAAATGTCCTTTCAAGAATTGTATTTAGGCCACATGGATTTGAGACATAGGGCTATGTAATGGGTCTCCCTGTACCCGAAAAAAAATTATGTCTTTACTTTAATAATAAAATAACTCTTTGGCGACAACCTTTTAAAAAATGGTGCACACAATGGTGCACTACTCCATGATACAAAATAACGCACACCACGACACACCATCCTAATTTGGAAATTGGGAAAACATTTCTTAGTGCAATGGTCCCTAGTGTAAGTCGTGGTGCAATGAAACACCATGGCGTATGCCATTAATAAAAATGAGTGTAGTATATGTAAAATAATTATGGACTTCTCAAGTAATGATCCTCGCATTTCATTATTTTTTAATTTTTTACATTGGGTTTTTTAAATATTATAGATAGTATTTCTTAGTAATTTTGGATTTATTGGTTATGAGAGATTAGATAGATCATAAACTAAATGAGTGGCATCTATATTTTTTGATGTCCTCATTGAATTCAGCCAGGATATACCATGTGTTACATGATAATATATTTATAGGTATTTATTTTTTGAATATTTTAATATAAATTGATATATATTAGTTTAATTTTCAGTTACTTGGAGTATAATAATGTCTTTTAGGGAGTTGAAACCCATAAGAAAAAAAATTTCCGCTAAATCTTATTATTTCATTATATTTAACAATATTTATTATATGTTATGGAATATTGTGATAGACCCTGAGTGACATATAATTTTAGAAAGGTGGTATCAAATTCTAATAACATCTAAATTAATATGAGATATACAGGAGTTGAATTTTGGTTCTTTATGTATCATATTTATTATATGTTTTTTATGATAGACCTATCAATATGATACATTGAAATATTCCATGTGTTTTTTCAGAATTGGGTGAACATTTCCAAATTTTACAGCTTTATCATATTCATTTGATTGTAGGTAAATGAATTAGATTAATAAGAGTTGAAGTTGATTTTCTTAGTTCTTGGATGTGATTACATTACTGCATCTGCTTTAACATATGAATTATAGTCATATAAGAATTTTCATTTATAACTTAATAATATTTTTGTACTTTTTAACAGTTCTTTTGATATAATTTCACCATTATGTTAAAGTTAATTTTTTATCTACATTGACAAATAAAAATTCAAACAGGGAATTTTCTTAGGCAAATTAGAAAATATTTATTTAACAGACCTATGCCATTAAACCATTAATATATATATATTTACTTCATGAAACTTCTCTATGAAGGATAATCTTGTATATTAATTTACATTATGATGAATTTTTATATTATTTTTTGATGTAATATATTATGTTATGTATCATATGATCATGTTATTGTAAAAATTAGTGAGTGTCTCCCCATATGTAATGTAGCAGCCTCTCCTCAAATTTTTTTTAACTATTTCTCTTTATTTTTATTTTTTCTTTCATTATAAGAAGATTTTTGTGATGTTATGAATAATATTGCATGAAAAATATGCTGGAAAAACTTTTTTATGGTTAAAAGGTCGTGTGATTTTTTGGAAGACCAAGAAATAAGGGAATGGATTGACAACCTCTAAACTATTTTTAATTCTTTAGTTTCTATTTTTTTTATTTTTTTAATAAATCTCATATGTATATGTTTTCACATGGATTGAATATTTTATTTAAATAATTATCTGAATTATGATTCAATTATTATTATTTAACATTATGCTCTATGTTTTTATTTATTTAATAGTGATATATTTTTATATGTGGGAGTGGTATTAAGAAATATTGTGATTTTATGATGTGTGCGTATTATTTGAGTAACTATGATCACCTGTATTTTTTTAACATTTAAGATAAAACATTCAAGTACACAATGAGCATTAATTAACCCCCCCCCCCTTGCTGGTTTTCACTACATGATTTTTGGAGTCTATTGGATTCTCTTACTTTGAACTGTTACCATGAGTTAAATAATTTTTTCCTAAGTCTGAAACAACCAAATAGATAGTTAGGAACGTGGGGTACGGATCTCTATGCATGCAGGTTTACACATAAGAGTATGGAGTTGGTGGTAGTGTGTAACTACAAAGGGGATACTTTTTTATTTCCTTTATTAGTTTTTTGGGGTTAATTATACCAAGTGGGAGATATTAATTAGGGGTTGTGGGATTAGGTTGGGGTGTAATTTGAATATATTTCCAAAAATGGTTATTGTGAAGTGTGTTACCTTGGGAGGTGTCAACTTCTGGCTTCAAGAAGAGTGGTATTTCTTGATGGGATTCTTCTTTCTTCTTCGATTTCATTACTGTTATGCTATTTCATGAGCATACTGGTAGAAATAAAAATATTATTTTATTGTTCAACCACTCAATTCATTATTTCTATAAATTCTTTAGAATTTTAGGGTGAGAACCTAATAAGATCATTGAAATTAATGTTGTAATTTTTCTAATATGGTTGTGAGAATACAAGTCAATTTGTGTCAAATGTGGATAGTGGAGGAATAATCCACACAATCAGGAAGTTGAGAAGGTTTTGTATCTATAAAAAGTCTTCTTTATAGAAATTCCCTCTAAAATTGTATGTTCCTTTCTTTCAATTAGTAAACATTTATGGAACATGTTTTTTTCGAAATAAACTATTCAAAGGTGATGTTTTTTTATGTTTTGAATTTATATTTTGTGTTTTTTACTAGTATTATGGTGTTTTCTCTGTATTCTTACAAAGAACAGTATCATGGAGACCGTTCTTCTATGGAAATGGAACATGATTAGGTATTGGATTACTACGGGTTGATTTTAGAGGATTGGAGAAATTTACCTTTTTATTCCTATGATCACTTAATCCATTATAGATAATTTAGAAGAAATATCGGTGGTTACATTAGTGATCAATATATGTTACCAACTATCTTAATGTCCCCTCAATTTCTAGGTATAGATTTTTTTTTTGGATTTTGGTATTTCATTACTCTGTTATTTAGACAACCCTACATTGACTCAAGATGGATTTTTTTCCCACTCTCTTAAGTTAATTCCATTTATTTTCTAAGAAAGTTTATAAAATTTTATTTTGTTCGTCTCAAATATTCTTTGTACATTTTAAATCAAGAAGACAACACTTAATTTCATTAGGAACTTAAGACATTTCAGTTCGAATAATTTGTCCTCATTCTTTCTCTGATTCATGTTAGGTTGATATATATTTTTTATTTTTTTCAGTATAAAGTTTTGGTTTAAATGATTAAAAGATTTTTATTGAATTTATGTGAATTTTTGTGGTGCTCAAGTCAAATAGAAAAGAATTTAATGATAGTCCGTAGAATCTATCAGTCAAAAAAATATGATATATTTAGTGTTTCACCACAATGAACATTAAAAATAATATTCATGTTATTCACTGGTCAATTTTTCTTTTTTTATATATCACTGAATATGATTTTTGGTGAAATTATTGTTATAATTATAGGAACTTATATGGATATACATTTAAAATAGTTTTTTATCAAATTATATCGAAAAAATGGTTGGTAGTCTTTTATTGATGAAAAAACTGGATGGTTTATTCTAAATATATTGTCAAACTACTTTTCATTTGCAACCAATTTAAAAATAGTTTGTTAATTCCTATATTGTTCTATTGTCAAACTATTTTATTATCTAATAGGTATACTAAAAATTTAATCTACATGGAATGTATAATGTTTTATGAAGATGTAAAAAATAAATGAACATATATTTTCTTTAGCCAAATCCGATCACACGCACATTGGAATACTAAATTCATTAAAAATGGAAATGTATATTTCCTCACATCACACAAACATTAGAAATGACTCATTAATATTCTTACATTCAATGTATTCCAATGTCTGAAACAATTATATCACACTCAAAGATAGAAAAAAAGTCACACACAAACTATCATAGACTGATAATACATGAAATGCATCATATATTGTAGTAGCAGAGTGACATAGAATGTACTAAACTCTGATATGGTATATGATTTGTGCCTGCATATATTAAATCACACACACAAATTTTCATATAATAGTAGCAGATTCAAACAAAATCTTTAATGGACTAGTTATATTATCAACATATTATATATTGTAATACAAGAGTCACAAATAGACTCTACTAGATAAGGCTACGATATATGATTATTGATAAATGCTATTACACACATATGTGTCAGTTTCTTGTTCCATGAAAACTATATTATGATAAGTCTACAACAGTTTGTGTGTGACTCTATAATGTTACAAAATCGAAAATATAATTTTATATGAATCTTTTTTTAATACTAGAATGATATTGGAGATTAACAACATTCCTATATAAGTCCAAAAAATGGGTCTTCTTATGTAAATTGGGATGATCACCTTCTTCGACCACTATACATAGAAAATTATGGAGAACCTACTTAATGCCTTTAATTTAAGATTTCTTGATGTCCTTGGGAGTATTAATGGTTTGATGTTCACAATTTAAGTGTTCAAAAATAATATACATTCATTTATGTTATCATATATGGGTTTATTATGATCTACTTCATTTTATGTGTTGGAGACTATAGAATCTTATATTCCTCATAAAAAATATCAACATATTATAATCTATTTATTTAATTAATTATTTTAATGATATTATACAATTTATTATGTATATATTTTTTTGACTATCTAAGTGTAATCTAAAAGAATAAATCTTTTGGTGAATGTGTAGAGCTACCCAACCACACATAATCTTATATGTATATGATTTGATAGGTCTCACGGGTCACAATAAAATGGAATTTATATTTACTCATAATGAAACCTAGTGGGAGAACATTGTGGTCTCTAAAAGAATAGGGCTTGGACAATAACATATGTTTTTTATATTATTTTTTAATTTTTTAAAATAGGAGAGCAATGAATGGGTTTTTCTACGAATAAAAATAGGAAAAATGAAAATGTTGATTGAAATGGATGAATAAATGGGATACACCCTTGGAAATTACATTTTGATCCTTCCTTATATCATAAAAAATTATGTCAAATTCTATTCTCTATGTGTGACAATCAGCTACACATGGTCTTACTATTGAAATTATGTGAATGAACATTTCACTTAAGGAGAAAACCCTAATTGACCATATAATCACTCTCTCAAATGGGTCAAAATTTTGATCCATCCTCCATTAAAATCACTACTCTTATCATAAAATATTGATCTAAATAGTGGGAGGGGAAAGAGTGTTTAGAACTATAATAGAAAATCATAAGGCGAGAGACATGAGGTATGGTCATCTCTTTAGCCTCTCACTATCCAGATATCCATAGAACAATGTAGATGAAATCCAGCTAGGTGTGTGGCCTCTACATCACTGGATTCCTTTAATGGGTGATCCTCATGTTAGACTCCCATAATATAGTGCTTGAGATATCATATGACTTCATATTGGGTGAGAAACTCGAAGAAAATAGGGAGATAAAGAACAACATAATTGAAAAAAAATAAAAATTTATTAAAATTTATATTGAAGAATGAAATTATAGAAGATCCTATCTATGATTAGCAGGTGTCGAATCACTTCAACATGGGTAATAAGAGAATTAATTATATACATTAATATTCTTGTACTTTTATTTTAGTGGAACGAGATTCTCCTTCCTTGTATGGGTTCCATGTGCACAGCTTAAAGGACCATGAGCAGTTGAAGGAATTTGAGAAAATATTATTATTGGAAAATTTTTCCCATGATTGGTTTTTAAAAGGTATGATTAAAATTGAAACATAATGTTTTATTTTCTTTATGGGTCTATTGGAACTCTTCGATAATTTTCATAGAATATGCATTCTTTTAAATCACTAGTTTAGTGAAAAAGAGTTTTGTTTGGTGTAACATGAGGAATGATTTTATCATTGCACATGATGGAAGGTGGGGACATTTTTGATTAAGCTATTGGCTTCATGAAAACATATTGAACAATTTCATGGGTTATAAATTTGATTGGTGTTGCATTGGTTTTTAATTCTTCATATATCATGCTTAATGTGTCTGAACTGAATGTCCAATTTATGGTTGATGTTTTCATGTTTCTTGAATCATCTATGAGAATGAATGGATTTTAAGAAGTAGTATTAGGTTGGACAAATGTGGATGTGGAAATTCAAGTCAGAAGGAAGTTGATCAGTGCCTCTTGGTTTGAATATTTGATTTTAAAGCTTATTTTGGAAATTGATCCATAGGTTGGTGTGAGGGGATCATTTCACTTGCAGCCAGTTAGTAGTTATATCATGTGGATCCAAAATTTCCAGAATACCTTTATAGAAGAATAGTCTATTTCATGAAAATTATAATTTCAATTTCATTCATCATTCTTTTGAGTATTTTCTAGGGATCAGTGGTATCTTCAATCAATATTGTTCACGATCATCTAAAGATGGCAAGGATTTTTTCCAAGTTTGGTCGGATTCGTATCATCTTCTTCTTTGAAATAAATGGATTGTTCCTTAACATGTTTCTCTATAATAGGTTTACTTCCTATAAATCATGGAATATTGAGGCAAGACTTCAATATTCTTCCAAGATTTGATTGATCTGTCACCAGATATCTTTGGTAGAAACATGGTGGCACAATCAGCTTCTATAGGGTCCTTTGGGTAATCTTAAGTAGAGGGAAGGCCTCATTGGAACAAGAATAGGGATTCTTCTTAGAACATATTAATCATTTGGATAGCTTCAGATACGGTTCAACATGCATGGTTTTAGTCTTTATCAATCATCGACATGGGTTCTTCTAAGGGTGCATGGGATTTTCAAAGGCAGGGAAGAGAGTCATGATGTGTTCCAGGTACTAAGGAGGGTAGGTGAGGGTTCGGGTGAGTTAGGTTATCCATAGTCACTTAAGTGACCGAGGAGAGGGAATAAAAAATTTCTATGTAGAAAATGAAATGATTTATTGAGGGATGTGGTTGTGAGCATGCAGTCACATAATCATTTTTTATGAAAGTAATTGGTATTAAAGTGTAGAGTCAATTGAACTGGATTCTTCATATCACTTGGTAATTACACATGTGGTCAATCATTAATAATGGCACATAAGTGACTGTTATTCCTTCATGTCGTCACATCAAGACTATCTCATTTCCAACCTTTATATCAACATTTTTCTTTAGTGTCGCAATTTTCATAATTAATTAAAAAATATAATTTCAACCATCAAACAAATAATTATCTATTATTTTCAAATTCATTAAAACCAACCAAATTTTATTTTTATTTTTAGAAAACAATATCAATTATGTAGAATTAAAAATATCACTCAAATATAAATTGGAATAAAAATTGTAATTATTTTTTGAAAACAAATTTCAATTTCAATTTCAAAAAAATTGTAATTTATATCAAAAAATGAATTAATCATTAAAACCCAATAATTGATTCATTTATAAATTATGTTCTAGAATTTACCACATCAACAAAAATTAGAAAAATCCTTCTGTTTTGATTAAAATTTGGCTGTTTTTAATGAAAAACAAACAAAAAATGTTGATATTTTCAACTAACATCACTCCCCCACACTTGAATTATTACTCCTCTAGAAAATTTTATTATTTAATTTACTTATTACAAAATTAAAAGTAAGGATCATCCAACTTATATCTAAATATTCATCCGTAGAAGAAATTATCGAAGATTTATCTAGTTCTCACATTTTCATGCTTCAAATAACTCCTCGCTTCAATTAAATAAAAGTTTCATGTACAAGATTAATTCAAATTAGAATTACTAGAATCAATATTTTAACAAAAATAACTTCCATTTTTTCCATTTCTCCTATGTTTCTCATACCAAAGTTCAATTTTAATCTTTATTAACACAACTCAAATGAATTTTTTATATTCCAATTTTAGCATTCTTCATCTAGGTTAAATATTCTATTCACCTAAATAAATTTTTGTTTGACACAAAGGAACAATAATTAGATTTCAATAATAATTAATTTTTTATATCAATGTAGGTAATAAAACTATTAATAATAACTTTTTGAAATATGTACAAAGGAAATTTCTCAAACACATAGTGGATAATATATCAAAGAATAACCATGGGATCTCAATTTTCAGTTTTACTCTATGTTCGAAGATCATATATAAATTTATTTTGAGTTGGATCCATATAGTTAATTTTTATAGGGGTCAAGTTACCACATATTATGTTCAGAATTTTTGTGATTTTAAATTATAATTATGATGTTACAAAAAAAATATTCACTCACACTCCTTTCTCCTATTTTGTAAAATCAATCAGGGAGGGAAAAAATGACCAATTCACACAACAATCATCTTTGTATTAAAATTTAATATCTAGTGAATTACTCAAATATAGCAAGGTACTTTAAAACAAATAAAATTATCGTTCGAGTTAAAATAAAATATTAAAAAATTAAGCAATAATTATAAAAAATTATGAGAAATATTTACCAAAAAACAATTTTTTGTGTTTTTTATCATTTATGATATCTTTTATCAGAAAAAAATCACCAAAAGAAAAAAATATCATTCTATTTATTGATTCTAAAAAAATTATTAAAAATAATTTAAATCTATTACTTAAACGTTTTGAATATCATCCCCCACACTTGTTCAACACTACTTATTTAAATTTTAGTAGAATACATCAAATATTAGTGAATTAAATTTGAAAAATAATAGACACAAACTAAAATTATTTTCAATAATATTTCAGTTAAAATCTTTAATGGGTTCTTATAAACAACCATGAACTATCCTACTATGTTCTTTTAGTTTTGGTTAAACCTATAAAAAATAGAATTAAACACATAAATTTTTTATTAAAACACAAACACAAAAACGTGGAGGAAAATATTGGTGTGTTATTCAAAAAAGGGGTTGTAGTTAGACTTCCTATGGTTGTATAGTATTGTGGTAATCCCCAATCCATCAGAAGACGGGGTATTTATGGTTTTATATAGTGTTTTTCTAGGATACTATATTCTGTTCATTTAGGGAAAACTGATAGAAAACTATAATTAAACACCTAATTTTATTATTAAAACTCAAATGAAAAAAGAGAGAAGAGAATCTCGGTATATCCATCCCAATAGGGGCTATAGTTAGGATATTAGTGGTTGTATAGTATTGTGGTGATTCCCAATTCATTGAAAGATGCAGATTCTATTATTGAAACAACCAAATTCTGTTTCTTCTAGATCTACTCATTCCACTTATTTTGGGAGGTCCCCTATGACAGAATATTTTATCCACACCCTTCAAGCATTATGATTTATTTAATAAAGTTGTTGTGGAAGGAGAATGTATGGGGTATCCTCTATTTCATCCAAAAAATTCAAAGACTCTTCATCTTCACATTGTAGATTCATTTATTCTACTTCACATTATTCATCAAAGGGAGAGTCAGTAGATAATTTATATTGAATATAATCAAAACTAGTTGATTTTAAATCAAAATATCTCCCTTTATATATAGAAAATACATTTGTTTTTTTATAGGGGACCACTAGGTAATCTTCTTCTCCTATTTTTTCTCCCTCGAGAGGATCTTTGGAGTGATGTTGAGGTGGTAATTAACACCTCATAGTTCCCTAGCCATCATTATCAAATTTATTAGTATCCACTTCTCGGATGGACCTGCGTTCACTTTCTTGGGATAGTTGCAAGAATTGTTATTCAAATTAGTAAATATTCTTGAATATTCTTGGTTTCTAGCCACTTTTGTATCTCATACAAATAATATTTCCATAAATAACTGAAAAAATATTCCTTTACCTATTCTTCATCATCTTCATAGGAAGGTTAATGTAGTTCTAAATTAGTAGTGCTATAATAAAGGATGTCTTAATGGAATTCATAAAAATTTGATTAAAATGTGATTGAGGTAAGGAAATCCCTCCAATTATTTAATCTTGATATTCTAGTTATTAACACAAGGAAACTACCTCTTGGAATTATGTTGGAATTATGGTGGACAGAAATGGACCTTTTGGCTTCTCGTCATCATTTCACACACTTGGGAACCCTACTGATGAAAAACTGGTAACTCAAGGGTTTTTTCTTGAAAGGGTTGGTCAATGTTCATATGGTTTCCTTTTTTAACTCCCTATTAAATCTCATTAGGTATATATTATGGTGCTTTCATTCTCTATCCAATATGAGATTCATTCATTCCTTTATCTTTTTCATCAAGGTCAAATAATTGACTCCCTTGTTTGTTTCTATAGCATAAGGAGGGTCATAAGACAGTAGAGTTTAAATTATATCAGATAAATAAAAGTCTACTAATGAGTATCACTCAATGATTTCATATATTAATTTCTCTTTAATATAAATATCCACTGATCAACATATTTTACGACTGAACAAGGTTACTTTTTTCCCTTTTCTTTAAGCTCTCTAAGATCTATCTCCACCAGGATTTTTAGGATAATTGGGAACATAAATTCAGATTCACCTTACCCCACATCTTAATTGTCATCATCATATTATTCTTCTTGTTACACATGATACTTAGAAGTATATATGAGTTAACATTCTTGGTTCTTTTATTTTTCCATGTTGAGGGGTTTCTCATGATTTTTTCTACATTGGGGAATATTTTTATCTGAGAATGTTTATTCAAAATTTCTTGCATATAACTTTTATTGTTCTCCTAAAATTGGCATATTTCTCATCCCAAATAGTTGTGAGTTAGTTGTTGTTTGTGTTTCTCCTCCCAATGTACCTATATTTCATATATGAATACTAACTAGTTAGAAAATAAATTGGAAATGTGTGGGATAGTGACTTATTTGATTTTGTTAATCACATTAATTAGGGAATAAAATTTATGATCCCTTTTATAGAATGTTTATCCTTAACATCTTTTTTGAATTGAATAAAATAATAAATAAACAAATTAAAAAAAGAAAAAAAATGAAAAACACTAAAACTAATTGTTTTAGTGATAGTGAAAACTCGACCCTTCTCCCCAATAATGGTACCAGTTTGATTGTGTGGTTTCCATGAGACTCCATCAAACTAAATTTTTTATTTACTTTTGACGCATCCTAGTAGTTGGATAGGGTTGTCTCTCAAGGAGTAGTTCTTGAGAGTTTCACTATCTTAATCACATATGTATTTTTTTTATATTTTAAAACAATATAGAAATGAGGGTTAGTTTTTTTGATTAATTAATATAGGAAAAATATGAAAATGAAGGATGTAAAGGTTGCAAGAAAGGGAGACAACCCTATATTCAAATTTTTAATCCTATCATGTCAGACAATGTTGACCCTTCAATTCTATTAGTTGTGTGTGCCAACTGGATTCACACAACCCTACTACTTAAATTTTGTAAATGAACATCATTATGAAGGAGAAGATCCTAATTGATCAACTCATGACAATCTCAAATGGGCCCCAATTGTTATCCATCTTCCATTCAGATCACTGCTACCATCATACAAAAATAATCTAAGCCAAATGGTTAGAAATTGTTTTCAACAGCATGAAAGAATATCGGAAGGTGTGAGACATGAGGTAAGATCATTACTGTAGTCTTTCACTATCCAAATATCTTCAGAAAAAATGTAGAATAAATCAGGATGTGTGTATGGACTCTAAATCAATGGGTTCATCATAAGGGTGATCCTCAGGTTAACCTCTCAAAATTGAGATCTTTAGAGGTCACATGACTTCAAAGTGAGTTAAAAAACATGATGAAAAGATTGAGAAAAAGAAAAACATAATTGACTAGAAAAAAAATGTATTAAAATTGTAATTACAGTAGCTATGATCTATTTATGCCAAATCATTTCAAATTGGGGAATAACAGAATTATTTATAGATCACAGACTTCTTCTTCCTTTCTTTCAGTGCAGTGAAAATCAAAGAATCTCCTTCCCTGAATGGGGGCAATGTAATTATCTTCAAGGGGCATGATTTTTTTAGTTGAGTGTTTGTGTTAATCTTTGGGTGGAAATTTTTTTCCCACGATAATGTCTGTACAAGTATGAGAAAAATTAGAGAATATTTTTTTATTAATTTCACAGCTTCATAGGAATCCTTAGATAGTTTTTCTAATAGATGTGTTCCTCTAAATCATAGGTGCATTGATAAAAGAGTGGTGTTCTACATGATTTTAGAATCTCACATGATTAAAGTGATGACCTTTTTGAATTAGGTTTTCAAATCACACAAACTTATTGAATAATGGGTTGGTCTAGGAAATTAATCTTTTCTACACTGGTACATAGTTCATTACATCTCAATCTTCATGAGTCTGAACTTGATTTCCACTTAATGGTTAATTTTGTATTTGTTTGGATAATCCATGAGAATATATGGAATATAAGCTGCTGTATGTGGTCAGAAGGATGTTCCCATGAAAATGTGGGTGCGAAGGAGGATCATCAGTGACCCTCAGTGTGATGACCAAGACTCTCTTGGTCATTTCCTTTGCCAAAAGTCCAGATCCTAAAGGGGGTAGCATCTCGGTGCGATAGATCGGTGAGACCGATCAGGGGGACCGATCTGTGCGACCGATCGGTGAGACCAACCGACGTGATCAATCGGGGAGATCTATCGGTGAGACCGATCGGCATGACCAATCAGTGAGACTGATCGGCATGACCGATCGGTGTCCCCCGACTTTGTCGGGGTTTTTCCAGTGACGTGCGCAAATTGAGTTTTAAACCCTTCTTTGACCACCTTTAAGCTTGTTTTAACGCCCGGTAACACCCATAAATGTTATAATTAAATATTTAATAAATTAACCTGGTGTCTGTGTCAGTTTAAACCACCCTACCCCTTTAATAATGTGTGGGGCCACGTGTTCAACCCACGACCCCTGCTCCTTACGCGATTTGGCGTTCTTAACTCAACCATCCGCAACTCTTATAAACTAAGTGTTAGCTGTGGTTTCTTCTTTTCTCGATCACCATGTGCTAAGAGTACCCTTCGTCCAGATGAGCAGCTTTTCATTCAGATGATCCACATCACTATGTGTGAAGTTCCGCACACTTCATAAGCATTGTTAGACAAGGCGATTTTTGTTCAGGCAAACCACATCGCTATCCTTGAAGCTCTGCCCCCGTCCTTAGCATTGATCGTTGATCAAAAAGTAGGAAATTTCTTCGTCTCTCGCTTTTTTGTATCATGTGGGGTGCGAGTGCTTTTGATTCTATAGAATTGCTTAAACCAGACTTAAATAAAGATAATGAACTGATTATATGAAGAAAGAGGGGGGGGGGGCTGTGATCGTTGATGCTATTTTATGTTATGATCATGTTTCTGAATTGTGTAGGCTTATTCCTATTGAAAATCAAGGCCTTTGGTGGTCTTTCTCTGTGCACTAATGAGCCCTAGGGATGTTTTAAATGACTTATTTGTGGATGTGAACTCCTGCTGTGAAAAGGGAAATTGGTTAATCACAGACACCCAGATAAATAAACTGAAAGCACCAGGATCAACCATTATATGATAACCCCCAGTTAAAGCACACGAAATTGAAATCATGGAGTGTGTTAAATCATATAAATCTGAAAATATCGGCATGTCCCTACTTTGTGTTGGTGGTAGTGGTTTGGTTGTTTTCTTTTATGGGCCAATTGATAGAGATGGGGAAGGGGATGGGATCCCCTATTGATATGGATTCGATGGTTGTGAGTCTTAAGACCGGGTGGTTACCATGTTTATATCATGAATTAGGGTGGGATTCTCTATTTACGAGAGACCATTTTGGGGGACACGGGGTAGTGTCTAGAGGGTTTCTTTGGTTCTAGTACTTCGAGGGATCTCAATTATCCCCTTGTTGTTGTCAAATTACAAGAGAACTGGGTGTGAATGTTTAAATTGATGTTTGGATGGATTCTTTACTTTGTTATGCTTATGGTGTTAGTTTCCCAAGTAGGTGCATGAACTTATTTAAACATTGTTACTGAACATGAAGACAAGAATGGGACAAATGATTTTTTTTGGCGAGAGTCGTGACTCGGACTTGAGTTCTGTTGTGATCTGTATGTTTTCTGAAGAAAAACATAACTTTCGGTGAGTGCTTGTGACCTATGTATATACGTGTAGTTTTGTGTTTCTTATTCGCACCCAACCCAAGTTGAGCACTTAGTGCCGAACACCCCCATTTCATGGGGGAGGGTGCTTTTCCGAACACTATTCTTAGTGGCTGGTTATTAGCTCATTTTATTCTCCCTTTCCTGGATATCCCAAGTACCTTTGGGCAGGCTGTGATGGCCTAAGGTCCATTATTAGCCCAAGAATCTTCGGGCAGGGTAGTGTGGTGGTTGGCCCAGGTGTGTGAGGGTAGGTGGTTTCCCAAGTGTCTTCAGGAAGAGGCCCAGGTGTCTTCGGGCATGGCAGTGGATCTTCTAGGCTAGGTGTCTTTGGGCGTGGTGGTGGTTGTTCTAGCCTAGGTGTTTTCAGGCATTGTTATTTGTGACTGTTGTGGACCAGGTGTTTGCGGGTGGGATTTGGAAGTGGGACTACATGCGATTGTGGCCCAGGTGTGTGCAGGTGGGTGTGGCAATGGGACTGCATGCGGTTGTGGCCCAGGTGTGTGCGGGCGTTTGTGGAAGTGGGAATGTGGTGAGAATGGCAGGATTGGTTCGATGCATAGGATGTCTCAATAACCAGTGGGAAAGTGGCGCGGGGTACCCAAAAATTGATGTGCTCTTATATATATTACATGGTTTGTGTTACTTGGTGAGTGTAGCCGGTGAGTGGGATGGGTGAAATCCTTCATAGTAATGGTTCTCTGCATCTCACTGGACTTTAGTACATTACCCCACTTGTGCACGAGAGTCTTTGGTTTACCCTACTGAGTGTACTTGTATGCTCACCCTACATATATAAAACTGCTTTCAGGTTTCCAGGAGGACTTCGGGGATCGCGCAGGACCATACTAGCTTGGACCTTTGGGCAGTTGCAGTTGCTGTTTTCCTTTCTTTGTTACTTACCCTTATAGTCACTTTTTTACTTTGTGGCTTTTTCTTTTGGAACATGCATGTTGGAATGATTTACTTTTGGAATTACTTTTCTTTTACTTTTGGTGTTGTTGGGTTTCATCATCTTATCTCCTGATCCTATAAAAAAGGGTAATGCCTTCCACTAGTGTGTAATTTCCATACCCTTGGTGCTAGTCGCCACTATGGGACCTATACAAGGTAGGTTTTGGGGGTCATTATCTCTCCTTCAACTTAAAGAAGGAAGGGATTGGCAACCTACTGACCCTTCCCTCCTTTTGGTGAAGGCGGGTCGTCAAAGAATGGTATCAGAGGTAGGAGGTTGAAAGATAGGATGGAGTCTGGAGTTAGGCACAGTGAGGATTGCATGGGATGGTAATGCAACAATGTTGGGTGACCTTGGTGCGTGAATTAGGCCAGGGAAGACTGGCTAGGAAACGGGATTTTATGTCCCCCTGTGATCCAATTCAAGGACTCTGGACCTACCAAACGACCAAGTGAGGCCACACTAATTGCAGGGTAGAGACCCTAGGAAAGGTACATGCATCATAATGACTTGTGTTCTTGTGTTTCTAGTATGTCTTGGGAATTAAGAGTAAATGAAAAGTTAAAGAAATTTTAAGAACAATATTCTGCACTACTTGGGCTTAGGAATTCCTTGTTTACCTTGCAACTATGGAACTTGGAAGGCGACCACATGAGGTACAGGCGATCCAGGCCCCAGAGACTACTTTGTCTGATCGGCAGAGAGCTGATCAAGAGGAAGAGGATGAACAGTGTCAAAAGACTCTTCGAGCCTTCCAGCGATAGACCCTCGAGAAGTACGAGGGTAGTACCTCTAACATGAAGACGTAAGGCTGGCTAGAGGAGCTATTGACAGACTTCGGCCTGATTCAGGCCCCGACCGAGTACTGGGTTCCTCTGGCCATCAGCCAGATGCGGGGAGCGGAGCGTTAGTGGTGGATGCTTTACCTGGGGGAGAGGAGAGAGGCTGAGGTTCCATGGGATGATTTCGAGAAGGAGTTCCAGGCATAGTTACTCTCCTTGATGATGAAGGCGGAAAAGAGACAAGAGCTACTCTTCCTCCAACAGGGGAGTATGTCAGTGAGGGAGCTAGGAATCATGTTCAAGGACCTCCTACGTTTTTCTCCAGACCTCTTTCTTGATGAGGTGTCTCAGGTAACATGTCTAGAGGAGGTGCTCCGACCCTCCCTCCGGTATGCTGTTTCCCCCTTTACCTTGCCGACATACTTGGAGGTCCTGAAGAAGGCCAAAATGGTGGAGAGGATTCACACTCTAGGAGGTGTGTCACGAGAGGGGATCTAGCTGGGACGATCGAAGGGGAAGGTTGTCAGCACCAGGCCTCCAGAGTCAGGACCCTCCAGGTTCTGACCCACAGGGAGCAGGCCGCAGCAGTTTCAGTTTCGATCCCCCGGTCCTCGCCCTTTTCCTTCGGTCCCAGGACCATGATGCTTTGTCTGTGGGAGCCATGGAAATCTCCGGATTCAGTGCCCGGACCAGGCACAGTACGGTAGTGGAAGACATCCCCAGCACCCGCCCCAGCAGCAGCTTCTAGATAGGCCTTTCTAGCTGCAGCAGCAGGGACAGCGAGCTCCCGCTCCTCCGAGGACAGACGTAGGAGGAGGGGGCCGAGCTCAGTGCGCTCCTCAGGGACTTTTATCAGGGCGTGGTTGGGGAGGTGTCCGACAGTCGAGGGGCAGAGGAGCCGAGCATTGACAGCTACACGCCGCAGAGGGAGCAGTTCCAGTAGGGCCGAAGGTTGTTCGAGGTACGATTAGTTTGTTTAGCACTCATGCTTATGCCTTGTTCGATAACAGAGCATCGCACTCCTTTGTTGCACATATTCTAGCCCGTTCCTTGGGCCTAGATGCCAATAGACTTCCAGTGCCTTTGGTGTTGAGCTCACCAGTCGGCGGTCAGACTGACTTGTTGTTTGTTATTCGGGGATGCAGACTGATGATAGGGCCACATCATTCGGTTAGTGATCCTATTCTGCTATAGATACAGCCATACGATGTCATCCTAGGCATTGACTGGGTAATTTATGTGTGTTCCTCTATCGACTATTTCTGAGGAAGGGTTGTGTTCTAAGAATTGGGAGGCCCGTGTGTTACCTTCACCGGCGAGTGGAGCAGTCAGAAGGGCAGCAGGTGAGAGGAAACCCACGTCTCCTTGTTGGCCGAGCTGTCAGTGGAATCAGTAGGTGCTGAGATGTTGGTGGTGTAAGAGTTTGTCTGTAAGTTTATGGATGTCTTTCTTGAGGAGGTAATGAATCTACCCCCTCGACGGGATATCGATTTTGGGATAGACCTGCAGCCCGGTGCTCGTCTGATATTGATGGATCCTTACCACATGGCACCTTCAGTGCTATGGGAGTTGCAGATCCAGATTGATGATCTAATGAAGAGGGGTTATGTTCGGCCGAGTGCGTCACTGTGGGGTTGTCTAATCTTGTTCGTAAAGAAGATAGATGGTGGTATTAGGTTGTGCATAGACTACAGGAGGCTAAATCAGGTGACGATCAAGAATTGCTACCCTCTTCTGAGGATAAACGATATTTTCGACCAATTGAAAGGGGCAGGATGGTTCTCGAAGATTGACCTGCAGTCTGGGTACCACCAGCTAAGAGTGAAGGAGGGAGACATCCCAAAGATGATGTTCAGGTGCAGATATAGACACTTTGAGTTTATAGTCATGCCCTTCGGTGTTACGAACGCCCCGACTGTGTTCGTGGGGCTTTTGAACTCCATCTTACGAGAGTACCTAGATCAGTTCGTAGTTGTGTTCATCGACGACATCCTGGTCTACTCAAGATCAGAGGAGGACTATGCAGAGCAGCTGAGGAAGGTTCTGGAGGTCCTCCGACATCATAATCTCTATGGGAAGTTGTCTAAATTCAAGTTCTAGACATGAGAAGTGCACTTCATCGGGCACGTGGTGTCCGAGAAGGGGGTAGGAGTGGACCTATCAAAGGTTGAGGAAGTTGTTTCTTGGGAAGCACCGAAGAATGTGGCAGAGGTCCGTAATTTCCTTGGGCTGGTAGGTTACTATCGGAGGTTCGTACCCAACTTCTCCCGAGTTGCAGCCCCTTTGACATCCCTGATTAAGAAAGACCAGGTTTTCGTGTGGAGTGAGTAGTGCGAGTCAGCCTTTAGCTATCTGAATGAGAATTTGGTCAGTGCCCCAGTGCTGAGATTTCCAGAAGAAGGGGCGGAGTATGTGGTGTTCTGCGATGCTTCGGGACAGGGCCTGGGATATGTGTTGATGCAGCAACAAGGGGTGATCTCTTATGGGTCCAGGTAGCTATGCCCTCATGAGCGTAATTACGCCACCCATGACCTGGAGCTTGCAGCGGTCATTTTTGCGCTAAAGTTATGGTGACACTACCTCATCGGAGAACGATTTGTGTTCTTCACAGATCACAAAAGCTTGAGGTATATCTTCTCCCAGTGGGACCAAAACTTGCAACAACGGAGATGGGTGGAGTTCCTCCAGGATTACGACTTCGAGATCTCTTATACTGAGGGCAAGGGAAATATAGTGGTCGATGCCTTGAGCAGGAGGACGTAGAAGGATGCGGTCCGAGAGTCGGCAGACGCCTGGAAGGCGATAGAGGAGTTGGCTGCCTTACACCTGGATGCGAGGATAGATGGTGGTAGAGGTTGCCTATATCAGATGGTAGTGCAGTCGTCTCTATTTCAGCAAGTGGAGGAGTCTCAGTGGGGAGACCCAGAGTGCGAAGTGATGCGTGACTGAGTTGACCAGGGCAATGCTCCAGAAGGATGGATAGAGGATGGTCAGAACCAGATTCTTTTCTAGGGATGGTTGTTTGTTCCATGAGTGATGTGTAGCAAGGTTCTCAGGGAGTTCCACAGCTCACCCCCGGGGGTACACCCAGGAGTTTCCAAGATGTACCAGGGACTGAAGAGAGAGTTTTGGTGGACCGGAGTAGAGAGAGTAGTGGCAGAGTTTGTGGCCAACTGCTTAGTGTGTCAGAAAGTGAAATCTGAACACCAAGTTCTAGGCGGCCTACTGCAGTCTCTAGATGTCCTCGAGTGGAAGTGGGATGACATCTCGATGGATTTCATCACAAGACTTCCCAAGGTCCAAGGGGCATATGAATCCATTTGGGTGGCTGTAGAACGGTTGATGAAATCGGACCAGTTTCTGCCGATCAGTGAGTTGAGTACTGTGGATGCTTTGGCACGAATGTATGTGGATGTGGTGGTGCGGTTTCATGGAGTTCCGAGGTCTATAGTCTCATATAGGGATGCATGGTTTACCTCGCGGGTCTGGAATGGATTTCAGTATTCCTTCGGCACACAGTTACGCCTTAGCACTACTTTCTATCCCTAGACAGATGGACAAATAGAGTGCACCGTCTAGACCTTGGAGGATATGCTGCGGGCATGTGTTCTACACTCAGGAGGATCATGGGTGCGACACTTTCCCCTGGTTGAGTTCGCCAACAATAGTAGCTATCACTCTACCATCGGTATGGACCCGTTTGAAGCCTTGTACGGGAGGCCATGCCGTTCACCTGTGTGTTGGGACGAAGTAGGAGAGGCAGGCATCCTTGGCCCAGAGGTGGTGCAGAGCACGACAGAGAAGGTTCAGCTCATACGGGAAAGGATGAAGGTAGCCCTGGACCGGCAGAAGTTGTATGCTGATACCAGGACGAGGCCCTTGGAATTTGAGGTTGGAGACCACATGTTCTTAAGGGTCATCCCTCGGCACGGACAACAGAGGTTTGGCAAGGGGAGTAATCTTTCTCTCGGGTTCATTGGGCCCTTCGAAGTGTTACGGTGGGTCGGCGATGTGTCCTGTCAGCTAGCATTACCACCACCGCTACTGAGGATACATGATGTTTTCTACGTGTCCTAGCTCCGTCGGTATCTACACGACGATTCACACGTCCTCAGGTAGGGAGATCTGGACATCGAGGACGACATGACTTTTGAAGAGAGACCAGTTATGATCGAGGATCGCAAAGAAAAGGTGCATCGTGGGAGAACCGTTGCCTTGGTTCGTGTGTTGTGGAGACATGGTAGGCTTGAGGAGAGTACGTGGGAGAGGGAAGCACAGATACATGCCCAGTAAACAGAGTTTTTTTGAGTTTTGTTCTGTTTTTTATAGCTGTTGTGGTAGAATGTTTTACCTTGTTGGCTATGAAATGCTAGTCTTTTTCCTATGAATTTGTGTGAAAAGTCCTGGCTATGAGGGAGGGGAGAACACAACCCCTAATCAAGATGCATTAAGTTGATGTGATTAAACCCGTGCGGGCGAGTCAGTGTCGCCCAAAGAGGATAATATCTTGACATGGGGAAGGAGACTCCCCAACACCCACATGCCTAGGCAGTTTGACATGATATGTTGCTTGGTTCGTGATAGGAAAGTGTTCTTAGTTAACAATGACGTTCACTCTTGAGAGGTATCTTTTTAGGTGGTTGTTCGGACCCACTCTTTCGTTATGGGTTGATTAAATTCTCAAGGGAGAGAATAGTTTAAGAGGAATCTGATGTGATGATGCAGACTCTCTTGGTCCTTTCCTTTGCCAAAAATCTGGATCCTAAAGGGGGTAGCATCTCAGCGTAACCGATCGGTGAGACCGACTGGCGCGACCGATCGGTGAGACCGATCAGCACGACCGATCGGTGAGACCGATCAGCACGACCGATCGGTGAGACCGATCAGGGAGACCGATTGGCGTGACTGATCGGCGTCACCCGACTTTGTCAGGGTTTTTCTAGTGACGTGCACAAATTGAGTTTTAAACCCTTCTTTTACCCCTTTTAAGCTTGTTTTAATGCCCGGTAACACCCATAAATGTTATAATTAAATATTTTAAAAAATAGCCGGTGTGTGTCGGTTTAAACCACCCGAACCCTTTAATAACGCGTGGGGCTGGGTGGTCAACCCACGACCCCCACTCCTTATGCAGTTTGGCGTTCTTTTCACAACCATCAGCGGCTCTTATAAACTAAGGGTTAGTCGTGGTTTCTTATTTTCTCGATCACCCTGTGCTAAGAGTACCCTTCGTCCTGATGAGAATCTTTTCGTTCAGATGAGCCGCATCACTATGCATGAAGTTCCGTGCCCAGCCTAAGTATTGATAGACAAGGCGATTTTCATTCAAGCGAACCGCATCGCTACACGTGAAGTTCTGCCCCCGGCCTTAGCGTCGATCTTTTATCAACAAGTAGAGAATTTCTTCATCTCTCTCTTTTGTGTATCATGTGGGGTGGCATGCTTTTGATTTTGTAGAATTGGTTAAACTAGACCTAAATAAAGATAATGAACTGATTATATGAAGAAAGAAAGGGGGGCTGTGATTGTTGATGTTGTTGTTGAACCCTCTAAGAGAATTAGTTGAACTCATATTTTGATAATCTCAATTATGCTCACTCATATTATGCTAATCCCAATTATGGTTAGATAATACCTATATTGATTAATGGTTAAATACCTATTTCAGTATTTCAGTACACCATGCACATATTCAAATATTATAATATTTACATGATCTTCAGAGAATTCGGTTACTGGATGGATATATATTCTAACATAACCCATTCTGCCAATAGAATGCTTAAACAGGAATGTGGCCACCATTCCAGATCAAGCCTACTGATACGTGAAGGTCACAGTTACATCAATTCTACTGATATGTGATAGTCACAGTTACATCAATTCTACTGATATGTGAAGTTCACTGATGCATCAAGTCTATCGATACATTAAGTCCACCAGTACAACAAGTCACCATTAAGCAATCCTACTGTTACAGACGAGTTACCGATGGAATTCTTCCAATACACCAAGGAATCTTCCGGTACAACAACGCTACCGTTACATGAAAGGTCAATGTTACACTAAGTCTACCACTACCAATCAATTCTACCGACAGAAATGAAGTCTACCGTTAAAAAGACTACTGTTAGAGAAGAGGTTACCGATACACAAGGCTACCGATATCCAAATCTACCATTCCAGAAGAATCCAAAACTGTCTTAATTTCTTTATCTTTATTCAATCTAACCAACGGTCATATCAGGTATATTTTAATGCTCTGTCATTTGCTGTAGCGATACAGAGTAAGTCACACATGTGAAAGACACAAGGAATATACAACCACAATACGGAAGCGACCTACGAGTGAAATACACAAAAAGAGCTCATTCATGCATGACCAAACAGAAGCTCATACACACTCAAGTTTACTCAAGAAGAGTTCATTACATTCACAAGGATTTTTAAGAACTTCATCGACTACATTTTCACTATCTCTGAACTGGGATGTCAAGCAGACGATGCTCTTTTTTTCAGACAAAAACAAGAAGAGGACTCAGAACCATTTCTGATCAAATTTAAAGAAGTCCAAAGCTACACTACAATCACTAGAGCCATTCTAAACTCTATATATTAATCAATGATTTATTATTTACATTACGAGAAGTGTGTATCATCTGTTATAATTTACACACACTGTCTCCTGAACCTTAACTGGAAGATCTTTAAATCCTCATTCAAACTCCTTACAATTTCAATTTTCCACTGTGGATAGTCGTAGAGGTAGTGTGTGACCTGGAAAGCCGTATTTTCTGCTGTTTTTTGTTTCCCATGTAGAACTGTGGTAGAGGTCTTTGACCTGGATAGTTGTAAACTGTTGTGAACCCCGATCCAGGGTGTGGATCCAATTTATATAAGTTGTTGAGAGGACTAAGTCTCGACTTAAGACTGAACCTCTTAGTCATATCTGATGTGCTTTGTTTAGTTTTATCAAAAGCCTTTTATTTTGCTGCCAAGTGCTTTAAAACCTAAACTGTTTTTCAAAGTTACTCTGATAATTTAATTAGAAATTGTTTGAATTATTTTTAAATCATTAAGTTAGGTTCAAAAGATAATCTGATCCTCTGATTATATTAACTGGGAATTAATCAATCCCTTGAGAAACTAGCTGGAAGTTTTCTTTAGTTAAAATTCACTACAATTCAATTAGTATTTTAAATTGGGGGAATTTGGTAGAGGATTTTAAAACATAAATTTTAATTGGAACTCAATTCACCCCCCACCTCTTGAGTATCCACTCCGACCAACAATTGTTTTATGTTATGATCATCTTTCTAAATTATGTGGGCTTACGCCTACTGAAATTCATGGCTGTTGGTGGTATTTCTCTGTGCACTAATGAGCCCCTAGGGATGTTTTAAATGACTTATTTTTGGTTGTGAACTCCTGCTATTAAAAGGGAAATTGGTTAATCACGTACACCCGGCTAAATAAATTGAAAGCACCAGGATCAACCCTTCTGTGATAACCCCCGGTTAAAGCACACGAAATTGAAATCATGGAGTGTGTTAATTCTTATAAATCTGAAAATACCGGCATTGACCTGCTTTGTGTTGGTGGTAGTGGTTTGGTTGTTTTCTTTTATGGGCCGATTGCTGGAGATGTGAGAGGGGATGAGATCCCCTGTTAAAAAGGATTCGATGGTTGTGAGTTTTAAGACCGGGTGGTTACCTTGTTTATATCACAAATTGGGGTGGGATCCTCTGTTGATTAGAGAACATTTTGGGGGACATGGGGTTGTGTCTCGAGGGTTTCTTTGGTTCCAGTACTTTTAGGGATCTCACTTATCCCCTTGTTGTTTTAACATTACAAGAGAACCGGGTGTGAATGTTTAAATTGATGTTTGGATAGATTCATTACTTTGTTATGTTTGTGGTGTTAGTTGCCCATGTATGTGCATGAACTTATTTAAACATTGTTACTGAACATGAAAACAATAACGGGACAAATAATATTTTTTGGCGAGAGTCGTGACTCAGACTTGAGTGCTATAGTGATCTGTAGGCTGTCTAATGAAAACCCTAACTCTGGGTGAGTGCTTCTTACCTATGTATATACTTTTATTTTTGTGTATGTTATTCATGCCCCACCCAAGTTGAGAACTTAGTGCCGAACACCCCCATTTCAAGGGGGAGGGTGTTTTCCCAACACTATTCTTAGTGGCTGGTTATTACCTCATTTTCTGCTCCCTTTCCTGGATAGCCCAAGTACCTTCGGGTAGGCTGTGATGGCCTGAGGTCCATTATTAGCCCATGAATCTTCGGGCAGTGTAGTGTGGTGGTTGGCCTAGGTGTGTGTGGGCAGGTGGTTTCCCATGTGTCTTCAGGATGAGGTCCAGGTGTCTTCGGGCGTGGTAGTGGATCTTCTAGCCCAGGTGTCTTCGGGTGAGGTGGTGGTTGTTCTGGACTAGGTGTTTGCAGGCGTGGTTACGTGTGACAGTTGTGGCCCAGGTGTTTGCGGGAGAGATTCGGCAGTGGGACTGCATGTGGTTGTGGCCCAGGTGTGTGCGGGCGGGTGTGGCAGTGGGACTGCGTGCGGTTGTGGCCCAGGTGTGTGCGGTCGGGTGTGGCAGTGGGACTGCAGTGAGTATGGCATGATTGGTTTGATGCGTAGGATGTCTTAATAACCAGTGGGAATGTGGCATGGGGTACCCAAACATGGATGTGCTCTTATATATATTACTTGGTTTGCGTTACTTGGTGAGTGTATCCAGTGAGTGGGATGGGAGATCTCCTTCATAGTAATGGTTGTCTGCTTCTCAAGGGACTTTAGTATTTTCCCCCCACTTGTGCACGAGAGTCTTTGGTTTCCCCTACTGAGTGTACTTTTATGCTCACCCTACGTATATAAAATGCTTTCAGGTTTCCAAGAGGACTTTGGGGATCACACAGGACCATACTAGCTCGGACCTTTGGGTAGTTGCAGTTGATGTTTTCCTTTCTTTGGTACTTACCCTTGTAGTCACTTTTGTACTTTGTGGATTTTACTTTTGGAACATGCATGTGGGAATGGTTTACTTTTGGATTTACATTTCTTTTACTTTTCGTGTTGTTGGGTCTCATTATCTTATCTCTCGATCCAATAAAACAAAAAGGGTAATGCCTTCCACTTGTGTGGATTTTCCATACCCTTGGTGATAGTCGCCACTCCGGGACCTATAGAAGGCGAGTTTTTGGGGTCATTATCTCTCCTTCAACTTAAAGAAGGAAGGGCTTGGAAACCTACTGACCCTTCCCTCCTTTTGGTGAAGGCGGATCATGACACTCAGTTCATACAGTAGGTTGTCCATCTTGTGGAGAAAATTGGTCTAACAGTCAGTGTGTGGGAGTCTTCCCACATACTGTCAATGATTATGAATGCATCATGGCCCCTATGTCTTCAAAATACCCACACAATATCATAATCAATATAAAAAAATCAGTTTCTATCCATCAGTTTTAGGAATATTGAATTGGGTTTTTTGGTATCTTCAATTGGCTATGTCCAACATATAGAAGGGATAACACATATTTTCCCCAAGCTCAATCATCTTTATATATTCTTCCCTATTTTTGATACTATAGAAAGTCTTGGTAGTTCTGGTTTGGTATCAAGGTATTCATCCTAAACCCACATCTTCACCAATGGTTTTGTTTCTGTTAAATCAAGACATAGGGTGAGACGAATTCAGTAATATCTTGAGCTTCGATTGATGCATCATAGATAATCTTTGGTTGCAACAAGGTACTGCTTTCTGCTTCAACAGAGGCTTTCAGTTAATCTTCAATATTGGGATGGATTCATTGGAACAAGAATCACATATTCTTCTCCAATCATCTGTATCAAGCTTCTAGATTCATATCGAGTTTAGTGCACAATGGTATGGTCTTCATCAACTTGGAGTACTATTTCTTCTTGTATAGCTTGGTATTTTCAGTGGGATGAAAATAACAGTAGGTTCAAGTGTAAAGGAGGGTGGGGGAATATGTTCGGTGAGTTATCCATGGTAATAAGTAACCGATGAGAGGGAATAGGGGATAATGTTTACTTTATACAACCAATTTGAGATTGTCAAATTTTAAATTTTCATTTCAAAAACATTTTTATTTAGTTAATTATTATACTTAATTAATGTCAATAAAATAATAGAAATCATAATTTCAGCTTTCAAATAACTAATTTCAATTTCATTTCAAATTTATTAAAATAACCCAATTTAAAATCTAATTTTTGAAAAACATATTAAATTTCTACAAAAAAATTTCTCCCACTAATTTGAATTGAAAAAAATAAACAATTTAAATGTAATTTTTTGTTATGAAATTATGGCTTCGAAATTTATATTCCCATTAATATATCATTAAACACCTATTATTGAATAATTTATCAATTAAGTTTTAGAATTTATAAAGTTAAAAATATACACTTTTTCCCAAGGGTTTCGAAAAAATTAATGGTATTTTCATTGAATTAGAATCAAAAGATGATGATATTTTCATCTCACATCAATATTTATATTCTTGATTTGTTATTTTTTTATTAGTTTATTTGGTGGTTTTTGAATAAATATTTTTGTGTACATGTATTAGAAATTTTTTTATAGATATATCACCCCAAAATAGTTTTTGGTATTCTATTACCTTAAAGATTTATTTTTCAAAAGAGATTGTTATAAAAACATTTAGAAATTTATACTTTTATTTTGATAAAACCAACCCAATTAAATATGTATTCCAAAAAATTTCATTATTTACTTGATTTTATTTTCATTAATACTTTCATAATAACTTAACCTTGTTTTTTATAAACATTATAAAATTAATTTTATTTTAATATGTTATCAACTTTGTCATTCATTTATTGTTTGTTTTATAAATTAGAAATATATTTGAAAAAACATTTTTTTATTCTTCTGAATAATCAATTACATGGAAGACAGTTCATTTTTTAATAAAATTGTCATAAAAACATAGAATTTAAGGATGTGAAATGTTAATTAAATTTTATTTTCATAGACCATGATCTTTTCATGCTTTAATGATACTATTATTATATAGTGTGTGGTAATTATTTATTTTTTCCTATATATTGATAAATAAAATTATTGTAGGTTATGATTTAATAAAATGATGTTTTCATAAGGTTTTGTTAATTTTTTATATGTATCATGGAGTATTTTAGCTTTAATGGTTATTAATTATCCATGTAATAAAAATTATCTTAATCATTAATTAATTTGAGATACAACATTTAATAGTGATAAATTTTCATTCCATTATATTTTTAGAAAATATTTTTGATGGAGTTATCATATTAATTAATTTATATGTTATGATCTTGTGATTTATTGTAATTTATTTCATTGAATGTTTTTTAAGAGTTCTTATATATCATTGATATAATTATTAAACTAGTTTATTAAAATTTTAATGGAAATGTATTTGAAAAGATAAATCATTTTGGGATTTTAACACTACATAAAATGGATTAAAATTTCATATTAATGGAAATGCTATGATATATTTGTGTTGACATTAGATATAAATATCCACATAACTAAATCAGTACATGTGAGTAACTTTGCTAAGGCCTCAAATATTTCCAATTATATATGTTTTTAATAAGGATTATCTTTTATTGGTGAGATCCTTTTGTTGTAGTTTAAACCATTATAGTGATAGTCAGAGTATAAATGTGAGATAAAAAAATTGTGAATGCATTTTAATAGAGTTCCCATAATGTAGTTTGGAGTTTTATCATGTTTAAACATGATTTGAGCTTCATGTATTTTCCTGCTGTTTGGAGATATTTTAAAATTCTGTTTTGACATGTTTTTCAAATAAAAATTACTCTTCCTATTTAATCATAGGTGTATAAAATTATATGTTTAATTTTTATGAAAGAATCAAATTTATGAAATTTGTCAATACATATGAACATTTAGCAAATATAAATCACAAATAACATGAATATATGTTCAAAATTGACAATATTTTTAATATAGGAAGAAAATTTATTATTTTAAAATGTAGTTATAACTGCTACATAAAAAAATATGTTTAAATATCATTGGTAACTAATCATTACAATGAAAATAATTTTCTAGGTTCAATGGTAACAATTCTTTTTAAATACATACATTATTGACATAGTAAATTTATAAATAATTTTTAAAAAATAAAATGGTTGTCAAAATCATATCATGTATATCATTTATAGTTTAACCGAAATCAATTAAAGTTACATAATATTTAGGAGAAGCTTCCCCATTGATGTTATATAATGAAATTATATGAAAAAATGAAATTATATTAGAACAAACCACAGTAAGTATATAGAGGATAGAATATTAATCATGAAATAAGTTCATAATGTGTGGTATGTTTATTAGTTTGTTCTATAGGTATTCAAGTCATGAAGTTTACTAATTGAATTACATTCTAATGAAACCCCTAATTGTTTCCATTTTACAAGAGGTATTTAACTTCAAAAATATTTCCGAACAGATTTTGATTGTTCTGGATGTTTTTTTGTCAAAAATATCTAGGGAATATAATAATGTTTAGAATTTTAACCGATAAAACTCTACCAAAAACCCAAACTCATCATTTTACCAAAATATACTCCAAAATATAAATCATGTTTCATTGTAATGAAATTGAAATTTTCAATAACATAAATTAAAATAGATTCATAATTAAATTTATCTCTATTTTCAGTAGATTGTTTCAACATTAATTGCATAAAATGTTTACCAAATAGATCAACTAATTTCATTGTGCTGCCATCGGTGACCATTAACTCTTAATATGGTGTAATGGAATATGTTATTTTTAATTAATTTCATGTACTGTGATTGAAGCTAAATTCTCACATAGCCTATACCTTTCTTCAATTTAAAATATATTGAGAATAGAAGTTGTGCCTTGATGTATTTGATTATGGGAATACATTTCATGAATGGTGCAAGTTGTTTTGATGAACAACTGATAGTGTCAAAAACATTATCACATGAAAGAAGTTGTGAATCAAAAATCGTATTTATTAATGATGAATAGTTAAAAGAATTATATGGTACATACATGTACAGAACTAATGAATTATGTAATTGGTTTACCAATGACAACTTAGGTCTATTTTTATAGCACTGTTATATTACTATATAAAAATTAGTTATTAATAGAATGTGTAAAAGGTATTCTGGTAAAACAAATCTTCAAAACCTAAATCAAAATATTTAAAAATAATTAGTTTGATATTCTTTTTAGAACATTTAAAAAATGAAGAATATTTTTTTAATTTGATATTCATTTTGAAAAAAAATCAATGGTGTTTGTTCAATTAATTGATAGTGGGTATTATATTAAATAAGACCTAAATAAATACTATATATTACAAAAATGAAATTATTTTCTAAATTTTATTGTAAATTGTAATTTCTTAATAAAATCTGAACATAATAGAACGAAATATATCAATATACTACTACTAATAAAGATTCTATTTTTAGAGAACAAATCAAACAATATAGCATGAAAAATGGTTCAATAATTTACTTGGTAATTTAAACCATAAATCCTTACGTTAAAAAAATTTATGATGGAAAATTGGGTGTTTGGAAGGGACATCAAAGCTGCCTTAGAAAATGATATAGAATAGAACATGTTAAAATCTAAAATTTATGGTGAACACATTAGATAAAGATCAAAAGTAGGAGTATTTTCCCAAATGAAATTAAATTATCTACAACTTTAATTTTAATTTCATTTCTTTGTGGAACACTAGAACCAAAATTTTAATTTTTTTTTCAACTTTAAAAAAAATTAATGAATATAAAAAAAATATAGAATGCCTAATGTAAATTAACAATAACTAAAAGAGAATTTGATAAGCAATTTGGAGTATAATACAATCCAGATACAAAAAAAAATAAAAATAACATTATTTCTAAAAGTTAATGGAATAGAATATAATCATTATAGATAAAAAGTCATATATACATTGAATTTTAATATAAAACATTGACTGAGAAAATTGAAAAGTAGCTCATACTATTTTCTCATATGGATTTGAAATATGAATATTTTTGGAATGGTTAGAACCTATAATTGAAAGTTGTGTGAAATTTTAAATATCCAATTTCATACACATTTTATTCTTTGATATATGGGAGGTAGAGGCTCCTGAAAAATTATGGAAAACTCCCAAAAGAGGAAGTGTAGGAGACAATGATCCATGATATTAAGAATATCACAAAGAGGGAGTTTGTAACATCACATAACAAGTTTTTGATATGAAAAAAAGAAAAATATCATAATAAACATGCCTTTAAATTGAAAAATCATATAAAGAAATTATTATTATTTTCATGACAACTAAATTGTAGTTATAGAGTGAAAAAATTTTGGTTTTATAAATCCTAAAACTATAAAAATCCAAGAAGTGTAACAACCAATAAAAAAAATATATTCATGCATAATTTAGATAAAAGTACAAATTGAAAATATATATGGTTAATTTCATTGTAAACATCCTGAAATATAATACATTATATTGAAAATAATATATAAATTTATATATAATACACTCCAAATCATTTTGTTAAATATTATTCATATCAACATAATAAACTAAAATAATAATGTATATTCAAAATAGAATTTCAAAAATTTAAATTTGGTATATTTAGACAAAAAACTAATTTAAAATATGAGTAAAAAATTCTCATTTGAACATATCCAATATTAACAACTATTATATCATTTTAATCATCAAATCATAGATCATGTTTCAAAAAATTCTATATTCCATTGATAAAATTTTATATCATAGAAACTAAAATTGATTTTATTTTAAATGTTTGGAAGATATTATATTACAAATTTTATAAAAAAGGTAAAATGAACCTATGAGCATAGGGGATAGGGAAATTGAACATAGAACGTAAAAATGGTAAGAGGAAGAGGGAAGTCAAACCTATGAGTCCGAGGAGTAGTTTCATGATTCATAATACTTAATGTGGGTGCTTTAAATTTTCTATATTCTAATATTTGAAGGAAATATATAATAAAATAATTAAGTAAATTTAATGAACTATTTATGAACTGCATACACCCTAGAAATTATAATATTCATATAAAATAAATATGGATTCCAAAACTAATATTGTGAGGTAATATGTAGAACCAAAATGAATTATAATGAAATTTGTACAACTTATATGTCCAAATAATATATATTATGAAAAATTACATGAAAACTAATAGGTAATATAAAAAATTATTATGGATTCTAAATTTTTTTAATATTCAATGGAATATAAAAATACCGAACAACATGAATGTGGATCGATTAAATATTTTTTATGGTATTTAATTGTATAAAAAAGAGTGGAAATATTTTCATGTAATATAGGTTTTACTTCTATAAAATCTATATTTCTCATGTCATATAAGCGAATTTAGAATTTTCATCAAATCTAATGACTGATAAATAATTAAGAAAAAAATTTAATTTATGAGTTAGTTAAACATTATAAAATTGTATTTAGTTGACTAAAATATAAACTTTTAAAGCCAATTTAATTGAAAATGATAATATTGATAATAAAATACATAGACAAGAAAGATGAAATATATAAAAAATTATATACAATGAAAAATTTAGAGAGTTATTATAGTAACATTATATAGTGATCCTATATGTAAGGTAAAGTCAATGCAGTAAGAATTTAGAGATCAAATACATACAAAAAAAAAGAAATATTGTTTATAAATTTGAATATAGTGAACTAACCAGGTAAAAAAATAAAAAGTAATACCAAATGTCAAGATATTTAGTTTTCTATATATGTGAATCCCTATGATATTTGAGATATAATTTTAGATAAGATAAATTTTCATAAGAGAGTTTATGGGATGAAAAAAATGATGGAATGAAAAAAATAACCATAAAACGTATAACTAGAATAAAATCATGGTTAAAAAATTAGTATTCCAAAAGTGAAATAATCGTAGAAAATATAAGAATAACTAAATCAGGGAAACAAATTATCCTTTTACCATTTTATGTGTAATTTAAGAGAATAATAAAATAAATCTATGAAAAGGGGGAAGAATCAAATAAGTAAGAAGAAAAATAAAATTATGTATTTAGGGATTTGAATAAAACCTGTTGCAAGGTGGATTAATAGGTTTCTATGGATGATGATCAATAATCAGAGTAAGAAAATTAATAAAATATTGAAGCATTTATCTATGAAGAAAGGATTTATAACAAGATAAATTATAGTATAAATCTGATGAAAGGAGACCATGAGTTGGGGAGTTACAGACAAACCCTAGATTATCGCACCTCAAATAGAACATAATAGTGAAGGGCCATGAATAGAAATGGTAAATGTTTGATGAAAGGGAGATTATGAAACACTAGAGTGTAAAGGAAACTGTTCAATGAAGGGAATAATACACCATATATAAGGATGTGGGGATATAGATATCTGGATGTAAGGAGGTGCCATGGAAGAGGTTAGAAGATGGTGGTGGAGGCATAGGTGATGGAAGGGTGCATAGGGGGGTGGGGGCGGGAGTTGGTGAGGGAGGAAGTGGTGGAGTGGGGAGTTGGTGATAGTGGGAGTCGAAGAGGGAGGTAGAGGTGTTGGGAGTCATGGAGTGGATGGGGGAAGAGGGGTAGTGAAGAGGGAGTAAAAAAATGAGTTGGAATTCAAGAAATGTGAAGGAGACACATGGTAACAAGAAAAACAAATTTTAAATATATAGTATAAACCTCTATTAATTAGAGTTTCATACAATCTGGTTTTATAAATATTATATGATAAATACAATGGATATATTATACATAAATAGATCAGTTAATATAATATAATATTTTAGCAAGAAATATTGCAATACTGAGACACGATATTTTATTTAAAATATAATTTATAAAAAGATATTAATTTTTGGAATTATTTAAAAAAGTTAACAATAATATCAACCAATTTATTTTTCATATGAATCTTTTACTAAACATTTTAACCAACATATAAATTATCTATTGTTTTTATTATAATTATAAAAAATTTATTTAATCTTCCAAAATAGTTTTTAACAACAGGGATGTTACCAATAATTTAGTGAGAGGAACATATATTTAATAAAATGAATTACCAATAGAAAATGTACCATTTCCAATATATATTTCATTACTAAAAAAAGTTTGATATTTTGTATATGATAATTGATGAGGCATATTTTATTTTCAATGTATATTTATCATGGTTATTTTTGGTTATTTTCATGGTAAAATGAGATTTTAAATTATTGAAGATTGCATTTTCCAAGTGGAAATTCTTAAAGAACTAAAGGATCTCATTCTGGTATCTCTCGAACAAAATTTCAATCCTTTTCCTTCAATTAAAACTTGATTATATTTATCTTCTATAAAACTAGTAGATTATATGTGGTATATTTGATCCATGAGAAATTTCATAAATCAAAACTGTTATTTGTAAAAATATATATGTAGACTATATACATTTTTTTGTTTCTCTCATTAGGAAAAAATTATTTCCAAAATTTTAAATTAAATACAAGGTAAATTTCATTACCCTACCTGGGAATTATTTAGAGACATGATTAAATGTTTAGGTCACATGGATGATCCAAAAAAATAGTTTTTCGAATTTATAAATCTATAGTAATACCAACATGGTAATTTATGTTGAACTTGTAACATTTTCATTAATCTTTATCAACATGGACAAATACCAAAGCCTCTATTAGAAGTATTTTAGCTAATGTTTAGAAGTGGTATTCAACCTGATTGGATCTATGTTATTATGTTTTTACCGATGGATACTAGATTTGAGAACGAATGGTATGAGGCCATATTCAAAAATCGTTGTGATAGGAAGGAGGTTATAGATGACATTTTATTGAAACATGAATGATTATATAATGAATGATCTAGGGTAAAATTGATATGGGAAAGAGATCATAGCTCTATATATTTCCATGCATGTCTTAATGAAAAACGGTGCATTAAGAGACCTAATATTCACATGGGGGATGGATCATACTTGGAATACCAGGAGGTGGTGGGGTAAATGGTGTATGAAAACATAAAATCTCATTTAGAATTACATAACTCATGCTTTAATAGAGGATATCCAAGAGGCACTAAATAGATTTTCACAACTATTCCAAAAAGAGTCAAGGAGTGGGATAATGATAGATTTAAGGTTTTTCCTGATGATAGGAAGATTCCAAAAAATTTTGGGACTCTCAATCCGTAGAGTGAACCCGGACTAGATGAAATTCATGCATCCTTATACATGGATGCATGAGACCTTGTTAATATGAACTTGGTGCAAGTGATGGAGGACTAAATTAAGGTGGGAAACCATCATAGAGTTACATGTTCCATAAATATTTTCATGATACCCATGTTTGAAATTCCTAACTCTCTCAATAAATATGATCTGATTTTCATGTGTAATGTTCCATATTAGATTATGGATTGTAACATTATTAAAATAATTATGTGATACCTCTCAATATTGATGTTCGATGAAAAAAATGGTTTCATTAAAGGTAAGATAATTCAAGGTACGATTGGTTTATCTCATGAGGTGATTGGTGATATTGATCAAAATACATTTTACTCCAACATTGTTATTAAACTTGACTTGAGAATGGCCTTTAATAGATTTTAATGAACTATTATTCATAGAGTCTTTACTTTCATGGGTTTCTCCTCTTGGGTTTTTGACTTCTTTTTTCATTGCATCAACTCTGAATGGATTTCAAAAACCTTCATGGGTAAATAGTATGGATTCTTCACTATAGTCCAGGGTCTATGTTATGGGGACCCACTCTTTCTAAGAAAATGTATCCTCACTCAGGATCATATTAGATGACATATCATCCAAATTATTAATTCGGGTAGAATCCATCCATACTACAACAGAAATATAGCTGGAGAAATTTCTCACTTAATGTTTGTAGATGATAAGATCATTTTTGGTAATGAAGAAAAGTATATTGATCAATATAATCAATGCTATTTTGGAGGAATATTGAAAATGTATTTGGAAATTGGTTAATCAAGAAAACAGTTTATTCTATATGGATATTTCATAGCTCTAATAGGATGGTCATAAATTATGAGAGAGGGCTATTAATTAATAGTGGGAGCTTTCCACAAGAGTAATTGGGAGACCCAATTCCTCAAAAAATCCTCAAAATCAACAACTATTATAAGGTAATTGATAAAATAATAGGGTGAATCCTAATTTGGAAAAAATAATTTTTAACCATTGGAGGAATAATAACTCTTATTGACATTGTTCTCACATCAATATAAATGCATTTCCTTTTCACTATCAAAGTTACAAATAAATTCATCTATAACTTGGGGATATTGGTGGTTTAATTCATATGGGATGTTCATTTTTAATGTAAACAAAAATGAGAATCATAGAGTAGTATGAATAGACCTCTATATGAGGGGGTAATCAATAGTAAAATTTTCCTTCAGATTTTGATAGGGAAATATACAAAACTATCATTGGAGTATATTGAGTGGAAAATATTTTGGTTCATGTATATAAATACCAAATATAAAAATAAAATAACAATGTAGATATAAATTCATTCATTGATATAGAAAATGATCCATCCTCTCATTTCACTCCTTCAAAAACACACTCATTGGATCATTAGAAGGGGAGATATCAAGTTCTAGCAGGAAAATTAGGCAGGGATCATGATCAAATTTACTGGATTACCAACCCCAAATACTACATTCAAAATGATAGTGGATATCATTAATTCATTTAATTGGTTTTGGACAAATAGTAGTTGGATTTTTTGATAATATATTTCTCAACTCTGAATCGAACATGTGTGTTTTTACCAATTCATATTCTAAGGAATTCTCAATGAAATTTTTCCTTATGATGGAAAAGGATAACAATGATAAGGAAAAATGGGGGGACATGTTGTGGTGTAAGGATATTCAAACCAAATTCAGTATTTTGTTTTGGAATGTTAGGAAAAATGGACTACTGATAGAAATTAACATTTAACACACGAGAGTTATCCTTCTCTAAAGATTCTTATGTTGTAGTAATCCAAAAATTGAAACCATAGATCATCAATTCTTTCATAGTAATTGGGAGAGCTTGACGTGTAGTACATTAGGGGAATTAATGAGGTTTGATTTCTAGGAGACAATGAGCAAAACTTTTCTACAGTAGTGGTTCTAGGGTGAAAGCAACCATGGCTTAGTGAAACAATCTAGATCAATATTTCTTGTTGTGGGTTATATGATCATCTTGACTATAATTTCAATGAACTATATCAATCAAATTTCTATTATTATGTTTATTTTATATTATTTAAATCACATATAATTAGTTATATAACTTAATAAAAACATCACTAATTAATAATACGTGAAATAATAGTTATTTCTAGAAGTTAAAGAACCTATAACGATGTAATATTAACTTGAACATAAGAATATTAATATGACACTTATGAATAATAAATTAGACTAATGAATAGTAATGTCACCCATGAAAGTATAAATAAACTTTTTTCACCTTATAAATGAATGTATCATATAATAATATCATAGTATAAGTAATGGAATATTTTAAAAATTGTCAAACTAATTGTTTTTCTTTTTGTAAGCCATAATTATTTAATTACAATTTTATAATAAATAAACTGATTTAAAAGAAAATATATTTAAGTAAAATGTATTCATAAATTAACATTTTTTTGTCTTATGATTTTAGGATAATTTTATGAGACCTTAGTTAATTATTAAAAGTGTTATAAACTTAGTTATAGATTCAAAATCAATATTTTTTTAGAGTCAATGGTAGTTGTAATTAAAAATTAAATTCCTCATATTTAGAAAATTATTTTCAGAAAATGGAGTTCAATTTGGAATTATACACATTAAAAAATGTTTAGTGTGATTTTTATAAAATACGTGAATTTTTGTGAATAGTTAAACATGATAATTTTTGACAAATAATAAATACATGATTTATTGAATCATAGGTGATCTTTGGATGATATAATCACCCTTATATCGAACTGACATGTAAATATTACTATATTTGGGCACATTAATTAACATTATTTCTTATTTTGAGAAAAATAATAAAATAATGAATAAAATAATGAGAAATCACCCCTCTCCTTCATTATAAATATCACCCCTCGCTACAACATATCCTCACACCTATATGCCTTGAAGATTGTAAATGTTTACCTAAAACTCTTCCCAAGTCTCTTTTCTTCTTACATGATATTGTTTTCTTAAAAAAACCCAAACCAATCCCCTTAAATAGATTCTCGAGGAGAAGTTTTCAAGAGGTAAAATCCTCTTCCTTTTCTTTCCAGTTTCTTTTCAAGTTATTTTATTCTATTATTCTCTCCTCACACACTCTATGAAAAATAACCATGATAAATTTAATATCATTTATATACTATAATGATATTATGTAAATATAATATCCTTACTGAAAATCCTTTCTCTCTCTATTTTATTTTAAAATCAAAATCATCGTCTAAGAGGGGCTAATTTATAAGCTTCGTTGATGATAGATTTTTATTATTCAATTTATCCATAAAATATGGTAATTAAACAATTTTTATGGTTAAAGAAACAATAATATATGACTTAAAAACATTATTATGTCTTGGAAGTAACATTCTTACATAATACTAAATGATAAAACAAAACGAGTTTGTTATGACCAATAACTATCGTAACAATTAAAACAATTATCACTAAATGTCTTATATAATGATTCATCATCATACCATATAAAAATTGATATTTATAAACATTTAAACTTATATATATTCAATAATATAATATAAAATCAATTCCGGATAATTATACCAATTCAACATGATGTTTCATACTCATATTCAATAATACCGACCATGAAAACCAAGGAAACAAATTATACAGAGCAAAAAAATTGAATCTTATAACCCATAAAAAATGGAATAAATTAAATTAATTAAATTATAAAAAAATAAATACATGTATAGAAGGTTATAAATTATTTAATTATTTAATTAATTTTATTTTTGAGTATATTATGGTCAAGTGCTGAACCCTTTCGGACATAAGGTAAGAGTTTTTCTTCTTAAAACTCTATTTTCATCAAAGTTATTTTTATTCCTATATAAACCAATGTAATTATACATTATTGTTATATTATTCTTCTAAATAATGAATATATGTTCCAAACTCATGTATTTTTAGGATCAGAATATTGATTTAGATGCTCAATTACAAGAGGGGGTGAATTGTATGTTTAAAAACATTCCCTTTTGAATCCTAAAATGAAATATATGATTAATAAAGTTAAACAATGTTAATTCACAAAACCCTCTTTGGTTCTTAAAAAAAGAAATAATCTTACTTTGGATCTGAAAATATAGATTCAAAAAATAAACATAAGAAATGTTTAGTTAGGGAATGATACCATTATAAAGTGTATAAAATCTTATTTATGAGAGTATACAAGTATAATAAAATATAAGAAAGTTATACTTTTTTTATTTAACAAAATTGCAGTGGAAATAAAAACATGTAACTAAAAAATAACAAGTATAAGAAATATTTTAACTCAATGAAAATTGTATCCAAATACATTGGATATAAGTCCTTTGATTTATACTTTCAAGAAAGTATATCTTACCCACACAAGGGTAAACCATCGATATGAATATCAAAGTCTCTCTTTCTATCCCTGCAAGCCCTTCAACATTATCCTAGTTAGTACCTCTATCTTCCTATCCCCATATTACCTCAAAAATTAAGGTAGTTGATACCACTATATTCCTATTCTCAAAAGTCCTCAATTGAACACATCAACAATCAGAGTCGTACTAGGCTAAACAAGTTATTCACAGATGAACCAGATGTTCACGGACCACATAGAGCATGAGGGTATCTCTCTAGAAATCAATTTGCAACATTTCTCAATGTATCAAAACATTGAATATTGATCTCTTCAAATGTATGTGGTATTTATAGGTAGAAATCCCAATGATCAACTCCTCCTCCAATGGTTATATTTTTCATTGAAATTGTGAGGGACTTGTACATGTATCAATCAACCCACGGTTAGTAAAAAACATATTATATGATGTCGTTTCATGTAAGAAAACATGGGAAACATTATCAAGTGTACGAAACATAAATTTTCTTAAGAGATGTTTACATGCTTAATATCCAATAAAATGAAACATTATTTTAGGGAAAAGGGGTAACTATAATAAAATCATTTTATAAGATTCTTTAAGGATTTGAGAATTAGAGTCTGAAAATATGAACAATCAGATTCTGGAATAATAGATATTTAGAGTCTGAATTATGAGAAATTCAGAATCTGAATTCTAAATAATTATTAGTTTTATTTATAAGGATTTTAAGATTCAAAAAAAATTAGAATTTCGAGCCTGCTTTCCAGAGAATTTTGATTCTGAATTTCACAAAATTTGGTGTTTGAATTTCAGAGAATTCAGAATCTAAATTTTAGATAATTCATATTCTAAATATAAAGAATTTCGCGTCTGAATTTTAGATAATTCAGAGTCTAAATTATAAATAATTAAGAGTCTGAATTTTAGAGAATTCAGAGTCTGATTTTCAGATAATTTAGAGTCTGAATTTAAAATAAATCATAGTCTGATTTTCAGATAATTTCGATTCTTATTTTCACAATATTTACAGTCTAAATTTTAATGAATTAGGAGTCTTTATTTCAGAGATTTCAGAGTCTTAATTTTAGAGAATTCAGATTCAAAATTCTCATGAAATCAGATTCTATGAAATTGTATGTCTCTAATATAGGTAAGGATACGATTTTTTTGTCTTTAAGAAAAATTGTTTAGATATTGTTTGAGAAGACATTAAATAAGACATTGAAAACAAAGGATAAAGGTAAACAAATTAGAGAAATATTTTTTTAAGAAAATTAATTCATAGAGAAATATAATTTTCTTTAAGGGATATATTTGTGATTATCAAAACATAAAGGAATGGATAACCATAAGGATACTTATTGACATAACAATCTCCACCTTTTTTGAAAGCACAAAAAACATTTCCAAAAATTATATAAGGAAAAAGGTTTTGAATTTTTGAACATTAATGTAAAAACTTATCTTTCTTTACTTAGGACATATGCTGAATATGACTAACTCTACTTATGTTTTAAAATCCCTTAGGATCATATTATTGTAATTCATAGATAATTTTCTTCTTCTTACTTAAGAAAATATTCTTTAAGTAATATCCCCATTACATAATCACCCCCTTACATAGGGCATTAATTTATTTTGAATTATTATTCTTTTAATCATTCTTTTCTCCCCATTTGTGATTTTCAAAAAGTAATGGATGGAAGGAAAAAATTATACCTAAAAGGTTATAAATATACAATATAGAAAAAGGGAAAAATAACAAAATTTCATTATGATTGGAATATTTTGTTACAAGGAAAAAATACAACAAATGATTGGAATTTTCGAAATCAATCAACATTATTTCCCTTTGACGTTAGATTTCTAAAGGCTTATTTTAACTTCTTATGATCTTTGTGATCATCCTAAAACATATTGAGTTTCCTTTCCTGATTAATATTTTTCTTTTCGAGAGTATTGATTCATTATTCTTTAGAATATTTAATTTCAAATTGAGACTTAACCAATTATTCTAACTATCTGAATTTTTCTTCCAACTCTTCCATATGTTATCTTTTTATTTTCAAATTGAGATCAACTGAATTCATTTTTCCATTCAGATCTTTATCCTCTTGAATCTGAGAAACATTACTTAGATATATCTTCTCTCAAAACTTATTATAAGGTTCTTGATGGCGTCTTCTAACTTATCAAAAGAATCCTTTAATAAAATATGAAAATCATCCATGATTATCATATCATCAATTACTAATTTAGACCATCTAGTTATTTTCATTCATGATCTCTTATGGGTGTCATAAACTATATGAAAAGTTTTGAACTTAGCTTCAATCATAACAAAATTTTCCATAAGAATGTTTTTTGTTTATGAATTATGATTGATTGATTATTGAAGTAGTTGTATCCTACAATAAATACATTGTAATAAGGTAATGGTATTAAATAGCTTCTTCAAATATTGAACAAGAAAATCATGCCTCGTGGATGATGAATATTCCAAGGATTCTTCCTTCAATGGTGTAGAGATTTTATCTAGATCTTGTACTTTTCTCTTAGATATTTCAACAAAATATTTATTATATTTTTCAACCAAAACAATCCTAGGAAAATCAAATAACACATGTATTCTTTTATCAACTTTTGAGATGACCTTCTCTGCTCATGGAGACTCATGTTCACTATCATAAACTTGAATAATTCTATCATCATTAGCAATTTTTTTATAATCATTATCAGAAACAACCTTATCATAACTAGGATTAATAAAATCGGGATTTCTACCATCATTATATAATGGTTTATCAACATCATCCTAAGCATCATCATCTTTCCCTTCTAAGATTATCTTATTTAATTCAAATTGGGTTGTTTTGATAGAAAAATTGTTATAAGTACTTTCCATTTCTTGATATTCTTCCACCATTTTGATTAAAAATTAATATTATTATTACTCTTATTCTTGATGTTCTTATTCTTTATAAACTACTTATTCTTTGAAAATGGGTTCCGGAATTGAAAATTTCATTCTCGGAGTTTCTATTAAAATTGACTCTTGTAAGAAGTATTCTGATACCTAGATTTGTTCAGATTCATTCTCTGTGTCTTTGAGTAAGTCTTGGACATGCTTAAATTCTAACAACTTTTTCTTTATCGTCTTATATTTTTTTCTTTATTTTCAATCTCTTTAACTACTTTAATTTTCAATGTTTATCATCAGTAGGAATGAAACCAAATACTGCATCTCACTTCTTCTTCTTTTCCATCGACTCTCTCCACTTGGGTGCTCCTTTAACAACAAATGTTTTTAGATTTTTCATATTATGTGGAGCATATACTGATTCTATAACTCTAGAATTCACTTTGGGTTCCTATTGTTTTCTTTTCTTTGGTGATTGCTTAGAATTTTCATGTAAATTTCCTTTCTTAATGATAGTTTTAAACTCATTTTTAAAATGATTATAGAACTATCATAAATAAATACTGAAACTGATTTCATTCTTCCGATAGTTTCATCAATTAACAACATAATCATTAAACAATTGGTTTTTGAACTGCAAGGAATTTTTAGGGATTCAAAGAAGAGAATGATGATCTTTAAAAAGATCATTGGATACATAATTATTAGATACTTGAGTGTTCCATTCTTGTTATTTTTGATCTTCAAGAGAATATACATGATGAGTTTTATCTTACATTGATTCACTAGAAAATCCATCATGAAGATATCATATTTCATATGAGAATATGTTTCTCCTTTTCTCACAATAATAAAAACATTCATCCATAGAACTAGAAATTTAAAGTTGGTTGAATGATAATTGATCTTATGTGAATTAACTCGTTTAATTCAAAGGCATTCAATTTACTCAACCTTCTCAAAACTACATTCCTTATCAAGAATCTTGTGAGAGAAAAATATAGCCTCTCCTTCATAATGAATACCCAATATACAATATCCTTTTTGAAAGATAAAGAGTATGTCTTCCCATATATCTTGAGAGAAAAACATTATCTTCCTCTTTGTTCACGAAAACTAACTGTATCATAGAATTTAATAAAATGATCAAGAGAAACTGGATCCTGATTCATTAGAATGGAAATGACAATATTTTCCCATACATTATTCTTAATGTCTTTTGTAATCATGGAATCATACTTCAAAAAGAAATTTGGATCCAAAAAATTTCCTAAGTAAATTTTACAATCCTTTAGTTCATTGTTGGAGGCCATTGGATTTTGTGAAGAATCATCAAGATATATCTAATACTTAAGGAACCTCAGAAAAATGATTGTATGATTTGAATGGTGGAAGAGATTTGGTGATAAAATAATGGAATATCTGATGTGGGATGCAAATATAAGGGGAATTTATATAGGCATTACTATGATGGTTCATATTCCCAAAACAATCCAATGGCCAAGATTAGCTTGATCTGATTGGACAGTCGATATCAATGTCAATGAAGGATTTTGAAGGATCTGAACTTTTGAGTTTTTAAGGAAAAATTAGATTTATGGAAAAAAAATTTATAATGTTTTATTAAAAAAATATAGAAATACTTCTGAGTAAAAATTGTAATTAAAAAGGTTCAAGTAATAAATCATACATTTCTGATTGTAGAGAAATCATTTTCAGCATTGATATAGTTCTTCGTATAAAACATAAGTTCTAAAAAATTCTATTAAGGAAAGAAAATTTTATGTTCTGAAAAAATTTTATTAAGGAAAGGAATTGTTTAGTTCTGAAATATTTTTAAAGAAAATATAAAAGAGTAAATATATGTACTTTCCATATGGAAAAGAGTATCTTAATGTAGATATATATTTTTTAAAAATATTTAAAATGGATTATTACCTTACCGTTATCATTATTGAATTTTGTTTAATGTATTCAAATCTTTTGGAGGGAAAATAATTTTTAAATATGTCAGCAAGTTGATCTTGTGTTCTGATAAAATGAAAAATTATATCTACTTTATGTGAGTGATCACTAAGAAAGTGATCACTAATATTTATGTGCTTTTTCATGAGGGTGATGTGTAGGGTTTTTTATTAGGGAAATTTCACTAGTATTTTCACACAATATATATGTTTTTGTATTTTTAATACTGTAGTCAGTGAGTGTGTTTTTAACCCCAAAACTTGGGCACAACATCTTCCAGCTGCTGCAAATTCAGTTTTAGTAGTAGAAAGTGCTACTGAGTGTTACTTCTTTCATGACCAAGAAACTAATGAAACTCCTAATAAATGACAAGTTCCAGATGTACTTTTCCAATTCATTATACATCCACCAAATTCAGAATCCAAAAAACTTTTTAAGACAAAATCAATTATATAATAATAGAAAATTCATAAATCAATGGTTCCCTTTAAAAAGAGAAAAACTATTTTCAATTATTTAAAATGAGATTCCTTTGGATTTTATTGATAGCATTCAAATAATAAAACTGAAAACATTTAGTCTGGATGACTAGATATTAAGTATAATTAACATCGAATCATACCTCTTAAAGATGTTTGATCTTCTAGTTTTCTATCTTCATCATGATAATGAGAATTTGAGGTACTGATTGGAGTAATTGTAATTTTAGTGTTTTCATATCCATACTTTTTAGTAAGATCTTTAATATACTAATGTTGAGATATATAAGTTCCATTATGGTTTTTGAGAAATTTGAAAACCAATGAAAAATGTTAACTCACCCATCATTCTAATTTCAATCTCAGATTTCATAAGATTGGAAAATGAATTAGTTAAACATTGATGAGTTAATCTGAATATAATGTCATCCAAAAAAACATTAACAATAAAAACATTTTTATTATCTTTCTTGATTAAAATGGTTGGATTAGAAGTTCCCTTAAAATAATTGTTTTATATCAAAAATCATGTAAGTTTATCATAATAGGATCTAGTGGATTGTTTAACTCTATATAAATATTTGGTAAGGTTTAAAACATTTTTAAGATGTTTTGTGTATTCAAAACAAAGAGGTTTTTCCTCATAAACATCCTCTTGAATATATCTATTAAGGAAAGAACACTTCATGTCCATTTGAAAAACATTGAAATTGAATACTGCTACAAAGTCATGTAAAATATGAATAGATTCAAGTATAACTACTAGAGAATGGGTTTCTTCTTAGTTTATTCCTTTTTGTGGATTATATCCTTTAGCAGATAATCTTGATTTATTTATTAAAATGATTCCATTTTCATCACATTTATTTCTAAAGACACATTTTACACCAATTACAGAAGTTTCCTTGGTTATTTCAACCATGTTCTAGGCATTGTTCCTTTCAAAATCTTTTAGTTCATCTTGCATAGAATTAATCTAATCAACGTCACCTAAAGAATCATTAGTGCTTTTTGGTTTAAATTAGGAATTAAATTATAGTTGTTCTACTTCATTTTTTAAATAACTTCTAGTATATAATGGTTTATTTACATCACCAATGAAACTATCACTAGGATGATTCTTATGAAACAACCAGTTTTATTTTTGTAATACCTGTTCAACAACATAAGGTAAAAAATATTCTTGGATAAATACTTTAGTGATATTTTCTTGAGCATTTTCATTATTAAACAAATATTTCATAAAATGTTGATAATCTATTTTTGAAAACATATATGAGGATGTAGGATTGGGTTGTTTAAGAAAAAAAGGATCAGTTTAATCAAATTTAATATGCACTGTTTTTTTTTCAATAGTACAAGAATTTTTGTTAAAAACACTATAAGCCTTAGAAGTAGTGGAATAGCCTCGAAAAATTAGGTCATCAAATTTGTGTGTGAATTTATGTTAGTTATCTTTAGTATTTAAGATGAATAAATTTCATCCAAATACTTTTAAGTATGAAACATTAGGATTTCAACCATTCCACAATTTATAAAGTGTTTTATTAATAAATGGTCTGATTAAAACTCTATTTACAGTATAAAAATGAAGTAATTATAGATTCAGCCCAAAAATGTTTATCAAAAGAATATTCACTTAGCATTGTTCTTATTGTCTCTTTAAGAATTCGATTTTTTCTTTCATAAACACCATTTTATTAAAGATTCTTTGATTTTATAAGTTATTATTAATTCTTTTCTTACCAAAAAAAGTTTCAAAATATGAATATTTAAATTCTCAACCATGATCACTATGAATAGTTATCAATGGGTTGTTTTTCTCATTGTTAACCTTAGCAGAAAAGGATTTAAAATATGAAAAGGCTTCATAATGGGTTCTGGAAAATAGACCCATGAAATCTTTTGTTAATCATAAAATAAAACAAATACATAGTATTTTCCACCAATACATCATGTATCTGTTGGACCAAAAAGATCTATATGCACTAGATATTATGCATTAGAAGTTAAAACTTCACTAATTAATTTATAGATTGAATTTTGTTTCTTTCCATATTGACAGGGATAAAAAAACATTTAAATAATCAAATCTAAGCTCTAATAGGTCCTTAAAAAGTATTTTCATTGATTGTTTACATAGGTCCCTAAGGTTACAATGTCCTAGTCTCCAATTCCATCAACAAGATTGATCTTCCACTGCATTATGTAAATGTAGGTATTTGCTCCTAAGGTATTCTATGTTTAGTGTATAAACATTCTCATTCCTATGGTAAGATATATTAAAAAATTCCTTGGAATTGTGTACTAAGAATTTATCACTCCTAAAATTTACATAGTAAACTTCATCACATAATTTTCTTATGATTCTATGTTTTTTCTTAATACCTTTGACAGAAAAACATTTGGAATTAATGATTTTTCAAGAGGAAAAATGTTACTTATAATAACAGTTTCACCCAGATCATTATCCCCAAAATTTACTTTTCCTCTTTTCATCTTGAAAATATTTTTAAAGAAGTTTTTGCTACCAGTAATGTTCCAAGAACATCCATTATCCATGTACCATGTATTGTTGTTGGCACTTCCTTTGTTTTCAAAAAATTAAAATAGTTAGACTTTCAGGATCTACACTTTCTTGGATTTGGAAATAGTAGAAAATAAAATCTTGGGTATCCACATTTTCTTTGAAAATAATATTTATCATTATTTTAGGATTGGGTTTTATTCAAAGGAAACTTTTCCACCAATGTCCACTACATTGAAACATAGTTAAAAAGGATCCCTTCGGGGAACAAAATAATTAAGAATAAAATAGGTTTTTAATGAGTATAACAAAATATATAACTATTTATAAGAGGATAAATTTGTGAATACATTTTATAAAATTATTTTTTTATAGAATTAAAATTTAATAAATTTTTCTTTGGGGAAAATATTTCATGTTTTATTATAATAACTAAATTCTTATCCTCCTTTTCATTAGTCTTAGATCTTTATTTTTTCTCTAAAACATTTTTAGTAGAAATAAAATTTTCAATATCTTTATAATGTTTAAACTTCTAAGAATTAAATTCCTTAATATTTTTTGAAACATTTTAAAAATTGAGTGTTTTATGATCAAGTTCTTTAGAAAGATCTAATACTTCTATTTCTAAAACAAAAAATCTTGAATTTTCATTCCCTATCATCTTTTTTATCTAACAATTATTATTATCAACTATTTTAGACAATCTATAAAATTATTCAAATGAAGGTAAGGTATTATCTTTTAATGGGGAATAGTATTCATCTAATGATTCATAATATTCTTCATTATAAAAATTTTAATTTAAATAAATATTGGATAAAGATTATGCATAGTGTACCTTATTCAGAAGACAAGGATTTTAAATACGTAGTCTGGATATAAGACATGTATTCTTCTGACTTGAATATTCATATTTCGAGGAATCATCTAAAGATTCACCACCACTAGCACTCCAGGTGTAGTTGGCTTTCAGAACATTCTTATCCTTAAATTTGTAATACTTATTCTTGTTCCTTTCAGAATATTTATCATTTTTTTTCTCTTGATCATAATAAAATAATGTCTGATATGTCTAGACCCTTTTCATTCATAACACATTACATCAGAATCTTTCTTTTCCATTATGTCTTTCTTTTTATAACTGTATTGAAAATATTTCTTTCCCTTCATCCTTTTCATCCATCATGAAAGATTGTATAATTCATTCTCATACTGATTACTGTCACTTGATTTAGATATAACAACATCTTTATTAGCTTTAGATATAGTTACCCTTTCCAAAGTCTTGGATTTAGATGTTGTAGTAAAATCAGATCTTCCATTACCATTGTTCTTCTTATTGAAATCAACATCTCTCTTCTATCTTGTTCATAGTGAATAAGAGTTCCAAATAACTCATAAAGAATAATGATAGATACATTCAAGTTACCATCAATAGTTTTCCTTTTAGATTCCCACTCATTAGGCATGATACCAATTATCTTGTCCACAAAAACATCATCATCAAGGCATTTTTCTCCCATAGATTGAAGACTATTAATGATAGTCAAAAAGAATTTTTCTCTTTACAAACTAGTTCTCCATAAGAAAAAATAAAACCATGATATTCACCACTTAACACTTCTCTTCTAGTTTATATCACTTATAAAGTTCCGGAGTGTGTTACTTGAAGTTTATTATAGATATTATTTTATCTTCAAAATAATATATTGGACGTTAGATATTCTTGGTCATTGAAAATAAAAGATTATTGTGCACCATGTAGTTTAGTTGATATTCTTGTTTTTTCTGATTTGTGAAAGTTCTTATTTCTTTGTTAGGAATCTTGTATACACTAGTGAGCATGAAAAATTATCTACTATATTATTAATAAAAAATGTATTCATTATATCTCTCTAGTACTCATAATCATTCTAATAAAATATTGGTGGTATAGTTGGATTTAGATTATCTATAGAATCAACATTCAGACATTCCAAACTATTCGAAATATATATTCCACAAAAAGAATTAGTAATAAGAGTTTATAAACAAATATAATAAAATCATTAAGAAAAACACAATTAATTAATGTTAATAAAGAAAACTTGAGAAAAAACCAATATGTATGTATAAGTATTTTAGATACCTTCCTCTGATACCAATTATAGAATTAATATATAGATGTAGATTCTCAATAACAAGAGGGGGTGAATTGTAAGATTTAATTTTTTTCCTTTTAATACTAAAGGGAAATATATGTTTAATAGAGTTAAAAAAGGTTAATTCAAGAACCCTATTTGGTGCTTAAAACAAAAAAACAATCATTATTTGGATTCAAAAATATATATATAAAAACGTAAAAAAAATTTACATAGGGTAATATTCTACCTTAAAGTGTATATAATCTTATTTATTAGAGTATACAAGTATAATAAATTATAAGAAATTTATATTTTCTTTCCTTAAAAAAAATTAGCGGAAATAGAAACATGTAACAAAAAAAGAATAAGTATAAGAAATCATTTAACCCAAAGAAAAGGGTATCCAAAAATCTTGGATAAAATTCCCTTGATTTATACTTTCAAAAATGGATGTCATACTCACACCCGGGTAGGCCCTAGATAAGAATATAAAAGCATATATTTATATCCCCACAAGCCCTCAAAGTTTAAGGAAGTCGGAACCTCTATCTTCCAATCCCCATAATCCCCAGAACATTATGGTAGTTAGCACCTCCATCTTCCTATTCCTATAAGTCCTTGATTGTATATAGCAACAATCAAAATTGCAATAGGCTAAACAAGTTGTTCATAGCAGAACAAGATGTTTACAGATTTCCAATAGCATGAGAGTCTCTCCCTCTATAAATCACTTCACAACTTTTCTCAATGTATCAACACATTAAATTTTGAAATAATTAAATAGATGGCGTATTTATAGGAAGAAATCCCAACCGTCATCTTCTCCTCCAACAATCATATTTTTGGTTGAATTTTGGAGGGACTTGTACATGATTCACTCAACCAACAATTAGTTAAAAAAATTGAATTACATCATCTCATATAAGAAAAAATTGGAAAACATTATCATGAGTAAGAAACATAAATATTCTTAATAAACATTAACATGCTTAAGATCCAATAAAATGAAATATCACTTTAAGGAAAATGGGTAACTAAAAGAAAATAATTTAATCAAATTCATTATGGAATTGAGAATCATAGGCTAAAAATCTGAACAATCAGATTCCTGAATAATAGATATTTGGAGTATAAATTCTGAGGAATTTGGAATTTGAATTATAATGAATTCATTGACAGATTTAAGAAACTTTAAGAGTCTAGAAAAATGAGACTTATAAGTCTAATTTTTAGAGAATTAAGAATCTTAATTTCAGAGAATTCAAATTTTGAATATTAGTGAACTCAGAGTCTAAATTTTAGAGAATTCAGGGTCTGAATTTTAGAGAATTTGATGTCTAAATTTCAAGGAATTTAGAGTATGAATTTCAAATATTTTAGAGTATTTAATTTAGAGAATTTAGAGTCTAAAATTTAGAGAATTTGGAGTCCAATTTTATAATAATTCCATGTCTAAATTTTAGAGAATTCAGAGTTGTAATTTCAATGAATTTTGAGTCCAAATTTAAAATAATTCAAAGTATGAATTGTAGAGAATTCTTAGTATGAATTTTAGAGAATTCAAAATCACAATTCTTGATAAATAAAATTCTAATAAATTTTATGTCTCTACGTTTGGTATGGATATGATTTTTTTGGATTGAAGAAAAAATTGTTAGACATTGTTTGAGAAGACATTAAATAAGACATTGAAAACCAAGCGTAAGGATAAAACTTATCTTAGAGAAAAAAATTTCATTAAGAAAATAATTCATAGAGAAAGATAATTTTCATTAAGAAATGTGTTTGTGATCATTCAAATATAAATGAAACGAAATTTTATAGGTATAATTATTGACTTAATAGTAATTTGATCATTTCAGCTTTTATTTTTGAAAAATACATGTTTTACAATGTCCCCTTCTCATTTTATCTCGATATGCAAGCCTGATTAAAGGGAACATCTCGATTTCTTTCCCATTTTCACGTACCATCTATAATCTATTTTATGACACCATTTTTTTTATAAAATCACTATTTTTCATGAATATATATATTTTTTCGTCTCATATTTTATACGTAAAATCAAGGAGAATAAAAATAATTTCTCCAAAATAACTCTTCATCACAATGTAAAAGGTGTATATCTCTTAAGAAACCCTCAATGGTTTTATTAGATTATTTCTATCTATTTCAATGCATCTATTTAATTTTATGATTTATTGAGATTGATATTTTATTATTTTCATCTACTATATGTTATCAAATGGTTAATTACTAGTTTTACTATGGATGAACTATCTTGATACCATTCAACATGCTACACAGATGGGTTAGTGATTATGATTACCGATTGAGGAATGTTTTTTAAATTTCATATGTTCATGTTCTTTATGTTTAAACCCAGTCATAAGAGTAATTTATTGTACATATCAAGTTATGAGTGGGGACAACTATATCCTTTTGATGTATCAGTAGCTCTCATGAGAAAAAATAGTATTGTGTTTTGGTTGAGGCCTTACCCTAGTATTTTCAAACATCATGGAAGAGGCTTTGATGAAATGTTTCCATGGAAAGACATTATGATTTCCCTCATTCTGATATTATTAATTGATAAACCATGTTTTATTTTACTGGTATATTTTCTATAAATGAGGTTCATTCTATTAGGAACATTTATGTGGATTTCTTTACTCTGCTTCCATTCCTTCCATATAATGCTCATGTTTATTTCTAAAGGATTTTGTTTTTTAGTTATTCATGATTCCTAATGTTTATGATAACTTTAGATGTATTACATACCATTAATGAGTATCTAATATCACTCCTTTCTTATTTTTATTTTTCCTTAGGATGTGAATATGAAAATTATGAAGGACTTATAGTGATAATATTGGAGTTATGGGTTGTTCAAATGGAATTTCTATACTGTAATTCCTTTGATGTTGTAATGTAAATATTAAGTTTTTATTTGGTTTTCCAAAACTAATAAACTATTCAGTCCTTCAGGATAAAAGTTCCTTGTAATTATACCAATTTAATTATGTAAGGCACCAGATCTAGGCTACTGTGGTAAGGGTATTTTTAGTCATTTTTATAAGAAGTTTAGTAGAAAACTTGGAAAATAGATTTATATAACACTGATTAGGGAATATAACCCTATGACAAACATTGAGGATATTAATAGAAGAAAATCCTATAATTTGGGTAAGGTATAGACTATGTGAAAATTCCTAGAAAATATATCCTTTCTAGATACTACAAGTGTACATCGTTCTGGCATAGATGTATCCTAGGTGTAACAACACCCACAAGGTGTACCTGTCCTAACTATGGGTAACATGGTACAGAAAAATAGGCCTTACTGGACTCTTGTTTTGAAACTCCTTGAGGATGTTATTATGATAAGTCACATTTTCATTACAAACTAGTTTGATGGATTTAAAATTAAATATGTCCCCAAAGAAACCATGTTTATGATTACGAGATTACATATGCATAAAACATTAATTAATTATATGTGTTTTTCTTGTTTGAGATTATACATTATAATTCATAATCTAATAAATTGTATTGAATTATTTAGAAATGGTGTCTAGTAGAAGGAATAACAATATCAACGCACAAATCCTATTTTGGGATTTTCCTCTTATGCAAGATAATTATGACGGTATTTGAGCTATGACAAGTGTTGGTCAAATTATAAATACACTAGGATAGATAACTCAAATTATGAACAATAACCTTACCCATATGGAGTATCATAATCCACAACACAGAGGACCAATGTTAGACTGCTTTGTACAACAAAAATAAGAATCATTTAATGGGACTACAAACCCATTTCTAGTTGAGTAGTGGATAAGTTCATTTGAGAAGATATTTCTCACTTTGGGAAGTAGTGAAAGGGATATAGTTATACTAGATATTTCTCATATATTAGAAGATGCGGATCAATGGTGGTCACTAAGAAAAAACTAAAAGGAGGGAGAAGAAATTAAAAATATTGAATAGAGGGATTTTAATAAAAAAATCACTAGAAAAATATTTTCCTTATGAACAATGAGTGGATATGGAAAAATAATTCTTTAATCTGAGGAAACAGGTGTATGAGAATGTTTCCAAGTATGAATCTAGCTTTACAAGGCTACCAAGGCATGTATCAAACTATATATGTAATCCTAGGGGAAATATTGATCTATTCCTTGATGTTTCAAAACTATTCCTCTAAATGGTATTGGTTTCTCAAACATTCTCGTCATATGAAGATATAGTCTCATGTGCTATCAAGGAATATAAAAAATTATCTAAGTCTTATAACTTTATTGTTAATCAATATAAAAAGAGGGTGGTGGAGGAAATAATTGAAAAAGGTAAGAATAAAAAATTGAGTTTTCCAACATGTGATACTTGTCAAAGGAATCACCATGAATCCTGTTTAAAAGGAAAAGATGTTTTTGAAGTGCGGAGAAAAAGGCCACCAAGCCCATGATTTCAGGGGAAATAAAGAAGTAGAAAACGTTTTATGATATAATTTTAATGAGGTGGGACAATATTAAAATTAGTGTCCAATGTTTCAAGGAAACATTCCCCAGAAAAGGCCAATAGAGAAAGGGAAAGCATATGAAATCACAGCTACTAAGGTTGATGTTCATAATTATGTGGTGGTAGGTACATTAATTTTTTCTAAAAACATAGAAAATTATTAATTTTCTTCTGGATCATCGCATTAATTTATATCTTCCTCGTTTTCAAAAAAAGGCATTTCCATTTTCATTTAAAAAGGATTTTTTAGTCAAAACACTTAAGGAAAGTATAATTGCATCAAATATGTGTCAATATTTGCCCTTTATGACACATGGATATGAATTATTTGCTAACCTTATAATCATACCCATGATTTATTTTGATATAGTACTAGGTATGAATTTGAATTCAAATTTTGATATGAAAATATATTTCCAAAAATATGGAAGTTAAAATTTTGGATTATAATGTTGAGTCCCATATCATTAGAGCAGAAACCTCAAAATCGAATTCCCAGCTAGATCCACCCACAACAGCTTTGCTGAATTCAATTCTTTATGAGTAAGAGAACCCAATATCGATGGATGAGGAAAAAATATTCAAATAGAGGATGTACCCATTGTGATATAATATGTTGATTTATTTCTAGAAGATTCACTTGGACATTGTATAATGTAGGAAATATAGTTTTCTAGTGATTTATTTCCTGGTGTAAGGAATATATAAAATACTCCCTATAGAATCAACCCAATGGAATTAGTATAACTAGAGAAACAACTAGAGTAATTGATTGATAAAGGATTTACCCACCATAGGGTTTTTATGGGAATCCATTATTCTCTTTGTCAAGAAAAAATATGGATCCATGAGGTTGTGCATTGACAATAGAAAAATCATTGCTATTAAAAAAATAAAAAAGTATTCCCTGCCTCTTATTGGTGATTTATTCATTCAAATTCATGGTGATAAATATTTTTCAAGATTTACCTTTGATCTGCATATCATCAGTTGTGGGTGAGGAAAGAATATATTCCAAAAAATAGAATTTTGAACCAGGTATGAACATTATGAGTTTACAGAAATTCCATTTAGGATAAATAATGAACCCTCAATTTTCATGGAACTAATGAATAGATTTTTCAAGGAATATATTGATGAATGTTTTGTGGTATTTATTGATGACATCTTGGTACACTTGAAAATATATAAAGACTGTGATAATCAATTCCAGATTTTTATGAATACTCTTAGAATTAATAAATTATATGGGGAATTAAACAAGTGTGAATTTTGGCTTCAATAAATTTCATTTCTTGTCCATATTGTCTCAAAGGGTGTAATCTTAGATGAAACTTCAATGAAAATGGTGGTTCCGGAACAAACTACACCAATGAATATAACTAGGGTATGTAGTTTTATTGGTTTAATAGGTTGTTATCCGTGTTTCGTTAAGAACATCTCCCAATGAGCCAACCCATTATCCAAGTTACTCATAAAGGGGTTAAGTTCATATGGCGAAAATAATGTGAATAATGTTTGGAATATTTGAAGAGGAAATTAGTGAATGCCCTTATCTTGACTGTACCATTGGGAAATGGTGTATTTTTTATTTATAGTGATGCATCAAAGAATATAATTGGGTTCATCATTATGAAGAATGATAGATTTATTGCCTATGCATCAAGGAATTTAGAAAATTCATGAATGGAAATATACAACACAAGATCATGACTTAGAGTATGTAATGTTTCCTTTGAAAACCAAGAGAAACTATTGTATGGTGAAATATATGAGATATATACATACCACAAGATTTTAAAATCTTCCTTCTCACATAAATAACTCTACATGAGGCAATGTTGATGGCTTGAGCTGCTTAAAGATTATGAATGTTCAATACACTACCACCCTAGGAAGGAAAATGAGGTAGTAAATGAATTGATTAAGAAGGATCATGGAGTATTGAACAAAATGAGAATTAACAATGAAACTATGTTTATAGATATAAAAAATATGGATATGGGAATTTACAATGAATGTTAAACATTGTTACTTTTTTCAACTAGTTTCCTAAAAATATTTAATGGAAATAATTAAAAGATCTTAATATATGATGAGAATATTCAAAATAAAATTAAATTTGTGAATGATGGGAGGTTTCCATACTTCATGTGTGAGGATGGAATTCTAAAATTTGGGAGGAGGATATGTGTTCCCTCTATACCCATGCTAAAAAGGGGGTTATTGGATGATTCCCATAGATCTAATTTCTCTATAAACCTTGGTAGCACTAATATGTATTGATATTTCATGGAACGTTTATAGTGGGATAATATAAATTAACAAATTACAGATTATATATCAAGATGTTTAGTCTGTCAATATGTGAAGGTTGAATGAAAAAATCCTATAGGTGTCAGGAAACCCCTTCTTATTCGTACATGGAAATGGTATGACATAACTATGTATTTTGTCATAGGGTTACCAAAAACTCCATGAAATAATGACTTAATATGGGTGATTGTTGATCAAATTACCAAATCTTCCCATTTCCTCACTATAAGGGAGGATTTTCTATTAGATCGCCTTGTATGACTCTATATTAATGAATTTTTTAGACATCATGGAGGACCTATCTCAATAGCGTCTGATCATGATCCATTATTGAGATCAAAATTCCTGAAAAGTCCTTAGAAATCATTTGATTCTGAGCTTCATTTTAGTACTACATATCACCCTCAAAGTAAAAGGTAGTCAGAAAGGATGATACAAACTTTACAATCCATGTTGAGATCATGATAACTTGACTTTCAAGGTATTTGGGACTATTATTTACCTTTGGTATAGTTTCCCTACAATAATAATTTCAATTCAGGTATTCAAATTCCACCATATGAAGCGTTGTATGGAAAGAGATGTTGTATACCAACATGTTGGGATGAAATTTGGGAAATGAACCTCGTAGGCCCAGAACATATAAGGTAAACAATAGTGATGGTAAAGAATATTCAAATCTATATCAAAGAATCTCAATGTAGGAAAAAGGGCTATGATTATAATAGAAGGAAGGATTTTGGTGTTCAAGTGAGAGATTGACTTTTTTTAAAATTGTCTGCATAGAAGTGTGTTATAAGATTTGGGAGGAATGTGAATGTGATCCCTAAGTACATTGATTCTTTTGAAATTTTTGAGATAATTGGTGTTTTGGTTTATCATTTGTAAATTAATCCTAGCCTTTACAAGGTACACAATGTGTTCCACATCTCCTTGTTAAGGAAGTACATGCTAGACCCAACACATGTACTCATTTCTAAAGGAATATAATTTAAACCTAACTTGCCTTACTATGAAGAGACTATTAAATCTATGGACATCAAATAATTTTTTTTGAGTAATTGGATGACTTGGATGGTAAAGGTACATTGGAGAAATCATAAAATTAAAGAGGCTATGTGGGAGCCTAAGGAGCTTATAATGAAGAACTGCCCACATCTTTTAATGGGGTGACAATCTTGAAATTTCACAGTTAAAAATTTTTTAGCAGGGGAGAACGTAATGGCCCAGAATCCTATCAATGAAATTTGCCTTTTTTGTTCATTTGATATAGTATAGATCACATAAATTCAATTATAGAACACAATAAAAACAATATAAATGAATAATTAATAAAATAAGAGGTATTTCTAAAACACTGGTGGAAATCCAACCTATACCAATACATATATCCCCATGGATTGAAAAACCCATTGGGAAAAGTAAACTATACCAATGGTTAATTGAAATCATTGGTATAAGACAATATAAGGTTTATTTTCCCAATGGTTTGAGAAAACAATTGGGATATGATTGATCTGGTATAGGAATCCTAATGGTTTTTGGAAAGCATTGGGATATTTCTTTTATCTCAATGGTTATTATAAACCATTGGGATAAAAAATCCTCAAAAGCAGTCAATCCCCCTTCCTCCACCCAAAACTGATCTTTTCCTGAGATCTATCCCTCCTATGAACCCTATATCCTAAGGCCACTTCCTCTATAACTGATTTATCAATGCTTCCAACCCTACTTCCCAATTCAACATCCTCCAGAACCTAGCTCTATCATTTTTTCCTAAATGATATTCTTCCAGGATAAGAACTATACTTTCTAACTGATGATCTATCTTTGATTCAAGTAATTTTTGTTCTTCCACATCAAATTGGTACGTTGAAACTGATTTATGTCTTCTTCCTCCATTTTCCTTAGCTTTTTCCATTTGATTTTAATGTAATATTCTATGTTTTACCAATTTTGTATTATGATCCCCTTATTAAAACAATACATATATCATTTTAGTTTGTGGTTTTGTTGTGTTTTTATTTTGATTTATCTTTATAGAATATTTTTGATTTGTTTTAAAAATTACAATATGATCAAGAGTTATTTTAACCTTGGATTATTTTAAATTTAAGGTTTATTGACATTATTTCATTGGTTGTACATGAATACAGCTATATAATATTTTACCATAAAAGGAATGAAAGGATACAGATGTATTACAAATCTAACCTTAAATGTTGTCTTTCAAATATCACACTCTATCTTTAAGATGATGATACCCTCACTGTATTGTATTCATAGAGAACCACTTTGTAAAGGTTAATATTACATTACATGGAATGTACTACTAAGTGATATTGAATGTTATATTATAATGTAAAATTAAATCATAAGTATTGTGGGATTTTGAAAGCTGCTATTTATGGGAATTCTTATGAACTAATAAAATCCAATTAATTTAAATTAATTATAATAAATATTTTAGTGATGTTTCTCAATGGTTATTTGAAAATGATTATAAATATCATATCTATTTATATTATATTAGCCATGATTATTCCCAATTTAATTTCAATTAAATTTTTCAACGAGTGTACGATTTTCATGGAGTGATTTGTGGATCTCTTTGACCCAACTGTATTCATAATAATTATACTTTTTATTATATATGAAAAAGTAATTTTGTGATATAATTTAAAAATACTTTATGTTAATACATTTTTCATTAAATATTATATTATAGTGAATAATATTTTTATAACTACTACTTCTTGAAGAATCATTTTTTGTAGAAGATTTATTTACTATTATTTGAAGAGACAACTATGTTCTGAATGTGATCTCTATTTTTATATCTCGAATATTTATGGTATAAGTTTCAACTACTTATAATTATATATAGATTAATGTTCCAACAAGTTATAATTATGTTTTATTTCCCCAATAAAATGATTTTAAGTATCAATAGAAGCCTTTTTCTAAGTATTTAAAAGGTCAATCGGTTGTGAGAACCCTAGTGTAGGGCCCGTGATGGTTGGTACCACTAATAGGGGGTGAATGAGTGGTACAATTTTATGATTTCTTTTTAATTCAACTTATTGTACTTGTAAATTTCATGATTCTTTCAATATTGAATCAACTAATCCTCAACTTATTATGGCATGTAGGATTCACATGGCATTAATATTCTTATGTTTGACTAAAGTTTCTAGTGACATAGGATTTATTTGTATAAAGTGTTCATAAAGAGTGTTATATGGGATTCCTAGTGGAATTATACCCACCCAGGCCACAATTTGTTTAGGAATGAACATGTGGATCTTATTTGGGGATGTTCATTGATGATGTAAAGAAATTACATTGGTGAAATGTATGTATTTTAACACTTGGGGGTCCATTTATTAATTTTATAGATATTTAATTGTTTAATGTAGTAAATCTTATCATAAAAAGACGATTCATGAAGGGAATCATTTTCCTTGATTATTTTTATACCCTTATGAAGGTAAAAGTGATGAAATGTAGAATTATTTGTATTCTATTATTTTATATAACTTGACTAAATTTAGGAATCATGATTATATTAAGAGGGAATTATTTATGAGATACCTAGGCCTGTTGTTTTTGGGGGTGTTTTTGGGTGATATAGTTGATTATGATCTGATATGGTTGGATCTAGGATGGATAGAGCATTCATATGATGTTTTTGGTTTTTTAGTAATGTATGAGTGACTACTGATCATTTACTAATCCATGGAATGACTGTGATTCCTTATTATTGTTGGGATGGAAGCACCAAGGGTGGTTTTTTGTAGATAAAAAAGACATGGATGAGAATCACGGTCACTTTTTGGTTGAATGAGCCTAGGATTTTTGGCATGTGACTCATTTGAGAACAAACCTGGTAGTGTGATCGAGTAATATGGTAGTGTACACTCATTGGGTTTCTAACACCTTGAGTTTTAATGAATTATTAATATTTTTGAATAAATTTAAATACATTGGTGGCTTTCATTGCATGAAACACCATAATATTGTCAGTATGATTAATGAATATCTTACCTTTTAATGAATATATTTCATTTAATAGTTTTAAAAAATATAATCCATATGATTAATTAATTATGATTGTTCCTCATTGGATAATTTTTTTTAGTTGAGTATAAGTTCAATAAAGCCTCAAATGAAATGGGTGAATGGAAAAAATGAGGGTACTATGTCACATACTTCTCCACATAAGACTTTGTTTTTTGAAATTTATTACCACAAAAAGAGAAAGATTCATTGAATCATTTAATCTTATATGAGGTATATATTTAATGATAATTTTTCAATCAAATATGTTCTAATACCATGTTGTATCAAAAAATAAATTCACTATTCTCATGATATGTTTCATTTTACATTTGATTTGTTCACGTGATTAATGTATATTTACTTACCAATTATCTTATTCTTTAAAATGGTTTACTCTGATACTACTTGTTCCATCATTTTACATATTTTTTACATGAATAACTACAATAGAGGCCAGTTGTATCCCAGACTTCCTAGTGTTAGATATTTTATATAAATCTTAATCCATGTTATGGTTCATTTTATTATTTAAATAAATGGTCTTAGTAGTCAGTTACTATCAAATATTTTTCCATCATGGGAGAAAAATGATTTTTGTGTCAAATAGCATCTTTGACCTAAATTTAATGTCATTATTGAAGTAATTGTGAGTCATGTGTTTTATGATGGTGGTGATGGTATTGTCACCATCCCTACATCCATTGGAACCAATCCATTTATTACTTTTGATAAATATAATAGATCAATTATCATAGTTGATTGGGAACCTAAAGTTGACGTGATAAATATATAGAATCATCCATCTAGGTTCTCTATTCTATTGGTTTAGCTCGACTTGGGTTGTTTAGGTTGGTAATATTCAAATTGATTTAATATTTATTACAAATATGTTGTATCCAAATTGAACTATATTAAAACCTAAAAAAACAACATTTCTAACTTGGTGAACATTTGAAATCTTTATTGATCCTATATTAAATTAGTATAACTCTAAGACCCCCTATAACATTTGAGTTCATTATTGACCATTGTGCTTGAACCTAGAACCAATGAATCTCCCTATCCCCTCTCATATATTTTATTTTTTGGGTTACACATTAGTTATCATTTTCTAATTACATCCATATTTGTTTTAAAATGTTGGAAATGAAACCAATTAAAGATATGCGACAAAAATGGATGACAAACATAAATTATCGCATGGCTGAGATGGGAATTCCTCCACTAGTGCCTGTTTTGAGTATTTTATTTCAAATAAATATATTTAAATAATATATAGTTCCATGTGATTAGTTTTTTTTAAAAAAAAAATTGCATGATACACCACTAATTCAATAGTTATTTGGTGAGCATCCTAGAAGTGGTCCTAGTACTTAGGCCAGTTGCACAAGGGATGGTGGTACGAGAGATAGGAGATCTAGTCGGCACACCCAATTAGACCCTGCCCCTCCTAATGACATAACATTTATCCCACATTCTAATCTTGGTGTGTCATTATAGACTCATAGGATATTTATACCTCCCATGTTTTCACCACCCTTTACATCTGAGCGTCCTCACCCATCTTTACCATATCTGATGATGATTCCCACTCCTCATCCATATCGTGCATTTGGACTGCCATCCATGCCATCTTCTTTTACTTATAATTCCCTCTATTTGATCTTATATATTCCATCTTCTTCGAATCATTATATTCCACAGTTTATACCTGCATGGAATATACTGTGACCCACTCAACTTGTACAGGGTGTTCCTTCAATTTCTGGGCATCCAGCTATACCCATTGATTAGACTAGCACATGAATATTTATAAAACCCTAACAAATTTTTATACCATTATTTATTTTCATTATAACATGTATTGATATAATATATATTTTTCTGTCATAATAGATACATATACTGATAGGAGGCAGTAGAGGGGGTGTACACACATGAATAAAGTGTGGAGACACCACACGTAGTTGATGGTGGACTACTATAAAGACAATAAAATGATTGAAAAAACTATGTAGTAATGCCAAAGGTTTTTGGAGATGCTTTCCAAATACTCCGACATCATTACTGTCAGTCAGCTCTCATGGGGACAGTTTCCAAATGAAGTAAATGATAATTCTTGGGCACAAATATGGGTAAAAAGTATTTTCTTATTTAATTTAATATATTGTTTTTGTGTTTATATGAATTAATAATTTGGTTTCAACTTTAGTTTAATTTCTTTGATGTTGAGGGTGCACAACCATCATGTCTAAAAGAGTTAGGTGAGAATTGGATAGTGTATAAGCACAAGTTATATATTTTTTATTGTACTAGAGTTGGAACAGAGTTAGTTGAGGTACCTTTCGTAGTTGATTTTTTGATACAACAGTATCAACAAATTATTACTCATTTGATGACTATCTTGTTTAAGGTATTAATCAGATTTTAGGTATTTAAATTAAAATTTTCATGTTTTTCTTTAATAATATCTTTTTTATTATTGAATATTATTTAGGAATTATATAAAACAAATAAAAAATGATGAAAAAACATTCCTCCACACATTGGGACATTCTGCGATGTCAGATCATGAGAGAAATCAGGTACAACAGTTGTTTATAATTTTTCTTTAGGACTTGCACTTTCTATTATTTCCTCCATAATTTATTTTATTTAAAAAGTCTTCATAAATTCATGTTATGAAGTTCATTATTGTTAACAAATTTTTAATTATGGTTTCTTACATTGAATTCCATTTTATAGTAAAGTATTGAATATTGAAGGTAGTGTGCCTTGAGAAAAACTATTTTGCTCAAGTAGAAGGAAAAATGATGGAAGTGTGTTTAATGAAGCGACATAGTAGAATATTGTATGTTTTACTTTTATGATTTCAAATTTTAATATCTATTTTGTAATTTATTATCTATTTATATTTGTAATAGGCTGATTTAGAGGCCCTTGATGCCCAGGAACCTGACAATTTTGGGCCCAATTATCACTTACATTGGGTGTTGGGAGATGAGAACCCTAGAAGAGTATGTTGCGTACCTAGAAAGAGTATAGTTCTTACAAGGTATTGGACCTTTTCATGCACCCATTTTTGTGCCATTGAGTTTGAATTGGTTAAGGCATAGGTAGAACATTCCGAAAAAGCACCACATAGGTAGAAGATCAGTCTTCTAGGTCAAACACTGAATTTTTGAAATTGATGAAAGTTTTATGTCCATAAATTCCACCAGAGTTCAAAATAGCCTGTGGTGAATATATGACATTAATGCATTCAATATATAGTGCACCATGTGAAAGATTTAGTGGTGGTCATCAATGCATAAAATATATAATTCACAATCATGTTTCCAATCACCCGATGGATAGAAACATTTTTAATAGGGAGGGTTGGGATAGGAAGACTTACTGAAACTGTTGATGTGGATAATACTACATGGAAATATATTTGAAAGACCTCCCGTGATAGTATAAATGCATATAATTGAATAAAAAATGGTTGTAAGACATAGAATTAATGATGTTTTCATCTTTCAGGAAATTGATTAGAATTTCTCAATAGTCAATTAGTGCCATCATTTTATGAAATCTAAATCCCATAAATCCATTGATGGTTGTGTTAAAAGTCTTCATCAAGTGGTGTCAACAACCAAACCAATATAACAGAGAATAGATAGAGGTGTGATGCATCTGATATCCTAGGAAGATTAGTATTCCATATATATAAATGAAGCATCCTGTGATAACTATCCCAAGAACCTTACTCTATGGTATAAATAAAATAATGTTCATTTACTAAAACTAATAAATATATGGTAATCCTCATTTCATTCCCCATTGGTATGGTTCACAATCCCTAACAAATTACTATCATTTTGATCTATTATGAATCTAAATTTATTAACATGGAATGAATATCCTATAATTACTTAGGAAATAACATTAAACCACAATAATTATTTGGTTTTTTCTATGAACTATGCCTAAATCAATGTTCACCACAACTATTTTAAACCATGGGTTATAAACATTATCAATTTATGGTGTGATCCCAACAATTTGACTACACTCACCAGATATCCTTGAGCACCAACCAGTATAGATGTATATCATCACCATTGAATTTTCACCCATTGAATATTATAATTTCATACTCATAGATTCATATCAGACTCTATAATTGGGTCTTAACTTCCTGATATTCCAAGATTCTTCTACCTCATATTATCAAAAGTTCATCAACAAGGCCTCATACCACTTCCCACTATATAAACACACTATCCCATATGATATCGTGTAATTACCATGATTTACTATTCCTCAACTAAGGGCAAGACCTTCCCCCGATTCATATTTTTACATGGTTGCAACTATCCCATTAAGATTGAAAAAGGGCATTCAACTCATCCGAATGAATTTCAATTAGAAAATTCCAGTGTGATGACCCAAACCTTTATTAATTAAAATTCATCATGATGTAATTAAATATATTATTATGTAATATGGTTATGTAAAACATTTTATCTTTCTTGGTTTTATGTTTTTTGATTTTAAAATACAATAATAACTGTTAACGTCTCTAATATAGCCATTGAACATTGATCACATTATTAGTATAAATATAAAGATTTAACAAAACCAATTTACTTAGATTAAGGAAGAGATTACCTCATCTAGTAGAATTTTTTCCTACGAAGACCACTTTTTGGAGCTCGAAAAAGATGTGGCATCACTGGGCCTCGCTCTTGACTAAGCCCAATCCGAGCTTCAACACGTCAATCTCTAATAGATCTGTCTATGGGAGAAGTGAAAGTTAATAGGGATTACCACCCGAGTGATGTTATCCAAGAACCCCAAGAGTCTGTCACCATCGCAAAACTCATGCTCAGGTCTTATACATGTGTTATAAGGGGTTATGGAACAAGAACCTAGAACTATGATTATGTTCTTTATTTTTTTGAATAAATAATACACATTCATTTCATTATAGTTTCTTTATAAATGGTTTTTTAAAAAAACTAGTATTTTAAGATAATATTCAATTAAGAAAAATATTTTTATATATTAAAGGATTTTGGAATTAAATAATATTTTAATAAATTATTATTATTACTAAATTAATTTTTATTAAATATAAATAATTGTATAATTTTTATGAATACAATTGAAATTTTTATTAAGGATTGAAAACTATTCTTTTCAAAACACATGAATTTTCAATATATTTTTATTTTTATTTTTAAAGATAAGATGCATATATTTAGAAAATTATTTAGATAAAATGATTATTAATTTTGGAATTAGGATGCTGAAATTTTATAATGGTAAATTTTTCATAATTTTTTGAGATAGTCGAATTTTTGGGTAAAAATTAAATACCTTTTAAATATATAATGTGTTTTATTACATCAAAATAACCCAATGGTGAGGTCATAAAATAATATAAAAATTTTGTTCGGGAAATATATTTTTAAATTTAAAATAATTTGATTTTATATTTTTTTGATTAAATTAATGGTGCCTTAAGTGACCCTCCATGACTTATAAAACATTTTAACATTTGAAATGATTTTCCTCAGAGTGTTACTCGCCTCCAAATAATAAATAATAATATTTTAAAATGTTCAGACATTGGAATTACAATATAATTTTTTCCACTCCCTTTTGAAAAAAACATGGGAAAAACCACAAGTTGTTTGTAGTTTTGATTAGTTTAATGTGTAGTGTCCAAAACCTAACTAATAAAGATTTCCCTCTCTTTTACTAGATAAACCCACCATAGATCCCACTTTTCTTCACTCAATACCCTTGGATAATGTCTCTACATTTTCCTCCTCTTTCTAAAATCCTCTCAAGGTTCTCCAATCTCCAAAAAATGCACTCTGAAGCCCCTCCCAAGACTTTGGGATAACATTTCCATGTAAGGGATTTTTTCTTTTCTCAATTTTGTCCAAATTTTATTATATTGTTATACCATTTTGTTTTGAATTAAAAATTTTGATTTTTGATTTCAAACCTCCCACACACTTTCCTCCATATTTTTTAATGATGATATACCTCTTTCTCTCTCATTAATGTCTCCCATGTACATATGTTACCATGCTGAAATTCTATAAGGAATTATTCCCTCCTCATTTACAGTCAAGCAATTATTTTGTTTTATGAATATAAATTTCATTACATATGTTGGGATATGTATCTATATGACCCCCTTACTATCCATTTCATGTACATATTATGATACACCCCTTTCTCTCTCATTAACCATTTTTATGAATTATTATATCACGTCATTATGGAGCCAAAATTGCACTGTGATTTTCCAAGACAATGTCATTGTGTAGTGAATATCTTGTTCATTTCATTATCAAGGGTACTCAACATTATTCACATTTACTTATTTATTATACAATTTTATGTATGAATTCAAAATTCATTTATCATGGAAAACATTATTATTTTTAATAAACCCATGTTATATGATCCATCTGGAACGCTTATGCATTAAATGAAATGATTAATGAGGTTTCTCCCTGATAGTGCCTCAATGAATTTGGTAAATACTTGTATCATGATACATCTGTGCAATGATGTTTTACACATTCTAATTCAAGTGCAGTGAGGGTTTACTCATTCTCCTTGTGCAATGAGACTTGGCTCATGCTAATATCATTTTAAATGTTGTTACCACATTTCCATTTTATGATAATCATGCTATATCATGAATTTATGTTTGTGTTTCTCTTATGTTCCATTGATAGGTCTATTTACTAATAAGTAATTTATTATTTATTTTATTCTTGAATACTCTATTACTAGGCTTTATATCTCACACTTTTCATATGCATGTCCTTAGGTTATCACATGCAATGTTAAGTACTAAGGAACATTGTGTTCATGTAAATGATATTTTCAATAAATATGTTGTCTTTTATGTTCTATGTTATTGTGTAATGTTATTAATTTCCCAAGACACTATAACTATAAATCTTTAGAGTTGTATTGTGAGAATTTTTATGTAATAAATCATGTTTATGTGTGTAATTAAGAACAGGGTTGTAAAAGTTGGTATTAGAGGATATGTTTAGTTACTTTTGGGATTAAGATTATAAAACCCTAGTCAAAGACTTAGGGATATGACTAAGTATAATAAAAACATACCTAAATTTTGGTGGGTATAGAGTAAGTGGTTTCTCAAGAAAATACATCCATGTCTGGACATGAGCAAACAGTGGCAGCTCAGGAACAGATATATCTTGGGGTAAAACCCAAAAACACCGCTTTGAGCTAGACTCGAACGGGAACTAGTGAACAAAAATGGGCCTTAATTCACTCTTAGTTATGAAACTCCCAAGATATATGATTTTTTAAATTAATATTCTTAGAATAAACCATTATTAAGGGAATAAAAAAATTCCCCTACGAATAGATGTTGGGTAGTAGATCAAGGATAACATAGATTGAAGCCTATAAATTAATAAGTTAAGAAAATAAAACTAAATTATATGTCGTTAATTTTTGACTTTGGATTTCCCTTTATGAGTTACCCCTAAGTTTCCTTTTATTCTTTCCAATGGCTAGTAATAGGAGGACATGGGATAAAAACAAATGTGAAGATCAATGGGATGACTGTTATAATGAGATAACCAATCCAATGTGAGCATGAATCATGAAATTTTTCACGATACTCTCTTAGTTAACTCATGTTTTGAATTGAAACATGGGTTATGAAGAATGTTCAACCCCTTAAGAAAGAACAAGTCACAATCAAGAGCTTCATGAGACAAAGTCCTCCTACTTTTAATGGATAATCTTATCCCTCAATTATCAAACAATGGATCAAATCCATTGAAAAGATCTTCTTCATCCTTCAATGTTCAGAACAAGATAATATTCTTCTGGATGCTTATCATATGGAGGGTAAAGCTGATCAATGGTGGACTTTAATAAAAATTTCAAATCCTGAGGGGGAGATCGAGTTGTTGGAATGGAAGTATTTTCAAAAAATGTTTTTCAATAAATATTTACCTCGAATCCTCCAACTTAAGAAGGAAAGGGACTTCCATGCCCTCAAGAAAAAAGACGATATATGAGGAAAACTGCACACGGCATGCAAGATATTCCACTGGCTTTGTAATTACCCTTGAATTAAAGTTTGACCATATCTTTGGTGGGATAAAACATAGCCTATAAAAATCCCTATTGATCTGTGACTTCGAGTGCTATGAAGAAATTGTCCAATGTAACCTCAAAGTCGAAATGGAGATCAGCGGATCTCAGGGGTATCAGGGGAAAGAAGCGTAAGGTAGAATTTCATTTTAGTGGTCTGATGGATAAATAAAATGTTGCTAAGAAAATCCAGCACCCCACTTTCAAAAGGTTCAAAAATATGCACCTAAAATTTTTTCGTAAGGGGATGTGGAAATTATTTAGGTGTGGAAGAGAAAGGAACCTGGACATTAATTACTAACAAGACAAAACAAATGGTTGAAAGAGAAGATAAGAATTCTCCATTCGACTGTTAATGCGTTGTTAAATTATTCAACTACAAATAACTAGGGAACTTTTCAAAACAATTTTCTAATTCATGGGTTTTTTGAGGCATCCAACAACCTCTAAGGTTGCAAGGGTGATATTTTTCCATCACCACTTCCAACATGAACCTTGCAAATGATGTGGTGACATGTACTCTAGTTAATCATTCTACAATAGAGAACATACTTTTTTATTCTAGTTCTACGCATTATTTTATTTTCCAAATGTTTATTAGAACAATCCAAACACCACCACAATCATGGAAGTAAAGATGTCGATGGGATTGGAATATTGGGAAATCATTGAAACCCATTAATATAACTCCTCCCCTACCACAATTTTTGGTTTGAACATCTTTGTGAACCTCATCATAAAACCTTTGGTTGAATTTTATGCATTTCGTAGCATGGATTGTATTTTCTTATATGGATCCAACATAAATTTACATGAGAGGGAAATCACTCTTCATATTGCAAAATGACCCCCAATTCTGTACAAGTTCAAGGAGGATGATGAATTATCTTTAGAACCGTCATCTCAAGTGTGTATATTACTTCCCTATGAGCACACATACCTTTATCAAATGATTGAGTCTAAGGAAGAAACTATCCTTGAAGACATGGATATTGTGAGGAAATTCACTAATGTCTTTCCCGAGGAATTTCCTGGTCTTCCTCCTAGAAGATATGTTGAATTCTCAATTGATCTTATACCTAGGGAATTTCCTATATCCAAGACTCCATATAGAATGGTTGTTGTGGAGAATGATAACATGAAGAAATAACTGTATTAGATTTTGGATAAAGGGTTTACACAACCAAGTGCTTCATCATGGGCTGCACTATCCCTCATTGTAAAGAAGATGGATGGGTCAATGCGCCTTTGCATTGATTATAGTGAGCTTAACAAAATCATGATAAAGAACAAGTATCATCTTTGACAAATTGATGAATTGTTCTATTAGCTACTTGGAGAACAATACTTCTCCAAGGTTAATATTTCGTCGGGATATTACTATGTAAGGGTAGAGAAGGAGGATATCCCAAGACAAATTTTCTTACAAGATATGGGAACTATGAATTCATAGTAACACCTTTAGGACTCACTAGTTGTCCGTAAATCTTCATGGAATTTGTGGATATATTCTATAGATATCACACCAACAAATTTGTGGTAGTATTCATAAATGATATTCAAATATACTCCAAAACCTAGGGAGAGTATGAGGAGAATCTAAGCATAGTAGTAGAGACTTTGAGAAAGGATAAGATCAATGAAAATTACAACAAGTGTGAGTTCTGGTTGAAGGAGGTATCATTCCTGGTTCATATTACAACATGCAATGGGATATCATTGGATCCCTCTCAGACAACTATCATTGAAGGATGGTCGAGGCCAACATCGGTAACATATATCTATAGATTTCTAGGGTTAGTTGGATATTATCACTGAATTGTGATAAATTTCTCATGATTTTCAAACCTTCATACCAAAATTACTCGAAAGGGAGTAACATATTTTGGAGTGATGAATGCGAAGATAGATTCAAAGAGTTAAAAAGGAGGCCTATCACTACACCCATTCTCACACAACCCAAAATTGGAAAAAAAATTGTGGTATTCATTGATGCTTCAACGAAGAGAATAAGTTGTTTGTTGATGAAAAATGACAAATTCATTTTCTATTCTTCAATGAAATTGAAATTTCATGATCAAAACTATCCAATATATGATCTGGAGTTGGCTCAAGTAATCTTATCTTTAAAAATATGGTGACATTAACTTTTTTGGGTTGAAGTGTGAAATATATACATGTCATAAAAGCCTCAAGTATATATTCACACAGAAATAGTTGAACATGCACCAACGAAGATGGTTAGAGCTAGTCAAAGAATATTAATGCACAGTCCATTGTGACCATGGGATAGAGAACAATGAGGTAGATTCTCTAAGTATAAAGGACCCAAAAATTATATCTTTTATGAGAATTGAAATGGATCCAATATTTTTATATTTAATGAATATGGAGATGGGAATAATAAAGAAAGTAACATCATAAATCCTTTCACAAATAATTTCTCAAGCATCTCTTTTGTAAAGGTTAAATGATGCTCAAAAGAATGATGTGGGAATTCATAATAAATTGGAGACGATCAGAAAAGGGAAATCCTCATAGTTCAATGTTAATGAAGAAGGAATTGTGATATTTGGGACAAGACTATGTATTCCATCAAATCTGGAGTAAAAGAATGAACATTTGGATGATGAAAATAGTTTGAATTTCACCATTCACCCATGAAACAATATGATGTATTGAGATCTCTATGAGAATATTTGGTGCGATAACAAGATGAAGGAGATTACTGATTATACATCAAAGTTACTGGTACGTCAGAAAGTAATGTCTTAGAGGTATAATTCTAAAGGGATGATGCAACCATTTCCCCTGCCATCATGGAAATAGGAGAACATCACCATTTACATTGTTACCAGACTTCGGAAGACATCCATAAGAAACAATGCTATATGGGTTATTTTAAATCATCTAATAATGACTACACACTTAATTGTAATTCGATGAGGATTAATCATTGGATAAACTGGCACAAATATACATATATATATATATTAGAGAAGTGGTAAGGATAAATGGAGTACAACTATATATTTTATTCAACAGAGATCCAAGATTCACCTCTATGTTCTAGAAGAGTCTTCAATATGCTCTGACTACTGAGCTGAACATTAGTACAAATTATCATCCTCAAACTAATAGAAAGTCTTATCAGACTATCCAAACACTTGAGGATATTTTGAGAGAATTATCAAATGAGTTCAAAGGTTTATGGGATCAACATCTTCCTCTGGTTGAGTTCTCTTACAAAACAGTTGTCACTCAAGCATCTAAAGGGTTTTTTATGAAGCCTTTTATGGGAAGAGGTGTAAAACACCGGCACGTTGGGATGATATTGGGGATAAGAAAATCCTAGGTCCTAAAATGGTCAACAAATGGTGGAGATGCTTAAGTCCATCCAACATCACATTAATGATTCTTAGAGTTGAAAAAAGAGATATACTAATATTCGTCAATAATACCAAGAGTTTGATGTTAAAGATATAGTATTCCTCCACATACCATTTGAGGATGAGAGTTTTGAGATATAGGGATAAGGGAAAGCTTAGTCCAATGTACATTGAACCTTTTCAAATTCTTGATCACATTGGAGAAGTGGTATATCAACTAACACTCCCACCGAACCTATCTCAAGTACATGATGTATAAGGCCCCAGCCTTAAACCCTACTTTATCTTGAGTTATTACAAGATTACACATTGAGGATCTTTTCGGGTTTAGAATTTTAGAGAATTGGATCATAAAACTTGAATTACATTCCACATATAAACAAAGTGGTTACATAAAGATAGTATTCTTCATTCCCATCAATGGAAACACATTTAAAATAAAACATGGATTATTTCTTGACACTTCCTTAACACTATCATCATATCATGTACCTTTCCCTTGACCTGTGAAAAACATTTCAAAAAAACATGGGATGAGCATAAAAAGCTCAGTATGGGTTATAAAAACATGGAAAGGAAACATGGGTACATATATACATAAGAATGAGATCATACTTTTCCCATAAAACATAAGCACTTCAACATACCTCATCAAATCATGAGTAAATCATAGAAATCATAAGACAAAAAGGTAACTTGAGGCATTCATAACATTCTTACGTAGGGAGTAACCCTCTTAGTTACGTTTGGAATACCCATCACAGTATATTACCTAAATCTCTTCGGAGAAACATTAAAGTTTCACTCTGTCGCGTTACCCAATGCATTGGAGAGATATAACGGGCTCACCCGCCCTTAGTTTATCACGGAACCACCCGTCTTCATAATAATGCCCAAGAACCATAACATAATCATATCACATAAACATGCATAAAGGAAACATAAAATTTCCACATTTCAATCATGAGATATCAATACAACACATTGATATAAAAATATAATGAAACCATTTTCAATACCAAAATAAATTAAATGTAAGACATGGTATTTATTTTTCTTTTAAAAAGAAGGTATGGCTTGTAGAGAAGCCAAAACTCAAATAATGGTCACGGCGGCGGAGAAGTCATTGTCGCCACATATGTACGACAAAAACATTCCCTTTTTCATTTAGTAAACGCTTCGTATAAAATATATTCCTTTTGGATAAACATAAAAGTCAAAGGGTTTTATAAACTATATAAAAGAAAGTTGTGTATAATATAAAATATGCCTCAATGAAAGGAGATTGAGACGAAGTCCCATACCTCGTATCCGACTTGACCCGATCATTCTTTAATCTCCTAAATAATAAACTTGAGTTAATTTATACTTTATTAAGAACCTTTTTCAAGTTAATTATTCCTTTTATACCATGTTATGAACATCATGTAATCATTTAAGTTAATAATGTTCATTTTGTCGATATTTTGTTCTTAAGTCAAAAATAGACTTCTTACACTTACATGTTGTTAATTTGGTCAAAGGTTCATTATATCCAGAATGATATTAATGATTTGGATAACATATATATCATATATATTCATCATATATATGTATTTATAATATTACATCACATTCAGAGGTAAGAAATGAAATGCACCGTTCATGGAGACGGTAAGTCGTACGTACGCATGAAGGCTACTTCCATTTCTATTTCGTACTTTCTGTAATGGAATAATAATGATATAAGAGTATATTATAATTCTAGTATAATAACATATATAATATCATTAACTTTATCCTTTACACATCCCACATATAGTATTAACGAATCAAATCACTTTCAGGGGGAGGTAGTCCGCACTTCCTAAAATGAAGATATCATGTTTACCCATAATGGAAACAATAATGGTATGCCATAAATGAAAAATACAGAAGTTTAAGGAAAGAATAAAAATATTATATATCATATATAAAAATCGTGACATCATAATGGCCACCTTTGAAGGTGCTAAATGAGTATTGAACAATCGTCGTTTCAGGAGGCAGAATTTCACCATCCACGGAAACCGTATGTTCCATAACCATTTGAAGTAGTTGTGTGAGAGTGTAGCTCGAATAAATCTTATAACAACATCCTAGTATATTGAAGATACTGGTTTTCTTATAAAATAATCAAATAAAAAGATTTTAGGGGGTTGGAGAAGCAAAATAAAACAAATGAACATGAGAGAATGAATTACCTTTAAAAGTGTAACCCTTTTGATTTGAGCCTAAAGGCTTCCATTGAAAGGATTCTTCCCAAAGGGAATCCTCTAGGATGAGGATAGGGATGTGGAGAAAGTAAATGGGCAGGTTTTGGCCAAGTCAAAGGCTTTAGGATTGTGTGAAATGAGGTAGAGGTGGGGGCCTTTTATAAGAGGAGAGGAGGGGCACTTTTGGAAACCATGAAACTATTATTTTATTTGAAAATGTGTTTCGGTTTTAGAAGGACCCACATTGATATAATTCATGGATAAGGTGATTAGGGTTCGAAATCCACCCATCCAATAAGTATTGGACATGTTTAGTTCATAGATTTTACATTATATTTCTATTTTATTTAAATCATCAAATAATGATGTCATCGTTGCATCATTATTATGTCATAAATAATTTAATTTATTTAATGTCTAAAAATTATAAAAAAATACTATGATGTAGGAAATCTTTTTATATTTCCAATGAATATTTATAGGCAAACATATTATTAGTATAACCCCTTATAAAATTGTTTTAGTAGAACAATTTATGTTAGTGTCATTTTCACCTTTATTTAAAAAAAAGGCCTTAAAATCATTATCTCACCCAAGTGGCTCCATGGGGTCCCCTAAATCGACCCATGGGTTGTCTTGGTCGGCCATGAATCACCCAATAGGTGTAGGACAAGTGTAATGGTGTTTTAACATTTTTATAATATAATTTTTACCTTAAATTACACTAATTACCTCTAATCGCGATTAAAAACTTAATAAGTTACTATTCACCAAAAAATTATTATAATCTCATTAAACCAAATTTTACTTCTTAATGACAACCATGTATGTCAGATTTTTGAAATTAAAAACACAAAGATGGAAAATTTTCATTTAAACGAAAAAAATCAGTTTTTATAAGTACCACTTAGTGGTTTCACTATTCATCAAAAATTGACGTTTTTCAGAGAATTACCAAAAATTCACCCTAAGCTATATTTGATATTATGAATTCAAAAATGAAGTCTATTTTACAAAATTCAAAACATATAAGTCACATTAATTAATTTAATAATTAATTCCCACTGTCATAGCATATAGCGTGTTTTTAGGAAACAATAACTATCAAAAGATTGACACCAGTTTAAGTCCAATTTCAAAGTGAAATTGATTCCAACGACCACTATTGGATTTAATGGTAAAAATATTTTCTAATTTCACTTTAAAACCAATTCAAAAGATAATCTAATCATACAAATAAATTAGACTAAAAGAGGTTTAGAATTAAAATACAACATTTTTCACTTATTCATAAAAAAAATGAACATTATCGGAAAAATACCAAAAATTCACACAAAGTAAATATTGATGTCCAAATCATAAATAATAATTTTATTTTGACAAACATAGCTTATAAAATTGTCAAAAAAATAGATTTAAAAAGGGTTTTCCATCAAAAGGCAGTAAAACACTCTTTTAAGAATATTAGTGTATTCCATGCCTAAGATTGGATTTATTTTCATTTTAATCCTCTAAAACACTATCTAATTCATTAATAGACATAGATAAAAATATCTATTATTCATTACTTACTTGGGATGTTACATCCTTCCCCCCTTTAGAAAATTTTGCCCCCACAATTTATTTACTTATCAAATAAATGGGGGTACTTATCCCTCATTGCATTTTCAGATTCCCATGTTGCCTCTTCAATCATGTGGTTTTACCACAAAACCTTTACCTGGTGAATCACCTTATTCCGTAACACTTGCTCCCTATGGTCAAAAATATGGACCGGTTGTTCCTCATAAGATAGGTTCTCTTCCAGCTGAACTACCTCTGGACTCAAAACATGAGATGGATCTGGCATGTACTTTCTCAACATCGAAATGTGAAAACATTGTATACATGAGATAAACTCGGAGGTAAAGCCACCCGGTATGCAACTGATCCAACTCTCTCCAGAATTTCATATGGTCTAATAAACCTTGGACTCAGCTTTCCTTTCTTACCAAATCGCATCACACTTTTCCATGGTGATACTTTGAGAAAAACATGATCAACTACCATGAAAGATAGATCCTTCCTCCGGTTATCTGCATAACTCTTCTACCTGCTCTGAGCTATTCTCATGTGCTTCTGAATCAGCTGAACTTTTTATGCCATCTCTTCTAACAATTCTGGTCCCATCAACTTCCTTTCACCCACTTCATCCCAGAAAGCTGGAGTTCGACACCGCTTCCCATATAATGCCTGAAATGGTTCCATCTGTATACTGGAATGAAAACTGTTATTATATGAAAATTCAAACAAAGAAAGATATTGGTCCCAACTTCCCTGATAATCCATCGAACAAGCTCGTAGTATATCCTACAAGGTCTGAATTGTTCGTTCTGACTGCCCATCTGATTGAGGATGAAAATCTGTACTAAAATTTAATTCAGTACCCAGCAACTTCTGAAGGCCTTTCCAAAAGTTAGAAGTAAAACTGTGATCACGATCCGATACAATGGAGAGTGGAACTCCATGTAACCTGACTATCTCTTTAAGATACAAATGGGAAAGTTGATCAAGGGATAAAGCATCTCATATATAAAGGAAATGAGCAGACTTGGTCAAGCGATCAACAATAACCCAGATTGCATTATTACCTCGAGATGTCTTCGGTAATCCCACAACAAAGTCCAGGGATATATTATCTCATTTCCACTCCGGCACTGGTAAAGGCTGAAGAATCCCTTTCGGTAACTGCCACTCTTCTTTAACCTGTTGACATGTCAAACACTTCATAGTAAAATCAGTAATATCTCTTTTCATTCCATCCCACCAGTTATACTCCCACAGATCTCTGTACATCTTAGTACTGCCAGGATGAACTGAAAATGGAGAACTATGAACTTCACATAACAAATCTTTCTTCAACTGTGAATCACAAGGCACACACAATATCTTCCCAAATCTCAAAACACAATCATTATCAATGTTGAATTCATGCAACTTACCTTTCTGAACCAGCTCTACCTTTTTCTGCAACTCACTGTCTTGCTTCTGTGCTTGCTTGATTCTGCCTGATAGATAAGATCTCACTGATAACTGAAACAAAACAGAAGGACTTCCTACACCAACAACTTCTATTCCAAAGTTCATCAAATCCTTAACCAAACGATCACGTTCCAAACGCAACATTGCTAATGAAGCATTACTTTTTCGACTCAAAGCATCAGCCACTTTATTTGCTTTTCCTGGATAGTAATGAATTGTACAATCATAATCCTTCATTAATTCTAGCCATCTCCTTTGTCTCATGTTCAATTCTTTCTGAGTGAATATATACTTTAAACTTTTGTGATCAGTATATATTTCACACTTTACTCCATACAAATGATGCCTCCAAATTTTTAAAGCAAAAACAACAACAACTAATTCCAAATCATTTGGAGGGTAATTTACCTCATGAGTTTTCAACTGTCGTGAAGCATAAGCAATTACCTGATCATTCTGCATTACGACACAGCCAAGTCCTTTCAATGAAGCATCACTGTATATAACAAACTCATCATTCCTGTAAGGTAGTGCCAAAACTGGAGCATCCACCAATCTTCTTTTCAATTCCTGAAAACAATCATCACATTATTTTGTCCAGATAAACATAACACCCTTCCGAGTTAGCTTAGTCATTGGACTAGATAATCGTGAAAAATTTCTAACAAACCTTTGGTAATAGCCTGCCAAACCAAGGAAGCTATGAATCTCAGTTACATTTGTGGGTCTTGGCCAGTCTTCAACAACTTTTGTTTTTGCAGGATCAACAGTTATCCCATCTTTAGAAACAATGTGACCAAGGAATGAAATTTGTTGCAACCAAAACTCACACTTTCTAAATTTCCCATACAATTTCTTTTCTTTTAAGGTTTGAAATATAACCCTTAAATGTCTTTCATGCTCCTCTTTACTTTTATAAAGCACCAAAATATCATCAATGAAAACCACCACTTATCACCTGATTCAACTGATCCATCACTACAGTAAACTGCTCAATTTTGATTCTGACCATCTCAGTATGCTGATTTGGAAGGTCATTTCCCTCAGTATGACTTCCCAAAAAAAACATCTCTGCTTCCTCTGCGGAAAACCATTCTGAACAAACATGTCTTAGATGAAGCAACATGGTAATCTTCAAATGCTATATCATTTCAAAAAAAATATTTTTGGATAATCATTTAACAGAATTCTAACTCCTAAAGTTATCTAAACCGAAGTTTGATACCAACTATAAGGCCCCAGCCTTAAACCTTACTTAATCTTGAGTTATTACAAGATTAAACATTGGGGATCTTTTCGGGTTTAGAGTTTTAGGGAATTAGATCATAAAACTTTCATTACATTCCACATATAAACAATGTGGTTACATAAAGATAGTATTCTTCATTCCCATCAATGGAAACACATTTAAAATAACACATGGATTATTTCTTGACACTTCCTTGAAACTATCATCATATCATGTACCTTTCCCTTGACCTGTGAAAAACATTTCAAAAAAAACTTGGGATGAGCAAAAAAAGCTCAGTATGGGTTATAAAAACATGGAAAGAAAACATGGGTACATATATACATAATAATGAAATCATATATTTCCCATAAAACATAAGCACTTCAACATACCTCATCAAATCATGTGAAAATCATAGAAATCATAAGACATAAAGGTAACTTGAGGCATTCATAACATTCTTACGTAGGGAGTAACCCTCTTAGTTACGTTTGGAATACCCATCAAAGTATATTCCCTAAATCTCTTCAGAGAAACCTTAACGTTTCACTCCTTCACGTTACCCAATGCATTGGAGAGCTATAACGGGCTCACCCGCCCTTATTTTATCACGGAACCACCCGTCTTCATAATAATTCCCATGAACCATAACATAATCATATCACATAAACATGCATAAAGGAAACATAAAATTTCCACATTTCAATCACGAGATATCAATACATCACATTGATATAAAAACATTATGAAACCATTTTCAATACCAAAATAAAAGAAATGTAAGACATGGTATTTATTTTTCTTTTAAAATTAGGTATGGCTTGTAGAGGAAGCCGAAACTCAAATAATGGTCACGGCGGCGGAGAAGTCGTTGTCACCGCATACGTACGACAAATACATAACCTTTTTCGTTTAGTAAACGCTTCGTATAAAAAAGATTCCTTTTGGATAAACGTAAAAGTCAAAGGGTTTTATACACCGTATAAAAGAAAGTTGTATATAAAATAAAATATGCCTCAATGAAAGGAGATTGAGACGAAGTCCCATACCTCGTATCCGACTTGACCCGACCATTCTTTAATCTCCTGAATAATAAACTTGAGTTAAAATCTACTAGATTAAGAACCTTTTTCAAGTTCATTATTCCTTTTATACCATGTTATGAACATCATGTAATCATTTAAGTTAATAATGCTCATTTTGTCGGTATTTGGTTCTTAAGTCAAAAATAGACTTCTTACACTTACATGTTGTTAATTTCGTCAAGGGTTCGTTATATCCAAAATGATATTAATGATTTGGATAACATATATATCATATATATTCATCATATACATGTATTTATAATATTACATCACATTCAGAGGTAAGAAATGAAATGCACCGTTCATGGAGACGGTAAGTCGTACGTACGCATGAACGCTACTTCCATTTCTATTTCGTACTTTCTGGAATGGAATCATAATGATATAAGAGTATATTATAATTCCAATATAATAACATATATAATATCATTAACTTTATCCTTTACACATCCCACATATGGTATTAACGAATCAAATCACTTTCAGGGGGCGGTAGTCCACACTTCCTAAAATGAAGATATCGTGTTTACCCATAATGGAAACAATAATGGTATGCCATAAATGAAAAACGAATAAGCTTAAGGAAAGAATAAACATATTATATATCATATATAAAAATAGTTACATCATAATGGCCACCTTTGATTGTGTTAAATGAGTATTGAACAATCATCGTTTCGGGAGGCAGAATTTCGCCATCCACGGAAACCGTATGTTCTTTAACCATTTGATGTAGTTTTGTGAGAGTGTAGCTCGAATAAATCTTATAACAATATCCTAGTATATTGAAGATACTGGTGTTGTTACAAAAGAAGCAAATAAAAAGAGTTTAGGGGGTTGGAGAAGCAAAATAGAACAAATGAACATGAGAGAATGAATTACCTTTAAAAGTGTAACCCTTTTGATTTGAGCCTAAAGGCTTCCTTTGAAAGGATTATGCCCAAAGGTAATCCTCTAGGATGAGGAGAGGGATGTGGAGAGAGTCAATAGGCAGGGTTTGGCCGAGCCAAAGGCTTGAGGAGTGTGTGAAATGAGGTAGAGGTGGGGGCCTTTTATAAGAGGAGAGGAGGGGCACTTTTGGAAGCCATGAAACTATTATTTTATTTGAAAATGTGTTTCGGTTTTAAAAAGACCCACATTGATATAATTCGTGTATAAGGTGATAAGGGTTCGAAATACACCCATCTAATAAGTTTTGGACATGTGTAGTTCATAGATTTTACATTATCTTTCTATTTTATTTAAATCGTCAAATAATGATGTCATCGCTGCATCATTATTATGTCATAAATAATTTAATTTATTTAATTTCTAAAAATTATAAAAAAATACTATGATGTAGGAAATATTTTTAGATTTACAATGAATATTTATAGACAAAAATATGATTAGTATAACCCCTTCTAAAAATTGTTTTAGTAAAACAATTTATGTTACTGTCATTTTCACCTTTATTTAAAAAAAGGCCTTAAAATCATTATCTCACTCAAGTGGCTCCGTGGGGTCCCCTAAATCGACCCATGGGTTGTCTTGGTCGGACATGACTCACCCAATAGGTGTAGGACAAGTTTCATGGTGTTTTCACAATTTTATAATATCATTTTTACCTTAAATTACACTAATTACCTCAAATCGCGATTAAAAAATTTAATAAGTTACTATTCACCAAATAATTATTATAATCTCATTGAACCAAATTTTACTTCTTAATGAAAACCATGTATGTCAGATTTTTGAAATTAAAAACACAAAGATGGCAAAATTTCATTTAAACGAAAAAATCAGTTTTTATAAATACCACTTAGTGGTTTCACTATTCATCAAAAATTGAAGTTTTTCAGAAAATTACCAAAAATTCACCCTAAGCTATATTTGATATTCCGAATTCAAAAATGAAGTCTATTTTACAAAATTCAAAACATATAAGTCACATTAATTAGTTTAATAATTAATTCTCGCTGTCATAGCAAATAGCGTGTTTTTAGGAAACAATAAGTATCAAAAGATTGACACCAGTTTAAGTCCAATTTCAAAGTGAAATTGATTCCAATGACCACTATTGGATTTAATGGTAAAAATATTTTATAATTTCACTTTAAAACCAATTCAAAAGATAATCTAATCATATAAAAAAATTAGACTAAAAGAGGTTTAGAATTAAAATACAACATTTTTCACTTATTCATAAAAAAATGAACTTTATCTGAAAAATACCAAAAATTCACACAAAGTAAATTTTGATGTCCCAATAATAATTAATAATTTTATTTTGACAAAAATAGCTTATAAAATTGTCAAAAAAATAGATTTAAAAAGGGTTTTCCATCAAAAGGCAGTAAAATAATCTTTTAAGAATATTAGTGTATTCCATGCTTAAGATTGGATTTATTTTCATTTTAAGCCTCTAAAACAATATCTAATTTATTAATAGACATAGATAAAAATATCTATTATTCATTACTTACTTGGGATGTTACATGATTTATTCCATGTATCACTCTTGAGAAAGCACATACCTGACCCATCGCATGTACTCAATCCAGATGTGGTACCATTGTATAATGACCTCTCTTATGAAGAGAAGCTGGTGAAGATCATAGATCATAGAGAAAAAGTTCTATGAAATTAGACAATGCCCATTGTCAAGGTGTGGAGGAAAAACAACATTTTTGAAGGAGAAATGTGGGAATAAGAGGAAGTGTTGAAGCATAGTAACCCTCGTCGGGTTTTTTCTGGTAAAGGAAATTTCAAGGGAAAAGTTTCTTAAGGTGGGAATATTGTGACGACCCAAACTTTTATTAATAAAAATTTCTCCTGATCAAATTATATGTCATATTATGTAAAATATTTATGTAAATCGTATGCATGTCCTTAGTGTTATGTTTTTGGATTTTAAAATACCATTAATAGTTTTTATCATTGCTAATATAGCAAATGAACAGTGATCACATGATTAATATAAACATAGGGCTTTAACAAATCCAATGTACTCATACAAATGATGCAATGACCTCATCTAGTAGAATTTCTCCATACGAATCCCATTTATAATATCTCCAAATGGAGTTTGTGTCATTGGGCTTCGCTCATGATGAATCCTATGTTGAGCTTCAACACATTAATCTCTAATGGAATCGCCTACATGTGAAGTGGATGTTAATAGAGATTACCACCTGAGCGGTGTTATCCGAGCCACCCCAAGAGTCTGTCACCATCACAAACATTTCCCATAGGTATTATGCGGTTGTTATAAGGGGTTATGTAACAAGATCCGAGAACTATAATTATGTGATTTATTTTTTGTATAAATAATATCCATTTATTTCATTATTGTTACTTTTTAAATAGTTCTTAAATCAAAATTTGTATTTTTAGTTAATATTCAATTAAGAAATATATTTTGATGGATTAATGGATTTTTAGAAAAAAATAATATTTAATAATATATTATTATTAAAAAGTTACTTTTTATTAAATATAAATTATTGTATAATTTTTATGGATACAATTAAAATTTTTATTCAGTTTTGAAAACTATTTTTTGTCAAAACCCATGAATTTTCAATAAATGTCAGTTTTTATTTTTAAAGTGAAACTTCACATATTTAGAAAATTATTTATATAAAATTAATATTATTTTTTGAATTAGGATGTCGAAATTTTCCAAAAGTGTATTTTTCATAATTTTCCGTGACATTTGATTTTTTGTTTAAAAATTTAATACCGTCTAAATATATAATGTGTTTTATGACATCATAATGACGCAATAGTGATAAAATAAAATACTATAAAAGAAATTTCATCAAATATATGTTTTAAGCTTAAAATAATTTGATTTTAGATTTTTTTTGATTAATTTTATGTTGCCTTAGTGGACCCACCAAGACATATAAATCATTTTAACTTTTAAAACAATTTCCTTTAGAGTGTGACTCACCTCCACATAAGAAAACCTAATAATTTAATAATTTATCCATTTTCCTTATAAAATAATTTTTTTTCAATCTTCTTTGGAAAAAACCATGGGCAAAACCCATGGGTTTGTTGGTGGTTTTGATTAGTTTAATGTGTAGTGTCCAAAACCTAATTAATAAAGATTTCCCTCTCTTTTTCTATATAAACCCAGCCAAGATCTGACTTCTGTTCACTAAAAAACCCTTGTAGCACATACCTACCTTTACCTAATCTCTCTAAAATAATTCCAAGGCAACCCAATCTAGAAATCAGTATCTCTCAAGCCCCTCCTAAGCCTTTTGGATCACACTTCTAAGTAAGGGATTTCTTCCTTTCCCATTTTTGTCCAAATTTCATTATGTTGGTATACCATTTTTTTTGAATTAAAAATGTTTGGTTATGATTTTTAACCTCCCTAATACTACCCAATTTATGATTTAAATATGATATACCTCATTCTATTTCATTAATGTCTCCCATTTACACCTATTACCACGCAGGATTTTCATAAGGAATTCCCCTCTCTTCATTTATATTAATGAAATTATTTTGTTTTAGGATTATAAATTCCCTTACATATGTTTGGAAATATATATATATGAAATAATTACTTTCAATTCCATGTATATATATTGAGACACCACTTTATATCTCATACAACATTTTTATGAATTCTTTTGTCATGTCGTTATGCTGTTGAAATTAGACCTCGATTTTCAAAGCCAAAGTCATTAGGTATTGAAAACCATGCTCATTTCTCTGTCAAGGGTATTCACCTTTATACACATTTACCTATTTATTATAGAGTTTCATGTATTATTTACACATTCTATTATATTGGAATAAATTATTATGTTCAATTAATTCATGTTATATGATCCATGTGGCACACTTATAGATGAAATGAAATGATTTAGAAGGGTGTGCCCTAATAGTGATCTAATGCATTGGGTAAAGACTAGTATCATGATACGTCAAGTTCAATGCGGGTTAAATCATACTAATTCAATTGAAATGAGGGTTTAATCATGCACCATGTGAAATTATCCTTATCTCATGCTAATATCATGTTAAATGTTGTTGCCACATTTCCATGTTATGATAATCATTCTATATCATGCCTTTAAGTTCATGTTTCTATTATTATATATTGATATGACTATTTCCTAACATGTACTGTATTCTTCATGTTATTCCATGGTTACTCCATTACTGAGCTTTATATCTCACCCTTTTCATATGCATATCTGCAGGTTATCACCTGCAATGCTAAGTACGAAAGAATGTTCTGGTTATGAAAAAGAAGTTTCCAATAAAGAAGTTGTGTTTTACATTCAAAGTTTTTATGTGATGTTCCTAATTTAAAAATACACTAGACCTATAGATCCTCGTATTTGTATTAAGTTCATGTTTATGTAATAAATAAGGTTTTTTGTGTAATAAAGAGTAGAGTTGTTATATTCAGGCTTTTGGGAAACTAAGAATCATGAATACTAGTCCAATCCGAATGTATTTTACTAGTTCTAAATATAATAAATTGTTTTTGGACAAGAACATGACATTGATAAAATCCTCTCACCTATCATGGTGGTAATGAGTATCACTAACATGAACCACTGAATTATGTACAATTCATTGCAATTTCATAGGGTAATTACCATGTAAATTCTGAATTCAATTCTATTTGTGTTATACATGATTCAATTATATATGTTTTGAATTATAAATTTAATACACTATACATAATTCAGAATCTTGTATGTATTCATAATTCAATATAACACATACATAATTATGTATTCAATTTTTATGCATTGTATTCATAATTCCAAATTCAATTCATTATGTATTCAATTCTGAGTTTTGTATTTCATAGGGTAATTACATTATAAATTTTGAATTCAATTCTAAATTTCCTTCTCTATTGAATAGGTATTTTACATAATTTAATAGAATTTCCTTTTTTATTGAACAAGTAATTTTAGGGTGATTTAGGTCACCTCTTACTGAGACTCCAACAGTAAGGTTATGCCAATGGTTTATAACTGTTGGTATAGGTGTGAAAACAGACTCTATTCCAATGGTTACATGTAAAATGTTGGTATAGACCTATGAACATGATATTTACCAACAATTTACTTCAAACCATTGGTAAAATTATATTCCAATAGTTTTCAACCTATTGGAGTAGATGTGAAGATTCAAATTTTGTAATAGTTTGAAACCGTTGGTAAATATTTATAACAATAATTACTAGAAACCATTTGTATAATGTGCATTATGATCCCATATACCTATGGTTATTCAATAACTATTTATATATGTCAATCTCCATACCTCAATAGTAAACGGTTTGAACAACTATTGGTATAGTTTATTCAAACATTTTTCCAGCCTTTATCATAGGTTTTAAACTGTTGGTATAGAGTAGATTTCTAGCAATGGAAGTTAAGGAACCTATAGCAATGAAATAGTAACATGACCTTAGGAATAGTAATATGACCCTTATGAATAGTGAACCAAACTAATGAATAGTAACATCACCCATGAAAGTATAAATAATATTTAGTCACCTTATTAATGAAAGTATCATAAAATTATATCATAGTATAAGTAAATGAATATTTTAATATGGTTAAATTAATTGTTGGTGTTTTTGTATGTCCTAAATATATAATTACAAATTTATAATTAATAAAATTATTTAAAATTATTTTTATTTATATAAAATGAAATCAGAAATTTAAATTTGGTGTCTTATTATTTTCAGATAATTTTAAGAGACCTTAGTTAATTTTTGAAAGTGTTATATAATCAGTTATAGATTTAGAATCTTTTATTTTTTTATGTAAATGCTAGTTTAAATTAATAATTAAATTTTTCATATTTAGATAATTGTTTTCATAAAAGGTATTTAATTTTTAAATTATACACATTGAAGTATTTTTATGGTTATTTTTTTAATTTTTCTAAAATACTTGAATTATTTTTGAATAAGAAATATGATAATTTACGATAAATGATAAATATATGATTCATTGAGTCATATGTGATGTCTGGATGATGTAAGAATCCTTGGTTCAAACTCACATTCCCATATTAAATTATTTAGTCACAATAATTAACACTATGGCTTGTTTTGAGAAAAATAATAATATAATGAATAAAATAATGGGATTTCACCCCTCTCCTCTACTATAAATACCACCACTCGTCACCAATTATCCTCACACCTCTAAGCCTTGAATATTTTCAAATTTATTCCTGATACTCTCTCCAAGACTCTACCCCACATCTCAGAGTTCTTGTTATCAACAAAAGACAAAAATCAATACCCTTATGTAGATTATCAAGGATGAGTATTGAAGAGGTAAAATCCAATTCCTTTTCCTTTTAGTTTCATTTCATGTTCTTTTTATTTACTATTATTATCTCCCCACCTCCACTGTCCAAATGAGAATGATAACTCCAGTATCATATATATTATTTAATGATATCATTTTAATGTATTATCCTTACTCAAACTCTTTTTTATCTTTCTTTTATTTTAGAAATGAAATCATCATCCAAGAGGTGTTGATTTACAACCTTCATGGGCGACAAAGTTTTCTACTTCAATTTCTCTTTCAATGATGGTAATTAATCCATTTTTATGGTTTAAAAATACTATAATATAAGTATTACATCCTTTATTATTTTCTAGAGATTACATATTTACATAATACTAAATTATTAGACAAAATGAGTTCGTTGTGATCAAAAATCTCCGTAATAATGCAAACAATTATCACAAAATTTATTATCTAATGATTCTTCCTCAAACGATATAACTGAATGATATATATAACCATTAACACATATTTTTGTTCATTAATATCAAATAAATTCAATTTTTTATGATTATACCCAATACACATGATCTTCCATACTCATATACAAGTATACTGACCATGAAAACCATGGAAACGAATGCTCCTGAGAAATAAAATTGTATTTTATAACTCATAAAAAAGGATATAAATAAATTTAATAAAATTATAATAAATAAAATATGTGTAGATATGGTTATTAACTAATTAATTAATAGATTTAATTTTATTATCCAAGCTATTATTTTCATGTGAAATATACATTCGGATATAAGGTGAGTGGTTCTCTTCACCAACCTTCATTCTCATTCAGGTTTTGTTTTTTCATCTATAAAACATTGTAATTATTCATTTATTTTATAAAATTATTATAATCTCTGATAATATGATCCAAAATCATTTATTTTTTTAATTTTATCATTATTTTTTGGAAAATACATTTTTTACAAGGTCCCCATTTCAATTATTCATGATATGCAAGACCAATTAAAGGAAACATCTCAATTTCTTACCCATTTTCAAGTATCATCCATAATATGAATTAAGATAGAATTATTTTTCTAATGTTGCAAAAAAAATTTTTGAAAATATATATGTTTTCATCTTTGGTTTCATACAGTCAATTATAATAAATAAAAAATAAATTTCTTATAGAAATCTTCTTTTCGAATTAAAAGGGGTATATCTCTCAAGAATTACTCATTGATTTTATTAGAGTATTTTCATTGATTTAAACACCTCTATTGAATTTTATTCATTATTGAGATTGATATGATATTATTTTTATCTAAATTATTTTATTAAATGGGTTATGACTTGTTTGAATTTGGATGTATTATCTTGATACCATTCACCACACTACTCATATTGGCTAGTGATTATGATTACAGATTGTGGACAGTTATTTATATTTCATATGTTAATGAAATTTATGATTTCCCCCATTCATATGAGGAATGAATTGGATTTATAAGGTGATTGATGGGGCCCACTATATACCCTTGATTCATCTGTAGGTCTCATGAGACAAAATAGAATTGGCTTTTGGCTGAGGCTTTACCATAGTATTTTCAAAAGTCCTCGTTGAGGCCATGATGATATGTTTTAGATGTATTAAATTTTGAATTCCCTAATTATTATATTAGTAATTTATAAACCTTATTTTATTTTACTAGTAGAATATCCATGACTAAGGTTCATTATCTTATGATCAGTTATATGAAATTATTTACTCAGTGTTCATTCTTTCCATATTATTTTCAAGTTTATTTTTAAAGGCATGTATTTTTAGTTATTCACCATGCCTAATGTTTGTGATAAAATATGATGTATTACATAACCTTATTGACTATATGAGGTCATTCTTTTATTATGTTTTACTTTTTCCCAGGATTCCAAGATGAATATTATGAATGACTTGTAGGGATAATCTAGATGTTATGGGTGTTTCAAATGGAATTGCTATATTGTATTTACTTTCAAGTTTTAATGTAAATATTTTTTTGTATCTTGTTTTCCAAAACTACTAAACTAATAAATCATTCTGGATATGGCTTCCATATAATCACACCAAAGTAATAATATAAGGCACTAGCTCTGGGCTACTAGGGTTAGGGAATTTACATGGACTACGAGGATTGATGAAAAAATCAAATAAATAATGAGTACTTAAGAAAGTATCATCGTATTGATTGATTTGTCTTTATTATGCAATGAATAGGGGGATGATCCTTCTCTATGACACCTCCTTGTCTCTAATTACTCATCTATAATGAATCTAATTCCATATAGGGGTGGTGGGTATGGTGGATGCTTTCCCATCATTAATTAAAACTCAACACAGGTTGTTTATACATCATGGGTGTCATGTCTGGTGGAGGAGTGATTTAGGAGTATTGGGGTTCATTCATTTTGGATTTCTCTAGAAATTTTAGATTAGGAAACTCCCTTGAAGTTAAATCATAGGCCATGTTCACTGGTTTATGTGTAAGAAGAAAAAATCAATCCTCTTATGTTGTTGAGATTGATTCTATGATTAAAAAGAATGCACTTCATGAAAATGGAATGAACCCTTGGTTAATAGAGTATATCATCCAATGGTTAATGGATCTTGTGAGGAACCACACAGATATCTTACATACATATCAGGAAAGAAATATAGTTACAAACTTCATAGGATATAAGGTGTCTTAATTCAGACACATTCATTACTTTTCTAGCATTATAACCCCAATGTTGGTCAGCCTAGTTAGAGTATATACCTTGGGGATCCGCTATTTTAGACCTATATTATTGGGATCCCTTTGTACTTTCTTCTCTTTTTGATAATGAAATAAAATGAAGTATTGGTTGGTTAACTGTTATTCAATTCCCCAATGCTCTATCCATTTTCATTGAGGGACCAAGGGGGAACCATTGAAAATAAGTTATACAATATCATTATTATTGGAAACTTGATACATCATAAAAAGTAAACATCATTTAATATATGTAAATAAGTGAAAAAAACAAAGTGCCTCTTAATATTTATTATTTTAAGAAAATTATAATGTTTATGTCCTCAATGGAAGTGTATGATAAAATGCATAATATCATGGGTGAGGTTTATAAATTTAAGTCCCACAATTCTTCCTCCATGGGAAATATACTTCTATTTTTATCTTCAAATAGTGAAAAAAGTTATATGACTTTATTTTAATTTATGTAAAATGATACTTCTCTATATATTAGAATTATTGGTTACCTAATTGGTTCCTTATCTAGATTCATGAAACAAAATACACATTTTGTGGATTTGGAAAATGTCATAGAGTCATTCTTATATCATAAAATTTACTCATACAACATTTTTATAAGATTAATCATTTATCAAATGGACTATGCATGCAATCAATACAATGGTTTATGCCAAAAAGGTTATCATATCAATCAATGGATATACAGAAAATCAGAAAGAGGGTTTTTTTAATCAAAATGTTTCTCAAGTTAGGAGTTTAATGTAATAGATTTATTTGAGTGGGTTTGTTAATATTAAACCAATTTTAGGGTGGATTTTGAAATAGTATGTTGATGCAAAGTTGAAGCCTAGAACAAAATCTTTAAATGGCCAATTCACTAATTAATTTTGTTCAATATAGTTTTCATGATTTTTCTTCAGGAAAGTAAAAAGTAAATTGGAGTGAAGATAATTGATTTATAATTTCTAATTTTATATTATTATATTGAAGTATTTATATAATAAAATCTATTTGTGTGTTGCATTTTATTTGTAGCTATATTTTGTCTTCTTATTATCAATAATGCTGTCCCACTCTTTTTTATACCTTAATATCTATGTTATATTGGATATATGATTTATCATATTATGTTTCATATAATTCTTGTTTCCTAGATATAATTTTTATGTGGTGGTGTTCATGTATCTTGCATGTTTATATGTTTTTTTGAGTGGTGGTGAGTAGGTAGCTTGTGGTGAGATATTAAACTGTAGAAAAAGAGTTTTATTACAAGATAAAAACATAGATGATGTAATGTAAAAATTTAATATTAAACTATAATAGTGATTTTTGTAGTGTCTAAAAATACACTCACTTAAATTTTAGAAGGAAAAAACATGAATTAGTGATAGGAAAAAAATTCAATAATCAAGATGGGAAAGGTGATTTGAAATTATTTAATAAAAAATATTTTTCCGAGCATTTATTCAAGGTTTTATTTATAAAATCTTGTTTTTGTGATAGGAAATGGTTTTGATTCACATATTTCTTAAAATGTGCCTTAGTATAGGGAAAATATCTGAATAAATGAGAAATGGTCTTGGTTTTGATATGTTTTAGTAGTAGGGGATTTTTAGATTAACTTTCATTTGGAAATGTTTTATAAGTATTTTGGTTTCATTATTGGAGTTTATTTTTCCATTGAAATTTTCATTGAGTTAATATTTAATTATAATAAATTTTTCACTATGAAGAATACTAATGAATTTAATTTTACCACATGGTGGTATTAATCATCTAGAATTGAATCGCATTTACTCAAAGGATCCTTTAACCACTTCTATTTCCTAATCCCAAATTCCTTTATACCAGAAATGGACTTACATTTTTAGTTGTACATATACTTCATTGAACTTCAATCCACTCAATTCCATTAGACATTCATCTCTATTATCCCTTGGAATATTGATGCCAAATTAAACATTAGTCTATGAAAATATTCAAGTAAAGAGAGCTTCATGATCAATCTTCCATTTACCTCAATTTCTTTTTTATGAAATATTGTGACTAAATGAATACTATTGTAACTTTTATCTTTTGTGATTCATTATTTGATAATATTTGTGTCAATATAGTTTAAAAAATCTCATTGTATAAGTCTCAAAAAGGAGTTTCTAGTGATTTTTAATAATAATGTATAATTTTTGATCCTTATTACTGAGAATGTTCTTTATTATAATCTAAAATATGAAAATATTCGAATTTATATTATAATTTTCATGTGATTCAATGTTCATAAACACCTTTACTTATGAATTTCTCAATTATAACTTCTTTACTTGTCATGTTTTAAATTAATTCTAAAATTCACTCTTTCTTGGTATTTTTTTATCACATCATAAGACACCCACTAGTCATGATTGAAATTTCATATTTAATTTTCCGGTCCCCCATTCTATAATGAACATTATTTTATTCTGGAACAATTGGATATTCATTTTCTATAATTTTAAAAATAGTCCTTGAATCCATAAAATTATAGGTAATGTGTACATGAAAAAATCTGAATAAAATGTCTATATAGTCCATGATTAAAGACCAATAAATATAAAATTTTCAATGAATATAGTTAAACATTTTGGAAATATTTCATTAAATTGTGTCAAGAGATAATTATATAGTTTATGGGTTGATCAAGTAGCCCAAGTGGAAGATAAAATTTTGGTCCATATTCAGTGGATTAAAAAACTTAGTGGATATAAGGCTAAATGCAAAATTTTGAAAATGATAGAGGACATATAGGGATTAAATTTCTTATTTTATTAATCACACAAATTCAGCCATATAGAACCTATTGTATCACATCTGATGAGTGGATTCAAGCTAGATTGGATTTTTGTCAATGTTGGAAAACTCCACTCTCCATTAACTTTCCACCCACCTATTCCTTCCCTCATTAACTAGGGTATATTTTTTTATTAGGGAATCAGAAAAAGGCTTCTGAAATTTTCATTTAAGGGGGTCTTGTTTAATGATTTTGGAAGAATTTTTTTGGGGTTTTGTTGTAATGTTATACTGCATAATTGCCTTTGAAATTTTGGTCTTTCTCTTATAAATTGACATAATTAACTCTAATTTCATAATAAATGTTATTCATATTCATTAATTTTATTCTTATTTATATCATATTGCTACCATTTTCTTAATGTGTGAAATTATTTTTACTAATACTTTTGAAATTCATCACACAACATAAATGTGATAGTTATTTCATTGTTAATATTCTTCAATTCAGCCTCAGTAAGTCATCATTAAAATTCTATTGAGAGAATTGCATCAGTGGAGGGGGGGGGGGACCGCAAATAGTATGATCTAATTAATGTTAAAAGGGGATAGTTTTTATGTTATTCCTTATTCCATTAAATTAAATTCATTTATTTTTATTGGGAATTTTAGTTGACAATTACATACTTCTGTATCCTTAATGAATTTTAGCACCACAAATTCTTAGTGATAATATATATAACAACTTGGGAGTGGCCATGAAAATGTTCCTCTATGTGTGTATGTGAATATAATTAATTTGTATAGTTATTAAAAAAAAGTAAGGGAAGAGGGTGGTTTGACATCATTGAATGAACCCATCTCAAATGTAAGAAATTGAAATAGTATAAAAAGAGATAAATACAAAATTAAAAATAAACTAAGAAATACTCATTCTATAAAATTTAATTAACTTTGGTATATTAGTGCTCTAATAAAACATCACAAATCAAACTAAAGTTATCCATGTCGTAGGAAAATCACTCCCCATAGTATGTATGTTTCTTTGTGTCTCTTCTTAGGTCTTTGAGGATTTGAAAACCTAAGTTATACAAGAAGTGGTAGTTTCAACTATAAACATGGGTAAATTTGAGAGAGGGAAAATTTTGGTGTCGTTGTTGGGGAACCAAGTAAGTCATCTATGAAACTCATTATATTCTCCCCCATTTCTATTATATTTTTTAATTTAATTTTCATTTTTTGGTGCATGTCTGCCTATACCTATGGCCAATCAAACCATTTATTTAGGGTGGATTCTATTGGGGTTGGGTCACTAAAAGACAAAAGTCATTTAATAGTACTATAAAAGGGATTAGTCGGTGCAAAAAAGTGATGAAAATCCTAAATTCCTAAAAATTACTAGTCCTTTATCAGTGCAAGAAAATTGCTGATAAAGGGGCATAAAATTGCAGTGTTTTGTCAAAATTGGAGGATACTGTAGTAGTAAAAATAGGGAGAAATGTTAAAATGAAATATAGAATTTATATGAAATAACATTTACAATGATAGTAAATGAAAAAACTCCATGTAATATATATTTCAATCATTGATTATGACAAATAAATGAGTAAGTACAGTTTATCACACTTATTCAAAACCATCAATGTTTCTTTGTTTTCTGGCCCCTGACACCTGGTCATGCTATTAGTTTTTGAAAAAACCACCTGTAGTTTGAAAAAATAATAATCATGTAAAATAAAATAATTATTATGATTTTAATACTATAAATAAATAAATTAAACATAATGGGTCAATTTTAAACTAAAAACATATAATTTGAGTCATACTTGGAACACTGTGTATCAAAATGAGTTGCAGTTGATTCGTAACATCACACCATTTCATGTAGTTCTCAAAATATGGTCCTCTTAAATAGTATCAGATTTTTTGGTATAAAAATGTCACTACGGATGCGTTCCAATTCAAGAGCACTTTCTTTTTGAGAATGATTCTTCAACTATCACACTATTTAATTTTCTTCTTCATAAATTATCACTATGAAATGTTTCTAAATAAGTATCAGATAAAAATTAGAATTAATTAATTTATTTATAGTTGATAAAATGATTATAAAACAATCCTATATTGTTGTGCTCAGTTTTTCCAATGTGATACACATTTCAAATTTAAATAACACTTATATAATAAATACACACACATTGAGTCATACCAACCACATCATGTTTTAGATTGACATGTGGTCAATTTCTACAAATCATAAATGAATTATGGATCATTGTATTAAGGTATGAAGACAATCTAATCTTGTTTTCTCGGTTTGTCTAGTGACTTGTTTTTTAAAGAAAAATGAAACCTTTATATTAAAAACGCATACTTTGAGTGATATCATTTACACCATGTGTCATATTGATGTGATATTATTTATTAAACATCTAAAATGAATTATAGACCATCTTATTATTATTTGAAAACAATTTGAGTTCATTTTATTGTGTTTTGTCTATTTGATATGTGTTTTAAACTAAAATGACACTTTAAAACACATACTTTAAGTCATACTAACAACATCAAGTTTCAGATCGGTGTGCGGTCAATTACAACATGTGAAAAGTGAATTATGTATTTTTTTCATAAATTTTCAAAACAATATAATCTTTTTATGATCATTTTTTCATTTATGATACATGTTTTAAACTAAAATGACACTTATATATTGAAAACATCGACTTTGAGACATACCAACCACATCGTGTGTCAGATTGACATGAGGTCAATTTCTAAATGTCACAAATGAATTATTGATCATTTTAATCATGTTTGAAAATAATATGAACTTTTTTTCTCAGTTTTGGATTGTGATGTGTGTTTGAAACTAAAATTACACCTTTATATTGAAAATCCACACTTCAAATCATATCAGTCACATTGTGTGTTGGGTTGATGTGTGTTCAATTATTATAGGTAACAAATGAATTATACAGTATTGTCTTAATGTATTCAAACAATATGAGCTAAGTTTTTTGGGTTTGGCTATTTGAGTTGTTTTTTAAACTAAAAGAAGGCTTTTATATTGAAAACATGTACTTAAAGTCAAAATAAACTCATCATGTGTCAAACTGGTGTACAGTCAATTCCATCAAATGGAAAATAAATAATGGTTTGTTTTACTTATATTTGGAAACAACCGGATATTGATTGCTCTGTTTCAGCTATATGAGACGTGTTATAACCTAAATGACACTTCTTTATTGAGAACACACACTTAGAGTCACACCAACCACATCTAGTGTTATATAGATGTGCAGTCGATTCCAACAAATGAATTATAAATCATTTAACTAATTATTGAAAATAATCTGATCTCTTTTTCTCAATTTTGGCTAGTGACGTGTGTTTTCAACAAAAATGTCCCTTTTATATTGAAACCACACAATTCGTATCCTATATTAAACATCCTATGTCAGATTGATTTTGTTGTCAATTATTACACATCAAATATAAATTTTGGGCAATTATTCTTATTTTTGAAAACTATATGAGCTCTATTTTCCTATTTTTGGCTATTTGATTAATGTTTTATAATAAAATAAAACTTTTATATTGAAAAAACGTACTTCTATTCATACCAACAAAAAAAATTTATGAATTATAATGTATTTAATTCCTACATGTGAAACTGAATTATGGATTATTTTACTAACATTTGAATTCAATCTAAGTTCATTTAATCGGTTTGGCCTTTTCTTTCACATTTTAAACTAAAATGGAACTTATTTATTGAAAATAATCACTTCAAGTCATACTGACCACATCGGGTGTTAAGTTGCTATGAGGTCGAAACCAATATGTAAAAAATTAATTACCAATCATTTTCTTAATGTTTGAAAATAATCTAAGCTCATTTTCTTAGTTTTATCTAGTGACATGTTCTTTAAACTAAAATGGAACGTTTATATTGAAAAGACATACTTTGAGTCATATCAGTCAAATTGTGGGTCACATTGTCATGTGGTCAATTCTTACACATCAAATGTTAATTATGGACCATTTTTCTAATGATTCAATGAAATCTAAGCTCATATTCTATGTTTTTCCTATTTTATAAGTGTTTCAAAGTAAAATTATTCATTTATATAGAAAACATGCATTTCGTGTCATACTGACTGCAACATATGTCAGATTGACATGTGCTCAATTCCAACACATGAAGATGAATTATGTATCTTCTTCTTAATTTTTTAAAATAATATAAGATCATTTTCATTGGTAGGGTGATGTGACAATTTCTTTAAACTAAAATGGAACTTTTATATTGAAAATAGGAACTTTTAGTCATACTGACCACCTCGGGTGTCATATTTAGATGAGGTCAATTATTACACATCAAAAACAAATTATTGATTATTTTTCTAATATTTTAAAATAATTCAAGATCATTTTCTTGGTTTTGTTTATTTAAAGTGTGTTTTAAACTAAAATGAAAATTTCATAATGAAAAAATGCACTTCGGGTCAAACTAACCACATTAGGTGTCATATTGATGTGTGGTAGATTTCTAAATGTCACAAAAATGAATAATTTACCATTTTCCTAATGTTGGAAAATAATACACATATGTTTTCCTTCTTTTGGCTATGCGATGTGTCTTAAACTAAAATAACACTTTTGAATTAAAAACACATACTTTGAGTCATATTGACCACATCATGTGTTAGATTGGTGCGTGGTCAATTTATACATATGAAAGATTATTTATAGATCATTTTCAAATTTTTTAAAATAATTAAATATCTTTTTCTTATTTTTGGTGATGTGACACCTATTTTATCTAAAATTGTACATTTATATTGAGAACAAGCACTTTGAGCCATACTATCTGCAAAATGTGTCATATTGACATTCAGTAAATTCTTGCACATCACAAAAGATTTATCAATAATTTTACCAATGTTTAATAAATATACTATCTCATTTTCTATGTTTTATTATATTTTTTTCATGTTTTAATCTAAAGTGACACTTCTCTATTAAAAACACATTCTTTCAGGCATACCGACCAATCAGGTGTTAGATTGATGTGTGATTGATTTCTACATTTAATAAATCAATTATGGATCAAATTTATATTTTCAAACAAAAATATAAGCTTGTTTTCTCAGTTTTGGATATGTTATATGTTTTAATCTAAAATTGAATTTTTATATTAAAAATCTGTACTTGGAGTTATACTGACCACATCATGTATGAGAGTGGAATGTTTTCAATTTATACATGTGAAAAATGAATTATGGACTATTTTTATCTGGTTTAAAGACAAACTGAGATCATTTTCTTAGTGTTTGAGATATTAAATATGTTTTATACAAAAATGGAAATTTTTTATTGAAAAACACACTTTTAGTCATACCAACCACATCAGATGTTAGACTGATGCGTGATTTATTCCTACACATAAAGAGATGGTCATGCGGTAAATAACCAGCACACTTGGACAGGACTATTAAGAGATCACCAGGAGGTTCTTGCATAGAAAATTAGTTTTATTATATTATAAGTGGTTCTTTCTACCTACCCCCTTAGTGTTATAATTTTTCAATATTAATTGGGATTTGTGTGGTATTTTCACATTGTGTAATTAACCAAATTTTAAATTAATGAATTTTATACTTAATGATGAATTATATGGTGTTGAATCAAATAACCTGTGAAATACACAGTGGAATGTGAGCACTAACTGGATTCCTTATCCATTGAGGATCAATGATTTTATTATGATAATGTGCCTTATAGAATATGAAAAATATTAAGTATGCTAGTTAAATTCGGTTTAATTGAGTGAATAAATTGATGATGCATAAGGGACCTACAGATTGGAGCCTTTTTTTCTCTCCCCTTCATCAGGGAATAATGAAATACTTGATATAAGTGAAAAACTATAGTAAAAGGGGATAATTTTATTAAGAAACCATCACATGATGAGGGATGTTGAAGTGTATCCATTTTTACATGTTGGTGAAAAACTAAAAAAAAAAGATATGTGAAAAAAATACCAATATAGTTCAATTAGTTTCCATCTATCAAAAACACTATACTGATAATTATCGTGAGATACCATCACTAAAGAAGTCTCCTAGAGGGGTTGATCTACGAAAAAAATCTGCTGAGAAACTAAAATTGTATAGATAATTGTATTCTATGTAAGAAACAAGTGAAATAAATATTGAAACACTAGAAAAATAATAAATTCTAATTCAATATAAGTTAGGTTAACCCTTGTATCAACAACTACAAAAAAATTTATACAAATCAAAAGAAATTAGATGGGGATAGAAAAAAAATCTACCATGTTTTTTGGACCTAGAATAAACAATAAATTGATGTTTTATAGAATACCTGAATGATTTCGATGTCACTGATTTAATATTAAAGAAAAATATAATCTATGTAGAAATAAATGAGAGATCACATGGTTAGGGAAGAAAATGGAATTTTGAATGCACTGCTAGGGTATTCTAGAAGGGAATGAGATTGGAGGAGTTGATCTCAAATAGCTAGATAGATATTATAAGGCTATAACAATGTTTTTTTAAACCACTGGTACAACCAGATCTATACCAATTGTATTTTAATATTGTTAGTATAGACACATCTACCCCCAATGGATTTTCCAAACTAGTGGAATATTCATATCATAAATAGCATATCCAAATGATCATGCTAAAGCATTGGGATATGGCCAATATACCAATGGTTTTTTAAAACCATTGGAATAATCCAATGGGTATATCCCACATTTAGAACCGTGTTATGTGATTTTGATATTTATTTAGGTAAATTTTTATTTATTATGATAATGAATCTGCTATTTCTATTACAAAAAATTCATCACAACATTCTAGAACAAAGCATATCGATGTAAGATTTCATTTTATTATAGACCATTTGAATAAGGTGTGATGTTGTTTTATAATTTATCCATATTGAGAATCATCTTGCAGAAATATTTACATAGCATTTAGACTTTTCTCACATTGAAATAATTACATTTTAGATTTACAGGTTATAACCATCATTGTTTTATCTCTCTAAATGTATTGGGGGGTTTCTATTTCATTTTTTTAATTACAAAAGGGGATAAAATAATTTTTCATTGATTTTCAAAGTTTAGTTTTGAAATGAAAAAATGGAGTGAGTGTTTTTTATGTTTTTTATTACATGAGGAGATTATTGTGCTTGTGATTTAAATTTTTGGTGTCTGTATTTTTTGGATTGCATGGGTGCTTTAAGTATTCAATATTTCATTTTATCTGATTAAATTACCTCAAATTTTCTTTAGGTTATATTTTTGTGCTACATTTTTTGATAAATAGTATATTAGGATATTTAATTTGATTATAAAATAACTATAAATCTCATGTTTCTAATATTTTTTTCTTTATGTTTAATAAAGTTTTAGTGTTTTAATTTTAAATATAATTTGTTAGTTTTTTATTTCAATATAATTTGTTTTCTACAATTAGATTTAAATTTCTTCTACCGTTAGTTATAAATATATGATATAGTGACTTATAAATTTATATTACTATCCGTTATAAATTTATTCCATTATTTGTTATAAATGTCTACTACTACGAGTTCAAAATGTTTGTTGTCATTAGTTTAAAATGAGTTCTACCATTAGTAAAAATTATTTATTATGGTTAGTTAAAAAAATATGATACCTTCTGTTAAAAAAACCTACCATTCAATAAAAAAGAATATGGTTATCAGTTATGAATTGTGAATCCTTCATCCATATGAGAGTGCCACAAATACCTAGATCTTTAATTTCTACAACCATTACTATGTCTAGATAATTTTTATTTAAAAATTATTTTATAAATTTTATTCTATTATTTAATATTTTATTAATTCCTAATTTAATTATAAATTATTTTTATCCTATGTGTATTTATTTTATAATGAATAAAATTATATTTAGTTATGCTTTAATACCAATTTTCAACTCCGTATAATGCATTTACTGCATTGTGTTTATACATTTGACTGTATTTTTTGTTACATGTATTTTAATGTTCTAAAATTAATGATAAATGTCTACAAATATGTTCAATGAGTTCTTAATTTCTTAAAATTATATTTATTGTTTCAATATTTAATGCATGACTTTATAATTTATTTTTACACAGTCAACATGCTTGCGATGTTCATGGATTTATTTGAATCGGTATTATAAAATTAGTTTTATCATTTGAATTTCAAATTATTTGACTTGTTTTAATTATTCAAATGATGTATTTAAATCAGTTATAATTTATTTTTCATTTTAGGAATCTATTTTATCACTGATAAAACAAGTTGACACTGTTTTTATTTTTTATTTATTTTAACCATTTGTATGAGTTCTATTTTGATATTGTAGGATTGGATAATTTATAATGGACTCAAAGGATTACCGTAAGAGGTAAAATAACAATATGGAAATTTATTAAAAGTACATGTGACTCAAATCAATAAATGACCTCACACTCTTCCAACCATCAATTGATATTGTGTATTGTGTTACTGTTTTTGGTGATCTCTCAAGCACTATACCTAAATTATTTTGACTTCTACAACCTTGAAGAGACCAGATGATCTAAAACTGAAGAAATGGTACATGTGATTCTTTATTTTATCTTTCAATTTTTTTCCTATTGTCTTGTGTATGTAACACTTCATTTCATCTCTCAAACATTCCCTCCATGTTTGTTGATTCTTTTCCCAAAAAAAAGTGTTATGAATGTGGGTTGTCTGTGTAATATCCAAGGGGAAGTGATGTACTTGTGTACTTTATAGATGTAGTGTTGGGGTAGTTCTGGGTTGAAATTTTGTTGGTAGGGTATTAAATACAAAGGCCAACTATTTTAGAGGTGAATAAATTCATTTTTATTGGTCTCAACCAAATAGCTAGAGGGGTTCGATCCTTAGGAGGATTCATCAGGGCATAAAGAGAGTGGTCTTCTTTGCGAGAATATCTTTCTATATTACTTCTTCTACATATTCAATTTTACATTTATACTATAATATATATATTGATTCTTACTTTGTTCCACTTATTCTCTTCTATTATGTAGTGAAAAAATTATTAGGAGAGATTCTTAAAAATATTGTTAGTTTGATTGAGTTCTTGGATGTTGAAGACGCTATAGAAAACATAAATCGTTTCCCACAGCTTCTTGGAAGTTGATTTTCTCTAGAGACCCTTTTTTAGATGAAATCAAGAAATGGGTTCTTTATTGTTCAAATTAATTCATGGATACACCATTTTTGGTGAGATGAAAAATTGTTGTTCGGTTGACATGTGCATTGGGGAAGGTCATGCAATGGGAGTGCGTGTCGACTATTTGGATGGATAGTGCATGTCAGACATAGAAAATATGTTGTGACTTAATTGAAATTAAAATGTTAAGAAGCAATGCATGTATCAATTCAAATTCTTGGAGGAAGATGTATGCATCAAGTTATAAGCCAACTTATGACTATCCTTTGTTATCAATGGTGCATGTTGTTGGGGATGCAATACTGGGGTATGGCTTAAGAGATCATGATCGCTTGAAAAAACATTTTTTTGTTTCATGCTCGTACACCACATTCTAAGTGTTTCATTTTCTTCTACGTTGGTTTGATTTTATATAAAGGAGGAAATTTGTTATTTCTGAATTCAAGGAATGAAGGTGAGATATCTGGAAGTCACGATCATAGTGGTGGGTTGGGTTAACTAGGGAAACACATTTGGATTGTGAACTACTTCGAGAAATTGTGATTCATTTTCATTGAAAAAAATGTGAGACTGAATATTCTCACTAGAAGAAGATTAGGTGTTGTTGCATTATATTTTTTTTAATTGTCTTTCTATTTTTTTTGTTACATATGAGGAGAACATGGTGAGGGATGTAAGGGGGTGCGATTACAAATAATGTAGGAAGCACTGCTTGGGAACACTACTAAAAAATATGCACTCCTTGGGAGTTACAAGAACAATAAGAAATAAGTTCAAAAGGGGGAAAATTAAAATTAATTTGAAGTTGACATCCACATAGAATATGGATGATAGTAAAAGAAATTTTATGAAGAGATGTGAGATACATATGTTTTAAAAGAGTTTCCTTGAGGTTAGATCACAGAACCATAGGAATACATTCTAATAAATTCAACTATAGAGGACATGAACCTGCTAGGGAAAAATTTGGGTATAGAGTACACAATTAAGATTTGGTTTTGGATATAGTAGGATAAAAATATTTGTTCAACATGGGTGATGTTAATCTTTCACTAATGGAGAATTTTGGGAAAAATAATGAGTGGTTGGTTTCAGCTGTATAAGAATGTTGATGATTATAGAAATCTAGACCTGAACAGAACCCTAGATTTCCAAAAGTGGGTAATTAGTTGTCTGTAAGGGGAAAACTAGAAGAGATGTTGTACGTTCAGCGTAGTTGAATGAAGGGGTAGTGCAACAAAATCATACTCAGGAATCAAAAATAAGAGCTAATACTTTTTCCCAAGGAAGAGAAGATGTGTGGATTGAGTTGGGCCTGCCAAATATTAAGGGATTTAATAGTTCTACAAATTTTATTTTAGATAAAGAAATTTTAGTTCACCTACAAGGTTCCAAATATAAAAGGTTTGGTTTTTTTTTGAGATTTGGAGGTTGTATAGGTGGTTTGGAAACCATATCATGAATTCATAGAAATAGGTTCTTCAACCCTGGTTATAGTGTGTTAATGTTTTTTTTTCTAGAGCTGATGTTTATACCGCTCTTTCCCTGCAAGGCATGACTGGTAGTGGTAAAATTTCATAGCAGTCAAGATTATTTTTATAATTAGATTTATCCTCTCTACATGGTGCGAAAATTAGGATAACACCAATGTTACCACTAGAGGTTACCATTATTGAGTTACAGAGATGTTGTTCTAGTGATATAGAATATGTGTAGAGCTATTGGAGGTCCACCTTGGAGGCAAGGTAAATTTTAGGGATGGTGGAAATTTTATGAATGTGGGATATGAATCTAACATCTTAGGATTTGTTATGTAAGTTCAGTTGTGGGATGAGGGTTTGCATGTGGGTTATTAAAAAAGGGGTTACATACTTGTGAGAGGTGAAGAAATTCATTTTGAGTAGTCTCATTTTGGAATCTATAGGGATTCAATCCTTGTTATGATTGTCTAGGGATTCAATAGGGTAGTATTATCCAAGAGAATCCCTTTACCTATTCCTCCTCCTCCTTCATCCTATTTTACTTTGATACCAGAAAATAGAAATTCTTTTATTGTTTGTTCCATTTCTTCTCCCTTTTTCTGTTGTGAAAAATTGTTAGGAGAGAGTCCTAACTGCAAGGCTATGATGTGGTATTCTTAGTTGTTGATTATTTGATCAAATACTTACATTTACTATCACTTAATCATTTGTTTACAACCAAAATAGTTTTTGATGTGTCCATGTTAAAAATGATGTGGATTCTTGGGATGATATGGTTGATAGTTACTGATAGGGACCCATGGTTTACATGTATTTTTTGGTAGAAGTTATTTAATTTTCAATTAACAAAAATGAAAATGAGCTCTTCATAGCACCTCCAAACTGATGGACAACATGAGGTGGTTAGCTAGTGTTTAGAGACTTACTTGTGGTATTTTTCTACAAGTCATACTTGGTAGTGTATCTAATGTTTGGAATTGGATGAATATAGTTTTAATACATTCTTACATACATCAATTTGAAATATCCCATTTGGGGTTGTGTATGGTCATAGAAACATGCATATTCTCCGCTGTTTGAAATGTGATAAAACTATGCAAGTTGTAGTATTTACCTTTATTAAACAATATGTCACCTTAAAAACTATGTAAAAATTTCCACATATCATAAAACGAGTATGACCAAACATTCCAATCATCGGTGTTTTGAGGTGTCTTATAAATTTAGGGATCATGTATGGGTGAATCTATGAATTAATGGACCCAACTACAAATAAATAATTAACTAGAAACTAGATTCCCAATATTATAGACAATTTATAATTGAAAGGAATGTGGGAGATGTTGCTTATGGAATTAACTTACTAGACCATAGATAGATACAACTAGTTTTCTATGTCTTCGTACCACAAGAAGCTATTGGACCATACTGCATCTCTATTACTCTACCCATTTTTTATGTATTTTGGGGAACATCAATAGAAGGTTTTGGGAACCTGAAATTGAGGAAATTTCATTTTGTTTTTGGTTTTATAGAATGTAATAATCATGGAAGAAGAGTCTTGTGAAGATGACAAAATGATTTCTCTCTAGTTCCCATGCTTCCACCCTAAGGACAAGGTAGAAAAATAGTAGGTGTTGATATGAACGAGGAGGTGTTTGATGGCCAAAAAACTAGACTTAGGACCCAACAACCAAATTATTTTACCTATATAATGGGGTATCGTTATATGGGAAGGGTATTGGGGGAAAATTTTTATTTCTTTACTAAGGCATGTATTTTAAATAAATAATTGAATAGATATTTAGGAAGTTATAAATGGAGAAGAGACAGTTCATCGAGATTATATGGGTAGTTGGTTGTTTGAGGGCAGTTCCCAGGCTTGTGGAAGTGTTTTCTCTATGGTATTTCTAATTATGTATTAAAGATTTATATCTCTCTCAAAGATAGATGAAATTGTGATGATTTTATTAGATAAAATATTTATCTAGGATAATTAATGGGGAGATATGTGGTACAAATTTCAATTCACTATTTCATGAGAACACTACATTGAAGGATATCACTAGTATCAATAGAATATTCCATAGGAAGTAATATAGAGGAAATGTGATATGTGATAGATAACTATTGGTTGTCACATACAATAACATTATTAAACATGGGTAGAATTATAAAACATGTGAAAATAAAAAAATACATAATTATTCCCAACATGTAAACATGTATAGTGAAAAGAGAATATAATTTGTCTTAACAAAAAAGAAATGTTCTATTGAAAACATGTATATCCTAGTGAGTTATTTGAATATATCATTTGATGGGTTTTCTGATGCAACATATATGAGTTGGTTCAATGTGGAAACATGGATAATATCTCTGATGAATTATAATTATCAAATTGATATCAAATATCATTAAAAGAATCTTTGTAAAATCCAAAAATCATGAAAATCATGCATGGGCGGTGACGGTTTTGAGAGGGGCTATGTGGAATGTTTAAAATAATGTGATGGCCATGGGCTATATAAAGTTGGAACAGAATCTATATGATACATAAAGAAATATATTGGTTTTCATATTCTGCAAAAAGGTAATAGTGTTGTTCAGTTCTAAATTTCAAAGAATATAGGGAAGGTGATGTTCAATCTTAGAGATAGAATGGTCATTGAACAGGAAAATATTGAGATAATGGGAGTCTTATAATTAATCATTATAGCTACCCTTGATTTTCAAACAATAAAATTTCATTGCATATGTGGAATACTTATACATTATACTAACAAACGTCCAAAGACAATAGTTGGCATAGTGACTTTGGAAACATGGAAATATAAAACTAGTACATATGTGAGCTACATTATCTTCCACTAGGTTCTTCATGACTATCACAATTCTTAGACATGTCAAATATAATATATCTCTTCATATCTTGGGGAAGGAAACCTAAAAATGGGTGAGCTCAAATGCTCAGTGAGTGTAAACAAGGGAGACATGTAATTATAAACATGGGAATAAGGGTATGAGAACATGATCATGGAACTAGAATATCATACCTTGCATATTAAATATCAGATACAAGAATATTGGAATATATCATGGTAGTTCATAAAACATGAATCAAAAGGAAGTAAATGACATAATTCCTGAAAGCATAACATAGAATTAAGATATGGAATTGTGGAAACACATAGCCTTATATTGATTTCCATAGTATCCAAGGAAATAATTCCAAGACCATCTTAGTGGACAAAGTCCATTACTAAACTGAGTAACCTCCGTTCCATCCCTGTATTACTATAACTCCCCAACCCCTATAGCTCGAATCGAATTCATTATATTATTACATTGACATGATTACAAGGAATCAAATCCAAAATTACCGATAAGTTTAGTTTACATGGAGAAACTAGTTACATGCATAGATCCCATTTTAAATTTGGAAAACAAAACAAAACAGATTACATAACAAGATCTAATAAACTGCATCATAGATGACTCAATAATTTATACCTACTTCATAACTTGTGTATCAAAAACAAATTAAAAGGGTGATATCAAATTCTTAGAAAGGGTTACATATAATGGATGCATAAATCAATAACTATTTAATCATAATCAATTTGACATAATCAATATCGCATGATGAATAATTAAAAAACACACACCATCAATAAAATGAGAATGATAATGCATCCATAGATTTTGTCATAGGGAAAACATCATGGAATGTAATAATTGTATAATTAACAAAAATAATGCTCATTATTTTGAAGTCATGTATCTTGAACATGAACCATAATACCATCAATATGGTTTAATTTTGTGGGTAGAAACCCGTATGATAATGTTTTTGAAACAAAATCGAATGGTTTGTCACCAATTGTTTTTTCTCACGTGACTTGTTGATGCATCAAAAGGATATAGAGGGACACTACCATCACTATATGTCCAAATAATTCTTTATAAAATGATTTAATACAAGAAAAATATGACTTTTAAATATCCTTTTTGAGTATATGATAAAATCCATCAATATTTCCAATGATAAAAAACATTCAAAATATACACTATATGTAAAATGGTATAAAACTGAGAAAATAATCATATCCATGATACAATAATAAGGATATTTAATATAATTATAATTTCAAATGAAATGTTATCTCAAATGGGAATTATATACTCAATGTAATAATTTTTATCTTCACAATACCATGTATGTATCAATGAAATGGAAATTGAGACAAAGTCTCTAACAACATTACAATCAATCATATCGTTAGACCAAAAGTTAATAATCATCAAATGAAACATTAAATACCATGATTATAAACATAATAATAATATTATATATCAAAGGTTATTATACATACACCACATATAAGAAATTAGTGGAAAACAAAAAAAATATTCTGAAAATATAATTGAGATGATAATTCCCTGACCTTAAGCCTGAATGTATTCTCCACTTGATCATAATATACTAAATAAAAAATTAAATCAATTAATTAACTAGTTCATAACATTATATACATATATTTAATTCATTGATGTTTTATTAAGTTCATTATTGTTCTTATTGATAAGTTATAAAATTGAACTTTATTGTTAAGGAGTGTTTGTTTCCTTGATTTCATGATCCATTCCCTTGACCATTAGTAATAGAGTTTATGTGGAATAGATATAATTCTCTAGAATTGAACTTATATATTATTTATGAACATATAGAATTGTAAATGATTATAGATATATATTCGTTACATTATATGAGGATTATTTAATAGATAGACCCTTAGTGACAACCATTTAAATTATTTTGGAGATATCTCAATTGTTATAAACTAGTTTTTCGTCTGAATTAGTATTATGTATATATATTTGTTATATAAAAATTAATTAGTTATTATTCAAATATTATATTTTGTTCAACCATTAATTTTTTTAATGACCATCCATGAATATGGTAATAGGGATTGAAAACCAGTCATACTTGAATGTGATAAAGTGACAAATCTCAGACTGTGTTTTAATTTTTTGTATATAAGAAGGGTAAATGAGAGATCCTAAGGAATTAGTCCATTATCATAAAAAAAATTAATTATATTTAAATTAGTGTATTTATCAGACCTTTTATATGAGGGTAGTTGAGGAGAGAAAAATAAAAGAAAAGAACTTGAAATAAAAAATAGAAGTTGAGAAATCCCTTGCCAAAAAGTCAGCGGCTTTATGACGTCAATTAAAAATTCATAAAATATTTGGATTTGAGAAAAAAGGATTATATCATCATTATTACATGATATTGTCAATATGGGGATATGTAATGGAATATCCCAACAAAATCTAATTTAAACTAAAATACAATACCATAAAAAGAGTGTTTGAAAAAGAGAAGGGTGGTAGATTCTCTTACCTTGTTGAGTAACTCCTAAAACATGAAGGTTGGGACCATGGGGGAATGAGGAAACCATTTAAGGAATCATAGGGATATAAAACTACCATATATTCTTGGATAATGAATTTATAATTAATTATAATGAGGTAATGAGTAGGTATTTATAGTATAAGAGAGAGAGTTTTTTATTAATTTTAATGGACACCTCATTAGTGGTATTTGCAAATCCAAGGGATTTCCCCTGGTATTTTCCCCTGGTATTTTCCACTTTGTACTCTTAATATCATATATTAATTTACACAAGTATAAAATAATTTTATATTAATTATTGGATCATTTATATGTCATTAATCACACCAAAAACTCAAAACTATATTTTTACTATTCATGAAAAACTAAAGTATTTTATAAAACGATCACAAATTTAGCATAACTTAATATTGATGATATGGATTCAAAAATGAATTCAATTTTTTGAATATAATTTTTTTTTAATATTATTAATTTAATTTTTATATAAAATCATAATTTATTCAAAAAATAAAAATTTTAAAACTACAATTCATTTTATATCCCCTCGAAAAATTAATCAAGATCTCATTATCTTATAACCTTAAGACAATTAAATAATAAAATTATTTACTATGAATAAGGTTCATATTACCATTCATTTTAATATCCATATTACTATTCATAAGCTCATGTTACTATTCACCAAAATTAAGTTTGTCTTATCAGACTCAAAATATCTTACTGAACGCAACTATGTATATCAATTTTCCAAAATTCAAATCACAGTGGTGGAAAAATTATGTTTACTGGAGAGTGTATAACTAAATCCTTTAACCATGTGTTGGTTCACAATTACTTAGTGTTCCATGCATTACAAGGTATCTAATTAATTTAAATTATTTATGAAGAAACATACCATTAAATATTGGGGTGTTATAATTAATGATTATCCTAAAATTTCATCCTCGTAATTTTTAATGTATTAATCTGCGTAAAAATATATGGGTGGTTCTTCTTCTAGAAATCCTTAGGATCGCACATTTCTTCCTCCATTTTATGGTTTCTCCAAAGAACCATTATTAATCGAGTCATCTGATATCTCAATACATTTTCTCTAGTGTCAAGAATCTCGATAGATTCTTCACAGTAATACAAGTCAGGTTTCAGTTCAATTTCTTTTTAGGTGAGTACATGTGTTTGTTATATCATTTACTTATTCGACAATGAAACATGTAACACACCATAAACAATGGATAAACTTATGGCATCACTAAAAGGTAAGCTATAGATCTAATTCATTCCAGGATTTCAAATGAGCCGATATACCTAGGGCTCAGTTTCCATTTCCAACTAAACCTTAGGACACCTTTACATGGAGATACTTTCAGAAATACATAATCTCTCTCTTGAAATTACAAATCCTTTCTATGGTTTTCATCATGGTTCTTTTTCCTATTTTAGGCTACTTTAATCGGGGCCTAAATTTTTTTTACCTTTTTTATTGTCTCTTCAATATATTTTGGGCCTATAATTTTCCTCTCACTAACATAACCCCAACAAGTTGGAGTTTGACACCTCTTTCTATATAATTCTTCATGTGGTTTCATTTTAATGCAATAATGGAAACTATTTGTGTAGGAAAATTTGAAAAAAGTTGAGTATTTATCCCACATACCTTGAAAGTAAAGAGAGCATGATATCAACATGTCTTCCAGGGTTCGAATAGTTCTATCATACTATCCATTGGTTTAGGGGTGATAAGCAGTACTCATATGAATCTTAGTATCCAAAGCCTTCATAAGACATTTACAAAATTTTAATGTAAATCATGGAACTCAATAAGACACAATCGATAGAGGTGCACCATTAAATCTTATAACTTCCTTAATATAAATACTTACTAGCTGCACTAGTGGTAAATCATCTCTTGTAGTGAGGAAATGTGCTGATTTAGTAAGACAATCATCAATTGTACATATTGCATCATTCCTTCCAGGATTTATTGGTAGTACTATCAAAAATTCCATCGTAATGTCATCCCACTTTCTCATAGAAATAGGTATATGTTGCATGACCCCTCTAGGATGTTGTCTCTTAACCTTCGCTTGTTGGAAAACTAGACACCTTGACATAGAGGAAATAATTTATTGCTTCATGTTATCCCACCAAAAATGTTCCTTTAGATATTTATACATATTGGTGCTACTAGGGTGTTTAGAGAATTTTAAACTATGAGCATCGTCTAATGGTTCCTATTTTTATCTCAGGTACTGATAGAATGCAGAACCTCTTTCCAAATTTAGGACTCCATCCTCATACACAAAGTCTTCGAATCTTCAATCCATAACATCTTTAATTTTATTTTGTCAGTTTTCATCATCATATTAATATATTTTTAACTTCTATATTAAATATTATTTATAAATCATTTGAAAAAGGAAATATGTTTCCCCTTCCTTAATAATTCATATATCAATATTAACCTAATCCAAGAATACAAGATCTTTCTCAATCCGCATTTGGGACAAAAGTCCGTGATCTTTTCTGCTTAATGCATCTTCCACCTTATTTTCCATTCTTAGGTGGTAGTGTATTGAGAAATCATAATATTGGAGTAACTAGATTGTTCTATGTTGCCTCATATTGAGTTTTTTCTATGTAAAAATATATTTAAATCTCTTGTAATCCATATATACCTTACATATTTCACTATAATGATAGTGTCTCCATATTTTTTAGAAAATATTATGACTGCTAACTCAATAACATGAGTTAGATAATTTTCTCATGAGTCTATAACTTTCCGGAAGCATAAGCAATAATTTTATCATTTTTCATAAGGACATAACCAATTATATTCTATGTTGCATCATTGTATATCTCAAATCCATCATTTCTAGATAGAAGAGTCAAAATTAGAGAATTGAATAATATTTTTTTTCAATTATTCAAAGCCATCTATACATTATTTTTTCCATAAAAACATAAACACTTCATGTGTGAGCTTGGTTAGAGGGTTATCCAGTTGGGAAAGAATATGAAAGAAATTTAATTAGTAACAAGATAAGACAATAAAACTATCTACCTCAGTTATGTTTGTTTGTGTGGAACATTATTGGATTTCATTTTTCATCATGGGATCAACAAAGATTACATCCTTATATATAATATGGCCAAGAAAATAAATTTACTGAATCCAAAATTCACACTTGAAAAACTTCACATATAATTCATTTCTTATAAGAGTTTTCTGAATTATTTGCAAGTGATTCTCATGGTCTTCTAAGATTTTGGATTATACTTGGATATCATTGATAAATGTCACAACAAATTCATCAAGTCATTCCTTTAAAAATATATTCATTAGATCCATGAAAATAGATGGTGCATTTGTCATTCCAAAAGGCATCACTATAAACTCATAATTCCCATACCTGGTTCGAAATACATTTTTTGGAATATATTTCTTCCTCACGTGTTGCTGATTATTACCACATTTAAGGTCAATCTTTAAAAAATATTGGGCTCCTGGAAATTGATCAAATAAATCATCAATGAGAGGAAGAGGATACTTGTTATTTATCATAATAGAATTGATCTCCCTATATTCAATGCATAGCCTCATAGATCCATCTTTGTTCTTGAAAAAGAGAAAATGGGCTCCCCATGGAGAAACACTGGGGTGGATAAATCCTATATCACTCAATTCATACATTTTTTCATGAGTTCTACCAATTTCACTATGTCCATTATATAAGGAGTCTTTTATATAGGTCTTGAACTAGGAAATAAATCAATAGTGAACTCCACTTCCCACTCTAGATGATGTCCATGTAAAACCATTGGAAACACATCAACATATTCTTTAACAATAGGTTTATTCTAAATTGGAATATTTCTTTCCTCACTCATAGATATGGAGTTTTTATCCTCCCCAAGAATTGAATTCAGTAGTGCTACCAATGGTGGATCTAGATAAAAATCAGATGCCAAGGTTTCTGCTCTATAGATAAGGTATTCTACATCATCCTAAAAAATCATAACTTTCTTCCACTTAGAGTAGTTTTTTGCATCATGATTCATACTGAGTATTATATCAAAGTCAATCATGTGTATGATGATGAAATTAGCAGATAAGTCACATTTATATACCATAACGGGAACTTCCTAAGACATCTTTTTTGCAATCATACTTCCCTTAAGAGATTTGACTAATAACTACTTTATTAAATAAAATTTTAAATATCTAATTTTCATGGTGAACCAGGAAGATATAAAGGAATGTAATGATCCAGAATAAAATAAATAATTTTCTATGCTCAAGGAAACAATTAAAGTACATGCCACCACATCTTTAGAAACTTCAACCTTCACATTTTTGATCACATAAGCTTTCCCTTTCTCTTGTGGTGTTTTCTATGGAATGTTTCCAGGGTACTTAGGACCCTCATTTTTATATTGTCCAATATGTCTACAATTGTAGCATTGAACATCATTTAATAGTTTCTTTCCCATTCAATAATTAGATCGATGACCCTTTTCTAAATACTTATAGTAAACTACCATTCATTTCAAAAATTTCCCAGGATGATTCCTTCCATAGTTCTCGCATAATGAGAATTTATTTGTTATCTTATACTTCTTTGGAACTTCACATTTTCTGTGGCTATCAGAATAAATCTTCTTATCTTTGATTCACTTTAACAAATTAGATCATGAAATTTCCTTCTTTATTTTTATGTAATTTAATAAAATTAAATCATATGATGAAAATGTTTGAGAACCAGTGCCCTTTGAAGCCATGGCTTAATACCTTAAAATAAATGAGAAATGTAATGCCCCAACCCCAGAAGCCCAGAGTTAGTGCATTACTACGTATCATTGTCATGATCACAAAAGATTAAGTCTCAAAATATCGATTACTTTAGTAGCCTTGGAAGTACTAGATAAAATCATAAGGTTTACATTACATTATAAAATGGAAAACTACAACAACATTGTTTCCAGAGACAACACTGAGATCCCATAAACTATCTCTGTAGGTCAGTCATTATATACTTCTTCACATCCTTGGGAAACTAAAACAAAAAAAATGGTGAGATCATATGCTTAGTAAAGATAACAATATAGTGGAATCTTTCATAAATAAGCTTAAACATTTAATGCAATGTATAAGAATAAAACAAAATCCTTTTAAACCTGAAATTCAGAATAATATAGAAAACATAAAAATAAAATAATGCCATTTACTCATTCACATGTATATTCTACTAGTCTAATAATCACATGTAATATCAATAGCCACTTTCATAAAGATGGAATGCATAATGCCAGAATTTCATAACCACAGAGTCAATGCCTTGTTTGAAGACTACAAATAAGATTTTGTCAAGGCCTTGTGCCAAGACACTAGTTTGTCTCATGAGACCTACTGATGCATTGATAAGCTATAGAGGGATCCACCCATCACTTACTAAGTCCAATGCATTACTCATATGAAAAGGTTTAAACATAACATAAACATTCGCCTTAAAATTTCATACGAAATGTCAATAATTTATCCATAAACCATGAATGGTGTAAAAATAACACATCCACAGTCAAACATATCACAATAATCTTCAATAAAATATGTACTATTTGTATCATAATAATTCAACTTCAAACAAGTTTAAAATATATCAAAGGATGTTGACATAGATGAAAATTATTTGTAAAACTCATTGAGATAAATATCCCTTTTTCATGAAAACAATTAAAAGTCACACAATTTAGAAAGGAAGAAATTTGAATAAATTTTTTGAATCAAAGTGTACCATACCTCGTTGAAACTTTTTAAAGTAATTATAATTTCAAAAACATTCATGACCATATAAGTAAATCCTTAAAAACCATTTTGAAGACATGAAAATTAAAGAGAATTATTTAGAAGAATAAATTTTTAAAACATTTGAAATGATTTTTTAGTAAAAAAGTACCTTAAAATAATCCCTTTTAAAAATCTTTCATGAAACATGGACGTGGATAATAAATATGTCCCTGTATATACATACGTAAAAACAACCTTGGATAATAAAGAGATTGTAAAATTAACCCTTACCTTGCACTTTCCTTTAGTCTAGGGTGCGTTTAACCTCTTGTATGAATACCATAGTATGTTATTAAACTATACTAAAACCATAATAATATTTATTATATCATACATGATTCATTTATGACCTTATACTACCCATATAATAATAATTTCCAAGTTAAATTAATATTTCAGGTAACAATCGCTTTCTTTATTGTATGTGTTTTAACTTGTTACTCTTGATTGTATCACTTATATCAAGATTTATATAATTACAAAATATAAAACATGATTTATATATCATATATATTTAGAATATAAATATTTATAATATACATATATATGAATTGTAAAACACCATTTATGGGGACGGTAGTCCGTACGTATGCATAAACGTTGTTTCCATTTTCATATCATATTAAACGGAACTAAGTGAATAAGTTATATGTAAGAATATAAATAAATAAATAAATATATATATATATCTAAAGTATCGTTATTATTTCATATTTTACATACTTATTAATGATATATATTTTATAATCATCTTTGAATGGTGAATGTGGAAATGAATCTCATCACGTTGTGGAGATGGTAATCTGTACGTACGCACGAGCGACAATATCATTCTTTTGATATTAAAATAATATATAATTGGATGGTATATCATATATAAATTATAATTATCATGTTATATTTATTATTTACATCAATTAAACATAATTATTATACCCATCCAAATAATAATGTATTGAATTACAATTACACCATGACGTGGAGATGGTAAGTCGTACGTACGCACATATGGTGACATGTCATTCAAAGGATGAATAAAATAATGATTATGGTTGTTCTATATTTATAATAACATCACAGCATATAGAATATACTGGAGTTATTATTTTGTAATACAAACAAAAAATAAAGAGGAAGTGGAAAAAGAATGGAACGTGAAAGAGGTGATTAAATATTTACTTCTTTTTCGGATTATTCCTTTTAATTTGATCAAAATGGCACATTAGTTTGGCATTGTGACTAAAGAAAGGCCTCTATGATGATGGGAGGGTAGTTTTAGGATATTTGGGTAGGTTTTGGCCAATAAAAATGGCTTTGGAGGTGTGAATTTGAGATAAGGGGAAGTGCCCTTTTATTAGAGGGGTGAGAGGCACCTTAAGAAAAACATAAAATATTATTTTCTAATATAATAATTTTCTGTTTATAATGGCTCCAAAATGTATAATTTAAAGTATAAGGATTATATGGGTCGAAAAACACTAATCCCATAGGTTTTAGATAGGGTTGGGTCACTATATTAACCTAATCTTTTATATTTAACTCTAAGTTAAATAGTTTGACATTCACCATGTCTCTTTTTATTTTTATATTATATGGTCAATAAACATACTATAAACTTCCAATAGAACCCCAAGTGGTTCATTAATGAAATATATATTATTATTTAATCCATTTGGATGAACATTAGATTTTTAGGAATAGAATACCAATTAATAGTAAAATATTTGTTTTAAAAACACTTTTATGTCGATTTTGACACTATTTGGTATTTTGTTTTTGATAAATTAATAACAGAGTTATTACTTCAAAATAATTTATATAACCAACTGTAAAATGTCATATTAAACTATAAAATTAATGTAATTCATAAAAAGTCTCAAATTACATTTATTTGGATATTTATAATATCAAATATTTCAATATTTCATTAATTAGGTAATTACTGCATTATTATTGTGTCATAAATAAACAAAATTATTTAATTTCTAAAAAATATAAATAAAATACAATTATGTAGGAAATATTTATATCATTATATTGGATACTTATTTTAGAATTTATCTTATGTGTAACTTTATATTAAAAATGTTTTCATTATTAAACATTGAATTTTACACTTTTAACTCTTCTTTGAATTAAATAATAATAAATGTCCTAATCTAATCCAAGTGGACCTAAAGGATCATATTTTATTCCTAAGGTTTTTTTTGGTCGAATTAAACCTATCTGATAGAATTAAGACATGTGTTAGGGTAATAATAATGCCATTTTTACCCTTAATTACCCTATTTACTTTTAACGGTAGTAAATAAAAGTAAAAAGATATTATTCACCAAAAATTATTTTCATATTATTGAACAATATTTTACTTAAAAATATCAACCGCGTCTCTTGGATTTTTGAAAATCAACTTATAGAAGAAATAAAATTATGTTTTATGTAAATTTGCAAATGCTCCTAGGAGGTAGGTAAAAGGCGGTAAAATTTCAATAAACTTTTTATAGATCCAAACATATTATAAAATGACCCAAATGAATTACATTGAACTTATATAAGTATTATGTATCTATTTTGACCTAATATAAATTTAAATAAAATAAATAATTATTTAAATGAAAAGTCAGTTTTAACCAATAACGTAGTGTTTTTCACTTTTCATCGAAAATTGAAAGTTTTTAGAAACATACCAAAAATTCACCCTTAGATAATTTTAATATTATGAATTAAAAAATGAAGTCTATTTTAACAACTTAAGAACATATAAATATCATTTATTAATTTAAAATTAATTCATGTTGTAAAAAACCAAAAAATCATATTTTTAAGAAATAATAACTATCAAAAGATTGACACTTGTTTATGTTAGATTTCAAAGTAAAATTACTTACAACGACCGAAATTGGATTAAATGGTAAAAATATAATATTTTTATTCTTCCAATGTATTAAAACTTTTAATTTAACACTATAAATTATTTTTATTAAAAAAGTTTGTTTCAGTTAAAATATAGTATTTTTCATTATGCACCCAAATGTGAAAGTTATCAAAAAACACCAAAATATTATTGAAATTAAATTCTTATGTCCCAATTATAAAAAAGTTTATTTTGTAAAATTGAATATATAAATGTTTCAAATATTTGATTTAAAGAGTGTTCTTTATTAAATGGCAGTAAAATTTCATTTTTCCTAAAATACTTCTTTTATCTGAAAAAAAGAATTTGTTTTTTCATTATGTCTAAAAAATAATAATATAGATTCTAAAATTATAAGGATTATATTAAGTTAAAAATTCAGTTAATACTATTTATAACGGCTTTTTAACAGCTAGTTTGGTATGTCATGGTGTGCTAGAACTCGATGCTTCATGTAGTGGAAGTTATTTGATTACTTTGATGAAATAACGTACTATGAAATCATGGGGTTGTACAATAAACCTTGTCTTCTGAGTCATATATGTAATCTATGGCATACTTAGATAGTATTTTGAAGGTATATTCATACTCTACAATACTCTTTTACCCCCATTGATTTAAGCTAAATTATTTTCTCTTCATTTCAGTTTTTTGTTCACGAGGGAAATATTTGTCGAAGAATATTTCTTTAAAAGTTATTCATTCCATATATTCTATATCTTCTTCCTCTATGGTATTCTTAATTATGGACCACCATTGATTAGAATCAACATTGAGGAAATATGCTACCAGTACTACCTTTTCATTTTCATTGCTTCTTAATGCTAGAAATATCATTTTAAGGGACTTGATCCTTTGCTCAGCTACAACTAGATTAGTTGTCCCAATTAAATATGGGGTCTTCTACTGCATGAAATGATCCAGCACAGGTGTAGCATGGTTATTCTTCCCATCCTGAGTAATTTTTCCCAATATAGTCATGATCTGATCCACTTTAACACTAATTATGATGACTTTCTCAGTGGGATAATCCCTACATTGTCTAAGGATATTGATTCCCTTTCTTCCATTAGGCGCCATCACTAAAAAATGTCATGCACTAAATTAGGTCTTAATAAATAATTTCTAACTAACAAAAACTTAACATAATTTGAAAACATATCCCAAAATAATCTCATTATTATGAACTGGCTTCTATTTACATTTAACTCCTTCATAATAGTTTGTAAAGAAAATGTGAATTATCCAAAATATATTCCACGATAGTGTCAAACTAGGTGTGCAGTATGACCCATTGTCGTGTACCAGGATACCTTGAGTCAAGCCCAAAACTCCTTGTCGATGTTTTTAATCATAGGTATATTTATGCTAGAAACACATCCACTTGTAGTATCTAGAGAAGGATATAATTTTCAGAAATACCCACACAATCTCTACCTTACAAAAATTATAGGATGTTACCCTACACTTTTCCTCAAATTCTATCTTTGGGTTATGTTCCCTATTCCTTGTTTTTTAAATCCACCTCCCAAGGTTTCTACTAAAATTCATATGATACCAACTGTAACACCCCAACCCCTATAGCCTGGATACAGTTAATTACATTATAACATTGGAATGTTTAAAAGGAACCAAATCCTGAAGGACTAATTAGTTTAGTAGTATTGAAGAAACTAGATACATATATAGATCCAATTTTACATTTGTAAAATAAAACAAAAAAATTTACATAATAAATTAAAATAAACTACATCCTTGATAACTCAATAAATGGTCCATTATTCATAACCTATTGAAGGAAAACAAATGAAAGGGGTGATCTCAAATGCTCATTAGGGGTTACATATAGCTGAATCATGAATCAATAATAAGTTAATCATAATCAATATGGCACAGTGAATAAATGAAAAATACACACCATCAACAAACTAAGAATGATAATGCATCAATAGATTTTTTTTCTTAGTGAAAACCTCATGGAAAGTAATAATTGTATAACAAATAAAGAGAATTCTCGTTATTTGAGCATCATTTATCTAGAAAATGAACCATAATATTGTCAATATGGTTTAAGATTGTGAGTAGATACACGTATGATAATGTTTTGGAAACAAACTCAATGAGTTTGTCTCCATCGTTTTTGTCTCATGAGACATGTCAATGAATCATGGGGCTATAGCGGTACACTCCCATCACTTCATGTCCAAATCATAATTTATAAATAGATTTAATACAAGAAAAATATGACTTCACATTTTCTTTATTGAGAAGAGGATATAGATTCATCAATATTTCTTATTTTAAAACTACATTCAAAATAAACACCGTATGTAAAATTCTATAAGACTAAGAAAATAATCATATCCATGATACAAGAATATGGATATTCAATAAAATATAATTTCAAATGAAAATTGATTTCAAATGGGTAATAGATATGTAACACCCTGAGATTTTTTGAGAAATGTTCTTTTTAATTTCTTTGATGTCTTTTTTTATACGTTACACCAAGATTAGCTTGCACAATATGCAACACCATATTAGCTTATAGTATATGTAAACTCTATTCCTGGCTTGTGTTTCACACAATAGTAACCTTCCTTGATAGCGTGCGTTGTACGTAATACCGATTTTCACTAAACAATGATATATTGATATAATATTATTATGAACTAGTCGTTATGAATAGTATTAACCACATTTTGAATTTTATAACATTATAATTCAACATACTCATTTTCTAGAACATGGTATGAGAACAAAATCAATTTTTTGCATAAAAGAAATATTTTTCAAAAAATGCAGTTTTGTCATCTATTTATGGTGCACCCATTTTAAATCAATTTTTTGACAAGTTTATAGGTTCAATTTGACAAATTAAACTTCTTAATTGGAATCAGGATATAAAAATTTATGTTGTATAATTTTTTGACATTATTCTGATAACCATCATATTTTGATGAATAGTAAAAATACGCTAAATTTTAATTAAAAACAACTTTTTTCCATCGAGATAATTTATATAATTAAATTATACTATTTAATGTTTTTAAATTATAAATAGAATATATTTTTACAATTTAATATAATTTATTTAATTTTCATTAATTTTACATTCAATTCAGAGGTAAAAACATTTCAATCTTTTCCAATATTTTAACCAAAAACCCATTTTTTCGACAGCAGAGTTAATTTTAAATTAATTACTGAAAATTATATGTTTTGAATTTAGAAAAATAGATTCCATATTGAGAATCAGTAGCTCCAAATTATGTTAATAGGGTACTTTTATTTTTTGACATTATGAATATTAACTACGGTAAATTTTATTTACCACAGTTGAAGGTAAACGAGGTAATTAAGGGTAAAAATAATATTATAAGATTATCCTAACACTTTTCATAATATAATTGGATGATTATATTTCGTCCTAAAATATACTAGGGTCGAAATGGTATCTATTAGAACCAAAATTTACGTGATTAAGACCCTTAATTTATTTTATTTAAAGGAAAGTGAAATATGTCTCACTCAAACTTTAATAATTAATGTATTTTTAATATAAGGTTATACAGAATATAAATTCAATTATAAATACTCATTTGAAAGCTATTTTTTTATTTATCATGGTAAATTATTTTTAATTTTTACAAAATATTTAATTACCTTAATAGCTTATAAATTAATGATGTAGAAATTATTTATTCAGTGAAAAATCAATAATATAGTTTTTATGCAAATAATAATTCCCATAAAAGACCAAAAAACATGACCAAAACTTATTGGTCGAGTATATATACACCATAATCATCCATGTGTCTACATTTAGACCATTTGGAGCGTTATAAAATATATTAAGACATTTATATTGTATTATTTGAAATGATATCAAAGTTGTCACCTTTATAATTTAATAAACATAACATTTTAGAAGTTGGGTGTTTTATGAGATAAATTCGACTAAAAGTATTCTTATGAAAGCTATTAGATTTATCTTTATCATAGTATTTTATTTTTAATTTTTATGAATTAAATAAGTATATTAAATAATTATTCAAAAATGTTGTATTAATAATTTTATTAAGAAAAATATCAAATAAATGGCTTTATAAATATTAAAATAAATATTATATGATATAATTAATGTTCACCACAAATTTTATAGATAAATAATAAATGTTATAAATATATTAAATATTTTTTTTAACTCTATCATCTGTTTGGATTTTATTTAAATTCAAATAAATGAATAGTGTCAAAATTGACACTTGATATTTTATAAAAATAACATATTATTAAATTGTTTAAAAAAGAAAAAATACTTAAAAATTACAAATTGAAAAATATATTGTCTAAAATTTAATAATTTATCTATTTATGGACAATTAAAAACACATAATTTAGTATTTATAACCATTTAAAATTTAGAATAATATTACCACAAATAAAATTAAATAGATTAAATAAGGATAAATCAAAATGATAAGGTTTAAAATAAAATTAAAATATGTCTTAATCTGATTTGTGGATGAGATTACAAACCTGTATTATCTTATATTATAATTTGAGTCACTTTTTCTGTTTTTATGTGGGGTTTTAGTTTATTATAAATTATTATTTTGGAGGATTCCAAAAGTGCCAGTCTCCACTCTTATAATAGGGCACCCCTTCCCTCTCCTCTTCACTCAATTTTAATCCTTAAATATCGACCAACCCCTTAAAATGCATGTTATAAACCTATCTAGTAATATTATATTGGTTCTTATCTTCTTAAAAGATCAAATCTAGTTCCCTAAGAAAAGTTAAAAAGAGGGACGTCAAGGAAGAGATAATCTCTTCTACAGATTATTTCATGTTTATTTATTCTTCTACTTCCACTTATTTAGTTATTTCATTATAAAGTAATAACATCATTATCACTAGTATAATTATATGTTATTGTAAATATGAAACAACCCTATTTACCCTTATATTCATCCTACAAAAAATGAAATCACCGTGCGTGTGTACGTACAACTTACCGTCTCCACGCCATGGTGTAATCTGTTTTTCCACCACCACCATACTTGGATGAGTATAATGGTATAAATAATAACTATATATTATTATAATGACATCATAATTATTCTTAGATATTATATCATCCACTCCAATTCTATTCAATAATTATGGGAAGGATATCATTACTCGTGCATACGTACAGATTACCATCTACATGACGTGATGAGATTCATTCTCCATGTTAACCATTCAAGAAAGATTATAAATTAAAAATAATAAAATATCCTGAAATATCCTGAAATATATAACATAATAATGATACTTTATTTATGTATATTTTATTTACTTACTTCCATTCAATTTAATAAGGAAACGAAACAGCATTCATGCGTACGTACGACCTACCGTCTTCATGAATGGTGTATTTCATTCTATTTATCAATCTATTATATATATTATATTATATTATATTATGAATATATTATATATAAATCATGTTTTAAATTCTTGAAGTATGTAATCATTATCTAATTAATCATATGAATAATTACAAGTCAAAACACTTATGATAAATGAAACAATTTTACCCAAAACGCTACTTTAACATGGAATTGACAACTGAACGGGTAATATAAAGTCACAAGTGAATCATATATGATTTCAAAAATATTACTATGGTTCTGTTAAAAGTTAATAATATGTTAAAACCCAATATACAATATTATTGGACATATACAGAAGAAATTTGAATTATGTTAAGGGATAATTATTCCAATCTCGTTCTTATCCGAGATTGTTTATTCGTATGTATTTAATGGGGTTATATTTATCGTCCTTTTCAATGTTTTATAAAAAAAATGATTTCATAATGTTTTTAATATTCTTCCATGTATTTTAAGAGTCTTTTTTACCTCTTTTTAACTTTTACTATGTGGTATGGAAGGAATATTTCTTTTGTTTACCATATGAGGTAATTTTTGACTTTTCCGACAAAAGTACGAGGATGATGTTTTTTAACTTATGCTGTGTGAATTGATTTTTACTATTTAATAACATCTTATTTACATAAATATTACTCTATAATATTGGATGATTATTATAAAAAAAATCTTTTCTTTTCAAATTTCATGGAATTTTTTGAAAAGAAAATGATTTTCAAGAAGAAAGGATATTTTCCTCAAGAATTCATTCCAAGTGTTTTATCAAAAATATTATCCATCTAAGATGAAATTATTTAATATGTTTTTGTTTCAAGTATAATATCTCTATTATTTAAATGGTTTTATTTTTCTTGTGATGAAATGATATCCATTTATTCTATATGAATTATGTTATGATGGGATGATGTTTATGAAACCAATTTTATTCATTGGGTTATGATGAATGATTTGTGTTTATCTTGGGGCACACAAAATAATGATTTCATTATGAGATGGTTGGGACATATATCTCCCTTATATGACTTGGTTAAAGATTTATATCTCATGAGATCAACATGGCTGGAACGAACTGTAAAATTTGGTTCAGTAATATAGGGCTAGAATGACAAGTAAAATAGGATCAGTAATGGAATTTGTCCATGATGATGGTCTTGGTAGCCATTCCATTGATACTATGGATATCATATCATGTTATTAATGGTTTGAAACAATTACATGTTTTATTCCCAATATATTTTATCATTATTAATGTCTCTTTATGATCTCTTCCTTACATACTACCATGATTTATTTCACGACACAATATTTTTATGATTAAACTTTATGTTCGAATTTTTATGTTCAAATGTATATGGTTTATTTTATTTTCTCCATGCTTACCCTTACTGAGAATTTGAGCTCACCATTTTTATTTTTTCTTTTAACAAGTATATAAAGAATGATTTTAGGTAAGAAAAAAAACAGGAAGATATTTATGGGAGATGTTGAAGATCTTTCATAATGATTAGAAGATTATGTTCCGAGTTTCGAAAGACACTAAACTATTACTATCTTGGGTGTCTATTTTTTATGTATTAAGTATTCCAAAAAATTAATTTAATTTACCTGTACATGAATCTTGGGTCTCTAAAAGATACACCACATAAGAATTGTTTTGGTGCACAATTCTATGTAAGTCTCAATGAAATGGAAATTGAGACAAAGTCCCTTACCACATTGTAATCAATAGTATCACATGACCAAAAGTTAATAACCATAAAATAAATCATTGAATAGAATTAATATGAAGAGAATCATTATATTATATATTATAAGGTAGTATTTATACTCCGCATACAAGAAATGGGTGGAAAACAATCGAAATCTAACAAAAAAAAGGGAGATGAGAATCCCCTTACCTTAAGCCCGAATGTATTTTAAACTTGATATTAATGTCCCGAATAATAAAATTTAATACATTAATTTACTAATTAAAAACCTTATATACATATATTTTATTCATTAATGTTTTATTATGTTCATTTATGTTCTTATTGATACGTTATAAGATTTAATTCAGTCATTCTGGAGTGTTTGTTTCTTTGATTTCATGATCGGTTCTCTTTATCGTAGGCAATAGAGTTTATGTGGAATGGATATAATTCTATAGAATTGAATTTATATATTACCTATTAACAAAAATATATGTAAATGGTTATATATATAACTTTTTTACATCGTATGAGTATGATATTTTTGTTAGAACATTTGTGATAACAATTTAAATTATTTTGGTGATATCTCGATTGTTACAAACTAGTTTGTCTTATAAATTAGTATTATGTATATATAATAGTTATAGAAAATTGATAATTTATATTAGACATATTATAGTCTATTTAAACCATAATAATGGTTTCATGACCATCCATGAATATGGTAATAGAGATGGAAAACATGTTGTCCTTCACTACGATAAATTAACACATCTAAGACGATGTTTTCGGTTTTTGTATATAAGGATAGTAAAGGGGGGATTATGATGAATTATTCCATTAGAATAAAAAGATTAAAATATATTTAATTTAAATTACATATATTAATTTTTGGATGAGGGTATTTGTGTATATAAAAAGAAAATAGAGGAACTTGAAAGAAAAAGAGAAGATGAGAAATCTCTTATGAATGATTCGGCAGCCTAACGACGTCACATAAAAATTCATAAAATATTTGAATGAGAGAAAAATGGGTGTATCGTAAATATTAGATAATATGGATATTAAGGGAGATATATATTGACAAATCTCAATATAATTCAAATGAAATTAAAAGAGAATAACATAAAAAGAGTGTCTGAAAAAGGGAAGGGTGGTAGATTCCCTTACCTTGTTCAGTAATTCCTAAAACATGAATTTTGGGACCTTGGGGGCTTTATTACACCATTGGATGACTCCCAAGTATGTATAACTACCAGATATTTGAGTATGATGAATTTGGAATGAAAGAAAACGAAGTAATGAGTGGGTAATTATAGTAAAAGAGAGGGATTTTTTATTAATCTCAAATGACACCTCGTTAGTGGTATTTGAAAAACTATGGGCTTTCCCATGGTATGCTAACATGGTATTAGAGACTTGGGACACATAATATCATATTTTAATGTAAAAAATTCTAATAGTATTTTGTATTAATTATTACATCATTATGATGTCATTAATCATACCAAAAACTCAAAATTGTATTTTTACTATTCACGAAAAACTAAAGTATTATATAAATTATCATAATTTATGTGTAACCTATTATTAAAATTCTATACTCAAAAATGAAATCTATTTTTATAAAATAATTTTCTAAATATGACTAATTAAATTTTAAAATAAAAACAAAATTTATTCAAAAAATATCAATTTTAAAACTATAATTCGTTTTATATCACCTTGAAAAATTAAACCAGATCTCATTATCTTATACACTTAAGATAATAAAATAATAATATGATTTAATATTCTTAATGTTCATATTACTATTTAGAGGGGTATGTTACTATTCAAATAATATTATGTTTGTCTTATGAGACTCTAAATATCTTACCGAACGCAACCGTGTATAACAAGTTTTTGAAATTAAAATCAGAGAGGTAGAAAAATTATTCTTACAGGATAGTTTATAACTATCTACTATAACCAATTTTGGTTTCACAATGACTCAGTGTTCCATCAATTATAAGTTATCTAACGAATTGAAATTATTTATGAAGAAACATTCCAAAAAATATTAGGGTGTTATAATTACTGATCCAAGTGACCCTTTTTTCAACCTTGTATTTCAGAACTGAGTAACCGTCATTCCATACATGTTTTACTAAACCGATTAACCCTCACTAAAGTCATTTGTTATCTCAAAAGATATTAATATTTACCCGATTCATTGGAGGTAGATATAGATCCCACTTATCACATAACGAAGTCATGCATACATATGCCCAAGATCAGAAATGGACATATCATAACCCATGAAATAAAATGGGTAACATAAACATGTAAACTTATCATAACCTATGGAAAGAGGTAGGTTTCAAAATAATTTCATCTTAAACATAACTCATGAAAAGAATCGGTTTTCAAAATCATATAACTCATAAATGATAAATGGGATTCATACACATATTACACATGAAAGAGAAATGGGTTTCATAAATACATTGGCATTAAGCATAACTCATTCATAGGAAATATATGAATAGAACCTTTAGATAATTTCCTTGAAAGGAAAGACTAACATCAATATATGTCATCTTAGATTGAAAATAATTTTGAAATATACTCTAAAAATATTCTTTGAGGAAAATGTTCTTTTTTGTTTGAAAAGAGCTTTTTAATATATAAAACTATTTGAAAATAATTTTAATATAAAATAACTAGAAAACACATAAAAAAGAAAATAAATAATTTTGAAAACTGTTTCCCTGAAAAAAAAATTAAAAGAAGATTCAAAACATTTAAAAAAACATTTTCATTAAAAACACTTGTAAAATTTTCATAAAATCTTGAATTTTATTTGAAAACCATTACTTTGAAAATAATTTTAAAACATATTAAGAATTCTTGTAAATAATTTGAAAATAATTTTCCATGAAAACATATACAAGAATATTGAAAACGTATTGAAAACCATTTCATTGTAAATATTTTGAAAAACATTTAAATAAATCTTGAAAATATTTTAAAATTTATTTCCTTTAAATACATAAAAAAAGTGAAAACCATTTCTTTGAAAACACTTTGAATTCTTTTAAATAAGACTTGAAAATGTTTTGAATACAATTTTCCTTATAAAGATGTAAAATAAGTTTAAAAGCATTTTTAAAACTGTTTTTCATGAAAAATACATTCGAAAAACATGTTCTTAAATATTAACCTTTAAAAAATGCAATGGGAGCTTGAGAGAAATGACAGCGGGTAAATTGGTACTTGCCATACAATATTAGAAGAACATACTTTTTCATGGTAAAAAAATAGAAAAGTGACCTATTTTGAAAGTGACAAAAATAATTCTGTGAAGATATTGGTAGGAAAAAAGGGTAAAAATTTATTTTAGATATTATAGGGAAATGGTATAATATTATTGGAAACTCTTTTTAGAAGACATAGAATTCTGACCGAAGAGAGGGTAATGTTGGGCTTTCTTAAAAACAACTTATTAACAATATTATGTACCAAAGAGTAAAAAATGGTACCAATACATGATTATATAATGAAATAACAAATTAAAGGTATTATCATGAATATTATTGAGGCATGGAAAATAAGATTTCATCAAAGGATTCATAAACATAACCAATCTCGAAAAGCGATGAGATTGCCTCAATAAACGCTTATAACTTGGTATCTTGGGATCATGATTTCAATATAAACCAAGGAAATTAAAGAAAGTATATAATATCCTAAAAAGAGTTATATTCATGAAATGGAATGTAAAATAGTATTATATGCACCCTGAAAGCAAGTTTAGGTGCATAACAACATATGAGTCTCAAAGAAGGAAAATTGAGACAAATACATTTTTACCAATTTTGTAGCATTAGAAACATAAACCCCATGAATGAAGAATCATAAAATTTTATTTTGAATATCCATAAATATAATTACAAAATACATATAAAACAATCATGGTAAGTAAATAAACAACATGAAATGATAGAGGGGTGGACTTATCTTGTATCACTTGGAAATTAAAAGTGAGATGAAATATGCTTACCTTGTGTCTTGAATCTCTCCGTAAACATACAACATTACTATATAATAAATATAAGTCTATTATAAATATTTTATATAATAGTATTCTTACATATATTACCATATATTATTTGATTATTTCTTTATAATACCCCATGTTAACGATCCTATGTCAAAGATTCACTTTGGGTAATTTTCATTGTGTTTTTCCCATGTGTGTTAATTTGTTATATCATTGGTACCTATGATTATATCATGATTATAGAATGTATAAGATGATAAAAATAAAGCTAATATATATTATATTTATATTATAATATTTAATATAATAATTAAGTATGTAGTGGAATACATCGTTTATGGAGATGGTAAGTCGTACATACGCATGAACGTTGTTTTCCAGTTTTATTGTCGTATTAAAAGAAAGTATGTTAATGAAAATTATATATTTATGTATATATATTAATATATTTATAATTATTAAATTAACATGAATATATAATATATATCATATAATTTAATTAAATCAATCCTTAATACATTCCATATAGTTTCTGAACAAATCACATCGCTTTGAGAAGGCGGTAGTCCACACTTCCTCAAACGAGATTATCATTTTAACACCAAATTGAAGTTGAAAAGTTATGTTTTTAAAAGGAATACATAAGATTTAAGAAATAATAAATACAATATATTAAATATATAAATAGTCTGTCCATTATAATGGCCACCATGATTGGTGGTAAAGGGGAAATGAACAATCATCGTTTTGTGAGGCGGTTGTTCGCCGTATAAAGAAATATTATATTCAACATCCATTAGATGGAGGTGTGTGAAATTATAGGTCATAAACATTGAATAAAAACATACTAGTATATGGAGGATACTATTTCTGTCACACAAAAATATAATAATGATATTGGAGGGGTGGGTAAGGAAAATAATAAAATGGAGCTTCATAGAAGATGTTACCTCTTAATTGGGTAAGCCCTTTTGGTTTATTCCATAAGATTTACCTGAGAGGTTTTCATTCCAAATTGACATTTCAAAGAAGAAGGGATGATTTTTTAAAAGGATTCATGGTTATATCTTGGTATAACATAAAATGTTTGAGAGGTGTGAGGAATGGGTAAAATGGTGGCCTTTTATAGGGAATGAAAAAAATCATATGGGATTTTTAGAAACAAGTTTGGTGTGCACATGTTATTACCTAGAAAAGTCTCAAGGAACAAAAAAACTCAATAATGGTTAATTAATGGCTGATATATGGACATGAAATGGGTTTTGTAAAAGTTTATATTTCATTTGGTCCCTTAAATTTAAGGTTTATTCCCTAATTAAGCTTAATTTGTCCTTAATTGATGTGATTAATTAAAATCACTTTTAATAATCATTTTGTTCAAAAGTTAACATGGTATTATTAGACTATAAAATTAAACTGAATAAAATGGTTTGTGTCAAATTTTTTAAATTTCAATTAAAGAAGCACAAATATTTAGATTAGTTCTAAACCTATAGATGGGATGAAATAAGAGGGTTTTAAAGTAAGATAAAGTTCAAAAGTTTGTTAAGATTTTACATTCATTTTTATAGTCAAATTGATTTTATTGAATGAAATTGTTTTAATATATGTAATGTTTCTATAATTTTACGTTAAAAATTATTTATAATATCATTGGGGATAAAAAATTAATTAGACAAAAAGTTAGTTTTTATTTTAAAAGAAGTATTTTTCACTATTAATGAAAAAATGATGTTTCTCAAAAAAATCCAAAAATTTCAATCTAATATAATTTAAAAATTTGGAATTAAAAAATGAATTTTATTTTATAAAATTCAATTTATATATTTTTTCTAAAATTAATTTTATTATTAAAATTGATTCATTCAAGAAAACAATATTTTTAACATAAAAGGGCTTTACCAAAAATATTATCTTTCATTATCAATAAATTTTATTTACATAAAAAAAATATTTGAGATGTATTCATTACTAAGATTAATGTATAGGTTATAATTAACTTAGAAAAAAATATTTTAAACAATAAAAATATATGTTTCTTAGAAACTCAGTGTTTCGTGCATCATATGTTATATCAGTGTTAGTTATAGCAAATGACAAGTTGGTATTACATATAGCACAAGTCGGGTTGGTATTGTGGGTGAAAGGAATGTTTGACATAGTTTTTTAATATATATATATATATATAACTATTTACAATGTAATGTGAAATGAAAAATATTGAAATGTTAAATTAATTAGAAAAGAAATGATTCTCAAAATATTCGGATGTTATATTCCACCCCCTTAAAATGAATTTCACCCTCAAAATTCATTTGGGTTATAAAAGGTTTAATAAATAAAGTATTAATTATTAGAAACCCTAATAGAAAAAATGTATACTAAAACATCCCTTAAAAAGATAAATTTGGAACCATAATGGTTACCCAATGTGACTTATAACTGGGTTTCCACATATGAGAACATAGGTTGGAAGATTGGACATAGTGGAAAATCATAAATATTTATAAGGAGTGATTGAGGTAATCAATCATAAAAAAGTGACTGATCAATGGAAATTTTAGGGCCTCAAATTCATAAATATTTGATGATTTAAAAGGACAACAACTTAATGATAATTATGGTACTATGACAACAATTTTTTTGATCACCTTCATAAAGTTGAGTAATTATTGATAAATTTATATAAATAGAATTTCATTCTTGGGTTGTGCTTTGAAAATTTCTAATATATCCATTACCTCATATAATGAATTTCTAGAAAATATCTTTGATGAATAAAGTGCTAAAATATCATTTTAATTGATATTAAGGCCCATAAATAACAAAATGTATAACTATTTGTCTCTAAATAAACATGAATTAATATAAAAAAATAAAAATCAATACTAATAGTTTTTTATAAATATTTATAAATACACATTAACTAGGACATCGCGTAGGCCAGTGGTTGGCATGAAACCCTTTCATCCTTCGATCATGGGTCAAGACCCACGGCCTTTCTAGACATGACTGGCTGTCACCCGACATTCATGATGTCTTTTTTTAAACTATGATAATATAAAATATAAGATGAACAACCTTGAAATTAGGTTAATCAACAATTAGCCATTTCACTAAGGTTTTGAACATAATCTTTGTTCACAAATACTTCTTATAAAGTTTAACTTTACCTTTTCATGAATGGTTAACCATATAACCCTTCATAAAGCTGAATATCCATAACATTAGAAAGAGAGCCGTGAAATTATATTAACATTAATTCCCTTATATAACAAAAAGTATCTCTTCATTGTCACGTTCCAAGCATGCAAATAACCTCATCATATATTCTCTTCAAACATGGTAACAACATGAATTACCATAAATACTTTTGTAAACATGCATGTTTCCTAATTCCAAAGTATATTGGATTTCTTACTTAAATCCAAAAATGTTGACAAATTCACTAGTGGTAGTATAAACCACCAATTGACAGGTCCTTATGTAGTTCTAAGGTATTCATTAATGTCCAATTTACTTATTCATATTCCACATATGTTTATACATACAACATTATATTAACATAAAGAATATTTTAAGGGTTACCTTACCTTAGTCAAATATTAATTATCATGAGATAACATTTATTGTCCATCATGACCATTAAACATATTCTTGTAAATACTAAGCAAAACATAAAGTGAAATATACATACATTATTCACCACTGTTAATTATATAATCCAAATACATAAATACTTCGATTACTTCATCCTTAATCCATTAACAATAATATATATTTTCTTTCTCATTCCATTTGTAGTCTCTTCATTTTCTACAATATAACCATTATTCAGACCACCTTGTTGATTCTAATCAGGAAAATTCCTATTGGGACATTAGGTTTCATACTGATAATTTTATCTACATTTAAAACACTTATCCATCAAGGATGACTTATAGAGGCCAAAATTCCAATCTATTTCATTAACCAAACTCTTATGATTTCTCTTTCAGTCACTTTCTTTGTGTCCTTATTTTTCAAAATCGAAACACCTTCATGTTCTTATAATAAATTCATGTGGGTGATTCATTCCATGTTCTTGGTATAAATAAAACTAAATCTTATTTACTTCATGGTATCCATTAACTAAACTCTCAGGGAACTCTTTATTTCTCTTCCTTGGTGAGTCCAATAGTTGGTTAAGGTAATCATTGTTTATAATATTACATGAAAAATTATTAGGTATGATCACGAAATCTTTCAATACAGTGATCATTCCACTTGAATTCTCATCAAAAAAATATCCCATGACATTCAATATTACTCTAGTTCCTTCCGGTTCCCACCACTGACTAAAACCAGAGGCAAAGTGTGAGAATTACTTATCATAGCGAAAAACTACATAGTCATGAAAATAATTACATATATGATGTATAAATCATGACACCTTCCATAATCTATGAAACCTTGGGTTTATCCTAGGTTATTCATAGATAACTTATATATAAATACATTGTGATGGTTCATGAATAGTTTGTGAATTCCCAAAGTATATACCCCAGGAGTGTCAAATAAGGGGTGAAACAAGGCCTGTTGTTGTGTACTAGATTACACCGAGTCAGGGTCGTAACATATTATCAGAGTTTTTATGCTAGTAACATCCTTGAAATATCCACACCCACTTGTATTATACATATAGGAATGTATTTCTAGGAAACCACTCACTCTTCCCTTTACCAAAATTCTAGGATATTTTACCATATTTTTACATATCCTTAGAGACATCCCTAAACATATTATTATAAATAAATCTATGGATCTCAATAAGTTTTTATCATCCTAGTTTTTAGTGGATAACTATACCATTTCTATGATAATAATTGTAGAAACCTTCACTTTTCAAACATTAAGATTTCATTGCATATGTTGAATAATTAATCATTATACAAACAGATGCTCAACGATCATAGTTAGCCTAGTGACTTTGGAAACATGGAAATATAAATCTAGTACATATGTAACATACATTATCTCCCACTATTTATTTATGACTAGAACCATTCTTATACACACCAAACATAATATATATCTATATAACCAAGGGAATTAAACATAAAAAGGGGTGAGTGAAAATGCACATTAAGGGTAAACAAGGGAGACGCGTAAGAATAAACATGAAAATAATGGTATGAGAACTTGGTCATAGAAATAAAAGATCATACCCTACATATCAAAGATCTTATACATGAATTATGGAATAATGCATGACAGTTCCTAGGACATGACTCAAAAATAAGTAAAGGACCTAAGCCGTGAAGGAATAACATAGGAGTAAGACATGGAATTATGGAAACACATTAGCATATACTGATTTCCATAGTATCTAAGGCATTAATTCCAATATCATCTTAGTGGGAAAATTATTTTACTAAATCGGGTAACCCACATTTTTAAACTATATTGGTAATATGAGTGACCCTCATTCTATCCCTATATTACTAAATTGTGTAAGACTCATTCCAAACAAATTTTATTGAACAAAGTAACCCTCATTCTGGCCCATTATTTTCTCATGAGATATAACTCTTTACCCAATGTATTATAGGGAGATATAGGTCTCACCCTTCACATAATAAAATCATACATACATGTTCCACAAGTTCATAAATGAACATGTCATAACTAATATACTAAAATGGGTATCATAAACAAGTAAACATATCATAACCTGTGGAAATAGATAGGGTTCATAATAATTTCAACATAAATATAACCCGTAAAAAGAATAGGTCTTCAAAATCATATAACCATTAAAGAAAAACGTATTTTATAAACATCTTACCTATTAAATATAAATGGGTTTCATAAAGACAATGTAATTAAGAATAACTCATTCTTTGGAAGGATTTGAATGGAACCTTTATATCATTTCATAAAAATACATAAGTAACATCAATAGATTTAATATTTAATGGAAAATAATTTTTAAATATAATCTGAAAACACGTATTCAGTAAAATATTCAATCTTGTTTTAAAAAATATTTTTAATACATAAAACCATTTGAAAATAAATTTCAAAGAAAATACATTGAAAACATATAAAGAAGTCATGAAATAATTTTGAAGTCATTTTTCCTTGAAAACATTTAAAATAAGCTTCAAAACATTCTAAATAACTTTTTATTTAAAACACTTTAAAACTTTTAAATAAATCTTGAAATTGTTTTGAATACCTTTTCCTTAAAAATACATTGAAATATATATAATGAAATAATGAAAATGTTTTGGAATTCATTTTCCTTGAAAAATTATAAAATAATATTGAAAATTCTTGAAAAAAAATTCTTTTAAAATATTTTGAAGACATATAATTAAATCTTGAAAATATATTGAAAATAATTTTCCTTGAAAACATAAAAATGTTTTGAAAACCATTTCATTGAAAACACTTTAAAAACTGTTAAATAAAGCTTGAAAAAATTTTGAAACTAACTTTCCATACCAACATGTAAAATAATTTTGTTGAAAATATTAAATAAAAATTCATGAAAAATACTTTTAAAAACATTTTCCTAAAGATTAACCTTAATAAATTCAATGGGAGCATTAATGAAATGACGGTATGTAAATCTGTACATGTCGTATGGGGTCAGAATAACATTTCCTTTACTTGGAGAAAAGGATTGAAAATTCCTTGTTATGAAAGAAAAAAGAATATTCCCTTGAATTTTTTTGTAAATAAAAAAAGTTAAAATATTTATATATATATTATAGGTTAATCATATAATTTTATAGGAAACTATTTTGAGAAAACATAGATTTCTGACCTAAGAGAGGGTAATGTTAGGCTTTCCTAATAACTATTTCTTAACTATATTATGTACCAAAGAGTATAAAATGGTACACATACATGATTATATCAATAAATAATAGAGTATAAGGAATTTCATTAATATTATTGAGAGATTTATAATAAAATTTCTTCAAAGGAATCATAAACATAAAAAATCTCAAAAAGCGATGAGATTGCCTAAATAAACTCTTATAACTCAGTATCTTTGGATCACATATTCATTATAAGGAAATATAATTTCATGAATCATATAAAATCATGAAAATATATAGATTCATTATATGGAATGTAAAATGTATGTATATTCACCCCTAAAAAGAATTTTGGTTATATAAAAAACATGAGTCTCAAAGAAGGAAAATTGAGACAAAAACATTTTTACCACTTTCGTAACTTTTTAAAATTAAGTCCCATTAAAGATGGATCATAAAATGAGAATGTGAATACCCATAAATTTAAGTAAAATATACATATAATACAGTCACTATCCATACATACAACACATGAAATTAAAGAGTGGAGAATATATCTTTTATCTCACATTAATTAAAAGTGAGATGAAATCACCTTACATTATTTCTTGACTCTCTCCTCACTCATAAAATATTCCCATATAATAAACATGTTTTTATCATAAATTTTTTAAAGAATCATATTCTTATATATATTACTATACATTCTTATTTTATGAATTTATATTACCTTCTTTTTAACGATCCTATTTTAAAGTTTCAGTTTGGGTAATATTCACTTTGTTCATCACATGCTTCTTAATTTGTCATATTGTTGGTCCTTATACTTATATCATGATTAGAAAATGTATAAAATTATATAAATATCAGTAATATTATGTATATTTAAATTATAATAATATATAACATAATTATTTACGTAATGGAATACATCGTTCAGGGAGAAGGAAAGTCATACGTATGAATGAAAGTTTTTTTATCGTCATATTGAATGAAAATATGTAAGTGAAATATGAATATATATGTATTTATATATATACATATATATATATAATTATTTAAGTTTCATGAATATATCATATATATCATATAATTTCATTTAAATCATCCTTAATATATCCCAGGTTTTGTGTGAATGAATCACATCACTTTGAAGGAGTGGTTGTTCACACTTCGTCAAAAGAGATTGTCGCATACACACCAAATGGAAGGTAAAAATATGTGTGTTGTAAATGAAATAAAAAATATTAAACACATAATAAATCTAATATATAAAAATATGTATATATATTTTCCATCATAATGGACACCATGATTGGTGGTAATGGAGAACTTGACAATCATCATTTCAGGAGACAGTAGTTCATCGTACACAGAAACAGTATGTTCAACATCCATTAGATGGAGGTGTGTCTAAGATTAGTTAATAAAAATTGAAAAAAAATTAATAGTATATGTAGGATACTGGTGTTGTCACACAAGAAGGTAATAAAGTTATTGTATAGGGTGGAGAAGGAAAATAAAGGAAATGAGTTTGAGAGAAGACATTACCTCTTAATCGGGTAACTTCTTTTGGTTTATGACCAAAGGTTTACTTGAGAGGATTTCAACCCAATGAGAGGATTTAAAGTATAAGGGAAGGTCTTTTGGAGGCTACTTGGGTAGATCTTGGAAGAACATTAAAGTTTTTAGATGTGTTATGAATGGGAAATGTGGTGGACTTTTATTGGGAAGGAAAAGGACTTATATTGAATTTTTAGAAACAAGTTATGTGTACACATGTTATTATATTAAAAAAGTATTACCAAAATAAAAAAACTCCGTAATAGAAGGTTTATGGACTATATATGGATATAAAATGATTTTTTACAAGTTTCTAGGTCATTTTATTATTTAATTTTATGGTTTAGTCTATAAGTATTCTTAATTAAGCCTTAATTGTTCTATTTAATTTTAATAACATTTCCTAATAATTTTGGTCAAAAATTATCCTGGTCTTATTACAATATAGAAATTATACATAAAACAATGGAGTGTGTCATATTTTTGAAATTACAATCATAGATGTAGAAAAATTAAGATTATTGCTAATTCCGCACATGGGACGAAATAATGGGGTTTTATGAAGGATAATGTTTAAAAGTATTTTAAGATTTTACATTCGATTTCAATATTAAATTAATTATACTGAGAAAAATTGTATAAATGGATGTAATTTTCTACCAATTTGACTTTATAACATATATATAATTTCAATTAAAATTAATAATCAATTAAACAAAAAGTCATTTTTTAAATAAAAAGTAGTATTTTTCACTATTTTTCAGAAAGTGATGTTACTCAGAAAAATCCCAAAAATCCAACCTAAGATAATTTAGAAATTCTGAATTCAAAAATGAAGTTTATTTTATTCAATAAAATTTCTAAATGTTTCTAAAAATAGTTTTATTATTAAAATATATTCATTCAAGGAAAAAAATTTAACATAAAAGGACTTTACCAAAAATATTAATTTTCATTATCAATATGATTTATTTATATAAAACAATAATATTAAAAAATTAGTTATTACTAAGTTAATAGATAAGTTATAATTAACTTATTTAAATAATTAAAAAAAATAAAAACATATGTTTCATAGAAACTCAGTTTTGCATGCACCGTACACCAAGTCAGTGTTTCTTAAAGTGAAAATCAAGTTAATATTATGTGTGGCGCAAGACGAGTTGTAATTTCATGGGAAACGAATTTTTAAATGTGATTTTTAATATATATATATATATATTCAGTGTTATGTGAAATGAAAAATATTTAAATGTTAAATTAATTTTAGAAAAAATAATTCTCAAAATCTCAGGGTGTTACAAGAATATTTTGTTCATATTAGTGGATCATAATTTTTTATTTATCTATTATATTTTATGAGGGATAAATTATTCTTTGTAAAAAAATGGAATAATTTTTAGAGACATGGAGATCATGGGAGAATCATCAAGATAATGTTTTGATCAAGTTATAAATTAGAAAAAAAATTCTATTTGGATAAGAAGGCCATATATCATGGGAGGTTGTGGTTGAGCATCGATGTAGAAATAATTAACTGGGAGAGATAATAATTAGAAAAACTGGGATAATGATATTTTACTAGCTAAAGAGAAATTAGGTTGAGCATACATTGAGTTGATAGAGATATGAGGCGGCACCAATTTTTGAAATATATCATCCATAGTAAAGATCCAACCATAGAATGGCTTGCATGTATAAAAGGATAAAATTTAACCATATTATGTTAATAGAATAGAATGGGATGATATATAAAAGATAAAGAAACACATTATGATATCTGAGAAGTACCGACCAAAAGTAAAGGAGAATAGAAATGAAATTTCTACGAATATAATTACCACATTGTGTGAGTGGGTAAAGAAAAATAGGTTAAGAATTAAACCTTTATAGAATCCAAATGATTTAATATTAAGAAAATGTTTCATGATAGAATTTTGGGCCCTCAAAATTAAAAATTATATCTCTTGGTCTGCAAAATCTACCATTAGAGTCCAAAAAATCAGGCATTGTATCTCTTGGTCACATGATATTGTAAAATTTGGTTCTATATCACTTGGAATTTGGGTCCAAAAAATTAAACATCATGTCTCCAAAATCAACTTATGTAAAAATTAGCTTCCATTTCACCGGGGATTTTTGTATTTAAATCAAGCATTATTTCACCTAAAAATATTAAGTTCACCTGTCAGTCACCATTTCATCCATTATTTTTAGTAATTTCATCATTTACATGATAGTTATATGTTTCTCATCGCATATTCCCAAAAAATTGTTATTTATATATCGTTTAAATCATGAGGATTTCACACATAAGAGGTTAGAGAAAAGTAATTTGGTAATGAATTTGTGGATATTATTCTATATTTTATTATTATTCGGTATTAATTTGAGCACATATTTCTTATAGGGGAGTATTAAGAGATACATTCCACTAATAATTATGGAAATAAGTTGGTTATGATATGAGTAATTTTTTATAGGTTTTCCCATGACAATGGGATGAGTGGTATATACGTTTCATATTTTTTTCATTTATAAGTAAAACAGTCATAAATTTTATTAAGGAACATATTCTGGGTATTCTCATTCTAGACTATGAATCGAAGTTCATTCTGTGTTGGAAAAATATCTCTTAATTACTCTTCCCTATATATTCCTTCATGAAAAAGGTTCTATAACACCTTTATGGAGAAGAGGTCATATCCAAAAGTTTAGTAATTTTAGTGGCCAGGGAATATTTTTGTATGTAATAAATCATTGTTTAATGCTAAGGGGACTAGATTAAACTCACATATAGAAAATATCACAATAGTGGATAGTGATGTTTGATTATTTTATGGTTTTCTAAATTTTCTTTTTTTTATTAAACTCTCAATCGATCTTGGGGTTTGTTTTGTATATTCCTGTAGTAAATTATGGAATAGTTACTTACTATGAAACTTGTAAGTTGTATCGGATACAGGGAATATAATTAATTGATATAATGAAGTTTGAATTATTTTCCAGAAATACGGGTTTCCAAACCGAGCCCAACCCAATCAACCAAACCAAACTTGGATGGGTTGGTTTAAAGGCATGATATGGATGGATTGATTTAATTTGAGACAAGATTGGTTGAGTCATGGGTCGAAAAAATAATGAACCAACCCATCCCAGCCAATCCTTATTTTATTTCATTTGGGAGTCTAATTCTCGTCTCCCCTCTTATCACCACTCAAATTGGCGATGTTTATTGAATTAATTTGTTAACATTAATGACTTTTGTGTTAGATGAATGATAAAATATCCAAATAAAATGCATTCATATTCATAATAAATTCAACAACTAAATTTTTAATTTTTTATTGGAATTTTTTTTGTGATAGAAATGTTTGTTGAATTTTTTTATATTTATAATTATTTGAATTTTTTTTTTCTTTTTTTCAATGATACAATTTATAGTCCATTTTATAGGTCGTTCCTAATTTATTTGGACATTAAATAGAGGTAATGTTTTCTTGGATGATAGAAATTGATTTGGTTATCCGTGTGATGTTTTATTTCTTTTTTTTCTGAACAATGTTTTATATTTTTTATTTGATGTTAATTTGGATTGTTCATTTGATTCTATTTGGAATATCTTAAATGTTATAAATTGTTTAGTTTTTTTTAATTAAAAGTTGTATAGATTATTTTTTATTCTATATTATATTCTCTCTTTACATGACCCAACAAACCTGACTCGACCGACCTTGGTATGGGTCAGGTTGGGACATTAAAAAAAAGCTAGTGCCCTAACCAAACCGAATCTGACTACTTTTAATTGGATTGGGGAATTTTGTTTCCAAAACCTGACACAACCAGACCAATGGACACCCCTATCGAGAACCACTATCTTGGTTATATAACTACATCACGTTCTATGATTCTTTTACTCAAAATTATAAGGCTTTCTGGAGACCATGTCAAATATTGTTAATATTTATAAGGAAAATGGCATGGATTAATGGAATATGTTAAGGCTTATCTAATCGCAAAATAGGGTATTTTATTTGATATCACCATGATTTGGTTAGCCGTGGAATTCATCACAGTCAAAGCCACATTTATGGTTGACCACTTCATGGTGGATACTAACATATTTTGATTCTTTGGTAAACCATAGAACCAAAATACCATGAAGGTATACATTATTTCATGGCACTATTGGGGTATGCATTGTTAAAAATGGTTTGGTTAGTCCTACCATGTCATGATAGAAATCCATGTATTTTTTAAAAAGGAATTTTTCTCTTCAAATCATCTGAAGACAAATGATTACAAGTTGAAAGCATAGACAAAAACCAAAATTGTATAGCTTCATGAAACTATAGTTGTTAAATTGAAACTCAAAAAGTTTTATGAGTTTTATGAATACTAAAAAATCATCTCACAATCCAAACAGTAGAATATTCACTAAAAATATACAGTAAGTAATCTCCCCTAGTAATAAACTGTAAGTCCCCCCATAGGTTATTTTCTCATATACACCATACTCTATCAAGTCTATAATATTGATAAATATTTTCCACCACCATTCTACATCCTTCACGAATCGAGTTATGATTGAAATTTTCCTTGTCCGTGTTCTTAGAATGATAGGGGATCTTCCCTATTACTTACCAATTCTGTTTAGTTTTTTGAACTCCTATAATAATTAATTCTCCAATAAATGGATGTGAAGACTCATAAGGATTTTTTGATTAAAAATATCAGCTAAAATCCATGTTTGTGCCTTCATGGACTATTGTAACTCATGCCTCTCACATGAATGTTCAATTTATCCTTGAGAAATAATTTCAATGGTAGTATATACAATTTTAGACATTCTTTATAAGCCTAAAACCTGTCATTTTAATAATAAAAATATTCCCCTTGCATCATAAAAACCCAATGCAATAACCAAAATGATATAACCATGGGTGATTGTGTCACAAAAATAGAATAATATAAGAGGGAAATATAGAAAAAAAATTTTAAATCATATATAAACTCAATATTGATAGTAGTGTTACTGGAAATTATAAAATAATTATAGGAAGAGGATGATGAGATGGAACTCTCTAGGATGTTCTCCCCAAGGACATGTTTATAGCCTCTAATAGCAAGTACGAATACTATCTAGCTACCTCTCCCTTCTCCCATAACATGATATATACAACCAAAAAAATCCAAAAACATTTATAAACATACACTTGAACATTTTCATGCTTCCCCTTTCTTCCAAGAATAGGTTTTAATGAATGGAATATCAATATAGCTCTCAATTTTGATCATTATTTTTAAGCATGGTGAAGTCTCCAAAAACAAATTTAATGAAGATTAATGTGTTGAATTAGGGGAAGACGACATATTTGAGGTATTATCATAAGAGGTTATATTTCTATATCACACATGGAAATAAAAAATCATGGATAATATAGTTTAACTATACTTAATATCAGAATATACAATATGGATGTAACAAAACTCGTGAGAGGGAATTATCATAGCATAAAATATGTAATTTAAAAAGAAGAGATCTCATTCATATGACACAAAAAAGGATTATGGTCCATGTATAAAATCACAGGTGGTTAAAAAGTGTATTTCAAGGGGCGATATAGTGCTATGAAGGGTGACTAGAGATCATAAATAGTGAGAGTTGATACTAGATGTTAGGAAACAAATCCAAGATACTGATATGTGTATATTGTGCTACACATAAAGATGTAGGATGAAGATTTTATTTACATAGTGGAATATCAAATTCGTATATTTATTCATATTGGCTAAGGCTATTAAATTTTTTTAGTAATATTGGGTTTGTTGGGGTTGTTAGAGATAGATTTGGAGTTGGAAAATTGGGGAAGTCATGTGTGAGTAGTGGGATTAGCTGATGGGGAGGTAAATTTTGTCTTTCTCTCTTTATTAATTTATTGTGATATTTGGTATAGTATGAGACATAAAATATAGTTTGGTGGTGATTTAGAGATCACTTTTTAGCATTTATTAATTACGTGGTCTATTGTAAATATATTGGATGGTGAGGTGGTCTCTCTCTAGTACTCGATTCACACAGCAAGGTGGAAGACCAAGGAGGTGGTATCTCATGGTTCTTCTAGCTGTATATCATTTTTTTCCTTTTACTAAAATTTCTCATGAATCTAAAAAAATATAAATTTCTACAATTAGTTTCTTAAATTTTCTCTCTCCCCTCTTGGTATAACTCATAGTGATAGCATTTGGTGACTCCACTGGGGAACTATTTTTTTAGGAAGTCGTTATTTCTACTAAGGAAGAATAATCAGAACTGTCCCCCGTACTATATTTTTTATTTTATAATCTTTTTTGAAGCCACTTATAATGTTACTATGATCGTTTTGTGGACATTCGGCACAAGAGGATAATTTAAGGTAATTTGAGAGGATAGGATGATCGTAGCAAGATTATCGATGATAGATAACAAAGTTGTTATTGCTAGATCATCCTTGGAGACTATAAAATGGATATTGATGACAATTTAGGGTAGTTTGGATAACCTGAAAAATAAAGAAATATTTACCTATGTTCAGTAAATGTAATTTTGCCAAAAAAAATCGAATGATCATCACTCTGGATGCATGAAAAGGGGGAGTAGTGTGTTCCAAGTCTCTAAAGAAAGTCTCTTGCTGAGAATGAAATACGACCAAACAAACTCAAATATATAAAGGAGTCGTAGGAAATATATGAATATGCCACACATACCACTCTATATGGTAGGAAAGTTTCTCTAGTTTGATAAATATAGTTTCATGCATAGTTTAAGATGACTTTTAATATGAATACATGAATCTTATTTATGAATGATTTGGAAGTATTTTTTCAGAAGTTCTCGATATTGAAGGTGACAAGAAAGATACAATAGATATTGGTGGAACTATTTTTTGGAAGTTCATAACTACCACTAATGTTCCTCTATGTGGATATGAAAGATCAAGGAGTGTTTATCATAGTGAAATAATTAAACATATTTATTTGGTTGTTAGTATGGAGAGGAAATTTGAACTAGGTTTTTATAGATACCCTATCTTTTCTTACATTTACATTACATCACTTTTTTAGAAAACATAATACATTAAAAAAATACACCCTGATACTATATTATCCAAGTTCCATTTGAAACATGAAAACATAAGAACTGGTACATAAGTGAGCTACATTTTCTCCCACTAGGTTCTTCATGACTAGAACCCTTCTTAGACAGATCATACTTAACACATATCTTTATAACCTGGGGAAGGAAACAAAATAAGGGGTGAGATCTGATTCTCAATAATGATAAAAAATATAAAAATGCAAGCATAAACATCATAATAAAAGTATAATGACTTAATAATATCAATAATATATGATACCCTGCATATAAATGATCCTAAATGTAAATAATGGAATAAACATTGGTATCTTATAAGATATGAATCATAATAAAATCAAGAGAATAAGCCCTGAAAGTATAACATAGTAATAAGATATAAAATTTAGGCACCACATAAAAATGTAATAACATTACCTATAAATAAAGGTGCATTGCAATATTGTAATAGGTAACATCATTGGGACTACACCAACTGGCTGAGACAGCCGACCATCCCCAATCATAGTCCTTCCTTTGTAAGGGATCGGGTTTCCCCATCTTCCATTTTTGGATTGGGTTTCCTTATCTTCAAATAGTAGATATGGTTTCCCATATTTCTAGAGTGGATGGGGTTTCCCCATAATCCCATAGTGGAACGGATGTTCCATCTTCCATATTGGATCATACCCTTCGACTCGATTCCCATCATTATCATAAGAGATATAAATCATTAACCAATGATTTGGAGGGAGATATAGGACCCACCCAACTCAAAATGAAAGCATACCTATGTTTGACTAAAGATCATAAAAAATAATATAATAACTCATTAAATGAATTGGGTATCATAAACATGAAATCATATCATAACCTATGGAAAATGTTTCAGGTTTCATAGTTATTTCATCAAAATCATAACAAGTGAATAGAAACGGGTTTCATAAACATGTAACCCTTGAAAAATAAATGGGTTCCATAAAATTCTAACCCATAAAAGATAATTTGTTTTCATAGAAATAATTTCATTAAAATATAATCCATTTAGGTAAAGAAAATTAATGGAACCATTAAATCATTTCCCCTTTAAGGCATAAGTAACACCAACAGATTCCATCTTATATGGGATATAATTTTGAAATATATTTCAATAAAAATTATTGAGGAAAATATCATTTATTCATTGAAAATTTAATTTTGAAACATAAAACCTTATTTTAAAAAACCTGAAAACTTATATATAAATCATGGAAATAGTTTAAATCCCATTTTCTTGAAAACAATTTGAAAACAAATAAAGATATCTTGAAAATGTTTTCAAAACAATTTCATCGAAAAAAAGATTGAAAAAATATAATGGATTAATGAAAACCATAAAAAAATTAAAAATATTTTTTCCTTCAAAATGAGATTAAAATATAACCTTTGAAAATATTTTTTAATCCTTTTTGAACACATGGTTATTGAAATTAATTTCATGTGTCTCAAAGAAGAGAAATTGAGACAATACAACATTACTAATTTGGTGACTTGTGAAACATAAAACTCATGAAAGAGAGATCATAAAATGGATATATAACTACCCATATATATAATTATAATAATAATATGATATATTTAGGGTCAGTATATACATCACACAAAAGGAACAAGTGGTGAATAAGGCATAAATCTCACAAAAATAAAAGAGAGACCAGAAATCCCATTACCATATGTCTTGAATCTCATCATACTCATTCAATCCGCTGGTGTAATAAATATAGTTTTATTATAAATATAATATAGAACCATATTAGTATACATAATATCATATATGGATTTATATCACCTTCTTATCAACACTTACACATTAAGATTATGTTTCGGGTAGTATTTGTTATGTTCTTCGCATGAGTCTTAATTTGTTAAATTTTTTATCCTTATACTTATATCATAATATCCAGAATGTAAAATATTATATAAAAATGATTTATTTTCACTTTTTATGTATCTATAATAATAAAATAATTATTGAAATATGAAATTGAATACACTATTCATGGAGATGGTAGGTCATACGTACGCATGAAGAATGTTTTCATTTAATTATCAAAATGAAATAAAGAAACTAAATGATATATTTGTGTCTATAAATATATATTTAATAATTACATTATAATTATTATTTCATAAATATCATAAAAATTTACTTAACCTGTACTTAATACATTCCATGTAGAGTTTGAACGAATCACATCACTTTGATGAGGTAACATTTCACACTTTCTGAAAGGAAATTATCATATTTTAAAAAATGTAAATCATGAAGGTATGTATTATATAATAATTTCTAAAGTATAAATACATCATAAGTATCACATAAAAAATATAAAACTGAGTTTCCATTAGAATTCCCATCCTTTAGAGATGGTAAAAGAAAAAAACAAACAACATCGTTCTGTGAGGAGGTAGTTCATCGTACATAAGAATGGTATGTTTTTTATCCATTTGATGGATTTGGGTATAATTTTTGGTCAAAAAGTTAATATAAAAACACCTAAGTATATGAAAGATATGGATTTTTTTATGTAATCATGTAATAAGAAGAATTTATGTAGTTGATAAAAAATAAAGGAAATAAGTTTGAAGAAAGATGTTACCTCTTCTTCGGGAAACTTCTTTTGGTTTTCACCAATGGGAATCGTTGGTTTGATATAGGAACACAATGAGGATTAATGGGGGAATTTATATATGTTGGGAAGTTAATTTGGAGGATATTTTCTGATCCTAATTGGTTAGAGATATATAAAGAAGAAGTATATGTGGTGGACTTTTATTAGGGAGGGAGGGGACACACTTGGCATTTTTGAAAACAAGGCAGGGATACCCCCATTTGTACCTAAAAAGACTTCAATAAAAAAATATATAAGTTTTATGGTAGAAATATGTCTATAAAATGGGCATGGACACTTTTATACATCATTTTGGCCCTTATGTTTAAGGATTGGTCCGTTGTAAATCTTAAATTTACCATAGTCAATGTAATTAATTTTTATCACATTCACTAATATTTTTGGTCAAAATTTGCTCATATTAAAAGAATATAAATATTATACTGATTAAAATGCTTTATTTACATTTTTCTAAATTAAATTCATAGAAGTGGAATAGTTATGTTTAATTTTAATCTCACAAATGTGGCGAGAAAGTTGGTTTTTAAAGTGAGAATGTTCAAAAGTTTATTATGATTTTATATCTAAATTAAATATAAAATATGATTCCAATGACAAATATTTTATTGATAGATTTAAAATCTATATATTATGACATTAAAACATACATAGAACATAATTTAACTATATAAATAAATTATATGAAAATGAAATTTTAATTAAAATTTAGTACTTTTCACTATTCATCCAAAAATGATGTTTCTTAGAAAAATCCAAAAAATTAACCCAAAGTTAATTGTAACATTATGAATTAAAAAAATTATTTTATCAAGTTTAAATTCAAAAATTTTCTAAAATTAATTTTATTATTGTTCAAATAAAGACATAAAAAATAAGTTTTTTTTAGAAAATAATATTTTCAAACATATTAAGACTTTACCAATATTACATTTTTTATTATCAATATGTCTTATTTATATAAAATAATTGTGATTAATATTTAAAAAATTGTTATTACTATTCATATTACTATGTTTTACATCAATATTATAATTATCACTTTTAAATAATTATAACAATAAAAATGGTGTATCGTAGAAACTCAGTGTTGCGTATAATGAATGAAAAGTTGGTGTTGCATGTAGAACAAGGATATCTTTGTTTATAATATAATAACAGTTTGAATTTGTGTATCTTGAACCACATGAAATCGAAGAAAAGTAATTAATTATAAAGAATAGGTTCTCAAAAACATGGGGTGTTATAGTTTGTTTTCATTTCCTATAGAAGAAAAAATAATGGGTTTTCTTTCGGCCGAACAAGTGTAGTGAGGTAATGAGGTGGTGGTTTAAGAACCATCATAGTGAAAGTAGATTCATTTCATTCCAAATCCTCTTACTAAATTTGAAATGAATGAAAATGTAGTTAAAAGGGTGGTGTCTCTTGGGAATCCTTTGAGAGGGGTTGGATTATTTTTATATAGTTCTTAGTAATTTTTTTAGTCTTTAGTGATGAGTTAATTTTGGATTTTTTATTAGAGAAGATTCATTATACAAACTACTTTGGTTGGTTCTCCATGAAAAAATTCTTCATCAGTATTAGACATATTAGTTGTATTAGTGAAAGTAAAGCCTTATATAATTTTTCATTGCCTCTCGGTTTTATTTGGTGGTTTTTTCCAAAAAAATGATTTGTCAAAAAGGTTCTCCATTAGAAAAATGAATCCACCAATGTTTACCCATGGCATTGACATTTTTTTAGGAGAATATGGCTTTTTTTCACTAAAGTGTGAATATTATCCTAATATCATGATTAATTAGATTGGTGGAATGTTGGTGTTATATTATTCAATATAATGATTTTGTTTCTCATTTATAGATAATTTTATTACTGCAACAAACAGCATAATTTTTATGGAGAACAGTATTAAATAATTGATCCATATGTTTTTAGCTCTATGAAATTGCGAGTTGTTACCAAAGGCATTGTTCACAGTCACTCCATTTTATCCAATTATTAGATTGAAAAAATTTACAATGGGATTTTAGATAATGATGAAAATTATAATATGAAATAATTATTTTTCATGATGTGGAGATTTGTACGGATATGGAGATAGATGTTGGTTTAGAACTTACAGTCAGTTGAAAATATAGTAATGGTGGTTCTTGTATTGAAAGTGATATCTGAGATTTCAATAAAATTGGTGTTGTTTTTTTAGTAGTATAGTTCCATGGAAATAGTTTTGTTTTATCCATGTGTTCAACATTATCATTTTTTAACAACCATCTATAGATCTTAATGTAGTATATCATTCTATATATGGGATATAGAGTATAAAATATTCCTTGTGGTGATGAATTAATTTGGATGATCATGGAATGAAACTTGGATTCATGGTATACATTAAGCATAAGGTGGTTTTTCATCATGGGTAAAATGATCGGAATTTGTAGCTGGTTGGTGTTTTCAGAGATATAGTTGTTGTGGGGCTCTTTAGGCTATCATGTGTGGAAAGTGTGTTTAACTACTAGGGTGGTTATTTTCTTCTTTCTATATTTAATAGTTTGTTATGATAGTTATATTATAATTGGATAATAAATTTTAGAAGGTTGTGGGTTATAGATTGTAATTTACTTGGCAGTAGTTCCATTCGAAGTATATTGTCTAGATAGGTGGTCTCTCTCTGGAACTACACACATTCAACAATGTTTTGTCCAAAGGAGGTGGTATCTCCTAGTTCTTCTTGTTGTATATCATTATTTCCACATTATACTATAACTCTGAAATACAAAATCAATATTCAGTTTCTCATTTGTTTTCTTCAATTGTATCTTTCTCCACTCAAGCTAGCACTCACGGTGCTAACAAAGACTCTTTTCTGGCCTCAAATTGAGTTTTACAATGATTGAATGTGGATTGAACATGGATATTTGATTATTATGAATTTTAATTGTTTAATGGGTCCATGATGTTTTTATAAGTGCTTACATGTAAAATGAACCCTCAAAATAATTTTCCCACCGTATTGGTCCAAGATAGTAGAGGTATAGTAACAAACCTGAATGAGAATTTGGAGGATTATTTAAAGAATAAAATGAGACAAGGAATTATTTCAAGGAAAGATAAGAGAAAATTATAGGGCATAAATAATTTAAGGACAGAAGGAGAAAGATATCATGGGGTGTAATAATATCATGATCTATATATCATACAGATATAGGGAATAACATATCATAACTCATGAAGGAGAAAATTGGGAAGAATTTATATAGTATTGGAGAACAATGGTTGGGGAGATACCATAGTACATGTTAAAATATTCCTTTTCATATGGTTAGTGCAATGAGTGGTATCATGAACAATAATAAAATTTTCCATTTGTATGATATAAAGGACAATAATGGATAACAATACATCACTACTACAAATATGGGCTTTTGATCCCCTTTACCTATAGCGACCCCCACTTGAGGTCGCTATAGGTAACCAATAGAGACCGCCAATGGTAGTCGCTACATTTCCCTAAAAAAAGGATCCCCCCCCAGAACCCTCCCTCCTCTCGCGAAACACCCCACCCCCCCCCCCCCCCGAACCCTGCCCCCCTCCCCATCACTCGTGCCCTCCCCATTACCGCGTGCCCTCCCTATCGCCCAGCCCTCCCTGTTTCCCCGCCCTCCGCTGCCCCGCCCTCTGCTTCCCCTCCCTCCACCGCCCCGCCCTCCACCGGCCCCACCCTCCGTCGGCCACCAACCGGCCGCCCTCCAACCACCTCCGCCCTTTGGTTTCCCTCCGGCCGCCTCCACCGGCCCCGCCCTCCTCCAGCCGGCCTCCGCCCTGCCCTCCATCTCCTCCAGGATTCCTCCGCCTCTGCCCTCCGGCTCCGGCTGCCCTCTGCCCTCCGGCCTCCCTCTGCCCTCGGGCCTCCCGCTACCCACCTCCGGCAGCTCTCCGGTCGCCCTCTAGCTTTCAGCCTCAATCCCCTCTGGCCTCCGACCTCCTCCCTTGGCCCTCCGCACCCTTGTCCTTCCCCCAATCACCACGAACACCCCCCCCCCCCCCCCGCACCCCGCCAACCCTCGTCCCCTCCATCTTCATCCCCTCCCTCACCGCACCACCGCCACTCGTCCCCTCCTTCACCGTCCCCTCCCTCGCAGCACTGGCTCCAGCTACGGCTCCCCACCACTACCTCTCCTCTCCCTCGCAGCACCTCCTTCTACTCCCCTCCCTTCCAGGTTTGTAGCGCAATCAGGTATAACATGGGCTTTCAATTACATTATTATTTTATAAATGGTTCACAAACAATTAATTATTATTTATTTTAAATATATTTGATATGAAAATGAAAATGTAATAAGTCTTGTGTAAATGTTTGTTATAGGGATCTTATTATGGATAAGATTTGGATTGATCTTCCAAATCGAATGTATAGAGAGTATTTCAATGGAATTATGTAGTTTATTGACTTCACCATAGGATTTGAAAGTGACTATATTAGTTTTCCATGTAGATTATGTGCTAACATATATCAATTCACATGAGATACTGTGAGGGAGAAACTATTTTTTAATGGATTTCTAAAAAATTATAAGAGTTGGACTCGTCATGGAGAAGAATATGTTTGTGTGCTGCTTGAATTTTTATTAATTCAATTTGAAATTTGGCTATGCATTGATTGGTTTTGTACATAATTTGTATATCTCTTTTGTGAACTTTCTGATTTTTTAAAATTCATTCACAACTAATTATTCAATCCCTTTTTGTTTGATTAACAACTGTACAGGTTTGATTTTTTTTTAAAACAATCCAATTTATCATTTAGACACTTTGGATAATCCCCTTACTAATGTTTTCCATTACTGCAGGCATGTGAGGGGAAGAGGCAGAAGATCCACATAATCCATCTGAGGCATATACGTCTCAGGGTCGAGGTATGTTAGAATTTCATTGTCTCTATTTTTTATGTAATTAAAAAACTCACATATATATATATTTATAACATCTGTCAATATTTATATAAAATTGTTTCAATAGGATCAGACTCAACTACTTCTTCCTCTCGCAGGAGAGGCCCTGGTCGTGGCATATTATCATGAAATTCCGACACGACTTTTGAAATTTCATTTTAGGAGCTATTTCATCCTATGGGAGGGAATTCCCCTGCATTTATTCGTCAACTGGGTCATATCATACATGATCCACATCGATTTCCATTGAACACACGTGAAGGGCTTCTATCCCTCAGGACACATTAGATCGTCTTTTGAGGGAGGTTCATGTAAGAAGACCATTTTACTTTATTCCCTATGTATAAAAAACAATAACATATGTGATTTTGTTCTTTAATAGAAAAATTTTAAAGTATGTACCGATGAGTTTCGGCCAGTGTGTATGAGAAAATGCCGTAAGATGTGGAAAGACTATAAAGGAAAAGTCAAGAGGGACCACTGGGTACCAAATGTGGGTGCCCTAGACATTCTGGAAAAAGTCACGAGAGGTGTCCTCCCAGCTCAGTGGCATGATTTAGTTTCATATTGGTCTACTAAGGGTGTTGAGGTTTGTATATTTATTTTGGTATAAATATTTTCAAGAATGTGTGATTTGTTTGATATTTCAATGAATTGAATGTAGGAGGTGTCTACAAGCCATTCTGAGAATCGAGCGTTGTAGGGACCACCTCACAGGCTCGGGACTCGTCACTTGTCTCAGATCTGACATGAGGTATTTATTATTAATTTTTTAATTTTTTTTTAATTAATACGGTTTTGTGTTTATATTCTATTCATATATAGTTGCGGGAGCAAGGTGCACCAACTGATAAAATATCGGTGTGGATGAGGACTCGTGATCGCAATGATCTTGAGGCTGCAGCATTGATAGTAAGTTCTTGTACTCATTACCAATACTTACATAAAATCTGTATATTAATATATGTATATATATATTTAAATATTTCATAAGCTCAATTTGAAGCTGAATTAGAACATCTGCCAGAGGACCAGCGAAAGCTTCCCATGCGAAGGGATGAGATCTTTCATCGCATCATTGGTCGGGACATGCGTGGATATAGTTTGACCTATGAAATAGGGATTCCATGTTCTATAGTGTCACACGCTATGGTTGTCGGTCCTACTGTTGCTCAAATGACACATCATTTGTCAGATTTCGAGGCACGACTGCGGGCTTCCGAGGAGGAAAATGCGCAATTGGCTGCTGAGGATCGAGCACTGCGGGAATATGTGCGTCCAGGTGATCGTGCAGTGGATTATACGACGGAGGTTTATACTGTAAATATTTATTTAATTTAAATTATTTTTGTTATGAAAATATTCATAATGTTTATTTGTTGTAGGCCCCTGGCCCACCTGATAGAGGTCAGTGATAAACATGCATGACACATCATATTCACGAGTTGTGTTTCTGCTTTTAATGGTGGGGTTGTTATTGATATTCATGTTGGGTTTCTAGTGAGTTTTTTTTTGTGATTTGGGGGTATCAAGTGTGTTTTGGCCTCATGAAATGTTTTTGTGCACGAATTGAGAAGTAACAATGAAACTGATTATTGATTTGGATATTTTCTGTTCATTTAATTTTCAATGTTTAGAATTGCATGTTCTGTAATATTTTTGAAAAAAAACATGTGATTCCTAATATAAACCATTAAACATGTTTTTGATAACTGAGTTGAGTTCACTATTTTGGTCCCTGGCCTACCCCGGATAGCCCTCCCCGCACATCGGACAACCCTACCCACACCCCGGACGCCCCCCCCCCCCCCCCACACTCCGGACAGCCCTCCCCGCGCTCCAGAGAGCTCTCCCCACACCCCGGACAGCCCTCCCGCACCCCGGACAGCCCTCCCCGCACTCTGGACAGCCCTCCCTAGACAGGCCCCATGCACCTAGGATAGCCTCCCCGCACTCTGGATAGCCCTCCCCGCACTCCGGACAGCCCTCCCTGCACCCCGGATAGGCCCCCCACACCTAGGACCGCCTCCCCGCACTCCGGACAGCCCCCCCTGCACTCTGGACATCCCTCCCCGCACACCGGACAACCCCCCCGGAGAGCCCCCCCCCCCCCCCCGCACCCCGGACAGCCCTCCCCTGCACCCCGGGCAGCCCTCCCCGCACCCCGGACAGGCCCCCCGCAACTAGGACAGCCTCCCCGCACCCCAGACAGCCCTCCCCGCACCCCGGACAGGCCCCCCACACCCCGGACAGCCCTCCCCACACCCCGGACAGCCCCCCCCCCCCACCCCCACACACCTAGGACAGCCTCCCCGCACCTCGGATATCCCTCCCTGCATTCCGGATAGCCCTCCCCACACCCCGGACAAGCCCCCCACACCTCGGACTGCCCTCCCCTGCCTGATTGTGTCGTTTTCAGCAGCTCGGCGCGTGCTAAAATGGCGTGTTGGGGGGTCAAAACCACATGAATGACCTCGGAATGCCATGAAACCATACGACAACAGTCGTTGTGTGATTTTTGAAATGTTCGTGCAGAGGTCACCTTAATCAGAGGTGTCATTTGACGGCGGTGACCGGAAACGCGTTTCTGGTGTCACAAAACACCAAAAACGGCGTGAGACGGTCGAATTCGGAGAAAACGTACCCCGAATGACCTAAAACCACACAAAAACATTAGTAATATTATTAGTGACATGTAGGAGGAGACAGAACGCCCATCGAACATGCGGTACGCGCGGTACGGACGATTGTGTCGTTTTCAGCAGCTCGACGCGCTCTAAAATGGCGCATTGGGGGGTCAAAAACACCCGAACGACCTCAGAATTCCATGAAACCGTACGACAACAGCTGTTGTGTGATTTTTGAAATGTTCGTGCTAACGGCACGTCAATCGGAGGTGTCGTTTGACGTAAGTGACCGGAAACGCGTTTTCGGTGTCATAATACACCAAAAACAACGTGAGATGGTCGAATTCAGAGAAAACTTCCTTCGAATGACCTGAAACCACACGAAAACATTATGAATATTATTTTTGACATCTAGGAGGAGACGGCGCGCCCATTGGACGTGTGGTGCATGCGGTACAACCGATTGTGTCGTTTTCAGCAGCTCGGCGCGTGCTAAAATGGCGCGTTTGGGGGTCAAAACTACCCGAATGACCTCAGAATTCCATGAAACCGTACGAAAACAAAATTTGTGTGATTTATGAAATGTTCATGCTGACGACATGTCAATCGGAGGTGTCTTTTGACGACGGTGACTGGAAACTCATTTTCTGTGTTATAAAACACCAAAAACGGCGTGAGACGGTCGAATTCAGAGCAAAAGTTCTCTGAATGACTTGATACCACACGAAAACATTAGTAATATTATTCGTGAAGTGTGGGAGGAGACCGAACACCCATCGGACGTGCGGTGTACGCGGTACAGCTGATTGTGTCATTTTCAGTAGCTCGGCGCGCACTAAAATGGCACGTTGGGGGGTCAAAACCACCCGAAGGACCTTGGAATGCCATAAAACCATATGAAAAGAGCCGTTGTGTGATTTGTGAAATGGTCATGCTGACGGAATGTCAATTAAAGGTGTCGTTTAACGGCGGTGACCGTAAACGCGTTTCCGGTGTCATAAAACACCAAAAATGGCGTGAGACGGTCGAATGTGGAGAAAACATGCTCTGAATGACATGAAACCACATGAAAACATTAGGAATATTATTCTTGATGTGTAGGAGGAGACGGTACACCCATTGGATGTGCAGTGCCCACGGTACGGCTGATTGTGTCGTTTTTAGCAGCTTGGCACGCGCTAAAATGGCTCGTTGGGGGGTCAAAACCACCTGAACGACCTTGAAATACCATGAAACCGTACGAAAATAGCCGTTGTGTGATATGTGAAATGGTCGTGCTGACGGCACATCAATCGGAGGTGTCATTTGATGACGGTGACCGGAAACGCGTTCCCGGTGTCATAAAACACCAAAAACGACGTGAGACGGTCGAATTCGGAGCAAATGTGCTCTGAATGACCTGCAACCACACGAAAACATTAGAAATATTATTCATGACATGTAAAAGGAGACAGAATGACCATCAGATGTACGGTGCGCATGGTACGGCCGATTGTGTCATTTTTAGCAGCTCGGCGCGCGCTAAAATGGCACGTTGGGGGGTCAAAACCACCCGAATGAACTCAGAATGCCATGAAACCGTACTACAATAGTCATTGTGTGATTTGTGAAATGGTCACGCTGACGACACGTCAATCGGAGGATTTGTTTGATGGCGGTGACCGGAAACGTGTTTCTGGTGTCATAAAACACCACAAACGGCGTGAGACGGTCGAATTCGAAGTAAACGTGCTCCGAATGACCTGAAACCACACGAAAACATTACGAATATTATTCATGACGTGTAGAAGGAGATGGAACACCCATCAGACGTGCGGTACACGTGGTATGGCCGATTGTGTCGTTTTCAGCAGCTCAGCGCGCGCAAAAATGGTGCGTTGGGGGATCAAAACCACCTGAATGACCTCGGAATGCCATGAAACCGTACGTCAACAGCTGCTGTGTGATTTTTTAAATGGTCATGCCAACAGAATGTCAATCAGAGGTGTTTTTTGATGGTAATGACTGGAAACGTGTTTCGGGTGTCATAAAACATCAAAAAAGGCGTGAGACGGTCGAATTCAGAGAAAAAGTTTTCCTAATGACCTTAAACCACAAGAAAACATTAGTAATATTATTTTTGACATGTAGGAGGAGACGGAACGCCCATTGGATGTGTGGTGTGCACGGTACAGCAGATTGTGTCGTTTTCAGCAGCTCGGCGCGTGCTAAAATGGAGCGTTGGGGGGTCAAAACCACCCGAACGACCTCCAAATTCCATGAAACCATACAACAACAGCCGTTGTGTGATTTCTGAAATGGTTGTGCCGATGTCACATCAATCGGAGCTGTCGTTTGACGGTGGTGACCGGAAACACGTTTCTGGTGTCATAAAACACCAAAAACGGCGTGAGACGGTCGAATTCAGAGAAAACGTGCTCCGAATGACCTGAAACCACATGAAAACATTAGGAATATTATTCGTGACATGTAGGAGGATATAGAACATCCATCGAACATGCGGTGCGCGCAGTACGGCCGATTGTGTCATTTTCAGTAGCTCGGCGCGCGCTAAAATGGCGCGTAGAGTGGTTAAAACCACCTGAACGACCTCAGAATTACATGAAACCGTACGAAAAGAACTATTGTGTGATTTTTGAAATGGTCATGCTGACGGCATGTCAATCGGAGGTGTCGTTTGATGGCAGTGACTGGAAACGAGTTTTCGATGTCATAAAACACAAAAAACGGCGTCAGACGGTCGAATTCAGATCAAACGTGCTCTGAATGACCTGAAACCACACGAAAACATTAGGAATATTATTCGTGACGTGTAGGAGGAGACAAAATTCCCATCGAATTAGCAGTGCGCACGGTACGGCCGATTGTGTCGTTTTCAGCCGCTCGGCGCGCGCTAAAATGGCGCGTTGGGGGGTCAAAACCACCTGAAAGACCTCGGAATGCCATGAAACCGTACGAAAATAGCCGTTGTGTGATTTTTGAAATGGTCATGCCAACGGCACATCAATCGGAGGTGTTTTTTGATGGCGGTGACGGGAAACGCGTTTCCGGTGTCATAAAACACCAAAAACGGCGTGAGACGGTCGAATTCGGAGCAAACGTGCTCCGAATGACCTGAAATGATAGCATTTCTTAAATTAGAGGTTTTAAATTATTATAGTACCACGATTTTATGTCAGATTTAATTTTATTATATGTATATAACAACTGAATAATTATGTCCAATTTACGTTTGTTTTGTTTTTTTTTGTTTTTTTGTCTTATTGTACGTTTATTGAAGTAGAAGATTGAAATGGATGGACCTGCTCAGATCGTTGAATCACGTTTATCATTTATTGTTTATTACAATATTGATGTTTATGCTGTTTGAAATTTTTTTCAATTTTTTATGATTTTTACCTTGTTTTACCTCTGATTTTTCACCATGAAGAAAAAAAACACAATTCGTACATTTCATTGAAAAAATGAAAAATATTTTATTTAATATTATATATATATTTCATTAATATATATATATATATATTAAAATATTTAAAACATATTATATATATATATTTAAAATATTTTATTTAATATTATATATATAAATATTTTCTTTAATATATATATATATTATTTAATAAATATATATATATATATATATTTCTTTCAGTAGGAATTTTTTTTAAAAAAAAATTCCCAGGGTAGCGACCACCAAGTGGTCGCTTAAGGCCGGAATTTTGGCCACCTATAGCGACCGCCAATGGTGGCCGCTGTTGGCCTACAACGACGAAGCTAAAGCGACCACCAATGGTCGTCGCTAATGCCCGATTTTTTAGTAGTGCATGTGTGGTAGGGAATATTGGAATTTGAACCACCTAATTCTCTCTATAATAGAGAAATTTATCTGGTTTAAGACATGTATTTTAAAGTGTAATTGATGATTATTTTTTAAAGGTAGACTAGAATATTTTTTATGTAGGGGTCAGACCAAATTTTATAAATGTTTTATATATTAGAGCAACCAAGGAAGCTACCATAGTTATTGGTAGAGTTAGTGTTAGTATGTTTATAACTGGAACTAATGATTCTATATTTTTCTATGAAAGAACAAGGAGTGCTTCTCATAGTAAAAGAATAAAAAGTATGTCTTTGGTAGTTGGTATAGAGAATAAATTTGGACTAGTATTGTGTTCATTACCTATAAAATAAATGAGACTGTGTGTTCTTCTGTTCAAACATGTGTGGTGATGGAATGTGGTGGTGGTGTAAGAACTATCAAAATTAAAGGAATTTGGTTGTTTTCCAAAATTAGTAACAAAAGTGGAAGTAATGGCTATTATATTTAAAAGGGTGGAAACTTCTAGAATTAATTTAAAATGGGTTTGATTATATCTATATGGTTAATAGTGAATTTTTTTTATCTTTGGAAAATGATTGACTTTAGAAGATTTACTATAGAAGACTCATTGTACCAATAACTCGGGTTGGTTCAACGGGGTACAATTTATCATTATTTTTTGACTTAATAGTTGTACTGGTGGTAATGAAGACTTATGGAATTGTAGGATTCATCCTGGATTCGTATTGAGGTTTTGTTTTTCTAAAAAGGTTAGGTCATGCATGTTCTATATAGAGAAAATAAATCCACGTATTTTAATCCTTGTATTTGGAAATTATTGGGGAGAATTTGGCTTGTTTTTTGTCGAAATGGTGGTCAAATGATCACAATATTGTGATGAAGTGTATTGGTGTAATTTTGGTGTTGTAGTATTCAGAATAGTGAGTTTGATTCTAATTTATGGAGATTTTTATTTCCAAACTAAGTTACAACCTAAATATTTTTTATAAGAGTGCCAAATAATTGATCCATACAATTTTATCTATTTTGAAGTACAAGTTATTATACAAGACTTTTCTCATAGTAACTCTATTTCATCTATTTATTGGATTGAAAACATTTCATGTCATATTTTAGCGGATGATATAAGTTTGAATATATATGAAAATGGTTTTCATGCAGGAGATAGAACTTCTTCTTTTGATATTGAAGTTGGTTTAGAACTTAGATTGAGGGAAAAATATAGTGAAGCTGGTTCTTCCATTACAAGTAATATCTGTAATTTCAAGATAATTGGTTTTGATGTTTTAGTTGTTGAGTTCTCTGGAAATGTTTTTTTCATTGATGAGTTTAAAATTATCATGTTTTCCACAACCACAAACATGTCCAATTTCCAAAAAAACATTATATATAGAGGTTGGAGAGTACATATGCTTCCTTGCAACGATGAATTGAATTGGAGACTCATGGAATGAAACTGGTTATCAGGGTCCACCTTATGTACAAAGTTGCTTTTCAGTACAGAGGAAATATTAGGAATTTAGGTATGGTTGGGGTTTTCAGATATCTATTTGTTGTGGATATATTTTGGAAGATGTGTTTGGGATGTGGGGTTAGCTGATGGGGTAGGAAATTTTGCCTTTCTCTCTTAATTATTTTTTGATAGTTGGGTTTTCAGGGGATAATAAATATAGTAAGGTGGTGGGTTAGAGATTTTCATTTAATTGTTTTTTGTTCTATTGGTTGTATATGGTATGGTGAAATGGTTTCTCTCCCCAACACTCGATGCACACAACAATGATAAATCCCATGGCGGTCATATCTTCATTTTATTCTAGTTCTATATCTATATTTACCCATCCTACTATAACTCTAAAATATTGAAAAAATATAACATTTAATGGTTATTTTATTCAATTATATTTCTCTATCTTTACTCTTGTTAACACTAATTGTATAAACTGAGGCTTTGTTCTTTCCTCACATAGAGTTTTAAAATTATTGAAGGTGGAATAAGCATGGATATTCAAGGCGTAAGAATATGACTTGTTTAAAGGGTCTATAAGGTTTTTAGAAGTTCTTAAAATTAAAAGAAACCATCAAAAAAAATTCCCACCATAGAGGATCAATATATTATAGATAGAGTGAACCAATTTAAAGATATGTTGGAGGATTGTGTAAAGAAAAACTTGAGAAACTGTATTATTATAGAGAAATATAATAAAGATTGATATGTCATAACAGATTTTAGGATAGTCAGAGAATGAAATCATAGGTTGTAAATAGATCATGATCAATATTGCATCTATATATAGGGAATAAAATATCATAATTAATGAAAGAGGAAACTGGGAAGACTCTATATAGTATAAGTGAACAATGATTGGGGGGAAATCATAGTACATGTTATGATTTTCTGTTTTATGTGGTTACTAAAATGAGGGGTATCACGAGAAATAATAGAATGATTTAAAGGTTGTGATATAAATTAAAATAATGATGTAATGAAGAAATTTTGGTTATCATATGCAGTAATAAGAGAAATTATATGAAGCAGTAGATATATGTGAATAGAGATAGGAAAAAAACCACCCAACTTGTAATCAATGATAGAAATAAAATAAAATCATTGTGGTGGCATAGAATAAAATTTATACTGAATTAAATCTAAGTGAATCATATCTATTGAAATAGATACATCACTATATTAACGTAAAAATACACAACATAGGTCAGTTTAGTTCATACATAATCTTTTATACGACCATTTATGTATTACAAAGATCAAAGTATCATCAATAATACTTAAATGATGCTTGTAGAAAAATAAGAAACATGTAATTCTTTCATGGAATCTAAATGTTTTCATATAGGCTGCATGGAATGTTTAAAGTGGATATTATAGGTTAGATAATACAGGTTCATGATCTGAATGATCAATAGAGAAATAATTTGGACTCAATATTCCAGAATTAATGATGATAATGAATTTTGATTCAAAAATATCAACAACTTGGGACTTGCAATTTTCACACATGGTGAGATAATAATATGAAGTATTAGAATCATTATTCCACAGTTTCATGGTAGTTGAGAATCAATTACTGATATTAGTTAATCATGGAAATCAATTGATATATTATGTTTTATGTAAGATGAAATTTATCTTAATTAACACATAGAAGAGGTGCAAGATGTATACAGATCATTGGAGCCTCACAAAAATGGGGTTGATGAGTTGCGTTAAACCCACTGAACACATAGTTGTTTCTATTCTGATAATAATAACATGGATATATAGTGATTGAGGTCAAACTTGTATTAATATAGAACCATCATCCATATGATTATGATTATGAAGATTCATAGTCCAGTGAAAAAGTTTCTTCAACTTATCTTGAGATGGTTGATATATGAGGTTGTAACAATCATTGAAAGATAAGGGTCATGATTGAATATCCTAAAATGATATTTATTATCTAAGATCCTGAGGGGAGATGCTAAAAGTTAAGGATATGGTATAAGTAGGATTCAGTAGCGGTATTCACACAAAATAGATAGTAACACATTTTGATATATAATAACTTCCTTCCAAGACTGAAAGAGAATAATGTGAGTAAATACATTCATATCTGATTCACTATCTTTGATAAAGTGGAGAATATTAGGTGAAATATTACTCAACTAGAAGAATCAAGTAAAACCTTACCAAGAAGAGGATACATGTTGAGTTATATAATAGCTCCATTCTAATCGTGATAGTTATATCATTCCAATTTTGTTATATCTATTGTGTGAGTGTGTTCTAGTTGGATAAAGTTATTGGAGTATGATCAATTAGTATGATTTCTTAAGAATATTCCTTTATTCATAGAAGTCAATTTTAATATGAAGTAAGGAATATATGTTAACTATTTTATACATTTTAAATTGAGTATTTCACTCTAATTCACCCCTCGAGACTGACTCATTTCCATCACTCTTCTTGAAATAGTTTTTATTTATTATGTGGTACTAACAATATTTAGTTTATAGAATAAATATACAAATAGAATAAAAGATTGGTGTCATTATCAAACATTTCATATTAAAATTATGATCATTGTTAAAGTTCCAATTAAAATCCAAATTCATAGTGGAATTTCAATTATAAATCCACAAAGGAAGATCCACTGGGAATTCACAATGGAACTTCCACAGGAAAATTCATAGGGAATTTTTCTAGGAAAAATGGGACATTCATAACTTTTTATTTATGTTTCAAGCCCATGGAAACTCAATGAGTAATTTCTAATGGAAATCCAAATCCATGGTTTATGTTCCATTAAAAATCAATAGTATAAGTCTTAGTGAATAACCACAAAATGATACTTCATTGATTATTGACTTATATTCCTCTTGAAAAATTAAAAAGTTCAATTTAATGTGATATATTTGTGGACATTCCAATTAAAATTAAAATATATAGTTTCATAAAAAACCAATGATGGAGGATCCATATGAAATCCATAATGAAATTTCCAACAAAAAATTTCTGTTAAACATGCATAAGAATATCAAAAAATCATGTTCCCTGAAAGCAGTTCATTCATAATTATCAATTTCAGTTCAAAGTAAAAAAAACATATGGTAAATTCAAAATCAATAATTTTTCACTCCCATGTGAATTTAAAATGGACATTCCATTAGAAATAGAAATCCATATATGAAATTCCATTGAAAATCAATGGTTGAGGTTCCACTAGAAATTCATTAAAAAATCCCTCTAGAAATCAATAAAGGATATTCTATTAGAATATTCCAATAGAAGTTCCATTTTGATTTAAAGGAGTTTAAACATGAATATTCCAACAAGAAATTTCACTGTGTTATTTCACTTATGAAAACATCAGTGTATGGGAATAGATCAAACCATTTAGAATCAAGGGTATAATTTTATTGTTTTTGAATAAATCTTTCATCATTTTTTTGATAAATCTGTAAGGTAATTTTATTATATTGAGAGTAACATTTAAAAAAATATTAATTCATTTTTATAAAATAAAAACTCAAAATTCACCTTCTGCATTGTTTTGATTTGTGTGTATGCCTTATTTTTTCCATCCACCCTCTGTGCCATTTATAGATGGAAAGCACAATGATTGTCCAATGAGTTGAAAGATTAACCTAGTTTTTCCACTATAGAAAATGGAGCACCGAACACATCATTATCTTCAATAGGAAGGAAAAATTATGAAAATAATTCAAATGATTGATTGATGAGGTTAAATTTTGTAATTTTGAGAGGAATTGATGACCAGAAGTATCAAGATGACGATCAAAGAATAAACTCAATAAGAAAAATATTATTTTTATGACCTTCCCTTTTTAGATAGTCAAGTTTATAAAATGATACATTTGATACATACAAAATGTAATCAAACATTAAAATTATCCAACAAATTAGAGATGATATCAATCGATGAATATTTTGACCCAGAAATAATTCTTGAATTTCAGGGTAGTAGTCCATTCTAATGTCAATGGAATATTCAATGTTTTTCTATATACCTCAAATTAGAAACATATGAATTTTAATGGGAATTCTATGATCTAATTTAAAATTCTAAAAGACAATGCATACAAGAATACAATGTATAGAACATTTACAGTGAGAATACAATGAATCAGCTTCGGTAATTGATTTTAAATGAGCATGTTCTAGGTAATAATGAGCGAATTATACTTCATTCATTCAAATAACTAGAAAAGAAATTATGAGTTAAGTTCTTTTAGAAACAAAATTACCCAAACAACATAAAATTGAAAAAAAATAATCACAAATAATGCCAAAAAAGATAAAAATAAAAAGAACATTCATATACTTATAGTCTTCCATAAAAACTAAATTTAGTTAAATGGGTTAATGATTATGAAGTTCTCTTTTATTCAAAATTTTCATGGACTAAAATATATTCTAGTATCGATGTTACACGGGATAAATGAGATAAGAATCCAAAACATTTAATTAAATGGAAGGTCTATAAAGATTCTGTAAAACAAAAATAGTAAGTCCATATTTGGTAAAGAGGAACTTGGGAATGTGAAATTGAAATGGTTAAATAATCCTTTGAGTAAAAACGAACCAATTATAAAAGAGGAATACTTCCTTGTGGTAAAAGAAAATTAATTTATATTATTCACAATGAAACATTTAGAAGAATTAAATCACAAATCAAACACACATAAAATTAAAAAAAATAAAAACCATTGAAGCCACAGAAAAAATTATAAAATATTTCAAAATGAATAGTCAGCTGACACATACCTACTGCTACAACATATCAAAACCAAAATCATCTCTCATTTATTCAGATTTTTTCTCTGTGTTGAGGGATTTTATTACAAATCTATGAAACACAACCAGCACCGAAGACAAAAAATATTTTTTTAAAAGAAACCAATAATAAACATGGAGAAAGATATTTTTTAGTAAATAATTTCAAAACACATTTACTAGATTGAGTATTGAAAAATGTTTTCCCATAACATATTTATGTTTTTTTCATCTGAAATTTATGTGATTATAATTTCATATTCATCCAACATATGAATGAGAGATCAATCATGAATGTTTAATTAACATAACAATTCTTTTCTCTTATAATAAAACTTCTTTCCATAGGTTAACAATTTTCCTTAAGCTACATTCTCACCACCACATAAGAAAGCTCATCATCCCACTTGCTACTTTATCACCACCACATATGGATTATATCTAAGAAAAAATGTATTACATTCAACATATTATGATTGAAATCATTTATCTATTACACCACAAAGTGTTAGGTACAAAAATTAGTTAGAATAAACTATATCAAGAATAAGAACAAAAAAACATATATAAAATAAAATGTAAATCAATACACAAATAGATTTTCATAAATAAATACTTCAGAAAAATTAATTTAAATTAAAAATTATGAAGGAATAATATTTAAAACAATTTACATTTTATGTGTCTTTATAGAAAATTGTGAAAGGTTTATTAAAAAATAAAAAATTATTTAAATGATATTTTAAATCTTCAATATTAGGTTTCACCTTTTCATCCACTTCATATTAAAAAATCCACACTATTTCTTTTCATATTAACAAAACGTATTTGAGACATATCTTCCATTACAATCATAAAGTCATCTTTATTTTCATGATTGAAAAACCCTGTGTAAAACTTCCATATGTCTATAGATTGGGTTGATAAACTTTTTGTAATAAACTACTTAAAATCTCACATGAAAATTATATTTGGTCAATGATTAATATTCTAAACATGTTTTAAGAGTAAATTGTAAGATAGAATTATTGATCTGCTATTCTTACCTCATCCACAGTATGTGGGTTTAGTTTCTTGCATCTAGTGAAGAAACCAATTTGGCATCCAATAATTATAATATAAAGAGAAGTATCATTTTTCATTAATTCATCCCCATTTATATAATGTTATGAATACTTTAAGAAATAAAATAGAAATTAAATCCCCATAAACAAAAAACGAGGGACTTAAATTTACAAAACTCAACTACAATATTAAACACTTTACCAAAGCCTTCAATTGAGACCATAAACATTACAATTTTCTCATAACACTAATGACTAAGAGGTGCTTTATTTTCATTCACTTATTTAAATATATTAAATGTTGTTTCCTTTTTATGATGTTTTTAAAGCCCAGAAATCAGAGTATTATACAATTTTTTATCAATGGTTCCCCCTTGGTCAAACTAGAAAGGTAGGATAAGGAATTTGAGATTTGACTACAAATTAGATAACTTTATAACAACATAATAATATAGAAAAAATCAGGTTGAGTCCCACTTACAAACAACATCTAAAATAAATTTAATATATGGCTGGTTCATTAGACATGTTGGGAGTGGTAAATGAAAAATTTATAATTTTGATATAAATGATCATGTTGGGATTACTATTGATTAAAGAATAAAAAATTACTTTTTTTGGATCCCCAGTATGAAAAAAACATCGAATCACATTAATGTATAATTAAATAGCCGTTTAATGACCTTTCTCCCCTATTCTATTTAAAAGTTCAACAACAATGTTTATATAGTGAGAGAAACATAAAACGTGTATTATGTAAAAATATGTGGTTTTATAAAAATTATTACTGATCTTAAGGATTTTAACATGGATAAAATATAGACCTTATTATCTACAATCTCTATAAATGGTAGAAATAAAAGGGTTGTAAATTGAAGGACCAATACTGAAATTTTACTCAAGATCTATTGAAATGAGCTTCTTCATTTCAACAAGCGGTTCTTTTTGGAAATGGATTATATAAGAATTTAACATCTACTCATACCATAGAAATAATCATAAATAACCTTGATAAAAATACATCTAAAATAGAATATTATTTATCAATAATCTCATTAAAAATATTTACCTTTTTCAAATAGTGAAATATATGTTCATAAAAGTAATTTGTTGTTTCATAATTCGTTTTAAAAACATATATGTTTATATCACTATTTTTTTTTTAAAATGATGTTGTTAAATATTATTATGACAGATAAAATAGTTCAGTTGAAATTATTATAATATAAATAAAAAATAAATATGTTAATAATAATATTTAGTGACATATTCATATGATAGATTTATGTGTTGATAATATTGTTAACTTTTGTAAATAATACCAATAACTAATATCTGTTTATAAATTATATATTGAATAAAATTCTATTTGAGGGTATTCTGATATTTGTTTCATATATTTTATATTAAATTTACTATTACAATTAAATATAATATATCTATTATATTCATTATATAATAGTAAGAAAATTAACTTGCATGAAACTCCAACAAACGTAGGATTTATTTGAAAAAACATATCCAAACATTATTTAAAAAAAAGTTCAAACTCCATGAAAATACATGAAGCTCCAAACATTTTTAAAAAAGATCAAACTCTAAACTAATTTACATGAAACTTCATCAAAATTAATCCAAATTTAGTTTCTCTCACACATCAACTATATCTATCACTATCACATTTCACACTGCACCAAAGGATATTATCATTATCCAAACTACTAGGGCCCACTTTGCATGTAGTCTTTTGAGCTACAACTACCCCAAAACCACTTCCAATAGGTTAAAGGTTGAAACTAGAGTCATGTAAAAATCTTACACACATGGATAAATTATATTAATGTATATGTTCACACATAGACACACATGTCCATGCCCATACACTGCTAAAAGTAAATCATAACTGATATAAATTCATTTATATAACTATATAACATAATCAAAGTTCAATAAAAGTACTATTAAGTAGAAAATGTCAAATGTAAGCACACCAAAACTAAAAATAAGGTCCAAACTTCTCAAAAGAATGGGATTTATTTCAAATGAAACACCAACAAGAACCTAAATATGTCTAGATGTTTATTCTCCATATAGTCCTGGTCCTCTTATGACTCCGTAAAAATGTCTTTCACCTTCATAAGACACCACACATGTAGATATATCACATATAAAAGTAACTATAATAATACCCAATAGGACACCCTGAAATCACATAAAATAAGGCATCAAGAGATGTTAGATTAGTATCATGAATATGTTAATCAGAAATGAGACATAGAGACAAAAAAGGTAAAACCTATATATACTCATGAATAATCCTGAGTCTCAAATATGTATCAACTATAAATTCATCCATAAGATTCTTATAGAAGCTTCAGGTTAATGTTCATCCTAGAGAATCCACTCCATGAGCCATGACATCACTAATACTACTCCATTGAGAGTTTCTGATTGTATAGAATCTCCAAAGGAGTAGTCATCAGTACTCTTAACATCTCAATACATAGATAGGGGATCACACTAAGAACTCACAGGGGACACCAAAAACCCTACTTTTATAGCCTGCTACATAGGGGATCACATGTCTGTGTCCGTTAGTCAAGGAGATTCCATAAACCCCACCTGTGGAAGGTGATTAAAAGATAGAGTATCCCACCTTTCTCTCATGAAAGGATAAACAAACTCTATCTAAGTCAATGCCCATATAGTGGATCATAATCCTATGTTAAGGAAGTAATTACACACTATATTTTCATGGTAATTTACCAAGGGAAAACACACAATCGATATAGATCCATACTAATTAAATGGAGGGCCTCACACTAAATTTTAAGAAGTATACATTATGTACTTGTAGAAGACAATGTGTTCCTCTTGCACAAGACCTACATGTGTCTACTCAAGTGTTCCTCAACCAATGCCCATGTTCTTTCCCTTGTACACTTGGTCATGCTCATTTCTTTCCATGTGTCCATGATCATGTACTCCTAGTTGTACCCATATTCATTCCCATGTAATGTGCATGCCTAGGTACTTGGACATGCCCATGTACCCTAGTTGTTCTCATGTTTCTGGCGGTGTTCGTTCACCTATGCACTCAAGATACATGTTGGGCCTCTAGTATAGTGTAACATAAAGTGTGAAACATGTCAAATGGAATGTGATATTTATATCTAGACATAGATTCTATCACCAAAAGGGATACCAACGTGTAATATGTTCTATGATAGTACAATCAATGTAGTTGTGTTTTTCAATGAAATAAAGATACTTTTCACACACTCACTCATGCCACTCCAATCACTAATACTGCTATAAAATCACCCATGAGTTGGGGATCTAGGATTTATGGGGCCTATCATCACGAGTGACTAGATTTAGACTGCCAATTTTCCAATGAATCATCACTCATTATTTGTCATGTCGCCTAAAATACCAACCATGAACAAAGAACACTAATTATTATACCATCAATCATTCATCAGTATCACACACCTTGTTCATACCATTGACCTTAAACTGCATGCACAGTATTGATCCTCTACATTGAATAATGGTAACACAATAATCAAATATAATGTATTCATCGTACATGTAGCCAATGAATTATCGGTGATGAATCGTGAAGAGAAGGAGGTAAGACATACAAGAGAACCGAAAAATGAAATGAACCTCAGTCTTTGATTTGGTGTGGCCTTGAATAATTATCTTTAGAGTGATGAAAAATAAACCAATAAACCATAATTGGGTATATCAATTGTAAATCAGCTGGTGATGTGTCGATCAATTATTGTTAGTGGAATTAACCTATAATTAACATGGGATAACAAAACAAGAGAAACTCAGAAAAAATAAACATCCTAACCTTATTTTTGATAAAACAATGATGAAAAAATATATGAAATTGTGATCATTGGTGATATCCGTGAACTCTGTTTGCATAGAAGACCAGTGTTGATCTGATCCTAGATCTTATAATCTTCCATTAATTCACTTAAACAACATCCTCTCTAATATCTAGGGTTATGAAAATAACCATGTGAATTGGACATAAAAATGATTCTGTAGCACTTCCTTAGGTATTGAAAATAAAATAAAAAATAAAATAATTTATTTGTTTATTTTAACATTTTCACTAACCACAACACCTCTTCCAAAACACCTGAAACCAAAAAAGGTTTTGTTGCACCTAGGGTAAATCCCATGTTACAAAATCAATTGAGGTCTTAGATTTCCAATTCATGTCCCTGTTTTGGAGTTATTCCACTATTTCAGGAAAATAGTCTATGTGTGTGTGTGATATAATATATAATATATTTTTATTAAAACGACATCAGGCTTATCGGGCCACTAAATCTCATGGAAACTCAACTCCTAGCTCTGAAAATTTTATTATATTTATTTCAAAGAATTACATGGAAAACATTGGGATGTTGTAGATATTACTAGTCATTGTAAATCATACATTAAATCATCTATAACTTGAAATAGATGTGGACATAGAGTAGTCATTCACACATCATTATTTGGATACATGGAACATTACAAATAATATCAACACAAAGATATCATAACATTGACATTTATGTGAAATTGGTATCCTAGAAAATGTTGTGTTTTCATTCCTTCATAGTTCATCTATTTGGATACCTTTCAATTAAAAATGAACTAAACCAATTTAATATTGATATCAGTGAAACACATAATAATTAAATAAATGTTCAATGCAGCTAATTCCAATAAATCACAATATAATAGCTATATAGAAGAAATTAATTTATTAATCCATCTAAATATTTTTTTTAAATTGCATGGACTCAAAATTTATCACCATTAATTGCTACATCTAAACTACACTAATGATTATTCTTTATATATTCTTTCTATTAATAATTAAAAACAATTAAATCTAACATACACCATGATACGTAGAAAAACAATGTAACAAATATTGATGAAAAAATAATTTCATTCATTCCAAAAACGTAATCATTTTCTAGATTGATTTATAGGAAAAAATAAATTATTCTCCCTTATCATATAATAAAAGTACAATTGAAGTATGAAAGGATTAAAATATAAGGAAAAATTAAATCACATTTTACAACTTTCATCTCTTAGTCTTTAATAAAATATGATTAAAAATGGACTGGGTTCCATGAAACCTCTCATTCAGAAGAATAAAAATAATTTTTTCAAATACATAACAAATTTATAAAAATTGAAATAAATGATTTCTAATATTTATTTTTTATTTAAATAAAACTAATTTCAATATGTTTACAAATATCAAGTTGATGTTAAAATGAATGTATAAATTAAAAAATCAAGTAACCAAAGAAAATTTTACTTGAAAAAACAATTTTATAATAAATAAAATATCACATATATTTTGGTGGGATAAATCTAGAATAAATAAATTTACCTGGACTTATAAATATAAATATTCCTTACAAACAGACACCAAATAAACTAAGAACATGCATCAAAAATAGATAATATACAAATACATACAATAGTGAGTGTGGTTATGTTTATTAATACATTAATCAGATGATTTTTTCCTAAAAGGTATGAAGATATTCCAAAAATACAAACTCATTGGGCATGGTATTCAATACACGATGATTTTCTCATTGAAAATCACAGTGCAATTTCGTCATCCTAATAGCGTGACATAAAAAATCATAAAAATGGTTGATGAGAGTAAAAAGGGTATCAAATAAAATATAAATTAAATGGAAAGTAAGGGGATCATATAAATACATTTCCCAACACAAATAATTTTGTAATATAAGACGTAATAGAATAATGAAACTTGAAGTAAGAGGAGAAATGGAATAACTAATATGACATATCAGCATGGCAACGTGTGTAAATGGGAGTGATTAATGGGATAGAAAGAGGCCTCCCATCATAAAACACATAATAAGGGTAGTATGGGGAAGCTCAAAAACATACCCTATGATATTTAATGGAATATAAAAGGGTGTAACAATACAAGGAAACTTGGATAAAATGAGAAAGGAAGGAAAGTGTGGATCCCTTACATTGATGTGTGATCTCAAAGGCTTGGGAGAGGCTTCATGGGAGCTTTAGAGAACCTTGGGAGGATTTGAGGGAGTGGAGAGCAAAGTGATGATGAGCTTCAAGGAGTTAGAGTGAAGAGTAATGGGTTCATGGGTGGGATTGTATGAGAAATGAGAGGGGATTTCTTTAATATTTCCCAAATATAGGTTCTGGAATCTATATAATTAAATATTCAAAACCAAACACCTTCCCATGATTTTTAACCATATTTTTTGAAAAATATGAGTATAAGAAATTATTTCAAGAGATCAATGGTGGAACATATTAAGATATTATCCTTGATTATGTGGAGGTGAGTCGCATTATTAATTAAATGAATTTACAATCATAAAATATATCATACATTTTGGAAGATTCACTAAGGATTTATAAAATCATTAAAACAAATATAAAATCATATTATTTTAATGATAAAATTATATTGGGCCAATATTACCAAATATAGTATTTATTGCATCATTTTGGGGTCATTATGATGTCATAAAATAATTATTTTATTTATACGGTATTTAATTTTTACCTAAAAATTGGAATGTCTCAAAAAAATTTGGAAAATTTACCATTAGAAAATTTCAACATCCTGATTCCAAAAAGATAATATTCATTTTATATAAATAATTTTTTAAATATATAAATTTTCATTTTTAAAATTATAATCATCATTTATTGAAAATTGGCGGGTTTTGGAAAAAATAGTTTTTAAACCTTAATAAAAATTATATTTCACTTCATAAAAATTATATACTCATTTACTTTCAATAAAATTAATTTGATAATAATTTTTTATTTATATAATAATTATTTCAAATATATATTTATTCTTTAATGTAAATTCTTTAAAAATACACTTCCTATTTTATCGTATAAAAATATAACTCATGTCAAAATGATTACCAAATGAGTTACAGATAAGAAACTGATATAATCATAATTTATAAGAATTTATTTTATAATATTAATAATAAAAACAATAGTTTAATATAATGTTGTATATATTTATCAAAATTACCATTTTCACCCAAAAAAACAATTTCTCAAATTCATCATTTTTTTCAGAAAGACTATTCTCCTAAATGAATTTATGGAATAAAAAATTTATTTATAGAAATGGATTAAAAATAAGTAACTAATACCTTGTTACATAACCCCTTATAACACCCACATAAGACCTAAGGGTATGGTGTGCGATGGTGACTGAATCTTGGAGCGGTCCAGATAACATCGCTCGGGTGGTAATCTCTATTAACTTGAACTTCTCCCATAGGTAATTCTATTCATTCTTAACATGTTGAATCTCCTCTCGAACTTGGTCAATAGTGAACTGCTGTGATGCTACCTCTTTTCTAAGATATGATAAATGATATTCATATAGCCTGAGTCTACTGGACGAGGCTATCACCTTATTTTTCTGTGTTGAAAAGATTTGTTAAAACCATATTTTTATACAAGTCATGTGATCACTATTCAATTTCTATACTATCAATGGTAATGATACTTAATGGTCATTTAAACCCAATTTGATATTACAATTAATTTAAAAAAGTGTTTGTGTTTTCTATATCATGACAAATTTAATTGAAAGAAGGAGAATTTTATTCATAAATGATCAAGTTGTTATAATCTTCCCCTTAAGAAAATTTTCCCTCGAAATTTCCTTTTCACACACTAAAATATATAAGGGTAACTCTACCTCATCACTTCCTCTTGTTCTCACATTTCTTCTTTAAACTCCTGGTTTATCCACAACACTTTGATAAGGGCCATTGTCTTATTTCGTAGACCTTCACCAACTTCTCATCAAAAGAGAGGTGATTCTCTAATGGTACCACCTATTGATTGATTATGTGTGATGGGTCTGGTATGTACTTCCATAAAAGTGATACATCGAACACATCATGTACTTGAGATAAGTTCAATTGTAGTTCTAGTCGATATTCCACTTCTTTTATGATATTAAGGATCTCCAAAGGGCTGATGTACCTTGCACTAAGCTTTATCTTCTCCCCAAATCTCATAACTCTCTTCCATAGAGATATGCAGAGATATACCATGTCCCCCAAATCAAACTCTATCTCTTGTTAATGATTGTCAACATAGTTATTTTGTTGACTCTGAGCAGCTTTAATGGGATATTGGATGGACTTAACCTTCTCTTCCATTTCATCAACCATTTCTAGACCAAGATGTTTTTCTCCCCATCATCATCCCAATATTAAGGTGTTCTACAACTCTTACCACAAGGGGGATGATAAGGAGCCATTTGGATGCTTGAGTGCAAACTGTTGTTGAAAGAGAACTAAACCAGAGGAATATGTTGATCCCATCCTTATTTTAAATCCATTTAGAAAATATCAACAATACCTCAAGTTTTTCTATAGTTTTCTGAGTTTGGACATCATTTTGAGGAAGATAATCCATAAAAAAGTTCAACTCAATATATCTTGTATAACATAGAAGGGAATCTTGGATCTGGATTGGATACAATCTATAGTGGGGATCCATACATCCTTACCACTTCTATGATGTATATCTTTTCAGTTGATCCAATGAAAAATCCTCACGAATAACAATGAAGTGTGCAGTCTATATAACACGATCTACAATAACTGAAATATCATTGTTGCATTTGGATGTCTTCGGAAGTCTGGTGAAAAGGTCCATTGTGATGTTATCCCATTTCCATGTTGGTATTGTTAATGGTTTCATATTCACCATAGACTTCTTCCTCTCAGTCATCACTTGATGGCATACCAGGCACATTGATGTATATTTTGAAATCTCTTTCTTCATGTTATCCCACCAATAATTCTCTTGTATATTTTGATAGATAATTGTGTTTCTTGGGTGAATGGAAAAATTAAAACTATGTGCATCATCCTTCTTTCTTCGACTCTAGATTTTATTGAACACATTGTGTTGACAAAAACCTCACAATTCCTTCTTCATTAACATTTAACTTTGTGGATTTACCTTTTCTGATAGTTTCCACTTTTTTCTAAATTCCAACATCATCTTTTTGTTCATCATTTTACCTTTACAAAAGAGATGGTTGAGAAATAATTTTTTTAAAGGATTGAATATGTTCCCTTATTTGTGATTTTCATGTCCATATTTATCAAATATAAGAATATTGGATCATTTTAAATTCTTATCAATGTTAGAATAACTAGGTCCTTTCTACCTAAATAATCATCCACATTGTTTTCTTTCCCAGGGTGCTAATGGATTGAGAAGTCATAATTCGTAATGATCTCTAACCATCTTCATTGGTGCATGTTAATTTATTTTTTGTGAATATATATTTGATACTTTTTTTATTTGTATATATTTCACACTTTTCTCCAAAGAGGTAATGCCACCATATTTTCAACACAAAGATCACAAATTCCAACTCTAGATGAAGTGTGGGATTGTTTTTCTTAGGAATTTTCAACTTTCATGATGCATAGGCAATGAATATTTCATTCTTTATCAACACAAAACCCATTCCTTTCTTCAATGCATCGCTAAAGATTACAAAACGGTCCCCACTTATGGGTAGTGTGAGCACAGGGGCATTGATAAACCTTTTCATCATCTCCATGAATATTTCTTCACATTTATAATTCAAAAAAAACTTTAATCCCTTTTGATTTAGCTTGGTAAGAGGGTTTAAAAGTGGTGAGAAATTTATCCCAACACGAAGATAATATCCAACTAACCCCAAGAATCTATGGCTATTCGTTATAGATGTTGGTCTGAACTATCCCTAAATTGCTTTTATTTTGGATGGATACATAGATATCCCATTTCTTGTGATGATATTCTCTAAGAATCAGACTTTCTTCAACCATAAATCACACTTGATGTACTTTTCATAGAGCTTCCCATTTCTCAAGGTCTCAAGTATAGTTCTTAGATACTAGTCATGCTCCACCATATTTTTGTGTATATTTGAATATTATATATAAATACTACCAAAATTTGTTGAGGTAATATCTAAAGACTCTATTCATCGATTACACGACGATGTATGGAGAATTAGTGAGTCTTAATGGAATTATTATGAATTCATAGTTCTCATACCTTGTATGAAACTAAGTCTTGGGGAGATCCTCCATCGTCACCCTTACATGGTAATATAATAACCACAGATCCATAATGGAGAAGCATCGTGCTCCATATAAATGATCGAACAAATCATCAATTTGTGGAAAAGGATAATTTTTCTTTCTTTTAATTTGTTTGAGCTCACGATAATCATTGAAATGGCACATTGACCCACTCTTCTTCTACAAGAAGAGGACAGGTGCACCCTCTAGAAAAGCACATGGGTGTATAAACCCTTTATCTAAATTCTAATGTAGTTGTTTATTTAGCACCTCAAACTCCCCATCATCCATTCTATTATGGAGTATTGAATATTTGAAAAATACCTGGTAAAATATCAATCTATAATTCAACATAACTTCTAGAGGAAAGACTAGGAAATTCATTGGGAAACACATCAGAAAATATCTTTATAATAGGCATGTCATCAACAATGGTTCCTTTTTTAGACTCCATCATCTAAGAAAGATACATTTGATCATTGGTAAGTAATATCCATGCTTGAGATGATGGTTATAAAGAATATTTATCCTCCTCCTTGCACTGGTATAGAATCGAGGTTCAATTCACTATATAGAGAGTGGTTTCCCTCTCATGCCAATTTATAATGGATCTATATAGAGAAGTCCAGTCCATTCCAAGAACTGCATCAAGTTCCACCAGTGGGAGTATGATGAGGATTTTTGGGAATCTCAATCCACAAATTTGGATTGGGGAGGATTTATATTCATGGGACACAATAATTTCCCCATTTTCCATTCTCACCGACATCTCTACTTCCATGATATGTGGTGGTGTTTAGATTTTTCTACTAAAATTTTGGTATATAAAATATTGTGTAGAACTAGAATCCAAAACTACATTTAATATTATTGAATGAATAACTATCATACATATCACCACTTCATTTTCAGGATTCTCTTTGGCAGTAGGGATGGAAAATATCACACTTTATACCTTGTAGGTTATTAGTTGCCTCCAAAAACCCTTGTCTTAGGGAACTAGTTTAGAAAGTGCCCTATTTATTTTCAGTTGTATCAATAAACAATGCCTTGAGGATCAAATGGATTGTTCCTTTCCTCTTTCATAGTAGCATGTTTTTTTCTGCAATCACTATCTTGGTGCCCTGCCTTTCTATACATAAATAATTTCCTCGTCCCCTTCAAGAAATTTCAAGGGTTCTTCTTTCCACACCTTTGGCATGTGGGATGCTATAATTTATTAGCACCATTGGATTTTTTCATCATACCAACAGAATTGAATTCCACTTTCTTCTTATTATACCCTTGACACCCTTGAGATTTCATGATCTTCCTGAGGACTTTAAGTGCACATCAGATAATCTCTTAATAGCTGTCAAAGTCCTGGATCGCTAGTGCTTTCCATAGGCTAGGTTTTTGCCCATCAAATAAGCAGTCAACCTTGCATTTAGGGGAAAAGGAAAAAATAGAGGAATATCATGAAATTATGGTGAAGTTTTCCTTATACTCCCCAACACATTTGACTTCATTTTTCTTCAGTGTAGGGAAATATATTTCTATATTAATATGGATGGTACGTGGAAAATATTTATGGATTTTTTTAAAATCATTCAATACAATCACCTTGATCTTTTCCTCAGGATTACTATTTTTGATCAATATGAACCATTTATCATCTTATGCCTTCATATGATATTTATCTACAATAACATTATTTATTTGGGGGGGGGGATTTGGACATTCATATTGACCCATTTTTCTATTCAAAACATGATTTAACTGAGAGAGTATGGTGACAATGTTTTCGATTCTCAATCCCATCATATTGGCCATCTCATTAGAATAGTCCTCACAATGATCTTCGCATCAGTTTTTAGAATGAGTCCTCCTATTACCATCCGTTGGATAGAATAAAAAGAAAATTAGGGGTTAGTATTTTAAAATATTAAACATATAAAGGGGAATACAATAAAAAAGGGTTAACTTATTAATTACATTTATTTCGTTAGCTTATGTATTTCTAGGCTTCAATCTATGTTATCCACGATCCATTTTCTAATGTATATTTTTACGGGCCTTTTTTATCTCTCCATTAATAATGGTTGAAAATAAGATTATGAATTTAACAAAGAATATCCCTCAGGAGTGTCAAACAAAGAGTGTTGCAAGGCCTGTTTTCGTGCACCTGTTGTTGTTCGATTCTAGCTCAAAGCGGTGTTTTTGGGTTTTACCGCTAGATACATTTGTGCCAGAGCCACCTCTACTTGATTGTATCTTGATATGGATTTATTTTGTTGATAAAAAACAAACTCTATACTCACTAAAATTTAGGGATGTTTTTCTTATAATAGTATCATCTCTATGGATTTCCATGGGGTTTTCTAATCCTAATCCCAAATATAACTAAACATATCCTCCTATACCAACTATAAAAACATTGGTATTTATTACTCATTTAAACATGATTTATTACATAAACATGCACATAATACAACCTATAAGATAGAGAGGTCTGTTTTCTTTGTGTTTTAAGAACAACACAAGGCAACTTAAGACATAAAATATTTCATAATTATTGAAAATTTCTTTTACATGAGCTCAGCGTTACTTCATACTTAGCATTGTAATGCATAACCTGAGGAAATACATTTGAAAATGGTGATATATAAATCCATATAATGGAATAAGAAATGTATGACAATAATAAAAAAATATATGTTAGGAAATAGGCATATCAATGGAGCACAAGAGAAACATTTACATAAAGGCATGATACAACATGATTATCATAACATGGAAATGTCGCAACAGCATAAAACACTACATCATAAAAATAAAGAAATTAGGTATCCCATGTCCCAACATGGTAGAAAAATATCCTAAAAGTAATCAGGTAAACCCTTGTCCCAACATGATGTATCATGATACTAAACATTACCCAATGCAATGGAGCGCTATCAGGGTGCACCCTTCATGAACATTTTAATCACATGCTTAAGTGTGCCACATAGATTATATAACATGGATTCATTAACCATAATCATTTATTCCACAATAAAGGAATGTGTAATACATAAATGAATGTCTATAATTAACAATTATATTTTCATAAAGGTGAATACTGTTGATAGAGATATGTCTACGGTATTCACTACTTGATGATTTTGGCATGGAAAATTGCAGTGCAATTTCGACAGCCTAATAGAGTAACATAAAAATTCATAAAAATGGTTGATGAGAGAGAAAGGGGTGTATCACCATATATTCAAGAAATTTAAATTAAAGTGTTCATATAAATACATTTCCCAGCATAAGTAATTTGGAAATATAATGTATAAAATAATAATGAAACTTGAAGAAAGAAGAGAAATGGAATAACTATTACGAAATTTTGACATGGTAACGGGTGTAAATGGGTGGGATTAATGAGAGATAAAGTGGTATCCCATCATAAAAACATAATAATGGCAGTATGGGGGAGGTGAAAAAAAATACCCCATCATTTTTTATTTGAAATTTAAAGGGTGTAACAATATATGGAAACTTGGTTAAAAATGGGAAATGAAGGAAAGTGAGGATCCCTTACATTGATGTGTGATCCTAAAGGCTTGGGAGAGGCTTCGTGGAAGCTTGGGGTTCCTTGGGAGAACTCTAGGTTGTGGTGAGATGAGTGATAATGAGATTATAGGAGTTTTAGTGAATGTTAATGGGTGCTTGGGTGGGATTTTAAAGAAATGAGAGGGGAATTCTTTAATATTTCACAAACATAGGGTTTGGAATCTGTATAATTAAATATTGAAAACCACAAACCTTCCAATGGTTTTTTCCCATGGTTTTTTACTTAGAGGATGGAAAACATTACTTTAATAGGAAAATGGCCGAACATATTGAAATATTATCCTTGATTATTTGGAGGTTAGTCACATTATTACAAAATGAATTTAAAATCATAAAATATATTATACATTTTGAATGATTCACTAAGGATTTATAATATAAGTAAAACATATCTAAAATCCAATTATGTTAATTTAAAAACATATATTGTGCTAATAATACCTATTATAGTATTTATTACATCATTTTGGGGTCATTATGATGTCATAAAACACATATTTTATATATACTGTATTTAATTTTTAATCAAAAATTTAACTTTTATAGAAAATTATGGTAAATTCCCCATTGTAAAATTTCAACATCATGAATCCAAAATTAATATTCCTATTATATAAATAATTATTTTAAATATGTGAATATTTAATTTTAAAATGATAATATTTATTTTTTTAAAATTGACAGATTTTGACCAATATAGCTTCTAAACCGTAATAATAATTACATTTTACTTCATAAAAATTATATACTCATTTATTATTAATAAAATTAATTTGAAAATAATATTTTCTTTAAATATTAATTATTTCAAAAACTCATGTATCCCTTAATATAAATTATTTAGAAATTATCATATAAAAATACAACCCATATCGAAATGATTATCTAATCATTTATGTAAAACCCGAGACTTTTATGAGAAATATTTTGTTTTTATAAATCATCAAAGGAATCATTCACTACACACAACACTATCTTGGCTTGATTTACACACAACCACGACCTTCCTCGATAGCTTGCGTTGTACGCAATACCAAGTTTCACTAAACAACGATATGCTATTAAAATATTATTAAAACTAGCTGTTATGAATAGTAATAACCACTTTTTGAAATTTTGTAAATTTTATTTTTCAAAATGGACATCATTTTTGGATTCGGAATATCGAAATTAGCCTACGGTAAAATTTTGGTATTTTTCTGAAAACTTTCAATTTTTGATGAATAGTGAAACCACTAAGTGGTAGTTAAAAAAACTGAATTTTTCATAAAACATAATTTTACCGCTTCTGTGAGTGTAATTTTTAAAATCCGAGAGACACGGTTGATGTCAGAAAGTAAAATTTGGTTCAATGAGATGAAAATAATTGTTTGGTGAATACTAACTTTTTACTTTTATTTACCACGGTTAAAAGTAAATTGGGTAATTAAGGGTAAAAATGATATTATTATTACCCTAAAAATGTCCTAATTCTATTGGATAAGTGTAATTAGACAAAAAACAATCTTAGGAATAAAATATGACCATTTCGGCCCACTTGGATTAGATTAGGACATTTATTATCAATTTACTTAAAGAAGCGTTAAAATAGTTAAAATCAAAGTTTAATAAGTAAATAATTTTTAATATGGGGTAATACATAAGATAAATTTGACTATAAATATTCATTAGAAATCTAAAAATATTTCCAACATAATGGTATTTTATTTATAAATTTTAGACATTAAATAATTTTATTTATTTATGACACAACGATGATGCAGTAATTATCTTATTAATGAAATATTGACATTATTGTGTTTATAAATACCCAAATAAATGTAATTTGAGACTTTTTATGAATTCCAATAATTTTCTATGTTAATATGACATGTTAGTATTGATTTAATTAACTTTGTTATAACTAATCATTCTGTTATGATTTTCACAAAATTCAATTACTAAATAGTGTCAAAATTGACATAAAATAGTTTTTAAAACAAATATTATATTATTTATTGTTATTTTATTCCTAAAAATCTAAGGTTCTTCCAAATGACTTAGATAAGGTTATATATATTAATAATAAACAACTTGGGGTTCGTTTGTCTTGTTAAAGGCACCTCCTCCCTCTCTTCCTCACACCACTTTGAGCCTTCAAGATCGGCCAACTTCTGCCAATTTCTTCTCTCCACTTCACTAGAGACATCCTAGAGGTCTTTGTCTTTTGCAAACACCAATTTTAGTGCCCTAAAAGGAGATATCAAAGAAACACTTCAAAGAAGAGGTAATGTCTGTTATCGATTCTTTCATCTTTATTTCTTCTTCCACTTCTTCTTCTTTAGTTGTTTCATTATGAAGTAATAACATCAGTATCACTCATGTACCGATATGTTATTATAAGTATGAAACAACCCTATTTCACCATCTATCCATCCTACGGAAAATGAAATCACCGCGCGTGCGTACGTACGGAATACCGTCTCCACGCCGTGGTGTAATCTATTTTCCACCGCCACCTTACTTGGATGGGTATAATGGTGTAATGAATGAATATATATGATTATTGTAAATTGATATTGACTCTGAAATAGTATACATACACTCCAATACAATTCCACGATCATGGGAACGATATCATCGCTCGTGCGTACGTACGGAATACCGTCTCCACGATGTGATGCGACTCGTTCTACATGATCTTCATAGCATAATGATTATATAAATGAATGGAATTAATGAATACGATATATATTACACTAATACCATTCTTGGAATGAGGTATCTATAACCTAAAAATAATAATAAGAATTTATTCGACAAAACACGCATAAGAACAAAAAGTAATAAACACCCAAATAACAAGTAGCAATGAAATATTACTAATAACAAGCTAAGAATATGACTATATATGATATCATAACAATGAGTATGATTCTGGAATAAGTCAATAACATTATTTAAATCATTATACAGGAGGTTCGGACACTTACAAAGCAAATCAAACTTAAGGTAAGGGAAATATCACAATCTCATTTTTATCTGAGATTTTTTATACTTTGGTATTTACTGGGGTGTATTTTATCATCCACATCCATGTTTCCTCAATATGTAATATTTATATGCTTCTACAATAGTTTATATCCAATTTTACCCTTCAATGAGTTTTTTTGTAAAAGATATGAAAGGAATCATTTTTCATTTTTCGTATGAGGTACTTTTTGACTTTTCTGACGAAAGTACGAGAATAATGTTTTATTTTAACTTATACGGAATGAATGGATTTATAAAACATTATTTCCAAGAAGCCTCCCTTACAAGTTTTAAAGTTTATTTTTAATCAACTTCTTTTAGTTTAGAATTGTATGACATGTTAAGAAAGGAAATGTGTTTTTGAAGTAGAAATGATATTTTCCGCAAGAATGGAGTTCAAGTGATTTATCAAAATTATTTTCCATCTAAGATAATAAAGGGTTATGTTTCTATCCCTATTATTACATTGATTTGACTATGTTGTGAAGGAATTATTTTTATGAATTCCTTTATCTTATATAAATTGTTTTATGATGTCACGATGTTTAAGATTCCCTTTTTTATTACATGGGTTATGCTATGATGTATGGTTTATGATTTTGTGGCACACATAATAATGGTATCATTATGAGATGGGTGGGGCCTATATCTCCCTCCAATGCATTGGGTAAAGATTTTATATCTCATTAGATAGACATGGCTAGAACGACTGGTTAAACCGGTTCAGTGAAACAAGACTGAAAGGAGGAGTGAACTCAGTTTAGAAATGGACTTTGTCCGCTAAGATATTCTTGGCAATGAGTCATGACTACTAAGAAACGATTCTCTATGATTATGTGTGTATTCCACAAAGTTTCATGTTTTATGTTATGAGTATTGGGATTACATTTCACTACTATGATTTATCCCATGTTATGAAATTATGATCTCTTTTGCAGGTTAAGATTTCCAAAAGTTATGTTCTCATGAATATGATGTGATTGATATTTCTTTTATTTACCCTTACTAAGCATTTGAGCTCACCCTTTTATATTTTTTCTTTCCCCAGGTCAGGAAGAAGGTTATTAAGTAAGATATGCCAAAAGGGACTATAGATATGATGAAATAAATAGGAGACAGTGTAGACACTTTATGAACCAGTTGTTTATGTTTCCCAGTTTCTAAAGACACTATATATATACGGACCTTTCCCGGTTTTGTTATATGTTGTAATAAGTGTGATTCAATTTTGAAGTAATAAAAATGTATATAAAGTATGGGTTGTTATAGTTGGTATCAAAGGAAAGGTATAGTCAACATTTGGAAACTAGGATGTGAAAGCCTTAGTAAGAACCTTAAGGATAAGTCTAAGCATAAAACACAATCTTAGTGTTTTAGAAATGACCTTGAATAACCTAGGATAAGACCTTAAGTGTGAAATTTTATTGTTGATTATGTGGTTTTCCTATTATAATTAGTGTTGCTCACACTATTCTCCTTGGTTTTAGTCAATGGCTGGAACCCGAAGGAACCGTGTTAATGCGGAATGCGACGGGCAATGCAATGATTGTCCCCCTGAGCAACCAAACGTTATGGGAGCTTGAATACAAAATCTTGTATCCATGCTCACACAACTTTCTCAAGCTATGAATCATGCTGGACTTCCAAACAAGCAAAGGAAGAAGCAACATTCTGTTGAATCTTTCCTGAGGCAGCGTCCACCTTCATTCAGCGGGTCTACTGATCCATTAGTTACTGAACAATGGATCAGTACTACTGAAAAGATATTTTCAGTTCTTCAATGTTCTGAACATGATAAAGTCATCCTAGCAGTGTATCGTTTGGAAGGAGATTCTGATCAATGGTGGAATCTTATTAAGAATATGAGGCAAAGAGATGAAATTGAGTCCATGTAATGGGACGAGTTCAAGAACTTATTTTTCAATAAGTACTTCCCTCGTATTCTACGAACAAAGATGGAGAAAGAGTTTCTTGAACTGAAGTAAAAGGATGATGAATCTGTTGGTACCTATGAAGAAAATTTTACAAGACTTTCAAGGTACGTGTAACAGCCCAAGATTTTATAAAAAAATATTCTTTTTAATTTTATTAATGTCTTGTGTTGTACGCTACACCAAAAGGAGCTTGCACAACACACATCCTTGACTTGACTTGCATTACACGCAATCACGACCTTCCTCGATAGCGTGTGTAGTACGCAATACTGAGTTTCACTAAACAACGATATGCTATAAAAATATTATTAAAACTAGCCGTTATGAATAGTAATAACCACTTTTTGAAATCCAGTAAATCTTATTTTTCAAAATGAACTTTATTTTTGGATTCTGAGTATCGAATTTAGCCTAAGGTGAAATTTTGGTACTTTTCGGATAACTTTCATATTCTGATGAATAGTGAAAATTACTAAATTATAATTAAAAACAACTTTTTTAATAGAAATAATTAATAGTGATAAATCATTAATTTGAGTGGTTTTAAAATATATTTAGAATATATTTTTACAATTCAATACAATGTTGGTCATTGGATGTAGTTTCACATTTAAACTAGACATAAACAAGTGTCAATCTTTTGATAGATATTGTTTCTTAAAAACACGCTATTTGTTTTAACAGCGGGATTTAATTATAAAATTAATTAATGAAACTTTTATGTTATGAATTTGGTAAAATAGACTTCATTTTTGAATTCGGAATATGAAATATAGCTTGGGATGAAGTTTTGGCATTGTTCTGAAAAACATCAATTTTTGATGAATAGTGAAACTACTAAGTGGTAGGTTAAAAACTGAATTTTGCATAAAACTTAATTTTACCGCTTCTGTGAATGGAATTTCGAAAATCCGAGAGACACGGTTAATATCAAGGACTAAAATGTGGTTCAATGAGATGAAAATAATTTTTTGGTGAATAGTAACTTTTTACTTTTTTTACCACGGTTAATAGTAAATAAGGTAACTAAGGGTAAATATGATATTAATATTACCCTAACACATGTCCTAATTCTATTGGACAAGTGTAATTCGACCAAAAACAAACTTAGGAATAAAATATTACCATTTAGGCCCACATGGATTAGATTAGGACATTTATTATTAATTTATTTAAAGAAGGGTTAAAATAGTTAAAATCAAAGTTTAATAAGTAACTCATTTTTAATATGGGGTTATACATAAGATAAATTCGACTATAAATATTAATTAGAAAGCTAAAAAGATTTACTACATGATGGTATTTTATTTGTAATTTTTAGACATCAAATAATATAATTTATTTATGAGACAATGATGATGCAGTAATTATCTTATTAATGAAATATTGACATAATTGATAATATAAATACCAAAATAAATTTAATTTAAGACTTTTTATGAATTCCACTAATTTTCTAGGTTACTATGATATATTAGTGTTGATTTAATCAACTTGGTTCGAACATATAATTCTGTTATGACTTTCACAAAAATCATATATCAAATAGTGTCAAAATTGACACAAAATAGTTTTTAAATCAAATATTATATTATTAATTGTTATTTTATTCCTAAAAATCTAAGGTTCGGCCAAATGACTTAGATAAGGATATATATATTAATAATATACAATTTGGGGTTCGTTTGGCATGTTATAGTATGTTTATTAACCATATAGTGAAAGAAAACAAAAAGACACGGTAAAAGTTAAATTATTTAACTTAGAGTTAAATCTAATTGATAAGGTTAAAATAATACCCTAAACTTGTCTAAATCCTATTGGTTGATAGGATTTCGACCCATCCCCACTTTAGCTTCGAAATAAGACCCTTTGGAACCATTATAAACCGATTTTGACTTTAATATAAAATAATATTTTGAGATATTCCTAAGGTGCCCCTCTCCTCCCCTATAAAAGGACACCTCCTCCCCCTCCTCCTCACACCAATTGGAGCACTCAAGCTCGGCCAAACCCTGCCAATTTCTCCTCTCCACTTTCCTAGCAACATCCTAGAGGTTCTGGTCTTCCTCAAAGACCAATTTTAGTTCCCTAAGAGGAGGTCTCAAAGAGGCACTTCAAAGAAGAGGTAATTATCGTTACCAATTCTTTCATCTTTATTTCTTCTTCCACTTCTTCTTCTTAGGTTGTTTCATTATGAAGTAATAAAATCAGTATCACTCATATACTGATATGTTATTATAAGTATGAAACAAACCTATTTCACCATCTATCCATCCTACGGAAAAAGAAATCACCGCGCGTGCGTACGTACGGAATACCGTCTCCACGCCGTGGTGTAATCTATTTTCCACCACCACCTCACATGGATGGGTATAATGGTGTAAAGAATAACTATACATAGTTATTACAACATCATATTGATTCTGATATATTGTATAATCCACTCTAATTCAATTCAATATTTATAGAAATGATATCATCGCTCGTGCGTACGTACGGAATACCGTCTCCACGACGCGATGAGATTCATTCTACATGTTAACCATTTAAGAATGATTATAATGTATATATAAGAAATAATAATGAAATATATGACATTATAAAGCTACTGGATTTATGTATATATATACATATGTATGTCATCTACTTACTTCCATTTCAAGACAATAAGGAAAGGAAAACAGCGTTCATGCGTACGTACGGACTACCGTCTCCATGAACGGTGTTTTTCATTTTATTTATCTACCTATTATATATATACATATATATACTGAATATATTTGATATATAAATCATATTTTATATTCTGGAAGTAAGTAAATCATGATATAAGTAATAATGATGTCAAGAACAACAAGTCAAAACACCTACGATAAATGAAACGATTTTACCCAAAACGCTTCTTTAACATGGAATTTACAAAAGAACGGGTAATATAATGTCATAAGTGAACCATATATGATATCATAACAATGAATATGATTCTGTAATAAGTCAATAACATGATTTAAATCATTATACAGGAAGTTCAGACACTTACAAAGCAAGTCGGACCTAAGGTAAGGGAAATATCACAATCTCATTTTTATCCGAGATTGTTTATTCGTAAGTATTTACTGGGGTGTATTTTATCATCCACATCCATGTTCCCTCAATATGTAATATTGTTTCCATCCACTTACAATAGTTTAAATCCAATTTTACCCTTAGGAGAGTTTTTAGTAAAGAATATGAAAGGAATCTTTTGTCGTTTTTCCATACGAGGTACTTTTTGACTTTTCCGACAAAAGTACGAAGAATGTTTTTTTTAACTTATACGGCACGAACGGATTTATACTGTTTTATAAAGCCTTATTTTCATGAAGCTTCCTCTAAAAGATTTCATGACTATTTTCAATAAAATATCTTTCTTTTAAAATTGCATGATGTTTTGTGAAAAGAAATTGATTTTAAAGAAGAAAGGATATTTTCCTCAAGAATTCATTTCAAGTGTTTTATCAAAAGTTTTTCCATCTAAGATAATAAAGGGTTCTGTTTCTATCCATATTTTTACATTGATTTGACTATGTTGTGATGGAATTATGTTTATGAATTCCTTTATCTTATATGAATGGTTTTATGATGTCATGTTGTTTAAGAATCCCATTTTTATTACATGGGTTATGAAATGATGTATGATTTATGATTTTGTGGCACACATAAGAATGGTATCATTAAGAGATGGGTGGGACCTATATCTCCCTCCAATGCATTGGGTAAAGATTTTATATCTCATGAGATAGACATGGCTGGAATGGTAGGTTATACCGGTTCAGTGAAACAGGACTGAAACGAGGATTACTCGATTCAGAAAGGGGCTTTGTCCACTAAGATAGTCTTGGCAATGAGTCTTGACTAACAAGAAATGATTCTCTATGATTATGTGTGTATTCCACAATGAGTAATGTTTTAAGTTATGATTTCATTTTCACTTCTATGATTTATCCCACGTTATGATATTATGAGCTCTTTTGCAGGTTAAGATTTCCAAAATCTATGTTCTTATGTATATGATGTGATTGATATTTCTTTTGTTTACCCTTACTGAGAATTTGAGCTCACCCTTTTATGTTTTCATTTCCCCAGGATATAAAGAAAGGTTTTAGGTAAAAAAAAGATCTATATGGGAGATGTTGAAGATCTTTCACCACGTTTAGAAGATTACGTTCCGAGTTTCCAAAGACACTAAACTATTACGATACTTGTGTGTGTGTTTTTGTTATGTACTAAGTATTCTGCAAAAGTAATGTAATGTCCATGTACGATAAGCTTCGGGTCTCTACAGTTGGTATCAGAGGAAAGGTTTAGTCAACCTTTGGAAACTAGGATGGGAAAACGTTAGTGAGATCCCTAGAGATATTTCTAAGGTATGTCTAGGGATGTCCCTAGGGATAAGTATACGTATAGGTTATAGTAATAGAATTACGCTAACGATCATAGAATTAAACCTAAGATGTTGGATATTGAAGGTATTCCCCCTTTATTATGTTGTTTTCCCTAGCATGATTTTTGCCTCTCACACTATTCTTTTTGGGTTTTAGATGATGGCTGGAATCCGAAGGAACCGTGTTGATCAATGCAATGGACAATGCAATGATTGCCCTCCTGAACAAACAAATGTTATGGGAGATGGAGTGCAAAATCTTATTGCTATACTTACACAAGCTATGAATCATTCTGGACTTCCAAATGAGCAGAGAAGGGAACAATATTCTATTGAGTCCTTCATGAGGCAACGTCCACCTTCTTTCAGTGGGTCTTCTGATCCACTTGTGGCTGAACAATGGACTAGTACTACTGAAAAGATATTTTCAGTTCTTCAATGTTCTGAACATGATAAAGTCATCTTAGCAGTATATCGTTTGGAAGGTGAAGCTGATCAATGGTGGAATCTTATCAAGAATACGAGGCCAAGAGATGAAATTGAGTCCATGGAATGGGACGAGTTCAAGAACTTGTTTTTCAGTAATTACTTCCCTCGTATTCTTCGAACAAAGATGGAGAAAGAATTTCTTGAACTGAAGCAAAGGGACGATGAATCTGTTGGTACCTATGAAGCAAATTTTACAAGACTTGCAAGGTATGCTTCTGGAATTATCATCCAACCTGAAAGTAAAGTTGATCGATTTTTCTGTGGCTTAAAACCAAGTCTTCGAAGGGCATTAGCTATAAGAGACTTCAGTAGCTATGAAGAAATTGTGCGTTGTGCTATCAAGGTAGAAATGGAAGTTGGTGTTACATATCCATCTCATGGTTTTGACAAGAAATGAAAGATGGAGTTCAAGGAGAAATCTCAGAATAATGGTGAAAAGAAGATGAATGTTTCCTTATGCGCAATGTGTGGAAAGAAGCATGGTGGAGATTGTCTAAAAGGGACTAGAAAATGTTTTAAGTGTGGAAAAGAAGGTCATCGAGCAGCTGAGTGTCGAAGTAATGGAAAAAGGGTTTCTAATGATGTGAATAAAGCAAACACTGCAGAGAACGCACCGCCAACACTTCAATGCTTCAAGTGCAAGGAAATGGGGCATTATGCTAATAATTGCCCTAATCCAAGGGTTAGTGATGATCAACATGAGCAACCACTGAAGGCAAAGGACAAAGGGAAATCACATGCGATCACTATTGGCAATGTTGAATATGACAACGATGTGGTGGAATGATTAAGTGTTTATGTAATGGGATTCCAAAATAATGTTTTATCATTGAGTATTGCAATATTTATTGATGTGGTATTCAAAGTGATTGAGATATTTTTTGGAAATAAGATGATATGCGCATAATGAAGACGAGAAAATGAAATGTTTAATAGTATTCATGAGCTCATGATTGATATAAGGACTAAGTGATATCATGGTTTGAGTATATAGAATTTTGAGGATTTTGGTATGTGGAAAGTGTTAACTTTTAACTACACTCATGTTTTCACTAAGGTATTCAAGAGAATACACGATTAAGGACTTTGAATGTTTGGAATGGGACCAACAAGACATATCTTATGATATGTGGGGATCAACGACAGTATTAAATCTCTGGTAATCGTTGTCACTATATTATGAGAGTGGACTGCATTATTATAAGCCTAAAGATTAGACTGGATTATGTTGGACATAAGTTAGTATTGTTTAAGGATAGAAGATTTTCGATATTATTGATGGGATTTTATAGTAACGTAGTTTTAGAAAAAGGGACAACCTGCAGGACGGGCGACAACCCATCGCTTCGGACAAGGCTGTAGGAATCGAACCCACAACCGAAGTACGACTGGCCTTTATCGCCTACCACTGGCCTACAGGAAGTCCCTGTTTAGTAGAAACTAGTTTTATTATATTAAGCAGTATGATATATGAAGTATAAGTCCATTTTAGGAACTATATATGATTAATCTCACTATAGAATGACTTATGTATATTTAATAACTTTTGCTTACCATTTGTTTGAGACAGATGGAATGACCCGTCATTCTATCACATGATCTGCTAACACTTCACGAATAACAAATTCAACTTCATTTATTTTAGAGATGAAGTGGAAATTGTTCAAGGCACGAACAACAGTGATATTGTATCAAAATAAAGTAAGTATTTATTCTAATTCAAATTTTCAACTTTAGGGAAGTGATCTTGAAAACCAAAAATGTAGTCCTAGTGATCTTATACCTGATGAATCAGATGGTACCTTAGATCGTCACAATTTTATGGATTTGTGATTACTGGATTTTCCATAGCCATGTTCTCTACCACTCTCCATCAGAACATGATGGTTAGATTTCTCTTCCATATCCATATTTTCACCTATGTAGAAACCAAGTGATTAGTTTATTTGGGTAATCGTTACATTTCATACTTTAGTTTTTAAAGCCAAGTTTTGGTATCCCCTTTTACGATGTGGGTTTCTATTAAAGAAACTTTCAAATAGTAAACCATTTATAACCCCGACGAATTTCGAGGGCGAAATTCATTTTAAGGGGGGTAGAATGTAACAGCCCAAGATTTTATAAAAAAATATTCTTTTTAATTTTATTAATGTCTTGTGTTGTACGCTACACCAAAAGGAGCTTGCACAACACACATCCTTGACTTGACTTGCATTACACGCAATCGCGACCTTCCTCGATAGCGTGTGTAGTACGCAATACTGAGTTTCACTAAACAACGATATGCTATAAAAATATTATTAAAACTAGCCGTTATGAATAGTAATAACCACTTTTTGAAATCCAGTAAATCTTATTTTTCAAAATGAACTTTATTTTTGGATTCTGAGTATCGAATTTAGCCTAAGGTGAAATTTTGGTACTTTTCGGATAACTTTCATATTCTGATGAATAGTGAAAATTACTAAATTATAATTAAAAACAACTTTTTTAATCGAAATAATTAATAGTGATAAATCATTAATTTGAGTGGTTTTAAAGTATATTTAGAATATATTTTTACAATTTAATACAATGTTGGTCATTGGATGTAGTTTCACATTTAAACTAGACATAAACAAGTGTCAATCTTTTGATAGATATTGTTTCTTAAAAACACGCTATTTGTTTTAACAGCGGGATTTAATTATAAAATTAATTAATGCAACTTTTATGTTATTAATTTGGTAAAATAGACTTCATTTTTGAATTCGGAATATGAAATATAGCTTGGGATGAAGTTTTGGCATTGTTCTGAAAAACTTCAATTTTTGATGAATAGTGAAACTACTAAGTGGTAGGTTAAAAACTGAATTTTGCATAAAACTTAATTTTACCGCTTCTGTGAATGGAATTTCAAAAATCCGAGAGACACGGTTAATATCAAGGACTAAAATGTGGTTCAATGAGATGAAAATAATTTTTGGTGAATAGTAACTTTTTACTTTTTTTACCACGGTTAATAGTAAATAAGGTAACTAAGGGTAAATATGATATTAATATTACCCTAACACATGTCCTAATTCTATTGGACAAGTGTAATTCGACCAAAAACAAACTTAGGAATAAAATATTACCATTTAGGCCCACTTGTATTAGATTAGGACATTTATTATTAATTTATTTAAAGAAGGGTTAAAATAGTTAAAATCAAAGTTTAATAAGTAAATCATTTTTAATATGGGGTTATACATAAGATAAATTCGACTATAAATATTCATTAGAAAGCTAAAAAGCTTTCCTACATGATGGTATTTTATTTGTAATTTTTAGACATCAAATAATGTAATTTATTTATGAGACAAAGATGATGCAGTAATTATCTTATTAATGAAATATTGACATAATTGATAATATAAATACCAAAATAAATTTAATTTAAGACTTTTTATGAATTGAACTAATTTTCTAGGTTACTATGATATATTAGTGTTGATTTAATCAACTTGGTTCGAACATATAATTCTGTTATGACTTTCAAAAAAATCATATATCAAATAGTGTCAAAATTGACACAAAATAGTTTTTAAATCAAATATTATATTATTAATTGTTATTTTATTCCTAAAAATCTAAGGTTCGGAAAAATGACTTAGATAAGGATATATGTATTAATAATATACAATTTGGGGTTCGTTTGGCATGTTATAGTAAGTTTATTAACCATATAGTGAAAGAAAACAAAAAGACACGGTAAAAGTTAAATTATTTAACTTAGAGTTAAATCTAATTGATAAGGTTAAAATAATACCCTAAACTTGTCTAAATCCTATTGGTTGATAGGATTTCTACCCATCCCCACTTTAGCTTCGAAATAAGACCCTTTGGAACCATTATAAACCGATTTTGACTTTAATATAAAATAATATTTTGAGATATTCCTAAGGTGCCCCTCTCCTCCCCTATAAAAGGGCACCTCCTCCCCCTCATCCTCACACCAATTTGAGCACTAAAGCTCGGCCAAACCCTGCCAATTTCTCCTCTCCACTTTCCTAGAAACATCCTAGAGGTTCTGTTCTTCCTCAAAGACCAATTTTAGTGCCCTAAGAGGAGGTCTCAAAGAGGCACTTCAAAGAAGAGGTAATTACCGTTACCAATTCTTTCATCTTTATTTCTTCTTCCACTTCTTCTTCATAGGTTGTTTCATTATGAAGTAATAACATCAGTATAACTCATATACTGATATGTTATTATAAGTATGAAACAAACCTATTTCACCATCTATCCATCCTACGGAAAAAGAAATCACCGCGCGTGCGTACGTACGGAATACCGTCTCCACGCCGTGGTGTAATCTATTTTCCACCACCACCATACATGGATGGGTATAATGGTGTAAAGAATAACTATACATAGTTATTACAACATCATATTGATTCTGATATATTGTATAATCCACTCCAATTCAATTCAATATTTATAGAAATGATATCATCGCTCGTGCGTACGTACGGAATACCGTCTCCACGACGTGATGAGATTCATTCTACATGTTAACCATTTAAGAATGATTATAATGTATATATAAGAAATAATAATGAAATATATGACATTATAAAGCTACTGGATTTATGTATATATATACATATGTATGTCATCTACTTACTTCCATTTCAAGACAATAAGGAAAGGAAAACAGCGTTCATGCGTACGTACGGACTACCGACTCCATGAACGGTGTTTTTCATTTTATTTATCTACCTATTATATATATATATACTGAATATATATGATATATAAATCATATTTTATATTCTGGAAGTAAGTAAATCATGATATAAGTAATAATGATGTCAAGAACAACAAGTCAAAACACCTACGATAAATGAAACGATTTTACCCAAAACGCTTCTTTAACATGGAATTTACAAAAGAACGGGTAATATAATGTCATAAGTGAACCATATATGATATCATAACAATGAATATGATTCTGTAATAAGTCAATAACATGATTTAAATCATTATACAGGAAGTTCAGACACTTACAAAGCAAGTCGGACCTAAGGTAAGGGAAATATCACAATCTCATTTTTATCCGAGATTGTTTATTCGTAAGTATTTACTGGGGTGTATTTTATCATCCAAATCCATGTTCCCTCAATATGTAATATTGTTTCCATCCACTTACAATAGTTAAAATCCAATTTTACCCTTAGGAGAGTTTTTAGTAAAGAATATGAAAGGAATCTTTTGTCGTTTTTCCATACGAGGTACTTTTTGACTTTTCCGACAAAAGTACGAAGAATGTTTTTTTTAACTTATACGGCACGAACGGATTTATACTGTTTTATAAAGCCTTATTTTCATGAAGATTCCTCTAAAAGATTTCATGACTATTTTCAATAAAATATCTTTCTTTTAAAATTGCATGATGTTTTGTGAAAAGAAATTGATTTTAAAGAAGAAAGGATATTTTCCTCAAGAATTCATTTCAAGTGTTTTATCAAAAGTTTTTCCATCTAAGATAATAAAGGGTTCTGTTTCTATCCATATTTTTACATTGATTTGACTATGTTGTGATGGAATTATGTTTATGAATTCCTTTATCTTATATGAATGGTTTTATGATGTGATGTTGTTTAAGAATCCCATTTTTATTACATGGGTTATGAAATGATGTATGATTTATGATTTTGTGGCACACATAAGAATGGTATCATTAAGAGATGGGTGGGACCTATATCTCCCTCCAATGCATTGGGTAAAGATTTTATATCTCATGAGATAGACATGGCTGGAATGGTAGGTTATACCGGTTCAGTGAAACAGGACTGAAACGAGGATTACTCGATTCAGAAAGGGACTTTGTCCACTAAGATAGTCTTGGAAATGAGTCTTGACTAACAAGAAATGATTCTCTATGATTATGTGTGTATGCCACAATGAGTAATGTTTTAAGTTATGATTTCATTTTCACTTCTATGATTTATCCCACGTTATGATATTATGAGCTCTTTTGCAGGTTAAGATTTCCAAAAGCTATGTTCTTATGTATATGATGTGATTGATATTTCTTTTGTTTACCCTTACTGAGCATTTGAGCTCACCCTTTTATGTTTTCTTTTCCCCAGGATATAAAGAAAGGTTTTAGGTAAAAAAAAGATCTTTATGGGAGATGTTGAAGATCTTTCACCACGTTTAGAATATTACGTTCCGAGTTTCCAAAGACACTAAACTATTATGATCCTTGTGTGTGTGTTTTTGTTATGTACTAAGTATTCCGCAAAAGTAATGTAATGTCCATGTACGATAAGCTTCGGGTCTCTACAGTACGCTTCTGGTATTATTATCCAACCTGAGAGTAAGATCGATCTATTCTTTAGTGGCTTAAAACCAAGTCTTTGAAGGGCCTTATCCATAAGGGACTTCAATAGATACGAGGAAATCGTTCGATGTGCTCTCAAAGTCGAGATGGATATTGGAGTAACCCATCAGTCATATGGGTTTGATAAGAAGAGGAAAATGGAATTCAAAGGAAAATCTAAAGAGCACACTGAAAAGAAGATGAGCTTTCCCTTATGCTCAAAGTGTGGAAAGAATCATGGAGAGAGTTGTCTTAAAGGGACAAATAAATGTTTCAAATGTGGAAAGGAATGTCATCAGGCATTTGAATGACGCAATAATGGGAATAAGATGTCTAATAATGCAAAAAAAAGGAAGGGATACACAGAATGAACCTACTACACTTCAATGTTTCAAGTGCAAGGAGATGGGGCATTATTCCAATCAATGCACAAATCCATGGGTTGATGATGATGGTCGACGTAAACAAAATCATAAGGGTAAATACAAAGGGAAGTCACATGCAATTTCTATCAGCGATGTGGAGTACGATAAAGATGTGGTGAAAGGTACACTTATCATCCACTCTAAAGTAGTAAATGTTTTATTTGATTCTGGATCCACCCACTCTTTTATTTCTGAATATTTTTCTAAGGGTATCACCATATTACCTCCACAATTAGATGTTGAGTTAGCTGTGACAACACCTAATGGCATAACAGTCGCATTAAAAGTTTATAATTCTTCCCCGATTGATGTTTGTGGGAAAGTGCTTCCTGAAAATATTATGATCCTTCCTATAGTAGAATTTGATGTGATTCTTAGCATTGATTGTCTTTATTTATATAGAGCTCATATCAATTTCCAAAGAAGGGAAGTCACAATTCATATTCCAGATCAATCTATGATCGTCTATTGATGCAAGGATGAACATAACCTTCTAGTGGAAATTTCTTCCATAT